>CM038669.1:493700328-496215251 GCA_021605145.1 Aegilops bicornis | reverse complement strand
CATGTAAAGTTACCTTTAGGTACCCTCAGCAGGGCTATAAGATTCCCCTGGAGCCCTCCATGCAGGGAGAGCTCTACGATCATTAGAACACACACACACCCGCACTCACATGTGAGAGGTAGAATGGAGACACTAAAAAATATACACTTCCGTGATGATACGTGTTCATTGTCCAAGCAAAGAATCGCGCTTTTTTGTCATGCATGTAACATCCATGACAAATTTATGATGTAATCAAGATAGTCATAATTGCGGCACGTGTCCAATAACATGCGAGAAGTGTTCCGCCATATTACCAAAATTATCATCATCAAGTGTCCACTTCCCATGACGATAATAGCATGTCACGTAAATGCGTTCGTTAAGTATGGTGACCAGACATCGTGGCATCCACCAGTGAACGTGAACACCTTTGTTAAGCTTACATCGGGTCCGATTTTGGATCCGATAACCTGCTAATGCCTACCACTTAACTAATGCCCGATTTTTCCACGTAAAATTCTCATCGGTCGACGATTCACGCGTCGACTCATACCTCCGCGTTAACAAGGCTGCCATGTGTCACTCATCCAATCGGTACGAGATGGGCCTATGATATGTTGATACGACGTGGGATCGGGCCCAACAAAGGGCTCCACAAAGTTTAAAATGGGCCGCCCAACCTAAGGTCCCATGAAGAGGATTTATGCAGAGCATCATAATGGGTCACGGCCGGCTAAAGGCCCACAAAATTTGAAGCTTGACCATAATGGTAGGCCGGTCACGATTAAAGGCTGCCAGCTAATTTAAAGGCCCACAATGGGTCAACGCCAAATTTAAAGGCCCACAAGATTACTCAGATACCATAATGGGTCGTGCTCACCTAAAGGCCCAACATTCTCTTCATCAAATTCTACCCATCAACAGCCCTCGGCTCCTAAACTTGTCATCAACGCCCCCATGGTTCACTTCCGCCCATTAACGGTCAATTCGCTATGTAATTGGGTCAATAATCAATGACCCGTATTTCCTACACGCTCATAAAGAGTCTCGATTATTTGGGCCCATTTACGTGCCATCAAAACTTTTGGCCCATAAACGCATCGCGTGAAGGATTTGGGTCATATTCGCCATGTCTCGACATCCGCCCGTTAGAGGCCCACCTATGAGTTTTGGGCCACTTTCGCCTATTGTCATTTTCGCCTGACGTTAACGCCGGACGTAAACCATGGGCCATATGTGGGCCCCAACGGCCATATCCGGGCCCATTAACGGCCCATATGAAAATGACGTATAATCTAGCCCGATCAAGTTCCGGCTGTTAAAGGCCCATGTATTAGGTCGGCAAGATTTACTACAAGTCCAATTTCGCCTCACAAAGATCTGCGGCTGAATGGGCCACCATTTCGCCTGCTAAGTCCAAAGGGGTTATTTGGCACAATCAGGCCCAATCACTTTCGGTCTATTAAAGGCCCATGTTTTTATGGGCTCGAGATATTTACACCCTAAAATGCCTATTTCTAATGAGGGCCCAAATTATGTTTAGAGCTCGTTAAAGGCCCACTATGGGCACAGCCTACCGTAAAAATATGAAAGCTTATGTTGATTTAGGCCCAAATATTTTAGTGGGCTACATGCCAATTTCGGGTTTGTAATCGCTTTTAGCCCAATTGAATGGGCCCGATTTAATGTTGGCATGTTGGGCTCCCACTAAGCTTTCAGCCAATACATTACTAAGATAAACCTACACTATACAAAAATAGCATCATAATTATCGCAGCCTGGGCAAGATCATAAATGTTGTATCACAACAAAATAAATTCCAACCATACAACAAAAGGCCTGGCATAAAGTTTACAAATCCTTCCAGATAAAAGCACCATCGATGTATAGAAGCACATATCATTTGACCTGAGTGCTAATGTTTCAGTCAGAGAATCATGGAGCAAAGACGATTCCACCTTTTTTTCCGCCATTGCTCTTGAACAACGGGTTTAATGTCCGAGTAGTCCGGGTTTCAAAACCATTCATATCTTGACGACATTTCTCAACCACTATTCTTGTTTCCAAACAACGCCCATTAGGGATTGGACTTGTGTTTGGAGCATGTATATCACTGCCTAGCAGTGAAGATTTTGTTCAAGAGGGCGATTTGGACGAGGTTACCTTGACAACCAACCCGTATTACGCAGAAGGTGCTTTTTGCAATCGTTAGTGGAGAGATACCGACGGCCTTCAAAGTTAGTAAGAGAGGTGACATTGTGCCCGTAGTAGCCTCAATGGCCACCTTCGTGTGGTTGTGGTTGTTCAATCATTTGTTCCATAGCTTCTCGAAGTTTGAACTTGTAGATTAGTGTACCGGATAAGTTACTAATGAGACAAAACCAAACAGAGTAGGTTAAACGCTTATACATAACTTATTTTGGTGAACTACCGTAATACATTAGCATGTATTGTAGTGCCAACTACATAATAAAATCACTTTCGAACATATGTCCATGTAGCATGCCCATCAGATTGTCTATTTCCTCACATTCGCTGACATCTAAGGATAAAGAGACATGGTTTAAAGTAGGATGTACATAGTACGACATCATTCATATCATGGGCAAACAGATGTAAAACAAACAACCTATTTTATCATTGTATGCACGTGAACATAACAACTAGATTACGATCAAGACCAAAAGAATATCCTTCATCTCTTTAAACCATGTAAGGTGAAATGATACATTAAGACAACTGTATAAAAGTGAACAGAGTAATCGACATTGGCTGCAAACCAAGTAGTTAAATGAACACATCACAAAGACAATCAGCTCAAGGCGGGAGGAGTAAGGACTTACAACAAATAAGCTTGAACTGTGTGCTCATGCCCTTCATCTTGCTTTGGTGTGGCAATCCTTGAAGATTTGCACTGATTCGTTCGTGTTCTTTTTTGGTCCCAAGACGTGCTTTCCTCTATATTTGGAACAAGTCAATATAGATACGATAATATGGCACAAAAAAGAAGGAAGTAGCAACTATTTACAAGAGCCTCGCAGCGGTGCAATATAGCTACGTAGATCCCGTTGTCTCGTTGGAATTTCACTTTAGAATCTGCTGGTTTTGTTCTTCAAACAGCTTAGCCTAGAAGAAGATACACTTGTAAGGCACATACATAAATACAAGTTCAATATGTGGTCCGATCAAATACATATAGCCTACCCGATACTTTGGATCGCATCAAAGAGTTTAATGAGGGGTCATTCCCGCCCTTCATCTGTAATATATTCCACTGAGATGTTTGGGTGATTTCATTGTTAGCCTTGCCTTCAAAGTGAGATTTTCTAAGGTGGTACCGACATCGCCGCAGAGCGCATTTCAAAAACATGAGTGCATGCTTGTTTAGTTGCATCATCTTTCGCATCCAACTAGAAAGTATGGGATGAAAGCAAGACAATATTACTAATCATGCGAAGTGAATAACATTACTTACGGATAAATGGTTAAGGAAGGTGTTAAACCGGGTATTGTCTTTCTCATTCCCGTGGCCGGATCCACGTTGGAGGATACGCATGACACCTAACGACAACGATCGCCTCGATACTAACTTCATTGACTCAGAGCATCACGTGGCCTTTTTAAACCTACCTCAAAATGGATCTCCATTCTTCCTCCTTTAGATTTTGTTAACTGGCCAAGCATTATCCCTCGATGTCTCGTTCCGCTATGCCGTGGTGCTAGTTCAACAATCTAATATGGAAAGTGTTAGTGTACATCAAACCGTGAGAGTACATATAAAGGAGCATGCAATCGCAAATTGACTCGTCAGTACCGCCTTGGTGTTGATGCTCATGAGGTTCATCTCGATCTTGCCAAGTCCTTGTTGTGTCAAGAAGGCTTTGGAAGTAGTGTTAGGTGTGAAGGCAGCTTGGGAACCGCCGCCCGAGCAAATGAACGAGTAACTGTTGAGATGTCGGGTACAGCTTGAAGCGGATGTTGCAAATTGTGGAGCAGTGATACCGTGTTTGTAGATTTAGCTTATGGACTTGGACCTTCTACTACACTATAAGTACCACAGGTAATCTCGACGGCGTAACCTTTTCCGCTAACTTGATGAGTAACAACACTCCCTACTATATTATTTTCCTTGCTCTTTTTGACTTTTGCCATGTCAAGTTGTACCCACAACACAAAAGAATAAAATCACTCTTCGTAACTCATTGATGCATGATACGTATAAGCAATACTTTGATGTAAGACAACCGTATGAGGATGGAATATGTAAGAAAAACAGATGCATGACATTCACAACACGATGTGCAAAAGTAAGGTATGATTTTTCAAGAAAATAGAAGTAATGCAAGCTAGACACCATATGAAAGATGCAACCAATATTACTCGCCAAGTTAAAAGTGTCTTGTCATAAGGGCAATTCAAAAATTAGAAGCGAGACAACGAGAAATCAATGCAAGATGCAACCACTATCAAACCGCCATGTTAAAAGCGGCCCAATCATGAGTGACTGATGCGGATACACAACAGTGAGTACTTTGATGTAAGAACATGGTATGATAGATAGATGCGTGTATTCTAGACACGTAAAGCCATGTCATATGCACATGTATAACGATAAACTCAAGAAAAGTAATTTAGTCAAAATAGAAGAAATACAAAGCTAGACAAATATATGCAACATGAAACCAATTATCACACCGTCAACTTAGAGCAAGCACCTGCGATGGTGGAGTACGGAAGATGAACTCATCATGTAGACTTGGGACTTCAACTTCATTAGCAAAGAGCAGGGGAAAATCTAGAGAGTCTCTGCTTAAGTCCGCAAGGAGGACCACCAATATCCCCTAACTTACTCTTTTTCCTTCCTATTTTCTCGATATTGCCTTATGAAGTCAAAACCACAAGAAGATGAATAAAATTAGCTCGCATAACTGGTTGATGCATGATACAAAGTAACACTACTTTGATGTAAGGCAAGCGCAGGATAGGAGGACGGAATATATACAAAAAAGATAACATTTCATATTCACACGTATTTATAGGAGGATGGAATATGTATGAAAAAACAAGAAGCGGAAGGCATTTCAACAAATTTAGAAGAAAATGAAAGCTAGGCACCATATGAACATGCAACCAATATCACTCTATCAGTAAAAAGTGTCTCGTCAGAAGTGCCATTTTAAGAAATTAGAAGGAAGACAAGTTAGAAGACAATGCATGCAACCTACATCACCCCAAGTTAAATGTGTCTTATGGGTAAGTGATCGTTGCAGTATAAGTTGTGTTACGCAGATGCAATTCAACATAATCGTAAACAATACAAACTAGACATCATACGGAAAACGCAACCACGTGATAATGGGGCCCAAGTAAGAGCAAGCACCCTGGATGGTGGAGTAGGGGAGATGTGCTCATCATGTACACGTATGTTCTAGAAACAGAACATGTGTCATATTCACAAGCATTATGTGTAAAGAAGGTATGCAATTCAAGTTAGAAGCAATGCAAGCTAGACATATACGCAGATGCAACCACATATAATGGTGTCAAGTTAGAGCAAGCACTGTAATGGTGGAGTAGGGGAGATGTGCTCATCATCTACACAGCCACGCTGACCGTCCGGCCTTGTGTTGTCTTGCTAATCTTGTTGGGAGGATGGCGGAGTAGAATCAGAGACACCCCCTGCTTGAGTTGTTCAAGGACCACCATCATCCATCACGGACTAATTTCCTTCAGTAATGATTTTGCATTGTGAAGTCAAAACGATAAGAAAAAGGAATATAATTCGCTTCTTCGTAACTCATTCATGCATGATAATCATGAACACTACTTTGATGAAAGGCAAACACATGATGCAAGGATGGAATATGTATGAAAAATGTGATGGTGTGACATATTCACACCTATGATGTGGTAACTAAGGTAAGGCATTTCAACAAATTAGAAGCAATCGCAAGTTAGACACCATAATGAAAGATGCAACCAATATCGCTCCGCCAAGTTCAAATCAGATGTATGCTTTCAAAAATTAGAAGCAAAGACATGCTAGGAAATCATATGCAAGACACAACCAATATCATAGTGGCGACTTAAAGGTGCCTTTATCATAAGTGACTGATCACGGGATATGCAAGAATGTAGTCCGATGTAGAAACAGAACACATGTCATATTCACAGCATGATGTGTAAAGTAAGGCATGCAATTCAACAAAGTTAGAAGCAATACAAGCTAGACATCATACGCAATATGCAACCACATATAATAGTGCCAAGTTAGAGCAAGCACCGTGGATGGTGGAGTAGGGGAGATGTGCTCATCATCTACACAAATGCTACGTTGACTGTCTAGCCTATGCGTTGTCTCGCGAATCTTGTTGGGAGGATGGCGGAGTAGAATATGTAGAGAACCTCCGCTTTAGGTTGCTCGGAAGGACCACCATCATCCAAATGCCTTGCCAATTTCCTTCACTTTTATTGATTTTGCATTGTGAGGTCATAACCGATAAGAAAAAGGAATATCATTCGCCTTCGTAACTCATTCATGCATGATACCGATTTAACACTACTCGATGAAAAGGCAAAGTCATGATACGAGGATGGAATATGTACGTAAAAAAATGGACGGCTTGGACATATTCACACCTATGATGTGGGTAACTAAGGTAAGGCACTTCAACAAATTAGAAACACCGCAAGACAATCGTATGGAAGGTGCAATCAATATCACCGCCAAGTTAAAACTGCCTTGTCATAGGTATGCTTCATCAAACTAGAAGCAATACATGCTAGAAATCATATTCAAGACGCAAAACCAATATCACATCGCTAACTTAAAGGTGTCCCATCATAAGTGACTGATGCAGATACACAAGAAGAGTAGTTTCATGTAAGAACATGGTGTGATAGATGTATATAGTATGTACCAAAACAGGAAAGCGTGTCATATTCACATGTACCATGTGTGCCAAGCAGATGCAGCTTTACACTAATTAGGGAGCAACACGAGCTAGACACCATATGCAACATGCAACCAGATATCACAATCGCCAAGTTAGAGCAAGCACCTTGGATGGTGGGAGTAGGGAGCCGGAGACTTGGACCTTGTAATGCACTATCAATACAAGGAGAATCGGCATGATGTCTGGCTTATATTGTTGGAAGAGACCACCATCATCGCCTTTCCCATTATTTTCCTTCCTCTTCTTGATTTTGCCTTGTCAAGTCAAACCCACAAGAAAAAAGGAATAAAATTTGCTCTTCGTAACTCATTGATGCATGATAACGACAAACACTACTTTCTATGTAAGGCAAGCCTTTGCATGATAGGAGGATGGAATATGTATGAAAAATGTGATTTGCATGACATATTGACATGTATGATGTATAAGTGTAAACTAAGCACAAGGTGCTTGAACTTGTTAGAATCGATGCAAGCTAGAAACCATATGAAAGATGAAACCAATATCACTCCGCCAAATTAAAAGGGTGCCCTAACAAATGCATTTGACCAAATTTGAAGCAATACATGGCAACAAAGCTAGAAATAATATGCAATATGCAATGAATAAAGGTGACTCATCGTAAGTGATTGATGCAGATACGTAAGAGAGGTAGTTTCATGTAAGAACAAGGTTAACACATAGATGTAGTGTGTAACAAAAATAGGGAAGGCATGCCATATTCATAGGTATAGTGTGTAAACTAAGCAGACATTTAATTTACCCTAATTAGAAGCATTACAAGCTAGCTAGACACACCGATGCAACATGCAACCACATAACACATCAAGGGTTAGAGCAAGCACCTGTGATGGTGGTGTAGGGAAGTGCGGTCTTCGTGCACGGAGCTACGCTCAATATCTTCATTTAGGATTGCTGCTTTCTTGAGAATCATGTGGAGAGGATGAAATTGCATTCTTTATAAGAGTATTAAGGCCCTCATATTAACTCACGCTGGATCGTCTCTCATCATAAGCTTATAGACGCAGGATACACAAGAACAAAGAGTTTGATGTAAGAACATGGTGTGATAGGTAGATGTAGTATGTACCAAAAACAGGAAGGCGTGTCATATTCACATGTATAATGTGTAAGCTAAGGAGATGCAATTTAACAAATTAGGAGCATTGATGAGGGATACACAAGAAAAGTAGTTTGATGTAAGAACTGTCGGATTTCGGGTTCCCGCAGACTCTAGGTTCAACACCGGGTGCGCGCGAGATCTCGCCCTCTACCTACCTCGCACCTCGGCCACCGCTAGGATCTAAGCTATGAAAAGAACAAATACAAGAGACATCGGGTTTATACTAGTTCGGGCCACCATTGTGGTGTAATACCCTACTCTAGTTTGTGGTGTGGTGGATTGCCTCTTGGGGTGATGATGAACAACACAAGGATGAACAGCATGAGGGTCTATTCTGGTCAAAAGCGATGAACTGCTAGGGAGTTCAATCGCTTCTCTCTCTCTCTAGGCGATCTCCAAGATTTCTAGATGCGATCCCCACCCCCGTGGGTGGCTAGTCCTATTTATAGGTAGGGGCCCTGGGCCTCTTCCCAAATATTGAGCGAGAAGGGCACCAACAATTGGCCATTTTGAAGGGGAACATCTAGTACACTTATCCTGACTAAAGTTGGTCCTCGCCTGTCAAAGGCTTTGGTGGTGACGCCGGCTTGGGCTCTACGATGACTTCCTTCCCGCTGCTATGCATTTGCCTTGGTCTTGTTGCACCAAACGGATGCCTTGCTTCATACTCTTGCTCGCGCTTGCTCTTTGCACAAAAGAGGAAAGGAGGACACCGCTGGTCGGGCGCCGCCGGGCGCCTCTTGGTCGCCAAGTGGCTTGTGTCATGGGCACCTGTGAGGTACCCCCGCCTTGATCTCTCCGCCTCGTGAGCTGTACCGGGACGAGGCCGCTACCGAGGAAGCTTCCTGTCATTCGCCTGGCGAGGCTTGGCCGCGAGGGTCTTGAGCTTGTGCCGATGAAGGCGGGCCATGTCACACCCTTGGAGCCATGCCGCAGGTCGCAGTGTGCAAGTCTCTGTACCCTCGCCCGCACATCGACAAGAGCCCCGGCCCAAGGCGCTACCAGACTGGCCGAGCAGAGAAGCCGGCAAGGTGCAGTGAGCGCCGCTGGGCCCTAATAGCTCATGCTCGGGCGCCGCGTGGCGCTTGATTGGACGGGCGGCCCCGCTTCCCACGACGCCGCAGAATCGCACGAATTGACAAGTCCCTGCATGCAAAGCGGGTCATGATTACCTCGTGGATCGTGGAAGTCGGCGGTTGGCCTTCCCCGACTATAAGTAACGGAACGGCGCTGCGTGCCCTTCCAAATTCCATCTCTTCTTGCTTCTCCTTCTTCTCCGTCCTTGCTCCACCTTGCCACACAATGGCTCGATCCGCCGGTTCTCCGCGGAAGAGAAGGGAAAGGCTCCCGAGAGGGTCCCGACCCGCCTCACCAAGAAACGGCTAGCCCTATGTCCGAGGTGAGGGCGCCGCGTGGAGGTGTCGAGGCCTTGGTGCGAGCTGCCGCCGCCAGGTTCCCGCCTCCCTTGTACGCCCACCTTGGAGGGTCCTGCAGGAGTTGATGCCGAGCGCCATGGACGCCGCCGCCGTCGGCGTCGGCGAGTCACGGCGGTGCGCGTTGTCCCTCCTAGAGTCCATGCCGAGGGCTCCTCCCGAGAGTTTGTGCTCCACGCCGCCATGCCTCCTTAGTCTTGGATTCGCCTTCCTCCCTCCTTCGCCTTCATGATGCCGCAGGGGATACATGGAGCCTCGCTGCAAAGACGCTGGCCGCAGCACTCGCGATCAAGCGGAGGTCGCGGGTCGTCAGCCCGGCAAGGTCTTCATGACTCGAGGTCGGGCGAGATCGCCTGGTCTGCAGGACGAGGGTCGCCTCGCGATCCACCGAGTAACGGCGACGCCCATGATGCTCTTTCTGCTGTCTTTGACACGGACGGACACCGATCGGAGTGCTGCCTCGAGAGAGGTGGTCGGCCTCGCCGGCCGAGGACTGTGCTCGCTGATCGCTTCCCTTAGGCAGCTCCTCAGTAGCGGAGGCGCCGGAGGATCCAGCCGACTCGGCCGAGCTCTTCGCGACCGGACGAAGCGACGATACCATTTACGAGCCCTCGAGCTCGCGCCGCCTCGAGCAGACGGGCCTCACTGTCACGCCGCCATCTCTGATCCGGATGAGGTTGGCGCCGTGCTTGACGGCCCACCGCTGATGATGGCATCTCGCGAGGCACGGTAGTTAGCGTTTCTAGGATCTGCTCCTCGCGAGGAATCAAAAGAGCTACCGCGGGGCTTGTAAGATGCCCGTGGTTCCGCTTGTTAATATAGTCCTTCCCATGAAGTAGTGCGAGATGCTCATTCTGCCTTAGCTTAGCCCTTCCTTTCAACCTCACGAGGGCTTGGTGCTCACGCCGGCTGTGTCCCGGCCGCAAGGCAGGCTTCATCCGCCACCGGTATGCTGTGTCGCTGGCCGTGGTCAAGGCCAGAGGTGAGCGCCCGGGTCCAAAGAAGAGCCCCGAGTCGCGATGCTCGTAAGCGTCCCCTTTAGCGCCAAGCATCCATCGCTTTGGTGAGAAAGGAGCGACATTGCTACCACGGGATTGCATTAAAAGTGGGTCGGTGCTGCGATAGCCGGTGTTTCCTGAGGGTGACTTATCTCGAGAGTCAGAACCACTTCCGGTGCGATGCTAGGGTCCGCGCTGGGCTGCCAGGCGTAGGGGTTGCCCGGCGAGGTCCTCGGCAGGCCTCTTCCCTCTTGCCTTTGCTCCCCTTTCTCGCTTATGTCCTCGTGTCCTGCCTCGAAAGGGTCTCTCAGCCATCGCTGGTATGCCGTGTCGCGATGTCGTGGACAAGACCAGAGGGTGAGGGCCGGAGAGCCGGTAGGAGCCCCCCGAGTCGCGATGCTCGTGCAGTACCTCCCCTTTAACATGCAAGCGGTTCGCGAGGGCGTAGAGTGAAGAAGACGCCGCGAGGGCCTCACCGCGCCGCGCTTTGAAGGGATCCCGCAGTTTCCATAAAAAGAACAAGTCCGCTATGACAAGCGACGGTCACCGTTGGTTGCTTTGAGAGGTGACGAGGCACCCAAGGCTCGACGAGGTGGCGCCAGGCGGGCTGCCGCCGCGTCGAGCTCAGCCATTCGTGTTTGTCGGGTGTTGCGTGGACGGAACCATGCGCAAGCCGCCGTGGTTGCTAGAGCAGCCCATCAGCTTGGTGCCGCTTGAGCAGTAACTTGGTCAAGCACGTTAATCACGAAGAAGCAAGTTCATTTAGATAGATGCAGAAGGCAGACGTCATTGGTCTCGCCCGAGCGACTGGGATGATGCAGCCCGAGGGCGCCCAACAAAGTAAGCTAGGAACATGAAGTAAAGGGGATACACGCCGCAGGACAGACTCCACGCCGACTGGGAATAATGCAGCCTGGGGCGCCTCCCGGAAATGAAACTTGAAGGATGTCACCGATAATGTTGAAGACGAAGAGATGTTGAAGTAGCGGACGTCAGGCTGCGGAAGCCGAGCCACGAGCCCCTGTGCCCAGGAGCCTCGGGAGGCTCCAGAGGCGCCTGGTGGCTCCTCATGGACCATCTCCATCTCCGCCAGATCAAGGGAACGCCTGGCCTCTCGAGCCTCTAGGATGCTCCTCATGAGGCGCTGGTATTGCAGGCCAAGCTGCCGCACGCCTGTAGGGGCATGCGAACGTAGCTGTGGGTGGACCTTCGCAGCCTGCCGCTTGAGGCCGTGGCGCCTCGAGAGGCGGCCTGGTTGAGCCCTGGGATGTCGATGCAGACGCTGCCAGCCCACCATCCTTGTCCTGGATGGGGAGCTGCAGGCGTAAGCGCGGCCGCCACTCTTGACTCTTGACTCCTGCAGCTCCTGAATGATTTGGCTGACGAACTCCTTAGGGTTTGGCCCTCCTTGCCTTGCTCCTTCCTGAGGGAAACGTGCTTTGAAGCACGCCTCCAAGTGGTGCCCAAGCACCTCCCTCAGGATCTTTAGCAAGGTCGATGGCCCTCCGTGAGAGAGCCCCGAGCCTTGCTTGAGGAGGGCGCCGCGCGCCTTCCTATGCGACAGAGGAGGTGCCCCCGAGCGGTGCGCGCTGACCGAGGGGCCCGCCTCCCGAGGGGTCGGGCTCGGGCGATGCCTTCTTCTTCTTGGGAGCGGTCTCGTGGAGCCTCACGCCTCCGCGATCCTGGTCTTCAAGTGATGCGGCTTGAAAAGCTTGCTCTGTGGAGCACACCGCTGCCTCTTTCTTCACAAGGCACCGTGATGACTCCGCCGCTTCCGGCATCTTGAGGACGCTTGTAGCCGTGATGAGTCACGACCATGAACTTGGCCGTAGCTGGGTACCCGAGGATGGCATTGTATGGCGAAGTAATGTGGGCGACATCAAGTCGATGAGCTCGGTGCGGTAGTTGTCGCTGCCCAAAGGTGACAGGAGGCGGACTCGCCTAATCGGAACCGTGGAGCCACTTCCAGACTCCGGAGAAAGGCTTGGTTGGTCAAGCTGATTGTAAGGCACTTGGGAGATTGTTGAATGTCTCTACGGACAGACGTTGAGCCCTCGCCTCCGCTGCCGGCGAGGGTCTCCGGTGACTTGCACGCTGTCGATGATCGGGAACAAAGCATTGGGAGGACTCCTACTGGGTCACAAGACTTGAGCCGATCCGCCGAAGCTGAACGTGATGGCCATAATCGACCACCGAGAGGGCGATGGCTTCGAAGCTTGGGAGGACCGCATTCACTTTTTGGGCTTAACCGCTTTAAGATGCGTTGAGAGGATGGGGCTTGACCTCCGCCAGATGCAAGCGATCGCGCAAGACGGCTCCTCGGAAGCCCCTAGCCCCTCATCCCGATGATGGTCCTCGCTTTCTCCTTGGCTGCGCGGTAGAGGAGGGAGGCCTCGCTGCTCCTTGCGGGCGATCCTCGCGAGGTCGGGTCCTCCAGCCTCCTCACAGGCTGATCCCCGCCAACGATCCTCGCGAGGTCGGTCACGCCACCCTTGGCGAGGGCCACGGTCTTCCCATCGTCCCCGCTGCCTTCCTCCTCCTCGGCCGTAGCCTCGATCAAGGCGGTCGGGCGCCGTCGATCTCCTTCGCACGGCTCGGAGCTGTTGACATCTGCTGGTGTTGTGGGTGTGCAGGTCGTGGTACACAAGCATCGGGCTGCCCTTGGAAGACTCGGCTGATCTTCGCTTTGCTTGGTGTCCGGTTCGCCGCCACAGCATGCCAAATTTCCATTGCGCTTCGTCACGCCCTGGCCTTGGATTTCTTCTTCTTCGGGTCTCAAGGCGGCAGCTCAAGGAGGGAAAGGCACCTCCTCAACTCCTGGCATTTCTGGTCGCCAAGTTGAACAGCTCCAAGGAAGTGCATAGATCTTCATGCATCGCCAGCTCCTCCTTCATCTTGACGTCAGCACACCGTCGGAGAAGGCTGTGATGATGGCCTCCTGTCACCTTGGGAATCTTGAGGCGTCCGTTGTTGAAGCAATCGATGTACTTTGTAGGGTCTCCCCGGTTGCCGCTGATGCGGCGCATGTCACTCACGACGTGAGGCTGGTCACGAGTACCTTGGAAATTGGCGATGAAGCGTGCAGCGCATCTCGCCCCAGAGGAGATCGTGCCAGATCCGTGTTCAGAGCCAAAGTGGCTGGCTCCTTGAGTGCCATGGGAAACTAGTTCGCCATGAACTTCTCGTCCTGCAGGAGCTTTTCGATTCCCAGCTCAGAGAGCCGAGGAACTCCGCAGGTCTGGCTTGAATCTTGCCTGGCCACGCGACGCCAGCAGGTCGGTGGTGAAGGCGCTGCAGCCTGTCAGGGCCACTGGAGGCCTTTGGTGACGAAGAGCCTGGTCTTGTGGGTCCCCTTTGTGCCGCAGCCGGGAGCAGCTGGGTCTTGGCGTGCCGGAGCAGGAGCGTGAGTCGTGACGAGCCGGTGCAGGAGCACTCGGCAGCTTCTGGGGATGAGGGACCTCTTGGCAACTTCGCTTGCTGCTACCGGGCGCCGGACGGAGTGGGTTCCGCCAGGCCACGCCGCCTTTGGGGCTAGGGCGCTTCTTGAGGGGGAGGTGGCTGAGGCGCCTCGAGCTTCATCGCTCAGCTGTAGGGCGGGCACGGCAGCGAGAAGGACGCGCTGGGGAGCCTTCGCGCGCGAACGAAGCTCAGCGACGCGTTGAGCCACTCTTCAGACGCTGCCGACAGAGCGGTAGCACAGAGCTCGCTTTGCCGCGATGAGCGCAGCTCGAGATTTCCATGGGCGCGCTGGAGCGCCGCTGGCGAAGAAACCAGCTTGGGGCGAGTGAAGGAGTGGCGGTATGCGGCCGTGACGCTCACGGACGGATGTCTGGACGATGTTTGTTGCTCGTTTCACGGGCCGGTGGCGGCGCGGAGGGCAAAGCGACGGGAACGACGGGCGGCCACCGATGGGGCCGCCTGGGCGACGCTGGAAGAGAGAGCGGCTTGAGGCCGGGCGCGGCCGGACGAAGGCCCGACATGGATGCGGTGGTCGGCGAAGAACAGGCGGCGGAAGATAATTCCGCGCACTTTACCGGGCGCGCCAAATGTCGGATTTCGGTTCCGGCACCTCTAGGTTCAAACACTGGGTGCACGCGAGATCTCGCCTTCTACCTACTCGCGCCTCGCCGCCTCGCTAGGATCTAAGCTATGAAAAGAACAACACAAGAGACACATTGTGGTTTATACTAGTTCGGGCCACCATTGTGGTGTAATACCCTACTCTAGTTTGTGGTGTGGTGGATTGCCTTCGGGCTGATGATGAACAACACAAGGATGAACAACCTCGCTGAGGGTCTGTTTCTTGGTCAAAAGCGATGAACTGCTAGGGAGTTCAATCGCTCTCTCTCTCTCTAGGCGATCTCCAAGATTTCTAGATGCGATCCCCCACCCTGTGGTGGCTAGTCCTATTTATAGGCAGGGCCCCGGCCTCTTCCTAAATATTGAGCGGAAGGCGCCAACAATTGGCCATTTTGAAGGGGAACATCTAGTACACTTATCCCCGACCAAAGTTGGTCCTCGGCCCGCCAAAGGCTCGTGGTGACGCCTGCTTGGGCTCCATGATGACTTCCTTCCCGCCGCTATGACGGTCTTGGTCTTGTTCAGTAATCAAATGGATGCCTTTGCTTCATACTCTTGCTCGCGCTTGCTCCCTTTGCACCAAAGAGGAAAGGAGGATAGGCGCTGGCTGGCGCTCACCGGGCGCCTTGGTCGTCATGGCTTGCGCCATGGGCACTCGTGAGGTACTCTCCGCCTTGATCTCTCCGCCTCCTCATGAGCTACCGGGACGAGGTCACGCTACCGAGGAAGCTTCCTGTCAGTCTCGCCTGCGGAGGCTTGGCCTCGCGAGGGTCTTGAGCTTGTGCCGATGAAGACGGGCCAGGCTGGCTACCCTTGAGCCACGCCACAGTCAGAGGCGTGCAAGTCTGGTACCCTCGCTCCTGCAACGCCGACAAGAACATGGTTAATAGAAAGACGTAGTATGTACCAAAAACAGAAGGCATGTCATATTCACAGTATAATGTGTTAACTAAGGTATGCAATTTACCCTAATTAGAAGCATTACAAGGTAGACACCATATGCAACATGCAACCACATATCACACCGCCAAGTAAGAGCAAGCACTGCGATGGTGGTGTGGGGGAATTATGTGATCAATTAGAGAGCTACGCTGACTATCTTCATTTAGCCTTGCTGTTTCTTGAGAATCATGTGGGAGGATGACACCGCACTCTTTAAACGTAGTAGGGCTGCCTCACAAGAACTCCACTCGGGTGACTGCCTCATCATAAGTGATTGACGAGGGATACAAAAGAGCGTTAGTTTGATGTACTAACATGGTTAATAGACATATGTAGTATGTATCAAAAACAGGAAGGCATGTCATTATCAAAGGTATAATGTAAAGTAAGTGTATGCAATTTAACCAAATTGGAAGCAATACAAGCTAGACACCATATGCAACATGCAACCACATTTGACAGCGCCAAGTTAAAGCAAGCACTGGGATGGTCAGGTGTGGCAATTGAGATCATCAATCGCAGAGCTACGCCATCGCCTCCAACTCACGACATCGCACTCCATTAGAGCTACCAAACGCTTAGTGCTTATCTTCAATTACACTAGGGTGACTTCTGCCTTTTCTTTTCTCGTGATTCATCAACACCGCTACCGTAGTCCTAAATACCCATGCATAAAAAAAACGATAGTGTGAGTATGGGTGAAGTGTGTACAATTAGTACAAGGTAAAGGTAGCGTATAATGTGTCGGGTGAGAAATAAATGACGGAGACATATGATAGCTCTACAACATGCATGGTACACTAAATTACTACAAGATTCTATGAAAATAACAATGACCGAAAAGCAAATAGGTCACCCATTTTTTCTCGCACTGCTCGATGTACAAAGAACGGGCATATCGCCTTCATCTACCTCCAGCTAGTCAAGGTTGGCGATCTTCCTCAAACGCCAAATGACCATCGCCCAAGATTCCTCCCCCGCCGCGCCTCCCTCGACCTCACCGCACCACTGCTTGGCACCGCCTCGGCCATCCATTCAAGCCCCGTCGACCTCCAGATCGGGCGCGCAAGCAGCCCCGCGCTCCCATACCCTATGATAGACACCGATGCGCCGCTTCCCGGGAACAAAGTGACTAGGTGTTCCACACTTGCCGGTGTCGCTTCTTTTAATTATGCGGTTCGATCGACCAATTGAAATCCAAAGTGGGCTACCGACCTCTAGCAAAGGTGAAATAGTAAAAGGGAGGAAACCTTGTGCATTTAGTATCACGTAAGAAGATGCGTGAAGAAGCGCCAACTAGTTTCTTTCATGGGATGAATACGGTGTGAGCAAGAGACGTAAGATTTGCACGAATAAGGGAAGAGGAGTACCTCTTTCTCGCTGGCAAAGAGTTGTGTCCTCCTTCTCGCTTTTTCCGACGATCTTCTTGTTGTTCGCCGAAACCGTGGTTGTGGAGGACGGTGCAGCCTTGGACGAATCCATGGCCAAGTTGTTGAGTGTGGTGCGGTGGTCATTTCATCGGCAGCTGGGAAGCAGATCCGAGGCGCGGTGAACGACAACAGAAGGGAACAGCTCCGGGTGGACGGTTACATAAAGGAGCCACAAAGAAGGAGGCGCAGGATGTTGTGGCTCGAGTGGTTCTGCACGGCGCACGCCGGGCGCCGGTGTTGTGGAGGCAGCTCGCCTGGCTTCACCGCTAAGTCCTTGAGGGCATTGCGGTTGCGGGTTATGCTGGACGATGACATCGGGTACCGGCCCGACGTGATGGAGGAGGGCTGCGTGGATTGGCCGCTATGGGGTGGAGGACAGACTACCTGAGGAGGCTAGGGTTTCATGATCGGTGGAGAGGGCTGCTGCCACCACTTGAGTATGAATGGGGAAACGGAGGGAGGCGTGGGGAACTAAGGGGAACAATGTTTCGCTTGAGACGCCGCTTTGTTTGAAATTTAGGAAAGTTACAAACTTTGCCCCCATCTAAAATTTCCCCTTAATATATTATGGGTTGGGGTGGACAACATGTCAGTGTCCCTAATGTGGTCGGGATAGATTTCGCCGAGCGCATGGGTGTTTAGGCACCCACGACATATGAATGCTTCGAGGCGGTTGAGATCAAGGCCTTGGTGAAGTTACAAACCTACCCCGACCGGTTTAGGACCTTTGGACATCGGGCCGATAGGCTACACGGGCCAGAGTCAGATGACAGTAATTTCCTACCACCAAAACATTAGTCTCACAATGTTTCGGTGACCAGAGGTCTATTTACGCTTCGCTCAATATTTGGGAGCGTAGCATTAACGCTTTTCAGCCTTCTTGAATTGAACTTTCAGGATTTGTCAAACTTCACAAATCATTACTCTTGAAAATCCTAAAGCTACATTATTTTGGAATGGAGGGGGTACATTTGAATATACATTGTACACGAGTATATATTAAAAAATATGCAACTTACTCTCAGTTCATGCATGGTTCCGTATATAATCTCCTTGGTTGCAAAAAAAAGTTAGATATGCGTATGAATATATATAGCATGTTCAAACTCACAACAAAGATTGATGCCCCTTTACATCTGATTTACAAATGCCATTATCTCGGTTCAAATAGATGAATGCACTTCCTATGAATTTGAATCTTCAAACCCCTTTATGTTGAATTTACATGTATTCTATTTCAGAGCTAGCAACTTGGAATGTATCCATGCAAGTGACAAATGTATAAAGTGATTCACACTAACAACATGGAGTGCACTAATTAATGTTTATATATGAATTGCAAAAGCATCCATTGCCCGTATTTCAAATCGCTCTCACTCTATGGATCAATAATATGAAATAAACACATGCACATGCTAGAATTCAATAGAGTATGGGTGTCTGATAGACCGATTTTCGTCTGCATAATAATTTGCAAAATTCATGATCTCATCCAAAATAATAATGCCATTTATATTTTAATTTAATGCATAGAACCGCCTTTTACACATAGATGCACTATGCCTCGCCTGCTCTCACAGACGCTATATATCTCTCTATCTAACGCATAAGTGCACACACTTTATATGCATCGGTATTTCTCTTTCACACATGCTCACAATCTCTCTGTGGTGTCGGGTGTCTCACGCACATGCTCTCTCTGCTTTCTCTCTCTCTCTTTCCGACTACTATGTACCACTCTTTTCACTAATCTCAGCTTGGAAAACACTATTTCTCTCACATGCATATATACACATGCACGGTCTCTACTAGCCCTCTATACGCACATATATGTGCCTACGCTGCCTCCCGCACGCACATTATCTTTTAGGCCTCTCTCGCACACATTGCCCCCCGACACACCTCTCTCTTAGTAGTTGGCGATATGATTTCATCATATCATTCGGTAGGATATCCCCTGGTTGTTAGGCTGGATGGTAATACGAGGCAAAGTTTTACCCTAGTTCGGATCGCACCTTTGCGCTTGAAGAAAGAGCCTACTCGGTAATCAGATATTAGTGATAGGGTGTGTACAAAGTACACATGAATACCGTGCATTGTGCGTGTGTGTATACTATCGATTTAACTAGCCCCCAAGCTTGTATAACATACTAAGGGCCTAGGGTTACAAATCATATATAGTCGGCTTATCACCAAAGGAGATAGAGTACTCGCGACTCGTAGCTTCGTGTTGTACACCTAGTCTTCCACATGGGTCTTCGATAACACGCCCTCGGTCGAATCCTATATGTGGCGCAGACTTGAACCAACCCATGAGTCTTCATGTTGACCCACCGTAACAAGAAATGATGTGCCCACCACACCGCATTAATGCTAATCGGCCACTAAGAAAATAATCATATACAATAGTACAATGGTGTTCAGCTCACGATACGTGTCCATATTTTGTTGATGACACCGACGGACTTTGCATTTGATGCGTGCTCAGATTTTGTTGATTTACACTTACGGTCATTGTATTTGAAGCGTAAAGCACGATATGGTCACCGGACTTCGTAATAAGCTCATCATGGTCACCACATACATTTTGTCACGCTAACCAACATGTGGTTGGATGGTTAGAGGACAATGGTTTCTCGAGCCCACCAAGGTTAAAGTCCCGGTGCTCGTGATTTATCTTTTGTTAATTTCAGTATTTTCCCGCGATGTACGCTCAAGGGGAGGAGACGTTCCACTCGAAAGGTACGAGACACCTATGGTGACTTCATAAAATCTCAAGATCATATACGCCGCCCACTCTCTCAAGGTGCTCATAGGGTAGGGTTCGCGTGTGTGCGCTTATAGCGGTGAGTGCTTGCGCCAGATATATGAGCCCTCATGCGTCAGACCGTGTTAAATGTGACACTGGCTATGATTATATGGTCACCGGCTCACCCGCATAACTCCGTATTTTGTTGATGACACAATCAATTGACTTCAAATAAAACGCTCCACGCTGCACAACTAGTGTTGCACCATCGGGCGCCAGAACCATGGGGCCCAATTGCCAGCCCATATATGAAAGAAAGAAATGGTAGTTTGAGTCCAGACCGTGTTAATAAAATAGGAGTACATTTTAGGGTGATCATACGGTCACCGCTCACCATACAACTCCGTAATTTGTTGATAACACGATCAGTCACCTACCAAACGGTCCACATTCAGCAACGCACATTACCATAGGGCCCACCCGCCAAGGCGTATAAGGAAAGATGTAAATGGTAATAAATTAGTGGTCGGTGGGTATTCGAAGTCGTGAGACCTCTCGTTGGCGTGAATCGCGGTTGGGGGGGCGTTTCATTGAGTGGCGGGTGGGGATACCCGGAGAAAAGCTCGCCGCTGGGGCTAGAGGGATGGCCGTGTGGCGCGGACCGGGCGGTGGGGAGTGGTTTCGGGAGGGCGGGCCGCCGCGGGCGGCGAGGGTCATGGTTCGCCGGTGGTGGTCATGCGGCTCGTGGGGTGGAGTTTGATGATAAACCGAGGCCCTTGATTTCATATCCAACGGCCGGTAAATCTAATGACCAGAGATGAAGAAGTTAGTCGATTGATGTAGCCTCACCCCGCACATACACATGCACACACGCATGTAGGCGCAGCAACACCGACACATACACATAACGCATACATGCACGCATGTCAAGCGGCAACATCGACACGCATATTACGCACTAAAGAACGCACACACGCACGCACTCCATGCATGCAACACTCAAACGCATTCTTTGCACACACACGCAACACTTCGCACGCTGCATGCACACAACACACGACGCAAGACACACGCCAACCTATACGTGCATGCACCCTTTGTTGGCGACATGGATTGTTACGGTATTAATCAATCTTATCTGTGATAAGAAGAACATTGATGTTTGCAGCGGTCTTCATGAATCACAACGATCAAACGGGCTATCAACATAGTAGGCTTATCTACATGAAAAAGATGACGCCACACTCAATGAACAATCATCGGTTTATGAAATGCCCGCTTCTGACCACCCTGGCCCACCAAAGGTTCCTCTGCTGTGCGCTGCCTGCGTTGGGTCACTGACATGCAGTCCATGCACCCAAAGAGCCCACACGATAGTGGAAGAACGGTGCGGTGTCCTTGGTCAGAGTTGAGGGCGCCACTCATGCACGCCCAAATGAACATGCCTCCGCGTCGCATTCAAACGCCTCCATGAAACCCGCCTGTGTGGAAGTCGAGAAACCCACTCGACACACGTCTGCTCATGACCGGGCCGGGCAAGAACGCAACGCCGGCCGAGCTCCTCCCATCCGCCGTCTATTTAATCTCCTATTTAACTGAGGCCAAACGCCGGCCAAGAATCGCACACCTCCGCCGCTCTCCTATCTCCTCCACCATTTTGTCCACTCTTACAATGGCTTACGAAGAGTTGTTATTCCGCATCCAAGCTGACTGGGTAGCCCATCGGATACGAGCTATGCAGCTTGCTGATCCACCTCCCTCCCCTCGCCCGACGGAGCTGGGCTTGCGCCCCAAGCCGGGCTGCTGCTGGGTTCAAGAATCTCGCCGCCTGTGCCAGCTCGACGAGGGAGCGGCAAGACGGGCGTCGTTGCCGCTGGCCCACGCCGCCGCCTCGTACCGCATCTCCCGTTTCTATGGCCGAGCCTCCCATGCCGGCAGCCGCGCCATGCAAGCAGCGACATAAGCCGGGTGCGTAGAGAGCAATGAGTCAGTGGCCAGCGCCTCCACGTCCACCGCCATCATCGAGGAGAAGTAGAACACGGGAGGCCGCCGCCGCTTGGGTCCCATGAAGGCCACCGCGGAGGCGACGCCGACGTACACAACAGGTGTCTTGCCGGATCCTTTTGTTGTGAGGACCTTCACGACCCGCATGGGCTCCACCAAGAGGGAAGGTTAGGATGAACTCGAGCCGGTGCCGCCATGGCGAAGTAGTGGCCGGTGATTAACTCGAATCGTGCCGCCACCATCATCTTCGCACCACCAATGATATCGCTTGGCGCGGGGAAGCGATCCGTCCTTTGCCGAAGCATATACCTCCGGCCCCGGCAGTCCGTGATCGTGGTCACGGACATGAGGAACACAAATCGATCGGCAAAGCACCATTTAGGCCAGGTATTATATACATAAAGCCGCCCGTAACTAGCACCGCTGTAGTTCATTTGAATGTAATGAAATCCGCTATGTTTGTATAAAAATCCGCATTTTATATGATTTCATGTTGTTTATATGAATTATCAGTTTGTTCACGTGTTTGCATGAATTTCGTCCGCTGGTTGAGTTGTCAGCCATAATGTGTGTGGCTACGTTGGATGGCGAATTTTGCGGGTCGCCGTGGGTCTGCGGGCGTCTCAAGTGTGTTAGGACAAAACATAGCTCGCGGTAAGCTCGCTCCAATGCGCTGCGGGAGGATGCATGACAACATGAGCACCCGAGCCATTCTCGCTCATCGGTGGCAAAGGCACCGGTGGACAAAAGGGTCGCCAATATTTTGGCTACCCCGGCAAGATCCAAACAGCCCCTCCCAATGATTCAAATCCTCATTAGTCGTGGAATTTTGCCATGTGTTGTTTTCATGGACTAGCAAGATGCCCGTACATTGCATGTAACATCAAGATGCATTTTTTACAAACTCCCGCATGCATGCAAGGGATAATTAATGTCCTCCTTTGCTAGTACCACGAGGAAAACACCATTAATATTGCATCGATTAGTGTTAGTGGCCTTGTATATCTGCAAATTGTAATTTTTATAGTGGCCCCTTTTATATAAAAATGGAGGGACAAAGATGAGAGATAAGGTGAGGAGGAGTGGGGCGTGGTGGTGACTGGTGGTCGGACTCGGCGGAGGCATGGGGATGGACGGCACATTAGGTCCTCCACTATGTGACCGGTGCCTGGTGCATTAAAATATGGTAGATTGGGCATCGATGCCCTCAGAAATAATTTGGCACCGCCTCACACCGCTGGGTTGCAGCCAGAAAAGCGGGACCCGCATGTACATAAAGAAATCGAGCAAGCCAACCTACCCCTTAATCCTTCACGCTGGAAGTGGGCATCGTGCACGCTTAATGTATTTTATTGTCGTGGCCGAAGTGGGCATCGGCCAAAGACTTGCTCCGGTTCCCACAATATTTTTTATAGCACCGCATGGGCTATGGAGGGCACCGGTGCCAAATTGTGCAGAAGTAGATTTGGCACCTCTTTTGGCCTACATAGTGGAAGGCCTTATGTCTAGGTTTGTATCTCTCTCACACACACCCACGTAGGTGGGGGACGTGCATGAAGAGAAGAGGTGCACGCACGGCGCACGCATTCTGCCTCTTTCCCAACCACACCCGCTGGCTGCACACGATGGAGCCTATTTCAGACGAAAAAGGCAGCCCACGTGGTAATTTGGCACGGTACCGGTTGTCCACTTGGTGGAGGGAGGATTGTCTACCACGGGTGAACAAACAAATTGCAACTTGACGCTTTATGTTAAATTAAAAAATGAGGCAAACCACGTGGTGCCCTCTCGCTGTTTTGATGCTACTCGTTGTCTTGTTTCAAACAAGCTTGAGTTTGCTCAATTCGGAGCTCATTTGCAGAAGTTATGGCAGTTCTGGTTTTCCTTGGAGCTGCCCCTCTCTCGTTCGTCTTGCCGCTTACCAGCGGTAGTACCATCGCACCACAGCGGTAGTACCGCCGAAGCCCCCCAAGCGGTAGTATCACTGCCACAAGAGCGGTAGTAGTCATCCCCAGCGGTAGTACCGCTGCTGGCTTCGACTATACTACCTCAAGAGTACTGCCATTTACTACCGCCGATTCGAGACGATGTTTCCTCGTGTCGGGTTTTGCAAGACTAGTTGCGGCAAGAGGAGCGGTAGTACCGCTTCTACTCCCGCTGTAGTACTGGCCTCAGGCCAAGTGGCCTGCCTTCTCTTTAGTGCGGTAGTACTGCTTAGGTAGGGAGCGGTAGTATACCGCCCTCAGCGGTAGTACTACTCAGCGGTAGTACCGCCTTCCTTCCTTAGCGGTAGTACCGCCTGCGGCGGGATGTTCAAGGTAACGGTTGGATTTTCCTCCTATAAAAGGGGTCTTCTTCCCCATTGAACCTTATCCTTTGAGCTCGTGTTCTTCCCCCATTGTTGACCTTCTTCGAAGCTTGCTAACTCTCAATCCCTCCAATGATTCTTGCTAGTTCTTGAGGGAAAAGAGAGAGGAGATCTAGATCCACGCTTCCACCAATCACTTTCTCCTCTAAGTGAGGGAACCCCTTGATCTAGATCTTGGAGTTCTTGGTGTTCTCCTTCTTGTTCTTCCTCTCATTTTCTTCCCTAGCATTAGTTGCTTTGGTGGGATTTGAGAGAGAAGGACTTGGGCACTCCGTGTGCCCTTGCCATTGCATTTTGTGCATCGGTTTGAGTCCTCCACGGTGATACGTGGAAGTTACAAGTTGAGAAGCTTATTACTCTTGGGTGCTTGGTGCCCTTGAGCTTGTTCCTCTTGGGTGCTTGGGCGCCCTAGACGGTTGGTGGTGTTCTTGGAGCTCAATCATTGTGGTGTAAAGCTCAAGACAGCGCCGGGTCTCCAATTAGGTTGTGGAGATCGCCTGAGCATCTTGACGGGTTACGCTGACCGCCTCAAGGGTTGCCAAAGTGTACGGGTTCGGTGACCGCCCCCAAGGGTTGCCATTTGTACGGGTTCGTGACCGCCTCAAGGGTCCCTTAGTGGAATCACGGCATCTTGCATTGTGCGAGGCATGAGGAGATTACGGTGGCCCTAGTGGCTTCTTGGGAGCATTGTGCCTCCGCACCGCCTCCAAACGGAGATTAGCATCCGCAAGGGTGTGAACTTCGGATACATCGTCGCCTCCGCTGCCTTGCTATCTCTTACCCGAGCCCCTTTACTTATGCGTAATTTTACTTTGTGATAGCCATATTGTTCTTTGTCATATATCTTGCTATCACATAGTTTCTTATCTTGCTTAGCATAAGTTGTTGGTGCAACATAGGTGAGCTCTAGTTGTTGTAGGTTTTGTGCTTGACAAATTAACCGCTAGGTTTATTCCGCATTTGTTCAAGCTTCAAACCATAATTATTTTAAAGCGCCTATTCACTCCCCCCTCTAGGCTTACATCCTCGATCTTTCAAAAGAGTACTATCGATGGATTGCGCCATGGAGCAAAAATTAAAATTTAAAAAAGGTGGTACATATAGAGAGCGCCACGCCAAATTATGCATATAGTACTATTAAAAGCTAGATTACTCTCCGTCCAGAAATACTTGTCGGAGAAATGGATCAAAATGGATGTACCTAAAACTGAAATATGTCTAGATACATCCATTTCTCCGACAAGTATTTTTGGACGGAGGGAGTACGTGCTTAATTGGGGTGCTAAATTCTATTAAAGAAACACTAGTAGTATGTACATACTGAAGAGTTAAAGTAACGAGAAGAAACATAACATAGTTCTGCTGGGGGATCAGCACAAGACACCCCTCAAATTAAACTAAGCACACCTGAAATTAAACTATGCAACTAATCCAAAGAGACACCGTGATTAGAAGTTTAGGAACCACCATGAGCAACGACATCGCCACCTTACTCGGAGTCCTCGCCCATGTCCTCGACTTCGCCCTTGTCCCTCTTCCTCTTGGCCGATACTTCTTTGCTTGAACCGCACACTTGGCTGTTGCTCTTCATCCAACCCTTGTAGATATTGAAATAAAGGTAGCCATCCATTGCAGCGTAGTGGATGTGGTCTATATCTAGTACATTCCGCTTCCATGCATGGCGATGAAACGTGTAATGAGGTTTCTCCAGTTTACGGTATGAAGGATGAACCATGGTTTCGCCAGGTCAGCATTGAAGGTCGAGAGGGCACCACGATTCTTCTCGAGGTCGGCGGGGTCGCCACAACGAGGCCTATCTCGACCTACGACTTCTTTGTCGCTCTTAAAGTCTATAGTAACGAATTTCACTGCTTTGTCCTTGAGGAAGTTCTAAAACTCGGCACTCAACGCCGACATGGCATATGTGGTAGACCAAGCAAACGTTATGTACGCAAACCCGGATCACGGCGGCTTCTTCCTCTCTTCGCCCTTTAGATCCTTCTCTCGCCCCTGTGATCGTGGTGTACTCAACATCTAGCCCAACACCCACTCATCATATGAGTTTTCGAACATGCGCTCAAGCGTAGAAAGGCATCCTTTCACCGTCATGAAGAATGGGTGTAGATGACGTCGAACTCATCGCCATGATGGTTCTAACCTTGTACTCACCGCCGATCGTGGAGATTTGGGACACCATGGATTTGGGAGGAGGGTTAGGATTAGTGGAACCGCCAGAATGTGAATGGACGAGACGACTAGGAGCGAACCGCCGTAGTATTGAAGGACGGCAGGACGAGTAGGAGCGAATCGCCAGCCGCGGCGAACGGCAGGGTAGTGGCTTTCCATTCTTCCCATGATACGGGCTTCGAGAGCCCTTGGATCTGAGATCGAACGTTGCATGGCGTGATTCTAGACCTATGGGTGAATATCCTATCCGGAGGGTTATTCTACAAATTTTCAAAGAACTTAGCTCATGTATCGCTTGATCTCAGATCCAAGGGCTGCCAAAGAGTCTGCATCATGGTCGCACCTACCACTTAATCGTCATAGCCGCCAAGGGTCGCGCTTCTTTTGGAGATTTAACACGGTGCGTTAGGGCTATCCGATGTTGGCATGTCATACATAGTCATCACTTAGTCACTCATACTACAACAAGGCTGGCTATAAGGTTGGCTATAAGTGTATTTTTTTACTTCTCTCTATCTCTTTCTTCAGAGCTTTTCCGTCTCTGATAATAAGAACGTTTTTGACACTGGTGTAGTGCCAAAAACGTTCTTATATTATGGGACACGGGGGGTACTAGTATTTATTGCATTTGCCAAGGAGTTACCTCTTCCAATGAAATGGTGTTGCTAAGTTTGCTTCATTTAATTAGCTATAGACTCAAAATTGTCTTTTCACCTAGGTACACGCTTAGCACCATTTCTTCCTTTGGTCACCAAACTAGTCTCTCTCTTCTTGATTAATTTGCCACATCAGACTTCATGCCTATGCGGCAAGCTTAAGCACCTGTAGGAGCAAGTAAAAGTAAGTACAATAGTGCACTTTACATGTCATTTTTGCATATGTGAAGGAAAGAGAGGCAAGGAAAAAGTGGAGAAGTGGGCTCTCATGCAAGAGCCAGCCTCTACTACATGGTGGAGCATTGGGAGAGGCACCAGATGGAGGTGGTCAGAATCGAGACTCACGCCGGTCAGTGGCGCCAGCTTAAAATGATAATGGCAAGTCAAATCACGGGCCTCACATGTCCAAATTGTAACTCATTGTCGATCATACAACCCCACGCTTGCAGCAGCCTACTCCCTCGCTCTTCGCCTCTGCCGAACCGACTAGGGAGAAATCGCCTCACGCCACCGCGCAGGAAAAGCCCCGCCCTCTACTTTTAAATACAACTACATTCGCTTAAGAATCCAATGATATACTTTTTGTGACTTAGTAACTCATATTTAGTTAGTCAAATGGATGACCTAGAACTACGTGCAGGCCCTATAAACCGAGACGCCTAAAAATAAAAAACCGAGACAGAGAGGGTAGTTCAGCACGTATCTTTTTAGATCAATATAGTCGGGATTCACCAAGGAGCAAAACCAAGTGGTAGGCTGCTCCTCGTCGTGTTGGCGAAAGCAACTCAAGGTGGTCAGTCCGCACATGAAATGGAGACACACTTAACAGGAACCCTTTGGCCGACATGTGGCTCATCCACCGTCTTGTTCCACATGCGATGCACCAAATTATAGTTCGGAGCAGCGGTTGGAATTGGAGGCACCCCGGTCGTAGCGCCGCAGTAGTAGAAAATGAGCGATGAGGGGTCAAATCACAAAGCCCCGCCTTTCCCGCATTAAGCTGGAGTGCTGGACGGATGAAGCAACCATCATTTCACTCTAGGGCGCAAGAGCATAAAGAAAAGAGAAAACAATGATGCGTGCGGCAGCTACCTAGGGCACCCTAGGGTAGGGGTCTCCACTACAGATCCTTTTTTTGAAAGCGCCTCCAATACAAATCGGCTTCTCCCTCATCCTCTTGAAGAAAACCAATGATGAGTGCGGTGGTAGGGTTTGTAGGAGTACTACGGCGTGCGGGGCCACGTCGTAGTAAACGGGTTTGAGTCGACGCCTTAAATATGTGTGGGCCACTTGGTTTTACGGGAACGAGGCAGCATTTTGGGTTCAGGGACCAGTGGAGATATAGTACGTACACAAAATTGTGGACGTAGGCTCGACCGAAAGGCAATGATGCATGGGCCCTGCATTTTGATATACCCGGGGCCGCATGAAATTTGCTACTCTACTCAAAACTAGTAAGGTACACATGTATTGAACGCATGAGATTTCAAAACCAAATTATGAATAAATACACACTATAGCATGTAAAGCTTTGAGTCATATATGCATGATGTAGATGTTCGTTTCGTTCTTATAGTTCATCTCATTCAAAATCAATTAGTTTTATAAAAATGTTAAGATTCATGGGGTTGTGCATTGTAAATAATAAAGTAAAAAACAAATAATGGCAATTCATTTAGAAAAATAATAATCAATTATGATACAGAAGATTCTAGAACAAAGGAGAAGTGCTTGTGTTTTGAGGCTTGTGCATTATGTTTAAGTTCAACCATGGAGTCTTCTAAATTGTACATGTGATGATCCGGTGGAATGTTGATGATATCCAACGACCAAGTATGCTCAGATTTGCCTATCTCTCAAGACCGTCGGGTTAGCTTCATCCAAATAATTATCTTTCAAAGTTATTGGCACACTATATAGTTCTTGTGCCATAGTTGCATGTTTTGGAAAAACTACTAGTGGGTTGTACTATCTATTTAGGAATAGAAGATGTATACATGGAAGTTGTAGGGAAAGAGATGACATGGAGCATCTCAATTCCTATGAGTAGGGATTAGAAAAGAGATGTCATTTGGTTCACATCATAGGAACTTTTCTATTGAATCTAGAGATGACATGTATCTCAATTCCTATGAGGAGGGATTTGAAATTAAGGGAGTATAGGAATCCATTCATGTGAACCAAGTGGCTCTAAAGCTATAGAAATGATAGCATGTTTATTTCCTTTGAAATGTGGAGTATATGAATCTATTCCTATGAACCAATTGGCTCTAAAGGAAAAAAATCCTGTAAAAATCATATCATATAGAGTTCCTATGATATTCCTCGACACTAAAGGATGCTTGAAATTGTCAAGGGTGATACGATGGTCTTTCTTTGTAGAATCCTCACCCATCTTTATAGTTACCTCTCAAGATGAATAAAATGATATATATGTGGTATTCTACATGTGCAATTTGGTACCACGAAAACTCGGTAAAAGTTTGCGAGGTTCAATTTTCAATAAAGCTATATGCACTGCATTTCGAACGGAGGGAGCATACGGCAGTTGCTAACACTCACGTGGAAGATTTGTGTGTAGGAGGAGTGGCTGTTCGTTAAATGACATGGCAAACCGACATCGCCGGATGCCGATCTAACGGTTCTTACGGGCGTTAAATCGAGTGAAAAGGCTTGTGGCGAACGTTTGTCGGATAATGATTTACGGACACATGCATTGCATTGATACGTGCCCCCTCCTCTCTCACGCACATGCACCCTCACGAGTTACGAATCTCCCGAGTCCTCTCGCAGACTCACACGTCACACCCACCGTCTATCTGCAGGTAGACGTCAGGCACATATGTGCTCTTCACACCCTACCCTCAGAACTTCTAAAAAACAAAAGACGGCGTGCACATTTTATTTTGGTTCACACGTCACACACTTATACTATTACTCTTGCGGCGAACGTTCTTTGGGCATAGTATATTGTACTCTCACAAAGAGAAGCGGTGCACGCACGCACTAGTTCTCTCACACCCACTGCTGGGTACACGTAGGAGTGCATTTTTTGAAGCCGGTACAACAAAATCACTACACTATATATAAAAGCAGGAGCCTTAGCGCTTGCTTTACTAGGGTTCCTCTCGCTCACTCTCTCATGCTCTCCAGATCTAAGCAAGACATAGGTGGCCACACACTCTCTCTCTCAAATTTCACGGCTATTGCTCACAAATCCGCCGGACAACCTCGACGGGGCAGGGGTGTAGGTGCATCGTTCACGCTGTCACATGCGGCGAGGGAGGAGAACAACGGCTGCCCTGCGTGTCTCCGATCGGCCAGGTTGTTCTCTCCGAGAGAGCACTGCCTGGAGGGCCTCCGAACCCTTCTTCCTCCTCGCGATATTGTGGCCAAGATGCGGCCTCCCGACGCCTGCCTTTGCCACATGCCGACGACCTCAGTATATATTCCTTCAAACCTGCCTTGCTCTATCGCCTCAGCCCCTTCGTGTGGATCCTTTTCTACTTCCGTCCGCTGTTCCAAAGCCACCTAGACTTCTACTATTATTAGAAGTAAATCTAGTTCATACAGTCGACTCAAAGCGTTGGTTCAAACATGGAAGAAAGTGGGAAAGCTGTAGCATGAATCTAGGACTTGGTTCTAAGAGGAAACGGGGGAAAGTAGTAATATCTGCCACCGCTTAAATAACCGATTTCATATTTGCGCAAACAGGATGCCTGTCTCCATATCGCTTTCGGATGTCTGCTCAGTATCATTTCTATCCGCTGCAATCAAAAGCACACAACTCAATTTTTAGTACAACTGCGCAAAATGAGATGGCTATCCCTCGCTGTCAGCTGCCTAACCTCCCGCCTTCAAGGTATCCCTACATTGGTAGTAACTAAGGTAGAATGACCAATGTAATCTAAAAGAAGCTGATTCAGACGCTTTTACTTCCTCGATTGCAAAGGTGGACGAAGCGAAACAACTGCATCCTAGTCCGAATGCACTTTCTACCAGCTCATCCATGGACCGAGGACTAGCCGGCATGGCTGCACGGGCGGTTTTTGACAAAAGTGCGGCAAGAGGCATTGTGGTCTCGCTTATTTCTGCAAATAGCGATGCTTAAATTTAGTGGAATGCACAAGAATTTCACCTGGTCAAGATAATCGCATGGTTCGGTTCAAAGCATTCCACCGAGACCACAATTATAACTGGTTATTCTGGAATGAGAGAACCTAACCTCGGATGGTGGCAACAAGAAAAAGCCGAGTGAACTCCGTGAAATTTAAGCTCGCCGGAGGCCCTTTGCTCAGAGAAGCCTTTTGCTTGTTTTTTCCTGATTTGTAAACGTTCTCACAACTTTGTCTTTTGCTATGAACTAGTGTATGTTTGTTATGTTCTATGAATCATTGAGATGTATAAAATTGCTTGACTTATGCTTTTCAAGTTTTCCATGAAGACGAGTTTAATGTGAGTGTTCCACATGAGCGCTGGACTAGCGTGTGAATGTTTGGAATTTGTTACATTGTGGCCTCAATTAACTGCGTGAACCACTGTAACAAGATACATAGTTGCTTATATGTCGGATGTGCCAGATTGTTGATTGTTAGCTGGTCGATAGCCTAGTGTTGAAGCGAAATGAGCCAATGTGCCGTGTTTTGCACAACCGCTTACAAGTGGGGTAGCACCAACAAAGTGTTTACAAGTACTTATGTATACGCTTGCGCAAGACGGTTCTCGAACGAGTGCTCTATTTCATCAAAACACACACTGCTCGTATGATAAACCGTGACAACTTATGTCTTACCATGCCATATTCATGAAAAAAATAGTGAGGACGCATCTGTTTCGGCAACAATCACGATGGTTCTCACGTGATTCACGGGAACACAAAAGTAGCAGCAGTTCCCATAGGCGGATTCAAATAGAGTACAAGCCCTAGAGGGGTCGATAACAGGCAAGGTTCGGATAATTATACACAATCCAAACTACTATTAAACACTAGCTGGGGCAACTATTTCATGCCTCGATCTAATTTGGGCTGGACAGAAGACGGACCTTGCCATGAACATCATCGAGGACGTCCCGCAGCAGCTCAATCCTGTGAACCTTCATTAAGACAACCTTGTGGCCTTGCCATTGATAAACTTGTTTGTGGAGGCATGCCACGTCATCTTCCTGCGTAAGCTTGACAAGAAAAGTATGCCTCACAAACGAAGGAGTAGCTTTGAACTTCTTGTGCTTCAGTACAACCTGGACAACACGCCTGACAACAGTGAGGATGGAATACAATTCTTCATTGGTATAACCGCAAATGGCTTCCAGGATCCAACAGCCTAAGAACTCGCTTTTCCCAAAGGTATATATTCAGGTCGTCCGCCTCATAGCGAGTGACATGTACAACCACACAATCCTTGTCTACATCAAGGCTCTAATTGAAATCGAAACAAATTCTAAATTACTTTTCAGTATAAGAAACACAAGTTATTTAAACCACTATGTATAGCATGGCATCGAACCTAATAAAATTTGCATTATTAATCACCACATACTTCCTTTTCTAAAAAAATCACCACATACTTACATACCACAATCGAGATAGGCAAAGAAGGAAATCACCTTGGGCAGCCTCGGGGGGCACATCCTCGAAGGGGAAAACTGCTTCCTGCAAGGCCACGGGGTCAGAACCTCAAACGGGCGTTGACCATCTCAAGAGTGGCCGTGGAGCGATCTGGGTCGACTCGGTGGTTGCCTCCATCTTCTTGGAGCTCTCTGTCTCGTGGGGATCAGCCTCCGCTGCCCGCTCCAATATCGGCAGATCTTTGCCTGGTTCTCCTTGGTCCATCATGAAACTGACGAATACTAGGAGACCTCTGAAAGGAAAACACAATCGCAATGACAATGAAACAAAAAAAAAGAGTGAGGATCGGTTACTACTTTGCAAAAGTTCTTTTTTTTTCTCTGAACAAAAATATACCGACATCACGGATCTGCTTACCTTTCCTTTGTTCGGAGAGAAGAACAAAGGGCGTATGCGAAAAGTGTTGCCTTTCTTGAAGACGGTGAGGGAGAAGGGATTCAAATAAGAGTGAAATGATGGTTGCTTCGTCCACAAACTTAGACTGCGGGAGGTGCGGTTTTGTGATACGACGGCTCACATCGCCAAGGCCACGACCGGGTGACTTCTCACCGTGACATCTTGCCTTCTAATTTGGTGGATGGCATTTGGGCTCACAGGCTGCATGGCACGATGTCGGTGAACAAAAGTATAACAACATTCAGTAGAGGGAGACGTTTCAATGACCTAGGAGGAGCCGTGGTTGTAGAGTGTCTCCACTGTACTAGTAGTAATTGTTTTTCTGGGTAGCTATAGAGTGTCTCCACTGTACTAGTACTAATTGTTTCTCTGGGCCCAAGACAAAACAGCCCATCCAGACTAGTAAATAGTAAAATAAATTCAAAAGCCCATATATTTACTGAATGAGAGGCGCCACCACACCCAAAGACACCACCCCCCCAAAAAACATGGGTGCTCTTTTCCTCCTCGCTCCCACCCACCTCACGCCACCTTGCTCCACTGCATCCCCAAAATTCCTCACCTCACTCCTACAGAAAACCCCAGCCCCCTTCTTCCTCACTCCTACAGAAACCCCAGCTCCCCTTCTTCTTCGTCAAGACTACAACTAGGCTCGCTATTCGTTACTCTGCTCAAATCTGTGGAGCGCAACGCGACGCCTCGAGGAAAATGGAGTCGGCTGACCCCAAAGGCCAAGAAGATGAGGTTCCCGCCAGCAGAACGCTGTTGTAGATCCCGCACCGCAGCTGGGAGAAGCGGCGACCCCCCCCACCGGATCCTGTGAACTCAGAGAATCTCGGGTGGACCACATCAGCGATCTCCCAGACACCGTCCTTGGGAAGATCATCTCGCTTCCCCACCAAGGATTGCTGCCGCACCGAAGTCCTCTCAATTCGGTGGCGCCCTCTATGGCGCGCCATGCTCCTTAATCTCGACTGTCGTCAGCTATCTCTCTTCAATGATTTTGAAATCCCCAGAGCCATCATCTCCTCCCACCGTGGCTCCGCTCAAAGCCTCTGCAGCCCGTCATGCTACCTGAGCAAGCATACCATGCCCTGCAAGGTGGACGCCTGGCTGAAATCCCCTGAATTCACAGAACTACAGCTGCTTGAGTTCTACTATTCCCCTGGAAATCACATACCACATACCGAACACCATGAACTTGTGCCCTCAACACCGATGTCCATCTCACGGTTTTCCTCCTCTCTCCACACCACCACCTTTATACAGGCTACCTACCTGCATAACTGGTACTAAACCTTCGAATTCCCATTTCTCAAGAAACTTTCACTTGTGCGGGTTCAGATATCGGAGGCCTCATTTCACAACATCATCCACTCCAGCTTGCCCCTGCTACCGGAGTGCTTGGTGCTTGTTTTCATTAGTTAGAATCGGTTGTCTCCAAATAAAGTCGCCTAACCTTGTACGAATTGGAATTTCTTTTGACGGAAGGCAGCTCATCATCCAAGATGCCACTTCACTTCAAAGGTTGATCCTTGATTCTATTTATTCACCGTTGCAAATAACCGTCCTCTCTGCGCCTAAACTGGAGACCTTGGGTGTAATACATGATCTCTGTGCTAATTTCCATATGGTGTTTGGCTCCACAGTTCTTCAGGTACTTTATATTATCATCTACACTTGTAACCATAAGCTGCATTTTAAATTTCTGCGCATAATTTATATATCATCTTGGAGTACACATTTTGTACTAATATTGTGTTCTCAGGCTCAATGAAGAGTTTCTCCATGGATGACCTATCAATGGTGCCGGATTCTATCAAGATCTTATATATCCAAATGAATAGTTTTGATCTCGAACAAGATTATTGGCTTGCTGCAATGCTTTCCATGTCCGGAGAAGTTGTATATAAAGGTGATAATTTCACACATTGAAGCCCGCATATAGTGTACTAGAATTAACTGCTCAATTTGTTGCTCTTTCAACACTCTTCTTTTAGACCTTAACTGTTTTCAATCTTCATGTCTATTTAGGCAGCAGGACGGGGTAAGAAAGTTATAACCAATCGATGGATTTGTAAGCATCGGGATTTTCTCACTTCTCATGAGATTCGATTGAAGACAATAACGCTAGAACGATATGTAGCCAACCGTGCAAACACAAGATTTGTCACATTCTTCCCGCCGAATGCGAGGTTACTATTGTCCATCGTGCTTAAGTTTATCAAAGACATGGTTTTGACGGATGGGTATGTCGAAGAGCAAAAAAAAAAAGAGTTTCAGTGGGCAAAAGAGCTTACGAACGTGCGGGCTTCTATTTATAACATATTGTGGTCATAATCCAAAGAAATTTTACGACCCAGATGTTCATTCTATGGACCTGACCGATCCATTTGACTGTGGATCGCCGAAACAAAGGCTGGAGTTAGATGTTGTTGCCCTTTTCAATTTGGGTTTTTTGTAAACCTGATGAACAATTAACCCTCGTGCTTTTGTACGCTTTGTAAGCTGGAGTTAGATATTCCTGCCCTTTTCAAATCGGGTCAGGATCGTCATATTTTCTTTGAAACAAGGCAAATGGCTTGCCATTCGCTTAATTTAGAGTGAAATATTGTAACAAATCCCAACCAAGGGAAATAACATCACTCTCGGGCCGCTTGAGCTCATCAGGCATTATGTAAGCCAAGTGATTAGCCCCCACTAGCACCCACAAACTTATTTCGAACTAGCACATCAAATGGGCTGTAAATTTTCATAGGAAAGGCTGCATGACCATGACAGATTTGGATTCTGACATTTGGGACCCGCGAGGAAATAGCCTATCCAAGGTGGCGTCGACCTACTAGCCAGTCAACAAACGATTCTGCCTACCAGCCGTTGGATTGACATCCAACATCTGTCGTGTATCTTCTATCTCTTGTCTTCTTCTTCCTCCAGCCGCCCAAACCAAACCATCCCGTCGACTCCGCCTGCTCCCGCCTCCCATGCGTGGCTGCGCCTCCGCCGCCCTACCGTATGTACCCTCCAACGTTTGCCAGTCCCTCCCTCTATTCCCCCACACGTCCTGTTATTCTCCGGCGACGTCAGCCCCAACACGCACCCGCGCCCGAACCAGTCAACCCTCATACTCCTCTCCGCCTGCGACAGGACTGGCGCATGTTCAATGACTCATGTTCGTTCCGTCCGAGGCCTCGCCGTCATCCTCCGCCTTGCGGCCTTGGTTCGCTCGCCGTGCGCGGTGCGCCACCCGCTTGCGTTGTCAACGTTGTCAACAACCGAGAGGAACAAGGAGATGATCAGACGTGGAGAGGATGACAAGAGGACCCACCAGCCATGGCAAGACGCAAGCAAGTGCCTCTATAGTACAAGCGCAAAAATATGGTTCCTCCTAATGGTTGGACATCCGGGGCTCACGCCATTATCAACATAGTCAATAAACGAGAGAATTACACTCACGAAGCGGCTGACACCAGTGGACCCAAAGTAAGTCGCCGCAGTTTTTTTTGAGGAACAAGCGGTTGTTATTTATACTAGTTTTAGCGCCGGATCGTGGTAACAACGGGGCTGTGGCCCGTCTAGCCAGGGTTTTATTTATGTTTACCACATCATGAGCCCAGTTGTGTTTTTTTCTTGCTGAAAATGGCTAGCCCAGTTCTACTTTTTTTAAAGAAATACCCAACCAAGGCCTACTTGCTTTGTCAGCCCTACTGGGCTGCAAATCTTTCAAGATGAGGAGAGTTTCATTCGGCTTGCCCGGAAATGGGTTCTACATTTTTTAAACACATCAAACCGGGAATTAGTTTCAATTTTTTTCATTACAAGATCTTAAATTCCATTGATTTTATGTGTGGAAAATTATTTGGATTTTATATTTATATAAATTATTTTTCAAAATAGTTTGAATGTGAATCGATAGTTCTGGATTAAAAGCAGTTGGTCAAGACCGAAATATGCAAAATTTTGTATACTTTTTAACCGTGGCCACAATATGGGGTGTAATGCTAACAAAAACAAGATGGGCTCCAAAAAATTCTTAAGAATTAGCAATGGGCTGTACATTATTAGAAATAATGGCGATGGGTCAGTATGTTGTTTTCCATGCATTTGAGGCTGACTTGTGCGCCTACTACAGGTTGACGCCAGATGCTTTCATAAAAAAAAGGTTGACGCACACGCAACGCCCTGTCAACTTAGTGAACACACGAGAGCAGTGACTGTTGGATGTCCATCCAATGACTGTCGTGCTTCATCAATCTCTGCTCTTCATGCTTCATCAATGACTGGCGGGACTACCTGCTCCCTCCTCCCGCGGGCGGCTATGCTGCCGCGCAGGCCTCACGGCCCCACTGTACTCCTATCGCTGGCCTAGCCATCCCTCTACTCACCCACACATGCTGTTATTCTCCGGCGACGGCAGATGAACCAAGAAACCTCAGATTCTCCGCGTGGGAAACAACTGCCGAGTATTCCTCGCTCCGTGTCGCTCCTTCCTAGGCCTCGCCGTCGTCCACCGCGCTGGTGCTCTGGGCACGGCCTGGTCAACGTGGTCAATGAACGACATCCATCGGAAGTGGACTGTACGTGGAGAGGCTGCCAGCTGGGTCCAAGGCTGCACGCAAGGAAATGCCTCCTTATTAGGCGCAAAATAATGATTCCTCCACCTGACAGCTAGGACCCACAGGAAGGGCCTCTGTATTTCGCTAAAAACGTTCCTCTACCGACCGGCCGGATCCACCAGCTATATCTTCGCATGCAAGGAAGTGCCTTCTTATTACGCCAAAAAAATGAATACCCCCTGCTAGCTGGGACCCACCATATTGTTGGGCTGACTTGTGGTCCTACTAAGTTGACGGGGATGGAGGGCTTTGTCAACTTAGTCAATACTCCAAAGGACCGTGATGATGTCCATCCAACGGCCATAGTGCTTCTTCAACCTCTGGTCTTCTTGCTCCAGCCCACCTAAAGGGGCAGCGGCCGTCGTGTCAGCCGCGCTTCCTTCCTCCCGGTGACCGGGTTGTGCTACCGCAGAGGCCTCACCGCTCTATACTACTCCCACCACCGCCGTGCTATCCCTCCACTCACCCACACCCCCTGTTATTCTGCGGCGACGGCAGCCTCACACCGCAGCCGAACCAGTGAACGCTCATACTCCTCTCCGTGTGGGCATCCACTGCCGCGTCTTGCCCGGCTCCGCGTCGTCCCCTTCCTAGGCCTCGTCGTCGTCCACCGCCGTGGTGCTCTCGGCACGGTGTGGTCAATGTGGTCAACGACCGACTTCCATCAAAAGAGTATCAGACGTGGAGAGGCCGACAGCCGGGTCCACGGCACCGCAAGGAAGTGCCTCCTTATTACGCTGAAAATCATTATTCCTCCACTGACAATGGGGACCCACCGGACGGGCCACCAATATTTTTGAAAAAATCGCTTCCCCGATCGCCGGGACCCACCGGACGGGCCATTGTATTTTGCAAAAACGCTCCCCCATTGTCACTCGGACCCACGGAAGTGCCTCCTTATTACGCACAAAAATGAATACTCCCGGCTAGCTGGGACCCACCTTGGTGGGAGGCTGACTTAGGGCCTACAAAGTTGACGGGGACGAAGGGCTTTGTCAACTTAGTCAATATGAACGATTCTAGCTCCAAAGGACCGTGACGATGTCCATCCAACGTCAGTAGTGCTTATTCAACCTCTGGTCTTCTTGCTCCAGCCTACCAAAGCGGCGCCTGTCGTAAGCCGCATGCTCCCGCCTCCTGTGGCCGATCAGGTCAGCCGCAGAGGCCTCACCGCCCCTACTATTCCCACATTGGCGAGGTCTCAAGCGACGGCAAGACCTCACACAAAGCCCGAACCAGTGAACCCTCAGATTCCTCTCCGCTGGCTTCCACCGCCGCATCTTCCCGACTTCAAGGCGTCATCCCTTCCCAGGCCTCGCCGTCATCCACCATTGTGGTGCTCTCCATGGCGTGGTCAACGTGGTCAAGGAACAACTTCCATCGAGAAGAGTACTATACGTGGAGAGGCCGATACCGGGTCCACGGCCATAGCCCAGTTTTTTGTGATTTGCCAAGTAAGTCGCTTTGTCAGCCTGTTGGGCTGCAAATCTTTCAAGACGAGGAGAGCTTTCATTCGGCTGGCCGAGAAAATGGCCCATCAGTAATGAGAAATGGGCTGTACATTTTCAAAACACATCAAACCGGCAATTAGTTTCAAATATCTTTTTTTCATTTCAAGATTTTAAATTACATTAATTTTTATGCGTGGAGAATTTATTGGATTTTATATTGATATACATTTATTTTTAAAATCAGTTTGAATGCGAGTCGAAATTTTGGGATTAAAAACAGTTCGGACCGCACCGAAATATGCAAAATTTCGTATTATTTTTTAACCGTGGCCACAATATGGGCTGTAATGCTAACAAAAAGAATATGGGCTCCAAAAAAACCCTTAAGAATTAGCAAATGGGCTGTAAATTATTAGAAATAATGGGAGATGGGCTGTATGCTGTTTTCCACAGATTTAAGGCTTTCCTAAAAAAAAGGTTGATGCACAAGCAGTGACTGTTGGATGTCCATCCAACGACCGTCGTGCTTCTTCAATCTCTGCTCTTCCTGCTCCATTCGCTCAAACAAGCACCGACGGACTGCTCGCCTCCTCCTCCCTGTGGCCGGGTCAGGTTGCCACAGCCTCACCGCCCCCATCAGACTCCCATCGCTGGCCTAGCCATCCCGCTTACTCACCCACACCGCTGTTATTCTCCGGCGACGGCAGACGAACCAAGAACCCTCATATACCATACTCCCCTCCGCGTGGGAAACAACTGCCGAGTCTTCCCTGCCTCCGTGTCGTCCCCTTCCTAGGCCTCGCCGTCGTCCACCGCTGTGGTGCTCTCGGTGCGGCGTTGTAAATGTGCTCAACGACCGACTTCCATCGGAAGAGTACTGTGCGTGGAGACGCTGACAGCTGGGTCCACGGCCGTAGCAAGGAAGTGCCTCTTTATTACACGCAAAATAATTATTCCTCCACCTGACAGCGGGGACCCACCGGACGGGCCACCGTATTTCGCGAAAATACATTTCCCCCCTGACTGCTGGGACCCACCAGCTACACTTTCACACGCAAGGAAGTGCGTCCAGGCAAAAAAAAAAACAAAACGATTCGCCCCCCTGACTGCTGGGACCCACCAGCTACATCTTTGCACGCAAGGAAGTGCGTCCGGGCAAAAAAAAAATGATTCGCCCCCTGACTGCTAGGACCCACCAGCTACATCTTCGCACGCAAGGAAGTGCCGGCGATACCGGGACCCACCTGGTCGAAGCGCACGTGGCGTTGTCATTCTGGTGCGTGACGTGTCGTACGCATATATATACTGGTCGACGTAGAGGCGCGTACGTGTCGTAATAGAGGCGCGTACATGTCGTAGTAGAGGCGCGCACGTAGCATGTACACGTATGTACAACGGCCAGGGTGCAAGAAAGAAAATATGGCCACGTACGTACATACGGGCTGGGTCTCGAACGCCTACTCGCGCATACGTATGGCCAGGGCTCGTGTACATGGCTGGGTCAGAACGGAGAAACATCGTCGTCGTCGTGTTCATGGGGAGGCAACGAAATGCGTCGTGTTCATCAGGAGGCAACGGTACGCGTGCGAGCCAACCGGCTGGGTCGGAACGGAATGCGTGGTCGTGTTCATCGGGAGGGCTTGGACGGAACATGCGATGGAAACAAGGCCTGTCGTACCGCACAACGGAGGAAACGGACCTCCTACGCTCGAACGGGTCCCGTTGATCGGGAGGGTGTGGCGTCCGCAAAACAGAGAAGCGGACCTCCTACGATCAAAACGGGGTCCCGTTGATCGGGAGGGTGTGGCGTGCCGCAAAAAGCGGACGAAACGGACCTCCTACGGTCAAAACGGGGTCCTGTTGATCGGGAGGGTGTGGCGACGCAAAACGGACGAAAACAGACTTGTGTTGGAGCACTACGGTCGAAACGGGATCCTCTTCGCCGGGAGGGGTGTGGCGTACCGCAAAACGGGACTCCACGGATACCGCTCATCTCCACCGTCAACCTCCTCCAGCCTCCATGGGCTACCGTCGACCTCTTCCGGCCTCCACGGGCTCTCGCTCATCCAGCCTCCACCACGCCGCTTACTCCACCGCCATCGCTCAACCACCCTCCACCGCTCATCGCTCATCCAGCTCTCCACACCACGGGTCCTGTTCAACCACCCCTCCACGGGCACCCCTCCACCGCTTCATCGCTCATCTAGCCCTCCACCACACCACGGGGTCCTGTTCATCCAGAGGCAACGCCACCGCTCACTGTTTATCCAAACCCTCCCGCAACGCTCACTGTTCATCCAATCGATCGACTTCAGTTAGCAGTAGTAGCGAAGGAATCGCTCGATCGAGTTCAGTTAACAGCCATCGATCGATCGCTCGGGTTGATGCTTAGCGTAACTGCGGTGCTGTCGCCGGGTTCGATTAGAAACCCAACGCCTCGCTCGGGTTCAGCTAGAGCCACCGCCTCGCACACGCACGACGTGTCTGACGAGAAACGCGCATCGCTCGGCCCCCGACCTCCCACCGTAACCGGGAACTCCTCGAAATTTTCCTCCCCCTCGCTTCTACCATGGTTTTTTCCGTCATGGACGGCCCAAAGAATGTCATGCAACTGCGTCTCCGGCCCGCCCAGGATGAAAAGCCCATTTTCTATCATGATTTTTTGTCATAGAAGTAGGAGCCCACCACATCTATGATGATACCGGGTTTTGTCACAATTATCGTCATAGAAGTGTCATATGTATGATAGAAAAAAATTTCGTTCGGCCCAAAATGTCACGGATGTGTCTTTTTTTGTAGTGAGAGCTACCTTCTTCCTCCTCCGCCAAACAGCTCCAGGAGCACCATTGTAGCCCTTGTGCATATCATACCATTTCGGCGGGACTAGGGGTGTTACCTCCCCCGGAGGGCCCCGAACCTGGGTACGTCTTGAGTCTCGCTCTCGAGCGTGCGAACCTCGCCTCCGGAACCCACTGACGTCCTCACGCGGCCCTCCACTTTTAGCCATCTCATGGCATCTGTCATGATTTCACCATGATAGTTGGCGCCCACCGTGGGGCTGCTAGCGGCGTTGGCTGGAGTTAAGTTCTGGATGAGACCCTTCACCAGCTCTTGCGAGTGCATCGTGCACGGCTTGGTCCCCGCACCCAGCGCGGACAGCGCCGGCCCTGCAGGCTGCTCTGTAGTCCCTCTCGGCGCATTGCACATGTTCATCGCACTCATCCCCGATGTGTTCCCTAGCAAGGTACATGACATCATTGATTCGCCCCTCCCCATTGGCCGTGCCGTCTCCAGCGGCGTCGCGGATCTCTGCACCTGCATGGAGGTGATGACCACCGACTCCAGCCTCGCTTCCTCGCGCAACCGGGACAAGGCCACCGCAGTCGCAGCGGCTGCAACCCACACCAGTCGGGCCGACCTGCTGCGTGCAATGCTCCAGAGCCTGCGCGCCCCATCACGACCAACGCTGACCCGTCCGTTGCTGTGGTTTAGCTCAATGAGGACTGCCAGCGCCTACTAGATGAGGCCACAACCCTCGCTGTGGAGCGGCGCTGGATGGAGTCCATCCAGTGGGAGTACAACGCCGCCCACGGCTTCATGCCGGCTGGGGCCGAGCCCAGCCGGGTCACCGAGGTGCGGCTCCGTGGCGGTGCCCTTGGTCGTGTGCTTGGCGCAGGCTAGCCCACCTACGACACCCCCGTCAAGAACATGCGCGTCGCGGAAGAGGCCATGGTGGACCTCGAATTCCTGGAAGGCAAACAGCTGTTGCTGCAGCAACGGCGCGTCCGCGAGCTCGTTGAGGCCACAAACCTGCAAAGAAGCGTTTCGAGTCGGCCCAGCCCGCTGCCTCCACCTCGGGTAATGTCGTGGACCTGGACGGCGCTCACCAGAACATGTGGCAAGCATCCTCCCCACACCCTGACGGTAGCCACTCCAGCTGGCGTTGGGGCAGCTAAGCCTGGTGCAACCACGCCTTGACGATCGATGACGGCCACGTCGATGAGCCGGCCAGGGAGGACCGGCTCCAGCCGGAACTTCCCCTGCAGCCGGCTTGGTGGGCTCAGCTGGCTTCGGCGGTGTATTTCCTCACGCTCCCGCCGCCAGCTAGCTGGGGCCACGAGAGCCCTACAACGACAGCAACGCCCGTGATCGCATCTAGCAGTTGGCCCGCTCCCTCGCGGTGGAGGAAGAGAGCTTGGTCGGGGCGAATTGCTTCGGTCCGCACATCCGCGGCGAGCCCTTCCCCAAAGGCTTCACACTACCTTGCGACACCCCCAAGCACAACGGGACGCCAAACCGGAGGACTGGCTCATCGACTACACCACGGCCATCAGCATCGCAGGCGACAACAAGCGCCTGGCCATGCACTACGTGCCCCTCATGCTGCAGGTCTGACGTGGATGAACAGCTTGCTGGCTGGCAACATCAACACCTGGCTCAATTTCGGTTGAGGCTTTCGTGCGCAACTTCACTGGCACATATAAGCGACTCGGTCAGCCCCACCAGCTCGCCTCGTGCATCCAGGGGGTGGATGAGACCGTCCGCGAGTACCTCACGCACTGGACTGATCTGTGCAATGGCTTCGAGGGTCCATGAGGTACAAGTCATTCGATACTTCATCGATGGGTGCCAAGACGGTACCCTGCTCAAGCACAAGCTCAAGCGCTCCGAGCCGGTCACCATGGTCGCGCTCATGGCCACGACAGACAAGTACGCCATGGCTAACTCCGCCATGAAGGTGCAGGCCCGTCTAGACGCCGTTGTCGGGGGAAACGACACCTATGGGGTCACTGAGATCCCTTCTATGATTGGCGGGCGCGGTGTTGTGCAAAGAGCAGGTCTAGGAGCCAGCACAAGGATCGTTTACCAAGGTTCCGGCCGCGAGGATGCGTAAAACCCTAGTCCTGCTTTGGTGTATGTATTTCAGTGTTCTTGAGTTCTTGAACTAGCTACTGTGCGTGCCTAGTCCAAAAGATCAGAATCCCTCTCCTGGACGCCTCGGGCCTCCTGTCATTACGGAGGTTGCCACAGTGCACACAGGAGGTGGAAAGGTGTACAATACACAAGCTTATCGCCTGTCATTATGGGACAAGACGCATTAAATGCGCTCCTTAGGTGTCCTGTTGCTTTATTGGGGACGGCAACAAGGCCCGTCCTGTCCGTCACCGCTCCGTCTTGCTCCGACGCGCGTCCAGGCCAACGAGGCATGCAGCGCCACGTAGGCTAGCAGGCTGCTGAGATGGCGTGGTGGTAGGGTCTTCATGAAGATTTGCATGCCACCACGTAGGTGTTTGCTGAGCTGGCCTGGAAGCTTCATGTCGCCACGCAGGTGCCTGCCCAGCTGGTCGGGTTGGCAGCTGCATGGGAACGGCGGTGGAGTCTTGGCAGACGCGGGCCTGGATGCGGCCCCGTAGGTGTCTTCGGCAAGGGCCTTGTCGGGGCCCCGGCAAGGGTCTTGCCGTGGCATCGTGGTCGTCCCCGGCAAGGTTCTTGTTGGGGGTCTCGTGGATTTCCTCGGCTAGGATTCCGCCGAGGATCGTCGTCTTCTGGTCCTCCTCTGGTCTTGTGTGTTTAGGATCTTGACAAAGATCTGCATGCCACCACAGAGGTGCCTCCCGAGCCTTGGCCCCAACGTGGTTGTTGGCGGCATTGGAACCCTCGGGCTCAAGTGTGGCTTGCTCTACTGGTGTTGGGCAAGTTGCCCCGGCAAGGTTCTTGCTGGGGCCGCGGAGGCCGCCCCGGCAAGGGTCTTGCCGTGGGAGTCCGCCTCGCCCTCTTGCTCTTTGTGTTCCTTGGTCTTGGCGTTGTTTTGCCCGTCTCGTGCTTCTGTTCCCTCCCTTTGCCCTGCTAAGTGCGGCCACAGGCGCGGCTCTGACTGCCCGTGCACAAGTAGAGGGGTAGAAAAGGGGCCCCTACTTTTGTACACCGACAGGAGCCCCTGGGCCTGGGCCACACATAAGCGCAGCGCGTTGTTGGGCCGGGCCCAGAACGATGCGCGGGCAGGCGGGGCAGATTTATACCGTAGTAATTTCTTCACTTGCTTGCGCTTCCCCACGACCCGCGTTGAATGCGCGTCGTGGAGGGTCGTGCGTGACGTGGGGGGCATGCGTGGGGCGGCCGCTGCCCTCATGCGTCACATCATGGTAAATGGTAACGAGGCGGCCCGCGCCTTCCCCATAAAAAGGAGAAACCGCAGGCGCGACGCCCATTTACCCCCGTGCCTTCTCCAATCTCGGAACCGCCGTCCCTTCCCCCCTGCTTCCTCACTCTCTCACCTTCGCTCGCCGTCGCCGCCCCCATTGCTCCAGATTCTCCGCTCCTCCTCCAGCTGCCATGGCGCCCAAAACCAGCAGGGGAAAGGGAGCGGCCAAGGATGCCGGGGAGAGGGAGGTGCCGGAGAGTGAGTTGTCAGCACGGCGGACGCAGCTCACCTACTTCCCGTCGACGGTCGACGCGATCCACCTTCGGGACTACTTCAAGCGCCTGTGGGAGTGCAAGACGAAGGGGCATCCTGTCACGCGCATCATCCCCGCCGGTTTCGCCCAATCTGGCCCGAATCGGTACCCATTCTTCATCGACTACTTTTCCCGCGGGCTTTGCCCCCCTTTCTCCGATTTCTTCAATGACGTCATGCACACCTATGGCTTTCACCTTCTGCATTTTACTCCAAATGCCATGGCGTGGATGGCTCTTTTTGCCCATCTCTACGAGGGCTTTGCCGGGGTGCATCCCAACACGGCGCTCTTCCGCCATTACTTCTTTCCTCGCATCCAAAAGGGAGGCGCCATCTCTGGCTATGTCGCCTGGATCCCAAGGAGCCAGGGGAAGGGGACATATCCGTAGGGTGCTCAGAAGGAGAGGTGGGAGGAGTGGTGGGGCCGATGAAAAGACTGGTGGGGGTGAGGCATGGATGGTGATAAGAGAAGAGGGGAAGCTTGTGTTTTATGCTAGGCACACCTGGCTAGAGAGGCATATCGATCGATGTGTGCCGTAAAGGAGCTGGGGGGCCTACACACACCATGGGTGAACGACCTAAAGTGAAAAGACGAATTTGCACGATGGAGCTAGAGAATGCTGAGGGAGGGTGAGAGGGATGCGGGCGTGTGCATGCACGAGAGAAAGTTAGTGCTAGCTAGCTACAAAGATAAGATGATTGTGTGGGTGTAAAAGACGAATAGAGATCATACTTCATTATAAAAAGCGAATTCGGATATTTGAAGTATTTATCATAGTGTTTTAAACCGACGCATGTGTGAATATATATAACGGTGATACACATGGTGTGGTTATGAACATGTTATACTACATATAATATATTTTATCTCTACTCTTATAAAAAAATGGAGTTGTTGATGATGGTGTGCCCGCCATCCTCAAGAAGATAGGCCGTCCGATTTATATCTGACGGATGGGAAGGAAACTATGGCAATTTTGAAAAAAGATACCCACACCCCTCTCCATATTTGCAAATTAGGCCTCCCTTGATCATGTTGATGTTCTATGGAACGCATGGGCATCTTGCTAGTACTACGTATAATATATAGAACATTGATCATAATTTGGGCTAATGTGTGGCTTTTGCAGCTCAGGTCGAAATACTTGTCATAATGTAGGGGGCGGGGCACTATACTATGTGTGATAAACATGGTGTACACGTATGGAACATGGTTTAGATTATGAATATATAGTTAGTACATCAAATGTAGTATTATTTGGAATCAACATCAAGTGTATTCAAAAAATAGAATTCGAGTTCATGTAGTACACATAGTTCAGATCTATCTCTATAGTAATCATGTGGTGTGTTATTAAGGTATTACACGAATGATGGTTGAAGTTGGCAACAATCATGATTGTAGATTCTTATTGAAATAGAGAAATGAATTCAAGTTCAGTTCGAATTGCAACGGTAGTATAGACATTTGGAATGCACTAAAATGTTGGTATGAGTAGGTTACATGCATTATACAGCAAGCGAAAAAATTTAATTGGACATAAAATGGATTCATACTCCCTCCTTCTATCTATATAGGGCATAATGCGTTTTTAAGACCGCCTTTGACTATTGACAAGATTAATAGTACATGACATGCACAATGTGAAAATTATATCATTGAAAGAACCTTTCATGCATTTAATTTAACGGTGTGCTTTGTGTAAGTTGCATGTCATATATTATTGCTCTAATATTTGGTCAAAGTTAGCATCGAAAAATGCATTAGGTCCTATATAGATGGAAGGAGGGAGTAGCTTTGAATAGCAGTTTTATAGTAAAACGGGGAAAGACTCTCTCTTTGTGTGGTGTGAATAGTTTTATTTTTTTTGTTTTATTTTTGGCTAAGGGAAGTGCGAATTGATTTGGTACGTACAAGTACAATATTACACGTTAGGCTTGTCCCTAAAATTCAACCCGCGCCTTGTTATATCCTGAAATTCAGATATCGTGCTCCCAAAACTGGCGCCTTCACAACCCGCGCCTTGCTATCCCAAAATTACAACTCGCGCGAAAACTCCCTCCAGCTGCCAAATCCCGACACGCGAAATCCCCCTTCTAACCCTGAGCCAAATGGGCCGCTAGTTCAAATCGATGGGGGGTACTTTTGTAACACACCCTACATTTTGGACAAGCGCGTCCCTATGTCATGGTTCACCCCCTCCCATCGCCTCCTTTTTGCCATTCGAAATCCCAGGCCGTCATAACCTCTCCACTCCAGCCGCGAAACCCCACCCTCCTTCATCCGCCACCTCACCGCTGCCCAGCCGGAGCCTCTTCCCCGATGACGTCGTCCATCACAACAGCTCGACGTCCCTCGTCCACCTCCCTGTATGAGGATCCGTCGTCCATCTCATTGTCTTGCCGGTTCAGCCGCCCCGTCCTCCACCTCCAAGGAGCTGCTCCGACGATCGCCTCGTCTATCGCGGCTGCTACATCCCCACAGTGCCGCCTTAACCTGCTCCACCGAAACCGCAGCATCCTCACCGACTCCTCGGATGAAGCCGAGGCCTACTCGGAGCCACCAAAGAGGTTGTACACTCATCGCATCGCACCTTCTCCTTAGCTAGACCTCCCGACACTGACGGTGCTCCATCCCGCACCCCCATGGAGAGGCTACCTTGAAGCGGGCGCCGCGGGCGACATCTCCACGGCAGCTCTCCCCCAGTGCGAGGCCCCTTCGGCGGCGGCGTCCATACCAGCCGGATCTGCTGCTGCTGCTCCGGCTCTCGCTCGATCGGTCGCTCGCCTACTCTTTCGCTCTCGCTCTCGCTCGCTCATGCCTTTCTTTCTTGCTCTCCCCTCGCTTCGTCTTTCTTCTTGTGCTCGATTTAGCTACACTTGATCGGTAGAATCGACTTTTGGGTCGATCGATTTTCGTGGGGGCTCATTGAGTTAAGGAAGAACCACCCGCAGCGGGGACAGGGGCTCACCGGAGAGGTACCCCACTGTCTATCTTTTTTTGACTATATACTGCAAGGCAACAGCCTCACAACCTTTTATTAAACCACAGAGCCAAAGTAATACAAAGTTACAAAGTTACAAAGTTAAGACAGAGGGGGAGAGGGTAATACTTACAAGGAAACTGATTAGGGTAAGGCAACTATCCAAGATATTAGTCTATTCCTATATTTACATTTGATTCTATGAGCTAAAAGAGAGATGTCATGCAAAAAATTCCTCCTCCATGCCCTAAAAGAAGGTGTCTCATTCCTGAAGATCTTCCCATTTCTTTGTGTCCAAATATTCCAAGTGGCAGTGAAGACTACCTCAGAGAAAAAAGGAAGGCCAAAATCCCTCCTAGCATCAGAAGCCATCTCATAAGTGGTCTGGTTAGGATGAGGACTCCATGAAATACCCAGGTAGTTCCAGATGCGCTGGCTAAAATTACAAGCAAAGAAGCGATGCACTCTATCTTCATGTGATGCCAAGAGGCATAGGACACATGTGTCATCTTGGATAATCCAATGCCGCCGCTGCATCATGTCCCTAGTATTTAGGCGATCCATCAATAAGAGCCACCCAAACACCTTAAACTTGAGAGTACAAGAGCAATTCCAGATCCACCTGAATATCGGGTCAACCACGATTGTCCAAAAGGTGACAAGTAATAGATCCTGGACTGGTAATCACCGTAATTGGAAGGCCATTTCCGGACATCATTATTCCCATCTTGAAGATTAAGCAAAGGAAGCATCTCCTGAAGTTGATTAAACTCCTCAAAGGCCCGAGCGGAGAGAGGCGGATGGAGATTATCGGTGAAACCAGACAGACACCATAATATCCTTAATCGTGAGAGTGTCATCGATCACAAAAGAGTGGAGCCACTAAACTGATGTTGCATGCTAACCATATTGCTGCAGTTGCCAACGATCAAGCCAGAAGATCACCGTATCTCCAGATCGAACTAGAGGAACTGCCAACTTGCAAAACTTATCATATAACTTGAACACGTCCCTCCACCAGAAAGAACCGTAGGTTTGAGTGGCTTGGGGGGCGCAGAGGCATAATAAGTGTCCCAAATAAGAGATACCCATGGCACGTCCAACTTATTAAAGAACTTAAAAAGATGCTTGATGAGCAAAGCATCATTTTGGGAGCTCAAGTCCAGAACTCCCAGACCACCCAAAGATTTAGGACGACATACCAAGTCCCAAGCCGCCAAGGATTGCCGGGGTGTATCTGTATTCCCTCTCCACAAGCATTGTCGCATAATCCGTTCAATCTGCTTCAAGATACCCTGTGGCAGCGATAGGATGCAGAAGAAATATACTGGTATAGAACTAAGGACTGATTGCAAGAGTCAGAGCCGGCATCCTTGATTCAAGAGGCAGGAAGACGCAGATAATCGCCTCTCAATATGATCCACCAAAGGCAACAGATCATAAATTGTTGGCCTAGATGTGCCCATTGGCAAACCCAGGTAAGTGAATGGCATGGAAGCAACATCACAACCAAGCAAAGCAAAGAACACGCTTGCCCTCGTCATCACTCATATTGATAGGTATCAAAGATGACTTACTAAAATTCACTTTTAGACCGGTTGATCTGGCAAAAACTTCAAGCATTTCTTTGAAAGCAATTAATTGGCTGTCAATAGCAGGAAGAACGATGAGGGTATCGTCAGCATATTGAACGATCGGATAGTCCTTTGAGGTCATTGGGATTGGTAAAGTGAGGATATTCCTAGAGCACATCTCATTTACAACCGATTGGAGCAAGTCCACCGCGATCACAAAGAGCAAAGGAGACAGTGGATCTCCTTGGCAAACACCCGAACGACAGACAAAATGGTTCCCAGGCACTCCATTCAAAAGAACCAAAGAGGAGCCCGTGGACAGAATGCTGTCAATCCAACTTGTCCAACGATCATCAAATCCCTTGCATTTCAAAATCCGAAGAATCAGCTCATGCTCAATTGCGTCGAACGCCTTTGCGAAGTCAAGTTTAAGAAGAATGATAGGCCTCTTGGAAGCTTTGCATTGGTGGATAAACTCAAAACACCACGCCAGACAGTCTTGAATGGATCGACACCGAAGGAAACCATATTGGTTGCGGTGGATACATTTCAAGATCACACCCTGAAGACGATTTGCCAAAAGCTTGGTTAAGAACTTTAAACATGTATTAGTCAAAGATATGGGCCGGAAATCACCGACATATTCAGGGCTCGACTTCTTCGGAATGAGAGTGATAAGAGATGTATTGAGATACTCCAAATTACATTTCCCCTCATAAAATTCTTGAACAAGTTTCATAAAATCCTCTTTCAAAATAGGCCAACATTTCTTCAAGAAAAGCCTAGAAAACCCATCAGGTCCCGGAGCGCCGGTCGAAGGCATATTCTTAATTACCGCATCCACCTCGAGTCCGTGAACGGTAAAGACAACTCCTCCGCACCATCAATCCTGGTAATTAATGTGTCTAGATCAAAACCCATTTGAATGCCTTTTGATTGTCCCATTCGTTGGTTAAAATCAGCCCAGAACATCCCAGCCAACTGTTGGTGATCCGTGACCACATCACCCTCCATAGTCTTGATTGAGGAGATAGCATTCTTACGAAATCGTTCTGTAGACATGGCATGAACAAATTTTGAATTCTCTTCACCAACTTTGATGTTTCTGATCGTGCAACGCTGCTTCCAGTAAATAAATTGCCAATGCAAGACATCTTCAAGATGCAATTTAACAATTCTACGAAAATTAAACTCCGGCCTACTCAACGGCCTAATTTCCTCAAGATTGTCCAGGAACATAATCACTTTATTACAATCAGCAATTAGAGCTTTCACTGTGGACAAATTTAAATGCCATTTCTTGAGAGCATAACGGAGGGACTTAAACTTAGACGAGATTGTTAGAGCCATCGACGGTTGGTGTTAGTATATTCCAGACTCATCGAGTCTAGAAAGAAAAATGAAAGTTTGCAACACAAATCGACGGAAAGATGTTGCGAGATTCTCGGGAATGAACTACGATAGCAAGCTCCAAAACATGAGCTGGTTCTGCTACAAACACTGTGAACACACCGTCCAAGACAAGTATGACCACGTAGTAGTCTTATAACAAAGCACTACCGAAGTTCTTGTTGGGAACCATCATCGAGGATATCGAAGTCCTTACATAAGTCCGGATTAGCTCTTAGGAAGGAACTTCTTCTCCTGGAACAAATCAATCAGTGGCTTGGAGTGCTAGGAATTGCATATGGAATGAAGATGATCAGTCTATCGCACCATAGAATACTTTGCACATGCATGACCTGACTTGGGATGGTACCATAGGAAACAAAACAAACCTTTCCCGAATTCATGGCGGCAACTTACACCTAAAGCACATGAATTCGAGGAAGTCACTCTTTCCATCCAAGCATAGGCTTCATGAGCGGAACACGAAGAAATGCTTACACAAGTTTCCAACACTAGGTTGATGTTCAACATGACTCATGGGGGGAGACAAAATGCTACTGATGGGCTCAACAACTCATCGGAATTTCCATATCACCGACTTCCACCATCATGTGAACACGGTGATAGTATTGGTCAGACCAAAAGATGTAATGGTGTATGCTCGAGGGATCAACCACGAGTAAGACAACATTACGAACATCGATGGTACTGATTTGATTTGACGATAGCCCACACTCAAATCAAAGGATTGATAGGACAGTAGGTCCAGCAACTGATCACAGGGACCAATCGATGAAGATATCATCTTTCTTCAACACACACTATGCAAGAATGTCCCTTTGGAACGAACTAGGTTAGGCAAACTTTTATCTTCCAACTCTCCAAGTTGTTGTCTAGCTTAACCAACTAGCTCGTGGATATCCAACATGATTCTTGGAGAAAGGGTGGTTCACAAGAAACCAACTTGATCACGAGCTCAACATAACGATCGGGGACAACTCGGTAATACTTCCAGAAGATATTCGGAAAATCACAAACCACCGATATGTTACTAAGCTCGAGAACAACCTTGCTTTTGAGGGCAAGACGATATGCTCAAATGAGTGAGGACTTGATATAATCCTAACTCATCAATCAAGTGTGCACCGTAAATAAGGACTAGGTAGCACGATCAATCTTAGGATGATGATTTAATAACCAACACACTAAGAATGAGAATATTGTCCATTAGCTGCCAAGTAACGGGTTGCTCGGAGTATCGATTTCACACATCACAATTCACTTGTCGACATTCCGGTTGCATCAACACGGGACCGAGGAATGAATGATGATGATGAGAAGTATCACTACGACAAGAATTCATAAGAGAAGATGCAATTCTCATGATGTTCCGACATAAAGATGGTAACACTCCAAGGTAGAGCGTAATCAAAGCTGGATTGGCATTTTTGATCTACGGAATACAACTGCTTTGACCCAATCCTAGAAATGGATGAGGCACTGGAGTTTGTTTCTCCTAGTCATTCCAGAATAGAATGGCTTGACGGACCACAAGGATAATAGACATCGATAAATGAATGCACACCTACTCTTGGTTATCAATTGATAGAGGATGGTCGGGATACAACTAAAGAGAGCAACTCAAAGGAACATATAATTTTTCGAGTTGTGGAGGCATGGATTAGTATGTCGAACAAAGCTCAACATTTCTTCCGGATAATCCATGCAGAGAAAGTAGAACTGGCAGAGTCACAATATAGAATGGAGTACTCCTCAAGAGCACTCTGGTTGTGATCTTTTGGTTCAACAAGGAACTTCTGCCATAAGCGGTTCGTAGTATTTGGAAGAAGGAAATACCATGGACCTCAAGGACTATCGCAAGGTTACTAATATCCTAAAGAAACTAGCAATTACTATCAACATGAAGTAAGTAGGGTGAATCTCGGGTTCAAGAACCCAGGAATAGAATGCCTACTAACTAATAACATCACGGGATGCTTTCAAGAATAATGGCCGTAATCATCACACTAGGAATATAAAGCATGGCGAGATTGCTAGATGATCCTCTAAGACACCTAGGTCATAATAATAACTCCAACATATATGCTGAGGCAGCGGAGTACCCCAACATACTAATTTGTGTGATTAATCTGGTCAAAAGGACATCGGAACGGAGGGAAAGAATTTGCAAATGCATCGACTATTTAGAGACACAGGATGACTTCGGACAAAGATAACGGCTGTAAATGCTCAAAATGATTTGAGACATCCTCGCAAAATGGTGGCATAACCACTCAACATCACAATATCAAGGTTCCGAAATCAGCAATTATCATACAGAAATAGTAGGAACTGAACTGGGGCTTAAATCCAACAATCTTATAAGTCAATGGATTAATAACACGTCATCCTGATAGATAGATGAGAGGGCCTAGTTCTTAACCCCGTAGAAGAGAAGAGGATGACTCAGATCAGAAGGCCATAAGATATAAGGAGTAAAAAGAGCCTTACGTTCCCTTCCACAATCAATTCCCTTATATAACTAAAGCATTTCTAGACTCAACTTCGACCAGTTTGGCTTGGTAATCCTACATGCAGTAAGGCTCTGATACCAACGCTATCAGGACCCCGATCCTAAGTCACACCGATCTAGCATGTAACACGTCATATCACTTTGCGGCCTCACGCACGGTATTCCCACGGGTGTCGCCTTACCATGGCCCGGGACCGTTTGCGCCTTTTGGCTCACGATATGATAGTGTCGCTAGCATCCATATGACAAAGAATCCGGGCCGACATGGCTAGTCGTGAACCCAAAGCGGCGCTTAACCTATGGGGACAGGCATACATGAATCACATCGAGCATGTCGGTCATCGACGATATATTCGGGTAGAAGGCCTGGCTAACAGGACTCCGGTATCCCGAGTAGCAGGCTAAGCGGGACTCGAATATCACCGCGTGACATTTCCCGAAGGGAACGGACATAGGAACGGCGAAACACATGCCGGCGATCAAGTGTCCAAGCAGTAGTGCTACTAGCAGGACTCCGGTGAACCGGGCTGTGGCGGACTCATCGCTCGTAAGCACGAGACTACATTTCCCCATATGAGAGGCTGCCGAGGATAAACAACTAGTTTGTCGGATCCCACACATACCAAGCATTTCAAACATACACACAATATGCTCAATATGTGTAAATACGACGTGGCATCACAACATAACTCTACGACTCAGATATTATTCATTAGGCTCCAGAGCGAGATATTACAAACATGGGTCTCATGACCCAACACTCGTGAGCATACAAGTCAAAGCACAAGCGGAAGCTAAACATGCCCGAGTACGCATAACTATAAATGAAAAAGGCCGAGAAGCCCGACTATCTACCGAGATCTGCCGAGGGCACAAGATCGTAGCTGAGGTAACAAGCTAACCGTCAAGTCCAAGCGGAACTACTAGCGAGACCAAGTCTCTCTCGCAAAACGTAAAATAAGCAAACGTGAGTACAAACGCATTCAAAGAAGACTTACATCGTAACTAACTACATATGCATCATTATCAAAAGGGGTGGTGGAGTTTGACCGCAGCAAGCCAGCTTTGACTCGATGGCTATCCTGAACTACGATCGCAAGTAACTCTTTTGAGGTGGCGCTACGAGTCCACATATTCACCATAGCAATACACCACTATGGACCCGCCTCCGTCTCCCCACGAGAACGCCATCCATAGCACTCACGCTTATCTTGCGCATTTTAGGGTATCCACTTTCACTTGTCTATGAACCGATATAAGCAACCCAGAAGTCCTTCTCCGTGGACACGGCTATTCGAATAGATCATATTAACCCTGCAGGGTGTACTTCTTCACACACGCTCTCACCACTTACCGCCGTTTACACGACATGTACTCGGCAACCTTCAAGCGGAAGCCCAACGTGGGTGTCGGCCACGACCTACCTAAACACACAAGTCCCTAGTCCAGGTTTATCGCCTATTCGGGTTCCATCCGCAGGGAGTCCGGCCGAGATTTCCCATACATCCCCGGACGATGTGTGCAGGGTTCCCGAGACACCAAACGGGCGAATCGGTACACTGGGCCACGGTGCCTACCGCAACACAACCCACCCCTATGGTCAGCGTTATGCGGCCCCAAAGATGCTACAAACACCGTAAACTACTTGCAACTCCCTTGACCGAGGACAAGAGTGGTTAAGAAGCCGAGAGGGTCCATTGGTTTCGGGCCCAATGCGTGGTAGTAACTGTTTCATGGATCACATACACAGATCTCAGTTCCTGAGGACGGCTGCAATGAAACAACCCACCATGTACTCCTACATGGCCTCTCACCGCTACCTTTACCAAATCGTGTTCACACACTTAGCTCACACCCGTAGTAGGACATGTTCACACACCTCCAATTCATCCCCGACGAATCAGACCTGACTCAACTCTAAGCAGTAGCAGGCATGACAACAAGCATGAATGAGTAGGCACAACATGGCTCAAACAACTCCTACTCATGCTAGTGGGTTTCATCTAATTACTGTGGAATGACAGTTCATGCAGAGGATAAAGGGGTTCAGCTACCGCAGCAAGTAACACATGAGTCGTTGTTGTCCAAATGCAATAAAATAGAGCAGGAGCGAGAGAGTGGGATTATGTCGGAATGAACAAGGGGTTTTGCTTGCCCGGCACTTCAAGATAATATAGTTCTTCATCGGTGTCATCGAATTCATCGCTTTCAGACGTCGTCTCACCGAGAGGGGACAAGCATCGCAATAAGAGAGAACACAATCAATGCAATGCACATTCACATGAATGACATGTCATGTTAAGGTACTGAATTCACCTAATGCAATATCTAGCCAAGTTAATTGAAGTGGAACTCAAACAAGAACAGATTCCAACTCCAAATGTTATTTCATAATTTGCCCTAATCATCATTCATTCTATTCAGTGAGGTTAACTTGTTCAAACATGCATGATCATGGCATAAACAGATTCTTCATATTTTTCTGATCATTTTTCATATATAAATTATTTAATTTGGAGTTACAGATTAAAAGTTATGAATATTTGAAGTTTGGGGTATTTTCTGAAATTTCCTGAATTATAATAAATCCAGAAATCAATTACTGCGTCAGCCTGACGTCAGTGTGACGTCAGCGAGTCAACAGGGCGGCCAGGGTCAAACCTGACCAGTGGGGTCCACTGGTCAGTGGCACAACTAATTAACCAAGTTAATTAGCCTTAAATTAATTCTAACTAAATTGTTTGTGGGGCCGGGGCCCACTAGTCAGCGAATAACTAGCTAACTCACCTAGGTTAATTAGTGTTAAACTAATACTAGCTAAAATGTCGTGGGTGGCCCACACGCCGGTGACACACGGGAGGTCAACCATGAGTCAAACCCGGTCAACTCACGGAGTTGACCATGACTCGCCGCCGGCGAGCCGAGACAGCGGAGGGTGCGGAGTTTCCTCCTCCGTGACCAAATGGCCGGGCGGAGGCGTCTATGTGACGCGGGCGCCGTCTGCGTCGAGTAGTGGCAGCGGCTGCGCCTAAGATGGCCGGAGTCGTCACCGGCGTCGACCGTGGTGGTCGCCGAGCTCAAGCGAGCTTCGGGCTCGACAATGGTGCACTAGGGAAGAAGCCGATGGGCTAGGTGGCATCCGCGCCACTGTAAACACGCTGGTGCCCCGGGTTCGAGCAGAGGGGCTCAGCGTCGAGCCTCGTCGTCAATGGCGGACGGCGGATTCGGGTGCTTTCATGGGCGGCGGCTGTATGCGAGAGAGAGAGAGGTGAGGGGAAGCGACGGTGAGCTCACAATGAGGTCGAAGATGTGCTCACCGCTCGGGGGCGACTGGAAGGCGACGAATCCGTCGATGGAGTCCGCGGCCGTGCTCGGGAAGACAACTCGGGGCGGCGATGCAGGGCTCCCGCGGTCGAGTGGGTTGGTGTGGATGACGCAGAAGGCCATGGCGGTTCTCCTGGACCCATCGGGGAGGCACGGGATGGACGGTGGCCGCGGTGGAGCTCGTCGGTGGCGGCAGCTCCGTTCGGTGAGCTTAGGGAAGAGGGCCAGGGGGGAAGAGAGGGAGCAGCGAATGAGGGAGAGGAGCGAGGGGGCACGGGGCGTCGTCGTGGCGTTGCAAGGAGGTCGGGGAGGCTGCCACCGCGAAGCAGGAGGTGGCCGGGGCTCTCGGGCGCGCGCCACGCCTCGCCTCTGCCCTCTTGGCAGAGGAAGGCAACGCGAGGCGGTGGTGGGCTGGGCCACCAGGGGCCAATGAGGGGAGGGGGGGAAGTCGGCCGGTTCGTGGCGCCAGGTAAGTGGGCTTCTCTCTCTCTCTCTTTAATATTTGTTTTAGTTTTCTATTATCTGCTTTAAGTTTGCTATTAAAAACCCAACCAAAACACTTTGTATAATTCTGTAGATTTTTGTGAGGTATATTTGAATTATTTTCAAACCACACAATAAATCTCAGAATATTTGGAGCAACCAATATTTAATGGTAACTTTTAAACTCCAACTCAAATACAATAATGATTTAATTCAATGACCAAAATGTCACGGAAAAATATGCATTATCTCCGGTAGAGGCTTTCACCTCTTTCCATAAATCATGGACATTTTAGAAGGATATTTTGAGGTCATTGAAAATATTTTGGTTGAACCTATTTGAATTGTTTTAGTGCTAGGGCTTGGTCATCCCCATTTCAAATTTCATGAAAATTAACATGATGCATGGATGCAATGCTACTAGTTACAAACAAGCTCTAGGGCTGTGACAACTCACCCCCACTAAACAAGAATCTCGCCCCGAGATTCAAGACGTGAGGTAAGAGGAAAAGGGAAGTCACAAAACTATCACAATCTTCATGATCCATTTGCCCTTCTCGAAGATGTTGATTCACTCCATCATCTTGGTCTTGACGTCTTGCTTTCGAGATCTTCACTCGACATGACAAGAGAAAGAGGGGGAAACCCTATATGATTCGATCTTCACGAAGATCAAGTAAACATGATCGACTCACTGACTGAGATGGTGACACATCTCGAGTTGAGACACAAAACACATCGAAAGGGATGGAAGAACAAACGACGGGTTTGATTGGTGGCAACAATTCCACGCTTTGAAAGATGGTGGATGGTGTCAAGGTGGCGAGGAAATAATTGTCATGATTCAATAGCGGGGTACCTCAGGGGAGGTGACGCGAGGAACCATTCCCTTAAGTGGCAAAAATAATTACTTTTGATACAAAGATCATTGAAACTCTTTATACCAGCCTAAGGCAATTCACAACGATCGTTTGGTGGAGTGCAAGGAATGGCATACCCAGACTAGAATGGATGATGTGGACTACCTTGTTGAAGACAACGCAATGGATGATTTTTGCTTATAACCGGAAATGGATGGGACCCATGGTAAGTCCAACGTTGAAGATGATCCTGACAAGCTGCACGAGAAGGCGCACCATGGAAAATTGGCACGATGGGATGCAAGCTGGGAACAAAATGCAAATGTTGGGAATGTTCCAACCATCACATCTGCACGAGATTCAGATCTGGTTGGTGTTAGTATATTCCGGACTCATCGAGTCTAGAAAGAAAATGAAAGTTTGCAACACAAATCGACGGAAAGATGTTGCGAGATTCTCGGAATGAACTACGATAGCAAGCTCCAAAACATGAGCTGGTTACTGCTACAAACCTGTGAACACACCGCCCAAGACAAGTATGACCACGTAGTAGTCTTATAACAAAGCACTACCGAGTTCTTGTTGGGAACCATCATCGAGGATATCAAGTCCTTACATAAGTCCGGATTAGCTCTTAGGAAGGAACTTCTTCTCCTGGAACAAATCAATCGCTGGCTTGGAGTGCGAGGAATTGCATATGGAATGAAGATGATCAGTCTATCGGACCATAGAATACTTTGCACATGCATGACCGACTTGGGATGGTACCATAGGAAACAAAATAACCTTTCCCGAATTCATGGCGGCAACTTACACCTAAAGCACATGAATTCGAGGAAGTCACTCTTTCCATCCAAGCATAGGCTTCATGAGCGGAACACGAAGAAATGCTTACACAAGTTTCCAACACTAGGTTGATGTTCAACATGACTCATGGGGGGAGACAAAATGCTACTGATGGGCTCAACAGCAACTCATCGGAATTTCCATATCACTGGACTTCCACCATCATGTGAACACGGTGATAGTATTGGTCGCACCAAAATATGTAATGGTGTATGCTCGAGGATCAACCACGCAGTAAGACAACATTACGAACATCGATGGTACTGATTTGATTTGACGATAGCCCACACTCAAATCAAAGGATTGATAGGACAAGATGGGTCCAAAGAATCGATCACAGGGACCAATCGATGAAGATATCATCTTTCTTCAACACACACTATGCAAGAATATCCCTTTGGAACGAACTAGGTTAGGCAAACTTTTATCTTCCAACTCTCCAAGTTGTTGTCTAGCTTAACCAACTAGCTCAGGGATATCCAACACAGATTCTTGGAGAAAGGGTGGTTCACAAGAAACCAACTTGATCACTAGCTCAACATAACAGACAGGGGACAAACTGGTAAAACTTCCGAGAAGATATTCGGAAAATCACAAACAACCGATATGTTACTAAGCTCGAGAACAACCTTGCTTTTGAGGGCAAGACGATATGCTCAAATGAGTGAGGACTTGATATAATCCTAACTCATCAATCAAGTGTGCACCGTAAATAAGGACTAGGTAGCACGATCAATCTTAGGATGATGATTTAATAACCAACACACTAAGAATGAGAATATTGTCCATTAGCTGCCAAGCAACGGGTTGCTCAGAGTATCGATTTCACACATCACAATTCACTTGTCGACATTCCGGTTGCATCAACACGGGACCGAGGAATGAATGATGATGATGAGAAGTATCACTACGACAAGAATTCATAAGAGAAGATGCAATTCTCATGATGTTCCTGACATAAAGATGGTAACACTCCAAGGTAGAGCAGAATCAAAGCTGGATTGGCATTTTGATCTACGGAATACAAATCGCTTTGACCCAATCCTAGAAATGGATGAGGCATCGGAGTTTGTTTCTCCTAGTCATTCCAATAGAATGGCTTGACGGACCACAAGGATAATAGACATCGATAAACGAATGCACACCTACTCTTGGTTATCAACGATAGAGGATGGTCGGATACAACTAAAGAGAGCAACTCAAAGGAACATATAATTTTTCGAGTTGTGGAGGCATGGATTAGTATGTCGAACAAAGCTCAACATTTCTTCCGGATAATCCATGCAGAGAAAGTAGAACCGCAGAGTAACAATATAGATTGGAGTACTACTCAAGAGCACTCTGGTTGTGATCTTTTGGTTCAACAAGGAACTTCTGCCATAAGCGGTTCGTAGTATTTGGAAGAAGGAAATACCACGGACCTCAAGGACTATCGCAAGGTTACTAATATCCTAAAGAAACTAGCAATTACTATCAACATGAAGTAAGTAGGGTGAATCTCGGGTTCAAGAACCCGGGAATAGAATGCCTACTAACTAATAACATCACGGGATGCTTTCAAGAATAATGGCCGTAATCATCACACTAGGAATATAAAGCATGGCGAGATTGCTAGATGATCCTCTAAGACACCTAGGTCATAATAATAACTCCAACATATATGCCGAGGCAGCGGAGTACCCCAACATACTAATTTGTGTGATTAATCCGGTCAAAAGGACATCGGAACGGAGGGAAAGAATTTGCAAATGCATCGGACTATTTAGAGACACAGGATGACTCGGACAGCATAACGGCTGTAAATGCTCAAAATGATTTGAGACATCCTGCAAAAATGGTGGCATAACCACTCAACATCACAATATCTAGGTTCCGAAATCAGCAATTATCATACAGAAATAGTAGGAACTGAACTGGGGCTTAAATCCAACAATCTTATAAGTCAATGGATTAATAACACGTCATCCTGATAGATAGATGAGAGGGCCTAGTTCTTAACCCCGTAGAAGAGAAGAGGATGACTCAGATCAGAAGGCCATAAGATATAAGGAGTAAAAAGAGCCTTACGTTCCCTTCCACAATCAATTCCCTTATATAACTAAAGCATTTCTAGACTCAACTTCGACCAGTTTGGCTTGGTAATCCTACAGCAACAAAGCTCGATACCAACGCTGTCGGGACCCGATCCTAAGTCACACCGATCTAGCATGTAACACGTCATATCACTTTGCGGCCTCACGCACGGTATTCCCACGAATTACGCCTTACCATGGCCCGGGACCGTTATGCCTTTTGGCTCACGTATATGATAGTGTCGCTAGCATCCATATGACAAAGAACCCGGGCCGACATGGCTAGTCGTGAACCCAAAGCGGCGCTAACCTATGGGGACAGGCATACATGAATCACATCGAGCATGTCGGTCATCGACGTATATATTCGGGCTGTACCACTAGGCTAACAGGACTCCGGTATCCCGGGTCATAGCGAGCTAGGCAGGACTCGAATATCACCGCGTGACATTTCCCGAAGGGACGTATATAGGAACGAAGTGAAACACATGCCGCCAGTCAAGTGTCCAAGCAAGAGGTGTGGGCTAGCAGGACTCCGGTGAACCGGGCTGTAGCGGACTACTATCGCCGTAAGCACGAGACTACATTTCCCCATATGAGAGGCTGCCGAGGATAAACAACTAGTTTGTCGGATCCCACACATACCAAGCATTTCAAACATACACACAATATGCTCAATATGTGTAAATACGACGTGGCATCACAACATAACTCTACGACTCAGATATTATTCATTAGGCTCAAGAGCGAGATATTACAAACATGGGTCTCATGACCCAACACTCGTGAGCATACAAGTCAAAGCACAAGCGGAAGCTAAACATGCCCGAGTACGCATAACTATAAATGAAAAAGGCCGAGAAGCCCGACTATCTACCAGATCTGCCGAGGGCACAAGATCGTAGTGAGGTAACAAGCTAACCGTCAAGTCCAAGCGGAACTACTAGCGAGACTGAAGTCTCTCTCGCAAAACGTAAAATAAGCAAACGTGAGTACAAACGCATTTCAAGAAGACTTACATCGTAACTAACTACATATGCATCATTATCAAAAGGGGTGGTGGAGTTTGACCGCAGCAAGCCAGCTTTGACTCGGTGGCTATCCTGAACTACGATCGCAAGTAACTCTTTTGAGGTGGCGCTACGAGTCCACATATTCACCATAGCAATACACCACTATGGACCCGCCTCCGTCTCCCTACGAGAACGCCATCCATAGCACTCACGCTTATCTTGCGCATTTTAGGGTATCCACTTTCACTTGTCTATGAACTGATATAAGCAACCCGTAAGTCCTTCTCCGTGGACATGGCTATTCGAATAGATCATATTAACCCCGCAGGGTGTACTTCTTCACACACGCTCTCACCACTTACCGCCGTTTACACGACATGTACTCGGCAACCTTCAAGCGGAAGCCCAACGTGGGTGTCGGCCACGACCTACCTAAACACACAAGTCCCTAGTTCGGGTTTATCGCCTATTCGGGTTCCATCCGCAGGAGTCCGGCCGAGGTTTCCCATACAGCCCCGAACGATGTGTGCGGGGTTCCCGAGACACCAAACGGGCGAATCGGTACACCAGACCCACGGTGCCTACCGCAACACAACCCACCCCTATGGTCAGCTATGCGGCCCCAAAGATGCTACAAACACCGTAAAACTACTTGCAACTCCTTGACCGAGGACAAGAGTGGTTAAGAAGCCGAGAGGGTCCATTGGTTTCGGCCCAATGCGTGGTAGTAACTGTTTCATGGATCACATACACAGATCTCAGCCTCGAGGACGGCTGCAATGAAACAACCCACCATGTACTCCTACATGGCCTCTCACCGCTACCTTTACCAAATCGTGTTCACACACTTAGCTCACACCGTAGTAGGACATGTTCACACACCTCCGATTCATCCTCGATGAATCGGACTGACTCAACTCTAAGGTGCATGACAACAAGCATGAATGAGTAGGCACAACATGGCTCAAACAACTCCTACTCATGCTAGTGGGTTTCATCTAATTACTGTGGAATGACAGGTCATGCAGAGGATAAAGGGGTTCAGCCTACCGCAGCAAGTAACACATGAGTCGTTGTTGTCCTAATGCAATAAAATAGAGCAGGAGCGAGAGAGTGGGATTATATCGGAATGAACAAGGGGTTTTTGCTTGCCTGGCACTTCTGAAGATAATATAGTTCTTCATCGGTGTCATCGAATTCATCGTCGGTACGTCGTCTACCGAGAGGGGACAGTTATCGGCAATAAGAGAGAACACAATCAATGCAATGCACATTCACATGAATGACATGTCATGTTAAGGTACTGAATTCACCTAATGCAATATCTAGCCAAGTTAATTGAAGTGGAACTCAAACAAGAACAGATTCCAACTCCAAATGTTATTTCATAATTTGCCCTAATCATCATGCATTCTATTCAGTGAGGTTAACTTGTCCAAACATGCATGATCATGGCATAAACAGATTCTTCATATTTTTCTGATCATTTTTCATATATAAATTATTTAATTTGGAGTTACAGATTAAAAGTTATGAATATTTGAAGTTTGGGGTATTTTTCAAATTTCCTGAATTATAATAAATCCAGAAATCAATTATTTGCGTCACCGACGTCAAGTGTGGACGTCACGAGTCAACAGGCGGCCAGGTCAAACTCGACCAGTGGGGTCCATCGTCAGTCGATGGCACAACTAATTAACCAAGTTAATTAGCCTTAAATTAATTCTAACTAAATTGTTTGTGGGGTCGGGCCCACTAGTCGGCCGACTAACTAGCTAACTCACCTAGGTTAATTAGTGTTAAACTAATACTAACTAAAATGTCGTGGGTGGCCCACACGCCGCTGACACACGGGGAGGTCAACCATGAGTCAAACCCGGTCAACTTCGCCGGAGTTGACCCATGCTCATCGCGGGAGCCGTGAGACGGCAGCGGAGGGGTGGAGTTTCCTCCTCCCGTGACCAAATGGCCGGAGGGCGTCTATGTGACGCGGGCGCCGTCTGCCGAGTAGTGGCAGCGGCCGGGCCTAAGATGGCCGGAGTCGCCACCGCATCGACCGTGGTGGTCGCCGAGCTCGGGCGAAGCTTCGGGCTCGGCGTTGCGGTGCACTAGGGAAGAAGCCGATGGGCTAGGTGGCATCCGCGGGCCACCGTAAACACGCCGGTGCCCCGGGTTCGAAAGCAGGGGCTCGAGCATCGAGCTTCGTCGGCAATGGCGGACGGCGGATTCGGGTGCTTTCATGGGCGGCGGCTGTGGGCCTGTAGCGAGAGAGAGGTGAGGGGAAACGATGGTGAGCTCACAGCAAGGTCGAAGACAGGCTCAGCTGGCTCGGGGGCGACCGGAAGGCGACGAATCCGTCGATGGAGTCCGGCGGCCGTGCTCGGGGAAGACGACTCGGGGCGGCGATGCAGGGCTCCCGCGGTCGAGTGGGTTGGTGTGGATGACGCAGAAGGCCATGGCGGTTCTCCTGGACCCATCGGGGAGGCACGGATGGACGGTGGCATGGTGGAGCCTGCTCGGTGGCGGCGGCTCCGTTCGGTGAGCTCGGGAAGAGGGCCAGGGGAAGAGAGGGAGCAGCGAGTGAGGGAGAGGAGCGAGGGGGCACGGGCGTCGTGGCGTTGCAAGGAGGTCGGGAGGCTGCCACCGGGCAGGAGGTGGCCGGGCTCTCAGGGCGCCACGCCTCACCTCTGCCCATCTTGGCAGAGGAAGACGACGAGCGGCGACGAGGCGGTGGTGGGTGGGCCACCACCGGGCCAGCGAGGGGAGGGGGGAAGCTGGGCCGGTTCGTGGCGCCTGTAAGTGGGCTTCTCTCTCTCTCTTTAATATTTGTTTTAGTTTTCTATTATCTCGCTTTAAGTTTGCTATTAAAACCCAACCAAAACACTTTGGTTAATTTCAGAGATTTTGTGAGGTATATTTGAATTATTTTCAAACCACACAATAAATCTCGAGAATATTTGGAGCAACCAATATTTAATGGTAACTTTTAAACTCCAACTCAAATACCATAATGATTTAATTCAATGACCAAAATGTCCTCGAAAATATGCATTATCTCCGTAGAGGCTTTCACCTCTTTCCATAAATCATGGACATTTTAGAAGGATATTTTGAGGTCATTGAAAATATTTTGGTTGAACCTATTTGAATTGTTTTAGTGCTAGGGCTTGGTCATCCCCATTTCAAATTTCATGAAAATTAACATGATGCATGGATGCAATGCTACTAGTTACAAACAAGCTCTAGTGCTGTGACAACAATTATCCCATAGGAATTGGCCTCAATTAAAGAACCAATGAAAAAGGAAGAATTCCAAACCACCACCATCCCAGCAGACGCACCAGCCGAAGGAACATAAACAAAATTATCAAAACGCCTCGGGCAGAACTTCCTAATGAAACGCTGGTCCATATGCATGCATTTAGTTTCAAGATGCATAACAGTAACAACCACTTTCATCGATCTTTTGCCTAACGAAGTCGACGCGCCGTAATTGAGGCCCCGAACATTCCAACATAGAACTTCCCACTCCTTAAATCTTGTCTGATTCATTACAAACCAAAAATAAAAGCATAGAGAATAGGCCACGTAATGACATACAACGACCCACAAAGCAGACAAGCAGCACATAGTTCTGAACAAAGAAATAAAGATAAATGGCGATTACGGTACGCCATAGACCATAACCTCGCATGAAGTGACTATTCATCGTAACCCCGCTGCTGGTGGACTTAGCATGATCAGCCACAAGCTTCTCCGTAGAGATCTTCTCAGGTGCAATGCGAAGACGTGCGCCAATGCGTTGAAGGTCTGCAATAGCAGTTGGTGGTGGTACAGAAGGAGTATCTTCAGACTGAGAGCTGCTAGTCTTGCGCTTCTTCATAGTGTGGGATTTCTTGGAAGAAATGCCACTAGTTACTTTGCGATAGCCATCACGAAGGGCGCTCAGCGCAGTAATCGCCCGAACCTCTCAGATCAACAATAATTCTTGAGGCTTTGGGCTTCCTCGCACGCTTCGTAGATACTTCAGCACAAGCAGAGAACTCAAATGCTTTAAATCGGGTCATCCAGTCATCAAAGCAGAAGCGCCCGAGCAATCGGTCGCTTGACAGAGCAGTTGACACATCCAAAACAGAGAGCTGATCGAGGAGTCAGTGCGTAAGCTTAAGGGAGGAAGTCGGGCACCGCAAAGAGCCTCGCAGCTTCGCTTCGAGCATAGCACCAATGTCAGCTTTGAAAACAAACCGAGGAATCTTTGGAAGACCATATAAATGGCAACATCTTCTCAAAAGAGCGCTGCCACTGCATCACAGGTGGCAAAACCGGTCCATAGATAGTGAGAACTTGTCCAATCATAAGAGGTGGTTGTTGAGGTCCCATTGGGGGCTGGAAGAGAGCCACCTCAGCAGCATTGTCACCATTGTTAACTGAATCATCTGAAGGTTGTAGAACAATGGACTCCTGGGGCTGAATTTCCTGAACCTCCTCATGCCGCATGACTTCATGAACCGGTGCTCATCATTGTTTTGCTGTTCATTGACAGGATGTGGCACATCATTCCAGCCCAGCTCGTGAAATTCAGGCATAACCCAATTGTGATTCTCAAAGCAGAAATTGCCGTGGAGGGGGTGCGGATTGCCGTTGAAAGGCATGGGATCTTCATCAGCTGGTAAGATGTCAGCAAAATCTCCTGACAGGATATAGACAGGTGCAGACCAAGAGATCCTAGCCCCACCAAAGTCAGCATATTCTCTATAAGTCACAGAGCGAGGAACCAAAGTCGGTAGCGAGGATAAGACACATAGGCCAACGAGCGGACAAGCATCGAGATCATCTTGGTGCCAATGATGAAATCTCCCAAACGTGCTAATGACATCCGCAAGATATCGAAAAGCGCTTGTAATCCGTGGGGACACCAAGCAACATAACCCATCCACGTCGAAAACCCTGCGTTGCTCTGTAATTTATGCCCTCATCATGCGGGATAAACCGAACAAATCTATCATTGCCCAGGTCGAAAGGTGGATGATCAACTAGAGCTTGACGAGCCAAAGCACTACGAAAATGAAATAGCCCAACTCCTTGTATCCAAGGTTGGGCATCCAGAACAGCTCTTCCCAGATCATTGACAACAAAGTTACTGACCATGTTCCGAAAGATGGCGATTTCTTCAGGCAACGGGGCTGGCTCCACAATAGCGATGGCATACTCCTCATGCTGCCGATTTGGAGCCACCGCAGGCGCGAAGAAGGTGCAAGGCAGGCGCAGCTCGCCTCCGTCGATGATGTCGAAGCCTTGCGGGACATACTCCATGGGGTCCAACGCAAAATTCGCCATTGCCGGTGCCGAAGAGGTGGCGCAGAAGGTAGCCGCGGCGATGAGGTTGTAGGAGGCAATGCAGCGGCTATAATGGGGGTGGAGGCGTGATGGGCGGTGGCTCTGAGGAGAGGCGGAGTAGATGGGGTGGCAGGCTCGGACGGGATCGGGCAGAGACCCAAAGGGACTAGCTATGGAGGAATCGAGGCGTCCAGATAGAAAAACCTCACGACCGGCCGAGTCGCAAGATTTGATCCGTGGGACCCACTTGTAAGCGGGAGAAGGGGTAGAATCCGAACAGCCCTTCGCCCGGTGCCCCAACCGAAAGCATCTACGGCATTGAACCCTGCTGGTGCACGCCTTGGGTAAATGCGCCATGGATAAGCAATTCTGACACTTCCACACCTTAAAAACCATATCATCAATAAGTTCATCAAAATCAGCAGAATCACCAGATAAATCCGTTGGTTGCAAATCAATATTCGCCTCATTTCCAAAATCAGATGGGGATATATCAGAACAATCCAGGTTAGTTAGGGCCGGGGATACAACCTGGGCCATTGGAGATGAGACGGTTTGGGCCGGGGAGGTGTTGTGGGCCGGAAGCGGAGCTGATCCAACCAGCTCGTCCCATGCACATGCAGATTGACGTCGAGAGTGGTTTGAGCTGCCACAGAAGACCCCGCCAAAGAAATCTCACGAACGTTAACTGTTCCGAAAGTGATGGGTGGCTCAGCCACCGTCCATCGGAGGTCAGTCACCGGCGGCGAAGGCAAAATTACACGTTCACGAGGAAGAACCGGATAGCCAAAGATGAGCAACAAAGATCAACCGTACCAAAGTAGGCTGGGTAACTATACCCCTTACAAACATCGTATTGTTGAAACGTAGCAAACGTAATTTTCTTTGAAGATCCAGAACCAGAACGTAAGGCAGATTTAGATGGTGGTCTATGCATCACAATCAAACCAAGAGAAGCACGCCTCTTAGAAGGACTGATTAAGATCCATTCAGCATCACATTCTTTTTGACAAATACGAAATTCACGGCTCCAATTAGGACCACCATTGCCCCAAAGATGGAAGAAACATTTGAATTGCGGGCACGCAAAAGATCGCATTTGCAGAATAAGAAGGCCAACACGTTTGCAAGAGACAATGAATGAAAATACCTTGTCTTTAATGAGCTGAACAGACAAATCAATTGCGGATCCTCCAATTGCAGATTCCAAAGCTGCCGCCACTGAATCCTCATCAAGACAAAAATTGTGCCGGCTAAAAGACACAACCATAATAAAATGGCCCGCGTCATCCACGGGATGAATGCATTTCCCATAAGATCTAAAAACTTCCTCCGCAAAAGCCAGACCTTTAGAAAAATCCAGATCCAGAGTTGATCCCGCATTATGACCCATGTGAGATGGGTATAGGGAGACAGATCAGAGGACGTCGGAGGTGATGCGTGGAGAAGGACCAAGATTTACTGGTTCGAGAGGGAGATCGTCGGAGGGCCTAGGGCGCCGGTGGGGGGAGAGGTGGGACTCTCATCCCCCACTATCTACCTTAGGGTTCAGGGTGGGGGGCGGGGGGCCTATAGGGCTGGCCGGGGCGGCGGTGGGGAGTTGTTTTGGGGCGGCGAGGCGGCGCTGGGGCCCGGCGATTCGGCCGGTGGTGGATGGTGGCTCAGGGGGGTGCAGGTTGAAGATGAACTGCAGGCCCTCCCTAAACTACATGTCAAGTGCCTCTCTGCTACCATTGCATCCAGTTTCGACGGTAACATTCAGATTCCACAGTAAATTTCAGTTTTGACAGTTAAGTTCAGAGTCACAGTTTTTACCTCATCTGTTGTAGTCGTGGTTTTTGGTGATGTAAATTTTACATCTATTTTACATCATCTATTGGAGATGCTATGAGAATCCCACTTGAGATTGACGATGTCTGCCTTGTGTCTGCTTCAAACCTTGACGTCTTCTGGCTCACCGGCAGCTCCAACGACGTAACAATCCATCACAACAGAGCAAAGGCTCGACACCGCCTACTGATTCCTAAGATCTTCCTCCACACCTCCGTCACCACCTCTCGCCTCAATCGCTTCAACGACCAACCCAATGATGCTGAGGTCGACACGGCTACGGCAAAGAGGTTGTACACTTGTTGCATCACTTATTACTATACATTCATGTCGATCCATTAGGGCTATTTTGGTTCAACGGAAAAACATAGCAATAGGGAATTTTCCAATGGCACTCTACTATTCAATTATTCATGCATTTTGTTGAAAGGAATGAAGCAAAACATCCACCGGACCTGCTTTTCAAAATCCTATGCATGAAAACAAGACCAAGTGCATTAGTGGCAGAATAACATTCTAACTGTACACGCTTTCATATGGTTTCACTTTATTTTGGCCATGTTTCTTTGCATTCCTCTGCTCTTCCAATTCCTGTAAACCAAACACTCAAGTTGACAGAAATCATGTGTTTACAAATGCTCTGTTTACCATGTGCATTCCTATCCTATTCTAGTGTTTTTCCTATCCCCATGTTTTTAGAATCATGCAAGCCAAATGAGCCCTTACAGAATTATTTCAGTTACAGGTAGGTGTCCAAGGGAACTTTGTGTGGTTTGTCCTGCTCCTGCCGCGACATCGTCCACCTCAACTGAGCTGCTCCACCGACAGAAACATCCACCAAACCAGACATCACGACTCCTAACCATCTTTCGCAGCCTCAAATCTCCTTCCCTACCGCCGGCACCCACCGCAACGGCATCACCAACATTGACCCAGCAGATGAACCTGAGGAGTACACGGGTCCACAAGAGAGGTCACACTCTTTTGTTTCTGCTTATGTTATGCATTACTTAAAATTGCCTGCTACTTTATCGTCCTGTTCACCTCTTGGACTCCAAGTCAGGTCCAAATTAATGTTCAAATTTGAGTTCTAAATTAGTTGTTGGGCACATATGAAAGCACAAGTGCTCCCTAGGTGGTTTTGGTAATTAATGACAACATGTCTCTTGTTGGACTAACACTTTTATCTAGTATGTTTCAGATAAGTTCAACAATGGAGTGGCATGGACTAAAGGATGTGGGAACTCCTTCAAGATGCTAAGGACAAAGGATTGGCTCAAGCTTCAAGATCAAGACTCTTCATTTTACATTTTAGTGATCCGAGATCACATTGAGTCTATAGGAAAAGCCAATACTATCAAGGAGGGATGAGGTGTTGCTTAATGAGCCTCTTGCTTCAAGTGCTTAGTGATATGCTCCAAATACCCTCAACTACTTTCCCGCTTCCACACATATGTCCTAAACCTAAAGTCAAGCTCGGCCCCACTGATTCTTTCTATCCGGCGCCACCGAGTTTGGATGTCTTAGCCAACGCCACAAACCCTAGGCAAATCGGTCTCACCGATAGGGATCTCGGTCTCACCGAGATGGGATTGTAATCTCTCCGTATGTCCATTATCAAAATCGGTCTCACCGAGTTTGAGCAATCGGTACTACCGAGATTACAATGCAAACTCTCTCGTTAACTTATTATCAAAATCAGTCCCACCGAAGTTTGATAATCACCAAACCAAGTTTGCCTGACCAACTCTCTGGAAAGCTTATTACCAAAATCGGTCCCACCGAGTTTGTGTAATCGGTCTTACCGAGATTACGTTATGCCCGAACCCTAACCGAATCGGTCCCACCGAGTTGCATTCCGGTCCCACCGAAAACCCTAACTGTCACATTATTTGCTAAATCGGTCTGACCGAGTTTAACGATTCGATCCCACCGAGTTTGGTAGATTGTCTGTAACGGTTAGATTTATTGTGGAGGCCATATATACCCCTCCACCTCCTCATCATTCGTGGAGAGAGCCATCAGACTGAACCTACACTTCCAGCATCCTACTTCTGAGAGAGAACTACCTACTCATGTGTTGAGGCCAAGATATTCCATTCCTACCATATGAATCTTGATCTCTAGACTTCCCCAAGTTGCTTTCCACTCAAATCTTCTTTCCACCAGATCCAAATCCTATGAGAGAGAGTTGAGTGTTGGGGAGACTATCATTTGAAGCACAAGAGCAAGGAGTTCATCATCAACACACCATTTGTTACTTCTTGGAGAGTGGTGTCTCTTAGATTGGCTAGGTGTCACTTGGGAGCCTCCGACAAGATTGTGGAGTTGAACCAAGGAGTTTGTAAGGGCAAGGAGATCGCCTACTTCGTGAAGATATACCGCTAGTGAGGCAAGTCCTTCGCGGGCGACGACCATGGTGGGATAGACAAGGTTGCTACTTCGTGGACCCTTTGTGGGTGGAGCCCTCCGTGGACTCAAGGCACTGCTACCCTTCGTGGGTTGAAGTCTCCATCAACGTGGATGTACGATAGCACCACCTATCGGAACCACACCAAAAACATCCGTGTCTCCAAATTGCGTTTGAATCCTCCAATCCTTCCCTTTACATTCTTGCAAGTTGCATGCTTTATTTTCCGCTGCTCATATACTCTTTGCATGCTTGCTTGCTATATGTTGTGAATGTTAAACTTGTGCCTAAACTCCACTCAAACTTTAAAGAAACTTAAAACTGCAACTTTGGTACTTAGTGTCTAATCACCCCCCTCTAGGCACCTCTTCTCAAGGTCCTACAAGTGGTATCAGAGCATTGGTCTCCATTGCCTTGGTTTAATCACCATTGGAGGAAGATGGATGAGTCTACTTTGGGGAGTCTTTGACATAGAGTGCCTATTCTTGATGGAGAGTATTTTCATGAGTGGAAAAATGAGATGCTTGTTATTTTCAATCAATATCATTTTAACAAGTACATTGCTAGCCCTTATGCACCTTATGTTGATCCTATGCATCCAACCCATGATGAGTCAATTGACATGGTTAGGAATCTTAGAACTGCCGAACTTAGCATTAGAGGATTGCCTAGAAACTTGATTAGAATCTTGCCTACTTTTGAGTGTGCCTACACTATATGGAAATTTCTTGAGGAACGATTTCCAGATTATTCCTTGAAAAATCTAGATGAAATTCTCTATAAGTCTATTGCTTTGAGTAAGATGAATACTAGTGATCCTACATTTGGTGATCGTCTATTTGAGCTTACAAACCTTATGCGTGCCAAAGGAAATGTTGGTATTATTAGTGACATTATTTCCGAAGCTATAAGAATTCATAGACAAGATTATTGTCAAACTCATTCTAATGAATCACCCTCTCTAGGATTTGATCCACCATATGACGATGTTGAACATGGATACTATGATGAGGATGATGATAGTGACTTCGATCTTGATGATGCAATGAGACATTTTGGTCTTATGGCAAATCTTCGGGGATATATGTCAGGAGGAAAGGAATGGGTTCTTGACAGTGGATGTACCGATCACATGACCGGAGATAAAGACATGTTTCATGAGCTTGCTGATAATGATAGTCCTCGAAAGTATGTCACTTTTGGTGACAACTCAAAGGGTAAGGTGGTTGGCCTCGGTAAGGTGGCCATATCACATGATAGCTCCATACAAAATGTTATGCTCGTTGAATCTCTTGGTTACAACTTACTTTCAAAGATCTAGACTTGCTAATTTCGGTTTCAATATTCTATTTATCAAGTAGATTGCCAAGTATTTCGTCGAGATAATCATAAAATGGTCTTTACTGGTGTGCGTAGAGGTGATCTATACATTGTTGATTTCACTAAAAGGCTCAACCTAAAACTTGCTTCATTGCTAAATCCTCAAAAGGCTGGTTATGGCATAGACGATTAGGTCATGTTGGTATGCGAAACCTTGACAAGCTTATTAAGGGAATCATATCCTTGGAGTTAATGATGTCATATTTGATAAGGATAGACTTTGCGATTGCTTGTCAAGCAGGTAAACAGGTTGGAGGAAGGCATCCCGCGAAGAACATCATGACCACGAAGAGGCCACTCGAGCTACTTCACATGGATCTCTTTGGTCCCAACTCTTACAAGAGTCTCGGTGGAAATTCTTTTGGTCTAGTTATAGTTGATGATTTTTCCAGATTTACGTGGGTGTTCTTTCTCGATGATAAATCGCAGGTCCAAAAGATCTTCAAAACTTCGCTAGGAAGGCCCAAAACCAATTTGAAGTGAAGATCAAGAAGGTTCGCAGCGACAACGGAACGGAGTTCAAGAACGTAAATGTGGACACCTTTCTTGACGAAGAAGGGATTTCACACGAGTTCTCGGCTACGTACACACCTCAACAAAATGGAGTTGTTGAGAGGAAGAACCGGACGCTCATCTAAATGGTGAGAACGATGCTTGATGAGTACAAGACGCCAAAGCACTTTTGGGCAGAAGCGGTTGAGACAGCTTGTCATGCAACAAATCGCTTGCATCTTCACAAGCTACTCGGCAAGACGGCATACGAGCTACTCACCGGTAACAACCCCAAGGTGGATACTTTCGAGTATTTGGTTCAAAGTGCTACATTCTTGATAAGAATCGTCGTTCTAAATTTGCTCCTAAGTCTCATGAAGGTTTCCTACTAGGTTATGGCTCAAACTCTCACACTTACCGTGTCTACAACAATTTCACCCGAAAGGTTGAAGAGACGGTAGATGTGAAGTTTGATGAATCTAACGGCTCGCAAGTAGAGCAATTGCCAATTGATGTAGGAGACAAAGATCCTTCGAAGCAATCCAAGACTTGTCTATTGGCAAGGTCCGTCCAACGGAGGTGAAGGAGAGTACCTCGTCCGTCCAAGTGGAAGCTTCTACTTCACGACAAGGTGAACCAAGAGTTGATACGGAAGCATCCACAAGTGGGACACACCAAGATGAAGAAAATGAGGAAGTGCATCAAGATGAACGTCAACAACCTCCTTCTCCACCACGACAAGAGAACGACAATGCCAACAATGAAGAAGGCCAAGAAGAAGAACAAGATGAAGAAGATGTTCAACAAAGACCCAAGCAAAAGCTTTCACGAGTTCGAGCAAGAATTGCTAAAGACCATCCCGTCGAGCAAATCTACAATGATATTCAAACGGGAGAATCACTCGCTCTAAAACTCGTTTAGCTAACTTTTGTGAAAACTATTCTTTCATCTCTAGCATTGAACCTATGAAGGTCGAAGAAGCATTGGAAGATCCGGATTGGATAAATGCTATGCATGAAGAGCTACACAACTTTGAGAGGAACCAAGTTTGGACATTGGTTGAGACCGACAACAATCACAACATCATCGGTGCCAAATGGGTGTTTTGCAACAAGCAAGATGAAGATGGACAAGTAGTTCGCAACAAAGCACGTCTCGTCGCCCAAGGCTACACACAAGTCGAAGGTATGGACTATGGTGAGACTTACGCCCCGTTGCTAGACTTGGAGTCCATTCGCATCTTACTTGCCTATGCTAATCACCATGATATCACCTTGTACCAAATGGACATTAAAAGTGCTTTTCTAAATGGTGAAATAGAGGAGGAAGTTTATGTTAAACAACCTCCCGGCTTTGTCAATCCTAAGAAACCCAATCATGTTTACAAACTTCACAAAGCTCTTTATGGACTTAAACAAGCTCCTAGAGCATGGTATAAATGCTTGACCAAGTTCCTTATTGAAAAAGGCTTTGAAATTGGGAAAATTGATTCTACTCTTTTTACTAAAAGGGTTAATGGTGAACTCTTTGTGTGCCAAATTTATGTTGATGATATTATATTTGGTTCAACTAACCCTCATTTTAGTGAAAAGTTTGGGAAGCTAATGTCGGAGAAGTTTGAGATGTCTATGATGAGTGAACTCAAATTCTTTCTTGGTTTGCAAATTAAGCAAACTAAGGAAGGTACTTTTGTCTCGCAAACAAAGTACACCAAGGACTTATTCAAGATGTACAATATGCAAGAATGCAAAGGTATGACTACACCCATCCCTACTAGTGGACATCTTGACTTAACCAAAGATGGTGAACCGGTTGATCAAAAGGTTTATCGCTCTATGATTGGTTCATTGTTATATCTATGTGCATCACGTCCCGATATTATGCTAAGTGTGTGCGTGTGTGCACGATATCAAGCTGCCCCTAAAGAATGTCATCTTAAGGCCGTGAAAAGGATAGTGAGATACTTAATCCATACACCAAATTTTGGCATTTGGTATCCTAAGAGGGCCTCTTTCGATCTTGTTGGCTATTCCGACTTCGGACTATGCCGAGACAAGGTTGATAGAAAGTCCACTTGGTACTTGTCAATTTCTTGGTAGATCTCTTGTGTCTTGGTCCTCCAAGAAACAAAACTTCGGTATCCTTATCCACCGCCGAAGCTGAATATATTGCCGCTGGTTCATGTTGTGCTCAATTACTTTGGATGACCCAAACTCTTAAAGATTATGGGATATATGTGAGACATGTTCCATTGCTTTGTGATAATGAAAGTTCTATGAAAATTGGTCATAATCCTGTGCAACATTCTCGAACTAAGCATATTGAAGTTGGACATCATTTCATTCGAGATCATGTTGCTAAGGGTGACATTGATCTTAAGCATGTTCGCACCGAAAAGCAATTAGCGGATATATTCACTAAACCTCTTGATGAGAAAGTGTTTTGCAGGTTAAGAGGAGAATTGAACCTCATTGATGCTTCAAACTTGGAGTAGAAACTCCATTGGATACATGCAAGACATGAGCTTATGACTAATCCTTGATATTTCTCTTATGATGAAAAACTTATGTCTTGGATATATTCGTATCTTGCATATTATCTAACCCATGTAGATACTTGGTTGAATCAAATTCCATGAGGTTGAAACCTACTCATATCTTGAGCAATCTCTACATCACCAAGTCTCTACACAAGGTGGTTGAAGACAAGGAAGCACGAAACCATTCAAACATATCCTTTGACAAATTCTATGTTGAGTTTCATGATTGTCATTTTTGGATATACAAGTGCTCTTCCTTGCAAGAACTAACCCATGTAGGTAGATGGACTCAAATTCTAGGTGGTGCTCCAAATTCTTGATGAGCTACATCAACCTTGAGCAACCCACGCAAGTTCAACTACATGGACAACACCACCAACCAAGGTATGTTATTCCATCTTAGAGAAGCTTTACTCCGAGTCATGAGTTAAAGCAACTCGACAAGATGTGAATACATCAAGATGCTTAAACAAAAAATGGCAACCCCATTTTGAGCTTGAGTATGGCCTATGATCAAGTGATCTCACTTGACTCCTAAGTCAATATACTCTAACATAGGTGACTTTGTCGCCGACCATCTCGAGATGAAGTTCTCCTGTGTTCTTTTCTGAGTTTTTGCATTTGTCTCATGCATTTGTGTTTCCTCTTTCAAAAAAAAAAACTTCATCTAGATTTCTTTCTGTTTTCTCTGCATTTTCTGCATCTAATTCCTTGCATATCTTTCAGTTAATTCCTTGCAAATCTTTGTGAGATCTTACTAGTCTAGTGAGCTGAGGTGACAAGTGTTCTCTCTGCGATGAACTCAGTTACACCAATTTGTTATTTTCGGTCCAACCGAATCTTTTTCTACGACGAAGCATACCACTCGGTGCCACCGATTTCATGACAGGAAAAACTCTTTGCCACATATTCTGTGTTTCTTCTGATCCAGCTCCACTCAATGAATCTTGCCCTCTACAAGCATCACATTTTCATCATTGCTTTGTTCTGTGTCTCAAGGACCAAACCCATTCGACAGACTCCAGAAGACCCTTCTCTGAAATTGATGTCAAAGGGGGAGAGAGAGAACATCAAAGCTTATCATTTGGAGATAGAGAGAAAGAACATCAAAACTTATCACCTTTCTTCTTAAGGGAGAGAGAGACCTTCTAGGGGGAGAGACCCTCAAAAGACGAGAGAGATCGCCAGGGGGAGAGGATACTTAAGTAGAAAGTATTTCTCAAGGATCCCAGATGCTTGGTGTTCAAGAGGAGAGATGTCCACATGTCTTCTTGAGGGGAGAGACATGTTCATATGATCTGTTGTGCTCAATTTTGCATTAGCATACATTAGCTCTGAACTTTAGCTCTGATCATCATTCATATCTTTCAGCTCTGATTTTCTATTCCCTATCTTCTCCCAGTATCCCATGTTAGATTCAGGGGGAGCAAGACATCTAAGGGAAAGAGATCATTTAAATTCATTGCACATCTTTACTCTTGGGGACATGTCTAAGCCAATGTGGTACTCAGTACTCACTCTCTACATGTCATCCCAGTCTTGGTATTCTTGTGGTCTCTTCCGTTTGCTCTAGCTAGTAGATGCATATGTGTTATCTAGCCTTGTTTACGCAGGTTCATTCCATCCTAAGCCAACTCAAGACCACAAGGTAAGTATATGCATCACAATCATGTGTATGAGGAATTCTTGCTGATGTACATACTGTTTGCAAGAAGGACTCATGGGCATGAAGGTATTCTCTTTAATACTTTTTGCTTGATGCATATAGCCAAGATACATGTAACACATTGCTCGCTCTATCATGGTTATGCTATCACATGCTTCTATATTTCATATTCACATGATTGCATACATGTAGGGGGAGCCTATGCTTGTTACATGTCTTTCCAAAGCTTTACTTGCTATTCTTTATATCTTTATCTAAAGCTTTGATGTATGTTGCCATCAATTACCAAAAAGGGGAGATTGAAAGCACAAGTGCTCCCTAGGTGGTTTTGGTAATTAATGACAACATATCTCTTGTTGGACTAACACTTTTATCTAGTATGTTTCAGATAAGTTCAACAATGGAGTGGCATAGACTAAAGGATGTGGGAACTCCTTCAAGATGCTAAGGAAAAAGGATTGGCTCAAGCTTCAAGCTCAAGACTCTTCATTTTACATTTTAGTGATCCAAGATCACATTGAGTCTATAGGAAAAGCCAATACTATCAAGGAGGGATGAGGTGTTGCTTAATGAGCCTCTTGCTTCAAGTGCTTAGTGATATGCTCCAAATACCCTCAACTACTTTCCCACTTCCACACATATGTCCCAAACCTAAAGTCAAGCTCATTGCCCCCATCGATTCTTTCTATCCGGCGCCACCGAGTTTGGATGTCTTAGCCACTGCCACAAACCCTAGGCAAATCAGTATCACCGATAGGGATCTCGGTCTCACCGAGATGGGATTGTAATCTCTCTGTGTATGTCCATTATCAAAATCGGTCTCACCGAGTTTGAGCAATTGGTACTACCGAGATTACAATGCAAACTCTCTGGTTAACTTATTATCAAAATCGGTCCCACCGAGTTTGATAATCGGTCAAACCGAGTTTGCCTGACCAACTCTCTGGAAAGCTTATTACCAAAATCGGTCCCACCGAGTTTGTGTAATGTGTCTTACCGAGATTACGTTATGCCCTAACCCTAACCGAATCAGTCCCACCGAGTTGCATTCCGGTCCCACCGAAAACCCTAACAGTCACATTATTTGCTAAATCGGTCTGACGGAGTTTAACGATTCGGTCCCACCGAGTTTGGTAAATTGTGTCTAACGGTTAGATTTTGTGTGGAGGCTATATATACCCCTCCACCTCCTCTTCATTCGTGGAGAGAGCCATCGACTGAACCTACACTTCCAAAGATCCTATTTCTGAGAGAGAACTACCTACTCATGTGTTGAGGCCAAGATATTCCATTCCTACCATATGAATCTTGATCTCTAGCCTTCCCCAAGTTGCTTTCCACTCAAATCTTCTTTCCACCAGATCCAAATCCTATGAGAGAGAGTTGAGTGTTGGGGAGACTATCATTTGAAGCACAAGAGCAAGGAGTTCATCATCAACACACCATTTGTTACTTCTTGGAGAGTGGTGTCTCCTAGATTGGCTAGGTGTCACTTGGGAGCCTCCGACAAGATTTTGGAGTTGAACCAAGGAGTTTGTAAGGGCAAGGAGATCGCCTACTTTGTGAAGATCTACCGCTAGTGAGGCAAGTCCTTCGTGGGCAACGGCCTTGGTGGGATAGACAAGGTTGCTTCTTCTTGGACCCTTCGTGGGTGGAGCCCTCCGTGGACTCACAAGTATTGCTACCCTTCGTGGGTTGAAGTCTCCATCAACGTGGATGTACGATAACACCACCTATCGGAACCACGCCAAAAACATCCGTGTCTCCAAATTGCGTTTGAATCCTCCAATCCCTTCCCTTTACATTCTTGCAAGTTGCATGCTTTATTTTCCGCTGCTCATATACTCTTTGCATGCTTGCTTGCTATATGTTGTGAATGTTAAACTTGTGCCTAAACTCCACTCAAACTTTAAAGAAACTTAAAAACTGCAACTTTGGTACTTAGTGTCTAATCACCCCCCCTCTAGACACCTCTTCTCATGGTCCTACAACATATCGAGGAAGCAATGAATAGTATCTCTATCTAATATCTGGTTCACCTAGGGTATGCCTATGTTGTTCATCTTGGGTGGGAAACAAATAGTAAAGCAATCATCATCTTTCTTTTTATTAAATTAAAGCAATCAGCAGCATGCTATCATTATTTTTGGATCCATCCACTGGTTGTTACCATCACTCTAAATTTCTGCATGCTCTCCTTACATAATCTCACCATATTTTTTTCAGATGCATGTAGGATATTGTACAGTCATCTTTGAACATGTAGAGAAAAAGAGAAGAGTTTTATGCTGGCAATACAATGTCATGCAGACATTGCTCCATGGTGGGTTCAATAGCAAACCCTCCCACCCTCTCTCAGTTGTAATCCAGAGGAAGATATCTGTTCTGAGGCGGATTAAGACGCCGCTGACCACTCCTATTTACCCCCAAGGTGTTTTCTCTACCTTGGCATGATGATGTTAGTCATATCATGCATATGTTGCCTTGCAGTGCCTATTTTTGACATCATATATGTCACCTGCTTAGTTTATACATGTTTTGTAATGCCACCTGTTTAGTTTCTATATCATATATGGGAATTATGTAGTCTCATGTCTTTTAGCCAGCCATAATATACGTGAAATGTGCAATGCCATCCTGTTTAACGAGGCATCATATATTTGAATGATATCTTGCCCATCCTTTTCTTCATTACATTTCCATTTGTCGACAATGTTTGTACATTTAACTACTCTTCCTGTGAATCAACCATTTGGGTGGGAGATTGAAAAATCTGGAGTGAAAACAAGGCCTTCAGAGCGCATAAGTGCTACTTGTCAAGCGGATCCCTTGTTGGGTCCCGATATCTCCTCGTAGATGGATTCGCAGATGTATGACCAGTCCTATTCCCCACCGAGATGTATCCTCTAACTTGGCATGGTTATACTGCTCATATCATGCATATGGTGTCTTGCATTGCATAGTTTAGACATCATATACACAATATTCAACACCATGTTCTTAGTTTAGGCATCATATCTAATGCCCTTTGTTTAGCATATAAATCACACATGTGAATTAAATGATGCGATCCTGATGACTTAGATAACATGTAGGTGAATTATGTCATGCGATCCTGTTTAGTTATTCATCATATCTTTGAATTATGTTATGCTATGCTATCCAGTTTAGATAGACATTATATATGTGAAATTATGTCATGCTATCTGTTTTAGTTAAACAATATACATTTCAACTATTTCATGCCCTCTTTTTTCCACACTATCTATTGCATCTGTCTCTCATACAATGTCTGTACATTCAACTATGTTTCCTGTTTATCAGCCATTTGAATTGGAGCGGGTGATGCCCGATTCTAGCGGACTAAAAACACGGTCTTCAAATAAAACAGTGCTACCTCTTGGTGGAGATAGCACCCCGGTTGTACATGCACGAGAACCAGCCCTACCACAATAACCCAAACTCTCCAGATTGTACCCCTACTGCGATGGACAGAGAACCATCTTCACCCAATCTAACCCCAACCCCAGAAGATAGTAACCCAGTTCCTGTTGACACAGCACCATCTCCACCAAAGAGCTCCCAAACAAGAGCAGTTAGTAAGGCAGCTCCAGTGCCCAAAGGGCCAGTACTACCACAACGAACCCCAACTCCACCAGTTAGTACGCCTATTCCTGTGGAGGAAGCACAACCAGCTAGTCTTAGTTTAGCATCTATCGCATTTGATGTTGTTAAATCAGACAAAGCGTATCTTCCCATCTTGTAAATATTATATCAAGATGAAGGAAAATGCAAGTTGCAGTGTTTGTCCAGAGTTATGTCTAAGTAATGTTATTCATGGCAATTACTTTGCTTTGTCCCATACATCCTACCTCCATCATGGTTATAATACAGCAAATTTTCCCATTTTTCTCTATAGAGAAGGACCGATTTGGAAACTCAGGATGAGGTAACCTGTGTTATTACATCTGCTGTCTTCAAGAATGCTTGGTGGCAGTATCGGAATTACCTGAAGAAAACGTACTTCACCGGCAAAGAAACTCATCAAATTACCTTATGTTCTCCTGAGACACATTTACTGGACGATGACTGGGAACGCCTTGTTCTGTACTAGTCCCGAACCAAGAATGTGGTAAGGTATACGAGCTCATTTTCTATTTTGAAGTACTATATTCTTGCGTCTTACTGTGCTCTGTTCATGTAGAACAAGTGCCTAAACCTGAAGAACAACTGTTCTAATTTAAGATTCCATTGCTATCATAGTTCAAAAAAGGCTAGGCTATTATGCGTTTTGCCACCACCTTGCGCTTTACTGACCAATGCGCATGCTTATGCGCAGTTATGCACAGATTAAGCGTAGTTATGCGCAATGCGTTTCGCCAACGCCTAGAGCCTAGGCGCGCTTAAGCGCTTGCTTAGGCGCGCCTTTTTAACTATGATTGCTATCGTGCATACTGCTTTGCTCTTGTATCACTGTATTTACTCATACAAACTTATTTTTAAATTGAAGGATCCAATCGAAACTCAAATGGCACAACAGGTATGTTCACGCATGTTTCTTTAACAGGCTTGCTCTTATCAACAACTTTGTTGATTTCAATTTCAATTGTGTATAGAGTTGACTTCTCATATCATGCACATTACTAGCATCACAACAGAGCCAATAGTGTTGTTGTACATGTAGACCCGTGGTACCCATCTGAAATCTTGTTGTGTCGTGTAGTTTCCCACGCTTTGCATTCTTTCACTGCTGCTTTGTCTTGAACTGATATGATTTGAACCGTGTCTCTATTTTGATTTGGCAGGACAATGCAGTGACCATAGGACATAGATATATGTTTGTCTGATGCTTTTATTATGTACTAGTACTTGGCAATAGAAGACTTGGTAGTTTAATACTATCCACCTTACTAATGAACTGGTTCACCGAATGAGTTTCTTATACTAGTACATGCTAAACATGTTATGTGTCTGCTTGTTTCTTCTTTTAGAATGCTGACAGAATATTGGGGAAGAGTGCCTTATTAAGCAATGGTAAAGGAAGTAATGCAGATAAGGTTCAGGATAGTGACACATCCTTGTTGGTCTCCAACAAAGCTGATAAAACAACTAAGGAAGACTATCTCAAGACGGTGAGACAACCCCAAAGTCCTGTCTTGGTTTAGTGTTCGAGTTATCGCCACTACCGCTTGCACAAGCTACTCAAACTCACCGTCTGAATCAGTTCGGTTTCTTGAGTCTCATCTACAAATTTGAAAGACATCAATCACCGTGTCTTTGCGACAAGAAGCGGAAGGACTGCGAAGTCCTGGAGCATTCAGATGCATAGTTTCTGGTGCAACAGCAAGCATTGGAAGATTTTAGCGCCAAACAGGACAAAGCTAATAAGCTTGCTAAGCTTATTGCCAGCATGGTGGATACCATGTTTCTTGAGCTCTTCTGAAGTTCTTTCAGTTGTGCTCTTGTTTTGCTACCGCGTTTATTTGCACTGGTGGCCAATTTTGACGGCCAGCGTATGTAATATGCTGCTTTGTTCCCTATATTTGCACTGGTGGCGAACTTTGATGCCCAGTGGATGTAATATGTGTAATAGCGGTAATAGGATAGCATTAATTGCATGCTTATTTATTTCCTTATTGTCTTGTTTAGTTGTTTGCTTGTAGTCACTGCAGTTCTTTTTCTGTGTTTTTCTAGTGGCCACAATAACCTATTTTTGGAAACTAGGCCAAAATAATCATGGCAACACAAGGACTGTTGTAACCATGGGCCTCCTGCGGGCCGTAGGATTCATTGGCCTTCTATACGGGCCATAGGATCCATGGGCCTTCTACGGGACGTACGATCCATGGGCCTTTTACGGGCCGTATGATCCATGGGCCTTCTACGGGGCGTATCATCATTTCGCCAATCATGGGCCGTACTATTCATGGACAATAACGGGCTATTAATAGGACATATTTGATAACTCTATGAAAACAGCCCAATGGGTATTTTTCGACATGAAAACGGCCCAACGTATTAACGGGCCATGAACGGGCCGACTGTAACCACGGGCTGAATTTGGCCCTAAGCGAAAAATGAGCGATGTGGCCGTAAGTAACCGAATCTTTGAAATGAGCCCAAGAATAAATGAGCCCGAGAAGGCCGAAAGATAACATATTGGAAACGCCCAACGGAATAATGGGCCGTTAATGGGTATAAAGTGATACACTATTCATAACGGGCCGGTTTACCACGGGCCGTTAAGGGGCCGAGGGTTACTAAGGGCCTCATATGGGCCGAAAGACGTCATGGGCCATACATGGGCCGGAAGTTAAAATGGGCTGGAATTATATTGGACGGCACAGATGACGCTACTGGGCCTAATTCGGATAGGCCGTAAACGGGCCCCGGGATAGCGGGCTGTAAATGGGCTATATGCGAACATGCCGTTAACAGGCTTGCTGTGGGCCGGCCCACCACCTTTTGACCAAGTCAAACGGGCCGGCCTTTATATAGGAATGGGCATCTATTGGGCCGTGCCACGTGTCGACGTATCATAGGCGCTTTGGGTCCAATGAGTGGATGACATCTGTCCCAACGGTGAGCCGACACGTGTTTCCTCCAACCAATGCTGATTTTACACGTGGAAAATCCCCATTGGTAGGGGCTGTTAACGGGTTATCGGATCCAAAACCAGACGTGATAGCTTAACGGCGTTCCGTTACGGTGGATGCCACGTGTCGGTCACCCTTGACGAAAGCACTTCCGTGACACGCGATTTATCGTCATGGAAGTGGACACTTCCGTGATGATAATTTTGGTAATGTCATGGAACACTTCTACGACAGCACATGTATGACTATCTTGATTTTGTCATCAATTTGTCATGGATGTACATGCATGACAGAAAACGTGACCTACTGTGACAAACACGTATCATCACGGAAGTGTATTTTTTTTGTAGTGTCAAGGGTGGCTTGCTCTGCTGGTGTTGGGCAAGTTGCCCCGGCAAGGTTCTTGCCGGGGCCGCGGAGGCCGCCCCGGCAAGGGTCTTTCCAGGGGAGTCCGCCTCGCCCTCTTGCTCTTTGTGTTCCTTGGTCTTGGCATTGTTTTGCCCGTCTCGTGCTTCTGTTCCCTCCCTTTGCCCTACTAAGTGCGGCCGCAGGCGCGACTCTGACTGCCCGTGCACAAGTAGAGGGGTACAAAAGGGGCCCCTACTTTTGTACACCGACAGCCGCCGACAAGGTGATGCTGAAGGAAATATGCCCTAGAGGCAATAATAAAGTTATTATTTATTTCCTTATTTCATGATAAATGTTTATTATTCATGCTAGAATTGTATTAACCGGAAACTTAGTACATGTGTGAATACATATACAAAACATAAAGTGTCTCTAGTATGCCTCTACTTGCTAGCTCGTTTATCAAAGATGGTTATGTTTCCTAACCATAGACATGTGTTGTCATTTGATGAATGGGATCACATCATTAGGAGAATGATGTGATGGACAAGACCCATTCGTTAGCTTAGCATTATGATCGTTACAGTTTCATTGCTACTGCTTTCTTCATGACTTATACATGTTCCTTGGACTATGAGATTATGCAGCTCCCGAATACCGGAGGAACACTTAGTGTGCTATCAAACATCACAACATGTCGGATTTCGGGTTCTGGCAGAGCCTCTAGGTTCGAACTCTGGGGTGCGCACAGAGATCTCATCCCCTACCTACCTGCACCTCGCCGCCTCGCTAGGATCTAGAGCTACGAAAGGAACAACACAAGAGGCACAGGGTTTATACTAGTTCGGGCCACCATTATGGTGTAATACCCTACTCTAGTTTGTGGTGTGGTGGATTGCCTCTTGGGCTGATGATGAAAAATACAAGGAAGAACAGCCTCGCGAGGGTCTGCATTCTTGGCCAGGTGCGATGAACTGCTAGGGGGAGTTCAGTCGCTCCCTCTCCCTTCTTGGATCCTCTCTCTAAGATTTCTAGATGCCTCTCTAAGATTTCTAGATGCCTCTACCCTGTGGGTGGCTAGTCCTATTTATAGGCAGAGGCCCTGGGCCTCTTCCTAAATATTAAGTGGGAAGGGCGCCAACAATTGGCCATTTTGAAGGGGAACATCTAGTACACTTATCCTGACTAAAGTTGGTCCTCGCCTGTCAAAGGCTCTGGTGGTGACGCCCGCTTGGGCTCCACGATGACTTCCATCCTGCCGTTGCGACGGTCTTGGTCTTGTTACACCGAAACGGATGCCTTTGCTTGATATTCTTGTCTGCGCTTGCTCCCTTTGCACCAAAGAGGAAAGGAGGACACTGCGCGGGCTGGCGCCCGCCTGGCGCCCTTGGTCGTCATGGCTTGTGTCATGGGTACCTCGTGAGGTACCCCGCCTTGATCTCTCCGCCTCCTCGCGAGCCAGCCTGATGAGGCCGTGCCTGAGGAAGCTTCTTGTTGTCCGCCCCGCGAGGCTTGGCCCCTCGCGAGGGTCTTGAGCTTGTGCTGATGAAGATGGGCCATCTTTGGGCCACCCCTTGAGCCACGCCGCAGCTGCAGGCGCAAGTCTAGGGACCCCCGTTCCCGAACGCCGACAGTAGCCCCGGGCCCAAAGCGTAGCGTGGACTTGGCCGAGCAGAGAAGCGAAGGGGCAAGTCTGGCACCGAGCCCCTAACAGCCTGCGGCCTTGGGCGCCGCGTGGAAGTTGATTGGACGTGGGTGGCCCTGCTTCCCCATGACGCCTCGGCAACTGCACGAATTGACAAGTCCCTGCAAGCAAAGCAGGTCATGATTACCTGTGATCGTGGAAGTCGGCGGTTGGCCTTCCCCGGCTATAAGTACGGAACGGCGCGTTCCCTTCCAGTCCATCTCTTCTTGCTTCTCCTTCTTCTCCGTCCTTGCTCCACCTTGCCGTAATGGCTCCGATCCGCCGGTTCTCCGCGGAAGAGAAGGGAAAGGCTCGCCGAGAGGGTCCCGACCCGCTTCCGCCGAAGAAACGGCTAACCCTATGCTGTCGAGATGAGGGCACCCGGCAAGAGGTGTCGAAGCCTTGGTGCGAGCGGCCGCAGACAGGGTTCCCGCTGCCCTTGTACGCCCACCTTGAGGGTCCTGCAGGAGTTGATGCTGAGCGCCATGGACGACGCCGCCATCGGCGTCGGCGTGTCACGGCGGTGCGTGTTGTCCCTCCTGGAGTCCATGCCGAGGGCTCCTCCCGAGAGTTTGTGCTCCACGCCGCCATGCCTCCCCAGTCTTGGATTCGCCTTCCTCCCTCCTTCGCCTTCGTGATGCCGCAGGGGGGATACTTGGAGCTCTGGTTTCAGCATGCTGGCTGCAACACCCTCGCGATCAAAGCAGAGGTCGCGGTCGTCGCCCCGGGCAAGGTCTTCATGACTCAAGGCTGGGGCGAGATCGCCCAGGTCTGCAGGACGAGGGGCGCCCTCGCGATCCACCTGGAGTACGACGGCGCTTCCATGATGCTCTTCAAGGTCTTCGACGCGGACGAACACCGGCTGGAGTGCTGCCCTGAGAGAGGTGGTCGGGGCCCTGCCGCTGCGAGGACCAGGCTCGCCGACCGCTCCCTCAGCAGCTCCTCAGGCGGCGGGCGCGTCGGAGGATCCAGCGACTTCACCGAGCTCTTCGCGGCTCCGGAGACGAGCGACGACAGCTACGAGCCCCCGAGCCTGCGCTGCTCTCGGAGCAGGGCGGGCTCGTCAGGCCGCGGCCGCCTCTGATCTGGATGAGGTTGGCGCCGGTGCTTGACGGCCCACTGTTGGTGATGGCATCTCTTGAGGAGGCACGCGTAGTTAGTGTTCTCTAGGATCTGTTCCCTGCGAGGAATCGAAAAGCGCGCCCCGTGGGGGCTTGTAAGGTGCCTATGGTTCTGTTTGTTAATATAGTCCTTGTCACGAAGTAGTGCGAGATGCTCATTCCGTCTCAGCTTGGTTCTTCCTTTTGAACTTCACGAGGGCTTGGTGCTCTGCGCCGACAGGTCCCGGTCCCAAGGCAGGCTTCAGCCGTCGCTAGTATGCCAGGTCGCGATGCCGTGGTTAAGGCCAGGAGGTGAGCGGCCCAGGGTCCAGTAAGAGCCCCTGAGTCGCGATGCTCAGGAGGTCCCCTTTAGCGCTCAAGCAGCCATCGTTCAGTGAGAAAGGAGCGCGACGTTGCTAACACAAGATTGCATTGGGTGCAGGGACGGTGCCGCGATAGCTAGTGTTTCCGGAGGGTGACTTATCTCGAGAGTCAGGAACCGCTTCGTGGCGCGACGCTAGGTCCGGGCATCGGCTAGCGAGGGGTTGCCTGGCGAGGTCCCCGCGTGCCTCTTCCTGTAGGACCTTGAAGTATGTCTAGAAGGGGGGGGGTGATTAGACTACTTGACCAATAAAAACTTAACCTTTTCCCAGTTTTATAGTTTGGCAGATTTTAGCTATTTTAGGACAAGTCAAGCAATCATCACAAAATTCAAGCAAGCATGCAAAGAGTATACTGGCAGCGGAAAATAAAGCATGCAACTTGCAAGAAAGTAAGGGGAAGGGTTTAGAGGATTCAAACGCAATTGGAGACACGGATGTTTTTCTCGTGGTTTCGATAGGTGGTGCTATCGTACCTCCACGTTGATGGAGACTTCAACCCACGAAGGAGTAGCAGTTCTTGTGAGTCCACGGAGGGCTCCACCCACGAAGGGTCCACAGTAGCAACCTTGTCTATCCCACCATGGCCGTCGCCCACGAAGGACTTGCCTCACTAGCGGTAGATCTTCACAAAGTAGGCGATCTCCTTGCCCTTACAAACTCCTTGGTTCAACTCCACAATCTTGTCGGAGGCTCCCAAGTGACACCTAGCCAATCTAGGAGACACCACTGCAAGAAGTAACAAATGGTGTGTTGATGATGAACTCCTTGCTCTTGTGCTTCAAATGATAGTCTCCCCAACACTCAACTCTCTCTCATAGGTTTTGGATCTGGTGGAAAGATGATTTGAGTGGAAAGCAACTTGGGGAAGGCTAGAGATCAAGATTCATATGGTAGGAATGGAATATCCTGGCCTCAACACATGAGTAGGTGGTTCTCTCTCAGAAATGGTAAGTTGGAAGTGTAGGTTCAGTCTGATGGCTCTCTCCACGAATGAAGAGGAGGTGGAGGGGTATATATAGCCTCCACACAAAATCTAACCGTTACACACAATCTACCAAACTCGGTGGGACCAAATAGTTAAACTCGGTCGGACCGAATTAGTAAACCTAGTGACCGTTAGTGATTTTCGGTGGGACTGACATGCATCTCGGTGAGACTGACCTGGTTAGGGTTAGGGCATAACGTAATCTCGGTGAGACCAATTACACAAACTCGGTGAGACCGATTTTGGTAATTAGCTAACCAGAGAGTTGGTCAGGTAAAGTCGGTGGGACCGATTTGCTCTTTTCGGTGAGACGGAAATGTTACAAAAAGGAAACAAAGAGTTTACATTGCAATCTCGGTGGGACCAATCGCTCACTTCGGTTAGACCGAAACGTTACAAAGGGAAACAGAGAGATTGCAACCCCATCTCGGTGAGACCGAGATCCCTATCGATAAGACCGATTTGCTTAGGGTTTGTGGCAGTGGCTATGACTTTTGGAATCGATGGCGCGGATAGAAAGAATCGGTGTGACCAATTTTGGCTTTAGGTTTAGGTCATATGTGGATGTGGGAAAGTAGTTGAGGGTTTTGGAGCATATCACTAAGCACATGAAGCAAAAGGCTCATTAAGCAACACCTCATCCCTTCTTGATAGTATTGGCTTTTCCTATAGACTCAATGTGATCTTGGATCACTAAAATGTAAAATGAAGAGTCTTGAGCTTTTGAGCTTGAGCCAATCCTTTGTCCTTAGTATTTTGAGGATCCACTTTCATCATCCATGCCATGCCATTCATTGAGCTTTCCTGAAATAATAGTCTTGGAATAGCATTAGCTCAATGAGTTATATGTTGTTATGAATTACCAAAACCACCTAGGGATAGTTGCACTTTCAATCTCCCCCTTTTTGGTAATTGATGACAACATATAGATCAAAGCTTCGACAAATGATAATAAGATTTAAATAACATCGTCAGCTTTGAGAAGTATGTGATAAGCAAGAGCTCCCCTAAATTTGTGCATAGTTTTAGATTTGCTTTGGACTGCAAATGCACAATGAATTAGGCTCATGGGTTACACTTCCATGTCACATACATCTTGGTGGAGCGCTCAAAATAATAAACAATGAATACATGCACTCATCACCAAGCATAGTGAGTGATCAAACACATGAGACCTTCATACATAAGTGTAGCTTATGATCAAACACATGATCATCAATGTCTCACAAACATAGTATCTCAACCAAAAGCAAACAAAGTTTGAAAAACCACCAAATAAAGCAAGAGAGAACAAAAGCAACACTCTCTGTCTCGAAGCCAATGATCTATACATTTTTCTCCCCCTTTGGCAACAAGTTACCAAAAAGGTTCATAGAAAATGCATAGTGCTAGATCGACTCTCGTGCTTGATGTTCTGTGGTGGCGTAGAGATGGCTCCTTGGGCCGAAGACTTGATTGATGTAGATGGAGCTGGAGCTGATGTAGATGGGAGCTGGTGGCACCGAGGTTGTAGCTGGTGCAGGGCGAAGTTGCTCTTGTGTCGTAAACTAGCACGGTGATGACCTCTGGGCTCTAGGCACTCTGGCAAACACATTGGTTGTAGTCTTGCCCTTCCTCTCCTGCATGTCATCTTGTAGTTCCTCCACTTGATCTGAATCTCGATTACCTTCACATCTAAGTTATAGAACTTTTGTTCTATGATTCTCTCCAGGCTCTCCTGGTTTTGAGTTAGGGTGGCCACTCCCTTCTCAATCCTCAGAGTTGATGCTATTAAGTAACCAAGCTGCTCCTGCTTGTTCTTCAAGAAATACTCAGATGCCTCCTCTTGAGTTGGCATCTTGGCAGCCTTCTCCCTCTTTGCCTTCTCCTTCTTCTCCTGAGCTTGAACTGATTGTGGATCATCTTCATTCATGACGACCTCATTGTCCTCAAAGTCTGGATAAAGTGGAAAGTGTTCCTTATCCAACTGATATTTTCCTGTGCCCATTTTTGAGTTTATCAATTTTTGATCTGCTGCAGTCCTCTTAATAGTTTCAATGATCAGGCTCATGACTTTAAACTTCTGTGGCACATCGAACACATGCAACATGTTGATGGCATGCCCTCTGATCATGTTATGGTCACCAGACTTGGGCAACAAAGTGTGCCTCAGAATCCAATTTATAGTTGGCAACCACGGCGTGAGATAGTGAACTGATCCAAAATTGTGAGATGCTAATGACTTGTTTGGAATTTCCTATTACATTTGAGCCATTGAATTGTTATACTATTTCTTCATGGCATAAATGTCTATGTCATACTCATTCTCCTCTGGGCATTTATCAGCTTTGCCCACTCTTCAACAGTTGATTTGGTACCTTGTACCTTCAGACATCCAAACAATTCTCCCATCTGGGTAAAAATGTGTTGTGGAGTAAAACTGCATGATAAGCTCATCGTTCCAATTTGTGAGCTTTTGCCCGACAAAATCTGCAACTCCACAAGCAATAAAGCTGTCTTGCACTCCAGGATAGTGCTCTTCATTCTCCTTCATGAAGTTCCAGTCGACCCATCTCATGTCACAGACAATGGGCTTCTTGTCCAACAAGATTGTCTCATAGAAGTCCTGCTGTTCATTTGTATGGAACCTGTAATCAACAACAATTCTTCTCCTTGAAGCATATGGATCTTCCAACCTCCATTTCCTCAATCCTGAGTCTTTCCTGATTCTCATGTTCTCAGCCACAGGATGGGCGTCATTGTTATCTGGTATCTTTGGCTTGAGCTTCCTCAAAACTTGTCCTTCTTCCTCTTCCTCATCAACCTCAGGCACTGGGGCCTTGTTCTTCTCAGCGGCTGGAATACTCCTAGTATTCCTCTTTGGTGCAGACTTGGCCTTGGGGGCAGCTTTGGGTGCTTCCTTGGGCTTAGATGTGGCAGCCCCTGATCTAATAGCATCACCCATAAGCTTAGGTGCCTTTGGTGCTGGTGCAGCAGGCTCATCCTCTTCTTCCATCATGGAAGGCTTCCCAATAACTCTGGCTTTGGTCATCTTGACCCTTTCCTTCCTGTTCTTGCTCTCAGCAGCTGGTACTTTGGGATCAGGATTTTCAGGTAGTTGTGTTGATGTTCTGGCCTTGGACATTGGTTGTCTTCCTGCAGGCCTTTTGATCTTCATGACCCTTTCCTTCTTGAGCATTTCTTTCTTGGAAGTAGCCTCATCTTCCTCAGCTCTATAATCTTCATCCTCTGAATCTGAAGTTCTCTTCCTCCTTTGCCTAGTAGCAGCCTTAGGCAAATTGCTACGAGTACTTCTGCTCCCTTCATCTGAAGTTGAGGGACTAGTGCCCTCACTCAAGTTTATCTGCTCTTCTGACCTGTTCTGGCTCTCACTTTGATCAGACATACCGCAAAAGCTGACTTGACCACCTGTGAAGAGTTTATAGATGAGATAGAAAAGATGAGCATCACAAAATGCAGAGGTTTTTGCAAAGAATGACTCAAAAGTTCAGTTTTAGTTTTCCACGAGAAAGCATTTCGGATCCACCGATTTTCAAACTTCGATGATACGAAGCGGTTTGAACCTAAGCGATGATCTCGGTTGGACCGAGTTTCAGTTGATGGCACCGAGACTGCTAGGGTTTCACAGAATTCTCAAATCGGTTGCACCGATTAGTAAATCTCGGTCATACCGAGAGTCACTTGTGCAATGGCATATGCCAAATCGGTGAGACCGAGTTTTTCAACTCGGTGGGTCCGAGATGGTTTCGGCAGAAACCTAAACCTAAAAATCTGAATCACATCTAATCTATGAACTACTTTGGCTGGATAGATGAGTTGTAATCGTGGCAAGATTCAATATGAAAACAATGTGCTAGGAATCAGACGTGGATAGCACAAAGATCAAGTCCATACCCTAACCTGGCGGTGGACTTGCTACGGCGGCAACGGCGGGGATGAAATCCGTTGACGGCGGCGAAGACCAGCGACAGGAGGCTGCTGGTGGCGAGGAGATGATCCGGAGACCACGATGGCGAGAGCGGTGATCTTGTGAGCGAAGGGTTTCGGAGAAATTTCCAAAAATTTGCCCGTGACTATATATAGCCCGACCACATCGATGTGACCGAGTGGAACAACTCGGTGGCACCGAGATGCATAAGCGTGTTCGATTCTGACCAAATCGGTGAGACCGAAAAGTTCAAATCGGTTGCACCGAGATTGAAAACTTCAGATCAACTTGATGATCTCGGTAGGACCGAAATGGTAGGATCGGTCGGACCGAGAATCACTAAGAGGTTTTGTAAGTTTAAGTCTATGACGAATCGGGACTCCGAGTGCTCCTCACACAGAGTGGTTCGAATCGACTTGATCAAATTTTGTGATGTAGCATGAATAGAGTTTGAGACGAGAAAAGCATAGATAGCTAAAGAAGGTTCTTAGGCATTCTTGTCCATCCACTTGGCACAAAGAAAAGAAACAAAACAAGCAAAACAACAAGTGGATGTCCTTGAATGAATAAAATATGCACCAACATGCTCACATAGTAAGATGGCAAATGAAATATGTGGCAAAGCATGCACAACCAATTTTAGAATCTATCAAACAATTTGCGATGACTAGGTCATCTATATATGAGTATATTGACTTAGGAGTCAAATGAGAACATTTGATCATAGGTCATACTCATCGTTTAAGCTCAAGTGGGGTTACCACTTTTACATAATGCATTAATGTGTTCACACCATTAGAGTTGCTTTGACTCAATTCTTAGAGTTAAGCTCCCCTAGATGTGAGATCCCCTTAGAGGGATGAACTAACCTTGGGTTTTGTCGATGATGACTTCATGTAGGTTTTGAAGATGTAGATGCTCAATGTTGATGTAGATCATTTGGAGCAATCCTTTGGAGTGAGTTGCACTTTCATTTTGCCTACACGGGTTTGTCCCACAAGGAACAAACAAGAATATCCATAGACATAGAGTGATGCACACACAAGATGATGTCCATGAAAACATTAGGTTACCTTGTCCCTTGCCTTACCAACACGAGGGTTTGTGACTACTTGAACTAGTGCAAGATGTGAAAATTGATTGCACTTGTTCTTGCCAAAATGAAATGAGTGAAGAATGTTGGTGGAGTCACCCTCAAGAACTCTCTAGTTCTTCTTCTTCGGGATCCACATCATCTTGATGGGAATCCTTGGAGTTGTAGTTGTACTTTATGAAGTAGAACTTGACGTAGTCTTGGGAACCCACTCGAACGAGGCTTTAGGTGCTTCTTCAAATGCATCAATCTCTTCTTGAAGCTTGTCCTTGCCTTTGTTCTTGTGGTCTTGTGGTGGAAGATCATCTTGAGCTTGTGTCCCCTTGAAGAAAGTAGGATCATACTTTTCTTGTTGAGGTACAAACTTTGTCTTGGGGTATTGATCTTCTTCCCACTCAACTCCATTGGCGTTGAACTTTCGTTCAAAACCAACACCTTGATTCTTCCGGTGCCTTCCTTGCTTGCGTACAATTTCCTCAAATTGCTTGCTCCCGACAAGGCTCTTGTAAACACCTTTCTCTATAATTCCCTTCAATAAACTATTTTCTTGGTCAAGATTGAGCTTTTCAAAGCGTGACTTCTCATGAGCCCTTAAAAGTTCTCTATGATCTTCGAAGATAGTTTCATGAGCCAACTTAAGAGTGTTTAGTTCTTTAGTTAGAAGCTCAATTTTTTCCTTATCATTGTCATTCGTTTGATTAGCATGATTAATTGATGTTTCATCATAGTATTCATCACTAGAGTTGTCAACAAGTAAATCATCATCACCTAGCAAGTCATCTTCATCACTATTAAAATCAACATACTCGGGATGTGTTACCTTTGGACCTTTGGCCATGAAGCATCTTCCAATTCCTTCAGTTGGTGAATCAAATATGTCGTAGGAGTTGGTTGACACAAGTGCTAGACCTGCAACACCTTCATCTTGAGTATATTCAGAGTCGAAGTGATAGCTTCTCTCGGAGTGATGGTCGGAGTCGGAGCCGGATACCCATTCACCAACATGAGCTTGATGTCTTCGTTTTGTGTAGCTCCTTGATGACTTGTCCTTTCTTTCCGAATCCTTGCTTCTCCGTGAGGGTCTTCGTTCATAACGATCATCTCTACTCCTCCTCTCTCTCGGTGGTGATTCTTCTCTTTTGCTTCTTCTTTTTGGAGAATCTTCTCTTCTTTTGTAGGGTGTCGTACACTCATTGGAGTAGTGTCCGGGTCTCCCACAATTGTAGCAATTTCGCTCTCGACTAGAAGATCTTTTGTCATTGTAAGACCTTGACTTGGAGCTTCTTTCTTTGCTTCTACTTTTGTAGAACTTGTTGAAGTTTTTCACTATTAAGCTCAATTCTTCATTGAAGGTTGGTTTCTCACTTGATGATGTGGGGGCTTCACTTGAGGCTTTGTAAGCACCACTTGATTTGTTGTGAAGTTCCTCCTTATCCTTGAGTGACATCTCATGAGCAACAATCCTTCCAATGAATTCCGTTGGCTTGAGATCTTTGTAGTTTGGCATCATTTGGATCAATGTGCACACGGATCATACTTTCCATCCAATGCTCTTAGGATCTTCTTGATGATGAATTTTTTGGTCATCTCTTCACTCCCTAAGCCGGCAATCTCATTTGTGATAAGAGCAAGCCTAGAGTACATTTCAGCGACACCTTCACTATCCTTCATTTTGAACTTGTCAAGCTGACTTTGGAGCACATCCAACTTGGATTCCTTGACGGATTCGGTAACTTCGTGCATATCAATCAAAGTATCCCAAATTTCCTTTGCATTCTCAAGACGGCTGATTTTGTTGAATTCTTCGGGGCACAATCCGTTGAAGATGATGTCACATGCTTGAGCGTTGCATTGTAGTATCTTCAATTCTTCCGCATTAGCTTCACGGTTCGGTTCTCTCCCATCAAAGAATTCACCTTGCAAGCCAATACAAATAATTGCCCAAGCAGTGGGGTTATGTCCAAGAATATGCATTTTCATCTTATGCTTCCAACTAGCAAAATTAGCACCATCAAAGTAAGGACCTCTACGGTGATAATTTCCCTCGCTAGACGCCATACTCTCTTAGGTTGTGAAACCAAGGCTATGACCACCAAAATCTATGGAAATCAAAGCAAATGGAGACCAAAGCTCTGATACCACTTGTAGGACCTTGAAGTATGTCTAGAGGGGGGTGATTAGACTACTTGACCAATAAAAACTTAACCTTTTCCCAATTTTATAGTTTGGCAGATTTTAGCTATTTTAGGACAAGTAAAGCAATCATCACACAATTCAAGCAAGCATGCAAAGAGTATATAGGCAGCGGAAAATAAAGCATGCAACTTGCAAGAAAGTAAGGGAAGGGTTTGGAGGATTCAAGCGCAATTGGAGACACAGATGTTTTTGGCGTGGTTCCGATAGGTGGTGCTATCGTACCTCCACGTTGATGGAGACTTCAACCCACGAAGGGTAACGGTTGCACGAGTCCACGGAGGGCTCCACCCATGAAGGGTCCACGAAGTAGCAACCTTGTCTGTCCCACCATGGCCGTCGCCCATGATGGACTTGCCTCACTAGCGGTAGATATTCACGAAGTAGGCGATCTCCTTGCCCTTACAAACTCCTTGGTTCAACTACACAATCTTGTCGGAGGCTCCCAAGTGACACCTAGCCAATCTAGGAGACACCACTCTGCAAGAAGTAACAAATGGTGTGTTGATGATGAACTCCTTGCTCTTGTGCTTCAAATGATAGTCTCCCCAACACTCAACTCTCTCTCATAGGTTTTGGATCTGGTGGAAAGATGATTTTAGTGGAAAGCAACTTGGGGAAGGCTAGAGATCAAGATTCATATGGTAGGAATGGAATATCCTGGCCTCAACACATGAGTAGGTGGTTCTCTCTCAGAAATGGTAAGTTGGAAGTGTAGGTTCAGTCTGATGGCTCTCTCCACGAATGAAGAGGAGGTGGAGGGGTATATATAGCCTCCACACAAAATCTAACCGTTACACACAATCTACCTAACTCGGTGGGACCAAATAGTTAAACTCGGTCGGACCGAATTAGTAAACCTAGTGACCGTTAGTGATTTTCGGTGGGACTGACATGCATCTCGGTGAGGCCCGGCTGGTTAGGGTTAGGGCATAACGTAATCTCGGTGAGACCAATTACACAAACTCGGTGAGACCGATTTTGGTAATTAGCTAACCGGAGAGTTGGTCGTAAACTCGGTGGGACCGATTTGCTCTTTTCGGTGAGACCGAAATGTTACAAAAGGAAACAGAGAGTTTGCATTGCAATCTCGGTGGGACCGATCGCTCACTTGGTTGGACCGAAGCGTTCTGAAGGGAAGCGAGAGATTGCAACCCCATCTCGGTGAGACCGAGATCCCTATCGGTAAGACCGATTTGCTTAGGGTTTGTGGCAGTGGCTATGACTTTTGGAATCGGTGGCGCCGGATAGAAAGAATCGGTGTGACCGATTTTGGCTTTAGGTTTAGGTCATTTGTGGATGTGGGAAAGTAGTTGAGGGTTTTGGAGCATATCACTAAGCACATGAAGCAAAAGGCTCATTAAGCAACACCTCATCCATTCTTGATAGTATTGGCTTTTCCTATAGACTCAATGTGATCTTGGATCACTAAAATGTAAAATGAAGAGTCTTGAGCTTTTGAGCTTGAGCCAATCCTTTGTCCTTAGTATTTTGAGGGATCCACTTTCATCATCCATGCCATGCCATTCATTGAGCTTTCCTGAAATAATAGTCTTGGAATAGCATTAGCTCAATGAGCTATATGTTGTTATGAATCACCAAAACCACCTAGGGATCGTTGCACTTTCATCGTGGTACACAAAGTACCGGCTGTCCTTGGAAGACTCGGGCTGATCTCTGCCCCGCTTGGTGTCTGGTTCTACTGCGAGCACGACAGCCCCCTTGCGCTTCACGTCCTTGGCCTTGGATTTTTTTTTCTCTTACGGGTCGGTGTGGCAGCTCGAGGAGGGAAAGGCGCCCTTCCTCAGCCCTGGCGCACTTGGTCGCCAAGTTGAAAAGCTCCAAGGAAGTGCACAGATCTTCATGCATCGCCAGCTCCTCCTTCATCGTGACGTCACGCACACCGTCGGAGAAGGCAGAGATGATGGCCTCCTCAGTCACCTTGGGAATCTTGAGGCGTGCGTTGTTGAAGCGCTGGATGTACTTCTGCAGGGTCTCCCCTGGTTGCTACTTAATGCGGCGCATGTCACTCACAGAAGGAGGCCGGTCGCGAGTACCTTGGAAGTTGGCGATGAAGCGGGTGCGCATCTCGTCCCAGGAGGACATCGTGCCAGGAGCCAGGTTCAGGAGCCAGGTGCGGGCTCTGTCCTTGAGTTCCATGGGAAACTAGTTCGCCATGACCTTCTCGTCCCCGTTGGCGGCTTCGATGCCCAGCTTGTAAATCTGGAGGAACTCCGCAAGGTCGGCCGTGCCGTCGTAGCGAGGAGGCAGGTCTGGCTTGAACTTGCCGGGCCACGTGATGCTGCGCAACTCGGTGGTGAAGGCGCGGCAGCCTGCTGTGGCCACGGGAGGCCTTTGGTGACGAAGAGCCTGGTCTTGCGGGTCCCCATGCGCTGCAGCTGGGAGCAGCGTGGGGTCTTGGCATGCGGGAGAAGGAGCGTGGTCGTGACGAGCCGGTGCAGGGAGCACTCGGGCAGCTTCTTGGGGGCGAGGGACCTCTTGACAGCTCTGCTCTTGCTGCGCTGGCGCCGGACGAAGTGGGTTCTGCCCAAGGGCCACGCGCCTAGGGGCCATGGCGCCTTCTTGAGGGGGAGGCGGCTGAGGCGCCCCTGGAGCTTCATCGCCCGCGCAGGGCGGGGCACGATGCAGCGAGAAGGACGGCGCAGAGGAGCCCCCTGCGGCACGGACGAGCTCAGCGACGCGGTCGAGCCACTCTTCATAGACGTCGTCGACTGGGCGGTAGCGCAGGAGCTCGTTTGCCGCGATGAGCGCAGCTCGAGCCTCCATGGGCACGCGGAGCGCGCGAGACGAAGAAATCCGCCGGGCGAAAGTGAAGGAGTAGCAGTGCGGCGCGTCTCGCCTCACGGACGGATGCTTTGGGGCGATGCTTGCTGCTCGTTCCCGCCTGGTCGGTGGCGATGTTGGCGGCGGCGAACGGCAGCGAAGCGGCCGCCGATGGGGGCCGTCTAGGCGACGTGGGAAGCGAGAGCGGCTCGGCGCTCGGCGCGGCCCCGACGAGCGTCTGACATGGATGCGGTGGTCGGCGAAGAACAGGACGGCGGAAGACGAATTCTAGCGCACCCTTACCTGGCATGCCAAATGTCGGATTTCGGGTTCCGGCAGACCCTCTAGGTTCAAACTCTTGGTTGCGCGCGGACATCTCACCCCCTACCTACCTGCACCTCGCCGCCTCGCTAGGATCTAGAGCTATGAAAGGAACAACACAAGAGACACATGGTTTATACTAGTTCGGGCCACCATTGTGGTGTAATACCCTACTCTAGTTTGTGGTGTGGTGGATTGCCTCTTGGGCTGATGATGAAAAATACAAGGAAGAACAGCCTCGCGAGGGTCTGTTCTTGACGGGTGCGATGAACTGCTAGGGGGAGTTCAGTCGCTCCCTCTCCCTTCTTGGATCCTCTCTCTAAGATTTCTAGATGCCTCTCTAAGATTTCTAGATGCCTCTACCCTGTGGGTGGCTAGTCCTATTTATAGGCAGAGGCCTGGGCCTCTTACCCAATATTGAGCGGAAGGGCGCCAACAATTGGCCATTTTGAAGGGGAACATCTAGTACACTTATCCCGACTAAAGTTGGTCCTCGCTTTGTCAAAGGCTCTGGTGGTGACGCCCGGCTTGGGCTCCACGATGACTTCCTTCCTGCCGTTCACGACGGTCTTGGTCTTGTTGCACCAAAGCGGATGCCTTTGCTTGATATTCTTGCTGCGCTTGCTCCCTTTGCACCAAAGAGGAAAGGAGGACATCTGCGGGTTGGCGCCCTTTGGCGCCCTTGGTCGTCATGGCTTGCGTCATGGGCACCTCGTGAGGTACCCGCCTTGATCTCTCCGCCTCCTCGCGAGCCAGCCTGTGAGGCCGTGCACGAGGAAGCTTCCTGTTGTCCGCCCAGCAATCTGGCCCCTCGCGAGGGTCTTGAGCTTGTGCTGATGAAGATGGGCCATGCTGGGCCACCCCTTGAGCCACGCCGCAGGCCGCAGGCAGGCAAGTCTGGGGACCCCCGTTCCCAGAACGCCGACACAACGTAACTGGGTGATTATAAAGATGCGCTATAGGTGTCTCTGAGTTGGCATAAATCGAGATTAGGATTTGTCACTCTGTGCATCGGAGAGGTATCTCTGGGTCCTCTCGGTAATGCACATCACTATAAGCCTTGTAAGCAATGTGACTAATGAGTTAGTTGTGGGATGATGCATTACAGAATGAGTAAAGAGACTTGCCGGTAACGTGATTGAACTAGGTATGAGGATACCGACGATCAAATCTCGGGCAAGTAACATACCGATGACAAAGGGAACAACATATGTTGCTATGCGGTTTGGCCGGTAAAGATCTTCGTAGAATATGTAAGAGCCAATATGAGCATCCAGGTTCCGCTATTGGTTATTGACTGGAGATGTGTCTCGATCATGTCTACATAGTTCTCAAACCCGTAGGGTCCGCACGCTTAACGTTCGATGATGATTTGTATTATGAGTTTATGTGATTTGATGACCAAAGGTTGTTCGGAGTCCCGAATGAGATCATGGAGATGATAAGGAATCTCAAAATGGTCGAGACATAAATATTGATATATTGGACCATGTTATTCGGACACCAGAAGTGTTCCGATTAGTTTCGGGTAAAACCAGAGTGCCTGAGGGGTTACCGGAACCCCCCAGGGAAGTAGTTGGCTTTAGAGGAGAGAGAGGGCAGCAGCCAGGAGGTGCCCCCCCCAAGGGGAGTCCGAATAGGACTAGGGGAGGGGGCGTGGCCCCTCTTTCGCTCTCCCTCTCACTCTCCTTCCTTCTTCCCCCCTTCCACCAAGTGGAATCCTACTAGGACTTGGAGTCCTAGTAGGAATCCTCTCCTTGGGGCACGTCTCTAGGGGCCGGCCGGCCTCCCCCTCCCTCCTTTATATACAGGGGCAGGGGGCATCCTAGAACACACAAGTTGATCTTTTAGCCGTGCGCGGTGCCCCCTCCACAGTTACACACCTCGATCATATCGCCATAGTGCTTAGGCGAAGCCCTGCGCCGGTAACATCATCATCACCGTCGCCACGCCGCGTCGTCTTGTGGAACTCCCCTCGTCCTCAACTGGATCAAGAGCATGAGGGACGTCATCAAGCTGAACGTGTGCTAAACGCGGAGGTGCCGTACGCTCGGTACTTGGATCGGCTGGATCGCGAAGAAGTTTGACTACATCAACCACGTTACCAAACGCTTCCGCTTTCGGTCTACGAGGGTATGTGGACACACTCTCCCCTCTCGTTGCTATGCATCTCCTAGATAGATCTTGCATGATCGTAGGTATTTTTTTGAAATTACGGCATTTCCCAACAGATGTCGGCTCCACCCACCTACCCTCGGCCGGCTGGCAACAACAGCCGACGCTAGCAGGACAACAACAACAACAACAACAACAACAACAACTACAACAACAACAACAACAACAACAACAACAACAACAACAACAACAACAACAACAACAACAACAACAACAACAACAACAACAACAACAACAACAACAACAACAAGCAGAAGGGCGAGCAGCCGGCTGCTTGCTACAACAATCGGCAAGTCACCGCCGTTGAGGAAGAGCAGTCGGTGGCAGCGAACCGGCAAGACTTCCTGGCAGCCCAAACTCAGTTTTGAGCGGATGCTCGACGCCCCGTGCAAGCACCACAGCGGCGCGTAGCCGTCCACGCACACGCTCCGTCAGTACAGCACCACCCATCGCTTGATGAGGGGCGACCTTCCGCCTTCTCCCCTGTCGGGTGTGGGGCAACCGTTGCCACCGGCAGCCGGCGCACTCCGCAATGAAGCCTTCCCCAATCAGGACATGGTCTACATCGTCTTCACAAGTGAGGGCAACGACAAGCACAACAAGTGCAAGCACCAACACAAGGTGAATGCCGTCATCCCCCAGGTTCCCCAGTACATGAACTGATTCGACCGCCCTATCAGCTGGACTCGGGAGGACCACCCGGCCATGATGCCCACGTAGGGCGGCTACACTCTCATCCTTGACCCCGCTTTCCTCTCCGAAAAGCACACCTAATGTTTCTCACGGGTTCTCATCGAGGGCGGCAGCAACATGAACAACCTCTACCACAAAACTATGATCAAGCTCGGCAACGAGGCGAAGCAGCTACAGCCCACCCTAATGGTTTTCCACGACATCGTATCGGGTGATGACCCACAAGTATAGGGGATATATCGTAGTTGAAAGTGAAACTTATCGTAGTTGAAAGTGCAACTATCCCTGGGTGGTTTTGGTAATGATTAACAACATATAGCTCATTGAACTAATGCCATTACAAGATAAATATTTCAGGAAGGTTCAATGATTGGCATGTCATGGATAAGGAATGTGGACCCCTCAAAATGCTAAGGACAAAAGATTGGCTCAAGGTTCAAAGTCCAAGACTCTACATTTTACTTTTAGTGATCCAAGATCACATTGAGTCCATAGGAAAAGCCAATACTATTAAAAGGAGATGAGGTGTTGCTTAATGGCTTGCTTGCTCAAAGTGCTTAGTGATATGCTCCAAAGCCCTCAGCCACTTTCTAATTTCCACATATGTCCCAAACCAAAAGTCAAACTCGGCCCCACCAATTTGATCCATCCGGCGCCACCGAGTTCATTTGACACAGCCACTGCCACAAACCCTAGTCACTTAGGTCTCACTGATAGGGATCTCGGTCTCACCGAGATGGGATTGCAAACTCTCTGTTTCCCTTCGTAACATTTCGGTCTAACCGAGATGAGCGATCGGTCCCACCGAGTCTGCAATGCAAACTCTCTGTTTCCTTTTCATAGTGCTTCGGTCCCACCGAGACGAGCGAATCGGTCCCACCGAGACGAGCGAATCGGTCCCACCGAGTTTGCCTGACCAACTCTCTGTTTGCTTATTACCAAAATTGGTCCCACCGAGTTTTTGTAATCGGTCCAACCGAGATTACGTTATGCCCTAACCCTAATGATATCGGTCCCACCGAGTTGACATGTCGGTCCCATGAAAAATCCTAACGTTCACATTTTGAACTAAATCGGTCTGACCGAGTTTTCTGGTTCAGTCCCACCGAGTTTGGTGATTTGTGTGTAACGGGTAGATTTTGTGATCAGAACATGCCTAAACTTCCAACATACATTTTCTGAGAGAGAACCACCTACACTTGTGTTGAGACCAAGATATTCCATTCCAACCACATAAATCTTGATCTCTAGCCTTCCCCAAGTTGCTTTCCACTCAAATCATCTTTCTATCAAAACTAATCCTATGAGAGAGAGTTGAGTGTTGGGGAGACTATCAATTGAAGCACAAGAGCAAGGAGTTCATCATCAACACACCATCTATTACCTTTTGGAGAGTGGTGTCTCCTAGATTGGCTAGGTGTCACTTGGGAGCCTCCGTCAAGATTGTGGAGTCAAACCAAGGAGTTTGTACGGGCAAGGAGATTGCCTACTTCGTGAAGATCTACCCTAGTGAGGCAAGTCCTTCGTGGGCGATGGCCATGGTGGGATACACAAGGTTGCTTCTTCGTGGACCCTTTGTGGGTGGAGCCCTCCGTGGACTCGTGCAGCCGTTACCCTTCGTGGGTTGAAGTCTCCATCAACGTGGATGTACAATAGCACCACCTATATATCGGAACCATGGATAAAAAATCTCTGTGTCTTCATTGCATTTGCTCCCTCCAAACTCCTCCCTTTACCTTCATATGCAATTGTTTTACATTCCGCTGCTATACTCTTAGAATTGCATGTGTAGGTTGATTACTTGATTTGTGCTAAGTTGCTAAAATCTGCCAAGACTTAAAATTGGGAAAAGGCTAGATTTTTATTTGGCCAAGTAGTCTAATCACCCCCTCTAGACATACCTTCGATCCTATAGTAGTCCTTTCAATAAGTAAGAGTGTCAAACCCAACGAGGAGCAGAAGGAAATGATAAGCGGTTTTCAGTAAGGTATTCTCTACAAATACTGAAATTATCGGTAACAGATAGTTTTCTGATAAGGTAATTTGTAACGGGTAGCAAGTAATGAAAGTAAATAAGGTACAACAAGATGGCCCAATCCTTTTTTGTAGCAAAGGACAAGCCTGGACAAACTCTTATATAGAGAAAAGCGCTCCCGAGGACACATGGGAATTATCATCAAGCTAGTTTTCATCACGCTCATATGATTCGCGTTCGTTACTTTGATAATTTGATATGTGGGTGGACCGGTGCTTGGGTGCTGCCCTTTCTTGGACAAGCATCCCACTTATGATTAACCTCTATTGCATTCATCCGCAACTACAAAATAAGTATTAAGGTAAACCTAACCATAGCATGAAACATATGGATCCAAATCAGCCCCTTACGAAGCAACTCATAAACTAGGGTTTAAGCTTCTGTCACTCTAGCAACACATCATCTACTTATTACTTCCCAATGCCTTCCTCTAGGCCCAAACAATGGTAAAGTGTCATGTAGTCGACGTTCACATGACACCACTAGAGGAAAGACAACATACATCTCATCAAAATATCGAACGAATACCAAATTCACATGACTACTTATAGCAAGACTTCCCCCATGTCCTCAGGAGCAAACGTAACTACTCACAAATCATATTCATGTTCATAACCAGAGGGGTATTAATATGCATAAAGGATCTAAACATATGATCTTCCACCAAATAAACCAACTAGCATCAACTACAAGGAGTAATCAACACTACTAGCAACCCACAGGTACCAATCTGAGGTTTTGAGACAAAGATTGGATACAAGAGATGAACTAGGGTTCTAGAGGAGATGGTGCTGGTGAAGATGTTGATGGAGATCGACCCCCTCCCGATGAGAGGATCGTTGGTGATGACGATGGCGGTGATTTCCCCCTCCCGGAGGGAAGTTTCCCCGGCAGAAAAGCTCCGCCGGAGCCCTAGATTGGTTCTACCAAGGTTCCGCCTCGTGGTGGCGGTGTTTCATCCCGAAAGCTTGCTTATGATTTTTTTCCAGGGTAAAAGACTTCATATAGCAGAAGATGGACACCGGAGGCCTGCCAGGGGGCCCACGAGGCAGGGGCGCGCCCAGGGGGGTAGGGCGCACCCCCACCCTCGTGGCCAGGGTGTGGGCCCCCTCTGGTGATTCTTTCGCCAGTATTTTTTATTAATTCCAAAAAATGCCTCTGTGAAGTTTTAGGACTTTTGGAGCTGTGCAGAATAGGTCTAATATTTGCTCCTTTTCCAGCACAGAATTCCAGCTGCCGGCATTCTCCCTCTTCATGTAAACCTTGTAAAATAAGAGAGAATAGGCATAAGTATTCTGACATATCGTGTAATAACAGCCCATAATGCAATAAATATCGATATAAAAGAATAATGCAAAATGGAAGCACCAACACGAGGTGAATGCCGTCATCCCCCAGGTTCCCCAGTACATGAACTGATCCGACCGCCCTGTCAGCTGGACCCAGGAGGACCACCCGACCATGATGCCCATGCAGGGCGGCTACACTCTCGTCCTTGACCCCGCTTTCGTCTCCAAAAAAGCACACCTGACGTTTCTCACGGGTTCTCATTGAGGGCCGCAACAGCATGAACATCCTCTACCACAAAACCATGATCAAGCTCGGCATCGAGGCAAAGCAGCTGCAACCCACCCGAATGGTGTTCCAGGGCATCATGTCGGGCCACTCCTGCTCCCTAGTCGGCAGGATATGGCTGGACGTCATGTTCGACACCAGCGTCCATTTCCGTCGCGAGCCGATCTAGTTTGAGGTGGTGGACCTATCCAGCCCCTACCACACGCACTTGGGCCGGCCCGCGCTGTCCAAGTTCATGACGATCCCCCACTACGCCTACCAGAGGATGAAGCTGCCGGGTCCCAAAGGTCTCATCGCCATCGTCGGCAACTACAAGAAGTCCATAGAATGCGCTCAAGCCGGCTCCAAGATGGCCGAGTCGCTGGTCATCACCGAGGAGAGGCGCCAGCTCGACTGCCTTGTGGCGCTGGCTGGTGAGCAGCCGGCCAATGAGGCCTCCTTCCAGTCGTCCAAGGACACCAAGAAGGTTTCGCTTGACCTGGTCGACGCCAACTCCAGCAAGTACATGGTCGTGGGCACCCGCCTCGATAACAAATAGGAAGGCGAGCACGTCGACTTCCTCCATGAGAATCGGGACATCTTCGCATGGTCTCCCAAAGACATGTCGGGTGTTCTGAGGGAGTTTGTTGAGCACAAACTTCACGTCTGCAAGGATGCCCAGCCAGTCTGGCAACCGCTATGCCGCTTCTCCGAGGAGAAGTTAAGAACCATTGGTGGGGAAATCGCCCGGCTGCTCACAGCCGACTTTATCATGGAAGTATTCCACCCGAAGTGGCTGGCCAACCCAGTCCTCGTCCTGAAGAAGAACGACACTCGGCGCATGTGTATTGACTAGACGAGCCTGAACAAGGCATGCATGCCCCGAGGACCCGTTTTCTATGCCGCAGATTGATCAGGTGATCGACTCCATGGCTGGCTGTGAGTTCCTGTCCTTCCTGGACACCTACTTCGTGTACCACCAGATCAAGCTGGATCTGGCTGACGATGATACGTCTCCAACGTATCTATAATTCTTGATTGTTCCATGCTATTATATTATCCATCTTGGATGTTTTATATGCATTATTATGCTATTTTATATTATTTTTTTGGACAAACCTATTGACCTAGTGCCCAGTGCTACTTGTTGTTTTTACCTTGTTTATGTCTTCTACAGAAAATCAATCCAAACAAAGTCCAAATGGAACAAAACTTTTTGATGATTTTTCTTTGACCAGAAGACACCTTGGAAGCTTTGGGAGGAGGCTAGAACGCCTACGGGTGAGCCACAAGCTCACCAGGCGCGCCCTATGAGCTTGTGGGCCCCGTGGCTCCTCTAACCCTAATCTCAGCTCTATAAATGCACAAATATTCCCCGTACACCAGGGGGCACACCAAAGAACTTTTCCGCTATTGCAAGTTTCTGTTCACGTGATATCCCATCTTGGGGCCTTTTCCGGCACTCCACCGGAGGAGGATTCGATCACGGAGGGCCTCTACACCAACCTCGCCGCCCTTCCGATGATGTGCGAGTAGTTTACCAGAGACCTACGGGTCCATAGCTAGTAGGTAGATGGCTTCTTCTCTCTCTTTGATCTTTAATACAATGTTCTCCTTGATATTCTTGGAGTTCTATTCAATTTAATCTTCTTTTGCGGTGCGTTTGTTGAGATCCAATGAATGGTGGATTTATGATTAGATTATCCATGAATATTATTTAGTCTTCTCTCAACTTTTTATGCATGATTAAGATAGCTTTGTATTTCACTCCAAATCTATTGATTTGGTTTGGCCAACTAGATTGATTTTTCTTGCAATGGGAGAGGTGCTTTGTAATGGGTTCAATCTCGCGGTGTTCTCGTCCAATGACGGAAGGGGTAGCGAGGCATGTATTTTTATTGTTGCCCTTTAGGATAAAAAGATGGGGTTTATACCATATTAATTGGATCTATCCCTCTACATCATGTCATCTTGCTTAAGGTGTTACTCCGTTCTTGTTAACTTAATACACTAGATGCATGCTGGATAGCGGTCGATGTGTGGAGTAATAGTAGTAGATGCGGGCAGGAGTCGGTCTACTTGTCACGGACGTGATGCCTATATTCATGATCATTGCCTTAGATATCGTCATAACTTTCTGGTTTTCTATCAATTGCTCAATAGTAGGTTTACCCACTGTATGCGTTCTTTCAAGAGAGAAGCCTCTAGTGAAAACTATGGCCCCCGGGTCTATTTCTCATCATATTATTTTTAGACCTATAAAACCAAAAACAAAAACAAAATCCTTGCTACAATTTATTTATCTTTACTTTATTTTGCACTTTTATTTATATTTTATATCTATCTCTATCAGATCTCATCCTTGCAACTAACCGTGAAGGGATTGACAACCCCTTTTATCACATTGGATGCAAGTATTTATTTGTTTGTGTAGGTGCAACTATTGGAGACTTGTGTGTTCCTCCTACTGGATTGATACCTTGGTTCTTAACTAAGGGAAATACTTATCTCTACTTTGTTGCATCACCCTTTCCTCTTCAAGAGAAAAACTAATGCAAGCTCAAGAAGTAGCAGACACCCTCAAGACGTCCTTCATCACCCCCTTCGGGGCATATTGCTACATCATCGTGTCATTCGCCTTGAAGAATGTCGGCGCAACCTGATAACCCACGAGTATAGGGGATTGCAGCAGTTTTTGAGGGTAGAGTATTCAACCCAAATTTATAGATTCGACACAAGGGGAGCCAAAGAATACTTGTAAGTATTAGCAATTGAGTTGTCAATTCAACCACACCTGGAGACTAAATATCTGCAATAGAGTGATCAGTAGCACAATAATATGATAGTTTGATAATAGTGGTAATGATAGCAATAGTAAGAGTAAGAGTGATAGCAATAATTTTGTAGCAGTTGTAACGGTAGCAGCAACAATAGTGACTTAGCAAGAACAATATGTGGAAAATTCATATGCATTGGATCGGTGATTTCATTGGATGATATTCATCATATAATAGTCATAACCTAGGGCGACACAGAACTAACTCCAGTTCATCAATATAATATAGGCATGTATTCCATAAATAGTCATATGTGCATATGGAAAAGAACTTTCATGACATCTTTTGTCCTACCCTCCTGTGGCAGCTGGGTCCATAAGGAAACTAAGGGATATTAAGGCCTCCTTTTAATAGAGAACTGGAACAAAGCATTAACACATAGTGAATACATGAACTCCTGAAATTACGGTAATCACCGAAAAGAATCCCAATTATAGTCACCTTGGGGTATGCGGATCATAACACGTAATAGGCGCATATAACTTGCAAGATCAGATCAAGAACATAGATATAATGGTGAAAACAAAAACGGTTCAGCCTTGAAATCATGGCACTCGGGCCCAGTGACAAGCATTAAGTATAGCAAAGTCATAGCAACATCAATCTCAAAACATAGTGGATACTAGGGATCAAGCCCTAACAAAACTAACTCGATTACATGATGAGTCCCATCCAACCCATCACCGTCCAACAAGCCTACGAAGAGATTACTCACTCTCGGTGGTGAGCATCATGAAATTGGTGATGGAAGATGGTTGGTGCTGACGATGGCGGTGAATCCCTCTCTCCGAAGCCTAGAACAGGCTCGAGATCTTCCCTCTCGATGAAGAACACGAGGAGACTCGTGTAAATAGGAATTTATAATATCCAGAATAGGGTTGGAGGAGCCTCGTGGGCCCCACTACCCACCAGGGCACACCAGAGGGGGGTGGCGCACCCTGGTGTATAGTGGGCACCCCCCTCCAGTGGGTCTTGGTTCCAATTTTTTTCCAAAATAATTCTCCAAAAAGTTTCGTCCAATTCCGAGAACTTTTATTTATGCACAAAAACAACACCATGGTAGTTCTGCTGAAAACAATGTCTGTACGGGTTAGTTTCATTCAAATCATGCAAATTAGAGTCCAAACAAGAGCAAAAGTGTTTGGGAAAGTAGATACGATGGAAACGTATCAACTCCCCCAAGCTTAACTCATTACCTGTCCTCAAGCAATTCAGTTGACAAACTGAAAGTGACAAAGAAAAAAATTTACAAACTACTTTGTTCTTGTGTTTATATATACGCTTAAATAATACCCAGGTTTACAACAAGGATCAAGAATAACCATGCAAACGATAACTCTTAGAGATTGTATTCACTCATATCAATGGAATAATCAACTAGCGAGCAATAGTAATATATTTCAAATGCCAACACTTTGTCAAAACGATCATGATATAATATGACAATAATGGTATCTCGCTAGACCTTTCTGAGACAACAAAACATAAATGCAGAGCACCTCCAAAGTTCAAGCAGCGATTAGACATTGTTATTCATGGTAGAAGAGATCCAGGCATCATGCACCCAACATTAACTATACACAATGCATGAGAATGGCAATAGTGCTCTCAGGTTTGGTGTTTGTTTGAGAAGGTGATGACTCAACAATAAAAGTAAATAGATAGGCCCTTCGCAGAGGGAAGCAGGGATTTGCAGAGGTGCCAGAGCTCGAAGTTTAAATCAGAGATAAATATATATTTGGGAGGTATACCTTTCCTGTCAACGTTATGACAAAGATTTTTCAATATCTTCGATGCTAAACAAAGTAGCGGCGGTTCCCAAGCGGTAAAAGTAAAGTTTACTCCCCCTCCACCAACAAACACAAAGCATGGCTAGCCGAATCCTCGGGTGCCCACTATGGCACCCCGGCTCAGAGTGACCAGTTTACCCTGCATTGCCAGCCCAGAGGCCATGTCTTCTGGCAACACACACCATATTGGTACAGAAAACAACCGCTTTATTGATGCTAGCGGAACAGAGTTCATATTACAACAGCGGTCGAGGCCAAGCGGCACACTCGGTGCGGCTGAACAATATGTACATTATTTAGTGAACATAGAGGGGCCTCGACTCGAACAACTACGTGGCAGCGGAATCACGTTGTAGCGGAAGCTCCATATCATAGGGACACCGATGTGGACACGATCTAGACTCGAACAGCACTCCTTTCCAGCGAGACTTTCCTGAAATCTGGCATGACACACCAGGTCAGTACATTGAATGTACTTGCAAGCTCACAACAAGCATAATTATAATGACAAACAATATGATGACATTTAATCAATTAAAATGCAACACTATATGTCAACATGCTGTGATCATGCTCGAACGTCCCTCGGGACAACTTACCAACCGTGATCATACTCAGATCACAAACACACCTCCAATGTGGTAAAACACACCACCAACATGGTCTTTAACAACATGACTCGTGATCCTTACGGCGATCACAACCACGACCAATATCTGGTCCCAAATTCCTCGATGTCCTTTCTGCCATCCTCGAGAATGCAAAGATTACAGCTTAGTGTGCAATTTTTATTATTCGTTGACTCATGGTGGGACCTACTACGGGGTGTCCGTGACCGTGGACGCGGCTATCGATAGATTATACACTCTGCAGAGGTAGCACACTGTACCCACACCACGGAACCCATGGCCTCGCACTCCCATCCGGGTGGACCAACAGCATTCCGGCGTAACCCCTCCATTGCCACTGTACTCTCCCGGCCACTCCGACCCAAATCCCCAATGGGCTGGTCCTGGGTGGCCCCGTGTCTACCAAAGACACCCCGACCACCGTCGTGGTCAAACTCCCACTCGGGGACATAATCTCATCAACGAGCACGCAAGATTATGTCTGCTTGCCGGGCCAGGGCAAACATGACATAACCTTCCCTAGATGGAGGCACTGACCAGAGGCTGTGTCAATGGACCGAATCAAGGCCCCCCCATAAAGGCAAATGTGGATGCACTGGAAAGAACTCGATTCAGCGGCACCATGACCCAGTCAACGGTGTATTCAAGTTGAGTTATTTTCAGTTTCAACTTTAAACTAACAATGACCGGTGTCATAGCATGCCATGAAATACAAAACAACACATGCATCATATAAAAATGACCGATGTCATCTATACACCAAGCATAACTGTCAACAACTCATGTTACTCTACTAGCTCAAAATGACTCACAACTTAATCAAAATATTTTGCAACAAGTTTCATTAATTTCTTATGCAAGAAAGCAACCCGAAAACTTTTTCATATGCATAACAAAAGATTTCACTATCAACAATTCTTACTTCCTTTATCACCAAATTAAGTTCAAACATTCTCAGTAAAACAAGTAATATGATTTAATGTAATATTTTCTAACAAATTTTCATCAATTTTAGGAAGGCAAAAACATAGCTAAATAACTACTAACATGCATAACAAAATTATTTCTAACATCTCCTTACCTGAATCTTAACTTACTTTACCCACTTAAACTAGTCTCAACCATTCTACAAATCAAGCAAAACAACTGACCAATACTTAACAGAATACAAATAATTTAATTATTATTTAAATGTATGGGTTAATCATTTCATTCAAGTGAGAAAATCACAAATATTGAAATGGCATCATAAAAATGTTGCCGTGGCTTGCCTTAGTGCATTTAGGTTCACAAGCCTCCTGGTGATCCTCAAGACAAGCCTCACCTTCTGAAAATAAATTTAAACACAAAAAGAAAATATCAAGAACCCTTCTGAAATTCACCAGAAATTCTAAGCAGCTCAGAAAAATCTCATCTTTGGTGAGCAGCTAGATTTCCTTTCAAAGAACACAATGCAAAAAGAATCAATTCATTGGACTTATGGTTAAAAAGTTATAACTGTTTGAAGTGTTCTGTAAATTCAAATGAATTTGAATAAAATAGAAAGACTGGGGGGTGACATCAAGGGTAAAGCCAGGCGCCACCACTGCACGCTTCACGCCACAGATAGTGGCTGACTAGCGGGCCTCTGCTAGTCAGGTGGGGAAGAGGAGAGAGAAACAGAGGCGACCAGCGGCTTCACGGGAGCTCTCGCCGTGACGAGGGCTCTTTGGCCATAACGAGAGGGAGGGATGGCCAGAGGAGGTCGAGGCGCACCCGCCCGTACCCGTAGCGTGGCTAGGGGTGGCCGGACGGCGTCGGAATCTAGCTCGCGAGCGGAGACAGAACAACGAGGTCGCCGGAGTTGAGGAAGACGGCGAGTAGAGGCCACTCCAGGGGCTCCAAGCGGGCGAGACGGCCTCACCAGAGAGAGGCGGAGGCCCTGGAGAGGTCGCGGCGACCAGAGGGGATCGCCGGCGAGCTCGAGCTTGGGGACGGTGGCCCGAGGCCTGCCCGGCCGGGCTACGGCTTCCTACTCGACCGTGGAGTGTGTGTGAGTGCTGGAGGATGCTCAATGGGGTTGGGGAGGGGCTCTATATATAGGCGAGCGGCGAGGGTGCTTCGGGCTCCGCCGGTGGACACCTTTCCACGGCGCCCGACTACAAGCGGCGTCAGTGAGAGGGGGAGAAGGTGACGGAGGTCACGCGGCCACAATGGGCGACCGGAGACGAGCACAGGATCAAGGGGGTGACGACGAGCACAGTGCGCTCCGCACTGTTGGGCTGGCGGGACCTTGCCCGTGCTCGCTGCAGCGAGCTCCGGCGTCGGCGAGTGCCAGGGCAGAGTTAAGGGTGTCGAGACGATGATTGTGGCGAGTTTTGGCAAGGTTGAGCAGGCGGGGAAGCGAGCACGCGAGCAACAGAGGCTCGTGCGCGTCGCAGAGCGCGTCGGCTGCATGCCAGCACGCCTGGACGAACGCGGTCTCCGCGTGAACTATGACATCAGGTCGATCTAAGCGTAAAATCGATGTCTGGCAGGTTGTTCATGGTAGTTTAGAGTGTTACCACGATTTGGTTTGGATCCAGGTGCAGTAGAGAAAATCTTACAAGTCTGGTAAGTTTCTGGACAGTAACTTTGTGATGTTACTGTGGTCAAATGGCTGGGAGTTTGGAGCTTTGCTTTGGAGGCTAGCTTAGAGTTACTAAGGTAAATAGGAACAAGAAAGATCAGGTCAAATGGACCAAGTAAAATGGTAGTTGCTGTAGAAACCACCATTTCTGTCCTGAACAGAAAAGATTTTCTGTAGCAAAAATATTCCAAAAAGTGATGAAATATTTTTGCTCAGGGAGGTGCCCTAGGGTCCCTAGAATATTTGTGAATTATCTTAGAATTTTCTGAGCCATAAGAATTAGGGTTGCCTTGGAGTGAACAGATTTGGCTTAGGGTTTTTGAGGGGAAATGAATATTTTTCATTTAAGAAAAATATTCCAAAGATTTTTTTGAGGTGGATCAGAAGTGAAATGATGGTTTGGGAGAGAGATGAAGCACTTGGGTGAAAGCCAAGGATGCCCAAGTGTTTAAGTCCAAATGAAAAGATTCAAAAACTCCAAGTTTCAAAAACTTTCAAATGAAAACTCAAACAAATAAGAGAGGGCAAAAACCAGGCTGTCACAAACCTCCCCCACTTAGAATGAATCTCGTCCTCGAGATTCGGTTACTTGGGAAACCACTCTGGATACTGACTCTTAAGGAACTCTTCCTGATCCCACGTTGCTTCTGACTCTGTGTGATGCTCCCACTGAACTTTGAAAATTTTTCTGACTTTGCTGCGAGTGACCCTTTCCACTTGATCCAAAATTTTGAACGGTCTTTCTTCATAAGTTAAATACTTTGCCAATTCTATCTCAGCCATTGCAGTACTTTTCTCAGGCGGGGATATGCATCGTCTCAATTGCGAAACATGGAACACATTGTGTATATCTGACAACTCCGGGGGTAGTTCCAATTGGTATGCAACCTTACCCACTCGAGACATAATTGGGAATGGACCAATGAATCTGGGTGCCAGCTTTCCACGAGTCTGAAATCGCTTAACTCCTTTCATAGGAGTGACTCGGAGGTACACGTGTTCTCCGGGTTCAAAACTAACCTGCCGATGCTTTGCATCATAATAACTCTTCTGACGGGATTTGGGCAATTGCAGTCGGTCTATGATTTCCCTGACTTGTCTCTCAGCTTCCATCAGGAGATCGGTTCCGAAGATATGGCTATCTCTAGCTTGAGACCAATTTAGAGGAGTGCGGCACTTACGACCATATAGAGCTTCATATGGTGACATCTTTAGACTGGTCTGGAAACTGTTGTTATACGAGAACTCGGCGTATGGCAAGCAATCTTCCCATTTCGCCCCGTTGGCTAGCACACAGGCTCGCAACATATCTTCGAGTATTTGATTTACTCGCTCTGTCTGACCATCCGTCTGAGGGTGATAAGCAGTACTATATTTCAGTGCTGTCCCCAAGGCTTGATGGAGACGAGACCAGAAAGCGGAGGTAAACAAAGAACCTCGGTCGGAAGTGATAGTCCGGGGCACTCGATGCAGATTGAAGATTCTGGATACATACCGTTGTGCAAGTTCATCTGCTCTGTATCTGGTGCTGATTGGGATGAAGTGAGCCACCTTGGTGAGGGTGTCCACTATAACCCAGATTGCATCTTTGCCTCGCTGAGTCCTAGGCAATCCAGTGATGAAATCCATGCAAACATCATCCCATTTCCATTGTGAAACTGGCAGTGGTTGGAGAAGTCCGGCTGGCTTCTAATGATCTGCTTTCACCTTGTTTCATATGCCGCAACAGGCTACAAAATAGGCAATGTCTTTCTTCATCCCATCCCACCAGAATATTTGTTTAAGGTCTTCATACATTTTCGTACCTCCCGGATGAATGGAATACGAGGATTAGGTATTAGCTCGACAAGATTTTCTTCTTCAAGTCCGGTTGATTTGGTACACAAATTCGTCCACGGAATCGGAGGGTACCGAAGTTGTCCTTGAAGAAATCTGGGGGCAGCCTTGCATTTTTTGGTAGCTCGGCGTCATCTGGCTGGGCCTTGCGGATTTCCATCTCAAGTGTGGGGGTAACTTCCAAAATATTAGTGAGGCCAGCATCCACGATGACCAAGTTGAGCTGAGCGATCTCCTCCTGAAGTTCGGTAGGCAATGATTTTAACATGACATTTAAGCTGACGGGCTTTCAACTGAGTGCATCGGCAACGACGCTGGCCTTGCCTGGATGGTAATTTATTCCAAGGTCATAATCCTTGACCAACTCTAACCATGTTCACTGACGGAGATTTAAATCTGGCTGAGTGAAGATGTACTTGAGGCTTTTGTGGTCGGTAAAAATTTGGCACCTTTTTCCAATGAGATAGTGTCTCCAAAATTTTGATGCATGAACCACTCCAGCCAATTCCAAATCATGAGTAGGATAATTTCCCTCATGTGGTCGTAGTTGTCGTGATGCATAGGCTACTACCTTGCCGCCTTGCATCAATACGCAACCAATACCTTGTTTGGAGGCATCGCAGTACACATCGAAGCTGCGATAAATGTCTGGAAGAGTCAATACGGGTGCGGTTGTCAGACGCGTCCTTAGCTCATTAAAACTCTTCTCACAGTCCTTTGTCCACTCAAACTTTGTATCCTTTTTGAGCAGTTTCGTCATAGGTTTAGCAATTTTGGAAAACCCTTCAATGAAACAACGATAGTATCCAGCTAATCCGAGGAAACTCCGGATCAGTGTTACAGTCGTGGGCGGTACCCGATCGAGCACATCCTTTACTCTGCTCGGGTCTACGGCAATACCTTCGGCGGATAGTACATGTCCGAGAAACCCAACTTGCTTGAGCCAAAATTTGCACTTACTGAACTTGGCGTATAACTGATGGTTGCGGAGCCGTTGTCGCACTGCTCGGAGGTGATCCTTATGCTCTTCTTCACTCTTGGAGTAAATGAGGATGTCGTCGATAAAGACTACCACGAATTTGTTGAGGAAGTCCATGAACACTTTGTTCATCATATGCATGAAGAAGGCAGGGCATTGGTGAGACCAAAGGACATCACAAGATATTCAGAAGACCGTATCGCGTAGTGAATGCGGTCTTAGGAATATCTTCCTTTTTAATCTTGAGCTGATGATATCTGGTCCATAAATCGATTTTTGAGAATACTTTAGCCCCACTGAGCTGATCAAACAGATCATCAATCCTTGCAGTGGGTATTTATTTTTGATGGTGACCTCATTCAGCTGACGGTAATCTATGCACATACGGAGACTGCCATCCTTTTTGCCCACGAAAATTGCAGGTGACCCCCACGGTGAAGAGCTAGGACGAATATAACCTTTCTGGAGTAATTTGTCAAGCTGTTTCTTTAGTTCCACTAATTCTGATGAGGGCATCCGGTAATACTTCTTGTATGATGGTGCGGTTCCAGGCACAAGATCTATGGCAAATTCCAGTTCCCGATCTGGTGGCATGCCTGGCAGTTCTTCTGGAAACACATCAGGGTACTCACTGAACACAGGAATAAATTCCAATTCAGTCATAGCGTTGCAAACTAGTTCTGGCTTGGGCACATGCTTGCGAGCATAGAATTTGGTGAGCTGCCCATTCAGACTGGTCAAATTGACGTCTTGGGTTGTGCAGTTTATACAAACTTGATATTAAGTCAGCCAATTCATACCCAATATAATATCCAACTGTTCAGACTCAATGATTATCAGAGATGTTGGAAAGTGGACCCCGTTGATATTGATCTCCAGATCACGGCAAACTAGATTGCTCTTGATTATAGATCCCGGGGTTTGTACCAGCATAATTTTGCCCAAAATTGTGCAAGGAAAATTGTTCTGGGCGGCAAAACTCCGAGAAATAAAAGAATGGGAAGCTCCAGAAAACATACCAATGACGACTTCTGGCTTCTCTTGGGCTTCATTGGCGGAGATATGATTCACGTGCTCATCAAGTTTTCTTTGGGTTGGCCTCGACCCCATAAAGTTGACTTGTGGCCTGCTCGGAGCATTCACCTTGTGGTTCTTGGGGCCTTTGTTTGGCATAATGTCCGGGCTGCCCACAAATGAAACAAGAATTATTGCGCTGGCGCTCCTCATGTGTTGGACTGGTTACAATATTCTTGACTTGAGTGGTGGTCCTGTTAACATTTTGCTGCCAATTTGGCCTGTATTCCACCTGAGTCTGCTGCCAGGTACGAGCCTTTTGCACAGGTTGTCCATCCTTCTTTGGCTCAAACTTACGCTTGTTGTCGTTGTTAGCAGGCCTATTATCTGATATAAGCTTGTGCTCCCGTTCAGCAATGAACGCCTTATCTACCAGAGTTTGGAAATCGGTGAAATCAAACATGCTGAGAGCACACCGGAGTTTCAGAGTTAGACCTCCAAGAAATCTTTCAATCTTCCTGTCTTCAGTGGCCATGTCACATAGAGAGTAACGGGCCAAATGATTGAATTTTTGCAGATATTCAGCCACAGATTGGTTCCCTTGGATGAGCGCGAGAAATTCATGCTACTTGGACTTCATAACTCCAGTAGGGATGTGATACTTGCGGAACTTATCCTTGAATATTTTCCAGGTGACTTCCTCATCAATCGGCCACATGGCTTTTGTATTTTCCCACCATATGGCAGCTGCGCCTTCAAGGTAATGAGTTGCAAATGGGACTTTATCATTTCCTTCAGTACGAGCGATCTCAAGCTTTTTCTCCATGGTGTGCAACCAATCGTGCATCCAATGGGTCAACAACCTAACTGAAACTGGGTGGATTGGTCCTTTGAAAATCTGACAGCTTTGAGTGATGACCATTTTGATTTCCATTTTGTCCAACTATAGCTTGCACACTTCTCAGTATTTCAATCAGATCATTGTTCCTTTTCTCTTCAAACATACGCAGAACTTGCTCGGTGGAGGGAGGATCAGGCGGTGGAGGTGGTGGCTGAACATACGGCTCGGGAGAATATCATGCCTGTCGTGCGGAACAACGGACAGGAGTTCCCTCACGAACGTGGCTACTGCTGCCTCCCCGCGTCATCCTATTGAGTATTTTTCCCAAGGCAACGCAATCGAGATGAGAGACATCCAAGAAATAAAATTGGGGAAAAGCCAGCAACAAATCTCGAAAAAGACAAAGGAGCGAAGAAAATACGGCGATTAAAGTCCCAACATAATTATTCATAGACTCATACATGAAAATTAAACAACCTGACTAGTTCCACTACTCTCATACATGAAGCATCATGACTCGTACAACTGCATCCGTACACCATCTAGATGACTGCGAATACTCAAAGACACTCTTTGCTCTGCTTTGGTCTTTGTGGTGTCCTCCCCTGAAGCGGTCTCAGATCCCGAACTGACATGGTTAATGGAAACCTCCGGGTTAAAGGTAACGCGATGACGCTGCCTCGAGGGCTCTCCCTCAGGGGCAGGGGTAGGATGAAGCATCGGGGCTGCAGGAGTAGCAAGAAGTGAGACCCACTCGGCAGGAGCACTGAGAGGGTTCACGGCCGAGACGCCTGTGCTACTCGGGGGAGTAACCAGCAAAATAGGGGAGCTAGAGCTAACTGGGACATAAGGGGTAAATCCCAGTGAGGACGGAGTAGTGGTGGATCTAGTAGTGACCAAGGTAGCGGCTAAGCGATGCAGACGCAGTCAACTCTCGAGCCAACTCGTGGATCATCAGATAGCTAGCAGTGATATAGGAAGCAAGAAGGCTAGCAACACTATCAGACTCCGGGTCAAGAGAGGAAAACGGACACGCCCGTTGTCGTGCAGAGAGGGGTAGTAATAGAAACCTGGGTGGTGCTGCATTCGAACCTCGGTATAACGAAGCTCGACAAGGACCTCAAATGCGGCAAACCGACAGCTCGAGAAGCGGTGGAGGCGTAACCGCTCCGAGAAGTGCGAGTGTAAGAGCCGGAATCGGAACTGGTGCGCAGAGTAACCACTGCGTGATACTCATACACTAAGTCTGCTAGACGCTCCCGGTACACATGGTAGACTGGTTCGTCTCCGTGAGGGTACAACCGACACCACACGTTGCAGAGAAGGTGCGGTTACGTGTATGACATCAGCTGCAACTAGCACGGATACGGCACCGGAGCCATCTACACTCACAACCATTAGCAGGTTAGCATAACAATAATAATCAAATGACTAGAATGCAACAACCAGCTATAACTGCTACCGACACTCAAATTTACTCGCGCCTAGCATCCAGTTAACACGTCGTAGTCTAGCGTGGCCTACAGTAAGCGCGGCTCTGATACCAATCATTGTGGCACCCGGCTCGTAGCGACGGTTTACCTGCATTGCCGACCCGAGACCATTTCTTCTGGCAACACACAACATATTGGTACAGAAAACAACCGCTTTATTTATGCTAGCGGAACAGAGTTCATATTACAACAGCGGTCGAGGCCAAGCGGCACACTCGGTGCGGCTGAACAATACGTACATTATTTAGTGAACATAAAGGGGCCTCGACTCGAACAACTACGTGGCAGTGGAATAACGTCGTAGCGGAAGCTCCATATCACAGGGACACCGATGTGGACACGATCTAGACTTGTACAACGCTCCTTTCCAATGAGACTTTCCTAAAATCTGGCATGACACGCCAAGTCAGTACATTGAATGTACTTGCAAGCTCACAACAAGCATAATCATAATGACAAACAATATCATGATATTTAACCAATTAAAAATGCAACACTATATGTCAACATGCTGTGATCACACTCGAACGTCCCTCGGGACAACTTACCAACCGTGATCATACTCAGATCACAAACACACCTCCAATGTGGTAAAACACACCACCAACATGGTCTTTAACAACATGACTCGTGATCCTTACGGCGATCACAACCACGACAAATATCTGGTCCCAAATTCCTTGATGGCCTTTCTGCCATCCTCGACAATGCAAAGATTACAGATTAGTGTGCAATTTTTATTATTCGTTGACTCATGGTGGGACCTACTACGAGGTGTCCGTGACCGTGGACGCGGCTATCGATAGATTATACACTCTGTAGAGGTAGCACACTGTACCCACACCACGGAACCCATGGCCTCGCACTCCCATTCGGGTGGACTAACGGCATTCCGACGAAACCCCTCCATTGCCACAGCACTCTCCCGGCCACTCCGACCCAAATCCCCAATGGGCTGGTCCTGGGTGGCCCCGTGTCTACCAAAGACACCCCGACCACCGTCATGGTCAAACTCCCACTCGGGGACACTCCCTCTCGGGGACTCGGTACCATAATCTCATCAACGAGCACACAAGATTATGTCTGCTTGCCGGGCCAGGGCAAACATGACATAACCTTCCCTAGATGGAGGCACCGACTAAAGGCCGTGTCAATGGACCGAATCAAGGCCCCCCATAAAGGCAAATGTGGTTGCACTGGAAAGAAATCGATTCAGCGGCACCATGACCCAGTCAACGGTGTATTACAGTTGAGTTATTTTCAGTTTCAACTTTAAACTACAATGACCGGTGTCATAGCATGCCATGAAATACAAAACAACACATGCATCATATAAAAATGACCGATGTCATCTATACACCAAGCATAACCGTCAACAACTCATGTTACTCTACTAGCTCAAAATGACTCACAACTTAATCAAAATATTTTGCAACAAGTTTCATTAATTTCTTACGCTAGAAAGCAACCCGAAAACTTTTTCCTATGCATAACAAAAGATTTCACTATCAACAATTCTTACTTTCTTTATCACCAAATTAAGTTCAAACATTCTGTAAAACAAGTAATATGATTTAACAGAATATTTTCTAACAAATTTTCATCAATTTTAGGAAGGCAAAAACATAGCTAAATAACTACTAACATGCATAACAAAATTATTTCTAACATCTCCTTACATGAATCTTAACTTACTTTACCCACTTAAACTAGTCTCAACCATTCTGCAAATCAAGCATAAGGACTAACCAATACTTAACAAAATACAAATAATTTAATAATTATTTAAATGTATGGGTTAATCATTTCATTCAAGTGAGAAAATCACAAATATTGAAATGGCATCATAAAAATGTTGTTGTGGCTTGCCTTAGTGCAGATGAGGTTCACATGCCTCCTGGTGATCCTCAAGACAAGCCTCACCTTCTGAAAATAAATTTAAACACAAAAGAAAATATCAAGAACCCTTCTGAAATTCACCAGAAATTCTAAACAGCTCAGAAAAATCTCATCTTTGGTGAGCTGCTAGATTTCCTTTCAAAGAACACAATGCAAAAAGAATTAATTCATTTGGACTTATGGTTAAAAAGTTATAATTGTTTGAAGTGTTCTCTAAATTCAAATGAATTTGAATAAAAAGAGAAAGACTGGGGGGTGACGTCGAATGCGTAAAGCCCAGGGGCGCCACCACTCGTACCGCTTCGCGCGCATACTGAGTGGCTGACTAGTGGGCCCCGCTAGTCAGGTGGGGGAAGAGGGAGAGAGAAACAGAGGCGACCACGGCTTCGCCGGAGCTCTCGCCGGCGACGAGACCTCTTTGGCCAAAAAGAGAGGGAGGGATGGCAAGAGGAGGTCGAGGCGCACCTGCCCGTACCCGTAGCATGGCTAGGGGTGGTCGGACAGCGTCGGAATCTAGCTCGCGAGCGGAGACAGAACGAGGAGGTCGCCGGAGTTGAGGAAGACGGCGAGCAGAGGCCGCTCCAGGGGCTCCAAGCGGGCGAGACGGCCTCACCGGAGAGAGGTGGAGGCCCTGGAGAGCCCGCCCGAACTGGGAGGCTGGAGCTGCCGCTGCGACCAAAGGATCGCCCGTGAGCTCGAGCTCGGGGACGGGCGGCCGAGGCCTGCCCGGCCGAGCTACGGCTTCCTACTCGACCGTGGAGTGTGTGTGAGTGCTGGAGGATGCTCAAGGAGGTTGGGGAGGGGCTCTATATATAGGCGAGCGGCGTGGGTGCTTCGGGCTCTTCCGATGGACACCTGTCCACGGCACCCGGCGACGAGCGGCGTCAGTGAGAGGGGGAGAAGGCGACGGAGGTCACGCGGCCACTGTGGGCGAGCGGAGACGAGCACATGATCAAGTGGGGTGACGACGAGCACAAGGCGCTCAGAAATAAGCCGGACCTTGCCCGTGCTTGCTGCGGCGAGCTCCGGCGTCGGCGAGTGCCAGGGCGGAGTTAAGGGTGTCAAGACAATGATTGTGGCGAGTTTTGGCAAGGTTGGGCAGGCAGGCAAGCGAGCACGCGAGCAACAGAGGCTCGGGCGCGTCGTAGAGCGCATCGACTGCATGCCAGCACGCCTGGACGAACGCGATCACCGCGTGAACTATGACATTTGGTCGATCTAAGCGTAAACTCGATGTCTGGCAGGTTGTTCGTGGTAGTTTAGAGTGTTACCACGATTTGGTTTGGATCCAGGTGCAGTAGAGAAAATTTTACAAGTTTGGTAAGTTTCTGGATAGTAACTTTGTGATGTTACTGTGGTCAAATGGCTGGGAGTTTGGAGCTGTGCTTTGGAGGCTAGCTTAGAGTTACTAAGGTAAATAGGCACAAGGAAGATCAGGTCAAATGGAGCAAGTAAAATGGTAGTTGCTGTAGAAACCACCATTTCTGTCCAGAATAGAAAAGATTTTCTGTAGCAAAAATATTCCAAAAAGTGATGAAATATTTTTGCTCAGGCAAGTGCCCTAGGGTCCCTAGAATATTTATGAATTATCTTAGAATTTTCCGAGCCATAAAAATTAGGGTTGCCTTGGAGTAAACAGATTTGGCTTAGGGTTTTTGAGGGGAAATGAATATTTTTCATTTAAGAAAAATATTCGAAAGATTATTTTGAGGTGGATCAGAAGTGAAATGATGGTTTGGGAGAGAGATGAAGCACTTGGGTGAAAGCCAAGGATGCCCAAGTGTTTAAGTCGAAATGAAAAGATTCAAAAACTCCAAGTTTCAAAAACTTTCAAATGAAAACTCAAACAAATAAGAGAGGGCAAAAACCAGGCTGTCACACCCTCCATACCAACAACAGTCCGGGAGTTTTGTTTAATTGTTATTGTAATTTTGATCATGGGACTGGGCATCCCTATTACCAACCTCTCTCGTGCAAGGACGAGTGAATAGACACTCATCATGAGAATAACCCAGTTAGCATGGAAGATACTGACCACCCCTTGTTGCTCCATGAGCGGTACAGGCACACAAAACATATGTTCATTTGAATTTGTAGAGGTGGCACATGCAAATTTACGTGGAACGGCAGAGTAATACCGCATATAGGTAGATATAGTGGACTCATCTGGAACAACTTTGGTTTAAGGATTTGGACGCACAAGCAGTATTCCCACTTAGTATAGGGGAAGGCTAGCAAATAGGTTGAGAAGCAACTAGCTAGAGAGCGAAAACAGTCATAACCATGCATTATGAATAATTAACATTGAATACTATCATGAGTCGGATATAAACACCATGAACATAAATATCGTGGAGGCTATGTTGGTTTTGAATCAACTGCATGAGTGAACATGCGCCAAGTCAAGCCACTCGAAACATTCAAAGGAGGATACCATATCATCATACACATCACAACCATTTTAATGCATGTTGACATCTAAAATAAATCATTATCCACTCATAGCTACTCAAGCATGGCATAGGCAACTATAATCTCTAATTGTCATCATAAACATGTTTAACCATAACAAGCTGAATCATGGATACTGAGTTAAACATATTTACAATAAACCAAAACAAGTTGAGTTCATACCGCCTTTCTTTGCCTCGGTCACCTCGTCAAATATCGTCATTATTGCCTTTCACTTGCATGACTGAATGATATGAAAATAATAATGGTGCAAGAGTGCCATGGACTAAGCTGGAATTTGCAAGCATTTTATTCAATGGAAAAGACATAATAATATGGGCTCTTTGTTAGATCGACAATAATGCATATGAGAGCCACTCAACATTTTCATCATGGTCTTCTCCTTGGTACAACTCAACAAAATTAAAATAATTACAGAGAAACACACTGAAATATCTTTGGAGTTTTTATTTTTTCTTGAAGAAAGCAAATTAATGAAAGAAAACAAAAACAAGAAAACTATTTACATGGGGAAGCTCCCAACAAGAAAAACAAGAATCGAGATTGTTTGGGGTTTTCTTTTAATACTACAACTAATTAAACTAGAAAGAAAAACCGGAAAGAAACGGGAAATATTTTTGGATTTTCTCAAGGTTTTTCAAACACACAAGAAGAAAGCGAGAAAATAAATATAGCATGGATCATACAATGAAAAAGTATGGATACCAACAACTGGAATGAAATGTGTGAACATGAATGTAATGTCGGTGGAAATACGCACTCCCCAAGCTTAGAATTTAGGCCTAAGTTGGTAATCACCATCCCTGGCTGGGGTAATATTCGAAGTGATAAGTCGTGGAGGCTCTAGGCGCGGCCTCCTTAGCCGAATGAGCAGCTTCTACTACCGCGTTGTATTCATGTGCCTCTCTTTCAAGGACATAATACCTTCCTCTCTCCTGGTAATCAAAGGGAGCAGGTGCCGGCAGAATAACAGGTATGATAGGCTTTTATTAAACATCAAGTTATACTTGTAGCTCATGGCCCCATGTTTAATGAATTGATGGCGCTGCATTGCATCAAAGTCTAAATATCTATCAGGTAAAACAGGGTCATTTTACAAAGGTGACACTCTTAGCCTTGTATCTAACCGGGAGGCATAAATTCATCCATATAAATGGCCACTATCAGCATTACATTGCAGCCTCTGTGCAACAATTGCTCCAAGATAATATTATTTAATGCCTGCTAAAGCAGTATGTATAAGGCTCAAGTCCGGAGCACAGAGTGTACTACAATCTTGTTTTCCCGCAACACATTTGCCATTAAAGAGTGCAAAGTGACGAATAGAGGGAAATTGTGAACTTCTTATTCTAGATTGTGTGACTCCTCTATCCTCACCAACGCAAGGACTAGTAAGGAACAACTCATAATTAGATTTTGGTCGTTCATCTAACGAACCCTATGGAATTTTGCATGCATCACGGAATTCTTCTAAGGGGATATTAAAAGTTCTATCATAAAGGCAAAATGAGACTCTAGAATCACGAGAATGATATTTGAACTCCTTGGTGAATGATTCAGTAAGATTATAATGTTGAGTGGGCTTATCTGCAATGAAGAGAGTGAGCTCAGTGTTATGAACATACTGGTCAAATTCTTCCTTAATACCAGCACCTATCATGAACTCGTCACACGACCATAGGCATGACCTTGTGTCGGTATCCCGCATTGAGCTTGCCCTCTCACTCGAGGATGCTCCCGAGGACCTCCACCTCGAAGAGCTCCTAAAGAGGTGCATTTTTATTTGCGAACAATTTCGGGGAAAAATGAGATACAAAATGATATCAGCGAAACTTCACAAGATTGATAGCAACTACTCATATGGATGTCCAGAGGCTATGTCGAGCATTCAAACTACTTGGAACTCGAAGAGTTCAACATGCTAGCTCATTTTTAGTAGCACCAAGATTAGCTAGCTAATCAAAATATAATCCACTAGAGCAAAAACTAATTGGAGCAATGGAGGAGTCACATACCAAGTAGCAATCCCCCAAAACAGTTTCAGAAACGAAGCTCCGAGCAAAGAGATCGAAAATCGCGAGGTTGGGAGCAAGAACATGAGAGAGAGAGAGCTACATGGATTTTTTCCTGGAGGTAGGTGATGAAACAAGCTAAAGGGATAAGTGAGGGGGCTTTGTGGGGCCCACAACCCAACAAGGCGTGCCAGGTGGGTGTGGCGCGCCCTAGTGCCTAGTGGGCACCTGGGGCACCCCCCTGTGGTGTTTTCAGTACCAAAAATTCTCAAATATTCAGAAAAAACATGTTAAAATTTCAGGTCATTCTGAGCGGTTTTATTTTTGGGTCATTTATAATTTAGAAAATAGGATAATCATGGCCTTTTATTATATTTAACTAAAGATAATAGAAAACAAAAAGTAGGGACAAAAGGTTGTGCCTACTAAATTCATAGACCACGTGCCTCTCGAAAGTAATCCATTAATAAGGTTGATCAAGTCTTATTAACAACCACTTTCGATTAGCATGAACTCGAAGAACCTTTGTAGAACACTAAGTTACCTCAACGGGGATATGCATATCCCCTACAATAAGTATTTCATATTTGTTTTGGCGGTAGGAAGAGGAAGTTGGAAGCTTCCAATAGTAGTTGTCCGAGTCTTTTCAATAACATTAATACCATTCACTTGAAATTGTTTCTTCGGAAAGTGCACTGTATGCTCACTGTTGATAATATGATAAGTGACCTTTCTTTTGTTTCAATCAATAACAACCCCTGCAGTATTCAAAAGGGTCTACCAAGGATAATCGACATGTTGTCGTCCTCGGGCATATCAAGTATAACAAAGTCTGCTAAGATAGAAATATAAACCACTAGGACAAAAACTAATTGGAGCAATGAAGGAGCCACATACGAAGTAGCAATCCCCAAAAAAGTTTTGGAAATGGAGCTTCGAGCAAAGAGATCAAAATCCGCGGGTTTGTGAGGAATAGCGCGCGCGAGAGAGCTACATTTTTTTTTCTTGAGGTAGGCGATGAAGTGAGCTAAAGGGATAAGTGATGCGGGCCTTGTGGGGCCCACTACCCACCAGGCTGCGCCAGGTGGGTGTGGCGCGCCCTGGTGCCTAGTGGGCACTAGGGGCATCCCCCTGTGATGTTTTTGTATCAGAAATTCTTAAATATTCCGAAAAGATCGTGTCAAAATTTCAGGTCATTCTGAGCACTTTTATTTTTGGCACTTTTTTATTGCACAGATAAATCATAAAATAGGATAACCATGACATTTTATTGTATTTAAATGAAAATAACAAAAAAAATTAAAGTGAGTACAAAAGGTTGTGCCTACTAAATTCATCGACCACATGCCTCTCGAAATAATCCATTAATAAGGTTGATCAAGTCTTATTAACACCCTCTTTCGATTAGCATGAACACGAAGAATCTTTGTGAAACACTAAATTGCCTCAACGGGGATTTGCATGTCCCCAACAATAAGTAATTCATATTTCTTTTTGGCAATAGGAAGTGGGAGTTGAAAACTTCCAATAGTAATTGTCGGAGACTTTTCAATAACATTAATACCATTCACTTGAAATTGTTTCTTCGAAAAGGGTACAATATGCTCATTACCATTGATATGAAAAGTGACTTTGCTTTTATTGCAATCAATAACAGCCCTGCAGTGTTCAAAAAAGGTCTACCAAGGATAATCGACATGTTGTCGTCCTCGAGCATCTCAAGTATAACAAAGTCTGTTAAGATAGTAACATTTGCAACAACAATGGGCACATCCTCACAAATACCGATAGGTATGACAGTTGATTTGTCAGCCATTTACAATGATATTTCAGTAGGTGTGAGTTTATTCAAATCAGGTCTTTTGTATAAATAGAAAGGCATAACACCGGCTCCCAAATCACAGAAAGCAGTTTTGACATAATTTCTTTTAATGGAGCATGGTATAGTTGGTATTCCTGGATCTAGTTTCTTAGGTGCTCCGTCCTAAAAAGAATAATTAGCAAGCATGGTAGAGATTTCAGCTTCAGGTACTTTTGATTTCTTGGTGACAATATCTTTCATGTATTTAGCATAAGGGGCCATCTTTAAAATATCAGTCAAACGAGTATGCAAAAAGATTGGCCTAAGCATTTAAGCAAAGCATTCAAATTCGTCATTATCCTTTTTCTTAGATGGTTTAGGTGGAAAGGGCATGGGTTTCACAACCCATGGTTCTCTTTCATTGCCATGTTTTCTAGCAACAAAGTCTCTTTTATCATAACGTTTATTTTTAGGTTGTGGGTTATCAAGATCAACAACAGGTTCTATTTCAACATCATTATCTCGTTCTTCAACATTTTCTTGTTGAGCATCTCCATAAACATCATCATTATCATTTTTGTTATCACCAGGTGAATGTTCATTACCAGATTGAGTTTCAGCATCTGAGATAGAGACATCATTGTTAACTTCAGAAGGTTTTCCTATTTCAGGTTCACTAGAAGTATGCAAAGTCCTATCATTTTTTTTCTTTTTATTTTTAGATGGACTAGGTGCATTAGCATTAATTCTTTGAGAATCTTGTTCAATTCTTTTAGGGTGACCTTAAGGATAAAGTAGCTCCTGAGTCATTGTACCTCCTCCAGTCATTACTCTAACAACATGATCATTCATATTACTATGCATTTCATTGAGCAACTCACTTTGAGATTTGGCAACTTGTTCTAACTGAGTTTGAACCATAGAAGCATGTTTTCCTACTCCTCTAACAACATTAGTGATTCTAAATAACAAGTGTTGGGAAACGTTGCATGAAAAACAAAGAAAATTCTACGCAGACGCAATGATCTATCCATGGAGATGCATAGCAAGAGGGGGAGAGTGTGTCTACGTACCCTCATAGACCGTAAGCGGAAGCATTTCACAGCGCGGTTGATGTAGTCGAACTTCTTCGCGCTTCAACCGATCAAGTACCGAACGCACGACACCTCCGTGTTCTGCACATGTTCAGCTCGGTGACGTCCCTCGCCTTCTTGATCCAGCAAGACATCGAGGTAGTAGATGAGTTCCGTCAGCATGACGGCGTGGTGATGCTGATGGTGAATTGATCTCCGCAGGGCTTCGCCTAAGCACTACGAGAATATGACCGGGGTGTAAATGGTGGAGGGGGGAGGGAGGGAGGAGCAATTGTCTGGTGTGTGATAGGCGCCCCCTCCCACATATATATAGGTGGGAGGGAGGGAGGAGCAGCCAAAGGAGGTGCCCAAATAGGAGGAATCCTACTTGGAGTCCCTCCCAAGCCGCGCCCCCCAGCCTTATATAGGTACGGTGGAAAGGCAAGGGAGGGTGCCCCCCCCCTTTCCTTTCTCCCATGAGAGGAAAAGGCAGGAGGGACTAGCCCTCCCCCTTTCCTTCCCTTAGGGCCTGCTGTCCAAAGAAGGGGCGCACCAGGGGCTGGTCTGTCCCCCGTTTGGCCCTTTATGCCCATATCTTTGCCCGGGGTGCCCGGAACTCCTTTCCAGTGACCCGATAAGTACCCGGTACCCTCTGAAACGCTTCCGATGTCCGAATACCATCATCCTACATATCAATCTTTACCTATCAACCATTTCGATACTCCTCTTCATGTTCGTTATCTCATCCGGGACTCCGAAAAACATTCGGTCACCAAATCATATAACTCATATAACACTATATCATCAACGAACGTTAAGCGTGCGGACCCTACGGGTTCGAGAACTATGTAGACATGACCGAGACACCTCTCCGATCAATAACCAATAGCGGAACATGGATGCCCATATTGGCTCCTACATATTCTACGAAGATCTTTATCGGTCGAACCGTTATGACAACATACGTAATTCCCTTTGTCTATCGGTATGTTACTTGCCCGAGATTTGATCATCGGTATCTTCATACCTAGTTCAATCTCGTTACAGGCAAGTCTCTTTACTCGTTCCGTAATACATCACCTCGTGACTAACTCCTTAGTCTTTTGCTTGCAAGCTTATGATGTGTATTACCGAGAGGGCCGTAGATACCTCTCCGATACTCGGAGTGACAAATCCTAATCTCGATCTATGTCAACTCAACAAACACCTTCGAAGATACCTATAGAGCATCTTTATGATCACCCAGTTACGTTGTGATGTTTGATAGAACACAAGGTATTCCTCCTGTATCCGGAGTTGCATAATCTCATAGTCGTGGGAATATGTATTGGACATGAAGAAAGAAATAGCAATAAAACTGAACGATCATTATGTTAAGGTGACAGATGGGTCTTGTCCATCACATCATTCTCCTAATGATGTGATCCCATTATCAAATGACAACACATGTCCATGGTTAGGAAACCTTAACCATCTTTGATCAACGAGCTAGTCTAGTAGAGGCTCACTAGGGACACGGTATTTGTTTATGTATTCACACATGTATTTAAGTTTTCGATCAATACAATTCTAGCATGAATAATAAACCTTTATCATGAATAAGGAAATATAACATAACAACTTTATTATTGCCTCTAGGGCATATTTCCTTCAACAAGTCACTCAAGAGAGCAATCATATCAAAATTTTGTTTTAACTGTTTCATAACATAGGCATTGAAGTGATCTTGCTTCATGATATAGTTATCAAATTCATATAAGCATTGACTAGGAGGTTTATTATGCGGGATGTCACCTTCATAAAATTTCAAAAGAGAATTTACCTCCACTACCTAAGGTGGTGTGTTAAGACCATGTATTCCTTCAATAGGTGGTAAATTCTTAACATCTTCAGCTTTAATACCTTTTTCCTTCATACATTTCTTTGCCTCTTGCATATCTTCAGGACAGAGAAATAAAATACCCTTCTTCTTTGGAGTGCGTTTAGGCGGTGGTTCAGGAAGTGTCCAATCATCATAATTCTTCAATATATTATTCAATAGTTCCTCAGCTTGTTCAATAGTCTGTTCCCTGAAAACACAACCAGCACAACTATCTAGGTGGTCCCTGAAGCATCGGTTAGTCCATTGTAAAAGATATCAAGTATTTCATTTTTCTTGAGAGGATGATCATGCAAAGCATTAAGTAATTGGAGAAGCCCCCCCCCCAATCTTGCGGGAGACTCTCTTCTTCAATTTGCACAAAGTTAAATATTTCCTATAAGGCAGCTTGTTTCTTATGTGCAGGAAAACATTTCTCAGAGAAGTAATAAATCATATCCTGGGGACAATGCACACAACCAAGAGAAAGAGTATTATACCATATCTTAGCTATCACATCCTGGTTTTCCCCTCTTTTCTTTGCCTGATTTTCTTCTGAGTTGGTTTGAATGTGGAGTTTTGAATCATTCCATTTGGACTTGATCACTTGGGTATCCCTTGATTTTCACCCAAGTGCCTCCTCTCCTCTTCTAATCCATCATTTCACTCCTGGCCAACCCAACAAAATTGCTTGGAATAGTTTTCTTAAATGAAATGTATTCATTTTGCTTCCTAAACCCTAGCTTAAATCTTTGACCTCCAAAGCAACCCTTATTTCTGTTGCCCCAAAAATCCTTAGACAAATCCCAAATATTCTTTGGACCCTAGGGCACATTTCTGAGCAAAAATATTTCACCACTTTTTGGAGTAGTTTTGCTACAGAAAATATTTTCTCTTTTGGGCTAAAATGGTAGTTTCTACAGCAACTACCTTTTTACTAGCTCCAATGCAGCTGGTTTTCCCTGTGCTTATTCACCTTAGTAAGAGTCAGTAAAACCCCAAAGATCAGCCCTTGGATCACTGTGGTTTGACCACAGTAATTGTTCATAGTTTCTGTCCAGTAACTCAACATCTTCACCATTTCACTTCTACTGCACCTAGAAACCAACCGAGCCGTGATAACACCAAAAGTTACTAAGGACCACACGCCAGACATCATGGTTAGTGCATATGTGGCCTGATGTCACGGTCCACGCGGTGATCGCGTTCGTCCGAGGGTGCTGGCATGCCAAACGCGCGCTCTGCGCGTCGCCAGCGCCTCTGTGGCGCGTGTGCCCGCTGCTCGGCCAGCCTGGGCGTGTCCCCCCGCGCCACCATCTTCGTCTCCACCCCCTTAACTCCTCCCTGCCGCTCGCCGACGCCGGAGCTCACCGCAGCGAGCACGGGCACGGTCCGGCCAACGGCATAGTGCCCGCGCACAGTGTTCGTCCCCTTCCTCCTTGATCCTGTGCTCGTCTGTCCTCCGGCGGAGCCCGAGCCCTCCTTGCCGCCCCACCTATAAATAGCCCCCTCCGCAGCCTCCTAGAGCACTGCACCTCACCACACCTCCCTCCCATAGCCTCTAGAAGCCGCAGCCCGGCCGGGCAGCCGCGGGCTGCCGTCCCCGAGCCGAGCATGCCGGCGATCCCCCCTGGATCGACCCCGCAGCTCCGGCCACTCCCAAGCCGAGGCGACCCCGCTAGGGCCTCCGCCTCTCCTCCGTGAAGCCAACGACCCATGCCTGAGCCCCTGGAGCCGCCCCTAGCCACCGTCTTCCTCATCTCCGGTGACCATCGTGTTCTACCTCTGCTTGTGAGGAAGAAACCGACACCGTCCGGTCACCATTTGCCACGCCACGGGTATGGGCGGGTGCGCAAGAACCTTCTCCGTCGATCCCTCCCTCTCATCTTCCCCCAAGAGGCCTCAACGCCGGCGAACGCTCTGGCGAACCGCCGCCCGTCTCGGTTTTCCTTCCCCCTCCCTCCGGCCTGACTAGCGGGGCCCGCTAGTCAGCCACTCATCATGCGCACGAAGCGGTATGAGTGGTGACGCCCCGGTAAAATACGCCATCGACGTCACCCCCTCTCTGTTTTTCTTTTTCAAATTTATTTAAATTCCAGGAGCATTCAAACAGCCATAAATTCTATTCTACAAGTCCAAATGCAGTGATTCTTTTTGCATTGTGTTCTTTGTCTAAAAATCTAACAGCTCCCAAGAGATGGGATTTTTCCTTGCTGTCTAGATTGTCTGGCAATTTTCAGAAGATTTCTTGATATTTTCTTTTGTGGTTTTTGATTGTTTTCAGAGGATCCAGCTTGTCTTGAGGATCACCAGGAGCCGTGTGACCCTCATCAGTACTAAGGCAAGCCACAGTAACATTTTCTTGGTGCCACTTCAATATTATTGATTTTCATACTTGAACATATGAATATTGATGCATTTTAATTAGTTATATAATAAATATATTCTGTTATATGCTGGTCATGTTAAAATTCTTGAACTTCAGTAGGTTTGAAGTAAATATTGTTGGTAAGATGATGAGAACCTAGTTGTTAGAGTTAAATAAATATTATGGTCATAGAATTGATGAAGAAATTTGGATATTATTTTTTGCATGAGGTATAATGATGATAATTGCTAGAAGTGATTTTGGTATAAGAAAAGAAAGGTTTTTACCAGTATAGTAGCATGATTTTATGTTGGCTCCGTGGGAGCGTAGTTGGTGCAGTTTTGCACGGTTATGTGATGCATATGTTAAGTAATGTATGGTACGGCAGTACGACACCGGTTATTTTCTTTTCACATTAAAAGTTGAACCTGATTAAAATTCAACTTGAACATGTTGTTGACCGGGTCATGGTGCCGCTGAAACGAGTCTTTCCCGGTGCAACCACATTTGCCGGTATGGGACAACCTTAATGCGTTTCATTGTCGTGCCTCTGGTCGGTACCTCAAATTAGGGAAGGTTATGGGCGTGCTGTACCCTGTCCCGGTAGGAAAGCATAACCTTGTGAGCCCGTTCTTAGGTTAAGTTTGGTACCTTATCCCAGTGTGGATCGTGGCCACGACGGTGGTCGAGGTGTCTGGAGGTAGACACGGGGCCACCCAGGACTAGCCCAGTGGGTTCTGAGTCGGAGGGGCCGGGAGAGTGTCATGACAGTGAAATGGTTTCGTCAGAACGTTGTTGGTCCACTCGGATGGAAGAGTGAGGCCATGGGTTCCGTAGTGTGGGTACAGTGTACTAACCTCTGCAGAGTGTATTTAATCTATCGATAGCCAAGTCCACGGATACGGACACGCTCGAAAGTAAGGTACACCATGGGTCAACACTTAATTAATATGCACACTAAATTGCACTAAGGATGACAGTGAGGTCATCGTGTGGAGTTGGCAACGAGTTGTCGCGTTGTGATCGCTGTAAGGATCACGGGCCACGAGTTGGTCGGGTTGTGATCGCCGTAAGGATCACGGGCCACGAGTTGGTCAGGTTGTGATCACCGTAAGGATCACGGACCATGAGATGGTCAGGTTGTGATCGCCGTAAGGATCACGGGTATGTGTTGGTTATATTATGTTTGTTGGTCACATCTGGTAAGCAAGTTGGGGGAATGAGTACCTGTTGAGCATAGTCACATCATGTTGGTTATATAGTTGCATTGTTGATTAAAACTGGATAAATATCATAATATTGTCTGTCATCTTGTTATGTTTATTGTGAGCTCGCAAGTACATTCAATGTACTGACCTGGCGTGTCATGCCAGATTTCAGGAAAGTCCTGTTGGAAAGGAGTGTTGTCCGAGTCTAGACTGTGTCCAAGTCGGTGTCCTTGTGCAATGGAGTTCTGCTACGATGTTGTTCCGCTGCCGAGTAGTTGTCATGATCGAGGCCCCTTTATGTTCACTAAATAATGTACATATTGTTCAGCCGCACCGTGTGTGCCGCTTGGCCTCGCTAACTGTTGTAATATGAACTATGTTCCGCTAGCATGAATAAAGCGGTTGTATTATGTGCCATGTTGTTGTGTGTTGCCAGAAGACAAGGTCTCTGGGTTAGCAATGCAGGGTAAACCGGTCGCTCTGAGCCGGGGTGCCACAACGCTTGGTATCAGAGCCGCGCTGACTGTAGGCCATGCTAGACTAAGCCGAGTTAACTGGACGCTAGATACGAGTTGTAGCTGAGTGTCGGTAATAACTGTAGCTGGTTGTTGCATTGCATGCACTGATTATATTTATTTTTCTATGCTAACCTGCTAATGGTTGTGAGTGTAGATGGCTCCGGTGCCGTATCCGTGCCAGTTGCGGCTGATGCCGTACACATCGCCGCATCTTCTTTGCAACGTGTGGCGTCGGCTGTACCCTCACGAAGACGATCCAGTTTATCGTGTGTACCGGGAGCGCCTAGCTGACTTAGTGTATGAGTATCACGCCGTGGTTACTCTGCGCATCAGTTCTGATTCCAGTTCTTACACTCGTACCTCTCTTAGCGGCTATGCTTCTTCCGCTTCTCAGGCTGTCCAGTTTGCTGCATTCGAGGTAATTGTTGAGCTCCGCTACAATGAGGTCCGGATGCAGAACCACCCAGGTTTCCACTACTACCCCTCTCTCCACGATAATGGTAGTGTCCGTTTTCCTGTCATTGATCCGGAGTCTGATAGTGTCGCTAGCCACCTTTCTCGCTACATCACTGCTAGTTATCTTCTCGATCTACGAGTTGGCTCGTGAGCCGAGTCGTGCCCGTCTGCATCGCTTTAGCCTCTACTTTAGTCACTGCTCGCTCAGCCACTGCTTCTCCATCTGTGGGATTTATTCCCTACGTTCCTGCCAGTTCTAGATCCCCTATTTCCCCTGTTACTCCCCAGAGTAGCTCGGGCACCGCGACTGCAAGTCCCCTTAGTGCTCCTGCAGAGTGGGTTTCACTCCTCGCCACTCCTGCAGCCCCGATGATCCGCCCTTCACCTGCCCCTGAGGGAGAGCCCTCGAGGTAGCATCGTCGTGTCACTTTTAACCCGGAGGTCTCCGTTAACCCCGCTAGTTCCGGATCCGAGTCCGCATCAGGAGAGGACACCGCAGCGCCAGCCGAGCAGTAGAGCTTTCGAGTATTCTCAGTTGTCGGGATGGAGTATGGTTGTAATCGTACTAGTCATGCTGTTTCGTTTCATGTATGAGGGTAGTTAGACCTGGCATGTTGTTATCTTTCATGTATGAGTCTATGTATAATTATGTTGGACTTTATTTTATTCGCTGTTTTTCTTCGCCTTTTCGGTTTCGATTGGTTTTTGTTGATGGCTTCTCCCCAGTTTTTGTTGAATGCTTCTCATCTCGGTTGCGTTGACTTGGGAAAAATCACATTAGGATGACGCGGGGAGGCTGCAGTAGCAAGGTTCGCGAGGGTTCCCCTGTTCGGCTTTCGCACGGCAGGCAGGGCAATCACCCGAGCCGTACGTTCCACCACCGCCTCCACCGCCAAATCCGCCCTCCACCGAGCAAATTATGCGTATGTCCGAGGAACGACGAAACAATGTTCTAATGGAAATATTCAGAAGTATTCAAGCAATGGTTGGACAGAATGGGAATCGGCCTACCTCCCACTCCAAGCTATCTGATTTTCAAAGGACTAAGCCTCCCAGTTTTAGTCAGGCCGTTGACCCCTTGGATGCAGATGATTGGTTAAGAACTATGGAAAAGAAACTTGAGGTTGCTCGAACTGATGAAGAAGATAAGGTTCCATTTGTAACACAGTATCTGGAAGGCGCCATGCCATATGGTGGGAAAGTGAGAAAGCTATAGTGACTAAGAATGAAGCAATTACCAGCCAAGATTCAAGGAGCAATTCGAAAATATCACATCCTCATGAATTATGAAGACTAAGCAGCGTGAATTTCTCGCGCTCCTCCAAGGAAGTCAGTCAGTGGGAGAATATTTACAAAAATTCAATCACCTGTCATGTTACTCTCAATATGACGTGCCCACTGAAGAAAGGAAGATGGACCGCTTTCTTAGTGGATTAAACCCGCAACTTCGCTGTGCTCTCAGTATGTTCGATTTTTCCAGATTTTCAAACCCTGGTGAACAAGGCTTTCATTGCTGAAAGGGAGCACAAGCTCGTGTCAGATACTAAGTCTGCCCATAATGATCACAAACGCAAATTTGAGCCCAAGAAGGAAATGCAACCAGTGCAAAAGGTTCGTACCTGGCAGCCAACTCCGATGGCATACCAGCCCAGTTGGCAGCAAAATGTTAACAAGACCACCACCCAAGTGAAGAATGATGTGCTCAACCCAGTTATGGAGAATCGTCTGCGCAACAATTCCTGTTATAGTTGCAGACAAACCGGACATTGTGCCAAACAGTGTCCCAAGAACACTCGGATCAATGCTACGTTCAAGCCTCAAATCCATTATTTGGAAGCTGGTCCAAGTCAACACAACGTCACGGGATACGTTCATCACATTTCAGCCGACGAAGCCCAAGAAAATCCCGACATCATCATTGGTATGTTCCCTGTCAATAACATACCTGCAGTACTTTTATTTAACTCTGGGGCTTCCCACTCTTTTATTTCTCAGAGTTTTGTCGCCCAAAACAAATTTCCTTGTTCACTTTTGGGCAAAAATATGCTGGTACAAACCCCGGGATCTATTATTCAAAGCAATCTCGTCTGCCGCAATCTGGAAGTCAGGATAAACGAAATCAGTTTTCCGACGTCTTTGATACTGATTGAGTCTGAAAAATTGGACGTTATCTTGGGTATGAATTGGTTGACTCAGTACCAAGTATGCATAAATTGTGCAACCCGGGAAGTCAATTTAACCGGGCAAGATGGACAAGCTACCAAGTTTATTGCTCGTAGAAGCATACCCTCCAAGGAAATGGTTTTTACAGCAATAGCAGAAATGGAATTAATTCCAAAGGGTCGCTGAGTTTCCGATGTATTCCGGAAGAACTGCCAGGCATGCCACCTGACCGAGAGCTTCAGTTTGCAATAGAACTTGTGCCTGGAACCACACCAATACACAAGAAATATTATCGAATGCCTTCATCCGAGTTGGTGGAGCTAAAGAAACAGCTTGATAAAATGCTCCAAAAAGGATATATCCGCCCCAGTTCCTCGCCATGGGGATCACCCGCTATTTTTGTGGACAAGAAAGATGGCAGCCTTCGCATGTGTGTGGACTACCGACAGTTGAATGATGTCACGATCAAGAAGAAATACCCTCTGCCAAGAATTCATGATTTGTTTGATCAACTCAGTGGAGCCAAGGTTTTCTCAAAAATTGATTTGCGGACTGGATATTACCAGCTAAAAATTAAAAAGGAGGATATTCCCAAGACCGCGTTCACCACTCGCTACGGTCTTTATGAATATACCGGCATGTCCTTCGGCCTCACCAACGCCCCTGCCTTCTTCATGCACATGATGAACAAAGTGTTCATGGATTTCCTTGATAAGTTCGTGGTCGTCTTCATTGATGATATACTTATCTATTCAAGAAATGAAGAGGAGCATAAGGGACACCTCCGCGCAGTGCTACAACAACTCCGTGAGCACCAGTTGTACACCAAGTTCAGTAAATGCGAGTTTTGGCTCAAGCAACTTGGATTCCTCGGACATATACTATCCGCTGAAGGAATAGCCGTGGACCCTAGCAAAGTAAAAGACGTGCTCGACTGGTTGCCACCCGCCATCGTGTCTCAGATCCGGAATTTTCTTGGATTAGCCGGATATTACCGTCGATTTATTGAAGGGTTCTCCGAGATTGCTAAGCCCATGACAGAGTTGCTTAAAAAGGATAAGAAGTTTGAATGGACGTCAGACTGTGAGAAAAGTTTCACCGAGTTGAAGAAGCGCTTAACAACTGTGCCGCTATTAACACTTCCAGATATCTACCGCAGCTTTGACGTATATTGCGACGCTTCCCGACAAGGACTTGGGTGCGTGCTTATGCAAGATTACCCCACTCATGAAGGCAATTACCCCACTCATGATTTGGAATTGGCCGCAGTAGTTCATGCCTTAAAAATTTGGAGACACTACCTCATTGGAAAAAGGTGCCAAATTTTTACCGACCACAAAAGTCTCAAATACATATTTACTCAGCCGGATTTAAATCTTCATCAGCGGAGATGGCTGGAGTTGGTCAAGGATTATGATCTTGGAATAAATTACCATCCGGGTAAGGCCAACATGGTTGCTGATGCACTCAGTCGAAAGCCCGTCAGTTTAAACGCCATGCTGGAATCTCTGCCTTTTGAACTCAAAGAAGAAATGGCTCAGCTCAACCTGGTTATTGTTGAGGCTGGTCTTGCCAATATTCTGACAGTCACTCCTACTCTTGAGGAAGAAATCCGCAAGGCCCAGCCAGGCGACGCCAAACTACAGAAACGCATCAAGTCATCCGATTTCTCGAAGGATCAGTACGGTACCCTCCGATTCAGGGAAAGGATTTGTTTGCCTAATTGAGCTGACCTAAAGCAGAAAATTTTGTCAGAAGCCCACGAGTCCTCGTATTCAATCCACCCCGGAGGCACAATAATGTATGAAGACCTTCGACAAATATTCTGGTGGGATGGAACGAAGAAAGATATTGCTTATTTCGTGGCCTGTTGCGACATCTGCAACAAGGTTAAGGCGGAATATCAGAAACCAGCCGGACTTCTCCAACCACTGCCCGTATCACAATGGAAATGGGACGATGTGTATGGATTTCATCACAGGATTACCTAGGACCCGACGAGGCAATAATGCGATCTGGGTCATAGTGGATACATTAACCAAGGTGGCTCACTTTCTCCCAGTCAAAACCTCATACCGAGCAGATGAGCTTGCCCGATCAGAGTGTACCTGTGGATTGTCAGTCTGCATGGAGTTCCCCGAACCATCACTACTGACCGAGGTTCACTATTCACCTCTGCTTTCTGGACCCGTCTCCATCAAGCCCTTGGGACGGAATTAAAATACAGCACTGCTTATCATCCTCAGACGGATGGGCAAACGGAAAGAGTAAATCAGATACTCGAAGATATGCTCCGAGCCTGTGTTTTAGCCCAAGGACCACAATGGGAAGATTGCTTGCCATAAGCCGAGTTCTCATATAACAATGGATTCCAGACCAGCTTGAAGATGTCACCTTATGAAGCTTTGTATGGCCGTAAGTGCCGCACTCCATTAAATTGGTCTCAAACCGGAGACAACCGTATTTTCAGAACAGATCTCATGCTGGAGGCCGAAAAGCAAGTCAAAGAGATCCAAGACAGATTGCAGCTGGCCAAATCACGACAGAAAAGTTATTATGATGCAAAGCACCTACAGATCAGTTTTGAACCCGGAGAACATGTCTACCTACGAGTCACACCCATGAAGGGAGTAAGAAGGTTCCAAACCCGTGAAAAATTGGCACCCGGGTTTATTGGTCCATTTCCCGTCATGACACGAGTAGGTGATGTCACATATCAGTTGGAGTTGCCTCCGGAACTGTCCGACGTGCACAACGTGTTCCACGTTTCACAACTACGACAGTGCATCTCACCACCTGAGTAAAAGACCTATTTGGCAGAGATAGAGCCGGCAAAGGATTTGACCTATGAAGAGAGGCCAGTGAAAATTTTGGATCAGATGGAAAGAGTCACTCGCAGTAAGTCACGAAAATTTTACAAGGTTCAATGGATGCATCGTACCGAATCAGAATCAACCTGGGAATCAGAAGAATTTCTAAGGGCATGTTATCCAGAATGGTTTTCCCAAGCAACCGAATCTCGAGGACGAGATTCATTCTAAATGGGGGAGGTTTGTCACAGCCTGGTTTTTGCCCTCTTTTCTTTGCCTGATTTTCTTCTGAGTTGGTTTGAATGTGGAGTCTTCTAATCCATCATTTCACTCCTGGCCAACCCAACAAAATTGCTTGGAATATTTTTCTTAAATGAAAAGTATTCATTTTGCTTCCTAAACCCTAGCTTAAATCTTTGACCTCCAAAGCAACCCTCATTTCTGTTGCCCCAAAAATCCTGAGAAAAATCAAAATATTCTTTGGACCCTAGGGCACATTTCTGAGCAAAAATATTTCACCACTTTTTGTAGTAGTTTTGCTACAGAAAATATTTTCTCTTTTGGGCTAAAATGGTAGTTTCTACAGCAACTACCTTTTTACTAGCTCCAATGCAGCTGGTTTTCCCTGTGCTTATTCACCTTAGTAAGAGTCAGTAAAACCCCAAAGATCAGCCCTTGTATCACTATGGTTTGACCACAGTAACTGTTCAAAGTTTCTGTCCAGTAACTCAACATCTTCACTATTTCACTTCTACTGCACCTGCAAACCAACCGAGCCGTGGTAACACCTAAAGTTACTAAGGACTACACGCCAGACATCATGGTTAGTGCATATGTGGCCTGATGTCACGGTCCACGCGGTGATCGCGTTCGTCCGAGGGTGCTGGCATGCCAAACGCGCGCTCTGCGCGTCGCTCGCCTCAGGGCGCGTGGTGCCCGCTTTCGGCCAACTGGGCGTGTCCCCCCGCGCCACCATCTTCGTCTCCACCCCCTTAACTCCTCCCTGCCGCTCGCCGACGCCGGAGCTCACCGCAGAGCATCGGCACGGTCCGGCCAATGGCACAGTGCCCGCGCACAGTGTTCGTCCCCTTCCTCCTTGATCATGTGCTCGTCCGCGTCCGTGCACAGCTCCCGCATGAACCCCGTCACCTTCTTCCTCTCTCTCTCTTGCACCATTCGTCGCCGGGCGCCAGCGATAGCTATCCTCCGGCGGAGCCCGAGCCCTCCTTGCCGCCCCACATATAAATAGCCCCCTCCGCAGCCTCCTGGAGCACCGCACCTCACCACACCTCCCTCCCATAGCCTCTAGAAGCCGCAGCGCGGCCGGGCAGCCGCGGGCTGCCGTCCCTGAGCCGAGCACGCCGGCGATCCCCCCTGGATTGACCCCGCAGCTCCGGCCACTCCCAAGCCGAGGCGACCCCGCTAGGGCCTCCGCCTCTCCTCCGTGAAGCCAACGAGCCAAGCCCGAGCCCCTAGAGCCGCCCCTAGCCGCCGTCTTCCTCATCTCCGGCGACCACCGTGTTCTACCTCCGCTTGCGAGGAAGAAACTGACGCCGTCCGGTCACCATTTGCCACGCCACGGGTACAGGCGGGTGCGCAAGAACCTTCTCCGTCGATCCCTCCCTCTCATCTTCCCCCAAGAGGCCTCAACGCCGGCGAACGCTCTGGCGAACCGCCGCCCTTCTCCGTTTTCCTTCCCCCTCCCTCCGGCCTGACTAGCGGGGCCCGCTAGTCAGCCACTCATCACGCGTGTGAAGCAGTATGAGTGGTGACGCCCCGGTAAAATACGCCATCGACGTCACCCCCTCTTTGTTTTTCTTTTTCAAATTTATTTAAATTCCAGGAGCATTCAAACAGCCATAACTTCTATTATACAAGTCCAAATGCAGTGATTCTTTTTGCATTGTGTTCTTTGTCTAAAAATCTAACAGCTCCCAAGAGATGGGATTTTTCCTTGCTGTCTAGATTGTCCGCAATTTTCAGAAGATTTCTTGATATTTTCTTTTGTGGTTTTTGATTGTTTTCAGAGGATCCAGCTTGTCTTGAGGATCACCAGAGCCGTGTGACCCTCATCGATTTTAAGGCAAGCCACAGTAACATTTTCTTGGTGCCACTTCAATATTATTGATTTTCATACTTGAACATATGAATATTGATGCATTTTAATTAGTTATATAATAAATATATTCTGTTATATGTTGGTCATGTTAAAATGCTTGAACTTCAGTAGGTTTGAAGTAAATATTGTTGGTAAGATGATGAGAACCTAGTTGTTAGAGTTAAATAAATAATATGGTCATAGAATTGATGAAGAACTTTGGATATTATTTTTGCATGAGGTATAATGATGTAATTGCTAGAAATGATTTTGGTATAAGTAAAGAAAGGTTTTTACCAGTAAAGTAGCATGAATTTATGTTGGCTCCGTGGGAGCATAGTTGGTGCAACTTTGCACGGTTATGTGGTGCATATGTTAAGTAATGTATGGTACAACAGTACGACACCGGTTATTTTCTTTTCACATTAAAAGTTGAACCTGATTAAAACTCAACTTGAACATGTTGTTGATCGGGTCGTGGTGCCGCTGAAACGAGTCTTTCCCAGTACAACCACATTTGCCGTTATGGGACAGCCTTAATGTGTTTCATTGTCGTGCCTCTGGTCGGTACCTCAAATTAGGGAAGGTTATGGGCGTGCTATACCCTGGCCCGGTAGGCAAGCATAACCTTGTGAGCCCGTTGTTAAGTTATGTTTGGTACCAGATCCCAGTGTGGATCGTGGCCACGACGGTGGTCGAGGTGTCTGGAGGTAGACACGAGGCCACCCAAGACTTGCCCAGTGGGGTCTGAGTCGGAGGGGCCAGGAGAGTGTCATGACAGTGAAATGGTTTCGTCGGAACGCTGTTGGTCCACTCGGATGGGAGAGTGAGGCCATGGGTTCCGTAGTGTGGGTACAGTGTACTAACCTCTGCAGAGTGTATTTAATCTATCGATAGCCGAGTCCACGGATACGGACACGCTCGAAAGTAAGGTAAACCATGGGTCAACACTTAATTAATATGCACACTAAATTGCACTAAGGATGACAGTGAGGTCATCGTGTGGAGTTGGCCATGATTTGGTCGGGTTGTGATCGCCGTAAGGATCACGGGTCACGAGTTGGTCGGGTTGTGATCACCGTAAGGATCACGGGCCACGAGTTGGTCGGGTTGTGATCGCCGTAAGGATCACGGACCATGAGATGGTCGGGTTGTGATCACTGTAAGGATCACGGTTATGTGTTGGTTATATTATGTTTGTTGGTCACATCTGGTAAGAAAGTTGGGGGAATGAGTACCTGTTGAGCATAGTCACATCATGTTGGTTATATAGTTGCATTGTTGATTAAAACTGGATAAATATCATAATATTGTCTGTCATCTTGTTATCTTTATTGTGAGCTTGCAAGTACATTCAATGTCTTGACTGGCGTGTCATGCCGCATTCGTGAAAGCCCCGTTGGAAAGGAGTGCTGTCCGAGTCTAGACCGTGTCCAAGTCGGTGTCCTTGTGCTATGGAGTTCCGCTATGACGTTGTTCCGCTGCCGAGTAGTTGTCATGATCGAGGCCCCTTTATGTTCACTAAATAATGTACATATTGTTCAGCCGCACCGTGTGTGCCGCTTGGCCTCGCTTAATCGTTATAATATGAACTATGTTCCGCTAGCATGAATAAAGCGGTTGTATTCTGTGCCATGTTGTTGTGTGTTGCCAGAAGACAAGGTCTCTGGGCTGGCAATGCAGGGTAAACCGGTCGCTCTGAGCTGGGGTGCCACATTAGCATCACCCTTTAATGAGAAAGTAAATAACTTAAGGATATAGTAGTAGCGAATCTTTTCCTCATGAGCAAATAGGGTGGCTATATCATTTAATTTAGTAAGATGTGCCACAACAATTTCAGTTTCAATGCCATGGAAAGGATTAGTTTCAACCAATGTAATTAACTCTGGGTCGACAGAGAATGCATAATCCTTATCAGTAAAAAGGATAGGTGAAGTAGCAAACTTAGGATCAAATTTCATTCTAGATTTAAGGATTTTCTTTCAACTTGCATACTAATTTCTTAAGATCATCTCTATCCTTACAAGCCAGAAAGTCTCTAGCTACCTCTCCATCCATAACATAACCCTCAGGTATCTCAAGCAATTCATATCTAGGAGAGTTAGGTCTAAAAGGTGTCTCATAATTCTCAGTTTCAAAGAATTCGTCACTTTCAGTAATTTCATCAGTTTCAAGATTCTCAGTATCTTTAGCTCTAGCAAGTTGTTCATCAAGAAATTCACCTAGTGGCACAGTCTTATCAAGCAAGGTACTAGCATCATCAACAACATCATCCATCGCAGAAGTAGCATCATCAATAACTTGTGACATATCAGGATTAATAGAATGTGGTGGTGTTTCAAGCTTAGTAAAATAGAAGGTGAATCAAGTGCAGAGCTAGATAACAGTTCCTTACCTCCCCTCGTCTTAGAGGGAACAATATGGTTCTATCATCCTTAAGATTCTTCAAAGTGATAAATAGATATAAATCCCAAGTTACTCAACAAATATAGCTATGCTCCCTGGCTACGGCGCCAGAAAAAGGTCTTGACAACCCACAAGTATAAGGGATCGCAACAGTTTTCGAGGGTAGAGTATTCAACCCAAATTTAATGATTTGACGCAAGGGGAGCCAAAGAATATTTGTAAGTATGAGCAGTTGAGTTGTCAATTCAACCACACCTGGAGATTAAATATCTACAGCAAAGTGATAAGTAGCACGGTAGTATGGTAATTTGATAGCAGTAGCGGCGATAGTATCAGTACCAGTAATGGTAACAACAATAGTAATGTCGGGGAAACGACACCTATGGGATCACAAGAATCCCTACTACGGTTGCCGGGGCGAAGGGTTGCGAGATGAGCAGGATTAGTAATCAGCACAAGGATTATTTACCTAGGTTCGGGCCACGAGGATGCGTAAAACTCTAGTCCTGCTTTGGTGGGTGTATTTCAGAGAGTTCTTGAGCTCTCGAACTAGCTGTGCTGAGTGTGTGGTTTGAAAGAGCCAAATCCTCCTCCAGTATGCCATGGGCCTCCTTTTATAGTCGAAAGGGGCTGCCACAGTGGCACACATGAGGTGGAAAGCGCACAGTGCTATGAGCTTATCGCTCGTATTATAGGACAAGACACATTTCTTTGCATGCGGCGCCACGTAGGCAGGCAGGCAGCTGAGGTGGCGCGGTGGTGGAGCCTCCACGAAGATCTGCATGCCACCACGCAGGCACTTGATGAGTTGTCCTGGGAGCTGCGTGTTGCCACGCAGGTGCCCGCCCAGCTGGTTGGGCTGGCAGCTGCATGTGAACGGTGGTGGAGACTTGGTTGGTGCGGGCCTGGTAATGGCCCTGCTGGCGTCCTCGGTGAGGGCCTTGCCAGGTGGCCCAGCAAGGGTCTTGCCATGGCGCGCTGTCGTCCTCGGCAAGGGCCTTGCCGGGGGTCTGGTGGCCTTCCTCGACAAGGATCCTGCCGAGGATCATCGTCTTCTAATCCTCATATGATCTTGAGTGTTCCTTGTCTTCACAAAGATCTGCATGCCACCATGGAGGTGCCTCCCGAGCCATGGCCCAACGTGATTTTGGAGACCGTGGGCTCAAGGGTGGCTCACTCTGTTGGTGTGGGGCGAGCTGCCCCGGAAGGGTCTTGCCGGAGGAACCTGCTTCGTCCCTCTGCTCTTTGTGGTCTTGGCCTTGGCGTTGCTCTGGTTATCTTGGGCTTCGGTCTTACCTTGGCTCACCACCCCTGTTCTGCTTGGTGTGACCGTGGGCGTGGCTCCGACTGCCCGTGCACGGGTAAAGGGGTACAAAAGTGCGCCCCTCCTTTTGTACACCGACAGGAGCCCCCAGGCCTTGGCCACACATAAGCGCGACATATTGTTGGGCCAGGACCAAAACGGTGCGCGAGCAGGTGGGGCGGTTTTTACCGCGTTAAAACTTTTCGCGTGCTGCGGTTCCCACGACCCGTGCGCGCGGCGCGGCGTGACGTGGGCGGCATGCGTGGGGCGGTTTCTGAATGCATGCGTCATATCACAGTAAATGGGTAGCTCGCGCCTTCCCCATGAAAGGAGGGAGGCGTGGAGGCGCGGCTTATTTACTGCGCGTGGCCAGGTTGCGTTCTCCAAGGCGTCCACACCCCACGATCACGGGGTGGGGAGAAGTCGCTTCACCCGTCCCCTCGATTCTGCATATTTTCCACGCGTCCTCCATGCGCTTGGGGTGGCAAGCGGTGGAGGCGGGAAACTGGGCCATCGCTGGTTGGGGCAGCGGGTCGGTCTCGATTCCCCGTGCCTTTGGTGGCTGGATTGGCCGAGCGGGGCGGCCGAGCCCCGACCCCGCCCCTTTATAAGGAGGGGGAGGGGGAATGGCATCCCGCACTCCTGTCACATATCTCCTCCTGCTTCCGCTTCTTCCTTTCACTCACCATGGAGAAAGGGAATCCTGGTCCTTCGTCGGTGGCGGCGAGGGTCGCCGCTCGACAGCGCGTCCCTCCCCCTCCTGAGCCCGCGGTGGTGGAACCGGCCGCGAGGGGAAGGGGGAGGGGGCGAGGCCGTGGGCGAGGCCGGGGCAGAGGTCGTAGTGCTCGGGGAAGAGGAGGACGGGGCGGCGCGCCGGCTTCGCCCCCGCCAATGATGCCTTTTCCGATGGAAGGCCATGTTGGAGACCAGCCCCGCGAGTTCTTCATCAGGCTACGCCGGCCTCCGCGTCGCCGTCTTCGTCTTCCCGCCCCGTTTGCTCGGGAGATGGTGCGTGACCCGCCCCAATCCCTCAGATTGCACATGAGGGGCTGTGGGAATGGGCGCACGCGGGTCGACGTCGACTTCCCGGCTCCTCGGGTCATGTACCTCCGTCGTGGATGGAAGACGTTCGCTCGCATCCACAGCCTGGCGGCGGGGTTCATCCTCTACTTCAAATTAATGGAGGACGGCCTGCTCTCCGTCAAGGTCTTCGGAGACTTCGGGACTCGCCTGAAGTGTTGCGAGGAGAGCTCCTCCGACGGAGATTCCAACGATGGAAGCTCTTCCTCGAGCGAAAGTGATGAGGAGGACAGCGGGGCAGATGACAGGTAGGAGTCCGACTAGGCGTCAGACGCCCCACGCCTGGGCGGGTGCGGCAGCAGCAACATCTGCACCTGGTCGCTCCTCCGGCAGAGTTTTGTCGGGGGTGGGCCAGCTCCTTGAACTTCTCGGGGCCGTCTCCTTGGGCGGCTGGCATTGGGAGGTTGCAGAAGAGGAAGAGGGCGGGCGGCAAGGCCGTCAAATCGGAGTACGCGGGCACCGACGCCTTCATCGTGTATTGCCGGTCATGTCGCCTCGTCTTCCAGCTCCTTTCCTGGCACCGTCATCACCGGCCCACCCGTGGACGGCCACCGAGGTGTTCTCTTGGTGCTTTCTGCTGCTCGTAGCTTGCCTAGGGGCCCCTTTTGCCCTCTCGCCTCCTTAACCTGCCTCCTGAGGAGAGGGACAAGAAAGGGATCACAGGCATCTTATCTCTTTTTTAATCTGTAAGCCTTCGGGCCTTGTTAAATTTAAAGCTTGTAATCCCCCTTGTTCATGTTTTTCATTCCATACTGAATTTGTACACATGTGGGATGCTTTTAATGAAAAAGGGATGTTTGACGGGTTTTTCGTTCGTGGGTAGACCCCGCGACAAGGAGCGAATCCTTGTTACAATTCAAGATAAATATTTTCACCCGACAATAGGCCTTGCCGTCCCACCACTTCGCTCGACCATTCGCGCGCCCTTGGCGGAGGCAGGGATGAAGCGGGCTTAGGCTCCTCGTTCTACTTCCTTGCCACCGCGACTACAACCAAATCCGGGCCCAGGAGATAATCCTTGTGTATAGAAAAGGGGAGCACGGTGACCTAGAAATAAAACGAGGTTTCACATATCCCAGTTTCGTTCCGAAATGCATGATAGAGGATGAAAGACTTATCTGGATCTGCAGCCCCCGGCAACCTTGTCTTGCCGCGGTTGGATCCTTGTGCTTGCAGCCCCCGGCAACTCTGGTTCGCCGGTGTCGGGACGCCGGTCCATTTCCTTTCTTCCAAGTAGCTCAGCAGAAGTGCCCATGTGCCCTGCGAACCAAGGGAGGACAGAAAAGAAACAGATAGACGCGCACTTGACCTCTAGGCTAGGGGTTAGTCGTCGCTTAGCACTATCAACCCTAACCAAGGAAGAGACTCGACCTAGCATGCATGCTATAACTTAGGGCACCAGCACTTCATTTATTTATGCTCAGGGTCTGCGCTTGTCTTTGTACAAAGGGTTACATGCCTTGCCGACAAAGCTTGTACAAATGGTGGCTTGCCGGGAGGCCGGCAAGCCGCACCTTACGGGTAAAACTTGCGAAGATGCTCGATGTTCCAGGAGTTGCTCACTGGGACATCATCTTCGGTCTCCAGGTGGACTGCACCGGGCCTGGTGACTCGCATTACCCGATAAGGGCCTTCCCACTTTGGTGTCAACTTGTTGGAATTCTTGGCTGACTGAATGCACCGAAGAACAAGGTTGCCTTCCTCAAAGCTTCGGGCACGAACCTTGTAGCTGTGGTAGCGGCGCAAGGCTTGTTGGTAGCGTGCTGCTCTCACAGCCGCCCGAAGACGATCTTCCTCAAGGAGCGTTGCGTCATCTTGGCGCAACTGCTCTTTCTCAAGCTCATCATAAGCGGCACTCGAGGTGACCCGTATATGAGTTCCGTGGGGAGAACTGCTTCTGCCCTGTATACCAGGGCAAAAGGTGTCTGGCTGGTGGCTCGATTGGGTGTTGTCCTGATCGACCAAAGAACCGCCAACAATTCATCAATCCAGCGCCTTCCGCTCTTGCGCAACTTGTCAAAAGTCTTTTTCTTAGGCCTCGCAACACTTAAGCATTCGCCCTCTCTGCTTGGCCGTTGCTCCGTGGGTGTGCCATGGGAGCAAAACAGACCTTGCTGTCGAGGTCTTGAATGTACTACATGAAGGTGTGGCTTATGAACTGCGTGCCGTTGTCGGTGATGTTTCTGTTCGGCACACCAAAACGGCAGACCAGTCCCTTGAAAAACTTGACAGCTGACTGAGCAGTCACCTTTCTCGCTGCTTCCACCTCCGGCCACTTTGTGAACTTGTCGATTGCAACATACAAGTACTCAAAGCCCCAAATAGCACGGGGGAAACGGCCAAGTATATCGATCCCCCAGACCGAGAATGGCCAGGAGAGAGAGATTGTTTGAAGGGCTTGAGCTGGTTGATGAAGCTTCTTTGAATGGAACTGACACGCTTCACACTTGGTTACTAGTGCCGTCGCATCCTGGAGGGCGGTGGGCCAGAAGAAACCTTGCCGGAACCCCTTTCCGGCAAGGGCCCTCGACCCTATGTGGGAGCCACATGTGCCTCCATGTATCTCTGCCAACAGCTCCAGTCCTTCCTCCCGGGGGATGTACTTCAATTTCACGCCATTCGGCCTTCTCCTGTACAGGACGTCGTCGATGAACTGGTATGTATGGCGGACCCGGCCGCTACTTTTTCCGCTTCCTCCTGCTCCTCGTGAAGTTCCCCTGCTTGGAGGAATCAGACAAGATATGTTGTGCCCATGCCGGAGCCTGGGGCTCGACGGCAAGGACCAAAGGCATTTCCTCAGCCATGGGCGCGGCTGTCTCCATGGCCAGGGCTTGACGCCCTGCCAGAGCCAGTTGCCTTTTGGCGGGCTCAGTGTCCACGACAGCACCCTTGCCGGCAGCCCCAGGGGGCTCGTTAGGAAAGTACTTGCCGGGACCTGACTTCCTCCACTTGTTCTGCCCCGTTGATGGTTCAATGATGGTTGATTTAACTGGAGCAAAAAGGTACCTGGTTCCACAGGTAGCTTGAATGCAACATGCTTTGACAGGTAATCGGCGATGTTGTTCTCCATTCGGGGGACGTGCTCCGCTTGGATACCGTTAAAGCGTTCCTCCAGCTTCCTCACCTCATCTACATAAGCCTCCATCAATGGGCTCTGATAATCTTTGTTGACCTGTCTGACAACGAGCTGCGAGTCACCCCTGACGATGAGCTTCTTAACCCCGATGTCTGTCGCAATCCTGAGACCGGCAAGCAGCCCTTCGTATTCCGCAGTGTTGTTGGTGGACATCTCCCTGGGAAAGTGCATCGGGACCACGTACTTGAGGTGCTCTCCGGTGGGCGCGACGAGTAGCACGCCGGTACCAGCGCCTTGCAGCGAGAAAGCCCCATCAAAGTACATGATCCAGTCGCGGTCTGCTTCCCTGCCGGGGAGAGCGGTCTCCTGGATTTCTTCGTCACGCGTTGAGATCCATTCTGCAATGAACTCCGACAAGACTCTGCTCTGGATTGTCGAGGTACTTTCAAACTTCAAACCAAAACTTGACAACTCCAAGGCCCATTCCACAATCCTTCCGGTTGCATCTGGGTTATGCAGTATCCGCTGCAATGGGAGGCAGGTGACGACAGTGATCTCGTGGGCTTGGAAGTAATGACGCAGCTTCCTCGAGGCCATAGGGAGGCCGAAGAGCAATTTTTGCACACCGGAATACCTCGACCTAGCCCCCTGCAAGAGGGAGCTGACAAAGTAAACCGGGTGCTGCATCATTTTCTTCTTCCGCACCACCTTGCCTGACTGCGCAAGCACTGCCTCGATGGTGCCAGATCCTGCCGGTGGCCCTGCCTTGCCGGCACCAGGCCCTACCGGGGGGATCTTTGGCTTTCCATCCGCTGGTTCTGCCGCCTCCACTACCTCTTCGTCAACCTCTCTCTGTGCCACCAGTGCGGTGCTGACCACTTGATTCGTCGCTGCTAGATACAGCAGCAACGGCTCTTGTGGTTTAGGCGCAACCAGTATTGGCGTTGAGGAAAGGTATTTCTTTAGATCCTGCAACGCTGCCTCGACTTCTAGGGTCCACTCCATTGGGCCTGCCTTCTTCAAGATTTTGAAGAAAGGAAGGGCGCGCTCGGCGGACTTAGAGCTGAATCGGCTCATGGCGGCGACGAAGCCGGTGAGCCGACGCACATCCTTGATCCGCTTGGGCGCCTCAATCTGCTCAATAGCCTTGATTTTGTCTGGGTTTGCCTCGATCCCGCGCTGCGACACAAAGAATCCGAGAAGCTTGCTGGACGGAATGCCGAAGACACACTTCTCAGGGTTCAGCTTGAGGTTTATCTTGCGCAGGTTGGCAAATGTCTCTTCCAGATCTTGCACAAGAGTTGGCCCGTCCTTGGTTTTGACCATTATGTCATCCATGTATGCCTCCATATTTCTATGGAGCTGAGGTTCAAAACCAATTTGGACTACTCTTGCAAACGTCGAGCCAGCATTTTTCAACCTGAAAGGCATCTGTAAAAAGCAATATGTACCACATGGGGTGATGAATGCTGTCTTTTCTTCATCCTCTCTTGTCATGAAGATTTGGTGGTAGCCCGAGTAGGCGCCGAGGAATGATAACAGATCACACCCGGCCGTGGAGTCAACAATATGGTCGATGCGCGGCAACGGGAAGGGGTCCTTAGGACAAGCTTTATTGATATCTGTGTAATCAATACACAGCTTCCACTTCCCATTCGCCTTGCGCACCACTACCGGATTGGCCAACCACGTCCGGTGGAGCACTCCTCTCACCAAACCTGTCGCTTCCAACTTCCTGATCTCCTCTGTGATTAACTCCCACCTCTCCAGAGCTTGCTTTCTGACCTTTTTCTTGACGGGCCGTGCATGAGGGCAAACAACTAGGTGGTGCTCAATCACATCTGTGGGAACACCGGGGATGTCAGATGCTTGCCACGCAAACACGTCGACATTCGCCCGCGGGAAGGTGAAGAGCGCGCCTTCCTATTTGTTGTCGAGGGTGGAGCCTATGGTAAAGGCCCCTCCCGTGCCATCCTCCCTGGCGGACACCTTCTTGGTCTGCGGTGGCTCGGCTCTAGATTTCTTGCTCTTGCCGGTAGAGCTCTCTGGCACTTCCTCGACGGTAGCGTAGCACTTCGAAGAGGCGTGCCTGCTGGAGTGGGTGCGAGAGGTCTTGCTGGGCTTTCTCTTCCCTTCCGGGCCTTCAGCGGCAGCAGCAGCAGGTGCCTTGAGGGCAGCTGCTGCAACTGCTTCCCGGTAGAGTTGGTCGACGCAGATCAGCGCGTCCTTCTTGTCGGAGGGGACGGAGATGATGGTCAATGGCCCGGGCATCTTTAGCATGTTGTAGGCGTAGTGTGATGCTGCCATGAACTTGGCTAGTGCCGGGAGGCCGAGGATCCTGTTGTAGGGCAAGGGGATCTCGGACACGTCGAAGATGATCCTATCCGTTCTGTAGTTCAACTCCCCTCCAAACGTCACGGGCAGTGTGACCTTCCCCTTCGGCTCGCTCCTCCCCGGATTGACCCCTTGAAACGTACCCGTTTCCTCGAGGTCTCCATCAGGAATTTGCAGTCTTTTGATCACGACAGGCGAGATCAAGTTCAGGCTAGCCCCGCCGCCAACCAACATCTTGTTCACCTTGAGGTTGCATATCATAGTGCGACCAACAATGGCAAACACCCGACCGCGGTTGTGCGGTCAGGGTGGTCCTCGGCGTCAAAGATGAAGGGCGTGCTGGACCACTTTAGCGGCTTCTGAGCGTCGAACGATGGTTCCGCTGCTGTAACCTCACGCGCCCACTGCTTGAGCTGGCGGTGAGAAATACGCAGCAAGGCGCCACCATCAACGCACATAGCCTTCGTAGCCTTCTGGAACTCTTGCTCACCAGACTCATCGTCCTCGTCGTGATCATCGTCTTCTTGTTTCTTGTCACGGCCCTGGGCGGGCCTCTCTTGCTGGTTGTCCTTGCAGCGGTGGCCTCCGTGGCCGCCATGCTTCTTGCCGGATCCCTCGGCACCATCCTGGTCCTTCTCCTTGTCCCGCCTCTCATACTCAGCTTTTTGCTTCTCAGCAAGCAGCTCGACTTGTCGGCAGTTCTGGAGGCCATGGCCCTTGGTGCGGTGGATCTTGCAGTATTGCTTGCCAGAGCTTCCTGGCTTGTCGGTAGCCGCCAAGGCCCGGCAGGCGGCGCACCTGACAATCTCCTTGCCGGGGGCGTCTGCCTTGACCTTCTTGGCAGCGCCGGTGTTGTCAGACCCTTCAACGGCAAGCACGGCCTTGCCTTTGCGTTTCCAGTTGCGACGCCGGCCCTTCTTCGTCGGGGCAGTGGCGTCTTCGTCGGTAGAGTCAGTTTCCGCACCGGCGTCTTCATCGGGGTACTTCCTTCCCTCTTCAGCCCGGGCACACCTATCGGCCAGAACGTAGAGCTCGGCCACATCCTTAACCTTGGTCATCGCCAGCTCTTCGCGCATCTTGCGGTTGCGCACGTTCTGATGGAACGCGCTGATCACAGCGGCGGGATGAACGTCGGGGATGTTGTACTGCACCCGGCTGAATCTCTGGATGTACTTGCGCAGGGTTTCCCCTTCCTTCTAGGGAATGATATGCAGATCACTGGCCTGGCCATGAGCTTGGTGGCCTCCTGTGAAGGCGCCAACGAACTCATGGCACAGATCCGACCAAGAAGAAATGGAATCCGCCGGCAAGTGCATCAACCAAGTCATAACATTGGGCTTCAGTGCCATCGGGAAATAGTTTGCAAGCACCTTGTCGTCGCGAGCTCTAGCAGCCTGCATTGCTATGGTGTAGATGCTGAGGAACTCGGACGGATGGGTCTTGCCAGTGTACTTCTCGCCGACGTCGGGCTTGAACTTCCGGTGGGACGGCCACTGGAACTGCCACAACTCACGGGTGAAGGTCGGGCAGCCCACCTCGTAAGGTAGGCCGCCGGAGCCCCCCGGTGCTGGGTGCTCCATAGCGGGTCCCACTCGCTTGTCCGACTGGTGGCGCGTTTCGCGCCGGCGCTCGATGGTGGTTCAAGCATCTTCGTGAGCTCGTTCCCGAAGAACCTGGCGCTAGTCACGGAGGGTCCGCGGGTCGGACGACGCTATGGAGATGTTATCACAAGCGTCGTCACGACGGGCCGACGCCCGCGGAGGCTGGCGAGGAGGAGGAGAGTGCACCGTGGCTGCAGTTCCCCCGGTCCTCCCAACGCCAACATGTGGTGGCTCGATGGAGTGCCGACACAAGGGCCCCGCCGACCGTGGATCGTCTTTGTTGGCGATGGCGACGAGGCTCCGGATGGTGGCCCTCCACTCGTCGAGCTTCTCTGTAGTAGGAGGGAAGTCGAGGAGCAGCTGCGCGCGCGCCAAAGCTTCTGCTAGCGTGGGCGGCGGTGACAGCTGCATGGATCGCAGCATGCTTCGACTTCTAACTAAGTTAGAAGGAGCTCCGTTACGATCCAGCGGTTGCGTGCCATTTCCGCCAGCACTTCGGCGGGCATGCTGAACTCCTTCATCCCGTGGATGATGCACAGGGCTCCTCCCACGGTGGTGCCTAGGGTCACCGGCGTGTTGACGATGCTCGTCGCGCACACTATGGGAAGAGCACGCAGTGGTCGCTGGCGTGGGCGTCGTTGGGGTCGCTGCGACGCCCGAAGGTGGCACAACGACACCCCTAGAGGTCCCCGCGCCGCCTGCGGAGGGGCCCAGCTCCGTCTTTGGATCTGGCGACGTGCGGTCGGTCGTCGGGCGTGCGAACGATGCCGCTCGCCAGGGTGTGACTGCCAGGGTGATGCTGGTGCTCACGGACCGCGGCTCGGGTCCTATCTGCGACCGGGCCGCTGCTCGCCCGTAGTGGTACGGGCCGTTCGGCCCCCGACGAGCCGATCGTCGTGGTCGTCTTCTTTTTGGGAGCCATGGCGACGAAGAACTGCTAGGCTATCTACTAGACCAGATTCTCACAATTGTGCCCCCTACCTGGCGCGCCAAAGATGTCGGGGAAACGACACCTATGGATCACAAGAATCCCTACTACGGTTGCCGGGGCGCAGGGTCGCCAGAAGAGCAGGATTAGTAATCAGCACAAGGATCGTTTACCCAGGTTCGGGCCGCGAGGATGCGTAAAACCCTAGTCTTGCTTTGGTGGGTGTATTTCAGAGAGTTCTTGAGCTCTCGATCTAGCTGTGGTGAGTGTGTGGTTCGAAAGAGCCGAATCCTCCTCCAGTATGCCATGGGCCTCCTTTTATAGTCGAAAGGGGCTGCCACAGTGGCACACACACTACAAAAAAATACACTTCCGTGATGATACATGTTTGTCATAGTAGGTCGCGTTTTGTCATGCATGTACATCCATGACAAATTTATGACAGAATCAAGATAGTCATACCTGTGCTGTCGTAGAAGTGTTCCATGACATTACGAAAATTATCATCACGGAAGTGTCCACTTCCATGATGATAAATCGCGCGTCACAGAAGTGCTTTTGTCAAGGGTGACCGACACGTGGCATCCACCGTAACGGAACGCCGTTAAGCTATCGGGTCGGGTTTTGGATCCGATAACCCGTTAACAGCCCCGACCAATGGGGATTTTCCACATGTAAAATCATCATTGGCTGGAGGAAACACGTGTCGGCTCACCGTTGGGACAGATGTCATCCGTTCATTGGACCTAAGTCGCCTATGATATGGCGACACGTGGCACGACCCAACAGAGGCCCATTCCTGTGAAAAGGTCGGCCCATTTGACTTGGTCAAAAGGTGGCGGCCCGGACCACGGTAAGCCTGTTAACGGCTTGTTCGCATATAGCCCATTTACAGCCCGCTAACCCAGGGCCCGTTATGCCCTGTCCGAATTAGGCCCAGTAGCGTCATCTGGGCCGTCCCATATGATTCAGCCCATTTTAACTTCCGGCTCATGTGTGGCCCATGACTTTTTTCGGACCATATGAGGACCTTTGTAACTCTTGGCCCATTAACGGCCCGTGGTGAAACTGGCCCGTAATGAACAGTGTATCACTTTATACCCATTAACAACCCGTTATTCCATTGGGCTGTTTCCAGCCCAAGTTATCTTTCGGCCTTCTCAGGGCCCATTGATTCTTGGGCTCATTTGCAGCATTCGGTTACATACGGCCCGTTACTGTCATTTTCTGCTTGTGGGCCAAATTCAGCCCATTGTTACAGTCAGCCCGTTTGCGGACCGTTAATACGTTGGGCCGTTTTCATGTCAAAAAAACCCATTGGGCTGTTTTCATAGAGTTATCAAATACGGCCTATTAATGGCCCCTTATGGTCCACGAATAGTATGGTCCATGATTGGCGAAATTGATACGCCCCGTAGAAGGCCCATGGATCCTACGGCCCGTATGAGGCCCATGGATAGTATGGCCCGTAGAAGGCCCATGGATCATACGGCCCATAGAAGGCCCATGGACCCTACGGCCCGTAGAAGGCCCATGGACCCTAAGGCCCGTATAGAAGGCCGATGGATCCTACGGCCCGTATAGAAGGCCAATGGATCCTACGGCCGGACGAAGGCCCATGGATCATACGGCCTGCAGGAGGCCCATGGTTACAACAGTCAGGTGTGTTGCCATGATTATTTTGGCCTAGTTACCAAAAATAGGCTATTGTGGCCACTAGAAAAACACAGAAAAAAGAACTGCGGTGACTACAAGCAAACAACTAAACAAGACAATAAGGAAATAAATAAGCAAGCAATTAATGCTATCCTATTACCGCTATTACACATATTACATCCACTGGGCATCAAAGTTCACCACCAGTGCAAATATAGGGAACAAAGCAGCATATTACATACACTGGCCGTCAAAATTGGCCACCAGTGCAAATAAACGCGGCAGCAAAACAAGAGCTTAACTGAAACAACTTCAGAAGAGCTCAAGAAACATTATCCTGGGTATCCACCATGCTGGCAATAAGCTTAGCAAGCTAATGAGCTTTGTCCTGTTTGGCGCTAAAATCCTCCAACGCTTGTTGTTGCACCGGAAAGTATGCATCTGAATGCTCCAGGGACTTCTGCAGTCCTTCCGCTTCTTGTCGCAGCACAGTTGATCGATGTCTTTCAGCTTGTAGTTGAGACTCAAGAAACCGAACTGATTCAGACAGTGAGTTTGAATAGCTTGTGCAAGCGGTAGTGGCCAGTAACTCGAACACTAAACCAAGACAGGACTTTGGGGTTGTCTCGCTGTCTTCAAGATAGTCTTCCTTAGTTGTTTTATCAGCTTTGTTGGTGTCAGGACCCCGATTCCAAGTCACATCGATCTAGCCGGTAACACCTCATATCACTTTGCGGCCTCACGCACGGTATTCCCACAGGTGTCACCTTACCATGGCCTGGGACCGTTTGCGCCTTTTGGCTCACGTATATGATAGTGTCGCTAGCATCCATATGACAGAGAACCCGGGCCGACATGACTAGTTGTGAACCCAAAGTGGCACCAACGTATAGGGACAGGCATACATGAATCAACATCGAGCATGTCGGTTGACAGTGTGAATCCGGGCTGTAGCACTGGGCTACAGGACTCCGGGAATCCGGGCTGTAGCAGGCTAGGCAGGACTCCGGATGTCACCGCATGACATTTCCCCAAAGGGACAGACACAGGAACGAAGCGACTCACATGCCAGCCAGTCAAGTGTTAGGAGCAAGAGTGTTGGGCTAGCAGGACTCCGGTGAACCGGGTCAGAAGCGGACTACTATGGCTCATGGAAGCACAAGACTACATTTCCCCATAAGAGAGGCTACCAAGGACAAACAACTAGGTTGTTGGATCCCACACATACCAAGCATTTCAATCATACACACAATATGCTTGAATCCCACACATACCAAGCATTTCAATTATACACACAATATGCTCAATATGTGCAAATACAACATGGCATCACAACAAGATTCTATGACTCAGAGTATTTATTCATTAGGCTCCGAGGAGCGAGATATTACAAACATGGGTCTCATGACCCAACATTCAGAGCATACAAATCAAAGCACATGCGAAAGCTTAACATGTCTCGAAAGTACGTACATCTACAAATGAAAAAGGCTGAGAAGCCTGACTATCTACCACATCCTGCCGAGGGCACAAGATCGTAGCTGAGGTATCAAGCTAAACGTCGAAGTCCACACGGAACTACTAGCGAGACTGACATCTCTCTGCAAAACATAAAATAGGCAAACATGAGTACAAATGTACCCAGCAAGACTTACATGAGAACTAGCTACATATGCATCAGTATCAATAAAGGGGTGGTGGAGTTTAACTGCAGCAAGCCAGCTTTGACTCGGTGGCTATCCTAAACTATGAATGCAAGTAACTCTTTTGAGGTGGCGCACACGAGTCCACATATTCACCAAATCAATACACCACTATGGATCCGCTACCGTCTCCCTACGAGAACGCCATCCATAGCACTCACGCTTATCTTGCGCATTTTAGAGTATCCACTTTCACTTGTCTATGAACTGTACAGGCAACCCAGAAGTCCTTTACCGCGGACATGGCTATTCAAATAGATCATATTAACCCTGCAGGGGTGTACTTCTTCACACATGCTCTCGCCACTTACCACCATGTACACATCGTGTATCTCGGCAACCTTCAAGCGGAAGCCTGGTGAGGGAGTCGGCCACGACCTGACTAACCACACAAGTCTCTCGTCCAGGTTTATCGCCTATTCGGGTTCCATCCGCAAGGAGATCCGGCCGGGGTGTCGCTCACGGCCCCAAACGATGTGTGCAGGGTTCTCAAGTCCACCATCCGGGTGCCACTTGGTACACTGGCCATCAGGTTTGTCTGTCCCAAGCCCACATGCACGGGTGCCACTTGGTAGACTACTAACACTACCTACAAACACGTAAACTAGTTGCAACTCCATGACAGAGATCAAGTTGATTAATAAGTCGAGAGAGCTTGGAGCGCCGGAGCCCAATGTGTGGTAGTAATCGCTCATGGATCACAAACACAGAACTCGGTTCCTGAGGACGGCTGCAATGAGACAACCCACCATGTACTCCTACATGGCCTCTCACCGCTACCTTTACCAAATCGTGTTCACACACTTAGCTCTCAACAGTAGGACATGTTCACACACCTCCGATTCATCCCCGATGAATCTGACTGACTCAACTCTAAGCGATGGCAGGCATGACAAACAAGCATGAATGAGTAGGCACATCAGGGCTCAAACAACTCCTACTCATGCTAGTGGGTTTCGTCTATTTACTGTGGCAATGACAGGTCATGCAGAGGATAAAGGGGTTCAACTACCGCAGCAAGTAACAGATGAAGCGTTGTTGTCCTAATGCAGTAAAAGAGAGCAGGAATGAGAGAGTGGGATTATATCGGAATGAACAAGGGGGTTTTGCTTGCCTGGCACTTCTGAAGATAGTATATCTCTTCATCGGTGTCATCGAACTCATCGTCGTTACCACGTCTATCGAGAGGGGACAAACACCGGCAACAAGGAAGAACACAATCAATGCAATGCACAATATGATGCATGATCATGACATGGCAATATGCTGTGGTTTGGGCTAATGCAACTAGCAGCAGATTAAATGAAGTTGGTTTGAATCCAAGATTCAAATTTAAACTCCATATGTGGATATTTAATGCCATTAATATGATTTGTGCTAAACATCAGCTATAAGTTGTTCTAACATGCATGAAAATAGTACAGATGGATAGATTGGATTTTTCTGATCATTTTTCATATATAATTTATTTCATTTGGAGTTACGGTTGAATTTATATGAATTTTAGAAGTTTTGGGCATTTTCTATAATTTATAAATCATTTCTGATTTATTTTAAATCCCAGAAAATATTTATTGCGTCAACCTGACGTCAGTGTGACGTCAGCGAGTCAACGACGAGCCAGGGTCAAACCTTACAAACGGGGCCCGCTGGTCAGCGAGACAGAGATTAACCCCGTGTTGACTTGGACTTTGACCCGCTGCGAGACCCGCTGTCAGTGACTAGGTGGGGTCCAGCTGGCGGGGATTAGCACTAATCACCCCACCATGTCGGCTGTTGCCGGAGTTCCGCCGGCGGCGACCAAACCCGCGGCGGCAACGCACCGGACTTGCGCTAAAGGCGACGGGGCCAGCGGCTAAGGGCACCGGGGCGTAGCCCGGGCTCGCCCGCATCCAGGGAGGCAGGTGGGACGCATCGGGGACGGCGGAGCTCGCCGGAGCGGAGCTCGCGGCGGCGGCCAGAGCTCGGCTCGGCGCGCCGCAGCTGCGAGAACGCAGGAGGCCGGATAAGGGTGCCACGGCCTCACAGGTCCTCTTGGAGCTCGTCTGAAGCTCGAACCACAGCGTCACGCTAGGCAAAATGACAGCGGCGACATGACCGTGCGGCAGCGAGCTTCGGTGGAGGTGGGGAACGGAGCTAGAGCATGCGAACGTGAGGGGGAGAAGAGGGGAAACGACGACGAGCTCACAGCGGTCTTGAAGAAAAGCACGGGAGGCTCGGGGAGGTCCTGGCGGCGCCGAATCGACCGGAGGCAAGCGCGGGTGCCCGAGGTTGAAGATGGCGGCATTGACGGGGAGGCAGCCCGTCCGGGCTTCGGTTCTTCTGCTCGAGGATGCGCGGCGTCGGGAGGAAGCTCGTGGGCATGCCAAAGGGACGAGGGGGATGCGGTGGCTGAGCGTGCGGCGACGGCGAGGTGCGATGGCGTCGGCCATGGTGGGGAAGAGGGTGAGGGAGAGAGTAGGGGGCAAAATGAACGATCCGGGCAAATTGGGGCGGCACCGAAGAGGGGATTCGCGGCGTCATTGTCCTCGACGCAGCGAGCAGCCTGGTGGCGTGGCGCTAGACGCCTGCGCCCGTCGTTAATCTCTGCCTCTGCCTACTAGCAGAGGTGGGAGACGACTGGCAATGGCCAAGTGGGCTGGGCCGGCAGCTGGGCTGCACAGGACCTGGGCCAGTCAGGTAAGCTACAGGTAAGCTCTCTTTTCCTTTTGCTTCAGTTTTCCTATTTCTTTTATTCTGTTTTGAATTAGTAAAAATACTAATCCATTTTGTAAAATCCTGAAAATAATTGTGGGCAGTGTTTGGATAATTTCCAACAACCCACAACTAGTTTCAGAATTATTAGAGCATTTAAAATATTTATAGGATTTATTTGCTCCAACTCAAATAGGTATTGTGTTAGTTCAAATACCAAAAAATGTCCTGGAAAAAATATGCATCATCTCTGGATATGGTTTTCACCCTTTTCCATAAATCATGAACATTTTTGCAGACCAATTTGGGTTCATTGAAAATATTTTTAAGTTGAACCTATTAGCATTGTTTTGGTGCAAGGGGTTTGATCATCCCCCATTTCAAATTTATCAAAAATAATAGGATGCATGATGCTCACTGATGCAACTATCTGCAAATAATTCTAGGGCTATGACAGTTGGAGACCAACAAGGATGTGTCACTATCCTGAACCTTATCTGCATTACTTCCTTTACCATTGCTTAATAAGGCACTCTTCCCCAATATTCTGTCAGCATTCTAAAAGAAGAAACAAGCAGACACATAACAAGTTTAGCATGTACTAGTATATGAAACTCATTTTGGTGAACTAGTTCATTAGTAAGGTGTACAGGATTAAACTACCAAGTCTTCTATTGCCAAGTACTAGTACATAATAAAAGCATCAAACAAACATATATCTATGCCCTATGGTCACTGCATTGTCTTGCCAAATCAAAATAGAGACACGGTTCAAATCATATCAGTTCAAGACAAAGCAGCAATGAAAGAATACAAAGCGTGGGAAACTACACGGCACAACAAGATTTCAGATGGGCACCACGGGTCTACATGTACAACAACACTGTTGGCTCTATTGCGATGCTAGTAATGCGCATGATATGAAAGTCAACTGTATACACAATTGAAATTAAAATCAACAGAGCTATTGATAAAAGCAAACCTGTTAAAGAAACATGCGTGAACATACCTGCTGTGCCATTGGAGTTTCGATTGGATCCTTCAATTTAAAAATAAGTTTGTATGAGTAAATACAGTGATACAAGAGCAAAGCAATCATAGTTAAAAAAGGCGCGCCTAAGCGGTAACTTAAGCCGCTTAGGCTCTAGGCATTGGCAAAACGCATTGCGCATAACTACGCATAATCTATGCATAGCTGCGCATAAGCATGCGCTTTGGTCGATAAAAGCGCAAAGGCGGTGGCAAAACGCACAATTAACGCCTAAGCGCTTTTTGAACTATGGTAGCAATGGAATCTTAAACTAGAACAGTTGTTCTTCAGGTTTAGGCACTTGTTCTACATGAGCAGTACAAGAAGACGCGAGAATAAAATACTTAAAAATAGAAAATGAGCTCATAGACCTTACCACATTCTTGGTTCGGGACCAAGATCTGAACAAGGCGTTCCCGATCATCGTCCGATAAATGTGTCTCGGGGAGAACGTAAAGGGAATTTGATGAGTTTCTTTGCCGGTGAAGTACGTTTTCTTGAGGTAATTCGATCGCCACCAAGCATTCTTGAAGATAGCAGAGGTATTAGCACAGGTTACCTCATCCTGAGTTTCCAAATCGGTCCTTCTCTATAGAGAAAAATGGGAAAATTTCTTTGTATTATAACCATCATGGAGGTAGGATGTATGGGACGAAGCAAAGTAATTGCCATGAATAACATTACTTACACATAACTCCCGGACAAACACACTGGCGGCATTTTCCTTCATCTTGATTATAATATTTCCAAGATGGGAAGATACGCTTTGTCTGATTTAACAACATCAAATGAGATAGATGCTGACTGGCTGGTTGTGCTTCCTCCACAGGAATAGGCGTACTAATTGGTGGAGTTGGGGTTCGCTGTGATAGTAGTGGCCCTTTGGGCACTGGAGCTGCCTTACTAACTGCTCTTGTTTGGGAGCTCTGTGGTGGATATGGTGTTGTGTCAACAGGAACTGGGTTACTCTCGGCTGGGGTTGGGGTTAGATTGGGTGAAGCTGGTTCTCTGTCCATCGCAGTAGGGGTACAATCTGCGAGAGTTTGGGTTATGTGTGGTAGGGCTGGTTCTTGTGCATGTACAACCGGGTGCTATCTCCACCAATAGGTAGCACAGTTTTATTTGAAGACCGTGTTTTATTCTCGCTAGAATCGCATCACCCGCTCCAATTCAAATGGCTGAGAAAGCAGGAAACATAGTTGAATGTACGTACATTGTATGAGAGACAGATGCAATAGATAGTGTGGAAAAAGAGGGCATGAAATAGTTGACATGTATATTGTTTTAACTAAGCGGACAAGATGACATAATTTCACATATATGATGTCTATCTAAACTGGATAGCATAGCATAACATAAATCAAAGATATGATGAATAACTAAACATGATCGCATGACATAATTCACCTACATGTTATCTAAGTAATCAGGCTCGCATCATTTAATTCACATATGTGATTTATATGCTAAACAGAGGGCATTCGATATGATGTCTGAACTAAGAACATGGTGTTGAATATTGTGTATATGATGTCTAAACTATGCAATGCAAGACACCGTATGCATGATATGAGCAGTATAACCGTGCCAAGTTAGAGCATACACCTCAGTGGGGTAATAGGACTGGTCATCCGTCTCTGAATCCATCTCTGAGGAGCTATCGGGACCCAACAAGAGATCTGCTTGACGGTAGCATTATGCGCTCTGAAGGCCTTGTTTTCACTCCAGATTTTTCCATCTCCCACCCAAATGGCTGATTCACAGGAAGAGTAGTTTAATGTATAAACATTGTCGACAAATGGAAATGTAATGAAGAAAAGGATGGGCAAGATATCATTCAAATATATGATGCATGGTTAAACATGATGGCATTGCACATTTCACATATATTATGGCTGGCTAAAAGACATGAGACTGCATAATTCTCATATATGATATAGAAACTAAACAGGTGGCATTACAGAACATGTCTAAACTAAGCAGATGACCTATATGATGTCAAAAGTAGGCACTGCAAGGCAACATATGCATGATATGACTAACATCATCATGCCAAGGTAGAGCAAACACCTTGGGGGGTAAATAGGAGTGGTCGTGACGTGCGAATCCGCCTCGAGCAGATATCTTCCTCTGGATTACAATGCGGAGAGGGGTGGGGAGGGTTTGCCATTGAACCCACCATGGAGCGATGTCTCGCATGACATTGTATTGCCGTGCAAAACTCTTCTCTTTTTCTCTACATGTTCGGCATGATTTGTGTACAATATCGACATGCATCTGAAAAAAATATGGTGAGATTATGTAAGGAGAGCATGCAGAAATTTAGAGTGATGGTAACAACCCGATTGGATCGACATTTTTCCGTTGAACCAAAATAGCCCTAATGGATCGGCGTGAATGTATAGTAATAAGTGATGCAACAAGTGTAGAACCTCTGTGCCGTGGCCGTGTCGACCTCGGCATCATTGGGTTGGTCATTTGAAGCGGTTGAAGGCAGGTGGTGCGTCGGAGGTGTGGAGGAAGATCGAGGAATCAGAGCGGCGTCCGAGGCACTGCTACTGTTGTGATGGATCGTTCTATCGTTGGAGCAGCTCCGGTGAGCCGTAAGACGTCAAGGCTGAAGCAGCACAAGACAGACATTGTCAATCTCAAGTGGGATTCTAATAGCATCTCCAATAGATGATGTAAAATGGATGTAAAATTAACATCACCAAAAACCACCTGACTACAACAAATGAGGTAAAAACAGTTGACTCTGAAATTAACTGTCGAAACTGAAATTTACTGTGAAATCTGAATGCTACTGTCAAAACTGAATGCAATGGTAGTAGAGAGGCACTTGACATGTAGTTTAGGGAGGGCCTGCAGTTCATCTTCCACCTGCACCCCCCTGAGCCGCCAGCCACCACCGGCCGAACTGGCCCAGCCACTGCCTCGCCACAGAAACAACTCGCCACCGTCGCCCCGGCCAGCCCTCTAGGCCCCCGCCTCCACCACCCTGAACCCTAAGATAGATAGTGGGGTACCATTCCGGTGAGCCCCCGTCCCCGCTGCGGGTGGTTCTTCCTTAACTCCAGCGAGCCCCCCCCCAACCCCTAAAAATTGACTGACCCAAAAGTCGATTCAGTTGACTGAAGTGTGGCTTAATCGAAGCAGAGCAGCAACATGAGCGAGGGGGAGAGCAGCAGCAGCAGCTGGGCGAGCGAGCGATCGAGCGAGAGCCGGAGCAGCAGCAGCAGAAGGCGAAGCGATCGGCGAGAGCGAGCAGCAGCAGCAGATCCGGCTGGTATGGACGCCGCCGCCAAGGGGCCTCACACCGGGAGAGCCCGTGGAGATGTCGCCCGGCACCGCTTCAAGGTAGCCACTCCATGGGGGTGCGGGATGGAGCACCGTCGGTGCGGGAGGTCGAGTTAAGGAGAAGGTGCGATGCGATGAGTGTACAACCTCTTTGGTGGCGCTGAGTAGGCCTCGGCTTCGTCCGAGGAGTTGGTGAGGATGCTTTGCGGTTCGATGGAGCAGGTTAAGGCGGCACTGTGGGGATGGAGCAGCCGCAATAGGCAGGCGATCGTCGGAGCAGCTCCTTGGAGGTGGAGGGCAGGCAGGCTGAACCGGCGAGACAATGAGATGGGCGGCGGATCCTCATCGAGGAGGTGGGCGAGGGACGTCGAGCTGTTGCGATGGGCGATGTCGTCGGGGAAGAGGCTCCGGCTGGCGGTGGTGACGTGGCGGACGGAGGAGGGTGGGGTTTCAAGGCTGGGCCGGAGAGGTTATGGCGGCTGTGATTTTGAATGGCGAAAAGAGGCGATGGGAGGGGTGAAGCATGGCTTAGGGACGCGCTTGTCCAAAATGTAGGGTGTGTTACAAAAGTACCCCCACCAATTTGAACTAGCGGCCCTTCGGCTCGGGGTTAGAAGGATTTTTTAGCGTGTTAGGATTTGGCGGTGGAGGGAGTTTTTCAGCGTTGTAACCGGGATAGCAAGGCGCGGGTTGTGAAGGCGCCAGTTTTGGGAGCACGATATCTGAATTTTCGGGATATAACAAGGCAGCGGGTTGAATTTTAGGGACAAGCCTAACGTGTAGTAATATTGTACTTATGCACTCTAATCAATTCGCACTTCCCTCAACCAAAAAGAAAACGAAAAAAATAAAACTATTCACACCACACAAAGAGAGATTCTTGCCCCGTTTTACTCTACAAATACTACTCAAAGCTACTCCCTCCTTCCATCTATATAGGGCCTAATGCGTTTTTCGATGCTAACTTTGACCAAATATTAGAGCAATGATATATGACATGCAACTTACACAAAGCACACCGTTAACTTCCGTGCATGAAAGGTTCTTTCAATGATATAATTTTCACATTGTGCATGTCATGTACTATTAATCTTGTCAATAGTCAAAGGCGGTCTTAAAAATCTCATTACGCCCTATATAGATGGAAGGAGGGAGTATGAATCCATGTTATGTCCGATTAAATTTTTTTGCTTCCTGTATAATGCATGTAACCTACTCATACCAACATTTTAGTGCATTCCAAATGTCTATACTACCGATGCAATTCGAACTAAATTTGAATTCGTTTCTCTATTTCAATAAGAATATACAATCATGATTGTTGCTAACTTCAACCATCATAGTTTCCTTGCTATCCGCCAGATATAAATCGGACGGCCTATAATGTAGGATGGCAGGCACACCATCATCAACAACTCTGTTTTTTATAAGAGTAGAGATAAAATATATTAAATGTAGTATAACATGTTCATAAACACACCATGTGTATCACCGTTATATATATTCACACATGCGTCGGTTTAAAACACTATGATAAATTCTTCAAATATCCGAATTAAGCTTTTTATAATGAAGTATATATGATATCTACTCGTCTTTTACACCCACACAACCCTCTTATCTTTGTAGCTAGCGCTTAACTTTCTCTTGTGCATGCACACGCATCCCTCTCACCCTCCCTCGGCATTCTCTAGCTCCATCAGCAAATTCGTCTTTTCACTTTAGGTCGTTCACCCACGGTGTGTGTAGGCCCCCCAGCTCCTTCTTTACGTACACATCGATCGATATGCCTCTCTAGCCAGGTGTGCCTAGCACAAACACAAGCTTCCCCTCTTCTCTTGTCACTGTCCATGCCTCACTCCCACCACTCTTTTCATCGTTCTCGTGCTACTTCCTCCTCCCTGCTCGATATAGTATGCCTCTCGTACCACCTCCTACATGCATCCCTCTCTCTCTATCCTTCTCCTCGTGCCTCATTTGCTTCTAACACACACATGCATGTATACCGATCGATCTCCCAACATATACCTAGATCGACTTTAACTACCCCCATCGATCGACGTACCTCACAAGTTATGTCTCTCCTTTCTCTAACAAAGGGCGATTGATCTTCCTATGTAGTTATGTCTGCTTACCATAGCCACATTGTCCCCCCTCATCATTCGTGCATGCCTCCTGACCCGTCTCCCACACGCACGTGCACAGACAACAAGCAGCCATCTCCTCTCTTATTGATATTGCAGGCATGCCCTCCGTTTGTCTAGCAAGCCTATCCCACGATTTGTTAGAAGCAACTCCACTACCACCCCCTCCAACACTCTAGCTTTGTCTCTCTCCCAACCTTATTCCTCTCCTGCACATATGCATGGATGCCGATCGATCTCCCTTAATACATGAGGCAGATCGATCTCCTTAATACATGAGGTAGGCCTCTCCTCCTCCACACATATACCAGCCATTGTACCTCTATAGTTAATTGGGCCTCCCTCTTCCCCACCACACACCGATAGTCGGCGCTGCAGTAGGTATCCATGCCACGAGACAAACTGCACATGTCCCCTCTCACGTGCAGATGGGCCAGCCACTCTATATCTTTGACGTGAGCACACACAAATTCGATGGCACTCTTTATCGATCGCGCGCACGCACACACACACACATCATCCCTCTTTTGGATTCTATGGACACCTCAAGCTGATGATACCTCCACTCTCTTCTCATGGATCGCCCCCTCTATATATATGTTATATCCAGGACTCTATTTCACACACATTGCATAGGTTACATTTTTTGATTGACCCCCCCCAAAAACTCTCAAGAACCCACACTATATCTCTCTAGGTTTGTATCTCTCTCACACAACCCCACGTGGGTGGTGTACGTATACAAGAAGAGAATAGGTGCACCGTGCACGTACTCACGCTTCGTGCCCAGCCACACCAGCGGGTACACGGTGGAGCTCATTTCTTCTGAAATGGCAGCCCACGTGCTAATTTGAGCGCTTTGTAGTGGTTGTTTACCTAGGGAGGTCGTGTACCACGCTTTGCGAAACAAAGTTCGACTTGGCGCGCATTGCCGTGTTATTTTTAAATAAAGTTATAGCGCTCAATAGCACGCATTACACAGAATATAAAAGCGATTTTATGGAGAAAAAGGTAGTCCGCTCACTATATACAATGGAGCCTTGCGTGCACGGTTTGTCGCTCTTGAGAGAATCTCACACAAGGTTGCGGTGGCCTCTCTCTCTCTCTCCTTTGTTGGTCACCGATCCGGCCGCATCCCGTCCATGGGAAAGGGAGTGCGGTGGCCTCTCTCTCTCTCACCGTTGGTCACCGATCCGCCGCATCCCGTCCGCCGGGAAAGGGAGGAAGTGCATCGTTTCTCCGTTCGACAAACCCCGAGGCAAGACGTCCCGATCTGCGATACACGCCGTTCTCTCGACCAAGCTCCGCGGCCAGGCCTCGCCACCTGCTTTCATGATTCCGCCCGCCGCTCACCTAGTTACATCGGCGACCTCTAGGTATCCCCTCCGGCCTTGCTCCACCTTGCCCGTCTTCCCACGTCGCTGCATGTGGATCTTCCATAGTTCTTTGCCCAAAAGCGTGGCTAAATCCGGCGTACTTTCCATATTGCATTCTCATCCTCACACCGTTTTAGACAAACACAACCGTGTTGTTATGTTCCCTTAGGGCAAGGAATATGCTTCTTTTTTGTCATCGCATGTGTCATCAACTGTTATTGGTCAGTAATTGTTTCCTTTCTACCACTCTTTTGCAAACAGGGCTATCCATTTCACCTCATTGCTATTGCGACCTTTTGGTGAACTGCACAAATCACTTTTTTCTTAAGAGCGTTTTGTGCAGTTGTACTAAAATGTCACACGGGCAACGTCTCTACATTTCAGTCTTGTTGCACAAAGGGAGATTGGTTTTGCTCTATCCTCCTCATCCAACTCCGAGCCTAATCTTCTCCAAGTAGTTAGTCTAAAGAGAGACCGCAAAGGTGACCGGCTTCTATTTGTGTGTTTATTGTTTCATCGCCAGTCCTCTATTATCGTAATCACACTTAATATCTTAGGAACAGGGGCGCTCGGCTCTATTTTAGTGGAACTGCACAAAATGATCGAATGTTGCATGCTCCAGACAGCTACTTTTTCCCAACATGCCTTGTTGATTTAGAGCGAGCTGGGGGGCGTTGCTTTGCCAATGAAAGCATGGATCAATTTTAGTTTAACACCTTCTCACAACTCTGTCTTGATTGTGATGTAATTATTAGCTACGATCTGCTAATAATTGACATGCATTAACAAGGAAGTTAGTTTTTTATTGTTTTCGAAAAGAGCATCGATGGCAAGACACGCGAAACAAAAGCGAGAAAGCTCACACGATTGTACAATTTCATGTCATTTGGAAAATTATTTGTATAGTACGTCAATTATGTAAACAAATTATGGAAGCTTGATAGCATTGCCAGAAGCCTCTTCATCATCCGGGTCCATGTGCCATGCACAAAATTATACTCCTTCGTTCCTAAATATTTGTCTTTTTACAAATTTCAAAGGGCATATTTTAGAGTGTAGATTCACTCATTTTGCTTCGTATGTGTACTCCCTCCGTTCCTAAATATTCTATTCGTCTTTCGATTTCAACAAGTGACTACATACGGAGCAAAATGAGTGAATCTACACTCTAAAATATGTATATATACATCGTATGTGCCTGTCCATTTGAAATCTCCAAAAAGACAAATATTTGAGTAGTCACTCGTTGAAATCTCTAGAAAGACAAATATACTCCGGAGTATATTTAAGAACCGAGGGGGTAGTGCACAACCGCATGGGAGACTCAGCTCGGTCGTTGCGCTGCATTAATAGTGAGTAATGAGCAGTCAAATCATAAGCCCCACCTTTCCCACTGTAAGTTGCTCTAAAGAAGCAATCATCAATACGCTCTTCTTTGAATCCGCTCATACTACTCCATCTTTCACTGTTTATACAGCGCGCTAAAGAAAAAAGAAACAAAATCTGTGGGACCAAGGCGACTAGCGACCGGCCTGAAAAATAGCATTGGTAGTTATAGCATGGCGTACACACATGCATGCAGTGCTTCCACCCCGGGTACACACATGCATGCACTTACTCCACTCCGTAGTAGTACAGTACATGGAGAGAAAATTGTGGACTTGATTGCGGTTACCACGCCCTAATTAATTGAGCATTAAACCAAACACGTCTAAAGTCTCTCTGGTGGTGGAAATGCATTGAGAGAAATGCATCATAATGAAGCGCATACATAAACTATGATGGAGGGAGGAGTAGTATGAAGGTGCAAAACCAAATGCAGCGTATGGCGGTCGGTCAACGCACCTCCTCTTGGCATATCAGCGACATGTGGGGATAGGAGTGTGAGCAAACCGATCTCAATTGACGGCAAAGAGCCAACCCGCTGTTCCTTGAGAGAGACGAGGAGCGAGAACACATAGACGGGCTCGCACGGAGGCCAAGATATATTCGAGCATGGTTGGTTGATCGATATCATTCAATACATCTTGGGCTGCCGTTTTCCGCCCTTCTCCGGAATAAACGTGTACTTTATCAGAGATAAAAAAGATAAGATTACAGACGCTCCACCATGCGGTTCTAGTAGTAGTAGTACTTCGTACTCTGCGGCAGCTCTTCGCCTCTTCGTGAAGTCGAACAAGGTACTCCGCATGTTGGGTACTACGATGTATGCCTCGACAATCGACACCGAATGGATCGATGCATGTCCACCGAGGGTAGGTTGCATTAGTCAAAATGCGTAAGCAAGCTTCACCTTGTCCTGCAATCTTCTCCTCGTTCTGCGAGTTGACGGGACACACCAAAAGTAGTGCTATTCCATACTCCCTCCTTCTCGACTAATATGGCTTAATCTTTTTGCGGGTAAATGAGAGAGCTTTATTCATATATAAGCATTCTTAGGACGATCAACCAAGACACCGGGTCACTAGGAAGTGAGGTACCCATAAAAAAAGAAGTAGGAAGCGAGGTGTTTCATCAAGCCAGCTCTCGGCCACATTCAAAGTGCAGCAAGCACGGTTACATGCGAATGCGCCGCAAGGTTTCTTGACCTGTTTACATGCTAAATAACAAAAAAGAGGAAATATTACCGGCGCTACTATTTGTAACAGGATATGAGCCAGAATTAAGCGAGAATTGTGGCGAGTGTTCCAAGCAATCAACTTCCATTATCACATGCGAGAACCCTCGAAGAGAACCAAATGTGTTGAAGATTGCTTTATCACATTTTAAAATTATAATAAGAGTGAAGACGCTCCTCCATCTGGTTCCTAGTACTTAGTATAGTACGTACCTTTATAGACTATAGTAGTAGTACTAGTACTAGTAAACTTTGCGCTTGGCTGTTCGCCTATTCGGGAAGTCAAACAATAGTAGCACTAGTAGTATAGTGTATGCTTACGGCAATCGACACCGAATTAAGCATTGCCGTCCACCGCTTTGGCGAGGGAGAGCTTGCATTAGTCAAAAGTTTCTCCTTGTCCTGCTGCGAGCCACCGCGCAAGCTTCTCCGTCTGCAACCTTCTCCTCGTTCGGCAAGTTGACGGGACACAGCAAAGTAATGCTAGTCCATACTGCCTCCTCTCCGGTTAATATGGCTTAATTTGAAACGAGATAAATACACTATCTGTCATTGTATATTTGTAAAAATACGGTCAGTGGACTTCATAATACGCTCATTGCGCTCAATATATATATTTTCCGGTGTTTATACGGTCACTAGCTCACCTGACTGAGTATGTGTGTGCATGCACGTGTAGGTTGAGCACTTAGCATGACCGTGTGTGTTCAGTTGCGTGCTCGGACATGCATGCATTAGGGCGTCGTGCGTGTTTTTGCGTCATATGTACGTGTGACTGTTGCATACACGTAGGGGGAGTACGTGTAGGGGCCACTAAGGAGCAGTCAAATCACCTGATAAGTTAGTCGGAAGAAGCAACCATCATTTCACTCTTGAATGACACGTACGCAATATAAAATGGTTGATATGTAGAGAAAAAGAAAACCAATATATATACACTAGCAGGAGCCTAAGCTACAAGCCTGCTTGCTAAGGCTGCTCTCTTCACAAGCATAGAACGACGGACCTAATCCCGCAGCTGGGGGAAAGGAACAATGTTCTGCGTAGACGTGGTCGACATCAGCGAGGGAGAAAACCCACAGTCGGTGCGTCCCAATCGGGAGTCACCGTGGTATGGGCCGATGTCGCGTCCCAACCGCCCTTCTAGCTATAGCCCGACGTCCCAGGTAGTCCATCTTCCTTTTGGAGCCGGCTTGCTCCACTGTCGTAGCTCCATTTCCATGTCGATCTTTCTCTACTTCTACCGGCTTCTACTTGTGATGAGTTTATGTCTCATGAACTAGTGCCGATACTATTATTCTAATCACACTTCTTCAATATCTTTGCCATCGGGGATGCTCGAGGTCGATTTTAGTGGAACCGCACAAAAGCATCGTATGATCCGAGGGTGACAGCCGTCTTTCCTTGACGGAGTTCTACCACGGCGAGGTATTAAATCATGTTTAGGGTTTAGTGTTTAAGTCGTATTGACCACATCAGTAGTTTTTCTTTCTTACACTCTCTCACATATTTTTTCTTTTGTTGTGAAGTAAATATTGGCTATGATCATGAATCATTGAGATGCATCAGCATGCGTGTTAGTTTTCCTTTGTATTTGATGGAATGTTGTAACGGGGCAACCTTGGAATAGGAATGAAAATGGAGTGGAAAGTTTCCATTTTTCCGGAGAAAAAATGGAAACGGAGAGAAACCAACATTTCGTTCGTTGGATCGCGCCATCGAGCAAAACCAACGTTTAAATCACGTCTGTCGTGTTCGTGTCTAACTCTCCTCCATGGCTCGACCCCACGCGGTCGCTCGGCATGCCACTCATCGCAAACCGAGTATACGATAACTTTCCCGCCTGCTTGTCTGATGGATCGCGCCATGGAGTACTAGCACTACTGGAAGAGATTGATGAGTTGGGGGAGGACAGCTAGCTGTATACGGACTCCCAAGAACTTTTTACATGCATGTTGTAGCGGCTATTGCGACCTTTGAGCAGCGAACGGCGCGTGCACCGGAAGCGGGCAGGCGGCAGCTCTCTCAGCCGTAGCCCGCTTCAATGTCGGCGCCGGTGAGAGGTCGCGTCCGCTCTGACGGGCATGAATGCGGCACCGACCGTTTGGCGGGAAGCACGCTGGTGATGAAGAGGGTTCGGGTTGGTCGGGACAGGCCATGGCAGCGGTCCGGACGTCGCAAACAAGAGATGTTATGCGTTAATATTGCTGCGTATATAATTAACAACGTAAATAATGTGCGATTGGACAAATATGATTGGAGATGGAGATGGAAATGGAATTTTACGTAAACACGGATATGCATGTCTATGTCTATGTGTGTGTCTTGTGACGACTCTCGCGACACAGGCGTGGGCGTGTTTTTGATCGAAGTTTTCTTTCTTGATGCGTTAGAAAATCAGTTTGTCCAATTCACATCTATATGTTATTTAAGGATATCACATCTAAGCTCCCACAAGTATATAATGTAGCAACAAGAAACAAAAAACTAGGACAAAAAAATAGACCACAAGCAGTGGACATCAACTTAGATGTGACATAACTATGTCACGTCTAGATGTGTCCTAGACGGACCCTTAAAAATTGTCCATGATTTTTCGTTTCTTTTTTTAGGGAGCAGCGTATTCTATTTAAAACCACTGCTATGGAGAGATTTTTTACTCCATTATAGCCTCTTGTTTGATAGAGTTTCTCGCGTCTCGCTCTCTCACCCTCTCCATATCAAAACAAGATGACAAAGTGTCCACTCTATCTCTCTCCTCACCGGTGGTCACAGATCCGGCGAATCCCGTCATGCGGGAGGTGAGGAGGTGCAGCGTTGACGTTGTCGCCATCTGTGACGGGCGCACCGTCCTCTGAGTCAGTCGGCGGCGGGACGAAGATCCTCCGCGCCCTTGTTCATTTGCCGTCGTGTGGGCAGATCCGCCCGCCCGCCTAAACGACATCTCGCTCACACAGGTATAACTTCTTGTCTTGGTCCAGCTCCCGGTGCGACTACTCCCAGCTCCCCATGCATAGTAGTAGCTAGGGTTCATCGGCTGGTCCAACATCACCTACTAGTACAATTATAGAGGAAATGCCACTCGAAAAGTTGTCCTGATTTATGCCTCGGTGGAGGTATACATGTTGTTTCGACAAAAAGTACATGGTGGTTATGCGGTCATTGCCCATATGGTGTGGACTAAAAACCCGAATGGACGTAGTAGCCCTCCATTTTTATTTACTCCGCATATTAGATTTGACTGAAGTTAAACTTTGTAATACTCTCAAACCTTTCCGATAATTTAAATTAAAATTCTTTATTTGTACACACTCTCACACGTTTCCGATAATTTGGCGCATTTGTGGTTGTTCACTTCAGGGAGGGTAGTGTACCACACGTGAAGGACAGGAAGTGCGACGAGGACGCGTGGGCGTGGATTGTTAGTTCATCGGAAGTAGTACTAGTTTTCTTCATTGTACATTAAATAAAGAGTTTCGTTTCGTACTTACACAATTTAAAATGATTGTTATGGAGAGAATAAGAAAACCACTCCACTAGTATATATTAGTCATATACACGAGAGTACTATATGGACGCGGCTTGACTTAGTGCACCTGCCTTTGGGTTTATGACAGGCGGGCCCAAAATGTGGCTGGCTCACCTATCATACAGCCAAAAGCAGGTGCAGTGAAGGCACCGAAGCCCAGTCCGTACTATAGTAGTATATATATAAGTGGGAGCCTCAGCGCTTGTTTGCTAGGGTTTGCACTCTCCACACGCTCGCCGCACTACATATATGTTACACGCTGGAGGCTCAGTGTTCATTTGCTAGGGTTTGCTATATTCACAGTCTCTCACCCTCTCTTCACCAGATCTAAACAAGACTGCGTTGGCCTCTTGTCTCTCTCTCCCCCCTCACAGCTGGTGAAGGAGGCTAATGTATCCCGTCGCACCGGGAAGGGGAGGAGGTGCAGTATCACTCTATCGCCTTCGGCGAGGGAGGCAATCCACTGCCGGCTGCGTTGTTCTCTTTCACCCAGCGCCTGTGCGGGAGGGCCACCGAACCCTTCTTCCTCGCTGCCTTACGTAGTGTGGGCAGATCCGACCTCCCGCCGCACGCCTTGCCACATCCCGACGACCCTAAGGTATAAGTTTCTTTGAAACCATCGTTGCTCTAGCTGCATGTGGATCTTTTTCGATCTGTAGTCGAATCTAGGTCTTGGTTCAAAGAGGAAAGAAGGGTGCTGTGGGCTGGAGCAAGAATCTAGGACGTGGTTCAATGAGGAAAGGAGGGTCGGAAAGTAGTATAAACTGGCTATACAGCGGCTTTGTAGGTCGAAAAGGGAAAAGGGGGTAACCCAGTACGCAGATCTGTAAGGAACCGATCTCTTTGTTGAAAAGGGAAAGAAACTAGGGGGTCGGGTAGTTTGTGCAGGACTAGATTTGCTGCCCTCACTTAGGAAAAAGGTTCAAAGAGAACAAATATGGGACCAACGCATATATGTTGCTTGGCTACATACTCTACATCACCCATTTATATGTGTGGGCCTTTTGTAGGTGCTGCCATGTCCCATACTGATTGTTTTCTTTGTTGTTAATCTAAGAATGCCACCGGAAAATTGAAGCAATGCCACTGTTAAAAGTAAATTACATTTTTTAAAGAATGTTGTTTCAAGAGAATGTCTCTGTTAATATGAATCAATGCAGCCGTTTTAGAAATGTTACTATCCTACTTTGTTTTCCATCCAAGATAAGTTAGATGCTTCTTTCTGTCACCATTTGTTTCATCCTCCTTTATCGGCAAGTAATTGTTTCCTTTTTTGCCTCTGTTAAAACAGGGTATCGATTCAACTTGTTGCTATTATGACATTTTGCTTCGCTACTCGAAACACTTATGTTTTAAGAGTGTTTTGTGCAGTTCAACTTGAATATCACACCGGTGACTTTGCTTAATTTTTGTGGAACTGCACAAAAGGAGATCGAGATTTGTTTCCACTCTTCGTGCTGAGTTGTTTCAAATCTTGGTCTCATCCACATGATGTCTTGATGTGCTTTGAGATGTTGTGCTACTTGTTTTGGTACTGTTTCAAATAAATGTTGAATTGAAGCTATTGTATTGCTGTCTTTTCCCATGAAGTAGTGAACAAAAATGGGACCAACCCAGACATGATGCTTGTTGCTTTGTTACAACAAATTCAGCACCACCCCCTTTATAAGCCAGTAATTGATACCACTCGGAATTAACTCATCGAATCTTATTTCAAAACTGCAACACTTGTTAGGGATTGGCGGGATTGCCATTTTTGTGGCCGCATGTTTCATCCTCCTTTATTAGCCAAGAATTGATTCCTTTTTGCCTATGTTTAAACAGGGATATCTATTCAACTTGTTGCTATTATGACATTTTGCTTCGCCATCTGTAAATACTTTGCTTGATTTTCGGTAACCGCACAAAAGCGAGATTGGATTTCCTATTCGTGTTGGCAGATTTGTATTTTATCCTGGTGGTCTCATGAAAGGTCAGTACAGGCCTTCATCCACATGATTGTGCAGTGTGCTTTGAGATGTTGTGCTACTTGTATTGGTACTGTTTTAAATAAATGTTGAATTGAAGCTATTGTATTGCTGCTGTCTTTTCCCATTAAGTAGTGAACAAAAATGGGACCAACCCAGACATGATTCTTGTTGCTTTGTTACAACAAACTCTGCATCACCCCCTTATAAGTAGATGGAAGCACATACTGTTGTTGCGCCCACTCTCCCTGGAACTGTTTATGCTTTTCGTTAATCTAATGCCGCTGGTAAAATTAAGCAATGCCACTCTCATAATTAATTAACTACTGAATCTTAGTTCAAAACTGCAACACTTGTTAGGAATGGTACTATCCTGCTGTGTAGTTCTTTCTACATGTTTAACCAAGGTATTGTTAAGATAATGTCTCTGTTAAAATGAATCAGTTGCATTGTTTTAGGAATGATACTTTTCTGCTTTTTTGTTCTTTATACATGTTGAAACAAGGCATTGTTAAGATAATGTCTCAGTTAATATGAATGAATCACACTGATTGAGAATTGCTACTCTCTGCTTTGTTTCCCATTAAGATAAGGTAGATCAAGAGATGTTTTTCTTCTGGGAGTACAAGTCGTCAACCGTTATTTCTCAGTAATTGTTTCCCTTATACCTTTTGTTGCTTACAGGGATATCACAATTAAAGCTCAGTTTTATTCCGACTTCGATTTTAGTTCAACTGCACAAAAGGAGCAAATGTGTCCAAGGCAAACTGCTGCATTACTGGGTCCAGTTGGTCGTTCCACTTTGCAAAAAGAAGCAGTCACTATTTGCGCTACATTACAGAAGGAATGACCGAGAAGCTTTATAGAGTATTAGGCCTTCCACTATGTAGGCCAAAAGAGGTGCCATTTCACCTTTTCTTAGTTTGGCACCGAATCCCTCCATTGCTTCAGCCGGTGCCATAAATATTAGACACCGGTGACATGACTAGTCTGCAGAGACCATTGGCAATTTAACAACACATGGAGTGCCCTGGGCAAAAAGTGCCCAAACAAGTACAAGAAGCGACAGGACTCCACGATCATAGGCATTACATATTTTGAATGGGAAAAGCTTGTCAAAGTTTAATCATTGATGTTAGCAAGAAGCTTACAGGACTCCACGATCATAGGCATTACATATTTTGAATGGGAAAAGCTTGTCAAAGTTTAATCATTGATGTTAGCAAGAAGACGTTAGTTTAATATATTGGAATTGGAAAACCTTGTCAAAATTTGCTCATTGATGTTAGCCAGAAGACATGCATTTGATATTTTTGAGTGGGACGCCCTTGCTGTGAGCAGCGTCGAGTGTTTTTCCTATTCATGTGTTCAGTTTAGAAGTAAATAGTTACTCTGCTGAGATATTCATGTGTTAAGAGTTTGTTCTGAATATTGTCTATGTAATGCCAGGCCTTGTGTTTGATTGCAAAGTTGAGCTTGGAATGTTGTGGCATGCGGCATCATGAGCTGTTCACCGTGCCTCCTGAGAATAATGCTTCGTATTGTTTTGCATGTCGATCTAATGCCAGTGATTTTCTTGTTAAGTAGATCATCCTCTTCTGTTGTTTCCGTGCTTCAGAAGTTCATCGTCTGATGTTTCATCCATAGCCTATACGACAAGTTGGGTAGGTTAGACGTGAAACCATATGATCTTCTGACCAACTCATGATATTAGGCCGTGATTGGATCGTCGTTTTCCAACCAAAACCGCTTGTAAAACTGACGCTTGTAAATTAAAGTAGATGGTCTCGGGCGAAGGCGCTTGGTTGGTCGATTTCGACTAGTAAAATATCGGAAGTACTTCACACCACGATAAAAAACGCTGAACAACACTCAGACGATTGCTAATCCAGCCATTAGCTTCGCTTCAGCCTTGCCCATGGATGGCATGATCGCACATCGTGCATGTATCGTCTGGTAATGTCGTCCATATAGCAGTGCTCGTAAAATATACACTGGTCTCTGAAATTACACGCGTAACCCGCCGGTTTTACTTACAGACCTCGGGCCCTCGGTTTCATTACGCCTGTATTTTACCCGTTGTTTCCGATGACGAGTAAATTACACTTGTATGTTAATACAGGTTTGAAATAAACCAGAGCTCCCAAGTGCGGCCTTACCATTTCATGCTTTCTCAGTTTCTCGAAGGTGCTCATAGGTGTCCGATGATCCTGGCTTCCTGAATGAGCAGCGTGGCGCCATATCAGGACCTCGTAGGGCCATGAGGCCCTCTCCGTTGTCCTTCGAGTTGTTGCGCTCGCCGTGGCGCCGAGCATTGTTAACATGGTGAACGAACATGATGATTCGGGAGATGACTTTATTTTGACTGAATGACACTAGGGACCCACTAGGGCCATAGCCGTACGTACGCAAGTGCCTCCTTATTATGTACAACTATTTTTTTTATTTCTCCTGGTTTCCTGACATCACGGTCCCACACCATTGTCAACCTATGTGGTCAATATAAATGAGAGAATTGCACAAGGTGCGGCCGACAGCTGGGACCAAGCAGCTCGAGTAGTATTTGTGTTTTTGAGGCGTGAGCACTGCAGAGTTTTTCTTGGCGATGATTTCGTTGTTGTTCGTGAGGAGAGCAGGGGTATTAGCTGTGGCCCGTCTAGCCTGTGCCAGATATCCAGCCCGGATACTAATTTTTTCAAGATGAAAATGGCTAGCCCAGCTATCGTCTTTTTGAGGAATACCCGAGCAAGGTCAACTTGTTATTCTCCTCATTGGCTGCAAATCTTTCCTAGGAGGGATGCATTAGGCTTAACAGGAAAATGGGCTTTAAAAAATAATAACTGGGATGTAATTATAAAAACTGGGCAGTAACTATAAAAAAATGCACCAAACACGAAATTAGTTTATAAAATATTATTTATTGATTTTGAAAATCTTAAATTTTCATTGTTTCGCGATCAATATTTCATTGGATTTTTACGTAATACAAATTTATATTTAATCTGACTAGAAATTTCGAAATAAAAATATTTCGGATCCCATCAAAATGTGGGAAATTTTATTGAATTCTGTCTTCAACGGTTGGTTGAAATTATTAATTGTTGTCCTAGATAGAAAATGGGCTGTACTTTTAAAAAACTGTAAATGGGCTGTTGTAAATTCCATTAGAATTCAAAAATGGGTTGTACATTCTTACAAAACGCAAATGGGCTATAAGTTCTCTGCCACACACTTGTGGGCCTACTAAGTGACGCGTCTCCTTAAAAAAATAAGTTGACGCGTATGCAAGGCTTTGTCAACTTATTATAGTCAACACACGGTTCTAGTAGGTGGCGTTGGATGTCTATCCAACGGATGTCGTGCTTCTTCTTCAATCTCGGATATTCTTAGCTTCGCCGCCCAAAAAGATTCCTCCCTGACATCTGGGCGCACCGTTTCGGAGGCTGACCTGTGGGCCTACTAAGTTGGAGCGTACCAAGGGTTTTGTCAACTTAGTCAATATAAACAATTCTAGCTTCAGTGACCGTACGATGTCCATCCAACGGGCGTAGTGCTTCTTCAACCTCTGGTCTACTTGGTCCAGCCGCCCAAAGCAGCGCCGGTCGTGCCGCCTGCTCCTGCCTCCCGTGGCCGGCTGTGCTACCGCAAAGGCCTCACCGCCCCCATACTACTCCCACCGCTGGCCAGGCCATCCCTCCACTCACCCACACCCCCTGTTATTCTGCGGGGCAGCCACACACCGCAGCCGAACCAGTGAACCCTCAGACTTCTCCGCGCGGGCTTCCACTGCTGCGTCTTCCCCGGCTCCGCGTCGTCCCCTTCCTAGGCGTCGCCATCGTCCACCGCCCTGGTGCTCTCGGAGCAGCGTGGTCAACGAGGTCAACGAGCGACTTCCATCGGAAGAGTACTGTACGTGGAGAGGCTGGCAGTTGGGTCCACGGCGGCCGCAAGGAAGTGCCTCCTTATTACGCGCAAAATAATTATTCCTCCACCTGACAGCAGGGATCCACCGGACGGGCCACCTTATTTCGCGAAAAAAACGTTTCCCCCCTGACTGTTGGGACCCACCAGACGGGCCACCGTATTTCACGAAAAGAATGTCCCCCCCGCTGTCAGCTCGGACCCACCAGAAGTGCCTCTTTATTACGCACAAAAAAATGAATACTCCCCCTGCTAGCTGGGACCCACCTTGGTGGGTGGCTGACTTGTGGTCCTACTAAGTTGACGGGGACGGAGAGCTTTGTCAACTTAGTCAATATGAACGATTCTAGCTCCAGTGACCGTATGATGTCCATCCAACGGCCGTAGTGCTTCTTCAACCTCTGGTCTTCTTGCTCGGCCGCCCAAAGCAGCACGGTCGTTACTGCCTGCTCACCTCCGTGGCGGTTGTCTTTGCCTTGAGTCCTCACCGCCCCCTACTATTCCCACCGCTGGCCAGGCCCTGCGGCGACGGCAGCCTCACACCACACCCGAACGAGTGAACCCTCATACTCCTCTCCGTATGGGCATCCACTGCGGCGTCTTCACCGACTCCGCGTCGTCCCCTTCCTAGGCCTCGCCGTCGTCCACCGCCCTGGTGCTCTCCGTGCGGCGTGGTCAACGTGGTCAAGGAACGACTTCCATCGGATGTGGATCAGACGTGGAGAGGCCGACAGTGGGTCCACGGCCGCAGCAAGGAAGTGCCTCCTTATTACGCGGAAAATAATGATTCCTCCACTGACGAGGACCCACCAGACGGGCCACCGTATTTGGCGAAAAACGTTCCCCCTCATTGCTGGGACCCACGACTCTGACCACGCAAGGAAGTGCGTCCGGGCAAAAAAATGATTCGCCCCCTGACTGCTGGGACCCACCAGCTACATCTTCGCACGCAAGGAAGTGCGTCCGGGCAAAAAAACGATTCGCCCCCCTGACTGCTGGGACCCACCAGCTACATCTTCGCACGCAAGGAAGTGCCTGATAGTCGGGACCCACCTGGTCGAAGCGTACGTAGCGTTGTCATTCTGGTCGCAAACATGTACATACATACTGGTCGATGTAGAGGCGCCGCGACGCAGTCGTAGTAGAGGCGCCGCACGCGTCGTAGTAGAGGCGCGCACGTAGCATGTACACGTACGTACAGCGGCCGAGGTGCAAGAAAGAAAATACGGCCACATATGTGTACGTACGGTCAGGGCTCGTGTACATGGCTGGGTCGGAATGGAGAAACAGCGTCGTCGTCTTGTTCATGGGGAGGCAACGGTCGTGTTCATTGGGAGGCAACGGAACGCGTGGGAGACAACCGGCTGGGTCGGAACGGAATTTGTGGTCGTGTTCATCGGGAGGGCTTGGACGGAACAGGCGATGGAAACGAGGCCTGGCGTACCGCACAATGGAGGAAACGGACCTCCTACGTTCGGAATGGGATCCTGTTGATCGGGAGGGGTGTGGCGTACTGCAAAATGGAGGAAACGGACCTCCTACGGTCGAAACAGGGGTCCTGTTGATCGGGAGGGGTGTGGCGTACCACAAAACGGATGAAACGGACCTCCTACGGTCGAAACGGGGGTCATGTTGATTGGGAGGGGTGTGGCGTACCGCAAAACGGACGAAACAGACTTGTGTTGGAGCGCTACGGTCGAAACGGGGGTCCTATTCATCGGGAGGGGTGTGGCGTACCGCAAAACGGGACTCCACGGGATACTGTTCATCTCCACCGTCGACCTCCTCCAGCCTCCACGGGCTAATGTCGACCTCCTCCAGCCTCCACGGGCTCCTGTTCATCCAGCCTCCACCGCGCGCTACTCCATCGGGCTCTTGTTCAACCACCCTCCACCGTCTCTGTTCATCCAGCCCTCCACACCACGGGTCCTGTTCAACCACCCCTCCACCGCTCATCTGTTCATCCAGCCCTCCACACCACGGGTCCTGTTCAGCCAGAGGCAAACGCCACCGCTCATCGCTCATCCAACCCCCGCAACGCCACTGCTCATCCCAGGCGGCATCGATCGGCTTGATTAGCAGCAGTAGCGAAGGAATCGCTCGATCGGGTTCAGTTAACAGCCATCGATCGATCGCTCGGGTTCAGTAACGCGTAGCCTGCAGTGCAATCGCTCGGGTTCAGTTAGAGCCCAACGCCTCACTCGGGTTCAGTTAGAGCCAATGCCTCTCACACACACGCGTACGTGTACGAGAGAAACGTGCATCGCACGGCCCCCGGCCTCCCACCGTAACCGACCACTCCCCGAAATTTTCCTCGCCCTCGCTTCTACCATGGTTTTTTCCGTCATGGACGGCCCAAAGAATGTCATGCAGCTGCGTCTCCGGCCCGTCCAGGACAAAAAGCCCATTTTCTGTCATGAGTTTTTGTCATAGAAGTAGGAGCCCACCACATCTATGATGATACCGGGTTTTGTCACAATTATCGTCATAGAAGTGTCATATGTATGACAGAAAAAAAAAATTCGTTAGGCCCAAAATGTCACGGATGTGTCTTTTTTTGTAGTGACAGTAGGTGGAAAGCGCACAGTGCTATGAGCTTATCGCTCGTATTACAGGACAAGACGCATTTAATGCGTAGCTTAGGTGTCCCCTTGCTTTATTGGGGACGGGGGCGAGGCCCGTCCCGTCCGTCGCCGCTCCTCCTTGCTTCGACGCGCGCCCTGGCTAGCAACGCATGCGGCGCCATGTAGGCAGGCAGGCAACTGAGGTGGCGCGATGGTGGAGCCTCCACGAAGATCTGCATGCCGCCACGCAGGCGCTTGATGAGTTTTCACAGAGCTGCGTGTTGCCACACGGTGCCCGCCCAATGGTTGAAATTTGGCAGCTGCATGTGAACGGTGGTGGAGACTTCGTTGGTGCAGGCCTGGTAGTGGCCCTGCTGGCGTCCTCGGTGAGGGCCTTGCCGGGTGGCCCGTCAAGGGTCTTGCCGTGGCCTTTGTAAATCCCGCAAGGGCCTTGCCGGGGGTCTGGTGGCCTTCCTCGACAAGGATCCTGTAGAGGATCGTCGTCTTCTAATCCTCATCTGATCTTGAGTGTTCCTTGTCTTCACAAAGATCTGCATGCCACCATGGAGGTGCTTCCCGAGCCCTGGCCCAACGTGATTTTGGAGACCGTGGGCTCAAGGGTGGCTCGCTTTGTTGGTGCGGGGGCGAGCTGCCCCGGCAAGGGTCTTGCCGGGGCTGCCGAGGCTGCCCTGGCAAGGGTCTTGCCGGGGGAACCTGCTTCGTCCCTCTGCTCTTTGTGGTCTTGGCCTTGGCGTTGCTCTGGTTATCTTGGGCTTCGGTCTTACCTTGGCTCACCTCCCCTGTTCTGCTTGGTGTGACCGTGGGCGCGGCTCGGACTGCCCGTGCACAGGTAAAGGGGTACAAAAGTGTGCCCCTCCTTTTGTACACCAACAAGTAATATTTTTTTAGAAGTTGTAACAGTAGCAATAGTAATAATAACGTAGCAAGAACAATATGCGAAAATCTTGTAGGCATTGGATCAGTGATTTTGTTGGATGGTATTCATCATATAACAGTTATAACCTAGGGCGACATAAAACTAGCTCCCTTTCGTCAATATAATGTAGGCATGTATTCCGTAAATAGTCATACGTGCTTACAGAAAATAACTTGCATGCCATCTTTTGTCCTACCCTCCCGTGGTAGCGAGGTCCATAAGGAAACTAAGGTATATTAAGGCCTCCTTTTAATAGAGAACCGAAACAAAGCATTAATACATAGTGAATACATGAACTCCTCAAACTACGGTCATCACTGGAAATTATCCCAATTATTGTCACCTTGGGGTTTACGGATCATAACACGTAACAAGTGCATAACTTTGAAGATCGGATCAAGAACATAGATATAATGGTGAAAATATAAACGGTTCAGGTCTGAAATCATGGCACTCGGGCCCTAGTGACAAGCATTAAGCATAGCAAAGTCATAGCAACATCAATCTCAGAACATAGTGGATACTAGGGATCAAGCCCTAACAAAACTAACTCGATTACATGATGAATCTCATCCAACCCATCACTGTCTAGCAAGCCTACGAAGAAATTACTCACTCCCAGCGGTGAGCATCATGAAATTGGTGATGGAGGATGGTTGGTGATGACGAAGACCGAAGATCCCCCTCTCCGGAGCCCCGACGGACTCTAGATCTGGCCTCCCGATGAAGAACATGAGGTGGCCGTGGCACTGTATCGTAAAATGCGATGAAACTTCCTTCCTATTTTTTCTAAGATAATATGAATTTATAGTATCCAGAATAGGGTTGAAGGAGCCTCATGGGCCCCACTACCCACCAGGGCGCGCCCTGGTGCCTAGTGGGAAGCTGCCCCCCTCCAGTGGGTCTTGATTCCAATATATTTTTACTTATTCTAAAATAATTCTCCAAAAAGTTTCATCCAATTCCGAGAGCTTTTATTTTTGCATGAAAACAACACCATGGTAGTTCTATTGAAAACAACGTCAGTCCGGGTTAGTTTCATTCAAATCATGCAAATTAGAGTCCAAAACAAGAGCAAAAGCGTTAGGAAAAGTAGATACGACGGGGACGTATCACTCGGGGGCTGCCATTCCAGTCCCGAGGGTTGCCGGCTTCAGCATGGGGACTGTCATTCCGGCCCCAGGGGTTGCCGGTTTCGATCCGACTCCGGGGGCCGCTGGCTCCGGCTCGGGGGCTGTCGACTCGGCTCCCGTTCAAGCTGTCGTCCTCACGGTGGCGGAAGCACCATCCTGGGTGCAACCGATCCTCACCTTTTTGGCGAGCGGTGAACTCCCAGACGATGAAGTCACGGCCCGAAAAGTGCAACACCGGGCCTCTGCCTACAACATCATCAACCGCAAACTCGTCAAGCACAGCGACCAACGTCTTCCAGCACTGCATCAAATCGGACAAGGGGCTCGAGATCCTCCGCGACATCCACCGGGGCAAGTGCGGGCACCACGCCGCCTTGAGGGCCCTCATGGCCAAAGCATTCCGACATGGCTTTTACTGGCCCACGGCCTTGAAGGACGATGAGCAACTGGTCCGCGAGTGCAAGGACGCCAGCACTTTAGCACACGCAGTCACTAGCCGACTGCGGCTCTCTAGACCATCCCCATCACATGGCCCTTTCTCGTCTGGGGCCTTGACATAGTGGGGGCCTTCAAGACCGCCAAAGGCGGCCTGACGCATCTATTGGTGGCCATAGACAAATTTACCAAGTGGGTCGAGGCAAGTCCGATCAAGAAGCTTGACGGGCCCACAGGCGTCAAGTTCATCAAAGACATCACCGTCCGCTACGGCGTCCCCCACAGCATCATCACCGACAACGGCACCAACTTCGCCAAGGGTGCGTTGGCCCGCTTCTACTCTTGTCTCTGGCATCTGGTTTGGCCTGGCCTTCGTTGCGCACCCCCAGTCGAACAGCTAGGTGGAGTGGGCAAACGACCTGATCCTGGCCGGCATCAAGCCATGACTCTTCGAGCCGCTTGTGCGCTCACCCAGCAGTTGGATCGAGAAGTTGCTGATAGTCCCCTGGAGTCTCCAGTCCACACCCAACTGGTCCACAGGCTTCACCCCTTTCTTCCTCGTATACGGAGCCGAGGCAGTCATCCCCACGGACCTCGAGTTCGACTCGCCCCGGGTCACCATGTACACAAAGGCTGAAGCAAAGGAAGCACATGAAGACGGCGTCAATCTGCTTGAAGAAGCGCACCTGCTGGCCCTCAGCCAAGTCAGCCATATACTGATACGTCTCCAACGTATCTATACTTTTTTACTGTTCCATGCTATTATAGTATCAATCTTGGATGTTTTATATTCATTTACAAGCAACTTTATATAATTTTTTGGGACTAACCTATTAACTTAGTGCCCAGTGCCAGTTGCTTTTTTTCGCCTGTTTTTGACTTTTCTGAAAATCAATATCAAACGGAGTCCAAACAAAGAAGAAACTTTGGATTAATTTTTTCTGGACCAGAAGAGACCCTAGAAGGTTCGGGGGAATATTAGAAGACCCACGTGGGCACGCTCCAAGGGGGCACCCCACAGGCTTGTGGGCCCCTTGCAGAGCGTCTTGACCTAATTTTGCCTCTATAAATACCCAAATATTCCCCTCAGATCGAAGGGCACCATGAAATAATTTTTCCGCCGCCGCAAGTATCTGTTCTCGTGAGATCCCTTCTGGAGGCCTCCGCCGGAGGGGGTTTTGATCATGGGGGGCTCTACATCAACCTTGCTTCCCTTCTGATGATGCGTGAGTAGTTTACCACAAACCCACATGTCCATAGTTAGTAGCTAGATGGCTTCTTCTCTCTCGATGTTCTTCAATACAATGTTCTCCTTGATGTTCTTGGAGTTCTATCCGATGTAATTCTTTTTTGCGGTGTGTTTGTTGGGATCCAATGAATTGTGAGTTTATGATCAGATTATCCATGAATATTATTTGAGTTTTCTCTGAAATGTTTTATGCATGATTGTTATAGCTTCGTATTTCTTCTCTGATCTATTGATTTGGTTTGTCCAACTAGATTGATTTATCTTGCAATGGGAAGAGGTGCTTTGTAATGGGTTTGATCTGGCGGTGCTCAATCCCAGTGACAGAAGGGGACATGACACGTATGTATCGTTTCTATTAAGGGTAAAAAGATGGGGTTTATTCATGCGTGAGTTTATCTTGTCTACATCATGTCATCTTTCTTAAGGCGTTACTCTGTTCTTTATGAACTTAATACTCTCTAGATTCATGTTGGATATCGGTCGATGTGTGGAGTAATAGTAGTAGATGTACAATCGTTTTGATCTACTTGTCTCGGAGGAGATGCCTATATACATGATCATTGCCTTGGATATGTCATGATTATTTGCTTTTCTATCAATTTCCCAACAGTAATTTGTCTACCCACTGTATGTTATTTTCTTGAGAGAAGCCTCTAGTGAAAACTATGGCCCCGGATCTACTTTTATCATGTACTAAAATCCAAAAATACCTTGCTGCAATTTTTCTTTCTTTACTTTATTTTATATTTTTGTGCGATCTATTTATCTACCACCATACAATTTAATCTTGCAATTAACCGTCGAGGGATTGATAACCCCTTCTTCGTGTTGGGTGCAAGGATTTGTTATCTTGTCTGCAGGTATTGTTAATGAGCTGTTGCGTGCTTCTCCTACTGGATTGATAACCTTGGTTCTTAACCGAGGGAAATACTTATCTCTACTATATTGCATCATCCTCTGCTCTTTGAGGAAATCCCAACGCAGCTCACAAGTAGCAGGAAGAATTTCTGGCGTCGTTGTCGGGGAGACATCGTCAACATCTTTCAAGTACCTACGCATAAACTTTCATCTCCTTGCATTCATTTTATTAGCCTTTGCCTCTCATTTTCATCTCCCCCACTTCTAAAAGTTTTTACAAAAAATTACAAAATATATTTTGTTTGCCTTTTTCTTGTTTGCTTGCTTGACCACTTTATCGTTATGGCTAGTTCTTCCCTTGTTTCGTGTACCCCTGAAAATGAAGTTCTCAATTTAAGCAAAGGGGGGAGAGAATTTAAAAGATACTTGGTATAGGATTTGTGATGCTCATAATAGATCAACTCGTAAGCAATCCATTATTGTCCTTCTTCGCAATTTTTATGTGGGCCTTACTACTTGATTTAGATTTGTTCTTGATACTATTACCGAAGGGAATTTCTTGATTAGTCCCCCTATGGATGCTTTCAATGCTATGGGAAATTTAGTGGGATCACCACCTATCACTATCAATGAAACAACTTTAACCCTGGAACATGTTATTCAAAGACTAGATGTTATTGAAAATAAAATTCCTACCATAGAACATATTGAAAATATTGATAAAAAGATCCACAATCATGTCACTCAATTCGGATCAAAGGTAGGTATTACTCTTAAAGTGTTGAAAGAGAAAGTACCTATGATTAATGAAAGGGTGGAGCAAAGTCCCGCTAGAATTGGTAAGTTGGAAGAAATCATTAGCAATTTAGGTTACGCTTTTTCTTCTGTCAAAACTTGTGAAAAAACTCCTCTAGCAAGAATTTCAAGTTTATGTATGTTCCAAAAGATAATGGTGCTACTTCTAGTAATGGAAGTCAAGATCTTAAAATGATTAGTGTTCATCCCAACTTTGTTGATTTAATTAAGGAGCCAATCTACGAGAATAAATTCCTAAACTTTGTTCCTAGGAGCATGATCATTAAAAATATGCATGCTAGAATCCTTGGGAATTATGGATGTGAGATTGAGGAGTTGGAATTGAGGAGAACAATACTTGAAACTATGCATTATGCCTAGCTAGGGGCGTAAAACAATAGCGCTAGTTGGGAGGTAACCCAATAGTTATCTTTATTTTGTTGTTTATTTTTCTGTTTTCTTGTGTTCACACAATTATGCTACTGTTATGATTGTGTTTTTATGCTTTAATTAGTGTCTTTGCCAAGTAAAGCCTTTAGGATGATTTGGATGATAGTTGATTTCATTCTGTGAAAAAATAGAAACTTTTGTGCCCAGTTTTGGAATTTTGTAAATTCACATAAACGTGTTTTTGCTCTGATTTTTTCAAATAATTGATATATAAATTTCCCACATCGTCCTAATTTTTCCGGCAGGCGGCGGGGGCGGCGGATGCGGTGTGGGCGGGGCAGCGGGGCGCCGGCGTGGGGGGTTGGGGGAGGTGGTGTGGTGTGGGCTGGGCAGCGGGGCACCGGCGTGTGGGGTTGGGGGAGGTGGTGCGGTGTGAGCGGGGCAGCGGGCGCCGGTGGGGGAGGTCGAGGCGGCAGGTGCGGTGTGGGCGGGCAGGGCACCGTGCGGGCGGCAAGGCGGCGGCGGTGGTGACGTCAGGGGTCGGGCGGCAGGCGGTGGGTTCTCTCGAGGGCGGCGGTTGCAGGGAACAGGGAGAGAGAGGAGTGCGAGGTGGGGGTGGCCGTTAGGGCCGTTTGTACCTTTTTTCTTTGCCGTCTGCTAGCGGACGACAAAGAATCTTTGCCGTCAGCTAGCAGATGACAAAGAGGGGGGATGGGCCAGTCTCCAGGGCTGGCCTCCACTGGACCCCACCCCTCCTCTTTGCCGTCTGCTAGCGGTCGACACAGATTCTTTGTCGTCCGCTAGCACACGACAAAGAATTGGCTGATGGCAAATAGGATCTTCGCCATTGCTACCTCTTGAGCACTGCGTTGGATTTCCCCGAAGAGGAGAGGATGATGCAGTAAAGTAGCGTAAGTATTTCCCTCAGTTTTTGAGAACCAAGGTATCAATCCAGTAGGAGGCCACTCACAAGTCCCTCAGACCGCACAAAACGATAGCTACTCGCAACCAACGCGATTAGGGGTTGTCAGTCCCTTCACGGTCACTTACGAGAGTGAGATCTGATAGAGATGATAGATAATATTTTTGGTATTTTTGATATAGAGATGCAAAGCAAAAAGTGAAAGGCAAAGTAAAAACAAAGCAAGTATAAAAGTGATGGAGATTGATATGATGAGAATAGACCCGGGGGCCATAGGTTTCACTAGTGGCTTCTCTAAAGAGCTTAAGTATTCTACGGTGGGTGAACAAATTACTGTTGAGCAATTTACAGAATTGAGCATAGTTATGAGTATATCTAGGTATGATCATGTATATAGGCATCACGTCCGTGACAAGTAGACCAAAACGATTCTGCCTCTACTACTATTACTCCACTCATCGACCGCTATCCAAAGATGCATCTAGAGTATTAAGTTAAAAAGCGAGTAATGCCTTAAGCAAGATGACATGATGTAGAGGAATAAATTCATGCAATATGATAAATACCCCATCTTGTTATCCTCGTTGGCAACAATACAATACGTGCCTTGCAACCCTTTCTGTCACTGGGTAAGGACACCGCAAGATTGAACCCAAAGCTATGCACTTCTCCCATTGCAAGAACTACCAATATAGTTGGCCAAACCAAACAGATAATTCGAAGAGACTTGCAAAGATAACCAATCATACATAAAAGAATTCAGAGAAGATTCAAATATTATTCATAGATAAGCTGGATCATAAACCCACAATTCATCAATCTCAACAAACACACTGCAAAAATAAGATTACATCAAATAGATCTCCACGAGAGAGGGGGAGAACATTGTATTGAGATCCAAAAAGAGAGAAGAAGCCATCTAGCTACTAGCTATGGACCCGAAGGTATGAAGTAAACTACTCACACTTCATCGTAGGGGCTATGGTGATGATGTATAAGCCCTCTGTGGTGGATGCCCTCCGTGAGCTCCTAACAGGCCCCAAGATGGGATCTCGTGGATACAGGAAGTTGCGGCGGCGGAATTAGGTTTTTGGCTCCTGTTCTGATCGTTTGGGGGTACGTAGGTATATATAGGAGGAAGGAGTACGTCGGTGGAGCGACAGGGGGCCCACGAGGTAGGGGGGCGCGCCCCCCACCCTCGTGGTCGCCTCTTTCGTTCCTTGGAGTAGGGTCCAAGTCCCCTGGATCACGTTCGGTGAGAAAATCACGTTTCCGAAGGTTTCATTCCGTTTGGACTCCGTTTGATATTATGTTTCTTCGAAACACTGAAATAGGCAAAAAACAGCAATTCTGAGCTGGGCCTCCGGTTAATAGGTTAGTCCCAAAAATAATATAAAAGTGGAAAATAAAGCCCAATATAGTCCAAAATAGTAGATAAAGTAGCATGGAGCAATCAAAAATTATAGATACGTTGGAGACGTATCAGCCATCAGCCAGCTCTTTGTCATCTATTTTTTGTAAGCAGACGGCAAAGACCTTCTTTGCCGTCCGCTAGCTGACAGCAAAGAACTGACCGATGGAAAATTCTCTGATTCCAGTAGTGACATAATTATGAGCATAATTCAGGTTTCTACAAACTATTCTGTTTTTGACAGATTCTGTTTTTGATGCACGGTTTTGCTTATTTTGATGGAACTATGGATTGTATCAGGGGTTATAAGCCGCGGAGGAGTTAGAATTCAATAGATATAATGTAAAAATAAAATATGAATGGATTTGTTGGAATACTCTTTATGCTTCACTTAAAACTTTTGAGCTAGGCAGTTGCTCTAGTGCTTCACTTAAATCTTTCTGAGCATGGCGGTGATTATATTTTGAAGAAATATTTGCACTCTCATGCTTCACTTATCTTTTTGAGATTTGATAAGATTATGTTTTGAAGAAACATTTGCACTCTCATGCTTCACTTATATCCTTTTGAGAGTTGAAAATAGTAATGGTAATTTGCACAAGATATGCATTTAGTCCAAATGTGATGAATATCCAAGAAGGATATAATAAAAACTTTCATGAAGATTATTGGAAATGATAAGTTTGATTCCTTGCAACAGTTTTGTGGTATGGAGACGATAATATGTGAGCCATGTTAGTGAGTAATTATGCTTTAGTAAGAATATTGGTGTTAAGGTTTGTGATTCCCTATGCATGCACGAAAGTCAATAGTTATGCAACGAGGTTACATCCTTCTTGTGGTGCATTATTCAGTGTTAGTTATGCTCAATGCATGTTTATGACCGTTTGAATTTTTTTCGGCCGTCGCTTCTCAACCTATTTGCTAGCCTTCATTTGTACTAAGCGAGAATACCGCTCATGCATATAAACTATTAAACCCAAAGTTGTGCCAAATGAGTCCACCATACCTACCTATGTGCGGTATTCAAATGTGTCCTAAGTAAATTTGCATGAGCCAACTCAAATTATTCAAAATAAACTTCTGTTTTTGTGTGCCTGTACCGCTCACGTGGCGGCAGGGGGTGGCCGATATCTTTCATGCTAGGCGGGTTATTCCCATGATGAGTGTTTATTCACTTGTCATTGCACGAGAAAGTGGCAGGTAATGGGAATGCCCAGTACCACAATGAATCAAAGATAATAATAACAAAATTCCTTGGAAAGTGTTGGTATGGAAGGCACCCGCGGATATGGCTAGCCATGGATAGTGAAAGAATGGTGGAAAGGAAATGAAGTTTATTTTCTGTTTGGGAACCACCTATAATGTGTCTAGCATGGAATATGTTGGGAACTCTCGGTCGTAGGCGTTGACAGGAAAAGCATGCCTCTCAAAATAATTGTATCCCTAATTTAAGCTTTGAGCTCTCACACCTGTGTAAATCTCTGCTTCCCTCTACGAAGGGCCTATCTATTTACTTTTATGCAATTTTTATTTTTGTTTTGAGTCTGCATCTTCTCTTATAAAGCACCAACTAGGGAACACTATTGTCATACTTGTGCATTAGGTGTAGCTAATATTTGAGTCTGTTTCATGGTTGGATCAATGATTGAGCATAATGGGCTAATGATAACTTTCTCTAGTGTTGATAGTTTGAGGACATGGTTGCTTGTTGATATGCTTTAGTATTTATGTCTTCATCTCAAATTATAGACTATTGCTTTGAATCACTCAAACTCAAATGTCCATGCAACAAAAGAAAAGATTATATGATGAATATGATATGTAGCATTCCACATAAAAAAATCTGTTTTTATCATTTACCTACTAGAGGATGAGAAGGAATTATATACTAGCAGGGCATGCGCCGCTACCACAACAAGAAGATCAAGCCCCTCATGTTTCGCGAGGGCGACATGGTGCTCTAGCTCGTCGAGCGGACAACCGGCCAGCACAAGTTGTCCTCCCCATTGGAGGACCCCTTCATCATCAGCAAGGCCCTGCACTAAAGAAATGCATACTACCTCATCGACTCACAGAAGACGAACAAAGTGCAAGAGAGACGCCTCTGGCGAAGAAAACGAGCGCCCCTGGAACGCGGAGCTCCTACGTCCGTTTTACAGTTGAACGCATGTATGTATGTATCTCTACCTTTTTGGAATTAATGAAAGCAGCGGGTCCCCTGAACAACAGTCGGGGCTACCTTTTTCGGTTATATCAGGTCTTTTTTACGTACTTCGCTGCTTTTATCCCCTTCCAGGTCGACACATCCGGCTCGGGGACTTGAGGTCCCGCCAGCTAGACCGCTCCTCGCCCTTTCCTTAGCCAGCTTCGTTGCATGCGCGCTGCCAAAGCCCTCTCTTCACCTCAAGGCACAGTCCGGCTCCCGGTTGTCCGGCTGTGAAGAACCAAAGATTGGAAGCGTCCTCACATGAAAAACAGCTAAGGAAGAGCATTCGGCTTGGCCGAAACGACGCCCTTTTTTCTTCACCTATCGCCGCATGACCGACTGCACTCCAGCCGGCTTCGCCGCCTGTAGAGCCTGATACGTCCATTTTGCATCATGTTTTCCTACTGTTATTTATAATGTTTTTGATCAATATAATACCTTGTGGAGCAATTCTAGTGCCTTTTCTCTCTTAATTTGTAAGATTTATATGAAGAGGGGGATTGCCGGCGACTGGAATTCTGGACCTGAAAAAGCTATGTCAGAGATACCTATTCTGCACATCTCCCAATGAGCTGAAACTTCATGGGGAATTATCTTGGAAATAATAAAAAATATTGGAAGAAATAAATACTAGAGGGGGGCACCCAGGTGCCCACGAGGCAACAGGGCACCCCCACCCCCTAGGCGCACCCTGGTGGCTCGTGGGGCCCCTGTCTAGCCTCGGGTGCCCATCTTCTCGTATATTAGTCCATTTGCCTTCGAAAAATTAAGCATAGGAACTTCGGAACGAAGTGCCGCCGTCTCGAGGCGGAACCTGGGCAGGAGCTCTTTTGATCTCCGGCGGAGAGATTCTGCCGGGGAAACTTCCCGCCATGAGGGGGAATTTGAAGCCATCATCATCACAAACAACCCTCTCATCGTGGGAGGGACAATCCTCATCAACATCTTCACCAACACCATCTCATCTCAAACCCTAGTTCATCTCTTGTATGCAATATTTGTCACAAAACCTCAGATTGGTACACGTTGGTTGCTAGTAGTGTTGATTACATCTTGTAGTTGATGCTAGTTTGTTTATTTGGTGGAACATTATATTCAGATCCTTAATGATATTCTATACCCCTATGATATTGAGCATGAATATGATTAGTGAGTAGTACTTCATTTCTTGAGGACATGGGAGAAGTCTTGTCATAAGTAATCATGTGAATTCGGTATTCGTTCGATATTTTGATGATATGTATGTTGTTGCTTCCTTTAGTGCTGTTATGTGAACGTCGACTACATGACACTTCACCATATTTGGGCCTAAGGGAAGGCATTGTGGAGTAGTAATTAGATGATGGGTTGCTAGAGTGACAGAATCTTAAACCCTAGTTTATGCGCTATTCCGTAAGGGGCTGATTTGGACCCATATGTTTCATGCTATAGTTAGATTTACCTTAATTCTTCTTTCATACTTGTTGCGGATGCTTGTGAGAGGGGGTAATCATAAGTGGGAGGCTTGTTCAAGTAAGAATATAAACCAAGCATTGGTCCACCCACATATCAAATTATCATAGTAGCGAACGCGAATCGAACAAACATGATGAAAGTGACTAGATGAAATTCCTGTGTGTCCTCAAGAGCGCTTTACTTGCTATAAGAGAAAGTTCCGGCCTATCCTTTGCTACAAAAAGGATTGGGATACCTTGCTGCACCTTTTTTACTATTGCTACTTGTCGCTCGTAACAAATTACCTTGTTATCAAACTATCTGTCATTGATAATTTTACTGCTTGCAGAAAATACCTTGCTGAAAATCGCTTGTTATTTCCTTCTGCTCCTCGTTGGGTTCGACACTCTTACTTACCGAAAGGACTACGATTGATCCCCTATACTTGTGGGTTATCAAGACTCTTTTCTGGCACCGTTGCCGAGGAGTGAAGCACCTTTGGCGAGTGGAATTTGGTAAGGAAAATTTATATTACGTGCTGAAATTTACTGTCACTTGTTACTATGGAAAACAATCCTCTAAGGGGTTTGTTCGGGTCATCTTCACCCTGACTTGAGGCACAAAGAGTTGCCCCTTGACCTACTGAATCTACTGAAAATATTTATTATGAGATTCCTTTGGGTATGGTAGAAAAACTGCTAGCTAATCCTTCTGGAGAAGATGGAACAAAACATCCCGATATGCACTTAATATATTTGGATGAAGTTTGTGGATTATTTAAGCTTGTAGGTTTATCCGAGGATGGAGTTAAGAAGAAGGTTTTCTCTTTACCTTTGGAGGGAAATACATTGACATGGTATCGGCTATGTGATGATATTGGAATGTGGGATTGGAATCGATTGAGATTGGAATTTCATCAGAAGTTTTATCCTATGCATCTGGTTCACCGTGATCGGAATTATATATATAGTTTTTGGCCTCGTAAAGGAGAAAGCATCACTTAAGCTTGGGGGAAGCTTAAGTACATGATGTACACATGCCCCAACCATGCGCTCTCAAGAGAAATTATCTTACAAAATTTTTATGCTTGACTTTCTCATAATGATCAAACTATGCTTGATTGTTCTTGTACTAGTTCCTTTATGAAGAAAACTATTGAATTGATATGGGATCTTCTGGAGGATTAAATGCAACTCTGAAAATTGGGTTATCGACAAAGGTAATGAGCCAGGTATAATACTCGTGTTCGATTGTGTTAAATCTTTTATGGATACTAGTCCTTTTCATAAGTTTAGCACTAAATATGGGCTTGACTCTGAGATAGTAGCTTCCTTTTGTGAATCGTTTGCTACTCATGTTGATCTCCCTAAGGATAAGTGGTTTAAATATCATCCCCTTATTAAAGAAAATATTGAGGAACCCGTTATAATTAAATATGAAACTATCATTTACAATGTTGATCCAGTTGTGCCTACTGCTCATATTGAGAAACCACCTTTTCCTGTTAGGATAAAAGAATATGCTAAAGCTTCAACTATGGTTAATAAAATTAATATCAGAACAGCTAAACCCTCTGAACAATTTAAAGTTGAACCTAATATTGCTAGGTTTAAAGATCTCTTTGCTGATAATAATTATGTGCATGTTATCTACTTTTACGATGATGCTGCTAGAATTGCCAAACCTGTTAGAAATTAATGGGATATGCTAGATAAGAATAAACCCGTAGTGGTCATGTAAGTCATTTGTTGAAATTGGATTTCATTTCTATCATGGTTTATGTGACATGGGTGCTAGTGTTAGTGATATTCATTTTACACTATATCAAGAAATTGTGAATGATATTGCACCCGCTGAGATTGAAGATATTCGATATTGATGTCACTATTAAGCTTGCAAATAGAGATACTATTTCACCACTTGGGATTGTTAGAGATGTTGAAGTCTTATGTGCTAAGATCAAATACCCCACTGATTTCTTAGTACTTGGTTCTCTTTTTGTCCCATTATATTCGGTAGACCTTTTTTGAATACTGTTAATGCTAAAATTAATTGTGTCAAAGAAAAGGTTAGAGTTAAGTTCAGTGATGTATCTCATGAATTAAATTTCTCTAAGTTTAAGACAACCTCATGATAAAGAATTGCTTAGTAGGGATGAAATTATTGGTCTTGCTTCTATTGTCGTACCTCCTATTGATCCGTTAGAAAAATATTTGCTAGACCATGAAAATGATATGCATATGAATGAAAGAAATGAAATAGATAAGATGTTCTTTGATCAACCACCTATCCTTAAACACAATTTGCCTGTTGAAACTCTGGGAGGTCCTCCTCCACCTAATTAAGGGTGATCCTGTGTTTTAATTGAAGCAATTGCCTGATGCATTGAAATATGCTTATCTTGAAGAAAAGAAGATATATCATGTTATTATTAATGCTAACCTTACAGAGCATGAAGATAAAAGATTACATAAAATTCTAAAGAAGAACCGCGCTGCTATTCGATATACCTTGGATGATCTTAAGGGCATTAGTCCCACTCTATGTCAGCACAAGATTTATATGGAGCCTGATGCTAAACCAGTTGTCGATCATCAACGACGATTAAATCCTAAGATGAAGGATGTGATAAGAAGTGAAATATTAAAGCTTCTGAAAGCAGGTATAATCTATCCCATAGCTGATAGTAGATGGGTCAGTCCTGTTCATTGTGTTCCTAATAAAGGAGGCATTACCATTGTTCCTAATGATAAAAATGAACTCATTCCACAAAGAATAGTAACTGGTTATAGGATGGTAATTAATTTCAGAAAACTAAACAAAGCTACTAGAAAAGATCATTACCCCTTGCCTTTTATTTATCAAATGTTAGAAAGATTGTCTAAGCATACACACTTTTGTTTCCTTGATGGATATTCTAGTTTCTCTCAAATACCTATGTCACAAGAAGATCAAGAGAAACCCACTTTTACTTGTACCTTTGGAACTTATGCTTATAGACGTATGCCTTTTGGTTTATGCAATGCACCTCCTAACTTTCAAAGATGTATGACTGCTATATTCTCTTGTTTTTGTGAAAAGATTGTGGAGGTTTTCATGGATGATTTTTCCGTTTACGGGACTTATTTTGATGATTGCTTAAGCAACCTTGATTGAGTTTTGCAGAGATGTGAACAAACCAGTCTTGTCTTGAATTGGGAGAAGTGCCACTTTATGGTGAACGAAGGTATTTTCTTGGGCATAAAATTTTTGAAAGAGGTATTGAAGTAGATAAAGCTAAGGTTGATGTAATTGAGAAAATGCCATGTCCTAAAGATATAAGAGGTATAAGAAGTTTACTTGGTCATGCTGGTTTCTATAGAAGGTTTATTAAATATTTCTCTAAAATTAATAGGCCTCTTACTAATCTCTTGCAAAAAGATGTTCCATTTGTTTTTGATGATGATTGCGTAGAAGCCTTTGAAACATTTAAGAAAGCCTTAACTTCTGCACCTATTGTTCAACCACCTGATTGGAACTTGCCTTTTGAAATTATGTGTGATGCTAGTGACTATGATGTTGGTGTTGTTCTAGGACAAAGAGTTGATAAGAAATTAAATGTTATCCATTATGCTACTAAAACCCTAGACATTGCTCAAAGAAATTATGCTACCACTGAGAAGGAATTTCTAGTAGTTATGTTTGCATGTGATAAATTCAGATCTTATATTGTTGATTCTAAAGTAACCATGCACACTCATCATGCTGCTATTAAATATCTTATGGAAAAGAAAGATACTAAACCTAGACTCATTAGATGGGTTCTTCTGCTACAAGAATTTGATTTGCATATTACTGATAGGAAGGGAGCTGAGAATCCTGTAGCTGATAATTTGTCTAGATTGGAAAATATTCTTTATGGCCCACTTCCTATTGATGATAGTTTCCTTGTTGAACAACTAGCTGTTATAAATGATACTAGTAGTCCTCCTTGGTATGCAGACTATGATAATTACATTGTTGCTAAATATATATACCACCTAGTTTCATGTACCAACAAAATAAAAAGTTCTTCTTTGATTTGAGACATTACTTTTGGGATGACCCACATCTTTATAAAGAAGGAGTAGATAGTATTATTAGATGTTGTGTCCCTGAGCATGGACAAGAAAAAATCCTACGGAAGTGTCATTCCGAGGCATACGGAGGACACCACGCTGGAGACAGAACTGCACACAAGTTATTACAATCTGGTTTTAATTGGCCTACTCCCTTCAAGGACGCACGTAAGTTTGTCTTAGCTTGTGATGAATGTCAAAGAATTGGTAATATTGGTAGACGTCAGGAAATGCCTATGAATATTCATTTGTTATTGGATCATTTGATGTTTGGGGATTTGATTATATGGGACCTTTTCCTTCCTCTAATGGGTATGCACATATTCTAGTTGTTCTTGCTCATGTTACTAAGTGGGTAGAAGTTATTCCAACTAGTAGTGCTGATCATAACACATCTATTAAAATGCTTAAAGAAGTTATTTTCCCGAGGTTTGGAGTCCCTAGATATTTAATGATTGATGGTGGTTCACATTTTATTCATGGTGCTTTTCGTAAACTGCTTGCTAAATATGATGTTACCCATAAAATTGCATCTCCTTATCACCCTCAATCTAGCGGTCAAGTTGAATTGAGCAATAGAGAAATAAAGTTAATCTTGCAAAAGACCGTCAATAGATCTAGAAAGAATTGGTCTAAGATACTTGATGATGCTTTATGGGATTATAGAACTGCTTATAAAAACCCCATGGGGATGTCTCCATCTAAAATGGTCTATGGAAAAGCATGTCATTTACCTCTTGAGCTAGAACATAGAACATACTGGGCAATCAAAGAATTGAATTATGATCTTAAACTTGCCGGTGAGAATAGGTTATTTGATATTAGCTCGTTAGATGAATGGAGAACCCAAGCTTATGAAAATGCCAAGTTGTTTAAAGAAAAAGTTAAAAGATGGCATGATAAAAGAATTCAAAAATGAGAATTCAAAGTGGGTGAGTATGTTATATTGTACAATTCTCGTTTCAGATTTTTTGCTGGAAAACTTCTCTCATGGGAAGGACCGTATATCATTGAAGAAGTTTATCGTTATGGAGCCATTAAGATCAACAACTCCAAAGGCACTAGTCCGAAGGTGGTCAATGGACAAAGAATAAAGCACTATTTCTTAGGTGCACCTATTAATGTTGAAACTAACATTATTCAAACTATGACACCGGAAGAACACATAAGAGAGACCTTCCAGAACACTCTAGAACCCTGAAAAGGAATAGGTATGTGATACGATAAGTGAACCTACTCAAAAAATTCTATAAAAATACTTTTTGTCAATTTTGAGATATTATAAAAAATACCAAAATAAGAAACAGCCGAGGAGACCCCCGAGGTGGACATGAGGCACCAGGGCGCGCCCTGGTGGCTCATGGGCCCCTCGTGAGCCTTCCTGATTCCATTTTCTTCTAGAATACTTGTTTTGCAAGATAAAAATTCTTTATGTAGACTCCCAGACGTTTTGACCACCGTATCACAGAAATCTCCTCTGTCCTTGTTTCATGTTATTTTTCAGACAGATCTAGATTGCCCTGGCTCCACCAAGGACAAGTTCTACGAGAAGGTCATCAACCCCTACCTACCGGATGTGATGAAAAACCCTCAAGCCACTGAGATGCGTGAGGGCGTGCTTCACATTCGGGGTTTTCAAGGGCCCAAGAAGACCGTATGCATGGAGGGTAGGCTTGAAGCAGTGGAGCAAGAGATCTTCAAGTGTCAAGGGATGGTGGAACATGGACTCAACGCCAACCACTCCATGATCATGGAATTCACCCGTGATCACAAAGTGGATGGACAGTCGATGGGAGACATTATCTTCAAGCTCAACGATCGAATCGATTATCTCCAGGGCCGAATCTATGATCTTCAAAATCAAAATTTTGAGTATGAGGCAAGATTTAAAGGTATGAGTTTAGCTGCAAGTTTCAGGACTCTGGAGACTCGTTCGTCCTTTTATGAAGGGGAACCTATGCCATGGAAGCTGGAGGACAAGCTCACTACTTCACCACCATCATCTCCGAAGAAAGAAACTTGAGTACACGGGTATGGGCACTCCCCTTAGCTTATGCCAAGCTTGGGGGAGGCACCCCTGTATTGTATCACCATCACTTTTATTATCTTTACCTATCTTAGTTGGATCTTTAGCTATTTCATGATTTAGTTGAATAAAAGTTTAGTATTATTTATGTTGAGTGCTAGTTTCGTGATATATCTCTCTATGTAATCGAGTTGGGAGTTATATAATAAAATAGTAGTTTGAGTTTGCTTCTTTACTTTTATGTTTCGATCTTAGCAATGAAAATAATGGAAAAGATCATATGATAATCTCATGGGAAGTAATGACATCACATAGGGAAAAGTATAAGTGGTAAAATTTATTGGAAGTTGACAAACATAGCATTGGTCAATGATGCAATTCATGAAAGAATTAATAAGGGAAGAGAAGATTCACATATAAATATACTATCTTGGACATCTTTTATGATTGTGAACCCCGGCCCCATTAAATATTTTATGTCAAATTGTTGACATTGGACAAGGAAGACCGTAATGAGTTATGTTTGCTTATATTCACATAAAAGCTATATTGTTGTAGATCCTCCAACATGTGGTGCTTGCTCCCTACCTTTGCTAGCCAAAAATCCGCACCAAGTAGAGATACTACTTGTGCATCCAAAAATCCTTAAACCCAGTTTCATGTCATGAGAGTCCACTATACCTACCTATGGATTGAATAAGACCCTTCAAGTAAGTTGTTATTGGTGCATAAGGCAATACAAATTGCTTCTAAATATGTATGATCTTTTATTGTAAGGGAAAATAAGCTTTGTATGGTCTTGTGATGGTAAAGAAATAAAAGTAATAGACTGCATAATAAAGGTTGCTATCACAAGGGGAAATATAAAGTGACGTTCCTTTGCATTAAGAGCTTGCATATCCAAAAATAAAAAGTGCATGACGACCTCTGCTTCCCTTTGTGAAGGGCCTATATTTTCACTTTTATGTATTTACTTTTCATGCAAGAGTCAATGGAGTTCTCCTCTATTCCTTTTTATTTTTCTCTTTTGCAAGCATCATGTGGTGGGGAAAGATCTAGGCATATATATCCAGTTGGATATAAGTGATCATGAGTTATTATTGTTGACATTACCCTAGAGGTAAATGTGTCGGCAGGAGAAATTATAAGCCCCTATCTTTCTATGTGTATGGCTGAAACTTTTGCTATATATATATATATATATATATATATATATATATATATATATATATATATACATAAACACTATTCTGATCACGGGATCACAATAATATTTTGATCACAACATGAACTTCCCGAGTAACGCGCCTGACCTTCCCCGAGTATTAGGTTGAACTTCAGCTAAAAAGTGTCCAAATGGGGCTTGCGATATACCGTCGGAAAGCTATGGACACCAATATCATGATCCAAGTTAAATTTTTGACAAAATGTAAGCGGTTTAAGAGCAGTTTTGAAAACCGTTTTTTCTTCATACAAAAAATGTGAAACGTATTTTCGACCATATTTCTAAACTGTTTATCGGAATGAGGTAAATAATATAGCGTTGGAAAGCTTCTGCAAAACCGCTCCTTCTACATGTTGAAAGTTTTCTCTAATTCCCTATGGATAAAGAGTAATTTTGAAAACCGTAAAATTTCGCAAACCGAACAGCCGAGTTCGTATTTTCAATGTAATTTCTAAACGGCTAATCCATTTGATGGAAATGATAAGGCATTGGAAAGCTTGTGAAAATGCGCTACTTTTTCATGTTAAAAGTTTTTTCTAATTTAGAATAGTTTAAAAGTAATTCAGAAAACGATACAAGTTCCATCGAGTTCGTATTTTTGAGCTAATTTTTTAACCGTACGTCTGAATGCAACAAATGATACGGCGTTGGAAAGCTTGAGAAAATGCGAGACGTTTTTGTATATATTGTTTCTCCTAATTCCTTACAGTTTTATGTCAAATTGGAAAATGGCTAAAAACGTATTTTTGGCATAATTTCTACATACTTTATCGGAATGGGGCAAATAATATACCGCTGAAAAGCTACGTAAAATGCAAAACTTTTTCATGTTGATGGTTTTCTCTGATTGCTAACCGTTTTCAAGTAATTACGAAAATGGCAAGATCATTCGTTCTGCCTTTATCGCGAAACTGATTCTTCGAAAATGCACCGCGTGGAGAACCTGAACTTCTTGGCACGTGTACTTAAACTTTCACTCTGTTTTTCACGTCCTTTTTGTGCTCGTATATCTCTATCCGCTGCTCCTAGCTCTCCATCCACTCACCGGAATTGAGCAAGTGATATACCGATGGAAAGCTGTTGTAAACACGCAACTTTCCCGTGTTGATCATTTTTTCATACTCGCAATGATTTTTAAAGTTTTTCATCTGAAATTCATTCAACGTAGTAGTTGAACTTCATGCTGTTTTCACGTTGAACTTCTGTGACGTATTTTTTTGTACACGCGCCTAAACTTCCCTCTGTACGAACCCGACCTTCGGGCTATCTTTGCAACTGTGGCTTCCCCGTCGAATATTCTGGTTAGTAGTGTTCTATATGATGTTAGTGTAATCTAGAAACGTTTTTAGCAACTAAATACCAGTTTTAAATAGAAATCTCGCTCGCTGGCGGATTTTGCTCTCGGGTCGTGATGAAATTGTGTTTTTCTGCAATTTTGCTGCCTGATTTGTTCGACCTGAACTTCCCCTAGTGCTAGGTTGAACTTCCGTCAACATTGCCCAAATGGGGCTTGCGATATACCGTTGGAAAGTTATGGACACCAGCATCATGACCCAACTTCAAAATTTTGGCAAAATGTAAGTGGTTTAAGAGCAGTTTTGAAAATTGTTTTTTCTTCATACAAAAACCGTGAATCGTATTTTCGATTGCATTTCTAAACCGTTTATCGGAATGAGGCAAATAATATGGTGTTGGAAAGCTGTTGTAAAACCACTTTTTTCACATACTGAAAGTTTTTTCTAATTCCCTATGGTTAAAGAGTAATGTGGAAAATCGTAAAATTTCGCAAACCGAACAACCGAGTTTGTATTTTCGTTGCCATTTCTAAACGCCTAATCCATTTGATACAAATGATATGGAGTTGGAAAGCTTATGAAAATGCGCTTTTTTCCCATGTTGAAAGTTTTTTCTAATTTTGAATTATTTAAGAGTAATTTAGAAAATGATACAAGTTCTACCAAGTTTGTATTTTCGATCTATTTTTTTAATCGTACATCCAAACGTAGCAAATGATATGGCGTTGGAAAGCCTGAACGCGAAATTTTTTGGAATATATTGTTTCTCCAAATTCATTACGGTTTTACATTGATTTTGAAAATGGCTAAAAATGTATTTTTGCCGTAATTTCTACAAACTTGATCGGAACGGGGCAAATAATATACTGTTGAAAAGCTACGAAAAATGTGAAACTCTTTCATGTTGATGGTTTTCTCTGAATTCCAGCCATTTTCAAGTAATTTCAAAAATGGCGAGATCACTCGTTCTGCCTTTATCGCGAAACAGATTCGTCGAAAATGCATCGCGTGAAGTACTTGAACTTCTGTGGCAGTTCTGCTTGAACTTCACTCTGTTTTTCACGTGCTTTTTTTGCTCGTAGCTCTTCATTCACTCACCGGAGCACTCACCAGAATTAAGCAAGTGATACACCGATGGAAAGCTGCTATAAACACACAACTTTTCCGTGTTGATCGTTTTTTCATACTCGCGCCGGTTTTAAAAGTTTTTCTTGTGAAATTCATTCAGTGTAGTAGTTGAACTTCCTGCTTTTTCACGTTGGACTTCACGTATTTTTGTTTGTAATTTTCCCATCCATTTTCGTTAGTGTTACACAAATGATATTCTTTTTGTACAAACCTCTCTCACAATATTTCTTTAACTTTCTCCGACCGAGGACTTGAACTTACACAAATAATATTCCTGTCATTTTGAAGTAAATTAGAAAACGACGAGGTCATGTTTTCTGCCTTCATCGTGAATGGAAATGCATTGCGTGAAGTAGTTGAACTTCTCGGGCATGTCTGTTTAAACTTCACTCTAATTTTTGATGTGCTGTTTTTTGACGTACTTTTTTTGCACTGTGTGAAGTAGTTAAACTTCTTGGGCATGTCTGTTTGAACTTCACTTTGTTTCACTTTATTATATTTTTATATGAAATACACACCATGTAGTACGTGAACTTCCGGTTGTTATCACTTTGAACTTCTCTCTGGTTTGAGGGAATTATTAAAAAACACAAAAATCAACATATTTTTATGTATTTTGGACATCTAAATACACGGTGAACCTCTCTCACAAGAATTTTTGAACTTTCCCTCGCCGAGCACTTGAACTTCTAGCAACCATTTTTACGTTTATGAGATTGTTTTTAAAAGTGCAAAAAATGGTGTTGTGTTTTTTATTTTTTGAACATGTAAATACTAGGTTTTAATAAACTCTGAACTTCTCTATTATTTCAGTTTGAACTTCATCTTTTTATATTTTGAGTAAAGAATTGTATTCGATTTTTATACGGAAAAAATCAAACATGGAAATACAAGGTGAACCTTTCTCGCAAGAATTTTTGAACTTCTCCGAACAGAGCACTTGAACTTCTTTCAACAAACCTTTTAAGCTTTTATTTTTCTATATTTTTATTCTCCCCTGAAATGCATTCCTTGCAGTACTTGAAATTTTTGTTGTTTTCACTACGAACTTCTTTCAACAGGTAAGAATTTTTTGAATACATCAAAACGTGTTTTAAATGGTATACATGAAAATTTTAAACCGTTCATCGAAATGTGGCACATAATATACCCGGTGGAAAGCTTATGAATCACAACAAGTTTTTCATGTAGACATGTGTTACAAATTCGTTGACGTTTGAGAGCAGTTTTTAAAATGGCAAAACAACGTTGTTTTTTGCTTTTTAAAACAACATTTAAATGAATAACAGACGTCTCGTAAATGTAATTTTTGAACAGTGCAGGGGTGGAGCACGTGAACTTCTTGCAACAAACCTTTTAGGCTTTTAGTTTTGTATTCTTTTATTTCTCTTCTGAAACGCATTCCGTGTAGTAGTTGAACTTCCCGCTGTTTTTCACCTTGAACTTCTGTCACGTTTTTCTGTTCGTAATCCCCCAGCTATACATTGGAGTTGCACAAATAATATACCTTTGCAAACCTGCTAAAATGACATAACTTTTTCTAATATGGTTAAGCTTTTGTTTCGAACACACATGCACCATTTTGTTTTAACCGTTTTCTAGAATAAGAATATTTATACACCTTGGAAAATTGTTGAATATGAGAAACTTTTTAATGTAGACCATTTTTGCTTTAAATTTGTAATGGATTAAGAGAACTATTTTAATTCACAAAAACAACATTTTTTGTGCGCTTTTGCACATGTAAATACATGGTGAACCTCTCTCACAAGTATTTTTGAATTTCCCCTGGCCAAGCACTTGAACTTCTCACAACAATTTTTTAGACTTTGCCTTTTTATTCTTTTTTTCTCATATGAAACACACACCATGTAGTACGTGAACTTCAGGATGTTGTCACTTTTGAACTGCTATCTCCTTTTTTTGCCCCAAGTTCTAAAACATACATCAAACTTGAGCATGTAAATCGAAGGTTTTTATAATCTCTAAACTTCTCTGCTTTTTTAATTTGAACTTCTTAGTTTTATTCTTAGAAAAGAAAAAAATGAATTTAAGTAAACATCATACAACCTTTTTAAATGGAACTTCATACGTTAATTTTGCATGAAAACAAAGAAGAATTTGAGTTTGTTGTATGCATCAAACTATCCCGTTTTTAGTTTGAAATTCTTGACTTTATTTTTGAAATGAAATTTATTCAAAAAAAATTAGATGACAAAACAATGCTACCCTTTAGCAACAAAAAAATGAATTTTTATAGACACCAAACCGCTCTATTTTTTTAATTTTTGAACCTCTTTGTGTATTTTTAGAAATGGGAGAAATTCGAGTATTTTTTAGTAAATGTCGAACTTCTTGGTTATTTCAAACTCAACTTCTTGGTTTATTCGTTAGCAACGGGAAAAATTTGAGTTTTTGTAATAAATATTGAACTGCTACGTTTTTTGAAATTGAACTTCTTTGTTTATTATTTAGTAACAAGGAAAATCAGGGTGTTTCCATATACATTGAACCATTCTATTTCTTAAAATTGAACTTCTTGGTTTTTTTAATTTGGACTTCTTGGTGTTATTCATTTGTAACGGGAAAAATCCTAGTTTTGTAATATCGTACAACTTCTTCGTTATTTCGAACTGAACTTGATGGTTCATTCATTAGTAATGGGAAACATTTCGAGTTTTTGTAATAAATATTGAACTGCCCCATTTTTTAAAATTGAACTTCTTGGTTTTATTATTTAATAACAGGGAAAATCTGAGTTTTTTATAAAGATTGAATTACTCCGTTTTTTAAATTTGAACTTCTTGGTTTTATTCTTTTAGTATCGGGGAAAATCATTTTTTTAACTACTGAAGTTTTTAAATTAAACTATTTGTATGTCCTACTTTTTCTATACAGAACGGCGGACACCATAGCAATTACAAAATTTGAACACAAGCAAACAAGAATTTTCACCACATACTTGTTTTTTAATAGTAATATGCATGTCCATTTTGTATCCTCTCACCGCCACATGTCTTTATCCTATCAAAACCGAGACACTATTCTCTCTATTACCAGTTTTCTTTTTGTTTAACGGAAGCTCTAGGTTCACACGGTTAAGATGGAAAAACATGTGAGCGGAAAGGGAGTAGTTCAGAGGAAAAAGGCCTGCAAAGCAAAATAAACTTGCATGTAGAATATTCAGGAGCAGCAACAATCCAGAGGAAGCCCCATGCTCCGGTACCCGCGGCCAGCAAGGGACAAACACATAGTTCTGCACAGGCACACATAGTGCTATCTTTTTACTCATCACTTTGCATTAGTTTTAGCCGGCTGGTGAGATAGCAAATGTAGAGAATACACTGACAAATCATTCGATGTAGTACACAACACGTAGCACATCTTAATACCATCTACTCCGACAAACTGCACACTTGGTCAATATCATCGAGATCCGAGAAAGTACAATAGTTTAAGAACTAATCAGACTAACGGACCAACACTTAGTCAACTGAAAAAACCAACTGGATGAAAGCGGCACCATCACTTTGTATCATAGGTCAGTGAGAGGTAGCAGGGGGTGGGGCGCTGGTTCATGGGCAGCTGTTAGCGCAGCAGCAGGCGGTGCACTAGGCTGCTGTTGGCCCAGCAGTGAGTTGCCACTACGACGGTGTGCCCCGGAATGAATTGTCGGTGAAGCGATTCCTGCACGCGCTGCTGTCTTTGGACTTCTCACCAGTTGAGACGATGGAGACGGGGTCCATGAGCTGGATCCCCGAGCAATCCGACGGGGAAGGAGCCACCTAGGGTCGAGGCGCCGGCTCTGCGGATGAAGATCGGAGCGGACGCACGCAATGAAGGCCGCCACGGGCACCCCATGAAGTTCGGCTAGGAGCGCATGGTGACCAGTACTTGGACGGACATGGGCGATGAAGGTGAACGGCTTGCACGCTGCAGCGTCTCCTGCACGGTTCAATCAGTAAAAATAGTTAAGTTCAATTAAGAAAAATTTTGTAAGCAGCAACAATATCAATATGCAGTAGCATGTCCATGTTGCCTACGTGCACGAGCATATCGCAGGCAACACATCCGAGAGACCATGGGGACACAAGAGATGTGAGGAAGAGAAAGGAGCATGCACACATCAAACTAAAGCATGTATACATCTAACTGAAGTTGTTTCAAAAAAAAGGAAAACATCAAACTAAATCTGCTGGCCAGGCCAAACTTCTCTCCCTCAACCTTGGTCGGGATGCAGCAGGCATGCGCGAGGACAGAGGGAAGGGTCATCCGCGAAAACAGGGGGATATGGCTAGACTTACACGCGTGGGGTACAGGCGGCAGAGGTGACCGGGGTGTGAGCGGGTCTGGGGCGGGGGCGTCAGCTAGCTTCGGTGGTCGGTGGCGTCACCGGATCCAAGCGCGCTGGTGATGGAGGAGTATCATCGGGAGGAGGAGGAGGTCGAGGCAGGGCCGACGGAGGCGCGTGGTGTCCTCTAGCGTCGAGGGTGCGAGGCAGCCGTCGGCGATGGGCTCAGTTGGGGCGGGGATCGAGCGGCGCCGGTTGGGGAGAATACAGGCGGCCTTGAGCCAGTGGCGCCCGGTTGGGGACGGAATGCAGGTGGTGTGGGGCGGCGGCGCTGTTGGGACGGGTGCGGTGGCCTTGAGGCGGCGGCGCCAGTTAGGCGGGTGCGGGTGGCGCCGGTTGGGGGCGGCCGATCGATCGAGGGTCGGGTGGTGGGGATCGGTCGGGGGAGGTGGGTGGGCCAGAAGGTGTGGAGTTTTTCCCTCGGGTTTTTTTCTCAGGAAGTTCATGTCGCGCCCTTATAGAGGCCATCGTGATCCAAATAACTATTCTGATCCTGGGATCAGAATAGTGCCACTATATATATATATATCGTGAGTGTCAGCAATGATAGAAGACTAAATGATAGTTGAGTATGTGGACTTGCTAAACACAAGCTCTTACATGAGACCCTTCCTGAAAAGATGATGAATTGTAATTGCATTGTTGACCGAGAACATAGTTTGTTAGTTTTCAAGAAAGTTTAATTATGCTTTATACTTCGTTGTTGTGATGAATTGTTACTTGTTTATGAGAAGTTCTATGATAATATATTGTTGCTATGATATCGATGATGATGCTACTATGTTCGTATTTTGTTTTATCGACACCTCTCTCTCTCTAAACGTGTGGTCATGATTATCGATATCGGCTTTCTCTTGAGGACAAGCGAGGTCTAAGCTTGGGGGAGTTGATACGTCCATTTTGCATCATGTTTTCCTATTGTTATTTATACCTTTTTATCAATATAATACCTTTTGGAGCAATTCTAATGCCTTTTCTCTCTTAATTTGCAAGATTTATATGAAGAGGGAGATTGCCAGGAGCTGGAATTCTGGACCTGAAAAATCTATGCCAGAGATACCTATTTTGCACATCTCCAAATGAGCTGAAACTTCACGTATAATTATTTTGGAAATAATAAAAAATATTCCCTCTCCGTCTGTAACGCGTAGCACTATGTTAGTTCACCCATAGCACATCATTTTTCCATGTCATGCTTTGTGATGTTATTGTTTGCTTTGTTATTTATTTGTTTCCCCTTTGTTGCTTCCTTTTCGGTAGACCCCGATACTATGATAGACCCCGAGACCGCTGATGATCTAGTGGTCATCTACTTTGTTTGGAGATCCGTTTTCGTCCATAGAGATTCCAGGCAAGCAAACCCCCTTGATCATTCCTATATCGCCCATTTCCATTCTCTCTTATGCTTGCATTAGAACTGCTACTGCTTTTGTATGATCCTATTCTGATGCATAGCCTGATTTTCTAACCTGCAATTGTTACCTTACCTGCTTATCCTAAGCTGCTTAGTATAGGTTGTTTAGTGATCCACCAGTGACCCCTCATCTTGTCCCAGTTGCCCCTGCTTTATGTTCGATGACTCGATCAACATGATCGACGTCCAGAGCCCGACACATCACATCACACCCCCTTGGTTGCTCGACTCTGCAGAGTTACTATCGAGTGCTTCTGATGAGACCTCTATAGTGTAGCTAATTGTTCGTGGTCTACGGAGGGTGATTCCTCCTTCACCACTTCCGGTAACTACTATGTCGAGCAACCCCTCAAGTGTGAACCATTGAGGGTGATTCCTCCAAGTTCACCTTGACGGTCACATCGAGTGGGAATCAATCAAGGGTGATTCCTCGGGTTTTCCCATTGCTATTTAGACACACAATTACTTTGACTTTACCATCAAAACCATGTTAAAGACATGTCGGCCCCGAGGTGTAACCGCAAGAGTTATTGAAGTCGGGTTGGCCTGGAGGGTACCCGCGAGATAATTATGAGGCACGATCGGGTAAGGCAGACTGTCCTGGAGTGGGCTGGGCCCAGCCCTTGCCGTAGGTCCTCGAGACAGGGCAACGAGAGCACTAATCTTCACCACGCGCTCCCAAGACACTAACAAGATTAGGGTATTTGATTTGAGTTGGTCTTTTGACCTATACGCACGAACCACCACATGGGAATAGTTATGGGCACTCGGCGTCGTATGTATCAGCCGAAGCTCTTCGACGTCAGCGACTGAGTGGCACGCATCGGATTGGACTAGTTAAGCCTGCACTTGTATAAGGGGGCTAGGTCTGCTCACTGGCCGCGTTCGCAGCATGCAGGAGTGCAAAGGGCGATGGGCCCAAGACCCTTGCACACTTAGTATGTAGCTCGGCGTGCTGGCCTCTCTGTTGAGCCTAAGTAGGTCTACGATGTGTTGATCTTCCGAGGCCGGGCAAGACCCAGGAAAGTGTGTCCGGCCAGAGTGATCGAGCATGTTGGGCAATGTGGTGCATCCATGTAGGAAAGTTTATCTATTCGAATAGTCGTGTCCACGGTAATAGGACGACTTGGAGTTGTATCCTGATCTATATAACTAGAACTGGATACTGGATATGATAATCGGATATGATGTCTCCAGCATTGCTTTCTCGCAGGGAGTTGAGGAAGGATCTCTTGGCGTTAATACTAAAACATTCTTGCTACTTATAATATGCTAATCTACACTCTTCTAATGCTACAAGATGCTTCAAGATGTTAGTCTTTGATAGGCTAGGCTTTCCCCCTCTTCTCGCATTTCTGCAGTTCAGTCTAAAGATATAGCCCCATTCCTTTGATACTGATGCGTACTTAGTATAGTTCTGATGTAAGTCTTGCGAGTACTTTGGATGAGTACTCATGGTTGCTTTGCTACCTCTTTTCCCCTATACCCGATTGCTATGATAAGATGACGGATCCCAGGAGCTAGATGCCACCGCTGACTACTACTACTCCGACGGAGCCTACTACTGCGTGGAGACTGCCGACGACCAGGAGTAGTTAGGAGGCTCCCAGGCAGGAGGCCTTGCCTTTTTGATCGATGGTTCTTTTGTGCTAGCCTTCTTAAGGAAAACTTGTTTAACTTATGTCTGTACTTAGATATTGTTGCTTCTGTTGACTCGTTTGTATTCGAGCCCTCGAGGCCCTGGCTTGTAATATAAAGCTTGTATGACTTTAATTTGTGTCTAGAGTTGTGTTGTGATATCTTCTCGTGAGTCCTTGATCTTGATCGTACACATTTGCGCATATGATTAGTGTACGATTAAATCGGGGGCGTCACAAGTATAGGGGACCAATTAGTGCTTTTTCCATAAATAAGAGTGTCGAACCCAATGAGGAGCTAAAGGTATGATCAATATTCCCTTCAAGTTCTATCGACCATTGATACAACTCTATGCACACTTAACGTTTGCTTTACCTAGAAGAAGTATAAAACTATTTTGTAGGTGAAAGGATAGGTTTGTAAGGAAGAAACTAGAAGTACTTAGCAAGAATAAAACTACGAATAATTTGCAAGATAATAAAAGTTAGTTGTTTAGTAGAAAGGTTTTTGTCACACAAGAGAGTTATTTGTCCCTAGGCAATCGATAAGTAGACCGGTAATCATTATTGTCATTTTATATGAAGGAGAGGCATGAGCTAACATACTTTCCATACTTGGATCATATGCACTTATGATTGGAACTCTAGCAAGCATCCACAACTACCAAAGATCATTAAGGTAAAACCCAACCATAGCATTAAGTATCAAGGCCACTTTATCCCATACGCAACAACACCCACTTACTCGGGTATAAGCTTCTGTCACTCGTGCCACCCACTATAAGGGAATCAAGAACGTACTGCAACACCCTACAGTGGGAATCCCACACGCTTGCACGACACGAGGGCACCATAGGACAGCACCAAAATAAAACATACAACTCAAACCAATCACGGCCATCAATCAACCCATAGGACAAAACGAATCTACTCAAACATCATACAATGGCAACACATCATTGGATAATAATATGTAGCATTAAGCACCATGTTTAAGCAGAGATTATAGCGGGCAAAAGAGAGGTTACACCGCTGCATGCATAGAGAGGAGAGAGTTGGTGATGACGGCGGAGAAGTTGTTGGTGTAGATGGAAGTCATGATGATTGCCCCGACGGTGTTCTAGCGCCACTGGGAGAGAGGGGGAGAGAGACCCCTCCTTCTTCTTCTTCCTTGGCTTCCCCCTAGATGGGAGGAGAGTTCCCCCTCTGGTCCATGGCTGCCATGGCGGCGGAGGGCAGGTGCCCCTCCGAGATTGGATCTCTCTCTCTATCTATCTATCTATCTCTCTCTCTCTCTCTGTGTTCTCTTTTGTTTTGCGTTCCTGGTTTCTGGCCCCTCACCGTTTCTTAAATTCCCGGAGATCCGTAACTCCGACTGCGCTAAAATTTTAACACAATTTTTCCCGGATATTAGCTTCCTTGCAGTCGAAGAAGAGCCCCAACCGACTTACAGTGTGCCCACAAGGCACCACCGCGTGCTAGGGGGGCTCGCGCCCAGGTGGCTTGTGGAGGCTGTGGGCCTCCGTTTGCATTGATCCCACCTCCCAAAAATCACATATATTCCAAAACAATTATCCGTAAAAAAAATATTGCATTTGGACTTTGTTTGATATGGATTTTCTACGAGACAAAAACATGCAACAAACAAGAACTGGCACTAGGCACTGGATTAATATGTTAGTCCCAAAAAATCATATAAATTGTTGTGAAAAGTATGTGAAAGTTATATAATATTGACATGGAACAATAAAAAATTATAGATACGACGAAGACGTATCAGGCAGCCGGGTGTGCTGGCTATCGATTGGGAGGAATGATAAATGACCAATGTGCCACTGACTGACGGGCAAGGGGGGAGGGGGACAAGGGCGAACATTGTGCGCGTCCGTTGCATGTCCGCGCCAACGCAAACGCGGCCCAAATTTGGGCTTGAAATGGGTCATGCATGGAAAAAATGCGGATGTTGGTCCATTTACGGCGGCGCGTTGAGCCGGCTTTTGTGCCCATTTCGACCCAAACAGACACATGGGACAGTTTGGGCCAGCGTGTTGGAGTTTCTCTAATGCTATTAGAGCATCTCCAATACAAGATGCAAATTTGAAGATGTAATACATGATATGTAAATATTTACATCTTCAAAGAGTGCTTTTTACATCTCGAAAAAAGACGCAATTCCAACAGATGATGTATATTAGAGATGTAAAAGTGCATCTCCAATGGATGATGCAAATGGAGATGTAAAATTGTACTTCAACTAGTACTTCATTTGAAACATATAATTCAAACATAGCAAATTCAACCACTACTCCATTTCAAACATAAAAACTGCTACATTCACCAAGTTACTACTACTAGTTCGAACCACTACTTGAACTACACCGACGATAAAACTACTCCTCATCATCGGAACCGTGGAACTGCGCCCAGAACTCATCCTTGTCTGGGTCGCCGCACCCCTCGTCCTCCTCCCCTGAGTCATCCCAGTCCTCCTCCGAGGAATTGATGGGGATCACCATCGAGGGGCCGGCCTTGTCCTCTTCCTCCTCCTTCTGCAGGCGTCGCGCTTCCAGAAGTACTCCCACTAGGCCTGAACATACTCCGGATTCTCCTATGCAAACCTCGCCATCGCCGCCTCATCGCTACCGCCGGGATCAACGACAATGGCCGGCCTCTTCTTTGTCTTCTTAGGTATCCCGTCCATCGGAATGCCCTCCGGCACGAGGAACTCCGCATCCGCCTGGGTCTTGATCTCCGGGAAGTCGAGGTCCGTCTTCGGTCTCCCGGCATGCCACACTACCATGTAGTAGGAGCGTGCGGCCTTGTAGGCGGTGGTGTAGGTGTTGATTCAAAAGCGGCAACCGGTGTTGGAGAACTTGACGCCGAATTTGCTGGATGGCTTTGCCCGCACGCCAAAGAACCCCGTTTTGCTCTTCGGGAACTTCTTCAGTGGCATGACGGCGGCGGGGTGGCAGCAGACGAATCGGGGCGGGCGGTGGCGGTGGAACTGGGCGCGGGCAAGGGGGCGGTGCAGTGTTGCAAGGTGGCGGGGCTGCGGGAAAGGCGGCGGTGCGGTGCTGTGGGGCTGCGGGCATCGGTCGGTGCGGTGGTGCGGGGATGTGGGCGGCGGTCGGTGTGGTGGTGCGGGGCGACGAGGCTCCAAGAGGGGCGCGGGTCTGCGAGCGGGGCGGCGGCGGGGACGAATCAAGCTGCGAACACGGCGACCGCATGGTAGAAAAATGACCAATTCATGGTGCGCGGTGGCGGCCGGCGGTCGAAACGCGGCGGAACCAGTAGCGGGGGTGCTGGAGGGGGCGGATCTAGCACGAGCGATGGCGGCGGGGTGCGGCGGGGCGGCGTGAGGAAGATGGGGTTGGGAAAGGAAAGGGAAACGTCGATTGGCGGTTGATGCGCGGACGACGTTTTTTCATCTTCTATAGGTGAAGATTTATATTTACATCGCAATTCGCAAGGTGTTGTATTCACGAAGATGTATTTTTTTACATCTACATCATCTGTTGAAAGGGGGTTTTCGAACCTAAAAGATGCAAAAGTTAGTCTTTCCCTAATAATAAAGCGCTCATTGCTTCTGGTCATACGTCATGGTAATCTTGCAGAAAAGTCCTTATAGTTTTAGATATTCAACCCGCAATCCTATTTTAAGTGAAGGTGAGAGAAAACGTTTCATTTTTACAAAAAACCCCTGCATTTATTTGTATTCAACTCGCGATCAGCACATTCCTCTTATCCAGACCTAGACGCGCCCATTTTGTCATGCGCTGCCAGCAGCCCTCTCCGCCTCCGCCGGTCCTATCCCTGTCATCCGTCCGGCACGGTGGCGCCCTTGTCAGCGGTGGAGATGGCCACCCACCTATCTCCACCTTCCTCCCGATCCACCTCCCCTACCCACCGCACCGCCCCAACCTCCACCAGCTGTGCCTCCCACCACATCCCACCAGCAGCCCAGAAATGTTGCGTCGCCTGCCGCCCCTACCTAGCAGCGCGGCTCGGACCCCTTCCACTACCCGCGTTGTTGCAATTGCGCCCCTTCCACGTACGGCCAACAGCACCGGATCCGGCCACCACGGGGCCCCTACGCCGCCAACCACCGCCTACAGCGCTGGATCCGGTCGTCCCCGGCCATCTCTACCACCTTCTTCGACCTTGATCCACAGGAGAGCTCCCCCTCTCTCTGAAGTTCGACGCTGGAAGCCGGGCTCATGGACAGCTGGTGCCCCCCCCCGCCCCACGACCCATTAGGCGTAGTCAGAGGTGTCCAGGTGGTCCATGGACCACCCTGGAATTCAGCCCATTGATTACCATGTACTAGTCTGTAACAAAAAAGAAAAAAAGCAAGCCCAACTCAGCCCATGTACACGTGAAGGATTGGCTCGTTAGTCTCTACGAACGTTCGTGTGTGCGTTGATTGATCGACACCAGCAGACGTTCGTCGCCTCTTGCAGTTCTGGAACCATAGCAGCGAGCGCCATCCGCCATCTTCCGCAGCCCCCAGTGCGCATCCACCAGCTGACAGGGCACTCGTCGACGCGGCGGAGCGGCGGCCGGGCGAAGGACACTTGCCGGCTGCGGCAAACAGATGGCCGGCGAAGCACACACGCACGCACAACCTAGTTAGGTTGAGCACCACTTTTTTAGTTTTTCATCCTACTACTCCAATCTAAAGTAAGATATTTTATTCTTTAATTCATAAATTTAAAGTGTAAATTTCTTTTGCTATGACGATTCGAAAAAGTTAAGCTGAGATCTGAGGGTGCAAGATATAGTTTTAATTTTTGCAATTGATGATAATTGATAAATAGAACTGACTGGTCATTAGGGATTTATTCCTATTTATAGCTAACAAATTAATGTTTGTGTAGAATCATTGCAAAATGAAGAGGAAACATAACATCTCTTTTTATTGTGTTATATACATCGAGCAAGATGCTTTCTCCAAAGTGAATGAAGATGCTATAATTGATAAGGTGTGTTATCTTCTTTTATGCGAATATAAGACTTAACCATGAATTTTATTATTTTAAAGACCTTATTGATATAGGCTTTTAATATATTATGTATGCATATGTTGGTTTAGCTGAATTTGTGGTGCAAAACTTTTTTCGTGTCAATTGGACCCCCTGACATAAAATCCTGGCTACGTTACTGCCACGACTAGAGCACACGCGCTACTGCGCCACTCGAGGAGCAACCATTCCCCACGGACGTCGGCGATCCACACGTCCTCAACCTCTACCTAGAACCAGTCACCTTCATTTGCGTGCAAACAACCATCTCCCCCACGCCAGCCGACGGGGCCCGGCCAGAGAGCAGCAGCGCGATGGCACTTTCCTCTTGTTTTCTTGCAGTTCATTCTCTATTTTTATTCTTCAGATTGCAATGCAAGCGCGACTTGGAAGGGAAGGACGCGTGTACAAGCCGATTGTGTGTTGCCATCTGATACGTCTCCATCGTATCTACTTTTCCAAACTCTTTTGCCCTTGTTTTGAACTCTAAGCATGATTTGAATGGAACTAACACGGACTGACGCTGTTTTCAACAAAATTGCCATGGTGTTATTTTTATGCAGAAATAAAAGTTCTCGAATTGACCTGAAAATTTACGAAGAATTTTTGTGGAATTAATAAAAAATACTGGCGCAAGAAGTTTCTAGAGCGAGTCCACCTAGAGGCCACAAGCCTGGGGGCGCGCCCCCTGGGCACGCCTAGAGGGCTTGTGGGCCCCCTGGACCTCCTCCGACCTCAACTCCAACTCTATATAACCCAACGGGGAGAAACAACCAGCGAGAAGGATTCATCACGTTTTACGATACGAAGACGCTGCCACCTCATGTTCTTTGTTGGGAGGGCTGATCTGGAGTCCGTTCGGGGCTCCGGAGAGGGGGATTCGTCACCGTCATCATCACCAACCTTCCTCCATCGCCAACTTCATGATGCTCACCGCCGGGAGTGAGTAATTCCTTCGTAGGCTTGCTGGACAGTGATGGGTTGGATGAGATTTATCATGTAATCGAGTTAGCTAGTTTTGTTAGGGTTTGATCCCTAGTATCCACTATGTTATGAGATTGATGTTGCTATGAATTTGCTATGCTTAATGCTTGTCACTAGGGCCCGAGTTCCATGATTTCAGATCTAAACCTATTACGTTTTCATGAATATATGTGAGTTCTTGATCCTATCTTGCAAGTTGTAGACACCTATTATGAGTTATGATCCGCATACCCCAAGGTGACAATAGTTCAGATTCTTTCCGGTGATTACCATAGTTTGAGGAGTTCATGTATTCACTAAGTGCTAATGCTTTGTTCCGGTTCTCTATTAAAAGGAGGCCTTAATTTCCCTTAGTTTCCTTATGGACATCGCTGCCACGGGAGGGTAGGACAAAAGATGTCATGCAAGTTTTTTTCCATAAGCATGTATGACTATATACAGAATACATGCCTACATTATATTGATGAATTGGAGCTCGTTCTGTGTCGCCCTAGGTTATGACTATTGCATGATGAATGTCATCCAACATAATTATCCATCACTGATCCAATGCCTACGAGCTTTTCGCATATTGATCTTTTCTAAGTTACTTTGCCGTTGCAACTGTTACAATCACTACAAATTTGCTATTGCTAATGTTACCACGGTTATCGTTACTTCCATACTACTTTGCTACTAAAAATTTTGCTGCAGATATTAAGTCTTTCAGGTGTGGTTGAATTGAAAACTCAACTGCTAATACTCGCGAATATTCTTTGGCTCCCGTTGTGTCGAATCAATAAACTTGGGTTGAATACTCTACCCTCAAAAACGGTTGCGATCCCCTATACTTGTGGGTTATCAAGACCTTTTTATGACGCCGTTACTGGGGAGCATAGCTATATTTGATGAGTCACTTGGGATTTATATCTGTTGATCACTATGAAGAATCCGAAAGATCCAAAAACCAATATCTATCCCTCTACTACGAGGGGAGGTAAGGAACTGCCATCACACTCTGCACTTGATTCACCTTCTGTTTTGAGTAAGCTTGCGACACCTACACCTGCTAGTAATCCTAATATGTCGCAAGTAATTGATGATGCTACTTCTTCTATGAATGATACTTATGATGATGCTAGTACTTTGCTTCCTAAGACTATGCCACTAGGTGAATTTCTTTATGAACAACTTTCTAGGGTTAGAGAGAATGAGATTACTGAAACTGATGAAATTATTGAAACTGAAGATTATGACTCTCCTCCTAGATATGAATTGCCTGACATACCTGAGGGTTATGTTATGTATGGAGAAGTAGCTAGAGACTTTCTTGCTTGTAAGGATAGAGATGATCTTAAGAAATTATTACGCAAGTGGAAAGAAAATTCACTAAATGCTAGAATGCAATACGATCCTAATTTTGCTACTTCACCTATCTTTGTTACTGATAAGTGTCGGCGTTCTAGGAACCAGGGTACCCAGACTTGCCTGCCTGCGGCCCATGGCGTGGCTCCATCAGCGGCCTGGTATGGACAACACAAGACTCTCGCGAGGGGCCAAGCGTCGCGAGGCGGACGACGCCAAGACCTCCGGAAGGAACAACCTCCTAGGTTGGCTCCTCAGGAGCGGAGATTTCTATGCAAGCGCCCACCTCGTGAGGATCAAGTGACACAAGCCATGACGACCAAGGCCAGGCGGGCGCCAACAGGCACAGTACATCAGGTTTCCTCTTTGGTGCTAAAGAGGCAAGCGCAGGCGTGGAGTCTCGAGGAATCAGCCAAAGGTTTTCATTTTTGTGCTACAAGACCAAGACCGCTAGGACGGCAGGACGGAGGTCATCGCCGAGCCCACCACGGCATCATGATTAGAAGCTTTGCACGCGAAGACCACCTTTCATCAGGATAAGATGTACTTCTTGTCCCCTTTCGAATTGGCCATTGTGGGATCCCTTCCCGCCTAGTTTTGGAGGAAGAGGACCAAGGCCACTATAAATATAGGTTAGCCACCACCATAGGGGGGTCATTCAGATCACTCGGACCCTCACCAGTTCACGCAAGCACAAGAACACACCTCCTGAGGTTGTTCTTCCTCTGCACCAGTTCATCCTCAGCCCACCTCGAGGCTAATCCACCACAAAGCAGGAGTAGGGTCTTACACCGCAAGGTGGCCTAAGCCAGGGTAAACTGCTGCGTCTCGTTCATCAAGCTAGGCCGTGAGATCAGCGAGTCAGCAGACTGGGGAGATTGAGTTCTTAGCACGCACCCCAGAGTTTGAACCTTTCTTGGGTCTGCGAAGCCTGAATCCGACATTTGGCGTGCCGGGTAGGGGTGCGTTGGAGCCTCTCTTCCGCCGGTCGATTTGCCACCATTCCGTCGTTCCCATGGCTGATGCTCATAGAGTTCGTGCTGAGCGCCGGGCTGCCCTCGCCGCTCGTGTCGCCCAGATAGCACCCGCGGGCAACAGCACCCCCCGGCGTTCCCCGTCACCTGCGGCAAATGCTGCCATCGGCCCCGCGGCCCATGAGCAGCAGGCTTCATCGCAGCATCCTTCTGTGCGGCAAGATGGACGCACCGTCACTCCGTCGCTAACTCCGGTGGCTGCTTTGTCCTCCCATGCTCGTCATGGGCCGGCGAACGCGCAAGCTGCGTTGCTCATGGAACGCGAGCTCCTTCCTGCCCTCCAGGATGGCCTCCTTCCTGCCTGCCCTCCACGACGACAGCCTCGGCCTGGCCCCAGCCGTCCTGACGGACGAATCGGCCTGGAGCCACCCTGAGACCAGCTCCAGACGCCCCGTCACCATGCGCCAGTCGGCGCCTTGCAGGTCAGCCCGGAGCCGGTCCAGCGCGGTGAAAGCCTCCTCCAAAGAACCGAGCGTGGTGGAGGGGCCGTGGTCCATGTAACACCCCAAAAATTTAACCATGATTTGTTTATCAAAATTTTGCCAGGAAATAAAATTTTTATTTTCTGGATTTATCTTTGGATTTCAGAACCTCTCTTTTCTTTGATATTGTGGAGTATTCACCCCAAGTAAAAACTTTTCAAAAGTATTGTTGGACTCATATACTCTCTCAATAAAACATTTCTTTTATCAGTGGGATTATTTATATAATTATTTTCCCTGAGCCTTATTTCTTTAAAAATGATTTTTATAAGTTTTAGAGCCTCTTTTGCACTACAACCCTTTGATAAATTTATTTAAAAATCCTACCAAAAATTGGGGATGGCATATGATGTCCCTAAATCACTTTTATGCAAAAATATATTTTTGTCATTAGAGATTTTGAGCTCTACACCAAGTTTTCAAATCTGGTCCAGTTGCACTTTTGCACTACAACCTATTTAAAGATTTCTTTAAAACTTCCACCAAAATTAGGGGATGTTAGTAGGAGTATATTATTCATCTTTGTGCAAAAACCCACCAATGTTCTTTGAAAAATTTGAGCAAAACATCCTCTTTTGCTCTCTAGTCCAGTTTGGCATTTTCTACTGCAACCCCATTTTAGTTTGCTCTAGTGCCCATGAGCTTTTTCCTCCTTATAGTCAACCCTACAAAACCCTTGAGTCCAGGAGAGTGGACCCATTGGAGTACTTTTGGTCCATGGAACTATGCCCTTTTCTTTCTGTCCAGAAATGGTTTTCTCAAAAATTTGCACTAGCAAGTTTTTGTGTTTGACAAACTAACCTTGACACCCTCTTATTCATCCAAAGAGACACTGGTCTGGAGTTTTTGGCCACCCCAAGAGTTGCCTAGATGCCCTTGGCATTATGTCAAACACCTTATGTGCATGTATAGATTTGGCATGATTTTTAGTTTGCACTATGGGCTTGATCCCCTGACCAAGCCACCATGTCCACTGATCTCCTTGCAAACCCTAGCCTAGACCTGGTAATCCCCAGCCCCACCCAAGCCTCCTGGCATGCCCTGGCATTTTGCCGAACACCTTGCGTGTGTGCTCTGGGCGCGCCCAGAGCGCACGTTTTGCACGCGCGCGCACCGAGTCGTCGCGTCCCACTGTCGTCGCCCCGCGCTCGTTCTAGCCCTTCCCCACTCGCGGTGGCCAACGCCCGACTCCTCCCTCGCCCAGCCGCCTGGCCCCCCTCTGGCGCCCTCTGGCGCCACCGGCGCAAGCTGCCACGGCTGCTCGACAGCTCTGCCGTGGGCCAGCCGCCCGAAACCACCGGTCGCGTGCCACTTCGAACAGCTCGAGCTCATCCCTCGCCCTGCCCGGACCCGCCCATCGCCCATACGCGCCCACAGCTCTGAGCGGCGGTTCGCTGTCGAGCTTATATCTGGCCGCCGCGGAACCAACCTTGGCCGCCTATAAAAGGACCCCCGAGCTCGCCTAGGCCCTCAGGCAACCTTCAAGCCAACCCCTTGGAGCTCCCCTGGCCAGCAATCGACGGCGGGAAGCTTTCTTCCCCACCTCCGGTCAGCTCGTCCGCCGCCATGTTCCGGTCCCGCTCGTCGCAACCAGAGCCTCCCCAGCCCATCCAGTACCACCGTCGAATCTCCTCTCGACCTTGCGGAGCCGCCCAACCCCTTAGCCTCACTCGAGGACCACCGTAGCGCAAAGCCCCAACTCTCCCGAAGCCGCCGTCCGCCGCGGAGCTCGCCGCAGGCGACTCCCTCCATCCCCGCCACCCCCTCGACCACCGGGAGGACCGCCCTGGACTGGCGGATCCATCCCCGCCCTCAGAACCCCGCGAGGAGCCGCCGTTCGCCGGCGTTGATCGCCGGAGCCCCGCCTCTGTTCGGCCAGAGGAGGAAGGAGGCGGGGGCGACCAGTCAAACCTGACCAGTGGGCCCCTTGGACCCACTGTCAGCGGCCCCGAGCCGGTCCACGCTGGCTAAGTGGAAATGTAAAGCGCAGAGTATGCTTTCCCCCCGAACCGTTTTTCTTTTCTGTTTCTTTTATTTAAATTTTTTAAACAGAAATTTGACTAAACTTTGACTGGCTATAACTTTTTAAATACAACTCCAAATGAATTGATTCTTTTTCCTACCTTTCTCAAATTTTGTCTAGTTTACTTTCATATTTATTTGAAAAAATTTCAAACAACATTTTTGCACTGTTTTGAAAACTATGTATTAATTCAAATTTTTAATAGGGATTTCGGAGAAGAAAACTTTCAAAAGTTTTGGAATGCACCCTGCCTCTCCACAACTTGAAGGCAAGCATTCTGAACCCTGGCATAACATTGCCTTGTGTTGTATGATACGGTTACAACACCCCTCGTTTCGGAGTTTTCGTTATTTTATGTGATGATATGAACATACTCATAAGTGCATATTGACGATTCCATGCTATTGGAATTTGATACGTTGTGATAGTACTCACCATCGTATGCCTTTCATGCATACCGGAAGGAATCCGGTAAGGCCTCTGTCTTGGGTAGACATGGGCTTGTCTCTAGTCCTCCGTCGAGACGGTTGTGTCCGGTATGGCATGATGAGACATGATGAGTGGTGATTCTGTCTGTTGGTTGGATTATACTTGTCATGCTAATCATGCAGGGAATGCTTTAACCTCCTGAGTCGACCGTAGATCGAGTCTTATTCGATAACCCCATACTTGTTTCAGACTACCACTTGTCCCTGCCATAGGTAGGGTACGGTTCAGTAAGTCATCAACCCCTTTCCTAGCACACACCGTACAGAGAGGCCATGGTGGAAGATACCGGATGCATCCGGTAGACATGCCACCTGGTCCGAGGGCATGGGTGTTTCCGGTTAGGACCGAGAGGGGGGCACCCCTTAGTAGCGCGTGGTATAAATTTTGATCCCATGCTAATCGAGGTTGTAGCCTCCCCACTTAGAGTTTTGCTTGACAGGTGTCGTGGGTGATTCCAGACACCAGTAAGTTAAGCTGGTGTATGCGGGTCAGGTGTGTTTTCAATTAAAAGACCATAGATGGAATTAGTCCCGATGGACTAAAGAAATCCGTTACTCGTGGGTAAAGAGTACACCCTCTGTAGAGATTAAATCTATTCGAATAGCTGTGTCCATGGTTAAGGACTACTGATGCAGGATGGGTCAAGTGTCGGTCTTAGTGTCGGTCTTCGGAGGAGAAACTTCTAAACCAGAACATGGATCATGACATGTGACTTATGATGATTATGATTATTATTATTAAGGACTAACCCTTTATATTATTTGCATTATTGAATATCCCTGGGACGGCTCTACCTCCTGGATATTCATTGTGATTATCTTCTTATAAGCCCTTTATGTGGTGTCGCTGAGACGCTCGACTATGGCATGCTGTTATTTATTTACTTTATAAGCCCTTTACGTGGTGTCGCTCAGATGCCCAAGTGTGGCATGCTGTTATTCATTTACTTTATAAGCCCTTTATGTGGTGTCGCTCAGACACCCGACTGAGGCATGCTTTACGTTACTGTCCTTTCGAGGCGTCGCTTCAGACACCCGATCGGTGCATTCTATTTCTACTCTCTGATTGCATAGTCATGTTTTATATGAATAACTTGCTTGCGTGCATCATAGAATTTATCTTATGACTGACGTTGTGATCATAGAATATTTCAGTGCATGATTATCGTTTGTTATGTTATACCCGTGTTCATAATGTTTGCGAGTACATTCAAAGTACTCACTGGCTTTTCCCTGGCTATTGTCTTGGCCAGATTTCTTGCTTGGAGAGGAGCGTTGCGATATCAGCCCCGGAACCCACGCAATGGTGACAACAGCCTCGCGAAGGTAGGAGTTAACCTGGTCAGCTGTTCCTGTGGGAAATGGAGTCCCATGGCCACTGATCAACCACAAACCGCTTCCGCCATCAACCATTAGAAACCATTTGTTGTACTCATAGGCCGAAATGGTCTTGTACTACATATCTTGTATTTTTGCTTGGAGTTTCTGTATCAAGTTGGTGCCTCATCAGCTAACAGTAATCCTGGGGCTGGTGAGCACGAGGACCATTTTTTGGGAAATTGGTATCCCGAAAAGCCGGTCCTGACAGTCCACCAGTGCAACGGTTTGTGGAGGAGGTGGCATCGACGCCTGGGCTAGCGATGCCGTAGCAGCAAGGACGGCAGGGGGCTCCAGAGCCCTCGAACCCCCAGCAGGTGCACCGGAAACAGGCGCCCCCGGAGTCTGCTTCGCCACGGAGGCGATCTTCTACTGAGGTTGGGCCACCGAGACCCAAGAGGCTCGCTCCGTCGTGGGTGGACGCGAGGCGGCCTCCTCCTCCCGCGCCGGGGTCGCCACGGCCACGGCAGGTCGCAGGGCCTCTGAGGCCATGGCCTCCTCCTTCTTCCTCTTCATCATCGGCCGTAGCCTGGCCATCATGAGGAGGATATTGTGAGCATGACGTCAAGGATGGGAAGCAGAAGCAAGGTAAAATACTTACTCCTCATCGGTGATGTATGCCCTCCTCTTGGCCAGGAGTGCGGCGCCCCAAGCTTCTTGAGCACGGGCTTCGGCACGCCCTCAGGATCGGCCTGGCACATGACAACCGGCTCCGGATGGCGGCGACAGGCGGCAAGGCGAGGGCGTCGCCCTAGTGAGGCGATGCCACCTCGCCCTTCTTTAGGGTCCCCTGCTTTAGCCTCCTCAAAGGGGTCCCCCCGGACCTCGTGACGACCCCGATGGAGCGCAGGGAACTTTCGGCCAGATACTCTTCGGCATCCTCATCATCGGAGAGTCCACGGAGGAGCTCGCTTTGCCGCGGAGGAGAAGTCTCCCCTGCCTCCTCCATGGTCGCCTCCGAGTCTTCCTCCTCCTCATCCTCCTCCTCCTCCTCCCTGGAGCTTTCGCCGGAGGACATAGGCACCGGGAAGATCGGGAGCTTGAGCGGCACGAGCCCCCGCTCGTTGAAGACTGGCATGGCGGCGGCCACCTCCGCCCCGTTGTCGCGGCGGTACAGTGGGAGGTAGGCCTCCGAAAGGCCACCCGGGTCCTTCTCCAGCAAGGTGCGCACGGCCTTGCTCAGCTCCTCGTCCGTTAAGTCTTCCTGGCGCAAGCTGAGGTCGTCGTCCGCGCCCTTGAGACCCCACATGGGGCGCGAGCGCGCCTGGTGTGGAGCCAAGCGCTGCGTCAGGAACTCCTTGACGAGCATGGCCCCTGTCAGCTTCTCCGCCTCCAGGTCCGCCATCATCTTCTCCAGGACCGGCGCCGTCCGAGGGTCGGTGAGCTTCTCGTGAGCCCACTGGTCCAGCTTCACCGGCATCGCGGTCGGCAGCTCTAGCCGAGTATGGAGACGCTTGGCGTCCATGAAGACCCACTTGCGACGGAAGTCGCCCACCTTCTTCCTGGCCCTTGAAAGAGCGTTGCTGCCATGGGACGCGATGAAGCAGACGCACCCGGAGCACTGGTTTGTGACACACATCCGGAGGTAGAAGAAGTGGCGGAGCAGCGCAACAGAGGGCGCCACCCCCACGAACGCCTCACAGTAGAAGGCGAAGATCGGCAGGAGGAGGATGGAGTTGGGATGGAGATGAACGGCGCGGATCTGGTAATGGTCGAGCACGGTGAAGAAGAAATTGGAGAAAGGGGGACAAGCCCGGCGAAGATGTTGTGCAGGCAGAAGGGGTAGAAGGTTCTCCCCAAGGTGTCCTACTTGGAGGAGCTGACCCGAAGCGCTGTCTCCCTCCCCTCATTGCCATTGCTCGCCATCAGCAGGAGCACGGTGGCGAGGTGCTTCTCCTCAGTGATGGTGGACACACTAAGGGCCGGCTCAAGCAAGGGGACTGGACGCGCGGAAGGGGCGGCGGACTTCGCCCTCTCGGTTGCCATCGGTGGCGAGCTCGGGGAAAAGTTCGACAAATCTGGAGGTGCTCTGAGCAGGGAGAGAAGGGGATCTGGAGCAAGACGAAGGGGAGGCAATGAAGGCTCGGCAGCAAGCGTTAGCCTTTTTGTCAGCCCAGGATGGTTGCCGAGGCAGCGTGGGGAAGCAAAGACGCCCACGTCCCATCAAGCACCACGCGTCGACCGGGTCCGCAGGTGATTGGGGCCCGCGGCGCTTCGCCCTTGCCCTTTGGCTTCGCCTCGAAGCCAAGTCCGAGCGTGCCTTGGGCCCGGGGGCTACTATCGGTGTTCTGGGAACCAGGGTACCTAGACTTGCCTACCTGCGGCCCACGGCCTGGCTCCATCAGTGGCCTGTTATGGCCCATCTTCAGTATCAACAACACAAGACTCTCGTGAAGGGCCAAGCCTCGCAAGGCGGACGACGCCAAGTCCTCTGGAAGGAACGACCTCCTAGGCTGGCTTCTGAGGAGCGGAGATTTTATGAAAGTGCCCACCTCGTGAGGATCAAGTGACGCAAGACATGCCGACCAAGGCCAGGCGGGGGCAGTACAACAGGTTTCCTCTTTGGTGCTAAAGAGGCAAGCACAGACGTGGAGTCCCGAGGAATCAACCAAAGGTTTCCATTTCCATGCTACAAGACCAAGACCGCCAGGACGGTAGGACGGAGGTCATCGCCAAGCCCACCACGGCATCACGATCAGAAGCTTTGCAGGCGAAGACCACCTTTCCTCAGGATAAGATGTACTTCTTGTCCCCTTTCAAATTGGTCGTTGTGGGATCCCTTCCTGCCTTGTTTTGGAGGAAGAGGACCAAGGCCACTATAAATATAGGTTAGCCACCACCGATGACAGTGGTGAAAATGTCTGCCTGGACATTAGTGCAAAAGCGAGCGTCTTGGGAGTCACTAACCATAGAGAATTGGTCAATATCACGACGAAGCTTAAGATAGGAAGCTATGGGAATCTCATTGAACCTTTTATGTTGCAGCCGAGAGGAAGTGGAGGTTCAAGAGAGATGCGACGGGCATCACCTTGAGGTTGCACCGAAGGAGGAGGAGGCTTGAAGGTGGGCCGACGTGTTCCCGGCTTGGGCGCAGTGGTGCGAACAGCAACATACTCGGGCTGCTCCAAATCTTCCAGCTCATCCTCATAGTCGGATTCTGTCGGTGTACTAGAGTAGGGGTACCCTAGTATCCCGTACTCGTGCACTGAGACGATTCTGCAACACCAGCGGCGAGGTTTGCCTCACACCGCCAAGATCCTCCGTGGCTCCTTTGGAGCCATTCAAGAACAAAGTATTTGATTAAGAAGACAAGGCCCGACAAGAGGAGCTTGTCGGGAAGGCCACCTCGTGCATGCAGAAGGCAAGGCCCGGCAAGAGGAGCTTGCCGGAAGGCCCGAGCGACAAGCCTCCGGACGCGACAAGGATTCGGCCATGGCAAGGCGCTTGCCGCGGCAAGCAACCTCTCTCCATCTCCGCTCCAGCTCATCCAATGACGTGTCGCCATAGGACCGTTCCATGCATCGCGTGTCGAGAGGTCAGGCAGCCGGAGAGCAGCGATAAGCGGCGCCGACAAGCTTGCCATCGTGGCGAAGCGGAGGCGCACTGACGGTCTCTGTTGCCTTTGTTTGGGCGACAATCGACGGGCATTTATTGCTTTTATCCCTTGCCGTCGAGTTAGGTATTTTGCATCATAATCGCTCGAGTAGGTGTACCAACTCCTGTTTTTACATTTGTACCCCCGCCTATGTTGCCACCTGTCGGAGACCCCTTGAGCATATAAAAGGAGGCCCATGCGCAACGTAGAAGGGGTTCGGTTCGTTCGACTCACTCGAGACCAGATACACTCACGCTAGGTTTTGTAGCTTGCATTGCTCCCTAGCAAGAACACAATACATCAAACAAGCAGCAGTAGGAGTTTTATCTCTTCAGAGAGCTCCGAAGCTGGGTAAACTGCTCGTGTGCCTCGCCTCGCTCCGCTCTTCGTGCGATCTCCGCCCCCCTCCGAACCACAAGGGGCCTGGTCCGCCGGCCCCATAGGTGTCCGTGGGTACGATCAGCCTCCCCGACATCTTTGGCGCGCCCGGTAGGGGGCGTCGAGGCCGTGTGAATCTGATCCGGCGTTCACACGAGCAGCGTCATCAACATCTTCCTCAACATGCCACCGAAGAAGAAGGCTTCGGCGGCAGCAGAGCCGTCCGCGTCGTACCCACCCTCGCCGCAGCAAACGGGTGGTGGGGCAGACGCTGGCGGAGGAACGGGCGCCGACGAAGGTATTCGCGACGTTGCCAAGTCCAAGGACAAGGCCCCGCAAACCTCGGCGTCCGTGCATCCCCCGCGCCCATCTCAGGAGACGCGGGACCAACAACGTCATGGCGTTGAGCGCCATACGTTCGTTGGATCGAGACCCTCAAGACCAGCATGCACGCCAACATGCCTTTGGCACGAGTGAGATACGGATGCCGCTGGGCGGGTGCTACTCCTTCTAACGTAGTTAGAAGTCCGAGCACATCCGCTCCTCGCACCGTTCGCCAATGCCACCCACTACTCCAGCGAAGCTCGCGAGAGCTCAGCTGCTCTCGACTACCCTCCAACGGCCGACAAAAGGTCGACGAAAGTGGAGGGCCACTATCCAGAGCCTCATCGGCTTTGGTTAACGGCGACTCCGCGGCAACCAACGCCATCGTTGCCGCGGCGAGACGACAAGGCACGAGCCGGTGGCGACGAGACTGTCGGAGGTGCAACCACCGTGCACTCTCCGCCGCGAAGGCCAAGATCGCCGACTCACCGGATCCACCTCGACAGCGACTCCACCGCGTCGTCGGATCAGCGAGCTCGCCGCGATCAGCGGCAAGTTCTTCATGAGCGACAACAAGAGGACGCTCAAACTCGCATCGAGCGCCAAAGAGAAGCGCGACGTCAGTCCGACTAGCGCGATGGGCCTTCTGTTGACATGCACGCGCCGGAGGAGCCAGGCGACTTGCCGTACGCGGTAGGTTGCCCTGCGTTCACTCGCGAGCTGCGGCAAGTCCAAAGGGGCCCACCAGAAAAACTTCAAACCGGACATGCCGGAGAAGTATGATGGCAGGGCGCATCCGTCGGAGTTCCTCGACATCTACACCATCGCGGTGTAGGCTGCGGGGACGGGACGACAAGATCCTCGCCAACTACTTCCGCTCGTGCTCAAGCCCAACGCCGATCTTGGCTCATGCACTTGCCGGACAGCTCCATATCCTCTTGGGCAGATCTGTGCCATCGGTTTGTTGGCGCCTTCACAGTGGCCACAAGCCTCATGGCCAAGAGAGTGACCTTCATCCTGCCGCCTGTAAGGAAGGAGAGTCCTGCGCCAAGTTCATTCAGAGATTCACCGAGTGCACTACAACATCCCGTGACGCGTCCACCCCGCCGCGATGATCGCGCATTTCATCGAATGTGCGGAACCGCAGGATGAGGGAGGAGATGGCAATGTGCAAAGTCAAGGACGTCGGTATGTACGCCTTGGCCGACAAGTGTGCACGCTACCGAGGAAGGAGGAGACTCCTGTGAGGGAATGCGGAAGCGAGATCTCGACAAGGAGGAGACCGCCCCGGCAAAGAAGGGCCGGCGGCGAGGCAACAGGAAGAAGAAAGGTAGAGAAGTGCTAGCTGTTGAGCAGTCCGGCAACGGAGGTGGCGACAAGAACGCCAAGGCTGGTGGCTCCGGCAAGGAGGTTGCCGCTGACGCCAACCACCAGTCGGTGGCGGCCGCCGACAAGCAGGACAACTCCGGCAAGCAATACTGCAAGATCCACCGCACCAAGGGCCACGACCTCCAGAGCTGCAAGAAGGTCGAGCAGCTTGTCGAACAGCAGAGAGCTGAGTAAGAGCGGTGCGACAAGGAGAAGGCCTAGGAAGGTGCTGGGGGAGCAAGCAAGAAATGTCCCAGCCGGGGAGGACGCCGCGGCAAGGAGACAGACCTCCCCGCGGCCGCGCAAGGATGAAGATGATGACGACGACGAAGATATGGAAGACGACGACGCCGATGAGCAGGAGTTTCAAAAAGCCACAGAGGTCCTCTGCGTTGACGGAGGTGCTTCCCTGCATACCTCCCACCGCCAACTCAAGCAATGGATGCGGGAGGTCAATGCAGCGGAACCATCCGTGAAGTCACGCATAAGCCTCTGAAGTGGTCCAAAGACGCCTATCATTTTTGATATTGAGGACCACCACGATCGCATAATCGCGGTCGGGTGCTTGCCGTTGTTGTTCTCACCAACCTTCCTCAACCTCAAGGTCACCAAGATGATAGTTGACGGCGGGGCCGGCTTGAATCTGATCTCCTCAGCGGTACTCCAGAAGCTTCAAATCCACGACAATGAGCTCAAGAGACCGCACCTTCCAAGGAATCAATCCGGGAAGGAGCAAGCGAAGGGGAAGATTACGTTGCGGTAACATTTGGCAGCGAGCTGAACTTTAGGATCGAGAGGATCACATTCGGCGTTGCCGATTTCCCATTGCCTTACAATGGGATTCTTGCCGTCCAAAGACTCGCCAAGTTCATGGCAGCCTCTCACTACGCCTACAACCTACTCAAGATGCCAGCCCGATAAGCGTCATCTCTGTCCATGGTGACAAGAAGGATGCCCTTATCTCATGCCGACAAGATCTACCGGGATGCAAAGCCATGACAGATTGCCAAACACTTGCCGCTGAAGCTCCGGGGAAGAAGACAAAGTCCAAGTCCGGCAAGGGCTCGATGCTCACTCCGCAAGCGCACCTCTTGAGTGCTGCGCTACTGCGTCGAGCACGCACCATCGAGCTCCACCGGCACGTGCAAGAAGATGGTCGCTCCGCCAAAGACCAAGAAGGTGCCCGCCACGGAGGACGGCACTGGTGGTACCTTCACCATCAGTGCCTCTCTCGACCCTAAATAGGAAGGCGCGCTCGTTGCTTTCCTGTGGGCGAATGTCGACGTGTTTGCATGGCAACCGTCTGACATCCCCGGTGTTCCCAGGAAAGTAATTGAGCACCGTCTGACCGTTTGTCCTCATGCGCGGCCCGTCAAGCAAAGAGTCGAGGAAGCAAGCGGTGGGCGCCAAGAATTCATAGTCGAAGAGATCAAGAAACTGGAAGCGGCAGGCCTTGTCGAGGAGTGCTCCATCCCTACGTGGTTGGCCAATCCCGTAGTCGTATAAGAAAGCAAACGGAAAATGGAGACTTTGTATTGACTTCACGGATGTTAATAAAGCTTGTCCCAAAGATCCATTTCCCTTGCCGGCGCATTGACCAGATTGTTGACTCCACTACCGGATGTGATTTGCTTTCGTTTCTTGATGCATACTCGAGGATACCATCAGATCTTCATGGCTGAAGAAGATGAGGAGAAGACCGCATTCATCACACCATGTGGCACATACTGTTTCATACGGATGCCTTTCGGTTTGAAGAATCTGGTTCAACATTTGCAAGGGTAGTCCATGGCGCTTTTGAGCCGCAGATGCACGTAAATGTAGAAGCCTACATGGATGACATAGTGGTCAAAAGCAAGGACAAAGCAACTCTAGTTCAAGATTTGGGCGAGACCTTTGCAAATCTGCGCAAGATCAACCTCAAGCTCAACCCCGAGAAGTGCGTGTTTGGAGTCCCTTCCGCAAGCTTCTCGGGTTCTTCGTGGTCTCAACGAGGGATTGAAGCTAATCCCGACAAGATCAAGGCCATTGAGCAGATTGAAGCACCAAAGCGCGTCAAGGATGTACGAAGACTTGCGGTTGCGTGGCTGCTCTCGGCGAGTTTATTTCTAGGTCTGCTGAACGCCACTGCCGCTTTTTCAAAATTTTGAAAAGGCAGGTCCAATGAAATGGACTCGAAGCGGAGGCTGCTACAGCAGACTTGAAGAGATACCTGTCCTCCACTCCAACACTTGTCGCACCTAAGCCACAAGAGAAGTTCTTTGCTATATATAGCGGCAACCAATCAAGTGGTTAGTGCTGCGTTAGTAGCGGAGAGGGAGGCGGATGACGAGCCAGCAACCGCGGCAAGCACATCCAGCGACAAGCAGGGGGCTCCGCCGACAAGCTCTGGTCCCGACAAGGATGAATCCGCGCAGACACATGAACAGATGCAGAAAAGGATGGTGCAGCGCCCAGTCTACTTTGTCAGTTCCCTCCTGCAGGGGGCTAGGTCAAGGTACTCTGGTGTGCAGAAATTGCTTTTCGGCCTCCTCATGGCCTCGAGAAAGTTCGCCATTACTTCCAAGCACATGAGATCACAGTTGTCACTCGCTTTCCCTTTGAAGAGGATACTGTAGAATCCAGAAGCAACGGACAGGATTGTCGAGTGGGCATTGGAGCTGTCAAGCTTTGGTCTCAAATTTGAAAGCACATCAACTATCCAAAGCAGAGCATTGGCGGAATTCATAGCAGAATGGACGCCAACGCCAGATGAAGAGATTCCGGAGACGAGCATTCCCGTCAAGGAAGCATGCAAAGAATGGCTGATGTACTTTGATGGTGCCTTCTCGCTGCAAGGCGCCGGTGCCGGTGTGTTGCTTATCGCACCCACCGGAGAGCACCTCAAGTACGTAGTCCAGATGCACTTTCCCAAGGAGCAAGCAACAAACAATACTGCAGAGTATGAAGGTTTGCTTGCCGGTCTCGAGATCGCGATGGACCTTGGGATCAAAAGCTTATTGTCGTGGTGACTCGCAACTTGTCGTCCGCCAAGTGAACAAAGATTACCAGAGTCCGTTGATGGAAGCCTATGTTGATGAAGTGAGGAAGCTAGAAGAGCACTTTGACGGCTGCAAATGGAACATGTTCCAAGAGCTCGTAATGATATTGTCGACGGCTGTCACAAAGTGCGCCGCACTTAAGTTGCACAATGGAACCAGGGATTTTCGTGCTCAAGCTGACTCAGCCAACCGTAACACCATCAACTGGACAATGCAAGAAGAGGAAGTTGACCTCTGGCGACTACTTTCCAACAGAGCTTCCCGAAGTCGTCGTTGCAAAGGTCCCCAAGATCAACACCAACAGTGCTGAGGGACAGTCTGCTCCGACAGGCCTCAGGGTTTGTTTCGTTGAAGCAGACGCTCCCGACAAGTCTTGCTCCGGCAAGCTTGTCGGGGAGCATCAAGCTCCGGCAGGGGCGCAAGTTCTTGTCGTAGAAGATGATGTTCCTGCAGCAGCAGATGTGCCTTTAGTCCTTGTTGTCGAGCCACAAGCTCCAGCATGGGCGCAGCAGATTGTCCATTTCCTCCAGACAGGAGAACTTCCCGAAGAGCAAGAAGAAGCGGAAAGAGTAGCCCGGCAGTCAAGTATACCGGTTTGTCGACAAAGATACCTGCATGTAAGAAGACTCAACGGTGTGAAATTGAAGTGTATTCCTGTGGAAGATGGATGAAGTTGTTGGCGAGAGATACACGGAGGCATATGTGGTCACCACATTGGCGCAAGAGCACTTCAAGCAAAGCTTTCCGGCAAGGTTTCTTCTGCCGACAGCCCTCCGTGATGCAACCGCACAAGTAACCAAGTGTGAAGCGTGCGGCCCATTCCAAGCAGATACACCAGCCGGCTCAAGCTCTCCAGACGATCCCTTTATCCTCGCCATTTTTGGTGCAGGGGCTCGACATCCTCGGCCCCTTCCCCGAAGCTGTCGGGGCTTTGAGTACTTGTACGCCGCCATCGACAAGTTCACAAAGTGGCCGGAAGTGGAAGCGATGAGGAAGGTGACGGCACGGTCGGCGATCAAGTTCTTCAGTCGATTGTTTGCCGTTTGGGATCCCTAACGGGATCATCACCGACAACGGCACACAATTTACGATCGCACCTTCATGCAAGATCGTCCAAGATCTTGGCGCCAAGGTTTGCTTTGCTTCCGTTGCTCACCCGAGAAGCAACGGTCAAGCAGAGAGGGCAAATGCTGAAGTGCTGCGCGGGCTCAAGACCAGGACTTTCGACAGGCTGCACAAGTGCGGAAGAAACTGGATCGAGGAGCTGCCGGTGGTTCTTTGGTCGATCAGGACGATGCCAAATCAAGCCACCGCCGACACCTTTTGCTCTAGTCTATGGAGCGAGGCAGTTCTCCCCACGGAACTCAGATCACGGATCGCCTCGAGTGCTCGCTTATGATGAGCTTGAGCAAGAGCAAAGCTGCGACGAGATGACGCGCTGCTCCTTGAGGAAGATCGTCTTCAGCCGGCTGTCGAGCTGCTCGCTACCAAGCTTTGCGTCGCTACCATAGCCGCAGAAGTTAGTGCCGAAGTCTCGAGGAAGGCGACCTTGTTCTTGGCGCGTTCAGTCCGCCAAGAATTCAAACAAGTTGACGCCGAAGTGGGAAGGCCCTTATCGGGTGAAACGAGTCACTAGGCTGGCGCCGTCCGCTTTGAGACCGAAGATGGCATTCCGGTGAGCAACTCCTGGAACATAGAGCATCTTCGTAAGTTTTACCCATAAGGCGCGGTTGTCGGAACCCGTTCCAGCAACCACCTTTTGTACAAGTCTTGCCGCTGTTGCATGTAATCCTTTGTACAAAGCCGGGCGCAGACCCCGTGCATCGATAAAGCTCATGTGTTGCGCTACTTGTCAAATTCATGCTTTCATCATTTTATTGCATGTTTTGACTAACACCTTGTCAAAGAACCGCACCGATAAGCAAAATCGAGCCATTGGGCTCCATAACGTTATTTCCTCTTCTTTCTCTTTTCACAAACAAAGGACGGCTCAATCGCGCACAAGTTAACCAGGTGGAAGGAGGAGATAATACTATGGACCAGGCACCGCTCGAGGAAGTTTCACCTCATCGGGAAGCAAGAGACAGAAAAGCTAAGTTGCCAAAGTTTGAGCAATCAATTTTTAAAATTTTAAGTTATCTTCCTCGAACGATAGTACTTTGTATGGAAAACCTGTGCACAGAGGAACCAACTCGCCGGCTAGTCGCGCCCTTACTTTGTTTCGAGTCCGCTCAACAACTTAAGTGAGCTGCGGCTAGTCGCGACAAGGTTGCTTGTCGGAGGCGGCACTGCCAAAGAAGTTGCCGACGTTCGCACTCGGCCATGCAAGAAGAGTGCCTGCACCGACAAGTCCCCCAAATACGTAAAGCGTAAACGCATTACAAAGGAAGGAATCAAGTAGAGGAAATAACATTGCATTGATCGCCTAAGATAGAGTATATTACAAAATAACTTGTCGCTGATCTAACAAAGTGTTCTAAACATGATCAAGCAGCGACAAGGGAAAGATGAAATTGGCGGCCTAGTCTACGCGGTCGCCATCGATCCGCTTGATCTTGTTCACCTTGTCCACAATGGGTGCGACAAGGGCTTTGAGCTCCTCCACATTGGCATCTGGCGGCAAGGATCTGAGGACGCCGTTAAGGTAGAGGCCCGGATTGCGGAAGGCCACCTTTATCAACACCTTCTCGAGGGCTCCTGCACAGATCTAGCGCGATTCCTCGGCCAGCTGCTTTGGGACCTCCTCCCGGAGACGCTGGAGACCCGTCACCACGCCTTTGAAGAATAAGCTGAGTTTGGCGCTGGGTTGGAGATGCTCGTCGGAGGAGTATGCAAGGTCCACCATCCCCAGCTCCATCAGCTCGTTGTGGATGTCGGCGGCGGTGTCCACAAGACCTTGATCCGATGCTCCACGCTCTCCCTCAAGGTGCTCGATGGAGGCAGCATTCGCTAGCAGCTCCTCCTTGGCCTTGATCGCCTCCAACAAGCCCACCTCCCGCTCTCTGGCGCCGTCCGGCCTCTGCGTCGAGTGGTCAGCTTCAGCTCAAGATCCGCCTTGGAATCCTTGGCGGCGTCGAGCTCCTTGCCTCTATCGGCGAGGCGACTCGCAACTTCGCCAAGAGTGTAGGCGTCCTTCTCGCGTTCACGCTTGAGCGTGGCAAGCTCTTCGCCGCTCTTCTTGAGGCTGGCCTCCGGTATGCCACCTTCGCCTTCAGCTCTTCCTTGGCGGCCTTGGCGGCTGCGGCAAGATCCTTCGCTTCTGAAGCGCCCGCCAAGTGACTCCTCGCGGCAAGGTCCTCTTCGTGGCTGTCCAGGTTGACCTTCCACTGCGCCCGGCTCGCTTCTGCTGCGGAGAGCTTCTCAGCAGCCAGCCGCTGCTCCTCCTCAGTTGCGGCCTTCTCAAGGATGAAGGCCATGCGCTCCTCTGCAAGTTGCCCCCGCGCTTATGCTACGTCGTGGAGGGCTTCTTGATTGGCGCTCCGGAGCTCTTCTGCACGCTTCTCCATGTCCGCTCCTGCCCTCGCGACAAGTGCTTCCCGGGTCTCCAACTTGGCCTGCCGGGCGCGGTAGAGCGACGGCAGCTTCTTCAGTTGCTCCTCCTCGAACTTCGTCATTGCTGCTTAAGCGCGTCCACCAGCGATAGCCCAGCGAGGCGAGTAGCTTCGCCGTCGAAGGTCTCTCCCTCGACCGGCGCCACAGGCTTCGGTTCAGGGGAGCTTGATGAAGACGCCGGCCTTGGTGCGCCGGTGGGCTCCTCGAACTGGCCTTGCCGGCCGAAGTCATTGTCGGTGTGGCGCTTACGCTCCTGCGGCCTCAGGGCCGTCAGTGCGATCGCCCGACCCCCCGCCGGCCTCTGCGTTGGCAGCCTCGGTGGCCTCCTTGCCAACAGGCTCGTCGGCGACGGCCTCTTCTTCCACAGCAACGGCCTCTTCTTCCTCGATGGCGGCCTCGTCGGTGTTGCCGCGCGCTTCCTCCTCGCCGGCGGCCTCGACCTCCATCGGCTCTGCGTCGGACGAAGAAAGAGCAGTCAAGCAAATGTTCAAAAAGAGAAACAAAAGAAAGCAAGCCCAAGGGAGATTTTCGTGTAAGGCAGTTACCTGCAACGGGATCCGCAGCCATGGCCTCGACCACTGGAGGGTCACTGGCACTGTCCTTTTCCGGGGTAGCCTCCCTTGCCGGAGTGGCCTCCCTTGCGTAGCCTCCCTTGCGGAGTGGCCTCCCTTGTCGGAGGGCGCTCCCTTGCCGGGAGGTTCCTCCCTTGGCGGCGTGAGTGTCGTGACAGATCTCGGGCGGCTTCGAGGCCCTCCGATGAGGCTGCTCTGCTCCTACACAAGCAAACAACAGTATCAACGAAGAAGGAGCACCCTGCACACCGAATAGCAAGGAGAAAACTGCACACTTACTGCAGGGGCTGTCTTTGGGGGCTGCTCGAGGAAGGATTGCTGGTCCGGCAAGGGGGTCTCGGACGCGTCCCCTGTCGCCACGGGAGAATCATCCTCAACAACGACCGTCGGGATCTTGGCCCTCTTCGACGCTCTCTGGGCCAGCGTCCTGAAAAGGAAAGAGTCCAGAACGAAGCAAATCAGATTCAAGATGAAGCAATAAAATTGAAGAAATACAAGCACAAATCTCAAGAGCTTACTCTTCACCTTCCTCCTCGGAGCTGAGCGCGGAGAAGTCAAACTCGGCTCGCCTCCGGTGCGACGAGGCGAAGTGGGCTCTCTTGGCCGCTTGGCGGAGGCGTCGGCGGTGGCACGAGAAGATCCCGCCCGGTTGTCGCAGCGGTGTGGGCGCTCCAGCGGCAACCTCGCTTGCAGGTGGGCTGTCATGCCGCAAGTCTTCTTCTTTGTGGGCGATCTGCCGCCCGACTCGTCTCGGCCTTGCGGAGACGCCTCTTCGGCGGAGCCGAGGCTCGGCCCAGCGGCAAGTCGCCGGGTGGTGGAGAAGAAAGCGCCCTCGGCGGGTCCACTCGACCCGGCCTCGGGCTCGACAAGCTCGTCCTCGTCGACGACCTCCCTCGCTCGGCAAGGCTTGCCGCCTTGGCGTCCGCCTCCTCCACGGTGAACCCGAAGGCTCCGGTGGCGGCAGCTGCTGCCGCCTCCTCCACCCTGGTGGCAATCCGCGCCATCTCCTCGTCGGTGGTGTCGCGGTGAGCCTTTACGCTTTCGTCGGGCGGATCGGCACTTCTTCCAAATCGTCGAAGAACTGCTGCACGACCTCGTCGGGGCTCCTGCCAGTTGGAACGATCCCATGGGAATCGCTGACAACGGCATCATGGCGCGGATGCGGTCAAGCGCCGAAGTTGTTGCACAATGGGGCGACCCCGCGGCAACCTAAACCACTCGGGGTGGTCGGGTCGTTCTTGAACAGCTCGAGCAGCATCGCGTCCAGCTCCAAGACGGTGAAGTTCGATTCGGACCGAGCGCAACCTCCTGATGTCTGCCGCATTTTGGAACTCCCAGGCAGGCCTCCTCCTTTCCTGCAAGGGAGCAATGCGGCGACGAAGGAAGTCTGCGCCAACTGCGCCTACGGTTAGTCCGGCAAGCCTGAGGCGCAAAATCCGGGTCACAGCTATCTTCAGCTTCGCATCCTCCGGCGCCAAGTTGCTCCAATCTCTGCCGCACTATTGGAGTTTACGCCGGCGGTGAAGGTCTGCGGGTTCTCCTCACGACCCAACACCAATTGGCTCTCCACTCTGCCACTTGTTGCGAACTCTCCTTCCAGATACGCTTCTTTCTTGCCGATCCTAGAGACCAAGCTATCCCTCCGACAGCGGCTCTCCTCTCTCGGCGCTGGGCACAAAGAAGTGGCGGAAGAGTGCCACATTTGGGTGGACTCCGACAAAGTTTTCGCAAAGATGCGCGAAAACTGCCATGGTCAAGACGGCGTTGGGGGTGAAATCAAGGAGGCGGAGGCTAAACGTGTTCATGATGTCGCAGAAGAACTCGGAAAAGGGCGGGCAAAGCCCGCAATAGAAGAAAAGAACGAAAAAGGGGTACCCTGTTGGTGCCAAATCAGAGGCGGAGGCGGGGAGTACCCTCGTGCGGGGATGCGCACGCGTCTCCGTCGACCAAAAGAGGTAGAAGACATCCCGCAGCTCCCTTGCGCCGAGCTGCGGGGAAGATCCCGCTTCGTTCTTGCCGCGCCGCAAGCCGCTGCGCCTCGGCCGACAGCGCCCTTCTCCTTGTCGGCTTTCGGAGCCATGGCGAGGGCGGCGGAGGAAGCCGACGGCGGTGAGCGCGCTTGTGGCGAACGGGGGCGGGGCGCTGCTCTCTTCGCACCAGAGAAGAAGAAGGGAGCGGCGGTGGTTTTCTTGACAAGACAGCGATGGCGGAGTGGACGGCCTGCCCCTGTTTCCTCCGCTTATAAAGAGGGGGAGGGGGGCGGACGTTCCGCTTATACTAATAAAGAAACCCCCACGACCGCGCCCACGATCTCTCGCACGACGCCACGTCCGGTGCGTGCCGTTAGTGGGGATCGTGGTGGGTCCGGGGCGATTTGCGACGTGGTCGAGGCCGCGTGTGACCGTGCACTGTTTTGGGCCTGGCCCGACAAGCGCTCGGCACCGTGTATGCGGCCCGAGCCGGGGCTCTGTCGGTGTACTAGAGTAGGGTACCCTAGTATCCCGTGCATCGTGCACGCAGACGATTGCAGCACCAGCGGCGAGGTTTGCCTCGTCACCGCCAAGATCCTCCGTGGCTCCTTTGGAGCCATTCAAGAACAAAGTATTTGATTGAGAAGACAAGGCCCCGACAAGAGGAGCTTGTCGGGAAGGCCACTCCAGGCATACGGAAGGCAAGGCCCCGGCAAGAGGAGCTTGCCGGGAAGGCCCGGAGCGCGACAAACCTTCGGACGCGACAAAAGGATTCGCGGCAAGGCGCTTTGCCGCGGCAAGCAACCTCTCCATCTCCGCTCCAGCTCATCCAGCGGCGTGTCGCCATAGGACCGTTCCATGCTGCGTGTCGAGAGGCTGTGCAGCCCGGTGGAGAGCAGCGATAAGCGGCGCCGACAAGCTTGCCATCGTGGCGGCGGAGGCGCACTGACGGTCTCTGTTGCCTTTGTTTGGGCGACAATCGGCGGGCATTTATTGCTTTTGTCCCTTGCCGTCGAGTTAGGTATTTTGCATCATACATCGCTCGAGTAGGTGTACCAACTCCTGTTTTTACATTTGTACCCCGCCTATGTTGCCACCTGCCGGAGACCCCTTGAGCATATAAAAGGAGGCCCATGCATAGCGTAGAAGGGGTTGATTCGTTCGACTCACTCGAGACCAGATACACTCACGCTTAGGTTTTGTAGCTTGCATTGCTCCCTAGCAAGAACACAATACATCAAACAAGCAGCAGAGGAGTGTTATCTCTCCGGAGAGCTCCGAAGCTGGGTAAACTGCTCGTGTGCCTCGCCTCGATCCGCTCTTCGTGCGATCTCCGCCCCCCTCCGAACCACAAGGGGCCTGGTCCGCCGGCCCCATAGGTGTCCGTGGGTACGATCAGCTTCCCCGACATATTCCTCCGAAGAGGAGTCACTAGCCGAGATGTGAGGGTGGGCGGCACACTTCCGAGGACGAGCCCGCTCTTGTGAATCATCGGAGCCACCACGACGAGACGGATGAGATGGCCCACCCGTGACCTTCTTGCGTGCGGAGTGCTTGATCCTTGGCATCTCGACCTAGAGGAGGAAGAAGACCCAAATCACCTATCCACCTTCATAGATCGAAGAGAAGTTCGATTGATGAGAGGAGAATAAGAGTAGGTGCTACCTCGGGGGGACGAACGAGATGGGGAGGGGATCCATGAGGCGGCGCCGGAGGCCCGACGACGACCGAGACGACCTGGCCCGCGCTGAGACGGCGAGGAGCACGGCCGGCGCACGACCACAGCGAGGAGAGTGAGCGGCAGCGGAGAAGAGATGAGGAACAAGCGATTTTAGGTTTAGGAACTGCTCCAAATGCACTCCGCTTTATATATGCGGGCCAGGAATTGACCGGACGACCGGTGCGGAACGGACGTCCGGGGCCTGAGAAGACCTACCAGGTATGCCAGGTAGCTGACGACCGGCAAAACCGAACATCCAACGTGATGGGACAGGGCTGAAATTAATGGAAGTCCGGTCTCACCGGACGTCCGGTACATACCGGACGACCGAAAGCACATAGGAACTTTTTAGAAGAATAAGGTGCAATTATTGGTGCTAATGACAATGATAGGGAGATGATGATTTTAGTATGTAGTAAGATGCAAAGACACAATATGAAGCAGTAAGTATCCTATGCCAACAAAAATAACACACATCGCTCAGACAATGTTCTAACGGCAAGAGCGGTGACTGATGCCACCATGTGTGAGTATATGTGACATGGCACCGCAAAGATTTGAACTTTGGGTGCATAATCACTACTCCATCATTGAAAGCACCATAGTTAGAATAACATGGTAGCTTTGAGAGTGTTTGTTCTTTTATGCATTACATAGGGTGAGAGTACTCATGAGTTGAGTGTCTCCCCCTAAATATATGCCTACATCAAGACAAAACATGATGAAAATGCATGCATGGGTACTAGATTTCACATAATGTTGTCAAGCTTCAAGATACCAAGTTCACGCCTAAGTTGGCAGAACCTTGCTTCATCCAATGGCTTGGTGAAAATGTATGCAAGTTGCATATCCGTACCCACATGAGCAATATCAATGTCACCCTTCTCCACGTGATCTCGCAAGAAATGATACCTAATATCAATGTGCTTGGTGCGAGTATGATCTTTGGGATTCTCAGCAATATTGATGGCACTTTCATTATCACATAGAAGAGGCACATGTCTATAGGTGATACCGTAATCCTTCAAAGTTTGCCTCATCCATAGTAATTGAGTTGCACAACTGGCTGTTGCAATGTATTCAGCTTCGACGATGGAAATAGCAACACCATTTTTTTTTCGAGGACCAACTTACCAAGGAGCGTCCAAGAAATTGACATGAACCGTAGGTGGACTTACGATCCACTATGTCTCCGGCCCAATCCGCATTCGTGTACCCAATAAGATCAAACTTAGCATCCTTGGGGTACCATAGTCCCAACTTTGGGGTGTGAACAAGGTATCTAAGAATATGCTTAACCGCCTTATGTTGACTTTCCCTAGGGGAAGCTTGAAATCTAGCACACATGCATACGCTAAACATGATGTCTGGTCTAGATGCACAAAGATAGAGCAATGAACCAATCATAGAGCGGTAAATAGATGGGTCGAAAGGGATACCATTTGTGTCTTCAGTGAGTACAATTTTGGTTGGCATGGGTGTCTTACATGGACTAGCATCAGACATGCCAAACTTCTCTAGAATATCCTTGAGGTATTTTGCTTGAAAAAAGAAAATTCCTTCTTGAAATTGTTGAATTTGGAATCCGAGAAAGAACTTAAAGTCCGCATTGAGTGACATTTCAAAATTCTTGGTCATGGAGGCCGCAAAATTCTTGCATAAATGAATGTTATGAGAACCAAAAATGATATCATCTACATAGATTTGGCATAAGATCAAATCACCCTTGTCCCTCTTAGTAAAAAGAGTGGGATCGATCACCCCTCTCACAAAACCATCATCGAGTAAAAACTTCTTAAGATGATCATACCAAGCACGAGGTGCTTGTTTGAGGCCATACAAAGCCTTATGAAGTTTATACACATAGTCTTTGTGATCGGGATCAACGAACCCAGGTGGTTGTGATACATATACTTCTTATTGTAGAGGACCGTTAAGGAAAGCACTCTTCACATCCATTTGATGTAATGTAAAACCATTGAAAGCAGCATAAGCAAGTAAGATGCGAATGGATTCAAGACGGGCAATGGGGGCAAAGGTCTCACCAAAGTCCAAACCTTCAACTTGAGAGTACCCTTGTGCCACTAACCTTGCCTCGTTACGGATGATTACACCATTCTCATCTTGCTTGTTCTTGAAAATCCATTTTGTTCCAATGACATTGTGCTCAGTAGTTGGCCTCTCGGCTAATGACCACACTTGGTTGCATTCAAAACTGTTCAACTCTTCTTGCATAGCAACGAGCTAATCGGTGTACATCAATGCATCTTGTACCTTGAGAGGCTCAACACTAGACACAAATGAGAAGTGAACACAAAAGTTTGTCAAATGTTTATGAGTGACTCTACCCTCCGATATGCCGGTGAGAATTTTGTCAACATCAACACGACCGGCCACTCGAGGCATGATGGAGGTTAGGGTTTCGCGAGGTTCAACTTCATGTCCATCATCCACGTCCTCAACATATGGATCATTAATGTGTGGTGGAAGATCTTCTTCTTCATATTGCATTTGTTGAGGTTTGATACGTCTCCGTCGTATCTATAATTTTTTATTGTTCCATGCCAATATTATTCACTTTCATATACTTTTTGGCAACTTTTTATATTATTTTTGGGACTAACATATTGATCCAGTGCCCAGTGCCAGTTCCTGTCCGTTGCATGTTTTATGTTTCGCAGAATATCCATATCAAACGGAGTCCAAACGGGATAAAAACGGACGGAGCTTATTTTTGGAAAATATGGAAAATTCCAGAAGAAAAAATCCACGCGAGATGGTGCCCGAGGTGGTCACGAGGTAGGGGGCGCGCCTGCCCACCCTGGGCGCGCCCCCTACCCTCGTGAGCCCACCGTAAGGCGGTTGATGCTCTTCTTTTGCCGCAATAAAGCTAATATTCGGAAAAAAATCACGTGAAGGTTTCAGGCCAATCGGAGTTACGGATCTCCATATATACATGAAACGGTGAAACAGAGCTAGAACAGAACGCAGAAACAGAGAGATAGATCCAATCTCGGAGGGGCTCTCGCCCCTCCCAATCCATGGGAGCCAAGGACCAGAGGGTAAACCCTTCTCCCATCTAGGGAGGAGGTAAAGGAAGAAGAAGAAGAAGGGGGGCTCTCTCCCCCTTGCTTCCGGTGGCGCCAGCTGCCGGGGGCCATCATCATCACCGCGATCTTCACCAACACCACCGTCATCTTCACCAACATCTCCATCACCTTCCCCATCTATATCCAGCGGTCCACTCTCCCGCAACCTGCTGTACCCTCTACTTGAACATGGTGCTTTATGCTTCATATTATTATCCAATGATGTGTTGCCATCCTATGATGTCTGAGTAGATTTTCGTTGTCCTACCAGTGATTGATGAATTGTTATGATTGATTTGAGTTGCATGTTTTATTATTGGTGCTGTCCTATTGTGCCCTTCGTGTCGCGCAAGCGTGAGGGATTCCCGCTGTAGGGTTTGCAATATGTTTATGATTTGCTTATGGTGGGTGGTGTGAGTGATGTAAGCACGTAACCGAGTAAGTAGGTTGTTTGCGTATGGGATAAAGGGGACTTGATACTTTAATGCTATGGTTGGGTTTTACCTTAATGAATCTTTAGTAGTTGCGGATGCTTGCTAGAGTTCCAATCATAAGTGCATATGATCCGAGTAGAGAAAGTATGTTAGCTTATGCCTCTCCCTCAAATAGAATTGCAATAGTGATTACCGGTCTAGTAACATAGTCAGTTGCCTAGGGACAATTCCACAATTCCTACCACCACTTTTCCACACTCGTCATATTTACTTTAGTTGTGTTTTTATCTAAACAGCCCCTAGTCTTTATTTACGTGCTCTTTATTTTCTTGCTAACCTATTCGAAAACACCTACAAAGTACTTCTAGTTTCATACTTGTTCTAGGTAAAGCGAACGTTAAGCGTGCGTAGAGTTGTATCGATGGTCGATAGAACTTGAGGGAATATTTGTTCTACCTTTAGCTCCTCGTTGGGTTCGACACTCTTATCGAAAGAGGCTACAATTGATCCCCTATACTTGTGGGTTATCAAGACCTTTTTTCTAGCGCCCGTTCTTGAGAGTCATAGCGTGGGGTGAATATTCTCGTGTGTGCTTGTTTGCTTTATCACTAAGTAATTTTTATTTGCTGTTCTTAGTTGTTCTCTATCTTTAGTTATGGATATGAAACACAAAATATCAAAAAAAAAATAGTTGTACTTGTTACTCATGAGGATGGGGTAACTCCTAAAACCCTTGATCTCATTATGCGAGAGATATTATATACTACTTTGATAATCCTGAGAAAACCCCATTCATCTTTATAATGGGAGTAACTTTGGATCAACATGAATACTTTAGGGATTATCGCTTGACACAAAAAGGGAAACTATTATGGGATCCAATTAATATGTTGCATTGGTATGCTCGGGAACTATGCTTGAGATATGATTATACTTGTTGCTCTAGGATGAAGTCTCCACACCTTGACTTTTCATGCAAATTTAATGATAATAAAACCTTATCTTCTTATGCTAAAGGTATATATGATTACTATGATGTGGAACAAATAGAAGAATTTGTTGCTTTTATGGGTGCTTATGAAATAGAATCTTTGTTTAAAACATGTGAAAATTTTGATGATGCTATTTACAAACCTAAAAATGTTGCTATACTTAGATATTGCTATGAAAATTATAAATTCAATGCCAATATTGATACATTTATTGAGGAAGTCAACGTTGTCCAAGAAGAGACTAATATTTTGCAGGAAGCTATGGAAGAAGAAATTGATGAAACTGTGAGCTCATTGGATGAAAAAGATGATGAGAAGAGCGAAGAACAAAAGGAGGAAGAGCGGATTGATCACCCGTGCCCACCTTCTAATGAGAGTAACCCTTCAACTCATACATTGTTTAATTCCCCTTCGTGCTTACCGAAGGATGATTGCTATGATGACTATTATGATCCCTTGAATTCCTTTGAAATATCCCTTTTTGATGATGCTTGCTATGCTTGTGGCCAAGATGCCAATATGAATTATGCTTATGGAGATGAACTTGCTATAGTTCCTTATGTTAAACATGAAATTGTTGCTATTGCACTTACGCATGATAGCCCTATTATCTTTTGAATTCTCCCAATTATACTATATCGGAAGTTTGCCCTTATTAAGGATTATATTGATGGGTTGCCTTTTACCCTTGCACATGATGATTTTGATGAATATAATATGCATGTGCTTGATGCTCCTACTTGCAATTATTATGAGATAGGAACTACATCTCCACCTCTCTATGTTTCCAACACGATAGAATTGCAAGAAACTGCTTATACTATGCATTGGCCTTTACTTGGTGTGCATGAATTGTTCTTTTATGACATGCCGATGCATAGGAAGAGAGTTAGACTTCGTCATTACATGATATATGTTACTTTGTGCTCACTACTAAATTACAAATCGTTGCTAATTAAAATTGGCTTTAATATACCTTGGGATCCGAGTGGATTCGCTACTTAAGCACTATATGCCTAGCTTAATGGCTTTAAAGAAAGCGCTGCCAGGGAGACAACCCGGAAGTTTTAGAGAGTCATTTATTTCTGTTGAGTGCTTTCTTATAGTTTAAAACAACAAAAATAAAGAGGGGAACCCAAAACTTTTTCAAAAAGGAAAGTGAAAGTGAGAAAGACAAGCATTATTGAAGTGGGAGAGCTCCTTGAACTTTGTTCATGCTCACAGCAACTTTGTGAATCTTGATTACATAAACTTTTCAACAAAAATAATTATCCCCTTGTACAATTCCATTGTATTATAAAAATAATGTGCCAAGGTTTGCCTTTGGGATGTTTACAATGCTTGTTGGTTTGTGCGGTGCGGGACAGAAACTTTGGCTGTAGTGCGCGATTTTTAATTTCTTACTGGAACGTCAAATGGTTCTGATTCTTTTTGCACTGACTTGTTGTACAAATTTTTTATTTTTCCTAATTTTTGCAGAATTGTTAAAGTATCATAAGTATGGTGGATGTTCATATTTCTACAGACTGTTCTGTTTTTGACAGATTCTGTTTTTGATGCATAGTTTGCTTGTTTTGATGAATCTATCAATTTATATTAGTGGATTAAGCCATGAAAAAGCTATATTACAGTAGACACAATGCAAAAATAAAATTTGAATTGGTTTGCTACAGTACTTAGAGTGGTGATTTGCTTTATTATACTAACGGATCTAACCGAGTTTTCTGTTGAAGTTTTGTGTGGATGAAGTGTTCGATGATCGAGAAGGTTTCGATGTGAGAAGAAGGAAGAGAGGCAAGAGCTCAAGCTTGGGGATGCCCGAGGCACCCCAAGCAAATATTCAAGAAGACTCAAGCGTCTAAGCTTGGGGATGCTGGGAAGGCATCCCCTCTTTCTTCAACAAATATCGGTATGTTTTCGGATTCGTTTCGTTCATGCGATATGTGCAAGTCTTGGAGCGTCTTTTGCAATTAGGTTTTTATTTTTTTATGCACCATGCTGGTATGAGATGGTCCTTGTTTGATTTATAGAATGCTCTATGCACTTCACTTATATCTTTTGAGTATGGCTTTATAGAATGCTTATGTGCTTCACTTATATCATTTGAAGTTTGGATTGCTTGTTTCTCTTTACATAGACAACCGCCATTTGTAGAATGCTCTTTTGCTTCACTTATATTTGTTAGAGCTTGGTCATATCTTTTGTAGAAAGAATTAAACTCTCTTGCTTCACTTATATCTATTCGTAGAGATGGACAGGAACTGGTCATTCACATGGTTAGTCATAAAATCCTACATAAACTTGTAGATCGCTGAATATGATATGTTTGATTCCTTGCAATAGTTTTGTGATGTAAAGATGGTGATATTAGAGTCATGCTAGTTGAGTAATTGTGAAATTGAGAAATACTTGTGTTGAGGTTTGCAAGTCCCGTAGCATGCACGTATGGTGAACCATTATGTAACAAAGTCGGAGCATGAGGTGTTTATTGATTGCCTTCCTTATGAGTGGCGGTCGGGGACGAGCATGCGTGTAGTACTTTGTTTCGATGACTAATAGATTTTTGCAATAAGTATGTGAGTTCTATATGACTAATGTTGAGTCCATGGATTATACGCACTCTCACCCTTCCATCATTGCTAGCCTCTTCGGTACCGTGCATTGCCCTTTCTCACCTCGAGAGTTGGTGCAAACTTTGCCGGTGCATCCAAACCCCGTGATACGATACGCTCTGTCACACATAAGCCTCATTATATCTTCCTCAAAACAGCCACCATACCTACCTATCATGGCATTTCCATAGCCATTCCAAGATATATTGACATGCAACTTCCATCATCATCATATACATGACTTGAGCATTCATTGTCATATTTCTTTGCATGGTCGTAAGATAGCTAGCATGATGTTTTCATGGCTTGTCCGTTTTTTGATGTCATTGCTACACTAGATCATTGCACATCCCGGTACACCGCCGGAGGCATTCATATAGAGTCATATCTTTGTTCTAGTATCGAGTTGTAATATTGAGTTGTAAGTAAATAAAAGTGTGATGATCATCATTATTAGAGCATTGCCCCAGTGGGGAAAGGATGATGGAGACTATGATTCCCCCACAAGTCGGAATGAGACTCCGAAAAAAAAGAGAGAAAGGCAAAAAAAAAAGAGAAGGCCCAAAAAAAGAAAAAAAGAAAAAGATGAGAGAAAAAGAGAGAAGGGGCAATGTTACTATCCTTTTACCACACTTGTGCTTCAAAGTAGCACCATGTTCTTCATATAGAGAGTCTCTTGAGTTATCACTTTCATATACTAGTGGGAATTTTCATTATAGAACTTGGCTTGTATATTCCAACGATGGGCTTCCTCAAATGCCCTAGGTCTTCATGAGCAAGCAAGTTGGATGCACACCCACTTAGTTTCAGTTTGATCTTTCATACACTTATAGTTCTTAGTGCATCCGTTGCATGGAAATCCCTACTCCTCACATTGATATCTATTGATGGGATCTCCATAGCCCGTTGATACGCCTAGTTGATGTGAGACTTTCTCCTTTTTTGTCTTCTCCACATAACCCCCATCATCATATTCTATTCCACCTATAGTGCTATGTCCATGGCTCACGCTCATGTATTGCGTGAAAGTTGAAAAGGTTTGAGAACGTCAAACAATTGCTTGGCTTGTCATCGGGGTTGTGCATGATGTGAATATTTTGTGTGGTGAAGATGGAGCATAGCCAGACTATATGATTTTGTAGGGATGAGCTTTCCTTGGCTATGTTATTTCAATAAGACATAATTGTTTGGTTGGTATGCTTGAAGTATTATTGTTTTTATGGCAAAAGATAAATTATTGCTTTGAATCACCCGTGTCTTAATATTCATGCCATGATTAGACATATGATCAAGATTATGCTAGGTAGCATTCCACATAAAAAATTATCTTTTTTGCCATTTACCTACTCAAGGACGAGCAGGAATTAAGCTTGGGGATGCTGATACGTCTCCGTCGTATCTATAATTTTTGATTGTTCCATGCCAATATTATTCACTTTCATATACTTTTTGGCAACTTTTTATATTATTTTTGGGACTAACATATTGATCCAGTGCCCAGTGCCAGTTCCTGTCTGTTGCATGTTTTATGTTTCGTAGAATATCCATATCAAACGGAGTCCAAACGGGATAAAAACGGACGGAGCTTATTTTTGGAAAATATGGAAAATTCCAGAAGAAAAATCCACGCGAGACGGTGCCCGAGGTGGTCACGAGGTAGGGGGGCGCGCCTGCCCCCTGGGTGCGCCCCTACCCTCATGAGCCCACCGTAAGGCGGTTGATGCTCTTCTTTTGCCGCAAGAAAGCTAATATTCGGAAAAAAAAATCACGGCGAAGGTTTCATGCCAATCGGAGTTACGAATCTCCATATATACACGAAATGGTGAAATAGAGCCAGAACAGAACGCAGAAACAGAGAGATAGATCCAATCTCGGAGGGGCTCTCGCCCCTCCCAAGCCATGGAAGCCAAGGACCAGAGGGGAAACCCTTCTCCCATCTAGGAGGAGGTCAAGGAAGAAGAAGAAGAAGGGGGGCTCTCTCCCCCTTGCTTCCGGTGGCGCCGAGTCTTTGCCGGGGCCATCATCATCACCGCGATCTTCACCAACACCACCGTCATCTTCACCAACATCTCCATCACCTTCCCTCATCTATATCCAGCGGTCCACTCTCCATAACCCAGCTGTACCCTCTACTTGAACATGGTGCTTTATGCTTCATATTATTATCCAATGATGTGTTGCCATCCTATGATGTCTGAGTAGATTTTCGTTTTCCTACCGGTGATTGATGAATTGCTATGATTGATTTGAGTTGCATGTTTTATTATTGGTGCTGTCCTATTGTGCCCTCCGTGTCGCGCAAGCATGAGGGATTCCCGCTGTAGGGTTTGCAATATGTTTATTATTTGCTTATTTTGGGTGGCGTGGTGTGAAGCACGCAGACCGAGTAAGTAGGTTGTTTGTGTATGGGATAAAGGGACTTGATACTTTAATGCTATGGTTGGGTTTTACCTTAATGAATCTTTAGTAGTTGCGGATGCTTGCTAGAGTTCCAATCATAAGTGCATATGATCCGAGTAGAGAAAGTATGTTAGCTTATGCCTCTCCCTCAAATAGAATTGCCATAGTGATTACCGGTCTAGTAACATAGTCAGTTGCCTAGGGACAATTCCACAATTCCTACCACCACTTTTCCACACTCGCCATATTAACTTTAGTTGTGTTTTTATCTAAACAACCCCTAGTATTTATTTATGTGCTCTTTATTTTCTTGCTAACCTATCTGAAAACACCTACAAAGTACTTCTAGTTTCATACTTGTTCTAGGTAAAGCGAACGTTAAGCGTGCGTAGAGTTGTATCGGTGGTCGATAGAACTTGAGGGAATATTTGTTCTACCTTTAGCTGCTCATTGGGTTCGACACTCTTACTTATCGAAAGAGGCTACAATTGATCCCCTATACTTGTGGGTTATCAAGGTTCATTATCAATGATTGCACTTTCTTGTTCTTGCCCTCGATGATGATCTTGTTCTTAAAGATTATCATGAAGAGGAACTTGATCATCTTCTTGTACTTGGACTAAGGGCATTGGATGAGCAATAGGAGCTTGAGGTGGTGTAGGTGTTGAAGTAGTTTGATGATGTGTGAAGCTTCCATCTTCTTCTTCATCATCATGAGGTTCTTGTTCCATTGGAAGAAGTGCACCAACACCCATGCTCAAAATATCTTGAGAGGAATCTTCACCTACATTACTTAGATCAACTTGCTCCCCATGGGAGCCATTAAATTCATCAAACACCACGTCACAAGTTTCTACAACACATCCATTGGATTTGTTGTAGACTCTATAGGCGTGAGGGTTTGATCCATAGCCAACAAATATGCCCTCAATGGTTTTGGATTGAAATTTTCCTAACGTTCTCTTTTGTTGAGGATGAAACATTTGCACCCAAATACACGGAAGTACTTGACATTCGGCTTGTTCCCAGTTAGGAGCTCATATGGAGTCTTTTCCAATATGATGCGGAGGAAGAGACGGTTTGATGCATGGCATGCGGTGTTGACAGCCTCGACCCAAAAACTATGTGGCGACTTGTATTCATCCAACATGGATCTTGCCATCTCCACAAGTGTGCGATTCTTCCTTTTGGCTACACCATTTTGTTGAGGAGTGTATGGAGCAGAATATTGATGCTCAATCCCTTCATCACTAAGAAATTCTTTCAAGGTGTAGTTCTTGAACTCAGAGCCATTATCACTTCTTATTGCCAAGATTTCTTTGCCAAACTTGCGTTGTGCTTGCTTGGCAAAATCGATGAAGGTGATCTTCGTCTCATCCTTGGACTTGAGGAAGACCCATGTATATCTTGAGTAATCATCCACAATGGCAAGCCCATACTTTTTCCCACCAAGACTATCCCATGAAGGAGGCCCAAAGAGATCCACATGAAGGAGCTCCAAAGGTCCTGAAGTAGACACGACATTCTTGGGAGGGTGCTTTGATTGATGTTGCTTCCCGGCTATGCATGCACTACACACAAGATCTTTCTCAAAAGAGACATTGGTTAGTCCAAGGATGTGATTACCCTTTAAGAGATCTTGAAGATTTCTCATGCCGACATGGGCTAGCCGGCGATGCCATAGCCACCCTTGTCGGCCTTGGCCATTAGACAAGTTGCATGGAATGTGCTCTCTTTCGAGAAATCAACCGTGTAAAGGTTGCCATCCAACTCTCCAACAAAGGCCACTTTGAGAGTATCTCTCTTAAAGACTTTCACATCCGTTAGTCCAAAGAGTGTATCATAACCAACAAAAGCCAATTGGCGAACGGAAAGCAAATGGTATTTAAGGGATTGGACAAGCATGACATTTGCAAGAGGCATGCCATTTGTGATAGCCACCTTGCCCAACCCGAGTACCTGTCCTTTTGATCCTCCACCAAACATAATGCTCATAAATGGTTGAATAGCTTCCATGAAATCGTAGAGCAATTTCCTATCTCCGGTCATATGATTGGTACATCCACTATCTATCACCCATTTTACTCCACTAGAGAAAGCAACCTACACACAATTATGACTTGGTTAGAGGCACCCATTTTGCAATGGGACCTCTCAAGTTAGTCACAAGGGTCTTAGGGACCCAAATAGCATAGAATTGGAATGCATTTCGAGGACCAACAAATTTTGCATAAACTTCTCCATCCTTGGTCTTACGAAGTACATAGGATGGAGGCATGAACTCTTTTGGCTTGTTGAGAGTGGCCATGCCCCTCGTGACCTTCCCACTAACACCCTTACCTTTCTCCTTGTGCCCTTCTCGTACAAATGCTTCTTTTAGAGGGGTGGTGCACTTTTGAGAAGACGTCTTCTTCTTGCTTGTGCTTGGGTCAAACCCGAGCCCCTCTTTGGCAAACACCTCATTGTGTTGGCTCAATACCTCATTAAGGTTCTTTTGTCCTTGAGCACATGTCATGAGACCTTTCTCGATTTGAGCCTTGAGAAAGCGATTCTCCTCAAGAATAGGTGCTAGATCACTACTAGAGTTAGTAGTACAAGTATCAACATTGATAATAGGAGAAGAGTAAGCCTTGGCTAGAGTTTCAAGATAAGTAAGCTTGAGCGTCTCAAAACTCTTTGTAAGAAGGGTGAGCTCTTCTACCTTAGTCTTGAGGGACACGGATAGGAGCTCACAATCCTTAGAGAGAGAAGCATGAGACTTCACAAGTTTACTTTTATCATTCATCAACTCTTCGCAAGAGTCATTAGCCTTTTTCAAGGAGGCAAGATCTTTAGTATGAACATCAATGTTTGCACCAATTTACAAGCATAGTTCATCATTTCGTGCTTCCTCATATTGGACTTTCCACTCAAGGATTTCATATTTTTCCTTTTACTCGGTGACGAGGGTTTCGAGTTCCTTAATGGTGATGGTGTGCTTACTCACCACCTCCATAAGCATACGAAACATAGTGAGCTTCTTTCCTTTGAGGGAGCACATGAACTTATTTAGTTTAGCAAGCATAGGGTCATCTATATCATCATCCTCATAACTATCCTCCACATCAAGATACTCATCGCTAGGAGTAGAAGGAGTGAAAAGATGAGGGTTTGATCGTGGGGTTACCTTGACCTTGCCAGGAGAGCTTTGGTCCTCTCCATCTTCTACCACGGCCTTTGCCATTAGGCACTTGTGAGCGTTGCCCTTTCATATAGTTGTAGGTGACAACATCACCACTCTTGTTGACTAGCCTCAAGGTGTTTTGAGAATCTTGAGCAACTCCTGCAACACCACTAACATCATCCGGATCAGATTCTTCATGAGCAACCATGCTTTCACATATCTCTTCTTGAGCTTGGAGTTCAAAGGATTTGGCAACTTCTTCTTGGGAAAGGTCTGGGAAACCTTGGTTTATCTTCTCTCTTCTCATAAGGGCACTTGTTGGAGAAGTGGTTGGTTTCTTCACAGTTGTAGCATTTCCTCACTTTCTTCTTCTGGAATCTTCCCTTGAATTTTCCTGCGCTAAACTTCTTGACAAAGAGAGCAATGTCTTCATATGACGGGCTCTCGTCTGAGTCAATCTCATCACCATCCTCCTCCTCCTCATCTTCTTCTTCTTCACTTTGCTCTTCTTCACATACATGTTTGGCCTTCAATGCAAGATTGATCTTTGATATTGAGGTACCATGCATGGCAAGATGTTTTGTGGCATTTGCCTTTGACTCTTCAAATAGTTGGAAGGTGGATATGATGTCATCTGGAGTCATTTCCTTGAATCCATGGTGTTATCTTATGTCCCACACCATTTGGTGATGATATGGAGCAAGAGCATGAAGCAACTTATCCACGAGAAATCGCTTAGTCAAGTTGAATCCATCTTGAGTCTTGTCACATTCCCATGACTCAATGTCAGCGGTGAGAGTCATGAGATGATCAAGTAGTTGCTTGGGATATTCACCTTTCTCCATACAAAAGTTTTGCAATTGACCCTTGGCAATTTCATATTGAGCAAGCCGGAGAGTGGAGGTACCGGTCTTGGTCCTCACAATGTTATCCCATAATTCCTTGGCACTTGTGATATGTATATATGGTCTCATTTGTTTGTCATTCATACCTCTTCTTATGCACATGGTTGTTGTGTCGTTGATATTCTTGTCATATACCTCTCTTGGAGTAAGATTCTTCGGGTCAACAACTTGGTAGCCATACTCCAAGATCTCCAACATCTCATCATTTCCATATCGAAGATGATCCTACATAGCAACTCTCCACAAAGAAAAATCGATAGTGTCATCAAGTAAAGGAGGTTTTCCTTGAGGGTTATACTTAGGTTTCTCTATTTGAGGTCTTGCATAAAGCCAAGGAACACTGGAGTGTTCATTGCTAGGAGGTTGTTGGCCAAGTGAAGGAGTAGGCACAGCTGGCCTCGAGGCCGCACCACCAGAAAGTGGTGCGAGCATCGTGGTTAGTGTGGCTATCCTAATTTGGACCAAGGCCTCAAGAGAGGCATCATGCTCCTCCTTTTTCTTAGCAAGAGCTCGTTCCAGATCCTCTGAAGTGAAGGACTTGGCTTCCGTGGAAGCCGCGCCTGTATTCTTCGGATGCGCAACAAGGGAGTCCCATCGGGTTCATCTCGCTCTAGGGCGGTTAAGCCACAAGAATAGAGCACGAGGCTCTGATACCAATTGAAAGGATCGAGATGGACCTAGAGGGGGGGGGGGGTGAATAGATACAATTACAAACTTTACTTATTACTTAGCAATTTTAGGCAATAATGCAGAATATGAAAGTGAGCCTAATAATTGCAAGTAAGATGTTAAGTGCTAAGCAAGATAAACTAGTAACACAAGTATGTGAGTAAGCAAGCACAATATGATATAAGTAAGGCTAAGAGACAAGTAACCACAAGTAGAGAGTTAGGGTTAGGAATAACCGCAACTCCGGGAGACGAGGATGTATGCTGATGTTCACTTCCTTGGAGGGAAGCTACGTCGCCATTAGAGAGGTGGATGTTACCACGAAGGCACACCAACGCAACGAAGGCTCACCCTATTCTCCCTTTGAGACAACACCACGGAGGCATTTCTCAACCACTAGTGGTAGACCTTGGGGTGGTCTCCAAACCCTCACAAACTTTTCCGGGGGTAATCACAATGGTTGATTCCTCTCCGAAAGACTCCTACCACCTAGGAGTCTCCAACCTCCAAGAGTAACAACAACGTTGGGAAATGCTCAAGAACTTGCTCAAATCACGAATTCATTTGGTGAGAAGAAGGGGAAGGAGTGGATCTATCACTTGATTGAAGAACTTCTCTCAAATGTTCCCAAATCCCTTGGGGATCTAGGATTTGGTGTAGGGAATCAAGAGAGGGAGTGAGATGTGTTCTTAGAAAGCTCAAAGTGAATGGTCAGTCTTATCCCGTGAGAGGGAGGAGGCTATATATAGTAGTAGTGTAAAAACTAACCGTTGAGCCACTTAGTGCACAGGAGTTGTCGGACGTCCGGTAAGTACCGGATGTCCGGTGGCTCAGATCGGACAGACGTCCGGGCCGCCGGTCGTCCGATGGCAGGAATCCTACCAGGCCACAGAGGAAGCATGAGGCACACAGCCAGCGGACGTCCAGAAGGCGCCAATTGTCCGGTGACGTCGGAAAACCGCTAATAAGTATTCTGTTGGGGCAGTACCGAACATCCGGAGAAGAACGGTCGTCCGGTGACTGGTCGTCCGATGAGACCGGATTTCCGTTATTTTGTATTCTGTGAAGATGCACCGGACAACCGGGGAGAGCCGGATGCCCGGTCGGCTGTGAGAGGTCGGACGTCCGGTGATAGCTGAACCTACTAGCTTAGAATCATACCGGTTTTTTTGTGCACAAGGTAGAGGAGGAATTAGAGATGAAACCGAGATGATGTGTGAGGATATTTTGTGGTTTTGAGCAAGTATTTCACGAAATCCAACGATCCCCTCTTAATAGTGCAGGATCCCTATACTCAAGAACATACTGAAAAAGGGGGCCAAAGCTTTTGTCTTGTATCTCCGTTCTTGAGTGGTTTTTTTTCCGTAGTCATGATCAACACACGGCCCTTGAGACATAATCCTGAGATATACTTGATAAACATGATTAGTCCCAAATGTGCATGTTGTCATCAACATCAAAATAAGATTAAGGGCATGATTGCACTTTCAACGAACCCGTCACGACACAGGGATGATGCAGCTGAGGCGCCCCAAATTTGAATAGACCAGAAAACGTCACCTGGCACCGTTGTTGACGAGGTGTTGGAGTAGCTGAAGACACGTGTTGAAGAAGTTGCTCCTCACGAGCCGCCAGGGTCCTGAGCCTTAGGAGGCTCGGGGAGGCCGGGAGGCTCGTGAAGGACCATTGCCCTCTCCGCCAGGACCGCCTGGTGCCTGGCTTCCTGGGCCGCCAGGATGCTCCGCAGGTGGCGCTGGAAGGTGACAGCCGCGTTCGGCAAGCTGAAAGGCATGCGAACGTAGCTGTGTGGTGGGCCGTCACATCGGCCGACGCGCGATGGCCATAAGCGCTCCTGAGATGCGGCCCTGTTGAGCCCTGGAATGTCGACACAGACGCGCAGCTCGTTGCCCGCGCTAGTACAAGGAGCTGCGCCAGGTGGTGGGCGGCGGTCGCCGCGCATGGCTCTTGCCTCTTGAAGCTCCTTGGTGGTCTTGGTGATGAACTCCTGAGCACCAGGCACCTTGTGCCTTATGCCCTGATGAGGGAAGCGTGCGGTGAAGCATGCCCCCATGTGGTGCCCGAGCGCCTCCCTCGTGACGTTGGCTAGGTCTGAGGCCCTACAGAAGAGAGCCCCCGAGCCCAGCCTGAGGAGGGCGTCGGGCGCGCCTTCTATGCGAGGGAGGGAGGCGCCCCATCTGCGGGCGCAGGTCCTGAGGTGGTGCCGCTGGAGGCGCCGCTTTCCTGAGGCCCTTGGTGGAGCAGCTGCTTTTTCTTCTTGGGGACGGCCTCAGGAGGGTAGATGGCGCCTTCGTTGTCTGGGTCCTCGACCGCCACAACCTGGTAGGCGCGCTCGAGAGAGCACACCGCGTCCTTCTCTTCGCAGGCGATCGTGATGACGCCGTAGCTCCCTGGCATCTTGAGGACGTTGTAACCACTGTTCAAGATATCTTCCGATATTCCGATAAATCGGCTGATTTATCGCTTATCGCTGTCTGACCGATAAGATAAATCGGCGGATAAATCAGCCGATATGGTGATAAATCGGCCAATATGCCGATAAACTGGCCGATTTACCCCTTATCATGGGTCGACTGATAAGTTCCCGATAAGCGATATCCCCAACATTGGTTGTAACCATGATGAGTCACTGCCATGAACTTGGCCAGGGCTGGGTACCCGAGGATGGCGTTGTACGGAAGGCGAATGTGGGCGACGTCGAAGTCAATGAGCTCAGTGCGGTAGTTGTCGCGCTTGCCGAAGGTGACAGGGAGGCGGATCTGCCCTATCGGGGTGGTGGAGCCGTCGGTCACTCCTGAGAAGGGCTTGGTCGGCTGCAGCTGATCATATGGCACTTGGAGGCGGTCGAGCGTATCGATGGATAGAACGTTGAGTCTTGCACCGCCATCAATGAGGGTCTTGGTGACAAGGATATTACTGATGATGGGCTAGCAGTGCATCGGGAGGGTGCCGACAGTTGCTGCGCACTTGAGCTGGTCTGACGAGCTGAAAGTGATGGTGCACTTGGACCACCGGAGCGGGCGCGTGACCTCGAGCCTGGGGAGAGCTGCGTTTACCTCACGCGCGAACTGCTTGAAGATGCGCTGGAAGGGCTGGGGCCTGAGCGCCACCCAAGATGCAGGCGATGCCGTGCGGCTCCTGGAAGCCCCCAACCCTCTCGTCCTGATATGATGACCGTCGTTCCTTCTTGGCGGTGGTGGCAGCGGAGGGAGGCCAACCTTGCCTTGAGGACGGTCCTCATGAGGCTGATCCCTCCAGGCGCCCTCACGAGGCTGGTCCTACCAGCGGTCCTCACGAGGCTGATCGAGACACTCCTGGCGGGGGCCGGTCGTCCCAGCGTCCTTCACTTCGTCCTCCTCCTCGGTCGTAGCCCCGGTCGTTGCGCTCGCGGCATTGACCAAAGCGCCCATCACGGATGGCCCTGAGCTCCTAACAGTCGTTGGTGTTGTCGCTGTGTACATTATGGAAGGCGTAGAATGGACGGCTGCCCTTGGACGACTCTGGGTGGTTGCAGCCGTGCTTCATCTCTGGCTCGGCCGCGAGCACGACTGCTGCCCTGCGCTTCACATCCTTGGTCTTGGCCTTCTTGTCTTCTGGGTCGGCAACTGGAAGCTCGAGGAGGGAGAGGCGCCCCTCCTCAGCTCTCGCGCACTTGGTTGCCATGTTGAACATTTCTAGAGCCGTGCATAGGTCCTCGTGGATGGCGAGCTCCTCCTTCATCTTGACGTCGCGGACGCCATCAGAGAACGCTGAGACGATGGCCTCGTCCGTTACCTTGGGGATCTTGAGGCAAACGTTGTTGAAGCACTGGATGTACTTCTGCAGGGTTTCCCCCAGCTGCTGCTTGATGCATCGCAGGTCACCCGCGGCCGGCGGGCGATCGCGAGTGCCCTAGAAGTTGGCGACGAAACGCTCGCGCATCTCGCCCCAGGAGGAGATCGATCCCGCGGGCAAGTTCAGGAGCCACGAGCGCGCGCCATCTTTGAGGGCCATGGGAAACCAGTTCGCCATGACTTTCTCGTCGCCGTTGGCTACCTCGATGCTCAGCTCATAGAGCTGCAGGAACTCAGCGGGGTCGGGGATGTCGTCGTAGCGTGGAGGCAGGTCGGGCTTAAACTTCCCGGGCCAGACGACGCTGCGCAGCTCGGGAGTGAAGGCACGACAGCCTGTTGTAGTCACTGGAGCCTGTCAGGAGGCGGAGCCTGGTCTTGGTATCCCCGCGCCGCCTCTGGGGCGGCGCACGGTCTTGACGTGGTGGTGCTGGGAGTGCAGGAGCGTCTTCTTGTGGCCGAGGGACCTCCTGGCAGCTTCCTTCTTCATGCGCGGGCGCCCTGCTTGGTGGGTCACGCCGCAGGGCCGCGCGTCTTGATGCAAGGGCGACGTCTTGACGCGGAGGTGGTGGAGGCGCTCTGTGGGCCACGTCGCCCGCAGCGGGAGGTGGACGAGGCAGCGAGAGGGATGGGGCAGGAGAGCCCCCAGCGGCGCTGACGAGCTCGGCGATGCGGTCCAGCCAGTCCTCGTAGAGGTCGTCGACTGGGCGGTAGCGCAGAGCTCGCGTGCCATGAGCAGCGCAGCCTACGCGTCCGCGGGCCCGCAGCGAGCGTGGGATGATGAACCGTCCGGAGTCAACGACGGGGTGGCGGTGCGTCCATCCCGTCGCACGGAGGGGGTGCAGCAACGAAGTCTGCTGCTCGTTCGGCCGGTGGTGGCATTGGCAGCAGGTGATGGAGAGCGATGGGGAGGCCCGCCGACGAGCGCCGTCTGGGCGACGCGAGCGTTGAGAGCGGCCCGGCGCTCAGCCCGGGCTCGACGAGCATCAGCCATGGAACTGGTGGAGCGGTGGAGCGTGGATCGACGGAGGAAAAGCTTCGGCGCACCCCTACCTGGCGCACCAAATGTCGGATTCTGGGCTCCGCAGACCATTGAGAGGTTCGAACTCTGAGGTGCGCACGAAGGACTCTTTCTTCCCGGCTTGCCTACCCAACGATTCCACGGCCTAACTCGATGAACCCAAAGAACACGAGACACAAAGGTTTATACTGGTTCAGGCCACCGCGTGGTGTAATACCCTACTCCAGTGTGGTGGTGGATTGCCTTGAGGGTTGAGGACGAACTAGTACAGTGGATGAACAGACTCAGGACGAGAGGTGTCCTTGGGCTCGATGAGCTGGTGGATGTGAGAATAGAGTGGATCTAATCCAAGATGCGTCCCCCTCCTATGATGGTGGCTAGTCGTATTTATAGAGGCCCTGGTCCTTATCCAAATGTAGATGGGAAGGGATTCCACAACGACCAATTTTAAAGGGAGACAACTAGTACAAGCTATCCTGACAAAAGTAGTCTTTGCCTGCCAAAGGCTCTGGTGGGCTCATGGTGACCTCGAATCCGTCTCTTTGGTCTTGGTCTTGTTGCACCGATATGGAAACCTTTGCCTGATGCCTTGGGACTCCTCGCCTGCGCTTGCCTCTTTATTTAGCACCAAAGAGGGAACTGGTGCACTGCGCTCGCTGGCGCCCGTCTGGCCTTGGTCGTCACGGCTCACGTCATGTGAACCTCGCGAGGTGCCCCCTGCATAGATATCTCCGTTCCTCGGGAGCCGGCCTAGCGAAGCCGTCCCAGGAAGGTCTTGGTGTCGTCCACCTTGCAAGGCTTGGCCCCTCGCGAGGGTCTTAAGTTGTTGCTGCCGAAGTTGAGCCGTACCAGACCGTTGGTGGAGCCATGCCGTAGGCCATAGGCAGACAAGTCTGAGCACCTCGTTTCGAGGACGCCGATGGATGGAATGAAAGATCGAACGGCTATGCGCGCGGGAATCCGATGGCTGCGCGTCGACGGGGCCGAATTTTGGGCTGGTCGACCGGCGCCTATTTTTTACATCTATACACGGTACTCTCGTCTCCCATCACAACCACACGCTACACTCCGCCCGCGTCGCCTTTCCATCGGTGACAAATTACCGAACTATCCCCGAGGTCGCGGCCACGGGGCGAAGCTCCTTCTCAACCGAGCATGGACCGCCGCGACGGGGCGGGCAATCGGGGCCGGAGCTACGCACGCGGCAACGCCCGCGGCCGAGGATGGCGGGGCCGGTGTGAAGACCGCGGCCGCCCCTCCACACAACCTCCTCCCTCCACCGCCTCTGCCGCCGCGGTCATCCCCAGCGACGCCCCGCCGATCGTGGGCACCTGTCCCGACATGTGCCCGGGTAACATCCTTGGTCCAATTCCTCTCAGCCTGCACGGAGATGTTGACCTGTTCGGAGAACCGAAGCTCCCCACCGGGTTCCCTTGAGAGTCGCGCAGGCAAAGCTCCGCCCGGCTCCTTTGCCCTCCTCCTCCGGCGGTGCTGCCGTCGCGAGCGTGCCTGGGAAAGGATGCCAGGTTCCCGCTCTGTGCAGTAGGTCTAGGATTAAGTGTAGGGCCAGGTCTAGACTTCCCTCCATGGGATATGGCGTGATGCCGAGTAGAAGCACTGCGTCGGCACTTACGAGCGGTGCCGGACGCCGTTCAACTTCGCTTTCCGGCTGCTCTCCGTGGTGGAGAGAAGCTGCGGGAGGCGGATCTGACTCCAGCTTCTTCAATAAGCTCGATCTAGTCCTGTTTTCTTGTTGCTGTCGTGGTGATGGGAACGGAAAGGGGACGAGGTGGGGATCAAGATTCTCCCAATTGGGCTGGTGCACGCCTCTCCGGTGACCTTTCTGGCCGAATGGCGTCCCCGTGAAGCCATGGCGTCGGCGCTGGCTTCGTTTCTTCCTCCAGGCTTGATGCCATTAGGGAGGCAGCTATTCAGCTTGGGTACGGAGTCTTCCTCTTCCGTCTTCGGCCGGAGATGGAGTGGTGGCGGTCCAGTGATCCCAAGTGGTCTTGTCCCCGGTGATGGCCGGACTGGATCTGTGCTGGAGCTGACATTTGGACCCAATTGTAATCTTGATTCTCTGGATAGGGTCCTCCTTGCAAGTTTCAGGGACTATTCTGTAGTTTTATTTTCCTTTGAGTCCTGGTCTGCGCTTTGTACTGCAGCTGCTGGAAATTAACGAAAGCTCCGGGCCCTTCTAGACCTGACCACTGTTCCAAAAAAAAAACTCATTGTTGCTAATGTTTCTGTTGCAGCTACGGAGAGAGCGCAGAGGGAGCGGCTCCGGGATCTGGCCGTGTTTGAGCGTGTGTGCAGCAACCCCATGCGCACGTCCCATTCCCTCGCCGTCAAGAAGGTGAGCCGTCCATGATCTCCAATTATCCATATACGCGTGGAGGTTATTCCTGATTTATACATGCTGTTGGTTCAGCCTGATGCTTTATGGGTAGTCCCTTTTGGTCCTTATGTGCTTTTGGATTATTTCTATCATGCAAATGGTGAGATTAGTTTTGTTTCATGTGGTAGTTAGAGCATCTCTAGCAGACCCCTTATATCGCGGACCTTAGAAGTGCATTTACAGTTCGCGGCAATGCCTCGGATACGGGCTGAAAACGGCCGTGGCAGAACAGAAACTTTAAAATGAACCTGTAAATTTTGAAATCAAAACTTCACGTGAGAAATCGAACTACTCCAGTAGAACTACCAGCGTTCATAGTTACTTGATCATCATACAGAAGTCATACATAGTCGATTTTTTACAAACTAGATCGGAGGAGCAACAGCCACCCTAACCTTAATGCCGAAATTTGGCTCACCTGAGCGATCCGGGTGCGGCGGCAACGCTGCGGCGGCGGAGGAGCTCAATCCTCGTCGTCGGAGCCGAGATCGATGTAGATGTCGTCCTGCGCCTTGGCTTCGTGGCGCCATACCGCCAAGTTGTCCTCAAACTCCCGCGTCTTCGCAAGCCCCTGCTCGAGGACTTTGTCGAGGTCGACGGCACTGCTCTGCCTCCTCCTGCGCACTGCGCGCGAGGATGGCGGCCTCGAAGGCGTCCGCCTCCGCCGGGGAGAGGAAATCCTCCGGCCCGACGACACCACCGCCCCACCGCTCCAGCTCCGGCTCCGGCTGTCTCTTCACCGCGCAGAGCGGCGGGAGCTCCTCTGACTCTTTTTTCACCGGCGTGAGCGCCTTAGGGGAGCTCGACGCACCGGCGGAGGAGCTGCCCGCGCCACTACTCCTCCTTCTCGCAGTGGAGGAGTGACGGCTGCGGCTGAAGGCCTCGGTTGAGGTACCTCTGGGCGCTCCGTTCCCTTGCGGCGTCGACGGCGATGCACTGCTTCCACTCGGGGTCGTCGCCACCGCCGGCACCGCGACCCGAGGACCACATCCCGCGCCACATGGTGGAGTTGGGCGGCGGATTGGAGTCGCCGGCAGCGAGAAATCGAGAGAGGAGAGGAGGGATTGCGGCGGCGCGGGGATAGGGTTCGGCCCTGTATATCGGCCGCGAACCCTTAGTTATACTGCGCGAGGGGGGCGGTTTTCGGGCCACTGTAAAAGATTTATGGGCCGGGGCGACTATGCAGGCTCTGGTCTGGCCCAAAAAAGGGGCCAAACCCGTATAGTTGCCGGAATTTTACGGGCCGTGCGGTTTTAAGGGGTCTGCTAGAGATGCTCTTAGCCTGGCATGAAGTTTTGCTTAACTGAAAATCAGCGTTGGCAATGATAGGCTGCAGGTGAACAGTGGACTCTTTATGTTAGTTGTGTACAATTGCTGCGCACGCCTGACCCGCATTCCTTTTGTCCAACCACTGCCGGAATACACACAGGCTGAATTTGCGATCTTCCTGAGATTGTGCCTGTAAGACAGTTGACTTGTACTCCCTCTGTAAAGAAATATAAGAGCGTTTAGTTCTTCTTTACGGAGGGAGTATTGTTGAGGGAAGTGCATATTACAACCCTGAACTCAATGCTGAGTTTAAGTTACAACCCCAAACTTCAAGGCTGGTTATCTATGCTTTTTTCTGTTTTCTGGACGACTTTGTTGATTATATGTAAAGAGGTTATTAATAATAAAAACTAGCAGGAGTCTATTTTTAATCCCCTTCTAACCCTTGGTTTCCTGCTAGTTTTGCAGAACTATCTCATCTACCAGCATACAGGCATCAGATATACGCCCTCTTCCAGTCTTACGAGAAACGATGGATTATCTTTGGCATTTACTAAATTCTTCAGAGTACCCATTTGAGATCGTTCATGATTTCATATTTGATAGAACAAGGTCTGTGAGACAAGATCTTAGTATACAGAATTTGGCGAATGATCAAGCTATTCGCATATATGAGGATATGGTACAGTCCAATCTCGATTCCTTCCTCACATCTTTATCTTGTTACTTTTACCAGTTTTCATGGTACTTCGGCTCAAATGTTCAATTATGTAACACAAGATTTTGATTAGTTTAGATTATTATTCCTAGAAGCTGATTTTGGTGTGGTAAGGTGGAACTAGTTTTTGCTTTGTGTGATATTTCTTAAATTAGATGTTCAGTGCTTACAGAGCAACCTTCTTTTCTTCCGTCTAAAATATTAGCCTTGTTTACCAAGACTTTCATATGCAAAGGAATAAGATAGAGTACATTATCCAGCCAAATGATTGTTTAGATTCTCTTTATTTTCCAGAGTTGTTTTGAAAAATATATGTTCCTTCTCCAACTATGCTTTTTTTTGAGAGATTCTCCAACTATGCTTAGATTAGTTCTCATGCATTTTCTTCATTTGCCTTAGCAATGAAGTGTTTTTTTTGTACTTTAGATGCTACTATCTTTCATAGCTATGTTTCCTGGCATCAGTTCTGTTTCCAGCCGGAGGAATATAGTTGCCTGAATTGTAGACGATAGTATTCTGCTCACAGCATTTATCTAATGCTTGCCCACTTCTGCAGATAAAGTTTCATATTCTGTCCCATCAAAGACTTGCGAGGTCTTGCCAGGATTCTGATGCATCTTCCTTGTGTTACCTGAACACGGAACAAATGATGAAATGCCTTCTTTCTCTGTTTGATATGTATCATACAATTCATAAAATCAATTCCCAAAGCAATAAAGAGGCTGAGTATTATTCCTTCTTTGTGCTTCTACATTTGGGTTGCAAGATACCCAAAATGGTATGTTTTTCATTCTTATGCCTGCTAGATATCTGATTTGTGTTATTCGCCTATGCATGATCGTTATGCTTCCCGTTACCCTAGCCTAATTTTCTATTTATCTCCAGGCAAACTCACTCTCTTTTTGGTACAGCCAATTACCAGCTTCAATAGTACGATCAAAGGAAATGATATTTGCTAGAACTATATTGAGGTAACTTACACATGTTATGGCTCATTGTGTATGACCTTTTTTGTGCATGCTCCCATATCTGTTCGTGTAACTCAGTTCAGTATCTTCATGGCTTTCTTTTCCTTTTCAATCTCCATTATATGATTGTGGACATCTAACAAGTGCCAATTTCACATTCACAACTAACTTCTTTCATGTCCCTTTTGTAAATAACTGAAATGATGCATATCTCTTTTGTTCCTTTCTGTAGATGCTACCACCTTGGGAATTTCAAGCGTTTCTTTTGCATGATAGCAGATGAAGCAACCGAGCTTCAGTTGTGTTTGGTAGAACCTTTCCTCAATGAGGTAAGTCCCGAGGTATCCTTATTCTTTCCCATCTGTATTGACTTCTGGGCCCGTTTTATTTATGCAGCATTCATTTCTAACTTTTAGAAGCATGTTTACTTACTAAGATTTGCATTGCTGTGGCTTTTGGTGCTTATTTACATTTCTGTTTTCATACTTTCAGCAAGGAAAAAAAATACATTAAGTTTGTCGTTGTGTCATTGGGAAAGGCATATCAACATGCAAGGCAGTGTTTGAGTTTAAGTTTTAGGTACTTGTGCATTTTGTAAAATTTTCGTGAATGTGCACCATGTTTCAAGAAAAAATATCATGCAGGGGTGGGGTGTGGGCGTGGATTTTGAGTCGCTCGACTAGTCGTGACTAGTCGACGACTAGTCTATGAGTCGCAAAAATATGGTCGACTTAGCTTAGTGTTGACTCGCGACCCTGAGTCGCGACTAGTCACAACGCAGGCTCGACTTCTTCCGAGTCGCTGCACTCGCATGAGTCGCGACTCGAAAACCATGGGTGTGGGGGAGATTTCCTCACCTGAATTGTATTTGTTTGCCTATAAGGCTTTGCAACCTATTACAAGATAGGTTCAAGTGAACCAGAAATGCGCGCGCGCGGGGGTGGGGGGGGGGGGGGGAGGAGGTGTCAGGACTCGACCTGCTACTCACTGAACTTAACAGGATCTTACAGGGAATTCAGAGCAAATCGACTCAATTGCAATGGCTAGAGTTTACGACCCAATTTACATAAGCATAGTCTGAATGGAGGGGAAGATGAGGATTTATATAGCCATTACAACCAAGTGCAGGTGATAAAGCAGTTCTAGAGAGGAAATTAATTCAGTATTCCTGTGATTAAGTTGACACCCTTCAGGGAGCAAGAGCTTGTAAGAGGTGTTGCCAACTTTCTCAGGACCATAGAATTTAGAATGTAGCTTGAGCTTTCAACATGTTCTCCTTGATTGCTCCTAGTGCTAGTTCATTGTTTTGGAGCAAATTGTCACTGTCTGCACATATGGAGTCAGGGAGGGCTGACTCTGCAATCGTTGGTGGAGGGAATCCATATAGGGCTTGGAATGGTGTCATTTGTAGTGATGTGTGAAAACTATTATTGTACCACCACTCAGCTAGAGCAAGACAGCTGTGCCATTTCTTTGGTTGTTGGAAGCACATGCACCTTAAATAACTCTCCAAACATTGATTGACTCTTTCATTTTGGCCATCAGACTGGGGGTGGTAGTTGGTACTTAAGTGCAGCTTGATCTTGAGGGGTTTGAATAGTTGGTGCCACAGCTTGCTTGTAAAAATTCGCAGACGCCGCAGCCGCATCCAACCATCCCCCGCCGCTGCCTAGCCAGATCTGGGCTAGACGCTTGCGCCCCGCACCATCACTGGCCGAGCCCAGCACCACTGCCTGCTCCATGTAGCAGCCAGCAGCGGCAAGCACCTCGTCGCCGTAGAGGGACGACCATGCCGCAGGGGCGCAGCCCGTGCGTCGCGGGCGACGACACATCGTCACCACATCGTCCAGCTGTTGCGCACAACACACTGTTGCAAGTGCCGGAACGCCGCCAAGGTCGCTTGCTGTGCTGCGAGAGCCTGCCAAGTTGGACAATCGCCGCCCTCCACCGCGAGATATGTGCGCTACAGAGCCCCCCATGCGTGAAGAAGCTAGTCCCGCTGCCGCCAGCCGCTAGCGGGTTTCGCCCAGTGGTGACGAGGGAAGGAGGGGGGTGACAATGGCGGTGGGTAGGTGGATCCAAAGTCAACTAGAGGAAATAGCAAAAGCTAGTTCTTCCCAATCCCTAGAGCGATTGAGGCCTTGAGAGGTAGTCTTCTCCAATCCCTAGGGGAGGAGGCCTTGATGTCCACTTGGGTATCTTCTCCTAGGAGGTCTTGATCTCCAAGAGGAGTAATAGATGAGCAAAGCTCTCTCAAGATCTAATAATATGCTTTGCTAACCCTACTAGAGAGGAGGGGTCGTCTATTTATAGTCTAGGACGAGATAGAGGGGTAAGAAAGGTATACATGGCCACTTGGGCCGAATTGCACGCAGGCAAGGCCGGACGATCTGGGTAGTTACCCGGATTGTCCAGCAGGGTCGTAGCCGCAGACGGGAGGCCGGACGTCTGGGATGTTGTCTGGATGTCCGGGCATCTTCCAGATGATCCGGGCAGGTTCCCGGATGATCCGGCTTCGGGCTCGGCCTTCGGGTGCCTCTGGCTGGTGTAGCTGGATCATCCAGACAGGAGTCCGGATCGGCCGGATCATCCGGGAAGGAGTCCGGACATCCAGGCATGTGCAGGATTTGCCCAACTTGTTCTTCTTCTTCACGTTCCGCTTCCGTCAATGCTTGGCCTTGGTCCATAGCTTCTCCATGGCTGTTTCCTTGGTACCTGAGCATGCAAAGTGTTTCTGTTTGAGGTAGTAGCCACATCCCAAGTGCATCTAAGTGGAAATCACCGAGTAGAGAACTCACCTCGTTCTCGGTAGCTCTTGCATGTGCTCTTGTCATCGGTCCACTTGGTGCTTGGAGAGTTGGTGTAGTGTCCATGGGGATGACCGTAGGGTGCACCGCATGAGTAGGTTCCCACCCGAGCCGCATGCAGGGGTTCTCTCCAAACTTTCCTGGGGGAGACTTGTATGAGGTGAGATCGTGAAATCAACCTAAAAAAATAATAATATTTAGACATTTCAAAAAAATCTGAAATTATTTGACAAGGTCCATGTGGGGTATGCTTAAAGCTCCGGAAAAATCAGCTCAAAACTCAATGTACATTTTAGATATTCAAAAAGACAAATTCGAATGTGAATAGTAGCAGCTTTGGGTGAATAGTACTTTGATACTATTCACATCCGATTTTGTCTTTTTTATTTTTATTAATGTGAGTTGAATCAGGAGCTGAAACTATTTAAGGTTGTACATTAAACAGTGATGTGTGTCTACAAATTTTTTGAGAAAGTTTGGACATGTATTTTTTTTCAAAAGAAAAAAATGATCTCATAGATCTCGCCTAATGTGAAATCTCACACAAATCTCCCCCAAACTTTCCTGAAAGCTCATGATTGATAAGTGATGATTTATCAATGTGCACCATGTTAAAATTCTGGATCTGTAGAAAAATGGTGCGGGTTTACTTGGTCATACTTTTGCATGATTGTTTGTATGTGCTGATGTTATAGCATGATGTGTGTTTCTGCAATTAGATGTTTCTAATTAAGGAAAAGCAGATGTACATGGGTGCACCACCTCCATATTGCCTTGTTTATCGATTTGTTTATATACGATATTCCTTGTGTATAAAACGGAAATGGGTGCTGCATATTGCCTTGTTCACAAGCCGACATATTGGTGCATGCCTGGTTGTGACATATCAACTTCTATTTATCCTGGTTTGCTGCTGAAGGTCCGTGCTAGAGCATTAATGTACCTCAACCATAGCGGCTATAAACTTCAGCACCATCCTTTGACACATCTGTCAGATATCCTGATGATCGAGGTATTAAGCTGGAATATCCAATTTCTTACTGTAGCTGAATTTTTTTTATGCCGTGCAGCTGAACATTTAGCAAAACACTAAAGATGTACTCCTACCATGAACTCACATTTTAACTTATTGCCTTCCTTTAGGAGTTGGAGCTGGAAGATCTCTGTAGAATATGTGGGCTTGAAATTAGCAGAAGCGGGGATACTAAAGCATTTGCTCCCAAACAAACAACCTTCAGCCTACCAACGCCATTATCTAAAAGTAGTGGCATTTACATCTCAAGGGAGATCAAAAGATGATAAGAGCATTATTATGTATGTTTAGTAGAGTGCACACCGGATATACAATGCATGGGGCACTTGTTCTGCTGTAATTCTGCTGCGTGTAAAAGTTTGTAACAAGAACATGAAAGGCAATTAATACAAGAGAAATCGAGGCTAATAATTGTTCTGCTGTAATTCTGCTGTAATTCTGCTGCGCGTAAAAGTTTTTATGATTTTTCTGTTCACTAGGAGCAGATGAGCCCGGGTTAAGATGTGTGTTGGCCTTCGGCCATGTATCATGTGTGGTGGGAAGAAAGAAATACCAAAGGGGGCCACCCAGGTGGGTGCGCCCTGGTGGCTCGTGCCGGTGCCCATATTCTAGTATATAAGGTCATTGGTCCTAGAAAAAAAATAAGTAGATGACTTTTGGAACGAAGCGCCGCCTTCTCTAGGCACATGCGGAATCTGGGCAGGAGCACTTTTGATCTTCGGTGGAGCGATTCTGTCGGAAAAACTTCTCTCCCGAAGGGGGAAATTGAAGCCATCATCATCACCAACAACCTTTTCATCCTGGGAGGGTCAATCTTCATCAACGTCTTTACCAACATCATCTCATCTTAAATCCTGGTTTATCTTTTGTATTCAATCTTTGTCTCAAAATCTTAGATTGGTACCTACGAGTTGTTAATAGTGTTGATTACATTTTGTAGTTGATGTTAGTTGGTTTATTTTGTGAAAGAATATATGTTCAGATACTTAATGATATTCAATACCCCTTTGATCTTGAGTATGAATATGATTTGTGAGTAGTACTTTAGTTCTTGAGGACATGAGAGAAGTCTCGTCATAAGTAATCATATGAATTCAGTATTCGTTTGATATTTTGATGGTATGTATGTTGTTGCTTCCCAGTGGTGTTATGTGAACGTCGACTGCATGGCACTTCACCATCTTTGGGCCTAAGGAAAGGTATTGTGGAGTAGTAATTAGATGATGGGTTGCTAGAGTGATAGAAGGTTAAACCCTAATTTATGCGCTATTTCGTAAGGGGTTGATTTGGACCCATATGTTTAATGCTATAGTTAGATTTATCTTAATTCTTTTTTCGTAGTTGCGGATGCTTGCGAGAGGGGGTAATCATAAGTGGGAGGCTTGTTCAAGTAAGAATAGAACCCAAGCATTGGTCCACCCACATATCAAATTATCAAAGTAGCGAACGTGAATTGAACAAACATAGTGAAAGTGACTAGATAAAATTCCCGTGTGTCCTCAAAAGCGCTTTACTTGCTATAAGAGAAAGTTTCAGCCTGTCCTTTGCTACAAAAAGGATGGGGCTACTTTGCTGCAGCTTTGTTATTATTGCTACTTGTCACTCATTACAAATTACCTTGCTATCAAACTATCTATCACCGATAATTTTAGTGCTTACAGAAAATATCTTGCTGAAAATCGCTTTTCATTTTCTTCTGCTCCTTGTTGGGTTCGATACTCTTACTTATCAAAAATACTATGATTGATCTCCTATACTTGTGGATCATCACAGCCAACCAACCCCGTGGATGTTTCGCTTGCGCTCAAGTCCTAAAAAGCCCAAATATTGTACGTCTTCTTCCAAGTCCAACTCCCCGTCCCAGCCGCGGACCGTCTCAGGCTGTGCGACTGTCGGGGAGGAAGTCGAAGGAGGAAATGAGCAAGAAAAGTGGCCTAAGGTCAAAGGCAAAAGCAAGCCGCCAGCCGACAGGAAACAATCACAGATCGAAAGCACATGCATTTATATACAACAAAGGCTCATGGCCAAAAGTTCATTACATAAACTTACACCCAGTGGATGGACTTGCCAAATAATCAAAAGTTCGAGCATAAAAACAAAAATACAACTCTACGTGGTGGCCGCGGCGGCTCCTCGAAGGCGTTGGTGTCATCCATGGCGGCGGCATCAGCGTCCCCCTCGGCCCCCGTCTCCGCCGAGCTGCCCTCCGAGTCCTCGAGCACCAGGCCGAAGTTGTCGGCAGGGAGCTCTGTGCCGTCTTTCGTCCGCTCTGAGACGAACTCATTGTGGGGGGCGAACGACGCGATGTAGCTGGCTCGCGTGGTGATCGGCGTCGCCTATCGTGCCGGGTCATGTTCCGCCCCAGCTCGCCGGGCGGCCAGCCGACCCAGATCGACGCTCGAATACCAAGACAACACGAAGCTGAGCGCCATCTCCGCGTCGGCTCGGGCCGCGGAGGCCCTCCACGAGTTGAGCCGCGCCGCACCGGCTTCAAGCCACCACGCCAGCCGGACTTGGAAAGACAAAGAAGTAAAACAAAACACTTATGGATGAGCAGCTCGTCGATGTGCTGCACCTCCGCCAACACTCCATGTTCCTTCAGCGACCACGTGCTGGTGTGGCGCTTGTGGTCCTCCTTGAGATGGGCAACCTTCTTGGCGGTTGTGGCCACCTGCTCATCCTTCTAGGTTGTCGCCTTGCGGTGCTCCTTCACAAGCCGGTCCAGCTCGGCTTGATGGGCGGTCGTCGTCTGGTCCCGCTCCGCCGCCAGCCGGCCCACCTCCGCCTGAAGCTGGTCACGATCCGCCACGACCTAGTTGCGCTCTCAGCCGGCCCGGTCTAGCCGGCTCCGGAGATCCAGTGCTTCAGCCGCAGCAGCTATGCAACGAGGTTCCTGGTCAGCACCCGGACAAGACAAAAGAATGCAAAGACGAAGAAAAGCAAGAAGATTTGACACGGCTGCTGTGCAGCCAGCCCGAATCTCAGCGGCTACACCCAGTGGGCTGATAACCCACAAGTATAGGGGATCACAACAATTTTCGATAAGTAAGAATGTCGAACCCAACGAGGAGCTAAAGATAGAATAAATATTCCCTAAAGTTCTATCGACCATCGATACAACTCTACGCACGCTTGACGTTCGCTTTACCTAGAACAAGTATGAAACTAGAAGTACTTTGTAGGTGTTTTCGGATAGGCTTGCAAGAAAATAAAGAGCGAGTAAATAAAAGCTAGGGGCTGTTTAGATGAAGACACAATAAAGTAATATAGCGAGCATGGAAAAGTGGTGGTAGGAGTTGCGAAATTGTCCCTAAGCAATTGAGTACTTTACTAGACCGATAGCAAGTATTATGTGGGAGAGGCCACTGCTAGCATGTCATCCCTTACTTGAAATTCTATGCACTTATGATTGGAACTATTACCAAGCATCCGCAACTACTAACGTTCATTAAGGTAAAACCCAACCATAGCATTAAGATATATTGGTCCCCCTTCAATCCCGTATGCATCAATTTCTATGCTAGGTTGAAGCTTACATCACTCTTGCCCTCCAATACATAGTCCTATCAACATACAACTAACCCTATGGTGTGATCCACGCACGCGCTCATATGATGGGCACCAAAGGACATAAACATAACCACAAGCAAATTAAATCAATCATAGCAATTCATCAACCACCGATAGGACAACGAAAATCTACTCAGACATCATAGGATGGCAACACATCATTGTATAATAATATGAAGCGTAAAGCACCATGTTCAAGTAGAGGGTACAACGGGTTGCGGGAGAGTGGACCGCTGTAGATAGAGGGGGAAGGTGATGGAGATGTTGGTGAAGATGGCGGAGGTGTTGGTGAAGATCGCGGTGATGATGATGATGGCCACGGCAGCGTTCCGGCGCCACCGGAAGAGAGGGGGAGAGAGGCCCCCTTCTTCCTCTTCTTCCTTGACCTCCTCCCTAGATGGGAGAAGGGTTTCCCCTCTGGTCCTTGGCCTCCATGGCGTGGGAGGGGCGAGAGCCCCTCCGAGATTGGATCTGTCTCTCTGTCCCTCTCAGTTTCCGCGTTCTCTTCTGCTGCCCTTTCACCGTTTCTTTTATATCCGGAGATCCGTAACTCCGGTTGGATTGAAACCTTCGCCGTGATTTTTTTTTACCAAAAAATAGCTTTCTTGCGGCCGAAGAAGGGCATCAACCACCTTACGGGTGGCCCACGAGGGTGGGGGGCGCGCCCTCCTGGGGAGGGCGTGGGCCCCTGCCTCGTCGCCACCTTGGACACCGTTTCGCGTTGATCTTTCTCCCAGATTTTCCAAATATTCCAAAAATAAGCTCCGTCCATTTTTATCCCGTTTGATATGGATATTCTGTGAAACCAAAAACATGCAACAGACATGAACTGGCACTGGGCACTGGATCAATATGTTAGTCCCAAAAATAGTATAAAAATTTGCCAAAAGTATATGAAAGTTGAATAATATTGGCATGGAACAATAAAAAATTATAGATACGACGGAGACGTATCAGCATCCCCAAGCTTAATTCCTGCTCGTCCTCGAGTAGGTAAATGATAAAAAAGATTATTTTTGATGTGGAATGCTACCTAGCATAATCTTGACCATATATCTAATCATGGCATGAATACTAAGACACGAGTGATTCAAGGCAATAGTCTATCCTTTGACATAAAAACAATAATACTTCAAGCATACCAACCAAGCAATTATGTCTTATTGAAATAACATAGCCAAAGAAAGCTCATCCCTACAAAATCATATAGTCTGGCTATGCTCCATCTTCACCACACAAAATATTCACATCATGCACAACCCGATGACAAGCCAAGCAATTGTTTCATACTTTTGACGTTTCTCAAACCTTTTCAACTTTCACGCAATACATGAGCGTGAGCCATGGACATAGCACTATAGGTGGAATAGAATATGATGATGGAGGTTATGTGGAGAAGACAAAAAAGGAGAAAGTCTCGCATCGACGTGGCTAATCAATGAGCTATGGAGATGCCCACCAATTGATGTCAATGTGAGGAGTAGGGATTGCCATGCAACGGATGCACTAGAGCTATAAGTGTATGAAAGCTCAAACTGAAACTAAGTGGGTGCGCATCCAACTTGCTTGCTCATGAAGACCTAGGGCATTTGAGGAAGCCCATCGTTGGAATATACAAGCCAAGTTCTATAATGAAAATTCCCACTAGTATATGAAAGTGATAACTCAAGAGACTCTCTATATGGAGAACATGGTGCTACTTTGAAGCACAAGTGTGGTAAAAAGATAGTAACATTGCCCCTTCTCTCTTTTTCTCTCATCTTTTTGTTTTTTTCTCCATTTTTTGGGCCTTCTCTTTTTTTGGCCTTTCTCATTTCTTTTTTTTTCGTCCGGAGTCTCATCCCGACTTGTGGGGGAATCATAGTCTACATCATCCTTTCCTCACTGGGGCAATGCCCTAATAATGATGATCATCACACTTTTATTTACTTACAACTCAATATTACAACTCGATACTAGAACAAAGATATGACTCTATATGAATGCCTCCGGCGGTGTACCGGGATATGCAATGATCTAGCGTAGCAATGACATCAAAAAACGGACAAGCCATGAAAACATCATGCTAGATATCTTACGATCATGCAAAGCAATATGACAATAAATGCTCAAGTCATGTATATGATGATGATGGAAGTTGCATGGCAATATATCTCAGAATGGCTATGGAAATGCCACAATAGGTAGGTATGGTGGCTGTTTTGAGGAAGATATAAGGAGGTTTATGTGTGATAGAGCGTATCGTATCACGAGGTTTGGATGCACCGGCGAAGTTTGCACCAACTCTCGAGGTGAGAAAGGGCAATGCACTGCATCAAGAGGCTAGCAATGATGGAAGGATGAGAGTGCGTATAATCCATGGACTCAACATTAGTCATAAAGAACTCACATACTCATTGCAAAAATCTATTAGTCATCGAAACAAAGTACTACGCGCATGCTCCTAGGGGATAGATTGGTAGGAAAATACCATCGCTCGTCCCCGATCGCCACTCATAAGGAAGACAATCAATAAACACCTCATGCTCCGACTTCGTTACATAACGGTTCACCATACGTGCATGCTACGAGACTTGCAAACCTCAACACAAGTATTTCTCAATTTCACAATTACTCGACTAGCACGACTCTAATATCACCACCTTTATATCGCAAAACTATTGCAAGGAATCAAACATATCATATTCAGTGATCTACAAGTTTTATGTAGGATTTTATGACTAACCATGTGAATGACCAGGTCCTGTCATCTTTCTAAATAGATATAAGTGAAGCAAGAGAGTTTAATTCTTTCTACAAAAGATATGCCCACGCTCTAACAATTATAAGTGAAGCAAAAGAGCATTCTACAAATGGCGGTTGTCTATGTAAAGAGAAACAGGCAATCCAAACTTCAAATGATATAAGTGAAGCACATGAAGCATTCTATAAAGCCATACTCAAAATATATAAGTGAAGTGCAAAGAGCATTCTATAAATCAACCAATGACTATCTCATACCAGCATGGTGCATAAAAGAAAAATGAAAACTAAATGCAAAAGACGCTCCAAGATTTGCACATATCCCATGAACGAAACGAATCCGAAAACATACCGATACTTGTTGAAGAAAGAGGGGATGCCTCCCGGGGCATCCCCAAGCTTAGACGCTTGATTCTCCTTGAATATTTACTTGGGGTGCCTTGGGCATCCCCAAGCTTGAGCTCTTGCCTCTCTTCCTTCTTCTCACATCGAAACCTTCTCGATCATCGAACACTTCATCCACACAAAACTTCAACAAAAAACTCGGTAAGATCCGTTAGTATAATAAAGCAAATCACCACTCTAAGTACTATTGCAAACCAATTCATATTTTGTTTTTGCATTGTGTATACTGTAACCTAGCTTTTTCATGGCTTAATCCACTGATATAAATTGATAGTTTCATCAAAACAAGCAAACTATGCATCAATAACAGAATCTGTCAAAAACACAACAATGCAGAATAATCTGAACATTCACCATACTTCTGATATTTGAAAAATTCTGAAAAATTAGGAAAAATATTTTTTATATAAAGACATTTCAAAAGAATCAGAACCGTTTGACGTTCCGAAAAATTAAAAATCACGACTACTGACCCAAAGTTTACATCTGCACCGTACAAACCAACAAGCATTGTAAACATCCTAAAGACAAACCTTGGCACATTATTTTTATAATACAATGGAATTGTACAAGGATAATTATTTTTATTGAAAAGTTTCTGTAATTAAGATTCACAAAGTTTCCGTGAGCATGAACAAAGTTCAAGGAGCTCTCCCACTTCAACAATGCTTGTCTTTCTCACTTCCACTTTCCTTTTGAAAAGTTTTGGGTTCCCTCTTTATTTTTGTTGTTTTAAACTATATGAAAGCACTCAACAGAAATAAATGACTCTCTAAAACTTCCGGTTGTCTCCTCGAAGCGCTTTCTTTAAAGCCGTTAAGCTAGGCATATAGTGCTCAAGTAGTGAATCCACCCGGATCCCAAGGTATATCAAAGCCAATTTTAATTAGCAATGATTTGTAATTTAGTAGTGAGCACAAAGTAACATATATCATGTAATGACGAAGTCTAACTCTCTTCCTATGCATCGGCATGTCATAAAAGAACAATTCATGCACACCCAATCACTACTAGGGAAAAGCCTATACACAGAATCTTAGCAGCAGCGCGACTCAAAAAGGTGCGCTGCTGTTAATTAGTAGTAGCGCGTGTGCTGGAAACTTGCTGCTGACAAGTTTTTAGCAGTAGCGCGCTATGTGTAAACCGCGCTGCTACAAATATCAACCGGCGGTGTCCCCCAAACTCCATTTAGCGACAGCAACGGTGCCGCATGAAACCACGCCATCGCTATGGATGTAGTAGTAGCGCTTTTTTTGAGGTCGCTGCTGCTAAATTTCATATATCCACACTTTTTGGTTCCCGTTAGCGATGCGCCCGTTGCCCAAAAGCACGCTGCTGCTACTTCCTTAGCAGCTAGCGTTTAGCTCCAGCTCGCTAATCCGCACCAACCCACCACCTTTTCCCCACCCGTCCTCCCCTCCCTTCCTCTCTTCCCTTTCTCCTACCTCCCACATGCTCCCCTCTCACTCTTCTTCTTCCTCAATACTTCTCCCCATTACTCTCCCTCTTCTATCTACCTTTCTCTCTCTTCATTACTCCTACCTAACTACACCACCTCCATAAATGCATCTCCTTTCTCTTTTCCTTCCCCTCCACTAGTTGAAGTTGTCTCCTCCCAAATTAGGTAGCTAGGTAGATGTAGGATTTAGTTAAGTGACCTATTTGCCCCCTAACTAGATCTATCTTTGTCAAGAAGAGCTTTGTGCACTTTTGATCTCCCTACAACATCATCTCCACCGTGTGCTCAATCTCGAGATAGAGGTGATTAAAATTTCATGCTTTTGAGTGTGGCATGTTTATGGAAATTGTGTGTGTGGCATGAGTTGACGCCAAATTGTGCTTTTGAGTTGCCTATGTTTTGCGAAATGTCGATTTATTTCCGTTTCGCTAATTCGGCAAACTTTAGATCCATATATGTCCTATTTTTAGGGAAGGTCATGCCAAATTTTTGTATGACTTTGATGCATGCACGCATTTTTATAATAAATTTGTTTTATTATTACCGTGCAGACGTTCATGATGGTTAGTGGAACGATGGTGGGCCAGTGGTTGCGGTCGGCGGTGCAGGACATGAAAGAAAATAACGATAGAGGTTTTATGTCCGTGTCGAAAATGCAAAGGAATAGTTTGGCTCGACCCCTATGACGATGGTCGTGTCGAAGCGCACCTGCTCATGACTGGTTTCATGGATGGCTATACTCGGTGGATAACTGAAGATGAGGATGACGATGTTGAGGATGCCGATGGGGCAGGTAATGATGACACAGGGCAAGACGAAGAGATGATCGATAATGGCGGCGGGGAAGAGGCCGGACATGGCGGCGGAGAAGGGGCCGAACATGGCGGAGGAGAAGGGGCCAGACATGGCGGCGGAGAGAACGACATGGACTCCATGCAGCAGAGTTCGTCGGTACTAAGTTCAATCGTGCGGGACCCTCATGTTCAAGCATTGCTTCGCAAGGAGAGGAGTACTGAGAGAGCTGCTTCTTGAGAGGAGGCTAAGCTAGAGCAACTGGTGGTAGACTCGAACACTCCATTGTATGATGGTTGCAATCCCGAGGTGACCCGCTTGAGTTTCACGCTCCAACTCCTGAAGACGAAGGCTAAAAACAAATGGACCGACACTAGCCTCGATGAGCATCTCAAGTACCTAAAGGATGTTCTTCCCACGGGTAATCTATGTCCTACTAGTGTTGATGAGGCCAAGAAGATCGTGTGCCCTCTTGATCTTCCACATGTTAGATACCATGCATTCATCAACGATTGCATAATTTATCGGAAGGAGCACGCGGAAAAAACAAGCTGTCCGGTGTGCAATGCTTCTCGATACAAGAAGGCCGGGAAGAAATGTCCCCAGAAAGTTGTATGGTACTTACCGATCACTCCCCGCCTCCGTGAGGTATTTTGTAGATCCCAAGGAAGCAAAGCTAATGTGCTGGCATGCGGAGAGGAAGAAGCCCGACGATGGAGATGATCCGAAGCTGAGACACGTGAAGGATGGAAGCCAGTGGAGAGCGTTGAACAGCTTCTATCCTTATTTTGAATGTGATCCAAGGAACATCATGCTCGGCACGTGTACCGATGGCATGAATCCGTTTGGCAACCAGAACACCAACCATAGCACATGGCCCGTGTTTGTATGGATGTACAACCTCCCCCCTGGTTGTGCATGAAATCAAGTACATTCACATGAGCATGCTTATTCAAGGGCGAAACAACCAGGAAATAATATTAATTTGTATCCGGGCTACTTCAAGAGGAGTTAGACACATTATGGAAAACACCGCCAAGACATGGGATGCCAAAGAAGGCGTAGTATTTCAACATGAGAGTCTGCTGATCACGACGGTACTGCGACTATCTCGGTTACGGATATGTGGCAGGCAAGGTGTGCCATGGATATTGCGGATGCACACGGTGCATGGATGATACGACGTCTCAGCAACTAACGTCAAGGAAAGATGGCGGGTCTGGGAAAATCGTGTACATGGGGCATCGAAGATGGCTTGAACAGACGCACCGTGGAGAAACCGTGGAGATCTATTCAATGGTCACACTAAGCATCGAGGACCTCCACGTAAGCGGAGCGGTGCCGAAATCGATGAGCTGTTGAAAAACTGGAAGGAGTGCCCTGCGCCGGGAAAGACGATGAGAATGGCGCCGGAGCCGCTGCTGAAGGTTTGGAAGACGAGGTCTGTGTTCTGGGACTTGAGTACCGGCACAAACTCGATACACCTCATTGCCTTGATCAAATGCATATCTGTAAGAATGTCCTTGAGAGCTTGCTCGCAACACTGATGAACATGCCGGATAAGACCAAGGATGGGCCGAAGGCAAGAAAAGACTTGCAAGATTTGAAAATCAGGAAGATCTCGCACATGCATACTGTAAAATGTCGACGAGACAGAGGCGGAGACAGAGGCACGGGAGAAGAAGGGCAAGAAAATAAAGAAAGAGGATTATTGCCCCTTCTTGCTTCACCTTAAGTCAGCCGAGATCAATCAATTCTTTAAGTGCCTTACCGGAGTCAAAGTTAGTTCCGATTCTTTGTGGCAAGATAAGCGAGATATCTAGACACGGACAAGAAAAGGTTCAGCGGGATGAAGTCTCATGACTGTCATGTGATGATGACGCAGATACTACCTGTTGCCCTTAGAGGGATAATGGACAAGCACGTCCGTGACACGCTTATTGGTCTCTGCAACTTTTTCAACGTCATCTCTCAAAAGTCGATCAGTGTGAAGCAGCTCTGAAGGCTACAGGAAGAAATCGTTGTGATACTGAATGAGCTTGATATGTACTTCCCACCCGCGTTATTTGACGTGATGGTGCATCTGTGTGTCCATATTGTGGATGACATAATAGACCTGGGGCCGTCATTCCTGCACAACATGATGCCGTTTGAGAGGATGAATGGGATCATCAAAGGATTTGTTCGTAACATGTCCCGTCCGGATGGAAGCATCATCCAGGGCTATTTGACACAAGAGTGCATCTCTTTCTGTGAGAATTTTCTATATGGCGCATACCAGCCGCCTAGTGTTAGTGTTGGTTTGCCCGTTAACAAGCACGATGGGAGGCTCAAGGAGATGGTCACCTAGCGGTCGTGAGGGAACTGCACATGGCATACTCGGATCAACGCATGCGACTTTGACAGAGCAAACTTGGTAGTGCTACAACACCTAGACGAGGTAGATCCTTTCGTGGCAATCGCACAAAGAAATTATCGCAAAGAAGTATCGTGACGGGGGTATGCGTGAATGAACGCCGAAGTTACTAGAGAGCACAACTCCACTTTCCTGCATTGGTTCAAAGAGCATATTATTGCTAATCCCTCGGAGGAGGGCTCTAAGGACGGATTGCTCATATACGCCTTAGCACATGGCCCCTCGCCCAACCTCGTAACCTATCAGGCATATGATACCAACGGATACACGTTCTACACGGAGGCCAAAGATATGGAAAGTGATGATCATAACTCAGGGGTGACGATGGAATGCATGACCGGCAACGACAACGGCGCAACTGAATGATTTTATGGAAGGGTCGAGGAGATCTGGGAGCTTGACTACTCTGGACTGCACAACACGACGATGTTCCGTGTCAGATGGGCTAAGAATGTCGAAAGAGAAAACCGGATTTTCACTACCATGACTATACCCGACGCCAAGAGTGCTACCGTGAACGCTATCGTAAAAAACGAGCCATGGGTACACGCTAAGTACGTGACACAATGCTTCTTCATAACCGACCCATGCAATCCCAGTCGTGTTGTCATCAGGAGAGGCAAAAGGAACATCATTGGAATGGATGGAGTCGCCAACGAGGAAGACTATGATCAGTACGGCAACCCAATGAGGGAAGATGACGATGATGAAGAAGTATACGTCAAAAGAAGAATCAATATTACATTGCCTAAGAAAAATCATACTCCATGGAAAAGGCAAAGTCACAATGAGGGGCTCAATTATTCTTCGACGAACAAGAAGGGAAAGAAGCTGACTCAAAAACGAAAACGTCAGCGCTGAGGAACCGTATGTTATCGGTCAAATGATGTAATATATATATATGTTCCTATTTTGTATACACATGACTTAGCCATGCATTATTATGCATGGGTCCAATGATGTAATATATATGTTCCTATTTTGCATACATATTTAACCGTCAAATGATGCAATATATATCGCCCTCCCTTCGTTCAATGCTCTCGGGAAATAAAAGTGGGAGAAAATAAAGGAAAAGAAAAAGGAAAACTGGCAGTAGCGAAGGTAGTAGCAGTGCGTTTTGTTTAAACCGCTACAACTACTGAAGGTAGTAGTAGCACATTTCGTATAAACCGCTACAACTACTGAAGGTAGTAGCAGCGCCTTTTTTCCAAACGCGCTGCTGCTACGTCCACTTAACCCAAAATTCTCACTATCCCTGCTTCATACCGCCTTTTCCCCCAAATCCCCACTCTCTCTTCCCCGTCGCTGCCTCGACCCGCCCACGCCCCGATCCCGGCGCTCGCCCCCGACCCCGGCGCGCTCGCCCCCGACCCGTCGGCCCTCGCCTCCCTCCTCTGCTTCCTCCCCTCCCAACCTCGGCCGTCGTCGGGCCTGCCTCCTCGCCCCTGCACCCTCTGTAAACCCCCCCTCTCTCTGCTAGGGTTCTTCGGTTAATTTACTTAGGTTTTAGTTAGGGCAGTATGTTAATTAGGATATCTATTTAGTTATGAATTTAGCTAGGTTTCAAAATTAGCTGAATTTATATGCAAATTTGAACTGGACATGTGATATGTGGATATGTCATGTTTGGAAAATGATCCGAGTGGCCTATGTTACGCCGGAATGTTGATTCATTTCCGTTTCGGTGAATTTCAGCGCCGATATGTCCATTTTTTAGCAAAGGTCATGCCGAAATTTCCCGTGAATAAAGGCATGATTTGTGCTACATAGTTGGCATATCGAGTGCTTGCACATAGATTTCTTTTTTATGTCATTTCTCATTTATTCATACTTTTAGAAATAAATGAGGACACTTAATCATAGGAAACATGTCGAACAACGAAGAAAGCGGGCCTTGACCAAGATGCGCATTTAGATGGATTATGAGGGTGAACAAGAGTACCTCGACTATTTGACTGCTAAGCAAGGTTTGCAGGTCGGCCTCGATGATGGTACTGATGCCGACATCGACACCGACGGCGCCGGCACCGATGGCGGCGCCGAGACCGGTGGGGAAGGTACCGGCGGGGAAGATACCGGCGGGGAAGGTACCGGCCCCGATGCCGCTACCGAAAAGAGGAAGCATAAGAAGCAAAGGATACGAAAACCTAACAAACTAGGGATTGGACGACTTGTGATCACAAAGATGGCACCTGGCAAGTTTGAGCTGTTAGAGCCGGAAGAACCTCACAAGTGCTATGGGAACCAAGTAGGATGCATCCTACGACAATACGCGAGCATCAACGACAATGACTTAAGGAGTAAAGAACATTTAACGCAGTTGCTCCTAACGAAGTTGCACAAGAGATTCAAGTTCCCCGACCGGGATGATAACATAGAACAACCGTGGGATGATCCGAAGATGAAAAAGATTAACAATCACGCCATGGGCATGTTCAGCAATGATTTGGCCTCCTGGAAAGGGAGGGTGAAACGAGCTATTGAGGTTGAGGAACCCCTGTCCAAGATTCTGGAGGAAAATCCGACACTTACGGTAGAGGAGTTCAAAAGTTCAAGGACACTTGCGCTTACCGAGGCAGCCAAGGCTAAGGCTGCGAAATTCAAGAGCCTTCAGCAAAGGAACACGGGGAAGCATCGCCTCGGAAGCCGTGGCTACCTCGGTAAAAGGCCCATATGGGATAAGGAGGATGCGGAACGTGAAGCCACGGGTCTCCCAGACCCCTTCGCGAAGTTCACCAACCCCTTGGAGCGTGACTTCATCAGGGCCCTCTACAGGTAGGACAAGGAGAAAAAGGTTTTTTACACGGGAAAGATCACGAGGAAATTGATTAGACTACTGGAGAAGCAACACCAGCTTGCAGCCGAAAGCCCTACTTCTCCGATGAGGCCCAAGTGGGACACCCCTCTGAACCAGGCCTTGAACGAACTTAAGGGGCTCCCTTTGGGCCAGCGGCCGCAATATGGTCGTGTGCACGACGCCGAGACGGGCGCCACGTGAAAGGTGTTTTACAACGAGGGCCCGGAGGCCAAGAAGCGAGAAAAATAAGTTTAGTCAGCGGACATCGACGCAAAGGTGAAGCTTGCGGTCGAGAAAAAGCAACCGAGGACGCCAAAAAAGCAGCCGAGGACAAATATGAGTTGCTACAAGCGGTCAATGCAGCAGAATCGGCACTGCGAAATGATTTTGCTACTAACTTGGTTCGATTATCATCAATCGGGCGAAGGAAAATCCGCATAAGACGGCACATGATTTCCCGTTGCCCAGTTTCGTCGGGAGCAACTCCATGAATAACAACATCATCGCACCATCACTTGCTCACGCAACCGGGCCTCCTCTCGCAGCCGCTCCCGCTCATAGCAGCCCGTCCTCAGTCTCTGGCGCGCTAGGTGGGCCTTCGTCTTTGGCTGAGCTCGACGCCGTCACGGTACTTACATGTCGCACCAACATATATATATATATGTATATATAACATTCCATTTTTGTTTCCTTTCGGTTGTTTTACGCCATAGACATATGTGTTTGCAGGCGAAAGAAACCCCGTGCACCATACTCTACTTGATCAAAGGCCAGAAGGTGGACGTGGGAAAGGGGATGATAATGGACCCCTCGCAAACCACGTTCCACAACCAGCAGATCCCACTGGGCACTTGAGGTTAGCTTGACCAGTGTGAAATCGGGCACGAGGATTTGCCTCCTCCAAGACAAGATGTGGGAGCGGACGACGAGACCCCGCCATGGATTGAAGCTGCAAGGGTTGGGTGCTGCTATGGCGAAGAATCTTATTAAATGCAGGAGCCGCCGAGAGCACACCAATAACCACACAACAAGCATGTGCGGAGACCACCACCCCGCCTACGCAATTACCAGCTCTGTAGTCTTTGGTGAGAGCGGCGGACAACATGATGAAGGGGGTGCAATAGTACTGGCTGATGTAATTTCTCCTGTAGAACAGAGAATGGATGATGAGACGGAGGTCGACCCTATGGATTTCCTCAATACAAACGCGTATGACTGTGACATAGATATGATGAGTCAACCATATGACGAATCGGGCTATCAGCTTGCTAATGAGGATATGGATGATATGCCCAGGCAGGTCGTAGCGAGGGATTGCAAAAGTCTCTCTTCATGAAATCCTCACAGACACGCTGAAGATGCCGCCTCAACACATGCTCAACTAGCCGGGCGGGGTCGTCTGATGCTTAGCCCGGGAACACTGAGGCAGGGGTTAAGGAAGGGTCTGGAAGGTGTGCCCAAGAAAAAGGAGAGGAAGAGATCGGGAAGATAAGCGCCTCCAAACAAGCCGAGCACATAGCAGCCGGATGATGCATTCTCAAGAGCGTGTACCCGTGAAAGGTGCGGTCATGTTCCATCTCACGGGCGAGCCGATGCTACCTTGAAACCGCTGGAGGCACTATCGGGGATCTCGTGAGACCGCACGACCATGTCTTTGTCGTGAAAAAGCCTACTAGCTTCAAAGGATCCAGGATATCCGACATACGCGACTCGTGTGCCCGAGGGGAAGTGCTACGTCGAGACACGGCCCGCGGAGGTATTCTTCCTGCGGTTTGACCATATCTTTGAGATGTTTCTAACAAGGCGGCTCGATTTTACAATCGTCGTCCGCCTTTTGCGCTACATATGAGCTCCGTCATGAAGAGTGAAGAAGTCTCGCAAATCTGTGTGGCGGATCTGTACTACATGCACGGGTCTTTCTTGAGTCTCGGCGACTTTGAGCGTGAAACTGCTAGGGAGTACCTCCAAAACTTCATGGTACAGAATAAGGACCGGGAAATTGTCCTCGTGCCTTATCATCCAAAGTAAGTCAGTTCCGGACAACCCTTTCGTACATTTCAATCATTCCTTCTCTCTCATATGGGGAATAATTTGAGGTGTCTTTTCCCCGCAGCAACGGGTGCGCTGTCCTTATCATTCTTTACCCGCAAGTCTCCCACGCCGTGTATTTTGACCCTTCCAGAGACTACGAGAAAAAAAACTACACCCACATAATGAATATTCTAGATGATGTTCTCCAAGGCTTCAGCATTAGAGGTGGCCACGCGTGGTCAGGAAACAAAGGAACAAGAAGATGGGTTTCACGCATAAAACTAACTTCTCCTGCATCCATGTCCCAAAACCAAGCAAGAAGGATGGATTCTACATCGTCCATCTCATGATTCAGTTCAACACGGATCACCAAAAGCTTCGCATGAGAAGCAGAAATGATGATCATATCCACAAGTGGCTAGAATCTCATGGAGAAGCGGATTATAAACTTAGAGATGACTTCTTTCACATCCAAAGCGACATTGCGACGATCATCATGAAAGAAGTCGTCGATGAGAAGGGGATGTTCCACCACGGCCCTATATCATGAGCTGACGTCCGAACTCGCATAGGCATGCAACGTCTAGACCTCACGCCATTCAAGAAGCTAGGGTTCATCCTCGATGATATGGAAGGATGGAACTTCTAGTGATTTATGATGCCGATGATGATGATATGTGTCGGTTGAACTTGTATACTTTTTGTAGCGATGAAACTTTGTGATGTCCACGGTCCCTGCCGAACTTGCGTAACGCTACTTTGTTAGTTTGCGTATGATGACCTGCGTACCTCTAGTTAATTAATTTGTGTACTGTATGTTGCATCTAGTTGCTAACCCTTTATTTTTCGGTGTTGCTCTAGTATATTTTGTTGCATATATATGATTGTACATCCTCTTCATGAACATGCATCTCTAACAGGTACCTAGTTTCTTGATGGCGAGATGGAATTGCTATGTCGTGTGTACAAAGGGAAGGTTACGGGGTGTACAACGAGTGGCATGAGTGTCAAGCGCAAGTGAATGGGTTCACGGGCGCCAGCCATAAAACTTCAAAAGCGAGCAGGAAGGATAAGCTAGTTACTTGAGGTTCACGCTAGCGCGAGAGAGGACTCGTAACCGCCACCTCATGTACTGCATAGTTCCGCTCTCACTCATAGTGATAGCTCTTACCTTTGTTTAGATGGATGACGTTGTTGTAGTTGCAAGTATTCGAGACTTTCATGTATCGCTATTTTCGAGATGATGACAAGATACCACTTTGTGTTGGATGATGATTATGATAAGACTATTTGTATGTATATGCTATGATTACATTTGTGCTCTCGCAGGCATTTGTATGTGTATCATGATGACATTTCTATGTGCTAAAGATTCTTCTATAAAGCCTGTTCAAATACAAAACAAATATGCCGAAAAAAACAAAAACTACTTAAATTAGCAGTAGCGATTGTATAAAAGTTAGCAGCAGCGCGATAGCGATGGCGATCGAGTGAAGCTAGAGCTACTAGCGATGTGAGCTTCCACTAAGCGCGCTGCTGCTACACTTGTGTAGCAGTAGCGCTGGTGAGCACGCGCTAGTGCTATGTGTTAGCTGTAGCACCTTATTAGTAGCGCCACTCCCCGCGCTACCGATACACCTAAAACCCGCGCTGCTGCTAGGCTTTTCCCTAGTAGTGAGTAAAGGCCAATGCATAGTATAAACAGTTTCTTGCAATTTTGTCATGTGAGAAACATAGAGGTGGAGATATAGTTCCTCTCTCATAATAATTGCAAGTAGGAGCAGCAAGCACATGCATATTATATCTATCAAAATCATCATGTGTAGTAGTAAAACACAACCCATCAATATAATCCTTAATAAGCACAAACTTCTCCGATATAGTATATTCGGGAGAATTCAATAAGATAATAGGACTATCATGCGTGGGTGCAATAGCAACAATTTCATGTTTAACATAAGGAACTATAGCAAGTTCATCTCCATAAGCATAATTCATATTGGCATCTTGGCCACAAGCATAGCAAGCATCATCAAAAAGGGATATTTCAAGAGAATCAATGGGATCATAACAGTCATCATAGCAATCATCCTTCGTAAGCACGAAGGGAAATTAAACAATGTACGAGTTGGAGGGTTACTCTCATTAGAAGGTGGGCACGGGTAGCTAATCCGCTCTTCCTCCTTTTGTTCTTCGCTCTCCTCATCATCTTTTTCATCCAATGAGCTCACAGTTTCAGCAATTTCTACTTCCATAGACTCCTGCAAAATATTAGTCTCTTCTTGGACAGCGGAGGAGTCCTCAATATATGGTTCAACATAGGCATTAGAAGCATAATTATCACAACAATATTTAAGTATGGCAAAATTCTCAGATTTGTAAAGAGTAGCACCATACTTTTCAATCAAAGAAGCAATTTCGTAAGCACCCTTAAAAGCAACAAATTCTTCAATTTGTTGAACATCATAGTAATTATAAACACCCTTACCATACGAAGATACGGTTCATTATCAATAAACTCACATTGGTAGTGGAGGTGTTTCTTAGGGTTTTCAGAACAACAAGTAAAATCATATATTTCACATAAATTCCAGGCATAACATTGCATAGTATTAATTTGATGCTGTAAAAGTTTCCCTTTTTGAGATAAGCGGTGTCGCACATAACAAGCATGCTCATCTAAAGATTTGCCCTTAACTAAGCTTGTTGGGGTCTCAGCACGAGCACAAAGGGATCGAAGATGATCCAAGTAAAAAGCTTCAGGAGTGTGATAGATTTTGAGTGGTTCTTCAACCATTGGTTCAAGAGGGTACAACTAATTTTTTGGTATTTTGCGTTTCCTACCCATAACGAAAGATAGAAAACAACTAAGAACAACAAATAAAATTACTTAGTGATAAAGCAAACAAGCACACACGAGAATATTCACCCCACGCTATTACTCCCCGGCAACGGCGCCAGAAAAAGGTCTTGATAACCCACAAGTATAGGGGATCGCAACAATTTTCGGTAAGTAAGAATGTCGAATCCAATGAGGAGCTAAAGGTATAACAAATATTCCCGGAAGTTCTATCGACCACCGATACAACTCTACGCACGCTTGACGTTCGCTTTACCTAGAACAAGTATGAAACTAGAAGTACTTTGTAGGTGTTTTCGGATAGGCTTGCAAGAAAATAAAGAGCGAGTAAATAAAAGCTAGGGGCTGTTTAGATGAAGACACAATAAAGTAAATATAGCGAGTGTGGAAAAGTGGTGGTAGGAGTTGCGAAATTGTCCCTAAGCAATTGAGTACTTTACCAGACCGATAGCAAGTATTATGTGGGAGAGGCCACTGCTAGCATGTCATCCCTTACTTGGAATTCTATGCACTTATGATTGGAACTATTAGCAAGCATCCGCAACTACTAACGTTCACTAAGGTAAAACCCAACCATAGCATTACGAAATATTGATCCCCTTCAATCCCGTATGCATCAATTTCTATGCTAGGTTGAAGCTTTTGTCACTCTTGCCCTCCAATACATAGTCCTATCAACATACAACTAACCCTATGGTGTGATCCACGCAGCGGCAGCTCATATGATGGGCACCAAAGGACAGCAACATAACCACAAGCAAATTAAATCAATCATAGCAATTCATCAACCACCGATAGGACAACGAAAATCTACTCAGACATCATAGGATGGCAACACATCATTGGATAATAATATGAAGCGTAAAGCACCATGTTCAAGTAGAGGGTACAGTGGGTTGCGGGAGAGTGGACCGCTGTAGATAGAGGTGGGAAGGTGATGGAGATGTTGGTGAAGATGGCGGAGGTGTTGGTGAAGATCGCGGTGATGATGATGATGGCCATGGCAGCGTTCCAGCGCCACCGGAAGAGAGGGGGAGAGAGGCCCCCTTCTTCCTCTTCTTCCTTGACCTCCTCCCTAGATGGGAGAAGGGTTTCCCCTCTGGTCCTTGGCCTCCATGGCGTGGGAGGGGCGAGAGCCCCTCCGAGATTGGATCTGTCTCTCTGTCCCTCTGTGTTTCCGCGTTCTTTTCTGCTGCCCTTTCACTGTTTCTTTTATAACCGGAGATCCGTAACTCCGATTGGATTGGAACTTTCACCATGATTTGTTTTACCAAAAGTTAGCTTTCTTGCGGCTGAAGAAGGGCATCAACCGCCTTACGGGTGGCCCACGAGGGTGGGGGGCCATCCCTCCTGGGGAGGGCGTGGGCCCCTGCCTCGTGGCCACCTCGGACACCGTTTCACGTTGATCTTTCTCCCAGATTTTCCAAATATTCCAAAAATAAGCTCCGCCCGTTTTTATCCCGTTTGATATGGATATTCTGTGAAACCAAAAACATGCAACAGACAGGAACTGGCTCTGGGCACTGGATCAATATGTTAGTCCCAAAAATTGTATAAAAAGTTGCCAAAAGTATATGAAAGTTGAATAATATTGGCATGGAACAATCAAAAATTATAGATACGACGGACACGTATCAGCATCCCCAAGCTTAATTCTTGCTCGTCCTCGAGTAGGTAAATGATAAAGAAGATAATTTTTGATGTGGAATGCTACCTAGCATAATCTTGATCATATATCTAATCATGGCATGAATATTAAGACACGAGTGATTCAAGGCAATAGTCTATCCTTTGAATTAAAAACAATAATACTTCAAGCATACCAACCAAGCAATTATGTCTTATTGAAATAACATAGCCAAAAAAATCTCATCCCTACAAAATCATATAGTCTGGCTATCCTCCATCTTCACCACACAAAATATTCACATCATGCACAACCCCGGTGACAAGCCAAGCAATTGTTTCATACTTTTGACGTTTCTCAAACCTTTTCAACTTTCGCGCAATACATGAGCATGAGCCATGGACATAGCACTATAGGTGGAATAGAATATGATGATGTAGGTTATGTGGAGAAGACAAAAAAGGAGAAAGTCTCGCATCGACGCGGCTAATCAACGGGCTATGGAGATGCCCACCAATTGATGTCAATGTGAGGAGTAGGGATTGCCATGCAACGGATGCACTAGAGCTATAAGTGTATGAAAGCTCAAACTGAAACTAAGTGGGTGCGCATCCAACTTGCTTGCTCATGAAGACCTAGGGCATTTGAGGAAGCCCATCGTTGGAATATACAAGCCAAGTTCTATAATGAAAATTCCCACTAGTATATGAAAGTGATAACTCAAGAGGCTCTCTATATGGAGAACATGGTGCTACTTTGAAGCACAAGTGTGGTAAAAGGATAGTAACGTTGCCCCTTTTCTCTTTTTCTCTCATCTTTTTGTTTTTTTCTCCCTTTTTTGGGCCTTCTCTTTTTTTGGCCTTTCTCATTTCTTTTTTTTTTCGTCCGGAGTCTCATCCCGACTTGTGGGGGAATCATAGTCTCCATCATCCTTTCCTCACTGGGGCAATGCTCTAATAATGATGATCATCACACTTTTATTTACTTACAACTCAATATTACAACTCGATACTAGAACAAAGATATGACTCTATATGAATGCCTCCGTGATGTACCGGGATATGCAATGATCTAGTGTACCAATGACATCAAAAAACGGACAAGCCATGAAAACATCATGCTAGCTATCTTACGATCATGCAAAGCAATATGACAATAAATGCTCAAGTCATGTATATGATGATGATGGAAGTTGCATGGCAATATATCTCGAATGGCTATGGAAATGCCACAATAGGTAGGTATGGTGGCTGTTTTGAGGAAGATATAAGGAGGTTTATGTGTGATAGAGCATATCGTATCACGGGTTTGGATGCACCGCTAAGTTTGCACCAACTCTCGAGGTGAGAAAGGGCAATGCAGTGCATCAAGAGGCTAGCAATGATGGAAGGGTGAGAGTGCGTATAATCCATGGACTCAACATTAGTCATAAAGAACTCACATACTTATTGCAAAAATCTATTAGTCATCAAAACAAAGTACTACGCGCATGCTCCTAGGGGATAGATTGGTAGGAAAATACCATCGCTCGTCCCCGACCGCCACTCATAAGGAAGACAATCAATAAACACCTCATGCTCCGACTTACGTTACATAACGGTTCACCATACGTGCATGCTACGAGACTTGCAAACCTCAACACAAGTATTTCTCAATTTCACAATTACTCGACTAGCACGACTCTAATATCACCACCTTTATATCGCAAAACTATTGCAAGGAATCAAACATATCATATTCAGTGATCTACAAGTTTTATGTAGGATTTTATGACTAACCATGTGAATGACCAGTTCCTGTCATCTCTTTAAATAGATATAAGTGAAGCAAGAGAGTTTAATTCTTTCTACAAAAGATATGCCCATGCTCTAACAATTATAAGTGAAGCAAAAGAGCATTCTACAAATGGCGGTTGTCTATGTAAAGAGAAACAGGAAATCCAAACTTCAAATGATATAAGTGAAGCACATGAAGCATTCTATAAAGCCATACTCAAAAGATATAAGTGAAGTGCAAAGAGCATTCTATAAATCAACCAATGACTATCTCATACCAGCATGGTGCATAAAAGAAAAATGAAAATTAAATGCAAAAGACGCTCCAAGATTTGCACATATCGCATGAACGAAACGAATCCGAAAACATACCGATACTTGCTGAAGAAAGAGGGGATGCCTCCCGGGGCATACCCAAGCTTAGACGCTTGATTCTCCTTGAATATTTACTTGGTGTGCCTCGGGCATCCCCAAGATTGAGCTCTTGCCTCTCTTCCTTCTTCTCACATCGAAACCTTCTCGATCATCGAACACTTCATCCACACAAAACTTCAACAAAAAACTCGGTAAGATCTGTTAGTATAATAAAGCAAATCACCACTCTAAGTACTGTTGCAAACCAATTCATATTTTGTTTTTGCATTGTGTCTACTGTAATCTAGCTTTTTCATGGCTTAATCCACTGATATAAATTGATAGTTTCATCAAAACAAGCAAACTATGCATCAATAACAGAATCTGTCAAAAACACAACAGTCTGTAACAATCTGAACATTCACCATACTTCTGATACTTGAAAAATTGTGCAAAAATTAGGAAAAATAAACAATTTTTATAGAAATACAGTTCAAAAAGAATCAGAACCGTTTGACGTTCCAGTAAAAAATTAAAAATCACGCACTACAGCCAAAGTTTCTGTCCTGCACCGTACAAACCAACAAGCATTGTAAACATCCTAAAGGCAAACCTTGGCACATTATTTTTATAATACAATGGAATTGTACAAGGGGATAATTATTTTTATTGAAAAGTTTCTGTAATTAAGATTCACAAAGTTTCCGTGAGCATGAACAAAGTTCAAGGAGCTCTCCCACTTTAACAATGCTTGTCTTTCTCACTTTCACTTTCCTTTTGAAAAGTTTTGGGTTCCCTCTTTATTTTTGTTGTTTTTAAACTATATGAAAGCACTCAACAGAAATAAATGACTCTCTAAAACTTCCGGGTTTTCCCCTCGCAGCGCTTTCTTTAAAGCCATTAAGCTAGGCATATAGTGCTCAAGTAGTGAATCCACCCGGATCCCAAGGTATATCAAAGCCAATTTTAATTAACAATGATTTGTAATTTAGTAGTGAGCACAAACTAACATATATCATGTAATGACGAAGTCTAACTCTCTTCCTATGCATCTGCATGCCATAAAAGAACAATTCATGCACACCCAGTAAAGGCCAATGCATAGTATAAACAGTTTCTTGCAATTTTGTCATGTGAGAAACATAGAGGTGGAGATATAGTTCCTCTCTCATAATAATTGCAATTAGGAGCAGCAAGCAGATGCATATTATATCTATCAAAATCATCATGTGTAGTAGTAAAACGCAACCCATCAATATAATCCTTAATAAGCACAAACTTCTCCTATATAGTATATTCGGGAGAATTCAATAAGATAATAGGACTATCATGCGTGGGTGCAATAGCAACAATTTCATGTTTAACATAAGGAACTATAGCAAGTTCATCTCCATAAGCATAATTCATATTGGCATCTTGGCCACAAGCATAACAATCATCATCAAAAAGGGATATCTCAAGAGAATCAACGGGATCATAACAGTCATCATAGCAATCATCCTTCGGTAAGCACGAAGGGAAATTAAACAATGTATGAGTTGGAGGGTTACTCTCACTATAAGGTGGGCACGGGTAGCTAATCCCCTCTTCCTCCTTTTGTTCTTTGCTCTCCTCATCATCTTTTTCATCCAATGAGCTCACAGTTTCAGCAATTTCTACTTCATAGACTCCTGCAAAATATTAGTCTCTTCTTGGACAGAGGAGGAGTCCTCAATATATGGTTCAACATAGGCATTAGAAGCATAATTATCATAGCAATATTTAAGTATGGCAAAATTCTCAGATTTGTAAAGAGTAGCACCATACTTTTCAATCAAAGAAGCAATTTCGTAAGCACCCTTAAAAGCAACAAATTCTTCAATTTGTTAAACATCATAGTTATTATAAACACCCTTAGCATACGAAGATACGATTCCATTATCACTAAACTCACATTGGTAGGGGAGGTGTTTCTTAGGGTTTTCAGAACAACAAGTAAAATCATATATTTCACATAAATTCCAGGCATAACATTGCATAGTATTAATTTGATCTTTGTAAAAGTTTCCCTTTTGAGATAAGCAAAGGTCGCATTATAACAAGCATGCTCATCTAAAGATTTGCCCTCAACTAAGCTTGTTGGGGTCTCAAAGACGAGCACAAAGGGATCGAAGATGATCCAAGTAAAAAGCTTCAGGAGTGTGATAGATTTTGAGTGGTTCTTCAACCATTGGTTCAGTAGGTACAACTAATTTTTTTGGTATTTTGCGTTTCCTACCCATAACTAAAGATAGAAAACAACTAAGAACAGCAAATAAAAATTACTTAGTGATAAAGGAAACAAGCACACACGAGGATATTCACCCCACGCTATTGCTCCCCGGCAACGGCGCCAGAAAAAGGTCTTGATAACCCACAAGTATAGTGGATCGCAACAGTTTTCGATAAGTAAGAATATCGAACCCAACGAGGAGCTAAAGGTAGAACAAATATTCCCTAAAGTTCTATCGACCACCGATACAACTCTACACACACTTGACGTTCGCTTTACCTAAAACAAATATGAAACTAGAAGTACTTTGTAGGTGTTTTCAGATAGGCTTGCAAGAAAATAAAGAGCGAGTAAATAAAAGCTAGGGGCTGTTTAGATGAAGACACAATAAAGTAAATATAGCGAGTGTGGAAAAGTGGTGGTAGGAGTTGCGTAATTGTCCCTAAGCAATTGAGTACTTTACTAGACCGATAGCAAGTATTATGTGGGAGAGGGCACTGCTAGCATGTCATCCCTTACTTGGAATTCTATGCACTTATGATTGGAACTATTAGCAAGCATCCGCAACTACTAACGTTCATTAAGGTAAAACCCAACCATAGCATTAAGATTTATTGGTCCCCGTTCAATCCCGTATGCATCAATTTCTATGCTAGGTTGAAGCTTTTTTCACTCTTGCCCTCCAATACATAGTCCTATCAACATACAACTAACCCTATGGTGTGGTCCACGCGCGTGCTCATATGATGGGCACCAAAGGACAACAACATAACCACAAGCAAATTAAATCAATCATAGCAATTCATCAACCACCGATAGGACAACGAAAATCTACTCAGACATCATAGGATGGCAACACATCATTGGATAATAATATGAAGCGTAAAGCACCATGTTCAAGTAGAGGGTACAGCGGGTTGCGGTAGAGTGGACCGCTATAGATAGAGGGGGGAAGGTGATGGAGATGTTGGTGAATATGGCGGAGGTGTTGGTGAAGATCACGGTGATGATGATGATGGCCACGGCAGCGTTCCAGCGCCACCGGAAGAGAGGGGGAGAGAGGCGCCCTTCTTCCTCTTCTTCCTTGACCTCCTCCCTAGATGGGAGAAGGGTTTCTCCTCTGGTCCTTGGCCTCCATGGCGTGGGAGGGGCGAGAGCCCCTCCGAGATTGGATCTGTCTCTCTGTCCCTCTCTGTTTCTGCATTCTGTTCTGCTACCCTTTCACCGTTTCTTTTATATTCGGAGATCCGTAACTCCGATTGGATTGAAACCTTCGCCGTGATTTTTTTACCAAAAATTAGCTTTCTTATGCGGCGAAGAAGGGCATCAATCGCCTTGACGGGTGGCCCACGAGGGTGGGGGCGCGCCCTCCTGGGGAGGGCGTGGGCCCCTGCCTCGTGGCCACCTCGGACACCGTTTCGCGTTGATCTTTCTCCTAGATTTTTCCAAATATTCCAAAAATAAGCTCCGTCCGTTTTTATCCCGTTTGGACTACGTTTGATATGGATATTCTGTGAAACCAAAAACATGCAAATGATGAGGCGGCACCGGGCACTTTGGGTCAATATGTTAGTCCCAAAAATAGTATAAAAAGTTGCCAAAAGTATATGAAAGTTGAATAATATTGGCATGGAACAATCAAAAATTATAGATACGACGGAGACGTATCATGGGCGCGCTGGTGCGCCCCCACTAGAAGCACTCGAGCCGTACCTTGGGCTTGGTGCAGCTCCCCCTCCTTGGCGATGAGCTGGGCCCTGGCCTCGCGGTACCGGCCTAGAAGGCGGTTGTAGGCCGCCACCCTCAGGTCGTACAAGGTCTGCAAGAAAGATGGTTAAGAAAAGAAAAACGCCTGTGAAGGCCTGACCCTCCTGCTGCGCAACTGGCCCGGACCTCGGGCGCCACACCCAGTGGGTGCGCTGGCGCGCCCTCACTGGAGAGCGACCAAGGTGGTCAAGAAGAAGAAAAGCGAGCTGCAGACTAAGCAGAAGCTAAAAGGACTTACCTCGACGGTCCGCTCCAGCTGCTGCATCTGTTCCTGCTCCGCCTGAATGTAGTTTTGCAGGAGAATGCGGTTGTCGGCAAACTATAGACGCAGGGCATCTATCGCCGCGCCCAGTTTCTTTGGTGCACGACCGCTCGTGGCCTCGCCCGGCACCGCCAGTCTGCTGCATCCAGTCGCGGACCCGACGCTAGTCCCGCTTCCGGCCGGCCTTGGCTCGTCGCCCGATGGTTTTGCGGCTGGCGACAACCATGGCACCAGAACCCCCGGGCGCAGCCTCCGCGCTCGGCGGCAGCGCCCCTCCACCGGTCAGCGCGGTCTCCAGCCCGTGGTCCCCTTCATCTCCGTGCTCAGTCTCATTGGCCGGATCAGCGGCTGGAGGCGACTCCGCGGTGATGGTCTGGCCGGCCTCCGGCTCGTGGTCACCTGTATCGCCACGACCGGCTGCGTTGGCGTTGGCTCGGGCATTGGCCTCCGCCCGATGAGCCGGATTATGCACCGACTTCGAGCGATGCTCCCGAGCCGGCGATTGTGGCGGCGAGTTTGTCCTCCAAGCCCACCACATGGGGTCCTCGGCGGTCCTCCCTTTCGTCCCCACGACACCCATCCACGCCTCAGTCGAGGCCTCTTCCATCTCCTTCTCGGCCTGCGCCCGATCCCTCCACGTGGCGCGCTCTTCCTCCTCAAGCTCTGCACTAGTTTGCCAGGCCATGAGCTCTTCCTCGATGGTCTGGGATGGTTCGTGCTCGCCCGCGCTGTTTCGGGTTTCCTGTCGTCCGGCTTTGTCTCCGGGCGCGGCCGAGGTGACTGCCTCTGATAGCTCGAGGGCGGCCCTGAATGACACACGGAGGACGTAAGGAGAAAAGGAAAATAGCAACACAGAAAAAGAACAAGTGCGACAAGCAAAGGAAAAGCAGGGAAAATTACTAACCTGACAGTCGTGGGAATTGTCCATCTCGGGCTCACTGGGGCAAGCCGACGCGTCTTCTTGATGACCCTCCTTCCGCCTACCGGTTGCGTCGCGGCCAGGTGCTTCTCAGCCGGCCGTTGCTCGACCGCTTCTCATCTGGCTGCTTTCGACGACGCCCGGCTCGCTAGACGGCCCGGCTCCGGCCGTTTTCCACAGTCGCCTCCGAGGGGCGACACTGGCATCTCCCCCCTGGGCGGTGGCGCTACACCATCGGCACCACTCAGGTCATCTTCATCGTCGTCCATCCACTCGCACAAGGGGTCAGGAGTCGGAGACTTACTGGCGTGGCTGGACCCGCTGGTTGCCTCCGGCCTCCTCCCCATTCGAGTCGGGCAGGTCTGGCTGCAGGACCTAAGGATTCGGCCCGTCATGGGTACGCTAGCTTTGAAAGCACTGTGAGGTAGGGTGGAACCCTAGAGGACCAATCTTTCACGATTGGAGGGGATCCCGCGAAGAACATGAAGAACACGAGAGAAAACACTCAAATAGACAAGATACGATCACACATATGCTAGATCCACATACACATAACGAGATACACGATCCAAGTCAATACAAGAGGATACAAAGGGTAGCTAGTTCATCGCAATCCTTGAAGGAGTTGAGGTCTTGAATCCTAGATGGATCTTCCCTAGAAGGGGTCTTGAATCCGCTTGGGGGATCTTCTCCTAGGAGGCCTTGGTCCCCAATGGAGTAGGGGTAAAAGTGGATGAGCAAAGCTCTATCTCCAAAATAAGCTATCACAATACTAACCATAAAACGTTGGGGAAGAAAGAGTATATATAGTATAGGGGGTGAAAGGGTACATGGGCCTCGGCCTGTTACCGTGCGCAAACAAAGGGGGCCGGATGTCCGGGCATCGGGCCGGATGTACCGCCCTTCCCGTCGGGCCAGATGTCCGGGCTGGCTTTGGTTGCTCTCTGAGTAGGCTCGGGCCAGATGTTGGGGCCAAGGGCCGGATGTCCGACGACTTGCGTCAGGCCTGATGTCCGGGACCGGGGCCAGTTGTCCAGGTCAGTTTGATTCTAGTTGCTCTCTCGATAGGGTGGAGCCGGGTCGGATGTCCGGTGCCTGTAGGTGCTTCTCGGCTGGGTCGTTGTTGTGGCTGACATCTTCAGGGGACGGATGTCTAGGTCCTGGGAGCTTTCTCCGGTTCCTTTTGTCGGTCCTCTTCATCCATGTACTTTGGGACTTGTTCATCTTCACGAGCATATCCAAGAGGGTCTTCTCCGTACCTAATCACACAAAGCATTCCGTCTTTAGGTAGTAGCCATGTCTCATGTGGGTCATATGGAATATCACTTAGGAGAGATGTCACCTCGGTCTCGAGAGCTCTTGCACGGGTTCGTGTCATCGGTCCATGGGGATGACCATAGGATGCTCCGCATTATCCCCCCCCCCTTGGGAAAGATTTGACCTCAGATCGAAAACCTCATCACCATGGTAGGGAGAGAGATCCTTGATGTTGAAGACGTCGCTCATGTTGTACTTGTCGCGTGGTATGTTGATCTTGTATGCATTGTTTTTGTAGCATGTGATCACCTTGAAGGGTCCGTCGGCGCGTGGTAGCAGCTTGGACTTGCATTTGTTGTAGAAGTGGTCCTTGTGAAGGTGTAACCACACAAGATCTCCAATGTTGAATATCATGGGGCACTTGTTGATGTTGATCTTGGTCGCGAGGCATTGTACTTGGCGCTTGATGGTGTGCCTTGTATCTTCATGCATCTTCTTGAGATAGCTCGCTCGGGCACTCGCGTCCATGTTGATGCGCTCTTGTAGATGTAGTGGTGGAATGTCCAATGGGGACAATGGATTGAATCCGTAGACGACCTCGAAGGTGGACTTGCCGGTAGTAGCGTGTCTTGCTCGACTGTAGGTGTACTCGGCGATGGGTAAGCATTCCTCCCACTCCTTGATGTTCTTCTTGATCAACACACGGAGGAGAGTCGATAGGGTTTGATTTGTGACCTCCGTTTGGCCGTCGGTTTGTGGACGGTATGTCGAAGAGAATAGAAGCTTTATTCTGAGCTTGGCGCATAGTTTCTTCCGAAAGTAGCTAATGAACTTGACGTCGCGGTCCAAAATGATAGTCTTGGGCACTCCATGTAGAAGCAAGATTTCCATACAAAAGAGATTTGCAACATCTGAAGCATCGTCTATCTTGTTGCATGGAATAAATGTGCCATCTTAGAGAAACGGTCCACAACAACAAATACAAAATCTTTTCCATTTTGAGTTCTAGGCAAACCAAGTATAAAGTCCATACTAATATCTTCCCATGGGTGATACGGAATAGGAAGAGGCATATAAAGACCATGGGATTGAGATTTAGACTTAACTTTGTGACATGTTGAAAGTGTGTTAAGTCGACTAGAGGGAGGGGGGGTGAATAGGCGATTTTACAAATTCATCACTGAGGTATTTCACGGTGAGGAAATTCTTAAGTCACGAACGACTAGCAGCAGAATAAGTACTCAGATGCAAACATAACAGAACAGAAGCACAGTCAACATGATAAAATGAAAACAAGCACAGAGTACAGAAAGCGTAAACACAGGATAAGCAGGCTGAAGATACACTGACTGAAGAAATTGAACTAAGGAAATTGAGAAAGTCTTTAGTCAAAGTCTTCAAACAGTAGTGATCAATTACACAACACAGTAATGAAGAAATGAAAGGGCTGAGTAAATAGAACCAGTTAGCTCGATGAAGACAGTGATTTGGTAGACCAGTTCCAATTGATGTGACAGTTGTACGTCTGGTTGGAGCGGCTAGGTATTTAAACCTGAGGACACACAGTCCCGGACACACAGTCCTCACCGTATTCTCCTTGAGCTAAGATCACACAGGCCTTGCCCAATCGCTCGTGGTAAGTCTTCAGGTGACCTCCAAACCTTCACAAACTCAGTCACTCGGCGATCCACAATTTCCTCTTGGATGCTCTAGACCATGCCGCCTAACCGTCTGGAAGATGCACAGTCTTCAAAGGTAACAAGCGTCGGATCCACACATGAACAATCTCTTCAGTGATGCTCAATCACTTTGGGTTTGTAGGTGTTTGGGTTTGGGTTTTCCTCACTTGATGATTTTCGCTTGAAGTCCTCGGAGGATGGGATGCTCTCATGACAAGTGTTAGTTTCTCTCGGAGCAGCCAACCAGCTAGTGGTTGTAGGGGGCAACTATTTATAGCCTAGGGAGCATCCTGACATGATAAGACATAAATGCCCTTCAATGATATGACTGTTAGGTGGGTAGATATTTTGGGACAGCTGGCGCATAGCACAAGAACGGTCGGAAATTTGGACTCTCAAATCCCTCAGGGCTATCATGATCCTCACTTGTAGGCAATCCGCACTGGCGAATTCCTAAAGCCTCAGTCAAAACAAATTCCTCAGAGATCAGAAGAACTTCGTCTCTATCACTATAGAAATTGACTAAACTGTATGAGATTTCCAATGGCTTCACTCGAAGGGATTGGTAGGTGTAGGATTTTGAGTTGAGCATCACATGGAAACTTTTCCTTAGATTTTCCTCGACCCCCTTTAACAGTACGGTGTTTCCTATGACTCAAGAAAGAGAAAATGAAACTACGAAAACAAAAGTCTTCACGCTTCATGTTCCTCGCATGAATACCATGTCTTCAGGGTCACACCAATTTCTTCACTTTCAAAGTCTTCAGAAGGCCAAAGTCTCCAGTTGAAGGCATTCATTTTTAGGGGTCGACTTTCTCTGTAAATATCAAACTCCTCATAGACTTATAGACCTGTGTACACTCACAAACACATTAGTCCCTTAACCTATATGTCTTCAATACACCAAAATCACCAAGGGGCACTAGATGCACTTACAATCTCCCCCTTTTTGGTGATTGATGACAATATAGGTTAAGTTTTCAACGGGGATAAACATATGAAGTGTAAATACTGATATTGAGGAATTTGATTGCAAGATATAGAAGAACTCCCCCTGAAGATGTGCATAGTGAGGAATTTGCTTTTGAGAAGCAATGCACATTGAAGAGTAGAATCATGGACATATCCCCCTATATCTTGTAACTCATACACGAATTTAACATATGATATGAAGAATTTGAAATGCATGATGAAATATGGTGACTGATGTAATTCAGCATGCGTGCATTAACATATATGAGGAAATAGCATGTAGAAGAACATAGCGAAAGTAGCAGACCACCATCGGAGTTAAATTACAACAAGATCCAACAAAGACTTCAGAAGAACGAGAGTTGTAACTTAGCTCAAATTTGAGTTAACTCATATTGACCCGCTTGAAGACTAACTCAAGTTTCTCCCCCTTTGTCATCAAATGACCAAAAGGGACAAAAAGTGAGGACTAACGCCCCTGAAGAATATCATCATGAAGTCGACGGAGGAGCGCTAGCGTTGTTGGGGTCGGTTGTTGAAGTAGGGCCTATGTAAGGGCATATTTATCCCTAAGGTGTTTTGGTGATTAATGACAATGCTTTTGCGGACTAATCGTGTGCCTTGAGTATTTTAGACGTTTCTTCACTAGGCACAAGACGGTTTGGTGCCCCTCGAAGATTATTGAAGATGGCATTTTCCTACATTTCTTTTCGGTGGATTTGAGTCGTAGGAAAGCCGTACTATTAAGAGGGGGTCCGCTTTCAAAAGGTTCGGGTGGAATCATCACGTACACGTTTACTCCTTTTGCACCGCCTTTCCCTTCGCTCTTTGGAGCATCCTCCGTTTTCTTCATATATATATGCAAAGAGAAGGATTCCTAGTGTTGCTGTTCTGGGGCATGCGGTAGTACTGCTCTACGGAGCGGTAGTACCGCAGGCCCTTGCGGTAGTACCGCAGGTGCCCACGATAGTACCGCTCCTATGGAGCTGTAGTACCGCGGCCTCAGACCAGACTCGGCTGCTCGTGCGGCTGTAGGTGCGGATGTAATTTTTTACATCCGCCCTCTGTGATAATATCGCCCCTCTGTGCGGTAGTACCGTGAGTCCTGGCCTGGCACAACAACATGAGCGGAAGTAGGGGCGGATGTAGTTTTTTACATCCGCTCCCTGCGCAGTAGTACTGCATGCCAAGAGCGGTAGTACCGTGTCAGATTTTTGCATTGTTTGATATTCAACGGAAGTTGGGACGGATGTATTTTTATTTATCCGCGCCCTTCCCAGGCTAGTCCAATCCTGCCTTGCGGTAGTACCGCAAGGGGGAGTGGTAGTACCACGCCAGCGGCTGTACCGCCCTCAGCCTTTGCGCTACAGGCCTGGGCTAGCTCCTACCGTAGCAGCGGTAGTACCGCGGTCCGCCGTGGTAGTACCGTGAGCTCTTGCGGTAGTACCTCTTGTCTTGTGTGGTAGTACTGCAGGTCACAGGCTGGTTTAGTGGATAACAGTTGGATTTGTCTCTCCACTATATAAGGGGTGTCTTCTTCCTCTAGTTGACTACCTCTTCCAACCCTAAGCTCCATTGTTGCTCCAAGCTCCATTTTCGCCCGATCTCTCTCCCTAGCCAATCAAACTTGTTGATTTTCTAGGGATTGGTTGAGAAGGCTCCGATCTACACTTCCACCAAGAGAAAATTGATTCCCCCCTCTAATCCCTTGCGGATCTTGTTACTCTAGGGTGTTTGAGCACCCTAGATGGTTGAGGTCATCGTGGAGCCACAGTCCATTGTGGTGAAGCTTCGCGGTGTCGTTGGGAGCCTCCAATTAAGTTGTGGAGATTGCCCCAACCTTGTTTGTAAAGGTCCGTTGCCGCCTCAAAGGGCACCAATAGTGGAATCACGACATCTCGCGTTGTGTGAGGGCGTGAGGAGAATACGGTGGCCCTGGTGGCTTCTTGGGGAGCATTGTGCCTCCACACCGCTCCAACGGAGACTTACTTCCCTTCAAAAGGAAGGAACTTCGGTAACACATCCTCGTCTTCACCGGCTCCACTCTTGGTTATCTCGTGCCTTTACTTGTGCAAGCTTATTTGTGTTATATCCCTTGCTTGCTTGTGTGCTTGTTGTTGTTGCATCATATAGGTTGCTCACCTAGTTGCATATCTAGATAACCTACTTTGATGCGAAGTTTAATTTGGTAAAGAAAAGCTAAAAATTGTTAGTTGCCTATTCATCCCCCCTTTAGTCAACTATATCGATCCTTTCAATTGGTATCTGAGCCTCGTCTCTTCATTAAGGACTTTGCCATCCGAAGAGTATGGTTGACACCGTGAAGCGGTGTGGAGGAGCACTCGGTGCGAATCCGGTCTAAATCTCTGGTGAGGGAGTCCTGCACTAGGGGTGTCCGGATAGCGGACTATCGTCGCCACGGGACTCCAAGACTATGAAGATACAAGATTGAAGACTTCGTCCCGTGTCCGGATGGGACTTTCCTTGGCGTGGAAGGCAAGCTTGGCGATACGGATATGTAGATCTCCTACCATTGTAACCGACTACTGTGTAACCCTAACCTATCCGGTGTCTATATAAACCGGAGGGTTTTAGTCCGTGGGACGAACAACAATCATACCATAGGCTAGCTTCTAGGGTTTAGCCTCCTTGATCTCGTGGTAGATCTACTCTTGTACTACCCATATCATCAATATTAATCAAGCAGTGAGTAGGGTATTACCTCCATCGAGAGGGCCCGAACCTGGGTAAAAACATCGTGTCCCTTGTCTCCTGTTACCATCTGCCTAGACGCACAGTTCGGGACCCCCTACCCGAGATCCGCCGGTTTTGACACCAACATTGGTGCTTTCATTGAGAGTTCCTCTGTGTCGTCACCAATAGGCCTGATGGCTCCTTCGATCATAAACAACGACGCGGTCCAGGTGAGACTTTTCTCCCCACGGATCTTCGTATTCGCGGCTTTGCACTGCGGCCAATTAAGCTTGGCCATCCGGAAGCAGATCGAAAGCTACGCCCCTGGCCATCGTGTCAGATTTGGAAGTTTGAACTATACGGCCGATATCCGTGGAGACTTGATCTTCGATGGATTCGAGCCACGATAGCGTCTTGCACTGTTTCGATGGGCATGATCTAGCTCTGACAGCGATTAACAGGCCCGAGGCCGCATCAAAGATTCGCCCGACACTTAATCCGGAGCCGGATTCCCCGATCGAGGACGAGTGGTTGGACACCGCCTCGGGGGCTACAATCTCTACGGCGATTGAGCCGAACTCCATCCCTGTCCTTTGCGTAAACCTCGACTCCAGGGTGCCGGACTCCTTTCCGGACTCCGAACCCTCCGCGTCCCTGCCAATCGAATCCGATTGGGCGCCGATCATGGAGTTCACGGCCGCGGACATCTTTCAGCACTCGCCCTTTGGCGACATCCTGAATTCACTAAAGTCTCTCTCTTTATCCGGAGAGCCTGGCGAACTACGGTCGAAGGTTGGGATGCGGACGACGAAGAAATTCAACGCCCACCCACCACCCACTTCAGAGCTACCGTCGAAAGCTTACACGGCGTGCTCGATTTCGACTCGAAGACATCGACGGTATGGGCGATGATGTAGGAGACAACAATGAACCAGCACCTATAGGATGCCGGACAACTACCTCATCCCATGATGTATACATGGTGGATACACCTAAAGGAAATGAAGATGAGGAACAACGGGGCCACGAAGGATAAATCCCTCGGCAGTCAAAACGGCAACGTAAACGCCGAACCAAGTCCCGCCTCAACAAAGACCCAGCCATAGAGCAGGGCGAACCGGTGGATGACGAACAAGCTATCAGGCAATCGTCCGAACAAGACAACTTGGATAAACAATCTGTCCCCGGCGAAGACAACGATGCGGGCGATCTCACACGGACAAACTATTGGAGCAAAATGACCTCCGAGAAAAGGCTTGTCGCCATCTGCACGTAGCCTGAAAAAGCGAAGCGGAAGCTCAAAACAGCGGAAGATGCACTCATGATCGATGGAGCAAAGTATTCAGCACCGCAGACAAATGCAATGACGATGCGCCGAACAAAGAGCTACCGAAAAGAAAGCTACCGCCCGAATTGACGAGGAGGCCTTAGAGCCCCACAATTAAAAAGTAAGAAGGCCACCGGTCGGATGGGCGACCCCTCGGCATAAAGAGAGTGGCGAATGGCGCCAAGACACAAGCCAATATGCGATCCGCATAAGGATTCACATCAAAAGGATGCCCGATTAGGTCCATCTATGGGCCAAGAAAGCGAGCTCGTCAAAGCAATGCAACACGCCAAAATTCAAGATCACGGCACACCCAAATACGAGCGCCTCACACCCCTATGTTTCACCGATGAGGTGCTGGATCATGAATTTCAGCGGGATTCAAATCCGTAAACATAGAGGCATCTGACGGAACAACAGACCACAGAGTGCGGATTGAGGATTACATCCTCCACATACACATGGCTAGAGGAGATGATCTCACGCCATAAAATACTTACCCTTAAACTCAAAGGGCCAGCTCGGCATTGTCTTAAAAGCCTCCCGAAAATACCATTGCAAGCTGGGAAGAGCTCGAGGATGCATTTCGAAAATTTTCGGGGACTTATGTCCGCCCTCAGGATCTTGACGATCTAAGTCACATAACTCAACAGCCGGAGAGTCAGCCCGGAAATTCTGGAACAGGTTCCTTACTAAAAAGAACCAAATAGTCATTTGTCCGGGCAAAGCCTTAGCAGCCTTCAAACACAACGTCCAGGGCAGAATGGCTCGCCAGACACCTCGGCCAAGAAAAGCCAAGAACAATGGCCGCATTAACAAGCCTCATGACCCGCTTTTGCGCGGGAGAGGACAGCTGGCTAGCAAGATGCAGTACCAGCGAACCAAGTACATCCGAAGTCAGGGATGGAAACGGGAAACCACGGCGCAACAAGGACCAACGCCGGATTAAAGGGAACGGTCCAAAGAGCGCGGTGGTCAACGCTGGATTCAAAAGCTCACGACAGAACTACAAAAAACTGCCCCTTAAAGAAAATAGCGATGAGCTATCCAACTTCAACAAAATCTTGGACAAGATATGTCAAATCCACAGTACTCCTGGGAGGCCTGCAAACCACACCCACGAAATTGTTGTGTCTTCAAACAGTCCGGCAGACTCAACACCGAACACAAGGGGCTCGACACACCAAGTGAAGATGATGACGAGCACTACAAGCAGAGCCCCGGAAAACAAAAGAATTTCCCGCAAGAGGTTAAAACAGTAAACTCACTTCACGTGATTAGAGGGAAAAACAGAGCGGCGCCCACTAAAAGGCGCGCCGCACACTGGTTGTCAAAACCAATCACCTTCGACCATCAGGACTATTCCAAAAATATCCGGAACGCAGGATGGACTGCCTTGATATTGGATCCTGTAATTGACGGATTCCAATTTACACAAGTCCTCATGGATGGCGGCAGTGACATAAACCAGATATATCAGGACACAATCCGCAGGATGGGGATAAACCCAACCAAAATTCGCCATAGCAACACCTCCTTTAAAGGAGTAATGCCAGGCCCATATGCCCATTGTACGGGCTCCATACTGCTAGAAGTTGTGTTCGGTTCATCCGACAACTTCCGTCGCGAAAGGTTAATCTTCCACGTCGCCCCGTTTAAAAGTAGCCATCAAGCACTATTGGGACGCGAAGCTTTCGCCCGCTTTAACACAATACCACATTATGCATCTCTAACACTTGAAATGCCCGGTCCACGCGGCATCATCTCGCTAAGAGGAAGTATTAAGTGTTACTCTAGCACGGAAGAACGTGAGACTGCCTTGACAGCCCCACACCTATCCGGCTCCGCTAGTCAAAGAAACTGACTAGGTCATTCAAACCCCGGACACGGCTAGACGAGTCCGGCGCCTACTAGCGGCATACCCCCATACAAGGGGCTGCACGCATGTATCATAAGAGACACTAAAGCTCAATTTTCTTCACCTCTTCAAATCGTACTCTGTTTATTTAATGTAAAGTACATCTTTCGCACGATCCTTTTTCTTTCAAACTAAGTTCCTCTCTTTTACAGATGAACAACGTGCTACACCCGTCCAGGATACGGCACAACGGAGACACAGGCGCAGACGTGCAGTAGGGACCCGTTGCAAGGATTCTTTTCAGATTAAGACCCTGCGTAAACCTTTTTTACTGTCTCTTGTTGATATACATCCTCCGGTTCCTTACTATAACCGAGGCGAAGGCTGGCATTTTGGCATTGGCCGCACCAGAATTTTTGCGCGTACCTGGACACCAGGGGCTTAGGGCATTATTCTGCCCATTTTCATAAATACCGAATACCTTAGGGAGTATTCTGCGTCTCGAGTTAGGACTTATATGCATCAGCTCCGAATCATGTCTTTGGTCAAATGTTGGGTTGCCCGGCTCCTTTGTTTTGCCGCCTTACGTTCCGTTTTCACGGCTAACGCGGCACCAGGAGAACTACTGCGATTGTGCCCCGGTTCGGCCGGACGAGCACCTCAGTAGAGAAAGCCGAAAACTGACTGTCATGATATAGCGAGAGACTGGTCAACCACTCGATGACTCACTGGAATGTTTAGGATTCCTCCGCTTTAACGAAGGACCAGTTTTCGGTCAGGCACGTACGCACCCCGAATTCGGGAGAGTGCGGTGCCTCCAGGGGCTATATAGTAGCCCCACCCTCAAACTCCTATGGCTAAGTGAAAGTGATAAAGCATTATAGTCCGGTTGCCTGGTTTGCTACGCTATCATCTCCTTAACAGGACCAAGACGTTGGATTAAGTGTGAAAAGGCACTTTCTTTGCAAACACCCCCGCACTATGCGCGTGGGGGCTGAAGCCAAGGACTGCCATCTTTCAGGTTATATATACATATACATAAACGGCCGCCTGAGAGTAGTTTACTACTTGAACACACAAGTATAAAAAGCTCTTATATTATATTGAAACATTGTTTTCACAAATCATACATGTCATTTAAACATAATATCCTTTGAGCACCGCGTCTCTATTAAACGAGCGCCCGGCAGGACTTCTTCAAAGTAGTGCTCGGCGGTACTCGGCTTCATCCGAATCTTGGGATGCAATGTCGGTGGCCTTCATCTACGCCCGGTATGTCTTGACACGGGCCGAGCCATCCACGCTCCCTCAATACACGCCCGATCGCTTCATTGCGTCGACACGTGATACCGCACCAAGGGATCGCTGCACTAAACCAAAATAGCTCTTGGTGAGGTCCGCCCGCCACAAGTGAAGTCAAGACATGCTTCATGGCAAATCCGGACAATCGATTCAGCTCGGCCCATTCGCCAACCAATCGGTCAGCGGCGGAGGATGCTCCGGACTATGGAATTGCGACCAATATAGCTCTTCCTTCGTGCCCCCTTCGCCCCGGAGAAGTGCTCAAACAGCGTCCGCGCCTTCGCCGCCAAGTCCAGATAAGCATCCTCCGAACTCCACAACTTATCCAACTGAGCATACTTTGGATCCGTATATTTCCTCCGCAGCAGAAACGGTTTTCCAGCCGCAATTGCCCCGGCCTGACTCAGCTCCTCCTTGGCAGCTCTCAAAGCCGACTGTCATTCTTGGATTCAGCGACGGCCTTTTTCAGGCCCTCTTGTTCCGCTTGACGTTCTTTTTCAAGAACCTCGCAGCGATCGGTAGTATTCCTCAACTTTTTGGCCATATCGGCAGTTTCCTCTTTGCTTCGGCAGTGAGCAGCCCGTTCGGCTTCTAGCTCTTTGGCCGCCTTTAAAGCGGCCGCATTACTATTTCTGGCTGGGCTTGCTCTTTCGCTCGGGCGAGCTCCGCCCGCAGCTCCTCCACAGCAGCGGCACCATCTGCATTAAGCATACAAATAGTGAGACATGGGCGTCAAGCTCCCTTACCAGGTGTCCGCATAAAAGTCGCATACCTTGCGACTCGTCAAACCGTTTATTGACCAGCGCGATGTCCGCATCAGCCTCGTCAAGTTGCCGCTTTAGTTCGGCATATTCATCAGTCCGGTACACGGACGCCCCGCCACCTATTTAGGAGCGGCGATATGTTATAGCTGAGATTTTGATCCTCGGCACGCTGTCCATTTTGACAACATACCGAGTCTCAGGGGCTACTATCTATACAGGGCGCATTCTATATGCATAACTGTTAGAAGGTACATTATTTTTGCGTACCTCGAACCCCGTCAGTAATCTTTTGACGGCTTCATGCAATCCGCTCTCCGCGGATGCAATCCTTTCAATCACCATACCCATTAGAGCATGGTGATCTTCGGAGATAGCCGCTCGCCCGAGCAGATCCTTCAGCTCCTCCGACCGCACACCACTTGGCGCGGACCTTCCGCCCCCGCCGGACTTGGGGGAACCCTCCGCGACGACACCTCCGGGTCGTCCGCTTCACATGAGGGTGCGACAGGTGGAGGCGTTTCGCTCTCCATCATCTCCGGAAGAAGATCCCCCGAAGACAAGCTCTGCTGAGAAGGGCTGAGGTCTGAACTACAAGGTACAATTTCGGTTACCTTCATAAATAAATACATGGATGTTCCTTATTTACAAGACCCCTTCTTTTTTACTTACGGCTCGCTGGAGGGCTGATCCCCTTGGGGAAATAGTGCGGCTGGGTTACTCCCAGCGCCGGACTCTCCGACGAAGATTCCCTTCCCCTCTTTGAGGCCTTGACCTTCGGATCTTCCGAAGCAGTCCTCTTCTCTCCTCGAAAGATGGGACTCTTAATCCCTCCTTCCTTGATAGCCTCCTTCATAGAGGCAGTTGCTTCCCTGCTCCCCCCTTCGCCTCCTTCAAAAGGCGCGACCTTCAACATCTTGGTCAGCATGGGATCTGTCGTGGTCTTTGGGAGGGGAGCCGGACACCTTATCAACTTTGCCTTGGCTATCCACTCCTGTTCAAGAAACGGCTCCTTTAAAGGGCATATATATATGATAAATGAATGAACAGCTTGTCCGGTTACAGGACTACTTACTTGAGTATCCTGGCGATTGCAGCTTAGTCCTGCATCCTCAGTCAGGTCCGGACACTTCTCTTGTGATCCGAAGAACAGTTTATACATCTCCACGGGCGCCATGCCCATAAAATTTTGGAGAGCTCGTGGTCCCTCCGGATTGAATTCCCACAGGCGGAGGGGGCGACGTTTGCAGGGCTGAAGGCACCGGATCAACATAACTTGTGCCACTGCAATCAGATTGATCTCCCTCTCTTGGAGGTCTCGAATACGGCCCTGCGGCAAGGGAACATCCTTGGACGGCCCCCAGTCGAGCCCCTTGTTGACCCATGACGCCAGCCGGTGTGGTGGACCTGAGCGGAAGGCAGGGAGTGCCGCCCATTTGGTGCCCCGGGGAGCGGTGATATAAAACCACTCCCGTTGCCACAAACCAAGCTCCTCTTGGAAAGAGCCCTCGGGCCATGGAGCATCAGCACATTTGCTTATGACTGCCCCTCCGCACTCTGCTTGTTGCCCCCCGGTCATCCTTGGCTCCACCTTGAAGGTCTTGAGGCACAATCCAAGTGGGGGGTAATATGGAGGAAGGCCTCATATACGACAATGAATGACGAGATATGGAGGTTGGACTCCGGATTCAAGTCATGGAAATCAAGACCATAATAATACATGAGCCCCCGCACAAAGGGATCGTCGGGAAGCCTAAACCCCGAAGGAAGTGAGACACGAACACCACGTTCTCGCCGGGCTCAGGAGTGGGAATGACCTGCCCTGGAGCAGGCAGCCTATGCGAGATCTCGCCGGTTAGATACCTGGCGTCTCGCAGCTTTAGCACATCTTCTTCCGTGACGGAGGAAGACATCCATCGGCCGTGCTGGTCGGAGCCGGACATCGTCGAAGGTCCGAAGCGCCTAAATCTGAAGCTTTGGGTGTTGGAACTCGAAGCGCGAGGCGAACTCGATGGAGGGTGTGAAAAGAAGAGGGCCTTGGTCTCATTATAAAGAGGTTGAATACCAAGAGCCCACCCCGTGGTCGATTAGGACTCGCCTTTGATAGAGGAGGCGTGCCAACAGGCATGGTTGGGTTACCCACGTCCGTATTGATGGGAATCCCGGAATAAGGGGGGCACGATCTATGCTTTGATGAGACGTGCCAGGGAAACCGCCTCGCTAAACACACTGAGGAGGAACAGTAAAAAAGATTCATATAAAGGCCTGGCCGTGGTGTGATGTCACGCCGCGGAATACGTCAGCAGATCTGTGCAAAAATTATTCTCTCTACGGTGTTATGTGGAACTTGTTTTGCAGAGCCGGACACTATCCTTGTGTTCAAAACCTTCTATGAAGTATTCGGAGGAGGAACCCGCCTCGCAATGCCGAAGACAATCAACGCGCCAGACTCGTCGTCATTGAAGCCTGGTTCAGGGGCTACTGAGGGAGTCCCGGACTAGGGGGTGTCCGGATTGCCGGACTATCGTGACGGCCGGACTCCAAGACTATGAAGATACAAGATTGAAAACTTCATCCCATGTCCGGATGGGACTTTCCTTGGCGTGGAAGGCAATCTTGGCGATACGGATATGTAGATCTCCTACAATTGTAACCGACTCTGTGTAACCCTAACCTATCCGGTGTCTATATAAACCGGAGGGTTTTAGTCCGTAGGACGGACAACAATCATACCATAGGCTAGCTTCTAGGGTTTAGCCTCCTTGATCTCGTGGTAGATCTACTCTTGTACTACCCATATCATCAATATTAATCAAGCAGGAGTAGGGTATTACCTCCATCGAGAGGGCCCGAACCTGGGTAAAAACATCATGCCCCTTGTCTCCTGTTACCATCTGCCTAGACGCATAGTTTGGGACCCCCTACCCGAGATCCGCCGGTTTTGACACCGACGACGCGCGATGGGGGAACCGCGGTCTCTCGTGAGGAATTCAATGTGGCTTTGGACACATTGAAAACCTCCATGACGACCGAGGTTGAAAGCATGTTTAATAAATTCATTGAAGGGCTTAAACTATCCACCGCACCGTTGAAAGTGGGTGATCCCACTAACAAGGTGACGGATGCTAACTCCGACAAGGGGGAAGCTACTAGTGAAAAAGCTCCTTCTTCTAGTGGTAAGATTTGTACCGGCATCTTTGCCCATGTGGAACCTCCGCTTGTTTATGGTGGACCGATTCCTTCTACTCATTTGAATCATGCCGGTCCTCCCCCTAAGATTGTAAAAAATGAGGACGTTGATTCTTGGGTTTATCGCTTTAAGCGTCATTTAAATTATGTGAACACTAATCTTTGGAGAATCATTGAAGAAGGTTTCTATCCGCATGATTGAAGCAACTTCACCCCTAGAGAAGCCGCGGATAATTAATTCAATGAGAATGCTCTCTTCATCATCCAAGATGCAATTCCACCCGAAGATCTCCCTCATCTTCGGCCCTTCGCCATGGACAAAGATGCATGGCATTGTGTTGTCTCCCTCTACCGGGGAAGCGCAAGCATTCAACGCTCCAACTATGAAGTGGTGCAAGATGAAGCCAATGAGTTTGCAATGAAAGAAGATGAAGAACCTCGTGAGCTTTATCGGAGAGTAACCAAACTCGCGGTCTCACTCCGAGATCATGGGAGCAAGGACACGGATGACAATTGGATCAAGCGCAAATTTCTCAAGGCAATGATGCCTTACCACAAGGCCATGCCCTCCGTCATTCGTCAAAGGCTGGACTTCCACACCTTGTCCTCAAGTGAAGTGTTGGACGAGTGTGTGGCTATGAGCATCTTGGACTAGACCGCCGACAATGCGGTGCTACGCTCTCAAAGGGCAAAGAAGCCCAACCTTGCATTGAAGGCCAAGGTTAGTGTAGAAGAAGAAGAAGAGGAAGAAGAGGAAAGCAATCCCGAAGATACAAAGTATGCTTATCATGAACATATGGCTCTTGCTTCAAGGCAATTTTGGAGCAAGAAGAACACAAGTGAGGGAGTCCTGGATTAGGGGGTATCCGGACAGCCGGACTGTGTACAGCGACCGGACTATTGAAGCGTGAAGATACAAGACTCAAGACTTCGGCCCGTGTCCGGATGGGACTTTCCTTGGCGTGGAAGGCAAGCTTGGCGATTCGGATATTATATTTCCTTCCTTGTAACCGACTCCATGTAAACCCTAGCCCTCTCCGGTGTCTATATAAACCGGAGAGGTTGGTCCTTAGAAGGCCGATCAAAATTACAATCATACCATCATAGGCTAGCTCTTAGGGTTTAGCCTCTACGATCTCGTGGTAGATCTACTCTTGTACTACCCATATCATCAATATTAATCAAGCAGGAAGTAGGGTTCTACCTCCATCAAGAGGGCCCGAACCTGGGTAAACATCTGTGTCCCTTGCTTCCTGTTACCATCAGCCTTGACGCACAGATCGGGACCCCCTACCCGAGATCCGCCGGTTTTGACACCAACATTGGTGCTTTCATTGAGAGTTCCTCTGTGTCGTTGCTGCTGGGCTCGATGGCTCCTTCAACCGTCGCCAATAACACGATACCAGACAGTCACGACGAGCATGGCTTAGACCTGCTGTCGGATGAAGCTCGGGGTGTCACCCCTACATTAGCCTCGGACCTAAATCTGGAACAGGCTGCGCTGCCTAAGGACGGAGGGCTGGACCCTGTCCCGCAGGTCGCGCACTCATCAGCGTTGGAGCCAAACACGGGCCTTACCTCTAGGATGGCCCATGATTCCGGACTCCCGGATTCGTATCCGGATGTTGAGTCCGGTCCGCGCACTCCCGAGCCGGTCGAGCCAGGTTGGGCCCCGGTAATGGAGTTCACCGCCACGGACATTTTTCGGCACTCGCCCTTTGGCGGCATGCTGAACTCGTTGAAAACTCTCTCTTTGACAGAAATTTCTGGGCCAAACTACGTCCGGTTCGAGTGGGAAGCAGGCGATGAAGAAATTCGTTGCCCACCCACCACCCACTTCATAGCCATGATCGATGATTTAACCGACGTGCCTCACTTCGACTCCGAAGACATCGACGGCATGGAGGACGATGCAGGAGAAGATGCGGAATCTACGGGCGCTGGACTTCCCCCTCATCACACAACGTATACATGGTGGACACGCCCAAAGAGGAAAAAGGCGATAATCCGGACGATAAAACTCCCAGACAAAAGGCAAAGCGATGGCGCAGACGCCGTTCTAAGTCCAGCAACAGTAAAAATAGTGACAAGAGCGCCAGAGGGATCGATACTACAATCAACTCCGAAGGCAACAACGACCATACGGACCCAGCGATGGAGCAGGACGAACCAGGTCACCCTGAACACAGTTCGGAGCAGATGCCCGAGGACAATGATCCCGACGGACAAGGTCATCAAAACGAACCAGCACAGGAAAATAGTCTGGATAATGATGCAAGCCCGGAAAAACACATGGAATGAGATAACCTCCATAGAAAGCTTATGGCCACCGCAAGAAGTCTAAAGAAGCATAAGCAACGGCTCAAGGCCGCACAGGAAACGCTCAACCGTAGATGGAATAAAGTGCTAGACACCGAAGAAAGATACAGCGATGACCGCCATACAAAGAGCTATCCAAAACGCAAGCTACTGCCAGAATTCGACGACGAAGCTGTACCACTTCACAACCGCAACAAAGCGGCTACCGATCCACATGAACACCTGAATAAGAGAGCTGGCACGGCCAGGTCCATCTATGGATCCAAAGGACGCACCCCGGCGAAGGACTATGGTCGTCAAAACGATTACGCCAATCGAATACCAGTCCGGAATAAAGACCAGACACAACAACAGCTGACGACATGCCACATCACGTCCAGATACAGAGGGGCTGCTCACCCCCTGTGCTTTACCGATGAAGCATCGACCACGAATTCCCACAGGCTTTAAACCTGTGAACATAGAGGCATATGATTTGAACGATGCACCTGTGTCCGGATCGAGGACTTTATCCTGCACATACATATGGCTCGTGGGGATGACCTTCACGCCATCAAATACCTCCCCCTCAAGCTGAAGGGACTAGCTCGGCACTGGTTAAAAGGCCTCCCCGAAAATTCAATTGGGAGCTGGGAGGAACTCGAGGACGCTTTCAGGGCCAATTTTCAAGGGACCTATGTCCGGCCTCCGGATGCCGACGACTTAAGTCACATAGTCTAACAGCCCGAAGAATCCGCCCGCAAGTTTTGGAACAGATTCCTCACTAAGAAGAATCAAATTGTCGACTGTCCGGATGCCGAAGCCTTAGCAGCATTCAAACACAGCATCCGTGATGAGTGGCTCGCCAGACACCTCGGCCAAGAAAAGCCAAGGACAATGGCGGTCCTGACAAGCCTTATGACCTGCTTTTGCATGGGAGAAGATAGCTGGCTAGCCCGTAAAGGCACCGGCGACCCCAGCACATCCGAAATAAGGGATGGCAACGGGAAGCCACGACGTCATAAAAAAAACGCCAAAGCAAGGAAGAGAGCCCGGATAACACGATGGTTAATGCCGGATTCAGGGGCTCTCGACCTAATGAGCAAAACAAGCCATCTAAAGGCAGCAAACAGGACCGTCCGGTCTGAACAGAGTCCTAGATAGACTATGCCAAATTCACGGCACCCCTGACAAACCTGCAAACCACACACACAGAGAGTGTTGGGTCTTCAAGCAGGCTGGCAAATTAAATGTTGAACACAAGGAAAGGGAAACACCAAGTGAAGACGAGGATGAACCTCGCTAGCCGAACACCGAAGGACAGAAAAAATTCCCGCTAGAGGTTAAAACAGTGAACATGATCCACGCGACTCACACATCCATGAGGGGGCACGACGCAGCGCCGAGACGCGTGCTGAATATAGAGCCCATCGTACTCACGCCTAACCACTGGATGCCTTATCCGATCACTTTCGATAACTTGGATGACCGAACTAGTATTCGGCACGGAGGATCAAGGGCCTTGGTGCTTGACCCGATAATCGACGGATACCGTCTCACCCGCGTCCTTATGGACGGCGGTAGCAGTCTCAATTTAATATATGAGAACACTGTCCGCAGGATGGGGATAGACCCATCCAGAATTAACCAAAGCAACACCACCTTTGAAGGGGTGATACCAGCGTTGAAGCCCACGGCGAGGGCTCCGTCGCACCGCAGTAACATTCGCTCGACAGCAACTCCGGGGCGAAGAACTACTCTTCATCATCGCACCCTTCCAAAGCGACTATCACGCAGTGCTCGGAAGAACGGCCTTCGCCCGCTTCAACGCATTGCCGCACTATGGCTACCTTACACTTAAGATGCCCGGTCCACGTGGCGTCATCACCGTTAGCGGACTAACAGAGCGCTCGTCACGCGCAGAGGAACACGCGACGGCCCTCGCGGCCGGACTATAAGCGGCCTCCAACATCAGAAAACATGACTGGTCATTAAAGACCACAGACTCGGCTAGACGAGTCCGGTCGCCCGGATAAAATTGAACCAGGGCGCCGTATATGTAATCCCATAGTGGACACCAGGGGCTATAAATACTTAACACAGTCCCACAACTGGCTCAACCTTATGGGCAGGCCAACATCTTACACTTTTATTATCCACCGCATACTTACGTTGTACTCTTCTACGAGTTTTACTTTTTTCCAGAGACAATGTTCGCGCGATACCCTTCCAGGATACGGCACAACGGAGACAAAGGTGCAGACGTGCAGCAGGGCCCCGTTCAACATGTTTCTTTTTAGATTAAGCCCCTGTGTAAACCTTTTTTGTTGCCTCTTGTTGTTTGACCATCCCATGGGTTCCATACCCACAGAGGATACTGCCATTTTTGGCATCTCGCCATGACAGATTAACGCACGTACCTGAAAAAACAGGGTTTATAACGAATGGGCATTCTTGAGGCCATCGACTATTATAAAGTCTAAATACCCTCGGGAGTGTTCGGCGTCATGAGTTTGGCCTTATATGCAGCAGCTCCGAATCATGTCTTTGGTCAAATGTTGGGTTTGCCCGGCTCCTGGGTTTGCCACCTTACGTTCCGTTACTATCGGCTAAGGTGGCCAAAGGAGAACTACTGCGATTGTGCCCTGGTTATTCCGGACGAGCACCTCGAGAGAAAGCCGAAAACTGACTGTCATGATACAACGAGAGACTGTTCAACCACTCGAAGACTTAACGGAATCTTTAGGATCCCTCCGCATTAACGAAGGACCGTTTCCCGGTCATGTACACACGCACCCGTATTCGGATGCACGCGAAGGTACCAGGGGCTACATAGTAGCCCCAACATTAGACTCCCATGGCTAAGCGAAAGTGTTACAACTATATAGTCCGGTTGCCTAGTTCGACGTGCGATCACCTCCTTCACGGACCAAGATGTTGGATCAAGTGTGATTAAGCATATTTTTTTCGAACACCCCCACATTGCCTGCATGGGGGATGAAGCCAACGACTGCTATCTTTCGGATTAAACATTCATATTTATATATGTAAACAGCCACATAGGGGACACAATAATACTTTCGGGCAAAAAGTATAAATATAGCCTTATAACCAAACTAACATTGTTTTTTTTACAATGATTCAATTTATCACTCGAATAAGACATTCTTCGAGCACTGCGCCTCTATTAGGCAGGCACCTTCTGTGACCTGCGCCAAGTAGTGCTCGGCCGGATGCTGGCCCCCCGCCAGATCTTGGGTCGCTATTATATTGGCCTCCATATCTGTCCAATAGGCTTTAACGCGGGCAAGAGCCATCCGTGCACCCTCTATGCACGTCGACCTCCTCATGGCATCGATCCGAGGCACGGCCCCAAGGAATTGCTGCACCAAGCTAAAGTAACTGTCCGGCTTAAGCCCTTCCGGCCAAAGATGGTCTATCTCAGACCGCATTGCAAGACCGGACAGCCTGTGAAGCTCCGCTACAGCCGCCATCTTGTCATTTAATGGCAGTGGGCGAGTGGGAGCACTGAATTGCGACCAAAAAAGCTTCTCCACTTCCTTATCACCCTGACCCTCAAAGAACTTGGCAGCGTCAGCCATACTCTTCGTCAAATCCGCATACGCATTAGCAGGACTCCAGCGCCCATCCAGGGGAGCGTACTTCGGATCGAAAAACTTCGTCCGCAGCAAGTAGGAACCTCCAGCCACGATTTTACCGGCCTGTTGAAGCTCCTCCCGCGCACCCCTGAGCTCGGTCCATATTTCCTTGGTGGCATTGCGTGCCTTGTCCAGCTCGGCCAAGCTATCCTTATGCTCCTTTTTAAGGAGCTCATACCGTCGTGGCATTTTTTAACTCAATAGCCATTTCGGCCATCTTTTCTTCGCTTCGGCGATGAGTAGCCTGTTCGGCTCTCAGTTCCTCGGTCGCCTTTAGGGCAGCCGCATTGCTAACCCGAGCTTGTTCCTTGGGTTGGACAAGTTCTGCCCTCAGGGCCTCGACGGCAGCAGCACCATCTGCAGTTCGAACATATTACATTAATATCATGCCGCCTCCATATTTTCCTATACAAAGGAAGGCAGAGCACATACCTTGTGACTTGTCCAGCCGCTCGTTCACCAGCGTGATATCGGCATCAATCGATCGAATCTGCCTGGTCAGTTCGGAAACTTCCACGGACTGGGCGGCGGCCGGACTCATAGGTACCTACACATATTTATAACGCAATCATTGATTTATGATCCCCCGTTCGCCCCCTAGGGTGGGAAACCAGTGTATCAGGGGCTACTATCTATATAAAGCACACCTAACGTGTGCCTCACAGCCAAAAATAGTGTATTCTTCACTACATACCTCAAAGCCTCTGAGCAGACTTGCAAATGCTTCATTCAAACTGCTTGTAGCGGACGAAATCTTCTGGAGCACTGCGCTCATTAATGAGCGGTGCTCCTCCGAGAGCGTAGCCCGCTCCGATGAGCCCGTCAAGATGTCCGGCGGACATCGAGCAGTGCGGACCCTTCTCATCGCCCCTCGCGGGAGCCAAACGCTCGAGCTCGAGGCGGTGGCCTTGACCGCCTCCGGCTTCGACAGATCCAGACTCCTCCGTGACGACACTTCGGTGTCGCCCGCTTCGTGAGCCTGAGAGGTAGGTGGGGTCTCGCTCTCCATCATCTCCGGAGGAAGGTCCCCCGAAGACGAACTCTGTTGAGAAGGGCTGCAAGCCGAACTGCGGAAGACGAATCCTGGTTATTGATCTAGGAGGAACGCAGTACCTTCGAATTAAAGATTAACTTATAGCTCGGTGGAGGGCTGGCCCGTTGTTGGGCACGATGCGGTGAGGGTGCCCGTTGGGGCAGAGCCCCCTGGTGTTATCTTTTTCCCGGGTTTGGGCGTCTCCGTCTCCGAGTCTTCGGAGGCGGCCCTCTTCTTCCCGCGCAGGGAGGAGGCCTTAGCCTCCCTTCCGACTATCCTCCTTAGGGGAGGTGACAATTCCCCCGGTTTGGATGCGTAGCGTGTGGGGTTCGGATTCTTCGTCCTTCCCCTTATCTTTCCCCGGGGGCATCCTGCTGAGTACTCGGTCAAGCATCTTGGCCATGGTGGGGGCAGGCGAGTCTTCGGGAAGTGGCGCCGGACACCTAATTCTCTCCGCCTTGTTGAGCCATTCCTAGACGCGGATGATTTTCAGAATAAACAATCATAACAGATACAAAACACGGTGTCCAGTATCAAGTTTACTTACTTGGTTATCTAGGCGATTGCAGCTTAGGCCCGCATCCTTGGTGGTGTCTGGACACTTTACTTCCCGTCTGAAGAATAATTTGCACATCTCTTCGAGCTTCAGGCTGAAGAAGTGCTTGACAGTCCGCGGACCCTCCGGATTGAACTCCCACATCCGGAGAGGCCGGCGTTGGCATGGCAACATCCGCCGGATCAACATCACTTGCATTATGCTGACAAGGTTAATGTCCCTTGCAAGAAGCTCCCGGATGCGATTCTGCAGTACTGGTATATCACCAGCGGGTCCCCAATTCCACCCTACGTCTGTCCAAGATGCCAGCTATCACGGAGGGCCCGAACAAAACTTGGGGGCAGCCGCCCACTTTGTGCCTCTGGGAGCCGTGATATAGAACCACCTCCGCTGCCAGACATCGGATACTTCTGGGAAAGAACCCTTTGGCCACGAGGCATCGCCGTTCCTGCTTATTACGGCATCTCCGCACTCCACATGTCGGCCCTCGATCATCTTCGGCGTCACATTGAAGGTCTTGAGCCATAAGCCGAAGAGTGGGGTGATATGGAGAAAAGCCTCGCACACGATAATAAACGACGAGATGTGGAGGATAGCGTCAGGAGCCAGATCGTGAAAATCCAACCCATAATAGAACATGAGCCCCCTCACGAAGGGATCGAGGGTGAAACCCAGACCGCGGAGGAAGTGTGGGACGAAAACGACACACTCATTGGGCTCCGGCGTAGGGATGACCTGCCCTGGAGCAGGGAGCCTGTGCTGGATATCTGCGGTCAGGTATCCGACCTCCCTAAGCTTTGCAATGTCCTTCTCATCAATCGAGGAGGCCACCCACCGGCCTTGAGGGTCAGATCCGGACATATTGGAGGATTCCGGAGGGGTGGAGCTTAGGTTTTGGGTGTTAGAACTCGAGGTGCGAGAAGGCGCGATGAAGGTGAAAAAGGAGGCGTAGGTCTCGACCCCTTTATAAAGAGGGTGAATATCAAGAGTCCCCGGTGTGACCGTTTGAGGCTTATCTAAAAACACACGGGTTATACCAACAGCCGTCGTGGGGTCACGCGTGCTCATATTGATGGAAAATCCCGTAATAAGGTGAACACAATCTCTGCCTCGGCGGGGCGTTAATAAAACCGCCTACATAACACGAGTCGTGGTGGGGCAGGAAACGTCGGTTCGCGTTGGACCAAGCCCTGATGCAAGGGCATGACGCACGAAGATTGCCAGTAAATTAGATCTATACCATACGAAGATCATCTTGCAGATCTGGACACGGTCTACGTGTTCGATGACCACTTTGGAGTATTTGGAGGAGGAACCCGCCCTGCAATGCTGAAGACAAGATCGCGCCCGGACTCATCGTCATTGAAGCCTGGTTCGAGAGCTCTTGAGGAGTCCTGGATTAGGGGTATCCGGACAGCCGGATTGTGTACATCGACCGGACTATTGAAGCGTGAAGATACAAGACTCAAGACTTCGCCCGTGTCCGGATGGGACTTTCCTTGGCGTGGAAGGCAAGCTTGGCGATCCGGATATTATATTTCCTTCCTTGTAACCGACTCCATGTAAACCTAGCCCTCTCCGTGTCTATATAAACCGGAGAGGTTGGTCCTTAGAAGGCTGACCACAATTACAATCATACCATCATAGGCTAGCTCTTAGGGTTTAGCCTCTACGATCTCGTGGTAGATCTACTCTTGTACTACCCATATCATCAATATTAATCAAGCGAAGTAGGGTTTTACCTCCATCGAGAGGGCCCGAACCTGGGTAAACATCTGTGTCCCTTGCTTCCTGTTACCATCAGCCTTGACGCACAGATCGGGACCCCCTACCCGAGATCCGCCGGTTTTGACACCGACAACAAGGCCCAACTTCAACAAGAGCAACTCAAGTGGCACGAAGGTCAAGCAACGAGTGAGGACTTGATATAATTGTGGCAATGTGAGCCATTTTGTTGCGGAATGTCCTTACGAGAAGAGGGAGGACAATGGTGGCAAGCTCATCCGAAAAGACAAGGCCAAGTCTTTCCCCAAGAAGAGAAACTTCACCAAGAAGACCCCTCCCAAGGCGTTGGTGGTCCAAGAAGAATATAATGAGGATGATGATGATGATGAATATGGTGAATCGGTTGCCATGGCCTCTGTTGCCATTGTGACAACTCCACGGGTGTCTCTCTTCGACTCACCCAATGAGAGCATCACCGCCAAGTGCCTCATGGCTAAAGCCACCAACAAGGTAACCCCCAACATCAAAACTACCATCATTAATAATCCTTATTTGATGGATTGCATTGATGAACATGAGGGTTCTAATGTGGAAGAAAATGAGTTGAGTCTTTTATGAGTAAAGTCAAGGGTAAATCCAAGAAGCACTTCGTTGCTCTCTTGGAACAACTTGGTGAAGCCAATGACATGATCGAGGCTCACGAAGATACCATCTCTAAGATGGAGGGGCATAGTCATGACTATGCCGATGAGATTTTGGATCTTTCCAATGCTCTTGAGGAAGAGCGTGGTCTTCGTTTGGCTCTTGAGGAGTCACACAACGATGATCATGCTAAATTAAAGAAAGATCTTGATCATTCTCTTGTTGTTTCTCGTGTGCTAACCTTCGAGAAGGCCAAACTTGGGGTTGATCTTGCTAGACTCAAGGAGGAGTTTGATATACTTGACAAGGCTCACAAGGCCTTGAAGGGTATTCATGCTAATCTCAAAGAGTCTCATGATCAACTTCAAGTGAAGCTAACCAAGGAGAAAGCCACCTTTCCTCATATGGTGTTAATTGATAATGCAAATGCTACTAACCCTTGTTGTGAGCATGTGCATCTTGTTGAGGAGAATGCTAAGTTGAAGGAGCAACTTGAGAAAGGCCTTGTGTCGTGCATACAAGGTGAGAAGAACCTCAACGACCTTTTGAGCAATCAAAAGGAAGTTGTGGCCAAGGAAGGGATTGCGTTCGTACCCATGCCCAAGAACAAGAAGAAGAATGACAAGACCAAACGACCTCCCCCTCTCAAGAAAACCTTTGTGAAAGAGGGAGAGGGTGCTTCCAAGGAGAAGAAGAACAATGTGAAGGGTGGTGGTGTCAAGAAAGGCAATGCCACCCCTTCCAACAAAGCCGGCGACTTTAACCCTTCTTATGTGCCGTGCCGTGCTAGTGATGGGCATGTTTATGCCAAATATTGTTGGTTCTCCTTGTGAGTACATTGAATGGTCTATTTGGGTTCCTAAGACCCTTTTCACTAACATCAAAGGACCCATTACAAAATGGGTACCTAAAACCAAGCATTGATCTCTTGTAGGTGTTTGCTTCCGGTGGGGGATCATGGTTGCTCGATAGTGGAGCCACTAATCATATGACCAAAAGCAAGGACTTGGTGGTGGATGTTCACAAGATTCCATCTATGCCCACCAATGTCGAGTGGGGTGATTGTCAGGACCGGATTTTCGGAATATTAATTTCCAGAAAATGGCCCTTGTGCTCACCAGCCCTAGGATTACTGTTAGCTGATGAGGCACCAACTTGATACAGAAATTCCAAGCAAAAAGAAAAAATATGTAGTACAAGACCATTCTGGCCTATGAGTACAAGAAATGGTTTCTAGTGGTTGATGGCGGAAGCGGTTTGTGAATCATCAGCGTCTATGGGACTCCATTTCCCACAGGAACAGCTGACCGGGTTAACTCCTATCTTCGCGAGGCTGCTATCACCGTTGCTTGGGTTCCGGGGTTGTCTTCGCAACGCTCCTCTCCACGCAAGAAATCTGGCCAAGACAATAGCCAGGGACAAGCCAGTGAGTACTTTGAATGTACTCGCAAACATTATGAACACGGGTATAATATAACAAATGATAAATACGCTCTGAAATATTCTATGGTCACAACGTCAGTTATAAAACAATATCCCTGATGCATGCAAGCAGGTTATTCATATACAACAAGAATATGCAATACATGGTAGTAATAAAAATGCACCGATTGGGTGTCGGAAGCGACGCCTCGAAAGGATAGTAAATAAGGAGCGTGCCTCGGTCGGGCGTCTGAGCGACACCGCATAAAGGGCTTATAAAGTAAATAAATAATAAGCATGCCACAGTCGTGCGTCTCAGCGACACCACATAAAGGGCTTATAAAGTAAATAAATAATAAGCATGCCACAGTCGGGCGTCTCAGCGACACCACATAAAGGGCTTATAAAGTAAATAAATAATAAGTATGCCACAGTCGGGCGTCTCAGCGACACCACATAAAGGGCTTATAAAGTAAATAAATAATAAGTATGCCACAGTCGGGCGTCTCAGCGACACCACATAAAGGGCTTATAAAGTAAATAAATAATAAGCATGCCACAGTCGGGCGTCTCAGCGACACCACATAAAGGGCTTATAGATAATCACAGTGAGTATCCAGGAGGTAGAACCATCCCAGGGATACCCGATAATTCAAATAAAATAACGAGTTAGTCCATAACAAATAATAATCATGATCATCACAAGTCACAAGTCATGATCCAAGTTCTGGTTTAACAGTTTCTCCTCCGAAGACCGACACTAAGACCAACACTTGACCCATCCTGCATCGTAGTCCTTAACCATGGACACGGCTATTCGAATAGATTTGACCTCTGCAGAGGGTGTACTCTTTACCCACGAGTAACGGATTCCCTTAGTCCATCGGGACTAATTCTGGCTACGGCCTTTTAATTGAAAACACACCTATCCGCACACACTAGCCTAACTTACCGGTGTCTGGAATCACCCACGACACCCGTTAAGCGAAACTCTAAGTGGGGAGGCTACAACCTCGACTTAGCATGGGATCACAAAATTTATACCGCGCGCAAACTAGGGGAGCTACCCCTTCGGCTACAACCGAAACACCCATGCCCTAGACCAGGTGGCATGCCTCTGGATGCCTTCGGTATCTTCCACCATGGCCTCTCATGCGGTGTGTGCTGGGAAAGGGGTTGACAACTTACTGAACCGTACCCTACCTATGGCGGGGACAAGTAGTAGTACGAAACAAGTATGGGGGTTACCGGAACAAGACTCGATCTATGGTCGACTCAGGAGGTTTAAGTCTTCCCTGCATGATTAGCATAACAATATATACTTCAACCAACAAACATAATCACCTCTCGACATACCTCATCATGCCGTACCGGACACAGCCGTCTTGACGGAGGACTAGGGACAAACCCGTGTCTACCCAAGACAGGGGCTTTCCCGGATTCCTTCCGGTATGCATGTGAGGCATATGATGGTGACTACTATCACCAACATATCAAACTCCAACCGTATGGAATCATCATATACACTCAGGAGTAGGAACCTATCACCATATAAAATAACGGATACACCGTGTCGAAACAGTGTTGTAACCGTGCCAAATAACACGCACAATATTATGCCAGGGTTCATAATGCTTGCCTTCAAGTTGTGGGGAGGCAGGGTGTATTCCAAAACTTTTGAAAGCTTTCTTCTCTCTCCGAAGATCCTATTTTTGAAAATATCCAAGTTAACACATAGTTTAAAAGTGGTACAAAAAAGTTGTCTGATTTTTTTCAAATAAATCTGAAAATAAACTAGACAATATTTGAGAGAGGTAGGAAAAAGAATCAACTCATTTGGAGTTATATTTAAAATGTTATAGTCAGTCAAAGTGTTGGTCAAATCCTGTTTTTAAAATAAAACAGAGAAAAAGAAAAACACTTCGAACTAACCACGTCGAAGGCGTATCCCGGTGTTTACGCCTCCACTTATCCAGCGTGGACGACGTGTGGGTCACTGACAGTGGGTCCAGGGGACCCACTGGTCAGGTTTGACCAGTCGTTCTTCCCTCCTCTTCCTCTGGCCCAGCGGGGGCGGGACTCCAATGATCGCCGCCGGCGATTGGCGGCTCCTCGCGGGGTTCCGAGGGCGGGGATGTATCCGCCAGACCGGGGCGGTCCTCCCGGTGGTTGTTGGGTCGTCGGGGGTGGAGGGGGTCGCCATTGACGAGCTTCGCGGCGGCCGGCGGCTTCGGGAGCAAAGTGAATTTGGGGCTATGGTGGTTCTCTGCCGCAGCCGGGGGTTTGGGTGGCTTCACAAGACGAAGGGGAGTCGGTTGGTGGTGTTGGGAGGGCCGGGGAGGCTCTGGTTGTGATGAACGGGGCCGGGAGGCGGCGGTGGCCGAGCTGGCCGGAGACGGGGAAGGTGGCCTTCCCGGGTCGATTGCTGGCTACGGAAGCCCTAATGGGTTGGCTTGAGGTTGCCTGAGGGCTCGAAGAGGTGCGGGGCTCCTTAAATAGGCGGCCGAGGTCGGTTCCCGTGGCGGTGGATAAGGTCGCCGGCGAACCGCCTCTCTGTAGTGGACAGGGCGACGTGGGGTTGGCCGGCGCACTCCGACGAGCTCCATACTGTTCAAGAGGCGAGCTGGCGCACGCGTATCGCTTGGGCGGCGCCGTCCGTGGCAGAGCCCTCTGTGGCTGGCCGCTAGCCGCCGTGGCCGACCTGACGACGATGTTGTAGGGCGCCAGGGGCGGCTCTGCGGCGAGGGAGGAGGCGGCCATGCTGGCTGCGAGAGGCCAAGGGCCAGAACGGGCGCGGGGGTGGGCGGCAGCGAGACGCAGCGGCTCGGTGCACGCGCGTGCAAAACGTGCGCTCTGGGCGCGCCCAGAGCACGCACGCTAGCTGCTTGACGAAATGCCAATGCATGCCACAGGGCTAGGGTGAGGCTGGCAATTAACAGACCTAGGTTATGAGTAGCAAGGGGCTTAGTGGACAAGGCTGTAGGGTCAGTGGATCAAGTTCATATTGCAAACTAAAATTCATGCCAGATCTGGCCATGCACACCAGGTGTTTGGCAAAATGCTAGAGGTACCTAGGCAGCTCTTGGAGTGGCCAAAACCTCCAGATCCTAGTCTCCTTGGGTGTAGGAGATGGTGGTAGGTTTAGTTTGCCGAACATAGAAACTTGCTAGTGCAAAGGTTTGAGAAAAACCAAATCTGGTCAGAAACTAAGGTCTATCATTACATGGACTAAAAATATGCCAATGGGTTCATGCTCCTGGACTTAAGGGTTTTGCAGGATGGACTATAAGCATGAGGAAGAATCATGGGCAACAGAGCAAACTAAAATGTGGTTGCTGTACAAATCAACAAGTTGGACCAGAATGGAAATGAGGTTGATTAACTCAAATTTTTCAAAGAACCTAACTGGGTTTTGCATAAAGTTGAATAATATACTCCTGTTAACATCCCATAATTTTGGTGGAAGTTTTGAAGGAATATTTAATTAGGTTGTAGTGCAAAATTGCCCACTGGACCAGATTTGAGAATTTGGTGTAGAGCTCAACATATCCAAAGAATGAAATATATTTTTGCATAAAAGTGATTTAAAAACATCACATAACATCCCCAAATTTTGGTGCAATTTTTGAATGAATTTATAAAAGGGTTGCAATGCAAATGGGACCCTAAACTTATGAAAAACCCTTTTGGAGAAATAGAGCTCAGGGAAAAATAATTATATAAATAATCCCACTGATAAAAGAATTGTTTTATTTGAGAGGGTAAATAAGTCCAATAATGATTGAAAAGTTTTCACTTGGGGTAAAAACTCCATAATAATTAAGAAAAGAATGGTTCTAAAAATCAAAAGGAAATCCAGAAAATAAAAGTTTAAGCTCCTGGCAAAATTTTAATTAATAAAACAAGGTTAAAAATTTTGGGGTGTCACAGTGATGCCTCGTCCTCTAAGGTATTGGGGCTTGGCAAGGTTGTCATTTCTCATGATCTCACGATCGAGAATGTCATGCTTGTTGAGTCCCTCACATACAATTTACTTTCCGTTCGTCAACTTGCACTCATGGGCTTTGCCACTTTATTTGATATTGATACCGTGGCCCTCTTGTGGAGCAAGACTCTTAAAGTAGCCTTTGTTGGGCATGTCGAGAACGGTCTCTATGTGATTAACTTTTCGGAGCGACCAAATAAGACCGCGACATGCCTAATGGCTAAAGTTGACGTGGGATGGCTTTGGCATTGCCGTCTAGTCCATGGCAATATGAGATCTTTGCAAAGTCTTCTCAAGGGGGACCATGTCCGTGGACTAACGAATGTTAGTTTTGCTAAAAATCGTGCTTGCAGTGCTTGTATCGAAGGAAAGCTACATGAAAAGGCCCACCCTCCCACGACTATCATTTACTCGAAGAGGTCTTTGGAGCTCCTTCATTTGGATCTCTTTGGGCCTCCATCCTTTGACAGTCTTGGGGGTAGAAAGTATTGCTTGGAGATTGTGGATGACTATTCAAGATACACTTGGGTATATTTCTTCAAGAGGAAGAGCGACACGCAACAAACCGCATTGACTTTGCAAATGAAGCCCAACGTCAACACAATGCAAAGATCTTGACAATAATAAGTGACAACGGCACCGAGTTCAAGAACTACACCTTGGATGAGTTTCTTAGTGATGAGGGGATCAAGCATCAATATTCCGCACCATATACCCCCCAACAGAATGGTGTAGCAGAGAGGAAGAACCGGACGTTGATGGGTGCGGCAAGGACCATGATGGCGAAGTTCAAATCTCCATACAACTTTTGGGCCGAAGCCATCAATACCGCTTGTCATGCATCCAATCGGCTCTACCTCCGCAAGGGCTTGAACAAGACTCCTTATGAGATACTCACCGGTAACAAGCCCAACCTCAAGTACTTTCGGGTGTTCGAGTGTAAGTGTTTCATTCTCAAGAAAGGTGTTCGTTTGTCTAAATTTCAGGCTACAGCTTATGAGGGCATATTTGTTGGTCATGCTACAAACTCTCATGCTTACCGTGTCTTCAATAAGTCCACGGGACTTATTGAGGAGACGTGTAACGTGGAGTTTGATGAGAATAACGGCTCCCAAGTGGAGCAAAGTGGCACTTGTGATGTAGGTGATGAAATTCCTCCTCAAGCCATAAGAAGAATGGGAGTTGGCTTTATCCTACCCATTGAGGAACCCCTTGTGGCCGAAGGAGAAGGACAATGTTCCACTCAAGTGGAGCCATCACCAACCCAAGGCCCTGCGCTTCCGAAGAACAAAGTGAAGGCCCTCAACCTCATGAACAAGACCAAGGGAAAGATCAAGCTCAAGATGGTGTTGAAACACCGAGTGATGCCCAAGGTCAAGTTCTCTCCTCCGAGCAAGTTCAAGATCAAGAACAAGCTCAAGACGGCGCTCAAGATGATCAAGTGACCGCTCCTCGACTCACCCCCGAGGAGGAATTGGAGCGTCATGCTGCCAAGATTGCTTCCAAGCTCTCCACCAAGGGTCATCTCATGAAGAATGTGCTTGGAAGCATTCAAAAGGGGGTAAGCACTCGTAGACAATTGGCAAACTATTGTGAACATCACGCGTTTGTCTCGTGTGTTGAAACCCAAAAGGTCTATGAGGCGCTCGAAGATCCGGATTAGCTTAATGCCATGCATGAAGAACTCAACAACTTCGAGTACAACAAGGTGTGGAGATTGGTGCCAAGGCCAACGGGGAACCACAATGTCATTGGAACCAAGTGGATATTCAAGAACAAGCAAGATGCTCACGGGACCATCGTTCTAAACAAGGCAAGATTGGTAGCACAAGGCTACTCCCAAGTCGATGGTATCGACTATGGTGAAACCTTTGCTCCCGTTGCTCGCCTTGAATCCATTCGCTTGTTGATTGCTTATGCTTCCCATCATAACTTTAAGTTACAACAAATGGATGTGAAGAGTGGTTTTCTTAATGGTCCTATTAATGAGTTGGTTTATGTCAAGCAACCCCCCGGGTTCGAGGATCCCTACTTCCCCTATCATGTGTATCAACGCGATAAGGCACTCTATGGCCTTAAGCAAGCCCCATGTGTGTGGTATGACCACCTTACCGAGTTGTTGCAAGGTCGTGGATTTGAAGTTGGGCAAATCGATCCCACTCTTTTTACTAAGAAGGTCAAAGGGGAGTTGTTTGTGTGCCAACTATATGTTGTTGATATTATATTTGGTTGCCCTAACAAAGCTTTCAATGAGGAATTTGCCGCTCTCATGACCTCAAAGTTCAAGATGTCTTCCATGGGAGAGTTGAAGTTCTTTCTCGGGTTCGAAGTGAAGCAAAGAAGAGAAGGAACCTTCATCAACCAAGACAAATACACTCAATACATGCTAAAGAGATTCAAGCTAAGCGATGTCAAACCGGCTTCCACTCCAATGCCCACCAAGTGCCAACTTGACATTGATCCCAATGGTAAAGAGGTGGATCAAAAGGTATATCGCTCCATGATTGGCTCCTTGCTTTACCTTTGTGCATCTAGACCGGATATCATGTTGAGTGTGGGAATTTGTGCACGGTTTCAAGCCGCACCTAAGGAAAGCCACTTTGTGGCGGTCAAGCGAATCTTTCGATATTTGGCTCATACCCCAAACTTTGGCCTATGGTACCCAAGAGGAGCAAACTTCAAGCTTGTAGATTATTCAGACTCAGATTGGGCGGGAAACAAAGTGGATAGGAAGTCCACTTCCGGAGGGTGCCAATTCCTTGGTTGCTCTTTGGTAAGTTGGTCTTCTAAGAAGCAAAGTTGTGTGTCTCTCTCGTCCACCGAATCGGAGTATGTTGCGGCCGATAGTTATTGAGCACAACTCCTATGGATGAGGCAAACTTTAAAGGATTACGGTGTCATTTGTGACAAAGTGCCTCTTTGGTGTGACAACAAAAGTGCCATCAAGATTTCTCTCAACCCGGTGGAACACTTCAAGACGAAGCATATTGAGATTTGGTATCACTTCATCCGGGATCATATTCGGCGAGGGGAGATCGAGCTCAACTATGTTAACACTCATGATAACCTTGCAGATATTTTCACGAAGCCCTTGGATGAAGCAAGATTTCGCGAGTTAAGGCATGAGCTAAATATCATTGATTCGAGCAATGTGACTTGAACCCTTGCACACCCCGCCATACTCAGCCTGATGTCTAGTTTAGATGTAGGCATGGACATAGGGGGAGTGTTGTTCTCTCAATGAACTCTCCCTCCCCCCATTATGCATAAATTGATCAACTCTTTCACATTAGCCATTTTTGATGGTACTTGTGCTTCAAAGACGAGTTGTGGTCATGGGCCCAAGGACAATTCTTCGCGGTGCCATACCAATTGACTCAAACATAGGTGGCTCCGGCCACTGCCCTCTCCTTGGAGAGGTTGTGTCTTGTGTTTGGTCCTTGTTGTCTCTTGCCCTTCTTTCTTCGTGCCGAGCTTGTGCTTGTGGTGTCTCGTTTGTCAGCTCGTTGGTGTGTTCGTTCGCTTGAAGGTTCCTTGCAAAGACCCCTATCTTCTTTCTGTTTGAAACTACATTTTTTGGGTTTACGGTACTACCGTGGCCTGCCACGGTACTACCGCAAGGACACGGTACTACCGTAACCAGCACGGCAGTAATTTTTTACTGCCACTGGTGGAGCAGTACTACCACCCATGGCGCGGTACTTCCGCCCGGTCGGTACTACCGCAATGACGCGCGGTACTACCGCATAGTAGCGAGCACGTGGGAGTTAAGAGCATCTCCAGCCGTTGGCCCCCCAGGAGGCGCAAAAATCGCCCCTGAGGCGCAGCAAGAAAGCGTCTTGTTGAGGCGTGATGCCGCCCAGTCGCAGCGCCCACGGATTTTTGTGGAAATTAAAGTGCGGCACAAACATGGCGCAAATTCAACCATTTTCGGCGAGTTCAAACCAAAATCAACCAAACACGGCGAGAGTTCATACATATTTAAAATATTTTACAAAAAAGAAAAAACACACTACTAGGCCCGCCGTCTCCCTCGCCTCGCTGCTCGCCGCCGTTCTACATGCCGAGGAGGCTGTAGAACCGCGTGTAGTCGCCGCCGCCGCCGCCGTCGTCGTCGCCTCCACCGCAGCCGCCGTCCCTGCTGCAACCTTCCCCCGGTTGGCGCGGCGGGTTGGACGGTCCAGCGGCGTCCTCGTCGTCATTGCTGTCGAGGATCACGACGCCGTGCTCGTCCTCGCGCCCACGCTTGCGGGCGGTGATCTCCTCCATGGCCCGGCGCTGCCGGACCATCTCGTCGCGGAGGTAGTCGTAGCGCGCCCACCGTAGGGCGTCCTCGTCGGAGAAGCCGCGCCAGGCTAGCTCCTCGTACTCCGGAGTGAGGCTGGGCTCCGGTTTGGATGCGACGAGGACGAGGCGGCGGCCAGAGGCGGGGGTGGAGTCGGCGATGCGGACACCGGAGCTGCGGGTGCGCCGGCTGACAGGCGTGTCCTGGGGCTCCGGCTTGACGGGGCAGAGGCAGGGAGAGCCGGTCGACCGCCCGGACAAGGAGGAGGACGCCCCGGGGTTGTCCATGCGCCTCGGCGTCCACGAGTTCCCACGGCGTCGAGAGAAGGACGGGGGCTCGGGGTACTCCAGCCTCGGCGTGTTGCCGCCCTCGATGTACTCGAGGACGGACTCCAGCGTGCGGCCGGGCACGCCCCACCATCGGCGCCGCCCCTCGGAGTTGAGCTGCCGGAGGGCACGACGCCGTTGGTGGCCTCGAGCTGCTCATAGTGACGGCGGCGGAAGTAAGGCTCCCAGAGTGGACTGTCGGGGACGTAGCGCGGCCCCTCCCTCGCCGCCCGCGGCAGGGAGGCGCGGATGCGCATGATCTCCGCACGCCGTGCTGCCCCGGTGGGTGGTGGCGGTACCGGGACCCCGCCGGCGCTAATTCTCCACGCCCCGGGCACCCGCATGTCCGGCGGGACCGGGTACTCGGCCTCGAAAAGGAGCCGAGCTTCGTCCTCGTGAAGGTGGCAGCGGCCGAAGCCGTTCCCTGCCGCGCCGTCGCCTGGGAATCATTCGACCATTTCTTTGAAATGGGACGGCGGGGGGAGAGGGAGGAAGGGGGAGAGGGCGCGTCGGCGGTGGAGACTCTGTGCGTGCCACCGGCGCGCTGGGCGCGGCTTATATAGGCGGAGGCGCCGTGAGCACGCGTGGCCGACTTGTCTACGCGTGGCATGTGCGGGGACGTGCGTCGTCACGCCTTCACTGCGCCGCCCGTGAGGCATCAATGGCAGAGGCTGACCGGCGCGGCAGCTTTAGCATTGATTCGCTGCGGGAAACGAGGCGATGAGGACGACGAAGTAGCGAGAAGCGAGACGAGTCACTGGCCAGGAGGGCCCGCGGCTCTTTCGCACCAAAAACGATTCGCTCGGCACCCCCGAGCGCCCCCAGCACACCGGGTTCGGGTTGGGTCCGCCGGCGCCAATTTCGGCCCGAGCCGGCGAAAATTGGGCCCTTGGGAGCGCGACTGGGCCGATTTTTTGGCGTCGGCGGCCGAAAAGTCGCTTGGGGGGCCTTGTTGGGGGCGCGGCTGGAGATGCTCTAAGAGCGGGCAGGGGGAGTTCCAACTCCCCCATACCCATTCACTCCTTCTCCCCACGCCACCTCTCTCCCTCCTGCCCAAGAACGACGCTGGAGGCCCTCGCCGGATCTCCGTCTCCGGCCGCTCTCCTCAGATTCCGACCGGTGGGATCGTTCCCCACCACTTCCTCTTGCCATGGAACAATGTTTCTCCCCAAATCCCTCTCTCTTTGATTCGTTCTTTTGCTTCTAGGTTTTTGGGGAGATGCATGTTGTTCTTGAGAGTTTAGGCTAAATCTTTGCAGGAGTAGGATGTAAGAGAGTAGTAACGCGTAGAGATGGTACTTGCTATGTTGCCCCGTGATGGATTTGATCGACCGTAGTACCGCGTTGATGTCACGGCTGTTCACAGATCAAGTTGTGGTTTCGGATCTGCAACCGTGTGGTACTACCGCATCTCCGGTGCGGTACTACCGCTCATCCGGTACTACCGCTCGTTAGGAGCGGTACTACCGTGCGAGGCACGGCACTAAAATTTTACTGCCGCACCAAGACACGGTACTACCGTGCCTCCCTGGCGCGGTACTACCGTGGCTAGGAGCAGCACTAAAATTTTAGTACCGCGCAGCACTGCGGTACTACCGTTGTCTCAAATCCCTCATGTGACAATTATCACGTGCTATTTCTACTTGTTTCACCTGCTTTGCTGTGTTCTTTGCATTGAACCTTCTCGCTTTTTGTGCATGTTTTGTGTTTTGTGTCTTAGGTGGTGGCTCCGGTGCCCTTGCTCGCCGTTCCAATCCCAGTCGTGACACTAGCTCCAAGCGTCTGCGCAATCAAGATGAAGCTCCAGAGGGCTCCAATGCCCCAAGCGCAATGTCAAGACCACTGCTAGCAAGTACAAGGAACCCGCCAAGGGCATGGACGAGATACCCCTTGCTGAGTTTATCTCTCGAAGGTAGATCAACCCGTATGTGAATCCCCGTGCCAACTTCAGAGGGAATGACTTGTTTTGGACCAAGCAGCAGGCTCTCATTTATCTGGATGTGATCAAGGCCAAGCAGAACACCTATGTGGATGTGCACTGGATTGACATGCATCACATGAGGCAGGACAAGCACCGTACTTACTTTGGTGAGGCTCTAGACCTGGTGGAGCAGTTTGGCATTGAGCATGTGATCTCTTTCCACCTGGACTATGACCCTGAGATTATTGCACAGTTCTTTGCGTCAGTCCACTTCCATCCTGATGAGGAACGCAATCTGACCTGGATGACCAATGGACATCAGTTGACTGCTACCTGGAAGGACTTCATGGATTTGCTTCACGTACCTGATGAGGGGCTCAACATGCCCGTCGGTGTTCAACCTCATGCCAACTCCGAGTCAGCTAACAAGAAGAAGCTCCAGCAGTACTTTGTTGAGAAGTTTCTTCCCAGTGGCAAGAAGACGTGGATGCTGAACCCCTTTCTGGACATCATGTATCGCATCTTCCGCAATTCCCTCTTTCCTCGCATTGGTGACTGTTTGACAAGATTTTGTACTACATATAGTATGAAAATAAAGAGAAAAGATAATTCTAAAAAAAAGATAATTCTAATAAAGAGTCGTCTGAGGGTAATTTGCACAAATGGTATTTTTTTACGCATGGAGCAAGGAGTGCCCCTGCGTATATACCTTGAAGTGCCTTTCATCCAAAGTGAGGGTCAATGGGCTATTGATCAGTCAATTAGCTAGGCCAATCATTTAACCCGTGACAACATGACCAATATGGTCTGATTGATTCAAGTGCCATGCATGCACGTGCAGATGCATGAGAAAAACTACCTACGTGCTAGCACATGACCAGGACTTGGTACAGCCCGTGCGTATGCTATGGCCTGCCCACGTTGTACGTGATCCTAGCACCCGGTATACACCTGTGTCGAAAGATAAACATCAACGCCCGTATCTTAAACGGCTTGGCGTACATATCTCTTCCAAGAAGATCGGGCCGGCCGGCTGCGTGGCGTCACACCAGTGGTCTACCATCTTCATGCCTATAAATACCTGGGCACAACCCACGTACGATGGGGAAGGAAGCACGCAGGGCAACGCACGAAGCACCCACAGGGGGCCAGCCACCACACCCATCCATCCATCAGACCATCACGCACACACAAGAGGAGGCAACGCACGAAGCACTTCGCCAGCCACCACACCCATCCATCCATCATCCATACAGCACGCACACATCCATCCAATACCCAACACATCCATCAGGGTGACTCACGCACAAAGGAAGCAATCCATCCATCCTTAACGCACGCACGCACGCATCCATTACTCATCTCACGCACACATCCATCCAATACCCAACACATCCATCAGGGAGGCACGCAGGAGGCACGGAGCACATCCATCCCTTGCGCACACAGTGATCCATCCACGCACGGCCAGAAGGAGAACGAGGCTTCAGGAGAAGAGCTCGGAGATCGACCCAGCGAAACCCCCTTTTCTTTTGTATGAGCGATGCCACCTTCCTTTTTTGTGTCAAACAGTGACAAGGACAAGGTGCATGCCTATCTTGTGGATATGATGCTCCTTTGTAAGAAGGCGCACGTATCTCAGTCGTAACCACTTGATGTCTCACATATCATGTGGTGTGAGCTTCGGTTCACGGTGTTCAACCGCAAGGTACCCATCTATGGACCGTACCTGTTTCTGTTGATCTTGAAGACTTGGGAGAAGCTGTTACTCGGTGATGAGTTTCTTGCTCCGGACTGGACTCGTCATGAGCCAATCAGGCTCCGTGTCAAGCCCAAGTGGGCCAACATTACTACTCGTGATGAGGCGGCTGCTAAGATGGCTGTCGATGGGGATGAGAGTGAGGCGGAGGATGCAGATGAGGACCGCTCTGCTGGGTATGCCCCTCCCTCTACTGAGCCCTCTTGGGCTAAGAAGCTGAAGGCCAAGATGAAGACCCTGTTCTGCATGCAGGCAAAGGGTCAGTACCGGACTCATGTTGCCTCCAAGGAGAGTCGCCGCCGCGACAAGAAGATCATGAGGGTTTTTGGAGAGGAAGTTTCCGGCGGCTCTGAGGAGCACATCACTCCCGAGGCAGAGTGGATGGCAAAACAAGGCTTCAAGTGGACTAATTCTGAGGAGGACAACGAGGATACCGTCCCGCTGCCGAGTCTGACGAGACTAATCTCTCCTATCTCTCCCCTCTCTACACATCTCCACCATGGTCATCGGAGTTGTGGCCACACGGTCGGAGATGGAGCCGGCCGCTGGCTCCATCCGCTGAAGACGACGATGTGTCAGGGCTGCCGTTCGTGCACGGTCCCCGGTGCACTACTCACCAGCGACGACTCTCGCGAGGACGGCGACGACTCTCGCGAGGACGGCGACAACGTGTCGGGGTTGCCGCCCATGCACAACCCCTGTGCACTCTCCACTGGCGTCGACGAGCCGGGACCGCCGTGTTTGCATGGCCTACGGCGCGCCCGCCACTCACGACGATGACGTGCCGGGGCTGGGTGCCCTCGGCTCACTCTCCGAACATGACGACGAGTCGACTATGTACCGGGGCCGCCGACCATGCGCGGCCTCCGGCGCTCCCTCAGTCGTCGAGTCCGCCGGCAACGCCATTGTGCCAGACTCGTCGACACGCGTCGTTCAACTCGACGCCATCTAGTGCGCCACCCCTTCTACCTAAACCATCGGCGGCGCCAAGGCGAGGCACCGCCGCATCGCGAGGTCGTACTCGCCCCTCTTCACCGGTCCATGGAGGCGCCATGGGCTGGTCTGGACTCGTCGACACGAGTCATTCGACTCGGCGCCACCCCTTCTACCTACACCCTCGGCGACACCTGGGCGAGGCTCCGCCGCATCACGAGTTCTCCTTCGCCATTGTCTTGCCGGTCCATGGAGGCGCCATGGGCTGGCCGGGACTCGGCAACATGGTCCATTCGACGCGTCGGTGGTGGCACGGCGCTCGATGAGTCGCCTCTCCTCGTCGTAACCATGGAGGCGACGTGACACTCTATGAGTCACGATGACTCGTTGTAGCTATGGCGGCGGAGACAACATTCTACTACGGTCGGGACACGCTTAAGCGTATCTCACAGCCTCCCCCTTCATCGGCATGAACACGTGCCGAGCGGTGCAAGGTGGCGACTTTCCCCGCCATTGGCGGCGGTGTATGCGGTCATCGATGGATGTGTGTACGCCATGTATCGCACATCCATCCACTCTTTCTTCTCCTATCGACATCTACTCCCGCGGGGCATACGCCTCGCACTCCCGGCGAATCTACAATGTCATTGATGACGTCCAAGCCAAGCCCAAACATGCATGCTACTTCAACAACCACATCGACGCCGCTCAAGGCCGACGAGGCAAGACGGCGTAGGCGGGCGTGGCTGGAGCAAAGGCCACGTTTTCGACGGTGCGTGTACCACTCCGTACACGGACTCTGCCGCCGCCACACACACACATCACCACCATGCATGAGGAACGTGAAGCAAAGACCGAAGACAATGACTGCGCAGCTTAATCAGAGGTGTCCGTGGTGCTATCTGCGGGAGTAATTAACGGGGGGCTTTTCGAGGCCCCCGGGAACCAGGAGACCATGATCGCTTGATCACTTTGGCCGCGCCAGCAGGCCCCACACATTTTCTTTTCTTCTTCTTGTATTTGTGTACTTTGTACACTGGCACGCCCGCAACATTTTGTTCCCCGGTGCAAAGGGAGACGCTTATACGAAACCCCTTATTCTTTTGTATGAGCGATGCCGCCTTCCTTTTTTGTGTCAAACAAAATTGGCACGCCCAGTGGGACATGGTTCCCCTCCCATCTCTACTGCGCAGTTGTCGCGGCTCCGTCTTCGCTCATTCCTCCAACCGCACGGCATGTTGCATGAAGATCGTCGGCGTGGAGCTCCGCTGATTGACACTCACCTTCCTGCAGGTGGTTTCCCTGGCGCCAACGATGACGCCGTGCCGGAAGTGATCCAGTTTGGGTCACACCCACCGATGGTCAGCTTTAAAAACGACACTAAGGTGTACGTGCATGAGGCGCAAGAGCCGTCCCAACTCCAAGCCATGGAGTCCAAGAAGGCTTAGAAGAGGGCCGTCGCCAACGCCAAGAAGGCGCGCCGTGAGCTCATGCTCGAGGCGCGCGCCCTCTTGAAGGACTCCTTGATCGCGGAGATGAAGGGCGACATCGAGGCTGCCCAAAAGCTACGTGTCCAGGCTGCCAGCAGGCGGGTTGGCGCTGCTTCGGTCCGCGCACCGATGCTGAGTGCCGAGCCGTAGCTGCCTACGACGACCACTTGGTGCACGGAGGTCGAGCTACTGGAGGCTCTCGAGGCCGTCTCCTTCGAGCTTAGGAGGCTTATGGCAAACGATCGTTTGTCACATAGCCCCCATCGACTACACAACAACAGGAGGAAGTACCAGAAGGTACAAAAGCTCCACCGAGAAATCAGCTCACGCATAGCTCAGAACTTGGTCCCCAAAGAGGACTGGTCGATGGGCGCGTTGGAGCTTGCACACAAGGTGTTCACCTTCCCTAGCACCTTGACACCTCCATATGACTTGTTCCCTGACCAATGGGCGAACGAGCCATCGAAGGTCAAGGAGTTGGTAAGGCGGGCGATCATGCGGGAGTTCTGGAAGCGACGATCCCGCAAGCAGCCCGTGCTACCAGGCCGCACAACCACCTTCGACCTTGACAACTGCTCTGTCTACCCGCCGAGCATGTGGGCGCCATGCCTACACATGTCGGCTGGCGATGGGCGGTCCTTCCCAAACAACAAGTTCTCCGTTCTTGGGAACGAGGCGCCTGCACCTCGCGGAGAGGATTTGCGGCAAGAGCTCCGCCAACTCCAAGACCAGATGGGACACCTTCAAAGGCGGCTTGAAGGTCAGGAAGATCGTGCGGAGTCATCCGCACAGGGGGCAAGCAGGACCCGGCGACTGCCCCAGAATCATCGCCCCCAACACGAGCGCCAAACTTTGGCGCCCCGCCGACCAACTTCTCCGACACCAGCCGTCTTGCGGGGGGCTAACGCAGTGCCGCTGCCTGGAAATAGGTGGCCATGGCACCGAGGCGATTCGTCGAGCCGCGACCAGGAAACACAAGGGCGAGCGCTGAGCCCTCCTAGGGCTTCGGCCCCTATCAGGTTCCCATCTTCACCCAGGCGGGTGAACCAACTACAGATACGACCACCAAGGAATGAAGTGGCTCCCTGGGCCACAGGGCCATCATCTATGACTCCGTCAGCTCGGCGGGGTGTGCCACCCCTTCTTCCTACTCCTACGACCCCGCAAAGGGCGCACGGTGCTCTCACGGAGAACGAACACAAACGTGAGAGGCGCTGGAGGAACCGGCATGTGTTATATCGCGAGCTTGAGGAGCTTGTGCTTCAACACACTCAAGTCCGTGTTCGGGCTGATGGCGAGGTTGTTCAGGAGAACAATCGTATCTCATTTGGCATCTCCCCCGACTTGGAGCGGCATGAGAGGTATAACTACCTTCTCAGCCGCCTAACCCCAAAGCCACGAAGGGCACAACCCAGTGCCACGGATCAAGGAGGCGGGGTGGTTCCACCGCTTTGCCCCTAACCATCCTCAAGCGGAAGAGCCAGGCGGATGCTTCTCCAACTCCTACGCCCCAACAACAAGGGGACACCCTCGAATCAGCCTCTCCTATGGAGGGAGTCGAGGATGCCTCTTAGTTACAGACTAGTGCTGCGCTCAAGGAATCCTCAACCCTCCAGGTAGGGTCTCTTGAGTTGCAGTCTAATGCTCCTCTCGATCCCGACACAACGATCGTTCAGGTGCCTACCCTTAGTGCCCCCGGCCAAGGGGACCAAGGGGCGGGTCCAACCTCGTCGCAGGGGGCGGGAGCCAATATGGGCGACGAGAAGAACGTGGCCTCGTGCGGCACCCTAGTGGTGTGTGCTAGGCTTGAAGAAGATGGCGCATGGCAGCCGCCACACGTCACCCATGACTTCTCCTACCCATCCGGCGAGGAGATTGTGCCGAATCCAAGGGCCAATTTCTGTGTGACATTACTTCCACGCCTGGGCCATGTTCGATCATGGTTCAAAGGCGTCGAGAGGAAGCCCAAATTGGGCTCATCCACCTGTGAGGAAGGGGCAAGTTCAACTGCCCCATGTCTTCCCATCACGACGGGGGGAGGATCGACGTCCGGTGGTGATGTCACACACCACCCGGACATATCCCCATGCCACTACATCGACATCATGGCGCGCCTTCCCGAAGACCCAGAGGAGCTACACCAGGCCGCGAGTCGTCCCGGCGCCAACACGCGACTAAAGTCCATGGCACACAAAAGCGTGACGCGTGGGCATGACGACGACGGCAAACCGCCAGAGGACCACGATGGCGAGGAGAGCTCCTCCGACACATCCTCCTCGCCTTCATTAGAAATGCACTCGAGCGCACTACCCTACCATGAGCTCACTCAGTCTGTTCTATCAGACTATGAAGGCGGCTTTGAAGATCTCCACACGGCGCCCGTACATGTGGCCACTGATGGTGATGCCGACCTGGAGGCGGTGAAAGCAGCAGAGCCAGAGGCATTGAGAGCCTCCAACGCTAACCCATCCTGTCTTGCAGGAAATGGAGCATCACTCGAAGCAAACCTTGCTGATCAAGTGCGTGAGCAGGGCCATACAATCGATCAACTAACCCCGAAAGTTGATCAATTTATCGAGCTCATGACGAACAATAACCTCCTGGCGCCGGGGACACCAAGGCGAGTGGTGGACCCGCAAGAGGAGGAGCTTCAAGCCATGGAGCTAGCAAGTGCGCCACCCAAGGGTGGGCGTCAACAGCAAGACCAAGGCGTGCGGGGTCGACCATTGGTCATGCCCACCGGTGTGGCCAATGAGGCGTCAGACCCGAGCATGCTAAAGAACTACCACAACATCGTCTAAGACATGGTGACCAAGAAGCTCAAGCAGATGTCCATCGAGCAAGCGCCCCGCACCTTGGAAAGCGAGCTCGAGAAGCCCTATGAAGCATGGCACGACCTAGTGTCGTTCCCTGCTGGTTGGCATCCGCCGAAGTTCCGTCAGTTTGACGGGACTGGTGATGCATGGGAGCATCTAGCGTATTTCGAGGCAGCTTGCGGCGACACCGCTAATAGCTCTTCACTTCTTCTTCGACAATTCTCAGGGTCATTGACTGGCCTGCCTTCCATTGGTATAGTCGCTTACCGGTGGGATCCATCACCTGCTGGGAGAGCATGAAGGAAGTCTTCAAGATACACTTCGTCGCCATGAAGAAGGATTTGTCTGTTGTTGAACTAGCACAAGTTCGGCAGCGGCGAGAGGAGTCCATCGATGACTACATCATCTGCTTCCACAATAGCTACGTGCGTCTCGCTAGGGAGATGCATCTCGAGGATGCCATTGAGATGTGTGTCCATGGCATGCAGCAGCACTGGTCGCTAGAGATGTCTCGGCGTGAGACAAGATACTTTAGCGCTCTCAGCTCAGCTGTTGCAGCCACCAAGCTGGAGTTCGACAAGTCTCCACAGATCATGGAGCTCTACAAGAATGCGAGCACCTTTGACCCTGCCAGGCACTTTGCCTCAACGTCTAAGCTCCCTAACAATGGGGGCAGGACAAATGTGGCGGCGGAGGCGAACACCACCAAGATGCTTACCTCAGCACCATGAAGTACCGTGCCCACCTTGGGTGGACGGACCGAGCAAGCTGGGGGGAGGCGACGTGCATCCATGCATGATCTTCTCAAGAAGTCGTACGTCTTCCACCGCGAGTTGGTGAAAGACATGTTTGACCAACTGATGGAGCATCGGGCTCTGAATCTGCCCAAACCTCAATGACCTGACCAGGTAATCATGGATGACAATCCTTTGTATTGCCCATACCACAGGTACGTAGGCCACGCAATCGAGGATTGCATCGCCTTCAAGGAATGGCTCCAATGAGCCGTCAATTAGAAAAGGGTCACCCTAGACCCGGAAGCCATCAATCCAGATTACCACTCCGTGAACATGGTGAGTGTGGAGTCGTGGACCTCATTAGGACAAGGCCAAGCAGGCGAGCCATCACGGGTTCCGATCGCTCAGGTGGAGCATCGGCTATCCGACCTTGTCCTCGCCACCACGACAACACCTCTCATTCCTCAGGAGGTTGCCCTTGTCACTCGCAAGGAGCAGCCTTTGAGCAAGATTCGTCACCATCTGCATGCATGGGGCTTGCCTCTGCGAGCTCCTCGCAGAGCACCTTCGACGAAAGTACCGCCACCAACTCGATGGTGGACTGATCCAAGCCAACGCCACCTTCTATCAAGGTTCGTCCCCAGGTTAGAGGGGGATGAGTCATTCCCTCGATAGGGGATGATACTCCCCACTTGGGTGCCATTCCAGTCCAATGGCTGGCGGCGCGGCCGAAGGAGGCCGGAGAAATCCAGAACCTGTCACCTCTCAATCATCGGACATGGAGAGTAGCGATGTTGTCCCCAACTACATCGAGCCAACATCGGGCGCCATCGACACGCGTTCGTAACCACGAAGGCAACTTCTACCACACCATGATGCCTTTCGGGTTGATGAACGCTGGTGCCACCTACCAGCGCGCCATGACACGCGTCCTCGGAGGTGCCCAAGTGGTTGATCCGCAAGGAGCCCGGCCGATGCCACCGATCAATGGTAGGTTCTTGAAAAAGTACTTTGCATAAAAATGCTTCCTTTTCTTTTCTATTTTTTCTCTCTTTGGCTTGTTTTCTTCTTCTTTTGCCTTCCAAGATGGGGAGTTTTCGGTGGCTTATCAAAGTCCGCATTGCACTTACAATTGCATGAGGCAGATTTGTTCGTGTTTCTTTTGTTTCCCCTTCTTATGGATTGCAAAATCCTACAAAAACGGCTTTTCCCGAACCACACTCAGCTGTGACAGACGATTTGGCTGCCTTGGGACTTGTCTAGTGGAGCGGCTCTCATACCCACAAAACACGACACCCACCCACCATATGCTCCCAGAGGCAGCGAAGAAGACTACTTGGGTTGCTTCTAAACAATGAAGCCCCACACCCCCATGCTCCTGGACGTGTCTCAGGTTCCTAGAGACTCCACACGCTCCAGGGAAGACTCTAGGCAAAAGATCAGGAAAGGGCTGCCCGATCCAACATAAGTTGGGTTAGGTGCGTGGCAGCTTGACAACCACAGGCGTGCCGACAAAGCTCGGATAAAATGCCTAAGGGTTTTAGTCCACATAGGTGGATGACTGCCTTCCTAGTTCTCAAGGTGGTCCCCGAAGAAACATGAAGCAAACCTCCAAGCGCGTGCAAACGCGCTTCAAAAGATGAAGCAATCTTCTGAAGCCAACGGCCACCAAGGCCGTCAATGAAGCAATGCTTCCAAGGGGAGACGATCCCTAGAAGTTCGCGGCCACCAAGGACGCCCATGAAGCTATTCTCTCCAAGGGGAGACAATCCTCGAAAGTTCACGGCCACCAAGGCCGCCCATGAAGCTATTCCCTGCAAGGGGAGACAATCCTCAAAAGTTCACGGCCACCAAGGCCGTCCATGAAGCAAACCTCGAGATTCCAGAAGCAAGTCCCGACGTGCAAGCAGTAAGGGAACCACTGGAAAGAAGGCGGGAGGTAGTCATCCACCACCCCTCAACAAAGGCATGAACATATGATTTTCAGCCGTTGTCCCAAAACCACATACCCTAAATTCACCTCACCCAAGTCTCTGGGTTCTTGAGGCCCGGAAGGGAGCACGGTGGAGCTGTGGGGTTACTCCTTGCCATGATGGGCTAGGGTACGATTCCCTGCTGCCTCTCGGAAGCATTCCAATCACGTCATCGTGATACACACATATTCACACACAAACCAACACAGAAGACAAGAAGTTATCAAGTTGCAACCGTCATGGCCCTTCGACGATTCGCGATGACTAAGTCCTTCGGCAGCCTTTTCCGACGTCACACTCATAGCTAGCGTCAAGCGAAAAAGCCAACATTCTAAACCAAAAAAAAACTCTTTTTTTCTTCTTCCTCCCTTCCTCTTCGCAAGTTGGTTTTCATCTGGTCTTTCCATTCGCTTGGTTCCTCTAACTTGTGCAGGAGCGACTAAGTCTTTATGCGGATGAGAGACGATGCCCACATGTAGGTGTGCTAGCAATGCACCTTTGGCTCGACATCACCACGAGCGTCGAGGGGCATTACCGCCCTTCAAACTTCCGCTTCACCGCCAACCTCTACAACGCCCATGGCGGGAGGGCCGGGGCCGAGGTCCCCATTGCGGAACGGCATCCCCACATGGCGGCAAGCTGAGTCGCCAACACGTTGGCCCCACGCTTCTTCAACCTATGTTGCTAACGTCGAGGGCGGCGCCGCCCCTCAGTGTTAGCACTTCCGCACTTCCACAACAACGACAACAACGGGGGCGACGCTAGACCCTCAACCATTCATGTCGACGGTGGCGTCCCCACACGATATCGTCTTTGACACCACAAGCCGTGGGCGTCATCAACTACGTCAACACGAAGCTTCAAGCCATGATCGACATCAAGGCGGCCCTACCATACAGTCGTCGGTATTATGGCAACTCTACAACAACATCACCGGGGGCAAGGCTATGCCCTCAAACATCTTCGACGGCAACAACGGGTTTGCACAACGCTGTCATCACCACACCTGGTCGGCCTTGTCACCGGCCTATCAAATGTGGCGATAAGGCGAGACATCGATGGAGTTCTGATGTCCCGTCTGCACGGCCACGCCAAGCTTAATTGTGGGAACTGTGTAGCGCCCGGTCGACGCCAAGCGGCTGTGAAACCCTTGATCTCGTCGGTGGCCTTTGTGCAACTAAACGGTCCTGACTTGCGATAAAACCTTCAGCTGGCAGCGGCATGGTGTTTCGCCGCAGATGAGGATGATGTGAGGAAGCTTTGTTGTGAGCGTCTTGGCAGCATGTCTGACCCAACGAGATACCTCAACCACCCTTTCGGCTTTGGCTTAGGCCAGTGTGGTTATCGCGAAGCTGTGAGACCATTCTGTCTTGTCGGCTGGCACCGTGCAGCTAAACGGTCGCGGCTTGACGGATAAAACATTCATCGCAGGTCGAGGAGAATTTTAGGCTACTTTATTGCCACGGACCACGGCAACAATCATGGTCTAGTAAAGTGACTCCATTTTTTTTCTCTTCTCTACCTTTTGGCGTCGGCGAATTTACTCGCTAATAGCCAGAGAGGTGTTTTCTCTCATAAGCACATGTGACTCACACGTGCTCGAAAAAAATACACCTGAAGGCTGCAAAAAAGAAAGTGCGCCGGTTGGTTGACAGGAAATTCTTCCACCAAGTCGCATCCGATTCGCTTCGCATTCGAACGCGACTCGGTAGGGGGCATTCGCTACACCAAGTTCCAACTCCCCCATACCCATTCACTCCTTCTCCCCACGCCGCCTCTCTCTCTCTCTCTCCTGCCCAAGAACGACGACGGAGACCCTCGCCGGATCTCCGTCTCCGGCCGCTCTCCTCGGATTCCGACCGGTGGGATCGTTCCCCACCACTTCCTCTTGCCATGGAACAAGGTTTCTCCCCAAATCCCTCTCTCTTTGATTCGTTCTTTTGCTTCTAGGTTTTTGGGGAGATGCATGTTGTTCTTGAGAGTTTAGGCTAAATCTTTGCAAGAGTAGGATGTAAGAGAGTAGTAATGCGTAGAGATGGTACTTGCTATGTTGCCCCGTGATGGATTTGATCGACTGTAGTACCGCATTGATGTCACGGCTGTTCACAGATCAAGTTGTGGTTTCGGATCTGCAACCATGCTGTACTACCGCATCTCCGGTGCGGTACTACCGCTCGTCCGGTACTACCGCTCGTTAGGAGCGGTACTACCGCTCGTTAGGAGCAGTACTACCGTGCGAGGCATGGCACTAAAATTTTACTGCCGCACCATGACACGGTACTACCGTGCCTCCCTTGCGCGGTACTACCGTGGCTAGGAGTAGCACTAAAATTTTAGTACCGCGGAGCACTGTGGTACTACCGTTGTCTCAAATCCCTCATGTGACAATTATCACGTGCTATTTCTACTTGTTTCACCTGCTTTGCTGTGTTCTTTGCATTGATCCTTCTCGCTTTTTGTGCATGTTTTGTGTCTTAGGTGGTGGCTTCGGTGCCCCTGCTCGCCGTTCCAATCCTAGTCGTGACACTAGCTCCAAGCGTCTGTGCAATCAAGATGAAGCTCCAGAGGGCTCCAATGCCCCAAGCGCAATGTCAAGACCACTGCTAGCAAGTACAAGGAACCCGCCAAGGGCATGGACAATATACCCCTTGCTGAGTTTATCTCTCGAAGGTAGATCAGCCCGTATGTGAATCCCCGTGCCAACTTCAGAGGGAATGACTTGTTTTGGACCAAGCAGCAGGCTCTCATTTATCTGGATGTGATCAAGGCCAAGCAGAACACCTATGTGGATGTGCACTGGATTGACATGCATCACATGAGGCAGGACAAGCACCGTGCTTACTTTGGTGAGGCTCTAGACACGGTGGAGCAGTTTGGCATTGAGCATGTGATCTCTTTCCACCGGACTATGACCACGAGATTATTACGCAGTTCTTTGCGTCGGTCCACTTCCATCCTGATGAGGAGCATAATCTGACCTGGATGACCAATGGACATCAGTTGACTGCTACCTGGAAGGACTTCATGGATTTGCTTCACGTACCTGATGAGGGGCTCAACATGCCCGTCGGTGTTCGACCTCATGCCAACTCCGAGTCAGCTAACAAGAACAAGCTCCAGCAGTACTTTGTTGGGAAGTTGCTTCCCAGTGACAAGAAGATGTGGATGCTGAACCCCTTTCTGGACATCATGTATCGCATCTTCCGCAACTCCCTCTTTCCTCGCATTGGTGACTGTTTGACAAGATTTTGTACTACATATAGTATGAAAATAAAGAGAAAAGATAATTCTAAAAAAAATATAATTCTAATAAAGAGTCGTCTGAGGGTAATTTGCACATATGATATTTTTTTTACGCATGGAGCAAGGAGTGCCCCTGCGTATATACCTTGAAGTGCCTTTCATCCAAAGTGAGGGTCAATGGGCTATTGATCGGTCAATTAGCTAGCCCAATCATTTAACTTTGTGCCTACATGACCAATATGGGCCGATTGATTCAAGTGCCATGCATGCACGTGCAGATGCATGAGAAAAACTACCTACGTGCTAGCACATGACCAGGACTTGGTATAGCCCGTGCGTACGCTATGGCCTGCCCAGGTTGTACGTGATTCTAGCACCCGGTATACACATGTGTCTAAAGATAAACATCAACGCCCGTATCTTAAACGGCTTGGCGTACATATCTGTTCCAAGAAGATCGGGACGGCCGGCTGCGTGGCGTCACACCAGCGGTCTACCATCTTCATGCCTATAAATACCTGGGCACAACCCACGTACGATGGGGAAAGAAGCACGCAGGGCAACGCACGAAGCACCCACAGGGGGCCATCCACCACACCCATCCATCCATCACGCACGCACAAGAGGAGGCAACGCACGAAGCACTTCGCCAGCCACCACACCCATCCATCCATCATCCATACAGCACGAACACATCCATCCAATACCCAACACATCCATCAGGGAAACTCACGCACAAAGGAAGCAATCCATCCATCCTCAACGCACGCACGCACGCATCAATTACTCATCTCACGCACACATCCATCCAATACCCAACACATCCATCAGGGAGGCACGCAGGAGGCACGGAGCACATCCATCCCTTGCGCACACATTGATCCATCCACGCATGGCCAGAAGGAGAACGAGGCTTCAGGAGAAGAGCTCGGAGATCGACCAAGCGAAACCCCCTATTCTTTTGTATGAGCGATGCCGCCTTCCTTTTTTGTGTCAAACAGTGACAAGGACAAGGTGCATGCCTATCTTGTGTATATGATGCTCCTTTGTGAGGAGGCGCGCGTATCTCTGTCGCAACCACTTGATGTCTCACATATCATGTGGTGTGAGCTTCGGTTCGCGGTGTTCAACCGCAATGTACCCATCTATGGACCGTACTTGTTTCTGTTGATCTTGAAGACTTGGGAGAAGCTGTTTCTCGGTGATGAGTTTCTTGCTCCGGACTGGACTCGTCATGAGCCCATCAGGCTCCGTGTGAAGCCCCAGTGGGCCAACACTACTACTCGTGATGAGGCGGCTGCTAAGATGGCTGTTGATGGGGAGGAGAGTGAGGCGGAGGATGCAGATGAGGACCGCTCTGCTGGGTATGCCCCTCCCTCTACCGAGCCCTCTTGGGCTAAGAAGCTGAAGGCCAAGATGAAGACCACATTGCATGCGGGCAAAGGGTCGATGCAGAACTCATGTTGCCTCCAAGGAGAGTCGCCGCCGCGATAAGAAGATAATGAGGGTTTTTGGAGAGGAAGTTTCCGGCGGCTCTGAGGAGCACATCACTCCCGAGGCAGAGTGGATGGCAAAACAAGGCTTCAAGTGGACTGATTCTGAGGAGGACAACGAGGAGTCTGTCCTGCTGCCGAGTCTGACGAGGAACGTGCGAGTGATTACTCCGGTTGAGCCACCACTTGTGTTGTAGGTGCGTCTCTGCCTTTTTGGCGTCTTGATGCCAAAGGGGGAGAGAGTGTAGGGATTTGCGAGTCTTGTGTCATGCTAGTGTTTTCTTTGCTTGCGTTTGTTCCTTTGAACCTTGCTTGCTTTGGTTTGGTTTGCGCTCGTGAGACTTATCTATCATATGGTGTAAGATATATGCACTCTATCGCATGTTATTGAGCTTATGATATCTTGTGCTATTTATATTATGCTCATATTTACTATCTTGCTTAGTGTTAGCATTTTTGTTGCAAGATATGCATTGTCTATAAAATATAGGGGGAGTGTTGATCCTACTATGTGTGCCGTGCAGTCCAACAGACTTATCTAGATAGCCCACATCTAGGGGGAGCCCGTCTATATTTTAGGGATGTGGGGTTTGCTTATGGTCTATATTTTGCCCTTTGTGCAAATCCCGTATTGTCATCAATCCACCGAAAAGGGGGAGATTGTAAGGGCATATTTATCCCTAAGGTGTTTTGGTGATTGATGACAATGCTTTTGCGGACTAATCGTGTGCCTTGAGTATTTCAGACATTTCTTCACTAGGCACAAGACGGGTTGGTGCCCCTTGAAGATTATTGAAGACGGCGTTTTTCTACATTTCTTTTCGGTGGATTTGAGTCGTAGGAAAGCCATACTATTAAGAGGGGGTCCGCTTTGGAAAGGTTCGGGTGGAATCATCACATACACATTTACTCCTTTTGCACCGCCTTTCCCTACGCACTTTGGAGCATCCTCCGTTTTCTTCATATATATGCAAAGAGAAGGATTCCTAGTGTTGCTGTTCTGGGGCATGCGGTAGTACTGCTCTACGGAGCGGTAGTACCGCAGGCCCTTCTTGATAATGCGCAGGTGCTCACGATAGTACCGCTCCTATGGAGCTGTAGTACCGCGGCCTCAGACCAGACTCGGCTGCTCGTGCAGCTGTAGGTGCGGATGTAATTTTTTTACATCCGCCCTACATGATAATACCGCCCCATCTGTGTGATAATCTTGTGACTCCTGGCCCAACACAACAACATGAGCGGAAGTAAGGCGGATGTAATTTTATACATCCGCTCCCTGGTGATAATCTGACATGCCAAGTCTTGGTAGTACCGTGTCGGATTTTAGCATCGTTTGATATTCAGCGGAAGTTGGCACAGACGTATTTTTATTTATCCGTGCCCTTCCCAGGCTAATCCAATCCTGCCTTGCGGTAGTACCGCAAGGGGAGCAATAATCTTCAGTATGATGCCGCCCTCAGCCTTTGCGCTACAGGCCTGGGCTAGCTCCTGCCGTAGCAGCGGTAGTACCACGGTCCGCCGCGGTAGTACCGTGAGCTCTTGCGGTAGTACCGCTTGTCTGGTGCGGTAGTACCGCAGGTCGCGGGCTGGTTTAGTGGATAACGGTTGGATTTGTCTCTCCACTATATAAGGGGTGTCTTCTTCCTCTAGTTGACTACCTCTTCCAACCCTAAGCTTCATTGTTGCTCCAAGCTCCATTTTCGCCCAATCTCTCTCCCTAGCCAATCAAACTTGTTGATTTTCTAGGGATTGGTTGAGAAGGCTCCGATCTACACTTCCACCAAGAGAAATTTGATTCCCCCCTCTAATCCCTTGCGAATCTTGTTACTCTTGGGTGTTTGAGTACCCTAGACGGTTGAGGTCATCGTGGAGCCATAGTCCATTGTGGTGAAGCTTCATGGTGTCGTTGGGAGCCTCCAATTAAGTTGTGGAGATTGCCCCAACCTTGTTTGTAAAGGTCCGGTTGCCGCCTCCAAGGGCACCAATAATGGAATCACGGCATCTCACATTGTGTGAGGGCATGAGGAGAATACCGTGGCCCTAGTGGCTTCTTGGGGAGCATTGTGCCTCCACACCGCTCCAATGGAGATGTACTTCCCTTCGAAAGGAAGGAACTTCGGTAACACATCCTCGTCTTCACCGGCTCCACTCTTGGTTATCTCGTGCCTTTACTTGTGCAAACTTATTTGTGTTATATCCCTTGCTTGCTTGTGTGCTTGTTGTTGTTACATCATATAGGTTGCTCACCTAGTTGCATATCTAGATAACCTACTTTGATGCAAAGTTTAATTTGGTAAAGAAAAGCTAAAAATTGTTAGTTGCCTATTCACCCCCCTCTAGTCAACTATATCGATCCTTTCAGCCTGCCGCAGTGTCGTTGTCGGTGTCAAAACCGGCGGATCTCGGGTAGGGGGTCCCGAACTGTGCGTCTAGGCGGATGGTAACAGGAGACAAGGGACACGATGTTTTTACCCAGGTTTGGGCCCTCTCGATGGAGGTAATACCCTACTCACTGCTTGATTAATATTGATGATATGGGTAGTACAAGAGTAGATCTACCACGAGATCAAGGAGGCTAAACCCTAGAAGCTAGCCTATGGTATGATTGTTGTTAGATCCCTACGGACTAAAACCCTTCGGTTTATATAGACACCGAATAGGGTTAGGGTTACCTGAGTCGGTTACAATGGTAGGAGATCTACATATCCGTATCGCCAAGCTTGCCTTCCACACCAAGGAAAGTCCCATCCGGACAAGGGCGAAGTCTTCAATCTTATATCTTCATAGTCCAGAGTCCGCCAATGGTGATAGTTCGGCTATCCGGACACCCCCTAATCCAGGACTCCCTCAGTAGCCCCTGAACCAGGCTTCAATGACGACGAGTCCGGCGCGCATATTGTCTTCGGCATTGCAAGGCAGGTTCCTCTTCCGAATACTTCATAGAAGATTTTGAACACAAGGATAGTGTCCGGCTCTGCAAAACAAGTTCCACATACTACCGTAGAGAGAATAACCTTTGCACAGATCTGCTGACGTATTCCGCGGCGTGACATCACACCACGGCCAGGCCTTTATATGAATCGTTTTTTTACTGTTCCACCTTAGCGCGTTTAGCGAGGCGGTTTCCTTGGCACGTCTTATCAAAGCGGAGATCGTGCCCCCTTATTCCGGGATTCCCATCAATACGAGCGTGGGTAACCCGTCCGGCGCCATTGATTACGGCGCTTGGGAGATAAGCGAGTTTTACCAGGCTGGCGGGGATAGCTTCGTCCGTCCATATAAGGGGATAAGGATCCACCTTTTCACCTACGCCTTCTTCCTCCTTTGCTCATCCATTTCCGCACACTCGAGCTCCAGCGCCCAAGTCCGCACACCCCACCTCAACCTTCTCCAACTATGTCCGGAGCGGGAGGCAAGTGGATGGCCTCCTCCGTCACGGAGGGGCACATCAAAAAGCTGCAGAAGGCCGGATACTTGTCCAACGACATCGCGCACCGATTCCCCGACGAGGGGCAGCTCATTCCAGCCCCCAGGCCCCATGAGAGGGCGGTGTTTCTCACCCACTTCCTCCGCGGACTAGGTTTTCCACTTCACCCATTTGTCCGGGGGCTCATGTTCTACTACAGCCTGGACTTCCACGATCTGGCCCCGAATTTCATCCTCAATATCTCGGCGTTCATCGTCGTGTGCGAAACCTTCCTCTGCATCCAGCCCCACTTGACTTATGGCTGAAGACCTTCAATGTCAAGCCGAAGGTAGTGGGCGGCCGCCAAGCGGAGTACAGAGGTGCCATGGTTGGCAAGATGGCCAGAGTCCTATGGCTCGAGGGCTCCTTTGTGGAGACCATAAAGGGGTGGCAATCGGGGTGGTTCTACATCATCGAGCCGCGCGACTCTCAATGGGCGGCGGCCCCAATTCGATCTGGCTTCCCCACGGCTCACATCATGGAAAGAGACGGGCCTGTCGTGGGGTGATTCAGACGAGCTATCCGGACTCCAAACTGCGTCCGAAACACTGGCGGAACAAGAATCTCAGGCTTGTCAACGTTATCCAGGTGATGCTCATCCGCCGGATTCTCCCATGCCAACAACGGGCCTTCAAATTGTGGGAGTTCGATCTGGCACAACACCCAACTCTGAAAAGGCTCTTCAACACTACGTACGAAGATTCCTGGAAGGTGCTATTCAAGGGCGCCGAGGCTCCCACATCCGCTACCGAAGATCGCGGATTCAGCTCATGCGTCAAGCCAGCGAGGTAAGTTATTTTACCCTTTATGGGTCTCTTTTTCATAGTTTGACTCTATGCGGGATCTAAAACTTCCTAACCTTTGACAGACTGGTGAAGACGTCCGGACAGATTAACTATCCGGCCCCTTTGCCGAAGACCCAGTGACGCCCGATTAGCCAGAATGCTGGCTCCGGCACCTCATGTGGTGCGGAGAAGAAAACCAAGAAGAAGGCCACGGGAACTCGAAGGAGCTCCGGCGCCCGAGTCTTGTCGGACTCACCGCCCGACAACTTAGGCGGAATCCTCCTCCTCGAGGAAGAGGAGGAGGAAAAAAGCCTCTCCCCGGTGAAGAGAAGAAAAGGAAGGTCGCCCCAACTGGGGAGGCCGGAGGGTCCAAGAAAGGGAGGACCCTTCCTCCGGACATCTCTACCAACGCCGACAACGACGAGGAGGAGTGGCCAACAAGGGCCAAGCCCCTGGAGAGATCGTAAGTGTCCGCACTTCGGAATAATTCATGACTTTTTATTTGTCGCATAGTGTCTTCTAACGCCGAATATGACCATGCAGCCCGCCCAGGGCAGGCTCGCCGCTTAGTCGGCGGCTCCACAGGTTTGTCGGATGTGAATAGCACTTCACTTCCAACCGCCTCCTCTCCTCGTGTCGCCGACGACACCGCGTTGGAGTCCCAAAAGGGGCCCAGCCAGGAGGATGTGGTCCTGGAGGCGCCGCAAGGCGACCACCCGGACTCCGGGCGCAAAGGGGGCGAAATCCCAGAGGGCTCTAAGTCCGGCCCTGTGCCGGACTCCGTACCGGAACCTTCAGTGGTTCCGAAGTCCGACAAGCGGCTCCTTTGTAAGAAGGTCAAGACTGCGACGCCGGTGACCTCCATCCATCCGGAGACACCGGATAGCTTGCTGGAGGCGCTTAACGACGCCTCCATCGACGAGGAGCACCGCACTGTTATGAGTGTGGTGATCCAGAAAGTTCAGTCCGCCAAGAGCGGGCTGGTCAAGCCTATACCAGCCTTCTAACGAGGCTTTGGCGTGAGTTTAGAATATGTAAAAATATTACCGCATAGACAGTAGCCCATGATGCTTAGTTAGGTGTTGGAAAGAAGAGCCGGACTAAGGATCTAAAAAGATATCTGTAGGAGTCTAACATAAGTATGTCAATATGCGATTACGCTGTTCTTATTTGACCTCTGCCCTTGTGCGGAGGTCAATGCATTGAAGAAGAGCCTCGAGCGGTCCGAGAACAAGCTCGGCCTTTCCAAGAAGCAGCTCGAGGATAGGGAAGGTATGCAATACCTTATTAAAGAAATACCTTATAGAAAGGAGTCGGTTGCAAAAAATGACAGGAATAACGTGGGTATTGTAGGGGCCACGAACGAGGTGGCGACCCTGAAGGAAGCGGTGTTCGCGGCCGAAAGCAAAGCGGCCGCGGAGAGCACCGAGCGAGAGAAGCAGGAGGAGCGGGTGGCGGAGGTGCGGCAAGAGCTCCAGGCTCTCGTGGAAAAACACGAGAGTTTGGAGCGTGACTCGAAGACTCGAGAGTCCGAGCTCACCTCGGCTCTTGAGAGTGCCAAAGCCGCTAAGGCCGAAGCCCAAAAAGCCCTCCAAGAAATTGAATCATTAAAGAAGATAGCGGCGAGTAAGGCATTCTTTATGCAAAGCAAGCATGTGAAAGTGATTTCCCTATTACTTACCCAGATTCGGAGTTCTCCAGGAGCATTCGTAGATCTGCCCCGTAGTGTGTCTGATGCTGCCGCGTTCTACCGCGCCAAGGAGGGGAGCTCGACGGAGAAGGTGTTCTGGTCTCGGTATCTTTGAGGCCGAGCGTCCGTGCCCTGACGACCAGCTGAAGCAGGTGGTCGAGCTCCACAAGGTCGCCGAACAGGCCATGAAGGGCCTCATAGTTCGGTGTGGCCATTGGAAGCCATGCACAGGAGCTACTTGGGCTAGTGCAGCGGTGGTGGGCCTTTGTCCATGGATTGAAGTCATCAAGCGCTCCGTCTGCATTGAAGGTGCCCGTCGGGCCCTTGCCCGTGCTAAAGTGCACTGGGGCAAGCTGGATGTGGAGAAGCTTGTGACGGACGGGCCACCGAAGGGCAAGGAGCATCGCAAGCCCGGAATGTACTATGAGGGCGTCCTGAAGGGTGCCCGCCGTATAGCGGATGAGTGCTCCAAAGATGTATTTTTTGAATACACTCGCATTTGTTATCCTGTACACTGAAGACTTGTTCATATGCGCTAAGCAACGCTTGTTAATTTAAAATATTACCTTCTGTGCGGCCGTTTATCAAATTTGAGAGATGGCAAGTCGTTGGCTTCAACCCCCATGCCACGAGTCTTTGGGGTGTTGGGATAAACTTGAGCTCTTGTTCCCATTCTTGGGTCCGTCGAGGAGGCGCTCAACGCAATGAACAAGGCAACCGGACTTATAGTGCTTGAACACTCTCACTTAGCCATAGAATTCTATAATTTTAAATTTGGCGAAGCCCCTAGTATTCGGAAGACCGAGTTGAGGCGCTATCCACGCCTTGGCGGACAATGCCAACTCCTCGCTCTAAGTGGCATAAGTCTTTAGGGACCCAAAAACCTCTCGAACAGCGACCGGCTCTCGCCCTATCATGACGGTCAGTTTTAGCTTTCTCCAGAGGTGCTCAACCCAGCTCAACCAGGCACACTCGCGGTGGTTCTCCCAGCCTACCTTAGCCGATATAGCAGGCGTAAGGTACCAAAACATGGGAGCCGGGCAAACCCAACTATTGACCCAAGACATGATTCGGAGCCGATGCATATAATGCTATAAGTTCGGGGTGCCGCACTTGTGAAAGTGTTCGGACTTATCACACCATACTTTTGGGGTACTTAAGCCCCTGGTGTATTGGTCGTACCAAAGTGTAAAGGTGCAACATGTCATGAAATGAACATATATATAGATAAAGAAAGGAGTGCAATAATAGGCAAAAGCTATGTATTGTTTATTCAAAAAGGTACTGCAATGAAAGCAGAATGATACAAATAGTGCAATAAGCAAGGGATGGGACTATTTAACATGTCCCCCTCCAGGGGTAAGCTGCGGGATGGTATGTAAAACAGGTATAATGCTCGTAGTAGAGACCACGGACACTCGGCGTAGCTTTCTGTTTCCACAGCTATTGCATCGTGAGTTCGGCAATTCTAGTGCGGACATGACTTCTGAAAACGGAGTCCTGAAAGTAAGAAAAAAGAAGAAAGAAAAAGAATGACACAATTGGGAGCCCCTGGTGCGGTTGAGCCGCATTTTGGGCGTGCCGTGGTCATGCCCCTCCCCTTAGGCCCATGGTATCTCTAGAGCGTAGTTATGTATGCGTAATCTTGGCTTATTTGTTTAGCGAGGCTGGGGTTGGGGCGGATTACTCTGGCGTGCTCGGATCATGCCAGCGGTCTTGTTGTAGGTTACTCGGGCGCTTAGCGGTGGCCGGACGTTTAATGGCCGGACCCGGGAATTGCTGTGAGAGGCTGCTTTGCACCTCCGCCGCGAGGGCCGCTGTGTGCTCCTCCGTTCGGAGAGAGCATTTGGTGTTTCCATTGACCATGATTACTCCTCGAGGGCCTGGCATCTTGAGCTTGAGGTATGCATAGTGCGGCACCGCATTGAACTTTGCAAATGCGGTTCGTCCAAGCAGTGCGTGATAGCCGCTGCGGAACGGGACTATGTCGAAGATTGAAGGACTATGTCGAAGATTAAATCTTCGCTTCGGAAGTTATCCGGGGATCCGAAGACCACTTCGAGTGTAACTGAGCCTGTACAATTGGCCTCTACACCTGGTATGATGCCTTTAAAGGTCGTCTTTGTGGGTTTAATCCTTGAGGGTCTATGCCCATTTTGCACATCTGTATCTTGATAAAGCGGAGTTCGGGCTGCTACCGCCGTCCATCAGGACTCTAGTGAGGTGAAATCCGTCGATGATTGGGTCAACAACCAATGTGGCGAATCCGCCATGACGGATGCTAGTGGGGTGGTCCCTTCGATCAAAGGTGATCGGGCAGGAGGACCATGGGTTGAACTTAGGCGGCTGGCTCCATCGCATATCGTCCCTTAGTGCACGCTTCCGCTCCCTTTTGGGTATGTGGGTTGCATATATCATGTTCACCGTCCGCACTTGTGTGGGAAAGCCCTTCTGTCCTCTATTGTTCGGCGGCCGGGGCTCTTCCTCGTCATCGCTATTCAGCCCCTTGTCGTTGTTTTCAGCGCTTAGCTTGCCTGCTTGCTTGAACACCCAACAATCCTATTCTTTGTGGTTGGCTGGTTTTTGGGGGTGCCATGTATCCGCTGGCGATCGAGTATTCGGTCCAAGTTGGGCCAGACCTGGGTATTTCTTTTGAATGGCTTCTTCCGCTGACGGGTTTAGAGCCTCTGAATCCGGCATTCTTGTCGTATCTTCAGCATTATCACCGTTAATGCGGCGTTTATGCTTGTTGCGTCACGACCTGCCGTTCTTGTCCTTGGTATCCGAACTACCAGGGTGTTTGGCCAAGTTGTTGCTTCGAGCTAGCCAGCTGTCCTCTCCCACGCAAAAGCGGGTCAGGAGTGTGGTGAGGGCTGCAATGGATTTCGGCTTTTCCTGTCCTAGGTGCCGGGCTAGCCACTCGTCGCGGATGTTGTGTTTGAAGGCTGCTAGCGCCTCTGCATCCGGACGATCGGCGATCTAATTTTTCTTTGTTAGGAACCGCGTCGAGAATTGTCCGGCGATCCTTCCGGCTGAATTATATGGCTAAGGTCATCGGCGTCTGGTGGTCGCACATATGTGCCCTGGAAGTTATCAAGGAATGCGGCTTCCAGGTCCTCCCAAAAACCGATTGACTCTGCTGGCAAGCTGTTGAGCCAATGCCGAGCTGGTCCTTTAAGCTTGAGTGGGAGGTATTTGATGGCATGTAAATCATCACCGCGGGCCATGTGGATATGGAGGAGATAGTCCTCGATCCAGACCGCATGATCTGTGGTACCATCGTATGATTCGATGTTTACGGGTTTGAAGCCCTCGAGATTTGATGATCCATTACTTCATCATGAAGCCACGGTGGGTGTCGCGGCGCCTACATATTGGGCTATATCACGGCGTAGCTCATATGAGCTTTGTCTCATCGTGTTCGGCCCGGCCGGGTTTCTTTGTATCCGCGTGACGGTAATCATCCCGAGTCGTTGGGTGCCACGCGATCTGTAGATCGATCTTGTATGCTTTGCCTTATCCTCCAATACATCTCGCAAGTCCGGCGCGTTTTCCGTGCCTTGGTACTTTTTGGCGTCGGGCGTGGCTTGAGCGGAGGCGAGAGGCTTCTGCATCGCGACCACGGGTGGCGGTCTGCCATGTAAATGCGCTAGTGACGTGGGTGCTCCCTCCTCTGATCGAGGCAACGGCCTGCGTTTGGGGTAGCTTTTGGAGGCGTTGAGTTCATACTCTTGGCTGCAAGGACTTGATCCATCTGCCATAAGCGTGTCTTGGTCAGCTCTAAGCCGTTGCTGCTTTTTCTTGAGGCTGCTTGCCGTGGCCATGAGCCTGCGTTTAAAAGCGCTCTTGTTCAACGGGTCCTCTAGCACGACGAATTAATGCCGTCGTCGAGGCTTGCCTGCTTCGGAGGGGCACATAATTATCGTCCTCTACCTCCCTTTACTGCCGCCTTTGTCGTGGACTTGCTTCTCCCTCCTCCTGCTGAGTCCTGCCGGAGGGGTCATCTTCGACAACTTGTTTGGGGTATTATTGTCTCCCATGCCGAATCGCCGTTTTCTTGTGGCGGGATTTAAGCGGCGCCCGACGCCGTCGGCGCTTGGGTTGTTCTTGGAGGGTCATCCTCCGCGTTCCATCGCCATTCCCATCTTTGGGATGTCCACCATGTATATGTCATATGGCGAGGTGGCCTTCCGATTGCCCGTGGGCAGCGGCTCTTGATCGTCTCCGGACCGTCGTCCATCATGTCGATGTCTTGAGTCGAAGTCGAGCATGTCGGTTAAATCATCGACAGTGGCTACAAAGTGGGTGGTGGGTGGGCGTTGAATTTCTTCGTCGTCTGAATCCCAACCTTCCTGACCGTAGTTCGGCCAGGGCTCCCCTGACAAAGAGAGAGAATTTAATGAGTTCAGGATATCGCCAAAGGGCGAGTGCTGAAAGATGTCTGCGGCGGTGAACTCCATAACCGGCGCCCAGTGGGATTCGACTGGCAGGGGCGCGGGAGGTTCGGAGTCCGGAAAGGAGTCTCGCACACAGGAGTCACGAGCTTTGCAAAGGACAGGGATGGTGTTCGGCTCAATCGCCATAGAGATTTCAGCCCCCGAGGCGGTGTCCAACCAACCGTCCTCGATCGGCGAAACCGGCTCCGGATTAAGGGTCGGAGCTGGCACTGTTCGGCGGCAGAGCTAGATCGTACCCATCGAGACAGTGCGGCACGCTTGGCTGTGGCTCGAATCCGTCGAAGATCAAGTCTCCGCGGACATCGGCCGTATAGTTCAAGCTTCCAAATCTGACCTGATGGCCGGGCGTAGCTTCGATCTGCTCCAGACGGCCTAGCGAATTGGCGCGCAGCAAAGCCGCCGAATCTGAAGATCTATCCGGGAGAAAAGTCTCACCACGGACTGCGTCGTTCTTGATGATTGAAGGAGCCATCGGGCCTATAGGTGACGACATAGAGGAACTCTCAATGAAAGCACCAATGTCGGTGTCAAAACCGCGGATCTCGGGTAGGGGTCCCGAACTGTGCGTCTAGGCGGATGGTAACGGAGACAAGGGACACGATGTTTTACCCAGGTTCGGGCCCTCTCGATGGAGGTAATACCCTACTCCTGCTTGATTAATATTGATGATATGGGTAGTACAAGAGTAGATCTACCACGAGATCAAGGAGGCTAAACCCTAGAAGCTAGCCTATGGTATGATTGTTGTTAGATCCTGGACTAAAACCCTTCGGTTTATATAGACACCGAATAGGGTTAGGGTTACACAGAGTCGGTTATAATGGTAGGAGATCTACCTATCCGTATCGCCAAGCTTGCCTTCCACGCCAAGGAAAGTCCCATCCGGACAAGGGACGAAGTCTTCAATCTTGTATCTTCATAGTCCAGGAGTTCGGCCAACAATAATAGTTCGGCTATCCGGACACCCCCTAATCCAGGACTCCCTCAGTCGTCCAAGTCTTCATTTTCACCAGTCTCGCGCGATAAAGAATAAGAGCTGGCCACCAAGTGAGGAACTTTCACCTTCTTCAATTTCTTCGAAGGTGGCTGAGACCAGTCAAAGTCCTACTTGAAGCCTATCTGTTTAAGATCTTTTTCACCGTAGAGGTGAGATAGAACAGCCTAGGTGCGACAAAAAACTTCATGGAGGTAGTAATGGTTCTTCTTCACTGAATTCTGAGTGATTGTCATGTTCTGAAGAATTGAACCAAACTAACGCTTGACCCATTTATGGTTGCGATCGACCTTCTGGTGAAGACTGATGAGAAGCTCACGATCAGTCATCACTCGTGGAGCAGTGGCTTGAGGATTTGGCTTGGAAGCATTAGCGTCAGAGTCATGAGTGGCAGAGTCATCATTGGTGGAGTAGGATGCTGCTTTGCGAAACTGTCCATCCAATGGACGTGTGCCTTCATAAATAACAGTGGTCTTTCCCTTCTCATCATCTGAGGAAATGGCCCGTTTGAGGACTTCAATTGGGTGCAAGTAGCTACCATGGTTAAGAGTATCCGCCTTGTAATTGATTGAAGACCTTGATCTGAGGAATCTCATAATCCAAGGAGCGTAAGGCTTCAACTCAAAAGGTGACAATGCAACATTTGCCAGAGTCCTCATGAAGAAATCATGGTAGTTGACAGGAACTCCATGGATGATGTTGAATAGCAGATTCTTCATGATGCCAACGACTTCTTCTTCATTAGAATCATGGCCTTTGATAGGAATCAGGGTCTTGGTCAGAATCCTGTAGACGGTTCTTGGCACATAGAGCAATTCCTTCACGAGGAATTTGGTTCTTGAGGCTTGGCCAGGCTTCAGTGGCTTCATCAACACTTGCATGTAATGATCAGATATCTCAGGTTCATGGTAGATGAGCCGCGCACCTAGGGGAGGACTGACAGGCAGGGCATGAAGCAATTCAGAGGCCGGTGCTTTATAGTGCATGTTCTCTATCATCCAGTCCATCACCCATGAATTCACATCATCAGCATTGCTTGTGATGTGCAATGTAGCGTAGAACTGAAGAATTAGCTCTTCATTCCAGTCAATGATGTCGGTGCAGAGGTTGAGCAGCCCAGCATCATGAAGAACACTTAGGACCGGGGTGAAGCAACGCAGTGACTCCATGTCAACATGAGGAATATGCTCATGGTCGAAGATCTTGTCTTTGTCAAAAATCAGAGAATAATAGAAATTCATCTGACTTGATGTCCAGAAACGCTTCCTTCGAAGACGAGCAGAGTCATATGGGTTGTAATCAGTGAAGAATACATGCTCGTGAAAGAAGTCATCAACTTTTATTTTTACTTCTGCTTCTTTGAGAAGGGATTCTTCGGCTTGGGCTGAGGAGTATCAGTCAATGTCTTCACAGCCTCAGGCTGATGAATTTTAGAGTCAACATTTTTAGTGGCAGCCTGGGTCTCCACTTCTTCAGCAGCATGAGCATCAGCACTAGTGGCTGGAATTTCTTCAGGAATGGTGAGCAGTGAAGCTTGAGGTTCATCAGAGCCCATTTGAACTTCTTTAGTTTGGACTGGGGACTGAGGAATCTGTTGTAGTGGGGTGAACATGGGTGAATTGGGGTGATGACTTTCCCAATAGTCATCATTCAGCACTGGAGTGGTGCACCCAATGTCCACATCTTCTTCTTCATCATCAATTTCCTCAATGCTTGCCTCTTCAGCTGTGAACTGAGGCATAGGCGATGATACCAGAGGAGTTGAAGGAATATCATCCACTTCAATTTCTTCGTCCAACTGCTCTAACGAAGCAGCAAAAGGAACGTCTTCATCTGATCCGCTTGGGATCTCATAATCCTCACCAAAGGGAACAATCTCCTTTGATGGCATATTTGAGACATGAATAGCATCAATGGGATTCTCAAAAGAGCTTGTCAAAGTCTTCATCTTCTTTGGTGCTGAAGACTCCGAGATTGCAGATGCTTTGCTTTTCTTCACAGCTGCTCGCTCGCAGCTTTGGTTTTCTTCGCTTCTGATGCAGAAGGAAGAACATGACTTGGCGTTGGTGCAGGAGGAGCAGAGGAATTTGGTTCATTTACCTTAGGCGTAACTGATGCAGTTGCCCTGACTTGTTCAGTTTCTTCGAGCACAGCGGCAGATGCTTCATCAGGCCTGGCTTGTTCTTCAGGAGCAACACTAGTGGTTGCCCTGGCAATTTCTTCAGCAGCTGAAATGTCTTCATCAGCCCTGGTACTTGCAGTTTCATCAGCAACCTGGTTTTCATCAGCGGTGCTGGCATATTCTTCATTTTGCTGGGTAGATGCTTCAGCCTAAGGAGATTCATGTTGTGATGATGCAGCAACATTGGAAGTGAATTTTTCAGCCATTTTCACAAATCTGACTTTGGCTCCAAGCCAATCTGCACGGTAGGCATCAAATTCATCACTAAGTCCTTTGATATCAGCTTGTGCAGCCACAAGTTCATCGGTTGTCTTTTTGACAATGTTCTTCTTCAGAAAACGCTCCTTCTTGTATTGAGCTTTCTTCAGCTACCTGGCCTTCCCCAACTTCCATTTTTCTTCGCCTATAAAGGCGGTCAACATGTGACTTTGGCCAGGAGTGAGCTTGAAGTCAGGCATAGGAGTGTTGGGGTCCTTGTGCCAGAGATCAATGTACTCAAGGATCAACTTGGGATCAAGCAGAAGAGGCACTTCACTTCCTTTGGCTCTAGCGGCCCTTTGCTGTCTGTCTCTGATGATTTCAGCGAGTTCTTCATCATCAGCTTCGTCTTCACTGGATGGTACATGAAAGGCAACCTGCTTCTTATGAGGACTTGGTCTAGAACCTCGTCCAACAGTAGCCTTGGTCTTCAGCAAAGTAGGGCCTGTTGAAGATTGCAGAGGAGCTGAAGAACTTGCAGAGGCTCCTGAGGCAATTGAGATGCCTGTCGTCCTTTGACACGGGGCGAGATGCACAAGTGCTGAGGACGTTGTCGGAGCAACTGAGGACTTTGCAATAGGTGGAACTGGAGCAGCTTGAGGAATTTGCCGTGAGGGCATGGATGAGCTTGGTCGTGAGGGCATTGCATAGGAACTGGGCTTGTGTGTAGGCTTTTTGGCCATGGCCTTCCTACCTGCTAGCAGAGGCCTCAGCAGTGGCAGCAGCAGAGTCTTCATTGAATTTCCTCATAGCTTCCTTAGCCATTTTGGCTAGCTTGGCTTGCCGTTTAGCCCATTCATCAGGATAGTCCTCACCGCGCTTGAGACTGGTGGGATCAGCAATTTGGCCAGGTCCTAGTGGAGGTCTTGGGCAAGGAGGGTGAAGAGCGAATTTCTTCATGTACTTTGGAGTGACATATAGGTAATCCCTCCATTCCCGTGCCCATCTCCGTTCAATCCTTTGTATGCGCACCTTGCACTGATTCTTGTTTTCCTTGCCATGTTTGGCCTCATCAAGAGTACAATATTCTTCATAAATGTCATCAGGGATCTCAAACGCTGTGTTGACTTCCAGTTTCTTGCCTCCCTTCTGAGGTTTCTTGCCATCTGCCATATTCTTCAGCTGAGGATTTTGAACAATTGAGTTCTCTGAAGAGGTATGCAATTTGTCTTCGAGGAACGCTGCAAACGAGTTAAGTTGATAAGAACCTAGTGATTCAGCAGTGGACATGTGTACCTATGAACAGAGTATAGGTGTGAACAATTTGGAGAGGTCATATGCGTTCTCAGAAGTTTTTGCAAAAAGGAACAAGTTTGAGGAATTTGACCAGTGGTGTCTTGAGGAATTTCACTAAATGCTTTTTGACTTAGGTTCCAGAGTTGTATAGATTGAAAATCCACACAATTGAGGAATCTTGAAGAAAAAAGTTGCTTAAGAGAAATAGATCAAGAACAAATGCTTGTGTGAGGTGCTTAAAGTGTGGAAGTTGAAGAATAAACACCTTTTGAAGATTTTGTAGAAATCATCAGAATCAACAAAGGCAGTAAAAGTAGCTTTTACTTACCCTTGATGAAGAACACGACGAACTGGGAGTAGTAGATTGGAAGTTCATCAATTCAGATCTTCCACGCCCTAACTTGGCAGAGGAAGACAGTTACAGCGGCGACAGAGAGAAGAAATCCACGGCCGGTGTGAGTATGACGGCGACGAGGTCAAGGCAGTGAAGCTCTTCCTCACTGGCAACGATGGAAGTAGCGGCAGCGCTAGGCCTGGAAGCTCGAGCGAGGGGAAGTGAAGTCAAGCGGGGTAAATGCAGTCCGAGGAGGGTGAGGGGTATATATATAGCCGAGGTGAAAAAACCGCTCGCCCTAGGAAAATGGACAAACGTGCCCCTGACTCTTCTCATCCTAGCAACATGTGTCACCCACGTACAGAGCGGTGGCGATCGTGTGAGATCGTGGGTGAGTAGATAAATCCTATCATTGGATGTGGAATGGTTTGAGCGGCAAAAAGCCGAAAATTTAGATAAGAAAATTTTAATGTTTCGTTCGCAAATTCTTTAGCTGACAAGGACACAGTGAAGACTTTGAACGGGTTTCAAATAGAACGCACATGAAGAATTTGTGAACAGACTGGGTTGAGTTTAGCATAGAGGGGGAAGGGTCCGATCACATTCACTTAGCAGAAAAAGCAACTTGAAGAAATAGCAATAAGTGAATGCTGTAGAGGACTGAAAACTCATATATATATATATATATACATACATACATATATATATACATATATATACATATGTATATATATATAGTCAGTGAAGAACAACAACGGAAAGAGTGAGGACAATGCAAAGTTGAAGAAATTCAACAACCGAGGAATTTCAAAAACTGAGGGAAAACTCAAATTGAAGATTTTCAACTTTTGTTGGTGGCGTGACCCACCGTATAAGAATGATGATTTCAAACGCTGCGTAAAATTGTCGTAGGGCTCTGAGAATCAAATTCTTCGTTAATTTCTTCACACTTAGAGCGTTAGTCTTCATTGATTGAAGAAAAACTTTACTTCGTGTGTTGCACATCTAAGTCATCAATTTTGCATAAGTGTTAGGATGTGTGTCCTTTTAGAGGACATTCGAAGATTCTAAGATATTTAGCTCACACCGCAACTTGCTAAATCTCTTCTGATCCAAGGGCTTTGTGAAGATATCGACTAGCTGTTCTTCAATCTTCACGTGATCGAAAGAGATGTTGCCCTTCAACACATGATCACGAAGAAAATGATGACGAATCTGAATGTGCTTTGTCTTCGAGTGCTGAACTGGGTTATGAGAAATCTTGATGGCACTCTCATTGTCAAAGTAGAGAGGCACATTCTTCACATTGATGTCGTAGTCCTTGAGGGTTTGCTTCATCAATAGAAATTGAGCATAGCACGAACCAGCATCAATGTACTCAGCTTCATAGTTGACAGTGATACGCAGTTCTGTTTCTTCGAGGACCAACATACCAAGGATCGTCCGAGGAAATAGCATGTGCCTGATGTTGACTTGCGGTCCACACGATCACCAGCATAGTCAGAGTCAGAATATCCAATGAGATCAAAAGATGAGCCCTTGGGATACCATAATCCAAGTGTTGGAGTGTGAGCTAGATATCGAAGAATATGCTTCACAGCCTTATGGTGTGATTCCTTTGGTATAGCTTGAAAGCGGGCACACATGCAAACACTAAGCATAGTATTTGGCTTAGATGCACATAAATACAATAAAGAGACAATCATGGAGCGGTATACCTTTTGATCGAAGTCAATACCATTTCCATCAGTGCATAGATGGCCATTTATGGGCATAGGGATTTTGACGCCTTTGCAGTCTTGCATGCCGAATTTCCTCAATACATCCTTGAGGTATTTCTCCTGAGATATGAAGATGCCGTTTCGCTGTTGACGTATCTGAAGACCTCAGAAGAATTTAAATTCTCCCATCATAGACATTTGATATTCTTCACTCATCATATAGGCAAATTCATCACTGTAGCGTTGGTCAGTACATCCAAAGATGATATCATCAACATATATTTGGCACACGAATAATTCATTATCATAGATTTTGGTGAAAAGAGTTGGGTCAAGTGAACCAGGTTTGAAGCCTTTCTTCATAAGGAATTCCTTCAAAGTATCATACCACGCCCGAGGGGCCTGCTTGAGGCCATAGAGGGCCTTGTTGAGTCTGAAGACTTTGTCAGGATGCTTTGGATCTTCAAAACCTGGGGGTTGAGCAACACATACTTCTTCCTCAATCTTACCATTGAGGAATGCACTTTTCACATCCATTTGATATAAGATGATATTATGATGGTTAGCATAAGCAAGTAATATGCGAATAGCCTCAAGTCTAGCAATAGGCGCAAAAGTTTCATCGAAATCAATTCCTTCAACCTGTGTGTAGCATTGAGCTACAAGTCATTCCTTATTCCTCACCACAAGGCCATTTTCATCTTGCTTGTTGCGGTAGATCCATTTGGTGCTGATGATATTGTGCTTGCGAGGGTCTGGTCGCTTGACAAGTTCCCAGACATTGTTGAGCTCGAATTGATGCAATTCCTCTTGCATAGCTTGAATCCACTCAGGCTCCGTAAATGCTTCATCTACCTTAGTGGGCTCTGTGATAGAGACGAAAGCAAAGTGCCCACAAAAGTTAGACATATGTGAATCTTTTGAGTGTGTGAGGGGACCTGGTGCGTTGATGTTGCTGATGATTTTCTCAATCTGCACTTCATTTGCGACGCAAGGATGAGCTGGTTGACGACGAGGAATTTGCTCAGCATTTTCTTCAGAGCCATTTTCTTAAGGTGCACCAGCATGATGATCTTCATGATCTGGAATGATTTCTTTAGCAGATACTTCAGTAGGAATGACATCCTCAGTAGCCTTGAACTTGATGGTTTCCTCAGGCGATTTTTCATCTAGCACAGGAGGTAGGTACTGTCTTTGCGAGCCATTAGTTTCATCGAACCGCACATCTAAAGTTTCAACAACTTTGTGGTGAACATTGTTGAAGACTCTGTAGGTGTGCGAGTCCTTTCCGTAACTAAGCATGAAACCTTCATGTGCTTTTGGTGCAAATTTAGAATTGTGATGAGGATCTCTAATCCAACATTTAGCACCGAAGACTTTGAAATAACTCACATTGGGTTTCTTGTCAGTGAGGAGTTCATATGCGGTCTTTTTGAAGAATTTGTGAAGATATACCATGTTGATGATGTGGCACGCAGTATCAATTCCCTCAATCCAGAAGTGACAAGGCGTCTTGTATTCGTCAAGCATAGTGCGAGCCATCTCAACAAGAGTTCGATTCTTGTGCTCCACGACGGCATTCTGCTGAGGAGCATAAGGAGCAGATAACTCATGAGTAATACCAAGTTCATCAAGATAGTCATCAAGACCAGTGTTCTTGAACTCAGTTCCATTGTCACTTCTGATGTGCTTGATCTTCACACCAAAGTTGGTTGAAGCCCTCGAGGAAAATCGTTTGAAGACTTCCTGCATTTCATGTTTGTAAGTGATTATATGCACCCATGTGTAACGAGAATAATCATCAACAATAACAAAGCCATATAAATAAGCTTCATTGGTGAATGAGGAGTAATGATTAGGGCCAAAGAGATCCATGTGAAGCAATTCAAATGGACGAGTGGTAGTCATGATAGTCTTTGCGGGATGCTTGGCCTTGGTCATCTTTCCAGCTTCACAGGCTCCGCACAGGTGATCCTTGAGGAATTTGACATCCTCGATGCCAATGACATGCTTTTTCTTTGTGAGAGTGTGCAAGTTCCTCATGCCAGCATGACCAAGTCGTCGATGCCATAGCCAGCCTTCTGAAGCTTTTGCAAGTAGACATGTGGCATGTTGTGGTCCTATAGAGAAATCAACAATATACAGATCTCCTCTCCTAAATCCTTCGAAGACTTTGGAATTGCCAGCTTCCATGAACACAACACAACGATACTTGCCAAAGATAACAACCATATCAAGATCACAAAGTGATACGTCTCCAACGTATCTATAATTTTTGATTGTTCCATGCAATTATATTATTTGTTTTGGATGTTTAATGGGCTTTAATATGCTCTTTTATATTATTTTTGGGACTAACCTATTAACTGAAGGCCCAGTGCGGTTTGTTTTTTGCCTATTTCAGTGTTTTGCAGAAAAGGAATACCAAACGGAATCCAAACGGAATGAAACCTTCGCGAAGATCTTTCTTGGAACGAAAGCAATCCAGAAGACTTGGAGTTGCAGTCTGGTACTCCACGAGGCGGCCACGAGGTAGGAGGGCGAGCCCAGGGGTAGGCGCGCCCCCACCCTCGTGGGCCCCATAGAGCTCCACCGACGTACTTCTTTCCCCTATATATACACTCTTATACCCTAAAAACATCAGGGGGAGCCACGAAACCACTTTTCCATCGCCGCAACCTTCTGTACCCGTGAGATCCCATCTTGGGGCCTTTTCTGGCGCTCTGCTGGAGGGGGAATCGATCACGTAGGGCTTCTACATCAACACCATAGCCTCTCTGATGATGCGTGAGTAGTTTACCACAGACCTTCGGGTCCATAGTTATTAGCTAGATGGCTTCTTCTCTCTCTTTGATTCTCAATATAAAGTTCTCCTCGATGTTCTTGGAGATCTACTCGATGTAATACTCTTTTGCGGTGTGTTTGCCCAGATCTGATGAATTGTGGATTTATGAACAAGATTATCTATGAATATTATTTGGTTCTTCCCTGAATTCTTATATGCATGATTTGATATCTTTTCAAGTCTCTTTGAATTATCGGTTTAGTTTGGCCTACTAGATTGATCTTTCTTGCAATGGGAGAAGTGCTTAGCTGTGGGTTCAATCTTGCGGTGTTCTTTCCGAGTGACAGTAGGGCAGCAAGGCACGTATTGTATTGTTGCCATCGAGGATAAAAAGATGGGGTCTATATCATATTGCTTGAGTTTATCCCTCTACATCATGTCATCTTGCTTAAAGCGTTACTCTGTTCTTATGAACTTAATACTCTAGATGCATGCTGTATAGCGGTCGATGTGTGGAGAAATAGTAGTAGATGTAGAATCGTTTCGGTCTACTTGACACGGACGTGATGCCTATATTCATGATCATTGCCTTAGATAACTTCATAACTATGCGCTTTTTTATCAATTGCTCGGCAGTAATTTGTTCACCCATCGTAATACATGCTATCTTAAGAGAAGCCACTAGTGAAACCTATGGCCCCCAGGTCTATTTTACATCATATTAGTTTTCTGTTAACTTGCCAATTTCTGTCGCCATTCTTTTATTTTTCAATCTGTACTTTCCAATCTATGCAACAAAAATACCAAAAATATTTACTTTACTATCTTTATTAGACCTCATTTTTGCGAGTGACCGTGAAGGGATTGACAACCCCTTTATCGCGTTGGTTGCAAGGTTCTTGATTGTTTGTGCAGGTACTAGGTGACTTGTCTTGCTGTGTCCCTCTTGGATTGATACCTTGGTTCTCAAAAACTAAGGGAAATACTTACGCTACTTTGCTGCATCACCCTTTCCTCTCCAAGGGAAAACCAATGCATGCTCAAGAGGTAGCAAGAAGAATTTCTGGCGCCGTTGCCGGGGAGATCTATGCCAAGTACCAATCAGAAACTCTTCTCCCTCGCATTACATTATTTGCCATTCTCCTCTCTTTTTCCTATCCCCCACTTCTAAAACGATTTTCAAAAACCTTTGCCTTTTCTTCGCCCTCCTTCCGTTCAATCTTGTGTTACCATGTGCCTTCTTTTTGCTTGCATCTTCACTTGCTAAACTTTATGGATCCTCATCCCCTTGCTAATCTTTTTAAGATATCCAATTATGATGAACCAATTTCTAGTGATTTGAGTGCACTAGATTATCTTTATGAGGCTCTGCTTGAAATTCGTGAATCTAAAAATTGTGATGAAGAAATTTATGAAGAGATTCACGATAACTCCTTGAATAAAAAGCATGATTGCAATGATTTTACTATAAATTCTCTTGATGTCAATTGTGCTAATGATATGCAAAACCCTAAGCTTGGGGATGCTAGTTTTGCTATGTCTACTACTTGTTGCAATGATCATGATTGGGGTGATTCTTCTTATTGAGGGAGTCCTGGATTAGGGGGTCTCCGGACAGCCGAACTATCATCGTTGGCCGGACTCCTGGACTATGAAGATACAAGTTTGAAGACTTCGTCCCGTGTCCGGATGGGACTCTCCTTGGCGTGGAAGGCAAGGTTGGCAATACGGATATGTAGATCTCCTCTCCGGTGTCTATATAAACCAGAGGGTTTAGTCTGTAGGACAAGAACAATCATACCATAGGCTAGCTTCTAGGGTTTAGCATCTATGATCTCGTGGTAGATCAACCCTTGTAATACTCATATCATCAAGATCAATCAAGCAAGAAGTAGGGTATTACCTCCATTGAGAGGGCCGAACACAGGTAAACATTGTGTCCCCCGCCTCCTGTTACCATCCGCCTTAGACGCACAGTTCGGGACCCCCTACCCGAGATCTGCCGGTTTTGACACCGACATTGGTGCTTTCATTGAGAGTTCCACTATGCCATCATCGTAAGGGAGGATGGCTCGTCTCGTTGTCAGGGACAACATCACCTCTGGGGGAGCCCTGGCTGTAGGCCAAACTCTCCGACTAGGCGGCTTCGTCATGACCGCCAGTTTGGCCGCTGCGCCGACGATGACTTCTCGGGTCATCGAAAACAGCCTTCACATCGGCTCGGAGCTTGCCGAGCGGATGAACCCAATGGAGATCTCCTCTTTGAACGAGCTCTTGGATCGCATCGCCGCTTTGGGAGTCGCCCCGACCAAAGGGAGATTAACTCTCCACCGGTCACCCATCAGATAGCGGTGGTGGAGGAGCAGTGCGGCGATTCTTCCGCTATCTTGAGGACAAACTATGTCCGGATTTCCGAGCTCTCCGAGCCGGATACCCGTCTACGGGAGGACGTCGCCTAAACCTTGAACCTAGAATCAGGCAGCGGGCCGGACCTATTGGGCAACATCCCCGAGCCCGAACCTCCAAGATCGGAAACTTCTCTGCCCCTGGGTCCCAGATCGGGTCAAGGTCCGGACTTAAATCCACCCACCCACCTAGATACAAACGATCTTTCCCACATTAGGCAAGAGCCCACGAGACAGTGCATCACTATTGGGCCAGATTCCTCCTTGTAATGAACAAGGTCAAGGACTGTCGTGAGGAAGACGCAATTTCATCCTTTCGCAATAATTGCACGGACAAGGGAATCCTCAACGCCATAAGTCGCTGTGATATAACACGCTTCGCAGACTTGGCGGCCATAGTACGGAAGTACTGCGTGATGGAAAGCGCCTGGAAGACCCAAACAAAATTCTGGGATAATCCGGCTCTGACTAAACACCCAGTCCGAATTAAAAGGGTGCACTCTTATAATTCGCCCGACTCAATTACAAAGAAGCAAAAGCCCACTACAGGGCGTGGAACCGTATTGGAGGGATGGCTTAACGGGCCCTGTAAAATTCACAGTATAGCGGATACCATACCAACACACAGCCTTAGAGCATGTTGGGTACTCTGGCAGGTGGCCAAGAGCGGTGAGGATCTCCTCATTCAAAACGCTGCAGAGCACCATCCCGTGGATAGCAATATAGTGTTGACAGTCTTCGAGACCTTCGCCTCAAATAATAGGCGTAAGCGAACACTCCGCAGCCTCGCCGAAGTCTGCCATGTGGCAGCAATAAATCCATGGAGCGACACGGCTATCACCTTCAATGCCAGTGACGAACCCAAATTCTGAACAGCCCGAGCACTAGCCGCTTTGGTCCTTAGTCCAATTGTGGACGGCTTTCGGCTTAATAAAATACTCATGTTAAGTGGCGTGATTAAACCTCATCTATGAGGAGACTCTTCAAAAAATGGAAATAGACAGAAACCGCATTGAGCAAAGTAGCACGGCCTTCAGAGGAATCATCCCTAGTCAGGAGGCACGATGCGCTGGGAAAATCACACTAGATGTGGTATTCGGCACACCGAAGAATTATAGGTCCGATGAAATCACATTCCAAGTGGCCCCGTTCAGTAGCGGATACCACGCCCTTCTAGGGCAGGAAGCATTCACAATCTTCCAAGCCATTCCCCATTACGGGTATATGAAGCTCAAAATGCCCGGCCCAATGGAATCATCACTCTAGCTAGTGATTCAGACATAGCACTCCACGCCGAAAACAAAACAGCCGCACTGGCCCTCGAGGCATTATCCGAAGCCCTCGCGGCTGAGGAATTAACTGTGCTGCACTCCACAGTGGATAGGGACGACGTGATACTCGACAAAAGATCCAAGTCCACCTCTTTTAAACCAGCGGATGAAATAGTCAAATTCCAAGTCCACCCAACGGACCCTACAAAACAGCTTCCATCGGGGCACAGTTAAAACCCGCTGTAGACGCCGCACTACGGGAGTTTCTGCGCGAGAATTGGGACATATTTGCCTGGCATCCCTCAGACATGCCAGGAATCCCACGCAGGCTGGCCGAGCATAGCCTTAACATCCTAAAGGGATTCAAGCCGGTCAAGCTGACTCTTCAGCATTTCTCTGAACCTAAGCGACAAGCCATGGGAGAGGAGCTAGCCAAGTTACTGGAGGCCGAGAAATAAAACATCTGGACTGGCTAGCAAACCCGGTGATGGTACCAAAGAAGGACAAATCCTGGCGCCTATGTGTCGATTTCAAAGACCTGAACAAGGCTTGCCCCAAGGATCCCTTCCCCCTCCCCCGCATCGATCAAATTATCAACGCTACTGCAGGACACGACTCATTGTGTTTCCTCGATGCATACTCCGGATACCGTCAGATTAAGATGGCGGAGTCTGACCAAGCCGCAACGGCATTTATCACCCCATACGGCCCCTTCTATTTTAACACCATGCCTTTCGGGCTCAAAAACGCCGGCACTACGTATCAACGCATGATTCAGACATGTCTGGAAAAGCAGATCGGCAAAACAGTGGAGGCATACATAGACGATGTGGTCGTTAAAACCAGACACGTCGACTCCTTAATAAACGACTTGAGGCTCACGTTTGACAATCACCGAACATACGACATTAAGATCAATCCGGAAAATGCATTTTCAGTGTGCCCGCCGGAAAGCTCCTGGGCTTCATTGTCTCCAGTAGAGGAATCGAAGCAAATCCGGCTAAAATCCGAGCTCTGTCACAGTTGGCTATCCCAACTGACCTGAAGCAAATCCAGAAGTTAACTGGATGCGTGGCGGCCTTAAGCCGCTTTATCTCCCGATTAGGAGAAAAGGCATTGCCCCTTTATCGCCTTCTTCGGCGCACCAAACACTTCGAGTGGACGTGCGCGGCCACAGCCGGATTGGAAGAAATAAAAGCCATCTTGGCCACCAACCCAATCTTGGCCGCGCCAAATGTCGGCGAACCAATGCTGTTATATATAGCGGCAACTCATCAAGTTGTAAGCGCAGTGCTCGTCGTCGAACGAGAGAAGGACGGACATAAATTCCCACTTCAAAAGCCGGTAAATTATGTATCCACCGTCCTCACTCCATGCAAATCACGGTACCCACGTTATCAAAAGATAGCATACGCGGTATTTATGGCATCCCGGAAACTACGACACTACTTTCAAGAGTGTTCAATCACGGTGGCCTCGGAAGTACCACTCAACGACATAATAAACAACCGCGATGCCATGGGCCGGATTGCCAAATGGGCCATTGAGCTCCTCCCGTTCGACATAACATATAGACCTCGGGGAGCCATTAAGTCGCAAGTACTGGCCGATTTTGTCGCCGAATGGACAGAAGCCGTACTCCCTAAAGAGTACGGCGCGTACTCCAATTGGATCATGCACTTCGACGGCTCTAAAATGTTGGCTGGTCTAGGGGCTGGCGTCGTTTTAATGTCCCCCACCAGAGATACATTCCAATACGTACTCCAAATACTATACACAGACTCCAACAATGCAGCCGAATACGAGACCCTGTTACATGGTCTTCGGATGGCGGTTTCCATGGGCATTCAACGCCTGGAAGTACATGGGGACTCGAACCTCGCAATATCTCAAATAAATGGAGACTTCAACGCCAAGGATCCGAAAATGGCGGCTTATCGCAACGCCGTCCTCAAAATGTTAGCTCGGTTCGAGGGGCTCGAATTCCACCATGTGGCTCGAGAAAACAATCAGGCGGCAGATATCCTCGCCCGTATCGGCGCTAAGCGCGACACTGTCCCACCTAACATCTTGTTGGAAAGGCTGTTTAAGCCATCCGTGGTATGGGAATGGGACACCGGTAACAATAGTCCGGACCCAGCCACAACACCAGATACCGAACACTCCGACACAATCGGAGGCTCTACCATCGAAATAACACCTTCAGCCCACGAGATAATGGCCATCATCGCCCCGTGGACAGAACCATTCCTAGCCTACCTAACTAGGCAGGAACTACTCGAGGGCCAAAATGAGGCACGCTGCATTGTGCGGCAATCTAAAGCCTACAACGTCCACGAGGGAGAGCTTTATAAGAAATGCACTACCGGAGTCCTTCAAAGGTGCATCTCCGAAGAGGAAGGGCGGAAGCTTTTGGCAGAAATCCATGCTGGACTCGGCGGCCATCACGCCGCAGCCCGGGCCCTTGTAAGGAAGGCCTTCCGTACATGTTTCTATTGGCCGACGGCCCGGGCAGACGCACAGGATCTGGTCCAACGTTGCGTCGGATGCCAGCTTTTTGCAAACCAAAACCATATGCCACCTATCGCCCTCCAAACAATCCCCATCACTTGGCCCTTTGCGGTCTGGGGGCTTGATATGATTGGACCCCTCAAAGGGGGAACCCATAAGAAAAAATACTTACTAGTCATGGTGGATAAATTCACCAAATGGATAGAAGCCAAACCCGTTAAAACGGCCGAATTCGAACCGGTGATAGACTTCATATCTGGGGTTGTACACCGTTATGGCGTCCCCCAGAGCATCATCACTGACAATGGCACGAACTTTACAGCCAACGAGGTAAAACTTTGGTGCGACAACATGGGCATCAAGCTCGATTATGCTTCTGTCTATCACCCGCAAACTAACGGTCAAGTGGAGCGAGCAAATGGTCTTATCATCAGCGGCATCAAAGCCAGATTAGTGCGGTCCTTAAAGGAGTCTAACACGCACTGGGTAGAGGAGCTCGACTCCGTACTATGGGGGCTGCGGACCACGCCGAATCACACTACCGGATACACACCATTTTTATGGTGTACGGCCTTGACGGTTACGCCTGCGACATAATTCATGACTCACCTCGAGTGCACATGTATGAAGAAAAAGAGGCCGAGCTTGATCGGTAGGACAGTTTGGACGCCCTGTAGGAGGAGCGCAACATGGCAAAAGCTCGTTCCGCATTCTATCAGCAACAGGCTCGAAGGTACCAAAGCAGAGAAGTACGGGCCAAAACTTATAACGTTGGCAAACTAGTTTCTACGCCTGCGGGAGAAGAAAAAGAACAAACTCAAGCCCAAATGGGAAGGTCCCTTCATTATTGACCAGGGTCTGACCGGTGGAGCATAGCATCTGCGGGATGCATCGGACAATCGACTCGAGCCAAACCCATGGAATGCAGCCAGATTCCGAAGATTCTACGCCTAGCGCCGGACTCTGTGTTCGTCTCCTTACCCCCGTCCATTTTTTGCACATCCGTTATCTGTCTTTTGTCTCTTTCTTTCTTCTTTTTCTTTCTCCTCAAGGCCTCAAGAGGCTAACTTGTGTCTTGACTACACAGTATTGACGCGCTAACCGCGCTCATTATACCTGGGGGCTTCTTACACAGAAGCTTAATATAACTATTTTTCTGGGCTTTATGCCCCATACATGTGTTATTCTTCTGCATGTACCTTTTTTCGCCATTATATGCATCGACATGACTTAAGTTTTGGCCAAGCTGGGTTGCCTGGCTCTTGTATTTATGCCCTACGTTCCCGTTAATTCAGCTAGGGCAAGGGGAGCACCTCTGCGATTGTTACTGCCGGATCAGCCGGATGTGTACCTCAGACTGGGTGAAGCCGAAAGCTAGCATTCTTAAGGGAATATTCGGTCGGTGAACAAAAGATGACTTTTATCTATTTTTTATACATGCCCCCAGATGTTTATAACCTGCATCTCTTTTCACAGTTCTGACATGCACATTTGGGCATGCGTACCCAGGGAAAGGAACCCTTAACGGAACTATTCTCCCTGGAAGATGTTTCTTACTATCCATGTAATATAACATAGCTAGTTGGGTACTTGTCTATTCAAGCACTTATGACCCCTACGCCTGGTTTCCACGCATACCCCGGTTTTTACATAACCGAGCGGTTACTCGGATACACTCCGGACTAAAGGGTCCTGAGGTCGAAGTGAAAAGGTCTGCCATGACAAATGATTTACAATCCGGCTAGGGACATTATATATGTCACTTAAATTACATAGTCACTTAGACTGACTAAATTCTTCATCTATACTATCCAACAGGCTGTCCATCCTACAATCCTGTTGGGAATACTTTGCGGCTAACTGTACTTGGTCATACACCAAACTGACGGGGATCTCCTTCCCATCGGGGCCTACAGGTCCGACCTCGGCCATGTGGTTTGGGTCAGCCTTGGAGTATCGCGTCTTCACCATGGCCCAGGCTTCCCTTGCACCTTGTCGGCAGGCTGATATCTTCCATAATCGGAAGCGCCGCCGCGCTCCCTTGAGCTTCTCTATAAGCTCCCCCATGCCTCCTGGCTGGGAGGCGGATGGCCACAAGACTTGGGCAATACCCTACATTACTTGCCGAACTTGTTCGTGAAGTTGCGAGAGCTCGGGTAGAAGATCACCCGCAGACACGGGCATCTCCTCCGCCGGACGACCCGTCAGCATACCTCTGAACATAACTCATTAGCGGCTTCTTCACGAACTCTTTAAAAAGTTCGTTCAAGCACTTATTGAAAATGCCGCTATGAAGCCGCTTATTCTCCTTCACGGAGTCTGCATGCTGGGCTCGAACATCTTTCAGTTCCACGCCCAACTGAATATTGGTGTCTTGGAGATCATTTTTCTCCTGAATGACACGCGTAAGCACGCGCTCGCCAGCATTTAGCTGTCGATTAGCACGTTGCGCATCCCTCGGCGCGGCCTCCGGATTCACTCCGGAGTCATGTGCAATATCTATTGTTAGATTTGCATGCATGCCGCATACTATATGGTACCCGTCATTCTTTGCAATAGAAACAAGTGTTACCAGAGGGAGCCTTCTCGGACTCCTTCAATGCGGCACCTGCGGCCCGTAGCTGGGCCTTGCACTCTTCCAGCTCTTGAGACAATTGGGTGTTCTTCTCTGTAAGAACCTGCACAAATAATGATCCTTAAATCAGTTGTGTCAACTGTTTCAAGTCTCAGGGGCTACTGATATATATAATCATCAAATTTTCTTACATGTATATCCTTTACATACTGGTCCGTGGCTCTGGCAAGACCATTTTGAGCAGCACGGATGTACGCGTCTCCCGAGTTGAAGGCATCAAACGCCTCTTGGGAGAAACAAGCGTCACGGAGTACGGCCCGACGACGCCTGTGATTCATGGCGCTCTCCACTTCGGAATTTGTAGCGGATATTTTATCTGCATCCTCTGTAGGAGGAGCATCCGGCGTGTGCCTCGTGTTAGCTTCCGCCTCTGCGTCCGGCCCTGGCGCCCGACTGGTGGAGGCGTGATCGGCAACCTTGCCGGACTTAGTCCGGCGAGCGTTTTTCCTTCTAGGAAACATGGGTGTTATTATATTTTAAAAAAGGCGACAACCACGGAGCGAGGTTTTGTATCATACCTCTGCACCGGCGTCTCAGTCCGAACCGCCTTCCTTTTTAGCCTACCCGGCTTCGGTGCCCCTTGTTGGCGAGTCACTGCGGGTTCGGCATGGCGTCCCGAGGGCCTTCCCTGTAAAACACCATATGTATGCAGTGCGTGAAGCGCATAAAAGGGGATCCTTCTCGGAAGTTGGGACTCTGGTTTTACTTACATGCGATGCGGGGAGTAGCCCAGGATAGTCAGCTATAATTGCCACCATGGCATCATCACAGCTTAATTGATAGAATATCCTGTCGATCAACTCCACAAATATGTCCAGATCCTATTCGAGTCCGGGATCGAGGGCCCGGTCAGGGTCCTCCGGTTGTGGAGGCGGGCTGTTGACCTCCTTTATAGCTTTTCGTAGTTCCTGCCATGAAACGGCAAGGTAAAAACTTATGACGATGAATGCGGGAAGAATGGGAGTAAGAAGTGACAACTCACCCAACTTGGAGGGTTGTACATGGAGAATCCATCCCGTGGCTTAATGCGGATGAACTCCTCTTCGTCTCCCTTGTATAAATCAGACATAATTTTTGCTAGAGCAGCAACTGAGTCCGGTCCCTTACGCCCGCAGCGGGTGGCATCATCTTCCCCGTTAAAGTGCCACATGGGGTTCCCTCGATATTGAAGTGGCTGCACCCCCCGCATTATGCATATTGACATAACCTCGATTATTGTCAGTCCTGATTGAGCCAGCACCTTTATCCGGCCCATCAGGTAAAGGACTTCTCCGTTATCTTCCTCCTGAGGGCTCCGTGGGCGCCAGCTTCGACGTTTCTTCAAAGGGGCATTGTCGAACTTGGGAAGACCAACCCGAATAGGATCTGCAAGGGGGACGTCCTCCATATAAAACCACTCCGAAGGCCAATCTTCGGACGTCTTCTTCGGGGTACCGGACAGGTATCCGATCCCGGCGATGTGCCATACTTCGGCTCCGCCCACTTGATATATTGACCCCTCCTGTGCACGGGGCACAAGGCAGAATAGCCTCTTCCATAGCTCGAAATGAGCTTCGCAGCCCAGAAACAGCTCACAAAGGGCCACATAACCAGCGATGTGTAGTATGGAAGCATGGGTGAAATTATGCAACTGGAGGACATAAAACTCCAGGAGCCCGCGGAGGAATGGATGGATTGGAAATCCAAGTCCCGTTAATAAATATGATACAAGGATACCCGCTCCCCCTTGGAAGGATTGGGAAAGCTCTCCGCTTGCTACCCGCCATTATAGGTGGCGAGCCCGGCTCGAACGGGGACCATATACGCTGGAGGGAAATCCATGGGTCTGTAACTCTACTAATTGGTTGTGCGGGACGGAACACTTCTTCCAATCACCAGGCTTAGGGCTGCAGGAGCAAGAGGAGGAGCTGTGATGGCCGGCCATGTTGGAATGGATTTTTCTGAGCGCGCTCTGATGGATACTTGTCGTGGGAAGATGGTGTGATTTGGATCTACGGATCCCCGTCTCTTTAATAGACAGTTTACTCACATGGCTAGGGTGGCAAATGTAAAAATGCCATGGCTTCTCGCATTCGCTTGACACGTGGAAGATAGCCATTATTGGGCGCGGAAGCCAAGAAGTGCAACATTTATGGGAGGCCGGACACTACTCAGCAGGTGTTCAGAATTTGGAGAAGAACCCGCCTTGCAATGCCGAAGACAATCTGCGTGACGGACTTATCGTCATTGAAGCCTGGTTCGGGGGCTACTGAGGGAGTCCTGGCCTAGGGGGTCTCCGGACAGCCGGACTATATGCTTTGGCCGGACTGTTGCACTATGAAGATACAAGATTGAAGACTTCGTCACGTGTCCGGATGGGACTCTCCTTGGCGTGGAAGGCAAGCTTGGCAATACGGATATGTAGATCTCCTCCCTTGTAACCGACTCTGTGTAACCCTAGCCCCCTCCGGTGTCTATATAAACCGGAGGGTTTAGTCTGTAGGACAAGAACAATCATACCATAGGCTAGCTTCTAGGGTTTAGCCTCTATGATCTCGTGGTAGATCAACCCTTGTAATACTCATATCATCAAGATCAATCAAGCAAGAAGTAGGGTATTACCTCCATCGAGAGGGCCGGAACCTGGGTAAACATTGTGTGCCCCGCCTCCTGTTACCATCCGCCTTAGGCGCATAGTTCGGGACCCCCTACCCGAGATCCGCCGGTTTTGACACCGACACTTATGATCTTGAAAATTTATTTAAGCCCCATGATGAATATGAGATTGATAATAGTGTTTGCAATAATATTGAAAGTGGGTTTGTAAGAGTGTCAACTTTAGATCCTACATATTTGGATAATGTTCAATCTTATGGCATTTTTTATAAAAGTGGGTTTGGAGAGGTCATGACTTTAGTTAATGATAGTCCCACTATTTTGGAAGAGTGTCAACTTCACATGCATGTGGATCATGTTGAGAATACGTTATATGATAGCTATTTTTTTGAATTTTCCTATGATCCTACATGTAATTATTATGAGAGAGGAAAATATGGTTGTAGAAATTTTTATCTTACTAAATTACCTCTCGTCATGTTGAGATTGCTATCATCTCTTTCTTCTTCCTTGCATATGCTAATTTTTGCTTGCTATGATAATTTTTTTGCTTATAAAATTCCTATGCATAGGAAGTATGTTAGACTTAGATGTGTTTATCACGTGTTTTATGATGCTCTTTTTGTTCTTCAATTCTTGTCTTTCATGTGAGCATCATTAAAATTATCAATGCCTAGCTAAAAAGGCTTTAAAGAAAAGCGCTTGTTGGGAGGCAACCCAATTTTATTTTTGCTTTTGCTTTTTAGTTTCTGTTTAGTAATAAATAAATAATCTAGCCTCTGTTTAGATGTGGTTTTATGTTTTAATTAGTGTTTGTGCCAAGTAGAACCTTTGGGAAGACTTGGGTGAAGCCTTTGCGATCTTGCTGTAAAAAACAGAAACTTTTGCGCTCATGATATTAGCTGTAATTTTTACCGGAGAGTGCTTTTAGGTTGATTCGTTTTTCAGATGATTAATAAACAAATTCCTCACGTCCACCAATTTATTTCAGAATTTTTGGAGTTATAGAAGTATGCAAACATATCAGATTGCTACAGACTGTTCTATTTTGACAGATTCTGTTTTTCGTGTGTTGTTTATTTATTTTAATGAATCTTTGACTAGTATCGGGGGGTATAAACCATAGATAAGTTGGAATATAGTAGGTTTAACACCAATATAAACAAATAATGAGTTCATTACAGTACCTTAAAGTGGTGGTTTGTTTTCTTATACTAACGGAGCTCATGAGATTTTCTGTTAAGTTTTGTGTTGTGAAGTTTTCAAGTTTTTGGGTAAAGATTTGATGGATTTTGGAATAAGGAGTGGCAAGAGCCTAATATTGGGGATGCCCAAGTCACCGTAAGGTAAAATTCAAGGACAACCAAAAGCCTAAGCTTGGGGATGCTCCGGAAGGCATCCCCTCTTTCGTCTTCGTCTATCGGTAACTTTACTTGAGGCTATATTTTTATTCACCACATGATATGTGTTTTGCTTGGAGCGTCTTGTATGATTTGAGTCTTTGCTTTTTAGTTTACCACAATTATCCTTGCTGTACACACCTTTTGGGAGAGACACGCATGAATCGGAATTTATTAGAATACTCTATGTGCTTCACTTATATCTTTTGAGCAAGATAATTTTGCTCTAGTGCTTCACTTATATCTTTTTAGAGCACAGTGGTGGTTTTATTTTATAGAAATTATTGATCTCTCATTCTTCACTTATATTATTTTGAGAGTCTTTTAGAACAGCATGGTAATTTGCTTTGGTTATAAAATTAGTCCTAATATGATGGGCATTCAAGATGGGTATAATAAAAACTTTCATATAGAGTGGACTGTATACTATGAGAAGTTTGATACTTGATGATTGTTTTGAGATATGAAGATGGTGATATTAGAGTCATGCTAGTTGAGTAATTGTGAATTTGAGAAATACTTGTGTAGAGGTTTGCAAGTCCCGTAACATGCACGTATGGTAACCGTTGTGTAACAAATTTGAAGCATGATGTGTTTCTTTGATTGTCTTCCTTATGAGTGGCGGCCGGGGACGAGCGATGCTCATTTCCTACCAATCTATCCCCCTAGGAGCATTCGCGTAGTACTTTGTTTTGATAACTAATAGATTTTTGCAATAAGTATGTGAGTTCTTTATGACTAATGTTGAGTCCATGGATTATACGCACTCTCACCCTTCCACCATTGCTAGCCTCTCTAATACTGCACACCTTTCACCGGTATCATACACCCACCATATACCTTCCTCAAAACAGCCACCATACCTACCTATTATGGCATTTCCATAGCCATTCCGAGATATATTGCCATGCAACTTTCCACCGTTCCGTTTATTATGACACGCTCCATCATTGTCATATTGCTTTGCATGATCATGTGTTGACATCGTATTTGTAGCAAAGCCACCGTTCATGATTTCCATACATGTCACTCTTGATTCATTGCACATCCAGGTATACCGCCAGAGGCATTCAGATAGAGTCATATTTTGTTCTAAGTATTGAGTTGTAATTTTTGAGTTGTAAGTAAATAAAAGTGTGATTATCATCATTATTATAGCATTGTCCCAGTGAGGAAAGGATGATGGAGACTACGATTCCCCCACAAGTCGGGATGAGACTCCGGACGAAAAAAAGAGGCCATAAAAAAGAGAAAGGCCCAAATAAAAAAATGAGAGAAAAAGAGAGAAGGGCCAATGCTACTATCCTTTTACCACACTTGTGCTTCAAAGTAGCACCATGATCTTCATGATAGAGAGTCTCCTATGTTGTCACTTTCATATACTAGTGGGAATTTTACATTATAGAACTTGGCTTGTATATTCCAATGATGGGCTTCCTCAAATTTCCCTAGGTCTTCGTGAGCAAGCAAGTTGGATGCACACCCACTTAGTTTCTTTGGTTGAGCTTTCATACACTTATAGCTCTAGTTCATCCGTTGCATGGCAATCCCTACTCACTCACATTGATATCTATTGATGGGCATCTCCATAGCCCATTGATACGCCTAGTTGATGTGAGACTATCTTCTCCTTTTTGTCTTCTCCACAACCACCATTCTATTCCACCTATAGTGCTATGTCCATGGCTCACGCTCATGTATTGCGTGAAGATTGCAAAGGTTTGGGAACATCAAAAGTATGAAATAATTGCTTGGCTTGTCATTGGGGTTGTGCATGATTGGAGCATTTTGTGTGATGAAGATGGAGCATAGCCAAACTATATGATTTTGTAGGGATGAGCTTTCTTTGGCTATGTTATTTTGAGAAGACATAATTGCTTGGTTAGTATGCTTGAAGTATTATTATTTTTATGTCAATATTAAACTTTTGTCTTGAATCTTTAGGATCTGAAAATTCATGCCACAGTAAAGAAAATTACATTAAAAAATATGTTATGTAGCATTCCACATCAAAAATTCTGTTTTTATCTTTTACCTACTTGAGGACGAGCAAAAATTAAGCTTGGGGATGCTTGATACGTCTCCAACGTATCCATAATTTTTGACTGTTCTATGCTATTATATTATCTGTTTTGGATGTTTAATGGGCTTTAATATGCTCTTTTATATTATTTTTGGGACTAACCTATTAACCGAAGGCCCAGTGCCAGTTTTTGTTCTTTTTGCCTATTTCAGTGTTTTGCAGAAAAGGAATACCAAACGGAATCCAAACGGAATGAAACCTTCGCGATGATCTTTCTTGGAACGAAAGCAATCCAGAAGACTTGGAGTTGAAGTCTGGAACTCCGCGAGGCGGCCACGAGGCAGGAGGGCGCGCCCAGGGGGGTAGGCGCGCCCCCACCCTCTGGGCCCCACAGAGCTCCACCGATGTACTTCTTTCGCCTATATATACTCTTATACCCTAAAAACATCAGGGGGAGCCGTGAAACCACTTTTCCACCACCGCAACCTTCTGTACCCATGAGATCCCATCTTGGGGCCTTTTCTAGCGCTTTGCCGGAGGAGGAATCGATCACGGAGGGCTTCTACATCGACACCATAGCCTCTTCGATGATGCGTGAGTAGATTACTGCAGACCTTTGGGTCCATAGTTATTAGCTTGATGGCTTCTTCTCTCTCTTTGATTCTCAATACAAAGTTCTCCTTGATATTCTTGGAGATCTATTCGATGTAATACTCTTTTGCGGTGTGTTTGCTGAGATCTGGTGAATTGTGGATTTATGAAGAAGATTATCTATGAATATTATTTGGTTCTTCTTTGAATTCTTATATGCATGATTTGATATCTTTGCAAGTCTCTTCGAATTATCGGTTTAGTTTGGCCTACTAGATTGATCTTTCTTGCAATGGGAGAAGTGCTTAACTTTGGGTTCAATCTTGCGGTGTCCTTTCCCAGTGACAGTAGGGGCAGCAAGGCACATATTGTATTGTTGCCATCGAGGATAAAAAGATGGGGTTTATATCATATTGCTTGAGTTTATCCCTCTACATCATGTCATCTTGCTTAAAGCGTTACTCTATTTTTATGAACTTAGTACTCTAGATGCATGCTGGATAGCGGCCGATATGTGGAGTAATAGTAGTAGATGCAGAATCGTTTCGGTCTACTTGACACGGATGTGATGCCTATATTCATGATCATTGCCTTAGATAACTTCATAACTATGCGTTTTTCTATCAATTGCTCGGCAGTAGTTTGTTCACCCACCGTAATACATGCTATCTTGAGAGAAGCCACTAGTGAAACCTTTGGCCGCCGGGTCTATTTTACATCATATTAGTTTTCCGTTAACTTGCCAATTTCTGTCACCGTTCTTTTATTTTGCAATCTTTACTTTCCAATCTATACAACAAAAATACCAAAAATATTTACTTTACTATCTTTATTAGATCTCACTTTTGCGAGTAACCGTGAAGGGATTTACAACCCCTTTATCCCGTTGGTTGCAAGGTTCTTGATTGTTTGTGCAGGTACTAGGTGACTTGTGCGTTGTCTCCTACTGGATTGATACCTTGGTTCTCAAAAACCGAGGGAAATACTTACGCTACTTTGCTGCATCACCCTTTCCTCTTCAAGCGAAAACCAATGCATGCTCAAGAGGTAGCACAAAGCATTGAGACTAACATGAGGTTGAATCCTAAGGACTCGACAAGCGTGACTTTGTCCATGTGTCGATCCTTTGAGATCGCAACCTTACCTAGACCCAATACCTTGCTTTTGCCTTTGTCAGAGTAGGTGATATGCTTCAGATGCAATGGAGATAAGGGAGCGTCCATCAATAAGTTCTTGTGACCAGTCATGTGATTTGTACATCCACTATTAGGGGCCCACTCAGTGGCTTTGGGTTGATCATCCTGCAGATGAATTAGTGCAGCTTACGAACTCATATACTTCATCAGTGATATGAAATTAAATTCATCAGATAAATTTCATCAAGCAAGAACAGGTAAATCAGTATGAGGACGTGAGAAGTGAAAATTCATTTCTTCATGATTAGCTTGCGTCCTTTCAAGCATATTCAGGTCTCCAGCAAATTCTTCAGATGTTTAAGTTTGTCTGGAGACCTGACCCTGCAAAAGAGATTAGTTCTTTTTCTTCACCACCCACATCTGGAGGCGTGGCAAAGAGTTCATCATTCTATGAGCTCCATAAGAGAAAGGTGGCATAGATGCCAATCCACTTTGTTTCACATAAGAGGGGTTAAGGTAAGCATATGAATAAGCAGAGAAATTCTTCGAGGATTTATGAACATAATGATTCGAAGAATAATGCACATATTCTTAACCCTTAGTCTTTCCCTGCGAAACAGAAGTGTTAGCACGATGATGTTCATATGAGGACTTTGATCCATATGAGGACTTTGGTCCGTATGAAGAATTTGATCTAGGGTTCCTATTCTTCACAGGTGGTGTCATGATGACATTCACCTGAAGACTTTCAAGGCATCTTTTGGGAACCCAAATTTTCTTCATAGGGGGACCATTCCTGCAGTTAGTTAGCATTCAGTTACCTTGGCACCTTTTTCCATAAGACATGGTGCAGAGGATGATGATTCTGGATCGAAAGTCATCGCCTTGAGTGATTCCTTGAAATCCTCAAACCAGGGATCATGACGAGTTCGATGACCTTCATAGACCTCAGAGAGTCGGTCCCAGATAAGCTTCGCATGGCTAAGATGCATAATGTTCCTGAACTGATTTTGAGACAGACAGGAGCAGATGATGTCCTTCGCCGTGAGGTTCAGAAGAGTGTACTTGCGAATGTCATCAGCCTCCGCCATCTTGCACAACTCAGTAAGACCAAACTCAGTGACGGTCCACAGCTTGCTGTTCATCGCCATGAGGCGCTTCTTCATCATGTCCTTCCACTTGGGATAATCATGACCGTCAAAGATGGGGCATGACACTGTCTTCATTCCTGCGGCCGACATAACTAAAACTCCAGGCGGTTAAACCAAAATCACACAGAACAAGGGAGTACCTTGCTCTGATACCAATTGGAAGTGCGTTAAGTCGATTAGAGGGGGGGTGAATAGGCGTTTTTTACAAATTCGTCACTAAGGAATTTCATGGTGAGGAAATTCCTAAGTCACGAACGACTAGCAGCGGAATAAGTACTCAGATGCAAACATAACAGAACAGAAGCATAGTCATCATGATGAAATGAAAACAAGCACAGAGTACATAAAGCATAAACACAGGATAAGCAGGCTGAAGACACACTGACTGAAGAAATTGAATTGAGGAAATTGATAAAGTCTTCAGTCAAAGTCTTCAAACAGTAGCGATCAAGTACACAACACAGTAATGAAGAAATGAAGGGGTTGAGGAAATAGAACCAGTTAGCTCGGTGAAGACATTGATTTGGTAGACTAGCAACTATTGTGACAGTTGTACGTCTGGTTGGAGCGGCTAGGTATTTAAACCTGAGGACACACAGTCCTAGACACACAGTCCTCATCGTATTCTCCTTGATCTAAGATCACACAGACCTCGCCCAATCACTCGTGGTAAGTCTTCAGGTGACTTCCAAACCTTCACAAACTCAGTCACTCGGCAATCCACAATTTCCTCTTGGATGCTCTAGACCATGACGCCTAACCCTCTAGAAGATCCACAGTCTTCAAAGGTAACAAGCGTCGGATCCACACATGAACAATCTCTTCAGTGATGCTCAATCACTTTGGGTTTGTAGGTGTTTGGGTTTGGGTTTTCCTCACTTGATGATTTTTGCTCAAAGTCCTCGGAGGATGGGATGCTCTCAATGACAAGTGTCAGTTTCTCTCAGAGCAGCCAACCAGCTAGTGGTTGTAGGGGGCGGATATTTATAGCCTAGGGAGCAGCCCGGCATGATAAGACATAAATGCCCTTCAATGATATTATCGTTAGGTGGGTAGATATTTTGGGACAACTGGCGCATAGCACAGCAACGGTCGAAAATTTGGACTCTCAAATTCCTCAGGGCTATCATGATCCTCACTTGTAGGCAATCCGCACAGGTGAATTCCTAACTCCTCAGTCAGAAAAAATTCCTCAAAGACCAGAAGAACTTCGTCTCTGTCACTGAAGAAATTGACTTAACTGTATGAGATTTCCAATGGCTTCACTCGAAGGGATTGGTAGGTGTAGGATTTTGAGTTGAGCATCACGTGGAAACTTTTCCTTAGATTTTCCTCGACCCCCTTTAACAGTACGGTGTTTCCTATGACTCAATAAAGAGAAAATGAAACTACGAAAACAAAAGTCTTCATGCTTCATGTTCCTCGCATGAATACCATGTCTTCAGGGTCACACCAATTTCTTCACTTTCAAAGTCCTCAGAAAGCCAAAGTCTTTAGTTGAATACATTCATTTTTAGGGGTCGACTTTGTCTGTAAATATCAAAATCCTCATAGACTTTTAGACCTGTGTACACTCACAAACGCATTAGTCCCTTAACCTATAAGTCTTCAATACACCAAAATCACTAAGGGGCACTAGATGCACTTATACATGTAGAGCATCGGTTGGTGTAGCGTGAAATGTCATGAAACATCTTGGGCCAAAAGTAGTTCTTGGAGAGCGTAGCAAACATCTTGTTGCATCCAAAGTGTCCCATAAGTCCTGCACCGTGAGCCTCTTTCAAAAGCAACAAACGAAGAGAAGACTCAGGGATACTAATCTTGTTAGCTATCATTAGATAATCATCCTTGATATAATATTGTTCCCAAGTGTTATGCGTAAGACATTTTGCATATGGAATGGCAAATGAAACATCATGCGCATACAAGTCTTTTATGTGCTCAAATCCTATGACATTCAATTCAAGTTGAGTTATAAGCATGCACTTGTGGGAAAGAGCGTTCGCCACAACATTTTCCTTACCTTTGATGTATTTGATCACATAAGGAAGTGACTTGATGAACTCACTCCATTTGGCATGTCGCTTATTCAATTTCGTTTGACCTTTAAGGTAGTTAAGCGTCTCATGATCCGTATTGATGGCAAATTCACGAGGGCGAATATGATGCTCCCACACACGCAAAACTCTCACTAAAGCATATAGCTCCTTGTCATAAATGGGGTACTCAAGTTGCACTCCAAAAAGTTTCTCGCTAAAATAAGCAATTGGGTGCTTCTCTTGCATTAACACACCTCCTATGCCATTACCACTAGCGTCACAATGTACTTCAAAAGTTTATCAAACTTGGGCAATGCAAGCAATGGAGCATGTGTAAGCAAATTCTTAAGCTCATGAAATGCGGTATCTTGGGATGGTCCCCAAACAAATGATGCATTCTTCTTGCTCAATGCGTGCAATGGTGATGCAATGGTCACACAATGGTGCTAAAGTCCTTGACGAATCTAAGATGGAAACCGGCTAAACAAAGGAAACTACACACTTGTAAGTTCGTTGGTTGCGATCAAGTTTTAATAGCACCAATTTTAGCTTCATCTACATGAACACCCATAGAAGATACAACAAATCCCAAGAAAACAAGCTTGTCAACACCGAAAATGAATTTCTCCATGTTAGCATAAAGATGCTCGTTTCTAAGAACTTGGAAAACATCCCTAAGATGCACGACACGATCTTCTAGAGATTTGCTAAACACAAGAATATCGTCAAGGTAAGCCACAACACATATGCCAATTTATTTGCGAATGACATAATGCATCACACACATGAAAGTGCTAGGTGCTTCGGATAAGCCCATAGGCATAACTAACCATTCATACAAGACAAACTAGGTTTTGAAAGCAGTTTTCCATTCATCACCCTCTTGAATGCGAATTTGATAGTTGCCACTTTTAAGATCAATTTTTGAGAAAATTGTGGCTCCGCTAAGTTCATCTAGCATATCATCAAGGAGTGGAATGGGATGCCTATATCGAACGGTGATAGCATTTATGGGACGGCAATCAGAACACATGCGAAAACTACCATCTTTATTAGGCACAAGAATAACCGAAACGGCACAAGGGCTTAGGATTTCACGTACATGCCCATTGTCAATGAGGTGTTGTACTTGCCTTTGTATTTCTTTAGTCTTATCAGGGTTGACGCGATATGGTGCCTTGTTCAGTAAAGGTGCACTAGGTATGAGGTCGATGCGGTGTTCGATGCCATGAATTGGAGGTAGTCCCGGAGGTAGCTCATTGGGAAATACTTCCGTGAACTCTTGCAATAGATTAGACAACACTAGAGGTAGATGATTAGGGCTGTTAGTTCTTGCCGCCTCATCTTTACACACTAGGACATAGTGAATAACGGTCGAGGGGCTCTCACACACTTCTCTCATCTCTCGTTTGGTGGCTAAGAGACTAATTTTTTCTTGTCGCGCATCGTGGAGGCACTCAATTTTGGCTTGTGGCGCTCACTCTCATTTTGGTGGCTCACTTTCTCACTATTCTCTCCATGATGGGTGGATGCTTGCTTGTCGGCGATCACTTGACTTGGAGACATAGTTCGTAGCACATACTCCTTTCCCTTCATATTGAAACTATAGTGATTGGTATGCCCTTTGTGGATGACGCCGCGGTCGAATTGCCAAGGACGTCCAAGTAGAAGGTGGCATACAAACATAGGAGCAACATCCACTCCAAGGTGTCTTCATATCTGCCGATCTTGAAAGAGACTTGAACATTGTGCTCCACTTGAATGGTGCCAGAGTCGCTAAGCCATTGGACCTTGTTGGGGCGAGGCATCTTGACCAATTGTAGCTTGGAACATAGCTCTTCACTTGCCAAGTTGTGGCAACCTCCTCCATCGATGATGACCTTGACGGAACGTCCATTGATGCGCGCTTTGGTGTGGAAGATATGGCAACGTTGGTCTTCGTCTTGTTTTATTGGAGTGTCAAGACCTTGGGGACAACTAGAGCAGGCTCGCATCATTGTTACAGAAGTCTTGATTGTCTTCGTCTTTAGTCACTTGGTGGTGCATGGCCACGTGCTCAAGGGCTTCCATTGCTTCTTCACTCATAGATTCATAGGTGTCGTCGTCATTGGCGATCATGGTACGCCTAGTGTGGCACTCAAATGTTGTGGCCTCGGCCTTGACATGTGAAGCATTTGATGGAACTTTTCTTGACGGTCTCATCCGTTGGAGTAGATGATGCGAAGCCCTCGGCTTGAAGTTGCTTGTAGTAGGAGGATGACTTGAAGATGTTGAGTTTTTCTTGTAACTTGACTTTCCATCGAGGTAGAAGGTGTCGTAGTCATTGAAGCTTGATTGTATGAGCCATAGGTCTTGGATGAGTACTTGACATGCTTGTAGTCGTCTTGCACTTGTTGCTCTGCCTTGGTAGTTTGGTGCACTATCTCGAGGAGGTTTGTGTACGATTGGAAGTCTGCGATCTTCTTGATAGGATGGTTGAGTCCATTCAAGAACCGTGCCATGGTTTGCTCCTCATCTTCCACGACATTGGCTCGTATCATGGCAATCTCCATTTCCTTGCAATACTCTTCAATGTACTTGGTTCCTTGCTTGAGTAATTGCCACTTCTTGAATAGATCTCGACTATAATATGTTGGCACGAAGCGCGCTCGCATGATGTCACAACCCTAGAATTCGATTGCAGATAGTTGCATAAGCATCCATGCATCATGTCTAAATTCTGAAAGTTGAATTGAGGTTAGTTGAAACCCTCAGAAATCACTTCAGAAATAATCAACATTAAAATCTTTCAAATGAGTCCAAGAAAATGTTCCTGTTATTCTATAAAAATATTGGCAAGAGGTAAAATTCAAACCAATATTTTTGGAGTCTCAGAAATATCTATTTCGGGCATTTGAGTTAATCTAATAATTATTTGCATTGGACTTATATTTGTTATATATTAAATATACGTCCAATAATTCTGGAACTTTTTATGTGGTTCTGGATATTTCATATCTAATCCCATAACTATTTTCAGAAGCTACAAAAAAATGATTTGGTCTTAGGACTAAATTAAAACAGACAGAAGAAATAGAAAAGAAAAAAATAGAGAAAACCAGAGAGAGGGAGAGCTTACCTGACGCTTACCTGCAGCCCACCACTGTAGTCAGCCCAACCCAGCAGCGGCCGACTTGCTAGTCGTCTTCAACCCAGCGCCAGAAGGACGTTGGGCGCGTGCTCGTCGCGCACTGGCCACGTGTCGGGCACCTCCTGCTTCCAGCCGCTGCCTCGCCTCCCTGGACGCCTCTCGCGATGCCACGCAGCCCTCTCGACCCTCTCTCACTCTTCCCCGGCCTCGTCCCCTCCTCTGCTCTCTCCCTGCGGCGGCACCGAACACAGTCGTCACCGCCACTCGCTACCGCCGTAGCTACCGTGCTCCTCATGGCCACCCGAAGAGCCCAGGAGCTCCGCCTCGACCACCTATTCCTCCTCGTCGAGCAACGCACTGCGGGAGCCCCTGCAATGCCACCATCGCCGTCGTCTTCAACCTCCAGCGCCCGAGATCGTCGTCGTCGTTCCGGCCACACCAGATCTTCCCCGAGCCGCTGACGACGCCCTCTAGATCGCTGTGAGCTCCACCACCTTTCCCCTCCTCCCCGAGCTTGTTCCTGTCCCCTAGCTGCCTCTTCCACCAAAGCCGTGAGTTCCTCGCCGGCGGCGATGACGCAGACGCGGCCATGGGCACTGCAGCCCGTGTCCGAGCACACCAGTGTGCTCAGCGCGTCTCCGCGAACCCGTAGCCACCAACAGATCACCCTCCCATGCTCTCTAGCACCCAACCCCGACTGCTCCCGACTCCGGCCGCCGCTACGAGCTTGTTTCTGGCGAGCTCCGGCCAACCCAGCTGCTGCCACTTGTTGCAACGGATGCGCGCGAGTCCCAGTGTCCCGTAGCTGCAAACCTAGCTCAAAACCATCACCCATAGTGCAATCCCGAGCAAACTCCGCCGCGGCTTGAGGTTGCCGCCGGCCAAACTCCGGCGTGCCGACGTGGCCGCGTGATTAGTGCTAATCACTGCCAGCTAAACCACCCACATACACTAACAGTGGGCCCCAGGTCATTATTAGTTTCGGTTCAGATTAGTTTTAACCTTAATTAACCCCTGAGACACTGACTGCTGGGTCCCACGCTTCAGGTTTGACCTGGTCAGCCTCAGTTGGTTCGCTGACGTCATGCTTGCACAACGCTGACGCAGTTAATAATTTTTTGGATATAAAATAATTCAGAAATAGTGTAAACTTCAAAAAATCATAGAAATTAATCTGTAACTCCAAATGAAAAGATTTATATATTAAAAATGATCAAAAAAATTCAATCTATCCATCTGTACCATTTTCATGCATGTTAGAACAAATTATAGCTGCTGTTTAGGACCAACCATATAAATGGCATTTGAATATCCACATATGGAGTTTGACTTTGAATCTTGGATTCAAACCAACTCCATTTAACCTGTTGCTAGTTGCATTAGCTCAAATCAAAGCATATTAACATGTCATGATCATGCATCATATTGTGCATTGCATTGATTGTGTTCCTTCTCTATTGCCGGTGGTTGTTCCCTCTCGATAGACGTGTTCCGACGATGAGTTCGACGACACCGATGAAGAGCTATACTATCTTCAGAAGTGACAGGCAAGCAGAACCCCCTTGTTCATTCTGATACAATCCCACTCTATCACTCCTGCTCTCTTTTACTGCATTAGGACAACAACGATTCAACTGTTACATGCTGCGGTAGTTGAACCCCTTTCCTCTGCATGACCTGTCATTGCCACAAGAATAGATGAAACCCACTAGCATGAGTAGGAGTTGTTTGAGCCCTGATGTGCCTACTCATTCATGCTTGTTGTCATGCCTGCTACTGCTTAGAGTTGAGTCAGGTCTCATTCATCGGGGATGAATTGGAATGTGGTGAACATGTGCTACTATTGAGAGCTAAGTGTGTGAACATGATTTGGTAAAGGTAGCGGTGAGAGGCCATGTAGGAGTACATGGTGGGTTGTCTCATTGAAACCGTCCTGAGCAACTGAGTTCTGTGTTTGTGATCCATGAACAGCTAATACCATGCATTGGAATGCTTAAGTGGCCCTCTCGACTTATTCATCGCCTTGATCTCTGTCCAGGAGTTGCAACTAGTTTCTGGTGTTTGTAGGATATGTGTTGGGGCCGTGCTTAGCGCTGACCCTAGGGGTGGGCTATGACGCGGTAGAGACACAAGGCACGGTGTACCGAGATGCCCGTTTGGTGCCTCGGGAACCCTGCTTTCATTGTTTGGGGTCGTGACAGATACCCCGGTCGGATCTCCTTGCGGATGGAACCCGAATAGGCGATAAACCTGGACTAGAGACTTGTGTAGTTAGTCAGGTCATGGCCGACTCCCTCGCCAGGCTTCCGCTTGAAGGTTGCCGAGATACACGACGTGTACATGGTGGTAACTGGCGAGAGCGTGTGTGAAGAAGTACACCCCTGCAGGGTTATGAATGATCTATTCGAATAGCCGCGTCCGCGGTAAAGGACTTCTGGGTTGCCTATACAGTTCATAGACAAGTGAAAGTGGATACTCTAAAATGTGCAAGATAAGCGTGAGTCCTATGGATGTCATTCTCGTAGGGAGACGGGAGCGGATCCATAGTGGTGTATTGATATGGTGAATATGTGGACTCGTGTACGCCACCTCAAAGGAGTTACTTGCAGACATAGTTGACGATAGCCACTGAGTCAAAGCTGGCTTGCTGCAGTTAAACTCCACCACCCCCTTTGTTGGTACTGATGCATATGTAGATAGTTCTGATGTAAGTCTTGCTGGGTACATTTGTACTCATGTTTGCTTAATTTATGTTTTTGCAGACAAACTTCAGTCTCACTAGTAGTTCCGCGTGGACTTCGATGTTTAGCTTGTTACCTCAACTACGATCTTGTACCCTTGGGAGGGTCTTGTAGATAGTCAGGCTTATCAGCCTTTTCATTTGTAGTTGTCTGTACTCAGACATGTTTATGCTTCTGTTTGATTGCTTGTATGCTCTGAATGTTGGGTCATGAGACCCATGTTTGTAATACTTGGCTCCTCGGAGCCTAATGAATAAGTACTTTGAGTTGTAGAGTTTTGTTGTGATGCCATGTTGTATTTGCACATATCGAGCATATTGTGTGTATGATTTGAAATGCTTGGTATGTGTGGGATCCGACAACCTAGTTGTTTATCCTTGGTAGTCTCTCTTACTGGGAAATGTCTCCTAGTGCTTCCACCGAGCCATGGTAGCTTGCTCTTGCTCCGAACACTTAGGCTGGCCGCATGTGTCCTTCTTCGTTCCTGTGTCTGTCCCTTTGGGGAAATGTCACGCGGTGTCTACCGGAGTCCTGTTAGCCTGCTACAGCCCGGATTCTCCGGACTCCTGTTAGCCTAGCTGCTACAGCCCAGGTTCACTCGCTGATGACCGACACGTTCGTTGCTGGGTCATGTATGCCTGTCCCTGTAAGTTAGTGCCACTTTGGGTTTACGACTAGTCATGTCAGCCCGGGTTCTTTGTCATATGGATGCTAGCGACACTATCATATATGTGAGCCAAAAGGTGCAAACGGTCCTGGGCCAGGTAAGGTGGCACCCGTGGGAATACCGTGCGTGAGGCCGCAAAGTGATATGACGTGTTACGTGCTAGATCGGTGTGACTTTGGATCAGGGTCCTGACAGCTTTGGTATCAGAGCCTAACTGCCTGTAGGTTTACCAAGCCAAACTGGTCGAAGTTGAGTCTAGAAATTCTTTAGTTATGTAAGGGAATTGATTGTTGAAGGGAACGTAAGGCTCTTTTTACTTCTTATACCTTATGCCCTTCTGATCCGAGTCATCTTATCTTTCTACGGGGTTAAGGAACTAGGATTTCTCTTCTTTCTATCAGGATCACGTGTTACTAATCCGTAGACTTGTAAGATTAATGAATTCAAGCCTCAGTTCAGTTCCTACTACTTCCATGTGTTGACAGTTGATCTCGGAACCTTGATATTGTGATTCTGAGTGGTTATGCCACCATTTTTGCAGAATGTCCCAAATCTTTTTGAAAATTTACAGCCGTTATGTTGTCTGAGTCATCGTAGGTTTCTTACTAGTCTGATGCACTTGCAAATCCCTTCCTCCCGTTCCTGATGCCCCTTTGGAACAGTTCAACCACACTAATCGGTGAGTTGAGGTGCTTCATTGCCTTAGTATATATGTTGGAGCTATTATTATGACCCTAGGTGTCTTAGAGGATCACATAGTAATCTAGCCATGTTTAGTAACCCCAGTGTGATGATTCTAGCCATCATTCTTGAAAGCATCCCGTGATGCCACTTAGTTAGTAGGCATTCTATTCCTGGGTTCTTGAACCAAGATTCACTCTACTTACTCCCTGTTGATAGTGTTGCTCGTCCCTTTAGGATATTAGTAACCTTGCGATAGACCTCGAGGTCCATGGTATTTTCCTCTTCCAAATACCATGAACTACTTATGGCAGAAGTTCCTCGTTGAACCGAAAGATCACAACCAAAGTGCTCTTGATGAGTTCTCGATTCTATGTGATGACTCTGCCAGTTCTACCTTTCTACATGGGTTATCCGTAAGAAATATGTTGAAATTGTTCGACATACCAATCTATGCATCCACAGCTCAGAAAATCGTATGTTCCTTTGAGTTGTCCCTCTTTAGTTGTTTTCTGACCTTCGTCTATCAATTGATAGTCAGGAGTAGTTGTGCATTCGTGTTCATCGATGCCTTTTACTCTTGTGGCCCGTAAAGCCATTCTATTCTAGAATGACTAGGAGAAACAAACTCCAGTACCTTATCCATTTCCAGGATTGGGTCAAAGCAGTTGTAATCCGCAGATCAAAATGCCAATCCAGTTTTTGTTCTGTTCTACCTTGGGGTATTGCCATCTTTATGTCGGGATTGTCATGAGAATTGCACCACCTCTTATGAATTCTTGACGCAGTGATACTTCTTGCCATCATTGTTCATTCCTCGGTTCCGTGTTATTGTAACCGAAATGCCGACAAGTGAATCGTGATGTGTGAAATCAATATTCCTAGCAACTCCGTTGCTTGGTAGTTAATGGACAATAATTTCATTCTTAGCGTTTTGGTTACTGAATCATCGTTTTCTAAGATTGATACTGCCACCTAGTCCATTTTCCCTGGTGCACCCCTCGATCAATGAGTTAGGATTGTAACAATCCTTTGCTCTTTTGGTCATATCGTCTTGCCCTGAAAAGCAAGATTGCTCTCGAGCTTAGTAACATATCGGTGTTTCGTGATTTTCCTAATATCTTCTCGGAAGTATCACCGGGTTGTCCCCTGACTGTTATGTTGAGCTCGTGATCAAGTTGGTTTTCTTGTAACCAACCCTTCTCCAAGAATCTGTGTTGCATACCCCTGAGCTAGTTGGTTAAGCTAAACAACAACTTGGACAGTTGGAAGATAAAAGCTTGTCCGACCTAGCTCATCACTAAGGGATGTCTTGTATGTGTGTTGAAGGAAGATGGTATTTTCATCGATTGACCCTCGAGATCAGTTAATGGCACTACAAAAAAGACACATCCGTGACATTTGGGGCCGAACGAAATTTTTTCTGTCATACATATGACACTTCTATGACGATAATTGTGACAAAACCCGGTATCATCATAGATGTGGTGGGCTCCTACTTCTATGACAAAAAATCATGATAGAAAATGGGCTTTTCATCACAGGCAGGCGGGGCCTTGTTGCATGACATTCTTTGGGCCATCCATGACGGGAAAAACCGTGGTAGAAGCGAGGGGGAGGAAAATTTCTGCGAGTTGCCGGTTACGGTGGGAGGTCGGGGGCCGAGCGATGCGCGTTTCTCTCGTACGTACGCGCGTGTGTGCGAGGCGTTGGCTCTAACTGAACCCGGGCGAGGCGTTGGGCTCTAACTGAACCCGAGCGATTGCACTGCAGGCTACGCGTTACTGAACCCGAGCGATCGATCGATGGCTGTTAACTGAACCCGATCAACATGACCCCCGTTTCGACCGTAGGAGGTCCGTTTCCTCCGTTTTGCGGTACGCCACACCCCTCCCGATCAACATGACCCCATCCGAACGTAGGAGGTCCGTCTCCTCCGTTGTGCGGTACGCCAGGCCTCGTTTCCATCGCCTGTTCCGTCCAAGCCCTCCCGATGAACATGACCACGCATTCCGTTCTGACCCGGCCGGTTGGCTCCCCATGAACACGACGACGACGCTATTTCTCTGTTCCGACCCAGCCATGTACGTATGCGCGAGTAGGCGTTCGAGACCCCGCCCGTATGTACACATACGTGGCCGTATTTTCTTTCTTGCACCCTGGCCGCTATACGTACGTGTACATGCTACGTGCGCGCCTCTACTACGACACGTGCGCGCCTCTACATTGACCAGTATATATGTACGTGCACATTCGTGACTAGAATGACAACGCTATGTACGCTTCGACCAGGTGGGTCCTGACTGTCAGGCACTTCCTTGCTTGCAAAGATGTAGCTGGTGGGTCCCAGCAGTCAGGGGGGCAAATCGTTTGTTTTTTTGCCCGAACGCACTTCCTTGCGTGCGAAGATGTAGCTGGTGGGTCCCAGCAGTCAGGGGGGAAACTTTTCTTCATGAAATACGGTGGCCCGTCCGGTGGGTCCTAGCTGTCAGGTGGAGGAATAATTATATTGCGCGTAATAAGGAGGCACTTCCTTGCGGCCGCCGTGGACCCGGTATCGACCTCTCCACGCCAAGATACTCTTCCGATGGAAGTCGGTCGTTGACCACATTGACCACGCTGCGCCGTGAGCACCACGGCGGTGGACGACGGCGAGGCCTAGGAAGGGCACGATGCGGAGACGGGAAGACGCAAAAGTGGATGCCCACGCGAAGAGGAGTACGAGGGTGAGGCTACCGTCGCCGCAGAATAACAGGGGGTGTGGGTGAGTAGAGGGATGGCCTGGCCAGCGGTGGGAGTAGTAGGGGGCGGTGAGGCCTCCGCCGCATCGCAGCCGGCCATGGGAGGCAGGAGCACGAGGCACAACCGGCACTGGTTTGGGCGGCTGGAGCAAGAAGACCAGAGGTTGAAGAAGCACTACGACCGTTGGATGGACATCGTACGATCACTGGAGCTAGAATCATGCATATTGACTAAGTTGACAAAGCCCTCCGTCCCTGTCAACTTAGTAGGCCCACAAGTCAGCCTGCCACTATACTGGGTCCCAGCTAATAGGCGGAGTATTCATTTTTTTGTGCGTAATAAGGAGGCACTTCCTTGTGTGTGAAGATAGCTGGTGGGTCCGATATGTCAGCGGAGGGCACGTTTTTTTGCGAAATACAGAGGCCCTTCCGGTGGGTCCCAGATATCAGGTGGAGGAATAATTATTTTGCGCGTAATAAGGAGGCACTTCCTTGCTGCGGCCGTGGACCCAGCTGTCAGCCTCTCCACGTACAATCCACGTCCGATGGAAGCCGTTCCTTGACCATGTTCACCATGCCGCGCCGAGAGCACCAGGGCGGTGGACGACGGCGAGGCCTAGTAAGGGAACGACACAGAGGCAGGGAAGACTCGGCAGTTGTTTCCCACGCGGTGGGGAGTACGACTGTACGAGGGGTTACTAGTTCGTGTGCCCTCGCCAGAGAATAACAACAGGTGTGGGTGAGTAGAGGGATGGCTAGGCCAGCAATGGGAGTACGGTGGGGTGGTGAGGCCTGCTTTCGGCAGACAGCTTGGCCATGAGGAGGAGGGCGAGCAGTCCCGGGCGCTTGTTTGAGCGGCCGGAGCAGGAAGAGCGAAGATTGAAGAAGCACGACGGCCGTTGGATGGACATCAGTCGGTCACTGGAGCTAGAATCGTTCATATTGACTAAGTTGACAAAGCCTCGGTCCCGTCAACTTAGTAGGCCCTAAGTCATCCTCCCACCGTGGTGGGTTCCAGCTAGCGGGGAGTATTCATTTTTTCATGCGTAATAAGGAGGCACTTCCGGTGGGTCCGAGCCGACAATGGGGTGGGACGTTTTTTTGCAAAAGACGGGAGTCCGTCCGGTGGGTCCCAACAGTCAGGGGCAAACATTTTTTTCGCGAAATAAGGTGGCCCGTCCGGTGGGTCTCAACAATCAGGGGGAAACATTTTTTCCACGAAATACTGGTGGCCCGTCCGATGGGTCCCTGCTGTCAGGTGGAGGAATAATTATTTTGCACATAATAAGGAGGCACTTCCTTGCGGCTGCCGTGGACCCAGCTGTCAGCCTCTCCACGTATAGTACTCTTCCGATGGAAGTCGGTCGTTAACCACATTGACCATGCCGCGCCGAGAGCACCAGGGCGGTGGACAACGGCGAGGCCTAGGAAGGGGACGATGCGGAGCCGGGGAAGACGCGGCAGTGGATGCCCACGCAGAGAGGAGTATGAGGGTTCACTGGTTCGGCTGCGGTGTGAGGCTGCCATCGTCGCAGAATAAAAGGGGGAGTGGGTGAGTGGAGGGATGTCCTGGCCAGCATTGGGAGTAGTATGGGGACGATGAGGCCTCCGCGGTAGCACAGCCGGCCACGGGAGGCAGGAGCATGCGGCATGACCGGCGCTACTTTGGGCGGCTGGGGCAAGAAGACCAGAGGTTGAAGACGCACTACGGCCATTGGATGGACATCGTTGACTACGTTGCGCCGAGAGCAGCAGGGCGGTGGATGACGGTGCGGCCTACGAAGGGAACGACACGGAGCCGGCAAAGACACGGCAGTGGCTGCCCACGCGGTGGAGAGTACGAGGGTTGACTGGTTCGGCTGCCGTCGCCGGAAAATAACAGGAGGTGTGGGTGAGTAGAGGGTAGACAGGCCAGGATGCGAGTATGATGGGGCTGTGAGGCCTACCCGGCAAAGACCGCCGCCACGGAGGCGGGAGCAAAGCGGTTCCGACGGCGCTGGTTTGGGCGGTGGCAGGAAGATCGAGATCGAAGAAGACGATTGCCGTTAGATTGACATCTAACGGTCGACGCTGGTAGAGTCGATTGTTGACTAAGTTTCTTTTTAAGAAACCTTGTGTAGGCCCACAAGTCAGCCTCCAAATCTGTGGCGCACAACATAAAGCCCATTTGCTATTTTTTATAATTTGCAGCCCATTTGCTATTTTTTATAATTTGCAGCCCATTTGCTAATTCTTAAGTAATTTATTACAGCCCATTTTCTTCCCAGGACCACGGTCAAAAAGTTCAACCTTATTTTGCATATTTTGGTGGAGTCCAAACTGTTGTAATCCTGAAATGATAAACATTTTTTAAAGAACTTATTGATTTGCCAAAAAAATCGTTTTGTTTTTGTAAGCAAATAAGACGTCGGACAATTGAGTTGGTTTAAGGGAAAACCAATGGTAAAAAATCAGCTGGGTGGGAAAAACAACAAAAATAAGGATGTAAATATGAAAAGGGAATTTTATGTGTTTTCAATATAATGATACGTGTATATGAACTAGTAAAACTATAGGTAGAGATTAGAAAACAGATGTAGGACATGCGTTTCAAGAGGAAAATAGAACTGGGCCGTGTGTTTGATTCAAAGAAAAACTGCTGCGGATGTTGTAAGACAAAATATAACTAACGTCATTTGGCGGGCCAGAGGCCAGTAGATACCTGCTGGATCTTTGTGCCCCGTTGTCGTCATGGGCTGGGCCTGTTAAAAACAAAACCAACCCTAGGCAGTCTACAGCCCAGTTGAAACTTGCTCGACCTGAAAAAACAATATACGTGCTCAATAAACGAGAGAATTCTACAAGCACAGACTGATAACTGGGATGCAGCACAGATATTTTTTTATCGTGATAATAAGTGCATGCACTTGTTTCGAAAAAACTGCAGAACTGGGAATTCGAACGGCGGGTGCTTATGCTACCCATCAAATAAAAATCAGGTGCCTGAGAATTCATTTCGAAACAAATGATTCATCTTTATATCCACGTCGACCCTCGGCATGATGGTTGGAAGCAAATGCAAGTTCATACCAAAAGATCGTTAACAACAATACCAACTTGCGGACGACAAAGTAGTACAACTACCAATACCAAACTAACTTATAATATTTTTACTCCCGGCCCTAGTGTTAAATGCAGTAGAAAATCTTGCAGAGGACCAGCTCCGCTCCTTCTCTTGCCCTGTGTCCCCAAGGTGGTACTGGTTCATCACCCGATTGGTCCTCTCGCTGGTCGAAGTTCTTGTTGGTGTGCAGCACTGTAACCTTTTTGCTGCCCGTCTGCCGCCATTGACCATCACCGCAAGGTATTGCCGGTCTTGTGCCACATCGCGTGCATGTCGTGACTCGACCAGTATCTTGCAACGCGTCCACGTGCCCCCTTTTGAACGCCTGGAATTGTGCCGAAGAAATGCTTCCTTAGGCCACTCAAAGGTGATACCCGCAGATTGTAGAATAAAGGTTTTAGTGTACCTAGTTGGTATTTTCATAACATCTTTGGCATGTTGCGCCACTTGTTTCACTTTTTATTAATCACAAATTGTAATTGCTTCACCAGGTCTGCGTCTAAAAAGAAAAATAGAGCTATAAAGAAAGGAATATGTTTGTGCAAGTAGACGGCCGATCATTGTCTTACCTGGAAGTTTCTCAGGTTGGGTGTAGCATATGCCATGCTCGCTGTCGATGGTTGGTATGAACAAATCGATGAGAGACTGAAATCTCGTACAAGACTCACTTTGGCCTCAAGGTGCTCGATCAGCTCGATCCGTGGATCGAACTTTATGCCAGCCGCAAGATCGGCCAATCCTTCTTCGACTTGCATCGGTAATTCCAGTTATATGGTACTCAATGTATGATCAATTGACTGTTTTAAGTGAATGATGAAAGATTTCGACTGATAAGTGGTACTCCAAATCTGAAGTCCAGAATACCCGCACATGCCGCATGGATTCTTGTGTCACCTCACGCGCAGCGTGTTGTCATGTCAATTCAATGTGTGGACATGATGAATAATTTGACCGACGTATACTAGTACTGCTACTGTACTACTTACTAGTCGTATTTAGTGTCACAATTTATACATAGGTTTAACTAACAAGTACGCACTTGAAGCCTACTTGAAGCCTAACTGATATATATATATATATATATATATATATATACATATATATATATATATGTATATGTGGCTTCTGCACAATATCTCCATCATCATTATCAGTACATCCTAAACAGGGGAGTTAGGATGCACTTGATCCCAGGAAGGTATCTATCCTTCAAACCAGAGGAGTGCTTCAAACTAACAACAGTACATAATATCCAACAAAAGAGGGTCGTGCTACAAAGCAGTAATACATGGCTCGATCTAGATATCATACGAATCAAGTTGTGCATATTTGTTGTTGGCATGAACCACATCACCGCATGTCGGGTTTGCAAAAGCCATCCATCGCATGGAAGCTTGATGCCTTTCACACACTGAAGATTATCTGGTAACAAGCTGTCTCGACGAAAATCTGGATATGGTGATTCATGAAACCCATGGTATGATGTGTAAACACAGCCCCCCTCGCGAATGGAAGTTGCATAGCACATTAATCATCGCCAGTGATATGATCGATGATTGGTTGGATGATCGGATAATTGAGCCCGAGGAACAAGGAGTGGTTGCCGAGGCTGTAAACCCGCCTCCAGTTGAATACGCTTGGCCCAACAAAGCTGGGATCTTTCTCGAACACGAAGCAGCCATAGCCATCAATGTCACGAACGCCCCATGCATTGTACTGCATGTGGTTTGATGTAATGTTTTGGTTAATTTGGTACATGCGAATGAGCATCAAATGACCGCCGTCAGTTGAACGAGCGATAAACCAGCACTCATCGGCTGGTATGATTCCAGGTCCTGGAATCATGAAGGCCAGCGCATTTGCGTCTGCTGCAACAATTCAAATTGGAGACCAAAAGGACAAAAATAGGCAATCATGTTCAGAGTATGTGTGGAATTAATATTATTATAACAATGACACATATCATAGACAGAGAATTGCAATGCCGTGGTCATAATCATACCCCAAGTTAAAAAATAAGCCAATGGCTTTCATATTCTAGCAACATGTCATGGTTCAAACATCATGTAACAATGAGAGGAAAACAGCTATGACAACGCCTACTCATATTCTACCATAGCACTTGCTACTACTATTCTCATATCAACTCTAAGTAATAACATGCGTTGTTATAAAAATCTTGTAAACGAGAGTAACATATAGCAATCATGATGTTATGCTCATAATATGTATATTAACAATCATTAGATGCCAATTTTTCTCATATCAACTCTAACAATTGGCCGTATGCATCGCTCTGATGCAGAGGCCGGGGAGACCCCCTTTTCGGAAAAAAAACTCTAACAATAACATGTGTGGTCATAAAAATCTAGGAAATGAGAGGAACATATAGCAATGATGTGGTTATAGACATGCTATGCATTCTAAATTTGTAACAGATGAACAGGCAATGATTCATAAGGTAAAGATGAGATGAGATAGAACAATTACACGATGATAGATTCCACCAGTATAGGCAGCCAATCTGCAAGGCCGATCACAGAACGATGCCATCATGCACTATAGCATCGCATGTAAATGTTGCCTCAACAGATTGATGATGAGCCATAACCATGTATGGCAACCGGATTCCAGATAGACTAATCCCATGTTGAACAAGGCAATGAGCTTGTGATCCATGTAGTCTTCTGATGGTGTGGGCACTTCGCAGATTACAACTTTCTGCAAACAAAGGTCGAGCCAAAAGCTTGACGCGTCTCGTGCATAGTATGCAGGAGTGTTCGGCGGGCCGCGAGGCTCGATGGCGGTGGTATCCAACGATGGAAGGTGATCTCTCGCTGGGTGTAGATATCCATGAGACGCCACGGACTACCGGTGTGGTGGATGAGGACGATCCGATTGGCCTTCATGCCCGCCTTGAGTGGCGCGCATGAAGGACAGGTGGACGGGTAGTGGTAGCATGTCGAGGGGCACCACGGCAACCTCCGTAGGATCGTCAGAAGTCGGTGTCTGGGCCACCTGCGAGGATCGGGCATCGCAAGCAGGGTGTCTTGAAAAGAGCCGGCGGTTGCATCTGAGTAGACGGTACAAAGACACCGAGCATGCGGCCGAATAACGGTGTTGAGTAGGTCCATACGACTACAGATCTGCTCCAAGAGAACATCGGGGAGGGAATTCCAATCGCGGCTCTGCGTGTCAGTCGGTTCTGCCATTGGGGTTTTCGGTGCCTGCGAGCCAGCGGGGAAGTGGATTCGGGCGAGCGAAGAAGCTTCTCCTCGTGTGGCCGAGCAGTGAGCGGGGGGATATGGTACGCGCGAGCTACCAAGGAAGATGGCGCGAAGCGGCGAAAGCCGTGAGCGGGGTAAATGGTGTGTGGCCGACGATGGGAAGAGAGGAGGAAGAAGAAGAGAGGAGGAATAAGAGTGGAAGACGGGGAAGAAAGTGCATTAAATCTCAATTCTACTAGTACTACTACCAGGATATAGGCACCGTCCTTCGGAGTGTAAATATTTACATCGATGGCATGTGGGTCTACCACAAGGGGGCCCATATGTCAGTTAATGGAGGACAGAGTTGCGTAGGCGTATTTGCGGAAGCGTGCTCTACTGGCAAACATGATGGCGATCGGGTAAGGCTGATTTAGTAACACCAACACGCTGGTTCAGCTTATTAATTACGTGTCCCATCTGCTGCAGCGTGTATTGTCACTTCACTGCAAAGACTAGTTGAATAGTTCTCTCTGACCGAGATGGGGAATAATGGATCGTGAGGACTTCCTTTCTAAAGTATCCCTATGCCTCTACGCTCACTTCACTCATTTTGCTCCGTACCTAGTCACCTGTTGAAATCTATAGAAAGACAAATACTCCGTATTTGGGAATAGAGGGAGGCTTTTACTCCGTACTATTTGGGAACAGAGGGAGTATCACCATATGGAGGGAACAGAGGAAGCTTGACATATGAACATGTCAATGGGAGGGAGTAAGCCCCACGCATGCATGCATGCATGCAACATGCAACACTCACACGTACTCCACATGGACGCACGCAACACTCACGCACCCATGCGACACACAGCACACGACGCAACACACACGCTCACGCTCAAGTGCTCAACCTACTCCCTATGTCCGTGAAAGAATGTACATTTAGAGATTTACACATTGACCAGGGTATAATTAACGCCCAAAAGTAGCAGACTTATGTGTGCATGCGACCATTGAGATAAGAAGATTAAATGAAGGCCATTGCATGCTGTAATTAAGGATAGACATGTAGCCTATACCTACAGCACAAGTTGGTGCATTAGTCAATCAATATCGATTTAGATTAAAGGCTAAATGCATTGGAAGTGTAGATGTACATCATATACTACTACACTCTTTGTTTTATAGCCAATGTACACTCTTTGTTGGAAGACTGAGGGAGGACACGTGCATGCACTCACATACACAGCCAGGTTCGGGCGCAAAGGTTGGACTCGTGTCGCGCCTGCGTAAAGTTTTGTTTAACTGATTTCTTTGCTCGCCAACCGGCAGTGGGACCCAGAAACCAGGTGACAATTTAACCATTCAACAAAGTGCCACGTCGACTATGTGGACGGTCAGTAGGGTGCAATACGGTGCTCTATGATGAGCTAGTGATCGTATAATCAACGCAAAACTATATATAGTGACCGTAAAGAGCGTATTGTTACATACGTTGACCGCCAATGTATATTTCTCGTTTCGAATTAAGCCATATTAATCGGAAATGACGCAGTATGGACTACTACTAGTACTAGTACTTCTTTGATGTGTCCCGTCAACTCGCCGAACGAGGAGAAGCTTGCTTACTACGCCTCTCCCTACCACGCTGTGGTTCGCAGGACGAGGAGAGGGTTTTGACTACAGCGCCTCTCCTCTCCCTCTCCCTCTCCCTCCTCGCCCTCGCCCTCGCGGTGGACGTGCGATAGTTCAATCGGTGTCGATTGCTGTAAGCATATTGTACTGTAGTATCATCATTGTTGGACCTTCCAAGAGGCGAAGAGCCAGTACAAGGTTCACACGAGTACGAACTGTTGAACCTCCCAAGAGGCAAAGAGCCAAGCGCAAGGTTTTATAGGAGTTGTCGTCCTAGTAGGAGTGTACTACAACTATAGCGAACAATGCTACTGTATGATGCCGCCACGTCACGTATATCCAAAGTTGTGCCACCTTTTTTTCTCAAAGAGCGTGTTGGAGCCCGTGCAACAACCACACAAGTTGCACGTACACATAACACATTTACTAGTAATAAATTCTAAGGGACAAATGCCAGTATGCCACACAAGTTCATCTCCAGTTCATGTGATAATTTTGTGCACGACTAGTCTACATATATTCACAGCACTACCATTCACAATTACCGTACTCCACTTACACGTTATAGATGGGCTACATGTCCTCCTCCAGGTTCCAGTCCCAGGTGTTCTTCATGGATGGCACGATCCATAGTGGTGGGCAACGGGAATCATTGTCACAGCTTTCTAGTCCGGTTCCACACGATGGAGACTCATCCAAGCCGAAGCGGCATAAATCGTGGATATGTGTCCCAAAGATGTCGCTCATCCGCGGTGCGCATCAAGACACAACCATGCTTCATGAACGGCAGGCCTTCCGTGTCGTGCACGAAAGGTGGCATCCGCTTCACAATGGGGTAGTTGTCCCTGATGAAAAGCGAGTACTCTCCAAGAGTGTTCCTCGGCACCCACGTAGCATCACAGGGGTCGAACTCAGCGCCGTTCATTTGGTACACGCGGCATCCCAGATCTGTACACATGGTGACGTACATAGTCAAGGTCCATGCATAATAATGTTGTGCTAAAATATGGCGGTCAGTAATATTGTGCATCAAATAGTACTACTCCGGTATAGAGGAAGTAAAAGAACTGGCTTATTATATATAACCACTCTTGGCTACATGGATGAGATAGTAAGACATGGAAAAACAAAAATGGTGGCAGCTAGTGGGTTCAAGTCTTCAAGGGCCTAGCTAGCTATACGCGTCCTCCAAGGTAAAAAGTACTCCTACTAGTACTACTAAGTATACTACTAGTACAATAATGAAAGAGAAGGTGAGAGGGTTAAAATGGATTACCTGGGTAGATGGTGATGGTCCGATCGTGGTAGATTGTGTGACCATGTTGCACATTAGTGGTACCATGGGTAACGACTGCTATGATAGTTGATCCCAATATGCCAAAGTCAGCTACAAGGTTCCAGGTTATACCGAATCGCAGATGCAAATGCACATCCATGATCGGCGATCTTATTTTGATAGGGGGATGACTGGTCCCTACAAAATAATGGAGTACCGTTAGGGATGCAAATGATGGTTTGTGCATTCCGTTTGTAATCTCCCATACCGTAGGATGGCAACTAGATGAAACAAGTCCCCTGGCTTGTCACCGCGAAGATGCGGCCTAGATGGCGCACGGCGTCTTCGAACGTGTAGGGGTACAAATCTGCCACCGCCAACATGCGCCAGCCTCTGCCGTTACTACCTCTTGCATTGATGGCAATCCTTATGTCGAACACCGCGATGAGATAGTGATGACCCACAAGTATAGGGGATCTATCGTAGTCCTTTCGATAAGTAAGAGTGTCGAACCCGACGAGGAGCAGAAGGAAATGATAAGCGGTTTTTAGCAAGGTATTCTCTGCAAATACTGAAATAAGTGGTAACAGATAGTTTTGTGATAAGATAAATTGTAACGAGCAACAAGTAACAAGAGTAAATAAAGTGCAGCAAGGTGGCCCAATCCTTTTTGTAGCAAAGTACAAGCCGGAACAAACTCTTATAATAGGAAAAGCGCTCCCGAGGACACATGGGAATATCGTCAAGCTAGTTTTCATCACATTCATATGATTCACGTTCGGTACATTGATAATTTGATATGTGGGTGGACTGTGCTTGGGTGCTGTTCTTACTTGAACAAACATCCCACTTATGATTAACCTCTATTGCAAGCATCCGCAACTACAACAAAAGTATTAAGGTAAACCTAACCATAGCATGAAACAAGTGGATCCAAATCAGCCCTTTCGAAACAACGCATAAACTAGGGTTTAAGCTTCTGTCACTCTAGCAATCCATCATCTACTTATTACTTCCCAATGCCTTCCTCTAGGCCCAAATAATGGTGAAGTGTTATGTAGTCGACGCTCACATAACACCACTAGATGCTAGACAACATAAATCTCATAAAAATATCGAATCTAATACCAAATTCACATGACTACTAATAGCAAGACTTCTCCCGTGTCCTCGTGAACAAACGTAACTACTCACAAAGCATATTCATGTTCATAATCGTAGGGGTAATAATATGCATAAAGGATCTGAACATATGATCTTCCACCAAGTAAACCAACTAGCATCAACTACAAGGAGTAATCAGCACTACTAGCAACCTATTAGCACCAATCCCGGACTTGGAGACAAGAATTGGATACAAGAGATGAACTAGGGTTTGCAGATGAGATGGTCCTGGTGAAGATGTTGATGGAGATTGCCCTCTCCTAATGAGAGGAGCGTTGGTGATGACGATGGTGATGATTTCCCCCTCCCGGAGGGAAGTGTCCCCAGTAACAGCTCATGGGAGCCCTAGATTGGTTCCGCCTCGTGGCGGCGGAGTCTCGTCCCGAAAGGTTGCTTCTGATTTTTTTTCTCATCGAAAGACTTCATATAGGAGAAGATGGCCATCGGAGAGCCACTAGGGGGCCCACGAGGTAGGGGGGCGCGCCCCAGGGGGGGCGCCCCCACCCTCGTGAGCAGGGTGTGGGCTCCCTGGCCTTCATCTTTGGTGATGATTTTTCTTTATTTATTTTATGATATTCCGTGGAGTTTCAGGACTTTTGGGGTTGCACAGAAAAGGTCTCCAATATTTGCTCCTTTTCCAGCCCAGAATTTCAGCTGCGGGCATTCTCCCTCTTCATGTAAACCTTGTAAAATAAGAGAGAATAGCCATAAGTATTGTGACATAATGTGAAGTAATAGCCCATAAAACGATAAATATCGATATAAAAGCATGATGCAAAATGGACGTATCAGATAGTAATCATTGTAGCCGCGTCGCTTTGTCGGCGAGTACGCATTGCTATCTTCTTCAATCTCATGTAGGCATCATCATACGTATTCAAGCCCAGCCAGCCGGAAGGCCGATCCCAATGGTGGAGAAGGGGTCTACCAGAACGGCCGCACTGCTGTGGATGTTGTGCAAAATGATGGTGGTATCCGGCCGGAGGTATGCAAGCCAATCTTTGTTGGCACCGACCCAGACTTATATATAAGACGGTGGGCAGCGCAGAAATGACGGGATGGAAATGGAATAACTAAGTACTACATGATCAAACTCCATTACTGACCTGCTCATCGGACAAAATCTGACTACCTCTCAACGTCGGCAACTCTAGCGGAGTCAACGTGCAACCATGGCCAGGGAGCGGTGGACTGTTCGAATGATTGTCCCATAAAAGAACCTTCTCCTCGAGGACGCATGGAAGACCAACAAGCATGGCCTTTTCCCAAGCATGTTTAAGAAGCGTCTTGAAAAAGTTGGTGCAGGAAGCACCGAGTCTTGCGGCGGTGAGGATGTCGGAGCGGCGTGCGATTTCTCCCAGAGGATCGTCATCCAAGGTCTCCCAGCCCCGACAAGGAGGAGAACCGCCTGGCGAATCCATGGGAGCAGCGACGAACTGCCTTCTCTTGGGAGGGGAACTTGCGATGAGGTGATAAGAGCGTAGTAAACGCATGTCCTCGTCCCTTCCAACTGTAGATCGTTCCTCAGCGAAGGGGTGAGGCTATTATTTACTACTACTAAGTACTAGCATTGTGGAACGTTATGGGATTGCATTATACTGTAAATAATAGCACTAGTAAGAAATTTTTGGCACTAGGTAGTAGTTTTTGGCGTGGATTAAGAAATTTTGGGTATGTTTTTGCCATTTTTTGTACATGCCAAATAGTGTCAAAAAACGTCTTACATTATGTGACGGAGGAGTACGATTCGTCATCAGAGCAAAGATTACTAGTACTACTTTTCTCAACTAGTAGTGCGATGTACTGTACTTCTAGTCTAGTCTACTAGTTGTATAGTGCACCAATTTTGAACTCTTTAATCTCAGGGCCAAGGAGCTACAGTTGGAAGTGGAGGGTACTACTGTTCTCTAGAACCATCGCTGTACTATCAATGTAGGGGAAGTACACCTGCGTAGTGGCCTAGTGGGTACTCTCGGTGCTCTATTCAGCCGCTCCTCTCATGTAGCTGGCCTACTCAGCCGCTCCTCTCACGCACACACTAGAAGCCTGTTTATCAGCTACGGTTATTGCGGGGGAAGAACATTTGAGTTATTTGATACAGCGAGACTAGGCTTTTCGCTTCCATTTGTGTAGGTGTAATGGATCTCATCAAACTTTATTAGTAGTTCCTTCTTTATGAATGTGATGAAGCAAAGCTTTTGCCTCCGTTTCAAAAAAAAACACGTCAAGAGGAATTTCTTTTATAGTAGAGCCGATAATGGAGTGAAGTCCATGCGTGTAAAGCCACAAGCTATAGAGTAGTAGTAGATTTTGTCATGAAGGTATCATGATTAATCTCATAACAACAACATATATAGATTTTTTATATGATTACTTATGTTCAAGTGATGACCTTTTCACAATGCAAAAGTATGAATCAGAAACCTTATTGGGCACCAACAAATTATAACCTCAGTCGTTGAAGCAATTTGCAATTTGTCATAACATCGGAAAGAGTCTATGTCAGAGCTTAAAAGCAAGTCCACATACTCAACTATCACTTAGTCCTTCATAATTGCTAGCACTCACGCAATACTTGTGGTTACGGAGTTTTAATCCGACCACGTAGAAAGATAGGGGCTTATAGTTTTGCCCGCAACCTTTTACCTCAAGGGTAATGTCAACAATAACACATCATTCTCCCCTATATACCAATAGATATATATATATATATATATATATATATATATATATATATATATATATATATATATATATCATGTTCTTTCCAACATGCTGGGCTTGCCAAAGGATAAAATGAAAAGGAAAGGTGAAGATCACCGTGACTCTTGCATAAGGTAGAGGATAATAATAAAAGATAGGCCCTTCGCAGAGGGAAGCAGAGGTTGCCATGCGCTTTTATGGTTGGATGCACAAAATCTTAATGCAAAAGAACATCACTTTATATTGCCCCTTGTATGTGGAACTTTATTATGCAGTCCGTCGCTTTTATTACTTCCACAACAAGTTCGTACAAAGCTTATTTCTCTGCACTAATAAGTCATGCATATTTAGAGAGCAATTTTTATTGCTTGCACCGATGACAACTTACTTGAAGGATCTTACTCAATCCATAGGTAGATATGGTGGTAACTCATGGCTAAACTGGTTTAAGGGTATTTGGAAGCACAAGTAGTATCTCTACTTGGTGCTAAGAATTTGGCTAGCAGGAGGGGGAAAGGCAAGCTCAACATGTTAGAGGATCCATGACAACATACTTTATCTCAGATATAAGAAAACATAACTCATTATGTTGTCTTCCTTGTCCAACATCAACTCTTTAGCATGTCGTATTTTAATGAGTGCTCCCAATCATAAAAGATGTCAATGATAATATATCTATATGTGAAACCTCTCTCTCCTTATTACTTCCTATTAATTGCAACAATGACCAAAGCTATATTTGCCAACTCCCAACAACTTTTAATCATCATACTCTTTCTATGTGAAGTCATTACTCTCGATAAGATCAATGTGAACTCTTTGTTTCTTTTTATTTTTTTCTTTTATTCACCCAAGATCATGGCAAAATAATCAAGCCCTTGACTCAACACTAAACTTTATTATATATAGCTCACGGACTCGATTACATAGAGGGATCATAAAGCAAAACTCAAAACTAGATCATGCCATAAGCTTTATTCTACTAGATCAAGATACTACTAATAGGATCGAACTAAGAAAACGGTAAAGATAGGAGTTGTGATGGTGATACAATACCGGGGCACCTCCCCCAAGCTTGGCAGTTGCCAAGGGGAGTGCCCATACCCATGTGATTATATCTCCTTCTTTGTCGGTGATGGTGGAGGTGATGGATAGTCGCACATCGAGCGTAAGAGGTCCTCCAGCTTGCGGATAATGCCCTTGAGTGCAACAATATGCTCCCTCAACAAAATATTTTCACTTGTGAGATACTTGTTTTGAATACGAGCTAACTCAATCATCTTGAAAGCTTCGATTTCAATTGGGGTGAGAAAGTTGTGATCAAATTGGAGAGTGTCTTCCACTGCCGGAGCTTGGTCCTCCGTGGCCTTCTTGATCCCTTCATCCTTGTTGATCTCCATGGGTTCTTCCCTTTTCTGCTCTATCTTCATTAGCCAAGCATCTTTGTCACCATTGTCAGAGGAGGGGGACGACATGATGCCTGGCTTTGACAACTCTGACAGAAAACAGCTCGAAACAAGAACAGGAGATATTTGCGTGATACAGGAGTCAAAACCTTCGGGAGAATATATAATGAATTTTTACCGACCAAAATATGTATCGTGCAAGAAAACGGAGTCCAGAGGGCACACGAGGTGCTCACGAGGTAGGGGGGGCGCCCTCCACCCTCGTGAAGGCCTCGTGTCCTTCCTGGACTTCCACTTATTTTTCTATTTTTCTAAATATTCCAAAACAGAGAAATATTGCCTTCAAAATTGTTTTGGAGTCGGTTTACTTACCGTACCACATAACTATTCCTTTTCGGAGTTTGAAACGGTCTGGAAAGTGTCCCATATGTATTCCTCCGGGGTTATGGTTTCAATAATATTGGTTTCAACATTTATGGGATTACCTGAGATATAATGTTTGATTCTTTGACCGTTTACCACCTTTGGATTTGTGCCTTCGAAGTTATTGATTTTTATGGCACCGGAACGATAGACCTCCTCGATAATGTAGGGGCCTTCCCATTTAGAGAGAAGTTTTCCTGCAAAAAATCTTAACCGAGTTGTATAGCAATACATAATCACCTACATTAAACTCACGCTTTTGTATCCTTTTGTCATGCCATCTTTTAACTTTTTCTTTAAACAACTTGGCATTTTCATAAGCTTGGGTTCTCCATTCATCAAGTGAGTTAATATCAAATAACCTCTTCTCACCGGCAAGTTTGAAATCATAGTTGAGCTCTTTAATAGCCCAATATGCCTTATGTTCTAGTTTGAGAGGTAAGTGACATGCTTTTCCATAAACCATTTTATACGGAGACATACCCATAGGATTCTTATATGCAGTTCTATAGGCCCATAATGCATCATCAAGTTCCTTGGACCAATTCTTTATAGACCTATTAGCAGTCTTTTGCAAAATTAATTTGAGCTCTCTATTACTCAATTCTACCTGACCACTAGACTGTGGGTGATAAGGAGATGCAATTCTATGAGTAACGTCATATTTAGCAAGCATTTTACGAAAAGCACCATGAATAAAGTGTGAACCACCATCAGTCATTAAATATCTAGGGACTCCAAACCTCGAAAAAATAACTTCCTTAAGCATTTTAATAGAAGTGTTATGATCAGCACTACTAGTTGGAATAGCTTCTACCCACTTAGTAACGTAATCAACAAAGAACTAAAATATGTGTATATCCATTAGAGGCGTGAAAAGGTCCCATATAATCAAAGCCCCAAACATCAAATGGTTCAATAACAAGTGAATAATTCATAGGCATTTCTTGACGTCTACTAATATTACCAATTCTTTGACATTCATCACAAGACAAAACAAACTTATGGGCATCTTTGAAGAGAGTGGGCCAATAAAACCCGGATTGCAATACCTTATGTGCGGTCTATCTCCAGCGTGGTGTCCTCCATAAGCTTCGGAGTGAAACTTGCGTAGGATCTGTTCCTGTTCATGCTCAGGTACACAACGTCTAATAACACCATCTACTCCTTCTTTATAAAGATGTGGGTCATCCCAAAAGTAATGTCACAAATCATAAAAGAACTTTTTATTTTGTTGGTACGTGAAGCTAGGTGGTATAAATTTAGCAACAATATAATTAGCATAATCAGCATACCATGGAGTGCTAGGAGAAGTGCTTATGACATTTAATTGTTCATCAGGAAAGCTATGATCAATAGGTAGTGGGTCATCAAGAACATTCTCTAACCTAGATAAGTTATCTGCAACGGGGTTATCAGCCCCTTTTCTATCAACGATATGCAAATCAAATTCTTGCAGCAAGAGAACCCATCTAATAAGTCTAGGTTTAGCATCTTTCTTTTCCATAAGATATTTAATAGCAGCATGATCGGTGTGAATAGTTACTTTAGAATCAACAATATAAGGTCTGAATTTATCACAAGCAAATACAACTGCTAAAAGTTCCTTTTCGGTAGTAGCATAATTTCTTTGAGCATTTTCTAGAGTCTTACTAGCATAATGGATAACATTTAATTTCTTATCAACTCTTTGCCCTAGAACAGCACCTACAGCATAATCACTAGCATCACACATAATTTCAAAGGGTAAATTCAAATCAGGTGGCTGAACAACAAAAAGTGTAGACTAATGCTTTCTTAAGTATTTCAAATGCTTCTACACAATCATCATCAAAGACAAATGGTACATCTTTTTGCAATAAATTAGTCAAAGGCTGAGAAATTTTAGAGAAGTCCTTAATGAACCTCCTATAAAATCCGGCGTGACCAAGGAAACTTCTTATACCTTTGATGTACTTGGGACATGGCATCTTTTCAATAGCATCAACTTTGGCTTTATCAACTTAAATACCTCTTTCAGAAACCTTGTGCCCCGAGACAATACCTTCATTAACCATAAACTGGCACTTTTCCCAATTCAAGACAAGATTAGTTTCTTCACATCTCTGCAAAACTCGATCAAGATTGCTCAAGCAATCATCAAAAGAGGAACCATAGACGAAAAAGTCGCCCATGAGAACCTCACAAATCTTTTCACAAAAATCAGATAATATAGCCATCATGCATCTTTGAAAGGTAGCAGGTGCATTACATAAACCAAAAGGCATACGTCTATAAGCAAAAGTACCAGAAGGGCATGTAAAAGTAGTCTTTGATTGATCTTTAGCCGACATGTATTTGAGAGAAACCGTAATAACCATCTAGAAAGCAATAATGTGTATGTTTGCATAATGTTTCAAGCATTTGATCAATAAAAGGTAAGGGGTAATGATCTTTCTTAGTAGATTTATTTAATTTGCGGAAATCAATTACCATCCTATAACCTGTGATAATTCTTTGCGGAATCAATTCATCTTTATCATTAGGGACAACAGTAATACCTCCCTTCTTAGGGACACAATGGATGTAACTCACCCAATCGACTATCGAGAACGGGATAAATTATACCTGCCTCCAGAAGCTTGAGTATTTCTTTTCTTACCACTTCTTTCATTTTAGGATTCAAACGTCGCTGAGGATCAAGAACTGGTTTGGCATCCGCTTCCAAGTTTATTTTATGCTGACATAGAGTGGTACTAATGCCCTTAAGTATATCCAACAGCGGCACGGTGCTTCTTCAGAGTTTTCAATAATCTTTCTTTTTCATGCTCCGAAAGGTTAGCACTAATAATAACATGATATATTTTCTTTTCATCAAGATAAGCATATTTAAGATTATCAGGCAACGGTTTAAGCTCAAACACGGGATCACCCTTGGGTGGAGGAGGATCCCCTAGGATTTCAACAGGCAAGTTGTGTTGCGTAATAGGTTCCCTGTTTAAAGAATACTTCATCTATTTCCTTCTTTCATTCATGAACATATCATTTTCATGGTCTAGCAAATAGTGTTCTAAAGGATCACTAGGAGGTACGGCAATAGAAGCAAGACCAATAATTTCATCCTTACTAGGCAATTCTTCCTCACGATGTTGTTTACTAAATTTAGAGAAATTAAACTCATGAACCATATCATCCAAGCCAATAGTAACAACATTCTTATCGCAGTCTGTCTTAGCATTAACAGTATTCAAGAAGGGTCTACCAAATATAATGGGACAAAAGCTATCTTGTGGAGAACCAAGAACAAGAAAATCAGCAGGATATTTAGTTTTCCCACACAAGACATCAACATCTCTAACAATTCCCGCTGGTGAAATGGTATCTCTATTGGCAAGCTTAATTGTGACATCAATTTCTTCTAACTCAATAGGTGCAATATCATGCATAATTTCTTTGTATAATTCAATGGGTATTGCACTAGCACTAGCGCCCATATCACATAAGCCATGATAACAATGATCTCCTATTTTAACAGAAATTACAGGCACGCCTACCAAAGGTCTATGTTTATCTTTAGCACAAGGTTTAGCAATTCTAGCAGTTTCACCACAGAATTGAATAACATGCCCATCAATATTATCAGACAAGAGATCTTTAACAATAGCAATATTAGGTTCTACTTTGACTTGCTCAGGAGGTGTATAAGTTCTAATATTGCTTTTACGAACAACAGTTGAAGCTTTAGCATGACCCTTTACTCTAACAGGGAAAGGTGGTTTCTCAACATAAGAGGTAGGAACAATAGGATCATTATAAGTGACAGTATTTTCTTCAACTTTAATAGGTGCAGCTACCTTTACTTCTATGGGAGGATGATATTTAAACCACTTCTCCTTAGGGAGATCGACATAAGTAGCAAAAGATTCAAAGAAAGAAGCTACTATCTCAGAGTCGAGTCCATATTTAGTGCTAAACTTACGGAAAATATCGGTATCCATAAAAGATTTAACACAATCAAACTTAGGTGTCATACCTGACTCCTTACCTTCGTCGAGGTCCCATTCTTCAGAGTTGCGTTTAATTCTATCCAATAAATTCCATTTAAATTCAATACTCTTCATCATAAAAGAGCCAGCACAAGAAGTATCGAGCATGGTGCGGTTGTTATCAGAAAGCCGAGCATAAAAATTCTGAAGAATTGTCACTTTTGAGAGCTCATGATTGGGGCATGAATATAACATTGATTTAAGCCTCCCCCTAGCTTGAGCGATGCTTTCTCCTTCACGAGGCCAAAATTTATATATATAATTGCGATCACGATGAACAAGATGCATAGGGTAATACTTTTGATGAAATTCCAATTTCAATCTTTTATAGTTCCACGATCCCGTATCATCACATAGCCTATACCATGTCAATGCGTCTTCCTTCAAAGATAAAGGGAAGACCTTCTTCTTAACAACATCATCGGGTATACCTGCAAGCTTAAATAGTACACAAACTTCATCCACATAGAGAAGATGTTCATCAGGATGCTTTGTTCCATCTCCTGTGAAAGTATTAGCCAACAGTTTTTCCATCATACCTGAAGGAACTTCAAAAGGAGTTTCATTTTCAATAGGTTCAGTAGGTTGAGGAGCAACTCTTTGCTCTCTTGGGACGGGTGAAGATACCCCGAACAAGCCCCTCGGAGAATTACTTTCCATAGTAACGAGTGACAGAAAATTTCAGCACACTATATATATTTTTCCTTACCAAATTCCACCTACCAAAGGCGCTACACTCCCCGGCAACGATGCCAGAAAAGAGTCTTGATGACCCACAAGTATAGGGGATCTATCGTAGTCCTTTCAATAAGTAAGAGTGTCGAACCCAACAAGGAGCAGAAGGAAATGATAAGCGGTTTTCAGCAAGGTATTCTCTGCAAGTATTGAAATAAGTGGTAACAGATAGTTTTGTGATAAGATAAATTGTAATGAGCAACAAGTAACAAGAGTAAATAAAGTGCAGCAAGGTGGCCCAATCCTTTTGTAGCAAAGGACAAGCGGAACAAACTCTTATAATAATAAAAGTGCTCCGAGAACACATGGGAATATCGTCAAGCTAGTTTTTATCACGTTCATATGATTCGCGTTCGGTACTTTGATAATTTGATATGTGGGTGGACCGGTGCTTGGGTGCTGTTCTTACTTGAACAAACATCCCACTTATGATTAACCTCTATTGCAAGAATCCGCAACTACAAAAAAAGTATTAAGGTAAACCTAACCATAGCATGAAACAAGTGGATCCAAATCAGCCCCTTACGAAACAACGCATAAACTAGGGTTTAAGCTTCATCACTCTAGCAACCCATCATCTACTTATTACTTCCCAATGCCTTCCTCTAGGCCCAAATAATGGTGAAGTGTTATGTAGTTGACGTTCACATAACACCACTAGAGGCTAGACAACATACATCTCATCAAAATATCGACCAAATACCAAATTCACATGACTACTAATAGCAAGACTTCTCCCGTGTCCTCAGGAACAAACGTAACTACTCACAAAGCATATTCATGTTCATAATCAGAGGGGTAATAATATGCATAAAGGATCTGAACATATGATCTTCCACCAAGTAAACCAACTAGCATCAACTAAAAGGAGTAATCAGCACTACTAGCAACCTACTAGCACCAATCACGGACTTGGAGACAAGAATTGGATACAAGAGATGAACTAGGGCTTGCAGATGAGATCGTGCTGGTGAAGATGTTGATGGAGATTGCCCTCTCGCGATGAGAGGAGCGTTTGTGATGTCGATGGTGATGATTTCCCCCTCCCGGAGGGAAGTGTCCCCGGTAGAACAGCTCCGCCGGAGCCCTAGATTGGTTCTGCCAAGGTTCCGCCTCGTGGTGGCGGAGTCTCGTCCCGAAAGGTTGCTTCTGATTTTTTTCTCACCGAAAGACTTCATATAGGAGAAAATGGGAATTGGAGAGCCACCAGGGTGCCCACGAGGTAGGGGGCACGCCTGGGGCGCCCCACCCTTGTGAGCGGTGTGGGCCCCCGGCCTTCATCTTTGGCAACGATTTTTCTTTATTTATTTTAAGATATTCCGTGGAGTTTCAGGACTTTTGGAGTTGCATGTAATAGGTCTCCAATATTTGCTCCTTTTCCAGAATTCTGCATTCTAGCCGCATTCTCCTCTTCATGTAAACCTTGTAAAATAAGAGAGAATAGCCATAAGTATTGTGACATAACGTGAAGTAACAGCCCATAAAGCGATAAATATCGATATAAAAGCATGATGCAAAATGGACGTATCAGATAGTAATCGTTGTAGCCGCGTCGCTTTGTCGGCGGGTCCACAATTGCTATCTTCTTCAATCTCATGTAGGCGTCATCATACGTAATCAAGCCCAGCCAGTCCGGAAGGCCGATCCCAATGGTGGAGAAGGGGTCTACCGGAACGGCCGCGCCTTCTTGTGGATGTTGTGCAAAATGATGGTGGTATCCGGCCGGAGGTATGCAAGCCAATCTTCGTTGGCACCGACCTGCACCTATATATAAGACGATGGGCAGCGGAGAAATTACGGGATGGAAATGGAATAACTTAGTACTACATGATCAAACTCCATTACTGACCTGCTCATCGGACAAAATCCGACTACCTCTCAATGTCGGCAACTCTAGCGGAGTCAACGTGCAACCATGGCGCTGGACTGTTCGAAGGATTGTCCCATAGAAGAACCTTCTCCTCGAGGACGCATGGAAGACCAACATGCATGGCCTTTTCCCAAGCCTATTTAAGCAGCGTCTTGAAAAAGTTGGTGCAGGAAGCACCAAGTCTTGCGGCAGTGAGGACGTCGGAGCGGCGTGCGATTTCTCCCAGAGGATCGTCGTCCAAGGTCTTCCAGCCCCGACGAGGAGGAGAACTGCGTGGCGAATCCATGGGAGCAGCGACGAACTGCCTTCTCTTCGGGGGGAGGGGAACTGGCGAGGAGGAGATAAGAGCGTAGTAACCACAGGGCCTCGTCCATTCCAACTATAGATCGTTCCTCAGCGAAGAGGTGAGGCTATTATTTACTACTGCTAAGTACTAGCATTATGGAATGTTATGGGATTGCATTATACTGTAAATAATAGCACTAGTAAGAAATTTTTGGCACTAGGTAGTAGTTTTTGGCGTGGATTAAGAAATTTTGGGTTTGTTTTTGCCATTTTTTGTACACGCCAACTAGTGTCAAAAACGTCTTACATTATGTGATTTGAGGAGTACGTGACTGCATCAGAAGCAGATTAGTACTACTTTTCTCAAGTAGTAGTGCGATGTACTGTACTTCCAGTCTAGTCTACTAGTAGTATAGTGCACCAGTTTTGAACTCTTGAATCTTAGGGCCAAGGAGCTACAGTTGGAAGTGGAGGGTACTCTCGGTGCTCTGTTCAACCGCTCCTCTCATGTAGCTGGCCTACTCAGCCGCTCCTCTCACGCACACACTAGCAGCCTGTTTATCGGCGGACAGTTATCAAGGCAGAACATTTGAGTTATTTGATACAGCGAGACTAGGCTTTTCGCTTCCATTTGTGGAGGTGTAATGGATCTCGTCGAACTTTGTTAGTAGTTCCTTCTTTATGAATGAGATGAAGCAAAGCTTTTGCCTCCGTTTCAAAATAAACACGTCAAGAGGAATTTCTTTTATAGTAGAGCCGATAATGGAGTGAAGTCCATGCGTGCAAAGCCACAAGCTACAGAAGTAGTAGAGCACTTTACATACAGAGCCATATTGCACAGTTCCCAATGCCCCACCAGGCTTTTCCGGCTCCTCAGGCTTAATTGGGAGGCGCTAGTTTAAATATGCTACTATTTGATGAGGAAGCTGCAAGTGAGGTGCGGCTAGGGCGAGCACGCGAGCCATAGGTTGCTGGGAAGGAAAACCCGTTCACGTGGCTAGGCTATCCAGTGCACCCGGATTGTGGGGCCACACGTCCATTTGACTTCAAAACTCAAACTACCCGTGTAAAATATTGGCTCGCAGCGAAGTGTAGTAGTACTATTTTTTTTAAAGGCCGCTATCGGTGTCAAAACCGGCAGATCTCGGGTAGGGGGTCCCGAACTGTGCGTCTAGGCGGATGGTAACAGGAGACGAGGGACACGATGTTTTACCCAGGTTCGGGCCCTCTTGATGGATGTAAAACCCTACGTCCTGCTAGATTAATATTGATGATGTGTGTTACAAGAGTAGATCTACCACGAGATCAAAGAGGCTAAACCCTAGAAGCTAGCCTATGGTATGATTGTTGGTCGTCCTACGGACTAAAACCCTCCGGTTTATATAGACACCGGATAGGGTTAGGGTTACACACAGTCGGTTACAATGGTAGGAGATCTACATATCTGTATCGCCAAGCTTGCCTTCCACGCCAAGGAAAGTCCCATCCGGACACGGGACGAAGTCTTCAATCTTGTATCTTCATAGTCTAGGAGTCCGGCCGATGACGATAGTTCGCTATCCGGACACCCCTAGTCCGGAACTCCTCAAGAGCCCCTGAACCAGGCTTCAATGACGATGAGACCGCGCGCATGTTGTCTTTCGGCATTGCAAGGCGGGTTCTTCCTCCGAATAATTTATAGAAGATTGTGAACACTAGGATAGTGTCCGCTCGCAAAATAAATTCCACATACCACCGTAGAGAGAATAATATTACACAAGATCAATCTGCTGACATATTTTGCGGCGTGACGTCGCACCACTACCAAGCCTTTATTCAAATTGTTTTCTTGTTCCACCTCGGTAGCGTTTAAGCGGCGGTTTCCTTGGCACGCCTTGTCGAGGCAGAGATCGTGTTCCCCTTATTCCGGGATTCCCATCAATACACACTGGTGTAACCCAACCGCGCCATTGATTGTGGCGCTTGGGAGATAAGCGAGTTTTACCAGCCGGTGGGGACACATGTTTTTGTCCGCCCATATAAGGGATAAGGATCCACCCTTTCACCTACGCCTTCTTCCTCCTTGGCTTATCCATCTCCGCGAACTCGAGCTCCCGCGCCCAAGTCCGCACTTCTCACCTCAACCTTCTCCAACTATGTCAGGAGCGGGAAGCAGATGGATGGCCTCCTCCGTCACGGAGGGGCACATCACAAGATCATGCGGGAGGCCGGATACTTGTCCGGGCGATATCACAGACAGGCTGCCCGACGTGAGGCAGCTTATTCCAACCCCCAGGCCCCATGAGAGGGTGGTATTTCTCCCCCACTTCCTCCGCGGACTAGGTTTTCCACTTCACCCATTTGTCCGGGGGCTCATGTTCTACTATGGCCTGGACTTCCACGACCTGGCCCCAAATTTCGTCCTCAACGTCTCGGCGTTTATCGTCGTGTGCCAGGCTTTCCTCTGCATCCAGCCCCACTTCGGCTTGTGGCTCAAGACCTTCAGTGTCAAGCCGAAGGCTGTGAAGGGCAGCCAAAGCGGAGTCTTGAGGCGCCATGGTCGGCAAGATGGCCAAAGTCCTATGGCTCGGGGCTCCTTTGTGGAGACAATAAAGGGGTGACAATCGGGTGGTTCTACATCACCGAGCCACGCGACCCTGAATGGGTGGCGGCCCCCGAATTCAGATCTGGATTCCCCACACGGCTCTCGTCATGGAAAAAGACGGGCCTGAAGTGGGGGCATTCGGAGGAGCTGACCGGACTCCAAGCCTGTATCCAGAAGCTGGTGGACAAAAAGCTCAGGCTGGTCAACGTAGTCCAGGTCATGCTCATCCGCCGGATTCTCCCGTGCCAGCGACAGGGCTTTAATATGTGGGAGTTTGACCCGACGCAGCACCAGACCCTGAGCGGGCTCTTCGATACTACGTACGAAGATGTCTGGAAGGTGCTGTTCAAGGGCGCCGAAGCTCCCGTATCCGCCATCAAGATCGCGGATTCTGCTCGCAGTGTCCAGCTGACGAGGTAAGTGATTTCACCACTTGTTTGCCATAGTTTGGCTCTATGCGGGATCTAAACTCCCCTTGCCTTTGATAGGGATGGCTGGCGAAGGCCGAACGGATTACCTGTCCGGCCCCATTGCCAGAGGACCCAGCGGACGCCCGCCTAACGGGGCTGCTGGCTCCGGCACCCCACGTGGTGCCGGAGAAGAAGGCCAAGAAGACGGCCACGGGGACTCAGAAGAGTTCCCGTTTTCAGGTGCTATCGTATGAAGAATCCGAGGCCAACTCCTCCCACCCAGGTGAGGGGGAGAAGAAGAAAGCCTCTCCCCCAGCGGGGGGAGGACAGAAAAGGAAGGCCTCCCCAACAAGGGAGGCCAAGGGTCCAAGAAGGAAAAACTCTTCCTCCGGACTGCTCCGCCATGGCCAAAGGATGACGACGAAGATCGCGTCAAGGGCCAAGCCCTAGCGAGATCGTAAGTATCCGTACTCCCGAATAACCTCAAGGTTTTTATTTTCGCCACATAACGCCTTTCTAATGCCGCATACAACCCCTGCAGTCCGCCCAAGGATGATCTTCCCGTTTAAATCAGCGGGTCCTTGGGTGCGTCGGATATGGATTCCCTTCGACTACCTCCACCCCCGTCATGGACGACGCCGAGGTGGGATCCTGCAAAAGGACCCACCAGAGGGAAGGCCCGGAGGTGTCCCAGACACCCTCCGGACTGCACTGCACTCAGCCCCGAGGCCGCAGTGGCTCGAGTCCGGCGGGCGACCCCTTCGTGAGAAGGGCAAGACCGAGACGCCGGCTGCCTCCGGCCCAACCGGAGGGGCCGGATAATTGCTGGAGGCGCCAATGGCGCCTCCATCGAAGAGGAACACCGCATCGCTATGAGTGCGGTGATTCAGAAGGTTCAGCTCGCCAAGAGCGGGCTGACCGAAGCTTGTAATAGCCTTCTAGCAGGCTTTGAGGTAAGAATTTCAATATATGTAAAATGGTACCGCATAGACAGTAGGCCCTGATGCTCGGTTCGGTGTTCGGAAAGAAAAGCCGGACTGAGGATCTTTAGAAAGATAAACGCAGGAGTCATAAAAAATATGTCAATATGGGATTGTAGGTTTGCTTTCGACCTCTGTCAGACCGATCATGGAGGTCAACAATTTGAAGAAAAACCTCGAGCGGTCCGAGAACGAGCTCGGTCATGCCAAGAAGCAGCTCGAGGAAAAGAAAGTGAGTAATACCTTATGAAAATTGTACCTTCTGTAAAAGGATTTGGTTGCAAGAAAAATGACAAGGATAACGTGGGTATTGTAGGGGCCACTAACGAGGTGGCGACCCTGAAGGAGGCGGTGGCCGCGGCCGAACGTAATGCGGCCGTGGAACGCACCGAGCGAGAGAACCAGGAGGCGCGGGTGGCCGAGGGTATGCTGAAGAGCTCCGTGATCTCATGAAAAACATGAGAACTTGGAGCGTGACTCAAAGACTCGAGAGTCCGAGCTTGCAACGGCTCTTGAGAGTGCCAAAGCTGCTAAGGCCGAAGCCTACAAGGCCCTCCAGAGATTGAGGCGGTGAAGAAAATAGCAGCGGTAAGGCATTTTTCATGCGAGTAAGCATGTGAGTGTTAATTACCTGTTGCTTACCCAATTGAGCTCTCGTATGCGTTCGCAGATCTTCCTTGCAGCGTGTCCGATGCTGCCGCATTCTACCGGGCCGAGGAAGGGAGCTCGACGGAGAAGGTCTTCTGTCTCAAAGATGCCGAGGCCGGACATCCGGTGCTTTAGCGACCAAGCAGCAGCAGTCGAGCTCCACAAGGCGGCCTAACAGGCCATGAAGGGCCTCATAGTTCGGCTGTGGCCTAAGGAGGTCATGCCTGGGAGCTACTTCGGCCTGGTGCGGCGGCTGGTGGATGCATGCCCGTGGGTTGAAGTTATCAAGCATTCCGCTTGTATCGAGGGTGCCTGCTGTGCCCTTGCCCGCCAAGAAGGTGCATCGGGCAAGATGGATGCCTGTAAGCTCGTGACGGACCCGCCACCAGAGGGCAAGGAGCATCGCACGCCCGAGATGTATTATAAGACTGTGCTGAAGGGCGCCCGCACTATTGCGGGTGAGTGTTCCAAAAGATGAAATATTTGAGTAGACTCGCATTTTGTTATCCCGTACCGAAAAACTTAGTTCATATGCGCTTAAGCAACGCTTGTTATTTTAAAATATTACCTTCAGGCGGCTGTTTATCAAATCGAGAGATGGCAAGTCGTCGGCTTCACCCCATGCCACGAAAGTGTCGGGTGTTCGGGATAAACTTGAGCGCTCTTGTTCCCATTTTTGGGTCCATCTAGGGAGGCGCTCAACACAACGAACAAGGCAACCGGACTTATAATGCTTGAACACTCTCACTTAGCCGTGGAATTCTATAATTTTAAATTTTGGCGAAGCCCCTAGTCTTCGGAAGGCCGAATTTGGGGCGCTATCCACGCCTTGGCCGGACAATATCTGGCTCCTCTCTCTAAGCGACATAAGTCTTTAAGGACTCGCAGAAAACCTCTCGAACAGCGACCGGTCTCTCGCCTCATCATGACGGGTCAGTTTAGCTTTCTCCATCGAGGCGTTAACCCATCCGGAATCGGGCGGAATCATAGTGGTTCTCCGGTGCTACCTTAGCCGATATAATGGAACGTAAGGTACCAAAACACGGAGCCGGGCAAACCCAACTATTGACCCAAGACATGATTCGGAGCCGATGCATATAGTGCTATAAGTTCGGGGTGCCGCACTTGTGAAAGTGTTCGGACTCATCACACCAAAACGCGGGAAACATAAGCCCCTGGTGTATATTAGCCATACCAAAGTGTACGGATGCAACATGTCGTGAATGAACATATGTATGAAAAAGAAATGCAATTATAAGCAAAAAGATGCTGCATTGGTTTATTCAATAAGTGCTGCTACGAATGGAGAACGATACAAATAGTGCGATAAGCAAGGTATGAGACTGTTAAACATGTCCCCCTCCAGGGGTAGGCTGCAGATTGGTGTATGAAAATGCTCGTAATGGAGACCACCAGATATTCGTTGTAGCCTTCATCCTTCCCTGGCTGTTGCATCGTGAGTTCGGCAGGTCTGCTGCCGGACATGGCTTCTGACAAACGGAGTCCTGTGGGTAAAAAGTAAAAGGTAAAAAGAAAATAAAAAGGAACGACACACTTGAGAGCCCCTGGTGTGGTTGAGCTGCAGTCTGGGTTTATCGTGGTCGTGCCCCTCTCCCCATGCCCATGGTATCTTCAGAGTGTAATGGTGTACGCGAAGGACCTGCCTTGACGTTTCGCAGGGGCTAGGGTTGGGGCCGCACTGCTACGCATGCTCTGAACGTGCCAGGTGGTCGTGTTGTAAGTTACTCCGGGCGCGCTTAGCTGTGTCCGGCCGCTTAACGGCCGGACTCGAGAATTGCCTTAAGAGGCTGCATTGCACTTCTGCCGCGAGAGCCGCTGTATGTTCCTCCGTGCGTAGAGAAAACGTTAAGTGTTTCCGTTGACTGTAATGACTCCTTAAGGGCCTGGCATCTTAAGCTTGAGGTATGCGTAGTGCGGCACCGCGTTGAACTTTGCAAACGCGGTACGTCCGAGCAAGGCATGATAGCCGCTGCGGAACAGGACTATGTCGAAGATTAACTCCTCGCGGAAGTTATCCGGGATCCAAGACCACTTCTAGTGTAATTGAGCCTGTACAATTGGCTTCTACACCTGGTATGACGCCTTTAAAGGTCGTTTTGGTAGGTTTAATCCTTGAGGGGTCTATGCCCATTTTGCGCATTGTATCCTGGTAAAGCAGGTTCAGGTTGCTGCCGCCATCCATCAGGACTCTGGTTAGGTGAAATCCATCGACGATTGGGTCTAGGACCAGTGCAGCGAATCCGCCGTGGCGGATGCTGGTGGGGTGGTCCCTTCGGTCAAAAGTGATCGGGCAGGAGGACCATGGATTGAACTTCGGGGCAACTAGCTCCATTGCGTAGACATCCCTGAGTGCATGCTTCCGCTCCCTTTTGGGTATGTGGGTTGCGTATATCATGTTCACCGTCCGCACCTGTGGGGGGAAACCCTTCTGTCCTCTATTGTTCGGCGGTTGGGTCTCATCCTCGTCATCGCTATGAAGCCCCTTGTCATTGTTTTCGCAATTAACTTGCCTGCTCATTGCTTGAATACCCAACAGTCCCCTGTTGGTGTGGTTAAGCTGGCTTTTCGGGGTGCCGTGTATCCGCACAAGCGGTCAGTATTCGCTCCAAATAGGACGGACCCAGTAGTTCGTTTGAATGGCTTTTGCCACGACCGGTTTAGAGCCTTTGAATCCGCATTTACCGCCAGATCCTCAATATTGTCGCCTTTAGTGCGGCGTTTGTTTTTGTTACGACGCTGCCTGCCATTTTGGTCCTTGAAGTCCGGACCGCCAGAATTTTCTTTGAGGTTGTTGCTGCGTGCTAGCTGGCTGTCCTCACCCGCAGAAGCGGGTCATGAGTGATGTGAGGGCTGCCATGGATTTCGCTTTTCCTGTCCTAGGTGCCGGGCAAGCCACTCGTCATGGATGTTATGCTTGAAGGTCATGAGGGCCTCCGCATCCGGACAATGACGATTTGGTTTTTCTTGGTTAAGAACCGTGTCTAGAATTGTCCGCCGATTAAATGCGGCTGCTGAATTATGTGGCTTAGGTCGCCGCCGTCTGGTGGTCGCACATAAGTGCCCTGGAAGTTATCGAGGAATGCGGCTTCCAGGTCCTCCCAGCTCCTAATTGACTCTGCTGGCAAGCTGTTGAGCCAATGCCGGGCTGTTCCTTTAAGCTTGAGGGGGAGGTATTTGATGGAGTGAAGATCGTCACCACGGGCCATGTGGATGTGAAGGAGATAGTCTTCGATCCAAACTGCCGGGTCTGTTGTGCCATCATAGGATTCAATATTGACGGGTTTAAACCCTTCGGGGATTTGATGATCCATTACTTCGTCAGTGAAGCATAGTGGGTGTGCGGCGCCTCTATACTGGGCGATATCACGACGGAGCTCAAAAGAGCTTGGTCTATTTTGTTCGGCCCGGCCGGACTTACTATGTCCGGCGCGACGGATGTAAATCACGCGTCTGCATGCCCACGCCGATCCATAGATCGATCTTGATTGTCTTGCCTTGTCCTCCAATATATCTCGCAGGTCCGGAGCGTTCCCCTTTGGCCATGTGCTTCTTGAGCGATGTCGGGGTACGGTTCTAGTGAAGGGCCTAGAGGCCTCTCTGTCGCAGCCACGGGGTGGTCGGGTCACCGTATTGTCTCCCCTGGTGATGCGGGTTCGTAAGCCTCCTCCTCTAATTGGGGAGCAGCTTGCGTTTAGGGTATCTTTTGAGGGGCGGTCGAGCTCATGCTCTTCGCCGCGAGGACTTCAGTCCATCCGTCGGCTAGCAGATCCCGATCAGCTCGAGCTGTTGCTGCTTTCTTTAGGCTGTTCGCCGTGGCCATAAGCCTGCGTCTAAAACGCTCTTGTTCGACGGGATTCTCAGGCACGATTTAATTCATTCTCGCCGAGGCTTGCTTCGTCTTCGAGGGAGGCATATAATCCTCTACCTCTTCTTCCGCCGCCTCTCTTGAGGGTCGGGCGTCTTCATCCTCCCGCGATGGATCTTGCTGAGGTGAATGTCTTCGGCGTTGTCCAAAGGTATTGTTATCTCAGGTGCCGGAATCTTCATTCTTGCTGTGGCGGGATTTAGAGCGGCGCCGCTGACGCTGGCGCTTGGGTTGCTTCTTGGAGGGGTCATCCTCCGTTGTTCCATCGTCGTTCCCATCTTTTGGGATGTCCACCATGTATATGTCGTATGACGAGGTGGCCTTCCAGTGCCCTGTAGGCGCTGGGTCTTTGTCGTCTCCGGCATCATCGTCCATACTGTCGATGTCTTCGGAGTCGTAGTCTAGCATGTCGGTTAAATCATCGACAGTGGCTACAAAGTGGGTGGTGGGTGGTGGGTGGGCGTTGAATTTCTTCGTCATCCGCATCCCAACCTTCCTGACCGTAATCCGGCCAGGGCTCTCCGGATAAAGAGAGAGACTTTAGTGAACTCAGGATGTCGCCAAAGGGCGAGTGCTGAAAGATGTCCGCGGCCGTGAATTCCATAAGCGCCCAATCGGATTCGATTGGTAGCGCTGGGGTTTTCGGAGTCCGGATGGGAGTCCGCACCGGAGTCGAGGTCTTCGCAGCGATGTGGATGGAGTTCTGCCGATCGCCGTAGAGATTGTAGCCCCGAGGCGGTGTCCAACCACTCGTCCTCGGTCAGGGAATCCGGCCCGGATTAAGGGTCGGAGCGGATCGTGCGGCCTCCGTGACACCGCTCGCAGAGCTATATCATGCCCATCGAGACAAGGCGGCACGCTTGGCTGCGGCTCGAATCGGTCGAAGATCAAGTCTCCGCGGATATCGGGCCGTATAGTTTGAACTTCCAAATCTGACCTGATGGCCAGGCGTAGCTTTCGATCTGCTCCGGATGGCTGCTTAATTGGCCCACAAAGGTAAAGCCGCCAACACGAAGATCTGTCCGGGAGAAAAGTCTCACCCGACCGCGTCGTTGTTGATGATCAAAGGAGCCATCGAGCCTATCGGTGATGACACGGAGGAACTCTCCATGAAAGCACCAATGTCGGTGTCAAACCGGCGGATCTCGGGTAGGGGTCCCGAATCGTGCGTCTAGGCGGATGGTAACAGGAGACGAGGGACACGATGTTTTACCTGTGTTCGGGCCCTCTTGATGGAGGTAAAACCCTACGTCCTGCTAGATTAATATTGATGATGTGTGTTACAAGATTAGATCTACCACGAGATCAAAGAGGCTAAACCCTAGAAGCTAGCCTATGGTATGATTGTTGGTCGTCCTATGGACTAAAACCCTCCGGTTTATATAGACACCAGATAGGGTTAGGGTTACATGGAGTCGGTTACAATGGTAGGAGATCTACATATTCGTATCGCCAAGCTTGCCTTCCACGCCAAGGAAAGTCCCATCCGGACACGGGACGAAGTCTTCAATCTTGTATCTTCATAGTCTTGGAGTCCGGCCGATGATGATAGTTCGGCTATCCGGACACCCCCTAGTCCGGAACTCCCTCAGCCGCCGTAGGTCCGGCCGGGATCGAACCCACAAAACGAGGTATACACTCCCGCGACCACTAGTAGCACTCGTTGGAGTATAACGCAACCTAGAATCGCCTTTTGTCGCTAGTAGTACGTACATTGTTCCTTACAAGAAACCCCTAATAATGCAAGAAACCACTAAAATGCCAAGAAACTACTACCACTTGCATACGTGGCAGACTTAAGATAAGACTACCTTATCAACCGTTGTACACGCTCTTACCAACAAAAATCCTCGAGTGACCTCCTACCTCCGGCCCGTCCACCTAGTCATCCTCGGCCATGGGAAGCAGCTACCGACGGCGGCGCGGTCAAAACCGCCGGCGGTGCGGAGCCCATGTTGCGGCAGCCCGGATGCCAGCTCCGTCCGGCGCTCGCGGCCGCTAGCTAGCCAAGATAGCTCCGTCCAGCTGCTTGTCTGCAAGGTTTGCTAGCTAGATTGGCACGGCAGCGCGACGACTTGCTCGTGCGCGCCGCGCTAAGGCCAGCCATCTGGCTCGAGCGAAGGCCAGCGCGGCGGCTTGCTCGCTAGTGGGTCACGCTCGGGCCAGCCTGCCAACCCGTGCGGAGGCCACAAGGCGTCTGCCCGTCTCAAGTGAGCGTCGGCCAAGTCGCCATCACCGGCTCCACCGACGAACACGCATCAAGACTGCTTGAAGTAATGTTCAGGAAAAATAATGATTTGAGGGGAATAACAGGATAGAAGGTCGATGTGGGTCCCTCGTGTCAACGGTCAAACAAAATGTGTTGGTTTAAGCTGCCTCGTCACGCAGACGTGTGGGCCAACCCAGTCATAAATGGGTTTAAACGAACCTAATCGGTAGGAGTACTAGGTAGTAGTTTTTGGCGTGGATTAAGAAGTTTTGTGTATGTTTTTGCTATTTTTTGTACAATAGATTCTTCCTAGGGATGGTTGAAAGTGGTAGTTTTTTGTTAAATACTGTATATATTGTAAGTAGGAGTGAAAGTTAAGCTTTGGAAGTCAATAAGCAAGGCTAGTTACGTAGTGCATATGTGTACATGATTGAAAGTAAATATCAACCATGAGTGACTAATATCTTGATGGAAAACTCGAAACTATGGAATACTAGGAAAAAATGCATGGTTGGAAATACTAGCAATGTTCATGTCCGTTGCAACTAATCATAATTAGAATAATACTTATTCACAAACTTGGTACAAAACACCCTAATTTTGATATACATATGTCACTAGAGATATATTATGTTTTAATTAGAATATATTGCTTGGGCTGTTTTGGTGAGGTCAGGGAGGGATGTGGTTGGTTTTAAGATACTAATTATGGGTTTTTCTGCAAATTGGTAGACAAGTGGGATGTTGGTGAGAAAAGGCAACAACTTACCTCACAATCGTTAGATGTAGATCTAATGGTCGTAAACGACGGATGGCGATACACCAAAGATCACCAACTTAGTCTTGTGTAGGAGTACTAGCAAGATCCGTGCATTGCACGGAACATCAAGATGCATTTTTTTATAAAACAGTTGTTGTGATAGACCCTTGCGGGAGTAATCCCATGTGTAAAAACTAATGATATCTCGAGAAATATGAGATGAGGTGAAGAGGAGTGGGGTGTGGTGGTTGAGGGAGTCTCGGATTAGGGGGTGTCCGGATAGCCGAACTATAAGCTTCGGCCGGACTCCTGGACTATGAAGATACAAGATTGAAGACTTCGTCCCGTGTCCGGATGGGAGTTTCCTTGGCGTGGAAGGCAAGCTTGGCAATACGGATACGTAGATCTCCTCCCATTGTAACCGACTCTGTGTAACCCTAGCCCTCTCCGGTGTCTATATAAACCGGAGGGTTTTAGTCCGTAGGACAAACAACAATCATACCATAGGCTAGCTTCTAGGGTTTAGCCTCTCGATCTCGTGGTAGATCTACTCTTGTACTACCCATATCATCAATATTAATCAAGCAGGAGTAGGGTTTTACCTCCATCGAGAGGGCCCGAACCCGGGTAAAAACATCGTGTCCCTTGTCTCCTGTTACCATCCGCCTAGACGCACAGTTCGGGACCCCCTACCCGAGATCCGCCGGTTTTGACACCGACATTGGTGCTTTCATTGAGAGTTCTGTTGTGCCGTCGCCATCAGGAAGGATGCCACATCCCATCTTTAAAGACGGCACTGTTGCTAAAGGAGCTTTGGCTATCTGCCAAACTCTCCGGCTGGGAGGTTTTCTTATGACCGCCTGTTCGGCCGCCGCGCCGACGATGACTTCTCGGGTCATCATAAGCAATCTTCACGTCAACTCGGAACTCGCCGAGCAGTTAGATCCGATGGAGCTCTCTTCTTTAAACGAGCTCTTGGATCGCGCCGCCTCCACAGGAGTCGCCATGCACTACGATCAGATTGGGCCTAAATCCGATCTGAGAGAGATTAACTCTCCCCAGGTCACCCATCATGTTGATGTGGTGGAGGAACAATGCGGCGACCAGGACTAACTATGTTCGGATTCCAAATCCCTCCAAGCCGGATACCTGCGGAGGGCAAGACGTCACCCAAGACCTGAACTTAGAGTCAGGCAACAGGCTAGATTCAATGGACAACATCCAAGAATCCAAGCTTCCGAGTTCGGAAACTCCTTGGCCCTTGAGCCTCAGATTAGGTGGGGTTTCAGATCTAATTCCACCCACCCACCCGAACATAGGCGATCTATCCAATATTAGGCAAGAGCCCGAAGAAACAGTACATCATCACTGGGCCAGATTCCTCCTGGTTATGAACAGGATAAAGGACTGCCGCGAGGAAGACGCAATTTCATTCTTTTGCAATAACTGCACGGACAAGGGAATCCTCAACGCCATAGGTCGCCGTGAAATTACACGCTTCGCTGACTTGGCATCCATAGTACGAAAGTACTGTGCGATGGAAAGCGCTGAAAATCAAGTAAGATTTTGGGACTATCCGGCCCTGAATACAAACCCAGTCCAAAATAAAAGGGTGCATTATCGCCAATCACCCGGGTTAAACACCAAAAAACAAAAAACCCCTACGGGGCATGGAATCGTACTAGAGGGATGGCTCAATGGACCCTGTAAAATTCATAGTACAGAGGGCGCCACACCAACACATAGCCTTAGAGCATGTTGGATACTCCGGCAGGTGGCCAAAAGTGGCGAAGAACTTCTAACCCCAGCATCCACAGAGCAACAGCCCAGGGATACCAGTATGGTATTAACAGTCTTCGAGACTTTCGCATCAAACAATATGCGAAAACGAACACTCCGCAGCCTTGCCGAGGTCTACCAAGTAGCAACAATAAATCCATGGAGTGACACGTCTATTACCTTCAATGCCAGTGACGAACCTAAACTCCGAACAGCCTGAGCACCAGCAGCATTGGTCCTCACTCCTCAGTCCAATAGTGGACGGCTTTCGCCTCACCAAGGTACTCATGGATGGTGGCAGTGGATTGAACCTCATTTATGAGGAAACCCTTCGAAAAATGGAAATAGACTGGAGCCGCATTGAGCGAAGCAGCACAACCTTTAGAGGAATAATCCCCAGTCGGGAAGTGAGCTGCACATGTAAAATCACACTGGATGTGGTGTTCGGCACGCCGGATAATTACTGGTCCGAGGAGGTCACGTTCCAAGTGGCCCCGTTCAGCAGCGGATACCACGCTCTATTAGGGCGAGAGGCATTCACAATTTTTCAAGCTATACCCCATTACGGGTACATGAAGCTCAAAATGCCCGGGCCCAACGGAATCATCACTCTTGCTAGTGACCCGGACATAGCACTCCGCGCCGAAAATAAGACAGCCGCACTAGCCCTTGAGGCACTATCCGGAGCCCTAGCGGCCGAGGAACTGACTGCGCTACGTAGCAACGGTGAACAGGGACAATGTGATACTCGATAAAAGATCCAAGTCCACCTCCTTTAAACCAGCAGACGAAATAGTCAAATTCCAAGTCCACCCAACGGACCCTACAAAAACGGCTTCCATTGGGGCACAGTTAAACCCTGATGTAGACGCCGCACTACGAGAATTCCTACACGAAAATTCTGATATTTTTGCCTGGCACCCTTCAGACATGCCAGGAATCCCACGCCGGCTGGCCGAGCACAGCCTAAACATCCTAAAAGGATTCAAGCCAGTCAAACGGTCTCTTCGGCGTTTCTCCGAACCTAAGAGACAAGCCATGGGAGAGGAGCTAGCCAAACTATTGGAGGCCGGATTCATCAAATATATAAAAAAACATCCGGACTGGCTAGCAAACCTAGTGATGGTACCAAAGAAGGACAAATCCTGGCGCATATGCGTCGATTTCAAGGACCTCAACAAGGCTTGCCCAAAGGATCCCTTTCCCCTCCCCCGTCGCTACCGCAGGACACAATTCATTGTGTTTCCTCGACGCATACTCTGGCTACCATCAAATTAAGATGGCAGAACCTGATCAAGCCGCAACGGCATTTATCACCCCATACGGCCCATTCTTCTTCAACACAATGCCCTTCGGGCTCAAAAACGCCGGCGCAACATATCAGCGCATAATTCAAACATGTCTGGCAAACCAGATCGGAAAAAATAGTGGAGGCATATGTAGATGATGTGGTCGTCAAAACCAAGCATGTCGAAACTCTAGTAGACGACTTGAGGCTCACATTCAATAATCTCCTAACATATGACATCAAGCTTAACCCGGAAAAATGCGTTTTTGGCGTACCAGCCGGAAAGCTCTTGGGCTTCATTGTATCCGGTAGAGGAATTGAAGCAAACCCAGCCAAGATCCGAGCTCTGTCACAATTGGATATCCCAAAGGACCTCAAACAAATACAAAAATTGACTGGATGCGTGGCGGCTCTAAGCCGCTTTATCTCCCGTTTGGGAGAAAAGGCATTACCCCTTTATCGCCTCCTCCGGCGCACCGAACACTTCGAGTGGACGGATGCCGCCACGGCCGGACTCGAAGAAATAAAAGCCATATTGGCAACAAACCCGGTCCTGGCCACACCCAACATGGGCGAAGCAATGCTATTATACATCACGGCAACTCACCAAGTTGTAAGCGCGGTGCTCGTTGTCGAACGAGAAACGGACGGACACAAGTTCCCCCTTCAAAAACCAGTTTACTACGTGTCCACTGTCCTCACTCCATGCAAGTCACAGTATCCGCATTATCAAAAGATAGCGTACGCGGTGTTTATGGCATCCCGGAAGCTGCGACACTACTTTCAGGAGTGTTCAATAACAGTAGCCTCCGAAGTACCTCTTAACAACATTATAAACAACCGCAACGCGACAGGCCGGATTGCCAAATGGGCCATTGAGCTCCTCCCGTTCGACATAACCTATAAGCCACGACGAGCCATTAAGTCGCAAGTTTTGGCCGACTTCGTCGCCGAATGGACTGAAGCCGAACTCCCTACAGAGTACGGCACATATTCCAACTGGATCATGCACTTCGGCGGCTCCAAAATGTTGGCTGGTCTGGGGGCTGGCGTCGTTCTGACGTCCCCAACAGGAGATACAGTTCAATACGTACTACAGATAATGTATACGGACTCCAACAACGCAGCGGAATACGAGGCCCTTCTACATGGTCTCCGGATGGAAGTATCCATGGGCATCCAACGCCTAGAGGTGCGCGGGGATTCGAACCTCGCGATATCCCAAATAAATGGAGACTTTGATGCCAAGGATCCAAAAATGGCAGCTTACCGCAACGCCGTCCTAAAAATGTCAGCTCGGTTCGAAGGGCTTGAATTTCACCATATAGCTCGAGAAAATAATCAGGCAGCCGACGTCTTGGCACTCATTGGCGCGAAACGCGATGCCGTCCCCCCCCCCCAATATCTTCTTAGAGCGGCTGTTCAAGCCATCCGTATTATGGGAAGGGGAGTCCGGAAATAACAGCTCGGACCCAACCGCACTGCCTGATACCGAAAATTCTGACACAATTGGAGGCTCTGCCAACGAAGTAACATCTTCAGCCCGTGTGATAATGGTAGTCATTGCCCCGTGGACGTTACCATTCCTAGCCTACCTAACCAGGCAGGAACTTCCCGAGGACCAAAACGAGGCATGCAGCATAGTGCAGCGATCTAAAGCCTATAAAGTCCATGAGGGAGAGCTTTATAAGAAAAGCACCACCGGAGTCCTTCAAAGGTGTATCTCCAAAGAGGAAGGGCGGAATCTTCTGGCTGAAATTCATGCCGAACTCGGCAGGCACCACGCCGCAGCCCGGGCCCTTCTAAGCAAGGCCTTCCGTACATGATTTTATTGGCCGACGGCCCGGCAGATGCTCAGACTTAGTCCAACGATGCGTCGGTTGCCGCGCCTCTTTGCTAATCAAAGCCACATGCCACCCATCGCCCTCCAAACTATACCCATCACCTGGCCCTTCGTGGTCTGGGGGCTTGACATGGTTGGACCCCTTAAAGGAGGAACCCACAAGCAAAAATACCTACTGGTCATGGTGGATAAATTTACCAAATGGATAGAGGCCAAGCCTGTTAAGACAGTCGAATCCGGACCGGTGATAGACTTCATATCAGGGGTCGTACACCATTACGGCGTCCCCCACAGCATCATCACTGATAACTGCACGAACTTCACGGCCGACGAGGTCACACTCTGGTGCAAAAACATGGGCATCAAGCTCGACTATGCTTCAGTCTATCACCCTCAAACTAACAGTCAAGTCGAATGAGAAAATGGTCTAATCATGAGCGGCATCAAACCCAGATTAGTGAGGTCCCTCAAGGAATCTAACACACACTGGGTAGAGGAGCTCGACTCCATACTCTGGGGGCTGCGGACCACGTCGAATCGCACCATCGGATTCACACCATTCTTTATGGTATTCGGCGCAGAGGCAGTTCTGCCCTGCGACATAATTCATGACTCACCTCGCGTGCGCATGTATGAAGAAAGAGAAGCCGAGCTCGATCAACAGGACAGTTTGGACGCCTTGGAGGAGGAGCGTGACATGGCCAAAGCCCGTTCCGCATTCTATCAACAGCAGGCTCGAAGATATCAAAGCAGAGAAGTACGGGCCAAAACTTACAATGTTGGCGAGTTAGTTCTACGCCTGTCGGACAAGAAAAAGGACAAACTCAAGCCCAAATGGAAGGTCCCTTTATTATCGACCAAGTCCTGGCCTGTGGAGCGTACCATCTGCGAGATGCATCGGATAACCGACTCGAGCCGAACCCATGGAACGCAGCCCGTCTCCGAAGATTCTATGCCTAGCGCCGGATTCTGAGTTCGTCTCCTTCCTCTGTCTATTTTTTACATATTAGATGTCTTATATTTCTCTCCTTCTCCCTCTTTTTCTCTTACAGCCTTTAAAGGCTTGTTCAAGACACTTGACGCGCTTATCCGCGCTCATTATACTGGGGCTTCTTTAATGTAAGCTTATTTGTACAGGCTTTATGCCTAACACATGTGTAACGCTTCGCATGTACCTTTTATTCACCATTATATGCATCGATATGACTTAAGTTTTGGCCAAGCTAGGTTGCTGGCTCACATGCTTACCCCTCGTTCCCGATTGTTCGGCTAGGTGGTAAAGGGAGCACCTCTGTGATTGTTACCGCCGGTCACCGGATGTGTACCTCGGACTGGGTGAAGCCGAAAGCTAAGCGTTCTTAAGGGAATATTCGGTCGGTGAACTAAAGATGATTTCTCACTTATTTATCCGCCTCAGATGCTTTTCTTTTCGCTTTTTTCGCAATTCGCACATGCACTTTAAGGCATGCCTCCCAGGGAAAGGAACCCCTAACGGAGCTATTCTCCTTGGAAGATGTTTCTTACTAACCATGTAATATAACATAACTAGTTGGGCACTTGTCTGTTAAAGCACTAATGACCCCTGCGCCTAGTCTCCACGCATACCCCGGTTCTTACATAACCGTGATGGTATTCGGACACACTCCGGACTATAGGGTCCCGAGGTTGAAGTGAAAAGGTCCGCCATGACAAACAATCTACAATCCGGCTAGAAGGCATTTTTACATGTCATCTTAAATTAGTCAATTTGACTGGGTGTATTCCTCCTCAATACCATCTAATAGGCCGTCAAGTTTACAGTCCTGTTGGGAATACTTTGCGACCAATTCTACTTGGCCGTACACTAAGCTCACAAGGATCTCCTTCCCATCGGGCCCCATAGGTCCGACCTCGGCCATGTGGTTTGGGTCAGCCTTCGTGTACCGCATCCTCACCAGGGCCCAGGCCTCCATGGCGCCTTGACGACAGGCTGATATCTTCCATAATCGGAAGCGCCGCCGCACTCCCTTAAGCCTCTCTGCAAGCTCTCCAAGGCCTTCGGGCAGGGAGACAAATGGCCACAAGGCCTGGGCGACGCCCTTCATCACCTGCTGAACTCGTTCGTGCAGTTGTAAGAGCTCGGGAAGAAGGTCGCCCATAGAACCGGGCATTTCCTCCGCAGGACGACCTGTGAGCATACCTACAGACATAACTCTGTTAGTGGACTTCTTCGCCAAACTCTTTTTCAAAGTTCGTTCAAGCACTTACTAAAAATGCCACGTCGAAGCCGTCAATTCTCCTTCACGGAGTCCGCCAGCTGGGCACGAACATCTTTGAGTTCCTCTCCCAGCTGGGTGTTGGCATCTTGGAGATTATTCTTCTCCGCCTCACCCTCGTAAGCACGCCTCCCCAGCTTTTTAACCGCGCAAGAGTTGTTGATTGTCCGGATCTACTCGGCGCCATCTGCAATGATATTGTCAGATTTACACATACGCCGCACTTCACAACATACTTATCTTTCGAAGCGTATATTACCAGAGGGGGTCTCCATGGCCTCCCCTGCAGCGGCTAGTGCGGCCTCAAGTTGGGCTTTGCACTCTTCAAGCTCCTGGGACAGTTGGGTGTTCCTTTTTGTAAGATCCTGCATAATAAATGATCCTTAAATCAGTTATTCTAACTATTTCAAGTCCCGGGGGCTACTGGTATATATAATCATCAAATTTTCTCACCCGTATGTCTTTCACATACTGCTCCGTGGCTCTGGTAGACCATTTTGAGCGGCACGGAGGTGCGCATTTCCCGAATTGAAGGCATCCAATGCCTCTTGGGAGAGACATGCGTCACGAAGAACAGTCCGGCGACGCCTGTGATTCATGGCACTCTCCCCCTCGGAATTGGTGGTAGATAGTCCGTCGGCATCCTCTGTCGGAGGAATGTCCGACGCATGCCTTGTGTTCGCCCCCGCTTCTGGACCTGGCTTTGGAGCCTGGCTGGTGGAGGCTCGATTGGCAGTCTCGCCGGATATAGTCCGGCGAGCGCTCTTTTTCCTGAAGGGAGCATGAGCGTTAGTATACCTTCCGGGAATAAAACCTGGGAACAAGATGGCATGCCATATCGTTGCGGCGGCGCCTCAATCCGGACCGCACTTCTTTTCAGCCAGCTGGGCCTTGTTGCCCCTTGTTGGCTAGCCACCACAGGCTCGGCCTTCCGCCTCGAGGGCTCCCCCTACAAAACACCATTGATATACGGTGATCAAAGATAAGCACGGATGGGTCATTTTCAAAGTATTGGGACTTCGGTCTCAGTTACCTGTGAGGCTGGAAATATTCCGGGGTAATCGGCCGTTATGGCAACCAAGGCATTGTCGATGCTCAGTTGGTAAAATACCCCATCGATCAGCTCCATGGATATTTACGGATCCTCTTGGGAGGCCGGATCGAGGGACCTTTCCGGATCCTCGGGTTGTGGAGGAGGGCTGTTTATATCCTTTACGGCCTGGTGCAATTCCTGCGTCGAAATCACAAAATAAGGTACTTAACTATGGGAATATGGAACGGATGGGCATAAAGAAGTGTCCGCTTACCCAGCTGGGAGGATCGTACATAGAAAATCCTCCCTGTGGATTGACGCGGAGGAAATCATCCTCTTCTCCCTTGAATAATGCGGACAAGGCCTTAGTCAGAGTAGCAACCGATCCCGGCCCCTTACGGCCGCAGCGGGTGGCATCATCCTCCCCATTGAAATCCCACATGGGGTGGCCTCTATACTGAAGCGGCTGCACCCCCCGCATGATGCATGTGGCCATGACCCCGATCATGGTTAGTCCGGAATGAGCTAGTAATCTTATCCGGCTCATCAGGTAAAGGACGTCCCTGTCATTTTCCTTCTGAGGGCTCCGTGGGCGCCAGCTTAGGCGCTTCTTCAAAGGAGCATTATTGAACTCAGGAAGGCCGATCCAACAGGTCCAGCAGGGGGACGTCTTCTATATAAAACCATTCTGAAGGCCAGTCTTCGGACGCCTTCTTTGGGGTTCCGGATAGATATCCGGTCCCGGCGATGCGCCATAGTTCGGCTCCGCCCACTTGATATATCAACCCCTCTTGAGAACGGGGCACTAGGCAGAACAGCTTCTTCCACAGCGCGAAATGAGCCTCGACGCCCAAGAACAGCTCGCAAAGGGCTATGAAGCCCGCAATATGCAATATGGAAGCAGGCGTAAAGTTGTGCAGCTGGAGGCCGTAGAACTCCAGGAGCCCCCGGAGAAACGGATGAATTGGAAATCCGAGCCTCTTATTAAATAAGGGACAAGGCATACCCGCTCTCCTTTGGAGGGATTGGGGACGCCTCACCGCTTTCCGCCATTATAGGTGGCGAGTCCAGCTCGAACCGGGACCATAAAGGCCGGGGGAAGAAATCCCTTGGTTTGGAGCGTCACTAGCTCGCTATGTGGGACGGAACATCTCTCCCAATCTCCAGGCTGAGGACTGGGAGGGCGAGAGGAGGAGTTGCGTCGACTGGCCATGATGGAATGGATTTCTGTCGGATGCGCTCCGATGAATGCTCGCGAAGGGAAGATGGTGTGATACGGATCTGAATCCTCGTCTCTTTTATAAGCCAGCTTATTTGCGTAGCTAGGGGGGTAAAAGTAAAAACACCCTGGCCTTTCACATTCTTTTGACACGTGGAAGACGGCTGTTATTGGGCGTGGAAGCCAAGAAGCACAATATTCGCGAGAAGCCGGACACTATTCAACAGGTACACAGAATTTGGAGAAGAACCCGCCTTGCAATGTCGAAGACAAATCTGCGCGCCGGACTCATCGTCATTGAAGCCTGGTTCGGGGGCTACTGAGGGAGTCCCGGATTAGGGGGTGTCCGGATAGCCTAACTATAACCTTCGGCCGGACTCCTGGACTATGAAGATACAAGATTGAAGACTTCGTCACGTGTCCGGATGGGACTTTCCTTGGCATGGAAGGCAAGCTTGGCAATACGGATACGTAGATCTCCTCCCATTGTAACCGACTCTGTGTAACCCTAGCCCTCTCCGGTGTCTATATAAATCGGAGGGTTTTAGTCCGTAGGACAAACAACAATCATACCATAGGCTAGCTTCTAGGGTTTAGCCTCTCTGATCTCGTGGTAGATCTACTCTTGTACTACCCATATCATCAATATTAATCAAGCAGGAGTAGGGTTTTACCTCCATCGAGAGGGCCCGAACCTGGGTAAAAACATAGTGTCCCTTGTCTCCTGTTACCATCCGCCTAGACGCATAGTTCAGGACCCCCTACCCGAGATCCGCCGGTTTTGACACCGACAGTGGTGGTTGGTGGTCGGACTGAGCGGAGGCATGGGGATTGACGATGCCGGCAGCGGCCACCAGGCCAGTTTGTTCCAGAGGCTTCCTTTCTTAATTTCTCAACAATGAGGTTTGTTGGAGATAAGGATGAACGAGGGAAGGCCTTGTCTGCAAATGTGGAGAGGGGTGCGGGTATCTTTTAGTTTAATTTCCATTCGTCAGATATAGATCGGACGGTCTATATTGCAAGATGGCACACGTACCATCATCACCAACTTAGTTTTTTATAAGAGAGAAGAAATATAAGTATGGAGATACAAACGTATTATCGATACTTGCTTCCGTAAACTAGCATCAACATTCTATTCAATGCCTCGGCATGTGGGGCCTTAGCACAATGACTTATCGACTGTGTAAAACAAAGATTTTCCAGTCGCTGACAAGGAGGGGGTGACGGCGGCGTGCTTTCTGGCTTGCTCTAGTCCTAGTAGTCATACTAGGTGGTCTAAGCACGTGTAGATTTGTTTTTTTTTCACGTCTCGTGTTCGCCGTACTGCCACGACTGTTGATGAATAGACGGTAAGTTATTCACGGGGAAACCCTTGTTGAGCGTGTTTGCGAGAGAGAGAGAGAGAGACAGTGTGCATGTGTGATATGTTAGAGACTGAGGCAATGATAATGAATTCTTTGTGTCTATGTGTGTGGAGGATAGAGAGAAACATGTACATGGGGCTTTGTGTTGTGTAATGATGACCCACAAGTATAGGGGATCTATCATAGTCCTTTCGATAAGTAAGAGTGTCGAACCCAATGAGGAGTAGAAGGAAATGATAAGCGGTTTTCAGCAAGGTATTCTCTGCAAGTACTGAAATAAGTGGTAACAGATAGTTTTGTGATAAGGTAAATTGTAACGAGAAACAAGTAACAAGAGTAAATAAAGTGCAGCAAGGTGGCCCAATCCTTTTCGTAGCAAAGGATAAGCCTGGACAAACTCCTATAATAGGAAAAGCGCTCCCGAGGACACATGGGAATATCGTCAAGCTAGTTTTCATCACGTTCATATGATTCACGTTCGGTACTTTGATAATTTGATATGTGGGTGGACCGGTGCTTGGGTGTTGTTATTACTTGAACAAGCATCCCACTTATGATTAACCTCTATTGCAAGCATCCGCAACTACAAGAAAAGTATTAAGGTAAACCTAACCATAGCATGAAACATATGGATCCAAATCAGCCCCTTACGAAGCAACGCATAAACTAGGGTTTAAGCTTCTGTCACTCTAGCAACCCATCATCTACTTATTACTTCCCAATGCCTTCCTCTCGGCCCAAATAATGGTGAAGTGTTATGTAGTCGATGTTCATATAACACCACTAGAGGTTAGACAACACACATCTCATCAAAATATCGAACGAATACCAAATTCACATGACTACTAATAGCAAGACTTCTCCCTTGTCCTCAGGAACAAACGTAACTACTCACAAAGCATATTCATGTTGATAATCAGAGGGGTAATAATATGCATAAAGGATCTGAACATGTGATCTTCCACCAAGTAAACCAACTAGCATCAACTACAAGGAGTAATCAACACTACTAGCAACCTCCTAGCACCAATCCCGGACTTGGAGACAAGAATTGGATACAAGAGATGAACTGGGGTTTGGAGATGAGATGGTGCTTGTGAAGATGTTGATCGAGATTGCCCTCTCCCGATGAGAGGAGCGTTGGTGATGATGATGGCGATGATTTCCCCCTCCCGGAGGGAATTGTCCCCGGCAGAACAGCTCCGCCGGAGCCCTAGATTGGTTCCGCCAAGGTTCCGCCTCGTGGCGGCGGAGTCTCATCCCGAAAGGTTGCTTAATGTTTTTTTCTCATCGAAAGACTTCATATAGGAGAAGATGGGCATCGGAGAGCCACCGGGGCCCACGAGGTGAGGCGCGCCCCCACCCTCGTGAGCGTGGTGTGGGCCCCTGGCCTTCATCTTTGGCGATGATTTTTCTTTATTTATTTTAAGATATTCCGTGGAGTTTCAGGACTTTTGGAGTTGCACAGAATAGGTCTCCAATATTTGCTCCTTTTCCAGCCCAGAATTCCAGCTGCCGGCATTCTCCCTCTTCATGTAAACCTTGTAAAATAAAAATAAAATACCCATAAGTATTGTGACATAACGTGAAGTAACAGCCCATAATGTGATAAATATCGATATAAAAGCATGATGCAAAATGGACGTATCAACTCCCCCAAGCTTAGACCTCGCTTGTCCTCAAGCGAAAGCCGATAACAATAAATATGTCGTCATGTTTAAAGGTAGAGGCGTCGATAAAAATAAAATACGGACATGAAGGCATCATGATTAATCTCATAACAGCAACATATATAGATTATTGTCATATGATTACTTATGTTCAAGTGATGATCTTTTCACAATGAAAAAGTATGAATCAGAAACCTTATTGGGCACCAACAAATTATAACCTCAGTCATCGAAGCAATTGCAATTTATCATAACATCGGAAAGAGTCTATGTCGAGCTTAAAAGCAAGTCCACATACTCAACTATCATTTAGTCCTTCATAATTGCTAACACTCACGCAATACTTGTGGTTACGGAGTTTTAATCGTATTACAGAGAAAGATAGGGGCTTATAGTTTTGCCCCACAACTTTTTACCTCAAGGGTAATGTCAACAATAATAATTCATGCTCCCCTACATCCAATTAGATATGTATATCATGTTCTTTCCAACATACTGGGCTTGCCAAAGGATAAAATGAAAAAGGAAAGGTGAAGATCACCGTGACTCTTGCATAAGGTAGAAGATAATAATAAAAGATAGGCCCTTCCCAGAGGGAAGTAGAGGTTGCCATGCGCTTTTATGGTTGGATGCACAAAATCTTAATGCAAAAGAACGTCACTTTATATTGCCCCTTGTATGTGGAACTTTATTATGCAGTTTGTCGCTTTTATTACTTCCACAATAAGTTCGTACAAAGCTTATTTTCTCTGCACTAATAAGTCATGCATATTTAGAGAGCAATTTTTATTGCTTGCACCGATGAAAACTTACTTGAAGGATCTTACTCAATCCATAGGTAGATATGGTGGACTCTCATGGCTAAACTGGTTTAGGGGTATTTGGAAGCACAAGTAGTATCTCTACTTGGTGCTGAGAATTTGGCTAGCATGAGGGGGAAAGGCAAGCTCAACATGTTAGAGGATCCATGACAACATACTTTATCTCAGATACAAGAAAACATAACTCATTATGTTGTCTTCCTTGTCCAACATCAACTCTTTAGCATGTTGTATTTTAGTGAGTGCTCCCAATCATAAAAGATGTCAATGATAATATATCTATATGTGAAACCTCTCTCTCCTTATTACTTCCTATTAATTGCAACGATGACCAAAGCCATATTTGCCAACTCCCAACAACTTTTAATCATCATACTCTTTCTATGTGAAGTCATTACTCTCGGACTCTTTGTTTCTTTTTATTCTTTTTCTTTTATTCACCCAAGATCATGGCAAAATAATCAAGCCCTTGGCTCAACACTAATCTTTATTATATATAGCTCACGGACTCGATTACATAGAGGGATCATAAAGCAAAACTTCAAAACTAGATCATGCCATGACTTTATTCTACTAAATCAAGATACTACTAATAGGATCAAACTAAGAAAAATGGTAAAGATAGGAGTTGTGATGGTGATACGATACCGGGGCACCTCCCCCAAGCTTGGCAGTTGCCAAGGGGAGTGCCCATACCCATGTGATTATGTCTCCTTCTTTGTCGGTGATGGTAGAGGTGTTGGATAGTCGCACATCGAGCGTAAGAGGTCCTCCAACTTGCGGATAATGCCCTTGAGTGCAACAATATGCTCCTTCAACAAAATATTTTCACTTGTGAGATACTTGTTTTGAATACGAGCTAACTCAATCATCTTGAAAGCTTCGATTTCAGTTGGGGTGAGTAAGTTGTGATCAAGTTGGAGGGTGTCTTATGATGCCGGAGCTTGGTCCTCTGTGGCCTCCTTGATCCTTTCATCCTTGTTGATCTCCATGGGTTCTTCCCTCTTCAGCTCTATCTTCATTAGCCAAGCATCTTTGTCACCATTGTCGGAGGAGGGAGACGACATGATGCCTGGCCTTGACAATCCTGACAGAAAACAGCTCGAAACAAGAACAGAGGATATTTGCGTGATACGGGAGTCAAAACCTTCGGGAGAATATATAATGAATTTTTACCGACCAAAATACGTATCATGCAAGAAAACGGAGTCCGGAGGGCACACGAGGTGCTCACGAGGTAGGGGGGCGCGCCTAGGGGGTTGGGCGCGCCCACCACCCTCGTGGGGCCCTCGTGTCCTTCCCGGACTGCCATTTATTTTTCTATTTTTCTTAATATTCCAAAACGGAGAAATATTGCCTTAAAAATTGTTTTGGAGTCGGTTTACTTACCGTACCACATACCTATTCCTTTTCGGAGTCTGAAACGGTCTGGAAAGTGTCCCTTATGTATTCCTCCGGGGTTACGGTTTCAATAATATTGGATTCAACATTTATGGGATTACCTAAGATATAATGTTTGATCCTTTGATCGTTTACCACCTTCGGATTCGTGCCTTTGAAGTTGTTGATTTTTATGGCACCGGAACGATAGACCTCCTCGATAATGTAGGGACCTTCCCATTTAGAGAGAAGTTTTCCTGCAAAAAATCTTAACCGAGAGTTGTATAGCAATACATAATCACCTACATTAAACTCACGCTTTTGTATCCTTTTGTCATGCCATCTTTTAACTTTTTCTTTAAACAACTTGGCATTTTCATAAGCTTGGGTTCTCCATTCATCAAGTGAGCTAATATCAAATAACCTCTTCTCACCAAAGCAAGTTTGAAATCATAGTTGAGCTCTTTAATAGCCCAATATGCCTTATGTTCTAGTTCTAGAGGTAAGTGACATGCTTTTCCATAAACCATTTTATACGGAGACATACCCATAGGATTCTTATATGCAGTTCTATAGGCCCATAATGCATCATCAAGTTTCTTGGGACAATTCTTTCTAGACCTATTAATAGTATTTTACAAAATTAATTTGAGCTCTCTATTACTCAATTCTACTTGACCACTAGACTGTGGGTGATATGGAGATGCAATTCTATGATTAACGTCATATTTAGAAAGCATTTTACGGAAAGCACCATGAATAAAGTGTGAACCACCATCAGTCATTAAATATCTAGGGAATCCAAACCTCGGAAAAATAACTTCCTTAAGCATTTTAATAGAAGTGTTATGATCAGCACTACTAGTTGGAATAGCTTCTACCTACTTAGTAACATAATCAACAGCAACTAAAATATGTGTATATCCATTAGAGGCAGGAAAAGGTCCCATATAATCAAAGCCCCAAACATCAAATGGTTCAATAACAAGTGAATAATTCATAGCATTTCTTGACGTCTACTAATATTACCAATTCTTTGACATTCATCGCAAGACAAAAAAAACTTACGGGCATCCTTGAAGAGAGTGGGCCAATAGAACCCGGATTGCAATACCTTATGTGCAGTTCTATCTCCAGCGTGGTGTCCTCCATAAGCTTCAGAGTGACACTTGCGTAGGATCTATTCCTGTTCATGCTCAGGTACATAACGTCTAATAACACCATCTACTCCTTCTTTATAAAGATGTGGGTCATCCCAAAAGTAATGTCTCAAATCATAAAAGAACTTTTTCTTTTGTTGGTATGTGAAGCTAGGTGGTATAAATTTAGCAACAATATAATTAGCATAATCAGCATACCATGGAGTGCTACGAGAAGTGCTTATGACATTTAGTTGTTCATCAGGAAAGCTATCATCAATAGGTAGTGGGTCATCAAGAACATTCTCTAACCTAGATAAATTATCTGCAACGGGGTTCTCAGCTCCTTTTCTATCAACAATATGCAAATCAAATTCTTGCAGCAAGAGAACCCATCTAATAAGTCTAGGTTTAGCATCTTTCTTTTCCATAAGATATTTAATAGCAGCATGATCAGTGTGAATAGTTACTTTAGAATCAACAATATAGGGTCTGAATTTATCACAAGCAAATACAACTGCTAAAAGTTCCTTTTCGGTAGTAGCATAATTTCTTTGAGCATTGTCTAGAGTCTTGCTAGCATAATGGATAACATTTAATTTCTTATCAACTCTTTGCCCTAGAAAAGCACCTACAGCATAATCACTAGCATCACACATAATTTCAAAGGGTAAATTCCAATCAGGTGGCTGAACAACAGGTGCAAAGACTAATGATTTCTTAAGTATTTCAAATTCTTCTACACAATCATCATCAAAGACAAATGGTACATCTTTTTGTAATAAATTAGTCAGAGGCCGAGAAATCTTTGAGAAGTCCTTAATGAACCTCCTATAAAATCCGGCATGACCAAGGAAACTTCTTATACCTTTGATGTCCTTGGGACATGGCATCTTTTCAATAGCATCAACTTTGGCTTTATCAACTTCAATACCTCTTTCAGAAACTTTGTGCCCCAAGACAATACCTTCATTAACCATAAAGTGGCACTTTTCCCAATTCAAGACAAAATTAGTTTCTTCACATCTCTGCAAACCTCGATCAAGATTGCTCAAGCAATCATCAAAAGAGGAACCATAGACGAAAAAGTCATCTATGAAAACCTCACAAATCTTTTCACAAAAATCAGAGAATATAGCCATCATGCATCTTTGAAAGGTAGTAGTTGCATTACATAAACCAAAAGGCATACGTCTATAAGCAAAAGTACCAAAAGGGCATGTAAAAGTAGTCTTTGATTGATCTTTAGCCGACACAGGTATTTGAGAGAAACCAGAATAACCATCTAGAAAGCAATAATGTGTATGTTTGCATAATCTTTCTAGCATTTGGTCAATAAAAGGTAAGGGGTAATGATCTTTCTTAGTAGCTTTATTAAATTTGCGGAAATCAATTACCATCCTATAACCTGTAATAATTCTTTGCGGAATCAATTCATCTTTATCATTAGGGACAACAGTAATACCTCCCTTCTTAGGGACACAATGGATGTGACTTACCCATGACTATCAAAGAACGGGATAAATTATACCTGCCTCCAAAAGCTTGAGTATTTCTTTTCTTACCACTTCTTTCATTTTAGGATTCAAACGTCGTTGAGGATCACGAACTGGTTTGGCATCCGCTTCCAAATTTATTTTATGCTGACATAGAGTGGGACTAATGCCCTTAAGATCATCAAGAGTATATCCAATAGCGGCACGGTGCTTCTTCATAGTTTTCAATAATCTTTCTTCTTCATGCTCTGAAAGGTTAGCACTAATAATAACAGGATATATTTTCTTTTCATCAAGATAAGCATATTTAAGATTATTAGGCAACGGTTTAACCTCAAACACGGGATCACCTTTGGGTGGAGGAGGATCCCCTAGGATTTCAACAGGCAAATTGTGTTGCAGAATAGGTTCCTGTTTAAAGAATACTTCATCTATTTCCCTTCTTTCATTCATGAACATATCATTTTCATGGTCTAGCAAATAGTGTTCTAAGGGATCACTAGGAGGTACGGCAATAGAAGCAAGACCAATAATTTCATCCTTACTAGGCAATTCTTCCTCACGATGTTGTTTACTAAATTTAGAGAAATTAAACTCATGAACCATATCATCCAAGCCAATAGTAACAACATTCTTTTCGCAGTCTATCTTAGCATTAACAGTATTCAAGAAGGGTCTACCAAATATAATGCGACAAAAGCTATCTTGTGGAGAACCGAGAACAAGAAAATCAGTGGGGTATTTGGTTTTTCCACACAAGACTTCAACATCTCTAACAATTCCTATTGCAGATATAGTATCTCTATTGGCAAGTTTAATTGTAACATCAATATCTTCTAACTCAGCAGGTGCAATATCATGCATAATTTCTTTGTATAAGTCAATGTGTATAACACTAGCACTAGCACCCATATAACATAAGCCATGATAACAATGATCTCCTATTTTAACAGAAATACCAGGCACGCCTACCACGGGTCTATGTTTATCTTTAGCACAAGGTTTAGCAATTCTAGCAGTTTCACCACATAATTGAATAACATGCCCATCAATATTATCAGACAAGAGATCTTTAACAATAGCAATATTAGGTTCTACTTTGACTTGCTCAGGAGGTGTATAAGTTCTAATATTGCTTTTACGAACAACAGTTGAAGCTTTAGCATGATCCTTTACTCTAACAGGAAAGGTGGTTTCTCAACATAAGAGGTAGGAACAATAGGATCATTATAAGTGACAGTATTTTCTTCAACTTTAATAGGTGCAGCTACTTTTACTTCTATGGGAGGATGATATTTAAACCACTTCTCCTTAGGGAGATCAACATAAGTAGCAAAAGATTCACAGAAAGAAGCTACTATGTCAGAGTCAAGTCCATATTTAGTGCTAAACTTACAGAAAGTATCGGTATCCATAAAAGATTTAACACAATCAAACTTAGGTGTCATCCCTGACTCCTTACCTTCGTCGAGGTCCCAATCTTCAGAGTTGCGTTTAATTCTATCCAATAAATTCCATTTAAATTCAATAGTCTTCATCATAAAAGAGCCAAAGACAAGAAGTATCGAGCATGGTGCGATTGTTATCGAAGCCGAGCATAAAATTCTGAAGAATTGTAACTCTTGAGAGCTCATGATTGGGGCATGAATATAACATTGATTTAAGCCTCCCCCAAGCTTGAGCTATGCTTTCTCCTTCGCGAGGCCAAAAAATATATATATAATTGCGATCACGATGAACAAGATGCATAGGGTAATACTTTTGATGAAATTCCAATTTCAATCTTTTATAGTTACATGATCTCGTATCATCAGATAGCCCATACCATGTCAATGCGTCTTCCTTCAAAGATAAAGAGAAGACCTTCTTAATAACATCATCGGGTATACCTGAAAGCTTAAATAATCCACAAACTTCATCCACATAGAGTAGATGTTCATCCGGATGCTTTGTTCCATCTCCTGTAAAAGTATTAGCCAGCAGTTTTTCCATCATACCCGAAGGAACTTCAAAAGGAGTTTCATTTTCAATAGGTTCAGTAGGTTGAGTAGCAACTATTTTCTCTACTGGACGGGGTAAAGATACCCCGAATAAGCCCCTCAGAGAATTACTTTCCATAGTAACAAGTGACAGAAAATTTCAGCACACTATATAAATTTTTCCTTACCAAAGGCACTACACTCCACGGCAACGGCGCCAAAAAAGAGTCTTGATGACCCACAAGTATAGGGGATCTATCGTAGTCCTTTCGATAAGTAAGAGTGTCGAACCCAACGTGGAGCAGAAGGAAATGATAAGCGGTTTTCAGCAAGGTATTCTCTGCAAGTACTGAAATAAGTGGTAACAGATAGTTTTGTGATAACGTAAATTGTAGTAAGCAACAAGTAACAAGAGTAAATAAAGTGCAGCAAGGTGGCCCAATCCTTTTTGTAGCAAAGGACAAGCCTGGACAAACTCTTATAATAGGAAAAGCGCTCCCGAGGACACATGGGAATATCGTCAAGCTAGTTTTCATCACGTTCATATGATTCGCGTTAGGTACTTTGATAATTTGATATGTGGGTGGACGGTGCTTGGGTGCTGTTCTTACTTGAACAAGCATCCCACTTATGATTAACCTCTATTGCAAGCATCGGCAACTACAACAAAAGTATTAAGGTAAACCTAACCATAGCATGAAACATATGGATCCAAATCAGCCCCTTTAAGCAACGCATAAACTAGGGTTTAAGCTTCATCACTCTAGCAACCCATCATCTACTTATTACTTCCCAATGCCTTCCTCTAGGCCCAAATAATGGTGAAGTGTTATGTAGTCAACGTTCACACAACACCACTAGAGGTTAGACAACATACATCTCATCAAAATATCAAACGAATACCAAATTCACATGACTACTAATAGCAAGACTTCTCCCTTGTCCTCGGGAACAAACGTAACTACTCACAAAGCATATTCATGTTCATAATCAGAGGGGTAATAATATGCATAACGGATCTGAACATATGATTTTCCACCAAGTAAACCAACTAGCATCAACTACAAGGAGTAATCAACACTACTAGCAACCTACTAGCACCAATCCCGGACTTGGAGACAAGAATTGGATACAAGAGATGAACTAGGGTTTGGATATGAGATGGTGCTGGTGAAGATGTTGATGGAGATTGCCCTCTCCCGATGAGAGGAGCGTTGGTGATGATGATGGCGATGATTTCCTCCCGAGGGAAGTGTCCCGGCAGAACAGCTCACTGGAGCCCTAGATTAGTCTCACTGGCGGCGGAGTCTCGTCCCGAAAGGTTGCTTAATGTTTTTTTCTCATCGAAAGACTTCATATAGGAGAAGATGGGCATCAGAGAGCCACCAGGGGGCCCACAAGGTAGGGGGCGCGCCCCGGGGGGGCACCCTCGTGAGCAGGGTGTGGGCCCCCTGGCCTTCATCTTTGGCGACGATTTTTCTTTATTTATTTTAATATATTCCATGGAGTTTCAGGAATTTGGAGTTGCACAGAATAGGTCTCCAATATTTGCTCCTTTTCCAGCCCAGAATTTCAGCTACCGGCATTCTCCCTCTTCATGTAAACCTTGTAAAATAAGAGAAAATAGCCATAAGTATTGTGACATAACGTGAAGTAACAGCCCATAATGCGATAAATATCGATATAAAAGCATGATGCGAAATGGACGTATCATGTAACGTGGAGACACATATACATAATTAGAGATTGAGTGTGTGAGATACACATGCGGACATGGGGAGAGATGAGGATCCAGATAAATGGGTGTTTGTGCGTGTCTGTGTGTGTTTGTGCACGCGTTTGTGTGTCATAGGGAGAGAGTGTATGACGTAAACCTAGTATAAGGGAAGGGGGAATGGTGTGGCATGTGTAGTAGAGAGATAGCACGGGTGCGGGCGGGGGGAGCAGACTATTTGGAAGAGACATCGAGTGCGTGTGTGGGAGAGGGGTCTGAGAGCGAGAGAAAGAGAAAGCTAGCGACGGAGAGAGAAAGAGAGAGAGGAAGAGAGGGGGCGAGAGGGGTTGTTTGTGTCCATTAATGGCATATAGATAGGGAGACAATGTTGATGTTGTCCGAAATTGGCCTATGAACGGAGACGCAAGGTAAGCGAGTCATCGTGTGTGTGATAGGGACTTCATGAGAGATCTAGAATAGATGGTGTAGAGAACAATGTGCGAAATCGAGAACAATTATACATTAGGGAGCTATGCAAAGAGTCACGACATATATGTATACAGGGAAGGAGCTGGGGCGGGTCCGCATGTGGGAGAGATAGAAAGAGGAGAGTGGTGCACAAGGAGACAAAGTGTGCTTGTTTGCAGTGGGGGTGGTGTGTGAGGTGAGTGGGCGAGAACCACATAACTAGGGAGATAGACGTTTGGGGGCGACGTTTTGTGTGTATGAGAAATATACACTCTACATAGTGCGTGTGCTTGGGTAAGAGAGATAGCGGGAGACCTAGAGAGTGAGGGAAGAGATGTGTGCATGCCCGAGAGACAAAGTGATAGAGACCTATGTTGGGGTCCGGACTTTACAAGAGAGGGGTGTCAATGTGCTTGTGTGTTGGTGTTTGGGGGAGAGGACGACTTCTCTATGTGTGTGTGTGTGTGTGTGTGTGTGTGGTGGTGGGGGGGGGGGTGACTTCAGATAAACAGTGAGGTGTCTATATTTGAGGGACTTTAGCATAATTGAGATATTGTGCACTCATGGTTGATCAATTTGTTTCACAGTTTGTACTATGAGATAATGATACATTTGAACATGCGTGATATACCTTGATGTACCAGAATTACAAACCTAAGATTGGAATTTTGTAATATGACTCCATCATTAGCTTTTGTAATTCATTTAAAAGGAGGTACATTTTTTAAGCCGGGATTTCGTGATTTCAAATTCATATATCAAACCTAGAGATATACATATATGGGCATGTTCAAACTTTATAATCATTCACTTTGTTCATACACATACACATTTTTGCTTTTGTCATCATATTTAGGATAAACACATTTGGAATTTCATTTGAATTGGACCGTATGATGCTATTTGCTTGTAGTAGCTCAATGATCCATATTTGAATTGAATGGAAAATCTAAGTTTCGAGTTGGAGACATTGATTTTCAAAACTTGCACATTTTTTTTATGCAAAACAAACAAATTGTCGGCCATGATATCATAGTCGGCCGTACGAGAGCAGAATACTTATAATTTTAGGCGCCAAAAGCTTTCAAACTTCCCGCTCACATCGAAATATCATGCACCTGAAAGTTTAGCCCTGCGATATTCCTGTTTTACCCCTGCCACATGAACGGAAAAAGGGCTGTGTTGGGGATATTACTACCGGGCGTAAACCGGCCAGGACAGGCCGGGTTAACTTCATCAGTAGTCAAGTATACTTGAAGCCCGTGAGGATATTCTATAAGGGCCCAAGGCCCAGAACCGGTTTAGGGCTTGTAGCCGTGAACCAACATTAATATGTAACTTGTGTTGTAAGTTAGAAATACTAGAGACCGAACCGGACACGTCTATGAGCCGGTCTCGGGACTCTGCAAACCGACGGGCGTCACTCATGTATATAAGGGGGCGACCCGGCGGCGGTTCAAGGAGAACAGACAACAACTCGAGACTTAGGCGAGGCTTGTTTGCTCCCTAGTCATCGAAACCCCCATCAATTCCATCACAACTAGACGTAGGCTTTTACCTTCATCGAAGGGGCCGAACTAGTATAAACTCTCTTGCGTCCTTGTGTCCGCTTTAACCCCTTCAAGCTAACCCGTAGTGATGGCTCCATGACTAAGTCCTTTCATGAGGACATCTGCCGTGACAAAACCACGACAGTTGGCGCCCACCGTGGGGCTATCGCACGTTGGTTTCAAGTTCTTGGAGGGCAGCTTCGAAGGACTCAAGGGTTACGCCAGGCCGGATGACCAAGAGTCGTCATGAAAGCTCTACATCTACGATTCAGGCTGGGGCCCCGAGGCCGGCTCGATTGAGTACGGGTATCGGGTCCCCTTTGGTGGCATACACGTCTTCATTGGCAAGATCAGTGAACCGGGCCCTGAGCCGGACATCTGCACCGACCTCGTCGAAACGGCTCAGCGTGCGAGATCTGCCCAGGGTAAACCGGCCATGAAGCATGCCTTCGTGGGAGTCATCCACGGAGGAGAATATGATGGTGAATCAGAATCTGGTAGCGATACTGTTGTTTATTCCAGCGACGAGTCCTCAACCGGAGAAACCGAATCATTGTATCAGCTACAAGACGGCCGAATTGGGGGCTGTTCCGATGGTGACAGCATTCCGTACCCCTCTGATCTGCCTAACCGGGTTGGGATATTCATGGCCGGTACGCAGGCGGTGATCCACTCTTCGACCGCAGCAGCAATGTTCTCCGGGTCGCCAAGCGCGGCGGGCAGGAGGCCCCGCACCCGCCGGCTCAAGTTTTATCTGATCTGTTTGATGCATTGGCCGTGCTTATGGCGGAGGCTAACCCGGCGGATCAGGACGCCCACAACACGGAAATTGCAAAGGTGAGGGAATAGATCACTCAAGCCAAAGCCGACCTAGCAGCCGAGAACAACAGGATGGCCGCAGAGCGGGCCGCTTTGGATGCTCGGGCCTATAGGCTTATGCTGGACCAGAACGCGTTGCATGAAGTCCTGAAAAGGAAGCATCGGTCTCGCCTGCCGACGGTTTTCGATGCCAGAAACATCTTTAATACCCCAGGAGCAGGGACTAGTAACCCGCCGTGGCTAAACCGGGTGGAGGCACCTGGGCCGGGTGCGCCGGTTCAGCCTCGCCTGATGGAGCCGCCTCAACAGAATAATGTCGAACCTCATCCTGTCCAGACACCTCCAGGTCATTATTCCAATACAATGGACAATCTTATCGCCGCCGCTTCACGGCTGGAGGCCATCCCGATTGAAGGTGATTCTCCGCAAGCAGTGGAGATGTGCCGGGTTAAGGAACTTCTTCGAACAGGCTTGGTTCAGCAGGAAGCATATTCATATAGCCGTGACCGAATTCATTCCACCCCCCATCCAAGCCGGAGTTAAAGCAGGCGGATGGATGAACCGGCCGTATCCAGTAATGCACGGAACCGTGAAGCGCCCCGTGGCCATAACCTGGCGGGTGATGCTCAGGAAGTGGTGGACCGGGCCCGAGCACGAAGGGATGCCGAGTTGGCAGTGCAACATGAGGCTCGTCAACTTACGCCGGTTTGTCCAACCACCTCGATCGAGCCAGGAGTTACTTCTAGTTCTTTGGGAGTGCCTTGTCTTGTCCCCGCTTTACGCAATGTGCGCCTGCCCAAGGATTTCAAGGGCCCGCGCAAGGTGCCAAATTACACGGCCGATTTGTCTCCTAAACATGGGTACAGAGCTATGAGATGGCCATGGAGATGCTTGACATAGATGAAGCGGCATGTGCAAAGTATTTCACCATGATGCTTGAAGGGACATCTCGTATTTGGTTAAAGAGCTTACCAGCCAATTCTATCAGTTCATGGGCCCAGTTGCGAGCCCGGTTTATCCAGAATTTCAAGGATACATGTAAGCAGCCCATGTCAATAGTGGACTTAGTGGCCTGTGTCCAGGAGGAAGGAGAGTCAACAACCCGCTGGGTACACCGAGTTTCAGAAATTTTGCACTCATCAGACCGTATCAATGTCGAGTCCGCGGTTATAACCTTGGAAAGCAACTGCCGGTTTAAACCTCTGAAGTTGAAATTGGGATGGATGAAGCGCCATTGTAACGATATGGGGACCCTCATGACTGCGTTAGTGAAGTATGCTGATTCTGATGGTACCAAGGATCCCGAGTCTGATGATGACAAGACAAGGAAGGGAAAGAAGAACATCAACTCCAAGGGGTAGCAACACAACACGGCAGGTCATGGTAACGGAGGCAAGCGTAAAGCGGATGGCAGCATGGACTTTGTTGCTAATACTAGCGCGCAGGACAGAGGCCAGCGACGGAAGGGTAAACCACCAAATCACGGTGGGGCTCCAAACCCCAACCCGGACCGCCTGACTTATCTGTTAAACCAGCCCTGTCCAAAGCACGGGGCGAAGGAGACGCCAGCCACCCACCTTTGGAAGGATTGCTATATTATGCAGGAGTTCAAAAATTCTAATGCTTTCCGGTATGATCACGGATCAGGTGGTGGCTCAGGATCCGGATTCCATGGGCCGGGTCACGATGGAGGAAATGCCGGTTTAGGCTTCAATGGAGATCAGGGTGGACATAACAATCAAAATAATCAGAATAGCCAGGGTGGTTACAACCAGCAGCAGCAGTCGGGTTATCAGAGCAATCCAAAGCAGTTCAATAGCGGGCAATATCATGTATTCACCACTAGCTTAGACAAGCGAGACCAGAAGCTTCACAAGCGGCGATGAATTTCTGTTGAACCGGCTGTGCCTCGTTATTCTACGCTGGTCCAAACAGCCAATCATATGGAGCAGTAGAGGATCACCCTCCCCGGGTTGACAATCCGAGTCAGCTAGCGTTGGTGGTGGCACCTCAGGTGGGAGGTTATAAGTTCACCAAGGTGCTCATGGATGGAGGAAGTAGCATTAATATCTTATACTATGAGACCTTCCGCCGTATGGGGTTAACAGACAAGAATCTTACACCGTCCAATACGGTATTCCATGGTGTGGTACCTGGTAAGTCAGCATATCCCGTTGGCAAGATAGCTCGAGGTGGCCTTTGGAGATGATCATGATTCCAGGTCGAAACATTGATTTTTAGGTGGTGAAGATCCGGAGCCCATACCACACTTTATTTGGGCGGGCTTATGCCAAATTTATGGCACGACCCTGTTATATTTATTCAGAGCTCAAGATTCCGGGTCACAAGGGGACCATAACCGTTCATGGAAGTCGCAAGATTGCCTTGGAGTGTGAAGAAGGTGATGCGGCCTATGCAGAGTCGGTTTGTGCCACGGAAGAGTTGAAGTACTACAAGGATAATGTTGATCCGGCGGACATGACTCCGTTGAAGAAGCCAACCACAGAGCATGATCCGGCTCTAAAGTTCAAATCGGCAGCTGAGACTAAGCTTGTTGACTTTGTACCTGGCGATTCGTCCAAGCAGTTTAGTATCAGCACCAACTTGGATCCGAAATAGGAAAGCGCGCTCATCGAGTTCATCCGTGAGAACCAGGACATTTTTGCATGGAAGCCTTCTGACATGCCAGGTGTACCGAGGGAACTCGTTGAGCACACTCTTAATGTTGATCCTAAGTACAAACCGGTGAAGCAGTTTCTCCGCCGGTTCAACGAAGAAAGGCGCAAAGCTATTGGAGAGGAGGTGGCCAGGCTCTTAGCGGCTGGCTTTATTGTTGAAGTGTTCCATCCTGAATGGCTGGCTAATCCGGTGCTGGTCCTTAAGAAAAACGGCACCTGGCGCATGTGTGTGGATTACACAGATCTTAACAAGGCTTGTCCAGCAGATCCTTTTGCCCTCCCCCACATCGATCAGATTATTGATGCTACGGCGGGTTGTGAGCATTTGAGTTTTCTGGATGCATATTCTGGTTACCATCAGATCCAGATGGCAGTTAAGGACCAGGAGAAGACGGTGTTCATAACTCCCTTTGGAGCCTTCTGCTATGTATCCATGCCCTTTGGGCTCAAGAGTGCCCAGGCAACTTATCAACGGTGTGTACAGAATTGCCTTCATAAGCAGATCGGCCGTAATGTGCATGCCTATGTGGATGATATTGTGGTTAAGTCAAGGGAGAAGGAGACTCTGGTTGATGATTTGAAGGAAACCTTTGATAACCTACGGACATACAAGATGATGCTCAACCCGGCCAAGTGTGTTTTTGGTGTACCGGCAGGCAAGTTATTGGGTTTTCTGGTGTCCAACAGGGGAATTGAGGCTAATCCGGAGAAGATCACAGCTATCACCTCCCTGGCTAAACCGAAATGTGTCAATGATGTCCAGCGCTTGGCAGGCCGGATTGCCGCGTTGAGCCGGTTTATTAGCTGGCTCGGTGAGAAGGCGATCCCTTTGTATCAGATGCTGAAGAAAGCAGATCCCTTTGTCTGGAGTCCGGCCGCTGATAAAGCACTGGAGGACTTAAAGCGGCAGCTAGCTAATCCGCCCGTTCTTGCTACTCCGATTGACAAGGGACCATTGCTACTCTATGTGGCAGCTAATGCTCGTGCAGTCAGCGTAGCTATTGTGGTGGAGCGCAAGGAGGCGGGCAAGGAATATCCGGTTCAGCGTCCAGTTTACTATATCAGCGAGGTGCTTATTGAGTCCAAGCAAAGATACCCGCATTGGCAGAAGCTGGTATATGGAGTTTTTATGGCAAGCGGAAGCTTAAGCAATACTTCGAGGACATCCCATCACGATGGTTAGCTCTGCTCCTTTGGGAGATATAATTCAAAACAGGGAGGCAACTGGCCGGATTGCCAAGTGGGCTATAGAGCTTGGGTCGCACGGTTTGAAATACGTGCCTCGGACGGCGATCAAGTCTCAAGAACTTGTGGATTTCATCAATGATTGGACGGAGCTACCAGCACCTGAAGAAAAGCCGGATCACACCTACTGGACTATTCATTTTGATTGGTCCAGGCAATTGGAGGGCTCGGGGGCTGGAGTCGTATTAACTTCCCCACGAGGTGATAAGTTCTGCTACGTTCTCCGCTTAATGTTCCCTTGTACTAACAATGCAGCTGAGTACGAAGCTTTACTCCACGGTCTCCGGATGGCTAAGGAGATGAATCTTAGCCGAGTTAAGTGCTTCGGTGACTCAGACATGGTGGCCCAACAAGTGTCTGGTACTTGGGATTCTAAGGACCCGCTCATGGCGGCATACCATCGTAAGGTGGATATTATTGCAGGCCACTTCAAGGGATATCAGGTGGATCACGTGGACAGACGGAAGAACGAAGCGGCAGACGCTTTAAGCCGGCTGGGCTCTCAGCGTAAACCGGTCCCGCCTAATGTTTTCATGGATGTCTTGTATAACCCATCGGTCAAGCTCCCTGGCGAAGAGGATTTGGCTATTCCTGATCCGAAGGCTCAGTTGGTGGCGGCTCTGCATGTCATTCCGGATTGGACAGTTCCTTATCTTGCATACATGAACCGGGACGAGTTACCAGAGGATGAAACGCTAGCCAGACAGATAATCCGGCGATCCAAGTCCATGACTATTGTCAATGGCGAGTTGCATCATTGCAGTGTGTCTGGAGTGTTTCAACGTTGTGTGTCGCCAGAGGAAGGCTGTGAAATCTTGCGCGAAATTCACGAAGGAGATTATGGTCACCACGCCGGTTCAAAATCTCTGGTGGCTAAGGCGTTTGGTCACGGATTCTATTGGTTGACTTCTCATGCTGATGCGGAGGACCTGGTTAGGCGATGTGACGGCTGTCAGAAGTTCTCAAGACGCGCTCATGTGCCGGCTCAAGAATTCAGGATGATTCCAATTACTTGGCCGTTTGCGACTTGGGGGCTGGATATGGTTGGGCCTTTCAAACGGTCCAAGGACAAGAAGACCCACCTTTTGGTGGCGGTTGACAAATTTACAAAGTGGGTAGAAGCGGAGCCCGTCAGCAAGTGTGATGCAGCCACGGCGGTTCAATTCGTTAAGAAGGTGATTTTCCGGTTTGGCTTTCCACACAGTATCATTACTGATAATGGTACCAATCTGTCTAAGAGTGCTATGAAGGAGTTCTGTGAACGTGAGCACATCCGGCTTGACGTTTCATCAGTGGCTCACCCACAGTATAATGGCCAAGCAGAGAGAGCTAACCAGGAGATCTTACGAGGAATCAAACCCCGGCTTATGGTTCCTTCACAGCGGACGCCGGGTTGTTGGGTTGAGGAGTTACCATCTGTGTTATGGAGCATCAATATTACGCCCAACAGATCGACAGGATACACACCGTTCTTCATGGTCTACGGAGCGGAGGCGGTTCTCCCCAGTGATATCCGTCATGATTCACCTCGTGTAGCAGCTGATGTTGAAGCGGACAACGAGGTAGCACGGCAAGACTCTTTGGACCTGTTGGATGAGGAGCGTGACATTGCAGCTGCCCATTCGGCGATCTACCAGCAGGATCTTCGTCGCTATCACAGTCGCCGAGTTAGAACCCGAACATTTCAAGAAGGAGATTTGGTGCTCCGGCTCATCCAAGACCATACTGATATGCACAAGCTATCCCCACCTTGGGAGGGACCTTTCATGGTCAGCAAGAATCTGCACAACGGGTCGTACTATCTGATTGATATTCGAGAGCATAAGGACTCACGTACATCAGAGGAGGAGACCAACAGGCCGTGGAACATAGCTCATCTTCGTCCTTACTATACTTGAGCCATAGGCTCTACTTATGTACATATTATGACAATGTATATATTATGATCAATACAATAAATCGGAGCCTTAGCTAAAGCGGGGTCTCTGTTATTTTTACATCATGAGTGGTTACACGGAGTTTTTATCTTAAAGTGGTCTCAGGTTTACCCCTTGAGTTAGCTTTTTAACAAAGCTTTATATCATGTCACTTGGGGGCTTGGTCGTGTCCAAACCAATGCAACACCTTTTGATAGGCGAAAGCCACGAGATCACTTGGGGACTTGGTCATGTCTGAACCAGTCACGCCTCTTGATCGGCCTAAGGCCAGAGAATCACTTGGGGGCTTTGGTCGAACCTGAACCATCGCTACACCTATTGATCGGTGTAATGCCACTGCATCATTTGGGGACCTGGCTCACATGAACCATAGCTACACCTATTGGGGGCTTGGTCGTGTCCGACCATGGTAATGCCACTTGATCGGCTCAAACAGCCTCTTTTCGCAAAAGATTTTGTCTTTGCCTTTGCTTGAAACTTGTTTGTCTTTTTGCATATTTCTCTTGTTGTGTTCTTAAACCGACAATTATTAAACCGATTCGACTGTCAATTGACGGGACACGGTTTGTTTTTCATCCGGAGACACTTTTGCCCGGTTTGATTTTCGATAAACATCCTATTATGGAGTAACACCGGTGTCCATCTTAACCCGGAACGGTTTACCTGATAAACTGACCCTATATACACAGGAGCTGTTCTCTCCTCCAGCAGAGCGGGTTTCTTACAACTCCGCTTCAAGATTGGCACAGCCAACTTCATGCCCTATGATGGCAGGTATCATATATTCCAATATTTTATCATATGTTTAATCTAAAGTATTATCTTTAATTTCATATACATGGATATGATGACCGCTTTGGTGATACAACCACAATGGCGTTTTAAGCTTTTCTTTGCGAGACAACAGTTTAAGGTTGATGATTCAACAAAATATAAATTGCAATAAATATGCACGAAGGCATATCAACACAAAGTGTGGCAGCTAGTCTATTACAAGGCAACACAAAGGCCCAGATAAGATAATTGTTTTTGGCATAACATAAGGAAGCGATAATGTGAACCGCCTCCGGTTTATGCTTGATCGCCATTTGGGCACGATGGTTGCGGGTCATCTCAAGGCCGCTTCAACTTCGATTCCATACCCAACGGCTGGAAATCAACAGTTGTCCAGTCGATTCCCATTAATGCTTGGAATACAGCTTCATCATTGATCAGCAACGACGGTTCAATATCGGGAGCGTAAGTATGCTTACGAATTGGAGGTATAAGGTTCTCCGCTTCAGGAATCGGTGCAGGCACTCGTTTATTCTCGCCATCGTATTGGGCTTGATAGTGAGACAGATTTGCCTCTTCAGCCAATTGACAAGCCAAAGGGCGCACTTCCCGGTTTATAGCTCGGAGATCCTCTTCACTGAATTTTGTCCCGTCTTCCTTCAAGCTTGGGAAGCCCTGCGCCGCTTCAACAGGATCATAATCCGGCACCCACGCTTTGGCCCGGATTAAGGCGTTTATGGCACCGGTTCTAGCAGCAGATTTCTTTAATTCTTCAAACCGGGCAGGAAGCATTGACAACCTTTTTATGGTGTCCTGGATCAAGGTCGGAGCCGGGTTGTTCTGAGAAGCGGTGCTGATGATCCGTTGCGCACCAGTATAGAGTTGCTCTATCAATGTATAAGAGGCTTTCAATTTCTTCCGCACGTCTGATCCCAAGTGGCCAATACGTGTCCCTGTATCATTCAAAGGGTTAATAAACCGGCAATTTCATGAGAAGGCATCATTACGTCAGAAGTCAAAAAGGCTTACCAAAGACAGCGGCGGTCATGGCATGCACTTGCCGCTTTACACTGGTCAGTTCATCCACTACCGGTTTGAGGGCAGCCTCAGCATTCTCTGCCCGTTGAGTTAAAACGGCCCAGTGGCCCAATCCACCCGCTCCTTGTTGAAGCCCTCCTTAAGCTTTTCCATGATGCTTAAAGCGCTGGTTAATTCATTCTTTGCTTTGGAGGTTTCAGCTTGCTGGGATTTCAGGTTTTCTTGGAGATCAACGATTTGGTTTTCTTTCTTGTTCAGATCAGCCTACATACAGAAAATCATTTGATAAAGATTAAGGTGCAGACTTGAAGTACCAACCCCATAACAAGTTATGCCTTTGGCACTTGGGGGCTAATGCATATTTGTTGTTCATCCTACAATTTCTATATCAAGTCCCAAGCTCAATACAAGTATTCAGTTTGGCACTTGGGGGCTAATGCTTATTTGCTCTGTCCTTGAGGGATACTGGATTTCTTGTAAAAGTCCTGGTTTAACTACATTAGGTTGAACCGGCCCTTGGGGGCTACTTTCCCAAAAGTATAGCTTTGCTCAGGATTATATTGAGAAGTCCCGGTTTAAGTTCACATCTTAAAACCGTCACCTGGGGGCTATTAGAGCTAACAGATTGAAATATACAAGCAGAGAGGCATATGGAATTCACCTCATATTTGTCCTTCATCATATTTACCAGACCGGCTTCATAATCACGGCTGGTATATAACCGGTTCAGATAACCGGAATGAAGATCTTGGGGATTCAAAGCGGCATAAGTTGCCAAATCGGCATTCCGCTTGCCTTTACCAAACGCAATAAATTCATCCTTTGCAGTGTGCTTGGACAAGGCGGCAGGATTACTGGCTCGTAATGGCCAAAGCCGATGTATAACAACATCGTCATCCTTGGCTTCGCCGGTTCGCACTGGGGTCGCCGGTTTATCTGTATGCTTTGGTGGACTCGCTGTCTTGTCAGTTTGAGCAGGACTCGTGGGTTGATTTGAAGGGCCGGTGGTATCAACATGTGCCTCTTCAACAGTAACATCATGATCTTAATGGTGGGTCGGTCAGCATATCATCCTGGATGTGTTCCTCGGGATTTGGTATTTGGGTCGGTTCAGGAGCATCGTCTTCTGTCACTTTGTCCAGGCGAGCTTTCTTGCTTGGCCTAGGCTTGGCCCTGAAAGGAAAAAGACGAATCAGTCCAATGAACATTGAAAGCGGTATACCAAACAGCATTATCAGGAATATAGGTCACCCAAGCACTGTCTTGAGTGGTGGGAGTTGGGTGCCTGTCGACTCGCCAGAGGAAGAATGAGAAGTCACCTGATAATCGGAGTCAGATGGATTAAGAGGTTGACGAATGCAACCCGCTTTAGGATAAGCATTGAAGAAACAGTTAGAGACCTCTGAACGGCGTTTCCGAACCAGACTGTCCGGTAAACCAGTGGAGGTGACTACCTGGCCGCTGTGCCGGGTTGCGCGACGAGCTTCATGCTGTTGTGTCTTCATAAGAAAGTTTCGATCCAAGTAAGCAAGAGGATGAGAAAATTTAACTTTCCGGTTTGCCCGACGGATTTTTACTGAAGGTAAAGGGTTTGAATCGGAAGAAAGAGCGATTACCTCTACAACATCAGCATGACTGATTTCAGCATCATCCTGGCAATAATCATTATCAATAAGGCGTGTGAAAAATAAACCAAGTGAGTCAAGTTCTACCACAAGATCCGGATTACCCACATCATTGTCAGCTGGTGGATCAGAGGAGGCAGTGGTTTTCTTTCTATTTGCTGGTTTCTTCACAACTTTGGTCTTGGGTCGGGTTATAGCCACCGGTTTCTCTTGTGGAGTCTTCCTGCTGCAAAATGGATCATCACCCGGTTTGAAAGATATTAATATCAACAAAGAGTACTTAAACATAGTCAGATTTTATAAAGGCATAAGATATGAGTCTTACAGCTGGCGGTTTATTAATGGCAGAAAAGGGAGCCAGGCCGGTTTGGGCGCAAGCAGCTTCCGGTTCGTTTAACATCCTCTTAACAGCCTCAGTAACTTCATCATCTGTCAGCTGGATCTCAATATGCCGTAGAGGGTCTTTCACATCTTCTGTGTATTTGCACATCAAACCGGAGCGCAGGCTTAGGGGCAGTATACTCCAAGATATCCAGCAACGAGCAAGATCAACTCCTGTCAACCCGTTGGCCATGAAGGCCCGGAGCTTGGATAGTTGAGGGGCATATTTGCTTCTTACCTTAGCAGCCAGTCTGTGAGGGAGGCGATGTGTGTTGCTTAGCCGCTCCGGACGGTAACCCGGTAAAGGATTTTCTCCCTCAGGAGAGGTATCTTTGCAGTAAAACCATGTTGAATTCCACTCTTTGGGATGGTTGTGCAGTTTGGCGTGAGGGTAAGTGACCTCTTTCCGCTTTGGAATCGCCACACCACCCAACTCTGTGTTGGGACCGTCAGAAAATTCAGTGCGGCGGTTTAGATGGAAGCAATCTCTGAACAATTCAACTGTGGGCTCCTCTTGAAAGAACACCTCACAGAGCACTGGAAAGTGACAGATATTGGTTATGGAGTTGGGGCCATTATCTTGTGGACGCAGTTGGAAGTTGGCCAACACATCCCGATAAAACTTTGAACGGGGCGGACTGAAGCCCCGGGCTAAATGGTCAGCAAAAACAATAACTTCTCCATCCTTGGGTTACTGAGGACTCTCCGGCCGGGACCCTCCAAAGGAATGGCGTCTTTTTTGCCTAAAGCGCCGGTGCGGACTAAGTTATCCAGTTGCGTTTCAGTCACTCGAGAAGGGACCCAATTACACTCGTACACTTGCTTGGCCATGGTGCAATCTGCAAAGCAGTAATACCGGTTCAAGAATATGTTGGAAGGCTATATATTGATACATTCATTGTTAAACTGGAAGAAGTTGCTCGGTTCAACAAGGGGACTAATGGTATATGCCGAGTTGTCAATTTCTCTACAAAGTTAAACCGCCTAGTCTGAAACATTGATGAATCAAGAGTGGATGTGCGGAAACAGGTTTCACAAAAGTATTTCACAGTTTTGGATTTGGAGCATATTCAGAAAAGAAATAAATATTCAAGGTCCAAAACGGAGCGGTACTAAATCAATGAGCAAGGATGTAAATAAGATTTATGATCTTGAGATGCGTAAGTGAAAACGGAGGCTAAAAGCTACCATTACACAGAACAGAGATCCAGGAGTTCTTTTCAGGACCATTATATGAACGAAGAACAAAGGATGAACCCTGAAAAACCTAGAAACCCTAGAATAGATCTGTGGCGGAAAGAGCAGAAGATTTACCGGAGCTAAGGAAGAAGCGGAAGGTCACCGCGATGCTCTGGTATGTTCAGGGTGATGCAGCGGCCAAGGTTGGTGCAGAAGTTGACGGCGGCGGCGGAGCTCCGAAGCTGGGCGGCGCGAGGAAGACGAAGCAGAGGGGCATGAAGGGAAAAAAAGAAATGACCCTTCGGTCTTATTTATAAAGCAAGGGACATGTGTCAGGCGCGAGAATCAAGGAGTCGCGAGCTTGGAAACGGAGATGTCGCCTCGATTGTCGCAGGTCTATTAAACAAAAGAGGTATTGTGGATAGTTTTTATGATAGGTGGCGTCATGCCGGTTTACGATGACCAGAGAAGATGACATCATGGCGGTTCACCCAATTACACAAGGTTGTTGAAGACGAAGCTTTTTACTAAGGATTGACATGAACCTGTTCAAATCAATCTGGAGCCTAATGTTGGTGATATTACTACCGGGCATAAACCGGCGAGGACAGGCCAGGTTAACTTCATCAGTAGCCAAGTATACTTGAAGCCCGTGAGGATATTCTATAAGGGCCCAAGGCCCAGAATGGTTTAGGGCTTGTAGCCGTGAACCGGCATTAATATGTAACTTGTGTTGTAAGTTAGAAATACTAGAGACCGAACCGGACACGTCTATGAGCCGGTCTCGGGACTCTGCAAACCGACGGGCGTCACCCATGTATATAAGGGGGCGACCCGTGGCGGTTCAAGGAGAACAGACAACAACTTCGAGACTTAGGCGAGGCTTGTTTGCTCCTAGTCATCAAACCCCCATCAATTCCATCACAACTAGACGTAGGCTTTTACCTTCATCGAAGGGGCCGAACTAGTATAAACTCTCTTGCGTCCTTGTGTCCGCTTTAACCCCTTGAAGCTAACCCGTAGCGATGGCTCCACGACTAAGTCCTTTCATGAGGACATCTGCCGTGACAAAACCATGACAAGCTGCTTTGGTAACTCCATTGTTTTCCCCTCTTTGCCCCCAACATTCTTCCCCAGAGCCCCTCCCCTTCCCCTCCCCGACCCCCCCAACCACGGCAAGCCGCCGAATCTAGTCTTTCACCGCAGTGCTGGACCTCACACCGCGCCGGATCTACCTTCCGCACCTTGGAACACTACAAAAAAAAGACACATCCGTGACACTTTGGGCCGAACGATTTTTTTTTCTTTCATACATATGACACTTCTATGACGATAATTGTGACAAAACCCGGTATCATCAGAGATGTGGTGGGCTCCTACTTCTATGACAAAAAATCATGACAGAAAATGGGCTTTTCGTCACAGGCGGGCTGGAGACACGGTTGCATGACATTCTTTGGGCCGTCCATGACGGAAAAACCGTGGTAGAAGCGAGGAGGAAAATTTCGGGAGTTGCGGTTACGGTGGGGACGTCGGGGCGGCGATGAGCGCTTCTCTACACGTGACGCTGCTGCGTGTGCGGCGTTGGCTCTAATCGAACCCGGCGAGGCATTGGGCTCTAACTGAACCCGGGCGATGGCAGTGCAAGCTACGCGTTATGAACCCGAGCGATCGATCGATGGCTGTTGGCGAACCCGATGGAGAGATTCGCCGCTCTGCTGCTAAGCGAAGCCGATCGATGGGATGAGCGATGGCGTTGCGAGGGGTTGGATGAACAATGGCGGTGGCGTTGCCTCTGGATGAACAGGGCGCCCGTGGTGTGAAGGGCTGGATGAGCGATGAAGCGGTGGAGGGGTGGCCGTGGAGGGTGGTTGAACAGGACCCGTGGTGTGGAGGGTTGGATGAACATGAAGCGGTGGAGGGGTCCCCGTGGAGGGATGGTTGAACAGTAGCCGGTGGAGTAGCGCGCGGTGGAGGCTGGATGAACAGGAGCCCGTGGAGGCTGGAGGAGGTCGACGGTAGCCCGTGGAGGCTGGAGGAGGTAGACGGTGCAGATGAACAGTACGCCACACCCCTCCCGATGAACAGGACCCCCGTTTCGATCGTAGGAGGTCCGTTTCGTCCGTTTTGCGGTACGCTACACCCCTCCCGATCAACAGGACCCCCGTTTCGACCGTAGGAGGTCCGTTTCATCCGTTTTGCGGTACGCCACACCCCTCCCGATCAACAGGACCCTCGTTTCGACCGTAGGAGGTCCGTTTCCTCCGTTTTGCGGTACGCCACACCCCTCTCGGTCAACAGGACCCCGTTCCGAACGTGGCCGGTTGAACACAAGGCCGTTTCCTCCGTTCTGCGGTACGCCATGCCACATTTCCATCGCCTGTTCCGTCCAAGCCGGTTGGCTCCCACGCGTTCCGTTGCCTCCCAATGAACACGACGCATTCCGTTGCCTCCCCATGAACACGACGCATTCCGTTGCCTCCCCATGAACATGACGACGACTCTGTTTCTCCGTTCCGACCCAGCCATGTACGTATGCGCGAGTAGGCGTTCGAGACCCCGCCCGTATGTACGTACGTGGCCGTATTTTCTTTCTTGCACCCTGGCCGATGTACGTACGTGTACATGCTACGTGCGCGCCTCTACTACGACACGTAAGCGCCTCTACTATGACACGTGTGTGCCTCTACATCGACCAGTATATATGTACGTACACGTTCGCGACCAAAATGACAACGCTACGTACGCTTCGACCAGGTGGGTCCCGGTATCGGCGGTTCCTTGCGTGCGAAATGTAGCTGGTGGGTCCCAGCAATGAGGGGCAAACCGTCGTTTTTTGCCGGACGCACTTCCTTTGCGTGCGAAGATGTAGCTGGTGGGTCCCAGCGGTCGAAGCGAATTGGTTATTTTGCCGGACGCACTTCCGTGCGTGCGCAGATGTCGCTGGTGGGTCCCAGCAGTCTGGGGGGCGAATCGTTTTTTGCCCGGACTCACTTCCTTGCGTGCGAAGATGTAGCTGGTGGGTCCCACCAGTCAGGGGGAAACTTTTTTTCACGAAATACGGTGGCCCGTCCGGTGGGTCCCCGCTGTCAGGTGGAAGAATCATTATTTTCCGCATAATAAGGAGGCACTTCCTTGCTGCGGCCGTGGACCCAGCTGTCAGCCTCTCCATGTACAGTCCACGTCCGATGGAAGTCGTTCCTTGACCACGTTGACCACGCCGCGCCGAGAGCACCACGGCGGTGGACGACGGCAAGGCCTAGGAAGGGGACGACTCGGAGCCGGGGAAGACGTAGCAGTGGATGCCCACGCGAAGAGGAGTACGAGGGTTCACTGGTTCAGCTGCGATGTGAGGCTGCTATCGCCGCAGAATAACAGGGGGTGTGGGTGAGTAGAGGGATGGCCTGGCCAGCGATGGGAGTAGTAGTGGGCGGTGAGGCCTCCGCGGCATCACAGCCGGCCACGGGAGGCAGGAGCACGCGGCACGACCGACGCTGGTTTGGGCGGCTGGAGCAAGAAGACCAGAGGTTGAAGAAGCACTACAACTATTGGATGAAGATCGACGGTAACAGGAGCTAGAATCGTTCATATTGACTAAGTTGACAAAGCCCTCCGTCCCCGTCAACTTGGTAGGCCCACAAGTCAGCCTCCCAGTATGCTAGGTTGCTGGCAAGGGGAGTATTCATTTTTTTTGTGCGTAATAAGGAGGCACTTCCTTCTGTGTGAAGATAGCTGGTGGGTCCGATAAGTCAGCGGGGGCACGTTTTTTTGCGAAATACAGAGGCCCTTCCGGTGGGTCCCAGATGTCAGGTGGAGGAATCATTATTTTGCGCGTAATAAGGAGGCATTTCCTTGTGTGCGGCTGTGGACCCAGCTATCAACCTCTCCACGCACAGTCTACTTCCGATGGTGTCGTTCGTTGACCATGTTAACCACACCGCGCCGAGCGCATCCGAGGTGGTGGACGACGGCGAGGCCCCGGACAGCAACGAGTCGGAGATGGGAAGACGCGGGAGTAGAGTCGCAGACGGAGAGGTGTACAAGGGTTAACTGGTTCTAGTGCGGTGTGGTTCGGCAGTCGGTGGAGAAGAACAGGAGGTGTGGAGGGGTGGAGGGATGGCCTGGCCAACGGTGGAGTAGCGCTTCACAGCGAAGCGTGCTAAGCGAGCTGCTAACAGCAGGAGGCGGGAGGTGGTCCCCAAGGCCTGGAGAAGAAGACGAGAGATTGAAGATGGATGCCGGTCGTTGGATGTAAATCCAATGGCTAACATGTCAGAATCATTTGTTGACTAAATTGAAAACGACTTGCGTTGGCTTCGACCTATTGGCCCACATTTTAGCCTCCAAAAATGTGGCACGTATTCAACCCATTTTTTCAGAATTTACAGTATTTTTTTGCGCGGTAGAATTTACAGTCAATTTGATCTTTTTTTAAATTACAGCCATTAGCTGGGCTGGGTGAACAATTAATGTAGCGTCCATGCGGCCCATTTATTTTATTTCCTAAAAAATTACAGGCCATTTGCACTTTCTCGAAATACATGATTTTGCTGGGCTGATTCTAATTATAATGTTGGGTTGGGCCAGCAATGTTATCAAAAAATAAAAAAGGGATGAGCATTTTGTTATAAATATATTTGAATAATAATTGATATTATTACATTCATCCTTAAATCTTACCAAGTTTTTGTACACAATCACTAGGATTTTCGTGCCAAAACAATCCAGGATTTTATTTGTTAAGAAATTATTTTTATAAGTTAATAAGATGTGGGATATTGTTTTCTTACATATGTAAGTATCTGTTAAATATATGATGACAATAAAAATAATATATAATAACATATAAAATAATTTAAATATATATAATATAGTTAGAAGGGAAACATAAGTTGTACCTGGCGTTCCTATTCTTATATAGAAAAATAGAACATACCTCTGCGTTTTCTTCAAAAAAAATACATAAATTGGGCTGCCAAAAATAAAACCTCGGATGGGAGGGCCATAGGCCGGTCGATACATGACGGCCCTAAGAAAATACAAACATGCCCTCTCATCCGAGGTCGTGGGTTGCGCATGTTAAAAATGAAAGCCTAGACGGGGCAGCCCAAAACCACGTCCAACACTTGCCAAAACTTCGTCCCTCGTTTTCTCTGTGTTTCGCACACTCGACATTGTGTGGGCATTTTGACTGTGCATCATATGAAGATGTGCTATGCATGAATGTTGATCAGCATGATGTTAACTGGCTGGTAGTTCCATTTTCGACCATGAATAAAACTTCCAACATGATGTTAACCCTGTTTGAAAAGGCCGTGTTAATATAAATGCTCTCCCTCTGAAAGTTGCAGTTTCTTATCTGAAACTGAACTTGCAGTTTCTTATCTGAAACTGAAACTTGCAGTTCTTCTCGTCTGCACTTTTATACTCCTATGAAACTACATTTTTTAAGTGCTAAAAATAGACCTCTAGAATTTATAAAATTCTTCATATGCTCAATACTGCAAATATGAAATTCAAAAGACATTCATATCTGAAAGTACTCTCAAAATACACAACACAAAACACAATTCACAACCTCCAAATACTGACAACCCTAAGCTCCTCCTGACAATTCACAACCTGCCCAACTATTGAGCTAGGGGCAGCCCCCCTATTCCTCGGCGGCAGACAGCCGCCCCGTGAGACGATGTGAACGACGAGGGAGACGATGGCGGGGAAGCGTCGTCGGGCCAACTGCTTTTCTCCTCTTGCAGTTGGGTTCGGTCGACGAAGACTCCACCGGCTCGCTCTGGCAGGACACCCTCACAAACGGCACCCTGTAGATGCTCGATCCTTCAATCTCTGGTGGATGCTCCATCTGGGATCGATACTCCCACCACCACTCCCTCACGATCGGATTCGGTGAATCTGTTTGCTCCATGGCCCAGAGGAGCAGCTCTAGTACTCTGGCGCGACTCCCTCCGGGAGTATCGCCGCCTTTTCGCTCTATTGCAAATATTTGGCCATGGATGTTGCCGTCGCCACTAGTTGGTCCTTGTTGTCAAACCAAGACTGTATCTCCAACATCCTAGCTAGCTTCACAGGGTCACCGTCTGCGATCCTCACGTATCGGTTTCACTCCTCCATCGATCTACTTCTCCACAGCACCTTCACTCGTCGGCGGTGGTTTTTGAATGGAAGAGGAGAGGAGCAGCGCTGGTTTTGGATTAGAACGGGAGAGGAGCGACGCTGGTTTTGGACTGGAACAGGAGAGGAGGGGCGGTGGTTTTGAAATGGAAGAGGAGAGGAGCGGCACTGGATTTAGATTGGAACAGGAGAGGAGCGGTGGTGGTTTAAGAGGAGAAGAGCGGAAGAGCGGCGCTGGTCTTGGAAGTATTTTGTTCTTGTTTTGTGTATTTTGGGTCAAAGTTTGACCACGTACTGTATTTGACAAGCAAAATGTGAATGCATGTCACCAAAAATTGTATCGTTTGGTTCGTATCTGAATGTACTTTCAAATTATATTATTTTTGCAACGTATAACATATATTTTATGTGCGAAAAATCATGGTCAATTATGACCCGTAATAAAAGGGAGACTAGTTAATGTGGGTCGCTTTCTTAATTGAAGGGTAAATTGATTTTGATTTTGATCCAGATCACGCTACCGACCCTCTCGCCCAATCCTAAATCGCTGCAGACGCCTCCTCTCCTCTTCTCCATTGCAAAACCACCTTCTCTCCTCTCCATCATCTCCATTCCAAAACCACCGTCTCGCCTCTCCCTCTTCTCGATCTTCTCCATTGCAAAACCACCTCCTCTCCTCTCCATCATCTCCATTCCAAAACCACCTCCTCTCCTCTCCATCATCTCCATTCCAAAACCACCGTCTCGCCTCTCCCTCTTCTGATCTTCTCTCCATTGCAAAACCACCTCCTCTCCTCTCCATCATCTCCATTCTAAAACCACCTCCTCTCCTCTCCCTCTTCTCTATTGCAAGACCACCGTCTCTCCTCCCATCTTCCAAAGCTAGCACCGGACCACTCAGAAGGACATCTATGGAGAGGATGCAGCAGCGAATCAGGCAGATCGCCGATGGCGACCAGGCAAAGTTAGCCAGGTTGAAGGAGATCCTTAGTTGGTTTGACGAGTGGGAGATTTCGAGGACGGTGTGGGCCATGTGGCAATGTATGCGAAAGAGCGAGACGGCGGTGATGTACATGTACTCCTCGGCGGCAGTCACGCCGCAGTCCTCCGAGTTCATCGAGTATCTCCTATGGGCGATGGAGCAGACAGATTCGCCCGAGGCGACAGTCAGGCAGAGGTGGTGGGCGTACATGTCGAAGGTCGAGCACCCAGAGGATAACGAATCGGTCGAGTATGGTGTGCCGTTCATGAGGGTGCAGAGCCAGCCGGAGCCACATGAGTATTCGTTCTCCCACCGCAAGAGGAGGCCGGATGGCGCGACATCCCTTCCCCGCCGTTCTCCATGGTTCCCTCGATGCTCGCCTCATTTCAACGGCGGCGGTAGGGTTTAAGGTAAGCTTCGCACTAACCTAATCATCCACCTGCTCATGCTTACAATCAGTGTGACAGCTAATGAAAATCATGCTTACAATCAGTCTCCGAGTACTACGCCAATCACCCTAAAATAGCTCTGGACCTTTGGGTCAAAGTTGTGACACAAAGTGTAAAAATAAAGAAAAATAGATTGGTGCTTCTTTCGTAAAAGAGTACTCCCTAGAAAACTGCCAATATAAGCTACTAGCATTTGGTTAGAGGATTTCTTTGACGAGAAAGATTCGTCCACAGAGAGCGCCACACATCCCACTGGTGGTGGTGGATGCCAATGCGTGCATGCAGCATGGTTGGTGTCGGTAATTTTTACTTGGCACCTCTGCATATATGCCGGTTCCATACGTACATTTGTGCAGTTCCACCAAAATGCAGCTGAATAACCCTGTTTGCACAGATAATGAAAAGCGTGATCACATTATAGTGGCACTAGTTGATGAAACACACAAAATAAATAGAAGAAAATATTGCGATAGTATCATAGTATGCCATGCTGGGAGGGCGAGATGGGCCCTGCGACGCCTCATACTAGACATCGTCCCAAGTCTCCCAGATACACCTTCTGCCAGTGATGAACATCAGTGTACAACAGTAGTACAAGGAGGCACCTTGAGACATTCAAATCTCTATTTTTGTACATATCAACTAAAATTAAGCACCCGGTTTGTAAACACTTAAACATTAACAATGGGACTAGTTGATGAAACATACTTTAACAAAGAGAAGCACTTTCTTTATCTACATTGGAAATGAAATGATAGAGATGACACTCGCTCTATTTTAACTGTATTACTTCATTTTATCAGTGACACCGTGGTCGAAAGGTGTGGCAAATGAGGTGTACCATGCGTCGCAAGGATGGAGGCCGGGGGTGCTTAGACTGGGATGCTGAAGCTGGCTCTTTCAGTCACCAACATGGATGATTCAATTGATGGGACCTTTTGGTGCAGTTCACCTAAAATGAAGCAATGTCCCATGAGCTAGCAGCTTCTTCTTCAATTTTTTTTTAAGAAAAGGGCTCCAGCGTCGCTTCCATTTCCATCAGAAAACAACATTGGTTTAACGTGTCCTTACTTTTAACAGTGCGACTGCTACATTTTACCAGTGGCATTACATAAGAGTGGCTTGGGGCAACAAACATCAGAACAGGATATTTGGATTGGTCCCATTTTTGTTCGGTATAGCCACCTTATACTGTGTGAGGCTAGCAAATCTAGTGCTGGACTTACTCTGTTGACTTGTCCCCCAATCCCCACTTTCTTCCCTTTTCAACCAATAGATCGGGTTTATATTGATTTTGTACTGTGTTTCCCTTTATTTCCTTATTAGACCTAGAGACCAGTTGGATAGCCAGTCTCTACTACTTTTCGCCCCCATTATTTCCTCTTTCGACCAAGTCCTATATTCAGGTAACAAATCATCCCCCACCCCCACCCCCTTTCTTCCTTGTTTGAACCAAGTAGTACTAGATTCGAGTACATGAACTAGTTTTACCTCTTAAACGTAAAAAAATTAGGTGGTTTTCGAACAGTCGATCGATCCTATCTAAGAGGGGGCCTGAGAAATAGTAAAAGTTACAAATGCAGCGACGTCGGGAGCTCGGGAGTAGAGAAAGGCCGGTTTCAAAGGAAGTTATACTTGATGGTCGCCGGGATGTCGCTAGGTGGGCGGCGGGAGGCCGGATCTGCCCACACTACGGCTGCGAGGAAGAAGGGGTCGGAGGCCCTCCCTTGCCAGCGGTGGTTGGGAGAGAACGGCAAGGCAGGCTGATCGGGACGCCGCCCCGATGGGTAAGAGCCGTCGCCGAGGACGACCGCGTGAACGTTGCACCTTCTCACCTTCCCCGGCGGAGAGGATACGACTGGATCTGTGACCAGTGGTGAGCAGAGAGAGAGAGTGTGTGTGGCCACCGCTGTCGCGTTTAGATCTAGAGAGGCCGAGACAGTGTGAAGAGATCAACACTAGCAAGCAAGCGCGGAGGCTCCTGCCTATATAGTGGAGTAGTACTTATTTTTCTTTTGTCTACCGGAGCCGGCTTGACCTCATCAATGACTGTCGAGAAGTCTTCATGCACGTGGCCCGGAGGCGCAGTTGTCGACATTATGATCTGAAGCGCCGGATTATAACATTAACACGAAAAAAATGCCACCTGGCAAGAAATCATAACCTCACTGCCCAAAGGAGACAACATGAATCCCGACGGACAAACTAGACGAGGAACAAAGCTCAAATTAAAGATAAACTCGGAGAAAAGGGGTCCGTCGATAGATGTCCTAATTAACATAGCCGGCTTGACCTAGATGGCAGCTGAGTAGTCACTGTTCGTGCATGTGCCCCCAATGACTAGCCCAACTTAGTTGTCGCTGTTTAACCCTCCAGTGATCCGAAGCACATGACACCTAATTTTGCGAGATGACAAGAAACCTTTTTTTAGATTTCTCACCACAACTAAAGCCATGTACAACAAAGCCTGCACGATATGTAGACGATAGCCAATCCAGGCGTGTCTGCTGGAGTCTGGTCACATGCATGGACGAAATGATCTTCCGTGTCTTGCAGGGAACGTCCAGGCACCAACGTAGTACAACACTTCTATAGTACTATCGCTCGTCTCCCTCTTCTATTAAGTCACCCGACTTGCGGGGCCGGGGAGTTTGCCTATGGTCGGTTCTCAATTGCCGTCCCACATGTGTGTGCGAACGCAATATGATGCACGATCCATTTCGAGAGCAGCGTGCCAGACCGACCGACCGTCTGGGGTGCGACGCGAACGCGACGGGCGTGCTGTATACTCCGTACATGTGTACCGCCGTTTTCTAGATGCTTTGCTCCATGGCGCGGGCGCAATCCATGGATACAAAATTAGTATATTGTATACTATTTAAAAGTCGAGGGCGGGGCTTTTCCTGCCCGGTAGGCGGCGGGACAGTTCCGCCTAGTCGGGTCGACAAAGACGCGAGAAGACGAGGGAGTAGGCTGCTGCAAACGTAGGGCTATGTGATTTGACAGCGAGTTACTGCTGGACAGGTGGGGCCCCGTGATTTGACTTGCCATTATCATTTTAACTGTGGTGCTACGATCGGCGTGAGTCTCCCGATTCCTGACCACCTCCATACAGGTGCCTCTCCCAATCCTCCACCATGTAGTAGAGGCTGGCTCTTGCATGAGAGCCCACTTCTCCACTTTTTCCTTGCCTCTCTTTCCTCCACATATGCAAAAATGCCATGTAAAGCGCACTATTGTACTTACTTGCTCCTCCAGGTGCTTAAGCTTGCCACATAGGCATAAAGTCTGATGTGGCAAGTTAATCAAGAAGAGAGAGACTAGTTTGGTGACCCAAGGAAGAAACGGTGCTAAGCGTGTGTACCTAGGTGAAAAGACAATTTTGAGTCTATAGCTAATTAAATGAAGCAAACTTAGCAACACCATTTCATTGGAAGAGGTCACTCCTTGGCAAATGCAATAAATACTAGTACTCACATGTCCCATTATATAAGAACGTTTTTGACACTACACTAGTGTCAAAAACGTTCTTATATTATGGGACGGAGGAGTCTGAAGAAAGAGATAGAGAGGAGTAAAAAATATACACTTATAGCCAACCTTATAGCCAACCTTGTTGTAGTATGAGTGACTAAGTGATGACTATGTATGACATGCCAACATCGAGATAGCCCTAACGCACCGTGTTAAATCTCCAAAGAAGCGCTGACCGGGAGGCGGCGAAGAGTAAATGGTAAGTAGCGACCATGATACAGACTCTTGGCAGCCCTTGGATCTGAGATCAAACGGTCGCATGCTAAGTTGCCGAAAAATTGCAGAATAACCCTCCAGGATAGGATATTCACCCATAGGTCTAGAATCACGCCATGCAAACGTTCGATCACAGATCCAAGGGCTCTCGGAAGCCCGTATCATGGGAGAATGGAAAGCCACTACCCTGCCGTTCGCACGCTGGCAGTTCGCTCCTACTCGTCCCAGCACGTCCTTTAATACTACGGCGGTTCGCTCCTAGTCGTCCCGTCCATTCACATTACGGCAGTTCCACTAATCCTAACCCTCCTCCCAAATCCATGGCGTCCCAAATCTCCCCGACCGGCGGTGAGTACAAGGTTAGAACCATCACCGGCGATGAGTTCGACGTCATCTACACCCGTACTTCCGCGACGGTGAAAGGATGCATTTCTCGCTTCAGACGCATGTCCGAAGACTCAGATGAGAGTGGGTCGCTAGGCTAGATGTTGAGTACACCACAGTCGTGGGACGAGAGAAGGATCTAAAGGACGAAGAGAGGAAGAAGCCCGTCGTGATCCAGGTTTGCGTGCATGACTTATGCTTGGTCTACCACATATGCCATGCCAACGATGAGTGCCGAGGATTTTAAGGACTTCCTCGAGAGCAACCTAGTCAAATTCGTTCATAGACTTTGGTAACGACAAAGAAGTCATGCGTCGGATAGGCCTCGTTGTAGGCAACACCTTTGACCTCCAAAAGAATCGGCTGGTGTCCTCTTGTCAGCCTTCAATGCTGACCCTGGCAGGAGTCGTGGTTCATCCTTCGTACGGTAAACTGGAGAAACCTCCATACACGTTTCATCGTCATGCATGGCAGCGGAATGTACTAGATATAGACCACATTCAGTACGCTGCAATGGATGGCTACCTTTGTTTCAATATCTACAAGGGTTGGATGAAGAGCAATAGCCAAGTTGGCGGTTCAAGTAAAGAAGTATCGGCCAAGAGGAAGAGGGACAAGGACGAAGTCGAGGACATGGACGAGGACTCCGAGTAAGGTGGCAGTGTCGTTGCTCATGGCGGTTCTAAACTTCTAATGCAGTGTCTACCGGATTAGTTGCATAGTTCAATTTCAGGTGTTCTTAGTTTAATTTGAGGGGTGTGTTGTGATGAGCCCCCAGCAGAACTATGTTATGTTTCTTCTTGTTACTTTAACTCTTCAGTACGTACATACTAGTATTTCTTACATTTCATCTTGTAGTTGGTATAGTACTACCACTCGTTTCTTCACATTATATACGTACAATATATATGGCCAACATCATATAGCCAGCAGTTTAGTTGTCAAATAATTTCAGGGTGCTTAGTTTTGTCAAAGAATTCCAGGGTGCTTAGTTTTATTTGAGGGGTGGGTTGTGCTGGACACCATTATTGTGACTAGCCTTTTTAATAGTACTATATGCATAATTTGGCGATGAGCGCTCTATATATGTACTACCTCCGTCCTGGTTTATAGGTCCCCTTTGTAGTTTGTGTCAAATTTTGACTACAGATTTAACTAACAAAATGTTAATGCATGTCAAGAAAAATTATCTCATTGGATTCGTACTTGAACATAGTTTAAAAAATATAATGTTTGGTGACATGCGTACACATTTTGTTAGTTTAATCTATGGTCAAAATTTGGCACGAAATATAATGGGGACCAATAAACCCGGACGGAGGTAGTACCACCTTTTTTTTAATTTCAAGTTTTGCACCTTGGCGCAATCCATTGATACTACTGCTGTACAAAAGTATATGTTTTTTAAAAGGCTAGAGGGCGGGGCAGTCTAGCTTGGTCGGTTTCACGAGAGGCGAAGGCCTTTGTGATTTGACGGATCATTACTGCTGGAAGGCGGGGCCTTTTGATTTGACTGCTCGTATAAATGCACCGATGACCTGATCGAGGACGAGCAAAGAACTGTGCGGTATACTCAAGTTTTCCACTGGAGTAGTACTGCGACGGAGGAGCACGAAACACGGCAGCCCAGTGCCATATGGCGATAAAAAATGATCTAATTTGCTAGTCATCTCATTGTTAGCATTGTTCTATTCATTCCCTCAAAAAACCAAAACCATTGTTCTATTCATGCCTCACAGAGAACGTGACACGTGCGGCGAAACACCCGAAGCAAAAGATGAAACACAGCAGCAAAAGAAGAAGGAAGATTATCACCCCAAATGATCTAATTCGCCGCGGAGTCGTAACTGCTTCTTCATCGCCTCCATGACCACCATCTCCTTGCGCGTCTCCTCTGCCATCTTCTTCATTTTGTCCATGACGCGGGATTTCTCGATGCGAGCCTTCATCATCTGTTCCACGGCCGCATTACGTACCTTGACAGCAGCCGAGTGCTCGATGGGGAGCTTCGCCAACTCCTCCTTCAGTTCCATGACGAGGGCATGCAGCATCTTCATCAAGGAACTAATATTCTCATGCAGCTTCTTCCAGTCAGCGTTCTTCTCCTTCAACAGGTCGATCTCGTGGCAGAGCTTCACCTTGTCCTCCTGAAGTCGTAGGATTTCGCCGGTCGCCTTCTTCTCCGAGGCAATACTCTTCTTCAGCAGCATCACCAAGCCGGCGGCCAACTCCCCCTGCTGATTGAGCTCAGCGGGCATGTCGTCGAGGCTCTCCTTCAGCAACTCCGTCAAGCCTTGGATGAACTCCTTCTTCTTATTGAGGTGCTTATTGAGCTGATCGAACATGCCGTCGAGGGATAACGACTCCAGCTCCGCCGGCTCAGCATGTTCGCCTCCGCGGCTAGGGCGCTCCTGGGAGCCATCGCCTGCCCGTGAGAGATCTTTCGAGGTCTCTGCGTGGCGGCGAGCCCTCTTTTTTTTTCCACAGCCTTGGTTGTCGCTCCCTTGTTACGAGTACTTCTCGACCTAGAGCTCTTCTCACTGGCTATGGCAACGACGGACGAAGAAGAAGCACTTATGAGGAGGAAAGGTAGAGTAATTTTCGGTTAGGTAGTTCCCCTTTTTATAACCTAAGTACTAGCACTAGTAGTACTAATACCTGCGTAGTGGGAACACGTTCAGGTTTGGTACGTACTAGTAGGTGTGAGCAGGCTTTCGAATGTGATGGGAACAAGGTAAAGATTAATTGATGGTTTTGGTTTCGAGTCTTGAAACGGCTCCCGATGAGTTTAGCGGAACATAAATTTCAAGTACTACACTGCTCAAATGTGTAAATATTATGTTACAGTCAAAAATTGGCACAAAATACGAAGGAGACCAATGGAAGCACTACTAGCAACCCATGATTTAACTACTCGCATGCGCGCAGTGGAGTAATAATGTCTTTCTTCCGCCCTCATGTCCACTCAATTTGCATGCGCTGTATTAATTGACCATCAATGAAGTGAACGACTTTACACACGTCAAATTATCACATGGGGTGGATCTTGGTACAAAATTACGGCCGCCCGTGTACCAGCGTGCAGCGTATGCGAGGAATGAGTGCGCGTGGCGTGCGTGCACATCTTCGCTTCAGGCATGTACCGCCAAGATGGCTCGGGGAGGACGAGTACATTCTTCCGAACCAGCAGCACGTCACTGTGATCAATCCACGCAAGGAGGTCATGACAACGCCTCCACATGTGCCACATGGCTTCATGAACTGTAAGAGAGACACTGTGTAGCGTGCCATTGGTATTCTAATTTACGTGTTTTGCACATACTCAAAGTACTAGTAAAGTACGCGTGCACTGCACGCATCAGATTTTGCAACCAAATTATGAATAAATACCACACTATAGCATGTAAGCTCTGAGTCATATATGTGTGATGTAGCCCTTCGTTTAATTCTTATAGTTCATCTCATTCAAAACCAATTAGTTTTTATAAAAAAGCTAAGAACGCATTCAAACATGGGATTATAGTGGAATGTCATCTTGAATCCTACAGGATTGTACGAGTGTTTGATTGTGCATAGAAAAAACGCAGAATTCTTTCAAAGAGGTTTGAGTGGATGGGATGTTTACTATGAAATATAGTGCAAATGAATCATATGTAAAAATTCATATGGTTTACAATCCTATGAATCAAACAACCAAGATAGGAAAAATTCCTAATGATTAGAATCCTCTAAAATTCCTTTGAGAATCCTTTGAATCAAAGAAGCCCTTAATCTATTTTATGATTCATGGAATTGTGCGTTGTAAAGCATAAAGCAAAAACAAATAATGGCAATTCAACTAGAAAAAAAAGTTTGGGCAGTTATGATACGGAAGATTCTAGAACAGAAGAGAACCACTGTTGTTTTGAGGTTTGTGCATTATGCTTAAGTTCAACCATGGAGTCTGCTAGATTGTACATGTTGCAAAATCCGGTGGGGAGCTAGAAGATGGTGCGAGGGGCCTAGTGGAGGGATACTATGAAGGAATGCACAAGTGCGAGATCGATATTTAGAGAAAGGGGGCGAACACGCATTGTTGTTGCAGATGGCGGAGCCATGAAAAATAAATGAGCTAGGGGGCCAAGCATTGCTAATCCTTTACGAGGAGGGTCAATTCATGAAATTAAACCTTTTTTAGCATCAATTGTCTAATGATCACATTCATATTAGCCTCGATATATAGTGATGTTGGGGGGGGGGGGGCAGGGCCCTTACTGCCCTCTGTCTTCGCCATTGTGCAGAGAGATGAAGCGGAAGGCATGGATGATGAGAGGGCGATGTTGGATATGTAATTAATGTGGGTGTATTAGCTATATATGTTAATCCTATATAGAGAGGTATAGATTGATCGATGTGGACGTGGGAAAGAGGGTGACACCTCACTGGATATATCGATTGATCGGTTTGTGTGGAAAACTATGAAAGACCTAGCTATATACACACATACATAGAGGAACATCGATCGCTGCGCATGCATGCATGAGAGATAAAGAATGCCCGATATGATGGAGAGGTTGATGTGTGTGGGTGTGTGCCTTCATGGGAGACCGGCCTGAAGAAAAAGATTGCATGCGTGCGATGGATAATGCCGACTGGTAGTGTGTGTGCATGCATGCACGAGAGAAAGTTAGTGGTACAATTATAAAGAGAAGACTATTGTGTGGGTGTAAAAGAATAGGTGAGGTCATAATCAATGTAAAGTTGAATTCAAATATTTGAATAAGAGATCCTGATGTTTGAAACCCATGCATGCATGAATATAACGGAGATCTGCGCGGTGTGGTTTGGAAGCGAGGATGTTGTAATGTATACACATTGAACAAGGTCGAGACCGATTTGAATTTGAGATACCGATGGCGTACATCATTTGCCCACGTCGCATCTGTGCATGGACACACTATTCTAATTGGAGATGATGGGCGGCTTTCGCATCACATATCTATATCTATACCCCTATATATATTATATTATATATTTTTTTATGTTGTGTGCGGGTAACTTTAACTTTGAAAGATGGTCGTTGGATGAGGCGAATCCGATGGTCCAAAGATGGCAAATTTGAGCACTATTGGCCGTTGGATATCATCTAGATTCACAAGATTTCACCACATGTATAATCTAGAAGACTCCATGGTTGAATTAAGCATATGCACAAACATCAAAACACAAGCACTTCTTATTTGTTCTAGAATCTTCCGTATCAGAATTGCCCAGATGTTTTTCTACATGATTTGCCATTATTTGTTTTTATATGTCTTACAACGCACAATTCCATGAATCTTAAAATAGATTAGCTTTCTTATAAAAACTAGATGATTTTGAATGAAATGAACTATAAGAATTAAATGAACATCTACATCATGCATATATGACTCAAAGCTTGCTATAATGTGGTATTTATTCATAATTTGGTTGCAAAATCTCATGCGTGCAATGCACGTGTACCTTACTCTAGTCTAAATGGTGTTTGTGTGTGTGTTGTGCGTGTTGAGGTGCAAATTGTCTTTTTTTTGGGGTACACGTTAAGCTTGTTCTTCTGAAATTTCAAGCCGCGCCTTGTTATGCCGAAAATTGAAGCTAGCGTCTCTGTCTATCGTCTTTGAAACTCCCGCCTCTTCAACCCAGCCTTGTTAGCTCGAAATATTTAAGATATATCTTTGTCTCGTTGTGCTCCGACAACTCCCTCCATCTCAACCCGCGCCTTTCTATTCCGAAATTACAACGCGCGTGAAAACTCCCACCTCCTGTGAAATCCCGGCACGTGAAATGCCCGTGGTATCCCTGAACCGAAAGAACCGCCTCAAATCGGTGGGGGGTACTTTCGTAACTTACCCCACATTTTGGACAAGCGCGTCTCTAAGCCATGGTTCCCCACTGCCATCCCATCCGCCCACCCATTCGTACACCGAGGCCGCGAAAACCCGCGAGGAAACCCACACCCTGCTCCGTCCGCCACCCAGACGGAGCCTCTTCCCCGACGACGTCGTCCACAGCAACACCTCGACGTCCCTCATCCACCGTACCGGATGAGGATCCGTCGTCGATCTCATCATCCCGCCCGGTTCAGCCACCCCGTCCTCCACCTCCAAGGAGCTGCCCCGACGTTCCCCTCGTCTTTCACGCCACCTCCATTCCCACACCGCCGTCTTCACCTGCACCACCGGAAGAGCATCATCATCACCGTTTCCTCGGATGAAGTTGTGGCCTAATCGGCGCCACCAAAGAGGTTGTACACTAATCGCCGCATTTTCTTCTTGATTCGATATCATGGTGCTGCCGGCGCTCGGTCCCGAGCCGACACGACGCGGCTCCATCAATGGCGGGGTCGCCGGCCACTTCCTCCACGGCGTCGCTCCCTCGGCGGCGACGTCCACATCAGTAGGAGCTGCTGCTGCTTTAGCTCTCGCTCTTGCTGCTGCTCTACTCTTTCTCTCGGTCCCCTGCCTGGTCTAATCTTGCTATTGCTCTTGCTCGCGCTGCTGCTCTCGCTCTTGCTCTTGCTTGTGATGCTGCTCTGATTTGGCTACACTTCAGTCGACTGAATCGACTTTTGGGTCAGTCGATTTTCAAGGGGTGGGCTCGCCGGGGTGAAGGAAGAACCAGCCGCAGCGGGGAGGGGGGCTCGCCTATCTTATGGTTTAGGATGGGGCGGTGGTCGCCGGCGGTGGCGGGGTGTTGGCGGCGCGGTGGTGTGGGGATCGCCGGAGAAAAAGCTCGGCACGTGGGGGCCTAGAGGGATGGCCGGGGCGGCGGCGGACCGGCGGTGGGGAGTGTTTTCGGGGCGGGCGGGGCGGCGCACCGCCGGCCGCGGGCAGCGGGGGGCTGCTGTTTGGCCGGTGGTGGCTGGCGGCTCAGGGGGGTGGAGGTTGAAGATGAACCGCCAGCCCTTGATTTCGTATCCAACGACTGCAAAATCGACTGACCAGAGATGAAAAAGTCAGTCGACCGACGTGTAGCCCCACCTTGCTAGTGCTACAGTTTCGATAGCAAAATTCAGTTTCGACAGCAAAATTCAGTTTCGACAACAAAATTCAGTTTCGACAGTTAGGTTCAGTTTCGACAGTTAAGTTCAGTTTCGACAGTTAAGTTCAGTTTCGACAGTAAAGTTCAGAGATGGGCGCCTGATGTATTTTACATCTAGCACATTGTGGTTATGTATTTTACGTCATGTATTGGAGATTCTATTAGAATTCCACTCAGGTTAACGTTGTTCGTTATCTCTCTTGTCCTGCTTCAGCCTCGGCGTCGTACAACTCACCGAAGCTGCTCCAATGACGAAACCCTCCATCATAGCGGAGCAGTACCTCGGGTTCCATCTCCAGACGCCTAAGATCTTCTTCCCCTCCTCCGACAGCAAAGTCAGCCGGAGCATCCTCACCGGCCAACCCAATCACGCTGAGATCGACATGGCTTCACCAAGGAGGTTGTACACTTGTTGCATCTCTTTTTTACTCTACATGTTATATATATTGTCCACTAAGCACTTTCGTAATGCTTGATACGATTATTTTATCCTACTATATGACAAGCGGTGAGGTACCAGGCAACTTAGCTATCTGTGATGGACTCTCTTGAACACCATCATTATTTATCTCTCAGCGTTTGAGCTGTGCATTTGTCGATGGGCACAGGAGTTGAGCTAGTATGGCGTTGGCCTGGGTCCAAAGTAATAGAAGTAGCACAAAAACATTTTTTAGTGTAGGATTTTCCTTGCTCAAGCCTGCCTACTAGAATCGCCAGTGTTTCAAAGGAAAAGTGAATGAAAAACATAGGAATTGGAAAGTTTCCTATGGTACTACTTTTCATGAATTTGGTGCAAAGGAATGGAGCAAAGGAAAAATGTAGTATTTGTTCCTTTAGTGTCTCCTTGAAAGAAAAACCGTAGGAATTCTAATTTCCACTTCTCCTCCTTTTCATATTCCTATTCATCAAGCACAAGACAAAGAAATAGTGGCATAATAGCATTATAAACGTACATTTTCTTGTGGTTTTACTTAATCTCACCATGCTTTTTTGCATCCTGTGATCTTCCAATTGTTGTGAATCAAACACCCCGATTGGCAGAAATCCTGTGTTTTTAAATTCTCTATTTTGCACGTGCATTCCTATCCTATTCCTGTCTATGTCCTATCCCTGCATTGTTAGAATCCTCAAATTCAAACAAGCCCTTACTCAATTACTTCTGTTACAGATATGTGTCAAAGAAAACCTTGTGTGGTTTGTCTTGCTCCTGCTGCGCTGTGTTCCACCCCAGCTCAGCTGCTCCAATGACGGAAGGGTTCACCACAGCAGGGATCCACTCTCCAGACTGTCTTTCGTCGCCTCAGATCTTCTTCCACATCGCCGGCAGCCACGACAACTGCATTACCATCATCAACTGAGCAGATGACCTTGAGGACTACACGGGTCCGCAAGAGAGGTTGCACTCTTCCGCAAGGTTCCGCTTACGGTATGCATCGCTTAATATGATGACATGCTACATTATCGTCGTGTTCACCTATTAGACTCCGAGTCAGGTCCAAACTAATGCTGAAACTTGAGTTTCTAAATGGTTGTGGGGTACATATTGGGGCAGCAATCAGTACTATCTGTCTACTATCTGGTTAATCTCCGGTGTCTACTATGAGTTTCATGTTGGGTGCAAACAAACATTAAAGGAGCCATTATCTGTATTTTTTAACTAAAGCTATTATCTGCCTGCTATCATTGGTTTTGGGTCTATCCCACGATTTGCTACCATCACTCTGGATTTGTGCATGCACTCCTTACATAATCTCACTATGTTTTATTCCTATGCATGCCAGTTATTGTACACAATGGAACTGATCATGTAGAGCAAAAGAGACGAGCCTTGCGTGGAATAAAATTTCATGCAGACGTCGTTCCATGGTGGGCGCAAAGGCAGCCCCCCTCCTCCCATTTCGGATCGTAATCAAGAGGAAGATAACTGTTCTGAGGGGGATTCAGAAGGAGAAGACCACTCCTATTTACCCCATGAGGTCTTCGCTCTAACTTGGCATGCTGATGTTGGTAATATCATGCATATGGTTCCTTGCATTGTGTCGGGGAGGCTGATCGTACCCACGGACACCTATGGGGCCGGCGGAGCAGGCCCCTTGTGGTTCGGAGGGGGGCGGAGATCGCACGAAGAGCGGATCGAGGCGAGGCACACGAGCAGTTTACCCAGCTTCGGAGCTCTCCGGAGAGATAAAACTCCTACTGCTGCTTATCTGATGTATTGTGTTCTTGCTAGGGAGCAATGCGGGCTACAAAACCTAGCGTGAGTGTATCTAGTCTCTGGTGGGTCGAATGAACCGAACCAGCCGAACCCTTTCTATGTTGCGCATGGGCCTCCTTTTATATGCTCAAGGGGTCTCCGACAGGTGGCAACATAGACGAGGGTACAAATGTAAAAACTGGAGTTGGTACACCTACTCGAGCGATGTGTACGATGCCAAATACCTAACACCGACGGCAAGGGACAAAAGCAATAAATGCCCGTCGGTGTCGCCCGACAGGCAATGAGGAGGCCGTCAGGTGCGCCTCCGCTCGCCACGATGGCAAGCTTGCCAGCGCGGCTTATCGCTGCTCTCCGCTGGCTGCACAGCCTCTCGACACGCACCCATGGAACGGTCCCATGGCGACACGTCGCTGGATGAGCTAGAGCGGAAAGGGAGAGAGGCTGCATGCCGCGGCAAGTGCCTTGCCGCGGCCTAATCCTTGTCGCGCCCGGAGACTTGTCGCGCTCCGGGCCTTCCCGGCAAGCTCCTCTTGCCGGGGCCTTGTCTTCTGTATGCCTGGAGTGGCCTTCCCGACAAGCTCCTCTTGTCGGGGCCTTGTCTTCTTAATCAAATACTTTGTTCTTGAATGGCTCCAAAGGAGCCACGGAGGATATTGGCGGTGACGAGGCAAACCTTGCCGCGGGGTGCTGCAACTGTCCGTGCATCAGTGCAGGATACTAGGGTACCCTACTCTAGTAAACCGACAGAGCCCGGGCCTGGGCCGCATTACGGTGCCGAAGCGCTTGTCGGGCCAGGCCAGAATCGTGCACGGACACGTGCGGCCACGATAACGTCGCAACCCGCCCGGACCCACCATGATCCCCACTAACGGCACGCACGGGCGTGGCGTCGTCACGAAGATCGTGGGGCGCGGTTGTGGGGGTTCTTTATTAGTATAAGCGGGACGTCCGCCCCCTCCTCCCCTTTATAAGCGGAGGAAACAGAGGCAGGCCGACCACCCCTGCCATTGCTGTCTTGTCAAGAAACCACCGCCGCTCCCCTCTTCTTCTCCGGTGCGAAGAGAGCAGCGCCCTGCCCCCTTTCGCCACAAGCACACTCACCGCCGTTGGCCTCCTCCGCCCCACCCCCTCGCCATGGCTCCGAAAGCCGATAAGGAGAAGGGCGTTAAGTCGGCCGAGGCGCAGCGGCTCGCGGCGCTGCGCAAGGAGCGAGCCATCTTCCCCCCGCAGCTCGGCGCAAGGGAGCTGCGGGGCGTCTTCTACCTCTTACGGTCGACGGAGACTCGTGCGCATCCAGCGCCGCGAAGGGTGCTCCCGCCTCCGCGCTGATTTGGCCCCAACAGGTACCCTTTCTTCGCCCTTTTCTTCTATTGCGGGCTTTGCCGCCCTTTTCCGAAGTTCTTTTGCGACATAATGAACACCTTTAGCCTCCGCCTCCTTGATTTCACCCCAACGCCATCTTGACCATGGCAGTTTTCGGCGCATTGTGCGAAAACTTTGTCGGAGTCCACCCGAACGTGGCACTCTTCCGCCATTTCTTTGTTCCCAGCGTCGAGAGAGAGAGCCACTTGCCGAGGGATAGCACGGGTCTCTAGGATCGGCAAGAAAGAGGCCTACCTAGAGGAGAGTTCCGCAACAAGTGGGAGGAGTGGAGAGCCAACTGGTGCTGGGTCGTGAGGAGAACCGCAGCCCTTCACCGCCGTCGCCAAACCCCAATAGTGCGCGGCGAGATTGGAGTAACTTACGCGGAGGATGCGGTTGAAGATAGCTGTGACCGAATCCTGCGCCTCGGCTTGCCGGGTTAATCAGGAGCGGTTGGCGTGAACTTCATTCGCCGCCCGCCAGACGCTTCCCTTGCAGGAAAGGAGGAGGCCTGCTTGGGAGTTCCAAAATGCGGCGGACATCATGAGGCTGCGCCCGGGGCTGAATTGGAACTTCACCGTCATGGAGCTGGACTCGATACTGCTCGAGCTGTTCAAGAACGACCCCGACCATCCAGAGTGGTTTAGGTTGCCGCGGGGGGTCGTCCCTTTGTGCAACAACTCGGCGCTCGACCGCATCCGCGCCATGATGCCATTGTGCGACTCCCACGGGATCATCCCAACCTGGCAGGAGCCCCCCGACGAGGTCGTGCACCAATTCTTCGATGATTTGCAAGAAGTGCCGATCCGCGCCGACGAGCAGAAGAGGCTCACCCGCGACACCACCGACCAGGAGATGGCGAGGATCGCCACCGAGGTGGAGGAGGCGGCAGCGACTGCTGCCACTGGAGCCTTCGGGTTCACCGTGGAGGAGGCGGACGCGGCGGCGCGGCAAGCCTTGCCGATCGAGGGGAGGTCGCCGGCGAGGACGAGCTTGTCGAGCCCGAGGCCGGGTCGAGTGGACCCGCCGAGGGCGCTTCTTCCCCACCGCCAAGCGACTTGCCGCCAGCTGAGCCCCCGGCTCCGCCGAGGAGGCGTCTCCGCAGGGCTGGAGACGAGCCGGGGCGACAGACCGGCCCACAGCAGCAGCGCCGCGCGACGAGCTCCACCGCGGCAAGCGATGTTGCCGTGGGAGCGCCCCACACGGCCGCGACAACTAGGGCGGAGTCTTCTCAGGCCACCGCCGACGCCTCCGCCAAGCGGCCAAGAGAGCCCACGCCTCCGCCTCGTCGCACCGGAGGCGAGCCGGAGTTCGACTTCTCCGCGCTCAGCTCCGAGGAGGAAGGCGAAGAGTAAGCTTCTCGAGATTGCGCTTGTATTTCTTCAATTTTATTGCTTCATCTTGAATCTGATTTGCTTTGTTACGGACTCTTTTCTTTTCAGGGGCTGGCCCAGAGCGGCGAAGAGGGCCAAGATCCCGGCAGTCGTCGTCGAGGGCGATTCTCCGATGGCGACGGGGCGCGTCCGAGACTCCCTTGCCGGACCCGGCAGCCTTCCTTCTGAGCAGCCCAGACAGCCCCCAGAGTAAGTGTGCAGTTTTCTTCTTACTATTGGGTGCGCAGGGGTGCCCTTTCTTCGTTGATGTCTGACTGTGTGCTTGTGTAGGAGCAGAGTAGCCTCATCAGGAGGGCTCGGAAGCCGCCTCCGAGATCCTGGCCGCTGCCACTACACCGCCAAGGGAGAACTCCCCGGCAAGGGAGCTCCCTCCGACAAGGGAGTCCACCCCGGCAAGGGAGGCTACTCCGGCAAGGGAGTCTACCCCGGCAGGGGACGGCGCCGGTGACCCTCCAGTGGTCGAGGCCATGGCTGCGGATCCCGTCGCAGGTAACCCCCTTACACGAAAATCACCCTTGGGCTTGCTTTCTTTTGTTTCTCTTTTTGAACATCTGCTTGACTGCCCTTTCTTCGTCGGCCTTGAGCCGATGGAGGTCGAGGCCGCCGGGCGAGAGGAAGCCTTGGCAACACTGACGAGGCCGCCGTCGAGGAAGAAGTGGTCGTCGTCGTGGAAGAAGAGGCCGTCGCCGACTAGCCTGTTGGCAAGGAGGCCACCGAGGCTGCCGACGCGGAGGCCGGCGAGGGGTCGGGCGATCGTACTGACGGCCCTGAGGCCGCAGGAGCGGCAAGCGCTACACCGACAGCCGACTCCCCCGCCGCTGCCGCAGCGTCAGGCTCCGAGGAGCCCCAACCCGGTGCCTACCCGAAGGCCGGCGAAGGCGTCTTCATCAAGCTCCCCTGGGAACCGAGCTCCAAGGCGCCGGTCGAGGGCGAGACCTTCGACGGCGAGGTACTCGCCTCCGCTAGGCTGACGCTGGTGGACGTGCCAAGTAGCAGCAGCGGCGAGTCTGAGGAGGAGCAGCTTCTGAAGAAGCTGATGTCGCTCTACCGCACCCGGCAGGCCAAGTTAGAGACCAGGGAAGCCCTTGTCGCGAGGGCGGGAGCGGACATGGAGAAGCGCGCCGAGGAGCTCCGGAGCGCCAACAAAGAAGCCCTCCGCGACGTGGCGGAAGCGCAGGGCAACTTCAGAAGAGCGCACGGCCTTCATCCTTGAGAAGGCCGCGCGGTGATGAGGAGCAGCGGTGGCTGCCGAGAAGCTTCGCCGCCAGGAAGCGGTGGCGCAGCGGAAGGTCAACCTGGACAGCCACGAAGAAGACCTTGCTGCCTTGAGGAGTCGCTGGCGGGCGCCAGAAGCAAAGGATGCTGCCGCAGCCGCCGAGGCCGCCAAGGAAGAGCTGAAGGCGAAAGTGGCACAGCTGGAGGCCACCCTCAAGAAGAGCGGCGAAGAGCTTGCCGTGCTCAAGCGTGAGAGCGAGAAGGACGCCTACACCCTTGGCGAGCTGCAGAGCCGTCTTGCTGATTGGGCCAAGGAGCTCGACGCCGCCAAGGATTCCAAGGCGGATCTTGAGCTGAAGCTGACCACTCTGACGCAGACGTTGGATGGCGCCAGAGAGCGGGAGGTGGGCTTGTTGGAGGCGATCAAGGCCAAGGAGGAGCTCTTTGGCGAAGGCTGCCTCCGTCCAGAACACCTTGAGGGAGAGCGTGGAGCACTGGACCGAAGGTCTTGTGGATACCGCCGCCGCCATCCACAACGAGCTGATGGAGCTGGGGATGGCGGACCTTGCGTACTCCTCCGACGAGCATCTCCAACCCAACGCCAAGCTCAGCTTATTCTTCAAAGGCGTGGCGACGGGCCTCCAGCGACTCCGAGAAGAGGTCCCGGCGATTGGCCGAGGAATCACGCCCGGTCTCGCGAGGAGCCCTCGAGAAGGTGTTGATCAAGGTGGCCTTCCGCAATCCGGGCCTCAACCTTAACGGGCGTCCTCAGATCCCTGCCGCCCGATGCCAACGTGGAGGAGCTCAAAGCCCTTGTCGCACCCATTGTGGACAAGGTGAACAAGATCAAGCGGATTGAGGGCGACCGCGTAGACTAGGCCGCCAACTTTATCTTTCCCTTGTCGCTGTTGATCATGTTTAGAACACTTTGTTAGATCAGCGACAAGTAATTTTGTAATATACTCTATCTTAGGCGATCAATGCAATGTTATTTCCTCTACTTGATTCCTTCCTTTGTATGCGTTTACGCTACGCATTTGGGGGACTTGTCGGTGCGGCACTTTTGCCTTGTTGAGTCTTGAACGTCGGCCCTTTGGCAGTGCCGCCTCCGACAAAGCAACCTTGTCGCGACTAGCCGCAGCTCACTTAAGTTGTTGAGCGGACTCGAAACAAAGTAAGGGCGTGACTAGCCGGCGAGTTGGTTCCTCTGCGCACAGGTTCTCCATACAAAGTACTATCGTTCGAGGAAGATAACTTAAAAATTTAAAAACTGTTTGCTCAAACTTTGGCAACTTAGCTTTTCTGTCTCTTGCTTCCCGATGTGGTGAAACTTCCTCGAGCGGTGCCTGGTCCATAATATTATCTCCTCCTTCCCCCCTGGTTAACTTGTGCGCGAGGGAGCCTTCCTTTCTTTGAGAAAAGAAAAGGAAGAGGAAGATAACGTTATGGAGCCCAATGGCTCGATTCTGCTTACCGGGTGTGCTTGCTGCACAAAGTGTTAGCCAAAACATGCAACAAAATGATGAAAGCATGAATTTGACAAGTTGTGCGCAACACATGAACTTTACTGATGCATGGGGTCTGGCCCGGCTTTGTACAAAGGATTACATGCAACGGCGGCAAGACTTGTACAAAAGGTGGTTGCCGGAACGGGTTCCGACAACCGCGCCCTATGGGTAAAACTTACGAAGATGCTCAATGTTCTAGGAGTTGCTCATCGGAATGCCATCTTCGGTCTCAAAGCGAACGGCGCGGGCCTAGTGACTCATTTCACCCGATAAGGGCCTTCCCACTTTGCGTCAACATGTTTGAATTCTTGGCGGACTGAGCGCCAAGAACAAGTACGCCTTCCTCGAGACTTCTGGCATTAACCCTGCGGCTATGGTAGCGACGCAGAGCTTGCTGGTAGCGAGCAGCTCGCACAGCGGCCTGAAGACGATCCTCCTCAAGGAGCAGCGCGTCATCTTGTCGCAGCTGCTCTTGCTCAAGCTCATCATAAGCGAGCACTCGAGGCGATCCGTGTACGAGTTCCGTGGGGAGAACTGCCTCTGCTCCATAGACTAGAGCAAAGGTGTATGCGGCGGTGGCTCGATTTGGCGTCGTCTGATCGACCAAAGAACCACCGGCAGCTCCTCGATCCAGTTTCTTCCGCACTTGTGCAGCCTGTCAAAGTTGTTGTCTTGAGCCAGCGCAGCACTTCAAAGCATTGCCCTCTGCTTGACCGTTGCTTCTCGGGTGAGCAACGGAAGCAAAAGCAGACCTTGGCGCCAAGGTCTTGGACGTCTTGCATGAAGGTGCGACTTCGTGAATTGTGTGCCGTTATCGGTGATGATCCGGTTAGGGATTCCGAAGGCAAACAATTGACTGAAGAACTTGATTGACCGTGCCATCACCTTCTTCAACTGCTTCCACTTCCGGCCACTTTGTGAACTTGTCGATGGCGGCGTACAAGTACTCAAAGCCCCGACAACTTCGGGAAGGGGCCGAGGATGTCGAGCCCCGGACCGAAAATGGCGAGGATAAAGGGATCGTCACGGAGAGCTTGAGCTGGCTGGTGTATCTGTTTGGAATGGGCCAGCACGCTTCACACTTGGTTACTTGTGCGGTTGCATCTGGAGGGCTGTCGGCGAGAAGAAACCTTGCTTAGGAAAGCTTTGCCGGCAAGTGCTCTTGCGCCAATGTGGTGTCCACATATGCCTCCATGTATCTCTCGCCATGCAACTTCATCCATCTTCCCTAGGAATACACTTCAATTTCACACCGTTGAGTCTTCTTACATGCATTATCTTTGTCGACAAACTGGTACATACTTGACTGCCGGGCTACTCTTTCCGCTTCTTCTTGCTCTTGGAAGTTCTCCTGTCTGAAGGAAATGGACAATCTGATGCGCCCATCTTTGGAGCTTGTGGCTCGACAACAAGGACTAAAGGCACATCTGCTCTTGCGGGAACATCAGCTTCCACGGCGAGGACACGAGGTCCTGCCGGAGCTTGATGGTCCCCGACAAGCTTACCGAGCAAGACTTTTCGGGGCGTGCTGCTTCAACGAAACAAACCACAGGGTGCAGCCGGACGGTGCTCCTCGGCTGCTGTTGGTATTGATCTTGGGGACCTTTGTAGCAGCGGCCGGGAAGCTACGTGGGAAAGTAGTCACCAGAGGCTAATTTCCTCTTCTTGCTTTGTACAGTTGATGGTGTTACGGTTGGGTTGAGTCGGCTTGAGCACGAAAATCCCTGGTTCCACGAGCAACTTAAGTCTGGCGCGACTTTGACAGCGCCATCGGCAATATCATTACGAGCTCTTGGAACATGTTCCATTTGCAGGCCGTCAAAGTGCTCTTCTAGCTTCCTCACTTCATCAACGTAGGCTTCCATCAGCGGACTACGGTAATCTTTGTTGACTTGGCGGACGGCGAGTTGCGAGTCACCCACGACAATAAGCTTCTTGATCCCAAGGTCCACTGCGATCCTGAGACCGGCAAGCAAACCTTCATACTCTGCAGTATTGTTTGTCGCTTGCTCCTTGGGAAAGTGCATCTGGACGACGTACTTGAGGTGCTCTCCGGTGGGTGCGATAAGCAGCACGCCGACACCGGCGCCTTGCAGCGAGAAGGCACCATCAAAGTACATCAGCCACTCTTTGCTTGCTTCTTTGACGGGAATGCTCATCTCCGGAATCTCTTCATCTTGTGTTGGCGTCCATTCTGCTATGAATTTTGCCAACGCTCTGCTTTGGATAGTTGATGTGCTCTCAAACTTGAGACCAAAGCTTGACAGCTCCAGTGCCCACTCGACAATCCTGCACATCAGCTTCCGGATTCTGCGATATCCTCTTCAATGAAAAGCGAGTGACAACTGTGATCTCATGTGCTTGGAAGTAATGGCGCAGCTTTCTCCGAGGCCATGAGGAGGCCGAAAAGCAATTTTTGCACATCGTAGTACCTTGACCTAGCCCCCTGCGGAGAGGCCGACAAAGTAGACTGGTAGGCTGCACCATCCTTTTACATGTCTGTTCATGTGTCTGCGGATTCATCCTTGTCGGGACCCGAGCTTGTCGGCGTAGCCCCACCTTGTCACTTTGGATGTGCTTGCCGTGGTTGCTTTGGTTCGTCATCCGCCTCCCTCTCCGCTACTAACGCAGCACTAACCACTTGATTGGTTGCCGCTATATATAGCAGCAACTTCTCTTGTGGCTTAGGTGCGACAAGTGTTGGAGTGGAGGGCAGGTATCTCTTCAAGTCTGCAGCGCAGCCTCCGCTTCGAGTCCTTTTCATTGGACCTGCCTTTTTCAAAATCTTGAAAAAGCGGCGGAAGCGCGTTCAACAGACCTAGAAATAAACTTCTTTGAGCAGCCGCATAGCCGGCAAGTCTTCGTACATCCTTGACGTGCTTTGGTGCTTCAATCTGCTCAATGGCCTTGATCTTGTCGGGATTAGCTTCGATCCCTCGCTGAGACACGAAGAACCCGAGAAGCTTGCCGGAAGGAACTCCAAACACGCACTTCTCGGGGTTGAGCTTAAGGATCTTGCGCAGATTTGCAAAGATCTCGTCCAAATCTTGAACCCGCGTTGCTTTGTCCTTGCTTTTGACCACTATGTCATCCATGTAGGCTTCTACATTTCTGTGCATTTGCGGCTCAAAAGCGTCATGGACTACCCTTGCAAATGTTGAACCAGCATTCTTCAAACCGAAAGGCATCCGTATGAAACGGTATGTGCCACATGGTGTGATGAATGCGGTCTTCTCCTCATCTTCTTCAGCCATGAAGATCTGATGGTATCTGAGTATGCATCAAGAAAGCGAAAGCAAATCACATCCAGCCCGTGGAGTCAACAATCTGGTCAATGCGCGGCAAGGGAAATGGATCTTTGGGACAAGCTTTATTAACATCCGTGAAGTCAATACAAAGTCTCCATTTCCCATTTGCTTTCTTATACGACTACGAGGATTGGCCAACCACGTAGGATGGAGCACTCCTCGACAAGGCCTGCTGCTTCCGGTTTCTTGATCTCTTCTGCTATGAATTCTTGGCGCTCCACCGCTTGCTTCGACTTTTTTGCTTGACGGGCGCGCATGAGGACAAGCGGCGGCGGTGCTCAATCACTTTCACAGGAACACCGGGGATGTCGACGGTTGCCATGCAAACACGTCGACATTCGCCCGCAGGAAAGCAACAGCGCCTTCCTATTTAGGGTCGAGAGAGGCACGCGATGGTGAAGGTACCACCGATGCCGTCCTCCTTATGGGCACCTTCTTGGTCTTCGGGTAGCCACCATCTTCTTGCACTTGCGGTGGAGCTCGATGGTGCGTCCTCGGCGATGGCGCAGCACTTGAAGAGGTGCGCTTGCGGAGTGAGCATCGAGCCCTTCTTGGACTTGGACTTGGTCTTCTTCCCCCCCGGGAGCTTCAGCGGCAAGTGCTTGGCAATCTGTCGCGGCTGCTGCATCCCGGAAGATCTTGTCGGCACAGATAAGGGCATCCTTCTTGTCGCCATGGACGGAGATGACGTTTATCGGTCCTGGCATCTTGAGTAGATTGTAGGCGTAGTGAGAGGCCGCCATGAACTTGGCGAGTGCTGGACGGCCAAGTATCCCATTGTAAGGCAACGGGAAATCGGCAACGTCGAATGTGACCCTCTCGGTCCTAAAGTTCAGCTCGCTGCCAAATGTTACCGGCAACGTAATCTTCCCCTTCGGCTTGCTCCTTCCCGGATTGATTCCTTGGAAGGTACCGGTCTCTTCGAGCTCATTGTCGAGGATTTGAAGCTTCGGAGCACCGTGGAGGAGATCAGATTCAAGCGGCCCCGCCGTCAACTAACATTTTTGTGACCTTGAGGTTGCGGATCTTTGGAGAGACCAACATCGGCAAGCACCCGACCGCGATTATGCGATCGGTGGTCCTCAATATCAAAAATGATAGGCGTCTTTGGACCACTTGAGAGGCTGCGTGACTCTCACGGATGGTTCCGCTGCATTGACCTCCCGCATCCATTGCTTGAGTTGGCGGTGGGAGGTATGCAGGGAAGCACCTCCGTCAACGCAAAGGACCTCTGTGGCTTTCTAAAACTCCTGCTCATCGGCGTCGTCGTCTTCCATATCTTCGTCGTCGTCATCATCTTCATCCTTGTCGCGGCCGCGGGGAGGTCGATCTCCTTGTCGCTGCTTGGCCTTGCCGCGGCGTCCTCCCCGGCCGGGACGTTTCTTGCTTGCTCCTCCAGCACCTTCCTGGGCCTTCTCCTTGTCGCGCCGCTCGTACTCAGCTCTTTGTTGTTCGACAAGCTGCTCAACCTTCTTGCAGCTCACGGAGGTCGTGGCCCTTGGTGCGGTGGATCTTGCAGTATTGCTTGCGGAGTTGTCTGCTTGTCGGCGGCCGCCACCGACCAGTGGTTGGCGTCGGCGGCAACCTCCTTGCGAACCACCAGCCTTGGCGTTCTTGTCGCCACCTCCATTGCCGGACTGCTTTCGACCGCTAGCACTTCTCTGGCTTTCTTCTTCCTGTTGCCTCGTCGCGGCCCTTCTTTGCGGGCGGTGTCCTCCTTGTCGAGATCCTGCTTCGCATTCTCTCACAGAGTCTCCTCCCTTCCTCGTAGCGTGCACACTTGTCGGCCAAGGTGTACAGCTCAGCAGCGTCCTTGACTTTGTACATCGCCATCTCCTCCCTCATCCTGCGGTTCCGCACATTACGATGGCTTAGCGGCTGATCACCTTGGCGGGGTGGGCGTCACGGGATGTTGTAATGCACACGGCTGAATCTCTGAATGAACTTGCGCGAGGACTCTCCTTCCTTCAGGCGAGCAAGTGAAGGTCGCTCTCTTGGCCATGAGGCTTGTGGCCACTGTGAAAGGCGCCAACAAAGCGATGGCATAGATCTGCCAAGAGGATATGGAGCTGTCCGGCAAGTGCATGAGCCAAGATCGGCGTTGGGCTTGAGCACGGCGGGAAGTAGTTGGCGAGATCTTGTCGTCCCGTCCCCCGCAGCCTGCACCGCGATGGTGTAGATGCTAAGGAACTCCGACGGGTGCGTCCTGCCATCATACTTCTCCGGCCGTCTGGTTTGAAATTTTTACGGCTGGGCCGCTTTGGACTTGCCGCAGCTCACGAGTGAGCAGCGGGGCAACCTACAGCGTCTGACAAGTCGCTGGCTCCTCCGTGGCGCATGTCAGCAGATGGCCCAGCACGCTTGTCAGCCGGTGACGTCGCGCTTCTCTTGGCGCTCGATGCGAGTTCGAAGCGTCCTCTTGTTGTCGCTCATGAAGAACTTGGCGCTGATCGCGGCGAGCTTCGCGGATCCGGCGGCAGCGGTGGAGTCGCTGTCGAGGTGGATCCGGTGAGTCGGCGATCTTAGCCTTCTTGGCGGAGAGTGCAGTGGTTGCACCTCCGACAGTCTCATCGCCACCGGCTCGTGCCTTGTCGTCTCGCCGCGGCAATGATGGCGTTAGTTGCCGCGGGCGTCGCTGTTAACCAAAGCCGATGAGGCTCTGGATAGTGGCCCTCCACTCGTCGACCTTGTCGGCCGTTGGAGGGTAGTCGAGCGATTGAGCTCTCGCGGAAATCTGCTGGGGTAGTGGGTGGCATTGGAGAATGGTGCGAGGCGGGACACGCTCGGACTTCTAACTACGTTAGAAGGAGCAGCACCCGTCCGGCGACCGTATCTCACTTGTGCCCGGCATGTTGGCGGCGCATGCTGGTCTTGAGGTCTCGATCCAACGAGCGTATGGCGTTGTGAATGGCATGGCGTTGTTGGTCCCGCGTCTCTGAGATGGGGCGGGGGATGCGCGGACGCCGAGGTTTGCGGTGCCTTGTCCTTGGACTTGGCAGCGTCGCGAGCACCTTCGTCGGCGCCCGTTCCTGCGCCGGCGTCGCCCCACCACCCGTTTGCTGCGGTGAGGGTGGAATGCAGCAGCGGGCTCTGCTGCCGCCAAAGCCTTCTTCTTCGGCGGCATGTTGAGGAAAGATGTTGATGACGCTGCTCGTGTGAGCGCCGGATCAGATTCACGCAACCTCGGCGCCCCCTACACGGGCGCGCCAAAGATGTCGGGAGGCTGATCGTACCCACGGACACCTATGGGGCGGCGGGCGAGCCTTGTGGTTCGGAGGCGGAGGTCGCCTGAAGCGTGTCGAGGCGAGGCACACGAGCAGTTTACCCAGCGGAGCTCTCCGGAGATAAAACTCCTACTGCTGCTTGTCTGATGTATTGTGTTCTTGCTAGGGAGCAATGCGAGCTACAAAACCTAGCGTGAGTGTCTCTGGTCTCTGGTGAGTCGAATGAACCGAACTGACCCAACCCTTTCTACGTTGCGCATGGGCCTCCTTTTATATGCTCAAGGGGTCTCCGACAGGTGGCAACATAGACGAGGGTACAAATGTAAAAATTGGAGTTGGTACACCTACCGAGCGATGTCTGATGCCAAATACCTAACTTTCGACGGCAAGGGACAAAAGCAATAAATGCCCGTCGATGTCGCCGAACAGTGCAATAGAGGCCGTCAGTGCGCCTCCGCTTCGCCACGTTGGCAAGCTTGCGGCGCTGCTTATCGCTGCTCTCCGGCTGGCTGCACAGCCTCTCGACCGCCGCCCATGGAGCGGTCCCATGGCGACGCTGTCATTTGGATGAGCTGGAGCGGAAAGGAGAGAAGGTTGCATGCAGCGTCAAGCGCCTTGCCGCGGCCGAATCCTTGTCGCGCCCGGAGACTTGTCGCGCTCCGGGCCTTCCCGGCAAGCTCCTCTTGCCGGGGCCTTGTCTTCTGTATGCTTGGAGTGGCCTTCCCGACAAGATCCTCTTGTCGGGGCCTTGTCTTCTTAATCAAATACTTTGTTCTTGAATGGCTCCAAAGGAGCCACGGAGGATATTGGCAGTGACGAGGCAAACCTTGCATGGGTGTCAAGAATCGTCTGCGCAATCACGGATACTAGGGTACCCCTACTCTAGTACACCGACACATTGCCTATTGTATACATTAAAGATATCATCTGCTTAGTTTAGACATGCTTTGTGTCAATGACATCTGTTTAGTTTCTTTGTCGTATATGTGAATCATGCAATGCCATCTTGTCTAGCCAGGCATCATATATATGAATTTTGCAATGCCACCCTGGTTAGCCAGTCATCTTATATGTGAATTATATCATGCCATCATTTTTTTATTATGTGTTAAATTAAATCAACAATTTTAGTACATTCAATTACTCTTCACCTGCATCAGCCATTAAGGCGCAGTCATGGAAAAAATCTGGAGTGGAAACAAGGTCTTGAGCGAACAATGCTATCTCGTGAGCGCATGTCTTGTCTGGTTACCGATAGCTCCTCGAGAGGAGGATTCGTAGAGGCCCGATGACCAGTCATATTTCCCCCCTGAGGTGCATGCCCTAACTTGGCAGGGTTATGTTACTCATATCGTGCGTATTGTATCTTGCATTGCTATGTCATTTGCTTAGTTTAGACATGCTTTGTGTGAATGCCACCTGTTTAGTGTCTAATTACCATATATGTGAATTATGCAATGCCATCTTGTTGCAAGACATTATATATGTGAATTATGCAATGTTATCTTGTTGCAAGGCATTATGTATATGAATTATGCAATGCCATGTTGTTTAGGCAAGCGTCATATATGTGAATTATATCATCCCATCCTTTTTTTGAATTTCTCATTGCTTTTGTCGACAATGTTTGTATATTAAACTGCTCTTCCTGTGCATCAGCCATTTGAATTGGTGATGGAGAAATCTGGAGTGAAAACAAGGTCTTCAGAGCAGACAATGCTACCTGCTGAAGCAGATACCTTGCTGGTTACAGATAGCTCTTCAGAGGAGGATTCAGAGGCAGATGACCAGTCCTATTATTCCCCTGAGGTGTATGCTCAAACTTGGTAGGGTTATATTACTCATATAATGCATATGTTGTATTGCAATGCTTAGTTTTTACATCATATACACAATATTTAATGCCATCTCCTTAGTTGACACATCATATATGCAATTGCCCTCTGCTCACTTCCTTAGTATATAAATCATATATTTGAATTATGTCATGCCATGATGTTTACATAGACAGCATGTATCTGAATTATGGCATGCCAACCCATTTTCTAAAGACATAATATAGTTATATCATCTCATCCTGTTTACATAGTCATCATATTTTAAATTATGTCATTCTATCTGTGAATTATATCATGCCATCATGTTTCCATCGGCGGCATGTTTGTGATTTATGGCATGCCAACCACTTTAATAGACACATCTTATAGTTATATCATGTCATCCACCATTTTACATAGTCATCATATTTTGAAGTATGTCATTCTATCCTGTTTAGTTAGCCATCATACATGTGAAATTGTGTCATGCTATCATGTTTAATTAGCCATCATATATGTGAAATTATGTCCTGCTATTCATTTTGCTTAGACAACATAAATGTGAATTATTTCATGCCATGTTTTCTTCCTAGTATCCATTGCACCTGTCTATCTTACAATGTACGTACATTCAATTAATTTTCTTGTTTATCAGCCATTTCAATTGGAGGGAGTGATGGCGATGTCTGTGGGAGTAAAAACACAGTCTTCATAAAAGATACGTGCTACACATCGATCTGCAGATAGAACCACGGTTGTACTTTCCCAAGAATCAGCCCCACCACACATAACCCACACTCATGCAGATTGTACCCCTACCCAGTTGGACAGAGAACCAGCTACACCCCTACTAACCCCAACCCCAGCAGATAGACACCCAGTTCCCGTTGACACAGCACCGTCTCCACCACAGAGCACCCAAAAACGAGCAGTTAGTAAGGCAACTGCAGTGCCCAAATCACGAGGACCACCACTCCGAACCCGAAGTCAACGCTTAAAGCACAAGAAGAATTGTTCTCAGGTCAGGTTCCGTAGCTATGGTTCATACTACTTTGCTCTTGCATCACTGTATTTACTGATACCAACCAATTTCAAATTTGAAGGATGCAATTGAAACTCCAATGGCGCAATAGGTATGTTTTAAACCTGTTTCTTCAACGTGTTTGGCTGTTTGCTGTTGTAACTTGCTATATGTTGATTTTAGTTTCAATTGAATAAACAGTTATGTTCTCATGCCATGCACATTACAAGTGTTGTTATTGCTGTGTAGTTTCCCACACTTATATTCTGTCTATGCTGCTTTGTCTTAAATAGATATGATTTGAACTATATCTATCTTGATTTGGCAACATAAACTAGAATGATATAGACCATCTGATGACCATACTACATAGATATATGTTTGTTTCATGCTGTTATCATGTCCACCTTACTCTTGAACTGGTTTACCAAAATGAGTTTCATATACTACATTGTAAACCTGAGATGTGTTTGTTTGTTTCTCTTTTAGAAGCCTTGGATAAAATATTGGAGAAGAGTACCTGTTATGCAATGGTAAAGGAAGTAATGCAGATAAGGTTCAAGATAGTGAGACATCCCTATTGGTCTCCAAGAAAGCTGATAAAAACTATATTGAGGACACCGAGACAACCCCAAAGTCCTGTCTTGATGTAGTGTTAGGATTCTTGGCTCTGTTGTTGGCACCAGCTCTTGAACTCGTTGCTTGAATCAGTTCGGCTTCTTGAGTCTCAACTTCAAGTTGAAAGACATCGATCGAGATGTTATCGCGACGAAGCAGAAGGACCGAGGAAGTCCCTGCAAAATTCAGATGCATATTTTCTGGTGCAACAGCAAGCGCTGGAGGACTTAAGCGCCAAACAAGAGAAAGTTAATAAGCTTGATAAGCATCTTGCTAGCATTATGGGTACCCACGATATTGTTTCTTGAGCTCTTCTGAAGTGGTTTCAGTTCTGGACTTGTTTTGCTGCGGCGTTTATATCTTCTTTGTGTTCCCTATATTTATTTGGTGGCGAACTTTGATGCCAGTGGATGTAATATGTGTAATAGCCGTGATAGCCTAGTGTAAGTTGCTTTCTTATTTATTTCCTTGATGTCTTGTTTATTTGTTTGCTTGTAGTCGATGCGCTTCTTTTTTACCTGCGGTTTGCTAGTGGCTGCAATAACCTATTTTTTAAAACTAGGCCACAATAACCATGGGCTAATATTTACTATAGTGACACTGGACCTATGGGCTGTAGAAATAGTGGGCCTTCTAAGGGCCGTATAAATAGTGGGCCTTCTACGGGCCGTAGAAACAATGGGCCTTCTACAGGCCGTAGAAACAATGGGCCTTCTACGGGCCGTATCATCAATGGGCCTTATACAGGCAGTATGATCGATTGGCGAACATGGGCCAATAACGAGCCGCATTATGGCCGTAAGCGGGCTAGAGTTGGAATCGTCCGTTCACGGGCCGACCATAATGGGCCATCGTTAATAGGCCGTATTTCATGGCGCTATGAAAAGCGGACCAGCGTGTTAATGGACCACAAGCGGACCGGCGTAACCACGGGCTGAATTTGGCCCATAAGCGAGAAAATAGCGATGTGGCCGTAAGTAAACGAATCTTTGAAATGAGCCCAAGAATAAATGGGCTCGAGAAGGCCGAAGATAACATGGGCTGGAAAGCATTAGCGGAATAACGGGCCCTTAATGGGTATAAAGTGATACACTTTGTTCATTACATGCCGGTTTCACCACGCCCGTTAATGGGTGTAAAGTAATACCTTTGTTCATTACGGGCCGGTTTCACCACGGTCGTTAATAGGCCAAGAGTTACATAGGGCCTCATATGGGTCGAAAAGACGTCATGGGCCATACATGGGCGAAGTGAAAACGAGGAATCATATTGGGTGGCCCAGATGACGCTACTGGGACTAATTCAGATAGGGCGTAACGGGCCTTGGGTTAGCGGGCTGTAAATGGGCTATATGCGAACAGGCCATTAACAGGCTTTACATGGGCCAGCCCACCACATTTTGACCAAGTCAAACGGGCCGGCCTTTTCACAGGAATGGGCCTCTATTGGGTCGTGCCACGTGTCAACGTATCATAGGCTCCTTCTGTCCAATGAGTGGATGACATCTGTCCCAACGGTGAGCCGACACGTGTTTCCTCCAGCCAATGATGATTTTACTCGTGGAAAATCCCCATTGGTCGGGGCTATTAACGGGTTATCGGATCCAAAACCCGACCCGATAGCTTAACGGCGTTCCGTTCACGATGGATGCCACGTGTCGGTCACCCTTGACGAAAAGCACTTACGTGGCCGCGATTTATCGTCATGGAAGTGGACACTTCGGTGATGATAATTTTGGTAATGTCATGGATCACTTCTCTGACGGCCACAGGTATGACTATCTTGATTCTGTCATAAATTTGTCATGGATGTACATGCATGACAAAAAACGCGACCTACTGTGACAAACACGTATCATCAAGGAAGTGTATTTTTTTGTAATGGAAGCCCCAACTGCCAACTCACCACTTCACCGGAGCCGCTTCAGCGACTGGCTTGTCCACCGCTCCAGATCTCCTTGACCGCCATCATGGTCCACCGCACCGGATCTGCTTAATCGGCGCCCTCGTCCACCATAGCGTAGGCCCTTCACTGACTCCCTCGTCCGCCTCTTCGCTGGCCCTTCATACAAGCCACGTCCATGACAGCAGATCCGCCTCACCGAAAGCAACTGCTAACGTGCCGCGAAGCCTTCGTCCACTGCATCGACCCGCTAGACGGACGCCATACTCAACTCCACCAGCCCTGCTTTACCGACGCCGCAGCCTCATCAGGTTATTTTGATTTGTACTCCTTTGGTTTTTCTCTTTATCGTGCAACTGTTCACTTACCACAGATGAGCTTCTTGTATGTCGATAGGCGCCGCAACCGTAGCACCGGAGCCGCTTCAGCGACGGCGACAGCCGGCCCAAACTCAACCGCAACACGAGCACCATCGACGGACCTTAGCTATCAAGTATGACAACGATACCCATACGCCGAGAATCGGTACTATTATCCAATGGCGGCGCCTACGTTCACTTTCCTAGCATAAGCACCGCACCTTTGAATTTCTTGAGGCATCATTCAGTTTTTCATGAGATCGTTATTCATCTTGCACTGTAGGGCCATACTTACAGCGATGAACATGTTACATGTGCTAAATTACATACCAGTGCACATATATACTTAATATGCTTTAGTTTTGTTCTGATGCCACCTATTGGTTCCATCAGACTGCTTAATGTTCTCTATGTTTAATTACACATCAGCAAACTAGCATGTGGTTCCGCTGCATTTTGTTTGTTTTACCCTACATTTTCTGATGCTAGCTATTACATCACTGCTCCGAGCCTCTGTTCATTACTTGTGTGTGTGTTCTTGATCTTCCCAATTTGCATGACTAATTTGATGCTTCTATTAATTATGGAGCTGCCAACCCCATCAAGCAAAATATTTGTTCTTTTGGGGCTGGCACCTCGAACAAGCATAAAAATAGAGGGAAGCAGATATATTGTCGTGTATGCACACACCCTTCTTTCATTAGTTTAGATGAACCATTGATGATCAATTCGGACCAGTGCATGCGATTAAAATTAGTTTTACCTAAATAGATGGTGCAGAATAAACTACAACAACTAGATTTGCAACCACGGGATGCTGACGATATCTTCAAAGAACATTGCAACAGCAGCTAGGCTTCACAGCAACATATGGTAAGCCAGTGTGTTTTAGTACATGTGAAATGTAATGCGAGTGGGCTGCTTTCTTGGCTTGTGCCCTCAATGTGTAATCCTACCGAATTACAAATAGTTCAGTTGTCTGCTTTGCTGTATTGCTTGATTCAAATGCTTATTTGTTGTTACGCTATACAGAGTTGGCCAATATGTCGGCGATTACTGTTGTACTAATGTAAAGAAATGCATGCCTATTTCATTTGAGTCCTTAACTTTTCCTCTCAACTTCATCACAAGATTGTCTTCGTAGTTTATATGAGGCCACACTGTTAAGTGCACTTTCTCAGATTATTTCAACTGCTTAGATGCATTGGCAACTTAAATATAGCTGTTGTACACTCCCTTTCAACTAGGGATGTCAATTGGGTCCCGTTTAATCCCGATTAAAGTCCACTAGTGGTATGATAGTTCAAAAGAGTTTTTGTTTTTTGAGGAAAATGAACTAGGGAGGTAGCAAAACTAACTAGATGGGACTGGCGGATGTCGTTTATTTGCAACTTACATCCCTAGTTTCATCTTACCATTTTAATTTCTTTTCGGTGATCTTGCTTGAACCATTTAAATATAGTTTGTCATGCTCGGCAATAATTAGGTCAATCGTTTACCATCTAAGCTTCTTGCTGGATCATACGATAACTATCTCTTACTTATGTCCGGAGGAAACCTTTCGGGATGTCGTTCACACTAGGACACAATGTACAACCCCAGAATCTATTTGTGGAAGCGGTCGCCATCCATGTTACCAGATGGTAGCAGTTCAGAGGCAACACCGCCGGAGAGCAGTCTGAGCACAGATATTATAGTGCTTGAGGCTCTACTAAAGGCAGAAAGAGATGGTGTGGCTGCCATGAATGAGTTAATCTTTATCTTGAGGCTGGAAATTACGGAATTAGCGGCACACATTATGCAAGCAACCCAAGAATTGTAGGAAGTAAGAATGTTGCATTTGAAAATGGAGGGGGTCCTGCTGTTTCTGCTATCTGAAGCCGAAGGTAATCCCGGTTCTTCTTTAGATACCAGTTGAAATTGTCATTAGATTATTGTACTTGCATGTGGAGTCATGTCTCTGAATGGATTATGTTGCAAGACCCCCTATGTTGTCCATGTGTTGTAATGATCCGAATTTTTAAGGCGAGGTAATCCTCAGTACTTGTATGATTGACATAAGGTGAACTATTTTTTGTGTGAGCATATTGTATTGGATGAAATAACTATTTGAATCAGAGTGTATCCAACCTACTGAATTCGAAGATCATGTCATTTCTAAATCATAATCATATATAAAGGTGGAATAAATATTTGTTGTGGTCTGGAAGAAATAAATAACAAAACGTATAACTATCTGTGGATATTCGTAATCGAATACAAATTGGATTTGAATTTAGTTTGCCAGGTCCCAGGGCAAACGTGAATGCTAATTCTCCCAAGTTTTGAACGAAGCGGCTAAACACCCACTATAATTTGTGGGCTGCCGAAGAAAGTGTTTGCAAGATGGAAATTACTGTCTACCCACGACACATGACATCCTTATCGACCGGATTTACACCGCTTTCGATAGGGGTAGACTAGTAACTTCAATCAGACGTGACCTGACGGCCTCTGAGCCCATCCGGACACGGTGGGCGCCAAATGTGGGCAAAACACATTTGATTCAAGCTCGTCCGAAAGACATGTGTCTCTTCCTCCATTTCCCCATTCATACACGGTGGGCGGCAAAACAAACTCTCCTCGTCCGAAATCGGCGTAGGCTAATATTTTAAATAGGGGCAGATGTGTAACTTCCATCGGGCGTGACACGGCCGCCCTACCTGTCGACCCGTTCATACACCGTGGGCGCCAACCGTGGGCGGCAAAACACCGTCTCCTCGCCCGAAATAGTTACCGGCAAATATTTGGGAGATGCGAGATTACCGTCCTATCCCCAACCGACGTGATGTCCGAAATTTTAAATGGGGGATAAGTTTGTAACTTTCCCCCATTTCAGAGAAGCGCGTCCCAAAGTTTCAGATCCCCCCTCCCCTCCATTTCCCCATTCATACACCGTCGAAGGCACGACAACCTCCACACTGCGGCCAGCCTCCTCCGTCTGCCACCCCATCCTCCACCTTGCCAGAGCCGCTACCCCTACCCCGTCGTTCGCTGCAAGAGATGGACATCTCTCATCCACGGCGCTGGACCAGGATCCTTTCATCGCCTCCTCTCGCTTCATCAGCACCGTCGTCCACCTTGCCGTTGCCGCTCCTACGACCGCCTCGTCCACGGCAACATGATATATCCCCCGACCCGACCGTCTGCCCTCTAAAGACTTCTTCCCCACTGCCGATAGCCATCGCACCCGCAGCACCCTCAACGTATCAGCATAGGCCTACACGGCGTCGCAAGAGAGGTGGTACTCTTCCATATGTGCTTAAGTTATTGATCTCACCTAGAAACTAGATCGTAATTTGTTTACTGTACTTTTCTTGTCCGTACCAAATCGTAGTGGCTAGTTCAAAGGAAACATTAGTTGCGAAGTAGCTTTGTCCGGTTTGCACCTTCAGATCCGCCATGGCACGGGCACTATACTCGTAAAGCTTATGGTTTCCCCCCCCTTATATTCACTACCATCAGCGTAGGTGCTTCGTGTCGTGCTAGCACTGCTCCTCAAGACCTCAACCCAAAGCTTACGTGTTGAAATACGAATATGATATGATGCTCATATCACTAAAAGCGAAAACGTTTAATTGTTCACCTAATGTTCCTATATTCGTTTGAAAAGCATGTGCGCCACCCTTTGGTCCATTAGTTCCACTTTCCTGATTTTTCTCTTGATGCTTAGGGTTTTCCCTTTTATCTACTCTACTATGATCTGCGTAGGTGCTTTACGTCGTACTAGCATTACTCCACCCTTGAAGCTAAACAACACAACACTCAGAATTGAAAGCTTAGTTGTTCAAATATGATTGTGATATGATATCTTGATGTTAGTTAACCGGCAGATTTAATTGGTTAGCTAAATGTACCACTTGAGTTTCCAAATGCATGGAGCGTCATATAGTTAGAAATCATTATTGCATTTATTTGTCACTTGTTGACCGTACTTTCTTGTCCATACCAAATCTTAGTTGTTATTTCAAAGCAAACATCGGTTTGCTAACTACCCTTCTTGTGCGGTTTGCGACTTCAGATCTGCCATCTAACTGCCACGGTCAACACTGTACTCATCATGCTTATGTTTTCCCCATTTTATGATGACCACAATCAGCTACGTGGTTCGTGTTGTAATAGCACTGCTCCACCCATCGAGCTAAACAAGCTTAGTTGTACAAATTCATATCTGATATTAGTAAAACTGAGAGATGTTTAATTGGTGAGCTAAATGTTCCTACTTTAGTTTCGAAATGCATGTGAGCCACATATGGAGAGACCGGAAAGAATAATATTTCTCTGTGCGCTCTGGTTCATCATGGGTGGCCAACCGACATTGTATTGAAAGACTTGTAATATCTTTAGTCTGCTTGCTCTTCTGCTCTTCTTTAAGATGATGCTCTTCTCTTGCAGTCGACTGGTCAGGTCGAGTTGTTCTCCCTTAGTATATTTTGAATTTGTCAGGTCAGGTCGACGTGTTCTTCTTTACTATATGTTGAAGCTATCATCTGTGAAGTGTCATAACTTCTGGAGCTCTCACATTTTGAGTAGTAGGCCACATTATATTAATGCACAAAACAAATTACAGCATGCATGGCATCTTTTAAAAGAATTGCAGAGATAGCACAAAGGGGTTTACAGGGAGGCAGTATTGGATTAGAATCACTTCTGCATTACAAAGAAAAACTCACTTGTTTTTATGTTTTCATGCATGTCAGATATTGAACATTATCAAAATGAATATGAGAATGGGCATACGAGAGGAATATTGCGGAGCGATCCACCGCTAACAAACTTGGCATGGTGGAGGATGGCCTATCTTATTCACCCATCAAGGTGCTTGCTCTAACTTTGCAAAGTTGTATTGGTCGCACATATTTTGAATCTGACCTCTTGCATTATTCTACTTTGTTACACCATCTGCTTAGTTTAAGCATCATATATGATTATATGCCATACCTATCCATTTTATTTTCCTATTCCATGTGTCGTCACACTATGTTTTTCCAGTCAAATGTTGTTCTTTAGTAATAGATGTCCAAAAGGAAGAGGGTGAGTGCAGATCCTCAAGGAGTACAAACTAGGTATTTGGAAAAGGTAGTGATACCTGTTAAATCAGATAGATCAGCAGCCACAGAAAACACAGGCCCAAGCTGTACCACACTTTACCCCTACTCCGGTGGCCAAACCCCTATTAGAACTCTTTGGGAGCCCAGCGTCAGGTACTGTCTATGATATCAATTCAAAATTTGAACTCCTAAATTTCTGCTTGTACCTTACCTTGTCTCTTGTATGAAAACTAATTTCAGATGAATCTCCTTGCTCAAAGGATCATACGACCTCAAAACAATAATGGGCTCTGCATTGCTCTTGTCAGTACCTCTCTCCCTTTTGCCTTGTAACGCTGTACTTAATTAATTGCTATATGATTATGTATCATCAGTCTGCACCTGAGCTTCATTATCCTATATTTCTTCCAATATTATTTGATCTATATTTACTCTTTGCAAAATTTAGAATAATGGCAACGCTTATAAAAAAAATTCTTTGGGGAATTTATTGAATTATCCTTCCATCAACATGGAGAAGGGATTTGTCCAGCCCGTGTTAACATGTAATGTAAGTTCATCCTTCTCAAGCCTTCAAACTTTGTTCTAGTATAGATTTGGATAGGCATCATTTCCTCCACTGCTCTTTGCTTTGCTGTTTACATCTGATTGGATGTTTGCAACAACTACCAGTTTCAAATTGTAGTTGTAAAATCATGTTCCTTATCTTGAAACAGATCCATTAATTTGCTTATATAATTGTGAAACATGTTACGTGTCTCCTTGTTTCTCTTTCAGAGTCGTATCCCTTACTCCAGGCAAAACTTTAGGGAAGATAGTGAGCCAAACCATCTTGAGGATAGCGAGATGACCCCAAGGTCCTGTCTTGATGAAGACAGTGAGTTGAAGCTACTCACCAGCAGGTGTGAGACAACCTCTGTGCAGTCGCTGCCTCAATCAGTTCGACTTCTTTAGTCTCAACTTAAAGCAGAAAGGCTTGCTTCAGCTCAGCTCCGACTTGAAGTCAAAGATGCAATGAAGATATCAGAGGACTGCCATGTGCACCATCATGCCTTAAATCTAGTGTTGATGCATCTATCGTTGACACAACTCAGGTCTACTCAGCTTCTTCATCTGCTTGTGGGGCCCGAGCTTGCCAGGCCTAGTGCCTTCTGAAGTGCTCTCAGTTTTGTATATTCTTTTGTCGGCGTGTTTATTTGCACTGGTGGCGAACTTTGATGCCCAGTGGATGTAATATGTGATAGCCGTGATAGACTAGCATAAGTTGCTTGCTTATTTATTTCCTTGTTGTCTTGTTTATTTGTTTGCTTGTAGTCATTGCAGTTCTTTTTCCGCGGTTTGCTAGTGGTTGCAATAACCTATTTTTTAAAACTAGGATACAATAACCATGGGCTAATATTCTTTGTAGTGACCTTTGGGCCTCCTACGGGCCGTAGAAACAATGGGCCTTCTACGGGCCGTGAAAGCGATGGGCCTTCTGCGGGCCGTAGAAACAATGGGCCTTCTTCGGGCCGTAACATCAATGGGCCTTATACGGGCAGTATGATAACATGGGCCAATAACAGGCCGCATTATGGCCGTAAACGAGCTAGAGTTGGAATCGTCCGTCCATGGGCCGACTATAACGGGCCATCGTTAATAGGCCACATTTCATGACGCTATAAAAACGGCCCAACGTATTAACGTGTCACATCCCTGGTCCTGGTATGCAGTAGGTTAGCCCTTCATGTGTGCATCATGTTTAACTTTTCAAATGAACTTGAAATGGGGACTGATCAAACCCTAGCACCAGATCAAATCAAATAGGTTCAACATAAAATCATTTTCGATGAACCTGAAATGCCCTTCTAAAATGTTCATCATCTTTGCCTTGGTCTTAAACCTCTGACAAAAATGGTGCACAATTTTCTAGGTCATCCTAAGGTCACTGAATTAAATCATAAGTATTTGAATTTGGACATTTAAATTCTATAAAATATTTTAAATGTCCAAATACTCCTAAACTGAAATGTTCCATGTTGGATATATTCTATACAGTTGGCATGTTTAGTTTAGTGATTTTTGAAAGGGTCTAGGTATTTTTAGAAAAGCCCTAAAGATTACAGAAATAATAGAAAACAAAAATTAAAATAGAGAAACCAGAGAGAGAACTTACACAGCGCTCACACAGGAGCCCAGTGGCCCAAAGATCTTGTAGGCTGAGGCCCAGCCCACCAGTGACAGTCGTCTTCAAGCTCTGCCGGTGGCGAGGCGTCTTGCCCGGCCAGCCCGAGGCCTCCACCTCCTCCCTCCCAGCCTGCCTGGCTCCTCCTTGATGCACCAGGCGATTCCACGCAGCCGTGGCCCCTCTCCTCTCTCCCTGGACCTCTCTCCCTCCTCTGCTCTCTCCCTACTATGCCACCGAACCCGCCCATCGCCGCCGTTCTCCGCAGCCGTAGCTACCGCCTCCCCATCGCTCTCTCGTCGTGCCCACGAGCTCCGCGCCGTTTCCCTGCATCGTCTCCCTCATCCACGCAAGCCGGAGCGCCCCGAGGAGCCGCCATCGCCGTCATCTTCATCGTCGGCCGCAAGAGATCACAGGTGATCGCCCGTCTTCTCCGGCGCCTCCCCCGAGCCGAAGAGCACCCCCCCACGACACCGCTGTGAGCCCCGCCGTCGTTCCCCCCTACTCCCCTGCCCTCCTGCGCCTCTAGCCCCTTCTACTGCTCGAGCCGAGCTCCGGCCGCGCCGCCCATGGCTCACTCCCGGCGACTCCGACCTCCCGGCTCCTCCCACATGCTCCACTTTGGATGCGGACGACGGCAGACTCGCCCGGTGGTCACCGCGCGTCCAGCCGCCGCTCGGAGCGCAAGTCCGACAAGTCGCCGCCGCGGTTTTGGTCGTCGCCGGCCGAACTCCGGCGACTGCTGACGTGGCCTCTAATTAGGCACTAATTACCCCTAGAGACACTAACAGTGGGCCCAGCGCCACTAATCTAAATTAGATTAGAAATAACCCCCCTGTTTAACACTATGACACTGACGTGTGGACCCCACACGTCAGGTTTGACCCCAGTCAGCCGCAGTTGACTTGTTGACGTCATGCTTACTCAATGCTGACGCAGTAATGCAATTTTCTGGATTTATTCTTTTCAGGAATTTCCAGAAAATGCCCAAAACTTCAAAAATTCATATAAATTCAACCATAACTCAAAATGAAATAAATTATATATGAAAAATGATCAGAAAAATCCAATCTATCTGTCTTTACCATTTTCATGCATGTTTGATCAAGTTAACTTCACTGTTTAGGATGAAACATGAATAGGACAACTTTGATAATAGTTTTGGAGTTGGGATTTCATGTAGTTTTGAATTCCACTTCAATCAAAATGACTTTCTGTTGTATTAGCCCAAATCACAGCATATCGACATGTCATGATCATGCATCATATTGTGCATTGCATTGATTGTGTTCTTTCTGTGTTTGCCGGTGGTTGTTCCCTCTCAGTAGACGACGTACCGACGATGAGTTCTATGACACCGATGAAGAACTATACTATCTTCAGAAGTGCCAGGCAAGCAAAAACCCCTTGTTCATTCCGATAGAAACCCACTCTCTCACTCCTGCTCTCTTTTACTGCATTAGGACAACATCGATTCAACTGTTACTTGATGCGGTAGTTGAACCCCTTATCCTCTGCATGACATGTCATTGCCACAGTAAATAGATGAAACCCACTAGCATGAGTAGGAGTTGTTTGAGCCCTGATGTGCCTACTCATTCATGCTTGTTTGTCATGCACACTCTTTGCTTAGAGTTGAGTCAGTCCGATTCATCGAGGATGAATTGGAGGTGTGTGAACATGTCCTCTTGTTGAGAGCTAAGTGTGTGAACACGATTTGGTAAAGGTAGCGGTGAGAGGCCATGTAGGAGTACATGGTGGGTTGTCTTATTGCAGCCGACCTCGTGAACTGAGTTACGTGTTTGTGATCCATGAGCAGTTACTACCACACATTGGGTTCCGTGCTCGACCCCTCTCGACTTATTAATCAACATGATCTCTGTCCAGGAGTTGCAACTAGTTTCTATTGTTTGTAGGTAGTGTTAGTAGTCTACCAAGTGGCACCCGATACAGGTGGGCTTGGGACAGACTAGGCACCGTGGCACGGTGTACCAAGCGTAGAACCACCCATCGAGGTGGGCTTGGGAACCCTGCACACATCGTTTGGGGCCGTGGCGACACCCGGTCGGATCTCCTTGCGGATGGAACCCGAATAGGCGATAAACCTGGACTAGAGACTTGTGTGGTTAGTCAGGTCGTGGCTGACTCCCTTGCCAGGCTTCCACTTGAAGGTTGCCGAGATACACGTCGTGTACATGGCGGTAAGTGGCGAGAGCGTGTGTGAAGAAGTACACCCCTGCAGGGTTAATATGATCTATTCGAATAGTCGTGTCCGCGGTAAAGGACTTATGGGTTGCCTGTACAGTTCATAGACAAGTGAAAGTGGATACTCTAAAATGCGCAAGATAAGCGTGAGTGATATGGATGGCATTCTCATAGGGAGACGGGAGCGGATCCATAGTGGTGTATTGAAATGGTGAATATGTGGACTCGTGTGCGCCACCTCAAAACAGTTACTTGCAGTCGTAGTTTAGGATAGCCACCGAGTCAAAGCTGGCTTGCTGCAGTCAAACTCCACCACCCCCTTTGTTGATAATGATGCATATGTAGTTAGTTCTGATGTAAGTCTTGTTGAGTACATTTGTACTCATGTTTGCTTATTTTATGTTTTGCAGAGAGACATCAGTCTCGCTAGTAGTTCCGCGTGGACTTCGACGTTTAGCTTGTTACCTCAGCTACGATCCTGTGCCCTCGGCAGGATCTGGTAGATAGTCAGGCTTGTCAGCCTTTTTCGTTTGTAGATGTCTGTACTCAGACATGTTAAGCTTCCGCTTGTGCTTGTTGCTTGTATGCTCTCTATGTTGGGTCATGAGACCCATGTTTGTAATATCTCGCTCCTCAGAGCCTAATGAATAAATACTTGAGTCGTAGAGTTATGTTGTGATGCCTTGTTGTATTTACACATATCGAGCATATTGTGTGTATGTTTGAAATGCTCGGTATGTGTGGGATCCGACAATCTAGTTGTTTATCCTTGGCAGCCTCTCTTATGGGGAAATGTAGTCTAGTGCTTCCTTGAGCCATAGTAGTCCGCTACAGCCGGTTTGCAGTCCTGCTAGCCCAGCACTACTTTCGGGACACTTGGACTGGGCCGGCATGTGTTTCACTTTGTTCACTGTGCATCGCCTTGAGGGAATGTCACGCGGTGACATCCGAGTCCTGCCTAGCCTTTGCTGACCCGGGTTCCCGGAGTCCTGTTAGCCCAGTGCTACAGCCCGGATTCACACGCTGCTGGCCGACATGCTCGAAGTTGATTCATGTATGCCTGTCCCCATGGGTTAGTGCCGCTTTGGGTTCATGACTAGCCATGTCGGCCCGGGTTCTCTGTCATATGGATGCTAGCGACACTATCATATACGTGAGCCAAAAGGCGCAAACGGTCCCGGGCCATGGTAAGGCGACACCCATGGGAATACCATGCGTGAGGCCGCAAAGTGATATGAGGTGTTACCGGCTAGATCAATGTGACTTGGAATCGGGGTCCTGACATAACGAACCATAAACGGGCCGATTGTAACCATGGGCTGAATTTGGCCCACAAGCAGAAAATGACAATAACGGGCCATAAGTAAAGGAATGCTGGAAATGAGCCCAAGAATAAATGGGCTCCGAGAAGGCCGAAAGATAACATGGGCTGGAAACGGCCCAACGGAATAACGGGCCGTTAATGGGTATAAAGTGATACACTGTTCATTACGGGCTAGTTTCACCACGGGCCGTTAATGGGTGTAAAGTGATACACTGTTCATTACGGGCCAGTTTCACCACGGGCCGTTAATAGGCCAAGAGTTACATAGGGCCTCATATTGGCCGAAAGACGTCATGGCCCATACATGGGCCAGAAGTGAAAACGGGCTGGAATCCTATTGGGTGGCCCAGATGACGCTACTGGGCCTAATACGGATAGGGCGTAACGGGCCTTGGGTTAGCAGGCTGTAAATGGGCTATATGCGAACAGGCCGTTAACAGGCTTTCCATGGGCCGGCCCGCCACCTTTTGACCAAGTCAAACGGGCCGGCCTTTTCACAGGAATGGGCCTATGTTGGGCCGTGCCATGTGTCGGTGTATCATAGGCGCCTTCTGTCCAATGAGTGGATAACATCTGTCCCAACGATGAGCTGACACGTGTTTCCTCTAGCCAATGATGATTTTACACGTGGAAAATCCCCATTGGTCGAGGTTGTTAACGGTTTATCGGATCCAAAACCCGACCCGATAGCTTAACGGCGTTCCGCTACGGTGGATGCCACGTGTCGGTCACCCTTGACGAAAGCACTTCTGTGACGCGTGATTATCGTCATGGAAGTGGACACTTCCGTGATGATAATTTCGGTAATGTCATGGAACACTTCTACGACAACACAGGTATGACTATCATAAAATCGTCATGGATGTACATGCATGACAAAAAACGCGACCTACTGTGACAAACACGTATCATCACGGAAGTGTATTTGTTTGTAGTGTGGACCTATCACCTTATCCAATCTTTGATTTGAGTATGGGCTATCGTCAAATCAAATCAGAACCAACGATATTCATAATGTTGTCCTACTCATGGTTGATCCCTCGAGCATACACCATTACATCTTTTGGTCTGACCAATGCTATCACCGTGTTCAGATAATGGTGGAAGTCCAGTGATATGGAAATTCCGATGAGTTGCTATTGAGCCCATCAACAACATTTTGTCTCCTCCATGATTCACGTTGAAATTCAAGCTAGTGTTGGAAAATTTTGTAAGCATTATCTTCGTGTTCTGTTCATGAAGCCTATGTTTGTTTGAAAGAAGTGACTTCCTCTGATTCACATGCATTTGATGTAAGTTGCCGTCGTGAATTCGAGAAAGTTTGTTTTTGCTTCCTTTGGAATCATCCCAAGTCAGTCATGCATGTGCGAAGTATTCTATGGTCTGATAGACTGATCATCTTCATTCCATATGTATTCCCTAGCACGCCAAGCCACTGATTGATTTGTTCAAGATAAAGGAGTCTATTCTAAAGTGTTAATCCTTTGGACTTCTACACGGAGACTTCGATATCATTAATTATGGTTCCCAGCCAAAACTCGGTAGTGTTTTAGTTGTAAGACTACTATGTGGTCATGCTTGTTCGGGACAGCGTGTTCACATGTGTGTAGCAGAACCAGCTCATGTTTGGAGCTAACTATCGTAGTTCATTTCCCGAGAATCTCTCAACGCCATCTCGTCGATTTGTGTTGCAACCTTTGCTTTTCAGACATGTTGTCTGAAATATCCTGTTACCAACCAGATGTGAATCTCAGGAAGATATGATGGTTGGAATTATTCCAAGATCTATTATTGTAGCTTCTTGATTAAACCACTTGACCATTTTCTCCATGAGGATTTGGTATGACTGATTCCACAAGTTGATCCTTATGGATTTTTATGCTCCCGAAGTCCGACCTTTACTTGATGGCCATGTTGATGTTTTAAGCATAACCATGATGGCTAGAACATCAAGGAGAACATTAGAAGCGGAGTGCTAAATGTCTCTCGGTCGATCATCCAGGTTTTGTTCCTTGGTATTGCTAAGGAAAAATCTGAGAAAGTGTTGTCTTCCTTTGCATCTGCATTGTCCACCACTATTCATCATGGTAGTATGATGTGTTGCCAGGATCCTCGACACGGATGTTGGTAAGACCTTGATGAGTAGGGAAATGCTCAAGTTCTTGAGAGCACGCTCAGTCACTGGGTTATATCCTCGGCATCATCTGGAATGTGCTTCCCATTTGCTGAGTTGTCTTATAACTCTAGTTTTCTTTCCAAACTGAGTATGCCATTCTTTCGAATTCCTTCAAATGATCGATTGTGATTTTCCATTGGCTGGTATAGAGAGTTTCAATGATCCTTGTATCAAAATTAATTCTTTTTCCACTTAAGGGAATAGTTCAGTCAGTCACCTTCCGTAAGGTGCCCCGCTGTGGTATTAAGGGCAATATATCTCCTCGCTACTCTGAAACTAGTGCACCATCTTACCTAAGCGTGGAATTTTTGCCTAACCAATTGAACCCTTCTCATCTACTTCTTCCCATTGCACCGGATGTGTGTTTTATGTCTCAACTCAAGAGATGTTCCTATGTCTCAGCCCATGAATTGATCTTCAGTGCTCGATCTTTGAGAAGATTGATTCCTGTAGAGCTTCTTCGGTCGTCATTGTGTTGGACAAAGATCTCGAAGGCAAGGATGTCAAGATCAACATGATACAAGCAGTTGACGCTCTTATGAAGTGCAATCTGGATCATGGAGATTGTGTGGCTTGTGTCCTCTCTGTCTTCTTACCTCACGTCTTGAATCTCGGGACGAGATTCTTGTTTAGTGGAGGTGAGTTGTCACAGCCCTAGAATTCAATTGCAGATAGTAGCATAAGCATACATGCATCATGTCTAAATTCTGAAAGTTGAATTGAGGTTAGTTGAAACCCTCAGAAATCACTTCAGAAATAATCAACATTAAAACCTTTCAAATGAGTCCAAGAAAATGTTCATGTTATTCTATAAACATATTGGCAAGAGGTAAAATTCAAACCAATATTTTTGGAGTCTCAGAAATATCTATTTTGGGCATTTGAGTTAATCTAATAATTATTTGCATTGGACTTATATTTGTTATATATTAAATATACGTCCAATAATTCTGGAACTTTTTATGTGGTTCTGGACATTTCATATCTAATCCCATAACTATTTTCAGAAGCTACAAAAAAATGATTTGGTCTCAGGACTAAATTAAAAAAGACAGAAGAAATAGAAAAGAAAACAAAATAGAGAAAACCAGAGAGAGGGAGAGCTTACCCGATGCTTACCTGCAGCCCACCACTGTAGTCGGCCCAACCCAGCAGCGGCCGACTTGCCAGTCATCTTCAACCCAGCGCCAGAAGGACGCTGGGCGCGTGCTCGTCGCGCGCTGGCCACGTGCCGGGCCACCTCCTGCTTCCTGCCGCTGCCTCGTCGCCCTGGACGCCTCCCGTGATGCCACATAGCCCTCTCGGCCCTCTCTCACTCTTCCCCGGCTTCGTCCCCTCCTCTGCTCTCTCCCCGTGGCGCCACCGAACACACTCGTCGCTGCCGCTCGCTGCCGCCGTAGCTACCGTGCTCCTCACGGCCACCCGAAGTGCCCAGGAGCTCCGCCTCGACCATCTTTTCCTCCTCGTCGAGCATCACACCGCAGGAGCCCCTGCAACACCGCCATCGCCGTCGTCTTCAACCTCCAGCGCCCGAGATTGCCGTCGTCGTTCCGGCCACACCAGATCTTCCCCGAGCCGCTGACGACGCCCTCTAGATCGCTGTGAGCTCCGCCGCCTTTCCCCTCCTCCCCGAGCTCGTTCCTATCCTCTAGCAGCCTCTTCCACCAAAGCCGTGAGCTGCTCGCCGCCGACGATGACGCAGACGCGGCCATGGGCACTGCAGCCCGTGTCCGAGCACACCAGTGTGCTCAGCGCGTCTCCATGAACCCGTAGCCACTAGCAGATCGCCCTCCCATGCTCTCTAGCACCCAAACCCGACTCCTCCCGACTTCGGCCGCTGCTGCGAGCTAGTTTCCGGCCAGCTCCGGCCACCCCAGTTGCTGCCACTTGTTGCAACGCATGCGCGCGAGTCCCAGTGTCCTGTAGCTGCAAATCTAGCTCAAAACCATCACCCGTAGCTCAATCCCGAGAAAACTCCACCACGGCTTGAGGTCGCCGCCGGCCAAACTCCGGCGTGCCCACGTGGCCACGTGATTAGCGCTAATCATTGCTAGCTAAACCACCCACAGACACTGACAGTGGGCCCCAGGTCATTATTAGTTTCGGTTCAAATTATTTTTAACCTTAATTAACCCCTGAGACACTGACTGCTGGGTCCCACGCATCAGGTTTGACCTGGTCAGCCTCAGTTGACTCGCTGACGTCATGCTTCCACAATGCTGACGCAGTTAAACATTTTCTGGATTTAAAATAATTCAGAAATAGTGTAAACTTCAAAAAATCATAGAAATTAATCTGTAACTCCAAATGAAAAGATTTATATATGAAAAATGATTAGAAAAATTCAATCTATCCATCTATACCATTTTCATGCATGTTAGAACAAATTATAGATGTTGTTTAGGACCAACCATATAAATGGCATTTGAATATCCACATATGGAGTTTGAATTGGAATCTTAGATTCAAACCAACTCCATTTAACCTGTTGCTAGTTGCATTAGCACAAATCACAACATATTGACATGTCATATCATGCATCATATTGTGCATTGCATTGATTTTGTTCCTTCTTTGTTGCTAGTGGTCGTTCCCTCTCGATAGACGTGTTCCGACGATGAGTTCAATGACACCGATGAAGAACTATACTATCTTCAGAAGTGCCAGGCAAGCAAAAACCCCCTTGTTCATTCCAATACAATCCCACTCTCTCGCTCCTGCTTTCTTTTACTGCATTAGGACAACAACGATTCAACTGTTACATGCTGCGGTACTTGAACCCCTTTCCTCTGCATGACCTGTCATTAGCAATGTAAATAGATGAAACCCACTAGCATGAGTAGGAGTTGTTTGAGCCCTGATGTGCCTACTCATTCATGCTTGTTGTCATGCCTGCTACTGCTTAGAGTTGAGTCAAGTCTGATTCATCGGGGATGAATTGGAATGTGGTGAACATGTCCTACTGTTCAGAGCTAAGTGTGTGAACACGATTTGGTAAAGGTAGCGGTGAGAGGCCATGTAGGAGTACATGGTGGGTTGTCTCATTGAAACCGTCCTCAGGAACTGAGTTCTGTGTTTGTGATCCATGAACATCTACTACCACGCATTGGAATGCTTAAGTGGCCCTCTTGACTTATTAATCGCCTTGATCTCTGTCCAGGAGTTGCAACTAGTTTCTGGTGTTTGTAGGATATGTGTTGGGGCCGTGCGTAGCTTTGACCCTAGGGGTGGGCTATGATGCGGTAGAGACACGAGCCACGGTGTACCGAGACGCTCGTTTGGTGCCTCGGGAACCCTGCTCTCATCGCTTGGGGCCATGAGCGACACCCCGGCCGGATCTCCTTGCGGATGGAACCCGAATATGCGATAAACCTGGACTAGAGACTTGTGTGGTTAGTCAGGTCATGGCTGACTCCCTCGCCAGGCTTCCGCTTGAAGGTTGCCGAGATACACGACATGTACATGGTGGTAAGTGGCGAGAGCGTGTGTGAAGAAGTACACCCCTACAGGGTTATGAATGATCTATTCGAATAGCCGTGTCCGCGGTAAAGGACTTCTGGGTTGGCTATACAGTTCATAGACAAGTGAAAGTGGATACTCTAAAATGCGCAAGATAAGCGTGAGTGCTATGGATGGCGTTCTCGTAGGGAGGCGGAGCGGATCCATAGTGGTGTATTGATATGGTGAATATGTGGACTCGTGTGCGCCACCTCAAAAGAGTTACTTGCAGACGTAGTTCAGGATAGCCACTGAGTCAAAGCTGGCTTGCTGCAGTTAAACTCCACCACCCCCTTTGTTGATACTAATGCATATGTAGATAGTTCTGGCGTAAGTCTTGCTGGGTACATTTGTACTCACGTTTGATTAATTTATGTTTTTGCAGAGAGACTTCAGTCTCACTAGTAGTTCCACGTGGACTTCGACGTTTAGCTTGTTACCTCAGCTACGATCTTGTACCCTTGGGAGGGTCTTGTAGATAGTCAGGCTTCTCAGCCTTTTAATTTGTAGTTGTCCATACTCGGACATGTTTATGCTTCCGTTTGATTGCTTGTATGCTCTGAATGTTGGGTCATGAGACCCATGTTTGTAATACTTGTCTCCTCGGAGCCTAATGAATAAGTACTTTGAGTTGTAGAGTTTTGTTGTGATGCCATGTTGTATTTGCACATATCGAGCATATTGTGTGTATGATTTGAAATGCTTGGTATATGTGGGATCCGACAACCTAGGTGTTTATCCTTGGTAGCCTCTCTTACCGGGAAATGTCTCCTAGTGCTTCCACTAAGCCATGCTAGCTTTCTACTGCTCTGAAACACTTAGGTTGGCCGGCATGTGTCCTTCTTCGTTCCTGTGTCTGTCCCTTCGGGGAAATGTCACGCGGTATCTACCGGAGTCCTGTTAGCCTGCTATAGCCCGGATTCTCCGGAGTCTTGTTAGCCCAGCTGCTATAGCCCGGATTCACTCGCTGATGACTGACACGTTCGTTGCTGGGTCATGTATGCCTGTCCCTGTAAGTTGGTGCCACTTTGGGTTTATGACTACTCATGTCAGCCCGGGTTCTTTGTCATATGGATGCTAGCGACACTATCATATACGTGAGACAAAAGGCGCAAACGGTCCCGGGCCAGGTCAGGTGGCACCCGTGGGAATACCGTGCGTGAGGCCGCAAAGTGATATGATGTGTGTTAAGGCATGTTTCTCTCTAAGTTGTTTTGGTGATTGATGACAACATCTTTGCGGACTAATCTTGTGCGTTCAGTATTTCAGAGATTCATCCTTTGGCACGAGACGATTATCTCTCCTCAGAGTTTGAAGCAAAGATGGTGTAGCCCTTTCGATTCAGTTTTGGTGGACTTGTGTCGTAGGAGTCTCCGTACTATCAAGAGGGGGTCCGCATTGGTTAGGCTAGGGTGGAATCAATATGTACACATCCCTTTTACACCCTCTGAGCTTTTCCGTTTTGTTGAAGGCTCCCTTGCTGCCTTCTCCCTGAGGTCTGGTCCCAGCGGTAGTACCGCTTGAAAGCTACAAACGGCAGTACCGCTCCACAGCGGTAGTACCGCTTGGAGCTCTCAGCCGTAGTACCTTTGCGGCTCCGTGCTCCTAGGCCTCGACTCAAGGGTTCTCCTTTCGTGTCGGGTTTTGCGGCACTTGCTGCGGCAGTAGAGGCGGTAGTACCGCTCATAGGCGGTAGTACCGCCCTTACCACCACGGCAGTACCGCCCTGGGTCCAGGTCCTGCTCTGCTTCTCGCTTCCTTCTAGCTGCGCGGTAGTACTGCGAGGTGGAACGGTAGTACCGCTAGCCACAGCGATAGTACCGCCCACTCCAGCGATAGTACCGCCCTGTGCGGGGCTGAGCGAGGGTAATGGTTGGATTGTCTCCCCCCTTTAAAAGGAGGTCTTCTTCTCCAAGTTGACCTACCTCTTTTCCCCCAAAGCTCCATTGTTGCTCCAAAGCTCATTTCCGCCCGATCTCTCTCCCTAGCCAATCAAACTTGTTGATTTTCTAGGGATTGGTTGAGAAGGCCCAGATCTACACTTCCACCAAGAGATATTTGATTCCCCCCACTCATCCCTTGCGGATCTTGTTACTCTTGGGTGTTTGAGCGCCCTAGACGGTTTAGGTCACCTCGGAGCCATATTCCATTGTGGTGAAGCTCCGTGGTTTCGTTGGGAGCCTCCAATTTGGTTGTGGAGAGAGCCCCAACCTTGTTTGTGAAGGTCCGGTCGCCGCCTCCAAGGGCACGAATAGTGGAATCATGACATCTCGCATTGTGTGAGGGCTTCTTGTGCCTCCACACCACTCCAACGGAGACGTACTTCGCCTCAAAAGGAAGGAACTTCGGTAACACATCCTCGTCTTCACCGGCTCCACTCTTGGTTATCTCGTGCCTTTGCTTGTGCAAGCTTATTTGTGTTGTATCCCTTGCTTGCTTGTGTACTTATTATTGTTGCGTCATATAGGTTGCTCACCTAGTTGCATATCTAGACAACCTACTTTGATGCAAAGTTTAAATTGGTAAAGAAAAGCTAAAATTATTAGTTGCCTATTCACCCCCCCCCCCTCTAGTCAACTATATCGATCCTTTCAATTGGTATCGGAGCCTTGTCTCTTTATTAAGGACTTTGCCATCCGAAGAGTATGGTTGACACCGTAGACGGTGGTGAGGAGCACTCCGGTGTGAATCTAATCTCGTCTACGGCCGATGGGGGAAACGCGATCTCTCATGAGGAATTCAATGTGGCTTTGGACACATTGAAAACCTCCATGACGACCGAGGTTGAAAGCATGTTTAACAAATTCATTGAAGGACTTAAACTATCCACCGCACTGATGAAAGTGGGTGATCCCACTAACAAGGTGACGGATGCTAACTCCGACAAGGGGGAAGCTACTAGTGAAAAGGCTCCTCTTCCAGTGGTAAAAATGGCACCGTCATCTTTGCCCATGTGGAACTGATACGTCTCGAACGTATCTATAATTTTTGATTGCTCCATGCTACTTTATCTATTGTTTTGGACTATATTGGGCTTTATTTTCCACTTTTATATTACTTTTGGGACTAACCTATTAACCGGAGGCCCAGCCCCGAAATTGCTGTTTTTGCCTTTTTCGTGTTTCAAGAAAGCGGAATATCAAGCGGAGTCCAAACGGAATGAAACCTTCTAAACGTGATTTTCTCACCGAACGTGATCCGAGAGACTTGGACCCTACTCCAAGAAGTAACAGAGGCAGTCACGAGGTGGGGCGCCCCTAGGCGCGCCCCGCCTCGTGGGCCCCTGTTGCTCCACCGACGTACTCCTTCCTCCTATATATACCTACGTACCCCCAAATGATCAGAACAGGAGCCAAAAACCTAATTCCACCGCCGCAACTTCCTCTATCCACGAGATCCCATCTTGGGGCCTATTCCGGAGATCCGGGGCATCCACCACGGAGGGCTTCTACATCAACACCATAGCCTCTCCGATGAAGTCTGAGTAGTTTACTTCAGCCCTTCGGGTCCATAGCTAGTAGCTAGATGGCTTCTTCTCTCTTTTTGGATCTCAATACAATGTTCTCCCCCTCTCTCGTGGAGATCTATTCGATGTAATTTTCTTTTTGCGGTGTGTTTGTTGAGACCGATGAATTGTGGGTTTATGATCGAGCTTATCTATGAATAATATTTGAATCTTCTCTGAATTCTTTTATGTATGATTGAGTTATCTTTGCAAGTCTCTTTGAATTATCCGTTTGGTTTGGCCAACTAGATTGGTAGTTCTTGCAATGGGAGAAATGCATGGCTTTGGGTTCAATCTTGCGGTGTCCTTACCCAAAGGATGTAAAGGGTTGCAAGGCACATATTGTATTGTTGCCATCGAGGATAACAAGATGGGGTATTTATCATATTGCATGAATTTATTCCTCTACATCATGTCATCTTACTTAAGGCGTTACTCTGTTTTAACTTAATACTCTAGATGCATGCTGGATAGCGGTCGATGAGTGGAGTAATAGTAGTAGATACGTAATCGTTTGGTCTACTTGTCTCGGACGTGATGCCTATATACATGATCATACCTAGATATACTCATAACTATGCTCAATTCATCAATTGCTCAACAGTAATTTGTTCACCCACCGTAGAATACTTATGCTCTTGAGAGAAGCCACTAGTGAAACCTATGGCTCCCGGGTCTATTCTCATCATATCAATCTCCATCACTTTTATACTTGCTTTGTTTTTACTTTGCCTTTTACTTTTCACTTTGCATCTATAAACCAAAAATACCAAAAACATTATCTATAAGTACTAAATCTCGTAAGTGACCGTGAAGGGATTGACAACCCCTAATCACGTTGGTTGCTAGTAGCTATCGTTTTGTGCAGGTACGAGGGACTTGTGCGTGGCCTCCTACTGGATTGATACCTTGGTTCTCAAAAGCTGAGGGAAATACTTGCGCTACTCTGCTGCATCATCCTCTCCTCTTCGGGGAAAACCAATGCAAGCTCAAGACGTAGCAAGAAGGATTTCTGGCGCCGTTGCCGGGGAGTCTATGCAAAAGTCAACATACCAAGTACCCATCACAATCCCTATCTCTCGCATTACATTATTTGCCATTTGCCTCTTGTTTTCCTCTCCCCCACTTCACCCTTGCCGTTTTATTCTCCCTCTCTTTCCCAATCTCCTCCTCTTTTTCCCGTTGCCTTTTCCTTGTCCGCTTGTTTGCTCGTGTGTTGTATTGCTTGTTTGTTGCGATGGCTCAAGATGCTACCAAATTGTGTGACTTCACCAATACCAATAATAATGATTTCCTTAGCACTCCGATTGCTCCTCTTGCCAATACTGAATCTTGTGAAATCAATACTGCTTTGTTGAATCTTGTTATGAAAGATCAATTCGCCATCCTTCCTAGTGAAGATGCCGCTACTCATCTGAATAGCTTCGTTGATTTATGTGATATGAAAAAGAAAAAAGATGCCGATAATGATGTCGTTAAATTGAAGCTATTTCCTTTTTCGCTTAGAGATCATGATAAAGCGTGGTTTTCATCTTTGCCTAAAAATAGTATTGATTCTTGGAACAAGTGCAAAGATGATTTTATCTCTAAGTATTTTCCTCCCACTAAGATTATCTCTCTTAGGAACGATATTATGAATTTTAAGCAACTTGATCATGAACATGTTGCACAAGCTTGGGAGAGAATGAAATTAATGGTACGTAATTGTCCTACTCATGGTTTGAACTTGTGGATGATTATACAAAAAAATTATGCCGGATTGAATTTTGCTTCTAGAAATCTTTTAGATTCGGCCGCGGTAGGCACTTTTATGGAAATCACTTTAGGAGATGCTACCAAACTCCTAGATAATATTATGGTTAATTATTCTCAATGGCACACTGAAAGATCTACTAATAAAGAAGTGCATGCGATAGAAGAAATTAATGTTTTGAGTGGAAAGATGGATGAACTTATGAAATTATTTGCTACTAAGAGTGTTTCTTCTGATCCTAATGATATGCCTTTGTCTACTTTGATTGAGAATAATAATGAATCTATGGATGTGAATTTTGTTGGTAGGAATAATTTTGGTAACAACGCGTATAGAGGGAATTTTAATCCTAGGCCTTATCCTAGTAATCCTTCTAATAATTATGGAAATTCCTACAACAACTCTGATGGAAACTTTAATAAGATTCCCTCTGAATTCGAGAATAGTGTTAAAGAGTTTATGAATTCACAAAAGAATTTTAATGCTTTGCTTGAAGAGAAATTGCTTAAAGTTGATGATTTGGCTAGGAACGTTGATAGAATTTCTCTTGAGGTTGATTCTTTAAAGCTTAGATCTATTCCTCCTAAGCATGATATCAATGAGTCTCTCAAAGCTATGAGAATGTCCATTGATGAGTGCAAAGAAAGAACCGCCAGGATGCGTGCTTCCAAAGATGCCTTTATTAAAGCGTGTTCTTCTAATTCCTATGAAAATCAAGATGAAGATCTAAAAGTTATTCATGCGTCCCCTATTAAATATTTGTTTTGCAATATGAATCTTGATGAAACTGAATATGATCTTCCTTTACCTAGAAGGCGTTCTAAGAATTCGGTGTTTTTAGATCTTGATGATGAAATTGATAAAAGTGGGATTGAAAGAAATAAAAATCTATATGTTGATAAACCCACTATATTGGATCTCAAGGAATTTAATTATGAAAATTGCTCTTAAATTGATTGTATTTCCTTGTTGCAATCCGTGCTAAATTCTCCTCATGCTTATAGTCAAAATAAGGCCTTTACCGAACACATTGTTGATGCCTTGATGCAATCTTATGAAGAAAAACTTGAGTTGAAAGTTTCTATCACTAGGAAACTCTATGATGAGTGGGAACCTACTATCAAAATTAAAATTAAAAATCATGAGTTTAATGCTTTGTGTGATTTGGGTGCTAATGTCTCTACTATTCCCAAAACTTTGTGTGATTTGCTAGATTTCCGTGATTTTGATGATTGCTCTCTAAACTTGCATCTTGCGGATTCCAATATTAAAAAGCCTATGGGAAGAATTAATGATGTTCTTATTGTTGCAAATAGGAATTATGTGCCCGTAGATTTTATCGTTCTTGATATAGATTGCAATCCTTCATGTCATATTATTCTTAGTAGACCTTTCCTTAGAACGATTGGTGCAATTATTGATATGAAGGAAGGAAATATTAGATTCCAATTTCCATTAAAGAAAGGCATGGAACATTTTCCTAGAAAGAAAATAAAATTACCATATGAATCTATCATGAGAGCCACTTATGGATTGCCTACCAAAGATGGCAATACTTAGATCTATCCTTGCTTTTATGCCTAGCTAGGGGCGTTAAACGATAGCGCTTGTTGGGAGGCAACCCAATTTTATTTTTAGTTTTTTGTTTTTGCTTCTGTTTAGGAATAAATAATCCATCTAGCCTCTGATTAGATGTGGTTTTATCTTTTAATTAGTTTTTGTGCAAAGTTAAACCTATTGGATCTTCTTGGATGATAGTTATTTGATCTTGCTGTAATTTCCAGAAACTTTGCGCTCAGTGCCCGAATTGTTAAAAATCACCAGAACGTGATAAAATATTGATTCCAATTGCTTCTGATCAATAAAATAATTTTCCAGGTCGTCTAATTTTGGTAGAAGTTTTTGAGTTCCAGAAGTTTGCGTTAGTTACATATTACTACAGACGGTTCTGTTTTTGACAGATTCTGTTTTGCGTGTGTTGTTTGCTTATTTTGATGAATCTATGGCTAGTAAAATAGTTTATGATCCATAGAGAAGTTGGAATACAGTAGGTTTAACACCAATATAAATAAAGAATGAGTTCATTACAGTACCTTAAAGTAGTCTTTTGTTTTCTTTCTCTAACGGAGCTCACGAGATTTTCTATTGAGTTTTGTGTTGTGAAGTTTTCAAGTTTTGTGTGAATTCTTTTGATGGATTATGGAACAAGGAGTGGCAAGAGCCTAAGCTTGGGGATGCCCATGGCACCCCCAAGATAATCCAATGACACCAAAAATTCAAAGCTTGGGGATGCCCCGGAAGGCATCCCCTCTTTCGTCCACTTCCATCGGTAATTTACTTGGAGCTATATTTTTATTCACCACATGATATGTGTTTTGCTTGGAGCGTCTTGTATTATTTGCGTCTTTGCTTGTTATTTTACCACAATCATCCTTGTTGTACACACCTTTTTAGAGAGCCATATATAAATTGGAATTTGATAGAATACTCTATGTGCTTCACTTATATCTTTTGAGCTTGATAGTTTTGCTCATAGTGCTTCACTTATATCTTTTGAGCGTGATAATTTTTGCTCTAGTGCTTCACTTAGATCTTTTAGAGCACGGTGGTGGATTTATTTTAAAGAAACTTGATATCTCATGCTTCACTTAGATTATTTTGATAGTCGTTAATAGCATGGTAATTTGCTTAATGTTAATATACTTGGTATTCAAGATATGTGAAACTTTCTTTTGAGTGCGTTGAATACTAAGATAAGTTTGATGCTTGATAATTGTTTTGAGATATGAAGATGGTGATATTAGAGTCATGCTAGTTTAGTAGTTGTGAATTTAAAGAATACTTGTGTTAAAGTTTGTGATTCCCGTAGCATGCATTATGGTGAACCGTTATGTGATGAACTCGGAGCATGATTTATTTATTGATTGTCTTCCTTATGAGTGGCGGTCGGGGACGAGCGATTGTCTTTTCCTACCAATCTATCCCCCTAGGAGCATGCGCGTAATACTTTGCTTTGATAACTTCTAGATTTTTGCAATAAGTATATGAGTTCTTTACGACTAAAGTTGAGTCCATGGATTATACGCACTTTTTCCCATCCTTCCACCATTGCTAGCCTCTCTAATACCGCGCACCTTTCGCCGGTATCATACACCCACCATATATCCTCCTCAAAACAGCCACCATACCTACCTATCATGGCATTTCCATAGCCATTCCGAGATATATTGCCATACAACTTTCCACCGTTCCGTTTATTATGACACGCTCCATCATTGTCATATTGCTAGCATGATCATGTAGTTGACATCGTATTTGTGGTAAATCCACCATTCATAATTCTTTCATACATGTCACTCATGTTTCATTGCATATCCTGGTACACCGCCGGAGGCATTCATATAGAGTCATATTTTGTTCTAAGTATCGAGTTGTAATTGTTGAGTTGTAAGAAAAATAAAAGTGTGATGATCATCATTATTAGAGCATTGTCCCAAGTGAGGAAAGGATGATGGAGACTATGATTCCCCCACAAGTCGGATTGAGACTCCGGACAAAAGAAAAGAGGCCATAAAAAGAAGAAGAGAAAAGGCCCAAATAAAAAAATGAGAGAAAACGAGAGAATGAATAATGCTACTATCCTTTTACCACACTTGTGCTTCAAAGTAGCACCATGATCTTCATGATAGAGAGTCTCTCATTTTGTCACTTTCATATACAAGTGGGAATTTTTCATTATAGAACTTGGCTTGTATATTCCAATGATGGGCTTCCTCAAATGCCCTAGGTCTTCGTGAGCAAGCGAGTTGGATGCACACCCACTTAGTTTCTTTTGTTGAGCTTTCATATACTTATAGCTCTAGTGCATCCGTTGCATGGCAATCCCTACTCACTCACATTGATATCTATTGATGGGCATCTCCATAGCCCGTTGATACGCCTAGTTGATGTGAGACTATCTTCCCTCCTTTTGTCTTCTCCACAACCACCATTATATTCCACATATAGTGCTATATACATGGCTCAGCTCATGTATTGCGTGAAGATTGAAAAAGTTTTGAAAATGTTAAAGTATGAAACAATTGCTTGGCTTGTCATCGGGGTTGTCCATGATTTAAATATTTTGTGTGGGGAAGATGGAGCATAGCCAGACTATATGATTTTGTAGGGATAACTTTCTTTGGCCATGTTATTTTGAGAAGACATAATTGCTTAGTTAGTATGCTTGAAGTATTATTATCTTTATGTCAATATGAACTTTTGTCTTGAATCTTTCGGATCTGAATATTGATACCATGATTAAGAAGATTTACATTGAAATTATGCCAAAGTATCACTCCGCATCAAAAATTCTCTTTTATCATTTACCTACTCGAGGGGCGACCGTGAATTAAGCTTGGGGATGCCTGATACGTCTCCAACGTATCTATAATTTTTATTGCTCCATGCTACTTTATCTATTGTTTTGGACTATATTGGGCTTTATTTTCCACTTTTATATTACTTTTGGGACTAACCTATTAACCGGAGGCCCAGCCCAGAATTGCTGGTTTTTGCCTTTTTCAGTGTTTTGAAGAAACAGAATATCAAACGGAGTCCAAACGGAATGAAACCTTCGGAAACGTGATTTTCTCACCGAACGTGAACCGGGAGACTTGGACCCTACTCCAAGAAGTAACACAGGTGGTCACGAGGGTGGGCCCCCCCCAGGGCGCGCCCCTGCCTCGTGGTCCCCCTGTTGCTCCACCGACGTACTCCTTCCTCCTATATATACCTATGTACCCCCAAACAATCAGAACAGGAGCCAAAAACCTAATTCCACCGCCACAACTTCCTGTATCCACGATATCCCATTTTGGGGCCTGTTCTGGAGCTCCGCCGGAGGGGGCATCCACCACGGAGGGCTTCTACATCAACACCATAGCCTCTCCGATGAAGTGTGAGTAGTTTATTTCAGACCTTCGGGTCCATAGCTAGTAGCTAGATGGCTTCTTCTCTCTTTTTGGATCTCAATACAATGTTCTCCCCCTCTCGTGGAGATCTATTCGATGTAATTTTGTTTTTGCAGTGTGTTTGTTGAGATCGATGAATTGTGGGTTTATGATCCAGCTTATCTATGAATAATATTGGAATCTTCTCTGAATTCTTTTATGTATGATTGAGTTATCTTTGCAAGTATCTTCGAATTATCCGTTTGGTTTGGCCAACTATATTGGTAGTTCTTGCAATGGGAGAAGTGCATGGCTTTAGGTTTAATCTTGCGGTGTCCTTACCCAAAGGATGTAAAGGGTTGCAAGGCACGTATTGTATTGTTGCCATCGAGGATAACAAGATGGGGTATTTATCATATTGCATGAATTTATTCCTCTACATCATGTTATCTTACTTAAGGCGCTACTCTGTTTTTAACTTAATACTCTAGATGCATGTTGGATAGCGGTCGATGAGTGAAGTAATAGTAGTAGATGCAGAATCGTTTCGGTCTACTTGTCTCGGACGTGATGCCTATATACATGATCATACCTAGATATACTCATAACTATGCTCAATTCTGTCAGTTGCTCAACAGTAATTTGTTCACCCACCGTAGAATACGTATGCTCTTCAGAGAAGCCACTAGTGAAACATATGGCTCCTGGGTCTATTCTCATCATATCAATCTCCACCACTTTTATACTTGCTTTGTTTTTACTTTTCCTTTTACTTTTCACTTTGCATATATATACCAAAAATACCAAAAATAGTATCTCTATCAGATCTCACTCTCGTAAGTGACCGTGAAGGGATTGACAACCCCTAATCGTGTTGGTTGCGAGTAGCTATCGTTTTGTGCAGGTACGAGGGACTTGTGCATGGCCTCCTAATGGATTGATACCTTGGTTCTCAAAAACTGAGGGAAATACTTACGCTACTCTGCTGCATCATCCTCTCCTCTTTGGGGAAAACCAACGCAAGCTCAAGACGTAGCAGGAACCTCCACTTGTTTATGGTGGACCAATTCCTTCCACTCATTTTAATCATGTCGGTCCTTCCCCCTAAGATTGTAAAAAATGAGGACTTTGATTCTTGGGTCTATCAGTTTAAGCGTCATTTAAATCATGTGAATACTAATCTTTGGAGAATCATTGAAGAAGGTTTCCATCCGCATGACCGAAGCAACTTCACTCCTAGAGAAGTCGCGGACAATCAATTCAATGAGAATTCTCTCTTCATCATCCAAGATGCAATTCCACCCGAAGATCTTCCTCACCTCCGGCCCTACGCCATGGACAAAGATGCTTGGCACCAAGTTGTTTCCCTCTACAGGGGAAGCGCAAGCATTCAACGCTCCAACTATGAAGTGGTGCAAGATGAAGCCGATGAGTTTGCAATGAAAGAAGATGAAGAACCTCGTGAGCTTTATCGGAGAGTGACCAAACTCGCAGTCTCACTCCGAGATCATGGGAGCAAGGACATGGATGACAACTGGATCAAGTGAAAATTTCTCAAGGCAATAATGCCTTACCACAAGGCCATGTCCTCCATCATTCGTCAAAGGCCGGACTTCCACACCTTGTCCTCAAGTGAAGTGCTGGATGAGTTTGTGGCTATGAGCATCTTGGACAAGACCTCCGACAATGCGGTGCTACGTTCTCAGAGAGCAAAGAAGCCAACCTTGCTTTAAAAGCCAAGGTTAGTGTGGAAGAAGAGGACGAAGAGGAATAAGAGGAGAGCAAGCCCGAAGATACCAAGTATGCCTATCATGAACACATGGCTCTTGCTTCAAGGCAATTTTGGAGCAAGAAGAACTCAAGGCCCAACTTCAACAAGAACAACTCAAGTGGTGCGAAGGTTAAGAAACACGTGAGGACTTGCTATAATTGTGGCAATGTAAGCCATTTTGTTGCGGAATGTCCTTACGGGAAGAGGGAAGACAATGGTGGCAAGCTCATCTGAAAGGACAAGGCCAAGTCTTTCCCTAACAAGAGCAACTTCACCAAGAAGACTCCTCCCAAGGCGTTGGTGGTACAAGAAGAGTACAATGAGGATGAGGATGATGATGAAGATGGTGGGTCGGTTGCCATGGCCTCCGTTGCCATTGCAACAACTCCATGGGTGTCTCTCTTTGACTCACCCAATGAGAACATCGCTGCCAGGTGCCTCATGGCTAAAGCCACCAACAAGGTAACCCCCAACATCAAAACTACCATCATTAATAATCCCTCTTTGACGGATAGCATTGATTAATATGAGGGGTCTAATGTGGAGGAGAATGAGTTTGAGTCTTTTATGAGAAAACTCAAGCGTAAATCCAAGAAGCACTTCATTGCTCTCTTGGAACAACTTGGTGAAGCCAATGACATGATTGAGGCTCACGAAGAGACCATCTCTAGGATGGAGGGGCATAGTCGTGACTATGCCTATGAGATATCGGATCTCTCTAACGGTCTTGAGGAAGAGCGTGGTCATCGTTTGGCTCTTTAGGAGTCATACAACGATGATCATGCTAAATTAAAGAAAGATCTTGATCATGCTCTTGTTGTATCTCGTGTGCTAAATTCCGAGAAGGCCAAACTTGGGTTTGATCTTGCTAGACTCAAGGAGGAGTTTGATATACTTGACAAGGCTCACAAGGTCTTCAAAGGTGTTCATGCTAGCCTCAAGGAGTCTCATGATCAACTCCAAGTGAAGCTAACCAAGGAGAAAGCCACTTTTCCTCATATGGTTTTAATTGATAATGCAAATGCTACTAACCCTTGTTGTGAGCATGTGCATCTTGTTGAGGAGAATGCTAAGTTGAAGGAGCAACTTGAGAAAGGCCTTGTGTCGTGCATACAAGGTGAGAAGAACCTCAACGACCTTTTGAGCAATCAAAAGGAAGTTGTGGCCAAGGAGGGGATTGGGTTCGCACCCAAGAACAAGAAGAAGAATGACAAGACCAAACAACCTCCCCCTCTCAAGCAAACCTTTGTGAAGGAGGGAGTGGGTGCTTCCAAGGAGAAGAAGAACAATGTGAAGGGTGGTGGTGTCAAGAAGGGCAATGCCACCCCTTCTAACAAAGCCGGCGACTTTAACCCTTCTTATGTGTTGTGCCGTGCTAATGATGGGCATGTTTACACCAAATTTGTTGGTTCTCCTTATGAGTGCATTGAATGGTCTATTTGGTTTCCTAAGACCCTTGTCACTAACATCAAAGGACCCATTACAAAATGGGTACCTAAAACCAAGCATTGATCTCTTGTAGGTGTTTGCTTCCGGTGGGGGATCATGGTTGCTCAATAGTGGAGCCACTAATCATATGACCGGAAGCAAGGACTTGGTGGTGGACATTCACAAGATTCCATATATGCCCACCAATGTCGAGTGGGGTGATGCCTCGTCTTCTAAGGTATTGGGGCTTGGCAAGGTTGTCATTTCTCATGATCTCACGATCAATAAGGTCATGCTTGTTGACTCCCTTGCATACAATTTACTTTTTGTTCGTCAACTTGCACTCATGGGCTTTGCCACTTTCTTTGATATTGATACCGTGGCCCCCTTGTGGAGCAAGACTCTTAAAGTAGCCTTTGTTGGGCATGTCGAGAATGGTCTCTATGTGATTAACTTTTTGGAGCGACCCACTAAGACCGCGACATGTCTAATGGCTAAAGTTGACGTGGTATGGCTTTGGCATCGCCGTTTAGCCGATGTCAATATGAGATCTTTGCAAAGTCTTCTCAAGGGGGACCATGTCCGTGGACTAACAAATGTTAGTTTTGCTAAAGATCGTTCTTGCAGTGCTTGTATCAAAGGAAAGCTTCATGAGAAGGCTCACCCTCCCACTACTACCATCTACTCGAAGAGGCCTTTGGAGCTCCTTCACTTGGATATTTTTGGACCTCCATCCTTTGATAGTCTTGGGGGTAGAAAGTATTGCTTGGTGATTGTGGACGATTATTCAAGATACACTTGGGTATACTTCTTCAAGAGGAAGAGCGAGACCCAACAAACTGTCATTGACTTTGCAAATGAAGCCCAACGACAACACAATGCAAAGATCTTGACAATTAGAAGCGACAATGGCACCGAGTTCAAGAACTACACCTTGGATGAGTTCCTTAGTGATGAGGGGATCAAGCATAAATATTCCGCACCATACACCCCTCAACAAAATGGTGTAACAGAGAGGAAGAACCGGACGTTGATGGATGCGGCAAGAACCATGATGGCGGAGTTCAATGCTCTTGTTGCACAACACTATTTTTTGCATGGTGTTGCACAACACTAGAGAGACGCTAGCACAATTACTCAATAGGCGGATACGAACTTGTGCACTACCTATAAGAGACAAAACGTAACGACTTCTATCCCAAGTATTATTATGTATGACTCCCAGTGATTCTCTCATGATGATCGAAGATGATCGGATATGACAATCTTATATGCAATATGGTGCGATGCTATGGTTCTCGCTTACAAGCTCTTTTGTTCTCTCTTTTTGCTTAAAAGTTTTTCTTCTCTCTTTTGATGTTTTCCTTTGGCCACTTTTGCAAAGTGCTCGAACCAAGATAGCAATTGTGTATATGCGGGAACAAACTTGTCACACAAGAGATGAATTGATGATACCAAGATGAGGTATATATGCAATGGAAGGTGCGGATCGAATATCACTAAAGTGCACAAGTAGCGTTGCCCGACAATACTCAAATGGCTAGTCTCGATAGGAAAGTGATGCAGAATGGGCTCGGGGGTTAATAATGCAATGGCAAGGGGAATATACAATGGTGTCGTCGAAGTTACCGTCCCTTGCTTACGGTTGGGTGTCAAAATGACGAAATGGTTGATGTCGATGACAAATCCGTGGCGAAGATGAGTGTCGGTGATGTCGGTGTCGAACCGTACCTAAGTAGCCGAAACACGTTAGGAAACGGAAATCGTGACTCAAATTCTCAAAGCAAACATGTCAAAATTGTCGGATACCAAGATGATCACAATGGATAAGTGATGGTGGTTGCGGAAAAATAGTGGTGGTTTGCGGAAATGTTGGCGGTATGCAAAAGGCTTGGTGGACACACGGTCAAAATTTGGTCAATTTAGGTGAAAACGGAAGTGGTGGTGGATGTTTTTGTCTGCCAGGCGCCGGATGTCCGGGGTGCCGAATCCATGGATGAACACGATGAACTAGGTGGCAAAAAGAAAATTCAGGGTAAAATTCATGGAATTTTGTGGATGGAAGTTGGGAAAATTGTGGGGGGAAGCTAGATCCACTTGTGACACAGCAAATCCATGGATCAAATTCAACAAAACATCATCAAACCAACAAATCACAAAAAAATAGTATGCTATTTTTGTGGGGATTTTCGAAATTGGGCAAAACAAAGCAAAATCAGGCTAGAAAACAAAGGTAGGGACTCCAAATTCATGATCAACCATGGCTCATGATACCAAGATGATGTAGGGTGGAACCCTAAAGGGATGATCTTCACGATTGGAGGGGATCCCATGAAGAACACGAGAGGGAAACACGAGAGAAAACGCTCAAATAGACAAGATCCAATCACACATATGCTAGATCCACATACACGTAATGAGATACACGATCCAAAGTCAACATAAGAGGATAAAAAGAGTAGCTGTGTCGGAATCAGGGCTCTGGGGACCCGAGAAAGGTTCGAACTCTGGGGTGTGCGCGCTGAACCTCGGTAACCCTGTCCTGCTCCTCACTACTCCACGATGAAGCTCCGGCGTTCTCGAGCCAAGGAAGAACAACAAAGAACACGGTAGTTTACCCAGGTTCAGGCCACCTTGCAGTGTAAGACCCTACTCCTGCTTTGTGGTTGGATTGCCTCGTGAGGGAGGTTGAGTATCAGAATACAAAGGTGGGCTCTTGCGCTCTCTCGTCGATTGGGTCGATCTCCCTCTCTCTGTTCTTATATTGGCTCGGTCCTCTTCACCCCAAACACTAGGCGGGAAGCGTGCCCACAACGGCCAATTTCGAAGGGGAACAGGAGTACATCTTATCCTGACAAAAAGTAGTCTTCGCCTGCTAAAGCTCCCTGCCATGACGCGCCAGTGGGCTCGGCGATGGCCTCCATCTTAGGATCCTGTTGTCCTGGTCTTCTAGAACGAAAGTGGCAACTCGTGGGGGGTTACTTTGGGAAGCCGCGTGCTGGCCCCGTCTCCTTAGCATGAAAGAGGAAAACCTCATCCGTTCCCGTTGGCACGGCTCCTGGTGTCGCTCGTCATGGCTTGTGTCGTGGAATTGTCACGGCAGATGTCCTCATGAAAGGACTTAGTCGCAGGGCCATCGTACGGGTTAACCTAGAGGGGTTAAAGCGGACACAAAGACACGGGAGTTATACTAGTTCGGCCCCTTCGATGAAGGTAAAGGCCTACGTCTAGTTGAGATGGGATTGATATGATTTCGGCGCCTAGGGAGCAATAGCTTCGCCTCAGCCTCAAATTCTCTGTCCTTAACTCGCCGCCGGGTCGTCCCCTTATATACACGGGTTGACGCCTTGGCGGTCTCTGAGTCCCGATCCGCTCATACAAGTGTCCGCTCGGTCTCTTCTCTCTTATCTTACAGCTCAAGTTACAAGACTAAGGCGGTTTACATGAATGGATCCTAATCCGCCTCTGGGCTTTGGGCCTCCTCCGTGGGCCCTGATCATGGATGAGGGTAACCCGGCCCCTTCAGGGCGGTTTACACTCAGTAGTTATATCCCCAACATTAGGCCCCAGATTGACTTGAACCGGTTCATGTGAATCTTCAACATCTTCGTAAACCGCCATTTTCTTGAACCGTCGTGACGTCATCCTCCGACCACCGCAACGGGGCGCCTTGACGTCAGCTTTAATAAAGAAATCCAAACAGTAAGATTCCCTTTCATTTAATGCTATCCCGGAAATCGAGGCGACCATTGGCGCCGTCCGCCGCTGACTCCTCGATTCTCGCGCTTTGTTAACTGCCCTGGTCCCTTATAAATAGACCGGCATGCCCTTTCTCTTCTTCTTCCGCTCTTCTTCTTCCTCGCGATGTTACGCTCAAGCTCCGCCGCTGCCGACCTTCGATTGTCGCGTCGACTCGAGCCGCTGCATCGCCTTGATCGACAAGAAGCTCTTTAGCGCTCCTCCGCCGCTTCGGCGTACCAGTAAGGCTCCTCTTGAACCCTAGATCCGCATCTGAAGGTCCCTGTTCCTCCACGTAGTTCATAGGTGTTCATCGTAGTGTCCTTATACCTGTCCCGCCATGGCCGTATGATTCGGCCGTAGTCCACATCCTGTCTTGGCGACCGCCCGCCATCGGTTTTACTCCTTGTTCATCTTTTATTTTTCCCAGATCTTGTTTAGGGCCTTACGAACATTCCTGCCTCTCTGAGGCTTGCTAGGTCGCAAAGATTTTCTTCACCGAACCTTCGGTAGATCTAAATCACTTCCATCCGCGTGTGAAACCTGTTTCATTCCATACTTAGTAAATTTTTCAGGCTGTCTCTTTCGGCGGTTTAACTTTTTGATAACTAACCCGTCACTCCATTAGTCCTCAGTTAAACCGGAATCGGAAACTGGCTGCCGAATTGCCGGTTTAACATTGTCTAATGTGCCTGAACCGTTTAACGGTGAACAATTTTTCCCTTTCGCAGTTTTGATCTTCCGGAATGGCCCCGCAATTCGCAGCGTGCAATTGGGTCCGGTCTAAGGCCACCGAGACGCAACTCAACGGATACGTCACAACACAGAGCTGGGCGGCGTTTCAATCCAGAAGAGGAAGGAAGCGGACTTTCCCCACGCCAAACACCACAACCATCCAAAAGATTGGAACCAAACCTGGTTCTACTGCCGGAACACTGCTCCTGCCAACGAGAATCCTTTGCCGGTTACCGTCCTCACCGGCTCAAGCAATAATCATCCGCTGCCTTTACGCTTAACCGCTGCGGAACGGAAGAACTTTGCACCTCGGATCATTAAACTCCGGGCTCTAATGGCCAATGGACTAACTGGTGTGGACCTTGTGCGATCTTTGGGTTTCTTGGGGCATCTTGCCCTTAAGCCGCCGCCCGGATTGATGCACGAATATCTTGGCAGCCTCAAAGACCTTCAAAGACGCGTCACGAATTACCAATAACTGAACTTGAGGTCACAGAGATCAGAAGAGGATGCTTGATGAACCAATCTCCGTCTGCAGCCTAACCGGGTTGGCTCCGTTCTGTGTTGCCAACCAACCGCCTGCGGTAAGGCTCTGCTCACCGCTTTTTGGGCCTTTAATACTTTGTTGATATTCATTAATCCTTGTTTACCTCGCAGGCTAACAGCTCCTTCTGGAGGCGGACCAAACCGGCCCGAGCTCCGCGTATAAAGTCCAAGGCTACCAAAAAGGCTGGGAAGAAAACCGCCGGGTCTTCTGATCCGCCGGAAGATGAAGAATCCGAAGCCGAGGTAAAACTTGATATCCCTACGAGGGAGCCGCCGTAAACCGGCTCTCCACCTTGTGTTTCTTCTTACTTATAGTTTGTCCCTTTTTATTCTTCCCTTTACTGACAAATCTAATTCCCAGGATGATGCTGAAGCCAGCCATGCCGACCATGTTGAGGTAATCCTTTTTTCTTCTGACTCCGACCTCGTGCCGGTTAAAAGAATTCGTCGCGCCGTTCAAAAAGTGAAAAAATCTCATTCCTATGCTTATTTGAAGACTAAGCAGGCTGAAGAGCGCCGTACAACCCGTCACAGTGGTCAACAGATTCTCTCCTCCGGTTTACCAGATACACCAACCCGGAAGCGTCGTCCAGAGGTGACTTGTTCTCCTGAAAAACGTTATCCCTTAAAGGGTTTCTTCCGATGTCCTCTCAATCCGTCTGACCCGAATTATCAGGCCTCTTCCAACTCCTCTGGCGGTTCATCAACCATGCAACTGCCTCCGCTTAAAGTTGTTGCAGGGTAAGTATCATACCTCTGTCCCGCCAATTCGGTGTATAGTTGCGTTGGTCGATTTATCTTACTCTAATTACGAACATCAGAGCACCAAGGCTCGCTTGAGTAAAAAGCAAAACTCTTGAGCCTCTGCAGATGCTGATCCGAGAAGACCCCGAGCAACAGGCGAAAATCCTGAAGTCGCTAAGAATAGCTCTGGCGAGTTGTACCGAGACGATATTGCTGATCCGCCAGAAACTGAACCGGAGGCCCAAGTGGAAACCTCGCATCCTGCTCCACCGAGTCCGACCACAGAGCAGGTCGTAATTATTGAACCGCCGAGCCAGAGCATGAAGGCACCAAGCCCAAAGAAGACCGCCGATCCGGCCAGCCCGGCCAAAAATGATGATGTTATTGTGACGGGCACTGGCTACACCACCCCTAGCCAACCGGTCGCTTTAGCAAAACACAGCACCAAGGGAGAGTCTGCCACTATGAGTAAAGATAAGGGGAAAACTGATCTGTCAGCTTATGACAATTTCTCTGCCCAAGAACTTCACTCCGGCTTTCTGAACCGGCTCTACACAAGCCGTGACCTTGAAGTCGGTCTGGTAAATCGCATGAAGGACCGCTATGAGGTAAGGATTTATGCCTGTCTTGTACATTTGCTGCGTAGTAGCCCCCAAGGGTCGGTTCAACTTAGCATAGTTAAACCGGGACTTAATTTCTGTATCCCATACCGAACTGAGATCAACTAGCCATTAGCCCCCAAGTGCCAAGTTGAATACTTGTATTGAGCTTGGGACTTTATAATAAGACAACTAACATGCTCCCTTTGTTATCAGAATGAGATATACCAGCAAACCGTGCAACTCAAGGACCTTCGTGCCAACTTGGAAACTCAACAAGCAGAGACCACCAAGGCTAAGGATGAATTGAGAACTGCCTTGGCCACTATGGAACAGTGAAGGAGGGATATCGTCCGAAGCGGGCCAAATGGGACACCGAGAAAGCCGGTTTGACAAAACGGGCGAAGATGCTGAATCGGCTCTTAAACCGGTGACCAAGAGCTTACCAGATCAAGCGCCAAGTTCATGCCATGACCTCTGCCATCTTTGGTAAGAAAATTTGCACCGAATACACCTGCTTTAATATTGCCGCCCGGTTTAACTTGAGCTGTCTGAACACAGTGCGAACAGCGTATTGCTCATCCGGCTCGGCGTGCGTAAGAAGCTCAAGGCCGCTTACACCCCGATTGAGCAGTTGTATACCGCGCCCAATGAGTCATATGTGCCACATCGTGCGACAACACAGCTCCGTCCTTGATCAAAGACACACCGGACCGGCTGTCCATGATTCCGGCGCAGCTTGAAGAGTTGAAACGGTCCGCGCCCGGTGGCACTCTCATCGCTTCGACTCGCGCCAAGGCGTGGATAGCGTACCTTGATCCGGTGACATAGCCAAGGGTTTCCCAGCGCTCAAGAGAACGGTGAAGCCTTTGATAATGATGCTCAAACGAGTAACAAAGGAGATGCGTCATTGGCGAGTCAACTAAGCCAGAAGCCAACTGGCAGTTTACCGCTCTTTTATGACGCAAACAACAAGCGGGTGGAGTTTGTCATTCCAGAAGTGCGAGCCTTGTTCCTCCAATCCGTAAGCACACTTATGCCCTCGACGTTGATCCGGCTGAGCTTATAAGTGAAGAGGCTGTCTTCGTGCCTTAACCCGGATTGACCGGTCTACCAATGACTTCCGGGCCTTGGGTGATGAAGAGGAAGAAGTTGAACCGGACGCCAACGCCCCTCTTCCTCACGCCAACCCGGCGAGGAAGCTTAATCCGTCGAGCCGGGTGATGCATCGAAGCTCTTGGCCATAACGCCATGCGAACCATCGGGCCTTGGAAGGCTTTGTAATAGAATAGCTAGCACTTTGCTCTTGAACATGCCTTTATACCCTCCGTCAGTAACTTTTTCTTGGCGGCGGTCTTTGATACTTTAGTTTGAAGTATTGAAACCTTCAATGTATTTTGCCTGCAATCACAAATTCTTAAACCGCCACGGCGGCTTGCATCTCTAGCAGGCTTGGGACGCCTATATATTTACATAAGTATTGAGGTATATGATCAAAACTTTGTGATACCAAAAAATACCTGCCAGTGTCGGGCATGCAGTTGGCCTAGCCAAACTTGGGGCGGAGGTTGTATAAACCATTACCGTCAAAGGAGAACAACTCCTGTGTGTATAATACCGGTTTACCGTGTAAACCATGTCGGGTCATGACAAGCCCCCTGTTACTCCATAATGGGACGTTAACAGAAAAAATCAAACCGGAAAAATCGCCGGATTAAGAAGGCAAACAAAAGTCAAATAACTGGTATGCAAACCATATGGAAGCAAAGGCAATGATAAAAACCGTTTGCAAGAAGAGGCTTTATTGAGCTTTGATCGGATGGTGTTACCATGGTCGGACAGGACCAAGCTCCCTATAAGGTGTAGCGATGGTTCAAGTCAGCCGTGTCCCCAATCAAATCGTGGCATTATGCCGATCAAGTGGCATTGCAATGGTTCGGGTTCGACCAAGCCCCCAAGTGATTCTATGGCCTTAGGCCGACCAAGAGGCGTGTTGGTTCAGACGTGACCATGTCCCCAAGTGATCTGGTGGCTTTACGCCCGTCAAAAGGTGTTGCATTGGTTCGGACACGACCAAGCCCCCAAGTGACAAAAACTTATGAAAAGCAAGACCAAGGGTTAAACCGGAGGCTGCTTTACGACAATATCTCCATGTACCCAAACCGGACTTTTTTCAGAACAGATACCCCGCTTTAGCCGAGGATCCGGTTTATTTCTTTTATTCATAATATATACATTGTCTTAATATGTACATAAGTGGAGCCGATGGCTCGGTATAATAAGGTCAAGATGAGCTATGTTCCACGGCACTGTGGGTCTCCTCCTCGGCGTCGCGTGAGTCCTTTCGCTCTCGAACATCAATCGATAGTATGACCCGTTGTGCGATTCTTGCTGACCACAAAAGGCCCTTCCCAAGGTGGGGATAGCTTGTGCATATCTTTACGGTCTTGAATGAGCCGAAGCACCAAGTCTCCTTCCTGAAAGGTTCTGGTTTTAACCCGCCGACTGTGATACCGACGAAGATCCTGCTGGTAAACCGCTGAACGAGCAGCCGCCATATCTCGCTCTTCATCCAGTCGATCCAACGCGTCCTGCCGTGCAGCCTCGCTATCTGCCTCAACATAAGCTGCCACCCGAGGTGAGTCGTGACGGATATCATTTGGGCAGGACCGCCTCTGCTCCATAGACCATAAAAAGCGGTGTGTATCCGGTAGATCTGTTAGGGGTAGTGTTGATGCTCCATATCACCGATGGAAGCTCTTCCACCCAACAACCCGGCGTCCTCTCTAAAGGGACCATAAGCCGGGGTTTGATACCTTTCAAGATCTCCTGATTAGCTCGTTCCTCTTGACCATTGGACTGCGGGTAGGCCACTGAAGAAACGTCAAGCCGGATGTGCTCTCGTTCACAAAACGCCTTCATGACTCCCTTGGACAAATTGGTGCCATTGTCCGTGATGATACTGTGTGGAAACCCAAACCGAAAAATCACCTTTTTGATCAACTGAACCGCCGTGGCCGCATCACACTTGCTAACAGGCTCTGCCTCCACCCACTTTGTAAATTTGTCGACCGCCACCAACAGGTGGGTCTTCTTGTCCTTGGATCTTTTGAAAGGTCCGACCATATCCAGCCCCCAAGTCGCAAACGGCCAAGTAATTGGAATCATCCTCAATTCTTGCGCCGGTACATGAGCACGTCTGGAAAACTTTTGGCAACCATCACATCGTCGGACGGATCTTACGCATCGGCATGGGCAACAACCAATAGAAACCGTGGCGGAACGCTTTGGCCACCAAGGACTTTGAACCGGCGTGGTGATCACAGTCCCTTCATGGATCTCTCGCAATATCTCACAACCCTCCTCAGGGGACACACAACGCTGAAACGCCCCTGACACACTGCAATGATGCAACTCGCCATTAACAATGGTCATAGACTTAGACCGCCGAACTATCTGCCGGGCCAACGTCTCATCTTCCGTAACTTCGCCCGGTTCATGTATGCCAAATAAGGGAGCGCGTCAATCCGGAATGACATGCAAGGCCGCCACCAACCGAGCCTCCGGATCGGGAATAGCCAAATCAACTTCATCGGGAAGCTTAATCGACGGATTTGCAGACATCAAGGAAGACGTTAGGCGGGACTGGTTTACGTTGAGAGCCGGCCCGGCTTAAAGCATCACCGCCGTTCTTCCGACGATCCACATGGTCCACCGATATCCTTTAAAGTGCCTGCAACAACATCCACCTCCGACGGTATGCAGCCATGAGTGGATCTTTGGAATCCCAAGTACACGATACTTCTTTGGGCCACCAAGTCCGAGTCACCAAAGCATTTAACCCGGCTGAGATTCATTTCTTAGCCATCCGGAGACCATGGAGCAAAGCTTCATACTCAGCTGCATTGTTAGTACAAGGGAACATTAAGCGGAGAACGTAATGTAACTTGTCACCGCGGGGAAGTTAATACGACTCGGCCCCGAGCCCTCAATTGCTGGACCCATCAAAGTGGATGGTCCAATAGGTATGATCCGACTTTTCTTCAGGTGCTTGCAACTCCGTCCAATCATTAATGAAATCCACAAGTGCCTGAGATTTTACTGCCGTCCGAGGCACATACCTTAAACCGTGTGGTCCCAGCTCTATAGCCCACTTAGCAATCCGGCCAGTCGCCTCCCGGTTCTGTATGATGTCACCCAAGGGAGCTGAACTGACCACCGTGATGGGGTGCCCCTGGAAATATTGCTTTAGCTTCCGGCTTGCCATAAAAACCCCATATACCAGCTTCTGCCAATGTGGATATCTCTGCTTAGACTCAATGAGGACCTCGCTGATGTAATAAACCGGCCGTTGAACCGGATACTCCTTCCCCGCCTCCTTCCGCTCTACCACGATAGCTACGCTTAATCGCCTGGCATTAGCGACAACATATAACAAAGAGCGGCTCTTTGTCAATGGGAGCAGCGAGAACCGCGGGTTGGCTAACCGCCGCTTCAAATCCTCCAATGCTTCATCGCCGAACTCCGAGCAAACTGATCCGTCTTCTTCAAAGATCTGGTACAAAGGAATGGCCTTCTCGCCTAGGCGGCTGATAAACCGGCTTAGCGCAGCAATCCGGCCTGCCAAACGCTGGACATCATTGATGCACTTTGGCTTAGCCAAGGAGGTGATAGCCGTAGTTTTTTCCAGATTAGCTTCGATCCCCCTGTTGGATACAAGAAAGCCCAATAACTTGCCTGCCGGAACACCAAAGACGCACTTGGCCGGGTTGAGCATCATCTTGTACACCCGCAAGTTGTCAAAAGTTTCCTTTAAATACTCGATCAACGTTTCCTTCTGCCTTGACTTCACCACGATATCATCCACATAAGCGTGCACGTTACGGCCAATCTGTTCATGCAAGCAATTCTGTACGCAACGCTGATAAGTTGCTTGGGCGCTCTTGAGCCCAAAAGGCATAGATACATAGCAGAAGGCTCCAAAGGAGTGATAAACGCCGTCTTCTCCTGGTCCTTAACCGCCATCTTAATCTGGTGATAACCGAATACGCATCCAAAAAGCTCAAACGCTCACAACCCGCCAGTAGCATCAATAATCTGGTCAATGCGGGGAGGCGAAAGGATCGGCTGGACAAGCTTTGTTAAGATCTGTGTAATCCACACACATGCGCCAAGTGCCATTCTTCTTAAGGACCAACACCGGATTAGCAAGCCACTCGATGAAAGACTTCAACGATAAACCCGCCGCCAAGAGCCTAGCAACTTCCTCTCCAATGGCCTTGCGCCTTTCCTCATTAAACCGCAAAGAAACTGCTTTACCGGTCTGTACTTGGGGTCAACATTAAGAGTGTGCTCAATGAGTTCCCTCGGTACACCTGGCATGTCGAAGGCTTCCATGCAAAATGTCCCGATTCTCACGGATGAACTTCGATGAGCGCTTTCCTATTTAGGATCCAAGTTGGCACCGATGGTGAACTGCTTGGGACGAATCGCCGGGCACAAAATCAACAAGTTTCGTCTCGGCCGATTTGAACTTCAAATCCGGATCGTGCTCTGTAGTTGGCTTCTTTAAAGGTGTCATATCCACCGGGTCAACATTGTCTTTATAATACTTTAGCTCTTCAGTGGCACAAACCGACTCTGCATAAGCCGCATCACCTTCCTCGCACTCCAAAGCGATCCGGCGGCTCCCATGAACCGTTATCGTCCCTTTGTGACCCGGCATTTTCAGCTGCAAATAAACATAACAGGGCCGCGCCATAAACTTAGCATAAGCCGGCCGCCCGAAGAGGGCGTGGTAAGGGCTTTGAATTTTCACCACCTCAAACATCAACGTTTCCGATCTGGAGTCATGTTCGTCCCCAAAGGCCACTTCCAGAGCTATCTTACCGATCGGGTATGCCGACTTGCCAGGCACCACACCGTGAAACACTTTGTCTTTGGACGGCCTAAGATGCCTATCCGTTAACCCCATACGCCGGAAGGTCTCGTAGTACGTGATGTTGATGCTGCTCCTCCATCCATAAGCACCTTGGTAAACTTGTATCCTCCCACCAAGCGCCACCACCAGGGCTAATCGACCGGATTGTAAACCCGGGAGGATGGTCCTCTCTGCTCCATACGATAGGTTGCTCGACCAACAGAGGTAATGCGGCGCGCAGCCGGTTTAACAACACCGACCGCCCGCTTCTGAAGTTTTCGGTCTCGTCTGTCCAAGGTGGTGGTAAAGACGTGGTAATCGCCCACCGCTCAACCGCTTTGGGTTAATTTGGTAACCCGATCGCTGCTGTTGTTGATTGTAACCCCTTAGTTCTGATTGTTCGATTGTTCGATTACTCGATTGTTACGATTACTCGATTGCCTTGCCCGCCGGATTACCACCGAACCCTGGGCGGAATTTCCTCCATCAGAACCGTGGCGGACCACGAACCGCCACGGGCCCTTGATCATACCGGAAAGAGTTAGAGTTTTTGAACTCCCGCATAATGTAACAATCCTTCCAAAGGTGGTTTGCGGTGCCTCCTTCGTCCCATGCTTCGGACAAGGTTGATTCAATATGTAATTCAGGACGATCCAGATTGTGACCACCCGGTTTGATTGCTTACCCTTGCGCCACCGACCCTTGTCCTGCGTTGGTGTTGGCTACAAAGCCCATGTTACCGCTTGCTTTACGCTTGTTCCCTCCATTGCCTGCCGAATGATCTTTCTTGGCCTCTCGAGTTGATGTTCTGTTTTCCCTTCCCACTTCGTCATCCTCGGACTCGGGATCCTTGGTACTATCGTAATCAGCATACTTTACCAAAACGCCCATTAGAGTGCCCATGTCATTGCAAAAACGCTTCATGCGACCCAGCTTCAATTTCAACGGTTCAAACCGCAATTGGCTTCAAGGTTAAGATCGTGGAATCAGGTTGATCCGGTCAAGAATGTAAAACTTCCAACGCGGTGCACCCAATGGGTTGTGGATTCTCCCTCCGCTTTGGTCACAAGCCGCTAAATCCACCACAGACATGGGCTGCTTACAGTGTCTTTGAAATTTTGAATGAACCGGTCCGCAATCGGGTCCATGAACTGATCGAGTTAGGCGGCAAGTTCTTCAACCAAGTTCGGGCCGTACCTTCCAACATCATTGTGAAATACTTCGCACACGCAGCTTCATCCACATCCAGCATCTCCATGGCCATCTCATAGCTTTCTATCCATGCTTCTGGAGCTAAATCGGCAGTATAATTGGGCACCTTGCGTGGCCCTTTGAAGTCCTTGGGCAAACGCACGTTGCGTAAAGCGGGGACGAGGCAAGGCACCCCAAAGAGCCGGACGTGACCCTGGTTCAAGATGGTCGGACGAACCGCGCGAGCTGATGATCCTCGACGTGCTGCTAACTCGGCCTCCCTACGTGCCTGGCGCGGTCCACTACTACTTGAGCATCTTGAAGCCACCCGCCGGGTTGTTGCCTTGGCGGACCACGCTGCGCATTGCTTGACACGGCCGGTTAAAGGCGCCGGCTATAGCTCCGGCTTAGGCGGGGTCGAGTGGATCCGATCCCGGCGTATGAATACGCTTCTGTTGAGCTGTGGCCGTCTGAGGAGCTCCTTAACCCGGCGTGTCTCTACCGCTGTGGTGAATCACCTTCAATTGGAATCGCCTCCAACCGTGCCGCAGCCGCAACAAGGTTATCCATCGGGTTGGAGTAGTGACCCGGAGGTGTCTGCCGATGCAGAAGCGCGCCCGGTATGATGGCGAGGCAGATCTATCACACGGGGCTGAACCGGCGCGGCCGTCCCAGGTGTTTCCGGCCGGTTTACCACCGGCGGCGGATTACTGGTCCCTGCCCCTAGGGTATTGAAAAGCTCTCTTCCCTCGAAAACCGAAGGTAAACGGATCTGTACTTCCTTTTCATGACTTCATGTGATGCGCTCGATCGGCGCATGAGCCTATAAGTGCGCATCCAAAGCGGCCCGTTCGCCGCCATCCTCACGTCCGCGGCTGCCAGTCCGCTTTAGCTTTAGTGATCTGTTCCCTTACCTTTGCAATCTCCGCATTGTGCAGGTCCTGATCCGGCGGATTAGCCTTCGCCATGAGCACAGCCACGCGTCGAAAAGCTCGATAAAACTTGAGCGGCGCGACAGGGCCTCCTTCCCGGCTGCCATCACCGCTGTTGAACCGGGCGACCAGGGCGCCCATGGTCGAAGAGTGAAGCGCCGCTATGCGTACCGCCATGAAGATTCCAACCCGGTTGGGTAGATCAAAGGTCCGGAATACTTTCACCGTCGGAACAGCCCGATCTGGCCATCTTGCAGCTGGTACAGACTTCGATTTCTCCGGTGACGACTCGTCGCCGGAGTAGACAACGGTTTCGCCGCTAGATGCTGATCCGTCCTCGTAGTCTCCGTGGGCGACTCCCACAGCACGCCGACCGCCCGGTTTAGACAGGGCAGGACTCTTCTTCGCTCATTGAGCCGCCTCGACGGGTCGGTGCAGATGTCCGCCCAGGCCACGGCTCGCCGATCTTGTCGATGAACACGTGTATGCCGCCAAAGGGACCCGGTATCCGTACTCAACCGAGCCGGCCTCGGGGCCCCAATCCGCATCGTCGATGTAGAGCTTGCCGCTGACGACTCTTAGTCATCCGCCCACAACATAGCCTTCGAGTCGCCGAACTTGCCCTCTAAGATCATCAAACCATCGCGATAGCCCCACGGTGGGCGCCAACCGTCGTGGAATTGTCACGGCAGATGTCCTCATGAAAGGACTTAGTCGCAGGGCCATCGTACGGGTTAACCTAGAGGGGTTAAAGCGGACACAAAGACACGGGAGTTATACTAGTTCGGCCCCTTCGATGAAGGTAAAGGCCTACGTCTAGTTGAGATGGGATTGATATGATTTCGGCGCCTAGGGAGCAATAGCAGCCTCAGCCTCAAATTCTCATCCTTAACTTCGCCACGGGTCGTCCCCTTATATACACGGGTTGACGCCCGGCCGGTCTCTGAAGTCCCGATCCGCTCATACAAGTGTCCGGCTGGTCTCTTCTCTCTTATCTTACAGCTCAAGTTACAAGACTAAGGCGGTTTACATGAACGGATCCTAATCCGCCTCTGGGCTTTGGGCCTCCTCCGTGGGCCCTGATCATGGATGAGGGTAACCCGGCCCCTTCAGGGCGGTTTACACTCAGTAGTTATATCCGCAACAGCTTGCGTCACCCACGTGCAGCGCGAGGCGGGGCTTGGTGAGCCTAGACATATCCTCCTGCGAGGGGCCTCGGGAGGCTGTCCCGCGCGAGGCCCTCGAAGAGCTCTTAACGACATTTGCTGACGTGTGCCTCGCGAGGCGGGGGCCCTCGCGAGGGTCCTGCTCGTGAAGCCTTAACAATGCTGTGCCGGGCCCACGGCATGCGCCGTGTCTTGGGCCATAGGCAAACGGGCCGGGGTACCCCGAGTCCCACGGGCCTGATAGTAGCCCCCGGGCCTTCGGCGTGCAAGATTTCGCCAGTTGGAGGGGCGAATGGCGCGGCCCCAACCGCCTGCGGGTCAGGCGCGACGCGTGGCGCCCGACGGGGTGCAGGACGCCCCCACTTCCCACGATGCCTCGGCAACAGCCCATGCTGACATAAAGCTTGCACGCAGCACGGGGCCATCATTGCCCCTCTTGCTGCATTTGTCTCCAGAAGGCGAAGGGGCACTGATAAGTCTCCAACGTATCTATAATTTTTTATTGTTCCATGGTATTATATTATCTGTCTTGGATGTTTTATATGCATTAATACGCTATTTTATATTGTTTTTGGGACTAACCTATTAACCTAGAGCCTAGTGCCAGTTCCAGTTTTTTCCCTGTTTTTGAAGTTTTGCAGAAAACGAATACCAAATGGAATGAAACCTTCGTGATGATTTTTCTTGGACCAGAAGACAACCAGGAGACTTGGAGATGAAGTCGGAGGAGCCACAAGGTGGACACAAGGACGGAGGGCGCGTCCAGGGGGGTAGGGCGCGCCCCCACCCTTGTGGGCCCCTCGTGCACCTCCAGACCTAATTCTTTCACCTATATATTCCCATATATCCCCAAACCAACAAAGGCATCCACGAAAACACTTTTCCACCGCCGCAACCGTCTGTGCCCTTGAGATCCCATCTAGGGACCTTTTCCGGCACCCTGCCAGAGGGGGATTCGACCATGGAGGGTGTCACATCCCTAGCTTCTGGCAATGCACTAGGCTAGCTTCATGTGTGCATATTGTTTAAATTCAAATGAATATGAAATGGGGATGACAAAAAAACCCCAGCACCCCCCCTTAATCCAACTAGGGGTTACTAAAATCTTTTTCAATGAACCTGAAATGCCCTTCTAAAATGTTCATCATTTTTGTCCTGGGTTAGAACCTCTGACAAAATTGTTTCACAATTTTCTAGGTCATCTTAAGGTCACTGGATTAAATCATATGCTATTTGCATTTGGGCATTTAAATGCTACTAATTATTTTAAATGTCCAAATAATCCTAAACTGAAATGTTCCATGTTGTTTATATCCTAAACAGTGGGCATGAGCAGTTTTGTGATTTTTGAAAGTTCCTAGATATTTTTAGTAAAGCCACAAAGCTGCAGAAAAATAGAAAACAGAATTAAATGAAGAAGAGAGAGAGAGAGAGAGAGAGAAAGGATACCTACCTAGGCTTACCTCCTGTGCAGCCCACCTGGACGGCCCAGCTGGCTGGCCCAGCCCACCAGGGGCATGCCTGTCTTCTTCCCCATGCCAGCGCACGAAGCAGCTCGGTGGCGAGCGCCGGCATCGCGCTTGGCCACCTCCTGCTTGTTGCCGCCTCCTGCTTGTTGCCGCCTCCCCGACGTCGCCCCGGAGACGCCACGCACCCCCAGGCCCTCTCACTCTCTCCCCGAGCTCCTCTCCTCCTCTGGCTCTCTCACTCGCAACCACCGAGCGCTGTCGTCGCCACCGACGAGCACAACCACGGCCATCGCCTCTCCCTCGCCTCTCCGGGTAGTCTAGAGGCTCCGCCTCGACGCCACGGAGCCCCAAGAAGAAGCACGCGCCTGCGGGATGCCCAAAGCAACGCCATCATCCTCATCCTCACCGTCGGACGCTGGAGATCCCCCTCGCCGCCCTGCTCGCTTCAGCCCTTCCCTGAGCTCGCTGACTCGCTCCTCGTGTTCACCGTGGGCTGCTGATCATCCTCCCCCTCTCCATTCTCTCTCTTGCACTCTGTAGCCACCGTGCCCCTCTCGTGCGACTGCGCCGCCGCCTGCACTCGTCGTCGACACAGCTCCGGTGACCATTTGGTCCCGGGCATGCGTCCAACATGCTCACCACCGCGCGTAGAGCCTCCCTAGCGCCTCGATGCGCTCGTTTACGCACCACAGCACCGATCCCGCGAACACCCGAACGCCGGCCGCCACATTCGTGCTCGTCGCCGTCGACTCAGGCCACCCCAGCTCCAACCGCTACCTCCATTCGATGCACCTCACTTCCAGAAGCACGTAGGAGCAAACCGCGCGGCGAATGGCGCCCTGAGCAGCATTTCTGCAGCTCGCCGCTGCGTCTGGCCTCGCCGGCGGCTTAACGCCGGCGGGTTTGACTTTATTTGACCCGGGTTGACCCCAGTTTGACCCCCTAGGTCTATGACAGGTGGGGCCCGCCCTGCTAATTAACCAAGGATTAGGATTAACTAAAATTTGTTAGTCTAATGACACTAACATGCGGGACCCACTGGTCAGGTTTGACCTGGACCATCCCCGTTGACTGCTGACGTCACCCTGACGCAATAAATCATTTACTCGATTTATTCTTATACAGGAAATTCCAGAAAATGTTATTAACTTCAAAAATTCATAGGAATTAAACTGTAACTCCAAATGCGAAGATTTATATATGAAAATTGATCAAAAAAATCCAATCTTTCCATCTGTAATGGTTTCATGCATGTCAGAACACTTTAACCTTGCTGTTTAAGTGAAACAAGCTAATGCATTAATATGACTTCATATCATGGGCTTTCATTTGAATCTTTGGTTCAAATGGACTCAAACCAACCTGTTTTAGAATGCATTAGCCAAAACACACCCATATTGACATGTCATAGCATGCATCATATTGTTGCATATTGCCATGTGATGATTGTGTTCCGATGTGTCTTTCGTGGTAGGTTCTGCCTCCGAGGATACCCACAAATATCTGACTGAAGGGCAGTATCCTACTACCACTCCATCAGGCAAGCAAAACCCCCTTGTTCATTCCGATACAATCCCACTCTCTCGCTCCTGCTCTCTTTTACTGCATTAGGACAACATTGATTCAACTGTTACATGCTGCGGTAGCTGAACCCCTTTTCCTCTGCATGACCTGTCATTGCCACAGTAAAGAGATGAAACCCACTAGCATGAGTAGGAGTTGTTTGAGCCCTGATGTGCCTACTCATCCATGCTTGTTTGTCATGCCTGCTACTGCTTAGAGTTGAGTCAGGTCTGATTCATCGAGAATGAAATGGAATGGTGATGAACATGTCCTATTGTGTGTGAGCTAAGTGTGTGAACATGATTTGTAAAAAGGTAGCGGTGAGAGGCCATGTAGGAGTACATGGTGGGTTGTCTCCTTGAAACCGTCCTTAGGACCTGAGTTATGTGTTTGTGATCCATGAACAGCTACTACCACGCGTTGGGCCCGAAACCAATGAACCCTCTCGACTTATTAACCGCCTTGATCTCTGTCCAGGAGTTGCAACTAGTTTCTGGTGTTTGTAGGATATGTGTTGGAGGCCGTGCATAGCGCTGACCCTAGGGGTGGGCTATGATGCGGTAGATACACCGTGGCGTGGTGTACTGGGCGCCCGATTGGTTTCTCGGGAACCCTGCACACATCCTTTGGGGCTGTGAGCGAATCCCCGGCTGGATCTCCTCGTGGATGGAACCCGAATAGGCGATAAACCTGGACTAGAGACTTGTGTGGTTAGTCAGGTCGTGGCCGACTCCCTCTCCAGGCTTCCGCTTGAAGGTTGCCGAGATACACGACGTGTACATCATGGTAAGTGGCGAGAGCGTGTGTGAAGAAGTACACCCTTGCAGGGTTATAAATGATCTATTCGAATAGCCGTGTCCGCGGTAAAGGACTTCTGGGTTGCCTGTATAGTTCATAGACAAGTGAAAGTGGATACTCTAAAATGCGCAAGATAAGCGTGAGTGCTATGAATGGCGTTCTCGTAGGGAGACGGGAGCGGATCCATAGTGGTGTATTGATATGGTGAATAAGTGAACTCGTGTGCGCCACCTCAAAAGAGTTACCAGCATTCGTAGTTATGGATAGACACTGAGTCAAAGCTGGCATGCTGCAGTTAAACTCCACCACCCCCTTTTGATACTGATGCATATGTAGATAGTTCTGATGTAAGTCTTGCTGGGTACATTTGTACTCACGTTTGCTTATTTTATGTTTTGTAGAGAGACTTCAGTCTCACTATTAGTTCCGCATGGACTTCGACGTTTAGCTTGTTACCTCAGCTACGATCTTGTGCTCTCGGCAGGGTCTTGTAGATAGTCAGGCTTCTCAGCCTTTTTTCATTTGTAGTTGTCTGTACTCAGACAAGTTAAGCTTCCGCTTGTGCTTGTTGCTTGTATGCTCTGTATGTTGGGTCATGAGACCCATGTTTGTAATTGTCGGCGTTCTGGGAACGGGGGTCCCCATACTTGCCTGCCTGCGGCTTGCGACGTGGCTTAAGTGGGGGCCCAACACGGCCCAGCTTCATCAGATCAAGCTCAAGACCCTCGCGAGGGGCCAAGCCTCATGAGGCGGGACGAGGAACTCTACCTCAGGAGCAGCCTCGTCAGGCAGGCTCGCGAGGAGGCGGAGAGATCAAGGCAGGGTACCTCGCGAGGGTGCCCTGTGATGCAAGCCATGACGATTAAGGCCGGGCAGGCGCCAGGCGGGCGCCAGCCCGCGCAGTGCCCTCATTTCCCCTTTGGTGCAAAGGAGGCAAGCACAGGACAAGGCATTAGGAAAAGGTTACCGCTTCGGTGCAACAAGACCAAGACGAGCAGAACGGCAGGATGGAGGTCATCGTGGAGCCCAGGACGGCGTCAACGTCAGAGTCTTTGGCAGCCGAAGACCAACTTTAGTCAGGATAAGTGTACTAGATGTTCCCCTTCAAAATGGCCAATTGTTGGCGCCCTTCCCGCTCATTATTTGGGAAGAGGCCCAGGGCCTCCCTCTATAAATAGGACTAGCCACCACAGAGAGAGGAGGGTCGATCTGATCAAGATCACACAGAGAGAGAGATAGAGAGAGGCGACTGGACTCACCCAAGCAGTTCGTCGCACCAGCTCAAGAACAGCCCCTCGCGAGGCTGTTCTCCCTTTGTATTGGTCATCATCAGCCCCTGAGGCAATCCACCACACCACACACTGGAGTAGGGTATTACACCACAATGGTGGCCCGAACCAGTATAAACCTCGTGTCTCTGTGTTGTTCATCGTTAGTAGTTTAGATCCCTCGCAATCCTTGCACGCATGAGCTGGTAGGGGAAAGATCTCCGCGCGCACCCCAGTGTTCGAACCTCAAGGGTCTGCTGGAACCCAAAATCCGACATTTGGCGCGCCAGGTAGGGGTGCGCCGGAATCCTTCCTCTGCTGGTCGCGTGTGATTCTCCATCGTGTCCATGGCCGACGCTCGCCGAGCTCAAGGCCGAAGCGCTGCAGCCGCTCGCTCAGCCGCCAGACGGCTCCCGTCGGCGGATGCCCCAGCCGTTCCCCGTCGCCTGCCGCCAACGGCCCGGTGGGGAACGGGCAGCAGACCTGTTGGGGGGAGCTGCACGACCTCTACCTCGCCCCTCGCGTTGGGCCGGCACCCCCGGTCGTCGCAGCTCTCCTGGGCGGCTCACTGGCGCCACCTTCGAGTCACCACGTCAAGCCGTTCACCCGCCAGATCGCCGCCGCCTCCAAGCGCCAGGGAGCCCTGCCGGGCTGTGTGGCGCCCGAGGCCGACCTGCTCTTCAACTCGGACGATCACCCCTCCAACCCCGCCGATCGGGTGTGCTCCCGATGCTGAGCACCCCCACCATCTGCGAGGTGGCCGTCACCAGGACCCTCATCGACAGCGGAGCCGGCCTTAGTGTGCTTTCTGTGGAGGCCTTCAGCCTCCTCCACGTGCCACCAGAGCGGCTCCAGCCCAGCAAGCCTTTTTCCAGGGTCGGAGCCGGCTCCACCGCCTCATTGGGACAAATTCGACTCCCGGTGACCTTCGGCACCCGCGACAACTTCCGCACGGAGCTGATCGACTTCGGCATCACCCCCATCGGCCTCCCCTATAACGCCATCCTCGGCTACCCGGCCTTGGCTCGGTTTATGGCAGCAACTCACCCTGCGTACAACCTCATGAAGATGCCCGGGAGCAGCGGCATCCTTACCGTGTCGGGAAATACTGGAGAGGCGCTGCAGGCGCTCAAGCATGTTTTCAAAGCGGCTGCAGCGGCACGACCCACCGGCGTCGACGCTCCCGAGCCCAAGGGGGCTGCGCCATCCAAGAAGAAGCAACTATTCACTCAAAACAAGGAGGAAACCAAGCAGGTACCAGTCAGCGAGGACAAGTCCACTGACGCCACCTTCACCATAGATGCAAACCTCGAACCCGAGCAGGAGGAGGCCTTGGTAAAGTTCCTGCGCGCAAACAAGAAGGTGTTCGCATGGGGGCCTGATCAGTTGGCAGGGGTCCTGTTGGGGATATTACTACTGGGCGTAAACCGGCCTATCTGGGCCGGGTTAACTTCATCAGTAGTTCAACGGTGTAAAAGCCCGAGCATAAAGGAAAGGGCCCAAGGCCTGTAGTCGGTTTAGAACCTGTAGCCGTAAACCGGCCTGGTATGTAAACTTGTCTTGTAAGATAGGAATAGAGAGAGACCAACCCGGATACGAGTATGAACCGGAGATTGGGACTCTATGAACCGACGGGCATCACCCGTGTATATAAGGGGATGACCCGGGGCGGTTCATGGACAGACAACAACAACTCGAGGCCTAGGCGAAGCTTATTTGCTCCCTAGTCATCGAAACCACATCAATCCCATCACAACTAGACGTAGGCTTTTACCTTCATCGAAGGGGCCGAACTAGTATAAACTCTTGTGTCTTTGCGTCCGCTTTAACCCCTTCAAGTTAACCCATAGAGATGGCTCCATGACTAAGTCCTTTCATGAGGACATCTGCCGTGACAAAACCACGACAGTTGGCGCCCACCGTGGGGCTATCGCACGATGGTTTGATGATCTTGGAGGGCAAGTTCGAAGGACTCGAAGGCTATGCTGTGGGCCGGATGACCAAGAGTCGTCGCGACAAGATGACGCAGGATGGGGCCCCGACGCCGGCTCAATCGAGTACGGATACCGGGTCCCCTTTGGTGGTATACACGTTTTCATCGGCAAGATTGGTGAGCCAGGGCCTGAGCCGGACATCTGCACCGACCTCGTCGAGACGGCTCAGCGTACGAGATTTGCCCAGGTTAAACCGGCCGTGAAGCATGCCTTTGTGGGAGTCATCCACGGAGGAAGTCATGAGGACGAATCAGAATCTGGTGGCGAGACCATCGTCTACTCTGGCGACGAGTCGTCAACCGGAGAAACTGAATCTCTATATCGGTTACAAGATGGCGGATTGGGGGCTGCTCGATGGTGACAGTATTCCGGACCCTCCGATCTGCCCAACCGGGTTGGAATATTCATGGCGGTACACAAGCAGCGCTTCACTCTTCGACTGCTGCGGCAATGATCTCCGGTTCAACAGCGGCGACGGCTGCCGGGGCAGGAGGCCCTGTGCGCCCGTCGGCTCAAGTTTTATCAGATCTGTTCGATGCGTTGGCTGCGCTCATAGCAGAGGCCAACCCGGCTGATCAGGACGCTCATAACACAGAGATTGCGAATGTAAAGGAACAAATCACTCAGGCTAAAGCGGATCTGGCAGCTGCAGACGCCAGGATGACGGCAGAGCGGGCCGCTTTAGATGCGTAGGCTTATAGGCTCATGTTGGATCAGAACGTGTCACATGAAGTCATGAAGAGGAAATACAGATCCCGTTTGTCTTCAGTTTTTGAAGCCAGAGACCTCTTCAACACCCCGAGCGGGAACGATAATCCGCCCGGTGGTAAACCGGGCGGAAGCACCTGGGACGGGCGCGCCGGTCCAGCCCTGCTTAATAGATCTACCTCGCCATACCGCCAGTGTGCCTCAGGCTGTGCAAACACCTCCGGGTCACTACTCCAACCCGATGGATAACCTTGTTGCAGCTGCGGCACGGCTGGAGGCTATTCCAATTGAAGGTGATTCACCACAGGCGGTAGAGATGCACCGGGTCAAGGAGCTCCTTAGGACAGCTTTGGTCCAACAGGAAGCGATTCAGACAGCCGCGACCGGATCCACTTCTACCCCGCCCAAGCCGGAGCTATAGCGAGCACGTGGATGAACCGCCGTATCAAGTAATGCACGTGGTGCGCCCGTGGCAACAACCCGGCAGGTGGTGTCGATAACGCCCAGGAGGTGGTGGACTGCCCGGCGCGAGGAGGCCGAATTAGCAAAGACAAAGATCAGGCTCATCAGCTTACGCCGGTTCTTCCGACCATCTCGGTCGAGCCTGGGGTTACCTCTAGCTCTTTGGGGGTGCCTTGCCTCGTCCCCGCTTTATGCAATGTGCGCTTGCCCAAAGATTTCAAGGGTCCGCGCAAGGTGCCAAATTACACTGCCGATTTATCTCCAGAAGCATGGATAGAAAGCTATGAGATGGCCATGGAGATGCTGGATGTGGATGAGGCCACGTGTGCAAAGTACTTCACCATGATGCTTGAAGGCACGGCCCGTACTTGGTTGAAGAGCTTGCCGCCCAATTCTATCAATTCATGGGCCCAGTTGCGGACCCGGTTTATCCAGAAGTTCAAAGATACCTGTAAGCAGCCCATGTACGTAGTGGACTTGGCGGCTTGTGTCCAGAGGAAGGAGTCAACAACCCATTGGGTACGCCGCGTTTCAGAAATCTTGCACTCATCAGACCGGATCAACGCTGACTCTGCGATCTTAACCCTGGAGGGCAATTGCTGGTTTCAGCCTCTGAAGTTAAAGTTGGGGCGCATGAAGCGATTTTGTAATGACATGGGAACTCTCATGGGCGCTTTAGTGAAGTATGCTGATTCTGATAGTACCAAGGATCCCGAGTCTGACGATGACAAGACAGGGAAGGGAAGGAAGAACAGCAACTCCAAGGGCCAGCAACATCACTCAGCAGGTAATGGCAAGCATAAAGCGGATGGCAACATGGACTTTGTAGCTAATACCAACGCGCAGGACAAGGGTCAGCAACGCAAAGGTAAGGCGGCGAATCGTGGAGGGGCTCCGAATCCTAACCCGAATCGCTTAAATATTTATTGAATCAGCCCTGTCCAAAGCACGGGACGAAGGAGATGCCGGCCAACCACCTTTGGAAGGACTGCTACATTATGCAGGAGTTCAAGAGTTCTAATGCTTTCCGGTATGATCACGGCTCTGGCGGCGGTTCGTGATCCGGGCCGGTTACGGTGGAGGAAATTCCGTTCAGGATTTAATGGTAATCGGCGGACATAACAACGAGAACAATGAGAATAGCCAAGGTGGTTACAACCGAATAACAGCAGCAATGCGGGTTATCGTGAGCAACCCAAAGCGGTTGAATAGTGGGCAGTACCATGTCTTCACCACTAAGCTTAGACAAGCGAGACCGAAGGTTCAGAAGCGGGCAAATAACGCTGTTGAACCGCCATGCCCCATTACCTACGCTTGGTCGGAGCAGCCCATTATATGGAGTAGAGAGGATCATCCTCCACTGGTCGACAATCCCGGTCGGCTAGCCACAGTGGTGGCACCTTAGGTGGGAGGTTATAAGTTCACCAAGGTACTCATGGATGGAGGGAGCAGCATTAACATCCTGTACTATGAGACCTTCCGTCAGAGTGGGGCTAACGGATAAACATCTCAAACCGTCCAATACAGTGTTCCATGGTGTGGTACACGCAAGTCAAAGCATATCCTGTTGGTAAAATAGCTCGGAAGTGGCCTTTGGTGATGATTATGACTCCAGATCGGAAACATTGACGTTTGAAGTGGTAAAAATCCAAAGTCCATATCATGCCCTGTTCGGGCGACCGGCTTATGCTAAGTTCATGGCACGGCCTTGTTATATCTATTTACAGCTTAAGATGCCGGGTCACAAGGGGACAATAACGGTTCATGGGAGCCGCAAGATCGCTTTGGAATGTGAGGAAGGTGATGCGGCCTATGCAGAGTCGGTTTGCGCTACGGAGGAGTTGAAATATTACAAGGACAACGTTGATCCGACGGACATGACCCCTTTGAAGAAGCCGACTACAGAACATGATCTGGACCTGAAATTCAAATCGGCGGCTGAGACTAAGCTTGTTGACTTCGTGCCTGGCGATTCGTCCAAGAAGTTCAGCATCAGTGCCAACTTGGATCCGAAATAGGAAAGCGCCGCTCATCGAGTTCATCCGTGAGAATCGGGACATTTTGCATGGAAGCCTTACGATATGCCGGTGTACCGAGGCAACTCACCGAGCACACTCTTAATGTTGATCCCAAGTACAAACCGGTGAAGCAGTTTCTCCGCCGGTTTAACGAAGAAAGGCGCAAGGCCATTGGAGAGGAGGTGGCGGGCTCTTAGCAGCTAGTTTTATCGTTGAAGTCTTCCATCCGCAGTGGCTTGCTAATCCGGTGCCGGTTCTTAAGAAAAAGCGGCACTTCGCATGTGTGTGGATTACATGATCTTAACAAGGCTTGTCCAGCAGATCCTTTTACCCTCCCCCTCATTGACCAGATTATTGATGCCACCGCGGGTTGTGAGCGCTTGAGCTTTTTTGATGCGTATTCTGGGTATCATCAGATCAAGATTGCAGTTAAGGACCAGGAGAAAATAGCGTTTATCACTCCCTATGGAGCCTTCTGCTATGTATCTATGCCTTTTGGGCTCAAGAGCGCCCAAGCAACTTATCAACGCTGTGTATAGAATTTCCTGCATAAACAGATCGGCCGTAATGTGCATGCCTATGTTGATGATATTGTGGTCAAGTCAAGGGAGAAGGAGACACTGATTGACGATTTGAAGGAAACCTTTGACAACCTGCGGGTTTACAAGATGATGCTCAACCCGGCCAAATGTGTCTTTGGTGTTCCGGCAGGCAAGTTATTGGGTTTTCTCGTGTCTAACAGGGGAATTGAAGCTAATCCTGAGAAGATTACGGCTATTACCTCCCTGGCTAAACTGAAGTGTATTAACGATGTCCAGCGTTTGGCAGGCCGGATTGCCGCGCTGAGCCGGTTTATCAGCCGCCTTGGTGAGAAGGCGATTCCTTTATATCAGATGTTGAAGAAGACGGATCAGTTCGTCTGGAGTCCCGCGGCTGATAAGGCATTTGAGGACTTAAAGCGGCAATTGGCCAACCCGCCTGTGCTCGCCGCTCCCATTGACAAGGAGCCGCTTCTGCTATATGTTCTTTGCTAACGCCAGGGCGGTCAGCGTGGCCATTGTGGTGGAGCGGAAGGAGGCAGGGAAGGAGCATCCGGTTCAACGTCCGGTTTACTATATCAGCGAGGTACTCATTGAATCTAAGCAAAGGTATACGCATTGGTAGAAGCTGGTATATGGAGTTTTCATGGCAAGCCGGAAGCTGAAGCAGTATTTCCAAGGGCACCCGATCACGATGGTCAGTTCTGCTCCCTTAGGCGATATCATACAGAACCGGGAAGCGGCGGCGAATTGCCAAGTGGGCTATAGAGCTTGGGCCGACGGTTCAAATGCGATGCCTCCGACGGCGGTGAAGTCTCAAGCACTTGTGGATTTCATTAATGATTGGACCGGAGTTGCAAGCACCTAAAGAAAAGCCGGATCACACATATTGGACCATCCATTTTGACGGATCCAGGCAATTGAGGGCTCGGGCCGGAGTCGTATTAACTTCCCCACGAGGTGACAAGTTACATACGTTCTCCGCTTAATGTTCCCTTGTACTAACAATGCAGCTGAGTATGAAGCCTTGCTCCATGGTCTCCGGATGGCTAAGGAGATGAATCTAAGCCGGGTTAAGTGCTTCGGTGACTCGGACCTAGTGGCTCAACAGTGTCCGCACTTGGGATTCAAAGGACCCACTCATGGCTGCATATCGTCGTGAGGTGGATATTATTGCAGGTCATTTCAAGGGCTATCGGTGGACCACATGGACCGTCGGAAGAATGAAGCGGCGGACGCTTTAAGCTGGTTGGGCTCTCAACGTAAACCGGTCCGCCTAATGTTTTTTCTGGACGTCTTTGCACAACCCGTCGGTCAAAGCTCCACGGTGAAGCGGATTTGGCTATTCCTGATCCGGAGGCTCAATTGGTGGCAGCTCTTCACGTCACTCCGGATTGGACGCTTCCTTATCTTGCGTACATGAACCGGGGCGAGTTACCAGAAGATGAGACGTTGGCCCAGCAGATAGTCCGGTGATCCAAGTCTATGACCATTGTTAATGGCGAATTGCATCATTGCAGCGTGTCAGGGGCGTTTCAACGCTGTGTGTCCCCTGAGGAAGGCTGTGAAATATTGCATGAGATCCACGAAGGAGATTGTGGTCACCACGCCGGTTCAAAATCCTTGGTGGCTAAAGCGTTCCGCCACGGTTTCTATTGGTTGACTGCTCATGCTGATGCGGAAGATCTGGTCAGACGATGTGATGGTTGCCAAAAGTTTTCCAGACGCGCTCATGTACCGGCCCAAGAATTAAGGATGATTCCAATTACTTGGCCATTTGCAACCTGGGGGCTGGATATGGTTGGACCTTTCAAAAGGTCCAAGGACAAGAAGACCCACCTCCTGGTGGCGGTTGACAAGTTTACAAAGTGGGTAGAGGCGTAACACATTGTTAGCAAGTGTGACGCGCCACGGCGGTTCAGTTCATCAAAAGGTGATTTTCCGGTTTGGCTTTCCACACAAAGTATCATCACGTATAATGGTACCAATTTGTCCAAAGGTGCCATGAAAGAGTTCTGCGAACGTGAACACATCCGGGCTTGATCGTTTCTTTAGTAGCCCACCCACGGTCCAATGGTCAGCGGAAAGGGCTAATCAAGAGATCTTGAGAGGCATCAAGCCCCGGCTTATGGTCCCTTTGCAGAGGACACCGGGTTGTTGGGTAGAAGAACTACCATCTGTGTTATGGAGTATCAACTCTACGCCCAACAGATCCACAAGATACACACCGTTCTTTATGGTCTATGGAGCGGAGGCGGTTCTCCCCAGTGACATCCGTCATGACTCACCTCGTGTGGCAGCTTATGTTGAAGCGGACAACAAGACGGCACGGCAAGACGCTTTGGACCTGTTGGATGAGGAGCGTGACATAGCAGCTGCCCGTTCAGCGATTTACCAACAGGATCTTCGTCGTTACCATAGTCGCCGGGTCAGAACCAGAACTTTTCAAGAAGGAGATTTGGTGCTTCGGCTCATCCAAGACCAGACTGATATGCACAAGTTATCCCCACCTTGGGAGGGACCTTTCGTGGTCGACAGAATCTGCACAATGGGTCATACTATCGATCGATATCCGAGAGCATAAAGACGCACGTACATCGGAGGAGGAGACCAAGAGCCGTGGAACATAGCTCATCTTGACCTTATTATACCTGAGCCATCGGCTCTACTCATGTACATATTATGACAAAGTGTATATATTATGAATAAAGTAATAAATCGGAGCCTCGGCTAAAGCGGGTATCTGCTGTTACATCATGCGTGGTTACATGGAGTTGTTACGTCTTTAAAGCGGCCTCCGGTTTACCCCCTGAGTTTTCTTTTCAAAAGCTTTATGATATCACTTAGGGGCTTGGTCGTGTCCTAACCAATGCAACACCTTTTGATAGGCGAAAGCCACCAGATCACTTGGGGACATGGTCAAGTCTGAACCAGTCACGCCTTTTGATCGGCCTAAGGCCATAGAGTCACTTGGGGGCTTGGTCGAACCCGAACCATTGCCACGCCACTTGATCAGCATAATGCCACGGTTTCGCTTTGGGGACCTGGCTGACTTGAACCATAGCTACACCTTATTGGGAGCTTGGTCGTGTCCGACCATGGTAACACCATCTGATCGGCTCAGTAAAGCCTCTTTTTGCAAACGGTTTTATCATTGCCTTTGCTTCCATATTTTTTCATAACTGTTATTTGATTTTTGTTGCATTTTTTAAAACGATAACATTTTTAAACCGGTTCAAACTGTCAATTGACGGAATTCAGTCCAGTTTTTCCGGAGACAATTTTTCCGGTTTGACTTTTTCTGTTAACATCCCATTATGGAGTAACAGGGGGCTTGTCATGACCCATCACGGTTTACATGGTAAACCGGCATTATAAACACATGAGCTGTTTTCTCCTTTGACGGTAATGGTTTCTACAACCTGCGTTTCAAGATTGGCTAAGCCAACTTCATGCCCAGCGATGGCAGGTATTTTGTATCACAAATTTTGATCATATACCTCAATATTTCATTGTATATATATATATATATATATATATATATATATATATATATATATGAACGTCACAAGCCGGCTGGCGGTATAAACCGCCGTGGCAGTTTAAGATTTTGTGACTGCAGGAAATAAAGATTGAAGGTTTCGATCATTCAATCAAAAGTATCAGCACCTATGCACGAAGGCATATTAAAAGAAAAAGTGTTGGCTATCCTATTACAAGGCAACATGGTGCCCAAATAAGATCATTGTTTTCTTGGCGGAATATAATGAAGCAGCTATCCAAACCGGCTTCCGGTTCATGCTTGCTCGCCGCCCGGTCCGACGGGTTGTGGGTCGTCTGCGCCACTTCAAATTCTTCATCCCTACCCAGTATGGAAGTCAACAGTTGGTCCAATCGATTCCCATTAAAGCCTGAAAGACAGCCTCCTCATGGATCAGGGAAGATGGTTCAATATCAGGAGCGTAAGTATGCTTACGGATCGGAGGGATCAGGTTCTCCGCTTCGGGAATAGGTGCAGCTACTTGTTTGTTCTGATCGTTATATTGAGCTTGATAATGAGACAAGTCTGCCTCTTCGGCCAATTGGCAAGCCACAGGGTGCACCGCCCGGTTTATTGCTCTCAGGTCATCTTCGTTGAACTCTGAACCATCTTCCTTCAGACTGGGATAGCCCTGAGCTGCCTCAACAGGATCGAAATCTGGCACCCATGCTTTTGCCCGGATTAAGGCATTAATGGCATCGGTTCGAAAGCAGATTTCTTCAGCTCTTCAACCCAAGGGAAGCATTGACAACCTTCTAAGAGTATCTTGAATTAAAGAGGGTGCGGATTGTTATGTGATGCGATGGAGATGATCCGCTAGCGCTCCAAAGGTACTGTTCGATTAAAGTGTAGGCAGCTTTCAATTTCATCCGAACATCTGACCCCAAGTGACCAATGCGTGTGCCTACAGCATTACAAGAAAAATCACAAACCGGACTTATCATAAGAAGGCCAAGTTATCATAGAAGCCAAAGGAAGCTTACCAAAGATGGCAGCAGTCATGGCATGCACTTGCCGCTTCACGTTGGTCAGGTCATCTACCACCGGTTTAAGGGCAGCTTGAGATTTTCAACCTTTTGGTTAAAGCGGCCTTCTCAGTGGTCCAATCCGCCCGCTCCTTTTTTAAGCCCTCCTTAAGCTGTTCCATGACGCCTAAAGCGCTGGTCAATTCTTCTTTTGCCTTTGAGGTTTCAGCTTGTTGGGATTTCAAGTTTTCTTGAAGATTGGTGAGTTGGCTTTCTTTAGTCCTTAGCTCAGCCTACATACAGACATTCATCTGATTTAACAAACAGTACAAGATTTGAAGTACCAACCACATAACAAGTTATGCACTTGGTGCTTGGGGGCTAATGCATATTTGATCTTCATGTTCTGATGCGGCGATATAAATTAAAGTCCCGGTTTAACTATACTAAGTTGAACCGGCCCTTGGGGGCTACATCAGTTAATTCTGAAGCATTGAGTTTTATGTTAAGTCCCGGTTTAACTATACTAAAGTTGAACCGGCCCTTGGGGGCTACATCAGTGGATTCTGAAAGTATTGAGTTCTATATCAAGTCCCGGTTTGAAATAATATTACAAATAGGCCATTGGGGGCTAGGAGAGTTAACAAAAATTGAAATATCCAAGCAGGAAAAAGAACATGGAGGTTACCTCGAATTTTTCTTTCATCATCTTCACCAGGCTAGCTTCATAATCACGGCTGGTATACAGCCGGTTCAAGTAGCCAGAATGAAGATCTTGGGGTTTCAGAGCAGCGTAAGTTGCCAGATCAACATTCCACTTGCCCTTGCTCATAGTGGCAAATTCTTCTTTGGCAGAATGTTTGGATAAGGCAACCGGATTACCCGGTTCGCTGTGGCCAAAGCCAGTAATCACAACGTCATCGTCCTTGGTATCACCAGTTTGACCAGGGACAGTTGGTTTGTCAGCAGGCCGGATTGGACTGGTGGATTTTTCAATCCGGGTTGGGCTTCTGGGCTGGTTAGCAGGACGGGAGGTGTCAACTGGCCTTTCTTCAGCAACAAAATCGTCATCTTGCAGTGGCGGATCATTGGGCATATCTTCACAAATAGCCGCTTCAAGATTTGGGGCGCTGTCCGGTTCAGGGGCAGTCTCTTCGTCGGCCGCTTTATCCAGGCGAGCCTTTTTGCTCGGCCTAGGCTTGGCCCTGAAAAGGCATAATAATAGTCAAATACAGACATATACTATGCAAAGGATGCAATAGAAACAATATGATATGTATAACTTACCCAAGCACCGCTTTTAAGTGGTGGCGGTGAGTAGCCGATGACTCGCCAGATGAGGAATGGGAAGTGACCTGATAATCGAGTCGATGGATTATGAGGTTGACGAAAACGGCTCGCTTTAGGACAAGCAATCGACAAGCAAATTAGAGACCTCTAACGACGCTTTCCAAACCCGGACTGTTCGGTAAACCGCGAGGTAACTACACGGCCGCTATGCCGAGTTGTGCCAGCGAACTTCATGTTGTTGAGTCTTCATAAGAAATTTGGGATCCAAGTAAGCAAGGGGATGAGAAAATTTAATTTTCCGGTTTGCCCAGCGGATTTTTAGTGAAGACAAAGGATTTGAGTCGAGGAGGAGAATAGTTACCTCTACAACATCAAGATTATCGGGCTTCAAAGCATCATCCCGACAAATATCATCATTAATTAGGCGTATGAAAAGTAAGCCAAGTGAATCAAGTTCTACCTCAAGGTCCGATTACCCACATCGTCATCCACAAGCAGGATCGGAAGATGCAAAGGGTTTTCCTTTATGAGCGGAACCTCTTGACAACTTTGGTCTTTGGCCGGATTGGTCTTTTCCGGTTTTGTCGCTTCTCTGGTTTCTCTTGTGGAAGTTTCTTGCTCTAGAATGGATCATCACCCTGATTAAGCAACAGTTGATGTTAAAAAAGATACCGGAAATGGCAGTAATATATTCAGTAGAAAATACAGTCAAAGTCTTACAGATGGTGCTTTGTTGGTAGCACAGAAGGGGAGCAGACCGGTTCGGGCACAGAGCTGTTCCGGTTCGTTCAACATTTTCTTCACAGCCTCGGTGACCTCATCATCGGTAAGCTGGATATTAACATGTCGGAGGGGGTCGTTGACGCTACTAGTGTACTCACACATTAAACCGAAGTGCTGGGAGAGGGGCAGTATGCTCCATGATATCCAACAGCGTGCGAGATCAATTCCGGTTAAACCACTTGCCATGAAGGCTCTGATCTTGGAGAGTTGAGGAGCGTATTTACTTCTCTCATTGGCGGTTAATCTTTGCGGAAAGGGATGTGTATTACTGAGTCGCTCCGGACAAAGCCGTGCAAAAGGATTTTCATTGGCGAAGAGGTGTCTCCGCAATAGAACCATGATTGATTCCATTCCTTGGGGTGGCTGTGCAGTTTGGCATGAGGATAAGTGACCTCCTTCCTTTTTGAATCGTCCACACCACCCAATTCTGTGTTGGGCCCATCGCTGAATTCTGTGCGGCGGTTTAGATGGAAGCAGTCTCTAAACAGCACAACTGTGGGTTCTTCTTGAAAGTATGCCTCACAGAGCACTTGGAAGTGACATATATTGGTAACAGAATTGGGGCCAGTATCTTACGGACGGAGTTGAAAATTGGCTAAGACATCTCGGTAGAATTTTGAACCGGGCGGGTTAAAACCCCGGGCTAAGTGATCTGCAAAAACTACAACCTCTCCTCCTTGAGGTGTGGGTGGACATTCTTTGCCAGGAACCCTCCAATGGATAGTATCCTTACTGCTTAAAGCGCCCAGCCAGACCAGATTGTTTAATTGAGTTTCGTGACACGGGAAGGAGCCCAGTTGCACTCATATACTTGTTTGGCCATGATAAAATCTACAAAAAATATGAATCCGCTTTCAAGAAATGTGTTGGGACAAAGAGAGAACCGTGTACAATGCTAAATCGTGAGACAACTACATCTAAACCGGAGTTCTATGAAGCGGCGATGTCCGTTAAGGAGTTTTGGCGGTTCAACAAGGGGACTAATGGTGTATACCGGTTTATTAATTCTTTTTATGTTAAGTTAAACCGCCTGATCTAAATATTGAAAGCAATTGAGGTTGCGAACGGCTAAGTGTGCAGAAACAGGTTTCACAAGATTTCTCTACAATGAAGGATCCGAAGCGGTCGTAAAAAGAAGAAAAATATCCAAAAGAATAAAGCAGAAAGCAGTATTGATGCAATGAGCAGGAAATAATATGCGAGATCTATAGACGTGAGCACGTAAACTACAGCGGATGCTAAAAACTACTACTAATCGAGCAAGGTGTCACAGATCTATCCGGAGTCCGGTATGAGCATGAACAGTTAATGGAACAATTGCAGAACAAGAAACCCTAGAACGAATCTAGGTCGAGGGAAACCGAGGACCTACCAGAGTTGAGGAGATGCGGAAGATCGCTGCGTTTTTACGTGCGTTCAAAGTTGATGCAGCGCCCAAGACGGTGCAGAGGTCGACGGCGGCGGCGGAGCTCCGAGGCTAGCAACGCGAGGAAGACGAAGAGAAAGGGGACGGAGGAGAGAAAAGGAATGACCCTTCGGTCCTATTTATAAGGCAAGAGACATGTGTCAGGCGCGTGAATCAAGGAACCACAAATCTGGGAAGCGGTATCGCCTCGGTTACTGCAGATCTGTTAAGCAAAGAAGGTATCATGAATGCTATCTTTATAGGGACGTCATGCCGGTTCTGACAAAGAACCGTAGAAGGTGACATCACGGCGGTTCAACAACTACAAGAAGACGTTGAAGATGAAGGTTTTTTATCAAGGATTGACATGAACCTGTTCAAATCAACTGGGGCCTAATGTTGGGGATATTACTCTTTGGGCGTAAACCGCGTGTCACGGGCGGGTTAACTTCATCAGTAGTTCAACGGTGTAAAAGCCCGAGCATAAAGGAAAGGGCCCAAGGCCTGTAGTCAGTTTAGAACCTGTGGCCGTAAACCGGCCTGGTATGTAAACTTGTATTGTAAGATAGGAATAGAGAGAGACCAACCCGGATACAAGTATGAACCGGAGATTGGGACTCTGTGAACCGACGGGCGTCACCCGTGTATATAAGGGGCGACCACAGGCGGTTCAGGGACGACAACAACAACTTCGAGGCCTAGGCGGAGCTTATTTGCTCCCTAGTCATCGAAACCACATCAATCCCATCACAACTAGACGTAGGCTTTTACCTTCATCGAAGGGGCCGAACTAGTATAAACTCTTGTGTCTTTGCGTCCGCTTTAACCCCTTCAAGTTAGCCCGTAGCGATGGCTCCACGACTAAGTCCTTTCACGAGGACATCTGCCGTGACAAAACCACGACAGGTCCCGAGGGGCGTGATTGAGCATCACCTCAACGTGTGCCCCAACGTGCGCCCCGTGAAGCGTATACAGGCGACAGTACCCACGATAAAACAAGCTTTTATCGTCCAAGAGACCCGCAAGTCGGAGGCAGCAAGGGTTATTCGCGAGGTCCGCTACTGGATTGGCTGGCCAACCCAGCTTGTCGTGCCAAAGAAAGGGGGAACGAAATGTGTAAAGGCCGACTTCACCAACCTCAACAAGGCCTACCCACAGGATCCATTTCCGCTTCCTCGCATTGACTAGATCGTCGATTCCACCACTGAGTGTGACCTACTGTGCTTCCTGGACGCCTTCTCAGGCTATCACCAGATCAAGATGGCGGTAGAAGACGTGGAAAAAATGGCTTTCCTGACCCCGTGCGGAGTGTACTGCTATACCTGCATGCCATTTGGGTTCCGCAACGCAGGCGCGACCTTCTAGCGGCTAATGCACATCGCCTTGGGCCGACAGCTCGGGAGGAATGCTGAGGCATACGTTGATGACATTGTGGTGAAGTCTCAGGAGGCGAAAACCCTGATACAGGACTTGGAAGAAACCTTCGCGAGCCTCGAAAAAGTGGACCTGCGGCTCAACCCAGAGAAGTGCGTATTTGGAGTCCCCTCGCAAGAAGCTCACAGCTTTCCTCGTGTCCCATAGGGGCATCGAGGCCAACCCGAAAAGGTCAAGGCGATCGAAGACATGAGCCCGCCAAAGACCCTCGTGAGAAATGCAAAAACTCACCGGCGCGTGGATCGCGCTTAGGGCGTTTCATCTCCAAGCCGGGAGAACGAGCACGCCATTCTTCAAGCCGATGAAGAAGAAGGGCCCTTTGAATGGATCAAGAGGCCGACGGCTGTGGCATTCTAAGAACTCAAGAGGTACCTTACCAGCCCTCCTATGATGGTCGCGCCACGCCCACTTGAGCCCCTGGTGCTCTACCTCACCGCCACACCCTACTCCGCCAGCGCAGCCCTTGTGGCGGTATGGGAAGAGCGCCAGATCAAGGCTGCGCCACGCCCGGTCACGGCCCCGGCCGCGGCAGCACAAGACCAAGAAGGCCTCGTGAAGGTCACGGCCCCGGCAGACGGAGACCAGCCTCAGCAGGAAGATGCCTCTAGAGCCGAAGAGGCCACGCCAAGCGGCCAGGCGCTGGGGGCTCCATCGCCTCGGGAGGCATCAGACCCTCCGGAGGGCACGGGCCTCGTCAGCACTCCTACTCTCGTCGAGCACCTGGTGTACTTCGACCGCGGTCTTGCGAGGCCATAGGCGCTGTACCCCATGCCCCAAAAGCTCCTCCTCGCGCTATTGGTAGCCTCCATAAGCAACCGGCACTACTTCCAGGGTCATCCCATCAAGGTCGTCTCAGCATACCCTCTGGAGAGGGTGCTCAGGAGCCCCAACTCAGCTGGGAGGGTCGCCGAGTGGAATATCGAGCTGCAAGCATTTCAGCTGGAGTTCAGCACAACCAGAGTCATCAAGGGGGCCGCATTGGCAGATTTCGTGGCGGAATGGACGGAGGCACCTGGCCACGAAGCAGGCGAAGACCGGTCGCTTTCTCCGGGGAGCGAAGCACCGAACGGCTGGGTCATGTACTTCGATAGGGCATTCTCCCGACATGGTGCGGGGGCCGGCGCAGTGCTCGTATCCCCTACTCAGGACAAGCTCTACTACGTTGTGCAGCTCTGTTTCCAGCATGGGGAAAAGGTCTCCCACAACATAGCAGAATATGAAGGCATGATAGCCGGCCTGAGAGCCGCAAACGCTTTGGGGGTAAAGCGCCTCATCATCAAGGGCGATTCACAGCTCATTGTCAACTTCTCCAACAAGATATACGAGCCGAAGGATGAGCACATGGAAGCCTACCTCGCGGAGGTTCGCAAGATGGAGAAACAGTTCTGGGGACTGGAGCTGCAGCATGTGCCACGCGACACCAATCAAGAGGCGGACGACATCGCCAAGAGAGCATCCAGGCGGCTGCCTCAGGAGCCTGGCGTCTTCGAGGAGCGACTCTTCACGCCCTCAGTGGCACCATCACTATCAAACGCGGCGCAACCTCGGGAGGAGCTCCCCCAGCCGCCTGCCTCGGGAGCCCCGGCCTGCGGCCCGGCCTCAGGAGCACGCCTTCTCCTGGCGTTGGAACCTCAGGAGGGGTGCTGGATTATGGAGCTCAAGAGCTACTTGATATAGGGGACCCTGGCGGAGAAGGAGGAGGAGGCGGAGCGTGTGGCGCGGCAAGCCATGGCCTACTGTATCAGGGATGGGGAGCTTTACCAGAGGCGGCCGAATGACGTGTCCCTGCGCTGCATTCCCAGAGAGCAAGGGAAGGAAGTGCTGGAAGACATACATGGCAGAGACTGTGGGCACCACTCATCATCGCGAACCCTCGTTGGCAAGGCGTTCTGCAGTGGGTTCTACTGGCCCACGGCGCTTAGCGACGCAGTTGAGCTGGTAAAGGCTTGCGAGGCCTGCCAATTTCATGCCAAGCAGATCCATCAGCCGGCAGGAGGTCTGCAAACTATACCCCTCTCATGGCCATTCGCAGTTTGGGGGCTGGACATTCTGGGCCCGTTCCCTCGGGCGCTAGGGGGCTATCGCTACCTCTACGTCGCCGTGGACAAATTTACCAAGTGGACTAAGGTGGAAGCTGTCCGCACCATCCCTGCAGGCTCTGTAGTCAAATTCATCAGGGGCCTCGTGAGCCGGTTTGGGGTGCCTAACCGCATCATCACCGACAACGGTTTGCAGTTCACCAGTAATCTCTTCAAAACGTAATGCGCAAACCTTGGAACGCAGATATGCTACGCCTCCGTGGCGCACCCTCGGAGCAACGGCCAGGCCGAGCGAGCCAACGCGGAGGTCCTTAAGGGCCTCAAGACCAGGACCTTCAAGAAGAAGCTGGAGGCCTGCGGCAGGGGCTGGCACGACGAGCTCCAGTCTGTGATGTGGTCCATCCGCACGACCGCGGCCAAGTCAACTGGCGAGACTCCCTTCTTCCTCGTCTACGGAGCAGAAGCCGTCCTCCCTCACGAGGTCAGGCGTCGCTCCGCACGGGCCCTGGCGTTCGACGAGGCACAGCAGGATGCCATGCGGAGGATGGATCTCGTGCTGGGAGAGGAGCATCTCGAGAGGCCGCACTGCGAGCGGCAAGGTATCAATAGGCGTTGCGGCGATACCACTGCCGCAACATCCGCCCCAGGACTCTGGAGGTAGGGGACCTCGTGCTCAGACGGGTCCTCTCCAGGGAAGGGTTGCATAAGCTCTCTCCCATGTGGGAGGGCCCGTTCAAAGTTGTTCACGCTTTCCGAGGCCCGGCTCGGACGCTTGGAGACTGTGAAGGGGCGCCCATCCCGAAGCGTGGAACATCCGGCATCTCCAAGTTCTACCCACGAGAAAGGCCCAGAGCACATGAAGAAGGCAAACGCCTGTGAAGCTTATTTTTCTGAGAAAGGCCCAGAGCCTGTGAAGAAGGAAAATGCCTGTGAAGCTTATTTTTCTGAGAAAGGCCCAGAGCCTGTGAAGAAGGCAAATGCCTGTGAAGAAGGCAAACGCCTGTGAAGCTTATTTTTCTGAGAAAGGCCCGGAGCCTGTGAAGAAGGCCAACGCCAATGAAGTTCATTGCCCCCAAGAAAGGCCCAGAGCCTGTGAAGAAGGCCAATGCCTGTTAAGCTCGCCGCCCGTGACACTCTCACATAATAATGAGTTGGGGCTGTACACACCCCGGAGGCTCAGGAGCGCCGACCTCAGGCCCTGGGGCTCCCTCCCACGCCCAGTGGCAGCACTTAGCTCCGCGCTGGTGAGAAGACGTCGAAGACTAGATTAGGTGCCGGACGCGGCTTTTTCATTTGCTTTCTGCAGTTGGCTTGTTCATTCCCATTTGAAGTTTTATTGAAGTTGTTGTCGTCTTTGGCTTGTGACTCTTTGCCTTTTTCACTCTCCTGCCTTGATTTCTCTCGCGCAAGTCTCGCGAGGGAGCGGCGCGGGCACCCTCGCGAGTGTTTTCTGCCCCTATCGTTTGAGGCTTCCCGGGCCGGGTCCGCTACGGGAGCACCCCTCCCAGTCCGTGCCCCACGGGCACCACGACGCGAATATAGGAGCTGGGTCGGTCGCCTCCACAACTAAGGCCGGAAGCTACCTCTCCTGACTAATCTTTGCAGGACATGAAGTGTTCGACGAGGCCCCGGCCTCGGGAAGCGAAGACCACGACAGGTCCCCCGAGCTAAGTAATTTCTACACGCAGGCGTGTGGCACAAAAGCATAATATAGAAATAGCGGAAACAGTACGATAATTAGCAGCAACAGTCCAAGCACGCCCAGCTGGGCCCTACACTCTTGTCTCTTGCAGGAAAGGGAGAAGAACAAAATAGGCACGACTCGCTTGGCACCAACTCGCGGCGAAGGCTCGTACTGCCTCCGGAGCTCAGGCGGACTCCCTCTCGCGCTTCACCGGGGCGCGACGGCGGGCAGACCCGCTACCTCCCTCCAGGCGGGCGCGGTGGCACGGAGGCTGGTCGTGGCAACCGCTGGAGGAGCTGCTGTCCAAAGGAGAGCCGCCGAAGCTCGACGAGCCCCGAGCACCGCCGACCACGCGCGCGCTGTCATCTTCATCCTGATCGTCGCCGGGGCTGGGCCCACGGCCGCGGTCGTCGTCCTCGGGGCAGCACCCAACACGACGACCGTCTTCCCCGAACACCCTCACGTAGAGGGTGGCATCGCCGTCAAACTTGAAGTGCAGGGTGCACCGCCGGCTTAGACCACGCACGCGGGCAAACGTTTGCCAGCCGCGGGTCAGGGCCACACTCCCGGCGGCGGAGACCTCCAGCGAAGCCCAGGAGGCCCTGCTGCAGCAACCGTCCGCCTGGAGCCAGAGGCCGCCCGCGGCGCTGGCCGGAAGTTCGCCTAGAAGGAAGCAGGGAAGCTGGAGCTAGGTGCTGGTCGGCTCCACCGACCACACGACAAACTCCGGCAGCACCTCTGCCGAGTGGGAAGCGGCCTAGAGGCGGCAGCGATCGCAGCGCCCCCATCAACAACTGGCGCCCATCACATGCAGAGATCGCCTCCACGGCCGCGGGAAGCCGCTGCGGGAGCCACAGGGTGCTTGCGAGCACGTCCTCGACCGCGCTTGGCCGGGGGAGAGTCAGGCTCTACCTGGCGGGCCTTTCCCTTCTCCGCGGCCGAGAACCTCTTCGACGGAGCCATGGAGAAGAAGGAGAAGCAAGAAGAGATGGGCTGGAAGGGTCGCGCCATTCCGTACTTATAGCCGGAGGAGGCCAACCGTCGGCCTCCACGGTCGTAGGTAATCATGACCCATTTCTGCATGCAGGGACTTGTCAAGTCATGCGGTTGCCGAGGCATCGTGGGGAAGTGGAGACGCCCACAACCAACCAGTCGCCACGCGGCGCCAAAGGCCGCAGGCTGTTGGGGCCCGCGGCGCTTCACACTTTCCCCTTCGCTTCTCTGCTAAGCCAAGTCCGGGCGCGCCTTGGGCCCGGGGGCTACTGCGGTGTTCTGGGAGCAGGGGTCCCCAGACTTGCCTGCCTGCGGCCTGCAGCGTGGCTCAAGTGGGGGCCCAGCACGGCCCGGCTTCATTAGCTCAAGCTCAAGACCCTCGCGAGGGGCCAAGCCTCATGAGAGGCGGACAGGAACCTACCTTAGGAGCAGCCTCGTCAAAGCGGGCTCGCGAGGAGGCGGAGAGATCAAGGCAGGGTACCTCGCGAGGGTGCCACGTGACTCAAGCCATGACGATCAAGGCAGGCCGAGGCGCCCAGCCCGCCCAAAGGTCCCTCATTTCCCATTTGGTGCAAAGGAGGCAAGCACAGGCCAAGGCATCAGCAAAGGTTACCACTTGATTGCAACAAGACCAAGACCAGCAGAGCAGCAGGATGGAGGTCATCGTTGAGCCTGTGACGGCGCCACCGCCGAGTCTTTGGCAGCCGAAGACCAACTTTAGTCAGGATAAGTGTACTAGATGTTCCCCTTCAAAATGGCCAATTGTTGGCGCCCTTCTCGCTCATTATTTGGGAAGAGGCCCAGGGCCTCCCTCTATAAATAGGACTAGCCACCACAGAGAGAGGAGGATCGATCTGATCGAGATCACACAGAGAGAGATATAGAGAGAGGCGACTGGACTCACCCAAGCAGTGCGTCGCACTAGCTCAAGAACAGCCCCTCGCGAGGCTGTTCTCCCTTTGTATTGTTCATCATCAGCCCTTGAGGCTATCCACCACACCACACACTAGTGTAGGGTATTACACCACAACGGTGGCCCGAACCAGTATAAACCTCGTGTCTATGTGTTGTTCATCATTAGTAGTTTAGATCCCACACAATCCTTGCACGCATGAGCTGGTAAGGGAAAGATCTCCGCATGCACCCCAGTGTTCGAACCTCAAGGGTCTGCCGGAACCCGAAATCCGACAGTAATATCTCGCACCTCGGAGCCTAATGAATAAATACTTGGAGTCGTAGAGTTTTGTTGTGATGCCATGTTGTATTTACACATATCGAGCATATTGTGTCTATGATTGAAATGCTTGGTATGTGTGGGATCCGACAACCTAGTTGTTTATCCTTGGTAGCCTCTCTTATGGGGAAATGTAGTCTTGTGCTTCCATGAGCCATAGTAGTCCGCTACAGCCCGGTTCACCGGAGTCCTATTAGCCTAGCACTACTGCTCCGGAACACTTGACTGTCCAGCATGTGATTCACTTCGTTCCTGTGTCTGTCCCTTCGGGGAAATGTCACGCGGTGACATCCGGAGTCCTGCCTAGCCTGCTACAGTGTAACTCCCTCGATGCGGCTATATCTCCCACGTGTCGAAGCACGACTTAGAGGCATAACCGCATTGAAAGCAATGTCGCAAGTGAGGTAATCTTCACACAACCCATGTAATACATAAGGAAAGAGATACATAGTTGGCTTACAATGCCACTTCACACAATACATAAATAAACATCCATCATCCAGATTACACTCAAGGTCCATCTACGGAACCAAAATAAAAGAAGACTACCCCAAATGCTACACAGATCCCCGATCGTCCCAACTGGCTCCACTACTGATCATCGTGGAAAAGACACATAGTAATGCGACCACGTTCCTCATCGAACTCCCACTTGAGCTCGGTTGCGTCACCTGCAGACCGCATCGCCGGCACCTGCAACAGTTTTTGGTAGAATCTGTGAGTCAACGGGACTCAGCAATCTCACACCATGAGATCAAGACTATTTAAGCTTATCGGAAGGACAGAGTTGTGAGGTGGAGCTGCAGCAAGCGACTCGCATATATGGTGGCTACACTCGCACTTGTGAGCGAGAAGAGAAACTAGGCACGGTCGTGTAGCTCGTAGCGGTCTAGAGTTGATCCTGATACTACTTACGTCAAACATAACTCCAACACCGTGTTCACTTCCCGTACTCCGCCGAGAAGAGACCATCACGGTTACACACGCGGTTGATGTATTTTAAATAAGGTCAACTTCGGGTTTTCTACAACTGGACATTAACAAATTCCCATCTGCCTCATAACCGCGGGCACGGCTTTCGAAAGATAATACCCTGCAGGGGTGTCCCAACTTAGCCCATTATAAGCTCTCATGGTCAACGAAGGATATTCCTTCTCCGGAAGACCCGATCAGTCTCGAATCCCGGTTCACAAGACATTTCGACAATGGTAAAACAAGACCAGCAAAGCCGCCCGATTGTGCCGACAAATCCTGATAGGAGCTGCACATATCTCGTTCTCGTGGCACATCCGGATGAAGCAAAGATGTGACGCAACCGAGGATACCCTAAGTTGCCTCGGCGCACCGCAAGTGGCTCTAGTTTGGACCAACACTCAGAGGAGCATTGGCCCGGGGGGGTTAAATAAAGATGACCCTCGGGCTCGCGAAAACCCGGGGGAAAAGGCTTAGGTGGCAAATGGTAAAACCAAAGTTGGGCCTTGCTGGAGGAGTCTTATTCAAGGCGAACTGTCAAGGGGGTCCCATAAATCACCCAACCGTGTAAGGAACGCAAAATCAAGGAACATAACACCGGTATGACGGAAACTAGGGTGGCAAGAGTGGAACAAAACACCAGGCATACGGCCGAGCCTTCCACCCTTAACCAAGTATATAGATGCATTAATTAAATAAGATATATTGTGATATCCCAAAATATCCATGTTCCAACAAGGAACAAACTTCATCTTCACCAAAGAACTAGCAACGCTTATAAGAGGGGTGAGCAAAGCGGTAACATAGCCAATCAACGGTTTGCTAGGAAAGGATGGTTAGAGGTTTGACATGGAAATATGGGTGGCATGATATAGCAAGTGGTAGGTAACATAGCATAGGCATAGCAAAAGAACGAGCATCTAGCAAGCAAAGATAGAAGTGATTTCGAGGGTATGGTCATCTTGCACCGCAAAGTTCTCGTGAGTTGTCGAAAGCTTGATCCTCGTGGCGTTCTCAACAGGTTCCTCGTTCACATACTCGCTCTACCGCTCTACCCAAAGAAAGAACACAAACAATGGAACCACAATAAATCACAGGCGATGCACAAACAACATGATGCAATACATGGCATGATATGCGAGATGTGAGATGCAATGCATATGCGTGCTCGGAAGGAAAATGATAAACAAGGCATCAACTTGGCAAACCAAGTATGCCGCTGGAAAGGTGAGATGATTTCGGTTGAAATCAATATAAAGATCACCGAATCGGATGCACGGTTTGCAAGCGGCAAGCAAAACAAGAATGACACAATTACGCCATTAACGAGATGATACCACTTAGCAAGCAACAAGAAATTAATCTCGCACCCAAACGTACCAATAAAGATGGCAGTGGTCTACTCAAGATGCTTGACAAAAGATGAACACTGAGCTACGGCTAAATCACACCATAACAGGTCCAAACAAGCATGGCAAAAGTGCAAAATATATCAGCTTCACAGATTTAGTGAAAATACTAACATGCCAGGAATTAACATCAGGAAGGCATGTCTAGAGCAAGCAAACAACCTGCTACAGGAACAAGACATAGCAAAATATGGCATGGCATGAATCTACTCAAGGCATTGAACAAAAGTCCCTTACAGACCAAGAGCCAAAAGGGATCAGAAAATGTAATAGCACCCATGTCAATATAGCAAGTTTCGTTAACAGATTCAGCAAACAGGGCATGACATTGACAGAATTATGAAGGCATCTTCGCGAGCTCGATGCACTCACTACAGAGCATTTCATGATAAACTAAGCAAACATCCATCAATAATACATGTCATAGAATCTATACATGGCAAGAACAACATCATAGCATACACGGATCAACTACAACAACCTTGGCAAAATTGAATAACATGTAAACAACCTGCCAGGAAACATTTTATGGCAAAAGTAGAGCTCGATTGACTCACACTAGGCTACTCCATAATTTCAAACAGGGGCATGGATGGATAAAGCATAACCATATGTTCAAAACATCCTTACTGAAGTATCTCAAAATATGCATGGATCTCTCTGTAGCATCAAATTTACATGGCATAAAAATATCAGCTAGCAGGGGCTGAAATCAGCAACATCATGAAGCCTAGTTTGCATGCTTGTGCTAGTCACCACAGAGACCACAAAAATACATGGCATACACCCCTGTAAAGATAGCATGGCATATTACAAAACACATGTAGGACTCAAGATCATAGGATGCACACATCAATCATGGCAAAAATGACAAAAGTGCATGTTCTGATAAGAATCTGAAACTAACATCACATAGCCCTCTTCTAACACCATTTCGGGCATCAATATGAGCTCAAATTAAAATGATGCAATGAGATGAAACGATGTACTCGTCGGGGCGAATAATACGGTATGCTACACGCCCAAATCGGAGCCACGAGTACAGAGTTATGGTGCGATGAAAATGCAACAAATAATCTGCAGAATAAATAACTTAGAGGATTTCGGGGGTCAACCGGATGGATCTAGGGTTCGTCGAGGGCGCCATGAACCGAGGCGCAGGCCGCCTCGGAGTTGGTGCCGGAGGAGGAGGTCGGGGCGCCGGCGGCGGCGGCGAGGAGACGACGGGCCTTGCGGCCGGGCGGCGCGAGGCGCGGCGGCGGGCGACGGCCGGGCGGGCGCGGCGAATCGCGGGCGGCGGCGGATTCTGAGGGCCCGGGCGGGCTCATGGCGGCGATGGTATGAGTCACGTGGCGGCCGCGGATTGGCCCGGGGCGGCGGGCGGACGCGTCCGGCTCCGCCCGGACGTGTCCGGCGGCGGTGAGAGGAGCGGGGCTAGGGTTAGGGGTGGAGTTGATCCGGAATTTCGGGGGAGGAGGTGTTTTTATAGGTAGGAGGAGTTAGGAAGCTCCAAATGAGGTGCGGTTTTCGCCCACACGATCGTGATCGAACGGCGATGGACATGGAAGTGACTTAGATGGGTTATTGGGCTGTTTTGAAGGGGTGTTGGGCTGCAACACACAAGAGGCCTTCGCGGTTACCCGGTTAACCGTTGGAGTATCAAACGACCTCCAAATGGCACGAAACTTGACAGGTGGTCTACTAGTGGTGTACCAAGGCCACTTGGCAAGCCTCGGTCCATTCCGAGAACGTTTAACACCCGCTCACGAAAGAGACAAGAGGGGTGCGCCGGTGCATGTAGGAGTGTCGGATTGCAAAACGGACAACGGGGAAAATGTTCGGAATCATGAGACGAACACGTATGCGAATGCGATGCACATGATGACATGATATGAAATGCATGACATGGACAAAATGCAAAACGAAAGACAAAAACCCAACCACGGAGGGAATGCCATAGCACATAGCCGAAAATGGCAAGAGTTGGAGTTACAAATATGGAAAGTTACATCCGGGGTGTTACAACACTCCACCACTACAAGAGGATCTCATCCTGAGATCTAGGACTGAAAGAACTCCGGATATTCGGAACGGAGGTGATCCTCGCTCCCTGTGTGGCTTCTCGGTCGGAATGGTGTGACCACTTCACTTTCAGGAATTTGATTGACTTGTTGCGAGTCTTGCGCTCGGTTTCTTCAAGAATAGCAACGGGGTGCTCATGATAAGAGAGATCTTCTTGGAGGTCAATTTCTTCGAAGTTGATAGTGCGTTCAGGAGTCTTGAAGCACTTGCGAAGCTGAGACACGTGAAACACATCGTGCACATTCGCGAAGTTGGGCGGAAGTTCAAGTTGATAGGCGAGATCACCTCTTTTGCCAATGATCTTGAAAGGACCCACGTATCTAGGGGCAAGCTTCCCTTTGATACCGGGTTTGACGAGTGCCTTTCATTGGAGAGACGCGGAGGTAGACATGGTCTCCGATTGCAAAAGCCACATCACGATGCTTGTCATCATAATAGCTCTTCCGGGCGCGATTGCGGCAGCTTTCAGATTCTCACGAATGACTTTGCACATTTCTTCGGCTTCTGTGATCAAGTCGTTGCCAAGAAGTTGGCGTTCACCTGTCTCGGACCAATTGAGAGGAGTACGACACTTTCTGCCATAGAGAATTTCGAATGGGGCCTTGCCCGAACTCGCTTGGAAGTTGTTGTTGTAGGAGAACTCGGCATATGGAAGACAATGTTCCCACTTCATACCGAAGGAAATGACACAAGCCACGAGCATATCTTCAAGGATTTGATTGACTCGCTCGACTTGGCCACTTGTTTGAGGATGGAAAGCATGTGCTTTGGAAACGAATGTTGGTACCCATGGCCTTCTGAAAGGAGTCCCAGAACTTAGAAGTGAAGATGCTTCCACGGTCTGAAGAGATCAATTGTGGAATGCCGTGCAAGGAGACAATTCTGGAGGTGTATAGCTCTGCCAACTGAGCTGTTGTGATAGATTCTTTGATAGGAAGAAAATGAGCCACTTTAGTAAGCTTCTCAATGACAACGAAGATAGCATCATTTCCACGCTTGGACTTAGGAAATCCAGTCACGAAGTCCATCTCGATATGATCAAACTTCCATTCTGGAATAGCAAGAGGTTTGAGGAGACCAGCTGGTCGTTGGTGTTCTCGCTTTCACCCTTCTCGCAGACATCACATTCATTCACGAATTGAGCAATTTCTCGCTTCATTCGAGTCCACCAATACGACTGCTTGAGGTCATGGTAGATCTTCGTACTTCCAGGATGAATGGATAGAAGGGAATTTTGTGCCTCGTCCATAATGACTTTTCTCAGATCGCCTTTTGGAACCACAATCCGGTCCTCGAAGAAAAGAGTATCTTTGTCATCAATGTGGAAGCACTTGTATTTGGAAATGCCCTTGTCGATACCACGTTTCACCTTTTTCACCATGGTATCCAGGAGTTGAGCCTCACGAATTTGGACTTCCAAAGTAGGAGAGACTATGAGGTTGGCAAGAAAACCTTGAGGAACAACTTGAAGATTCGGCTTGCGAAAAGCTTCACAGAGATCCGGTTGGAAGGGCTTGAGAATTAAACTGTTGCAAAGCCTTCCTGCTCAAAGCATATGCAATCACATTGGCCTTGCCCGGAGTATATTCAATACTTGGGTTGTACTCTTGAATCATTTCGACCCATCGAGTTTGCCTGAGGTTGAGGTTGGGTTGAGTGAAGATATACTTGAGACTCTTGTGATCGGTGAATATGTCCACTTTCCTTCCCAACAAGAGATGTCTCCATGTTATCAATGCATGGACAACTGCCGCCAACTCAAGATGCGTGAGTGGGGTAGTTCTTTTCGTTGGGCTTCAAATGACGAGAGGTATAGGCCAAAACTTTCTTCTCTTGCATTAACACAAAGACCGAGACCTTGAAGAGAAGCATCACGTAAAACTTGAATGGCTTGGATTCATCAGGAGGAGTTAAGACAGGAGCTGTGACGAGTTTCTTTTTGAGGGTGTTGAAAGCAACATCACACTCAGGAGACCAGACATACTTGACATGCTTCTGGAGGAGGTTGGAAAGAGGCTTTGCAATCTTAAAGAAGTTCTCAACGAATCATCGGCAATAGCTTGCAAGTCCAAGAAAACTGCGAAGCTGCTTGACATTCTGAGGAGGTTCCCAATTCACAACTGCAGACACCTTCTCGGGATTAACAGTGATGCCCTTGGCGGAGATGATATGACCAAGGTAAAGAACTTCATCAAGCCAAAATTCACATTTAGAAAACTTCACATAGAATTGATACTCTCTGAGCTTGTCGAGCACCAATCGCAAATGTTTGGCATGATCCTTCTTATTCTTGGAGAAGACCAAAATATCATCAAGATAGACCAAGATGAATTCATTGGTGTAGGGGTTGAAGATGAAGTTCATCATTCGAGAGAATGTTGGAGGAGCATTGACAAGGCCGAAAGACATGACAGTATATTCATAAGAACCAAAACTTGTTCTGAATGTTGTCCTGGGAATATCTTGTTCACGAATGCGAATTTGATGATAACCCATATGAAGGTCAAGCTTGGAGAACACTTTAGCACCTTTGAGTTGCTCGAAAAGCTCATTGATGTTGGGAAGTGGATACTTGTTCTTGATTGTCTTCTTATTCAATGGACGGTAATCGACGCAAAGTCGGTCCGTGCCATCCTTCTTCTGGACAAAAAGAACACCACAACCCCAAGGAGATGAACTCGGTCTGATCAGACCCAGACGCTCTTGTTCATCGAGCTGTTTCTTCAATTCCTTCAGCTCATTAGGTCCAAGCTTGTATGGACGCTTGCAAACGGGTTCCGTGCCAGGCTCAAGATCGATAACGAATTCGACTGGCCGGTGAGGAGGCATACCCGGGAGCTCTGCTGGAAAAACATCTTGATACTCACAAACGACTGGAATCTGAGAGATAGCATCCAACTCGCCCTTCTCATTGAGAGAAAACAACCGAATGGTTTCATCACGAAGCGGCATAGATGATCACATCCTCAGAAGAGTGTGTCAATTGAATTTCCCTGGCAGCACAATCAAGTAGAGCTTTGTGCTGAGAAAGCCAGTCCATCCCGAGAATTAGATCAATATCCGAGTCACCAAGGACAATTGGTTTAGCCAGAAATCTATAGTCTCCCATCTTGATACCGACATTCGGAACCAAAACTCTAGAAGTCATTTGCTTACCCGGGGACACAATCTTCAATGGAATAGGAATCTTTTCCGTCACAAACTCATGCTTGGCAACAAAAGGTCTCGAAATGAAAGAAAGCGATGCACCAGTATCAAATAAGACTTTTGCAGGAATATCATTAACTGAGAGATTACCCATTATCTCATCTAAAGAATCCTCTGCCTGAGCTGCATTCATCATGTTCACCTTTGCATGCTTTGGATTATGCTTGACCACTGCATTGCTTGAAGATCTCACAGGAGGAGGAGGCGGAAGGCGCCTTTGGTTGAAGCACTTGTTCGCGTAGTGACCTTTCTGCTGACATTTGTTGCAAGTCACCTCTGAGAGCGGACGGTGATAAGGAGCATTTGACCTTGGAGCTTGAGAATTAGACTTGTTACGATAGCTTTGGGTTGGGTGGGTGGGAAGATCCACGACCACCTGAGTTCTTCTCACGATAAGGCCGACGGAGCGGAGGAGGGGAGGCAACTGTAACTTCATTGCTTAGCTGCCACTTGAGAGGAAGAAGAAGACTGAACTGCATCCCTGATTCTCTTCTTAGAAGCCTCACATTTGAGCTGGGCAGCTTCTTGCTTCGGTGCCATGTTGTAGAATTCATCATACTTTTTCGGCTCAAAAAGCACGAGAGCTAATTGCAGATCTTCTCTGGGACCACCTCTGAATTGATAGATCATACTCTTTTCATCAGGGACGTCTTGCTTAGCGAAGCGAGCGAGTTTCGAACTGGATATTGTATTGATACACGTACATGCCGCCTTGCTTGAGATTGCGGAACTCCTCACGCTTGCTCTCAACAACACTTTGCGGAATGTGGTGAGCTTTGAAGTCTCGGCGGAACTCATCCTGTAATTACACGACCTCCTTTGGAATCTTTGTATTCTTTGATACCACTCGGCAGCTTGGTCCTTGAGTTGAAGCGAAGCAAACTTGACAAAGTCCTCGTGTCCGACATTGCTACATTCAAAATGTTTGTAGATGTCCACAAGCCAATCGTCACGCTCGTGGCCTCGGCACGCGAAGCTGAAAGACTTCGCTGATTAGTGAGGAACTGATTGAGGGTAGCAAAGTGCGGTTGATTGTTGCCTTGGCCTTGATTTCCTTGGTTGCCTTGCCCTTTGGGTGCACGCTCTTGCAAGAGTTGCAAAATCATCTGAGCATTTGCGTTGGTGGCTGCCATGATAGCTTGCCATGCCTCCGGAGGCGGAGGTGGAGGCGGAGGGTTCGACTGACTCCCATCATTTCGTTCCGGATTCAGATGCGTTGGCGGAGCCATCCTGAAGAGGGTGACATCCGTTAGCATCTTGATAGACAGATAGACAAGTTGAATCAACGGATAGAAATTGCAACATATAGTCTTCACAAAAAACATTCGAACAAGGATGAACGAATGAATTCCAAAGCTAACATCACACGTCCATTAAGGTGAGAAGCCACTTGATTAAGGGTTGATGAAAAAAAATAACAAGGTACGACTGGAACAAATAAGTGGTAAGGATTACCCAATCACAAACCAAATATCTGCGGGAGGAAATGCTAAGAGGTACTTGAATCCCACCTATAAACTCCCGAAACTTTCTGGTTATGCAATCTGGTGTTGGGGATACAGGGGACACAAAATATATCACCCAAACTAACAATACCTAGATCCATTGTATCCATCCGTCAACACATAACCAAGAAACCTTCGAAATCGTGGTACCTCGACCTTGAAAAGCATCCGTTATACGATTCATGGCAATACTCCCGAGCTCGCCCCAAAGATCTTTGGGTTATCGGGTTATCTCACCAACAACTGTACAAAAGAGATTTTCGATGTCGGCAAAGCTCGGGTATTCCAGAATCGCAACGATAAAATTGTGGCGACAACACCTCGGAGCTCAACTCCCGGGACACTGCCACAACCCCTAAATGTCGGGAGGCACCAAGAACAATGTTCTCGTCACAAAACCATCGGAACGATTCCAAGATACCAGCGTGATCCTAAAAAAATTTAGTGAAATTTGAGGAGAGGAGAGTCAAAACTTCTACGTCGAGAGACCTCACCAGAAGCGATTTAAGGGACCGGGAGTAAAAAGAATCCTACTCTCCGATATATATAATCCTAAGACTCAAAACATTTTTGTTCTAGACTCAACAACGCCAAAGAAACAATCAAGCGAGGGCTCCTAAGTCGGGATGGCTCGATTACCAACTTGTAACTCCCTCGATGCGGCTATATCTCCCATGTGTCAAGCACGACTTAGAGGCATAACCGCATTGAAAGCAATGTCGCAAGTGAGGTAATCTTCACACAACCCATGTAATACATAAGGGAAAGAAATACATAGTTGGCTTACAGTCGCCACTTCACACAATACATAAATAAACATCCATCATCCATATTACACTCAAGGTCCGACTACGGAACCAAAATAAAAGAACACTACCCCAAATGCTACACAGATCCCCGATCGTCCCAACTGGGCTCCACTACTGATCATCAGGAAAAGACACATAGTAACGACCATGTTCCTCATCGAACTCCCACTTGAGCTCGGTTGCGTCACCTGCACTGGCATCGTCGGCACCTGCAACTGTTTTTGGTAGAATCTGTGAGTCACGGGGACTCAGCAATCTCACACCCACGAGATCAAGACTATTTAAGCTTATAGGAAGGACAGAGTTGTGAGGTGGAGCTGCAGCAAGCGACTAGCATATATGGTGGCTACATTCGCAAAAGAGAGCGAGAAGAGAAGCAAGGCACGGTCGTGAAGCTAGTAGCGATCAAGAGGTGATCCTGAAACTACTTACGTCAAATGTCGGGGAGGCTGATCGGACCCACGAACACCTATGGGACCGGCGGACCGGGTCCCTTTTGGTTCGGAGGGGGGCGGAGATCGCACGAAGAGCGGGTCGAGGCGAAGCACACGAGCAGTTTTACCCAGCTTCGGAGCTCTACGGAGAGATAATACTCCTACTGCTGCTTGTCTGGTTGTATTGTGTTCTTGCTAGGGAGCGATGAGAGCTACAAGACCTACCGTGAGAGTGTTCCCTGGTTACGCTGGAATCGAACCCCCTCTACATTGCGCATGGGCCTCCTTTTATATGCTCAAGGGGTCTCCGACAGGTGGGCCTCCTTCTTGCCGACCCTGGAGACCCAAGCAATCCCTCCGGCAAGCGGCTCCCCTCTCTCAACGCGGGGCATGAAGAAGTGGCGGAAGAGGGCTACGTTTGGGTGGATCCCGACAAAGTTTTCGCAAAGGTGTCGCGAAAACTGCCATGTCGAGAGACGGCGTTGGGGGTGAAATCAAGGAAGGCGGAACCGTGGAAGTGTTCATAATGTCGCGGAAAGAATTCAGAAAAAGGCGGGCGAGCCGCAATAGAAGAAAAGCGCAAAAGAAAGGTACCCGATTGGGGCTAGTTCGAAGCGGTGGCGGGGAGTACCTTCGTGCTTGGCGGATCGCCTGGCGTCTCCGTCGACGAGAAGAGGTAGAAGCCCTCCCTCAGCTCGCTGCGTCGAGCTGGGGAGAAAGATGGCCCGCTCCTTTCGCGGCCAGCGAGCGCTGCGCCTCGACCGACTTCACGCCCTTCCCTTGTCGGCTTTTCGGAGCCATGGCGAGGCGGTGGAGAAGACGGCGGCGTTGATGGCGCTAATGGCGAAAAAGGCGGGCGCTGCTCTCTTCGCACTGAGAAGAAGGGGGCGGCGGTGGTTTCGAGCGAGATAGCAATGGCGAGGTGGGCGACCTGCCCTGTTTCCCCTGTTTATAAGGAGGGAGAGAGGCGGACGTTCCTTTTCTAATAAAGAAACCCCCCCGATCTCTCCCACGGCGCCACGTTGGCGCATGCCGTTCGTGAAGTAGTGGAGTCAAACAGATTCTGGCGTGATCAAGGCCGTGTGTGACCGTGCACTGTTTGGGCCTGGCCCAACAGCGCTTCGGCACCGTGTCTTGACCCGGGCAGGGGCTCTGTCGGTGTACTAGAGTAGGGGTACCCTAGTATCCCGAACTTCGTGCCTGGCGATTACAGCCCCCAGCGGCAAGGCTTGCACTGGTCACCGCCAAGTTCCTCCGTGGTTCCTTTGGAGCCATTCAAGAACAAAGTATTTAACCAAGAAGACAAGGCCCGGCAAGAGGAGCTTGCCGGGAAGGAATACTCAAGGCACTTGAAGACAAGACCCGGCAAGAGGAGCTTGCCGGGAAGGCCTCGAGAGCGACAAGCCTCCGGGCGACAAGGATTCAGCCCGTGACAAGGCACTTGCCATGGCGAGCAACTCTCTTCACCTCGCTCCAGCTCATCTACCAGCGATGTCGGCATGGGACCATTCCATGCAGCGCATGTCAGAAGGTTGTGCAGCCGGCGGGGAGCAGCGATAAGCGGCGGCCGACAAGCTTGCCATCGTGGCGAGCGGTGGCGCTCTGACAGTCCCTGTTGCCTTTGTTTAGGTGACGAGACGGGCATTTAATGCTTTTGTCCCTTGCCGTCGGGGTTAGGTGAAGTACAATGTACACTTTGTTCAAGTAGGTGTACCAACTACTTTGTTTTCCATTTGTACCCTCATCTCGTTGCCACTGCCGGAGACCCTTGAAGCATATAAAAAGGAGGCCCATGCACTTAGCGTGGGGGGTTCGAATCCAACATAACCAGAGAACACTCTCATGCTAGGTCTTGTAGCTCTCATCGCTCCCTAGCAAGAACACAATACAACCAGACAAGCAGCAGTAGGAGTATTATCTCTCCGGAGAGCTCCGAAGATGGGTAAAACTGCTCGTGTGCTTCGCCTCGACCCGCTCTTCGTGCGATCTCCGCCCCCCTCCGAACCCTAAAGATGTCGGGGAGGCTGATCGGACCCACGAACACCTATGGGGCGGTGGACCGGGCCTTTGGTTGGGAGGCGGAGATCGCCTGAGGCGGATCGGCGAAGCACGAGGCAGTTCTGATCTTGAGGCTCTCGAGCTGCAGAGCCTCAGCGCTGCAAGCCTAAATGACGTTACGATCGAATCTACTGAGACCTGCCTTGACAAGCAGGCTTGCAGATGTCGAGGCAAGGGAAGGGCTCCACGTGAGCTGACCATGGCTTACGCAGTGCCAGCGGGTCTGCAGTCGAAAAACCTATCTGAGGAGAGCTCCGCACCAAATGGGAGGAGTGGAGAGCCAATTGGTGTTGGATCGTTGAGGAGAACCCGCAGCCCTTCAATGCCATGCGCCAAGCCCCAATAGTGCGCGGCAACGATTGGAGCAACTTGGCGCTGGAAGATGCTAGGTTAAAGATTGCTGTGACCCGGATCTTGCGCCTCAGGCTTGCCGGACTCACTGTAGGCGCAGTTGGCGCAGATTTCCTTCGCCAGACGCCATCCCTTGCGGGAGAGGAGGAGACCTGCTTGGGAGTTCCAAAATCGGCCCGGACATCATGAGGCTGCGCCGGGTCTCAATTGGAATTTCACTGTCTTGGAGTTGGATGCGATGCTGCTAGAGCTGTTCAAGAATGACCCCGATCACCCCGAAAGTGGTTTAGGTTCTTGAGGGGGTCGTCCCATTGTGCAACAACTCTTCGCTCGACCGCATCCGTGCAATGATGCCGTTGTGCGATTCGCATGGGATCGTTCAACCTGGCAAGAACCTTCCGGCGACATCGTGCGGCGGTTCTTGACAACTTGGAAGAAGTGCCAATCCGCCCAAACGAAGAAGAAGCTCACCCGCGACACCACCGGCGAAGAGATGGTGCGCATTGCCACAAGGTTGGAGGAGGCGGCGGCATTCTTTGCCGGCCGTCTTTGGGTACACCGTGGAGGAGGCAGATCAGCAGAGGCGGCAAGCCTTGCCGAGCGAAGGGAGTTCACCGGTGAGGAAGAGCTTGCGAACCCGAGGCCGAGTCGGCGAACCAGCCGAGGGCGCTTCTTCCCCACCATCCAGCGGCTTGCCGCAAATGGAGCCCGGCTCGCCAAGAAGCGTCTCCATAAGGCGGAGGCCGAGACGAAGCGGCGGCGAGCAGGCCCACAGCGCTGCCTGGCAGCAGCGCTCTACATGACAAGCGATGTTGCCTGGAAGCACCCACACTGCTGCGACAAGCTGGCGGGATCCTCCCGAGCCACCGCCGACGCCCGCCAAGCGGCCAAGAGCCCACTCCTCCGCCTCGTCGCACTGGAGGCGAGCCGGAGTTTGATCTCTCCGCACTAAGCTCCGATGAGGAAGAAGAGTAAGCTTCAATATTGTGCTTGTATTTCTTCAATTTTGTTTCTTCATCTTGAATCTGATTTGCTTCGTTCTGAACTCTTTCCTTTTCGTGACGCCGCCCAGAGCGTCGAAGAGAGTTAGACCCCGGTGGTCGTCGTTGAGGACGATCCACCCGTGGCAAAAGGAGGCGTGTCTGAGACCCCCTTGCCGGACCCGGCAACCCTTCCTCAGAGCAGCCCCCAGCACAGCCCCCAGAGTAAGTATGCGGTTTTCTCCTTACTGTTAGGTGTGCATGGGTGCTCCTTCTTCATTGATATCGATTGTTGGTTTGTGTAGGAGCAGAGCAGCCTCATCGGGGAGGGCGGAGGCCGCCCCAAAATTCTATCTGCCGACTACGCCGCCAAGGAGGATTCTCCGGCAAGGAGCGTCCTCGGCAAGGAGGCTACTCCGCAAGGGACAGCACAGTGATCCTCCGATTGGTCGAGACCATGGCTGCAGATCCCATTGCGGAGTAATCCTCTTCTTGAAAATTTCCCTTGGGTTTGTTTTCTTCTGCTTTTCTTTGAATATTCGCTTGACTTTCTTCATTAAATCCGCCACAGAGCCGATGGAGACCGAGGTCGCCGGCGAGGAGGCGCAACACCGACGGCTTGTTGCCGTGGAAGAAGAAGAAGCCGGCCAGCGAGCACGGCGAAGAGGCCACCGAGGCTGCCGCCGCAGAGCCGGGCGAGGGTGCAGCGATCGCAGCCTGACGGCCCCGAGGTCAGCCAGCGCTTCACCGATTGCCGATCCCTCGCCCGCTGCCGCAGTCCGGAGTCCGGAGGAGCCTCAGCCAGGCGCCTACTTGAAGGCCGGGCGACGGCGTCTTCATCAAGCTCCCATGGGAGTCGAGCTCGAGGCACCGGTCGAAGGAGAGACCTTGACAGAGAGCTGCTTCGCCTCCGCTGGCCGACGCCGTGGACGCGCCAAGCAGCAGCATCGGCGAGTCTGAGGAGGAGCAGCTGCTGAAGAAGCTGCTGTCGCTCTACCGCGCCCGACAAGCCAAGTTGGAGTCCCGGGAAGCACTTGTCGCGAGGGCGGGAGCAGACATGGAGAAGCGCGCAGAGGAGCTCCGGGGCCGCAACCAGGAAGCTCTCCGGTCCTTGGCGGAGGAGCGGGAGCAACTCGCCGAGGAGCGCACGGCCTTCATCCTCGAGAAGGCCGCAGCTGAGGAGGAAGGAGCGGCTGCTTGCCGCCGAGAAGCTGTCCGCGAGGAAAGCGAGCTGGCGCAGCGGAAGGTCAACCTGGACAGCCACGAGGAAGATCTTGTCGCTGGCGAGAGTCACTTGGCGGGGCTCTTAAGGAAGCGAAGGATCTTTGCCGCAGCCGCCGAGGCCGCCAAGAAAGAGTTGGAGACGAAGGTGACGCAGCCGGAGGCCAGTCTCCGGAAGAGCGGCGAGGAGCTTGCCGCACTCAAGCACGAAGCCTTGAGAAGGGCGCTACACTCTTGGCGAGCTGCAGGGCCGTCGCCGATAGGGAGCAAGGAGCTCGGCGCCTCCAAGGATTCCAAGGCAGATCTTGAGCTGAAGCTGGCCACTCGATCACGTGTTGGGCCGGCGCCAAGGAGCGGGAGGTGGGCCTGTTGGAGAAGATCAAGGCCAACGAGGAGCTGGCGAATGTTGTTGCCACCAGGCGCCTTGAGGGAGAGTGTGGAGCCTTTGGACCAAAGGTCTCGTGGATATCTGCCGCCGCCATCCACAACGAGTTGATGGAGGCCGGGATGGTGGATCTTGGATACTCCTCAGGCGAGCACCTTCAACCCAGCGCCAAGCTTAGCTTATTCTTCAAGGGCGTGGTGACGGGTCTCCAGCGACTCCGGGAAGAGATCCCAAAGCAGCTGGCCGAGGAATCGCGCCAGATCTGTGCAGGAGCCCTCCAGAAGGTGTTGATGAAGGTGGCCTTCCGCAATCCGAGGCCTCAACCTCAGCAGCGTCCTCGGATCCTTGCCGCCCGAATGCCGGCGTGGGCGCTCAAAGCCCTTATCGCACCCATTGTGGACAAGGTGGGCAAGATCAAGCGGATTGATGGCGACCGGCGTAGACTAGGCCGCCAATTTTATCTTTCCCTTGTCATTCTTGATCATGTTTAGAACAATTTATTAGATCTGCGACAAGCTATTTTGTAATATAACTCTATCTTAGGCGATGATTGCAATGTTATTTCCTTTACTTGATTCCTTCCTTTGTACGTTTTTGCCCTACGCTTTTAGGGAACTTGCCGCTGCAGGCACCTTTGCCTTGGCGCTGAGTGCGGAACGTCGGCAAGCTTCTTTGGCGGTGCCGCCTCGACAAGCAACCTTGTCGCGACTAGCTGCAGCTCACTTAAGTTGTTGAGCGGACTCGAAACAAAGTAAGGGCGCGACTAGCCGCGAGTTGGTTCCTCTGCGCATAGGTTTTCCATACAAAGTACTATCGTTCGAGTAAGATAACTTAAAAAATTTAAAACTGTTTGCTCAAACTTGGGCAACTTAGCTTTTCTGTCGTTTGCTTCCCGATAAGGCGAAACTTCCTTGAGCGACGCTTGGTCCATAGTATTATCTTCTCCTTCCCCCCTGGTTAACTTGTGCGCGAGGGAACCTTCCTTTCTTTGAGAAAATAGAAAGAAGAGAAAATAAAGTTATGGAGCCCAGCGGCTCGATATTGCTTACTGGGCGTGGGTGCTGCACAAAGTGTTAGCCAAAACATGCAATAAAATGATGAAAGCATGAATTTGACAAGTTGTGTGCAACATATGAGCTTTACTGATGCAGGGTGCGCTCGCTTTGTACAAAGGATTACATGCAACAGCGGCAAGACTTGTACAAAGGGTGGTCGCCGGAACAGGTTCCGGCAACCGCGCCCTACGGGTAAAACTTACAAAGATGTTCAATGTTCCAGGAGTTGCTCACCGGAATTCCATCTTCGGTCTCAAGGCGGACAGCGCCCGAGCCTAGTGATTTCGTTTCACCCGATAAGGGCCTTCCCACTTCGGCGTCAACTTGTTTGAATTCTTGGCGGACTGAACGCGCCGAAGAACAAGGTCGCCTTCCTCGAGACTTCTGGCTTTGACTTTGCGGCTATGGTAGCGGCACAAAGCCTGCTGGTACCGAGCAGCTCGTACAGCAGCCTGAAGACGATCCTCCTCAAGGAGCAGCGCGTCATCTTGTCGCAACTGCTCTTGCTCAAGCTCATCATAAGCGAGCACTCGAGGTGATACGTACGAGTTCCGTGGGGAGAACCGCCTCTGCTCCATAGACTAGAGCGAAAGGTGTGCGGCGGTGGCTCGATTTGGCGTCATCCTGATCGACCAAAGAACCACCGGCAGCTCCTCAATCCAGCTTTCTTCCGCACTTGTGCAGCCTGTCGAAAGTTACGGTCTTGAGCCGCGCAACGCCTTCAAGCATTGCCCTCTCGCTTGTTGTTGCTTCTCGGATGAGCAACAGAAGCGAAGCAGACCTTGGCGCCAAGATCTTGGACGTACTGCATGAAGGTGCGGCTTGTGAACTGTGAGCCGTTGTCGGTGATGATCCTGTTAGGGATTCCGAAACGACAAACAATCGACCTGAAGAACTTGATCACGACCGTGATGTCACCTTCCTCACTGCTTCCACTTCCGCCACTTTGTGAACTTGTCGATTACAACGTACAAGTACTCAAAGCCCCGACAACTTCGGGGAAGGGGCCAAGGATGTCGAGCCCCAGACCGAAAATGGCGAGGATAAAGGGATGCGTCTGGAGAGCTTGAGGTGGCTGGTGTATCTGTTTGAAATGGAACTGGCACGCTTCACACTTGGTTACTTATGCGATTTGCATCACGGAGGGCGGTCGGCCAAAAGAAACCTTGCGGAGCAGCTTTGCGGCAAGTGCTCTGGCGCCAATGTGGTGACCACATATGCCTCCATGTATCTCTACCAACAGCTTTTGTCCGTCTTCCGATGAATACACTTCAATTTCACCCGTTGAGTCTCCTTACATGCAGTGTCTTGTCGACAAACTGGTACATACTTGGTATCGGGCTACTCTTTCCGCTTCTTCTTGCTCTTCGGGAAGTTCTCATGTCTCAAGGAAATGGACAATCTGTTGCGCCCATCTTTGGAGCTTGCGGCTCGACAACAAGGACTAAAGGCACATCTGCTGCTGCGGGAACATCAGCTTCCACGGCAAGAACCTGCGGCTCAACCGGAGCTTGACGTTCCCCGGCAAGCTTGCCGGAGCAAAACTTGTCGGGAGCGTCTGCTTCAACGAAACAAACCCTGGGGCTTGTCGAAGCAGACTGCCCCTCAGCTCTGTTGGTGTCGATCTTGGGGACCTTCTTAGTGGCGGCTTCGGGAAGCTCTGCCGAAAAGTAGTCACCAGAGATCAACTTCCTCTTCTTGTTTTGTCCAGTTGATGGTGTTACGGTTGGTTGAGTTAGCTTGAGCACAAAAATCCCTGGTTCCACAGGCAACTTAAGTGTAGCGCACTTTGACAGGCCATCAGCAATATCATTCTGAGCTCTTGGAACATGTTCCATTTGTAGGCCGTCAAAGTGTTCTTCTAGCTTTCTCACTTCATCAACGTAGGCTTCCATCAATGGACTACGATAATCTTTGTTCACTTGGCGGACGACAAGTTGTGAGTCACCGACAATGAGCTTCTTGATCCCAAGGTCTACCGCGATCCTCGAGACCGGCAAGCAAACCTTCATACTCTGCGGTATTGTTTGTTGCTTGCTCCTTGGGAAAGTGCATACGGACTACGTACTTGAGGTGCTCTCCGGTGGGTGCGACAAGCAAGACGCCGCACCGGCGCCTTTGCAGCGAGAAGGCACCATCAAAGTACATCAGCCACTCTTTGCTTGTTTCCTTGACGGGATGCTCGTTTACGAGTTTCTTCATCCGGTGTTGGCGTCCATTCTGCTATGAATTCTGCCAATGCTCGCTTTGGATAGTTGAAGTGCTCTCAAACTTGAGGCCAAAGCTTGACAGTTCCAGTGCCCACTCGACAATCCTGCCTGTTGCCTCTGGATTCTGCAGTATTCTCTTTAGCGGAAAGCGAGTGACAACTGTGATCTCATGTGCCTGAAAGTAATGGCGCAACTTTCTCGAGGCCATGAGAAGGCCGAATAGCAATTTCTGCACACCAGAGTACCTTGATCTAGCCCCGTGCAGAAGGGAACTGACAAAGTAAACTGGGCGCTGCACCATCCTTTTCTGCATCTGCTCATGCGTCTGCGTAGATCCGTCCTTGTCAGGACCAGAGCTTGTCGGTGAAGTGCCTTGCTTGTCGCTGGATGTGTCTGTCGTGGTTGCTAGCTCATCATCCGCCTCCCTCTCCGCTACTAACGCAGCACTAACCACTTGATTGGTCGCCGCTATATATAGCAGCAACTTCTCTTGTGGCTTAGGTGCGACAAGTGTTGGAGTGGAGGATGTATTTCTTCAAGTCTGCAGCGCTGCCTCGCTTCCGAGTCCATTGCATCGGACCTGCCTTTTTCAAGATTTTGAAAATGGCGGTATGCGCCAGCAGATCTTGAGATAAACCTGTTGAGAGCAGCTACGCAACCGGCAAGTCTTCGTACATCCTTGACGCGCTTTGGTGCTTCAATCTGCTCAATGGCCTTGATCTTGTCGGGATTGGCTTCAATTCCCCGCTGAGACATGAAGAACCCGAGAAGCTTGCCGGGAGGGACTCCAAACACGCACTTCTCGGGGTTGAGCTTGAGGTTGATCTTGCGCAGATTTGCAAAGGTCTCATCCAAATCTTGAACCAGAGTTGCTTTGTCCTTGCTCTTGACCACTATGTCATCCATGTAGGCTTCCACATTTCTGTGCATTTGCGGCTCAAAAGCATCATGAACTACCCTTGCAAACGTTGAACCAGCATTCTTTAACCCGAAGGGCATCCGTACAAAACAGTATGTGCCACATGGGGTGATGAATGCGGTCTTCTCCTTGTCTTCTTCTGCCATGAAGATCTGATGATATCCTGAATATGCATCAAGAAACGAAAGCAAATCACACCCAGTCGTGGAGTCAACAATCTGGTCGATGCGCGGCAAGGGAAATGGATCTTTGGGACAAGCTTTATTGACATCGGTGAAGTCGATACAAAGCCTCCATTTCCCGTTAGCCTTGCGCACGACTACAGGATTGTCCAACCATGTAGGATGGAGCACTCCTCTGACAAGGCCTGCTGCTTCCAGTTTCTTGATTTCTTCCGCGATGAACTCTTGGCGCTCCACTGCTTGCTTCCTGACTTTCTGTTTGACGGGCCGCGCATGAGGACAAACGGCAAGACGGTGCTCAATTACTTTCACAGGAACACCGGGATGTCGACGGTTGCCATGCAAACACGCCGACGTTAGCCCGCAGGAAAGCAACGAGCGCGCCTTCCTATTTAGGGTCGAGAGAGGCAGCGATGGTGAAGGTACCACCGATGGCGTCCTCCTTGGCGGACATCTTCTTGGTCTTTGGCGGAGCTGCCATCGCCGTCTTCTTGCACTTGCTGGTGGAGCTCGATGGTGCGTCCTCGACGGTAGCGCAAACTCGAAGAGGTGCGCTTGCCGGAGTGGGCATCAGAGCTCTTGCCGGACTTGGTCTTCTTCCCCCCGGGAGCTTCAGCGGCATGTGGCTTGCAATCTGTCGCGGCTGCTGCTTCCCAGTAGATCTTGTCAGCGCAGATAAGAGCATCCTTCTTGGCGCCATGGACAGAGATGATGCTTATCGGGCCTGGCATCTTGAATAAGTTGTATGCATAATGAGAGGCTGCCATGAACTTAGCGAGTGCTGGACGGCCAAGTATCCCATTGTAAGGTAATGGGAAATCAGCGACGTCGAATGTGACCCTCTCAGTCCTAAAGTTCAGTTCGCTGCCAAATGTTACCGGCAACGTGATCTTCCCCTTCGGCTTGCTCCTTCCCGGATTGATTCCTTGGAATGTGCCAGTCTCTTCGAGCTCGCTGTCAGGGATCTGAAGCTTCTGGAACACCGCGGAGGAGATCAGGGTTTAAGCCGGCCCGCCGTCAACTAGCATCTTGGTGACCTTGAGGTTGCGGATACTTGGTGAGACCAACATCGGCAAGCACCCGACCGCAGTTATGCGATCGTGGTGGTCCTCAATATCAAAGATGATAGGCGTCTTTGGACCACTTCGTAGGCTTGCGTGATTCTACGGATGGTTCCGCTGCATTGACCTCCCGCATCCACCGCTTGAGTTGGCGGTGGGAAGTATGCAGGAAGCACCTCCGTCAACGCAGAGGACCTCTGTAGCTTTACGAAACTCCTGCTCATCGGTCTCGCTGTCTTCCATGTCTTCATCGTCGCCGTCATCTTCATCCTTGTCGCGGCAGCGGGGAGGTCTGTCTCCTTGCCGCTGCTTGGCCTTGCCATGGCGCCCTCCCGGCCGGGCGTTTCTTCTTGGCTCCTCCGGCACCTCCACAGGCCTTCTCCTTGTCGCGTCGCTCGTATTCAGCTTTCTGTTGCTCGACAAGCTGCTCTACCTTCTTGCAGCTCTGGAGGTCATGGCCCTTGGTGCGGTGGATCTTGCAGTACTGCTTGCCGGAGCCGTCCTGCTTGTCGGCGGCCGCCACAGGCTGGTGGTTGGCGCCAGCAACCTCCTCCTTGCCGGAGCTACCAGCCTTGGCGTTCTTGTCGCCACCTCCGTTGCCGGACTGCTCGACGACTAGCACGTCTCTGCCTTTCTTTTTCCTGTTGCCCCGCCGCTGGCTCTTCTTTGCCGGGGCGGTCTCCTCACTGTCAGATCCTCCTGGCGGTATTCTCTCCGGGAGTCTCCTCCCCTCCTCACGCGGCGCACTTGTCGGCCAGTATGATAGCTCACTGACGTCTCGATCTTGCACATCGCCATCTCCTCCCGCATCCTGCGGTTCCGCGACGCTCGATGGAACGCGCTGATCACCGCGGGGTGGACATCTGAGATGTTGTCTTACACGGCTGAATCTTCGAATATACTTGCGTTAGGGCTCTCCTTCCTTACAGGCGGCGGATGAAGGTCGCTTTCTTGGCCATGGGGTTTGTGGCCTCCTGTAAAGGCGCCGACAAACTGATGGCATAGATCTGCCCAAGAAGATATGGAGTTGTCCGACAAGTGCATGAGCCAGGACCTGACGTTGGGCTCGAGCACCAGCGGGAAGTAGTTGGCAAGGATCTTGTCGTCTCGCCCCCCGGCAGCCTGCACCGCGATGGTGTAGATGCTGAGGAACTCTGACGGATGCGTCTTGCCATCGTACTTCTCGGGTACGTCTGGTTTGAAGTTTTTCTTGCTGGGCCACTGGACTTGCCGCAGCTCACGAGTGAACGCAGGGCAACCTACCGCGTACGGCAAGTCGCCTGGTTCCTCTGGCGCGTGCATGTCAACAGAGGGCCCGGCGCGCTTGTCGGATTGACGTCGCGCTTCTCTTCGGCGCTCGATGCGAGTTCGAGCGTCCTCTTGCTGTCGATCGTGTAGCACTTGGCGCTGATCACGATGAGCTCGTGGATCTGATGACGCAGTGGAGTCGCTGTCGAGGTGGATCCGGCGAGTCGGTGATCTTGGCCTTCGGGGTGGAGAGTGCATTGTGGTTGCACCCCCACCGGTCTCGTCGCCATCGGCTCGCGTTTTGCGTTCCTGCCGCGGCAGCGACGCACTCGGTTGCATGGAGCGTCGCCGTTAAGCGGCCGATGAGACTTCAGTATGGTGGCCCTCCACCGTCGACCTTGTCGGCCGTTGGAGGGTAATGTCGAGGAGCGATTGAGCTGTCGCGAGCTTCTGCTGGAGTAGTGGGTGGCGATGGTGAGCGGTGCGAGGAGAGGATATGCTCGGACTTCTAACTATGTTAGAAGGAGCAGCATCCGTCCGGCGACCGTACCTCGCTTCGTGCCGGTGTGTTGGCGTGCACGCTGGTCTTGAGGGCCTCGAGATCCTCCGGCTCGGTCTTGATCCAACGGCGTATGGTATTGTGAATACCATGACGCTGTTGGTCCCGCTGCTCCTGAGATGGGCGCGGGACATGTACGGACGCTGAGGTTTGCGCGGCCCTGTCCTTGGACTTGGCAGCGTCACGAACTCCTTCGCCGGCGCCCGTTCTTCCGCCAGCGTCTGCTCCACCACCCGTTTGCTCCGGTGATGGTGGGTTCGACGCGGACGGCTCCGCTGCCGCCGAAGCCTTGTTCTTCGGTGGCATGTTGATGAAGATGTTGAAGGTGATGAAGATGTTGCTCGTGTGAACGCCGGATCAGGTTCACACAGCCTCGACGCCCCCTACCTGGCGTGCCAAAGATGTCGGGGAGGCTGATCGGACCCACGAACACCTATGGGCCGGCGGACCAGGCCCCTTTTGGTTCGGAGGGGGCGGAGATCGCACGAAGAGCGGATCGAGGCGAAGCACACGAGCAGTTTACCCAGCTTCGGAGCTCTCCGGAGAGATAATACTCCTACTGCTACTTGTCTGATTGTATTGTGTTCTTGCTAGGGAGCGATGAGAGCTACAAGACCTAGCGTGAGAGTGTTCCCTGGTTACGTTGGAATCGAACCCTCTCTACGTTGCGCATGGGCCTCCTTTTATATGCTCAAGGGGTCTCCGACATGTGGCAACGTAGATGAGGGTAGAAATGGAAAAACAGTAGTTGGTACACCTACTTGTACGAAGGTACGATGTACTCTACCTAACCCCGACGGCAAGGGACAAAAGCATTAAATGCCCGTCCACATGCGCCTAACAAAGGCAACAGGTACCGTCAGGAGCGCCACCGTTCGCCACGATGGCAAGCTTGTCAGCGCCGCTTATCGTTGCTCCCCGCTGGCTGCACAGCCTCTTGACACGCGCGCATGGAATGGTCCCATGGCGACACGTTGGTGGATGAGCTGGAGCGGAGATGAAGAGAGGTTGCCTGCCGCGGCAAGTGCCTTGCCGCAGCTGAATCCTTATCGCGTCAGGAGGCTTGTCGCTCTCCGAGCCTTCCCGGCAAGCTCCTCTTGCCGGGGTCTTGTCTCCTGCGTGCCTTGACTGAACCTTCCCGGCAAGCTCCTCTTGTCGGGGCCTTGTCTTCTTGGTAAAATACTTTGTTCTTGAATTGCTCCATAGGAACCACGGAGGATCTTGGCGGTCACCCGGTAAGCCTTGCCGCGGAGGGCTGCAACTGCCCGTGCACGAGTTCGGGATACTAGGGTACCCCTACTCTAGTACACCGACATCAAACATAACTCCAACACCGTGTTCACTTCCCGGACTCCGCCGAGAAGAGACCATCATGTTTACACACGCGGTTGATGTATTTTAAATAAGGTCAACTTCGGGTTTTCTACAACCGGACATTAACAAATTCCAATCTGCCTCATAACCGCGGGCACGGCTTTCGAAAGATAATACCCTGCAGGGGTGTCCCAACTTAGCCCATTATAAGCTCTCATGGTCAACGAATGATATTCCTTCTCCCGGGAAGACCCGATCAGTCTCGGAATCCCGGTTCACAAGACATTTCGACAATGGTAAAACAAGACCAGCAAAGCCGCCCGATTGTGCCGACAAATCCCGATAGGAGCTGCACATATCTCGTTCTCGAGGCACATCCGGATGAGCAGACGCACGACAACCGAGGATACCCCAAGTTGCCTCGAGGCACCGCAAGTGGCTCTAGTTTGGACCAACACTCGAGAGGAGCATTGGCGGGGGGTTAAATAAAGATGACCCTCGGGCTCATGAAACCCGGGTGAAAAGGCTTAGGTGGCAAATGGTAAAACCAAAGTTGGGCCTTCTTTGGAGGAGTCTTATTCAAGGTGAACTGTCAAGGGGTCCCATAAATCACCCAACCGTAAGGAACGCATAAAATCAAGGAACATAACACGGTATGACGGAAACTAGGGTGGCAAGAGTGGAACAAAACACCGGGCATAAGGCCGAGCCTTCCACCCTTTACCAAGTATATAGATGCATTAATTAAATAAGAGATATTGTGATATCCCAAAATATCCATGTTCCAACAAGGAACAAACTTCATCTTCACCAACAACTAGCAACGCTATAAGAGGGGAAATTTGAAACAAAGCGGTAACATAGCCAATCAACGGTTTGCTAGGAAAGGATGGTTAGAGGTTTGACATGGAAATATGGGTGGCATGATATAGCAAGTGGTAGGTAACGTAGCATAGGCATAGCAAAAGAACGAGCATCTAGCGAGCAAAGATAGAAGTGATTTCGAGGGTATGGTCATCTTGCCTGCAAAGTTCTCAGAGTTGTCGAAAGCTTGATCCTCGTGGCGTTCTCAACAGGTTCCTCGTTCACATACTCGTCTCCGGCTCTACCCAAAGCAAGAACACAAACAATGGAACCACAATAAATCACGGGCGATGCACAAACAACATGATGCAATACATGGCATGATATGCGAGATGTGAGATGCAATGCATATGCGTGCTCCTGAAGGAAAATGATAAACAAGGCATCAACTTGGCAAACCAAGTATGCCGCTGGAAAGGTGAGATGATTTCGGTTGAAATCGATATAAAGATCACCGGAATCGGATGCACGGTTTGCAACTGGCAAGCAAAACAAGAATGACACAATTCTGCCATTAACAGCATGATACCACTTAGCAAGCAACAAGAAATTAATCTACTGCACCCAAACGTACCAATAAAGATGGCAGTGATCTACTCAAGATGCTTGACAAAAGATGAACACTGAGCTACGGCTAAATCACACCATAACAGGTCCAAACAAGCATGGCAAAAGTGCAAAATATATCAGCTTCACAGACTTAGTGAAAATACTAACATGCCAGAAATTAACATCAGGAAGGCATATCTAGAGCAAGCAAACAACCTGCTACAGGAACAAGACATAGCAAAATATGGCATGACATGAATCTACTCAAGGCATTGAACAAATGTCCCTTACTGACCAAGAGCCAAAAGGGATCAGAAAATGTAATAACACCCATGTCAATATAGCAAGTTTCGTTAACAGATTCAGCAAACAGGGCATGACATTGACAGAATTATGAAGGCATCTTCGCGAGCTCGATGCACTCACTACAGAGCATGTCATGATAAACTAAGCAAACATCCATCAATAATACATGTCATAGAATCTATACATGGCAAGAACAACATCATAGCATACACGGATCAACTACAACAACCTTGGCAAAATTGAATAACATGTAAACAACCTGCCAGGAAACATTTTATGGCAAAAGTAGAGCTCGATTGACTCATACTAGGCTACTCCATAATTGCAAACAGGGGCATGGATGGATAAAGCATAACCATATGTTCAAAACATCCTTACTGAAGTATCTCAAAATATGCATGGATCTCTCTGTAGCATCAAATTTACATGGCATAAAAATATCAGCAGAACAGGGGCTGAAATCAGCAACATCATGAAGCCTAGTTTGCATGCTTGTGCTAGTCACCACAGAGATCAAAAAAATACATGGCATACACCCCTGTAAAGATGGCATGGCATATTACAAAACACATGTAGGACTCAAGATCATAGGATGCACACATCAATCATGGCAAAAATGACAAAAGTGCATGTTCTGATAAGAATCTGAAGCTAACATCACATAGCCTCTTCTAACAGCATTTCGGGCATCAAGATGAGCTCAAATGAAAATGATGCAATGAGATGAAATGATGTACTCGTCGAGGCCAACAATTAGGTATGCTGCACTCCCAAATCGGAGCCACGAGTACAGAGTTATGGTGCGATGAAAATGCAACAAATAATCTGCAGAATAAATAACTTAAGATTTCGGGGGTCAACCGGATGGATCTAGGGTTTGTCGAGGGCGCGCGAACCGAGGCGAGGCCGGGGCTCGCCGGAGTTGGTGCTGGAGGAGGAGGGTCGGGGCCAGCTGGGCGACTGGATCCGGCCGGGGCGGCGGCGGCGGCGAGGAGGCGACGGGAGGCGACGGGCGCGGGCGCGGGCGAGGCGCGCGGCAGCGGGGCGACACGGGCAAGGGCGCGGCGCGCGAAGTGCGGCGCGGATTCTGGGGCTGGGCTCATGGGCTCTCGCGGGCGGCGATGCGCGGGCTCGCACGTGGCGCGGCCGGATTGGCCCGGCGGCGGACGCGTCCGGCTCCGCCCGGACTTGTCCGGCGGCGGTGAGAGGAGCGGGGCTAGGGTTAGGGGTGGAGTTGATCCGGAATTTCGGGGGAGGAGGTGTTTTTATAGGTAGGAGGAGTTAGGAAGCTCCAAATGAGGTGCGGTTTTCGCCCACACGATCGTGATCGAACGGCGATGGACATGGAAGTGACTTAGATGGGTTATTGGGCTGTTTTGAAGGGGTGTTGGGCTGCAACACACAAGAGGCCTTCGCGGTTACCCGGTTAACCGTTGGAGTATCAAACGACCTCCAAATGGCACGAAACTTGACAGGTGGTCTACCGGTGGTGTACCAAGGCCACTTGGCAAGCCTCGGTTCATTCCGAGAACGTTTAACACCCGCTCACGAAAAAGAGACAAGAGGGGTGCGCCGGTGCATGTAGGAGTGTCGGATTGCAAAACGGACAACGGGGAAAATGATTTGAATCATGAGACGAACACGTATGCGAATGCGATGCACATGATGACATGATATGAAATGCATGACATGGACAAAATGCAAAACGAAAGACAAAAACCCAACCACGGAGGGAATACCATAGCACATAGCCGAAAATGGCAAGAGTTGGAGTTACAAATATGGAAAGTTACATCCGGGGTGTTACATACAGCCCGGTTCACCGGAGTCCTGTTAGCCCAGTGCTACAGCCCGGATTGGCACGCTGCTGACCGACATGCTCGATGTTGATTCATGTATGCCTGTCCCCGTAAGTTAGTGCCACTTTGGGTTCACGACTAGTCATGTCGGCCCGAGTTCTCTGCCATATGGATGCTAGCGACACTATCGTATACGTGAGCCAAAAGGCGCAAACGGTCCCGGGCCATGGTAAGGCGACACCCATGGGAATACCGTGCGTGAGGCCGCAAAGTGATATGAGGTGTTACCGGCTAGATCGATGTGACTTTGATCGGGGTCCTGACAGAGGGCTTCTACATCAACACCATTGCCCTTCCAATAAAGCGTGAGTAGTTTACCACAGACCTACGGGTCCATAGCTAGTAGCTAGATGGCTTCTTCTCTCTCTTTGATTCTCAATACCATGTTCTCCTCGATGTTCTTGGAGATCTAATCGATGTAATACTTTTTTGCGGTGTGTTTGTCGAGATCCGATGAATTATGGATTTATGATCAACTTGTCTATGAATATTATTTGAATCTTCTCTAAATTCTTTTATGCATGACTTGATATCTTTGTAATTCTCTTCGAACTATCGGTTTGGTTTGGCCAACTAGATTGGTTTTTCTTGCAATGGGAGAAGTGCTTAGCTTTCGATTCAATCTTGCGGTGTGCTTTCCCAGTGACAGTAGGGGCAGCAAGACACGTATTGTATTGTTGCCGTCGAGGATAAAAAGATGGGGTTTTCATCCTAGTGCTTGAGTTAATTCCTCTGCATCATGTCGTCTTAATTAATGCGTTACTACATTCTTTATGAACTTAATACTCTAGATGCATGCTGGATAGCGGTCGATGTGTGGAGTAATAGTAGTAGATGCAGAATCATTTCGGTCTACTTGACACAGATGTGATGCCTATATTCATGATCATTGCCTTAGATATCGTCATAACTTTGCGCTTTTCTATCAATTGCTCGGCAGTAATTTGGTCACCCACCGTATTATTTGCTATCATGAGAGAAGCCTCTAGTGAAACCTATGGCCCCCGGGTCTATTTTCCATCATATTAGTTTCCGATCTACTCTTTTAGCAATCTTTTACTTTCCGATCTATAAACCAAAAATACCAAAAATATTTACTTTATCGTTTATATATCTCTATCAGATCTCACTTTTGCAAGTAACCATGAAGGGATTGACAACCCCTTTATCGTGTTGGGTGCAAGTTTGTTTGATTGTTTGTGCAGGTATTCGATGATCCGTGCGTTGTCTCCTACTGGATTGATACCTTGGTTCTCAAACTGAGGGAAATACTTATCTCAACTTTGCTGCATCACCCTTTCTTCTTCAAGGGAAAAACCAATGCAAGCTTGATAACCCACAAGTATAGGGGATCGCAACAATTTTCGAGGGTAGAGTATTCAGCCCAAATTTATTGATTCGACACAAAGGGAGCCAAAGAATATTCTCAAGTATTAGCAGTTGAGTTGTCAATTCAACCACACCTGAAAGACTTAATATTTGCAGCAAAGTATTTAGTAGCAAAGTAGTATTGAATTAATGGTAACGGTGGCAAAAGTAATAGTAGCAGTTTTTGTAGCAATTGTAACAGTGGCAATGGCCAAGTAACTAAGCAAAGATCAATATGTGAAAAGCTCGTATGCAATGGATCAATGATAGATAATTATGTCGGATGCGATTCCTCATGCAACATTTATAACATAGGGTGACACAGAACTAGCTCCAGTTCATCAATGTAATGTAGGCATGTATTCCGAATATAGTCATACGTGCTTATGGAAAAGAACTTGCATGACATCTTTTGTCCTACCCTCCCGTGGCAGCGGGGTCCTATTGTAAACTAAGGGATATTAACGTGGCAGCTGGGTCCTATTGTAAACTAAGGGATATTAACGCCTCCTTTTAATAGAGTATGGGACCAAAGCATTAACACTTAGTGAATACATGAACTCCTCAAACTACGGTCATCACCGGGAGTGGTCCCGATTATTGTCACTTCGGGGTTGCCGAATCATAACACATAGTAGGTGACTATTGACTTGCAAGATAGGATCAAGAACTTTCATACATTCATGAAAAAATAATAGGTTCAGATCTGAAATCATGGCACTCGGGCCCTAGTGACAAGCATTAAGCATAGCAAAGTCATAGCAGCATCAATCTTAGAACATAATGGATACTAGGGATCAAACCCTAACAAAACTAACTCGATTCCATGGTAAATCTCATCCAACCCATCACCGTCCAGCAAGCCTATGATGGGATTACTCATGCACGGCGGTGAGCATCATGAAATTGGTGATGGAGGATGGTTGATGATGATGACGGCGACTGATTCCCCTCTCTGGAGCCCCGAATGGACTCCAGATCAGCCCTCCCGAGGAAGATTAGGGCTTGGCGGCGGCTCCGTATCGTATAACACGATGAATCCTTCTCTCTGATTTTTCTCCCTGAACGTGAATATATGGAGTTGGGGTTGAGGTCGGTGGAGTCCCAGGGGGCCCATGAGGCAGGGGGCGCGCCCAGGGGGGCGCCCTGCACCCTCGTGGACAAGGTGTGGGCCCCTTGATGCTGATTCTTTCGCCCATATTTTTCATTAATTCCAAAACGTGTCTCCGTGGATTTTCATGTCATTCCGAGAACTTCTATTTCTGCATAAAAATAACACCATGGCAGTTCTGCTAAAAACAGTGTCAGTCCGGGTTAGTTCCATTCAAATCATGCAAGTTAGAGTCCAAAACAAGGGCAAAAAAGTGTTTGGAAAAGTAGATACGTTGGAGACGTATCAAAGCTCAAGAAGTAGCAGGAAGAATTTCTGGCGCCGTTGTCGGGGAGATCTACGCCAAGTCAAGACATACCAAGTACAATCATAAACTCTCATCTCGTGCATTACATTATTCGCCATTCGCCTCTCGTTTTCCTCTCCCCCATTTCTAAAACGATTTTCGAAAATATTTGCCTTTTCTTCGCCCCTCTTCCGTTCGTCTTCTTCATTTGCTTTTTGTGTGCTCGTGTGTTGGATTGCTGGCTTTGTCACGATGGCTCAAGAGAATACCAAATTGTGTGATTTTTCCAACACCAATAATAATGAATTTATCAGTACTCTGATTGCTCCCGCTACTAATGCGGAATCTTGGTAAATTAATGCCGCTTTGTTGAATCTTGTTATGAAAGATCAATTTTCTGGCTTTCCTAGTGAAGATGCCGCATCACCTCTAAACAATTTCGTTGATTTGTGTGATATGCAAAAGAAAAATGATGTGGATAAAGATATTGTTAAATTAAAGCTATTTCCGTTCTCACTTCGAGATCGTGCTAAAACTTGGTTTTCATCTTTGCCTAAAAATAGTACTGATGCATGGAATAAGTGTAAAGATGATTTTATTTCCAAGTATTTTCCTCCCGCTAAGATCATCTCCCTTAGGAACGATATTATGAATTTTAAGCAACTTGATCGTGAACATGTTGCACAATCTTGGGAGAGGATGAAATTGATGATATGAAATTGCCCTACTCATGGTTTGATTTGTGGATGATTATACAACATTTTTATGCCGGATTGAATTTTGCTTCTAGAAATCTTTTAGATTCGGCCGCGGGAGGCACTTTTATGGAAATTAATTTAGGAAAAGCTACTAAACTCCTAGATAATATTATGGTTAAGTATTCTCAATGGCATACCGAAAGATCTTCCACTAATAAAAAAGTGCATGCGATTGAAGAGATTAATGTTTTGAGTGGAAAGATGGATGAGCTTATGAAATTATTTGCTAGCAAGAGTGATTCTATTGATCCTAATGATATGCCTTTGTCTACTTTGATTGAGAATAATAATGAATCTATGGATGCAAATTTTTTTTGGTAGGAACAATTTTGGTAACAACGCATATAGAGGTAATTTTAATCCTACGCCGTTTCCTAGTAATTCCTCTAATAATTATGGTAATTCCTACAACAATTCATATGGAAATTATAACAAGATGCCCTCTGATTTTGAGAATAGTGTTAAAGAATTTATGAGTTTGCAAAAGAATTTCAATGCTCTGATTGAAGAAAAATTGCTTAAGATTGATGGTTTGGCTAGGAACGTGGATAGAATTTCTCTTGATGTTGATTCTTTGAAACTTAGATCGATGCCACCCAAGCATGACATCAATGAGTCTCTCAAGCTAAGACAATTTCCATTGATGAGTGCAAGGAAAGAACCGCTAAGATGCGTGCTAAGCGAGATTGGTTTGTAAAAATGTGTTCTTCTAGTTTCCGTGAAAATAATGATGAAGATCTTAAAGTGATTGATGTGGCTCCTATTGAATCTTTGTTTTCCAATATAAATATTTATAAATATGGGACTGGAGATGAGTCAACTTCAGTTAAAAGGTGTCCCAATGATTAAAAGTTTTTAGATCTTGATGCAAAAATTGATAAAAGTGGAATTGGAGAGGTCAAAACTTTAAGTAGCGATGAACCCACTCTTTTGGATTTCAAAGAATTTAATTATGATAATTGTTCTTTAATAGATTGTATTTCCTTGTTGCAATCCATGTTGAATTATCCTCATGCTTATAATCAAAACAAAGCTTTTACTAAACATCTCGTTGATGCTATGATGCAATCTTTTGAAGAAAAGCTTGAATTGGAAGTTCCTATCCCTAGAAAACTTTATGATGAGTTGGAACCTACTATTAAGATTAAGATTAAAGATTATGAGTGCCATGCTTTTTGTGATTTGGGTGCTAGTGTTTTCAAGATTCCAAAAACTTTATGTGATGTGCTAGGTTTCCGTGAATTTGATGATTGTTCTTTAAATTTGCATCTTGCGGATTCCACTATTAAGAAACCTATGGGAAGGATTAATGATGTTCTTATTGTTGAAAATAGGAATTATGTGACCGTAGATTTCATTGTTCTTGATATAGATTGCAATCCTGCATGTCCTATTATTCTTGGTAGACCTTTCCTTAGAATTATTGGTACAATTATTGATATGAAAGAAGGAAACATTAGATTTCAATTTCCGTTAAGGAAGGGCATGGAACACTTTCCCAGAAAGAAAATTAAATGGCCTTAAGAATCTATTATGAGAACCACTTATGGATTGCATACCAAAGACGACAATACCTAGATCTATTCGTGTTTTATGCCTAGCTAAGGGCGTTAAACAATAGCGCTTGTTGGGAGGCAACCCAATTTTGTTTTTGTTTTTGCTTTTTAGGTTCTGTTTTGCAATAAATAATTCATCTAGCCTCTGGTTAGATGTGGTTTTGTGTTTTAATTAGTGTATGTTCCAAGTAAGACCTTTGGGATGGCTTACGGTGATAATTGTTTTGATCTTGCTGAGAAACAGAAACTTTTGCGTGCTTTTGATTTGATTCTTTTTGAATCTGATTGGTACAGAAATTTCCCAGGCTGTCCAAATTTTTGAGAATTTTTGGAGTTACAGAAGTATTCGATAGTTACAGATTACTACAGACTGTTATGTTTTTGATAGATTATGTTTTCTATGTGTTGTTTGCTTATTTTGATGAATCTATGGGTAGTATCGGGGGTATGAGCCATGGAAAATTTGGAATATAGTAAATATTACACCGATATAAATAAAGAATGGGTTCACAATAGTACCAAAAGTGGCGATTTATTTTCTTATACTAATGGACCTTATGAGATTTTCCGTTGAGTTTTGTGTTGTGAAGTTTTCAAGTTTTGGGCAAGGATTTGATGGACTATGAATAAGGAGTGGCAAGAGCCTAAGCTTGGGGATGCCCAAGGCACCCCAAGGTAATATTCAAGGACAACCAAGAGCCTAAGCTTGGGGATGCCCCGGAAGGCATCCCCTCTTTCGTCTTCGTCTATCGGTAACTTTACTTGAGGCTATGTTTTTATTCACCACATGGTATGTGTTTTTCTTGGAGCGTCTTGTATGATCTGATTCTTTTCTTTTTAGTTTGACACAATCATCCTTGATGTACACACCTTTTGAGAGATACACGGATGTATCGTGATTTTTTAGAATACTCTATGTGCTTCACTTATATCTTTTGAGCTAGGCAATTTTGCTCTAGTGCTTCACTTAGATCTTTTTAGAGTAGGATGGTGGTTTTATTTTATAGAAATTAATAAACTCTCATGCTTCACTTATATTATTTTGAGAGTCTTTAAACAGCATGGTAATTTTCTTTGGTTATAAATTTAGTCCTAATATGATAGGCATCTAAGAGGGATATAATAAAAACTTTCATATATAGTGCATTGAATACTGTGAGAAGTTTGATTCCTTATGCTTGTTTTGAGATATGAAGATGGTGATATTAGAGTCATGCTAGTGAGTAATTGTGAATTTGAGAAATACTTGTTTTAAGGTTTGTGAGTCTCGTAGCATGCACGTATGGTGAACCGTTATGTGATGAAGTCGAAGCATGAGATATTTTTTGATTGTCATCCTTTGTGTGGAGTGATACGTCTCCAATGTATCTACTTTTCCAAACACTTTTGCCCTTGTTTTGGACTCTAACTTGCATGATTTGAATGGAACTAACCCGGACTGACGCTGTTTTCAGCAGAATTGCCATGGTGTTATTTTTGTGAAGAAATAAAAGTTCTCGGAATGACCTGAAAATCCACGGAGACACGTTTTCGAATTTATAAAAAATACTGGCGAAAGAATCAGCATCAGGGGGCCCACACCTTGTCCACAAGGGTGCAGGGCGCCCCCTTGGGGCGCGCCCCCTGCCTCGTGGGCCCCCTAGGACTCCACCGACCTCAACCCTGACTCCATATATTCATGTTCGGGGAGAAAAAATCAGAGAGAAGGATTCATCGCGTTTTATGATACGGAGCCGCCGCCAAGCCCTAATCTCCCTCGGGAAAGCTGATCTGCAGTCTGTTTGGGGCTCCGGAGAGGGGAATCCGTTGCTGTCTTCATCATCAACCATCCTCCATCACCAATTTCATGATGCTCACCGCCGTGCATGAGTAATCCCATCATAGGCTTGCTGGACGGTGATGGGTTGGATGAGATTTACCATGTAATCGAGTTAGTTTTGTTAGGGTTTGATCCCTAGTATCCATTATGTTCTAAGATTGATGCTGCTATGACTTTGCTATGCTTAATGCTTGTCACTAGGGCCCGAGTGCCATGATTTCAGATCTGAACCTATTATGTTTTCATAAATATATGTGAGTTCTTGATCTAATCTTGCAAGTCAATAGTCACCTACTATGTGTTATGATCCGGCAACTGAGGGAGTCCTGGATTAGGGGGTCCTCGTACAGCCGGCTATATACTTTGGCCGAACTGTTGGACTATGAAGATACAAGATTGAAGACTTCGTCCCGTGTCCGGATGGGACTCTCCTTTGCGTGGAAGGCAAGCTTGGCAATTCGGATGTGTAGATCTCATCCCTTGTAACCGACTCTGTGTAACCCTAGCCCCCTCCGGTGTCTATATAAACTGGAGGGTTTAGTCCGTAGGACAACAACAATCATAATCATAGGCTAGCTTCTAGGGTTTAGCCTCTACGATCTCGTGGTAGATCAACTCTTGTAATACTCATATCATCAAGATCAATCAAGCAGGAAGTAGGGTATTTACCTCCATCGAGAGGGCCCAAACCTGGGTAAACATTGTGTCCCCCGCCTCCTGTTACCATCCGCCTTAGACGCACAGTTCGGGACCCCCTACCCGAGATCTAACGGTTTTGACACCGACATTGGTGCTTTCATTGAGAGTTCCACTATGTCGTCACCATAAAGGCTTGATGGCTCCTTCGATCATCGGCAATGATGCGATCCAGGGTGAGGTTTTTCTCCCCGGACAGATCTTCGTATTCGGCGGCTTTGTACTGCGGGCCAACTCGCTTGGCCATCTGGAGAAGATCGAGAGCTACGCCCCTGGCCATCAGGCCAAGTTTGGAAACTTAAACTGTACTGCCGACATCCGCGGAGACTTGATCTTTGACGGATTCGAGCCCATGTCAGGTGTGCCGCACAGTCACGACGAGCATGACTTACCTCTGCCGTCGGACGGTGTTCGGGAGATCACACCTGTAGCTACTCCGGCCCTCAAGCCGGAGCAGATCGCGTTGTCCGAATACGGGTGGATGGACCCCGCCACGGAGGCTGCACACTCAGTGGCGATAGAGCCAAATACTGACTTCACGTCCTATGAAACCTGTGTTGCCAGACACTTGGATTAAATCCACGGCCTCGAGCTCCGAACCGCCCTAAATGCATGCCTATCGAATCTAATTGGGCACCGATCATGGAGTTTTCCTCCGCGGATATCTTTCAGCACTCGCCCCTGGGCGACGTGCTAAATTCATTAAGGTCTCTCTCCTTGTCAGAAGACCCTTGGCCGAACTATGTCCTTCTTGAGTGGGAAGCGGACAACGAAGAAATTCGTTACCCACCCACCACCCACTTAACAGCCACTGTCGACGACTTAACCAACATGCTCGATTTCGGCTCCGAAGACATCGACGGTATGGACGACAATGCAGGAGACGAACAGGAACCACCGCCCACAGGGCGCTGGACTACCACCTCATTATATGATATATACATGGTGGACACCCCCAAAGAAAGCGATGGCAATAAGGCAACGGAGGATAATCCCCCCAAGAAGCAATCTAAGCACCGGCGTCATTGGCGCCGCTCTAAGCCCCGCCATAGCAAAAGCAGTGATACCGGCACAAGAGGCAATAACGCTGCAGAGAGTGCCGAAGACGAAGATAATCCCCTCCAGCCAGGCTTCAAGCGGGAGGATGGGCAAGCTAGCCCTAAGGAACAGGCAGCAGACGGAGAATCAGAGGATGACAATTACATGCCTCTCTCCGAAAACAAGGTGAGCCTCGGTGACGAAGAATGTATCGTGCCTGAGGAGCCCGTCGAGCAGGAGAGCTTCAAGCGCCGGCTTATAGCCACAGCAAAAAGCCTGAAGAAAAAGCAACAACAGCTTCAAGCTGACCAAGATCTGCTAGCGGATAGATGGACTGAGGTCCTGGCGGCCAAGGAATACGAACTCGAGCGCCCAACCAAAAGTTACCCAAAGCGTAGGTTGCTACCCCAACTCGAGGAGGAAGCATTAAAGCCTACGCTTCCAGCGTATGATACGGCTGACCGGCCACCTCGTGGCCGAGACAAAGCGGCATATCAGGCCGAAGTCTAGCCCGCACCCTGTCGCCAGTTAAACAAAAATACCAAGGCCCGGGGTAACACGCAGGACCTGCGAGACGTATTGGAAAACAAAGCAGGACATGCAAGATCAATCTACAGATCACGGGGGCGCGCCCCAACGCGTGGCGATGACCGTCATGCCGGATATCCTAAAAGAAAATCCAGCAGGGCCGAATACAGCAGACAATACTCGTATGAACTGCGTCGCGACATAGCCCGGCACAGAGGCGCCGCACACCCCCTATGCTTCACTGACAAAGTAATGGATCACGAATTCCCAAAAGGTTTTTAACCCGTGAACATTGAATCATACGATGGCACAACAGACCCCGCGGTATGGATTGAAGATTTCCTCCTCCACATCCACATGGCCCGCAGTGACGATCTACATGCCATCAAGTACCTCCCACTAAAACTCAAAGGGTCGGGTCGGCATTAGCTGAATAGCCTGCCGGCAAACTCCATTGGCAGTTGGGAGAATTTGGAAGACACATTCCTTGACAACTTCCAGGGCACTTATGTGCGACCACCGGATGCCGATGACTTGAGTCACATAACCCAATCGCCGAGGGAATCAGCCAGGAAATTCTGGACTCGGTTCCTAACTAAAAAGAACCAAATTGTCGACTGTCCGGATGCCGAGGCCTTAGCGGCATTTAAGCATAACATCCGCGACGAGTTGCTCGCCCGACACCTCGGCCAAGAGAAGCCGAAGTCCATGGCAGCCCTCACGACACTTATGACCCGCTTTTGTGTGTGCGAGGACAGTTGGCTGGCTCGTAGCAATAACACATCAAGAAACCCTGGCAATCCAGATGCCAAAGATAGCAACAGCAGGCCACGTCGCAACAGACACAAGCGCTGCAACAACAGCGATAACGCCGAAGACACGGCAGTTAGTGCCGGATTCAGCGGCTCCAAATCCGGTCAGCGGAAAAAGCCATTCAAAAGAAGCAATCCAGGCCCGTCCAGTTTGGACCGCATAGTCGATCGCTCGTGTCAAATTCACGGCACCCCCGATAAGCCAGCCAACCACACCAGCAGAGAATGATGGGTGTTCAAACAGGCCGGCAAGTTGAATGCCAAAAACAAGGAAAAGGGGCTGCATAGCAACGACGAGGAGGAGCCCTGGCCGACGAACACAGGAGGACAGAAGAAATTTCCTTCCCAAGTGAAAATGGTGAACATGATATACGCAACCCATATTCCCAAGCGGGAACGGAAGCGTGCACTAAGGGACGTCTATGCGATGGAGCCAGTCGCCCCAAAGTTCAACCCATGGTCTTCTTGTCCGATCACTTCCGATCGCAGAGACCACCCCACTAGTATCCGTCATGGCAGTTCTGCCGCATTGGTCCTTGACCCCATCATTGATGGATTTCACCTCACTCGAGTCCTTATGGATGGTGGCAGCAGCCTGAACCTGCTCTATCAGGATACAGTGCGCAAAATGGGTATAGACCCCTCGAGGATCAAACCCACAAAAACCACCTTTAAAGGTCTCATACCAGGTGTAGAGGCCTGTTGCACAGGCTCAATCACACTGGAAGTGGTCTTCGGATCTCCGGACAACTTCTGAAGCAAGGAGTTAATCTTCGATATCGTCCCCTTCTGCAGTGGCTATCACGCACTGCTCGGACGAACCGCATTCGCCAGATTCAACGCGGTACTGCATTATGCATACCTCAAGCTCAAAATGCCAGGACCTCGCGGGGTTATAACAGTTAATGGAAACACAGAACGCTCGCTCCGTACAGAGGAGCACACCACTACCCTTGCAGCAGAAGTGCAAAGCAGCCTTCTGAGGCAAACCGCCAATTCGGCGAAAAAGCCCCCGGACACCTTCAAGGAGTCCGGAGTACCCTATAACAGGAACACCAGGCACGTTCAGAGCTCGCCTAGCAATTTGGCCTCCGTCCTAGTCCCATTCAAGCGGCAAAATTTGCGCCGCGCGTACATAATTACGCACTCAAGATACCATGGGCATAGGCGGAGGCACGGCTACGGCACGGCCCACAATGCGGCTCGACCGCTTCAGGACCCGTATACCTTTAACATTTTCTTCCTTTCAGGCCCCTATTCTCTGAAGGCCCTCGCCAATCGTCTGATTATCAGACCCGTCACGGGAAGGAAACACCAAGGAAGCAAGAACTTTGACGTACAAGGGAATCCCCAGGTGGTCTCTGAGAACTATCGCTATACCTGTTTTGCATACCCACACGCAGCTTGCCCTTGGATAGGACATGTCAAATAGTCCTATTTTTACTTATTGCACTACTTGTATACATACGTTTTGACGTATCACTTAAATAACAATGTACAGCATTAGCTCATTATTGCATTCCTTCATCTTTTTCCTTGTCTGCTTATTTACGACAAATTGCACCTGTACATTCTGATACGTCCAGTGCGCCAGGGGCGTCAGTGTACCCCATAACAAGGCATGAAAAGTCCGAACACTTTCGACAGTGCGGCACCCCGAACTTAATATATGCATCAACTCCGAATCATGTCTTGGGTCAATGGTTGGGTTTGCCCGGCTCCCATGTTTTGTTACCTTACGTTCCGCTATATCGGCTAAGGTAGCACTGGGAGAACTACTGCGATTGTGTCCCGGTTCTTCCGGACGAGCACCTCGAGAGAAAGCCGAAAACCATCACATGATGCGGCGAGAGCTGGTCGCAGTTCGAGAGGTCTCAAATCCTTAAAGATTTTTTTCCGCTTGGTGAAGAGTCGGCCTTGTCCGATTTAGGCGTACATAGCGCCCCAAGTTCGGCCTTCCGAATACTAGGGGCTTCGCCAAAATTTAAAATTATAGACTTCTATGGCTAAGTGAGAGTGATAAAGCTTTATAGTCCGATTGCCTGGTTCGTTGTGCTGAAAACTGGGATAAAGAGTGATCAGGTTTATCCCGAACACCACAGTACTAGTTACATGGGGGCAGAAGCCGACGACTCGCCAACTCTCAAATTTTATAAATGGCCGCACAGAAGGTAATATTTTAAATCAACAAGCGTTATATAGCGCACAAGAACTCGTTTTCATATTACAGGATCACATGAGTACATTCATTCAAATATTATATCCTTAGCACATTCCTCCGCCACAAGGCGAGCACCCTTCAGAACACTGTCATAATACTTTTCGGGGTGGCAATGCTCCTTGCCCTCTGGTGGCCCTTCCTTCACCAGCTTTTCGGGATCCATCTTCGCCCAATGCACTTTCACCCGGCTGTCTCCGCATGTCTCGTCGGAGTCGTCATCCGCAATGAGCCGCCTCCGGGTCTCTGTCGATGTGATGCAGGTGTGTGGGCTGAAGGGTACTTGTTGCCGCTATGCATGCACGGTTATTTTATATGTGTGCGTGCTTGCTAGCTGCTGCTTGGCACTATTCCTCCCTACCTTCTGCTTCATGCGGCAGCATCAAGTTGCCGTCAAAGTGGGCGGCCCTCACTGTCTCTTGCTAAGTCGCCGAATTCGGTCATGGCTCGTCTCCGGTTCTCTGACGCTGTGGCTCGTCTCTGTATCCGGTTCTCTGACATTGTGGTTGCTGCTAAGTCACCACTTCCGGCGCTGGTCGCCGAGCTGCAACAGGTTTGACTCCGAGTCAAATCCATAGTCCGGCCTCGCCTAATAAACCAAAGACCTCCATGACCTCCTCGAGTCTCTGCGGCGGCTCCTCCCGTCGCCTCGGGCCTCGGTAAAATGACCTGCGCCAGCCAGCAGGTGCTAAACCGGACGCCCTGTGTATTAACACATATTATTTTCATCAGAGAACAACTACTTTGGTCTGTGTATTTTTTATGTGTGCAAGACAAAGATTCATTATAAAGGTGGTGCTATACTATGCCTATGGAGTGTATGTTAGCATCATCACGCACCGGCGTCTCCGCCCTCTTACTGATGGAACAGGTGTGCGTAAGTCGCCACCCGTGCAGCTTAATCTACATCAACCCGCCGGAGCCGCGTTGAGCCGCCCTTGCCGCTTTGAGCCGCCGGGGTTATATTAAGTCGCCCGATGCCCGAGCACGGAACTATATTGAGTCGCTAGTCTGCCTGAGCCACCTCTGTAGCGATAAACGGATCATCCGTCATCCGAACAAATCAGGTGATATCCATCCAAGTTTGTCTTATTAGCACATGTTGTTTTTGTCAAAGAACAGTTTATCTTTGCCTTGGTCTGCAATATTGTTTATGTCGGGCAATTATTCATGACAAAAAGTGATATTATACCGCGGAGATGGAGGCACGCCAACATCTTTTGGCACAGGTGATCGCCGTTACTCAACGGACTCCCGCACCGGCTTACAACGTCGTGGCTGTTTCTCGCGACCACGCCGGCTTACAACAGGGAGGACAATTTTCCCGTCCGCACCGGCTTACAACGCCACGGCCGGTTTATCTGTCTGTGCCGCCTCAGATGTTGCGGTCGTCTTTACCGTCCGTCTCTCGTGGCCTGGTCTACATCAACACATCGGGCCACACCTGTCTGCATGAGTTGTTTATTAAGTATGAGCAAGTCACTACTTGGGAAGCTTGGTATTCTTCCAACAAATTGGAGGCAAATTATCATATATTATCAGCTGTCGTCTGCACTGGATGGCTCAATGGGCAGGCGCACAAGTCGCCGCCACTGCGGTTTGGTTAACTTCAAACAACCAGTTGGAAGGAACCATTGGCCGAGTTGCTGACACGGTTCATACGGGATCATTTATAACCCGCCGCAGTCACCTCAACCTTCTGTGGATTCACATCGCGCTATCAACGCCAATGATATACACCTTCTGCTATGCTCAAATATGAAGAATCTCAAACCAACACTTCGAGTCATCTTGAGACTCGGGGGCTACAATGGTATGGCTCGGCAAAATTAGCCGGTTTCAATGAATTCAAGAATTCCAGATCATTGAAGGGAAGATAATCCGGCCCTAGAGGCTACTGCTTTATTGGCGAATATTTAAAAGCCGTCAGAAAAATTTCCGGTTCAAAATGAAGATTCCGGTTTAAAATACAGCTCAAGAGACATCTCTCTCCTGCAAAGCTTTGAAGCTCTCAAAACCGGTTCAACATCCGGATCAAGGTAAATTTGTCCCTTACAAAGCTTTGAGGATCTCAATATCCGGTTTAATAATTTCCGTTTCAAAAAGAATTCATCTCTCGCAAGTTCGAGATCTCAGACAAATTAATGGTTACCAAAGGGAACTTGCTGCCATGGTGCACGGTTCAAAACATGGGTATCCTGCCTTACGGCTTATTTTATTATGGTCACCTGGGGGCTTCCTGCTCATCGGGCATAGCTATCAGTACCCTTTTGATCGGCGCAATGCCAAAATGTATATGGTCACTTGGGGGCTTCCTGTTCAAACATAGGTCGTATTCGAACCAAAGAGAACATAGTTGTCGATACCCTTTTGATTAGCAAACTGCTGAACCTACTTGGGGGCTTCTTGATCGTATCCGAATCATACCTTAATCCCTTTGGGAATCGACGTGGATCGTATTCAAATCAGCGTCGTTAAACAACTTTTAAGGTCATTTGGGGGCTTCCTGTTCAAACATAGGTCGTATTCGAACCAAAGAGAACATAGTTGTCGATGCCCACTTTGATCGGCAACGCCTACGCCACTGGGGGCTATATGATCGTATTTGAATCTTAGCTTAACCCCTTTGGAACGGTTTACTGATCGTATTCGAATCAGAAGCCTCAAAAATTTTATCTGTTTTTATACAATCGCAAGTATTTGAGTTGTCACAAATATCATATGTGCCGGCTCTTACTGAGACTTGAGTTATCAACTTCCTTTGTCCGGGTCACATAAGCCGGCGGTATCATGCAAAGGATCATAGGGATCTTGTGATCTACTTGTGTGTGCAGGATAACACTACATTTGGGTGGTTACCATACGGCTTTTGACGTTAAGTCGCCGGGGCATATGTTGTTTAAACTCTTTGCAGGATTTGCAGAAATATGACATATAAATGATTAAGTTCAAGCTCATTACCAAAGTTGATGCTTCAAAATGATTATCCGTTCTGGATTTTTCTCAAAGGCTATAAGCTGTCGGGTTACAAAAATTCTGGCTTACAATGAATGCGCATTAAGTCGTCATCGGCCAAGAGTCGCCAGGTACTTAAACTCCGGATTTACATGTCAACTGATGAGGTATTCAAATCTTTAATAGCCAAAACTGGCTGGATTTTCATGATGATATTGAATGATTAAGGTTTTCATACCGGATTATATTATTCAAATCTTGAATAGCCAACATGGCTGGATTTCTATCGTGATTATCAATAACCAGTGTTATGATTGAGGTTTTCAAAGTCGCTTTAGCGCAACGGCTATTATTTTTATCAATGGGCATTATTTATTTTACAATGGAGGAAATAGTCCCGAGTCGCTGCAGGCTTACGACCCGGCACTTGGGGGCTACATTGTTCAAATCGAGATTACATCGAATATATAAGTCCCATGACACTGCCAGCATGCACCATGGCACTTGGGGGCTAATGCAAAGTAATTTTTGCTCAACTTATTGAAGACCCGACTCATCATATTCTAAATGAGCCGGCCCTTGGGAGCTACCAATTGCTCCTGTCAAAAATTCAAGGTACACAAGCATTAATCCATTATATTGAACGGTTCACTATTCAGTTGGTAGAATACAAAGCTCTTAACCTTGTGGATGTGGGTTCAAGCCCCATGGTGGAGATTATATTATAGGATGTTATTATCAATTATATACAAAGTCCCAGCTCAGTATTATCTTACTAAGCCGGCCCTTGGGAGCTACACATTGTTGTTCAAGTTTACATGGTTATATCTACAAAGTCCCTGCTCATTATTGCATAATGACCCGACCTTTGGGGGCTACACTGGTTGAAGTTTTTATGAGCATAAGGCAATTTCAAGTCCCGAGTTCTTTGCAAGCATGACAACCCGACACTTGGGGGCTACATATATGGAGTATTCAGTTTTTACCGATGGATCGAGATGAACATGGATTTCTTCAAAGTGGCAGTAATTATATGGAAACAAGTCTCAAATCATCACTTTGTTCTGTTCAAGACTTGGGGGCAACATGTAATATGGATATAAGGGAGAAATATCTTCCAATTTTCAGTTTAGCTTGCAGATTGACCCGGCATCACCAATCATTATGACCCAGTGTCTGCAACAATCATAACCCGGCGTCATCAATAATCATGAACCGGCATTGGCAACAATCATGAACCGGCGTTGGAAACAATCATGACCAGGAATTATCAGTTTTTATAACCCGGTGATTTTGGAAATCAGAGATCGGCGAGTTCTATATTTTCAAACCGGCTGAATATCATATGAGTATTTCAAGACCAATATTTCTTAAGCCGACGCTTTGGAAGCCGACGCTTGTATTCAACTTGTAAGAAAAGATAGACTAGTCCTAGTCCTACTAGGACTCCACATGTAACCCGCCCCTCTAACTTATATAAGGAGGGCGGGGCTCTAAAGAGGGACAAGCAAGAAACAATCTCTAGGGCTAGACACAAAGAGGAGAGACGGCTTATGCGGCGACTCCCTCATGATCATAATGAGACCTAGCCACAAACAACATGTAGGGTTATTACCGGATGATGTTTCTCGGGGCCCGAAGCTGTCTAAACCCTTGTCTTGTGTTGCGTCTCTCGATTCCGCTCAACCCCTCTCAAGCTACCATATAGATGCGTTGGCCTCACGACTAAGTCCTCACCCTAAGGACATCCGCTGTGACAATTCCACGACAGGAGGGTAGGACAAAATATGTCATGCAAGTTCTTTTCCATAAGCACGTATGACTATATTCGGAATACATGCCTACATTACATTGATGAACTGGAGCTAGTTCTGTGTCACCCTATGTTATAACTGTTGCATCAGGAATCGCATCCAACATAATTATCCATCACTGATCCATTGCCTACGAGCTTTTCACATATTGATCTTTGCTTAGTTACTTTTCCGTTGCCACTGTTATGATTGCTACAAAAACTGCTACTATTACTTTTGCCACTGTTACCGTTACGTCCATACTACTTTGCTACTAAATACTTTGCTGCAGATATTAAGTCTTTCAGGTGTGGTTGAATTGACAACTCAACTGCTAATACTTGAGAATATTCTTTGGCTCCCCTTGTGTCGAATCAATAAATTTGGGTTGAATACTCTACCCTCGAAAACTGTTGCGATCCCCTATACTTGTGGGTTATCATGGAGGTCGGGATCGTGCGATGGTTAACTCCTATCAACCCTTCCCCTAGGAGCATGCACGTAGTACTTTGTTTCGATGACTAATAGATTTTTGCAATAAGTATGTGAGTTCTTTGTGACTAATGTTGAGTCCAAGGATTATACGCACTCTCACCCTTCCACCATTGCTAGCCTCTCTAGTACCACGCAACTTTCGCCGGTACCATACACCCACCATATACCTTCCTCATAACAGCCACCATACCTACCTATTATGGCATTTCCATAGCCATTCCGAGATATATTTCCATCCAACTTTCCACCATTCCGTTTGTTATGACACGCATCATCATTGTCATATTGCTTTGCATGATCATGTAGTTGACATCGTATTTGTGGAAAAGCCGTCGTTCATAATTCTGTCATACATGTCACTCTTGATTCATTGCACATCCCGGTACACCGTCGGAGGCATTCACATAGAGTCATATTTTGTTCTAAGTATCGAGTTGTAATTCTTGAGTTGTAAGTAAATAAAAGTGTGATGATCTTTAATATTAGAGCATTGTCCCATGTGAGGAAATGATGATGGAGACTATGATTCCCCCACAAGTCGGGATGAGACTCCGGATGAAAAAAAAGAGGCAAAAAAATGAGAGAAGGCCCAAATAAAAAAATGAGAGAAAAGAGAGAAGGGGAAATGCTACTATCCTTTTACCACACTTGTGCTTCAAAGTAGCACCATGATCTTCATGATAGAGAGTCTCCTATATTGTCACTTTCATATACTAGTGGGAATTTTCATTATAGAACTTGGCTTGTATATTCCAATGATGGGCTTCCTCAAATTGCCCTAGGTCTTCGTGAGCACGTGAGTTGGATGCACACCCACTTAGTTTTCTTTTTGAGCTTTCATAAACTTATAGCTCTAGTTCATCCGTTGCATGGCAATCTCTACTCACTCACATTGATATCTATTGATGGGCATCTCCATAGCTCGTTGATACACCTAGTTGATGTGAGACTATCTCCCTCTTTTTGTATTCTCCACAACCACCATTCTATTCCACCTATAGTGATATGTCCATGGCTCACGCTCATGTATTGCGTGAAAGTTGGAAAAGTTTGAGAATACTAAAGTATGAAACAATTGCTTGGCTAAAACCGGGGTTGTGCGTGATTTGAATATTTTGTGTGATGAAGATGGAGCATAGCCAGACTATATGATTTTGTAGGGATAAGCTTTCTTTGGCCATGTTATTTTGAGAAGACATAATTGCCTTGTTAGTATGCTTGAGGTATTATTGTTTTTATGTCAATATTAAACTCTTGTTATGAATCTTACGGATCTGAACATTCATACCAAAAAGGAGAAAGAAATTCTCACGTCAACTAGGCAAATTAATAGGCTATGGATATGCCTATCAACTGATATCAATGTGAGTGAGTAGGGATTACCATGCAACGGATGCACTAGAGCTATAAGTGTATGAAAGCTCAAAAGAAAACTAAGTGGGTGTGCATCCAACTCACTTGCTCACGAAGACCTAGGGCAATTTTGAGGAAGCTCATTATTGTAATATACAAGCCAAGTTCTATAATGAAAAAATCCCGCTAGTAATATATGAAAGTGATAAAATAGGAGACTCTCTATCATGAAGAACATGGTGCTATTTCAAAGCACAATTATGGCAAAATGATAGTAACATTGTCCCTTCTCTCTTCTTCTCTCATTTGTATTTTATTTTTTTCTCTCTATTTTTCTTTTGGGGCTCTTTGGCCTCTTTTTTTATTTTTTTTATTGGGCTCTTTGGCCTCTTTTTATTTACTAGCATATATGCCCGTGTGTTGCAACGAGAGATACAATAGTATGCTTTTAAAGTCAGTAAAATTATATGTGCAAGCAAAACACGGTGTGCACACGAAAAAGAAACATTTAGTTTCTCGGTTGCAAGCAAAACACGGTGTGCACACGAAAAAGAAACATTTAGTTTCTCGGTTTCGCTGCGTGTGAAGGAATCAATCTGCTACTTTTCCATTCATTATCGAGGGCATTTAAGAGTTTTGTTACACCATCGTACGCCAAAGAAGACCCATGAGTTATTCAATCTACTCTTCCTTTCAATCCTTTCAGTTGAGGGATTTTAAGGTATGAAGTTTTTGAATTTTTTACGAAACATGAACAATTTTTTAAATCCTGAACAATTTTTTGAAAATTACGTACACTTTTGGAAAAATGCAAACAAAATATGAAAGGGAACATATTTTAAAATTCACAAACATTTTTAGAAAGCACCTTTTTTTATAAAAACATGAACATTATTTAAATTTGTGAACATTTTTTTAAAAGGGGAACATGTGTTGAAAATTCATAAGATTTTTAGAAAATATTTATCTTTTATACACGAACATTATTTTTAACTTTGAAAATTTTACTAAAACATGAATATTTTTCAAATTTGGAGCATTTTCTGAAATGCCATTTTCTTTTTAGAAATCTACAAACAATTTTGAAATAAAATAATTGTTTTAAAAGAATGGGCAATTTCTTGCAAGTTCTGAATATTTTTCAAAATAGCAACAAAATTTTGGAATTCTGAATTTTTCCAAAAAAAATTAACTCTGGACGTTTTTTGAGAATTTTTAATTTAGGAAATAAATCCGAAAAGAAAAAATAAACTTAGAAGGGAAAAAGAGATAAGGAAAGGAGAATAAAAATAGAAGTAAAACACAGAAAGAAAGAAAAATGGGCCAGCCCATTCTTGTTTGTCCTGTGCGAAACTCCGACTATTTGTTGTTGCCCAGTGCGGAAAATGGAATTTTACGAGCTGCGTGGACAGGAAAATAAGTGGGCTGACTTTGCTGGGCCACATCGCACGGCCCACATACAAAAAAAATCTAGCAAACAAACGCATAAGAATTTAGTACCACCTCGGATAGAAAAAAAATTCTCTTCGGCGGTGAACAGATGAAAAAATTAGCGAAACACACCTTGCTTTATTAGTAGGTATAGATTTAAGTCCGGAGTCTCATCCCAACTTGTGAGGGAATCATAGTCTCCATCATCCTTTCCTCACATGGGACAATGCTCTAATAATGATGATCATCACACTTTTATTTACTCACACAACTCAAGAATTACAACTTGATACTAGAACAAAGATATGACTCTATATGAATGCCTCCGACGGTGTACCGGGATGTGCAATGATCTAGCGTGACATGTATAAAAATATGAATGGTGGCCAAGCCACAAATACAATGTCAACTATATGATCACGCAAAGAAATATGACAATTATGGTATATGTCATAATAAAAGGAACGGTGGAAGTTGCATGGAAATATATATCGGAATGGCTATGGAAATGCCATGATAGGTAGGTATGGTGGCTGTTTTTCGGAAGGGTATATGGTGGGTTTAATGCACCAGCGAAGTTGTGTGGTGCTAGAGAGGCTAGCAATGGTGGAAGGGTGAGAGTGCGTATAATCCATGAACTCAACATTAGTCATAAAGAACTCACAAACTTATAGCAAAAAATTATTAGCCATCAAAGCAAAGTACTAATACACATGCTCCTAGGGGAGAGGTTGGTAGGAGTTAACCATCGCGCACTCCCGACCTCCACACAAAGTAAGACAATCAAGGATAAATTGTGCTCTAACTTCATCACATAACGAGAGACCATACGAGCATGCTATGGGAATCACAACCCTTAACGCAAATATTCTTACTAAAACACAATTACTCACTAGCATGACTCTAATATCACCATCTTTATATCTCAAAACAAATGTGAGGAATCAAATTTCTCATATATTCAATGGTGTTCATGAAAGCTTTTATTATATCCCTCTTGAATACCCATCATATTAGGACCAAATACATAACCCAAGCAAATTGCCATACTATTTTTAAGACACTCAAAATAGTATGATTTAAGCATGAGAGTTCATCAATTTCTAAAAAATAAAACCACCACCATGCTCTAAAAAGATATAAGTGAAGTACTAGAGCAACTGCCTAGCTGAAAAGGTATAGGTGAAGCACAAGAGTAAATGACAAACTACTCCAAAAAGATAAAAGTGAAGATCAATGAATAGTCAAATAATTAAGTAGGTATGTGAAGACTTCCTCTCATAAAAGAATAGATATTAAGTATCTTATTCAAAGAGCGAGAAAAATAAAATAAAATGACATTCCAAGGATAGCATATATCATGTGAAGAAGCAAAAACTTAGGCTCAACCAAAATTGACCGATCATTATTGAAGAAGAAACGTGGGATGCCAACCGGGGCATCCCCAAGATTAGATGCTTGAGACTTATTGAAATATTAATTACGGATGCCTTGGGCATCCCCAAGCTTGAGCTCTCGTGTCTCCTTAATTCCTCTCATTTCACGGTTTCCCTAAATCTTAAAAAACTTCATCCACAAAAAACTCAACAAAAACTCGTGAGATAAGTTAGTATAAATCAATGCAAAACCATATCATTATATACTGTATAAAATCACTAAAATTATAATTGACATTGCATACTAAATGCCTCTGCATATTTAATACTCCCGTCCTCAAATAGAATCATTAAACAAGCAAACATATGCAAACAATGCAATCGTAACAGCAATCTATCTAAACAGAATAGTTTGTAATGGGTTAAGGAAGATCCGTACTTATTTAACTAAAAAAATCTGAAAATCACAATGTAGAGAATTTATCATTGCATGTTGTGTCAAAATTTCAAGCTTTTATCACATTCTGACGTTTCTAGGGAATTTTTGCAATAGCAACAAACTTTCTGTTTTGAAATAGCAACTCATATACTTGCAAATTGTGCATGTTGAAGGCTATCCTTGGCACTTTTATTGAAATAAAAGATACAGAACCTTATTCTAAATAACATCAACCAAATGTAAACAAAAGAAAATTATGCTCCAAACAAAGCACATATCATGTGACAAATAAAAATATAGCTCCAAGGGAGGTTACCTATAATGTTAGAGACGAAAGAGGGAATGCCTTCCGGGGCATCCCCAAGCTTAGTTGCTTTGGATATTCCTTGAATAATATCTTGGGGGTGCCTTGGGAATCCCCAGGCATAGGGACTTGTGATACGTCTCCAACATATCTATAATTTTTTATTGCTCCATGCTATATTTTCTACTGTTTTGGACCATATTGGGCTTTATTTTCCACTTTTATATTACTTTTGGGACTAACCTATTAACCGGAGGCCCAGCCCAGATTTGCTGTTTTTTGCCTATTCAGTGTTTCGAAGAAACGTAATATCAAACGGAGTCTGAATGGAATGAAACCTTCGGGAACGTGATACCGAATATGATCCAGGAGACTTGGACCCCCCGTCAAGAAAGAAAGGAGGTGGCGGGGAGGTGGGCGCCCCAGGGTGTGCCCCCTGCCTCGGCCCCCTTTGCTCCACCGACGTACTTCTTCCTCCTATATATACCCTCATTGCCCCCAAGCGATCGGAATCTGAGCCAAAAACCTAATTCCACCGCCGCAACTTTACGTATCCATGAGATCCCATCTTGGGGCTGTTTGAGCTCACGGAAGGGCAATCCACCACGGAGGGCTTCTACATCATCATAGCCTCTCCGATGAAGTGTGAGTAGTTTACTTGGACCTTCGGGTCCATAGTTAGTAGCTAGATGGCTTCTTCTCTCTTTTTGGATCTCAATACAATGTTCTCCCCCTCTCTCGTGGAGATCTATTTGATGTAATCTTATTTTTGCGGTGTGTTTGTTGAGACCGATGAATTATGGGTTTATGATCAAGATTGTCTATGAGCAATATTTGAATCTTCTCTGAATTCTTTTATGTATGATTGGTTATCTTTGCAAGTATCTTCGAATTATCCGTTTGGTTTGGCCAACTAGATTGGTAGTTCTTGCAATGGGAGGAGTGCTTAGCTTTGGGTTCAATCTTGCGGTGTCCTTTCCCAGTGACAGTAGGGGCAGCAAGGCACGTATTGTATTGTTGCCATTGAGGATAACAAGATGGGGTTTTTATCATATTGCATGAATTTATCCCTCTACATCATGTCATCTTGCTTAAGGCGTTACTCTGTTTTCATTAACTTAATACTCTAGATGCATGTTGGATAGCGGTCGATGAGTGGAGAAATAGTAGTAGATGCGAGGCAGGAGTCGATCTACTTGTCTCGGACGTGATGCCTATATACATGATCATACCTAGATACTCTCATAACTATGCTCAATTACATCAATTGCTCAACGATGAATTCGTTCACCCACCGTAAAATACTTATGCTCTTGAGAGAAGCCACTAGTGAAATCTATGGCCCCCGGGTCTATTCTCTATCATATCAATCTTTCGTCACTTTATTATTGCTTTGCTTTTTACTTTGCTTTTTATTTTACTTTGCATCTTTATACCAAAAATACCAAAAAATATTATCTATCATCTCTATCAGATCTCACTATCGTAAGTGACCATGAAGGGATTGACAACCCCTAATCGCGTTGGTTGCGTTGAGCTATTTGTTTTATGTAGGTACGAGCGACTTGCGCGTGGCCTCCTACTGGATTGATACCTATGTTCTCAAAAACTGAGGGAAATACTTACGCTACTTTGCCTCATCATCCTCTCCTCTTCGGGGAAAACCAACGCAAGCTCAAGACGTAGCAAGAAGGATTTACGGCGCCCGTTCTTGAGTCTACACAAAAGTCAACATACCAAGTACCCATCACAATCCCTTATCTCCCGCATTACATTATTTGCCATTTTCCTCTCGTTTTCCTCTCCCCCACTTCACCCTTGCCGTTTTATTCGCCCTCTCTTTTCTGTTTGCCTTTTGTGCACTTGCTTTTTGTTTGCTCGTGTGTTGGATTTCTTGCTTGTCACGATGGCTCAAGATAATAATTATGTGACTTTACCAATACTAACAATAATGATTTCCTTAGCACTCCGATTGCTCCTCTTACCGACACTGAATCTTGTGAAATCAATACTGCTTTCTTGAATCTTGTCAAGAAAGATCAATTCGCTGGCCTTCCTAGTGAAGATGCCGCTACTCATCTAAATAGCTTCGTTGATTCATGTGATATGCAAAAGAAGAAAGATGTTGATAATGATATTGTTAAGTTGAAGCTATTTCCTTTTTAAGCTTAGTGATCGTGCTATGGCTTGGTTTTCGTCTTTGCCTAAAAATAGTATTGATTCTTGGAACAAGTGCAAAGATGCTTTTATCTCTAAGTATTTTCCTCCCGCTAAGATCATCTCTCTTAGAAATGATATTATGAATTTTAAGCAACTTGATCTTGAACATGTTGCACAAGCTTGGGAGAGGATGAAATTAATCATACGTAATTGCCCTACTCATGGTTTGAATTTGTGGATGATTATACAAAAAAATTATGCCGGATTGAATTTTGCTTCTAGAAACCTCTTAGATTCGGCCGTGGGAGGCACTTTTATGGAAATCACTTTAGGAGACGCTACTAAACTCCTAGATAATTATGGTTAATTATTCTCAATGGCACACTGAAAGATCTACTAATAAAAAAGTGCATGCGATAGAAGAGATGAATGTTTTGAGTGGAAAGATGGATGAACTTATGAAATTATTTGCTACTAAGAGTGTTTCTTCTGATCCTAATGATATGCCTTTGTCTACTTTGATTGAGAATAATAATGAATCTATGGATGTGAATTTTGTTGGTAGGAATAATTTTGGTAACAATGCGTTGTCGGGGAGGCTGATCGTACCTGCGAACACCTATGGGGCCGGCGGGCCGGACCCCTTGTGGTTCGGAGGGGGGCGGAGATCGCACGAAGAGCGGATCGAGGCGATGCACGCGAGCAGTTTACCCAGCTTCGGAGCTCTCCGGAGAGATAGAACTCCTACTGCTGCTTGTTTGATCTATTGTGTTCTTGCTAGGGAGCAGTGCGAGCTACAAAACCTAGCGTGAGTCTATCTGGTCCCGAGTGGGTCGAATGAACGAGCAGGCGAACCCCTCTCGTTGCACTCGGGCCTCCTTTTATATGCTCAAGGGGTCTCCGGCAGTGGCAACATAGGCGGGGTAAAATGTAAAACAGGAGTTGGTACACCTACTTGAGCGATTGTACGATTGCCAAATACCTAACTTTCGGCAAGGGACAAAAGCAATAAATGCCCGTCATTGTCGCCCAAAGCGATTACAACAGAGGCCGTCAGTGCGCCTCCGCTTCGCCACGATGGCGAGCCTGTCAGCCGCTTATCGCTGCTCTCCGCTGGCTGCACTGACCGCTCGACCGCACGCCCATGGAGCGGTCCCATGGCGACCGCGTCGCCGGGTGAGCTGGGCGGAGGCGGAGAGAGGTTGCATGCAGCGGCAAGCGCCTTGCAGCGGCGAATCCTTGTCGCTCGGAGACTTGTCGCGCTCCGAGCCTTCCGGCAAGCTCCTCTTGCGGGGCCTTGTCTTCTGCGTGCTGGGCGGCCTTCCCGACAAGCTCTTCTTGTCGGGGCCTTGTCTTCTGCGTGCCTGGAGTGGCCTTCCCGACAAGCTCTTCTTGCCGGGGCCTTCTCCGTGCCTAGAGAGGCCTTCTCGGCAAGCTCCTCTTGCCGGGGTCTTGTCTTCTGAATGGCTGCGGAGGGTCTTGGCGGACGCCCGGCGAGGCTTGCCATGGGGACGCTACATTTGCCCGTGCACAAGTTCGGGTACTAAGGTACCCCTACTTTAGTACACCGGCAGAGCCCCAGGTCTAGGCCATACATGGTCTTGCCGCTGTTGGGCCGAGCCCAAAAGCGAGAACGCAGTAGCAGCGGCTGGGTCCAAACCAAACCCACTCCGTATCCGCGCGTTCCCCGTAGCAGCCAGCGTCAATTCTTGGCGTCGTGGGGAAGTGGGCGGCGTCTTGAGGTCGCTTCACCCGTCGCCTCGATTATGCATCCCGCCACGTGGTTCCCATGCTCTCGGGGTCGCAGACGGTGGAAGTGGAAAAGCGGGCCGTTCTGAGGCGGAGGCAGCAGGTCGGCCCGATTCCCTGCTCTTCCTATGCCCTGATTTGTCGGCCAGGCGGTCGAGCCCCACCTTGCTTCCTTAAAAAAGCGGAAGGGGGCCTTGAAGCCCGCACTCTCCCATCTCCTCCTTTCCTCGGTTTACGCTCCCCTTTCTCCCATTCGTCATGGAGAAAAGGAACCTTAGTTCTTCATCGGTGGCGGCGAGGTCGCCGCTAGGCAGCGCCCCTCCCAACCCCACGCCCGGGGTGGCAGAACCGCCACAAGGGAAGAGGGAGGCGAGGTCGTGGGCAGGTCGGCGCTCGGGGAAGAGGCGGGGCCAGGCGGCGCGCCATCTCCACTTCCGCCGGCGGTTCCCCTCCCTCTGCGGTGGTCCCATACAGGGACGACCCTTGCGAGTTCTTCGTCAGCTGCGCCCGGGCGCCTCGTCGTCGCCTCCGGCTTCCAGCTCCGTTCATGGCCGCGATGGAGTCGGATCCATGAGACACCGAGACTACACATGAGGGCTGTGGAATCGGTGGCATGCGAGTCCGTGTTGTATTCCCAGCCCTAAAGTGATGTATCTTGATCGTGGGTGGAAGAGCGTTCACTCGCATCCACAGCCTGAGGCGGGGTTTACCCTCCATTTTAAGTTAATGGAGGGTGATCTCCTCTCCGTCAAGGTCTTCGGGGACCTCGGCACTCGGGCGAAGTGCTGCGTGGATAGCTCCTCCGACAGCGAAGATTCCCCCTCGAGCGAGAGTGACGAGGAGGAGAGCGACAGCGGCGACGAGGGTAGCGGGCCCGATTAGTTGTCGGGCGCCGCTTCGTGCGTCACCGGCGACCCCATCATCCGCGTCGCCGGCTCCTTGAACTCCCCGGGGTCGTCTCCTTGGGCGACTGGCGTAGGGAGGCTGCGGAAGGGGAAGAGGGATGGCGACAAGGCCGTCAAGTAGGAGTCTGAGGCGTGAGTGCCCTCGGCAATCTTGACGTCATGCCGCCCGTCTTGAGCCCGCTTCGGCGCCGCCATCTCCGTCAAGCCCTCGGGAGCTCCGGGATGTTCTCTTGGTGCCTTCGGCACTGTAGCTCGCCTAGGCGTTTCTTTTGCCCTTCTCGCCTCCTTGACCTACCTCCTGAAAAGAGGGACGGGAAAAGGATTACGGGCATCTTATCTTTTTAATTTGTAAGCCTTCGGGCCTTATCCGCATTTAAAACTTGTAATCTTCCCTTTCATGTTTTTCATTCCCCACGGATTGTATCCGAGTAGAATGTTTTTAATGAAAAAGGGATGCTTGAAAAGGGACGAAGGGCTTATCTGATATCTCAGCCCGGCAACTCGGCTTGCCGCAGCCCCGGCAACTACGGCTTGCCGCAGCCCCGGCAACTCGGCTTGCGGGGCTTGGAATGCCGGCGCCCTTCTTCCCCTCTTCGCTGTTATTCCAGTTACGAGAATGATTTAGCTTGATGCCGCAATAAGTTATTTTTTGTAATATAACTTTATTACAGGCAACATTTGCTACGTTACTTCCTTTACTCGACTCTTGGCTTTGTATGTTATTGCCCTCGCTTTTCAGGAAACTTGCGGTGCGAGCACCCTTGCTTGGCGCCGAGTGCGGAACTTCAGCACTTCTTTGGCGGGTCGCTACCGACAAGCAACCTTGTCGCGGACTAGCCGCAGCTCACTTAAGTTGTTAGGCGGACCGAAACAAGGTAAGGCGCGACCGATCCACGATTTGGTCCTTCCGCGCACGGGTTTTTCATACAAAGCGCGGTCGTTCTAGGAAGATAACTTTAAAAATTTATTACTTAGGCGATCAATGCAATGTTATTTCCTCTACTTGATTCCTTCCTTTGTACGTTTCTGCCTTACGCATTTCAGGGAAACTTGCCGGTCCAGGCACCCTTGCCGCGAGCGCCGAGTGCGGAACTTCAGCAGCCTGCTGGCGGGGTCGCTACCGACAAGCATCCTCATCGCAGACTAGCCGCAGCTCACTTAAGTTGTTGAGCGGACTCGAAACAAAGTAAGGGCGCGACCGATCCGCGATTTGGTTCCTCTGCGCATGTGTTCTCCATACAAAGTACTATCGTTCGAGGAGATAACTTGAAAATTTAAAAATTGATTGCTCAAACTTTGGCAACTTAGCTTTTACATCTCTTGCTTCACGATGAGGTGAATCTTCCTCGAGCGATTATACGGTCCATAGTATTATCTCCTCCTCCCCTGGTTAACTTGTGCGAGGGAGCTTTCCTTTCTTTGAGAAAAGAAAAGAGGAAATAACGTTATGGAGCCTAAGCGGCTCGATTACGCTTACGGGTGTGGTTGCTGCACAAAGTGTTAGCCAAAGCATGCAATAAATTGATGAAAGCATGAACTTAACAAGCTGTCGCAGCACATGAGCTTCTTGATGCACGAAGTCTGCGCCCGGCTTTGTCTGAAAGGATTACATGCAACAGCGGCAAGACTTGTACAAAAGGTGGTTCTTGAGCAGGTTCCGACAAGCTTCCTTATGGGTAAAACTTACGAAGATGCTCAATGTTCCGAGAGTTGCTCACCGGAATGCCATCTTCGGTCTCAAAGCGGACAGCGCCCGAGCCTAGTGACTCGTTTCACCCGATAAGGGCCTTCCCACTTGGCGTCAACTTGTTTGAATTCTTGGCGGACTGAGCAGCGCGAAGAACAAGGTCGCCTTCCTCGAGACTTGGCACTAACCATGCGGCTATGGTAGCGACGCGAGCTTCTTTGGTAGCGGCGGCTCGCCTGGCGGCTGAAGGCGATCTTCCTCGAGGAGCAGCGTCATCTTGTCGCAGCTGCTCTTGCTCAAAGCTCATCATAAGCGAGTACTCGAGGCGATCCGTATCTGAGTTCGATGGGGAGAACTTCCTCTGCTCCATAGACTAGAGCAAAGGGTGCACGGCGGTGGCTCGATTTGGCGTCGTCTGATCGACCAAAGAACCACCGGCAGCTCCTCGATCCGATTTCTTCCGCGAGTGCAGCACAGCCGAAAGTTACGGTCTTGAGCCAGCGCGCACTTCAAAGCATTGCCCTCTCTGCTTGAAGCGTTGCTTCTCGGGTGAGCAATGAAGCAAAGCAGACCTTGGCGCCAAGGTCTTGGGCGTCTTGCATGAAGGTGCGACTTCGTAAATTGTGTGCCGTTGTCGGTGATGATCCTGTTAGGGATTCGAAGCGGCAAACAATCGACTGAAAGAACTTGACTGCTTGTTGTGTTGTCACCTTCCTCACTGCTTCCACTTCCGGCCACTTTGTGAACTTGTCGATGGCGGCGTACAAGTACTCAAAGCCCCGACAACTTCGGGGAAGGGGCGAGATGTCGATCCCCGGACCGAAAATGGCCGGGATAAAGGGATCGTCTGAGAGCTTGAGCTGGCTGGTGTATCTGTTTGGAATGGGCCAGCACGTTTCACACTTGGTTACTTGTGCGGTTGCATCACGGAGGGCTGTCGGCGGAAGAAATCTTCTTGGAAAGCTTTGCGGCAAGTGCCCTTGCGCCAATGTGGTGACCACATATGCCTCCATGTATCTCTGCCAACAACTTACATCCATCTTCCACAGGAATACACTTCAATTTCACACCGTTGAGTCTTCTTACATGCATTATCTTTGTCGACAAACTGGTACATACTTGACTGCCGGGCTACTCTTTCCGCTTCTTCTTGCTCTTCAGGAAGTTCTCATGTCTGAAGGAAATGGACAATCCGCTGCGCCCATGCTGGAGCTTGCGGCTCGACAACAAGGACTAAAGGCACATCTGCTGCTGCGGGAACATCAGCTTCCACGGAGCTTGCGGCTCATGCTGGAGCTTCTTCTTGCTCTTCAGGAAGTTCTCCTGTCTGAAGGAAATGGACAATCCGCTGCGCCCATGCTGGAGCTTGCGGCTCGACAACAAGGACTAAAGGCACATCTGCTGCTGCGAGAACATCAGCTTCCACGGCAAGAGCATGCGGCCCTGCCGGAGCTAGATGCTCCCCGACAAGCTTGCCGGAACAAGACTTGTCGGGAGCATCTGCTTCAACGGAACAAACCACAGGGTGCAGCCGGAGCGAGACTACTCCTCGGCCTTTGTTGGTGTTGATCTTGGGGACCTTTACGACGGCTTCGGGAAGCTCTGCAGCCGGAAAGTAGTCACCAGAGGCCAACTTCCTCTTCTTGCTCTGTCAAGTCGGCGGTGTTACGGTTGGTGAGTCGACGAGCACAAAATCCCTGGTTCCACAGTGTAACTTAAGCGCGGCGCACTTGTGAGCCGTCGGCGATATCATTACGAGCTCTTGGAACATGTTCCATTTGCGGGCCGTCAAAGTGCTCTTCTAACTTCCTCACTTCATCAACGTAGGCTTCCATCAGCGGACTCTGGTAATCTTTGTTGACTTGGCGGACGACGAGTTGCAAGTCACCCACGACAATAAGCTTCTTGATCCCAAGGTCCACGGCGATCCACGAGACCGGCAAGCAAACCTTCATACTCTGCGGTATTGTTTGTCGCTTGCTCCTTGGGAAAGTGCATCTCGGCGACGTGCTTGAGGTGCTCTCCGGTGGAGTGCGACAAAGCGACGCCCGGCACCGGCGCCTTGCAGCGATAAGGCACCATCAAAGTACATCGACCACTCTTTGCTTGCTTCTTTGGCCAGAATGCTGCGTCTCGGAATCTCTTAAATGCAGTGTTGGCGTCCATTCTGCTATGAATTCTGCCAATGCTCTGCTTTGGATGGTTGATGTGCTTTCAAACTTAAGACCAAAGCTTGACAGCTCCGGTGCCCACTTTCGACAATCCTGCATGTAAACGCACGGATTCTGCGGTATCCTCTTGAGAAGCGGGTGACAACTGTGATCTCATTTGCTTGGAAGTAATGGCGCAGCTTTCTCGAGGCCATGAGGAGGCCGAAAAGCAATTTCTGCACGCCCAGTACCTCGATCTAGCCCCCTGCGGAAGGTGACAAAGTAGACTGGCGCTGCACCATCTTTTTTCTCATGTCTGTTCATGTGTCTGCGCGGAATCGTCCTTGTCGGGACCCGAGCTTGTCGTGAAGCCCCACCTTGTCATTTGGAAGTGCTTGCCGCGATCGCTGGCTCGTCATCCGCCTCCCTCTCCGCCACTAACGCAGCACTAGCCACTTGATTGGTTGCCGCTATGTATAGCGCAACTTCTCTTGTGGCCTAGGTGCGACAAGTGTTGGAGTGGAGGACAGGTATCTCTTTAAGTCCTGCAGCGCAGCCTCCGCCGGGAGTCCATTTCTTTGGACCTGCCTTTTCAAAATCTTGAAAAATGGCGAGGCGCTCAACAGAACCTAGAAATAAACTTCTTTGAGAGCAGCCACGCAACCAGCAAGTCTTCGTACATCCTTGGCGTGCTTGATTGCTTCAATCTGCTCAATGGCCTTGATCTTGTCGGGATTAGCTTCAATCCCCCCGAGACCACGAAGAACCGAGAAGCTTGCGGAAGGGACTCCAAACACGCACTTCTCGGGGTTGAGCTTGAGGTTGATCTTGCGGAGATTTGCAAAGGTCTCGTCCAAATCTTGAACCAGAGTTGCTCTGTCCTTGCTCTTGACCACTATGTCATCCATGTAGGCTTCTACATTTATGTGCATTTGTGGCTCAAAAGCGTCATGGACTACCCTTGCAAATGTTGAACCAGCATTCTTTAAACCGAAAGGCATCCGTATGAAACAGTATGTGCCACATGGGGTGATGAATGCGGTCTTCTCCTCATCTTCTTCAGCCATGAAGATCTGATGGTATCCTGAGTAGGCATCAAGAAACGAAAGCAAATCACATCCAGCAGTGGAGTCAACAATCTGGTCAATGCGCGGCAAGGGAAATGGATCTTTGGGACAAGCTTTATTAACATCCGTGAAGTCAATACAAAGTCTCCATTTCCCATTTGCCTTCTTGCGCGACTACGAGGATTGGCCAACCACGTGGGATGGAGCACTCCTCGACAAGGCCTGCTGCTTCCGGTTCTTGATCTCTTGACTATGAATTCTTGGCGCTCCTTTGCTTGCTTCGACTTTTTGCTTGACGGGCGCGCATGAGGACAAGCGGCGGCGGTGCTCAATCACTTTCACAGGAACACGGGGATATCGAACGGTTGCCATGCAAACACGTCGACGATTCGCCCTTGAGGAAAGCAACGAGCGCGCCTTCCTATTTGGGGTCGAGAGAGGCACTGATGGTGAAGGTACCACCAGCACCGTCCTCCTTGGCGGGCACCTTCTTGGTCTTTGGCGGAGCCACCATCTTCTTGCACTTGCTGGTGGAGCTCGATGGTGCGTCCTTGACGGTAGCGCAGCACTCCGAAGAGGTGCACTTGCCGGAGTGAGCATCAGAGCCCTTGCCAGTCTTGGACTTGGTCTTCTTCCCCCCGGGAGCTTCAGCGGCAAGTGTCTGGCAATCTGTCGCGGCTGCTGCATCCCGGAAGATCTTGTCGGCCTGAGATAAGGGCATCCTTCTTGTCGCCATGGACAGAGATGACGCTTATCGGGCCCGGCATCTTGAGTAGGTTGTAGGCGTAGTGAGAGGCTGCCATGAACTTGGCGAGTGCTAGACGGCCAAGTATCCCATTGTAAGGCAATGGGAAATCGGCGACGTCAAACGTAACCCTCTCAGTTCTGAAGTTCAGCTCGCTGCCAAACGTGACCGGCAACGTAATCTTCCCCTTGACTTGCTCCTTCCCGGATTGATTCCTTGGAAGGTTCCGGTCTCTTCGAGCTTCGCTGTCGAGGATTTGAAGCTTACGGAGCATCACGGAGGAGATCAGATTCAAGCGGCCCGCCGTCAACTAGCATTTTGTGACCTTGAGGTTGCGGATGGTTGGAGAGACCAACATCGGCAAGCACCCGACCGCGATTATGCGATCGGTGGTCCTCAATATCAAAAATGATAGGCGTCTTCAGACCACTTGAGAGGTTTGCGTGACTCCACGGATGGTTCCGCTGCATTGACCTCCGCATCCATTGCTTGAGTTGGCGGTGGGAGGTATGCGAAGCTTACCTCCGTCAACGCGAAGAACCTCTGTGGCTTTCTGAAACTCCTGCTCGTCGGCGTCGTCGTCTTCCATATCTTCGTCGTCGTCATCATCTTTATCCTTGTCGCGGCCGCGGGGAGGTCTATCTCCTTGTCGCTGCTTGGCCTTGCCGCTGCGTCCTCCCCGGCCGGGACGTTTCTTGCTTGCTCCCCCAGCACCTTCCTGGGCCTTCTCCTTGTCTCGCCGCTCGTACTCAGCTCTCTGCTGTTCGACGAGCTGCTCGACCTTCTTGCAGCTATGGAGATCGTGGCCCTTGGTGCGGTGGATCTTGCTTGATCTTGCTTGCGGAGCCGTCACCTTGTCGGCGGCCGCCACCGACCGGTGGTTGGCGTCGTGACAACCTCCTTGCCGGAGCCACCAGCCTTGGCGTTCTTGTCGCCGCCTCCGTTGCGGACTGCTCGACAACTAGCACTTCTCTGCTTTTCTTCTTCCTGTTGCCTCGCCGCGGCCCTTCTTTGCCGGGCGGTGTCATCCTTGTCGGACCACTGTACGCATTCTCTCGAAGTCTCCTCCTTCCTCGGTAGCGTGCACACTTGTCGACCAGGGTGTACAGCTCATCGGCGTCCTTGACTTTGCACATCGCCATCTCCTCCCTCATCCTGCGGTTCCGCACATTACGATGAAATGCGCTGATCACCGGCGGGGTGGGCGTCACGGGATGTTGTAGTGCACGCGGTGAACCTCTGAATGAACTTGCGCAGGAATTCTCCTTCCTTCTGGGCGAGCAAGTGAAGGTCACTCTCTTGGCCATGAGGTTTGTGGCCACTTGTGAAGGCGCCAACAAAAAGATGGCACAGATATGACCAAGAGGATATGGAGCTGTCTGGCAAGTGCATGAGCCAAGATCTGACGTTGGGCTTGAGCACGAGCGGGAAGTAGTTGGCGAGGATCTTGTGGTCCCGTCCCCCCGCAGCCTGCACCGCGATGGTGTAGATCTTGAGGAACTCCGACGGGTGCGTCACGCCATCATACTTCTCGCACGTCTGGTTTGAAGTTTTTCGGCTGGGCCTTTGGACTTGCCGCAGCTCACGAGTGAACGCAGGCAACCTACCGCGTCTGACAAGTCGCTGGCCCCTCCGGCGCGTGCATGTCAACAGAAGGCCCAGCGCGCTTGTCGGACTGACGTCGCGCTTCTCTTCGGCGCTCGATGCGAGTTCGGGCGTCCTCTTGTTGTCGCTCATGAAGAACTTGGCGCTGATCGCGGCGAGCTCGCGGATCCGACGACGCAGTGGAGTCGCTGTCGAGGTGGATCCGATGAGTCAGCGATCTTGGCCTTATCGGCAGAGAGTGCACGGTGGTTGCACCTCCGACAGTCTCGTCGCCACCGGCTCGTGCCTTGTCGTCTCGCCGCGGCAATGATGGCGTTGGTTGCCGCGGAGCGTCGCCGTTGGCAAAGCCGATGAGGCTACGATAGTGGCCCTCCACTCGTCGACCTTGTCGGCCGTTGGAGGGTAGTCGACGAGCAGCTGGGCTCTCGCCAGAGCTTCTGTTGGAGTAGTGGGTGGCATTGGAGAACGGTGCGAGGAGCGGGACACGCTCGGACTTCTAACTACGTTAGAAGGAGCAGCGCCCCGTCCGAGCGACCGTATCTCACTCATGCCAACATGTTGGCGCGCATGCTGGTCTTGAGGGTCTCGATCCAACGAACGTATGGCGTTGTGAATGCCATTACGTTGTTGGTCTCGCGTCTCCTGAGATGGGCGCGGGGGATGCGCGGACGCCGAGGTTTGCGGTGCCTTGTCCTTGGACTTGGCAACATCGCGAACACCTTCGTCGGCGCCAGTTCCTCCGCCAGCGTCTGCCCCACCACCCGTTTGCTGCGGTGAGGCGGAGTGCAGCAGCAGACGGCTCCGCTGCCAAGCCTTCTTCTTCGGTGGCATGTTGAGGAAGATGTTGATGACGCTGCTCGTCGCGAACGCCGGATCAGATTCACACGGCCTCGACGCCCCTACTGGGCGCGCCAAAGATGTCGGGAGGCTGATCGTACCGCGAACACCTATGGGGCGGCGGGCGGACCCTTTGTGGTTCGGAGGGCGGAGATCGCCTGAAGAAGCGGATCGAGGCGATGCACGCGAGCAGTTTACCCAGCTCGAGCTCTCCGGAGAGAAAAACTCCTACTGCTGCTTGTTTGATCTATTGTGTTCTTGCTAGGGAGCAATGCGAGCTACAAAACCTAAGCGTGAGTCTATCTGGTCCCGAGTGGGTCGAATGAACCGAGCAGGCGAACCCCTCTCGTTGCACTCGGGCCTCCTTTTATATGCTCAAGGGGTCTCCGGCGGTGGCAACATAGGCGGGGTAAAAATGTAAAACAGGAGTTGGTACACCTACTTGAGCGATTATGCGAGTGCCAAATACCTAACTCGGCGGCAAGGGACAAAAGCAATAAATGCCCGTCATTGTCGCCCAAACAGTGCAACAGAGGCCGTCAGGTGCGCCTCCGCTCGCCACGATGGCGAGCCTGTCAGCGCCGCTTATCGCTGCTCTCCGCTGGCTGCACAGCCGCTCGACACGCGCCCATGGAGCGGTCCCATGGCGACACGTCACCGGGTGAGCTGGAGCGGAGACGGAGAGGTTGCATGCAGCGGCAAGCGCCTTGCAGCGGCCGAATCCTTGTCGCGCTTCAGACTTGTCGCGCTCAGAGCCTTCCGGCAAGCTCCTCTTGCCGGGCCTTGTCTTCTGCGTGCCTGGAGCGGCCTTCCCGACAAGCTCTTCTTGTCGGGGCCTTGTCTTCTGCATGCCTGGAGTGGCCTTCCCGACAAGCTCTTCTTGCCGGGGCCTTCTCCGTGCCTATAGAGGCCTTCCCGGCAAGCTCCTCTTGCCGGGGTCTTGTCTTCTGAATGGCTACGGAGGGTCTTGGCGGACGCCCGGTGAGGCTTGCCATGGGGACGCTGCGATTGCCCGTGCACAAGTTCGGAGTACTAAGGTACCCCTACTTTAGTACACCGACACGCGTATAGAGGGAATTTTAATCCTAGGCCTTATCCTAGTAATCCTTCTAATAATTATGTAAATTCCTATAACAACTCTTATGGAAATTTTAATAAGATGCCCTCTGAATTTGAGACTAGTGTTAAAGAGTTTATGAATTCTCAAAAGAATTTTAATGCTTTGCTTGAAGAGAAATTGCTTAAAGTTGATGAATTGGCTAGGAGCGTTGATAGAATTTCTCTTGATGTTGATTCTTTAAAGCTTAGATCTATTCCTCCTAAGCATGATATCAATGAGTCTCTCAAAGCCATGAGAATTTCCATTGATGAGTGCAAGGAAAGAACCGCTAGGATGCGTGCTTTCTGAAAGATGCGTTTATTAAAGCGTGTTCTTCCAATTTCCATGAAAATAAAGATGAAGATCTAAAAGTTATTGATGTGTCCCCTATTAAATCTTGTTTTGCAATATGAATCTTGATAATGATGAGACTGAATATGATCCATCTTTACATAGAAGGCGTTCTAAAAATTCGGAGTTTTTAGATCTTAATGCTAAAATTGATAAAAGTGGGATTAAAGAAAGTAAAACCCTAGATGTTGCTAAACCCACTATTTTGGATGTCAAGGAATTTAATTATGAAAGTTGCTCTTTAATTGATTGTATTTCCTTGTTGCAATCCGTGCTAAATTCTCCTCATGCTTATAGTCAAAATAAAGCGTTTACCAAACATATTATTGATGCCTTGATGCAATCTTATGAGGAAAAAATTGAGTTGGAAGTCTCTATCCCTAGAAAACTTTATGATGAGTGGGAACCAACTATTAAAATTAAGATTAAGGATCATGAATTTTATGCTTTATGTGATTTGGGTGCTAGTGTTTCCACTATTCCCAAAACTCTGTGTGATTTGCTAGATTTTCGTGATTTTGATGATTGCTCTCTAAACTTGCACCTTGCGGATTCCACTATTAAGAAACCTATGGGAATAATTAATGATGTTCTTATTGTTGCAAATAGGAATTATGTTCCCGTAGATTTTATCATTCTTGATATAGATTGCAATCCTTCATGTCCTATTATTCTTGGTAGACCTTTCCTTAGAACGATTGGTGCAATCATCGATATGAAGGAAGGGAATATTAGATTCCATTTTCCATTAAGGAAATGCATGGAACACTTCCCTAGAAAGAAAATAAAATTACCATATGAATCTATCATGAGAGCCACTTATGGATTGCCTACCAAAGATGGCAATACCTAGATCTATCATTGCTTTTATGCCTAGCTAGGGGCGTTAAACGATAGCGCTTGCTGGGAGGCAACCCAATTTTTAGTTTTTTGTTTTTGTTTCTGTTTAGGAATAAATAATCCATCTACCTTCTGTTTAGATGTGGTTTTATGTTTTAATTAGTGTTTGTGCCAAGTTAAACCTATAGGATCTTCTTGGATGATAGTTATTTGATCTTGCTGTATTTTCCAGAAACTTTCGGTTCACGAAAACAATTGTTAAAAATCACCAGAACCTGATAAAATAGTGATTCCAATTGCTGCTGATCAATAAACAAATTTCCTAGGTCTTCCTATTATGGATGAATTTTTGGAGTACCAGAAGTTTTCGTTAGTTACAGATTACTACAGACTGTTCTGTTTTTGACAGATTCTGTTTTTCGTGTGTTGTTTGCTTATTTTGATGAATCTATGGCTAGTAAAATAGTTTATAATCCATAGAGAAGTTGGAATACAGTAGGTTTAACACCAATATAAATAAATAATGAGTTCATTACAGTACCTTGAAGTGGTCTTCTGTTTTCTTTCGCTAACGGAGCTCACGAGATTTCTGTTGAGTTTTGTGTTGTGAAGTTTTCAAGTTTTGGGTGAAATTTGTTGATGGATTATGGAACAAGGAGTGGCAAGAGCCTAAGCTTTGGGATGCCCATGGCACCCCCCAAGATAATCCAAGGACACCAAAAAGTTGAAGCTTGGGGATGCCACGAAGGCATCCTGTTTATCCACTTCCATCGGTAACTTTACTTGGAGCTATATTTTTATTCACCACATAATATGTGTTTTGCTTGGAGCGTCTTGTATGATTTGAGTCTTTGATTTTTAGTTTACCACAATCATCCTTGCTGTACACACCTTTTGAGAGAGCCATACATGAATTGGAATTTGATAGAATACTCTATGTGCTTCACTTATATTTCTTGAGCTTTATAGTTTTGCTCTAGTGCTTCACTTATATCTTTTAGAGCACGGTGGTGGATTTGTTTTATAGAAACCTTTGATCTCTCATGATTCATTTAGATTATTTTGAGAGTCTTAAATATCATGGTAATTTTCTTAATAATAATAATATGCTTGGTATTCAAGATTTGTAAAACTTTCTTTTGAGTGTGTTGAATACTAAGAAAAGTTTGATGCTTGATAATTGTTTTGAGATATGGAGGTACTAATATTAGAGTCATGCTAGTTGAGTAGTTGTGAATTTAAGAAGTACTTGTGTTAAAGTTTGTGATTCCCGTAGCATGCACGTATGGTGAACCGTTATGTGATGATGTCGGAGCATGATTTATTTATTGATTGTCTTCCTTATGAGTGGCGGTCGGGGACGAGCGATGGTCTGTTCCTACCAATATATCCCCCTAGGAGCATGCGCGTAATACTTTGCTTTGATAACGTGTAGATTTTTGCAATAAGTATATGAGTTCTTTATGACTAATGTTGAGTCCATGGATTATACGCACTTTTCTCACCCTTCCACCATTGCTAGCCTTTCTAATACCGCGCACTTTTCACGGTATCATACACCCACCATATACCTTCCTCAAAACAGCCACCATACCTACCTATTATGGCATTTCCATAGCCATTCCGAGATATATTGCCATGCAACTTTCCACCGTTCCATTTATTATGACACGCTCCATCATTGTCATATTGCTTAGCATGATCATGTAGTTGACATCATATTTGTGGCAAAGCCACCGTTCATAATTCTTTCATACATGTCACTCATGAATCATTGCATATCCCGCACATCACGAGGCATACACATAGGTTCATATTTTGTTTTAAGTATCGAGTTGTAATTGTTGAGTTGTAAGTAAATAAAAGTGTGAGGATCATCATTTTTAGAGCATTGTCCCAAGTGAGGGGAGGATGATGGAGACTATGATTCCCCCACAAGTCGGGATGAGACTCCGGACGAAAAATAAAAAAACAGAAAAGAGGCCATAAAAAAAAGAGAAAAGGCCCAAATAAAAAAATGAGAGAAAAAGAGAGAATGGACAATGTTACTATCCATTTACCACACTTGTGCTTCAAAGTAGCACCATGATCTTCATAATAGAGAGTCTCTTATTTTGTCGCTTTCATATACTAGTGGGAATTTTTCATTATAGAACTTGTCTTGTATATTCCAATGATGGGCTTCCTCAAATTGCCCTAGGTCTTCGTGAGCAAGCGAGTTGGATGCACACCCAGTTAGTTTATTTTGTTGAGCTTTCATATACTTATAGCTCTAGTGCATCCGTTGCATGGCAATCCCTACTCACTCACATTGATATCTATTGATGGGCATCTCCATAGCCCGTTGATACGCCTAGTTGATGTGAGACTATCTTCTCCCTTTTTGTCTTCTCCACAACCACCATCCTATTCCACATATAGTGCTATATCCATGGCTCATGCTCATGTATTGCGTGAAGATTGAAAAAGTTTTGATAATGTCAAAAGTATGAAACAATTGCTTGGCTTGTCATCGGGGTTGTGCATGATTTAAATACTTTGTGTGGTGAAGATAGAGCATAGCCTGACTATATGATTTTGTAGGGATAACTTTCTTTGGCCATGTTATTTTGAGAAGACATGATTGCTTTGTTAGTATGCTTGAAGTATTATTATTTTTATGTCAATATTAAACTTTTGTCTTGAATCTTTTGAATCTGAATATTCATACCACAATTAAGAAGAATTACATTGGAATTATGCCAAGTAGCACTCCGCATCAAAAATTCTCTTTTTATCATTACCTACTCGAGGACGAGCAGGAATTAAGCTTGGGGATGCCTGATACGTCTCCAACGTATCTATAATTTTTTATTGCTCCATGCTATATTATCTACTGTTTTGGACCATATTGGGCTTTATTTTCCACTTTTATATTACTTTTGGGCCTAACCTATTAACCGGAGGCCCAGCCAGATTCTTTGTTTTTGCCTATTTCAAGTGTTTGAAGAAAGCGGAATATCAAACGGAGTCCAAACGGAATGAAACCTTCTGGAACGCGATTTTCTCACGAATATGATCCAGAGACTTGGACCCCGTCAAGAAAGAAAGGAGGTGGCCACGAGGGTGGAGGCGCGCCCCCACTCGTGGGCCCCCCTTTGCTCCACCGACATACTTCTTCCTCCTATATATACCTCACGCACCCGAGCGATCGAATCGGAGCCAAAAACCTAATTCCACCGCCGCAACTTTACGTATCCATGAGATCCCATCTTGGGGCCTGTTCGGAGCTCCATGGGAAGGGGAATCCACCACGGAGGGCTTCTACATCATCATAGCCTCTCCGATGAAGTGTGAGTAGTTTACTTCAGACCTTCGGGTCCATAGTTAGTAGCTAGATGGCTTCTTATCACTTTTTGGATCTCAATACAATGTTCTCCCCCTCTCTCGTGGAGATCTATTCGATGTAATCTTGTTTTTGTGGTGTGTTTGTTGAGATCGATGAATTATGGGTTTACGATCAAGATTATCTATGAGCAATATTTGAATCTTCTCTGAATTCTTTTATGTATGATTGGTTATCTTTGCAAGTCTCTTCGAATTATCCGTTTGGTTTGGCCAACTAGATTGGTAGATCTTGCAATGGAAGGAGTGCTTAGCTTTGGGTTCAATCTTGTGGTGTCCTTTCCCAGTGACAGTAGGGGCAGCAAGGCACGTATTGTATTGTTGCCATCGAGGATAACAAGATGGGGTTTTCATCATATTGCATGAATTTATCCCTCTACATCATGTCATCTTGCTTAAGGCGTTACTCTGTTTTCATTAACTTAATACTCTAGATGCATGTTGGATAGCGGTCGATGAGTGGAGTAATAGTAGTAGATGCGAGCGGAGTCGGTCTACTTGTCTCGGACGTGATGCCTATATACATGATCATACCTAGATAATCTCATAACTATGCTCAATTATGTCAATTGCTCAACAGTAATTCGTTCACCCACCGTAAAATACTTATGCTCTTGAGAGAAGCCACTAGTGAAATCTATGGCCCCCGGGTCTATTCCCTATCATATCAATCTTCCGTCACTTTATTATTGCTTTGCTTTTTAATTTGCCTTTTATTTTACTTTGCATCTTTATACCAAAAATACCAGAAAATATTATCTATCATCTCTATCAGATCTCACTCTCGTAAGTGACCGTGAAGGGATTGACAACCCCTAATCGCGTTGGTTGTGTTGAGCTATTTGTTTTGTGTAGGTATGAGGGACTTGCGCGTGGCCTCCTACTAGATTGATACATTGGTTCTCAAAAACTGAGGGAAATACTTACGCTACTTTGCTGCATCATCCTCTCCTCTTCGGGGAAAACCAACACAAGCTCAAGACGTAGCAACTTGTCACTCATTATTCTCCTCATATCGATATCTCACGCAAAACTTGAAAACTTCAATCACACAAAACTTAACGGAACTTCGTGAGATATGTTAGTATGATAAAGAGCAAATCATTCAATTTGGTACTGTCAAGACAAGATTCATATTTTTTATCACACAATGCCTACTGTACCTTATCATTTTCACAATTTATATTAAGCAATATAAGCCATAGAAACTAGTAAAGAAGCAAACTATGCATTGAAAACAAAATCTGTCAAAAACAGAATAGTTTGTAGTAATATGAACGAAGACCATACTTCTGCTACTCCAAAAATTCTGAAAAAATAGGAAAACGTAGAGAATTTGTATAATAATCATCTGTAAAAACTCCAGATCAAAAGAACGTTCCAGTGAATTTTGACAATTACTGGACTGAGCGCAAAAGTTTCTGTTTTTGCACAAAATCAAGTCAACTGTCATCCACACTATCCCAAAGGCTTTACTTGGCACTTTATTGAAACAAAAGCAATAAAACATGATTACTACAGTAGACTAATCATGTGAACACACTAAAACAGTAAGTATAAGTGTTGGGTTGTCTCCCAACATGCGCTTTTCTTTAATGCCTTTTTAGCTAGGCATGATGATTTCAATGATGCTCACATAGAAGTAAAGAATTCAAACACAAATAGAGCATCATGATGCATATGAAGAGCACATTTAAGTCTAACCCACTTCCTATGCATAGGGATTTTGTGAGCAAACAATTTATGGTAACAAGAATCAACTAGCCTATGAAAGCAAAACAAGCAAAACTTCAAAACTTTCAACACATAGAGAGGAAACTTGATATTATTGCAATATGTGAAAGCATATGTTCCTCTCTCAAAATAATTTTAAATGGCATCATGAATGAATTCAACAATAGAACTATCACATAAATCATTCTTTTCATGATCCACAAGCATAGAAATTTTATTACTCTCCACATAAACAAATTTCTTCTCATTCATAATATGGGAGAAAATTCAATGAAATAACTAACATGTGATACTTGATTTATATAATCAATTTGAGAATTAAAATCATGATGACAAATTTCATGGATATCATTACTCTTTATTGCATACATATCATCACAATAATCATCATAGATAGCAACTTTGTTCTCATAGTCAACGGAAGCCTCTTCCAAAATAGTGGATTCATCACTAAATAAAGTCATGACCTCTCCAAATCCACTTTTATCAATATTGTGAAAAGATTCAACACCCTCCAAAATAGTGGGCTCATTAACTAGAGTTGACACTCTTCCAAACCCACTTTCATCAATATAATCATCATAAATAGGGGGCATGTTTTCATCATAATAAATGTTCTCATCAAAACTTGGGGGGCTAAAAATATCATCTTCATCAAACATAGCATCCCCAGGCTCGTAGATTTGCATATCATTAGCATCATGGATATTCAAAGAATTCATACTAACAACATTGCAATCATGCTCATCATTCAAATATTTTAGACCAAACATTTTATTGACTTCTTCTTCTAACACTTTGGCACAATTTTCCTTTCCATCATTTTCACGAAAGACATTATAAAGATGAAGCATATGAGGCAACCTCAATTCCATTTTTTTGTAGTTTTCTTTTATAAACTAAACTAGTGATAAAACAAGAAACTAAAAGATTCAATTGCAAGATCTAAAGATATACCTTCAAGCACTCACCTCCCCGGCAACGGCGCCAGAAAAGAGCTTGATGTCTACTACGCAACCTTCTTCTTGTAGACTCATGTTGGGCCTCCAAGCGCAGTGTTTTGTAGGACGGTAGAAAATTTCCCTCAAGTGGAGGACCTAAGGTTTATCAGTCCGTGGGGGCGTAGGATGAAGATGGTCTCTCTCAAACAACCCTGCAACCGAATAACAAAGAGTCTCTTGTGTCCCCAACACACCCCAATACAATGGTAAATTGTATAGGTGCACTAGTGCAGCGAAGAGATGGTGATACAAGTGTAGTATGGATGGTAGAAATATATTTTTATAATCTGAATAAATAAAAACAGCAAGGTAACTAGTAACAAAAGTGAGCAAAAACATTATTGCAATGCTTGAAAACAAGGCCTAGGGTTCATACCTTCAATAGTGCAAAATCTCTCAACAATGATAGCATAATTGGATCACGTAATAATCCCTCAACGTGCAACAAAGAATCACTCCAAAGTTTCTATTGGAGAACGTAGGACAAAAACGTGCATCAACCCCTATGCATAGATTACCCCAATGTCACCTCATGAATCCGTGAGTCGGGTGCCAAAACATACATCAAGTGAATCAATAGAACATCCCATTGTCACCACATATATCCCATCGCAATACATACATCAAGTGTTCTCAAATCCAATACTCAATCCCACATAATGAAACCTCAGAGAGCAAGACTTAATTCATCACAACAAGATAGAGAGGGAGAAACACCATATGATCCAACTATAATAACAAAGATCGTGATACATGAAGATCGTGACAAATCAAGAACACGTGAGAGAGGGATCAAACACATAGCTACTGGTACATACCCTCAGCCCCGAGGGTGAACTGCTCCCTCCTCGTCATGGAGACCGCCGGGATGATGAAAACGACCTCTGGTGATGACTTCCCCCTCCGGCAGGGTGCCGAATCGGGGTCCCGATTAGTTTTTCGTGGCTACACAGGCTTGCGGCGGTGGAACTTCTCATCTAGGGTTCTTTCTGGAGGTTACGGGATATATAGGAGTACTTTGCGTTGGAATCAAGTCAGAGGGATGCCCGAGGGGTCCACAAGCCATAGGGAGGCGCCCTGGGTGGGTGGTGGGTGCGCCCCCAGGCTTGTGGCCTCCTCAGTCACCTCCTGGCCCAGCCCCGGTGCTCCGTGGGTCTCTTCTAGTCCATAAACGATCACCGTAAATTTTCAGCCCATTCCGAGAACTTTTATTTCTGCACAAAAAATGACACCACGGTCTGCTGAAAACAGCGTCACTCCGGGTTAGTTCTAATCAAATCATACCAAAACCATATAAAATTGTTGGAACATGGCATGAATACTTCATAAATTATAGATACGTTGGAGATGTATCAGTCCCGATGCGTGGGACAAGGCCAGGGGGTGAGGGGCCCAAGGTTCGGTAAGAGCCCCTGAGGCGCGAAGCTCAGGGGGTCCCCCTTGACGCGCAAGCAGCTCACATGAGGAAAGAGGCTTCCGCCCTAGACGAGGTCACGAGGAGAGGGAACGCTACCAAGACCTTCGAGCCGCACTGGCGGTAAACTTAGCTTTTTGGGCGCAGCGTGAGGCAGCCGCAGCCTGTGAAGGATTCAAGCGACTCCGGGGCGCATCTCTCTAGAGCTTCGTCCTTGTCCCATAGTCTATCTGCGAAGGATCAATGTAAACCCCGCGAGGGGTGCATGAAATAATTGATATTCTTTGCATTTTTACCAACGCCTCCGTGATTTAAACTGTGAATCTCCTCCCCATGCTTCCCCGCGAGGCTCGCCCCTCTTTTTATCGTGTGCAAAAAATGCCCTATGTCTTCAGGGCCGGCCCTTGTGCAGGCCTCAACCGCCGCTGGTATGTCAAGTCGCAATGCCTGGGACAAGGCAAGGGGGTGAGGATGCTCAGGGGCCCCCCTTTCAACATGCAAGCAGCTCACGTGAAAAAGAGGCGACACGCCTTGTCAAGGTTGCGTGGAAGGGGAGTCTAGCTACAACAGCGTATGGAAGTTGTACTTAGCTCTTTGCAAATAGTAGTGCTGATCGTGCCGTTGCTCGCGGTGGGGTTGCTAATGTGCCACTCGAGGCTGGGCCTCTTGAGGCGAAGCGAAGCGCTATTCGTGTGTCTGGCTCCTAAAACTGCTACATGCCGACACATGTTATGAGGCATAGGGGACGCTGCGCGCCTGCCAACTTACCCATGACCGTTTCGTGAGGAAATGAGGCACCAAGGATTTAGTGAGGTGACGAGCACGAGGCCGGCCCGTGTGTCAGAGATCAATCGCTTGGGTTTATCAGCGCTGCAGGGATGGACCCGAGCATATGCGCTATGCCAACAGCCCCTGCTCATGGGGCGGTCTAGGGTAGGGTGGCGGTGCATAGCACCCACGTGACGGCACCTCCAAGTGGTGACACGGCACCAATCACGCAACTTTAAGACGGCAATGCAAATCCATCAAATCATAACCAGATCTGGTACATGACCTAAGATGACACGGCGGCAGGGGCGGACCCTGACCAGCCTGAGGATGATGCAGCCCGGGGGCGCCCTCAATTGATAAACCAAAAAAGTCATGTGGTAATCATCCTGCTGCGGGAGCGTCGGGGTGATCAGTGAAGCATGCTGCGAAGGTTCGCCTCTCAAGGCATGTTGGCTCCTGAGATCCTGGAAGCTCGCGAAGAGATGAAGCCTCACGAGACGCCATCGCGAGCTACGCGAACCTTTGAAAGGTAGCACCGGTGTTCAGCAGGCCGAAAGGCATGCGGTTGTAGTTAGTGGTGATGCCTCTGTTTCAGCCGATGCGAGATGGCCAGAAGATGTCCTGGCAGCCGGCCCTATTGAGGCCCGCGATGTCAACGCACATGCACAGCTCGCTGTCCACGCCGGGAGCGGTAGCTGAGCCGGGGGGCACGTGGGGAGGCCCTCGCTGCGCATGGCGTGAGCTTCCTATAACTTGTGAACCTCCTGGGTGATGAACTCTTGCGCTCCCGGCGACTGATGACGTGTTCCTTGGTTGCGGGGCTGTGCGTCGAAGCACGCCTCCAAGTGGTACCCGAGCACCTCCCTCGTCACACCGGTTAGGTTAGACGCTCTCTAGATGGAAGCCCTCGAAACTTCCCTAAGGGAGGCGCCAGGCGCGCATTCCTATGCGGGGGGAAGGCATGCTTCGGCGGCAGGGGCGGAGATATAGGTGTTGTCACCAATTGGCTGCTTCTTTGCTTCAGGATGGCTCTTGGGGAGGAGCTGCTTCTTCTTCGCAAGGGTAACCTCAGGGGGCGTGGCGACGTTCTCGTCGTTGGAGTTGTCAGCCGCAGCGGCCCGGTAGGCGTGCTCGAGGGAGCAGACCGCATCCTTCTCGTCGCAAGCGACGGTGATGACACCGCTACAGCTGGGCGTCTTGAGGACATTGTAGCCGTGGTGGGTCGCTGCCATGAACTTGGTGAGCGCGGGGTATCCCGGGATGGCATTTTACGGGAGGCCAATGTGGGCCATGTCGAAGTCGATGAGCTCAGTGTGGTAGTTGTCGCGGGTGTCGAAGATGACCGAGAGGCACACCTGCCCCAGGGAAGTGGTCGACCCGTCCGTGACCCCGGAGAAGGGCCTAGTCAGCATCAACTGGTCATAGGGCACTTGGAGCGTCTCGAAGGTCGCGATGGAGATCACGTTGAGGCTGGCTCCTCCGTCGATGAGGGTCTTGGTAACCATGATGTTGCTGATGGTTGGAGTGCACATCATGGGGAGCGTGCTGGCGGTGGCCAAGCACCTGAGGTGGTCCTTGGAGTCAAAGGTGATGGCGTACTGTGACCACTTGAGGGGCCACACAGCCTCGAGCCTCGGGAGGGCGACATTAAGCTCACAGGAGGACTGCTTGCAAAGGCGGTTGGACGCGGGAGCCTGAGCTCCGCCGAGGATGCACGCTATCGCACGAGGCCCCTGGTAGCCCCAGCCCCCTCATCATGTTGGTTGTTGTCATTCCTTCTGGGCGGTGGTGGTAGAGGAGGAAAGGTTGCGTTGTCCTGAGGGCGTGCCTTGCGAGGCTGATCGCTCCAGGGGCCGTCGCGAGGCTGGTCGCGCCAACCACCCTCCTGAGGCTGGTCGCGCCAGCCCTGGCATGGGTTACTGTTGCGGTTGTCCCGTCGTCGGCCACTGCAGCCAGCATCGCGATCGTTGCGGTCAGGGTGCCGACCCAAATGCTCATCGCAGATCACCTTAAGCTCATGGCAGTCATTGGTGTTGTGCATGCGCACGTTGTGGTAGATGCAGAATACGCGACTACTCCCTTCAGGTTCACCACGGTCGCGTCCATGCTTCTGCTCAGGCTCGGCCGCCAGCATGGTAGGGCCCTTGCACTTGATCTCCTTGCCCTTGGCCTTGCTGTCATCGAGCGCTGCGTCGGGGTCATTATGGAGGAAGAGGCGACCTTCTTTGGCCTTCGCGCACTTGTCAGCGAGGTTGAACAGCTCCAGCGCCGTGCTCAGTGTATCGTTGATGGCGAGCTTCTCGCACATGCGGAGTTGCGGACATCCTTGATGCCGTTGGTGAACGCCATAATGATGGCCTCATACGAGGCGCGTGGGATCTTGTGGCGCGCCTGGCTGAAGCGCTGGATGTATCTGCGGAGGGTTTCGCCAGGGCGCTTGTCGGTGTCAAAACTGGCAGTCCTCGGGGTAGGGGGTCCCGAGTTGTGAATCTTGGATCGATGGGTAACATGAGACAAAGGAGACGGTGCTTACCCAGGTTCTGGCCCTCTTGGTGGAGGTAAAACTCTACGTCCTGCTCTTGTTTATATTGATGATGATCTATCGAGTACAGAGTTGATCTACCTCAAGATCATATGTTGTGTATGATTCTCATGATCTAGCCTATCTCTATCGACTATCCTGGCCCCGTCTTATAAAATTTACCAGAGGCCTAGGATAACAAGAGCCCTAGTCGGCTACGTCGATGGAGAGGAGTCCTTGTCTTGATCACCAAGTCTTGTGGAATCTTCCTCGTATAGGTCATCGGTTGTCCGAAGAAGCCCATCAGTGAACTTCCATGGGGGTTCTCGGCCTGACCCACTGATGTCTACTATGCAACTTTATTCTTGTAGACTCGTGTTGGGCCTCCAAGCGCAGAGTTTTGTAGGACAGTAGCAATTTTCCCTCAAGTGGATGACCTAAGGTTTATCAATCCGTGGGAGGCATAGGATCAAGATGGTCTCTCTCAAACAACCCTGCTACCAAACAACAAAGAATCTCTTGTGTCCCAAACACACCAAATACAATGTAATTTGTAGGTGCACTAGTTCGGCGAAGAGATGGTGATACAAGTGTAGTAATGATATTAGATATTGATTTTTGTAATAGGAACAATAAAAACAGCAATGTAGCAATTGCTAAAACGGAGCACAAACGGTATTGCAATGCTTGAAAATGAGGCCTAGGGTCCGTACTTTTGCTAGTGCAATCTCTCAACAATGCTAATATAATTGGATCATATAACCATCCCTCAACGTGCGATGAAGAATCACTCCAAAGTTCCTATCTAGCGGAGAACATAAGAAGAAATTGTTTGTAGGGTACGAAACCACCTCAAAGCTATTCTTTCCGATCAATCTATCCCAGAGTTCGTACTAAAATAACACCAAGCTATTCTTTCTGGTCGATCTAACCAAGAGTTCATACTAAAATAACACCATATGATACACATCAACCAACTCTAATTTCACCTAGATACTCTAATGTCACCTAGATACTCCAATGTCACCGCAAGTATCCGTGAGTTGATTATACGATATGCATCAAACAATTTCAGATTCATAATACTCAATCCAACACAAAGAATCTCAAAGAGTGCCCCAAGATTTCTACCGGAGAAACAAAGACAAGAACGTGCATCAACCCCTATGCATAGATTACCCCAATGTCACCTCGGGAATCCGCGAGTTGAGTGCCAAAACATATATCAAGTGAATCAATATGATACCCCATTGTCACCACGGGTATTCATAGCAATACATACATCAAGTGTTCTGAAATCCATAAAAGTATTCAATCCGATAAAACGAAATCTCAAAGGGAAAACTCAATTCATCAGAAGATAGAGAGGGGAAAACACCATATGATCCGACTATATTAACAAAGACCGCGATACATCAAGATCGTGGCATCTCAAGAACACGAGAGAGAGAGAGAGAGGTTAAACACATAGCTACTGGTACAAACTCTCAGCCCCGAGGGTGGACTACTCCCTCCTCATTGTGGTGGCTGCCGGGATGATGAAGATGGCCATCGGTGATGATCTCCCCCTCCGGTAGGGTGCCAGAACGGTGTCTAGATTGGTTTTTCGTGGCTACAGAGGCTTGCGGCAGCGGAATTTCTGATGGTTTCTCTATTTATAGGATTTTTTTGCATTGGTTTCACGCCAAGATGGGCCTCAAGGTGAGGACAACCCACCGGGACAAGCTGGGCCCACCAGGCGTGCCCCGGTGTCTTGAGCCCTACTCCTTCACCTTCTGGTCCTTCCACAAAGCTTCGGGGGTCTCTTTTGTTCCAAAAAATCTTCAAAAGGTTTCAGCTCATTTGGAGAACTTTTATTTCTGCACAAAAAACAACACCACGGTAGTTCTGCTGAAAACAACATCAGTCCGGGTTAGTTCCATGCAAATCATACCAAAACCATATAAAATTGTTGTAAACATGACATGAATACTTCATAAATTATAGATACGTTGGAGACGTATCAGCATCCCCAAGCTTAATTCCTACTCGTCCTCGAGTAGGTAAATGATAAAAGAAATAATTTATGAAGTGTGAATGCTAGCAAAGTGCACAAGTTTGATCAATGATAATTTCAATCACTTTTCCTAGCATCATAACAGCAAATCTTTCTCATAAAAGTTATCATGATAAAGTAGCAATTGAAAATGGAATATTTGTTGTGGAAAGCTACCTATCATATTGTTCACATATTCTTTTCTTTTGTAGTATGGACATTTGAACTTTTATATGGTTCAAAGCAATAGTCTAGTTTTGACATGAAGATTTCAATACTCAAGCATATCAATAAGCAACCATGTCTTTCAAAATATCAACACTAAATAAAGTTATCCCTAGCCCATCATGCTCATTCATTGATCCATTCATGAAACACACTCGCATATTAGCTACACCCAATGCTCAAGTACGATCAGAGTGCCCCTTAGTTGGTGCTTTATAAGAGACGATGGAGACTCAAAATAAAAAATGCATAAAGTAAATAGATAGGCCCTTCGCAGAGGGAAGTAGGGATTTGTAGAGGTGCCAAAGCTCAAAGCAAAAAAGGGAGATAAAAACATTTTGGGTGGCATGCTTTTCCTGTCAACGAAAATGATCGAGTAGTTCCCAATACCTTACATGCTAGATATATCATAGGCGGTTCCCAAACAGAAAATAAAGTTTGTTCCTTTTCCATCATTCTTTTACATTCCACGACTAGTCGTATCCACGGGTACCGTCCATACCAACACTTTCCAAGGAATTTATTATTTGACAACATAAAGTAAATTCATTTTTCATTTCGGGACTGGGCATACCTATTAACTTTGCCGTACTCTCGTGCAGTGACAAGTGAATAAACACTCATCTTGAGAATAACACATCTAGCATGGAAAAATATCAGCCACCCCCTACCGTTTCATGAGCGGTACGAGCACACAAAAGGAAATTATTTTGAAAGTTAGAGATGGCACATACAAATTTGCTTAGAACGGCACTGAAATACCGCATATAGGTAGGTATGGTGGACTCATATGGCAAAACTGGGTTTAAGGATTTTGGATGCACAAGTAGTATTTCTACTTAGTACAAGTGGAGGCTAGCAAAAAGATTGAGAAGCAACCAACCAAGAAATGAAAAATCACATAAGTGAGCATTAAGCATAACTAACACTGAATAATGCACCACAAGTAGGATGTAATTTCATTGCATAACTATTGACTTCCGTGCTTTCATAGGGAATCACAAACCTTAACATCAATATTCTTACTAAAGCATAATTACTCACCAACATGACTCACATATCACTATCATCATATCTCAAAACTATTACAAAGAATCAAGTTTATTTTGTCCAATGATCTTCATGAAAGTTTTTATATGTTGCTTTTGATAAGCTCAAAAAAAATTAAGTGAAGAACATGAGCATAAATGTTTGCATCTCTCAAAGACATATAAGTGAATCATGAGAAAATTTCTTTAAAAATATTAAAGCACATCATGATCAAAAAGATATAAGTGAAGCACTAGAGCAAAAGACAAACTACTAAAAGATATAAGTGAAGATCGAGTGAGTAGTTAGTAAATAGGTAGCTATGTGAGGAATCTCTCTTATTTAAAAACTTTCATATCTAAGTATTTTATTAAGAAAGCAAGAAAAACAAAATAAAATGACATTCCAATAATAGCACACATCATGTGAAGAAGCAAAATATTAGGATCAACCGATACTAACCGATAATTGTTGATGAAGAAAGGTGGGATGCGTACCGGGGCATCCCCAAGCTTAGATGCTTGAGACTTCTTAAAATATTATCTTGGGATGCCTTGGGCATCCCCAAGCTTGAGTTTTTTTGTCTCCTTAATTCCTTTTATATCACGGTTTCCCTAAATCTTAAAAACTTCATCCACACAAAACTCAACAAGAACTCGTGAGATACTTTAGTATAAATCAATGCAAAACCTTATCATTCTCTATTGTAGCAAATCACTAAAATTAATATTTAACATTGCCTACTAAATGCCTCTACATATTTAATACTCCTATCCTAAAATAGAATCATTAAACAAGCAAACATACGCAAACAATGCAAACATAACAGCAATCTGTCTAAACAGGACACACTGTAAAGGATGCAAGAGTATCAATACTTATGTAACTCAAAATTTCTGAAAATTTACCACACTGTAGAAAATTTATCATAGCTCATTGTGCAAAAAATTTCAAAATTTTATCACATTCTGAATTTTCTCGGGAATTATTGCAACAGCGATAAACTTTCTGTTTTGAAACAGCAACTCATATACTTGCAAGATAAGCATGGTAAAGGCTATCCTTGCCACTTTTATTGAAATAAAAGATGCAAAAAATTATTCTAAATAACAGAAAGCAAATCCTAACAAAAGAAAATGATGCTCCAAGCAAAACACATATCATGTGACGAATAAAAATATAGCTCCAAGTGAGGTTACCGATAATGTTGGAGACGAAAGAGGGGATGCCTTCCGGGGCATCCCCAAGCTTAGTTGCTTGGATATTCCTTGAATATTACCTTGGGGTGCCTTGGAATCCCCAATCTTAGGGTCTTGTCACTCCTTATTCTACTCATATCGATATCTCACCCAAAACTTGAAAACTTCAATCACACAAAACTTAACGGAACTTCGTGAGATAGGTTAGTACGATAAAGAGCAAGCCATTTCACTTTGGTACTGTCAAAGACAAGATTCATAATTGTTTGCATACAATTCCTACTGTAGCATATCATTTCCACAATTTATATTGAGCAATATAAGCAATAGAAACTAGGAAACAAGCAAACTATGCATTGAAAACAGAATCTGTCAAAAACAGAACAGTCTGTAGTATTCTGTACTCCAACCATACTTCTGCTACTCCAAAAATTCTGAAAAATTAGGACAACGTAGGGAATTTGTATATCTATCACCCCTAAAAAATTCTGATAAAAATCACATTCCAGTGAATTTTCAAAATTTCTGGACAGAGCGCAAAAGGTTCTGTTTTTGCACAGATTCAAGTCAACTATCATCCACACTACCCCAAAGGCTTTACTTTGCACTTTATTGAAACAAAAGCAATAAAACATGATTAATACAGTTGAATAATCATGTGAACACACAAAACAGTAGGTAAAAGTGTTGGGTTGTCTCCCAACAAGCGCTTTTCTATAATGCCTTTTAGCTAGGCATGATGAGTTCAATGATGCTCGTATAAAGGATAAGAGTTGAAACACAAAGAGAGCATCATTAAGCATATGACTAGCAAATTTAAGTCTAACCCACTTCCTATGCATAGGGACTTTGTGAGCAAATAATTCATGGGAGCAAGAATCAACTAGCATAGGAAGGCAAAACAAGCACAACTTCAAAACTTTCAACATAAAGAGAGGAAACTTGATGTTGTTGAAATGTATATGAGCATATCCTCCCCTCTCATAATAATTTTCAGTAGCATCATGAACGAATTCAACAATATAACTATCACATAAAGAACTCTTTTTATGATGCATAAGCATAGAAATTTTTTTACTCTCCACATAAGCAAATTTATTCTCATAAATAGTAGTGGGAGCAAACTCAACAAAATAACTATCATGTGATTAAAAATTAAAATCATGATGACAAGTTTCATGGTTATCATTATTCAATATAGCATACATGTCATCACCATAATCATCATAGATAGCAACCTTGTTGTCATAATCAATTGAAACCCCTTCCGAAATAGTGGATTCATCACTAAATAAAGTCATGACCTCTCCAAATCCACATTCATCATTGTAATCATCATAAATAGGAGGCATGCTACCATTATAACAAATTTGCACATCAAAACTTGGGGGAATAAAAATATCATCTTCATCAAACATAACATCCCCAAGCTTATGGCTTTGCATATCACTAGCATCATGGATATTCAAAGAATTCATACTAGCAACATTGCAATCATGCTCATCATTTATACCAAACATTCTATTGAATTCTTTCTATCAATTGAGCACAATTTTCCTTTCCATCATTTTCACGAAACAAATTATAAAGATGAACAATATGAGACCACCTCAATTCCATTTTTTTGTAGTTTTCTGTTATGAACCAAACTAGAGATAAAACAAGAAACTAAAAGATTCAATTGCAAGATCTAAACATATACTTTCAAGCACTCACCTCCCCAGCAACGGCGCTAGAAAAGAGCTTCGCTGACGGCATGTGAGTGCTGCTTACCTAGCCTCCCCGGCAACGGCGCCAGAAAAGAGCTTGATGTCTACTACACGACTTTATTCTTGTAGACTCGTGTTGGGCCTCCAAGCGCAGAGTTTTGTAGGACAGTAGCAATTTTCCCTCAAGTGGATGACCTAAGGTTTATCAATCCGTAGGAGGCGTAGGATGAAGATGGTCTCTCTCAAACAACCCTGCAACCAAATAACAAAGAGTCTCTTGTGTCCCCAACACACCAAATACAATGGTAATTTGTATAGGTGCACTAGTTCCACGAAGAGATGGTGATACAGGTGTAGTAATGATATTAGATATTGATTTCTGTAATAGGAACAATAAAAAACAGCAAGATAACAATTGATAAAATGGAGCACAAACAGTATTGCAATGCTTGAAAATGAGGCCTAGGGTCCGGACTTTCGCTAGTGCAATCTCTCAACAATGCTAATATAATTGGATCATATAACCATCCCTCAACGTGCGATGAAGAATCACTCCAGAGTTCCTATCTAGCGGAGAACATAATAAGAAATTGTTTGTAGGGTACGAAACCACCTCAAAGCTATTCTTTCCGATCAATCTATCCTAGAGTTCATACTAAAATAACACCAAGCTATTCTTTCTGGTCGATCTAACCAAGAGTTCGTACTAAAATAACACCATATGATACACATCAACCAACTCTAATGTCACCTAGATACTCCAATGTCACCGTGAGTATCCGTGAGTTGATTATATGATATGCATCAAACAATTTCAGATTCATAATACTCCCTCCATTTTTGTATACAAGGCCACAAACCCATATTACAGGTACCAAGGTAAAATTAATGGCTACTTAAACCAATGTTGCAAACTAGTCTTTTCTCCTTGCTTGACGTGTTAATTAATGTGTATTTGTTTCTTCAACGCACAACAAGACAACTCTCTCACTCCTCGTTGGTTGATTAATACGGTGCATGCAAATCAATCTTCTCACTCCTGCATACATGCATGAGGTATTAATGTCTTCGGTTGCTAGTACGAGGCAAACCTCATCAGTTTTACATTGATTTGTGTTAGTGGCCTTGTATAGCTGCAAATTGCAATTTTGATAGTGGCCTTGTATACAAAAATGGAGGGAGTACTCAATCCAACACAAAGAACCTCAAAGAGTGCCCCAAGATTTCTACCGGAGAAACAAAGAGAAGAACATGCATCAACCCCTATACATAGATTACCCCAATGTCACCTCTTGAATCCGCGAGTTGAGTACCAAAACATATATAAAGTTAATCAATATGATACCCCATTGTCACCACGGGTATTCATAGCAAGGCATACATCAAGTGTTCTCAAATCCATAAAAGTATTCAATCCGATAAAACAAAATCTCAAAGGGAAAACTCTATTCATCACAAGATAGAGAGGGGAAAACACCATATGATCCGACTATATTAACAAAGCCCGCGTTACATCAAGTCGTGACATCTCAAGAACACGAGAGAGAGAGAGAGAGAGAGATTAAACACATAGCTACTGGTACAAACCCTCAGCCCCGAGGGTGGACTACTCCCTCCTCACCATGGTGGCCGCCGAGATGATGAAGATGGCCACCGGTGATGATCTCCCCCTCCGGCAGGGTGCCGGAACAGGGTCTAGATTTGTTTTTCGTGGCTACAGAGGCTTGCGGCGGCGAAACTTCTGATCTAGGGTTATTTCTGATGTTTTCTCTATTTATAGGATTTTTTGGCGTTGGTTTCACGCGAAGATGGGCCTCGAGGTGAGCACAACCCACCGGGGCAAGCCGGGCCCACCAAGCGCGCCCCGGTGTCTTGAGCCATACTCCTTCTCCTTCTGGTCCTTCCACGAAGCTTCGGGGGTCTCTTTTGTTCCAAAAAAATCGTCAAAAAGTTTCAGCTCATTTGGAGAACTTTCATTTCTGCACAAAAAACAACACCATGGTAGTTCTGCTTGAAAGCGAAAGGTCGATGCAGGTTAGTTCCATGCAAATCATACCAAAACTATATAATTTTTTTGTAAACATAGCATGAATACTTCATAAATTATAGATACGTTGAAGACGTATCACCCACCAGGTCGGTAGACGACGTGTGCTACTTCTTCAGCATGCGTTGGTTTTTTCCTTGAAGAAGAAAGGGTGATGCAGCAAAGTAGAGATAAGTGTTTCCTTTAGTTTGAGAACCAATGTATCAATCCAGTAGGAGGTACAAGCAAGTCTCCAATCTATGCACCTGCACAAACAATCAAAAACTTGCACCCAACGCGATAAAGGGGTTGTCAATCCCTTCAGGTCACTTGCAAGGATGATATCTGATAGAGATATATATAAAAGATTACTAAAATGTAAAATAAAATAAAAGTAAATAAATTGCAGCAAGATATTTTTGGGTTTTTTTGTTTATAGATCTGAAAATATATGATGGAAAATAGACCCCGGGGGCCATAGGTTTCACCAGAGGCTTCTCTCTTGAAAGAAAACACATGGTGGGTGTCGGTGTCAAAACCGGTGGATCTCGGGTAGGGGGTCCCGAACTGTGTGTCTAGGCGGATGGTAACAGGAGACAAGGGACACGATGTTTTACCCAGGTTCGGGCCCTCTTGATGGAGGTAAAACCCTACGTCCTGCTTGATTAATATTGATGATGTGGGTTACAAGAGTGGATCTACCACGAGATCAAAGAGGCTAAACCCTAGAAGCTAGCCTATGGTATGATTGTTGTATATATGAGATTTTCTATCGACTAGCCTGGCCTCGGTTTATATAATGCACCAGAGGCCTAGGATAACAAGAGTCCTAGCCGAATACGCCGGTGGGGGAGGAGTCCTTGTCTTGATCGCCAAGTCTTGTGGAATCTTCCTTGTATGCGGCAACTGTCTGGACTGGCCCATGAGTATACGGCCATGGGGATCCTCGGCCCAATCCAACTGATCGAGAGACGACGTGGTGAGTACCCCCTAGTCTAGGACACCGTCAGTAGCCCCCTGAACCGGTCTTCAAGTTGGGGACGCTCCTCGATTCTTCCGAACTGTTCTTCATCTTCGGTCGTCGGTCCTGAAAACTGGTTCAATAAATCTTCTCATCTTCGATCTTGAGGATCGCCGAAATGCATTCGACGAGTTTACACGTCGGGTATCCGAGGAGCCCCCTTTGAGTTTACAACCTTTATCAATGCCTTGTTATTTTTATGCCACACCTCGGGTTTGAAGTTATTCCCGGGAGGCAGTGTCCCCTTGCGTCCAAGCTCTAACGCCGGACTGCATTCGAGGTATCTTTTGCAGCCGAGCACCAACGCCGGACTGCTTCCTGGCTCTATCGCCTGACTATGTATCCGAGCTCCAACGCCGGACGGTATCCGAGCTCCAACGCCGGACTATGTATCCGAGCTCCAACGTCGGACTGTATCCGAGCTCCAATGCCGGACTGTGTCCGAGGTGTCGTAAATCACCTTGGTTCAAAGAAGTTTGAAGGAGTTTAGCCGTGCTTAATGCCGGAAATGCCCTCTATGGAGCCAGCCACTAGCGCCCGAGCTTTATGCGGATCGCTTCCGGTGGTGCACCACCCGAATGTGGGCCGATTTTTGTCAATATTTTGATTGGTGCAATTTATTCTCTGCCGAGATACATAGCCAGTAGCCTTCAAGGTGGGTATCGGTCTAAAACCCGAGATGCACATGAAGGATGACATAAGACAGCTGATCCCCGTAGCTGCTGAGACTCGGGTTGATTTGCAAAATTGGTCTGAGGATCAAGTCCTAGCTCGGCAGAATACTTCGGACACAAAAGCGGCGTGCTCGATCCTCAAGACTCGGGTTGGGTGCGGCCGACCAACCCGAGGATCAAAATCTCCTCGAAATCAGATTGCACTTAAAATTTTCTGCATAGAACGAGGCAATGCAAGAGCCCCGAGACATCGGGTCGGGTGGCAACACCGGATCGAGGATTGATGTGCCCTTTAATATTTGTAAATAATAAGCCCGAAGCCCAAGAGCCCCGAGCCTTAATACGCACGGGTGGCAATTAAGGATCGATATCCATAGTAAAATCACAAATTATGTGTAATGACTCTATGTATCCAAGTACTTTATGTCATTAATGCTCGGATCCGCATTGTACAAAACTTTGTTGACCGACCATCGGCTTCAACCTCCTCGGCCAAGATGGCGAGGAGTGCTTGTCCTACTTTATAAAGCCTTTATGAGGGCAAAGATTTACGACAAACAAGGCAATCTGGCCATGCGGTTTTATAAACAAAGGCACGCAGAGAGATATGTTATATTATTGTTGAATGTAAGAAATGTCTTCCAAAGAAAATAGTCCCGCTATCGGTTCCTTTCTTTGGGTTGTCATGCTAAGCATGATCATGAAACCTCAGCTCCAATGTAAGAGCAAAAGATCAAGGATTTAGTTTGGGAGGCCGATTAATAGCCCCGGTAGTGTTCAGCGACGATCGAGGTCAAGCCGGAAACACTTCGCCAATGTTATGAATGGCCCGTCATTTAATATAGTCATCGGATCGCTGACCAGTTTACACCTATTGTGACAGATCGGTTTTGGATTTCTCCACCGAGGTGCTTGACCATGCGAGCTGGATGCACAATCGCGGTGGTTCTCCTTTGCACACCTAGCGAACAAAGCGGAACGTAGGAGGCAAGCGGCGAAGTCGGGCAACCCAACTATTGACCCAAGACACAATTCAAATCGATGCATATATAGCAATATCCGAGAATGTTTTGCCGAATCTCTAAAGGTGTCCGAGCGTTGCCGCTGCGAGACTTGTCTTGAAAATACACAAATGGTTTAAAAGTGCCAAAAGCTGGGAAAACCAAAAAACGTCAGTAAAAACTTGACGTCCGAACAAGATCAAGTGTTCGGTGCCAATCCGAAAATTGGACTTTAGAAAAAAAAAGTGCTTCTGCCGTGCTTTAACTTTGCAACGACTAAGAAGAAAAATACTTAGTATGAAATGGCTCAAATAAACATAAGAGCCCCCAAGTGACTTGGGTAAAGGTTGACTATATAATGTAAGGTGACATGTAGAATGCCTTCTAGCCGGATTGTAGATCGTTTGTCGTAGCGGACCTTTTCGCTTCAACCTCTGGACCCAATAGTCCGGAGTGTGTCCAAATACCTCGCGGTTATAACAACCGGGGCATGCGTGGAGACCAGGCGTAAGGGTCATTAGTGCTTTATCAGACAAGTGCCCAGCTAGTTATGTTATATTACATGGTTAGTAAGAAACATCTTCCAGGGAGAATAGTTTCGTTAGGGGTTCCTTTCCCTGGGAGTCATGCCCTAAAGTGCATGTCCGGACTGCGAAAAGAGCAGAAAAACATCTGGGGGCAGGTAAATAAATAGGTAAGAAATCAACTTTTAGTTCACCGACCGAGTATTCCCTTAAAATGCTAGCTTTCGGCTTCACCCAGTCTGAGGTACACATCCGGCTGACCCGGTAGTAACAATCGCAGAGGTGCTCCCTTTACCACCTAGCCGAACAATCGGGAACGTAGGGGTAAGCACAGGAGCCGCAACCCAGCTTGGCCAAAACTTAAGTCATATCGATGCATATAATGGTGAATAAAAGGTACATGCGGAAGTGTGACACATGTGTTGGGCATAAAGCCCGTATTAATAAGCTTCTGTTAAAGAAGCCCCCAGGTATAATGAGCGCGGGTAGCGCGTCAAGTGTGTGTGAACAAAGTTTCGACAAGGAAAATTTTTACAAGCAACTTATTTTTCAAAAAAGTATAATGCTTGGTCGAACCGAACACAAGTTAGAAATTTAAAACTTTGAGCATGAAGGCAACTTAGCTGGTTAATGTGTTCGGTATTGACGATGCGGTCCGAGCTTGATGCAGGACAAGGTTCCATCCCCCAAGCTGGTCCCGAGGTGGCGGAGCAAAGAGCTCTGCACTGTGAAGTGGTGACATAGCACGGTAAATGCAGGACGGCAGAGTAATGCCGAAGTCCCTGGCATGGGGTAATGAAGTGTTGACGAAGCCCCCCGCCCAGCCAAGGTGACGTCAAAGGATATAGTTCGGCTGGATCGTTTTCCTGTGCACAAAAAATAGTGCAGACCGGGGATAATAGTAATAATAAGAATTTAAAAAAATGTTGCATAATAAATAATTTATGCAAAGTGAGTAATAAAAGAAATATGTCCTGGCGCCGAAGTCAATGTCGATGCAGGTCATCGGCGTAATGCAATAAAGGCATGGCAAGGCCTGAATTCATGTGTCGGTCCGAGTTAGGATCACGGCGTTCACGGACTATGTACGGAAACTGGCCGAACCATCATGCGACCGTCGATAATGCGCCACCATTTGATAGACCTGTGTACATATGATGTACAAACCAGAGTAATAATTCCTTGGGAAAAATTAACCCAAACAAGCAAAAAGAAATACTAGGATTAATAGCACCGGTTTATTTGTTGTAGCAATCCGAAGGAAGGTGATTCCCAAAATTGGGACTCGATCCGCGCACCCATTGCCTCGTCGGCTAGTGACGCCGAAGTGTCCGGAGTAGGTTGATGAAGAGATGGCGAAGCCCCCGGTCCAGCCGAGATGTCGAAGTAGGTCGGCGTGATGGACACCAGCTTGAAAAAGCAATAGTGCGGCCCTCCCGATGCAGGTCGTGACGTGGTCGATGTCGGCTTGATGAAGCGACCGTGCGGCGATGTCGGTATGCCCGCTCCGTGTAATCCGTGGGGCGGCGATGTTGGTGATGATTTATCCTTCGCGATGCCGGACTCTTGTTCGGCTTGCCGAGATGATGATCCGAAGAAGTTGAGCTCGGCTCAACAAAGTGGCGACGTGTCTAGCGCAGGTCGGCGGCGTGGAGCAATATTGCGGACTGGTTTGACACCAAAGCATGATATTGAAGATCATGTTCAAAAGATCTTAAAGTTAGTGGGATGTGTTCGAAAACAAAACACTATACCCCATACAAAACTTCCTTCAAAAAGGATGTCCGAAATCCCGTTCATAAAAAAGACGAACTCGGGTCAGATTCGTTTTCGCGCAGAAAACAGATCCGAAAAGAGATGCACTAATCGGAAGGTTCACGGAGTTTGGACGGTCGGATCGAGCTGAAATTCGGAGGGGTGGTAGATATAGGAATTCCGCAGCCGATCAACGGTTGGATCTTCCAAAGGAAGTCCGAGCTAGAAGCTGGACACCACGCCCTAAACTCGTCCGGATTCTTGTCCAGATTCAATGCGGCTCCGGTATATCGGAGATTGCCAGAGATTCCTCCATCGGAACTCGATGAAATTTTCCAGGGTTGTTGTAGACTCAATTCCGCACAATTCCACCGGAGCAATCGTTAAAACGACGCTTGAGGAGGCGGTGGCGGCGGACACAAGTCCGCTGTCCGTAAAAAAGCGACGATGCCGCCCGAGGGCAATGTTGACGTTGAGCCCCCGGGCTCCCTGGATAATTCCTCCATGATCTTGATAGAGATCGGAGTTGATGTTGATGAAAGCCCTCATCTGAACATGACGATCGGAGGTAGGGCGTAGTCCTTGGTCGAACCAAGGTGACGGTCGAGCCGGTGACTAAGATGCGAAGTCGCAGCTTGATCTGCAGGCGAGCCATCGACCTTTTCCGAACACACGGAGCTCTCAATGAAAGCACCAATGTCGGTGTCAAAACCGGCGGATCTCGGGTAGGGGGTCCCGAACTGTGCGTCTAGGCGGATGGTAACAGGAGACAAGGGACACGATGTTTTACCTGTGTTCGGGCCCTCTTGATGGAGGTAAAACCCTCGTCTGCTTGATTAATATTGATGATGTGTGTTACAAGAGTGGATCTACCACGAGATCAAAGAGGCTAAACCCTAGAAGCTAGCCTATGGTATGATTGTTGTATATATGAGATTTTCTACCGACTAGCCTGGCCTCGGTTTATATAATGCACCGTGAGGCCTAGGATAACAAGAGTCCTAGCCGAATCGCCGGTGGGAAGGAGTCCTTGTCTTGATCGCCAAGTCTTGTGGAATCTTCCTTGTATGCGGCAACTGTCCGGACTGGCCCATGAGTATACGGCCATGGGGATCCTCGGCCCAAACCAACTGATCGGGAGACGACGTGGTGAGTACCCCCTAGTCCAGGACACCGTCAGTGGGTGAACAAATTAATGTCGAGCAATTGATAGAAAAGCGCAAAGTTATGATGATATCTAAGGCAATGATCAAGAATATAGGCATCACGTCCGTGATAAGTAGACCGACTCCTGCCTGCATCTACTACTATTACTCCACACATCGACCGCTATCCAACATGCATCTAGAGTATTAAATTCATAAGAACGGAGTAACGCTTTAAGCAAGATGACATGATGTAGAGGGATAAACTCAAGCAATATGATGTAAACCCTATCTTTTTATCCTTGATGGCAACATTACAATACGTGCCTCGCTACCCCTACTATGTCAGTGGGTGAGGACACCGCAAGATTGAACCCAAAACTAAGCACCTCTCCCATTGCAAGAAAAACTAATCTAGTTGGCCAAACCAAATCGATAGTTCGAAGAGAAATACAAAGATATCAAATCATGCATATAAGAATTCAGAGGAGACTTAGCTGGTCCCAAGGTGACGGAGCAGGTCGGTAAGGTGACGTTGCAGCACCTATGCCAGCCGAGGTGTCGAAGCAGTTCGGCATGGTTGGTTATCGGCTCGAAGAAGCAACGGCGCGGCGATACCGACGCAGGTCGGAACTTGTGACGTGGTCAATGTCGGCTTGAGAAGTGACCGCGCGGCGATGCTGGCGTGCCCAACCCATGCAATCCGTGGGCGACGATCTTGTCTTGATGATTATTTGTCCTTCACGATGTCGAACTCTTGGTCGGCTCGCCGAGGTGATGATCCGAGGTAATTTTCATCGGCTTGATGGAGCCAAGTCGCAGTCGATGCTGGTGCAGGTCGGTAGCCGTGGAGCAGCATGGTCGGGCCCGTTTTACATTGCGCGACGATAAAGATCGCATCGGAAAAGACTCAAAATTTGTGGGAACGTGTTTGAGAACAACACACAATACCCTAGAAATAAATTCCTTCAAAAAAGGGTGTCCAATATCCCGTTCATAAAGAACGATGAACTTGGATCAGATTCGTATTCGTGCTGAAAACAGATCTGAAAATCTATGCGCTCATTGGGGTTTCCCGAAGTTTGAACGGTCGGATCGAGCTGAAATTTTGAGGGGTGGTAGATATAGGAATTCCACAGCCGATCAACGATAGGATCTTCCAAAGGACGTCTGAGCTAGACGCTGGACTACACTCCCCAAACTCATCCAGATTCCTGTCCAGATTCCACAGGGCTCCCGTATATCAGAGATCGCCGGAGATTCCTCCATCGGAACACAAAAAAATTTTACAGGATTGTTGTAGACTCAATTCTGCACAATTTCACCAAAGCAATCGTCAAAGCAAAGCTCGAGGAGGCGGTGGCGGCGGATACTAGTTTGCTGTCCAGAAAATAGCACGGTCGCTCGAGGGTAATGTTGATGTTGAGCCCCCGGGCTCCATGGATAATTCCTCCATGATCTTGATAAAGGTTGGAGTTGACGATGATGAAGGTCCTCGACCGAACATGACAATTTGAGGCAGAGCGCAGTCCTCAGTCGAGCCAAGGTGACTAGTCGAGCTGGCGATGAAGATGCCGACGTCGCAGTTGATTTGCATGTGAGCCATTGATCCTTTGTCGATCTCACAGCTGAACTCTCAATGAAAGCACCATTTTCGGTGTCAAGACCGGCATACCTCGGGGTAGGGGGTACCGAGCTATGGATCTTGGCTCGATGGGTAACAGGAGATGAAGGAGACGGTATTTACCCAGGTTCGGGCCCTCTTGGTGGAGGTAATACCCTACGTCCTGCTCTTGTTTATATTGATGACTATCTATCGAGTACAGAGTTGATCTACCTCGAGATCATATGTTGTGTATGATTCTAATGATCTAGCCTATCTCTATCGACTATCCTGGCCTTGGCTTATATAATGTACCGGAGGCCTAGGATAACAAGAATCCTAGTCGGCTACGTCGATGGAGAGGAGTCCTTGTCTTGATCACCAAGTCTTGTGGAATCTTCCTCGTATATGTCATCGGTTGTCCGAAGAAGCCCAGTAGTGAACTGCCATGGGGGTCCTCGGCCCGACCCACCAGGTCGGTAGACGACGTGGTGAGTACCCCCTATCCCGGGACACCGTCACGCTGCTTCAGGCGCCGCAGGTCGTTCATGGTGAGGGCGCGGTTGTGGGTGCCCTTGAAGTTGGTGATGAACAGCTCGCACAACTTTTCCCACGAAGAGATTGACTCCTCGGGCAAGTTCATGAACCAGGAGCGTGTGCCGTCCTTGAGGGCCATGGAGAACCAGTTCGCCATGACCTTGTCGTCTCCATTTGCTACCTCAATGCTCAACACGTAGAACTGGAGGAACTCCGTGGGGTCGGGAACGCCGTCGTAGCGCGGGGGCAACTCTGGCTTGAACTTGACGGGCCACACCACCCGGCGCAGCTCGCGAGTGAAGGCCTGGTAACCAACCCTGCTGGAAGGGGCTCCCCACGCGAGGGTGGGGCGATTCTGGCGCCCAGCCGCCATGACCTCCTGGACAACCAGGTCTTGGCGCTGCTGCCGCTACTCGAGGAGCGCACGCGCGTCCGGCGGCGCGTGATGGACGATCTGGCAACTGGCCTTGTCCCCGGCAGGCACGAGCGTTCCGAGTGGTGGATCGCGCGGCCGCGCGTCGTGCCGTAGCTCGGCGCCGTCACCGTGCAGGGGAGGAGGCGGAGGCGCGCCGTGTGTCACGTCGCCAGCGTGAGACGGCGGGGGGCGGAGCAATTGGGAGGGCGTCGGGGCCTCGCCCGCGGTGTTGACGAGCTCGGTGATGCGACCAAGCCAGGCGTCGTAGCCTTTGCTGGGCGGGCGGGAGCGCAGTAGTTTATGCACCATGAGCAGCACCGCCTGCGTGTTCATCGGCCAGCGGCGAGCAAGGGAAGATGAGCCCGTAGCAATGGGGAGCATCGGCGTGGCGGTGCTGCCGTCGTGTTGCACAGAGGGGTGTAGGTAGGAGTCTTACTGCTCGTGTGCAGCAGGGTCGGTGGCGGCGTTTTCCGCGGCCGAGGAGGAGTGGTGGCGGTTGCCACGACACGAACCGCCCGATGCTCAGCGCGAACACGGCGAGCGTCGGTCATGGAGTTGGTGTGCCTGGGACCGGAGTAACGCGAAAGAACTGCAGCACCCCCCTACCTGGCGCGCCAAATGTCGGAATCGGGGCTCCGGGGACCCGAGAGAAAGGTTCAAACTCTGGGGTGTGCGTGCTAAACCTCAGTAACCCTGTCCCTCTACTCACTGTTGGGTTCTACGGTAGGGTGTGTCGACTGCAAATTAAAAATCCTACGCGCAGAACATCCAGGAACATGCTACGGGAGATGGATCACAGTTCGTTACCACTAGACGCGCAGCGGAAGAAGAGTTGGCGCGGCACGTCCGCGTGGATCGTCTCCTCCTCGTCCGATCTCCCTCGAACAGCCGGTCGTCCGATCCCACGTACGAGTTCACCGGAGCGGCGCAAGTGCACCGCCTCTAACGGTATCCGCGCGTGCAGGAGGAACACCGTGCGGCAGACTGCTAGGTCTGATCACACCCGGCGGCGAGTGGAGGTGGCTATTCGCAACACATGCAAACCCTAGTCGCAGCGCCGAAGCGATCAACCACATGAGTGTGCTGCACCTCTACTTTATATAGGGGTCCGTCGAAGGCTCAACACTTGGGCCTTGCACGGACACGTTCCTAGTCCAGTTCGGATCACATCCGACCAGTGTCCTACGAACCGACCTCGTAGGTTCCTTCCCTTAAGCACGCGACCCCTTAGGTTCAAGTCGGCTTGGTCACAGTTCAGATCACCTCCGACCTGCACGGTTGGTAGCGGCCTCTAGCAAGGCGTGCCGACCACCAAGCAGACTATGAAGCTGGTTAGGCGAACCTATACAACGTGTCACACTTTTGTTCCCTTTGCCACACGATATATGTTGTCGGGCTCAAGGCGAGACTGTCATCCTTGTGCTAGCCCGACCTCTTTCTCGTTCCAGTGATACCGACCACAAACCGGATTATCTCATAATCCTTGTCGCATGGCCATGCTTATCCTGGTCAGATCACACGAGGGGGCCCAGAGTATATCTCTCCTAATCGGAGGGGCAAATCCCATCTTGCTTGACCATGTCTCGCAGCATGGGACTGGACAAACCCGAAACCTACCTTTGTAACTACCCAGTCATGGAATAGCGTTTGGTCGGCCCAAAGCAAGTCTGTCACCATCCCGAGTACATGCGTCAGCTCAGGTCTTAGGACATAGAACATATGTTGTACTAGAGACTCACAGATGACATACCGCTGCATCTCATAGTGGGTCTGTCCGACTCGGACCTTATCTCGACTCGGATCCGACTACGTCGAATCTGACCAGACCTTTCCAAGTCCATATTATTCGGTTAGCATCCAATGCTCCATGGCTAGTGAGACCAAGCCATTGACCGTGTCATATGCTAGTCTAGTCGGCTGCGCGTCCACACAGCCCTTTCGACTAGGGACCTTTTAGGACAGTCATCATACAATGCATAGTCCCACAAACAAGTCACGTACTTGCTGATACACATCATTGATAATGTCCAAGGAATATCTTTATTCATAAACACATAGGAAATATCATCATACATGATTGCCTCTAGGGCATATATCCAACACTCACTACTCCATGTGAAGCTCCGGTGTGCTCGAGTCGAGGAAGAAGAACAAAGAACACGGCAGTTTACCCTGGTTCGCGCCACCTTGCAGTGTAAGACCCTACTCCTGCTTTGTGGTTGGATTGCCTTGTGAGGGAGGTTGAGTATCAAAATACAAAGGTGGGCTCTTGCTCTCTCTCGTCGATTGGGTCGATCTCCCTCTCTCTAAGGTGGTTCCCTCTCTCTCTTTATAATTGCCCGGTCCTCTTCCCCCCCGACCAAACACTAGGCGGGAAGGGTGCCCACAAGGGCCAATTTCGAAGGGGAACAGGAGTACAGCTTATGATAAAAAGTAGTATTCGCCTGCTAAAGCTCCCTGCGATGAAGCGGCGGTGAGCTCGGCAATGACCTCCGTCTTGGCGATCATGTTGTCCTGGTCTTCTTGCACCAAAACGACAACCCGTGGGGGTTCCTTTGGGAAGCTGCGCGTTGGCCCCGTCTCCTTAGCACGAAAGAGGAAACCCTCTTTATCTGCGTCCGCTGGCATGGCTCCTGGCGCCGCTCGTCGTGGCTCGCGTCACCTACGTGTAGCAGGAGGCGGGGCTTGGCAGGCCTAGACATATCCGCCCGTGAGGGGCCTTGGGAGGCAGCTTCGGGAGGCTGTCCTGCACGAGGCCCTCGGGGAGCTCTTTACGACATTTGCTGACATGCGCCTCACGAGGGTCCTACTCGTGAAGCCTTGACAATGGGTTATGCTAGGCCACGGCATGCCCCACGTCTTGGGCCACAGGCAGATGGGCCTGGGTACCCCCAGTCCCACGGGCCCGACAAGCTAGTTCATCCCAATCCTTGAAGGAGTTGAGGTCTTGAATCCTAGATGGATCTTCCCTAGAAGGGGTCTTGAATCCACTTGGGGGATATTCTCCTAGGAGGCATTGGTCTCCAATGGAGTAGGGGTACAAGTGGATGAGCAAAGCTCTATCTTGAAAATGAGCTATCACAATGCTAACCCTAAAACGTTGGGGAAGAAGGAGTATATATAGTCTAGGGGGCGAAAGGGTACATGGGCCTCGGCTCGTTACTATGCACAGACAGAGGGGCCGGATGTCCGGGCGTCAGGCCAGATGTCCGAGCGTTCCCGTAAGGCCGGATGTCTGGGCTGGCTTTGGTTGCTCTCTGAGTCGGCTCGGGCCGAATGTCCGGGTCGGGGCGCGGATGTCCGATGGCTCGCATCGGTCCGGATGTCCGGGCCGGTTTCAGCGATTCCGGTTGCTCTTTGGATAGGGTGGAGCTGGATTTTTGGGGTTCGGGCCGGATGTCCGGTGCCTGTAGGTGCTTCTCGGCCGGGTCGTTGTTGTGGCTGACATCTTTAGGGGCCGGATGTCCGGGTCCTGGGAGCTTTCTCCGGTTCCTTTCATCGGTCCTCTTAATCCATGTACTTGGGGACTTATTCATCTTCATGAGCATCTCCGAGAGAGTCTTCTCCGTACCTAATCACACATAGCATTCTAGCTTTAGGTAGTAGCCATGTCTCACGTGGGTCATATGGAATATCACAAAGGAGAGATGTCACCTCGGTCTCGAGAGCTCTTGCACGGGTTTGTGTCATCGGCCCGATCGGCACTTGAGACGACGATAGGTCCATGGGGATGACCGTAGGATGCTCCGCATCACGCTGCAGCCGGTCGGACGTGCCAGTGCGCAAGAAAATGGATGAAGTAGCAAAGTACAAGGACCAGGGACTCATCGCTGGCGCGGGATCCTGCTAATCGTAGGGCTCCTTCCCGAAGCGCCATGCCGGATGTTGTTGACGCGCTGGACGATCCCAGTCGGCGATGGCCCCTTCGTCGACATTCGGCAGGGATCATGCCGGCCGCTCATGTCGCAGATCCGGTGCGGTCGGCGCTGCAGCGGCAGCACCCGGCGGGTGATGAAGGCCACGATGAGATCCGCCGGGACGATCCCCTCGCGATCCATCATCCGCTGGATCCGGACGTAGATGTTCATGATCTCCACCGATGGACTCCTGGGGTTGTGGCCCCAATTCAACTTCTCAGATGGTGGCGCATTGACGAAGGGGGGCAGGTTGATGCAGTCCATCGTCGGGTTGGTGTTCTTCACATAGAAGAAGGACTTTTGCCACTTCTTGACCGAGTCCTCGAGAGGATCTTGTGAAAGGGCTTGTTTGGCCGGGCAACCACCACCGCTGCCCCGCAGGTAGACATGACGTCGGCCGGCGCCCCCAGCTGCTTGAGCTAAAACAGTCGACACCATAGCTCGGTGTATGGTAGAAGCCCGAGGTAGCCCTCGCAGAGCGCGGCGAAAGCGGCGAGCTGCAAGACGGCGTTCACTCTGAGGTGCTGCGATTGCAGGCCGAAGAAGTCAAGGAATCGCCGGAAGAAGAGGCTCGTGGGGAGGCCGAACCCGCAGGCATAGTGTATGTACAAGACCACGACCTCGCCCTCCCGCGGCGCCAGCAAGGTTTCTCGGTGTCGGGCGCGCGCGCCTCCACCACCTCCGTCAGCGACAACCTCTGCGTGTGGCGGAGGTACGCGATGTCCGCGTCCATCGTGGCGGAGCCCTCCCATGAGCCCTTGGGCAGCGCCATTGTGGAGCTCGGTGGTCGCGTGTGTACGGCGATGGAACAAGAAGAAGCGAAGAAATCTCACACTCAGCGGATCACCGGTGCAGCATGGTGATGGCTTGGGAAAAGGGCGCTGAGGTAGAGCTCTGCTCGCATGCACTTAGGAAGAGGAGGAGCAGCAGTGGAAGCAGAGGGGCGGGGGCGAGAGCAAGAATGCCTTGTTCGCACCCCCTCCCCTCCATTTAAACCAACATGAGATGGTGGGGGAGTGGGATCGTTTGCGCCCATGATCCCCACTCCCCCGCAATGTACGGGCGCATTACATGCGTGCCTTAACTACACCAAGAAGCCCAACCGACAGGGGCAACCGCAACAAAACCAGCGCGCGGTCTGAGGGCGAGGCCTAGCGGGGCCCAGCCCGCCATCGTGTCCCGTTGCGCGTGTGGCCTAGCAGGGCCTAGCCCGCCGCTGAGCCGCACGTGGCAGCCTTTCAGGCCGCGACGAGCACAAAATGCTACGCCTGCTTGGCTCCAGCTGGCCGGTTTTCCCAATCATCATTTCGGTCGGGCGCGGCAACCCCGCCGCGGGCGCCGTCCTGCCGGATCCACGCGCTTCGCCGCCAGCCTTCTTCTCCGGGGGGATAAGATGCAAAGGCCCTCCCGCTTGAAGCCGGTGGACCTTTACGGCTTCAGGGACTACTCTCAGCGGGATGACCCCCGGGTAGGTGATGTCTACTACGCAACCTTCTCCTTGTAGACGTTGTTGGGCCTCCAAGTGCAGAGGTTTGTAGGACAGTAGCAAATTTTCCTCAATTGGATGACCTAATATTTATCAATCTGTGGGAGGCGTAGGATGAATATGGTCTCTCCCAAGCAACCCTGCAACCAAATAACAAAGAGTCTCTTGTGTCCCCAACACACCAAATACAATGGTAAATTGTATAGGTGCACTAGTTCGGCGAAGAGATGGTGATACAAGTGCAATATGGATGGTAGATATAGGTTTTTGTAATCTGAAAATATAAAAGCAGCAAGGTAACAAGTGGTAAAAGTGAGCGTAAACGGTATTGCAACGCTAGGAAACAAGGCCTAGGGTTCATACTTTCACTAGTGCAAGTTCTCTCAACAATAATAACATAATTGGATCTTATAAGTATCCCTCAACATGCAACAAAGAGTCACTCCAAAGTCACTAATAGTGGAGAACAAACGAAGAGATTATGGTAGGGTACGAAACCACCTCAAAGTTATTCTTTACAATCAATCCGTTGGGCTATTCCTATAAGTGCCACAAACAGCCCTAGAGTTCGTACTAGAATAACACCTTAAGACACAAATCAACCAAAACCCTAATGTCACCTAGATACTCCAATGTCACCTCAAGTATCCGTGGGTATGATTATACGATATGCATCACACAATCTCAGATTCATCTATTCAACCAACACATAGAACCTCAAAGAGTGCCCCAAAGTTTCTACCGGAGAATCACGACGAAAACGTGTGCCAACCCCTATGCATAGGTTCATGGCGGAACCCAAGTTGATCACCAAAACATACATCAAGTGAATCACGTGATATCCCATTGTCACCACAGATACGCACGGCAAGACATACATCAAGTGTTCTCAAATCTTTAAAGACTCAATCCGATAAGATTACTTCAAAGAGAAAACTCAATTCATTACAAGAGAGTAGAGGGGGAGAAGCAACATAAGATCCAACTATAATAGCAAAGCTCGCGATACATCAAGATCATGCCAAATCAAGAACACGATAGAGAGATATCAAACACATAGCTACTGGTACATACCCTCAGCCCCGAGGGTGAACTACTCCCTCCTTGTCATGGAGAGCGTCGGGATGATGAAGATGGCCACCGATGAGGGTTCCCCCCTCCGGCAGGGTGCCGGAACAGGGTCCCGAGAGGTTTTTGGTGGCTACAGAGGCTTGCGACAGTGGAACTCCAGATCTATTCTCCGTTCTGGAAGTTTTTAGGGTACGTGGAGTTATATAGGCGGAAGAAACGCCAGGGGAGCCACGAGGGCCCCACGAGGCAGGGGGCGTGCCCCCCACCCTCGTGGCTTCCTTGTTCCTTCCTTGACGTGGGGTCCAAGTCCATCGGGTAGCTTTCGTTCCAAAAATAACTTCTCTAGTTGATTTCGTTCCGTTTCGACTCCGTCTGATATTCCTTTTCTTCAAAACACTGAAATAGGCAAAAAACAACAAATCTGGGCTGGGCCTCCGGTTAATAGGTTAGTCCCAAAAGTAATGTAAAAGTGAATAATAAAGCCCAATACTGCCCAAAACAGTAGATAATATAGCATGGAGCAATCAAAAATTATAGATACGTTGGAGACGTATCAAGCATCCCCAAGCTTAATTCCTGCTCGTCCTCGAGCAGGTAAAGATAAAAAAGATAATTTTTTATGTGGAATGCTAGTTGGCATAATTTCAATGTAATTCTTCTTACTTGTGGTATGAATATTCAGATCTGAAAGATTCAAGACAAAAGTTCATATTGACATAAAAATAATAATACTTCAAGCATACTAACTAAGCAATTATGTATTCTCAAAATAACATGGCCAAAGAAAGTTCATCCCTACAAAATCATATGGTTTAGTCATGCTCCATTTTCATCACACGAGAATGCTCTCATCATGCACAACCCCGATGACAAGCCAAGCAATTGTTTCATACTTTAGTAATCTCAAACTTTATAAACCTTCACGCAATACATGAGCGTGAGCCATGGATATAGCACTATGGGTGGAATAGAATATGATGACGGGGGTTATGTGGAGAAGACAAAAAAGGAGACAGTCTCACATCAACAAGGATAATCAATGGGCTATGGAGATGCCCATCGATTGATGTTAGTGCAAGGAGTAGGGATTGCCATGCAACGGATGCACTAGAGCTATAAATGTATGAAAGCTCAAAAAAAGAAACTAAGTGGGTGTGCATCCAACTTGCTTGCGCACGAAGACCTAGGGCACTTGAGGAAGCCCATCGTTGGAATATACAAGCCAAGTTCTATAATGAAAAATTCCCACTAGTATATGAAAATGACAAAACAAGAGACTCTCTATCATGAAGATAATGGTGCTACTTTGAAGCACAAGTGTGGCAAAGGATAGTAGCATTGTCCCTTCTCTCTTTTTCTCTCATTTTTTTGGGCCTTCTCTTTTTTTATGGCCTTTCTCTCTTTTTCCTTTTTTTGGGCCTTCTCTTTTTTTATGGCCTTTCTCTTTTTTTTACCTCACTTGGGACAATGCTCTAGAAAATGATGATCATCACACTTCTATTTATTTACAACTCGATACTAGAACAAAGTATGACTCTATATGAATGCCTCCGGCGGTGTACCGGGATATGCAATGAATCAAGAGTGACATGTATGAAAGAATTATGAATGGTGGCTTTGCCACAAATACTATGTCAACTACATGATCATGCTAAGCAATATGACAACGATGTATGTGTCATGATGAACAGTATGGTGGAAAGTTGCATGGCAATATATCTCGGAATGGCTATGGAAATGCCATAATAGGTAGGTATGGTGGCTGTTTTGAGGAAGATATAAGGAGGTTTATGTGTGAAAGAGCGTATCATATCACGGGGTTTGGATGCACCGGCGAAGTTTGCACCAACTCTCAATGTGATAAAGGGCGATGCACGGTACCGAAGAGGCTAGCAATGGTGGAAAGGTGAGAGTGCGTATAATCCATGGACTCAACATTAGTCATAAAGAACTCACATACTGATTGCAAAAATCTACAAGCCATCAAAAACCAAAGCACTACGCGCATGCTCCTAGGGGGGTAGATTGGTAGGAAAAGACCATCGCTCGTCCCCGACCGCCACTCATAAGGAGGACAATCAAAGAACACCTCATGTTTCAAATTTGTTACATAACGTTTACCATACGTGCATGCTACGGGACTTGCAAACTTCAACACAAGAATTTCTCAAATTCACAAATACTCAACTAGCACGACTTTGATATTATTACCTCCATCTCTCAAAACAATCACCAAGCATCAAACTTTTCTTAGTATTCAACACACTCATAAGAAAGATTTTATAAATCTCGAATACCTAGCATATTAAGATTATTTAAGAAAATTACCATGCTATTTAAGACCCTCAAAATAATCTAAGTGAAGCATGAGAGTTCATCTATTTCTTCAAAATAAAACTACCACCATGCTCTAAAAGATATAAGTGAAGCACTAGAGCAAACAACAAACTACTCCAAAAGATATAAGTGAAGATCAATGAGTAGTCAAATAATTATGCAACTATATGAAGACTCTCCCATTTAATAATTTCAGATCTTAGTACTTTATTCAAACAGCAAGCAAAGCTAAAGAAAATAAAACGACGCTCCAAGCAAAACACATATCATGTGGTGAATAAAAATATAGCTCCAAGTAAAGTTACCGATGAACGTAGATTTAAAGAGGGATGCCATCCGGGCATCCCCAAGCTTAGGCTCTTGGTTATCCTTGAATATTACCTTGGGGTGCCTTGGGCATCCCCAAGCTTAGGCTCTTGCCACTCCTTATTCCATAGTCCATCGAATCTTTACCCAAAACTTGAAAACTTCACAACACAAAACTCAACAGAAAACTCGTAAGCTCCGTTAGCGAAAGAAAACAAAACACCACTTCAAGGTACTGTAATGAACTAATTCTTTATTTGAATTGGTGTTAAACCTACTGTATTCCAACTTCTCTATGGTTTATAAACTATTTTACTAGCCATAGATTCATCAAAATAAGCAAACAATTAACACACAAAAAACAGAATCTGTCAAAAACAGAACAGTCTGTAGTAATCTGTAACTAACGCAAACTTCTGTAACTCCAAAAATTATAAAATAAATTGATGGACCTGAGGAATTTGACTAGTAATCATATTCAAAAAGAATCAACTAAATATCACTCTCCAATAAAAGTTCTAGCTAATCTCGTGAGTGCTAAAGTTTCTGTTTTTTACACCATGATCATAAAGACTTTACCCAAGTCTTCCCAAAGGTTCTACTTGACACAAACACTAATTAAAACATAAAACCACATCTAAACAGAATCTAGATGGTTTATTTATTACTAAACAGAACCAAAAAGCAAGAAACTAAAATAAAATTGGGTTGCCTCCCAACAAGCGCTAACGTTTAACGCCCCTAGCTAGGCATGATGATTTCAATGATGCTCACATAAAAGATAAGAATTGAAACATAAAGAGAGCATCATGAAGAATATGACTAGCACTTTTAAGTCTAACCCACTTCCTATGCATGGGGATTTTGTGAGCAAACAACTTATGGGAACAATAATCAACTAGCATAGGAAGGCAAAACAAGCATAACTTCAAAACTTTAAGCACATAGAGAGGAAACTTGATATTATTGCAATTCCTACAAGCATATATTCCTCCCTCATAATAATTTTCAGTAGCATCATGAATGAGTTCAACAATATAACCAGCACCTAAAGCATTCTTTTCATGATCTACAAGCATAGAAATTTTATTACTCTCCACATAAGCAAGTTTCTTCTCATTCGGAATAGTGGGAGTATCATAAGAAGTTTGAATACTATAAATTGTTTCCACATTAAAAGAGTAATGTTCAGAGAAAGGGTACTCATAATCATGACAAGTTTTATAAATATAATCATCACTACTCTTTATAGCATAAGTTTCATCACAATAATCATCATAAGTAGCAACTTTGTTCTCATCATAATCGATTGAAACCTCTTCCAAGATAGTGGAATCATTACTAAATAAAGTCATGACCTCTCCAAATCCACTTTCATAATCATCACAATAGGATTCAACATCCTCCAATATTGTGGGATCACTACTTCCTAAAGTTGACACTCTTCCATGTTGGGGAACGTAGTAATTTCAAAAAATTTCCTACGCACACGCAAGATCATGGTGATGCATAGCAACGAGAGGGGAGAGTGTATGTCTACGTACCCTTGTAGACCGTAAGCGGAAGCGTTATAACAACGCGGTTGATGTAGTCATACGTCTTCACGATCCGACCGATCCAAGTACCGAACGTACGGCACCTCCGAGTTCTGCACACGTTCAGCTCGATGACGATCCCGGACTCCGATCCAGCAAAGTGTCGAGGATGAGTTCCACAAGACGACGGCGCAGGACGATGATGATGCTCCACCGACGCGGGGCTTCGCCTAAGCTCCATGACGATATGACTTCTCCGGCGCAGGCTTCACCTAAGCTCATGACGATATGACCGAAGTGGAATATGGTGGAAGGGGCACCGCACACGGCTAAGGAACGATCCGTAGATCAACTTGTGTGTTCATGGGGTGCCCCTGCCCCGTGATATAAAGGAGGGAGGGAGGAGGAGGCCGGCCCTAGGAGGCGCGCCATGGGGAGTCCTACTCCCACCTGGAGTAGGATTCCCCCTTTCCTAGTCCAACTAGGAGTCCTTCCATGTATTAGGAGTAGGAGACAAGGAAGGGGAAGAGAGAAGGGAAGGAAGGAGGGGATGCGGCCCCTCCCCCTAGTCCAATTCGGACTAGGCCATGGGGGGGCGCGGCCTGCCCTAGGCAGCCCTCTCTCTTTCCTTGAGCCCAATAAGGCCCAATACTTCTCCCGGCGAATTCCCGTAACTCTCCGGTACTCGAAAAATACCCGAATCATTGGAACCTTTCCGAACTCCGAATATAGTCGTCCAATATATCGATCTTTACGTCTCGACCATTTCGAGACTCCTCGTCATGTCCCCGATCTCATCTGGGACTCGAACTCCTTCGGTACATCAAAACTCATAAACTCATAATATAACCATCGAAACCTTAAGCGTGCGGACCCTCTACGGGTTCGAGAACTATGTAGACATGACCTAGAACTATTCTCGGTCAATAACCAATAGCGGGACCTGGATGCCCATATTGGCTCCTACATATTCTACGAAGATCTTTATCGGTCAAACCGCATAACAACATACGTTGTTCCCTTTGTCATCGGTATGTTACTTGCCCGAGATTCGATCGTCGGTATCCAATACCTAGTTCAATCTCGTCACCGGCAAGTCTCTTTACTCGATCTGTAATGATTCATCCCGTAACCAACTCATTGGTCACATTGCTTGCAATGCTTATAAATATGTGCATTACCGAGAGGCCCAGAGATACCTCTCCGACAATCGGAGTGACAAAACCTAATCTCGAAATCGCCAACTCAACATGTACCTTCGGAGACACCTGTAGTACTCCTTTATAATCACCCAGATTACGTTGTGACGCTTGGTAGTACCCAAAGTGTTCCTCCGTAAACGGAGTTGCATAATCTCATAGTTACAGAACATGTATAAGTTATGAAGAAAGCAATAGCAACATACTAAACGATCAAGTGCTAGGCTAACGGAATGGGTCATGTCAATCAGATCATTCTCCTAATGATGTGATCCCGTTAATCAAATGACAACTCATGTCTATGGTTAGGAAACATAACCATCTTTGATTAACGAGCTAGTCAAGTAGAGGCATACTAGTGACACTGCTTGTCTATGTATTCACACATGTATTATGTTTCCGGTTAATACAATTCTAGCATGAATAATAAACATTTATCATGATATAAGGAAATAAATAATAACTTTATTATTGCCTCTAGGGCATATTTCCTTCATTCCAAACCCACTTTCATCAATATAATCATCATAAGTAGAAGGCATGCTATCATCATAACAACTTTGCATATCAAAACTTGAGAGGCTAAAAATTTCATCTTCATTAAACATAGCATCCCCAAGCTTGGGACAAACATTAATTGCTGCAAATATATTCTCAAATATGTCATCCTCATCAAACATAGCTTCCTCAAGCTTGGGCCTTTTCATATCATAAGCATAATCACTCTCATCATTAATAGTATGGATAGCACCAATAGTATAGCAAACATTATTATCATATTCTTACAACCAAGTGCCAAAAAGATTTTCAAGATCATAAGAAGTACTATTATCTTCCCAATCATAATCATGACAACAAGCAATAGGCATAACAAGGTCATCATCAAGTGCATCATCTTCCATAATTATTTTTGATTCAATTTCATGAGGCATAGAAAAAATAGGAGCAACATTATTTGGGAGGGATACCTTTTTATCTCTCTTCCTTTTTCTTTTCTTCTTCTTCACCACATCATGTGTGGGTTCAATCCTCTTTTTGGAGCTCCTTATTAATGAGATTGGTTGAATAAAAGGCTCCTCCTCATTACCTAATTCATCATAAGAAATAATACGAGGATATTGGGAAGTCTCTTCCCTTTCATTAGTATTCTCTTCATCCTATATTTGTTTCCTTTTCTTTATGTAATTGGCAATATAAGGATTTTCAATGCAATTCACCGCACAATACATATAAATCTTCTCTAGATCAAAATCAAGAATTCTATCAAGATTAAAGTTTGGAGTACCTCAGTTATACATTTCATTTCCTCATACCCCAAAAGAAGACTAAGCTCTTTATGATGCTCAAGGGTAATCAAATTATCACAATATTTGGACACGACTTGATCACGAAACAAATAGCATTGGAGCTTTAAATGACCATGTTCATTGCCAAGTTCACAAGGGGCACGAAAAATATTGAATCTTTCAAATGCAATCATCAAGACTTTCTTGCAACAATTTAGTTTCTAAGTACTTATGCCTCTTGCAATATCCATCTTCCATATTTGGTGTGTACTTGCAAAACCAATGCACTCCACAAAATTGACATGTTTATAGGAGACATTTTCATTATAACTAGTGCAATCATCATTAGTACTATGGATATTCAAGGAGTTCATACTAACAACATTGCAATCATGCTCATCATTCAAAGATTTAGTGCCAAACATTTTAATGCATTCTTCTTCTAACACTTTGGCACAATTTTCCTTTCCATCATACTCACGAAAGATATTAAAAATATGAAGCGTATGAGACAAACTCAATTCCATTTTTTTGTAGTTTTCCTTTATAGACTAAACTAGTGCTAAAAAAAGAAACAAAAAGATTCGATTGCAAGATCTAAAGATATACCTTCAAGCACTCACCTCCCCGGCAACAGCGCCAGAAAAGAGCTTAGTTGACGGGGTGTGAGTGCCGCTACCTAGCCTCCCTGGCAACGGCGCCAGAAAAGAGCTTGATGTCTACTATGCAACCTTCTCCTTGTAGACGTTGTTGGGCTTCCAAGTGCAGAGGTTTGTAGGACAGTAGCAAATTTCCCTCAAGTGGATGACCTAAGATTTATCAATCCGTGGGAGGCGTAGGATGAAGATGGTCTCTCTCAAGCAACCCTGCAACCAAATAACAAAGAGTCTCTTGTGTCCCCAACACACAAATACAATGGTAAACTGTATAGGTGCACTAGTTCGGCGAAGAGATGGTGATACAAGTGCAATATGGATGGTAGATATAGGTTTTTGTAATCTGAAAATATAAAAACAGCAAGGTAATAAGTGGTAAAAGTGAGCGTAAATGGTATTGCAACGCTAGGAAACAAGGCCTAGGGTTCATACTTTCACTAGTGCAAGTTCTCTCAACAATAATAACATAATTGGATCATATAACTATCCCTCAACATGCAACAAAGAGTCACTCCAAAGTCACTAATAGTGGAGAACAAACGAAGAGATTATGGTAGGGTACGAAACCACCTCAAAGTTATTCTTTCCAATCTATCCGCTATTATTCCTATAAGTGCCACAAACAGCCCTAGAGTTCGTACTAGAATAACACCTTAAGACACAAATCAACCAATACCCTAATGTCACCTAGATACTTCAATGTCACCTCAAGTATCCGTGGGTATGATTATACGATATGCATCACACAATCTCAGATTCATCTATTCAACCAACACATAGAACCTCAAAGAGTGCCCCAAAGTTTCTACCGGAGAATCACGACGAAAACGTGTGCCAACCCCTATGCACAGGTTCTTGGCGGAACCCGCAAGTTGATCACCAAAACATACATCAAGTGAATCACGTGATATCCCACTGTCACCACAGATACGCACGGCAAGACATACATCAAGTGTTCTCAAATCTTTAAAGACTCAATCCGATAAGATTACTTCAAGGGAAAACTCAATTCATTACAAGAGAGTAGGGGAGAAGCAACATAAGATCCAACTATAATAGCAAAGCTCATGATACATCAAGATCGTGCCAAATCAAGAACACGAGAGAGAGAGAGAGAGAGAGAGAGATCAAACACATAGCTACTGGTACATACCCTCAGCCCCGAGGATGAACTACTCCCTCCTTGTCATGGAGAGCGCCGGGATGATGAAGATGGCCACAGGTGAGGGTTCCCCCCTCCGGCAGGGTGCCAGAACAGGGTCTCGAGAGGTTTTTGGTGGCTACAGAGGCTTGCAGCGGCAGAACTCCAGATCTATTCTCCGTTCTGGAAGTTTTAGGGTACGTGGAGTTATATAGGCGGAAGAAGCACGTCAGGGGAGCCACGAGGGCCCACGAGGCAGGGGCGCGCGCCCCCCACCCTCGTGGCTTCCTCGTTCCTTCCTTGACGTGGGGTCCAAGTCCGTCGGGTAGCTTTCGTTCCAAAAATAACTTCTCTAGTTGATTTCATTCCGTTTCGACTCCGTCTGATATTCCTTTTCTTCAAAACACTGAAATAGGCAAAAAACAGCAAATCTAGGCTGGGCCTCCGGCTAATAGGTTAGTCCCAAAGGTAATATAAAAGTGAATAATAAAGCCCAATATTGCCCAAAATAGTAGATAATATAGCATGGAGCAATCAAAAATTATAGATACGTTGGAGACGTATCAGTAGGCACTGGAACCCGGATCATTTTTCAAAACATCGGGGCAGCTGGTGCCCCTCAATCCGGCTGACCTTCAAGCCGGCTCCCCGACGCGGGCCGGATGGACACGGCATCCCGACCTAGCCGGCTGGCCTCAATCCGGCTGGTGACGGGTCAACGGCCTCCCATCCAGCCGTACGACAAGACAACCATCCCATGACGGGAGAGTGTGGCTACAGTGCGGCCGTATCCGCTAACCCAGGCAACCGACGTCAGCGCGGCTCACAAGCTGTAGCCCCACGACGCCAATCACTCCATGACGCGGGACAAGATGGGCAACAGTGTCGTGCAGCCAGCGGGACCCACAGACGGTGGGCCCCGCAACCCGGCGGACCCATCGCTGGCTCCAGACGATGACATCAGGGCCCCGCGCCCATGTAAAGTTACCTTAGTACCCCGGGGGCGGCCTATAAGACCCCTCGGGAGCCCTCCATGCAGAGGAGAGCTCTGTGATCTTTAGAACACACACACACACACTCACTCACACAGGAGAGGTAGAATGGAGAGCTAGCTTCTTCTTGCTCCTCCGCCAAACAGCTCGAGGAGCACCATTGTAGCCCTTGTGCATATCATACCATTACGGCAGGACTAGGGGTGTTACCTCCCCCAGAGGGCCCCGAACCTGGGTACGTCTTGAGTCTCGCTCTTGCGCGTGCCAACCTCGCCTCTGGAACCCACCGGCATCCTCACGCGACCCCCCACTTTTAGCCATCTCATGGCATCTGCAATGATTTCACCACGACAGGTGCCATGGGTGGTGGTGTTGGGTTTGGAGGTGGAGGAGGAGGAGCGTTTGGAGGTGGTATTGGTTTTGGCCATGGTGGAGGAGGAGGAGCGATTGAAGGTGGTGTTGGTTTCAGCCATGGTGGTGGAAGTGAGGTTGATGCTTCGGTAAACCATGGTGGTGCTCATTCTCTGATCCAAGTTGAAGATGATGGTGGTGGTGCTTGTACTTCGGTCCAAGTTGAAGATGGTGCTGGTGGTGCTCGTTCTTCGGTCCAACTTGAATATTCTCCAAATGGTGGTGCTCGTTCTCTGGTCCAAGTTCGTGAAGATGGTGGTGGTGGTGCTCCCTCTTCGATCCAAGTTGAAGATGGTGGTCTTGGCAACAATGTGTATGTTGATTGATTTATCCATGACCAAGTATCATTTGAGCATATTTTGTTTTGTTTGATCGCGCATTTGCAAGGCTAAACATGATACCTACTATGTTGCACATGATTCTGGATGTGATGAACTAGTATGATGATGAACTAGATGTATATATATGATGATGAACTAGTGATAAACTTGATAATGTTTGTCCTATGATTTTATTTGCGGTACCGCGAGCCCTCCAGCACAGAACAGATCTTGCAAATGCGTCCCACAAAACATTTGCGGGACGGTTTCCGCGATCTGTTTCACCGGGGCGCCCGCGGTCCCGTAAAAATGTTTTGTTGGCCAGCCAGCTGCGTTATCTGCTAGAGATGCTCTTAGTCCAATGAACAGTCGCATATGCTCACTTATTCCTATGAACGCACGCACACACACCCTATCCCATGAGCGCCTTCGAGATACCGAACCGACATAACATTTTGAAATTGATAGTTGACGAAAACATCTCCTCCCACTAAACAAACACCAACGAAAAAGGCGAAAAGAAATCCAAAAAATACGATCACCAGTGTCAAGCCTGAAAGAGTGGCTGGCTGTATCACACATTTTTTTTATTTACTAGTGATATCCAAAATGATCGGACCTTTTCCCGGACCCTGCACAAGTGAAAGCTACATGCACCGGAACTGCCCTTTACTAGTGATCTGACAAATGCTCGAGGCATATACTGCAATGTTGAAAAGTGCCTAGATGGCAACGCCCAACAAGATTATAACAACTAAGGCCGAAGGCCTCCTTTGGTTTGCAAAAAATATTGTAAGAATTATGAAGGATAGGAATTTTGTAGTTCGGTTTGTAGGAATCGAATCCTATCAAATAGGAACCAATTCTTTGTATTTCAAAGGAAAAAAATATTTGCTTACACCCAGTGAAAAAATTATATCCTACGAGCCAAGTGGCATCTCTTTCTTTATAGGATTCAAGATACATGTCAATCTTATTTCCTATGGTTTTCTATTCACATGATATTCCTATCCTATAAACCAAAGGAGGCCAATCATTTTTTACCCTGTCGTACGCTAATTTATTATATGAACGAGGATTCGGTGTTCTATACCATGAAATGGCTATTGACGGGAGACCAAAGAAACACCTAGAGCCTCTCCACTAGCCCTCCCAGGCCCTTTTTTTATCGAAAAAACGACTCGGACGCGTCCCTAGAAGCCCAGTGTTCGCCGGTTAGGTCCGAATTTGGTGCCAGCGGACCCAGGCAGAACCCGGCACGCTGGGGGCGCCGGGGGGACATTTTTGGCACGAAATCTTTGTGGGCCCGCTGATTCAGCGACTAGGCACGGTCGTCACCCTCATCGCCTCGTTTTCCCGCGGGCGATCAATGCGAAGGCTGCCGCCGGTTAGCCTTCCATTGATTCATCACGGGCGGCGCAGTGAAGGCACGCCGATGCGCGTCCCGCCCCCTCCCGCCACGCGTACAGACGGCGGCCGCCCGCTCACCACCTGCCCGTGGCTATAAAAGCCGCCCCTCCCCTCGCTGGTGGCCGCACACTTCCTCGCCATAGCCCATCTCGCCCTCTCGCCGACGACGCCCCTCTCGCCCTCTTGCCGATGATGCCTTCTCCCCTCTCTCCCTGTCTCAAAACCATGGCCGAGCGCTACCCGGCGACGGAGCGGTGGCCAATGGCTTCGGCCGCCGCCACCTGCACGAGGGCGAAGCCCGCCTCCTCTACGAGGCGGACTACCCGGCGCCGCTGAACATGCGGGTGCCGGGCTCCTGGAGGCTCAGCGCCGGTGGCGTCCCGGTGCCTCCGGCGCCCACCGGTGCTGATCGGCGCGCCAAGATCGCGTGCATCCGCTCGTCGCTGCCGGAGCAAGGCGGAACCAGCCAAGGTACGCCCCCGACAGCCACACGCTGTAGACGGCGTACTTCGACCACCACCACGATGAGCAACTCGCCTCCACGAACGGCGTCGAGCCCCGCGGCCGCCCCAACTCCGAGGGGAGCCAATGGTGGGGCGTCCCCAGCCGCACCCTCGAAGCCGTCCTCGAGCAAATCGAGGCTGGCAACACGCCGCGGTTGGAGTACCCGGCGCCCCCCTCCTTCTCTCGCCGCCGCGGCAGCTCCTGGACGACGTGGCGAATGGTGACGGCGTCCTCCTCCTCGTCGGGCTCCCTTTCCTCCGGATCGCCTGCGCTCCGCCCCGTCAAGCCGGAGCCACAGGAGATGCCGCTCGGGCGGCGCGTCTGCGGCGGCGCCCTCATCATCAACGAGGGCGGCCGTGGCCCCTCTCCTCCCTCTTCCCGCCTCGTCAGGCCGAAGACCGAGCCGGGGCTCCTCGCCGTGAAGGAGCACGAAGCCATGGTCACCGACGAGGAGACCGGCCTGAAATTGGCGCAGGACGACTACGTCTGGTAGGAGATGGAGCGCCAGCGCTACGCCCTCGAGGAGATCGCCGCCCGGCACCACGGCCGCAAGGAGGGCGACGTCGTCATCCTCGACGACAGCGACGAGGAGGCGCTCAGGCCATCCAACCCCCCACACAGCGGCGACGCAGGTCAGGGGTGCAGCAAGGATGGCGGCGGCGGCGGCGACGACACCAACTTCTACAGGCTCCTCGACATGTAGAAGGTTCAAGGTGGCACGGCGGGCGGCGGCGGCGTAGTAGTAGTAGTAGCTGTTTTAAGTTTGTTTTTAAATTATGTTTTCAAATTTTCGTACAAATATCAATGAGACGCCTAAATTTCCTCCAAATGTGTCGTGTTTGGCCGAATTTTGGCTGAGTTTGGTTTTCTTAAAACGGCGTCTAGGGTGACCTTGGGGGGGGGGGGGTCGGTTTCGACCGCCCCCACGCCAATTTTTTCGCTGGCGCACCCCCAGACGGCGCTATTTCAACCTCTTGGGGGCCAAACGAGTGGAGATGCTCTTAGCAAGGCCTGCAAATTATCATGGCACGCCTTCGACGAGATGCATTTCAACATGCCATGCATTCTTCCCCAGCTGCTTCCTTCGAAAACAAACAGAAAATTATGTCACTGCCACGAGCTGCCAGAAAGGAAGAATTGCAAAATTCAGCAGATTGGATAATATATTACTGCTCAATCAGCTTCATAGGAAACAGCAGGGCTGATGCAGCAATGCAGTAAGACAACAAAGTTTACCAGTGACACGACACTATCTTTGTATAAGCATCAACTGCAGAGATGAAAAATGTCACCACTTGAAGACTGAAATGAAGAACTCAGATAACAGACCAGACCCTGAGAGTCCACATGAAAAAGAGCATCTCATTTCATACTGGTCGATGCACTGATAGTGTCGTGTCAGCTGGCAACGAAATGTTGAGCAAGATTAACTGGATAACTACACTGTACTGTACATGGCAGAAATTCTACAAAGGGCATGCGATTACATTTGTATGGAACCTTTACTGTTTGGCCACCTCAGCATATAACAATGGGTCCATGTGTGCCTTTTTCCAACGAGTTTCTGAGAAGTAACTTCAGGAAAACTGCCAAAACTTCCTATGTTGATCATGTGGTAGTAGCTTTATTGCAATATTTACACCACAACTTCGAAAGTGCTGCATTCATCGCAACGTATGTAAAGTGCATTTAACCCAAACATGTCGTGCAAGCAGAACTTGGGTGATAATGTGCATCCTCTGTCTAAGTGCTCCATGTGGACATTGGCCAACCGTTCCCGCAAGAAATCTAGGTTTACCTGATTAAAGAGATTGAAGCTATCAAGTTCAATAAGATGGTTTCCTACAAAAGAACTCAATATACCAGGAAACCCTGCAAAGTTGCAAATGGAAATTACCTTATCTTCTTCAAGGTCAAGCCGCATCTTACACAAAGTACAGTGTATGAGATTATGAGTTTCTCTCAGCTCTCCTTGTTTGCATACTGGACACCAGAGCTTAGCATTTTCCGCACCCTGACATAGAGTCATAGATTATAACATGGCGTAAGTCTTTGCAAAAAAGAGTAGGCGAAAAAAGGCATAAAGGAATAGTAGAGCAGTAGGAAATTTTAATAACATAGTAAGATGTGCTGCATCTGCAATCAACGCAACAAAATAGATTTAGAATATAGCTCAGTACTACTTCAGGTTCACGCTTTTATTGCAAGTTATCATTAGTTTCTGTGAGATGTGAATTATGCTTGAATCAAGTAGCAACAAGAGTGCAGTACATTGACAAACTGCTCCAATAGATAGCATAGATAGACCAGCTGCATTTACTCACTGTACCTACTACTCCCTCCGTCCCAAAATAAGTGTCTTAACTTTGTACTAACTTTAGTACAAAGTTGTACTAGAGTTGAGACACTTATTTTGGGACGGAGGGAGTACTTATCAAGCCACTAAAATGCTTAGGTATATTCACAACTTTATTACTGTATGTTGCATTACAGCCACCCTACTGATGTAGCTACAACGAATGCATGCAACTGCAAGACTTTGGTTATGTCATGCTGACATGCGACCAGTTCATTGTACGATGCATGTATGAGCCCATTTTTCGGGTATCCAAAACTGAACCATTTACTAGGACATCTTTCCTACAAGTTTGCCATAATAGTAATTGTGAAAAATGGGCAGTTCATATGCAAGCGGAAGATGATATCATTTGGAAGCATGCAAACGACGGGATATACACGGCGAGCTCCGCCTATAAGGCTCGGTTTCTAGGCTTGACCCTCTCCCCCATGGACCGTATGGTTTGGAAGGCTTGGGCACCTCTGAAGGTTAAATTCTTTGCTTGGTTGGCCTTGCAAGATAGGATTTGGACAGCCGATCGTCTGGAGAAGCGTGGTTGGCAAAACTGTGGCCTTTGCCCGCTTTGCAAGAGGGAACAAGAAACTGGGACACATCTCTTCTTCAAGTGTCGCTACACGCTTAGGCTTTAGAGATTGATCATAGAGAAGCTTGGACTTGCACCCATGGACACCTCCGAGTGGCACGTGGATGAAACCGTCAACGCGTGGTGGCAAAGAAGAACCAACAATAATATTCCTAACCGAGACGCAATGGCCTCCCTCACCATGCTCTTGTCTTGGGTAATTTGGAACGAGAGAAACGCCCGCGTTTTCCGCCACAAAAGCGCACCGCCGACAATTCTTCTTACCAACATTTTAGAAGATGCAAAACTTTGGGTGACTGCCGGCGCAAAGAAACTAGGGAACATCATAGTGTCCGAGTAATTGCCATGCCGCATTTGTGAGTGCGTTGTAAAAAACTCTAAACTATTCTCTCCCTTATTTAATTGAAGAGGCAAATCTTTTGCCTTTGTTTCAAAAAAAATGGCAGTTCTGCCCACCCAGATAAACAGAAGTGAAGGGGCAAAAAGGAAACGGCTTAATTCAACCATGCCATTCAACAACAAATATGACATGAACAAAGGTAAATTATGCATAGAAAGAAATCATGTAAGAATATAAAAAAATGCTCAAGGAAACTTTTCAAAGCAAATTGATGAACTAAATGTTGAATAAACCCATACCTCTTCCTTTAATTGCATATGTTCGAAAACAGCCTGAGCTAAGTATGCATCTTCCTCATCAAGGGCCTCTATTTCTAATAAAAGACACTGTTAGGATTTTAAAATAATATAAAGAAAATTCAGATTAGAAGATTCAAAAACGCTTGGTAGCCATGCCTACAAAATTGCATGCGTTGTCACTAAGGTTGTTAAGATATAGGCAGAGGGATGCGACAAACAGTTGATCAGGTTTTTTTAGCTAAAAGTTCCAGAGAGAGATAAGAAAGCAGATTGATGGCCGGTACTTAAGCTGTTACAGCACTTCAACGGGAAATAGCACAAGATACACACAAAACTACCTTTTCGAATCATTTCTTCCCGCAGATCTTCATAAAGAAGTCTTTCCATTTCAAGCAATATATCTTCACTTTCAAATTCAGCGGGCATAGCTTCTTGCGGCCCTTCATATTCCCATATCATATCAACTTCTTGGTTCTCTTTTCCATTTACATTCCTTTTGAGTTTCTGTACCTCATCTGAGATAATGTTCCTGACTGCAGATTCGACCGTTTTCTGTCAGCCAACATATTTATGGATAAATCAGAGATCAGACATGCATATAAAAGAAGGAAAATCAAGAAATATTAATCAATCGGGGTAGTCATGGTGTATTCAGTTTTATTACCCTGGCCAACTTTCAGTATGTATATGTTTGAACAAAAAAACATTGGGAAATAATGATAACGAATGGAACCGGAATAGGTTATCAATAATTAGAGATGTAATGGGCAATCAGGAACAATACTTAACAGCATGATCCTGGAGTACTTTACATTTATTCTATGCCGTTACAGTGAAGTTACTGCATCATATTTCAACTACAACAGTTCAGTATTGCAAATATGAACAAGACTGGGAAAAAACAAGAGCTATGAAAATTTCTAACAACAGAATCACTTCACAAAGTTTAATATCACCAACTATTCAAATCTATGGTTAAACTGCGGGGTGCCGGTTGAAACACACTGCAAGTGTTTGGAAATTTGGAAATGGTATCATACTGGACACTGATCAACCTTGAGTCGCCATTCCTTTTCAAAACAGTAGCTTATACCAATATCTTGAGCTGGTAAGTGGTAGCTAGACGACATGTAAAGGAGCCTAGCTCATAGCCTTTATTTATAAGAAGAACATAAGCTGCATGGAGCTGCACAAGATGTTATGAAGGAGAATGCACCATATCTAGATACCATGTCATTAGCAGGCGGCTGCCCTTGGTTCCTCATCTTCCAGAGCAAGTGAACTCTCTCACTTTTAACTCTTGTCATGCAATTCGCCCTAAGCTGTGGATAAAGACAACAGGGGATAAGGACAAATTATGAGTAATACGAGATGAAGGCACATAACAGTTATTAGATTGCACGCAGCACTGACAGGCAGTGCGAGGGCAGTTCACTGAAACCTTTGGTGCAGATGGCACCCTAGAGGCAGCTCAGTCCAAAACCTACTCTAAAGCTTCATGGTTCCTAATAAAATAGCAGAAAAATGCTTGACTTCACGACACAGGTGACACCCTATTGGCGGTTCTAGGGCAATTGACCGAACACCTTGCGCGCATGGCGCCAGCACCCGGTACCCATCAATCCAACAGTAGCATTACGCTTCAGACTCCGGCGTGCTGCGTGCTGCGTGTTGCGTAACAACATAGAACTAGCTGCACCTCCGGCGAGATGAGCTGTGAACGGAACGAACCTCCTCTCTCCAGTCCGGGCGGCGGGATTTGTTGGGAACCCTCCGGGGGCGAGCCGAATCCATCGTGGCGGCTGGCCGCGCCGATCGCCGGGAGACGAGGCTCCCGCCGGGTCCGGCCCCTTCGCCTCTGCTCTCTCTTGGTCTCGCCGGCGTGGAGAGCGAAGGCCTGGGGACGCGCGCTTCTCGCCGCGGCGCCGGCTCCGGGAACGCCTGGGGGAGATTTGCCTCGCGCGACAGAGGAACAGAAAATCGCGAGAGGACGGGGACCGTTTCCGTAGAGTTGCTTTTTTTTTGTGAAATTCCGTAGAGTTACTACTCTTCTCGCGAGGAATTTTCTTCGGGCTCTTGGACTCGTGCGGCGGTCCGTGTTTCGCTCTGGGCCTGAGCAGAACCCGGCCCGGTTATGATTTATTCGCATATTGCCAGCCAAATTGAAATGGTTCCCTAAAAAAAGAACAAATTGAAATGGTTTCCTGAAAAAAGAGCAAATTGAAATGGTTTGCACCCTATATATTTTTTTAAATGGCTTGCATGTTTAGGCTGTGCTCTAGAAGAACTTTGCGCTGGAAGGGAGCAGAAGAACATTACTGAATCTTAGGGCTAATTGATTTTGTCGGCAGCTTCTGAATTTCTCCAATCTTATGAGCATCACTTGCATGCTGAACACAAAGAGGGATGTGGTCACATGGCTATCCAGCATGACGAATAGAATCATACACAGACTGTTAGGCATTGTCGCACGTGAGAATTAAGGTTCCTTGTAGCAGTAACTCTACTTTTGATGTATTAGTAGTATGTAAACTCCAAAGTTACACTGATGCAAAATACTAGTACTAGCACGAACTACCCTTCCTTTCACGACATCAGAGGGACCTTCTCTTGCCCCTGGCCGTCTGATTCGCTCAAGCAAGGTGGTCTCGCCGCCTTGTAGTAGAAGAAGGCTATCATCCTCGCCAACACCTCGGCCGACCGGACAGCTATTAGTACAAGTGAATCTTGGATCAGCAAACCTGATGATTGAATGAGAGCTGTATTGAAGGAGCATTCATCTGAGAAAGGACAAGGTATACCTTTCTCTCGGTGCAGTATCTTCCCTGCATTGGTGAAGAGCAACTCAGGGAAACCCGACACCTTCAGAGCGGCCACGAGGTCTGGCTCCGCGCAGGCATCGACCGCAACACACTGTGGGAGTGTGGGTGAACAACAACAGTTGGAAGTCAGAATGTGACTCTCTGAGGCGCCGACTGCGACGGATTTATATTACAAAAGAATGCCATGAAGAAGTATGGAGTAGTACTCTTGGTGAAGGCAGATCGTGTTCCCAAAACGTCTCGATTGCCTTTACGAGCTCAGTTCTTGCCATCTCATTGTCCTGTGGTCTGCGACAAGGAACATTTATCGTGATTTACCAAAGTAATACATCACGCCCTGTAAGTTTCATAAAGCTACTATATGGTCAAAAGGATACTTCAAACGTGAAATGTAACAAACCATTTTGCAAGACTTGACAGAACCATTCAGATGTAATAGCATATATGAAAAGGATAACTGAAACATGAAATGGCACCAACCATTTTGCAAGAACTGACGGAACCATACCTCTTGTACCGGTTATGCACGAGCACAATCAACGGGCCGAAGTCCGTGAACACGGTGTCGTCCCAGTCCTTTGTCTTGACATCCCTGACCGGCTTGATGTAGTTGTCATCCTCCCAGACCACCTCCTTCTTGCCGTCATCCACCGCATCATCGTCATCCCTCTTCTCAGGCTTGATGGTGATCTTGTCGAAGAACTGGTCCAGGCCGAAGCCCATGCCGTCCTGGGCGTCCTCGGGCCACTCCGGGTCCTCCTCCTCGACAACCAGCTCGTACTTGGTCAGCAGCTCCCTCATCTTGGCCTTCTTCTCCTCCGGGTCAGTCAGCTCCCGCGTCTCCGGCATCCGGTCCATCATCTCCCGTATCTTCCTCCGCAGCGTCCTCCGCTCCTGGTCCGTCATCCGCACGGGGCCTTCGTCGTCGTCTTCGGAGTCGGAGTCGGGGTCGGCGCTGCGCGGCCCGCCGCCGATCACCAGCCGGCCAGCCTTGCGGTCGCTCGCACGCAGTGCCCAGGCGCGGGCGGCGAGCACGGGTCCCAGGCTCGGCCTGGACTGCGGGCAAGAGCCGAAGCTGACGACGAAGCGCGGAGGGAGCGCGTGCCAACTGGGGTGCTCTGGCCGTTTGGGGCAAAACGTCGAACAGGTCGCGGGCAGGGAACAGCGAAGCGCCATTCGTGGCCTCCTGCGCGCGCGCGCCTTCTCTTCTGGCCTGCTTCTACTCTTCCTGGGGTGGAGATTCGGAGGTGGTCGCTGGCTCGCTGCCGATGCCGCGGGAACTGGCTTACGAATTTGGTACGGGATTCGCGGCAGTGATGATTCTTGTGTGCCTAATCTGCTCCGGCTTGTATGCTTGGGGAGATATTTGCTTGGGTGCACTGGGCGAACCGGACGAGTGAACGGAACTGAAGTGAACCCTGAGAGAGGCGGCCGGCCCCACGCCGCTGCAATACGCTTTTATTTCCGGAAAAGGGTATTACTGGGGCTTGACTTTGTTCCTAAAAATTCATTTTTATTTCGAGCATTTCAGATGTTTCCTAAAAATTCATCGGAAATGTTAACGCCCACACGTGTGGGCTGAGACCACTTCGCCCGAACACCTTCTTTGTCGTTGGATGCGCTGCATCAATCTTAAAGCAGGCGCATACCACGTCAGTGATGGCGGTCGTCTGCGGGCTGTTTGGGTCCTCGCCCGAACGCTGTCCTCTCTCGCTCGCTCACTCCCACCCTTCTCTCCCCCATGGAGCGAGTGGCGAAAGAGAGAGGCATCCCGACGATCGAGAGAGAAGATTCCGCTCCGTGAGGTGGTGGCCGGCCATGATGGCACAATTCCTTCACCCCCACCCACTTCTCCCCAACACTCCTCACTGTCTTCTCCCCCTTCTCGTCGCCGGATCTGAAGAAGGGCCGCCGGTGTCGACCTGCCGTTGTCGCCGAGGTTGGCGGGTGAGATAGGGTCTCGTTGTCCCCACATCAAGCGCGCGCAGCTCTGCCTCGATTCGGCATTGCGTCGCGAACGAGGAGCCGATGAGAAGGGGATGCTTCTGGCAGAGCAGGCCACGGGCGCCGGCGGCGCCAACCCTTGCGACCACGCAACGACAAGGGCGCCAATCCTCCAACCACCGTGATCCAAAGACGGGGTCGGCAATGGGGTGGCGCAGCGTGCATCGACGACGATGTGGAGATGCGCGCGGTGGATTGCTCGAGGGCGTGGAAGCGCACGGCGTGCCTGACATCTTAACCTCCCCCGCGCAGCCGTTTCCATGGCTGGTGGCAACGGAGCCGAGGAGGGCCACTGCAGAGAGGAGTTCCGCCGACGAAAGGATGGCGTCGCGTGTGTGAGGCGGGCCGGCGCAGTGGAGGCGGGCTCGCCACCGATGCTCTCCTCTAGTTCCTGTCACCGTCCTGCTTCCCTGGGCTCCCCCATGCTCACCAGCACGCCCCCAAGGTGAGCTGCGTCTTACCCCTGCTTCCTTCCCTCAATATCGATATACAGAGGCGTTGTGCCTGTTGAATTCGTGGCCGGCGACTGTGGCCGGAGTTGCCAGATTTGGACTGTCAGAGCACTTGCGTTGTGTTTTAGCATCATGTAGTTTGTGTTGTGAGCCACATTGTAATTCACTTAGCTAAACCTTCATTATACCTTACCCTGTTTAGCATTCAGAAGCTTTGTTTGTTTCATAAATGAACAACCTGTGCCAAGGTGCCCAATTATTTAGTGCAATGATCACTGTCAATTGATGATCAGTTTTTTGTTTTCATTTTTCAATATGATGTTTGTGAAAGTTTTTGATATAAATCCTCCCATGTTCAATCCATAGTTGCCATGGTAATTTTCAATCTGTATTTTTTCATGTTTTTAGTATTGGATGGGACATAGTAGTTGACATGGCAATTCAAATCTTCATGCAGAGGATCATACAGTCGTCCGTGCCATTTTGTCATATAAGTGTTATTTTGTTGCCATGTGTTTATGTGTTTTTATTGTGCATTTTTGATCTCATGAAGTCCATCACATTCATGTTTTCCGAACATGGCAAATTTCAGCTTTCCTTTGTATTGCTGAAAGTGCAATCATGCCCTTGAATCATATTTTGATGTTGATGACAACACATATGCTCGGGACTAATCATGTTTATCAAGTATATCTCAGGATTGTGTTCCAAAGACCGTATGCATGGATCATGACTAGGGACAAAAGGCATATAACTCAAGAATGGAGATACAAGGTGTTAACTTCATTTATGGTTTGTTCTTGAGTATAGGGATCCCGCACTATTAAGAGGGGATCGATGGATCTGTGAAAAACTTGCTCAAAGCTGGTATCTATATATTTACCTACGGACGTCCGGCTCTCACGGACGTCCGTCCTTCTGATTGCGGACGTCCGGACGCTTCCGGACGTCCGACACCTTCACAACAGAACATTTTACGGACGTCCGGAACCCTCCGGACGTCCGACCCCATCGCATCGAAACTTTCTTACGGATGTCCGCCCTTTCGGACGACCGTATCCTCGTATAATCGATTTGTGAGTTACACTTTTGCCGAACACTTTTGCGGACGTCCGAACTCTCCGGATGTCCGACACTTTCACATCGGAAGCACTCTTACGGATGTCCGGGCCTGTTCGGACGACCGTATCCTGTACATTGTTTTGTGGGTCACACTTTTCACAATGGTCGGTCTTCCGATGACGGTCGGACGTCCGGACCCATTTGGGCCTCCTGGACGACCGACGTTCTCCTGGACGTCCGGCCATCCTGTACCCCAAACGGTCACCTTTTTCCCACCACATATATATACTCCTTCCCCTAGCTCGGGTTGGAGTTGACCATTCACTTTGAACAAATCCTAGAACACTTCACTCACTCTCTCTCAACTCTCCACACCAAATCTTAGATCCCCAAAGGGTTTGAGAGCTTTGAAAAGAAGTTGTCCGATCAAGTGATAGATCCTCTTCTCCTCCTTCTTTGCACCCAAGGAATTCATGATTTGAGCAAGTCTTGAGCAAATCCCCATTGATCTTATTACTCTTGGAGGTTGGAGACTCCTAGGCGGTAGGAGTCTTTCGGAGAGGAATCGACTTTTGTGATTACCCCCGGATAAGTTTGTGAGGGTTTTGGAGACCACCCCAAGGTCTACCACTAGTGGTTGAGAAACATCTTCGTGGTGTTGTCTCAAAGGGAGAATAGGGTGAGCCTTCGTGGCGTTGGTGTGCCTTCGTGGTAACATCCACCTCTCTAACGGTGACTAGCTTCCCTCCAAGGAAGTGAACATCGGCATACATCCTTGTCTCCGGAGTTGCGGTTATTCCTAACCCTAACTCTATACTTGTGGTTACTTGTTTTGGTTTGCACTTACTTACATCATATTGTGCTTGCTCACTTATATGCTTGTGTTTGCTTACCTAGTACTTGTACCTATTAGCAATTGTTAGGCTCACTTTCATATTCCGCACTATTGCCTAAAATTGCTAAGTAATAATTAAAATTTGTAATTGTACCTATTCACCCCCTCTAGGTCCATCTCGATCCTTTCAATTGGTATCGAGCCTCGTGCTCTATTCTTGTGGCTTAACCGCCCTAGAGCGAGATGAACCCAGATGGGACTCCCTTGTTGTAGATCCTAAGGATAAAGGCGGGGCTTCTTCTCAAGTCAAGTCCTTTACGTCGGAGGATCTAGAACGGCCCTTGCTAAGCAAAAGAGGAGCATGATGCTTCTCTTGAGGCCTTGGTCCAAATGAGATTAGCCACGTTGTCCTCGGTGCTTGCACCACTCTCGGGTGGTGCTGCCTCAAGGCCAATTGTGCCTACTCCATCACTTGGTCAACAACCTCCTAACAATGAACACGCCAGTGTTCCTTGGCTTTATGCAAGACCTCAGGTTGAGAAACCAAGATATAATCCTCAAGGCAGTCCTCCTTTGCTTAGTGCCACTTCCGATTTTCCTTTGTGGAGAGTTGCTATGCAGGACCATCTTCGACATGGAAACGATGAGATGTTGGAGATCTTGGAGTATGGCTATCATGTGGTTGATCCAAAGAACCCCACTCCAAGAGAAATATATGACAAGAACCTCAATGACACTGCAATCATGTGGATAAGGAGAGGCTTGGATGAAAAGCAAAGGAGACCATTCATACACATCACAAGTGCCAAGGAACTATGGGAAGCTGTTGTAAGATCCAAAATCGGCACCTCTACCCTCCGGAGTGCTCAATATGAAATTGCCAAGGGCAATTGCAAAACTTTTGTATGGAGAAAGGTGAAACCCCAATCAACTCCATGAGCGTCTCATGACACTCATCGCCGATATTGAGTCATGTGAGTGTGACAAGACACAAGATGGATTCAACATGACTAAGAGGTTCCTTGTGGATAAGTTACTCCATGCTCTTGCTCCATTTCACCATCAAATGGTGTGGGACATAAGACAACACCATACCTTCAAGGAAATGACTACAGATGACATCGTATCCACCTTTCAACTATATGAAGAGTCAAAGACTAATGCCACAAAACATCTTGCCATGCATGGTTCTCCATCATCAAAGATCAATCTTGCATTGAAGGCCAAGCATGTATGTGAAGATGAACAAAGTGAAGAAGAAGAAGAGGATGACGAAGATGGTGATGAGATTGAATCGACGAGGGCCCTACATATGAAGACATGGCTCTTTTGTCAAGAAGTTTAAGCGGGTAAGTTCAAGGGAAGATTCCAAAAGAAGAAAGTAAGAAAATGCTACAACTGTGAAGAAACCAATCACTTCTCCAACGAGTGCCCTTATGAGAAGAGAGAAGATAAACCAAGGTTTCCCAAGACCTTTCCCAAGAAGAAGTTACCAAATCCTTTGAACTCCAAGCTCAAGAAGAGAGATGGAAAGGCAATGGTTGCTCAAGAAGAATCTGATCCGGATGATGTTAGTGGTGTTGCCGGAGTGGCTCAAGACTCTCAAAACACCTTGAGGTTAGTAAACAAGAATGGTGATGTGGTCACCTACAACTACATGAAAGATTACAAGGGCAACGCTCACAAATGCCTAATGGCAAAGGCCATGGTTGAAGAAGAAGAGGACCAAAGCTCTTCTGACAAGGTCAAGGTAACTCCACGATCAAATCCTCCTCTTTTCACGCCTTCCACTTCTAGTGATGAGTATCTTGATGCGGAGGATAGTCATGAGGATGATGATCTAACCAATCCTATGCTTGCTAAACTCAATAAGTTCATGTGCTCCCTCAAAGGAAGGAAGCTCACTATGTTTCAGATGCTTATGGAGATGGTGAGTAAGTACACCATCTCCATTAAGGAACTCGAAACCCTCGTCATTGAGGAAAAGGAAAAATATGAAATCCTTGAGCGGAAAGTCAAATATGAGGAAGCACGAAATGATGAACTATGTTTAAAAATTGGTACAAATATTGATGTTCATACTAAAGATCTTGCCTCCTTGAAAAAGGCTATTGACTCCTGTGAAGAGTTGATGAATGATAAAAGTAAGCTTGCAAAGTCTCATGCCTCTCTCACTAAGGATTGTGAGCTTCTATCCATGTCTCTCAAGACTAAGGAAGAAGAGCTCACCCTTCTTACAAAGAGTTTTGAGACACTCAAACTTAATTATCTTGAAACTCTAGCCAAGGCTTACTCATCTCCTATTATAAATGTTGATGCATGTTCTACTAACTCTAGTAGTGATCTAGCATCCATCCTTGAGGAGAATCGGTTTCTCAAAGCTCAAATCGAGAAAGGGCTCATGACATGTGCTCAAGGGCAAAAGAACCTTAACGAGGTGTTGAGCCAACACAATGAAGCGTTCGCCAAAGAGGGACTTGGGTTTGACCCAAGCACAAGCAAGAAGAAGACGTCCTCCCAAAATTGCACCACCCCTTTAAAAGAAACCTTTGTACGAGAAGGACACAAGGAGAAAGGTAAGGTTGTTAGTGGGAAGGCCACAAGGGGCATGCCCACTCTCAACAAGCCAAAGAGTTCATGCCTCCATCCTATGTAATGCGTAAGACTAAGGATGGAGAAGTTTATGCAAAGTTTGTTGGCCCCAAAAGGCATTTCGCTTTATGCTATTTGGGTCCCTAAGACCCTTGTGACTAACTTGAGAGGTCCCATTGTAAAATGGGTGCCTCTAACCAAGTAATAATTGTGTGTAGGTAGCTTTCTCCGGTGGAGTAAAATGGGTGATTGATAGTGGATGTACAAATCATATGACCGAGATAGCAAATTGCTCTACGATTTCATGGAAGCTATTCAACCATTTATGAGCATTATGTTTGGTGGAGGATCAAAAGGACAGGTACTTGGGTTGGGTAAGGTGGCTATCACAAATGACATGTCTCTTGCAAATGTCATGCTTGTCCAATCCTTAAATATCATTTGCTCTCTGTCCGCCAATTGGCGTCTGTTGGTTATGATACACTATTTGGACTAACGGATGTGAAAGTCTTTAAGAGAGATACTCTCGAAGTGGCCTTTGTTGGAGAGTTGGATGGCAACCTTTACACGGTTGATTTCTCGAAAGAGAGCACATTCCATGCAACTTGTCTAATGGCCAAGGCCGACAAGGGGTGGCTATGGCATCGCCCGCTAGCCCATGTCGGCATGAGGAATCTCCAAGATCTCTTAAAGGGGAATCACATCCTTGGACTAACAAATGTCTCTTTTGAGAAAGATCGTGTGTGCAGTGCATGTATAGCCGGGAAGCAACATCAATCAAAGCACCCACCCAAGAATATTGTTTCTACTTCAAGGCCTTTGGAGCTCCTTCATGTGGATCTCTTTGGGCCTCCTTCATGGGATAGTCTTGGTGGGAAAAAGTATGGACTTGTTATTGTTGATGATTACTCAAGATATACATGGGTGTTTTTCCTCAAGTCCAAGGGCCAAACGAAGATCACTTTCATTGACTTTGCCAAGCAAGCACAACGCAAGTTTGACAAAGAAATCTTGGCAATAAGAAGTGACAATGGATCTGAGTTCAAAAACTATACCTTGGAAGAATTCCTTAGTGATGAAGGGATTGAGCATCAATATTCAGCTCCATACACTCCTCGGCAAAATGGTGTAGCCGAAAGGAAGAACCGCACACTTGTGGAGATGGCAAGGTCCATGTTGGATGAATACAAGTCACCACATAGTTTACGGGCGGCTGTCAACACCGCATGTCATGCATCAAACCGGCTTTTCCTCCGCATTTATATTGGAAAAGACTCCATATGAGCTGCTAACTGGAAACAAGCCAAATGTCAAGTACTTTCGTGTATTTGGGTGCAAATGTTTCATCCTCAACAAAAGAGAAAGGTTAGGAAAATTTCAATCCAAAACAATTGAGGGTATATTTGTTGGCTATGGATCAAACTCTCACGCATATAGAGTCTACAACAAATCCAATGGATGTGTGGTAGAAACTTGTGACGTGGTGTTTGATGAATTTAATGGCTCCCATGGGGAGCAAGTTGATTTAAGTGATGTAGGTGAAGAAGATTCTTCTCAAGACATTTTGACCATGGGTGTTGGTGCACTTCTTCCTATGGAACAAGAACCTCATGATGATGAAGAAGAAGATAGAAGTCTCACACATCATCAAACTACTTCAACACTCATAACACCACAAGCCCCTATTGCTCAACCGATACCTTTAGCCCAAGTTGAAAAGGATGATCAAGCTTCTCCTCATGACAATCTTCAAGAAGAAGAACAAGAAAGTCCAATCATTGATGATGAACCTCAACTAATGCAATATGAACAAGAAGATCTTCCTCCACACATTAATGATCCATATGTTGAGGATGTGGACGATGGACATGAAGTTGAACCTCGTGAAACCCTTACCTCTATCATGCCACGAGTGGCGGTCGTGTTGATGTTGACAAAATACTCACCGCATATCGGAAGGTAGAGTCACTCGTAAACACTTGACCAACTTTTGTGCTCACTTCTCTTTTGTGTCTAGTTTTGAACCCATCAAGGTACAAGATGCATTGATAGACAACGATTGGCTAGTTGCTATGCAAGAAGAGTTGAACAGTTTTGAACGCAACCAAGTGTGGTCGTTAGTCAAGAGGCCACCTACCGAACACAACGTCATTGGAACAAAATGGATTTTCAAGAACAAACAAGATGAGAATGGTGTAATCATTCAAACAAGGCAAGGTTAGTGGCACAAGGGTACTCACAAGTTGAAGGTTTGGACTTTGGTGAGACCTTTGCCCCGTTGCCCGTCTTGAATCCATTCGCATCTTACTTGCTTATGCTGCTTTCAATGGTTTTACATTACATCAAATGGATGTGAAGAGTGCTTTCCTTAACGGTCCTCTACAAGAAGAAGTATATGTATCACAACCACCTGGGTTCGTTGATCCCGATCACAAAGACTATGTGTATAAACTTCACAAGGCGTTGTATGGCCTCAAACAAGCACCTCGTGCTTGGTATGATCATCTTAAGAAGTTTTTACTCGATGATGGTTTTGTGAGAGGGGTGATCGATCCTACTCTTTTTACTAAGAGGGATAAGGGTGATTTGATCTTATGCCAAATCTATGTAGATGATATCATTTTTGGTTCTCCTAACATTCATTTGTGCAAGAAGTTTGCGGCTTCAATGACCAAGAATTTTGAAATGTCACTCAATGCGGATTTGAAGTTCTTCCTTGGTTTTCAAATTCAACAATTTCAAGAAGGAATTTTCTTGTCCCAAGCAAAGTACCTCAAGGATATCCGAGAGAAGTTTGGTATGTCGATGCTAGTCCATGTAAGACACCAATGCCAACCAAAATAACACTCACTTGAAGACACGTATCGGTATCCCCTTGACCCATCTAAATACCGCTCTATGATTGGTTCATTGCTTTATCTTTGTGCATCTAGACCGGACATCATGTTTAGTGTATGCATGTGTGCTAGATTTCAAGCTTCCCCTAGGGAAAGTCATCATAAAGCGGTTAAGCATATTCTTAGATACCTTGTTCACACCCCAAAGTTGGGTCTATGGTATCCCAAGGATGCTAAGTTTGATCTCATTGGATACACGGATGCGGATTGGGCGGAGACAAAGTGGATCGTAAGTCCACCTCCGGTGCATGTCAATTTCTTGGGCCACGTTGGTAAGTTGGTCATCAAAGAAACAAAATTGTATTGCCCTCTCTACCGCAGAAGCTGAATACATTGCTGCCGCCAGTTGTGCAACTCAGTTACTATGGATGAGACAAACTTTGAAGGATTATGGTATCACCTATAGACATGTGCCTCTTTTATGTGATAATGAAAGTGCTATCAACATTGCTGAGAACCCCAAGGATCATCTCCGCACCAAACACATTGATATTAGATATCACTTCTTGAGAGATCATGTTGAGAAAGGCGATATTCACATTGATCACATTGGGACAGATTTGCAATGGCGAGATATTTTCACGAAACCATTGGATGAAGCAAGGTTACATCGACTTAGGCGTGAACTTGGTATCTTGGAGCTTGACAACATTATGTGAAACCTCGTACTCATCCATGCTTAAACTTAATGTCTAGTCGTGATGTAGGCATATATTTAGGGGGAGACACTCAATTCATGAGTTCTCTCACCTTACATAATGCATAAATTGAACAAACACTCTCAAAGTTATCATAGTTTAATATGATGGAGTAGTTTATGCTTATGATTGAGTAAGGTGGGATCTGATTTCCTACATAAATAAGTTTCTTGAAAAAAAAAAATGTGTTTTCCTCATCATCATTATCAGCCCTCCTGCTCAAACTTCTAGCTCAGGACGTCCGAGGGTCCCACGTCCGTATCCTCTACTCTGGTTATTTTAGACCGGTCCGGCCTCGCCGGACGTCCGTGAAACCACTCTGGATTCACTCAAGTTTGGCCTAGCAAATGAAGCCTCGGACGTCCGGAAGACTCCGGACGTCCGTAAGAACCATTCTGTCACAGTATGCCCGGTCGTCCGACGCCATCGGACGTCCGTAAAAACCATTCTGTTACAATACGCCCGGTCGTCCGACGCCATCGGACGTCCGTACAAGGGACCCTGTTATCCTTCGTTGCTGATGGTCCTGACTCCGGTCGTCCGTCTGATTCCGGATGTCCGGTCGCACATTTAACTCCGGACGTCCGGAGGCCCCGGACGTCCGGACGTTCCTTCGCGGGGCTATCTATATCGCCCTAGGTTTTCTTAGTCAACCGCCGCCGCCGCCGTACGCTCTCCAGTCCGCAGCCGCCGTCGTTTTCTGCCGTGCGGACCCTCCTCGCGACCGCCCGCCGCCGTTCCCCTCGCCGGGGTGTCTCCCCGCCGCGGATCTGACTCGCCGTCCGGCCCGTCCAGCCGTTCTGCTCGGGGCCTCTCCCCGTCCGTTCTTCGATCCGGTCCTGATGCCTCGGTCCAAGCAATCCGCACGCAAGCAAGTCGCCGGAGGACCGGCGCGTCCGTCTCGTCGTGGTGGTTCCAACGACTCCGAGGAGGAAGACCGCCCTCGGAAACGTGCCGCTCGTCCTCACAAATCGTCGAGTGATTCCTCTTCGGAGGGTCAGATTTTGAGGATGAGCTTGAAGAGGTGGAGCCGTCCCGATGATTGGCGTTCGTGTCGCTGCCCCCAAGCCCGGCACTCGTCGTCCAACATTTCAACCTCCTCCTCCTCGGTGCAACCCCACGGTGATGCCGTCACATCTCCCTTGAGCCTCCACCATCGCTAGGCCGTCATGTTAAGCGTTTCAATGAAGTCCCCAAATCTTCATATCTCAAATTGCGTCGTGATGTAGATCAATTTCTTTGTTGCTAGGGATTCTCGGGATAGTCGTTTTCGCATCGAATGTCCAAGCCGACATCTTCACCACGATTGTCATTCCTAAAGGCTTGTCACTTCATGTTTGCATCGATCTTGAGCACATTCGCACTCATCCGGAGAAATATCCGGAGCCATTGAGCTCATTGAGTCGTCAAACCTAGCTGCCCCATTCGCCTTTCAACACGACTTTAACCAGGCTGCCATCCATCGGTTTTATGCCACTTGTTACTTTGCTCCACGATAACACTGTCACATGGATGACCTCCGACATCGCTCTCACAAAGATCTTATGCCGAGTTTGTCACCGCACTTGGATTTCCCGACCTTTGGGTTCAAAATCCACAAAGATGACCCCAACCATAAGCCCAAAGGCATTGCGGTGCAATGCGGATCTCCTTAGACCCATATCATCTTTATCTAATCTTGAAAAACAAAAGGGTCTAAACCAAGTCTCTATTTGGCGTTTCCCATTCAACATCATTTATCGATTGTGTCATCCGCACCATTTATCCCAAGATGGGTGACAAGGGTTCCTGTAGCAGCCATCTTGCATTGATCTCATGCATCGCCTTTACACATCTCCTAAAGGGAAGATAAATGTTCCACACTTTCTATGGCATGAGATTCGCCTGGCTAGCTTCCAAAGACAAGCGGGCTTTTCCTCATGCACCTTTTCTTCGTGCATTTATCGAGAGTGTAGCTCCTTTCCCATTGCACGCACTCATATACATGAGAGATGGGTCATCCCACCTCACATGGCGGCTGACCATGTTCCTCCTTCTCCCGCTACTGCTACTCACACTGCCGCTAGTTTTCCCTCGCACGCTCACCATCCTCATTCCAGTGATGCCTCCTTTGGGCGCATTGCTCGTTTTCTTGGGAAGGCCCATTCAGCCATGATGAAGATGTTCACCTTCCATTGCTCCCAACACCACGATGTGGTCACTCGCATGGTCACTTCCAAGAACGCTCTGAAGGCTCGTCTGCGAGACTCGGCGTATATGATGTGAGTGACGATGAGCGTCTTCTGCAGAACCCCTTCGATTTTGGTTTCCCTCCGGTCTGAGTGGGCTGATTTCTTTGTGACGAGACAGGTGGCGGTGGTGGTCATGATGATGATGATGAGGATGAGCTTTAACACTATCATATCATTCCCTTCTTTGTTTTTTTTGGATACTTGATGCCAAAGGGGAGTAGGCTCCATATGCATTACTCTAGCTCATTATGTAATCGAAACCTATGTTAGGAGTAGTGTGTTGAACTATGTTATGAGATTGTTGAACTATGTTATTCAGTTTGTTAGTTTGGTGAATCTATATGAATTGATCTATATGAAGTGATCCAACTATTGTGGCATCAGTTTGAGGGGAGCCCTCTCGCTACTCGCTATCTATTCTTATTATGGTTATTATGGTTATTGAGCTCCACAACAAATACTTCCGATTACTATTATGAGTATGCATATGAGTTGTCATCAACTACCAAAAGGGGAGATTGAAAGTGCAATCATGCCCTTGAATCATAGTTTGATGTTGATGACAACACATATGCTCGGGACTAATCATGTTTATCAAGTATATCTCAGGATTGTGTTCCAAAGACCGTATGCATGGATCATGACTAGGGACCAAAAGCATATAACTCAAGAATGGAGATACAAGGTGTTAACTTCATTTATGGTTTGTTCTTGAGTATAGGGATCCCGCACTATTAAGAGGGGATCGATGGATCTGTGAAAAACTTGCTCAAAGCTGGTATCTATATACCTTACCTACGGACGTCCGGCTCTCTACGGACGTCCGGTCCTTCCTGATTGCCGGACGTCCGTACGCTTCCGGACGTCAACACCTTCTAGCAGAAACATTTTTACGGACGTCCGGAACCCTCCGGACGTCCGACCCCATCGCATCGTAAACTTTCTTACGGATGTCCGGCCCTTTCGGGACGACCGTATCTGTACCGATTTGTGAGTTACACTTTTTGCCGAAACACTTTTGCGGACGTCCGGAACTCTCCGGATGTCCGACACTTTCACATCAGAAGCACTCTTACGGATGTCCGGGCCTGTTCGGACGACCGTATCCTGTACATTGTTTTGTGGGTCACACTTTTCACAGCGGTCGGTCTTCCGATGACGGTCGGACGTCCGGACCCATTTGGGCCTCCGGACGACCGACGTTCTCCGGACGTCCGGCCATCCTGTACCCCAAACGGTCACCTTTTTCCCACCACATATATATACTCCTTCCCCTAGCTCGGGTTGGAGTTGACCATTCACTTTGAACAAATCCTAGAACACTTCACTCACTCTCTCTCAACTCTCCACACCAAATCTTAGATCCCCAAAGGGTTTGAGAGCTTTGAAAAGAAGTTGTCCGATCAAGTGATAGATCCTCTTCTCCTCCTTCTTTGCACCCAAGGAATTCATGATTTGAGCAAGTCTTGAGCAAATCCCCATTGATCTTATTACTCTTGGAGGTTGGAGACTCCTAGGCGGTAGGAGTCTTTCGAGAGGAATCGACTTTTGTGATTACCCCCGGATAAGTTTGTGAGGGTTTTGGAGACCACCCCAAGGTCTACCACTAGTGGTTGAGAAACATCTTCGTGGTGTTGTCTCAAAGGGAGAATAGGGTGAGCCTTCGTGGCGTTGGTGTGCCTTCGTGGTAACATCCACCTCTCTAACGGTGACTAGCTTCCCTCCAAGGAAGTGAACATCGGCATACATCCTTGTCTCCCGGAGTTGCGGTTATTCCTAACCCTAACTCTATACTTGTGGTTACTTGTTTTGGTTTGCACTTACTTACATCATATTGTGCTTGCTCACTTATATGCTTGTGTTTGCTTACCTAGTACTTAGACCTATTAGCAATTGTTAGGCTCACTTTCATATTCCGCACTATTGCCTAAAATTGCTAAGTAATAATTAAAATTTGTAATTGTACCTATTCACCCCCCTCTAGGTCCATCTCGATCCTTTCAATTGCTCTCATGGCAGGTTCTTCAAATTTTGCTGTTTTTATATTTGTAATGGCAATTCTATCTTTGTTGACATGGCAAATGTAACTACACATCCATGGCAGATTCTACACTTTTCATTGCCATGGCAATATATAGTTTTCACTTGCCATGGCAAATTTAGTACCTACATTGCCATGCCAAATTTACTTGTTAAATTCTGGAAAATTCTAAAACACGACAAACTTCTTCAGATCCCGTGCAGGAAGGTGGCTGCGGCGGCTAGGTCATCGAGGCACCGATGCAAGGGGAGGCGATAGCCACGCCACGGACGGCAGAGCATGCGACGACGTCTCCGTCATGGGGGTGGCCCAGCGGGCGGAGGTCACCACCGCTCTCTCCGGCTGGCTCTCTCGGTAGCGAGGGCCTCGAGACGGCAGGGCGCTTCCAGATGCGGCGGGTGCTAATGGGAGCGGCTGTGGGCGCGCAGGTGTCTGCCGCGAGTTTTGCATCCTCCTCGTCGGCGGTCGCTTCCAATTGCGGCGGGTGTTGATGCGCCCGGGCAGTGGCAGCTGGTGGTCGAGCTGCACACTCGAGGCAAGCTCCCGCGGCTCGTGGTGCTGCTGTCTTGCCGCCGTCTAAGCGTATACGCCCAAGCTGGAGCGATTCTTATGCGTCGCTTTTCTACGGCGAGCTCCACCATTGCATGTATGGGCCAGCCAGCACATACGGTACGTTTGCCATCTCTCTTATGGCTTTTCTAGTATGCCTCTACCATTTTTGCTTGATGGTTTGTGCAGCGTGTTGTGGAATATGATGATTTTTGCTCTTAATTTTTGAAGAGGCAAGTTAGTTCAGGTGGCACATTTACCCTCATCCCAATGGTATAGTTGCCATGGCAAATTGGAGCTAACTAGAGTGTTTGTCAAGTGAAAAAAAGTTACAGATTTGCCATGGCTAACTAGAGTGTTGGTCATGGAAAAAAATAACCGATTTGCCACGGATAAAAATAGCACAAAGAAATGATGGAAAATAATTCCATGGCAAAAACACATTCAAATTTGCCGTGTTATTTTTATCAAAATGCCAAACCTTTTAGTTTTTAGTTGCCATGGCAACTCAACTTTTTAGTTTTGCCATGATGTGTTGCCACGGAACTAACAAAAGGTTTGTGTTGCCATGTAAATATATGATGTGTTGCCATGTTTTTTCTTTGCGACATGGCAATTTGATTTCTATGAGAGCATGGCAAATGTAGTTTAATATGTTGCCATGTTCACGGCGATTTTTGTGTTGTTTCACATACACGGTAACTTAATACCAAAGAAGATATCAAGTCTTGGTTAAACACCATGGCAAGTTTGAACATGCTTTTCGCCATCGCAATTTTTTATCATTTTTTGTATAATTTCACATTCGTGGCAACTTTTTTTACATAAGCATGGCAAATTTGATTAAAAAAACCACAAAAAAATTGAATATGCATTTTGCCATGGCATTCGAATATACATTTTTCCATGGCAAATTTGACAATTTCTTGTGTTATTTCCATTACACGGCAAATTAATGACACCAAATATGGCAAAATTTGGTAAAATACCATGGCAAATTTGAACATTCCCTTGCCATGGCAACTACTCATCATTTTGTAATATTTCACAATATTGCAAATTTGATAAAAAAAATCCATGGCATATTAGAATATGCATTGCCATGGCAATTTTGATCTTCTTTTCGTGTTGTTTCACATACATGGCAATTTAATTACACAAAGATGGCAATTTTTGGTAAAATACCATGGCCAGTTTTGTACATGCTTTTGCCATGATTTTTTAAATTTTTTATTATTATTTCACAATCATGGCAATTTTAGTAAAATACCATGGCAATTTTGAGCATGCTTTTGCCATGGCAACTATTGATCATTTTTGTATTTTTTTTAACATTCATGGTAAATTTCTTTATATTAGCATGGCAAATTTGATTACATATTCCACGGCAAATTAGAATACGCTTTTTGCCATTGCATTTTTTATTCTTTCTTTTCGTGTTGTTTTATATGCACGGCAATTTAATTACACAAAGATGGCAAGTTTGGATAAAATACCACGGAACATGTTTTTGCCTTGGCAGTTTTTGATATCTTTTTTTATTATTTCACAATCATGGCAAGGAAATCATATATAAGCATGGCAATTTTGACAAAAATCCCACGGTAAATTTTTATATGCATTTGCCATGGCAATTTTAATCTTTTTTTTGTGTTGTTTGATTGGCACGGAAAAACATACACAAATGTTTTAATCCACTTTTTTCCGCCCATGATACATATGCAAATTGACATGAACTTTTCCTTTTCAGTTCATTTTTCTAATATAAAAAAGATCTTTTGACCATGGAAAATTTTGCTTGTAGGTACGACGACATTTTTTCGGTTTGAACCATTGGGATTTTTAGTACTAGTTTATTTGTCACTCTTATCTATTACGGCAAATTCATCTTTCTGTTTTATAGGATGGTAAATCTGGACTTTACTATGACAGCAAAACTGTGATCTTATTTGTTTATCATGCCATGAAAGTCTATGTATTTTTTAGTCTATGTATCATGATATATAGAACATTTTTCAACAAAGTTGCCATGATCCATGGCAAATATAGCCTATCCATCATGGAACTTATACTGTATGGATGATGATCTATTGAACATTTTAGTTCATGTCATTTTTTAAAACATATTTTCTTTCTGCCATGACAATTTAATATGTTTTGGTAAACCCTGCCATTTTTGTAAAAAATAACATGATGGCGAGTCATAAATGTAGTGGCAACTTTTCTGGAAATTCAAATGGTTTTTTCTACTTTTAAAGTTGTTGGATGGCATCGTAGGCTTTTTTTGTTGCAGAAAAAAAATCTGGACTTTTTTTTCTTTAGTAAGATTGTAGGGCCCAATATAGAGAAGGCCTGTAGGGCCGATACGATGGACGTTTGGGGTGGTGGCAGCCATCACACTGCATGAAATCGTGCGGGCAGGGAGAGCGATCGTCCCGAGCAATTTGTTCGGTCCAGCTGCCTTTCCTGCCACACGTGTGGGCAGTTTCAGTGTTCGCCCACACAACGTCGTGTGGGCTGCATGCGTGCATGCCACACAGCGCCGTGTGGTCGGGTGGTCATTGTGCCACACGTGTGGCACTTATCGGCGTCCAAATTCATTTTTATTTCGAGCATTTCAGATGTTCGGAAAAGAACTCATGTACTTCTTCCATTCCATAATTCTTATCGTGGTTTTAATTACACATCGGATGTTACAGGGGAAGATCACCTGTAATTATTTGTCAATCACAAAAATGGCAATTAAAAATCGTTTATATCAGAGATACTGAAGATGGCCATCCTTGCAAAATGGGATTGTCAGTCAGGTGTGACCCTTGATGATCAAATTAACACACCAAGCTGCGTCAGGAGAGATTCCAAATTCGGCCTTCGAAACTGTGAACCCGTGTACTCCCCAGTCCCCCTAAACAATCTGGTCATCCAAGGCGGATATCGTTAGCTGTAATACATTACGAAAATGGAACAAATCCCCCTAAAAAAACAATTGAAGCATTACACGACAGCCGGAAACAAACACTTGGGTTTCCCCTTCTATAAATTCATCCGCAGCATCCAAAAAATTAACATGTCAGCAGAACTTGTATAGTTTTTTTTTTTTTTTGAAACTCGGCCCTTCTTCTACTTTTTTACTTGTACAGTATGGAACGAAGTGTCTTGGTTCTTGAAACTCATATCTCCTATGTTCTGCTTTCGTGATGATACATAATCTGAATTTAACATAAGGGTGCCAAAACCCATGCAGTGGCGAAAGAAAGAATGATAAATAGTTGGGAGGGAAGCAAAGAATGATGGTGTTACAACTCAGGCTGAAGAACTTGGGTTCTTCTTATTTGCTGAAGACCTCCTCTTCCTTCCGTCAAAACTGAATCAGCCAAACTGGAGCCCGCTGAAACCGATGGGCTCATGGGTGACTCCAGCAGTCCTTGGCCTACCTCATCTGTCTCTGGAAAGACAACCGAGCTAACATCGGTGCTTCCGCAGAAACTGTGTAGCTACGTCTACGGAAATGTGTCAGCTTGTGCATGACGCCTCAATCTCACCTTTGCTTGCTTGGTCATCGACAAGGTCGTTTGACATGGCTGATGGAATCCTGTGCCGCTTGAGGATCCGAGACGTGGCAAGCCTCGCGTTCTGAAATTTCAGGACGATCACCCGCTCATCGTCCAAATCAATTCTCAAGTTTTCTTCAGTGCAGTTCTCCACGATACTGCACAAATGCTTCAAATTCTCAACCTCAACACCATTCACCTTCTTTACCTGCTCATATCATGAAGCCTGGTCAGTTCAGAAAACTACAAAGGTCACTAAGGATGTGGTGTGTAATAATAGGATTTTCTTATCGAAGAAGACCTGGAGTTCAGCCAGCCTTTCATAACCAACATTAATATCATCCATTAGGACCTGCAACATGAATTGATCAGTAAAACACCTCAAAAAAAGATTGATCAGTAAAAGATAGTTATGCAAAAATACATGGTAAGTGAATGCAAGAGGTTTTCTAACAAGATCATGAAACTGGAAACTGAGGCATGAGGAGATTGAATTAGTGCAGTAGTACCTGAGATAATATTACTAACTGCTGGCCAGCCTTCTTCGGAAGCTCTCTCAGTGCCCGTTCACACAGTCGGCGTGGCGAAGTGTTGTACCAGTCCTCCCCAAATTCATGGAGATAAGGCTGGGTCAGCGGGATAAAAACAAAACCAGCAAAGATGTAGTAGCTGGGCAGTTTATCGAATTGATGTACAGGAACCAAAGGTTGCAACTGCATAAGAAGAATCACATGTATAAGATCACTTCACTGTACATGTGAAAACTGAAAAGGAGAAGCACGAGGTCAAAAATGGTGACAGGAACCAACGGAAATGATAAATGCAAAGCCTAAGCCTGGGGGTTAGTTTGTACAAGATGGACCCACTTTTGCGGATTACTGTTTAACCTGCATAAAAGATGAGCGGGGCTGTCCATAAATCTGACCATATCCAGTCCTATCCAACTAGCTGTAGAAAAGGTAGACAGGCTGAACGCACTGGGCTAATGTAGTGAATCAGATGTGTTACGGACTTCATAGTTGTGGGATGAATTCTAAAATAGGTGATAAGTATTGAGATGGATGTTACTTTCGTAGGTATTATTGTATTAGGATTCGGTTCAGTTCAGTCAAGGTGGATTCAATCACCATGTTTGACTCTGAGGAAACTAAGTACTACTAACAAACACTAAACAGGGAGAACAACATCCCGTCATTCTTATATTTAGTACCAACCTCTCAAATAAAATGCACCCTGGTTAATAAGAAGCTCGAATAAAATGTACAAGTAAGATTGCAAAGCCTTACAGGTTTAAGTGTCACATTCAATTCATGCTCTTTGCCATCTCTTAGTACTTTGATAACGGCTGTTTCTTCAGGCTTCTTCATAGACACAAGATGATCAAAGGTGATTCTCTCTCTATTTCGAAATGGAACTGCAAGTATTAAAAGAGATCATGATCATCAGTTGTCGACCCTGAAATGCCAGGATGCTTCATGTTTCGGAGTAGCGCATGAATAGATTCATCGACCAGCAATGCAAAAACGTGCAGCAGAGTATGCCAAATGATGGTCTTAAAATAACATGATAAACAGAAAACATATAAGAAATCAAAATTTGCGACACAAAATGGCTGCCAATGCATGGGAAGTTTTAAGCTCACCTGTCCCATCATTCGCAATAGGCACGCCATCAAACTCGAGAAGGATATCGTCTTTCTTCAAAATTTTGTAAGCGTCAGACAGAGGATTTATTCTACTGACTAACACTCCAGTCATTTCAGGCCGCATACCAAAGCACTCTCTTATTTGGATGTTCTCAGTGGCCTGGCAAGATATCCCAAGAGAACAAAACCCAGAATATTTGCCACTCTCTTCCACACCAGAAATAAAACGGCAATTACAGGCACAGGTATAATATACCTGCAAAGAAAAGGGTTACGCACAAAATTCCAGGTAAAACAAAGGTTCTATTGGCGCAAGACCTAAATAGTGGAGTATTCACCCAATGTTTTCTGCTCCTGACAGATTTTGGAAAGCAACTCCAGCCACTTTATCGCCCATGATTGCAGGCCCGCCACTATTGCCTGGATTAATAGCTGCATCTATTTGTATAGCCATGAGCTGAGTCGCACCATGGGCATACTGTGTTGGTTCCACTCTAGAAACAACCCCCTTGGTGACAGAGATATTGTCTCCACCTCGCCATACAGGTACACAATAATTTAGTTGTCTACATTCTTACATGGTTTTAGGTGTCTAAATAGATGATCAGCAATACAGCATCGAAGCCGAGCTGAGCTGAATAAAAAATAGTAGTAGTAGGTGAACTTTCTGAAACAGCAGAACCTAAATACTGTAGAATTTGTCAGCATTGGTACCTTAAATCAAATCAGAGATTTCCCAACAACATTGCAACCTGGGATCACATAGTAGAATCTAAGACCCTATCTGATTCTTAAACAAATGTATATTTTCTAAAATCTACCAGGTATTTCAACAGCTATACATACTTTGGTTGTACATTAAGAGCCTTCATTTTAAATAGAGTCTAAATCAAACATCTATTTTTTTATGACAAGGGTAACTTTACAATTAAAAAGGACATGCAAATAATTACTTATGATTAATTATTAGGACCAATTGAATTGGTAGGATCATGCACAAATCCCAGTTATGAGTTATCATACTACTCTGTTTAGATTTTAACATCATAACAATATTAAGATTCTACCATATTAAGATCCCACCTAGTACACAGTCAGCACGCTAAATAAATACTCCCTTTGTCCCATAATATAAGAATGTTTTTCAATTTTTTTTACCTTGAAAAGTGTTCTTATATTATGGGACGGAGGGAGTAGTTAAGAGTCATAAGACTTGGGGTCTGTTTGGTTCATACACTAAGCTTGTCAACATTTGCCACGTTTTTTTGCCATACATGACTAAGGTCAGGCAATCAAATTTTGCGCCACACTTGAGGTAATCTTGCCACACTTTACTGAGTCAGTGACGGGTGGGGCCTAGAATAATTGCCAGAAGTGAGGCTGCAAACCAAACCCGGGGGGGGGGGGGGGGGTATACCAACCAATGCCCTTAAGATTGCCAACCTTGCTAGTGGTGTACCGTTCATGCTAAACTGCTAATTCATATGGAAACCATCACATATCCAATGACAAAAATAATGCATAGGTTGGCATGGCATTGTTCAACAGAAGGACACACAGTGATACTATAATTCTATAATAACATTGTAATGTCATGTAGTTTGTTGATTTGTATCATGTAATAAGAAATTAGGAAGCATATTTGCGACACCAAAGTTGCAGGGGCTACTTTCTACTGTTGCTTTCGTGATTGATTATCAAGCTAATAGTGTAACAAATATTATGATAATTGCAGAAGTGTAGAAATCCCAAATTTATGGATGTTTTCCTTATCCACAATCTTGTATGAACTATGCTTTATGGAGTTGTACCATAGTCTCTGTGTGTATAATCATATTATTTTCATTCACTCACTCAAAGTAAAACACTGCTAGCCAGTTTCAGTTATGCCATCACAAACAGGATGGTCATGGTATTACGTATGCAAAACCTTAGTTGGATACTTGTAGATGAGGTAATATGGCTAACAAGTTTGACAACTACTCCCTCTGTCCCATAATATAAGAGCGTTTTTTACACTAGTGACTAGTGTAGTGTCAAAAACGCTCTTATATTATGGGACGGAGGGAGTAACAATCAAGTACTGTAAAAATAATATCAGTGTCAAACTCGTACCTTGAGGGTAGCCAACCACGGCAACAGCTTCCTGCAAAAATGGAATGTCTCCAAGATCCAAGCTGTTCATCCCCTCCCAAAACTCCTCACTCTCAACTGTAAGAAGAGCCAAATCACACTCATGACCAATAGCCTGAACTTCCGCCTTGTACTTTGCAGGTGATCCATGCTTCCTCACAAGAACAAACGTATGATCAGCTACCACATGAGCATTTGTGACGATCCTTTTTCCAGAAATTACAAAGCCTACAACAGGGAGGCGAAATTAGCAGATGACCCAAAGAATGAACTCCATTTCAACATCACAGGGGACCAAAAATAACCAACCTTTCACATTATGTTAATATTTAAAGTCGTTATTTTTCTATGTTTTAGATTTTTGTCTCACATCATGGATATTTCAACAGTTCACAACCCAATCCAGTAATATAGTGGGAAATCAAAGCTAAAATTTCCTATTATCCCGTTCTACCGCATTTACTTAGTTCATACTACCAGAAATACACAGTAAGAAATAACACCACAAATTTGCATATGAGATACTCTCTTTCTCCGATTGAATCAGCACATTAAGCCGATCCCACAGCAACTTAACACTCTACCTATCGTCAAATCAAAAAGTATATTCTCTGCTAGCCACCTATCACAGTAGCAGGGACCCAAACACACTCGCGGCCTCCAGGGGGCTAAACTGCTGAAGATAGGCAGCTTACCGGAGCCCATGCTCTCGCGTTGGGCCTTGTTCTGCCACGGCAGGAAGTAGTTAGGGCCACTTGACACCGTGAACACCTTCACCACCGAGTCCAGCGCGAGCTCCACCGCCGCGAACGCGTCCGTGTCATGCCGCGCCGCCGCAGACTCCACCTCCTCCTCTCCCTCGGATACCTCCGCCGACGGTATCGACGGGGTTCCCAGAGCGCCGCATTCACCTAGGCGGAGAGAGGGTGTGGATGCGCAAGAGATGGTGGAGAAGCGGGGGGCAGCGAGGTGGGGAAGGAGGGCGCGGGTCACGGTTCGAAGGGGCGGCAGACGAGATGGATGTGGAGGCGGCGAGGGTGATGGGTGGAGAGGGAGGCGGCGGAGCGAGCGGGCGGAGGAGGAAGAGGAGAGGCGGCGGAGCAAGCGGGCGGAGGCGTGCATGGCGGCCACCGCGGGTGTTGCCGGTGAGGGTTCGGAGATTTTTGGTCCGGGGGCTTTGGTTTAGGTTTGTGTCTGGGTTTGGGTGAGTCTGGGCTCGGATTCGGGTTCGGGTTGGGCTCGACTATGCTCCAATTTTGCATTTTTTTTCTTAAATACGCACGAGTGTGCGTATTATATTATATAGAAGAAGACGGGGGTAAAGAGCCCCTCCATAGTAGCATTACATTATAAAGACGAACGTGACTCTCGGACGTGGAGTAACTAGTCTCGAGCACATATGCTCACGATATTATGGGCGTTCGCTAGTGCGTGGGGATCTGGGCCAGTTATTTATACGGTGTGTTCAGGAGTGCAGGAAAATGCGTACTGTGCAGGAATACGTATGTGTCAGGCGTGGGTAGTGGGCCAGCTCAGGGGCGGCCGTCCGCAGGTGACGGGCTGAGCCGTGGCCCAGATTCGCGTACGTCTGTCTGATCCGTCATCTTTGGCTCGGAAAAGTCGCTTTTCGTCAAGCGGTGGCAGCCTCGAACAGAATGCCTGCCCAGACACTTTCCCCACCACGGCCACCGGTTCTATACATGACGAGGGAGAGAGGGAGTTGAGGCGGGACGCGCAATGGATTTTCTCTTGCAGCCGATGAGGAGGTATGTCGTCCGATGCGATATCTTTCAACTTAGCGTGCGATTTGAAGATTGGAGCTCATTTGGGCGTGCGATTTGAAGATTGGAGCTCATTTGCTTTCTCTGCCATAGATCTACCTGATTGGGGAGTTCAGAGAGAGCCTGGTGCCCAAAGGTTCGCCGGCGGATGGAGCCAGGCGACCGTTGGTTGAGGTGGTGCTGCCGGAGGGGACGGGGTGAGCGGCGAAGGGCGTATCTGCGGCGTGTCTGGAGCAGCTGCTGACAACAGAGAAGGGCGGATTTGTAGGCTCCTGGTTGAATTCAGAGGTTAGGGAACTGAATTTAATTTGAGCAGTGCTTTGACTAATTTCAGTACAATGTGGTTGCAGTCTTGTGTATGGGCGTGTAGTCTTAATCAAAATTTTGACGTCAGTTAGGCATGGTGTCATATGAATTAGTGTGGAAACTTGATGTCTGAAACATAATATAATCTAATTAAGCTTGATCTGAATTTGTAGTTTTAACTGCAATTTGATGGGCAATGAATCAATCTAGGCCGTGAAGTGTTGGTTGATTTTTTGACAGCTGGTAGGCATGGTGTGAAATGACTTAGTGTGAACAGGTTGATGCTTGAAACATTTAATATAATCTAGTTAAGCTTGATATGAATTATTAGTTTGAATGGTAATTTGATTGCCAGTAAATCAATTGAGGCCATACAATACTAATTGAATTTTTTATGGCAGTTAGGCGTGGTGTGATATGAAGTACGGTGAAAGCTTGATGTGTGAAACATTTAATATAGTGTGATTAAGATGTATATGAATTAGTAGTTTGGAATGCAATTTGATGGTCAGTGAATTAACTTGGATGACACAATCATTTGAAATCCTTTCAAGTTGAGGATTGGTGCCGCTGCTCCAGGACTCACTATAGAGCGGCTAGATTAGTGCATGCTAATGTCCAAGGTCCCTCCCATGTATGCGCAAGGAGATTATTTCCATAGCATGATTATTATCCTTCCAAATAGTTCTTCTCTTGTCGCAGTACAATGGTCCACGCGAAGATACAAAGGCGTACGCTGAATGGCTCAGGAGAGACCGTCACTTCTCTGATATACTCGTCCAGATTTTGCCACCGTTAAGCCGGCATGCTTTTCATCGGCTCAAACTGCGGTACAAAGTATCACTTGTTCAGGTAAGCAATTCCTATTCTTAGCTGTATAGGAAACAAAGTTCAGTACATTCACACATGTAGAGGGTGATCTTCTCAATCTACTAAGTGATAACCATCCAAGTTACTGGCTACATGTCAAGATAATAATTGAATATATGTTGTCCCTGAGTTCTACTCATAAGTCTAAATGGTGAAAAAACATAGGAACGGACATGTGACTATCCAAGAGTTAAGAAGATAATAACCGTCATACTGTGTACAAAATTTCATCTCAAAACCTCGTATTTCTTACAACTCATGCGACAAATTCATCCTTGAGCTTCTTTTGATAATATGCATGGAGGCAAGCCTCCTAGCTCTTTTTCCAAGTTAAATGGTGGAATTAACTTGGTTATCCTTGGATTTCTGTTGAAACTAGTGTGCTTTCTACCCCCATTGCGCTCTTAATTTGTTTTCTAATAATGTTGGGCCAAGGCCTTTGACTAAACTAGTCGGCTAAAACTCTAAAAGTAAGTTTAACCAATATCTGCGCTGTAAATTTCATGAACGGCATGTAGTTCAGAGAGGAATTCTTGAGGAGTTTACATGCTTCATAACTATCGCTCTTTCTCTGTTCAAGATGTTGAAAGTGCAAGGTTACACATCAAATACATGAACTGTGGCCATGAAGTGTCATATAGACTATGAGTCTACAACAATGTTTTCATAAAGTGTCATGTTCTTGCTTGATAATGATCGATCTTGCTCTGTTTAAGATATGATAAGAAAGTGTCCAGTTAAAAAAAATGCTGAAACTGCAAGGTCACACTGAAGACATGGGCTGCCGTAACAAAGTGTCATATTTAGTTCAAGTGCACAACAATCTTTTCAAGTGTTATCTTGTGCGACAGTTATGCAGTCATTTCATCATTGAAGCATTGATTTTTTTGGTAGGCTCAAGAAAACATTTTCCGGCGACGTGATAACATTTGACCCTGCATGCATGACCAATTTGTATGCCATGCCTTTTGGCTTATTTATTGGTGTGAATAATCATTTCCAGAGTTTGATACTTGCTGGAACGCTTGTCCATGATGAAACTGCAGAGAATGACGGGTGACTCTGCGTGCAAAATATACTTACATGTAAGATAGTCATTATGTTGCTGTTGTTGGCAGGGTAGTATTGATGCCCTTATATAATATAATTGCGGGGGTGACTGATGGATGCTGATTTTTCGTGATTCGACAGACCAGAAACCGAGCTATGGAACTGGCGATCGAGAGCATAATGTCGGATATTACACATCGAGGATGATGCTGAGCCCGCACATTTTCATGGTAGCAACGAAGATGGTTTCGATACATTGGTGGCAAATGACATCGTCTCGGCGAGGCCAAGCAGGGTGGAAGAGCCACGGGTAGCTATGACATGAAGTGCAGCAAGCGGTTCAGATGGTACGTGCCTTCATGATGGTCGTGATGACCATGTTTTCCTAATGAATACTTTACAATTGGATTTTCTATATTAATGTTTTGAATTGTGGATGCTGCTCAGCACAGATATGGAACTGACATAGCTCAAGGAGCAGACGATATCAGCAGTAGGCCATGCGGGAGAACTGAGCGTCGCAGGTCCGAGCCTGGACACACATTTAGAGCTTCATCAAGTTAGTTCAAAAGAAAAAAAATATGAGGCTCTGGTCGATAGTTGTGCATTTGTATGAAAGCATGCCGTACTAACAATGTTGTGTCACTGACATGGGCAGAGGTTGGAGGGGGCTCAAGCCAAGAAGGGCGAGGTATTGGTGGAAATGTTGAAGGTGCACATATTTTTCGTAAAGTTTAATAATTCAGCATGGGGTAACGGGTGTCTGGGTGGGTGTTTTTTCGCATGCGTGGTAAAGCGCTGGGTAAGCCTCTGTGGCATATCTTGTTATTAAGCGGCACATTCTAATAGCAATATTTGATAAGCACCTCAGTCATAAATGTGGGGAAATCCTGATTAGGGTTATGATGATTCTTTATAGTTCTATCGGCAGAAGAGTACATTTTCAAATAGTATTGCTTCTTGGATGTACTGCTAAACTTGTGCTGACTCAGTTTTGTGTCTCGGCAGTGCACCCAAACGTCCAAACTCATGACATAAACCTTGCTCATTGTCCAGGCACTGAATTTCAAATTCAGTTTGTGCAGCATTGGAAGTTGTAGAATTCCACCAAAACTGATGCTCGTGACAAGCCATCGCTTAAATTCATCAAAGGACTGAATAACTTCTACGGCATGTTTAACAGAGATACGTCAGCCGCCGTCTCCCTCACAGCTGCCTTCGTCAGACATATGCTTCCTGTAAGAAATTAAACATTTAGACTGAACAATATGTAAAGCATGGATTGAAAAGATAGTTGTGCGTCTAGCTTAGAAGGTTGCAGAAAAATTGTTCACCGAGTTTTTGAATGCAGGGAAAATCGTTGATTGACCAGAATACATGATTGACGTTTCCGCATGGGTTGATATTTGTGAATTAATTAGTTAGACCCGCTAGTGTACACCCAGCAAGAGGATAGATGGTTAAATAATTAATTATATCTGGCGGTGCTAAATACTCCCTCCGTCCGGAATTACTTGTCATCAGGATGGATGAAAATGGATGTATCTAGAACTAAAATACATCTAGATACATCCATTTCAATGACAAGTATTTCCGGACGGAGGGAGTAGATGGTAGAGCATGAGATCTTACTTTTGATGAGAACTCTAATTACTTCCTCCGTTCGGAATTACTTGTCACAGAAATGTATGTATCTAGACGTATTTTAGTTCTAGATACATTCATTTCCGAGACAAGTAATTCCGAACGGAGGGAGTAGATCTGATGGAATACAGTTTTGTGTACTGGAAGCAGAGCGACGGTAATGAACAGATGATTTGAGTAGAAAGAACCTTGTCCCACCATACCAATATAACCAGAACAAAACCATAAGAGTATAGATCATGGATGTAGATCAGGTGGGGACGGTGTTCCTGGTCAGCCGATGTAGTCGACTGAAGCAAGAATCAGCAGTGATTCCGACGAGCAGCCTGGAGGTCTTCTTCCCGGCCTGGCAGCAGCTGGTGTGTGGATCTTCAAGTCAGCGGAGATGCTGAAGGTCTGAGGAGGTAGTGAATGGATAGGGTGATCGATGTGCACTGTACATCGGGTGGGGACGGGCTCTTGATGAGGCCTTGATCAAATAGAGTTCTTCTTTGTGGACGATGGTACATTAGTGGGGTAAGGCTTGAGCCGTGGCTCATAACTTGGACAACCGTCTGAGCCATGGGGGGGGGGGGGACGATCGACAGTGGCATTAAATGTGACAGGTAGGTGGACCCTAGCCTAGACACAGCTCAAATATACAAATCAAAATACATAGGAATATATACAGAGCATTGCCAATCTTAACGCGACCAGACGGCTGAGATATGGGGTGCATCTGAGCTCGAGCTCAGAATAGCACTTTCCCGTGACTCCCACCCTACTAGAGGTCACACCCTATACAAGCTAACTTGCCGCGGTAGCCCACCCTTTCACTTGGCTAAAGAAACTACCTTGAACAGTCCCGCTTGCTGCCACATGCGTCCTTCTTGGGTGATCTTACCTATGACGGCATTCTTACAAGGCAAAACTCCGTCAAAGATGACCGCGTTTTGGTGTTTTCATATTTCCCATAGGGCAAGGATGAGAACAACGTTGATCGTCCGGTCTTGGCTCCTGCTCGTGGCCCTATACACACACCATTTCGAGAGGGTTTGATCCGTCTCAGGCATCTACTCTGGCTTGCCCATAGCATGGAAAATGGCAGTCCACACTTCTCGCGCGAATATGCAATGAAGCACAAGGTGATTAATGTTTTCCTCTCCCTGGCTGCACAGGGGGCACTGCTCCTGGTGGTCTAGTCCGCGCCATGCAAGGCGATCCGAGGTCCAGCACCGATTTTGGATGGCCAGCCAAATGAAGAAGCGGCAGTGCAGCGGCGCTTTGGATCGTCATGTGAACTTTGCTGAAGGTGAAACCTCTCTTCCCCAAAACTTAGCAGCATAGGCCGATCGCGTCGAGAATGAACCAGTGACCTCCCATGTCCATTTCACTTCAAGTGTCTTGTAGGATAAAGGTGGACTCGCGCGGTTGCCGCCCATAGCGATAGGTATTCATCAAGTATCTGCTCCGTCATTTCAGGACCGATGTGCCGAGCCCAATTCGTGTTTGGTAAGGCCTGGGCAACCGTGCAGCTGTTGCGCACCCTGCTGCTGACCCTGGCATAGATGGTCGGCGCCAAGTCTGCAATTTTGCACCCATCCAGCCACTTATCTTCCCAGAAGAGGGTATCTTGTCCATTGCCGAGTTGTGATCGAGTTGCCGCCCTGTATATCTGCTTCGCTACCTCTGGCACTCTAATATGGAACTCAGCCCACGGCCTGGTGCCGTCTGATCTCTGCAACCATGCCCAGCGTGCTTGCATCACGGTGTTCAGCCACTTTAGATCCGGGAGGCCGAGCCCTCCTGCCCACTTAGGAGTGCACACCTGCTCCCATGCAACTGCACACTGTCCACCCGCGGCTTGCGCCTCGGCGCACCAGAGAAACCCACAACAGATTTTGTTTAGCACAGCAATTGTCTTCTGCGGCACATCAAGAGCAAGCGAGTGTGTATAGGAATTGGCGCAAAGGATCGATCAGACGGGCAAAGGCCCACTCTTAGGCATTTTGCCCGCTTTCCATCTAGGTACAGCTGCAGCCAGTTGATCGACAAGCCCTGTAAGTTGTGCAGCCAATTGCTTCCGTAGAGTTAATGGAAGTCCCAGGTATTTGCAAGGGAAGGATCCACCCGGGCACCCCAAAATGTGCTCCACAGTGGCCATGATCTCTGTTGAGCACCGGATTGGGTAGGCAGCACTCTTAGTGAGATTAACGTGGAGCCCCGAGGCCTCCCCATAGATCCTTGGCAGCGAAGCGCATGTGTTCATATCCAGTTCATGGGGCTTGACAAAGATCATGACATCGTCCGCAAACATGGAAAGCCGATGTTGCAACCCAGCTCTTGCCAGTGGCGCCAATAATCCCCTTGACGTTGCGATCTCAAACATCTTTTGCAGAGGTTCCATAATCGTGATGAAAAGCATGGGGGAAATTGGATCGCCTTGCCTCAATCCAATGCAATTCCGGATCGGCCGCCCAGGTGTTCCATTGACCATGATCCGAGTAGAGGAGGTGGAGAGCAGTACACATACCCAATCCATCCACCTGGCACCAAAACCCATAGCACGAAGCACCTCCACAAGAAACGGCCACTGCACGGAATCAAAAGCCTTTGAAATGTCTAGCTTAAGCATGATGGTTGGGTCCCTAAGGGCATGGAGTCGTCGAGCTGTGCACTGCACAAGCATAAAGTTATCATGGATTGATCGCCCTTTCACAAATGCACTTTGATGATTCCCCACCAAGAAAGGCAACTCTCCTGCTAGCCACAAGGACAGAACTTTGTCAAAGATCTTGATCACTCCATGGACTAAGCTCACCGGCCTGAAATCTCTGATATCCACTGCGCCATCCTTCTTAGGTAGGAGTGAAACGATCGCTTTGTTGAGTGCCTGAAGCCCCCGCATATCACCGCGGTAGAATGCATCTAGCGCCCGCATGAAGTCTACTTTGATTATATGCCAGCAAGATGCATAAAATCTTCCCGTGAAGCCATCCGGGCCCGGCGCTTTGTCCCTTGGCATTGCCTTGATTACCTTCTCTACTTCCTCCTCTGTAAACGGCTCCTCTAGGTGCGACAAGTTTCTTGAAGGCAACTGGATCAAGTCAAGATCAATGCTGTGCACCCTCGGCGGTGCGTCTCCAAACATGTGGGAGAAGTAGTCATCCACCGCGTCCGCAATCTCATCATGTCTCGTTGCAATCACCTCTCCATTCCTAATTGTGGACATCGTGTTGCGCCTCTGCCGATAGCACGCGTGCTGGTGGAAGAAGCTCGTGCTTGCATCCCCCTCTTTCAGGTACAGAATCCTCGACCTCTGCCGTGCGATGATGTGCTCCAACGAGCAGAGACCCAGAAGTTTTTGCTTGAGCAGTTTCCGTAATGGAAGTTCCTGAGTAGTTAAAGTTCTCGAGTCCATAGCTGAGTCGAGGCGAGAGATAACCTCCATTGCAATCCCAATCTGGAGCTTGACATTGCCGATCCAGCGATCGCTCCACTTCTTTAGGCATTTAGTCGTGGCCCTAAGTTTCGCATCCAGCACAACATATGGATTGCCCTCCTGCTGCACAGAGTTCCACACGGCCTCCACAGTGGGCAAAAACCCATCCGCCTTCGCCCAGAACGATTCGAATTTAAACCTCTGCCCCATGCACAGATCCGCATTCAGGTCGAGGAGGAGTGGGCAATGGTCTGACACCGCTGACCCTAATGCGGTGAGATAGCATGTTGGGTACAACTCCTCCCATGATGCGGTCCCAAAAATGTGATCAATCTTCTCCAATGTTGGGTTGGACCTCTCATTTAACCAAGTGTATCTCTGGCCGTTTAGGTAAATCTCCTTGAGCTCCAGCACATTCAGTTTGGCTCGGAAGCGAGCCAATATCCTCCTATTGACAAGAGAGTTGTTCTTGTCCTCTGGGTTAACCAGCAGATTGAAATCTCCTATGACCATCCATGGCCCAGCAATCAGCTCCCGTATGTCCACAAGTTCTTGCAAGAACTCCACTTTCTCTTGGTCAAGTTGCAGGCCATAGACACCTGTGATCCACCATTGTTCTCCACCATTGTGTTTGACTAGGGCCGTTAGTGCATTCTCAGTGTAGTGAGGGTGCGAGATGGTCACCACCAAAGGGTCCCAAGCAAGGAGGATTCCTCCCCTTGTTCCAGTCGCCGGCAAGAAAAAATAGTTCTCAAATTTACTTCCAAGACAATGGGTCACCACCTCGGGCATTACAACTTCCATTTTCGTCTCATGGAGACACACAATGCTCGGGTTAGCCGCGACAACCACCTGATATACCGCACTACGATGTGCGGGGTTGTTAATTCCCCGAACGTTCCACACTAGCGTTTTAAAAGGGGTCCCATTCATCTTTGCAGCCTACACAGTAACCACCGTGCACCGGGCCTATGGCCGGTCCACGACCAACACCTCCTACTCAAGCATTGGCAGGGCGGATGCCTCCCACCCAAACAGAGCTAGGATCGCCTGATATGGTCCTCAGAGAGCGGTTGATCAAACAGTCGCGCGTAAGCCTGTAGTGCTTCATCACTTATGATTTCCCCTTCGTTTGCTAGACAGAGCTTTCGGATGAGCACATTTTGTTGCTTGGTAGCGTTTGATCCACGTCCAACTCCACGCGCTAGCCGGACGCTGCGCCTCGGATTCGAGACCGGTTCCCTTTTCCTACTGGGTCTCCTTTTGCTCCCCTCTTTTGCTTCAGCGGGCCTGCCCAAAAGCAGCGGGGACAAGGCCTTACGTAGCTCACCACAGAGCTCGTCCAGCGATTCGTTCCGCTTTTCCGACGTGCATGGGCTGCATGGCGTTGCCCCAGTCACCGGCTGGCAGATGGGAGTGGCCTGGCCACCCGACAGGCTGACGCAAAAAGTGTCCCCCACATGCATGCGGATGGGAGAGGCCGGGTCCTCACTGTCCACCAAGCAGAGACTACAGGCCATCGCATCCTCGAATGCAGCGCCAGCCAAATCTTCCTCGGGCGGCATCCTGTCGTGGCCTGGGGACAGCATATGGGCACTCGCATCCCCATGTGGCGCGGGATCGGCGCCTCCAATCCTCATGCTGCAATCCACCATCGGGATCAGGAGAGACCCCACCTGCGGCTCCGCGGCCTCAGACTGGCCACCATCCATTGGGCACAGCCTACCGTGGGCCTCCTTGCTAGTCTGCGCAGAATCCACCGTCCACCTCAGCTGGCAGACCAATGATGGGGAAGGCTGGCCGGCTGTCAGGCCATCTCCACGTCTTGCTGGGGGCGTCACACAATTCGAGGCACAAGACGACACCGCAATGGGAGGAATCATAGGCCCCAGCCCACTTTGGGCAGAGGGAGGCGGCCAGTGCGGTCAAAAGTGGCCCTTTCGTCGGCATTGTCCATCATCTCCTGGCCCTCTGAATCGTATCTCTGGTGACCGCATGACAGCTGGACAGGCCTTGACCGAGCTCCACCCTGAGGGAGTCCTGGATTAGGGGTCCTCGGACAGCCGGACTATATCCTTCGGCCGGACTGTTGGACTATGAAGATACAAGATTGAAGACTTCATCCCGTGTCCGGGTGGGACTCTCCTTTGCATGGAAGGCAAGCTTGGCAATTCGGATATGTAGATCTCCTCCCTTGTAACCGACTCTGTGTAACCCTAGCCCCCTCCGGTGTCTATATAAACCGGAGGATTTAGTCCGTAGGACAAGAACAACAAATCATAATCATAGGCTAGCTTCTAGGGTTTAGCCTCTACGATCTCGTGGTAGATCAACTCTTGTAATACTCATATCATCAAGATCAATCAAGCAGGAAGTAGGGTATTACCTCCATCGAGAGGGCCCGAACCTGGGTAAACATTGTGTCCCCCGCCTCCTGTTACCATCCACCTTAGACGCACAGTTCGGGACCCCCTACCCGAGCTCCGCCGGTTTTGACACCGACATTGGTGCTTTCATTGGGAGTTCCACGGTGCCGTCACCATAAGGCTCGATGGCTTCTTCGATCATCGTCAACGATGCAATCCAGGGTGAGGTTTTTCTCCCTGGTCAGATCTTCGTATTCGGCGGCTTCGTACCGCGGGCCAACTCGCTTGGCCATCTGGAGCAGATCGAGAGTTACGCCCACCGTCGTGTCGAGTTTGGAAATTTAAACTATACTGCCGACATCCGCGGAGATTTGATCTTTGACGGATTCGAGCCTATATCAGGTGCGCCGCACGGTCACGACGAGCATGACCTAACTTTGCAGCCGGACGATGTTCAGGAGATCACACCTATGGCTACTCCGGCCCTAAATCCGGAGCAGAGTGCGTCGTCCGAGGACGGGTGGATGGACCACGCCACGGAGGCCGCACACTCAGTGGCGATAGAGCCGAATACTGAATTCGGTTTTATTAACATCCCAAAATTCTAAATTTTGGAATGTTATAAACAAATAGATAGTTTTGATTGATTGCTTGATTGATTGACTGAAAGTGAGTGAATTCGAAACTTTTGAAAGTTAAATGAGAGGGAATAAAAGGACTTTCCCAAACTTTCATTTTGCTTTTATGAACTTGAGAATTCAAATTCTTTTCATCACAAAACCACGGAGAGAAGATGACATGACTTCTTCCATTTATTTAAATGACAAGGGGTGTTGAAAATATTTGAATTCCATTTGAAAACATTTCCAATTCTGAAACTTTATGCAACTCAATGATTTTCACGAGAGAAGATAAAATGACTTCTTCAAAACATATGAAATATGAGTTGGGAGTTTCAAAGAATTAAATTCAAAGTTCCTTTGAATTATTTTTCAAGTTTGAGTTATTTTAGTTTTATTCAAATTATTTTTCTCCAAAAATAAAATATATGGAAATAGGGTAACATGATTCCCTACATCAGAAAATTGGAGAGAAATTAATTTGAAATCATTTTGGTATTTTTAAAATGATTTTCAGTGGATTTTATTAGGGTAGTAGCACTGTTTGTTTTATTTGAATTTCTGTGTATTTTATTTGAAGCTAGAATAAAGTTCATCATGTAGGAAATCTTTTTCTAAAATTTTTGATATATTATATGCCTATATAATATATTTATTTATTTGGTTTTATTATTTTTATTTGTCTCTGTTAAAAAAAATTTTAAAAAAAAAGAAAGAAAGGGGAGCGCAGCGCCTTGGGCCAAAGGCCCAAGCCGCCATAGCCATCGGCCGAAGGCCACAAGGCCAACTCACGCACGCACCACGCACCTAGGGGAGCCAGGAGCCCCAAGTTTCCTATTCTTTTACGATTCCTAGTAGAATTTGACCCCGTTTTGTTATTCCGTTTTTTATTCCTAGGATTCCTAATCCTAATCTATTTCTTGTCCCCTACCCCAAGCAAAACCCCTCCCTTCCCCAATATAAATACCCAAGCACCCCCTCCAACACATCAAATCAACTCTCCTTTCTCCTCCTCCTCCTTGAAGCGATCACCGCCATAAGCAGCGCCGCGCCGCCCTCACGCCGCCGCCATAGCCGCCGCCCCTCACCAGCGCCGCCGCCGCCACTTGCCGCCGTCGCCGCCCTACGCCGTCGCCGCCGGATCCCCTCGCCTCTTCGAGGTACTAGCCCCGCGCCGCGTCACGTTTTCTAGATCGGTTTCCGTTCCGTTTTCTAGATCGGTTTCCGCCCGTTTTCTAGATCGGTTTTTCGTTTGGTTTTCTTTCCGAAACCCTAGATCGGTTTTCTCGCCGGTTTTCTTTCCGGTTTTGTTTAGCGGCGTTAAACTCGATAGATTTTTCTTTTATTTTTAATTCCCGTCATGGACCTATCCGTAGTCCCTAATCTTCAAACGGCTATAACTTTTTACTCGTAAGTCGGAATCCATGAAACCAACGCCCACTTCTTCGTTATGATCTCCTCTATCCAGTAATACAACTCAAACATGTTTTTAAAAGTTTTAAAATTTGATTTCAAACAGATTTGTATTTGAACTTCGTTTGATCATAACTTGAGTTTCGTAACTCCGATTTAGTTGATTCTTTTTGCAAATCGAAGCTCTTGACCTAAACTTTCTGATAAGGCCAAATACACATAGTTTTGGTACTGTTAGAAATTATTTTATGCTGCAAGAGTTATTAGATTTGGTTTTGACGTTTTCCGATTTGTTTTCTTCGTTCTTTCCGATCTTTTGAGTGATTGCTTATGTGTGGTTACTATTGCTTGATTACGATAGATTGACCGGAGTATGACGAGTAGAACTATCAAGAGTTTTGAGTGCGAATCATCTTCATCAACTTTGCAGGCAAGTAATACTTGATCATACTTTTTTTCTACTACCCAGTTTTTATGCATTAGATCAATCCTCAAACACTTGCATGATTAGGATCTAATTAAATTGTGGGATGGGAAGTAGATTGAGGTAGTACCTATCACCTGTTTTACTTATGAAACCTTGGGAGTTACTTCTACGTTTGCTTAATATGCTATGCTATGCTAGTAGACGTGGATTGGGTGAGTGATATCCATGACAGATGTGAGATTGTTAATTTAATGGATTATCTAAGGTGGCAACCTAAACACACATCTGGGTGGATTGAGGCACCTGGTTTCTATCAGGACTTGCCTGTATTTCTTCGGACCGCCACCCAGGCTCTAAGGGATCATAAGATTATTCAAACTAGAAACTTCCGTGTGCAGCCACAAGTCATTATGGGCTCTGGCATAGTTGACTAAGTTGTGCGAACTCTTACGGGTAGACTAGCAGATGTAGGGAAAGTAGGTGTACCGGTCTACCCACAAGTAAGGTGCTAAGCGCTTCGAAAGATCGTGTCTCGGTCATCCGCTCTCAAACACCATGTAGTGCGAGAACCAAACGGAGGCGATCGAGTCTTGTGGGGAAAAGTCATAAACCTCTGCAGAGTGTATAAACTAATCATGATTAGCCGTGTCCCCGGTTATGGACGTTTTGAGTATCTAGTACTTGAATATCATGTGAATCTCAACATGTTACTTCAAATAAATGTTATTGGGTTTTAATGAGTACTTTTAATTGGGATTGAGGATGCTGTCAACCATTCTCAATGTTTAACAACCACCATGATAGTTAAATAAAATTATTCCTTTGCAGTAGGGAAAAATTGTCTTTTCATAAAAGCTGTAACCATAGAGCTTTCCACCAGCCATATATGCATGTAGTATAGGCTTATTCCTTCATTACTCTCTATGTGTTACATTGCGGCATATTCCATGTCTTTGACCCGTTTTCGGGCTGCAACTTTTCAAGTTGCATACTTCTCAGACGACGACTAAGTGATACGTTAGGGTTACGATTTCCTATACTCAACTTTGCCGTTGGTGTTGATGGGAATCCACAACCTTGTTGCTTCCGCTATATTTGGATTGAGGTAATAGTATTTACGTTACTTTATACATGTGATTTACCTCTGTTATAAATCCTTGAGTCTTGTGTGTGTCGACATACCGATCCGAGGATGACACGAAAGCACGAAGACTTGATCCATTCGGTCGGGTCGCTACAAGATGGTATCGAGCACATGTTGACTGTAGGACGTGACCCTAGAAACCGACAAGCCCATAGGAAAGATTTTTCTCTACAACTTTCTTTTCAAAAGATCTTTTACCTCTCTTCTCTTACGAGCTCATTCAAATATTCCCTTTTAGTGAGACCATACCCCTTTTCCCCTTTTGACCACTCGAAGATTCGACTGATGAGACCACTCCAAGAAGTATAAGATATCGGACAACTAAGACCATTTGGAATGAAGAGGATTTTACCGTGTAAATGGAAACTACAACTGTTGAAGACTCCGAAGACTTGGAGAATTTGAAGGCTTTGAAGAATTCCCAGATTTTATGACCTAGGAAGGTTACGCTTATGGAATTGAGAGATTATGGAAGTAATCAATACCCGAGATTAAGGTGTATTGGAGTAAGACCGGATCCGAGTATTACATCAAGGAGTTAAGATGGACCTACAAGAAGCTAAATTTTGACAAGGAAGTATTTCATGAAGAACTCGGGATCCGTGGTTTGAAAGTAGACAAGTGAAGAGCAAAACCTTGAGACATCAAAGTTTTGACAAGAATCGATGGATAGAAGGACATGGTTCATGTCAAGGAAGTTGAAACCGTAAGTTTGGAATGCAACTCGAAATATTACAGACGTCGCGAGAGACTTGGCGTCAACAGAGATGATCGGCAAAAGAACTTGAGCGGGACAAGCACGATTGGAAGAAGCCATCGGAAACATGAACAAGACTTGAAGAGTTTGATGGCGTTGAAGATTTATTGACCCTTAGAAGACCTAACCTGTTACATACATGCGTTAGATCACGGCGATTGTGAGCTGTCATTTGTTTAATGTTTTTCCGACAGCCACAATAAAATCTGCCTTTTCAAAAACTTTTGTTTGTATTGAGTGCATCCCTCTCGATCTCTCTTATCCCACCCCAAACCCATGGACCCAATAGAGGAAGAATGGAGATGAGCTTGTAATTTCCGGACCAATGAGTCAATTGGAGACGGACCGATGGATTCGTAACATGGAGGATCACATGAAGAACAACCCGATAGTCGGAAAAGATATGACCAAAGATGCTCTTGATTGCTTTGAAAGAGGTGCTGCTACTTGGTGGAGGATGTACCAAACCATCAATGGATTGCAAGGAGTAACCACTTGGAAAGAATTTAAGTTGACTTTGCCAAAGTCTCGTCTTGTGTCCTAGAAATTGAAGCCCGATGGAAGTGATATGAAGAAACCATGCGCATGCAAGATTTGTGGAGAAATAGGACACACCCATAAGGAACACAAGGACGAATACCCTCATAATCGGAGGATTATCAAAGGAGTTAGCCGAGGATTTTCAGGGAACTTTGATTGGAGATTATTCCCAAAAGGGTTTTGTTGCATCAATGGAAGTTCAGTTTACATTGTTGGAAAAGATCCGTGAAGCTCAGGAGGATGACAAAGAGATTTCTGAGGTAAAAGAGAGGATGAGTAAAGGAAAGGCCAAAGGTTTTCGTAAGGATGAGCACGACACCTTATGGTTTGAGGACGATGTACATATACCCAATAATGCAGAGGTCGGGAAGTTAATGCTTGAGAGGCTCATGACTCACCATACTTGATTCATACAGAAACACCAAGATGTATTTGGATTTGAAGGAGTGTTTACGGTGGACTGGTATGAAGAAGGATATTATGGAGTATGTAGCCGTATGTGATGTATGTCGAGAGTGAAGGCGAGAACATCGAAGCCGATCGGATTACTACAGCCTATGCCGATACCCGAATGGAAGCAGGACAAGCTTGGCATGGATTTCATTACCTGATTTCCCAGAACCTGATTGGGATATGATTCTATCTGGGTAATAATTTATTCGCTTGATCAAAGTGGCTCACTTTATCCCAGAGAAAACCACCTATACAAGTGCGAAATTGGCCAAGATATATATTTGAGAAAGGATCGTATGTCTGCATGGAGTTCCGAGGACCATCGTGAGGAACACAGTTTACCTCAAAGTTTTGGAAACAGTGCACGGACTTTGGATACTAGGCTAGAGTTCAAGATCTGACCTTTCATCCATGAGACAGATGGATAAATCAAGAGAGTCAATCAGATTTTGGAGGACATGTTGAGAGCGTGTGCACTAGATTATGGATCTAGTAGTGATGATAATTTACCTCACGCGGAGTTTCTCATTCAACAATAGCTACCAAGTCAGTTTGAAGATGGCCCTTTTGAAGCTTTGTATGGGAGAAAGAGCGGACACCGTTGATGTGGGATGAAGTTGGAGACCGTCAGTTGTTTGGACCAAATGTGATCAAGGAGTGAGAAGAGAATGTTAAGTTGCTTCGAGATAGACTGAAGGTAGCTCAGTCCAGGCAGAAGAGTTATGCAGACTAAAAAACGCAAGGAGATAGTCTATGAAATCGGAGACAGAGCATATCTTTGTGTGCCAGCTCTGCGAGGAGTTAAACGAATTGGAGTTAAGGGAAAATTAGCCCTGAGATTTGTAGGACCATACCGAGTTTTGGAGCGTATGGGAGAAGTTACCAACAAGTTGGAGTCACCCGAAGGACTGTCAGGAGTTCATGATGTGTTTCACGTTTTCCAGTTGAAGAAGTGCCATGCGAGAGATGGCCAATATTTCCTTGTAAGGGCGCTTGACCTGGAAAGGATAATGAGGTTCCACGAAGTGGAGTAGGACTTCATAAGTATAAGTTTTTTTATCTTGGTATGTGGGACATCCCACGAGGATGAAGAGATGAATTACTATTCGATATAAAGGAGGTATGATGTTGGAAGTATGGATCAATGGAAATTCCATAAAGAGTCTGAGTAATCATGTCCCCGTTTGGTGCAAATATAAGGAAAAGAGACAGTACATTTGGATGGATTTTAAGTATGCCAGGAAGTTGGATGTTGGGATAATGATCGATTGCCCGGATGATGAGTTCAAGAATTGCAAGTGATGAGATGGGCCATAACCCACAGGCCCAGGACACTGCCAAGAAGCAAGCACACTCTTGTCAAGGAAAAACCACGGAAGAAGTTACAACTTGTATCATCCGATGATTCTATAGGAGTTTACATAAAACACGAGAGTTGTTAAGGAACGATAGATGTTTGTTTGGCCTGCAGAATAAATGGATTTTCCGAACTTGGTTAAATCGACAAGAGAAATTCTGCAATGCTTGTGAGGATGACCGAGTGTTAGAATGCGAGATTCGCTAAACCATGTACAAGGAAATGATTTGGGTGCGGGATGGATTGATCACCACACCGACTTACTCTTATTATTCGCTTTGCTATATGGGATGGTAAATCTGAGTGACTTACCTATAGTAGAGAGACGACGATCAAAACCCTGTTCAAAACCTTAGAATGGTTTAGGTATATTTTCTCCCTTGTACACGGCAGTTGTTGCCAACCGTAGGTTATACGGTGAGGTTCAACCCAGACCCATTTCCTGCAGGACAAACCATAAATTGTTGACCACCATGAGAATATCGATAGTTGTTAGAATTGGCGCCAGACCCGTCAGCTATGAAGACCCAATTTCGGGATAACCTTACCAAGAGGAAATGACAAAGGAATTGAGGAAAAGGTTATGCCACTACCGGAAGAGCCCAGAGTAGGAATTATCCTTAATATCTGAGAAGACCGACACATCAACAATAAGGATGGAGTATATGAGTTTTGATGGAACCGTAACAATGTTTTTAAGGGTGGTAGCACCGAGACCCGGAGATGATCGATGGATTTTGAGAAGACCCCAAACCCTAACCTATTTCTTGCTAGCCTCTCCGAATCTCGAGGGACGAGATTCATTTTAAAGTGGTAGTTTGTAACATCCCAAAATTCTAAATTTTGGAATGTTATAAACAAATAGATAGTTTTGATTGATTGCTTGATTGATTGGTGAAAGTGAGTGAATTGAAACTTTTGAAAGTTAAATGAGAGGGAATAAAAGGACTTTCCCAAACTTTCATTTTGCTTTTATGAACTTGAGAATTCAAATTCTTTTCATCACAAAACCACGGAGAGAAGATGACATGACTTCTTCCATTTATTTAAATGACAAGGGTGTTGAAAATATTTGAATTCCATTTGAAAACATTTCCAATTCTGAAACTTTATGCAACTCAATGATTTTCACGAGAGAAGATAAAATGACTTCTTCAAAACATATGAAATATGAGTTGGGAGTTTCAAAGAATTAAATTCAAAGTTCCTTTGAATTATTTTTCAATTGGAGTTATTTGAGTTTTATTCAAATTATTTTTCTCCAAAAATAAAATATATGGAAATAGGGTAACATGATTCCCTACATCAGAAAATTGGAGAGAAATTAATTTGAAATCATTTTGGTATTTTTAAAATGATTTTCAGTGGATTTTATTAGGGTAGTAGCACTGTTTGTTTTATTTGAATTTCTGTGTATTTTATTTGAAGCTAGAATAAAGTTCATCATGTAGGAAATCTTTTTCTAAATTTTTTGATATATTATATGCCTATATAATATATTTATTTATTTGGTTTTATTATTTTTATTTGTCTCTGTTAAAAAATTTAAAAAAAAAAGAAAGAAAGGGGCGAGCGCCTTGGGCCAAAGGCCCAAGCCGCCATAGCCCTCGGCCGAAGGCCACAAGGCCTACTCACGCACGCACTACGCACCTAGGGGAGCCAGGAGCCCCAAGTTTCCTATTCTTTTACGATTCCTAGTAGAATTTGACCCCGTTTTGTTATTCCGTTTTTTATTCCTAGGATTCCTAATCCTAATCTATTTCTTGTCCCCTACCCCAAGCAAAACCCCTCCCCTTCCCAATATAAATACCCAAGCACCCCCCCCCTCCAACACATCAAATCAACTCTCCTTTCTCCTCCTCCGCAGCAGCAGTGCCGCCGCCATAGCCGCGCCGCCGCCGCCCTACGCCGCCGCCATAGCCGCCACCCCTCACCAGCGCCGCCGCCGCCACTTGCCGCCGCCGCCGCCCTACGCCGTCGCCGCCGGATCCCCTCGCCTCTTCGAGGTACTAGCCCCGCGCCGCGTCACGTTTTCTAGATCGGTTTCCGTTCCGTTTTCTAGATCGGTTTCCGTTCCGTTTTCTAGATCGGTTTCCGTTTCGTTTTCTAGATCGGTTTTCGTTCCGTTTTCTTTCCGAAACCCTAGATCGGTTTTCTCGCCGGTTTTTCTTTCCGGTTTTGTTTAGCGGCGTTAAGCTCGATAGATTTTCTTTTATTTTTAATTCCCGTCATGGACCTATCCGTAGTCCCTAATCTTCAAACGGCTATAACTTTTTACTCGTAAGTCGGAATCCAACGAAACCAATGCCCACTTCTTCGTTATGATCTCCTCTATCCAGTAACACAACTCAAACATGTTTTTAAAAGTTTTAAAATTTGATTTCAAACAGATTTGTATTTGAACTTCGTTTGATCATAACTTGAGTTTCGTAACTCCGATTTAGTTGATTCTTTTTGCAAATCGAAGCTCTTGACCTAAACTTTCTGTTAAGGCCAAATACACATAGTTTTGGTACTGTTAGAAATTGTTTTATGCTGCAAGAGTTATTTGATTTGGTTTTGACGTTTTCCGAATTGTTTTCTTCGTTCTTTCCGATCTTTTGAGTGATTGCTTATGTGTGGTTACTATTGCTTGATTACGATAGATTGACCGGAGTATGACGAGTAGAACTATCAAGAGTTTTGAGTGCGAATCATCTTCATCAACTTTGCAGGCAAGTAATACTTGATCATACTTTTTTTCTACTACCCAGTTTTTATGCATTAGATCAATCCTCAAACACTTGCATGATTAGGATCTAATTAAATTGTGGGATGGGAAGTAGATTGAGGTAGTACCTATCACCTGTTTTACTTATGAAACCTTGGGAGTTACTTCTACGTTTGCTTAATATGCTATGCTATGCTAGTAGACGTGGATTGGGTGAGTGATATCCATGATAGATGTGAGATTGTTAATTTAATGGTTTATTTAAGGTGGCAACCTAAACACACATCTGGGTGGATTGAGGCACCTGGTTTCTATCAGGACTTGCCTGTATTTCTTCGGACCGCCACCCAGGCTCTAAGGGATCATAAGATTATTCAAACTAGAAACTTCCGTGTGCAGCCACAAGCCATTATGGGCTCTGGCATAGTTGACTAAGTTGTGCGAACTCTTACGGGTAGACTAGCGGATGTAGGGGAAAGTAGGTGTACCGGTCTACCCATAAGTAAGGTGCTAAGCGCTTACGAAAGACTGTGTCTCGGTCATCCGTCTCTCAAACACCATGTAGTCACGAGAACCAAGCGGAGGCGATCGAGTCTTGTGGGGAAAAGTGCATAAACCTCTGCAGAGTGTAAAAACTAATCATGATTAGCCGTGTCCCCGGTTATGGACGTTTTGAGTATCTAGTACTTGAATATCATGTGAATCTCAACATGTTACTTCAAATAAATGTTATTGGGTTTTAATGAGTACTTTTAATTGGGATTGAGGATGCTGTCAACCATTCTCAATGTTTAACAACCACCATGATAGTTAAATAAAATTATTCCTTTGCAGTAGGGAAAAATTGGCTTTTACATAAAAGCTGTAACCATAGAGCTTTCCACCAGCCATATATGCATGTAGTATAGGCTTATTCCTTCATTACTCTCTATGTGTTACATTGCCGGCATATTCCATGTCTTGACCCGTTTCGAGCTGCAACTTTTCATGTTGCGAGACTTCTCGAACAACGAGTAAGTGATACGTTAGGGTTACGATTTCCTATACTCAACTTTGCCGTTGGTGTTGATGGGAATCCACAACCTTGTTGCTTCCGCTATATTTGGATTGAGGTAATAGTATTTACGTTACTTTATACATGTGATTTACCTCTGTTATAAATCCTTCGAGTATTGTGTGTGTCAGCATACCGATCCAGGAATGACACGAAAGCACAGAGACTTGATCCATTCGGGTCGGGTCGCTACAAGATATGGGTTTATTAAAATCGATAGTTTTAAAATACTCGTCGATACCATTCTCTGTAGCGACCAGAGACTTTTCCTATACTCAAATTTTCGAATACACTGTTGCAGACTTGATCCACAGAGACTTGAAAACTTTATTAAAATCGGAGTTCGTTTGGTATTTTTTTAATCCGTTTTGTTTTGTTCTAAATAAAAAAAACTGCGCACCCCCCCCCTGGGCCAAGGCCCACCCGGCCCAGCCAGCCAGGCCCCGGCCCAGCCACCCCGGCCCGCCTCCCTCTCCCTCCCCGCGCCGGTCTCCCGCCGCCGCACGCCGCCGCCTTGCCCGGAGTCCGCCTCGACCCGGCGCCCGTTGCCCTTCCCCAAGCCGAGCCCCTCCTATTTAACCCCGCCGCCCCTCTCTCCCCTCAACCCGCCCCGCCGCCCAAGCCGAGCCACCGCCGCCCGCCGAGGACGCCGCCGTTCCCAGCCGTCGGGACCCCGGAGCCCTCGCCGCCCTCCCGACCCCTTGAACCCCGGGCCCTTGAGCCCGCCCGGCGAAGAGCCGGAGGTAGCCTCGCCGCCGCCCGATCCGATCCGGTTTTCCCTAGAAAACCGGTCCGTTTTTAAGATGTTCGGTTTTTTTAAACCTAGATGGGTTTTTATTTTTCGGTTTTCTTATTTAGTGAGCGTTCACCGACCCGTTCGTTTCAATGAACGTGTTCGTTGGATTAGTTACATTAACGAGCGTCCGTTATTTAATCCGTTAAATCGTTTTCTTCTAATCGGATTTAATCCGTTATTTTTGATTCGATTTACGATCCGATTTTCAAATCTGTTTTATTTCTTGCTCATTTATCGGAATCGGGTGATTCAAGCGCTGGAGTTTAGATTCTGCAACGCCGTTCGACTAACCTACTTACACAGAGTTTTGCTACTGTAAAATTTTGACTTAGTTTCAGATTTGCTAAACCGAGTCGTTCTCTCTCGAGTTCAGACTTTCGATGCTTTATTTGATTTGATTCTTTTGCAACTGTGGTTCTTAAGTTGAACTATCTGGTTAGATCTTTTATTCGAGATTTCCCGTGCATTAGATGAGTACTTATTGTATGCTTGTTGTTTGTCTGCGTTAGATCACCCGGTCGCCGCTTGTTACTTCGAATCTCTAGGACTCGCGGATCATCAGCAAGGCAAGTAACACTTTGATCATACTTTTCTACTACCCAGTTTTTATGCATTAGATCAAACCCTCAAACACTTGCATGTTTAGGATCTAATTAAATTGTGGGATGGGAAGTAGATTGAGGTAGTACCTATTACCTGTTTTACTTATGAAACCTTGGGAGTTACTTCTCGTTTGCTTATTATGCTATGCTATGCTAGTAGGCGTGGATTGGGTGAGTGAATATCCATGACAGATGTGAGATTGTTAATTAATGGTTTATCTAAGGTGGCAACCTAAGCGCTTTGTCTGGGTGGATTGAGGCACTGGTTTCTATCGAGGACTTACTGTATTTCTTGGATCGCCACCCGGGCTCTAAGGGATCATAAGATTATTCAAACTAGAAACTTCCGTGTGCAGCCACAAGCCAATTATGGGCTCTGGCATAGTTGACTAAGTTGTGCGAACTCTTACGGGTGGACTAGCGGATGTAGGGGAAAGTAGGTGTACGGTCTACCCACAAGTAAGGTGCTAAGCGCTTCGAAGAGACTGTGTCTCGGTCATCCGTCTCTCAAACACCATGTAGTCACGAGAACCAAGCGGAGGCGATCGAGTCTTGTGGGGAAAAGTGCAAACCTCTGCAGAGTGTAAAAACTAATCATGGTTAGCCGTGTCCCCGGTTATGGACAAATCTTGAGTATCTAGTACTTGAAAATCATGTGAATCTCAACATGTTACTTCTAATAATAAAGTTATTGGGTTTTAATGAGTACTTTTAATTGGGATTGAGGATGCTGTCAACCATTCTCAATGTTTAACAACCACCATGATAGTTAAATAAAATTATTCCTTTGATGTAGGGAAAAACCAGCTTTATGCAAAAATGTAACCGTAGAGCCTTACCACCAGCCATATATGCATGTAGTATAGGCTTGTTGCTTCATTGTTCTCTATGTGTTACATTTCCTGCATTTTCCTTGTTCTGACCCGTGTTCGGGCTGCAACTTTTCAAGTTGCAAACTTTTTAGGCGACGAGTAAGGTGTTAGGTCGTGGTTCTATACTCGGTGATGCCGATGGAGTTGATGGACTCACTTGTCTTCCAAGCCTTCCATTGTTATTATTAGATGGCCTTAAGCCATATTATTGTATTAAGTTCCCTTGTGGACAACGATGTAATAAGTGTGTGATTGCTACTCTGCTATAAATCCTTGAAATCTTGTGTGGTGTCGACATTCTTGATCCGAGGATGACCTTTGAGCACAGGCGCTAGATCCATTGGTCGGTGCATACAGAGAACATCCCAAATTTTCAATTTGGTATGTTATACATTAGGTCATCATGCATATCATATTTTCTCGCATTTTCCAATCCTAGAAAATTTCACGCAACTCAAGGACCCTCGGAGAAAGTTGGAAGTTTCATTATTTTCATATTTGGGATTTCTCAAATTTTGAAAATAGGATCATTAGTTATTTAATTATCTTCATAAAGTTTTTCCTATACAAACTTAAGAGGGAATAATATGACTTTCCCAATATTTAGGAAAATGAAGATAATATAAATAAATCAAAAATTTGGTTTTGGAGGATTTATTTTGCTTAGGCAAAATGAGCATTTAAAATTTATGCATGTTTGCCGTTTTAAAGTTCATTTTGTTCGACTCATTTTTAGGAGTCGGGAAAATTATTTTTATTAAAATCGGAGTTCGTTTGGTATTTTTTTAATCCGTTTTGTTTTGTTTAAAAAAAAAGCTGCGCCCCCACAGGCCAAGGCCCAGTGGCCCAACCGAGCCCAGGCCCACCTCCCTCTCCCTCCCTTGTGATCTCCACTTCGCCGCCCGCCGAGTCCCGCTCGGGGGCAGCCGCCGCCCGCCGCCTTCCCGGCTTGCCCCTCCCCAAGCCACCGGCGCCCCTCCTATTTAACCCCGCCCCCCCTCTCTCTCACCTTGTTGCCCTCACCCGAGCCCGGCCAAGACCCCGCCGCCCGAGGGCCTTGCCCGCCGTCGCCGGAGCACCCGCCGCCCTTAGCCGCCCCTCGCCGCCCTACGAACCCGCCGACCCCGCCACCCCGGGCCCAGCCGGGCCCAGCCCGGCGAACCACCGGAGGTAGCCGCCCCGCCCCGTTCCGATCCGGTTTTTTTAAAAAGACCCGATCCGTTTTTTTAAGATGTTCGGTTTTTTTTTAAAACCTAGATGGTTTTTATTTTTTTCGCTTTTCTTATTTAGTGAACGTTCACCGACCCGTTCGTTTCAATGAACGTGTTCGTTGGATTAGTTACGATATGAGCGTCCGTTATTTATTCCGTTAAATGCGTTTTCTTTTAATCGGATTTAATCCGTTATTTTTTTGATTCGATTTACGATCCGATTTTCAAATCTGTTTTATTTCTTGCTCGTTTATCGAATCGGGTGATTCAAGCGCTGGAGTTTAGTTCTGAAACCGCCGTTCGACTAACCTACTTACGTAGTTCTGCTACGTAAAATTTTGAATCTGTGTAAAACTCGTAAGTAGGTTAGTCGAACGGCGTTTCAGAACGAAACTCCAGCGCTTGAATCACCCGATTCGATAAACGAGCAAGAAATAAAACAGATTTGAAAATCGGATCGTAAATCGAATCAAAAATAACGGATTAAATCCGATTAAAAGAAAACGACAAACGGACTAAATAACGGACGCTCGTTAATCGTAATCAATCCAACGAACGCGTTCATTGAAACGAACGGGTCGGTGAACGCTCACTAAATAAGAAAACCAAAAAACCTTCTAGGGTTTTTGAAAAAACCGAACATCGCATAAACGGACCGGGTTTTCTAGAAAACCGGATCGGATCGGGCAGCGGCTACTCGGCAGTCTTCGCGGCGAAGGTCGGAGGGCAGCGAGGTTCGTGCGAGGCTCCGGGGAGCGGCTGCGAACGGCAGCGTCCTCGGCGGCGGCGGCTCGGCTTGGGGCGGGCGTGGCGGTTGAGGAGAGGAGGCGGAGGTTAAATAGGAGGGGGCTCGGCAGGAAGAAGCAGGCGCCGGGTCGGAGGCGGACTCGGCGTGAGGCGGCGTCTTGGCGGGAGACCGGGAGGAGAGGAGGCGGGCAGGAGGTGGGCGGGCAGGCTGGCTGGGCCGGCTAGGCCTTGGCCCAGGTGAAGCGCGGTTTTTTAAAACAAAACAAAGCGGATTAAAAAATACCAAAGCGAACTCCGATTTTAATAAAATAATTTTTCCCGACTCCTAAAAATGAGTCGAACAAAATGAACTTTAAAAGCGGCAAACATGCATAAATTTTAAAATGCTCATTTTGCCTAAGCAAAATAAACCTTTCAAAATCAATTTTTGATTTATTTATAATATCTTTATTTTTCCTAAATGTTGGGAAAGTCATATTATTCCCTCTCTTAAGTTTTTATAGGAAAAACTTTATGAAGATAATTAAATAAATCCAATGATCCTATTTTCAAAATTTGAGAAATAAATCCCAAATATGAAAATAATGAAACTTCCAACTCTCTCTCGAGGGTCCTTGAGTTGGCGTGAAATTTTCTAGGATCGGAAAATACGAGAAAATATGATATGCATGATGACCTAATGTATAACATACCAAATTGAAAATTTGGGATGTTACAAACCTACCCCTTAAGATGAATCTACGCCCTCGAGATTCGGGTTGAATTAGAAAATAGGTGAGGTGGTCCTTGAGCAAAACTTCCTCTCTTTCCCGGGTGGCTTCATCCTCGGTGTGGTGGCTCCTTTGAACTTCATAAAACTTGATAACCTTGCTGCGGGTAACTCTGCTGGCATAATCGAGAATCTTAATCGGTTTTTCCTCATAGGTCAAGTCATCCTTCAATGAATTGCTTCCGGTGTACTTGTGTCTCTTAACTTGGTACCTCTGCTATCTCGGGTGACATTTCTTCAATCGAGAAACATGGAATACATCATGAACTCCTGACAGTCCTTACGGTAATTCCAACTTATAAGCAACTTCTCCCATGCGTTGCAAAATCTTATACGGTCCAGCAAGCGGGGTGCTAACTTTCCTTTAACTCCAAAGCGCTTAACTCCTCGAAGTGGGGATACTCGAGATATACTCTGTCTCCAACTTCATACTCAATCGCTTTCGCTTTGAATCGACATAGCTCTTTTATGCAGGTGGGCTACCTTGAGCACTGTCTCGAATCAACTTAACTCTCTGTTAGGACTCCTTAATCAAATCTGGTCCAAACAAGCGGCGATCTCGGTTTCGTCCCATAACAACGGTGTCCTGCACCTTCTTCCATACAAAGCCTCGAAAGGTGCCATCTTCAAGCTGGTTTGGTAGCTGTTGTTGTAGGAAAATTCTGCATCTGACAAATTATCATCCCAGCTAGATCCATAATCTAGGGCACAAGCTCTCGGCATGTCCTCCAAAATCTGATTGACTCTCTCTCGGTGCATCCATCGGTCTGTGGGTGGAAAAGCTGTCTTTGAATTCCAATCGGGTTCCCAATGTTTCGTGCAACCGGTTCCAAAATTTCGAGGTAAACTGGGTTCCTCTATCGTCTGATGCTCCTCGGAACTCCGTGTAAGCACACAATTCTGGTCATGTATATCTTTGCCAACTTAGCACTGCTATAGGTGGTCTTATTTGGAATAAAATGAGCTACCTTTGTTAAGCGATTAGACTATAACCCGGATCGAGTCATATCTGAGCAGCGAGTCTTTGGCAATCCGTGATAAAATCCATGCCTAGTTTATCCCACTTCCATTCGGGTATCGGCAATGGTTGTAACAATCCTGGCTTCGATGTTACGCCTTTACTTTCCGACATACATTGCAAAGCGCTACATACTCCATAATATCCTTCTTCATTCCGGTCCACCGGAAAGTATTCTTCAAATCCAAGTACATCTTGGTATTTCTGGAGTGAATCGAATAGGGTGAATCATGAGCTTCTTGTAAAATCAACTTCCTTATTTACGGGTCATTGGGCACATAAACACGGTCTTCAAACCATAGGGTATCGTGCTCATCCTCACGAAATCCTTTAGCTTTTCCTTTGCTCATTTTCTCCTTTATAGAGGCAACTTCCTTATCTGCCTTTTGGGCTTCTCCGATTTTGTCCATCGATGTCGATGAATCTCCAATGCTGCTACATAGCCTCTGGAACTATTTCCAAACATAGCTCTCGAAGGTCCTCGGCTAACTCATTGGGTATTCCTCCCATCATTAGGGTATTGACGTGGCTCTTCACGGCTCAATGCGTGCTGCTACTTACATTAGCCTTCCGGGGTGATAATGCAATCTCATGTCATAATCCTTGATAAGCTCTAACCATTTCCTTTATGCGAGATTCAATTCATACGTGTGAAAATGTACTTCAAACTCTTGTGATCCGTATATACTTCACAATGATTTCCAATGAGAAAATGTCTCCATGTCTTCAAGGCATGCACAACGGCTGCTAGCTCCAAATCATGAGTGGCATAATTCAGCTCATGGGGCTTAAGTTGTCGTGAAGCATCTGAAACAACTCTTCCTTCCTGCATAAGCACTGCTCCAAGTCCTCGGCGTGAAGCGTCGTAATACACCTCATAATCCTTAGTCCGATCTGGTAATATCAAACTGGTGAGGTAACCAATCTTTTCTTCAACTCACGAAAACTTGCCTCACGGTCCTCGGTCCATATAAATTTGTTTTCCTTTTCAACAATTACATCATAGGCTTAGCAATCCTTGAGAAATTCTCAATGAATCTTGGTAGTATCCTGCGAGTCCAAGGAAACTCGAATCTCTCCAACTGTCGTTGGTGCTTCCCATTTGGTTCTGGTCTCAACTTTTGTGGGGTCAATGCTATCCCTTCTCCGTATATAACATGTCCGATAAATCCAAATTCATTTAGAAAAAACTCAAAATTGCTGAACTTGGCGTACAACTGGTGTTCCTCGGTTTCTCCAAAACCAATCATAAATGTTCCTTGTGTTCCTCTTCATTCTTCGAGAAAATCAAAATGTCATCAATGAACACCACGACGAACTTATCCAAAAACTCCATAAACACTTTGTTCATCGGGTTCATGAAATAGGCTGGTGCGTTAGTGGATCCAAATGACATAACGGTATACTCGTATAGTCCATATCTCGTGGTAAATGCTGTCTTGGGTATGTCCTGCTCCCGAATCTTCAATCGATGGTACCACGATCGCAAGTCGATCTTGGAAAACACCTTGGCTCCTTGCAAGCGATCAAACAGATCATTTATCATAGGTAGTGGGTACTTGTTCTTGATTGTTACTTCATTCAATCCACGATAATCAACAACCATTCTTAACGATCCATCCTTCTTCTCCACTAGTAAAACGGGTGATCCCCAAGGTGAAGAACTTGGGCGTATAAAACCTTTATCCAATAGTTCCTTAATCGCTTCTTGATTTCCGCCAATTCTGTCTTTGGCATCCTATATGGTCGCTTCGATATTGGGCCTGTTCACGGCAAAAGTTCTATCAAAAACTCAATGTCTCTATCCGGTGGCATTCACGGCAACTCTTAGGAAATACATCAGAAAATCCTTCACCACTGGTACTTCTTCCTGCACCACTCCTGATAGGCAATTAACTTGCGCTCTTCTCGGCTCGTGCCGTGATACATACTTAATCCTTCTTCCTTCTGGTGTGGTGAGCAAAATCGTCTTACTTGCGCAATCGATGTTTCCTCCATACATCGACAGCCAATCCATACCGAGAATTACATCAAATCCTTGCGATTCCAGAATGATCAAATCCGTCGGGAATACATGCCTCCCTATACTTAATGGCACTTGAAAACATCCTTGTCTGGCCATATACTCCGCTCCTGGTGAGCTTACTAGCAAAGGGGTTTTAAGAATCCGAGTAGGTAGGCTATACTTCTCTACAAATCCCTTGATATGTATGAATGCGATGCACCAAAGATTTAAAAGAACAACTGCGATAAATGACTTAACCAAAACTTACCGATTCTTTGCATCGGGCTGATCTTCAACCTCCTCCACTTCAATGTGGTTCACCTGTCCCCTATTGAAAGGGTTGGGCTTCTTTCGAGCTTCCATTGCCATTTCCATTACGGCATTACGGGCGATCATTAGCATAATGCCCAGTCTTGCGGCACTTAAAACAAGTAATATGACTCAGGTCTACCTTGGATGGTGTTGACGGGTTGGTGCGATTACATCCATTGCTTCCTCCATTTCCGTTCCCATTCTTGGTGTGTTATGGTTATGCGAATTACCTCCTCCATGGGTATCTTGAAACTGAATTCTGACTTAGGGGTATAACGAGGTTTCTGCTGAGCTCGAGTTATACTTCCCTTGCCCATACTTCCGCTTACGGTTCTCAATTTGCTGCTGCTTTCCTTCAATCATGAGGGCTCGGTCTACTAACTCCTGGTAGTTATTGAAACTGGCTACCATCAACGACATGCTGAACTCATCATTCAGTCCTTCTAGGAACTTCTCTGTTTAGCATTTGCGCCGGTAGCAACGTCATCCGGGGCATAACGTGCTAGTTTACTAAATTCATCCACGTCTTGTGCCAACAGTCCTTCCTCCTTGGCGTAAATTGCGAAACTCACGCTTCTTCATGGCCATAGCTCCTGCTGAAACATGGGCGGTCTGAAAAGCTTGCTGAAATTGATCCCATGTGACAGTGTCTACTGAGGTAAGTGGGCTGTGAAATTCTCCCACCATGCTTTGCTGCGGGTCCTTCAAGCTGATGTCTTGCAAACTTCACTCTTTCTCCATCCGTGCATCCTGCGGTGGTCGGCTCCCTTCCTATCTTGCGGAGCAGGTCATACTGCTACAATCGGCTCGGTGCTCTTTGGAATACACGGCGGGTTTAGTCTAAGGAAGCGAGTCGGATGATCCGGTGGTGGTGGCGGTGGGTTGTTGTTGTTGTTGTTGCCACAGTTACGCACCAATGTTTGAATCGAGTGATATTCTTTGGATCAGTTGGGTGATCTCTGGCGGGAAAAGCGAATCCGGGTCGCGTCTCGGAGGCATCTGATGGGTTTAGAAAATAAGAGAAATTTAGAATAGAATGAGGTCTAAGGGGAATCACTACCCAAATGCACATGAGCAAATACACACAAAATCACTTCATTCAATCAAACAAGGGCTTACAACGATCTAACTATCGCAAAAGTGCGTGTACTATAAAGGTTTACATGGGGGATACTACTAATATGTGGGGACTTCTACTAATTTGAACGGTGGAAGACTCCATAATATACTGCTCCGACCGTCTTCAAAGTCGGGTTCACTTGAATCCGAATCGGTGTCGTCGATGTTGATGTAGTCGCTTGGGCAATCGACATACTGGTCTTCATTCCTGGCGCCAACTTCTTCTTGAGTTCTTCAATCTCGTACTTAAGATCGTTATTGTGTCTTGCTAGAGCTACGATCTCGTCCATATAGTCCTTGCGAGTTGTCTTTAGTTCTTCTTCAAGTTCGATGATCCTTCCCTTTGCATTACGCAACTCCAACATATCATTGCACATCCGGTTCTCCTGGCGTCGAATGTCTTTGGTTTAACTCTGGATGAACGCTGCAATGGATCTATCCTTCTTGGTCTTGACGACGTCCCATTTGTCATCTCGGCGTCCGCAAATCTGGTAGATTGTGTCCTTGAGGTCTTCTTGATAAACTTCTCCAATGCGTCCCATGGTGATGTGAGCTGCCATGCTCTTTCCCGGACTCCAAGTTGGTGCACCGAAAACACTATCTATAGGTTTGGTGATTGGGGCGAATGTCCTTCTGGAACGTGAGCGTGAATCTTCCAGTAGCTCCTCTTGAGCGAGTGGCGTTGAAAGTCCGGTGAAGCTGGGTAGTCCAATGTTCAGTACTTGGTAACTTCCTTCAAGTGAAATCCAAAAGGTGTGCCTTCATCCGGTTGGGTGTACTTGATCTTCGCGTCCTTCATCCTAAAGAGAGTAGAAAAGATGAGGAGTTAGAAAATGGGAAGAGAATAGTGATCTATGGCTTTATCTTAGTGGTCTTGTCTCTACGGTCGTGTGCTCGATACCATTCTCTGTAGCGACCAGGACCGAATGGATCTAGCGCTCTGTGCTCGATGTCATCCACTGGATCGCATGTCTTGACACCACACAATACTTGAAGGATTTATAGCGAGTAGCAATCACACACTTATTACATCGTTGTCCAAAAGGGAACTTAATACAATAATATGGCTTAAGGCCATCTAATAATAACAATGAAGGCTTGGAAGACAAGTGAGTCCATCAACTCCATCGGCATCACCGAGTATAGAACCACGACCTAACACCTTACTCGTAAATGCGAAAAGTGCATAGCGTGAAAAGTTGCAGCCCCAAAACGGGTCAAGACATGGAATATCTTTGGCAATGTAACACATAGAGAGCAATGAAGGAATAAGCCTATACTACATGCATATATGGCTGGTGGTAAGGCTCTCTGATTTACATTTTTGCATAAAGCTGGTTTTTCCCTACATCAAAGGAATAATTTTATTTAACTATCATGGTGGTTGTTAAACATTGAGAATGGTTGACAAAGATCCTCAATCCCAATTAAAAAGTACTCATTAAAACCCAATAACTTTATTATTAGAAGTAACATGTTGAGATTCACATGATTTTCAAGTACTAGATACTCAAGATGTCCATAACCGGGGACACGGCTAATCATGATTAGTTTATACACTCTGCAGAGGTTTGCGCACTTTTCCCCACAAGACTCGATCGCCTCCGTTTGGTTCTCGCACTACATGGTGTTTGAGAGGCGGATGGCCGAGACACAGATCTTTCGAAGCGCTAGCACCTTACTTGTGGGTAGACCGGTACACCTACTTTCCCCTACATCTGCTAGTCTACCCGTAAGAGTTCGCACAACTTAGTCAACTATGCCGAGCCCATAATGGCTTGTGGCTGCTACGGAAGTTTCTAGTTTGAATAATCTTATGATCCCTTAGAGCACGGGTGGCGGTCCGAAGAAATACAGCAAGTCTGATAGAAACCAGTGCCTCAATCCACCCAGATGTGCGTTTAGGTTGCCACCTTAGATAAACCATTAATTAACAATCTCACATCTGTCATGGATATTCACTCACCCAATCCACGTCTACTAGCATAGCATAGCATAATAAGCAAACGTGAAGTAACTCCCAAGGTTTCATAAGTAAAGCAGTAATAGGTACTACCTCAATCTACTTCCCATCCCACAATTTAATTAGATCCTAAACATGCAAGTGTTTGAGGGTTGATCTAATGCATAAAACTGGGTAGTAGAAAAGGTATGATCAAAGTGTTACTTGCCTTGGCGATGATCCATGAGTCCTAGAGATTCGAAGTAACAAGCGGCGCACTCCGGGTGATCTAACACAGACAAACAACAAGCATACAATAAGTACTCATCTATTGCACGGGGAAATCTCGAATAAAAGATCTAACCAGATAGTTCAACTTAAGAACCCTGGTTGCAAAAGAATCAAATCAAATAAAGCATCGAAAGTCGGAACTCGAGAGAGAACGACTCGGTTTAGCAATCTGAAACTAAGTCAAAATTTTACAGTAGCAAAACTCTGTGTAAGTAGGTTAGTCGGAACGGCGGTTTAAATCGAAACTCCGAGCGCTTGAATCACCTGATTCCGATAAAGCGAGCAAGAAATAAAACAGATTTGAAAATCGGATCGAATTGAATCTGAAAAATAACGGATTAAATCCGATTAAAAGAAAACGACGAACGGACTAAATAGCGGACGTTAGTTATCAGAACTAATCCAACGAAGCGCGTTCATTGAAACGAGCAGGTCGGTGAGCGTTCACTAAATAAGAAAACCCGAAAAAAAACCTTCTAGGGTTTTGAAAAAACCGAACATCGCAAAAAACGGACGGGTTTCTAGGAAAACCGGATCGGATCGGGCGGCGGCTACCTCCGGGTCTTCGCCGCGGGGCTCCGGCGAGGCTCCGGGGCACGGCGGGTCGGGAGGGCGGCGAGGATTCCGGCGTCAGCGAGGGCTCCGGGGGTTCGGACGGCAACGGCGGCGCAAGGCCCCTCGGGCGGCGGCTCGGCCGGCGGCGGGCAAGGGCGGGTTGAGGGAGAGGAGGGGCGGGGTTAAATAGGAGGGGGCTCGGCGGCTTGGGAAGGGCAACGGGCGCTGGTCGGAGGCGGACTCGGGCGTGAGGCGGCGGCGGGCGGGAGACCAGGGGAGGGCAAGGAGGCGGGCCGGGCGGTCAGGCCGGGCCTGCTGGTTGGGCCGGGCCGGGCCTTGGGCGCAATTTTTTTAAAACAAAACAAAGCGGATTAAAAAAGTACCAAAGCGAACTCCGATTTTAATAAAATAATTTCCCCGACTGCTAAAAATGAGTCGAACAAAATGAACTTTAAAAACGGCAAACATGCATAAATTTTTAAAATGCTCATTTTTGCCTAAGCAAAATAAATCTTCCAAAACCAATTTTTGATTTATTTATAATATCTCCATTTTTCCTAAATGTTGGGAAAGTCATATTATTCCCTCTCTTAAGTTTTTATAGGAAAAACTTTATGAAGATAATTAAATAAATCCAATGATCCTATTTTCAAGATTTGGGAAATAAATCCCAAATATGAAAATAATGAAACTTCCAACTCTCTCCGAGGGTCCTTGAGTTGCGTGAAATTTTCTAGGATCGGAAAAATACGAGAAAATATGATATGCATGATGACCTAATGTATAACATACCAAATTGAAAATTTGGGATGTTACATTTCACCTCCTATGAGACCCGTGTTGCCGGACACTTGGATTCGTCGCCGGCCATGGGCTCCGAACCGAATCTGATTGGGCGCCGATCATGGAGTTTTCCTCCGCGGATATCTTTCAGCACTTTTCGCCCACAGGCGTGCTAAATTCGTAAGGTCTCTCTCTTTGTCAGGAGACCCTTGGCCGAACTATGTCCGGCTTGAGTGGGAAGCGGACGACGAAGAAATTCGTTACCCACCCACCACCCACTTAATAGCCACTGTCGACGACCTAACCGACATGCTCGATTTCGACTCCGAAGACATCGACGGTATGGACGACGATGCAGGAGAGGAACAGGAACCGCCGCCCATAGTGTCTCTTGTTGCTTCACACCCTCCGGATACTCAACACAACCGAGAGGGATGCTGGCGTTATTGGCATTTCGCCACGTCAGACTAATGCACGTACCTGAAAATTGAGGGTTCATTATCAAGGGCGTTACTCAGCCCGGTATATGTTGTAAAGTCCGAATACCTTAGGGAGTGTTCGGCGTCATGAAGTTTGGCCTTATATGCATCAGCTCCGAATCATGTCTTTGGTCAATAGTTGGGTTTGCCCGGCTCCCGTGTTTTGCTACCTTACGTTCCGCTCTATCGGCTAAGGTGGCACCGGGAGAACTACTGCGATTGTGCCCTGGTACATCTGGATGAGCACCTTAGTAGAGAAAGCCGAAAACTGACTTTCATGATAAAGCGCGAGACTGGTCAACCACTCAATGACCCAGCGGAATCTTCGCGATTCCTCTGCATTAACGAAGGGCCGTTTCCCGGTCATGTATGTACGCGCCCCGTATTTGGATGAGCGTGGAAGTACCAGGGGCTATATAGTAGCCCCACCGTCAAACTCCTATGGCTAAGTGAAAGTGTTAAAGCTATATAGTCTGATTGCCTTGTTCGCCGTGCTATCACCTCCTTAATGGACCAAGACGTTGGGTCAAGTGTGAATACGCGCTTTTTTCGAACACCCCCGCATTATATGCGTGGGGGCTGAAGCTGACGACTGCAAACTTTCAGATTATATACATACATAAACGACCGCACAGGAGGCATCATAATACTTTCAGGCAAAAGTATAAACATAGCCTTTATAATCCAAATAGCATTGTTCTTACAATTGGGATACATGTCACTCAAGCATGATACTCTTCGAGCACTGAGTCTCTATTAAACGAGCACCTTCTAGGACTTCTTCAAGATAGTGCTCGGCCGAGACCTGGCCTACGGCCGGATCCGGGGTTGCAATAGCGGTGGCCTGCATCCCTGCCTAGTATGTCTTAACACGGGCAAGAGCCACCCGCGCACCCTCTATGCACGCCGACCTCTTTACAGCGTCGATATGCGGCACAGCACCAAAGAATCGTTGCACTAATCCAAAATAACTATTGGGCCTTGGTCCTTCCGGCCAAAGATGATCCATAACAGACCTCATGGCAAGTCCGGACTATCTATGGAGTTCAGCCCACTCGGCCATTTGTTCATTTAACAGCAGCGGACGCGTTGGAGCACTGAACTGCGACCTGATACGTCTCCAACGTATCTATAATTTTTGATTGTTCCATGCTATTATATTATGTGTTTTGGATGTTTATGGGCTTTATTAAACACTTTTATATTACTTTTGGGACTAACCTATTGACCCAGAGCTCGGTGCAGTTCTGTTTTTTCCCTTGTTTGATGTTTGAAGAAAAGAAATATCAAATGGAGTCGAAGCGGAATGAAACCAAGCTGGAGAAGTTATTTTTGGAAGGAAAGCTACGGATAAACTTGGAGTGCATGTCGGGAAAGAAACGAGGGAGCCACAAGGTGAGGCGCGCCCACCCCCTAGGGCGCCCTCCACCCTCGTGGGCCCCTCGTGGCTCCCCTGACGTATTTCTTCCTCCTATATATACCCATATACCCTAAAAACTTCGAAGAACAGAAGAGATCGGGAGTTCCGCCGCCGCAAGCCTTTGTAGCCACCAAAAGTCAATCGGGACCCTGTTCCGGCACACTGCCGGAGGGGGGAACCCTCACCTGTGGCCATCTTCATCATCCTGGCGATCTCCATGACGAGGAGGGAGTAGTTCACCCTCGGGGTTGAGGGTATGTACCAGTAGCTATGTGTTTGATCTCTCTCTCTCTCTCTCGTGTGCTTAATTTGGCATGATCTTGATGTATCGCGAGCTTTGCTATTATAGTTGGATCTTATGTTACTTCTCCCCCTCTACTCTCTTGTAATGGATTGAGTTTTCCCTTTGAAGTAATCTTATCGGATTGAGTCTTTAATGATTCGAGAACACTTGATGTATGTCTTGCCGTGCGTATCTGCGGTGACAATGGGATATCACGTGATTCACTTGATGTATGTTTTGGTGATCAACTTGGGGCTTCCGCCCATGAACCTATGCATAGGGGTTGGCACACGTTTTCGTCTTGATTCTCCGGTAGAAACTTTGGGGGACTCTTTGAGGTTCTATGTGTTGGTTGAATAGATGAATCTGAGATTGTGTGATGCATATCGTATAATCATACCTACGGATACTTGAGGTGACATTGGAGTATCTACGTGACATTAGGGTTTTGGTTGATTTGTGTCTTAAGGTGTTATTCTAGTACGAACTCTAGGGCTGTTTGTGACACTTATAGGAATAGCCCAACGGATTGATTGGAAAGAGTAACTTTGAGGTGGTTTCGTACCCTACCATAATCTCTTCGTTTGTTCTCCGCTATTAGTGACTTTGGAGTGACTCTTTGTTGCATGTTGAGGGATAGTTATATGATCCAATTATGTTATTATTATTGAGAGAACTTGCACTAGTGAAAGTATGAACCATAGGCCTTGTTTCCTAGCATTGCAATACCGTTTACGCTCACTTTTATCATTAGTTACCTTGCAGTTTTTATATTTTCAGATTACAAAATCCTATATCTACCATCCATATTGCACTTGTATCACCATCTCTTCGCCGAACTAGTGCACCTATACAATTTACCATTGTATTGGATGTGTTGGGGACACAAGAGACTCTTTGTTATTTGGTTACTGAGGTTGTTTGAGAGAGACCATCTTCATCCCTCGTCTTCCACGGATTGATAAACCTTAGGTCATCCACTTGAGGGAAATTTGCTCTTGTCCTACAAACCTCTGCACTTGGAGGCCCAACAACGTCTACAAGGAGAAGGTTGCGTAGTAGACATCAAGCAGTTTCTGGCGTCGTTGCCGGGGAGGTGAGTGCTTGAAGGTATATCTTTAGATCTTGCAATTGTATCTTTTTGTTTCTTGTTTTAGCACTAGTTTCGTCTATAAAAGAAAACTACAAAAAATGGAATTAAGGGTGCCTCATATGCTTCATCTTTTTAATATCTTTCGTGAAAATGATGGGAAGGAAAATTATGCTCAAGTACTAGAAGAAGAATTACATAGAATGCTTGGCATAAAATATGTGAATGATGGGCATGATTTCAATGTTGTTAGTATGAATTCTATGAATATCCATGATGCTAATGATATGAAAAGCCACAAGCTTGGGGATGCTATGTTTGATGAAGATGATATTTTTTGTGCCCCAAGTTTTGATGAGCCAATTTATTATGATGAAAGCATGCCTCCTATTTATGATGATTATTGTGGTGACACGTATGCTATAAAGAAATAAAGATAACCATTAAACTTGTCATCTTGATTTTAATTTTCAATTGGATTATGCTTCACATGATAGTTATTTTGTTGAGTTTGCTCCCACTACTATTCATGAGAACAAATTTGCTTTTGTGGAGAGTAATAAAATTTCTATGCTTGTAGATCATGAAAAGAATGCTTTAGGTGCTGGTTATATTGTTGAATTCATTCATGATTATACTGAAAATTATTATGAGGGAGGAACATATGCTTGTAGGAGTTGCAATAATATCAAGTTTCCTCTCTATGTGCTTAAAGTTTTGAAGTTATGCTTGTTTTACCTTCCTATGCAAGTTGATTATTGTTCCCATAAGTTGTTTGCTCACAAAACCCCTATGCATAGGAAGTGGGTTAGACTTAAATGTGCTAGTCATATTCTTCATGATGCTCTCTTTATGTTTCAGTTCTTATCGTTTATGTGAGCATCATTGAAATCATCATGCCTAGCTAGGGGCGTTAAACGTTAGCGCTTGTTGGGAGGCAACCCAATTTTATTTTAGTTCTTTGCTTTTTGGTTCTGTTTAGTAATAAATAATCCATCTAGATTCTGTTTAGATGTGGTTTTATGTTTTAATTAGTGTTTGTGCCAAGTAGAACCTTTGGGAAGACTTGGGTGAAGTCTTTATGATCATGTTGTAAAAAATAGAAACTTTAGCGCTCACGAGATTAGCGAAAACTTTTTACTGGAGAGTGTTATTTAGTTGATTATGTTTGAAGATGAATACTAGACAAATTCCTCAGGTCCACCAATTTATTTTAGAATTTTTGGAGTTCCAGAAGTTTGCGTTAGTTACAGATTACTACATACTGTTTTGTTTTTGACAGATTCTGTTTTTCGTGTGTTGTTTGCTTATTTTGATGACTCTATGACTAGTAAAATAGTTTATAAACCATAGAGAAGTTGGAATACAGTAGGTTTAACACCAATATAAATAAATAATGAGTTCATTACAGTACCTTGAAGTGGTGTTTTGTTTTCTTTAAACTAGCAGACTCACGAGTTTTCTGTTAAGTTTTGTGTTGTGAAGTTTTCAAGTTTTGGGTAAAGATTTGATGGACTACGGAATAAGGAGTGGTAAGAGCCTAAGCTTGGGGATGCCCAAGGCACACCAAGGTAATATTCAAGGATAACCAAGAGCCTAAGCTTGGGGATGCCCCGGATGGCATCCCCTCTTTCGTCTTCATTCATCGGTAACTTTACTTGGAGCTATATTTTTATTCACCACATGATATGTGTTTTGCTTGGAGCGTAATTTTATTTTCTTTAGCTTTGCTTGCTGTTTGAATAAAATACCAAGATATGAAATTATTAAATGGGAGAGTCTTCACATAGTTGAATAATTATTCGACTACTCATTGATCTTCACTTATATCTTTCAGAGTAGTTTGTTGTTTGCTCTAGTGCTTCACTTATATCTTTTAGAGCACGGTGATGGATTTGTTTTATAGAAACTATTGATATCTCATGCTTCACTTAGATTATTTTGAGAGTCTTAAATAGCATGGTAATTTGCTTAAATAATCCTAATATGCTAAGCATACAAGATTTGTAAGAATTCTTATGAGTGTGTTGAATACTAAGAGAAATTTGATCCTTGATGATTGTTTTGAGATATGGAGATGGTGATATTAGAGTCATGCTAGTTGAGTAGTTGTGAATTTGAGAAATACTTGTGTTAAATTTTGTGATTCCCGTAGCATGCACGTATGGTGAACCGTTATGTGATGAAGTCGGAACATGATTTATTTATTGACTGTCTTCCTTATGAGTGGCGGTCGGGGAATGACGATGGTCTTTTCCTACCAATCTATCCCCCTAGGAGCATGCGCGTAATACTTTGCTTTGATAACTTGTAGATTTTTGTAATAAGTATATGAGTTCTTTATGACTAATGTTGAGTCCATGGATTACACACACTCTTCTTCCTTCCACCATTGCTAGCCTCTCTAGTATCGCGTAACTTTCACCGGTATCATACACCCACCATATACCTTCCTCAAAACAGCCACCATACCTACCTATCATGGCATTTCCATAGCCATTCCGAGATATATTGCCATGCAACTTTCCACCGTTTCGTTTATTATGACACGCTCCATCATTGTCATATTACTTTGCATGATCATGTAGTTGACATCGTATTTGTGGCAAAGCCACCATTCATAATTCTTTCATACATGTCACTCTTGAATCATTGCATATCCTGGTACACCACCGGAGGCGTTCATATAGAGTTATATTTTGTTCTAAGTATCAAGTTGTAATTGTTGAGTTGTAAGAAAACAAAAGTGTGATGATCTTCATTTTTAGAGCATTGTCCCAGTGAGGAAAGGATGATGGAGACTATGATTCCCCCACAAGTTGGGATGAAACTCCGGACGAAAAATAAATAAATAAATAAGAAAAAAAGAGGCCATAAAAAAATAAAAAAATAAAAGGCCCAAATAAAAAAACAAAAAAATGAGAGAAAAAGAGAGAAGGGACAATGCTACTATCCTTTTACCACACTTGTGCTTCAAAGTAGCACCATGACCTTCATGATAGAGAGTCTCCTATGATATCACTTTCATATACTAGTGGGAAATTTTCATTATAGAACTTGGCTTGTATATTCCAATGATGGGCTTCCTCAAAATGCCCTAGGTCTTCGTGAGCAAGCGAGTTGGATGCACACCCACTTAGTTTCTTTTGTTGATCTTTCATATACTTATGGCTCTAGTGCATCCGTTACATGGCAATCCCTACTCACTCACATTGATATCTATTGATGGGCATCTCCATAGCCCGTTGATACGCCTAGTTGATGTGAGACTATCTTCTCCTTTTTGTCTTCTCCACAACAACCCTTCTATTCCACATAGAGTGCTATGTCCATGGTTCACGCTCATGTATTGCGTGAAGATTGAAAAAGTTTGAGAACGTCAAAAGTATGAAACAATTGCTTGGCTTGTCATCGGGGTTGTGCATGATTTAAGTACTTTGTGTGGTGAAGATAGAGCATAGCCAGACTATATGATTTTGTAGGGATAACTTTCTTTGGCCATGTTATTTTGAGAATACATAATTGCTTTGTTAGTATGCTTGAAGTATTATTATTTTTATGTCAATATTAAACTTTTGTCTTGAATCTTTCGGATCTGAATATTCATATCACAAGTAAGAAGAATTACATTGAAATTATGCCAAGTAGCACTCCACATAAAAAATTATCTTTTTTATCATTTACCTACTCGAGGACGAGCAGGAATTAAGCTTGGGGATGCTGATACGTCTCCAACGTATCTATAATTTTTGATTGTTCCATGCTATTATATTATGTGTTTTGGATGTTTATGGGCTTTATTAAACACTTTTATATTACTTTTGGGACTAACCTATTGACCCAGAGCCCAGTGCCAGTTCCCGTTTTTTCCCTTGTTTTAGTGTTTTGAAGAAAAGGAATATCAAACGGAATGAAACCAACTGGAGAAGTTATTTTTGGAAGGAAAGCTACCGGATAAACTTGGAGTGCACGTCAGGAAAGAAACGAGGGAGCCACGAGGTAGGGGGGCGTGCCCTCCACCCTCGTGGGCCCCTCGTGGCTCCCCTGACGTATTTCTTCCTCCTATATATACCCATATACTCTAAAAACTTCGAAGAACAGAAGAGATCGGGAGTTCCGCCGCCGCAAGCCTCTGTAGCCACCAAAAGTCAATCAGGACCTGTTAAGACCACCTGGGAGGAACCCTCACTGTGGCCATTTTCATCATCCGGCGCTCTCCATGACGAGGAGGGAGTAGTTCCCTCTCTGGGCTGAGGGTATGTACCAGTAGCTATGTGTTTGATCTCTCTCTCTCTCTCTCTCTCTCTCTCTCCCGTGTTCTTGATTTGGCACGATCTTGATGTATCGCGAGCTTTGCTATTATAGTTGGATCTTATGTTGCTTCTCCTCCACTAATCTCTTGTAATGGGTTGAGTTTTCCCTTTGAAGTAATCTTATCGGATTGAGTCTTTAATGATTCGAGAACACTTGATGTATGTCTTGCCGTGTGTATCTGTGGTGACAATGGGATATCGCGTGATTCACTTGATGTATGTTTTAGTGATCAACTTGCGGGTTCCGCCCATGAACCTATGCATAGGTGTTGGCACACGTTTTCATCTTGATTCTCCGGTAGAAACTTTGGGGGACTCTTTGAGGTTCAATGTGTTGGTTGAATAGATGAATCTGAGATTGTGTGATGCATATCGTATAATCATACCCACGAATACGTGAGGTGACATTGGAGTATCTACATGACATTAGGGTTTTGGTTGATTTGTATCTTAAGGTGTTATTCTAGTACGAACTCTAGGGCTATTTGTGACACTTATAGGAATAGCCCAACGGATTGATTGGAAAGAATAACTTTGAGGTGGTTTCATACCCTACCATAATCTCTTCGTTTGTTCTCCGCTATTAGTGACTTTGGAGTGACTCTTTATTGCATGTTGAGGGATAGTTATATGATCCAATTATGTTATTATTGTTGAGAGAACTTGCACTAGTGAAAGTATGAACCCTAGGCCTTGTTTCCTAGCATTGCAATACCGTTTACGCTCACTTTTATCATTAGTTACCTTGCAGTTTTTATATTTTCAGATTACAAAAACCTATATGTACCATCCATATTGCACTTGTATCACCATCTCTTCGCCGAACTAGTGCACCTATACAATTTACCATTGTATTGGGTGTGTTGGGGACACACGAGACTCTTTGTTATTTGGTTGCGAGGTTGTTTGAGTGAGACCATCTTCATCCTACGCCTCCCACGGATTGATAAACCTTAGGTCATCCACTTGAGGGAAATTTGCTACTGTCCTACAAACCTCTGCACTTGGAGGCCCAACAACGTCTACAGGGAGAAGGTTGCATAGTAGACATCACGACCAGAACAACTTTTCCACTTCATGAGCTTTTTGATCCTTGAAAAACTCAGTCGCATCAGCAGCACTTGTTGCCAAGTCCAAATACGCGTCTGCAGCACTCCATAACTGATCCAGAGGGGCATACTTCGGATCTCCAAACTTCGACCGCAACAAAAAGGGCTTCCCAGCCGTGATATCTCCGGCTTGACGAAGCTCCTCCTTCGCCGCTCTGATTTTAGAATGGGCTTCCTTGGCTGCTACCATGGCTTTTTTCAGGTCCGCCGCTTTCGCCTGGCTTTCCTTTTCAAGAAGCTCATACCGGTCGGCAACATCCTTCAGCTCAACAGCCATCTTGGCTATTTTATCTTCGCTCTGGGGATGAGCAGCCTGTTCGGCTTTTAACTCTTCGACCGCCTTTAGGGTGGCCGCATCGCTTCTCCTGGATTGTTCCTTGGCTCGGGCAAGCTCCGCCCGAAGGGTCTCCACGACGGCAGCTCCATCTGTAGTCACAGCATATTATAGATACTAGCATCATGCTCCTCTTAATATCCGTTGACCACCCGAAAATACATACCCTGTGCCTCGTCAAGCCGCTTGTTCACAAGCGTGATGTCGGCATCTGCCGTGTCAAGCTGCCTCCTTAGTTCGGCAAACTCAGCAGTCCGGCCAGCCACCGGACCCTCAGCCGCCTGCACACGAAAGCAGCATGACCATTACCTGGGACTATGATCCTCTGTTTGCCGCCTTTGGACAGCAACCAGAGTCTCAGGGGCTACTATCTGCATAGGGCACACCTAGCGTGTCCGGTACCGTCAAAAAAATATACATATTACTTTGTGTACCTCAAAGCCTCTTAGCAGGCTCATAAAAGCTTCATGCAATCCACTTTTGGCGGATGAAATCCTCTCAACCATGATGCGCCTCTGAGATAGCCGCTTGCTCCAGAAGACCCGTCAGTGCGTCCGGTCGTGCACCGGACAGTCCCGGACTCTTTTTGTTGCTCTCCTTAGGAGCCGAATACTCCGGACTTCGGGTGGCCGAAGGTTTACCTTCTGGCCTTGGCGGATTAGGAGAAAGCCTCCGTGATGACACCTCAGGGTCGTCCGCCCCTCGAGGCGGGGAGACAAGGGGAGGCGTTTCGCTCTCCATCATCTCCGGAAGAAGATCCCCCGAAGACGAACTCTGTTGAGAACTGCTACGATCCGAACTACAAGACATACGTCTCGGTTATCGTCCTCAGAGATGAAGCAGCATATATTTACCAAAAGCACTCTTATTTACTTACATCTCAGTGGAGGGCTGACCCCCTTGCGGGCACAATGTGGCAAGGACGCCCTCCGGGGCAGGGCCTCCTGACAAATGTTTCTTCCCTCGTTTGGAAACCCTCGCTTCCAAGTCTTCAGAGGCGGTCCTTTTCCTTCCTTGGGGAGAGGGAATTTTAGATTCTTCTCCCCGATTATCCTCCTTCGCGGAGACACTAATTCCCCCGGTTTGCATGAGTAATGCGTGAGGCCCGCTTGCGGCTTCTTTATTCCTCCCTTTATCTTTCCCTGACGGCGCTTGATAAGGTGCGAGCTCAAGCATCCTGGCTAGTACAGGATCCGGTGAGCCTTCGGGAAGGGGGGCCGAACACCTGATCATCTTCGCCTTTTTTATCCAGTCCTGGTCAAAGAGCGACTTTTCAGATGATGTTGTGATAACTAAAAAGACAGCGTGTTCGGTCGCGGAATTACTTACATGGGTATCTGGACGATTGCAGTTTAGACCCGCGTCCTCGATGGTGTCCGGACACTTTATTCGTGATCCGAAGAATAATCCATACATCTATTCGAGCGTCACGCCAAAGAATTGCTGAATAGTTCGCGGTCCTTCCGGGTTGAACTCCCACATACGGAGAGGTCGACGTTTGCAAGGCAGGACTCGACGAACTAGCATGACTTGCATTACCTTGACAAGGTTGATATCTCTCTGGAGGAGATCTCGGATGCGACTCTGTAATGTCGGCACATTATTTATCGCCCCAGTCCAGCCCCTTGTTGACCCATGACGCCCGGTTGTGGCGGGGGCCCAGCGGAAGGCGGCGGCTACCCACTTAGTACACAGGGAGCTGTGTTGTAAAACCACTCCCGTTGCCATAAGCTGGACACCTCCGGGAAGGAACCCTTTGGCCATGGGGCATCGGCGCCTTTGCTTATTATGGCACCTCCGCATTCTGCGTGTCGCCCATTAATCATCTTCGGCTTCACATTAAAGGTCTTGAGCCATAAGCCGAAGTGTGGGGTGACATGGAGGAAGGCCTCACACACGGTGATAAACGACGAGATGTGAAGAATGGAATCCGGAGCTAGATCATGGAAATCGAGCCCGTAATAGAACATAAGCCCTCTAACAAAGGGATCGAGACTGAAGCCTAGCCCTCGGAGGAAGTGGGAAACAAATACGACACTCTCGTTAGGTTCGGGGGTGGGGATGACCTGCCCTTGAGCATGCAGCCTATGCGAGATTTCGCCGTTCAGGTACCTGGCTTCTCTTAGCTTCTTAATGTCCTCCTCTATGACAGAGGAGGCCATCCATCGGCCTTGGAGGTTGGATACAGACATGATTGAAGGTCCAAAGCACTTTGCCTGAGCCTTGGGTGTTGGAACTCAAGGTGGTGGAAGGGAAGGATCGAGAGCGAGGGGAAAAGGACAGACCTTGGCCCCCTTTATAAAGAGGGTGAATATCAAGCGTCCTCTGCGTGGCCGTTTGGAACGTGCCTAAAATCGAGGAGTCATACCAGCAGGCACGATTGGGTTATCCATACCCGTATTGATGAGAATCCCGTAATAAGGGGAACACGATCTCTGCTTCGACAAGACGTGCCAATAAAACCGCCTCGCAACACGTGCAGTGGCAGGCTGGGAAAGACGGTTCGTAATGACTGGACCATGGCGTGATGTCACGTTATGAAAAGTTGTCAGCATATTAGATTTGTGGAAATATTATACTGTCTACGGTGGTATGTGGAATTTGTTTTGCAGAGCCAGACACTATCCTTGTGTTCAAAATCTTCTATGGAGTATTCGGAGGAGGAGCCCGCCTTGCAATGCCGAAGACAATCTGCGTGCCGGACTCATCGTCATTGAAGTCTGGTTCGAGGCTCTTGAGGGAGTCCTGGATTAGGGGGTCCTCGGACAGCCGGACTATATCCTTCGGCCGGACTGTTGGACTATGAAGATACAAGATTGAAGACTTCGTCCCGTGTCCGGGTGGGACTCTCCTTTGCGTGGAAGGCAAGCTTGGAAATTCGGATATGTAGATCTCCTCCCTTGTAACCGACTCTGTGTAACCCTAGCCCCCTCCGGTGTCTATATAAACCGGAGGGTTTAGTCTGTAGGACAAGAACAACAATCATAATCATAGGCTAGCTTCTAGGGTTTAGCCTCTACGATCTCGTGGTAGATCAACTCTTGTAATACTCATATCATCAAGATCAATCAAGCAGGAAGTAGGGTATTACCTCCATCAAGAGGGCCCGAACCTGGGTAAACATTGTGTCCCCTGCCTCCTGTTACCATCCGCCTTAGACGCACAGTTCGGGACCCCCTACCCAAGATCCGCCGGTTTTGACACCGACACACCCCCTGCCGGGACACATGGCCGTGCCTCTCCCTGGCCGGCGCCAGCGAGTTCGCCAGCGGCGGCGCCTCCGTTGAGCCTTGAGACTCAAGACTGCCCACATCAGCATTGGCCGAGTCATCCACGCGTCTGCCATCACGCCCATCATCACTGTTTGGCGGGCCATCCTCCGACGACGGCGGTGGCGGTGGTGGCGGATGGAGCTCCAGGCCCGCACTCGGAGTCGCCCTGACAGGTGGCGCAATCCATTTGATGTCCACAGGGTACCACAATGCGTCTGGGGCGCCCGGGATGTCACCCGCAGGGAGGGCGCCTGCAGGTTCAGGGATGAAGAGGAAGCGCCAGCGAGGAACTTTGGATGGGTCCGCCGTCTTGAGCCAAACTCAAAAGCCGGACATGTCATGGCGGCGCGCCGTACGCTCCACCACTTGGACGACAAAGCCGCAGCCCCGCAGCACTACCTCCACCGTCCGCCTCGTCCACGCGTGCGCCGGCACGCCCCGCAGCTCCAGAGGAACGAGGAAAGGAAGCGCCGCTCCTGTTGCCTGCGCCTGGCGCATCCATGGTTGGAGGGAGAGCGTGAACCCAGCACCCGGCACGCGCGCTCCACCATGAGCTGCCTGATGAACAGATGCTCGCAGATGACCAGAAAATCCTCCGGTGAGAAGGGCGGATGGACATGACCTCGGGGCCAATGCCAAACTCAGCATGCAGGGCGGCAGCCGCGTCCGCCAAGTCCACCGACGGCCATGTACCTGTAATGGTGACCACGACCGCACGAGAGAGATCACTCTCCATGCGCCGCAAATCCTCCGAGTCCTCCAGAAAGCAGCAATCCATCTCCACCTCGGGCTCCACGACGTCCGGCACAGACACAACATCCACCGATCCAGCGAACGGGACCGAGAAGTCCGGCCCCGCGATGCTTGCCACCGACGAGCCTTGTGCCACCTGACTCCATGTCCAGGCAACCCGGACAACACCAGGAGGGGTGGGTCGGGAGGGGGAGGGGGAGGCGTCGTGCTTGTGCTTCGGCGCACGCCACCCAGACAGCGGCACCGCGCTTCCACCGGGGCCATCCACTGCAGGCGGCGGCAGAGCCGCGGTGCGGCGGGGGTCTGCCACATGGCGCGCCCGTCCACTGCCCGACGATGAACCACGCGGCTCCCTGCAGTCCCTGGCGATGTGACCCTCGCCACCGCAGCGCACGCAGACTGTCTTCTTCCAGCACTCCCTGGATATGTGGCCATCATCCCCATAGTTGTAGCAGCAGCCGTGGAGACATGCCGGGATGTTCGTCCGTGGTGGCCTGGTGGAGGAGAGCGTGAGCCCCGAGCGGCGCCTTTGGGCAGGCGGGGGCGGCGGCCAGGCCTGGGCAGCCACCCCGAGGCAGCAGGGGGCGGAGGTGGCGGAGCTGGCCGAGATCCACCGGATGCCCCGCCCTGCGTGATGGGCCCGAATGCAGTGCTCAGCACATCCGTGACAACGAGGAGCGAGCGTAGAAGAGGGCGCGGAGGAGGAGGAGGGCGCGAAGGTGGCGAAGGGGACGCGGAAGCGGACGAGCCAGAGAGGGAGACGCGCGAGGCCATCCCTAGATCAGGGGGAGGGGCGGCGGCGCCGGGGTGGCAGCCGACGGGAGGGGTGGGGGGTGGGCACCGGCACTGGAGTGGTGACCGGCGAGGGGAGATGTCCGCCGGGGCCGGAGTGGCCACCGGCGCTAGGGAGGGAGAGCGCTAGGGAGGGGAGAGTGCTAGGGAGGGGAGAGCGCTAGGTTCCAAACGAACAACCTGAAAACGTTCACTGTTCGCTGGAGAGCTCCATTTTCCAAAGCTTCTATTTTTTGCGAGGATGCATCCGTTGTTTTGAACACTGAGAGCATCTACAGTCGGGCGCTTCAAACTCCTCAAACATCCGAACGGATGACCCGGTCACTAACCGGTCAAAAAAATATGACCCAGACATACGCCTCAAACGGACGTCAAACATCGGGTTAACCGGCACCCCGCATATCCAGTCCAAATTTGGGGCGATCTGGGCGTGTCCGCCGTGTCTGAATGACGTTGGGGTCCCATAGGAAACACTTGAAAACCCGACGGTCTAACGGGCGTCTCATCCGGTGAGGTGTGAACGTCACATGGCACCGCCCAAGGGCCAAAGTCCGGCTATTTGATAACCCACAAGTATAGGGGATCAATTGTAGCCTCTTTCGATAAGTAAGAGTGTCGAACCCAACGAGGAGCTAAAGGTAGAACAAATATTCCGTCAAGTTCTATCGACCACCGATACAACTCTACGCACGCTTGACGTTCGCTTTACCTAGAATAAGTATGAAACTAGAAGTACTTTGTAGGTGTTGTTGGATAGGTTTGCAAGATAATAAAGAGCGCGTAAATAAAAAGTAGGGGCTGTTTAGATGAAGACACAACTAAGTTAGTTTTAGTAGAGAGCTTTTTGTTACGAGAAAGTTATTTGTCCCTAGGCAATCGATAACTAGACCGGTAATCATTATTGCAATTTTATTTGAGGGAGAGGCATAAGCTAACATACTTTCTCTACTTGGATCATATGCACTTATGATTGGAACTCTAGCAAGAATCCGCAACTACTAAAGATCATTAAGGTAAAACCCAACCATATCATTAAAGCATCAAGTCCCCTTTATCCCATACGCAAACAACCTACTTACTCGGGTCTGTGCTTCTGTAACTCACGCCACCCACCATAAGCAAATCATGAACATATTGCAAACCCTACAGCGGGAATCCCTCACGCTTGCGCGACACGGAGAGCACCATAGGACAGCACCAATAATAAAACATGCAACTCAAACCAATCACGATCATCAATTAACCCATAGGACAAAACGGATCTACTCAAACATCATAGGATAGCCATACATCATTGGGAAATAATATATAGCGTTGAGCACCATGTTTAAGTAGAGATTACATCGGGTAAGAGAGAGGTTACACCGCTGCATAGAGGGGAAGAGTTGGTGATGATGGCGGTGAAGTTGTTGGTGAAGATTGCGATGATGATGATGGCCACGCGGCGTTCGGCGCCACCGGAAGAGAAGGGAGAGGGGCCCTTCGTCTTCTTCTTCCTTGACCTCCTCCTAGATGGGAGAAGGGTTTCCCCTCTGGTCCTTGGCCTCCATGGCATGGGAGGGGCGAGAGCCCCTCCGAGATTGGATCTGTCTCTCTGTCTCTCTCTATTTCTGCGTTCTCCTCTGCTGCACTTTCACCGTTTCTTTTATATCCGAAGATCCGTAACTCTGATTGGGTTGAATCTTTCGCCCAGATTTTTTTCATAAAATTAGCTTTCTTGCGGCAAAAGAAGAGCGTCAACCGCCTTCTACGGGTGCCCACGAGGTCCAGGCGCGCTGACCCCGGGCGCGCCCCCTGCCTCGTGGCCCCCTCGGGCACCGTCTCGCGTTGATTTTACTTTCCAAAAATCATAAATATTCCAAAATAATTCTCCGTCCGTTTTTATCCCGTTTGGACTTCGTTTGATATTGAGTTTCTGCGGAACATAAACATGCAACAAACAGGAACTGGCACTGGATCAATATGTTAGTCCCAAAAATAGTATAAAAAGTTGCCAAAAGTATATGAAAGTTGTAGAATATTAGCATGGAACAATCAAAAATTATAGATACGACGGAGACGTATCACTATTTTAAGACGGACCAACCCTATCCACATCCATTTCCTTCCTCTCTGCGCCGCCAGTCCGAGTCCATCCATCTCTCTCCCTCACTCTTCTCTCGCCGCCTGGCTTCGCCATGGCCCGACAAAAGAAGACAATGTATCCTATGCTAACGCCGAAGCGTCGGTTCCAGATTTAGGAGGAGGACCGGGCGAAGCGCAACGCTCGCACCGCAGTCGTTCTGCCTCCGTACTCGCCGAAGCCGGAGGAGGAGCAAGAGGAATAGATGCCATCAACCCAAAAAGCTTATGTTTTCTGCTCCCGGGCTTAGAAACTATCTTCAAAAATGTTGACCATGATGGATAGATTCCATCGGCTAGAAAGTAGGCTTGGTCGTATTGATGGGTCGGCTAACGATACGAACAAAACGAGTACTGACTCCGCTTTATAGTAGAGATATGCATATAAACTAGGGACATGTTTGGTTGCCCGCATTAGGCCCAACTAGGCCAATTTCGGCCAAGAAAAGTGTGTTTGGTTGCATACGGGGTGGGCTGGCTCGCATCGGCACGAACCTTAAAGCAACCCAGAGCCTGGCTCGCCAGAAACCCTCGAATTAGCAGTTACCAGGGATCCAAGTTCAGTGCGGCGCAAGCTCGCACGTGCAGGAGCAATCCCGAAAATGAGTGGGGATGACGGGAGATGGAAATCTGGCGCGGCTACACAGCGTCAAATCTAGCCTCATCCCTCAATTACTCGGTCACCACTACCTCCAGGAAAACCACTTCCTCTAGACTCACCACGGGCGGCGGCGGCGACTCAGATTTGTGTGAGCCACCGATGGCGGCGGCGACTCAGATCTGCGTGAGCCACGGGCAGTACTATCCGGCAACAAGAGCTGGTGCTCCTCTTCCTATTGGCCATTGTCGGGTCGTCCTTAACTCAGCCACCCCCTTCGTCGTCCTTGACTCCGATGCCGGTAAGCAACACCCCCTCTCCCCTATGTTAGGTCGGTTGTTAGGATCGATTTCCCCATTGCTCAACGGACCCTCGATGTCGACTAGGTTATGGACCCACGAGTGAGGCTGGTAGTTCAAGCAGCAGCTCTGATAGCCGTGATTCAGGCATGACTCATGTTCTTGCACAGGAGAGTTGTTCGTTGTGGTGAGAGACCTGTCATCAGTTATGCTCCAATGCTTATGCGGGAGCAAGAGAGGATCGCCAGTCTGAACTACATCTACAACTGCAACAACACAGAGGCCCCATGGATGCTTCAAATGAAAAGAGCACCAACTGCAGCGACACAGAGGCCATGTGAATGCTTATGCAGCAGCAGAAGAGGAAGAGGAAGAGGAAGAACTACCAGCAGCAGCAGAAGAGGAAGATGGACTTGTATCTAGTTAGCATCGACGATGAACTTTCCCCTATTCAGCCATATGGCTCTTAATAATGTGTATTGCCATTTGATAGTAGTTAGGATGAAGCATAATTTGTTTTGTAGCTAGGAGTGAAACTGTTCAGATCGTGTGTGGTAAAGTCACCACTAGTGAGAAGTGATGACAACACCTTATGCAGGTTGCAACCAAACAACGAGTTATATGTGCGTCTAATGTGATGCCGCCAACCAAACGGCGGGTCAAAATTAGTTTCCTCATGCATCTAACCTATATGCGGGCAATTAAATTATGCGCAGATGATGGTTTATAGCCTGTTTTTGCTCAGCCAGGTCAATCTAAGAATTATATGTAATGCATCCAAAATCGATGAGGGCAGCCTAACACGTCCTAGGCTTTTGTTGATTGAAACCAACACACACGCTTCAAAATCAAACACTAGACTTTGTGTTTGTAAAATAAATCCAAATGTTTTACAGAGCCATTACACTCTTCAAGAGCGAATGTCTAGGCGACCTCTCGAGATAGCCACGTGGGCAGAAGAGGCTGGCTCTTGGCTAGGTAATCGCTTACCGATATAGGGAGAAGGAAACGTGTACCGTCCTATGATAATGCCTCCCCCAGGTAAAGCAACGTAAGGCCCAATCGTTTTCCCTGACCTAGCCGCCAGGAGCGGCGACCAGGCAGGCGACCAGCCTACCACCGATCTTCACCGGCGAGATCGTTGGTCCCCTCTCCCTCCGTATGCTGCTCCGGCGACGGGAGGGAGGGGGAACCCCGTTCCTTCGCTCTGTAGTTAGGTTTCGGTTTTGTATGTCGTGGTGCGTCGTTCGGGTGGTGGGTGCGGTGTCCAGACGAATAAATCTATCTCAGCTCCACTCCCACACCGGCGGTGTCCTTCATGGCGGCGTCTCGGAGTTGATGGCATCGTGTGTTTGCCGATCCTTCAGATCGGCGAAGTTAGGGTTCATGGATGGTGTCGGTGAGGCGGCGGTGGCGACTCCATCAGTGTGTCTCTCCTTCGCTCTGTCCCCGTTCTTTGTGGCGTTGTCTCCAACGTCATGGTGGAGCGAGGAGGTTTTGTCGTCCGGGAGTACGCGCAGACGGCGGCTCGCGTAGCTTGATTGACCGGAAGATGGTGCATCCTGTCTTTGGGTGTGTGGTTGGAGGTCGACAGCTGGTTTTCTCCTCCGACGTTGTAGTCGTGCGAGGATGTCAGGTCTGGAGTTCGATGGCGTGTCCGGGGACACGTTGCCCCGGTTTGATTCTTTCAACGACAATGGTTTTGCTTTTGGCAAACTATTTTGGAGGTCCGTAAAGCTGCAGATCAGCGATGGAGCCGCGTCAAGTTCGGATGAAGAGGTGATTTGTCTTCTCTCTCTTGGTGGTCGCTTCGGTGATGCCAAAGGAGAGGAACAGGCGCTGGTTTTTTTGTGTAGGATTATCCTATCCTTTCAATACTGTAATGTCGGTGATTACGTGTCATATAACCGGATCTTTATTTTATGAATGAGAAACGTATTACCTCGCAAAAAAAAAGGTAAAGCAACGTAGGGCCTCTTCTTCCTTACCCACGAAGGCAGCCATTCGTTCCCACCATCACCTCGTTTTCATCTCCACGCTTATGCGAGCGCTGGCAATGGCACAGAGCCGACGTAGGAGCAGCGCCGACAGTGGTGCAGAGCTGATGGCGGAGCAGATGGGAGGATAAGAAGCTGGTGGGAGCCCATGGAAAGCGGACCACACCCTCCGCGCGCTCACCGCCGCCGCCGATGGCTTCAGCCGTCGCGCCATCGAAGGCCTCCAGGGCACCCTCACCAGATCAGCTCTCTCCAAGATCTCCTTTTACCCGCATTTTACCACTCTCCAACCTCTCACTATTGCTCCGGAAAATTCCCTTTGGAATTGGGGATGAACAAACGCACGCGCAGACGACGGGCGCGGGATGCTGCGGGAGGCGTGCCGCATTCGGGGGCCGTTGTGGATCATCTTCGAGGTGTCCGGCGACATCCGCCTCGAGACCTACCTCCGGGTCTCTTCCCACATGACCATTGACGGGCGCGGGTAGCGGGCCAGGCTCACCGGAAAGTCGCGGGTAGATTTCTTGATCTGCTCGTTATGGTTCTCCAAATATTTGCAGAGAATAAAATTGGCTGAAGATGGTGCGTGCAGCTTGCCTCTGAACTTGTGATGTCCGGCCATTGCATCTGGGAGGAGCTCCTCTTCAGAAAGAATGCCGAGACGTACGACACTGCTGCGACTGCCGTTCTGGTTCTGGTTGGTCGTCCGCAGTCTGACCACACTTGTAGGTTGGCTCTCTACTTCAGTTGCTCGCGGCTAGCAACTGTGAACGCACTTCGTCCTGTGTTAATTATCTTTCAAAACTGTGCTACTTTGTTTATAAATGATGCTGCCCATACTATATGTCTTCGTCTAAAGTGATTCTTCATTTCCTTTGCAGGGTAGCATTGATGTTCTTTAGAGCATCTCCAGCCACGCCCCAACAGGCCCTCAGGCGCCTTTTTACGTACCGACGCCGAAAAAAAAAACCCACTCGCACCTCCAAGACGTCGAAATCCGCCGGCTCGACCCGTTTTTGGGCCTGGCGATCGCAGGCCGAATCCAGCGCACTGGAGGCATTTGGGGGGCTCCAGCGCAAGGGGAAAACACACCTGGGCCACACTGTCATGCGAAAAGTCAAGCCAATCGTCCAGGTTCGCCTCCCACCCCCGCGCGCTCGGCCACCACCCTGCTGATCCCGGCGTCGCCCACTGCCTGGCACCGCTAGATAGGCCATTCCCCGCCGGAAAAGAGAGAAGGTTTCTTTGCGGCAACCTCTCCACCATCGTCCGGGCGAGTTTTCCGGTGCTCCGGCCGCGCAGGGCGGTATACCGGCGGGTGTGTGCCCACCACACCCGCCAGGTGTTCGGCGTTTTGTCTGCTCGGCGATGGACTCGGGCGACGAGGAGGCGCTCGCGGCGCTGCTGCAGGAGGAAGCCGATGCCGACGTCCAGGACGAGGAACACCTCATGGTCCTCGCCCGGCACCGCATGAAAGCAATGAAAAGCCGCTGGCGAGGTGGCTCGGCCGTGAGGCTGAAAGCAAAGAACCGGCATCGTCTGGAAGGCTATTGCATGCTCTACTCCGACTACTTCGCTGACGCTCCATTGCACGGCGACAAAGTATTTCGGCGCCGTTATCGGATGAGCCGAAAGCTTTTCCTCAGGATTGTGAATTCCATCTGAGAGTTCGACAGCTACTTCAAGTGCAAGAAGGATTGCACCGGCAAACTTGGGTTCACCTCAGTCCAGAAGTGCACGACAGCTATGAGGATGCTTGCATACGGAGCTCCCGATGATTCACTCGACGACTATGGGCGCATGGCCGAGTCCACGACCATTGAGTGTTTCTACAAGTTCTGCAGGCCAGTGGTGGCAGTGTTTGGACCGCAATACTTGCGAACACCCAATGCGGAAGACACTGCTTGGATCCTAGCACAGAATGCAGCAAGAGGATTTCCTAGGATGCTTGGAAAGCATCGACTGCATGCATTGAAAATGGAAGAACTGCCCATTTGCTTGGCAGGGGATGTACAAAGGCGCCAAAGGCGGTTGCAGTGTGGTATTTTTGAGGCGGTGGCCACATATGACCTCTAGATTTGGCACTCCTTCTTTGGTATGCCAGGAACTCACAACGACATCAATGTGCTGCAGTGCTCCCCTGTCTTTGCCAAGCTTGTTGAAGGTCATTCTCCTCCGGTGAACTTTGAGGTCAATGGGCAGCAGTACAAGGGGTACTACCTAGCTGATGGCATCTATCCGAGATGGTCTACATTTGTGAAGACTATCTCAAATGTTGTGCCAGGAGGCAAGAAGTCCCACTTTGCGAAGATTCAGGAGGCTTGCAGGAAGGATGTCGAGCGGGCATTTGGTGTGCTCCAATCTCGATTTACTGTTGTCCGGTACCTAGCTCAGACCTCGTCGAAAGATCAAATGTGGGAGATCATGACTCGCTGTGTCATCTTGCACAACATGATCGTTGAGAGCGAGCAGGAAGAGCCAGTGTTTGCCACCGAACCATACTACAGGCAGGGTCCTCTTGCCCAAGTTGATCACCAGCTACCGGCAACCTGGACTGCCTACCTCAATATGCGGCAAGAGATCCGAGACCCACAGGTGCATCAACAACTGCATCACGATCTGGTGGAGCACCTATGGAGGCTCAAGGGCAATGCCTAGCTCGACGTGTGATGAAATATGAGTTTTTACTTGTTGAACTATATAATTTGTATTGAACTATTTGTTGAACTATTTGATTTCTATTGATTTTCTGTGATGAACTATGTGACAAAAGATTTACTATGTTGAATTCACGCCAAACAATGGTGAAATATGGCCGATTCGCGCCGATATCAGGCCATTTTTCCTGAAAGTGGGCCGAATAGCGGGCACATTTGCGCCAAAAATGGGCCGATATTGGCACCTGGGGGCGACGGCTGGGTACCCAACCGCCCCCAGAGCCAATTATACCGTCGGCTCGCCCGCCAACGGCTGGAGATGCTCTTAGAAGTACCCTGTGGCCGAGTGTGACATTTGGTTTATCAAATTCTAATGTGATTTTCACTTCAATCAATTAGGAATAGGTAACACTGGATTTTGACACTATTATCTGCAGAATTATTTTTGTAAGATACTTATGTGATTGCCAAAAAGTTTCTGAAGATGACCGTGCTTGTGATTAATTGTTTGCTCATAAACCAAATCATCTATATGCACCTGATCTGGGTTAGATGAAATTCAAAGAGTACAATTCTTGTGGTTAATCGTTTTCTCGCCGATCTATACGTTGCCTGTGATTTTCTATACCACAAAAGCACGTTGACAACTAAGCAAGCTAGGCAGGTACGCCCAGGTACGCCAAAGAGGCGCGCCCCCAACCTCTAGTTTTCATTCAAGTTCGTATGCTGATATTGACTTGACGTGCAGGATAACAAGCCACTTACACGACCATGAGCCAAAAGAAACTACAATTAAGGCGAAAAGGGACATGTTGCAGACCACACTACTGTGTTATCTTGATATTCGTTCGATGGAGACAAAGGCCGACTATACGGTGCACAGGCACAGCTCAGAATATAAATTATACGAATATATATTCATGTCACGCAACAGTGCCAGCTAGAACCTCAGAAGCAATTTTCAAAATTTATCCATGTCACGCAATTGTACCAACTGGAACCTATGGAAGCATTTTTCATCAGAATACTCGAGTCACGACATGGAATCAACTGGGACATATGGAAGCGACTGATAGTATCTAAAAATTCACAGCAAAATAGCATCTAGATTTTGAGGGGGTGACAAAATAAAACGTCCTTTGCTTTGTGTGCCATCAGATTTGCTAACATGACAAGTTCCACCGCGCATGACGGCATGAGCAACTCAGATCAAGGCTACACCCCTAGGTGCGCTGTGCAATCAACTCTCGTCCATGGGATCATTTCCACCATCTTTCTTGGCCTTTGAATCATTGCCTCCATCTGTAGAAGCTTTTGCCACGGAGTCTTCCAATGCCTCCAGGAATGAGGCAACTGTGAACTTGTCTGTCAGAAACACAACAACAAAAGAATTAGTTTTCAAAGAAGCAACTTTGGTTGATATCCTAAGCAGTACTTCCTCTGTAAACTTTTATAAGACAACTTTAGTGACCTAAAGCGTCTTATAAACGTTTACAGAGGGAGTACCGATAATGATCCCGCAACACTAACTAGATCAAGCATCTCAGACATGGGATATCTAACTCCAATTTCAAAACTTGCACAGAACCACTTTAAAGGTTCAGATACTAGCATCATGGATGGTTCATGGTTGGCATCTGCCAGTGAAATAAAACTCATATTCTTTGCAATGGTCATTTCCACAGTAAAGCTAAAACCATAGACAGCAACTCCTAGATGACAGACATCCACATGGAATAAGATAAAACTGTTCTAATGCTTTTTCAGAAATCCGAGGAATAAAGCTACTGAGATGTACCCAAAAGAGTAACTGCTACAAAGGTTTGTAATTAACTCATCATGCACTTTGCATTGCTAAATGTTAGAGCCATGTGAAGAAGTCTCCAACCAAAGCGCTACATCGATGGGCTACTTTTAACAGTCGGATCATATGGTAAAAAGAAAGATGGCCTAAAAGCATGGAGACAAAGGTTTGGTTGCCTTCCACACTCTACCATACTTTTGTGCCACGAGTGGCAAGTCATAGTTGAGCTGTTGAGGTCGCCAAATTAGTAGTCACAGTTGTGGCAAAAGTTGGCTAGATATGAGTCTTATGACAAATGGGGTAAGATGCTAAGAAAGTGTGCATGCTATAACTGTGGCTACGACTGAACACTTACTCCCTCTGTAAAGAAATATAAGAGCGTTTAGATCACTATTTTAGTGATCTAAATGCTCGTATAGTTATAAGAGCGTTTAGGTCACTATTTTAGTGATCTAAATGCTCTTATATTTCTTTGCAGAGGGAGTACCAAATTTTGTGTGCCTAACAGTTGGCAAAGTGTGCGTGCAAAGCAAACATGCCCTTAAAAAGCACAGGCCAATCACAACGGCACAACCGAAACCCTATCACCTCTCTAGTACACTTCAACCATCATATACTTGTCATCCAACAAGTGGGAGCACAGGAGAGTAGAAAAAAAAAGGAAACAATATAAAGTCTTTCTAACTAAAAGTATGTACCATAGTCATCTCATGCCCAAACTATCTTTTATATGATTTTTATGGGGACGCCATGGTAAAAACAGATATAAGAACTTCCTCACCATCAATACATTTTCCCCACTCCCCACTGTAACTTATATAGGATGAGCAAGAGAAAATGGTGGTACAAGCATTTGCAAAGCTCATAATACATGCACGTGTAACTTTGTCAAGACCATTTAAGGGCACATAAATTAAAAGTTAGGTTGTAGGCTAAAGGAACATAAAAGGTTACATTTGCTAGGGTCCACTCCAAATTGAGCAAGATCTATTTGGCCAGTCTGCAGCACCTGCAAAACAAGCAAACATCATTATCAGAGTGACTCTTGAAACACCATCAGACACATAGATGTGCAGCAGAAAGAGGAAAGAGGGGGTAACTGTAACTAACATGAGTAAAAGCATCCAGTTGCTGTCGCAAAGGAGGACTTTGCAGCAGCTCAAGAATATCACCAGCAGTCCAAGAACCCTGGAATCGAGCAGTTACCAGAATGAGTAAAGGGTTCAGTTGAACTGAAAGCAATGATAACCAATACAAACCTCTGGAAGATGTGATGCCAACTGTTCGATGGGCAAAGTTTCAATTAGTGGCAATATCAAATCGGGCTTCAAGATGTCTCCTAGTCTCAATCCTGTCACCAGCAAGCCAACATAATGAAACAGAAAGCAGGCCATAGACAAAAGCACATTGATTCAGAATGCCACTTACCAGCATCAGGATCTGCCGTAGCATCTGAAATTGCCAAGAGAATCGACGTAAGCATTTCAGAAGCAAATCGAACAAGTGAACATACAGAAAAAGGACATGATTTTTAGCTCATACCAGATGGTTGTATAGAACTCAATATTCTCTGAAGGTCAGCCAGTCGTACAGGTCCAGCGGCAGAAGTCACTTCACCAGCCATATCAGCGGTCATGCTCTGATCAACTAAATTCCCAGCTCTGAAATATACACGGAAGAAAGAAGGGAACAGCAAGGGCATAGTGTTAGCAATTTGGCAACAGCACCCAAAAGTCGGTACTTGTGCTTAGTAGACCATGCAACTGTAAAGCATACAGGTGTAGGTGGCAATATCTTGTATGTGAACAAATATACTTAGTTTAGTTTGGCCATACATCCATCTGGTGATCTGATTTCCATCTGAAAATCGAGATTAATACAACATTTGGTATTGCGGTGGATTCTGATAATCTCATTTGGTTCAAACGCTTTTAGGCTAGTTTTTCCCCTCTTAGTCAAGTTGCAGACAAATAATAGTACTGTGTTGGAGAATTTATCAAATGGAATGAAATGCAAGGAGACAGTAACTGAATAACAGAATTTATCTAAGTTCAATCTGATTTACTGAATATAGTAGTAGATTTTCAAAACTTTTTCAGAGCAAAAATAACAACCACAAAACGAGCCTAAATACGAAACCGTCTAAAAGTTGACTTGGCTGCCCATTGCATTGCAAAGGCTGAAGAAAATACATGTGCTCAGACAGCATCAGATCTAGCATTTCATTTCACATACCTGGAAGAGATGTCATCATCAGCTGTATCCTCGTGTGACATTTCTGCCTCAATAGAAATTGCATCGCCATCTGCACAACAGTACACCTTAAGACATGATCACAGTTGAGAGTTAGAAACCAAATGATCAAAGCATACCCAAGGGCCGATTTATGTAGGCATTAACTTGGCGGCATATTTGCGAGTCCCCATCAGCATTTGTCTCCTGCATAATAACGAGCACAATGGAAATCAGCTGTTAGAGAGTGGGAAGGGTAATGGTTTTCACAAGAGTTCTTTACATCTAACCGACCTGCATCCATAGGAAGAATTTCCTGCTATCATGCCTGAACTTCAAGATGTACACCCTTCCAGAAGATTCTGTTACCTAATGACATGAGCCAATGTTGATCACTGAAGTTCCATAGTTCGCAAAAGTAATCTTGGAGAGCATATCAAACTTTAATAATATATATATTTCATATATATACCTTCTCAAAGACAGCCTCATCAGGGAAGACAATTTGATCCTGGGAGAAATGGAATCAAGGATAGACAGAAGACAAACATATAATAGAATAGAATGTAAAGCGGGACAAAATAGAGACACTTCCAAGTTTAAACATGAGTCCATCAAGGACCTTGGGACTACAAACATATAAACACATAATTTCTGCAAATCAAACGACCAAATTTAGCATTTATAAATTAAATTTAGTAAGAGATGTCTAAAACTGCATGCTCACAAGAGGATACATCTTCAACTATGTTTTGTCCACGGTCAAGCCACTGAAAATGAATCAAGCCTTCTTCACCCTACAAAAGAAGTGGACATATAATTACATTTGAATAACCGATAAATATTAGAGTATGTATATTCCTTGGAAACTGTGCTGACAATATATAAATTGTACTAGAGACACATAGAAATGAGAGCATGCATACCTTTCCAATACGAACAAGCCCCTTTATGCGTGTGTCTGGGACCACCCGTGTTCCCTCAAGAGACATCTTACCAGCACGGAACTCACACATTATATCCTGAGAAATGTATCAAAGTACATCAATGAATAACAGAAACACATCTTATTGTATGAATATAAAGAGAAACATAACACATTTTTCTCGAGAAAAATGAGAGCATTCAGATTCTGACTAATGACAGATAAGTAATGCAAAACTGCCATCAACCCGTGTATATCCACAAGGGTTACGCATATAAATACTTTACAAATCTAAGTGTCACGAAAATAGTTTTTGATACATATATTGGATACATAAGTAAAGCGAAATTGTTAAGTATGCAATGTGAGAGAATGTCAATTAAGAGTTTGGTAGATTTGAGTTTGTCTCCCAAAGATGATATTGTGTGGTGCTTGTTCTCAGATAGGATAGACTAGTTATCCTACCGATTCGTGAAGAACAATACACCAATCCGTATCAGCAGTATTTGCAGAAACAACAAAACTGACGCTTAACTTTACCTGGAGTGGTTCACTGCTCTCCATCGATGGCAGTACCAAACGAACAGGTCCTAAATTAGGAGAGAGAAAGGTAAGTACAGGATAACAGCAATGTCTTGTATTCCAAATTAAATCAAGCAAGTGAGAACTGAGAAGTAATATATGCATTGCTTGGCTTTCACTTCTAAGAAGGCTTGAACCTTGCCTACCAATTGCAATGAAGATGAGGTACTGTAGACCAAACTAACTGCTTTGGTACTTCATGCATATCAGAACGAAAAGGTTTTAGGTGCACTTGCTTACAGAAAACAAACTTTTGAAGAGATTAGCAGAAAAACAGGTACGACACATGGACATGGCTATCCACATTCCATGGTATTTGCGCCTTCAATCCCTGATACTCTTAAGACAGAAACATGCTATCAATCTATGGTTGTGACCAACTACTAGGAAAAACATTGCTGCTTGTTTGTTCCTTGATAGAAGTACGTATGCTAACATTCAACAATTGTCTCTCTCTTAAGAAAGTACACAAACAGAAAAAAGGAGCCCTTGTCATTCTAAGCTGGTATGAGCATTTTTGCCAGTATAGAATGATATATCTCAAAATTGACTCCCTAGCTATATCATTATCAACCAAACGGCCAATTCTTATCCTCGAGGTGTGTTCCCTGGCTCTTCGTAAGCATGCAAGCACACGTAACAGTAACTAAGCCGGCTCCTCTCGCAATTGGTTGTTGTCATTTTCTTGCCAAATCATCATCTAAACGAATAGAAACATATCGATGTTTCATTTTGAAGATAATAATGGCAAACTTGATAAAGCATGAAACCAATTATCAAACATTTGCACAACCAGATTACCCATACGTACACAATGCTGCATATGCAGACAATAACAGATGTCCATCGATCTCCGCAATATAAAAAAAAAGGTGGTCTATTTCGTATGCAAAAAAAGAAAAAAAAATACATAGCAGGGAGCCGGGATTGGGGGCCAGAGGTGAGCTTCACTTTCTCGCTATTGGCGGATGAGGTAGCGGAGGGGCAGTGGAGCACGGCAAGGGAGGCGCTCCCGGCGGTTGAGGTGGCAGATGGGTGAGGCGGGATACGGTGTCGATGTCGGGGACGGAGCAGGCGTGGAGGTCGGAGACGGAGCAGGGGTGGAGGTTCGCGACGGTGACGAGGCGGCGTTAGACGACCGGCGGGGCGGCAGCGAAAGCGGCGACGGAACTCGCGGGGCGGCGGGGCGGCGAGAGAAGGGGGTCCCCGGCGTAGGGGTGAGAGATTGGGACGACAGGTGGGAGTCGGGGCGAGGAAGCGGAGAGGGGGTGGGGAGTCCTATGATAACCCTAGCGAAGAACATCTAAAAACACCCGTAAAAAAAGAACAACTAAAAACTTCAATCCAAAAAAGCCATCTCAAAACTGAGATTTCAAAAAGTCTTAGATATTGGGGTGGTTTCTAATTGTTGCCCCAAACTTAAACCCAAAAATGTTGTTTTGAAAGAAAAAAAATACCCCGCTTTGTCGTGTGAATATAGCACTTCATAATTAAAATATGACCGATTTTCAACATATACTTCAACTAAACTTCACTTCCGGTTTCATAATTCAAATATAATTGAACACAACTTGAAAATATTTTTTTTTGCGAGATAAACTTTCGATCTATTCATTTTCGATCATGACAGTATAATGAACAATAGAAATAATACAAATTACATCCAGATCCGTAGTACACCTAGTGACGACTACAGGCACTAAAGTGAGCTGAAAGCGCGCTGCTGTCATCGCCCCTCCTTCACCGGAGCCGGACAAACCTTGTTGTAGTAAACAGTCGAGAAGCTGTCGTGCTAAGGCCTCGTAGAACCAACTTGAAAATAGTTAAACCTCCTACTAACATATAAATAAGCTTAATGAGAGAGTGCACGAGTGTCCTTACCCCATTGTCTCTCGTCTCGGACAAACATTTGACTTTGATTCATGCCTCTTGTCAGCGTTGCCGCCGATCTGTCTCGTATCATGTGGTCTTATGGCCATGGGGCGTGGTGGATCTCAACTCTTATGGACGGAAGGGCTTCCTTTTGAGGTGTTTTTGTAGTTTGATTAGGGTTTGTGTCTTGCTCAGAAGACGAGGCGGCGGCGGCTCCTTGAAGATGGAATATGGTTCTCCTCACCTAGTCTGTGTCGAGGGGTTGTGTGCTTCCTCTATTCTTATATTTTTAAGAAGTTGATCCCAATTCTCTCAACATGTAAAGTGTCCACCTCAATATCCCATTAAACAATGCAAGTTTTCTTTCTCACTAAGCCATGCAAAATCTGCCACATAAGCGAACCATGCATTTAACTTATAAACTACAACTATTTTTTGCATTAATCTATGCATGTAACGCTACCACATCATATATTCATGTTTGTCATCCTTCACATTTTTGTTCGAAATGACATTTTTAACAGTAATTCAAAAGTTTTTATTCTATTTTTAGACACTTTCTTTTATTGATTTTCAAGCTTATATTTTTTCTACATTAGATTTAGTTATTTTTGTCAACTACTCATGCATTTTTAAGAATATTACCGCAGCAATGCGCGGGAAGAGAGTCATCATCACTACTCTATTTCAGAGTTGCATATTAAATCCAAGCTATCTTCTGTTGTAAAATATTTTTTATTTTATTTTCTTACTCTTTTTCTCCTTACTGTGTGCCCCTCTCTTTTAAATTGTTTATTACACTACTACCCCGTTGCAACGCTCGGGGTATTGTCTAGTTTAGAAAGGTGTTAGCCCCAAAATCTTAACGTTCATAGCATGCAACATTTTCCCCTCAAATGGATGGCCTTGAGATTTATCAAACCAGTAGGAGTTTTGAATCGCCGCCAATGACTAGTACTTGCACACACAACTACGGAATTTGGCTCGGCCCCCAACGAAACTAGTAAGATTATTATACCTACTAGCCTTGCTAGTTACATGGATTAATGCAACTTGTGTTTAGAAATATTGAATGCAGCAAAAGAAATAAAAGCAAGGAACTGCAGAAGCTTTTGATCGAGGTTGAAAGCAATATGGATGAATAGACTTTCACTAGTGACATCTCTCCAATAAAAGATAACATGGTGTTGTAAACAAATTACAATTGTGCATCGATTAAATTGCAGGTTTTGTGAGTATGACTATACATGGCATAATTGCATATAGGCATCACATCCAAATTTCCCTAGATCGTTAATCCAACAACAACTATAGCTAATACTCCAATGAAAGACTGCTATCCAGCATGCATCTTAAAATATTAAGTAAAACATAGTATTGCATTAAGTATAATGACATGATGTGGGTAGTATATTGTCTTCACCCTAGTTTAAAAGGACAACTGCCACTACTGCAGGATGCTGCTAACGCGACACTACAATCAAAGACCCTTTGACGAAACTGTGTGGGATGCATTAATCGCAAACTGGGATGTAAAAAATCGTCAACAAAGATGCAAAACGTTTGCGATGGCGGAAACATGAAACACAGTTCAGATTTTAGTTACGTGTGCGATGTGGGACATACGATTGATCCATACGAACTGTTTGTGATTAGACAGAACAACAGAAACGGACATCCATATCAATGTGTATGCGATATACGACATACAGTTCGCTCCGATGAACTGTTTGCTATTAGGGAATGCAACAGAAACGGACAACCAGATCAAGGTATGTGTGATATACGGCATACGGTTCACTCGGACGAACTGTTTTCGATTAGGGAAGAGAACAGAAACCGTTCAACTTAACAAGATGTGTGTGATATGCGGCATACAGTTCACATAGTTGAACTATTTGCGATGAGCCAAAAGAACACAAATGATTCGTGTAAACAAGATGTGTGTGATACGTAGCAAACAGTCCACTCGGATGAACTGTTTGTGATGAGAAATTATAACACAGACGGTTACTATAGTTAGTTCATGTTTGATTCTGTTTGTACAAAAACTTTGAAAAATGCAAATTAGTTGCTTGCGGTGGCTAGGAGTATCGCATACGATGCGCCCGCAAGTACTCGTGTGCGATGATTAGTAAGTTACACATATGTTTCTTTATGTTAACACATATGTGATAAATAACATGTGGCATCGCATACGGTATTCGGGTTGTGTGTGTGCTCCACTTAGTCTTCCCGCGCTCCACATGGGTGAATTGTAAAATGCACGCCTCTTCCCTCATCGGTTTCCCGTCGCCAGCTAATGGCTTGCTGCATATAACCCAGGCGGTAACGCACCGTCGCGACACTCTGCGCAGATCTAGTCCTCACCCATCTACCATTAGTTATTCCGAGCATGCTAGGCAACGACCAAAGCTTCAATGTCGACCCCTACCTGTGTTACATCTTCGGCGAGGAGAACGAGCCGGAGCAGGTCGAGAAGCAAGAGCTTCATCGGCCAGTGTAGGCACCATGGCTCATCGGCAGCGATATCGGCGTGACAGTCCTTGGGCGCACAATCGACATATTTGTAGATGAGGTGTGATGAGCAATTTTCCATCCACCGTGCAAAAGATCCAAAGCTGCTCGGCGGCATGATCGACGACCCAGCCAAAGAGCCACCATCACCAGTGCTTGTCGGGAGCCTGATGCCCCGCAAGGAATGGGCAGAGGACCTCTGCGATTCAGTCAAGACACAGCCAGCCTGCGGTTTCATCATTGCCCGCGATGTCCGTTTCAACCTCGGTCACGACGATGTGGTGGCCAGGCTCGAGCGCATCCTTGACGGAGTTGACGTCCCCGACGAAGTAGAACATCGCCAACATGATATCTTGAGGATGCAGATGATGGACGGAATTTGCTACCGTGCCGAGACATGGAAATGGAGCGGTTCCACGGAGATATCATGCGCCTGATTGCACGCTGTCAAGCTCTTTTGGAAGAGGCCCAGCTGTCCCAAGAGCCTCCTAGCGCCAGCAGCTCCGCAGGCGGAGGCGGGTCGAGACACTTGGAATGAACGGCCGCAAGGGTGCTATGCTGATCATGGAGTCCGAGAAGACCGTCGTTGGAAGGCCGCCAACTTAGCCTTTTAGCCTATATTTTATTATAATTGTATGCATATGTAGGACGTGAGTGTTTTGGGTGTTGCCGCATGTGATACTTTAAATTATCCTTAATATGTAAGACAACTATTAACCGTTGCCATTGTAAATTTGCCTCAACGGCGAGCCGAGCACGCGCAGGGACGCCAGAGCGGAGCGCGCCGCGGCGGGCTGCGATGGCGAGCAAAATGCGCGGACGGACGCGAGCAAAGCGCACCGCGGCCGCCTCAACGGCGAGCAACCACGTGGTCAACCTTTTGGCACCCCGTGGGAGGCGCGACGGCGCATCCATCGACCACGATGGTGATATCTTAACAGTGTGTAATAGTGGGCAGACAAGTACACGTACATTCGAGAACGCATGCCCACGTTTCGGGCTTCTGATGCGTGGCATACAGTTGATCCATAGGAACTGATTACGATGAGGCAGAACAACAAAAACGGGCTTTGTAGGCCCAGAACCATCAATAAATTTTGACCTTGTTTCTCGTCACATTGCAGATTACAATGCAATAAATAATTGCAAATCTGTTCACACTCATCAAACTAATATGTGTTCACACTTAGCACTGGGCTATAAAAACTACCCACTCAAAAATTACTTCACAGTTCCTCTCCTCATCACCCACAAAACTGGTCTTTCCTATCAAGTTGTTCCGCCATGACCGGTAGGAGGAGTTTCGGGTGGACATATAACCAGTCAACAAAGACTAAGGCCACGGAAGCACTAGAGAGGTCCCGCCGCCAAGCGGCAGCCGCATCAGAGATGTCCTGGCGCGCCGCGGAGCCCTCAAACAAGCTCTAACGGGCACGCGCGGGCTCTCACAAGCGCACTTGCCGCATGGCGATCGCGACGAGCTGCGTTGCTGAAGTCCTTGGCCAGCGACGACGACATTCTCACTGGCCTCATTAAGCAGCAGGAGCTAGTCGACGGCTTGATGAAGCTACTTGAGATCAGCGATGCCTCGGTTGAGAAGGCGACCGGCCTCGTCGAACAACTCATGGGTGACAATGCGAAGCTCCTCAAGGCGCTCGCCGAGAAGTAGGAGGAGGCCGCCGGCTGGAAGATGCTGCATGAGCAGAGCAATGCCTCGGGGATGACGCTGACAGCGGTCGTCGAGGAACTGATGGGTGACTTGAGGAAGTGTTGTGGAATTGTCACGGCAGATGTCCTCTTGCAAGGACTTAGTCGTGGAGCCATCGCAACTAGGAAGCTTAAAGGGGTTAATCGGGACAAAGGACACGAGAGATTTTATACTAGTTCGGCCCCTTGCGGTGAAGGAAAGCCTACGTCTAGTTGGGTTGGTATTGCTTGATGTTTCGATGACCAGGGAGCGAGATACGCTATGCCCGGCTCTCGATCGCTTGTTTCTTGTCCTTGTTACCAACAGTGTCGTCCCCTTATATACACGGGTTGACGCTGCGACTTACGTAGTCCCGCCGGCTTATAAACAGTATCCGACTCGGTGACTAGTTAAATCTACCTTATGATACAAGTCATGCCATTGTGGCGGTTTGTTACAACGGGCCTTAAGTCGCCTGTGGGCCTTAAGCCCTTTTATTGAACCGCCATCTTCATGCTTGATTACAGGCTTGGATCTGGCGAGTCTTCTTTGTGTAACCCGCCCCTCCCGGGCGGCTTACACAAATAGTTATATCCCAACATTAGGCCCCGATTGATTTGAACCTGTTCATGTCAATCTTAAAATACCTTAAGAAGTAAATCTTTAGTCTTCCTACAGTAAAGGTTTTCTTTAACCCGCCATGACGTCATCTTTTGGATTCGTGTTAACCCGCCGCGACGTCATCCTTACTTAAATTCATTCTTTATTTCATCGTATCCTCCAACGGATCTTTGCCTTTACTGACTGTCCGAAAACCGAGGTGTCGGGGCCGCTGGATAATAACTTTTATCTCCTCGCTTTCGCTACCGCCTCAGCTATCCTTTCCTTATAAATAGGCGCGACCTAGGTCTTCCCATTCTCCTCCTTCCAGTCATCCTCTTCCTCTCGCTGCTTCTCTGTCGCTCGAGCTCCGCCGCCGATGCCGTCGCAGATCTCTTCGTCTTCACCGACTCCAGCCGCTGCATCAACTTGGCTTGACCAGAAAAAATGCAACGACCCTCCGCTGCAATCCTGCATCTGTAAGTCTCCTCTTCCCTGCTTCGTAGATCCACACCAGGACCTTCGAGTTCTTCGCGTTCTTCGCTGTTCATCAGGATCCTTCCATAGATTTAATCACCTCTGCTCTTCTGATCTTGAAGATGGTAAAAACTGATGCGGTAGATATTCCGCACCCATTTTGAATGCAAATAGATCCCTTTATGTCACACAGAGGCCCCATTCGAGCCCTTGAGCTTCAACTGCGCCAGTTCTAGGTCTAGAAAATTTTCTTTTTAGAACAGTTGTTTGATCCGAAATGATAACATCAACTTGTGAAACTTGTTTGTTCCACCCGGAAGTGAAAAACTGCCTCTGTGAATATGCTTAACTGCTCATTGATACCTGTAGCGGCTTAATATTCATCGCATAGTCATCCATATACCATTAGGCCCCTTCTTAAGCCGCCATCTTGACTAGTTTTAAATATTTTCCTCCGGGTTAAATTTGAACTGGAACCTCTTATTTTGTCACAGGCCTTAATTTTTGTCATGGCACCTAAGGCGGCCAAGGCTCCTGTGACCTGTAATTGGGTCCCATCCACGATCCACGAGGAGTAAACTGTCTGAATTTGTGAAGTCTGGCCATCTGCCGAAAAAGGAGGTCATGTCTTATCGTGCCCCTGACCCGTCTGAAGAAAGGCCTCAACCCAAAGAAGGGGAGGTGGTAGTTTTTACGGATCACATGAGCCGGGGATTTGCCCCTCCCGGCTCAAAATTCTTCAGGGAGGTTTTGAATTTCTTTGACCTTAGACCTCAAGACATTGGACCCAATTCCGTGTCAAATATCTGCAATTTCCAAGTCTTCTGCGAGGTGTACCTGGGAGAGGAGCCAAATCTGCTTTTGTTCAGAGAGCTTTTCTATTTGAACCGGCAGAATGAACGCGCTAACGGTCCCAGCCTTTGAACTTGGCAAGATCTCAATTCAGCGGTGGAGAGACCGCTTTTCCTTATGTTGAATCGCCGAAGTTATCCGAAAGATTGGAATCGACGTGGTTCTATTGCCAGGACACTTCCCCGGCTAACGAGAGCCCTCTGCTCGGCTTCCGCGCTCTGCGCCTTGAGTCCAACCATCCGCTAGCGGACAAGCTAACTGCTATTGAGCGTCTGCCTCTCAATCCCACCATCAAAAAGATCAAAGCTCTTTTGGGAAATGGCCTAAACGGCATTGATCTGGTCCGAGTTTGGGTCACTTGGCGAGTACTTCCGTTAAGCCGCTGCCCCGGCTTAATGTGTACTTATTCAGGCGAAAAGGATGATCCACTGCGTCATAGCTCTGAGGACTTACCAGATGATGTGGTGGAAGCTATGACCCAGTCGCTGCTGAAGGAGGGCACATTAACTAGTAACACCTTCGGCTTACTTCCCTTCTACAAGAAGAACCCGGCCCCTGCAGTGAGTCATCAACCTTAATAAATATTCCTAGCCTTGTCACACCTTACTTGTACTCATAATTTCTTATCTTTTTTCACAGGCCGATGACAACTTTTGGAAGGTCCAGTATGACCATGAGGCTGCTAAACAAGCCAGGACAACCAAGAAGACCGAAAGGAAAGCCACCAAAACGGGAACTTCAAAGAAGAAGAAACCCAGCGCTTCCGATTTACTCAAATTGGACGACACTTCTTCGGATGATGAAGAGGTAATCCCCGATTCTCTTCACTCCTTTGTCATTATTTTACTGACATTTCATCCTTTCAGGAGGATACGGGGCACAGCCAAGCGGTTGGTGAAGAGGTAACTATAATTTCCTCCGACTCAGAGCCGGTGCCCAAGCAAAAAATCCGAAGGGTAACCCGAAAAGTAAGATTTTCACATCCTCTAGCTTATCAATATCCTCAATTTCTTTTGAAGCAACAACAGCTTGAAAGTCGGAGGCGGACCCGGACCAACAAGGATGCAGAACTCTCCTCCGGCTTACCTGACGTAACTAGGAAGCGTCGGACTGAGGTTATCTCCGATTTACGTTCTGTTTTCCCTTTGGCGTGTTTAATTCGCCAACCTCTCAATTCATCTGACTCCAATTATCAGGATACCTCACCTTCCTTCGGCGAGTCTATGCAATCAAACATGCCGGCTTTCAAAATCGCCTCCTGCATCAGAACTTTAGTTACTCTAGGCTTTGACCTTACTCATGCTTTAGTATTCATCCTTCTACCTTTGTTAACAGCATGCAAGTGAAGCCCAGCAAGAGGGCAAAGAAGAATAAGCCGTCCCAAGACCCGATTGTAACTGAACCGGCGCCTGATATGTCTGCTCTAGACAGCTCCACCCATCAGCCGCCTGAACCGGCTTCTGACATTCTGGTGCCAACCTCTGACCCGCCGAAGATACTCTCAACAGTTCCGATAACCGAAGCTCCTAGCCCACCAAGGCGATCGACCGGAAGTTGAAGTTTTGAAAAGTCGGTTTGTTGAACCAGGCGGCCTACTATCCTTGCCAAATGTATCGCCAAGGAAGAACTTGTCGAACGCCGAAAAGGCCAAGTAGGACATTACCGATTATACTCACTTAAGCATTGGTGATATAGTCTCGGGTTATCTCAATCAAGTGCATAATAGCCGTGACCTGGAAATTGACATGGTGAAACAAATACAGCACAAATCTGAGGTATAACTTATACTATTTTTCTGAATCTTACTTACTGTACCAGCCCCCAAGTCTACTGCTTATGAATAAATATGTTGTAGACTTAGAAATCTGCTTACTGTTGGTTTGTCCGGTTTAAAGAGAATATATTTAACCCGGTTATAGCATGATAGTTTTGAACTTGCGATACACATTAGCCCCGTGTGTCAAGTATCTTTACTTGTAAAGTGCTTGAGACTTAATATGTATAACCCGACATGGTAGATTAAAAATTCTTCAGCATACATTAGCCCCCAAGTGCCAAGTATCTTTACTTGTAAAGTGCTTGGGACTTAATATTATCTTACCATGATTCTTACCGTAACTCGGTATCAATGTAGGTCACCATAAGTCAATTTGAGTCGGAGATTGCTGACCTGAAGAGCCGTTTGACAACTCAAGAGCTTGAAACTCAAAAAGCCAACTCCAAATTTGAATTCAGCGTCTCTGAACAAGAGAAGTTGAAGAAGAATTTTGAGTCAGAGAAGAAAATCTGGGCTGATGAGAAAGCCTCACTGGTGACCCGGGCTGAGACGGCAGAGGCTTCACTCGCAGAAGCAACAACCGAGCTGTCCGACTTAAAGCGTCATATATCTCAAATGGTCTCAGCCATCTTCGGTAAGTTATTGTTCATAACCCCAAATATTGCAATCCTTCCTTTGATTATTGTCGTTACCGTTATCTCTGGCTCACCTTTTATGTTTGTGAACACACAGGCCCCAGGAGCACCAACCTCAAGCAGAACATGCTGGTCAAACTTAAGGCGGTTTACACTCTAGTGGAGCAACTGTACATCGGGTCACAACGTGCTTTGGCCGTTGTAGCCTTATCAAATACCACTCCCCACCTTCTGCAAGACGTGCTAAAGTGTCTTGCTATGCTACCTCAGCGGATCCAGGATTTAAGGCGGACATCTTCAAGAGCCGGAGCCGTAGCCGCGTTAAGCCAGGCAAAGGCATGGATTCCAGAACTAGACCCGGCCAACCTTGCTCTTGGATACCCGAGTCCAAGGAGGATGGTACCGTATTTGATGATCATGATTTCACCGCTGCGTCAAAGTCATACGTCCGTGGCTACCCTTATTGGGAACGACATCGACCTCTCCAAGTACTCTCCGGGCGACATGAGAACCGGAGAATTCCAAACACTCCATATGATCAAGTCAGCCTGATCCCTCCAATGCGTAAGCATACTTTTGCCCCTGAAGTGGACCCAGCTGGTTTAATAGACGATGAAGCTGAGTTTGAAGCCTTGAGTGGCATTGACTCGGCCTCGTCAACCTTCCAGGACAAAGCAACCAACGGAGAGGCGGAGAAGGATAACCCGGAACCATCAAGCCCACCAAAGGAGTGAACCGCCAGGCATTATGACTCTGCAAAAAATAATGCTTCATTATTCAGACTCGGGGAGTCTTGTAATAGGGTCGAAAAAAACCTCTTAACTTTGTCATGCCTTCGCGCATGTTTGTCGCGCTTAATACTTTCGAAAGCTGCCATCGTTATATACTTCCAGCTTATGTTGATCTTTCCTTGATGTCAAAAATTCTTCTTGCTTTAACCTGTATATAAAACAAAATAGAATTCCCTTGGCGACTTATCGCATCCGGGGTCAAATAAAGTATTGATAACCCGAAGTATGAACCAAAACATCATATAAAGGCCGGTTTATGATTATGATCACAATAGCATACCTGCGGTCTTATTTGGTATATACTCGCCGGCTTATGTGATCCAAATCAGAGAGTTAATTTAAATCCTGACAGTTGGCACATATAATGTTTACCTGGTGTAACGCCCCGGATTCGATGCGCCAGGTGTCTGCCAGTTATTCGTCAGCGTTGCCATGTCATGTGCTTGCGTGTCTCTCTTTGCCATGTCATCATCTGCATTTCATATCATGTCATCATGTGCATCGCATTTTGCATACGTGTTCCTCTCATGCATCCGAGCATTTTCCCTGTTGTCCGTTTTGCAATCCGGCACTCCTATGTTCCCCGGCGCCCCCTTTTACCTCTTTTCGTGTGCGGGTGTTAAACGGTCTCGGAATGGACCGAGGTTTGTCAAGCGGCCTTGGTATAGCACCGGTAGACCGCCTGTCAAGTTTCGTGCCATTTGGAGGTCGTTTGATACTCCAACGGTTAACCGGGTAACCGCAAAGCCTCTTTTGTGTTGCAGCCCAACACCCCTTCCAAAGTGGCCCAAAACCCATCCTAGCCCTCTCCATGCTCTCGGTCGTTCGATCACGATCGTGTGGGTGAAAACCGCTCCTCATTTGGACTCTCCTAGCTCCCTCTACCTATATATAGGCCACCTCCCCCGAAATTTCGGATCAAATCCACCCTAACCCTAGTCTTCTTCTTCCTCCGCACGCCGGACACGTCCGCCCGGAGCCGAACATGTCCACCACTGACGAATCCGCGCCTGCCACGTGGCACGCCGCCACCCGCCGCCGCCACGGCCCGCCCAGTTCCGCACGGAGCCCTCCGGCTCGGTCGCCGGTCGCCGCCCGCTCACCTCGCCCGCCGCCTCGGCCATCAGCCGCTTCACGGCCGCCTCACCGAAGCTCCCAGCGCGCCACTGTCTCGCCCCATCTGCTGGCGCCATCCGCCTGACCGGCGTGCGCCACCACCGCCGGAGCTCCAAGCTCGCCGCCGGTGCCGCCGCGCCTCGACCATCCCGCCGCCGCCGGATCCGGTGCGGTCGGCCGGATCCCATTGCCGCCTCGTCCCGCCATCTCCGGCAAGAACTCCGACGGATCTGGATCGGGACCAGATCCACCGGGATCCCAACCAAACGCGGCCCCCGTCCCGCTTCTCTCCGTCCCGGCACCCCGAGATCCAGTTTCTGCGAGGGTAAAATTCCACCAAGTCCCCGAATCTGTGACATTTTTATGCCCTGTTCAACATGCCATAAATCCATGCATACTGCTCCGTTTCGTGCGTGTAATATGTCAAATTGTTCGCCTCGACGAGTACATCATTTCGTTCCATTGAATCATTTTCATTTGAGTTCATATTGATGCCTGAATCATCGTTGCAAGAGTGCTATATGATGTTAATCTGCTAAAACTGTTATAACTTGATGATTTGTCATTTTTGTTGCATTTGATGTGTGCATCCTATGAGCATGAGCTCTACATGTGTTTTTATCTATGCCATGCCATCTTCACAGTGGTGCTATCCATGGATTTTTTTGGATCCTGTAGTGAGTGCATCAAGCTTGTTAAGTAGGGTACTTGCTGTTACTGTTTTGCTTGTCTGAATCTGTTAATTTCGTGATGCCATGTAAACCTGCTTCTACAAGTCATTCTATGCATAATCTGGAGATGTTAACTAAGGATGTTTTGTTATACATGTCATGCTCTATCCATCCATGCCCATGGTTGCATTTATAGCCTACTGTAACTTGTTGTAATCTTGCTCCAAAGTTGCTAAATAATGTTGCTGTCAGCCTGTTAACATTAAGTTCAATGTTGCCATGATTGTTGCTAGTGATCCATGCACCCTATGAACTTGATATTGCCATGCTTAGCTTCATAAACATGCCTTCTTACTGTGAGTTGCCTTGCCATGCCATGTATTGCTCTGTGGTGAGTGGTTCAAGCTCACCAACATGTCTACTTATTGTTGTTCCTGCCATGTATGAATCTGTCATATAACTTGCTATGTTTACATGGGTGCCATCATATTTTGTGATCCTTTTTGGCTTACGGTCACTAAAGGACTTTTGTTCTATGAAATTATTGGATTCATGACATGCCTTTGTTTGCATTGATAAGTTCCTGTAACATGTTGTTTGATAGCACTAAACATTGCAACCTGATGTTATTTCCTGATAAGTCTGAAACTGTTATTATTTGCAATCTTTCCATGTGTTTTTGAGCATGTTATAGTGATTTCTGGAGATAGCTCAGTGTTCATGTTTTGTAATGCTTTACATGTACATCATGCCCATGCCTTTTGTTCTCATGTTGAGATGCTGTAGCATAGTGTTTTGGTGCTTGCAATATGCCTAGTTGCTGTTTTGGACAGATTGTTGTCATGACTTGTATGGAGTGCGTGTTGAACCGTTGCTCCGTTTTGAGTGTGCTCTATATGAAACTTGCTCGTTTTTGCATGTAGTTTCATATTATCATGTTGCAACCTTGTTTTGAGATGTTTGCTTGATGTTTGTATGCATTTTGCATCAATGCCATGTTTATCTTGTTTTGCTCATATCTTCTAGGCCGTAGCTCCGAATCAAATGAATCTTATATGTAACTTGACTAGAATTTCATGTAGATCATCGTGGTGCATCTTAAATTGCTGTTTAACAACTAGAACATAAGGTTTATTCAGATCTGGACCAATTTCGAAATTTGCATATGAGGACTTACCGGAATTGTCATATGTTGTTCCCGGCCTCATTTAAACTTGCCTTGATGTGTTGCTCTTGTTTGCATCATCTCTTGCCATGAGTAGCTTCATGTAACTTTGTCATGCATCATGCTTGGTTGTGCATCACGTCTTGTATATGTGTGGTGTGTTTACTATGTTGTGTGCTTCTTCTTGTTAGTTCCTGTTTGCTATGCGATCGTGAGGATTCGTTAAATCTCACGCTTGGTTCGGCTTCATCCGGTCGTCTTCTTCATGGACTCATTCTTCTTCCTTGCGGGATTTCAGGCAAGATGACCGTCACCTTGGATCTCATTACTATCATTGCTATGCTAGTTGCTTTGTTCTATCGCTATGCTGCCTTACCTACCACTTGCGGCTCAAGCCTCCCAAATTGCCATGAACCTTTAACCTTTGTCACCCTTCCTAGCAAACCGTTGTTTGGCTATGTTACCACTTTGCTCAGCCCCTCTTATAGCGTTGCTAGTTGCGGTGAAGTTGAAGATTGCTCCATGGTGGACAGGATTATGTTGGGATATCACAATATCTCTTATATTATTAATGCATCTATATACTTGGTAAAGGGTGGAAGGCTCGGCCTTATGCCTGGTGTTTTGTTCCACTCTTGCCGCCCTAGTTTCCGCCATATCGGTATTATGTTCCCGGATTTTGCGTCCCTAACGCGGTTGGGTGATTTATGGGACCCCTTGACAGCTCGCTTTGAATAAGACTTCTCCAAAGAAGGCCCAACATTGGTTTTACCATTTGCCTCACCTATGCCCTTTTTCCCTTGGGTTTAGGAGCCCAAGGGTCATCTTTATTTTAGCCCCCGGCCGGTGCTCCTTCGAAAGTGTTGGTCCGAACCGAGCAACTGCTTGGGGCCACCACGGGAAACTCGAGGCTTGGTTTTACTCGTAGCTTGACTTATCCGGTGTGCCACGAGAACGAGGTACGTGCGACTCCTATCGGGATTTGTCGGCACATCCGGCGGCTTTGCTGGTCTTGTTTTATTCTTGTCGAAATGTCTTGTAGCCGGGATTCCGAGACTGATCGGGTCTTCCCGGGAGAAGGAATATCCTTCGTTGATCGCGAGAGCTTATCATGGGCTAAGTTGGGACACCCTGCAGGTATAAACTTTGAAAGCCGTGCCCGCGGTTATGTGGCAGATGGGAATTTGTTAATATCCGGTTGTAGTAAACTTGAAGCAAACTCTTCTAAAATACACCAACCGTATGCGTAATCCGTGAGTGTCTCTTTTCGAGGTTGATCGAGAGGAGAACACGGTTTCGGGTTATGACCGACGTAAGTAGGAGTTCGTGATCACTTCTTGATCACTACTAGTTGACGCATCGTTCCTTTGTTTCTCTTCTCGCTCTCATTTGCGTATGTTAGCCACCATATCATGCTTAGCCGTTGCTGCAACCTCACCACTTTACCCCTTCCTTTCCCATTAAGCTTTGCTAGTCTTGATACCCATGGTAATGGGATTGCCGAGTCCTCGTGGCTCACAGATTACTACACCAACAGTTGCAGGTATAGGATTATGCAATGATCATGACACGAGAGTGATGTTTGCTTGTGTTGGAGTTCTTCTGCTTCTTCTTCGATCAAGGGATAGGTTCCAGGTCGGCAGCCTGGGCTAGCAGGGTGGATGTCGTTTGAGTTTCTGTTTATGTTTCATCCGTAGTCGGATGTTGTTCTCATGTATGTTGTTGATGTATTCTTGTGGCATTTGTGCCTTATGTATGTATCCCCATCTATTATGTAATGTTGATGTAATGATATCCACCTTGCAAAAGCGTTTCAATATGCGGTTCTATCCTTGGTGGGACCTTCGAGTCTCTTTAGGATAGTATCGCATATTGGGTGTGACACCTGACCCTTAACAACTTTTATACTTACAGAGTATAATGAATAGTAAACTTAATTTCAAAGGCCTCTGATTCGAATACGATCAGTGAACCGTTTCAAAGGGGTTAAGCTAAGATTCGAATATGATCATATAGCCGCCAGTGGCTTTGGCGATGCCGATCAAGTGGGTATCGACAGCTATGTTCTCTTTGGTTCGAATACGACCTATGTTTGAACAGGAAGCCCCCAAGTGACCATGAGAGTTGTTTAATGACGCTGATTCGAATACGATCCACGTCAGACCCAAAGGGGTTAAGCTATGATTCAAATATGATCAAGAAGCCCCCAAGTGGGTTTGGCAGTATGCCGATCAATTGGGTATCGACAACTATGTTCCCTTTGGTTCGAATACGACCTATGTTTGAACAGGAAGCCCCCAAGTGACCATGGCTAGATTCAGATGTGATCATAAGCCGGACCGAAGGGAAAGCTGGATTCAGATATGATCCGCTCCCTGTTGGTTGTTTCCACCACCTGGTAAAAAAGATATATAAACCTTTGAAGGTGGCAAGAAAAAGAGGTCATGCTTTATTGCTTTATATAATATATACATTGCTAAAAAAGAATATATATATATATATATATATATATATATATATATATATCCTGAGAGCCGATGGCTCAAGTATATTAAGGCCGAAGATGAGCTATGTTCCACGGCCGGCGGGTCTCTTCCTCCGACTTACGTGAGTCTTTGTGCTCCCGAACATCGATAAGGTAGTATGACCTGTTGTTCAGATTTTTGTCGACCACAAAGGGTCCTTCCCAAGGAGGGATAGCTTGTGCATAGCAGATCGATCCTGGATGAGCCGGAGTACTAAGTCGCCTTCTGAAAGGTTACGCTTCTAACCCGAGGCTGTGATAGCGGCGCAGGTCTTGCTGGTAAATCGACGAGCGGGCTATTGCCAGGTCTCGCTCCTCATCCAACAAGTCAAGTGCATCCTGACGAGCCTTTTCATTATCAGCCTCAACCTAAGCCGCCACTCGGGGTGAGTCGTGTCGGATGTCACTTGGCAGAACTGCCTCGCCTCCGTGACACCATGAAGAAAGGTGTATAACACAGAGATCTGTTAGGTGTTGTGTTGATACTCCATAGCACAGAGGGTAACTCCTCCACCCAACAACCCGGAGTTCACTGTAAGGGGACCAAGAGCCGGGGTTTGATACCCTTCAAGATCTCTTGATTAGCTCTCTCTGCTTGACCATTAGATTGAGGATGAGCAACAGCAGAAACATCAAGCCGGATATGTTCTCGTTGGCAGAACTCTTCCATGGCACCCTTGGAGAGATTAGTACCATTATCAGTTATGATGCTGTGTGGAAAGCCAAAACGAAAAATCACCTTTTTCATGAACTGAACCGTCGTGGCTGCATCACACTTACTAACCGGCTCTGCCTCAACCCACTTGGTGAATTTATCCACTGCCACCAAAAGGTGTGTTTTCTTATCCTTAGACCTTTTGAAAGGTCCAACCATGTCAAGCCCCCAGACTGCAAACGGCCAAGTAATTGGAGTCATCCTCAATTATTGAGCCGGCACATGAGCTCGTCGTGAGAATTTTTGACATCCGTCGCATCTGCTGACCAGATCCTCCGCATCAGCATGAGCCGTCAGCCAATAAAAATCATGACGGAAAGCCTTGGCCACCAGAGATTTTGAGCCGGCATGATGACCACAATCTCCTTCATGGATCTCACGAAGTATCTCCTGACCCTCCGCAGGCGACACACAACGTTGAAACGCCCCAGTAACGCTGCGGTGATGCAATTCGCCATGAACAATTGTCATAGATTTGGACCGCCTGATGATTTGTCTTGCCAAGGTCTCATCCTCAGGCAACTCTCCCCGGGTCATATAGGCCAAATATGGGACTGTCCAATCCGGTATAGCGTGGAGAGCTGCCACCAGATGTGCCTCCGGGTCTGGCACTGCTAGTTCTTCCTCTGTAGGCACTTTGACAGAAGGGTTATGCAAAACATCAAGAGAGGTGTTAGGCGGCACCGGCTTACGCTGAGATCCCAGCCGGCTTAAAGCATCAGCCGCCTCATTCTTCCTCCGATCAATGTGCTCCACTTGATAACCTTTGAAGTGTACAGCCACCGCATCAACTTCACGACGATAAGCCGCCATCAGGGGATCCTTGGAGTCCCACGTGCCTGACACCTGTTGAGCGACGAGGTCTGAGTCGCCCAAGCACCTTACCCCGCTCAAATTCATCTCTTTGGCCATCCGGAGACCATGGAGTAAAGCCTCGTACTCAGCTGCATTGTTAGTACAGGGAAACATAAGCCAAAGCACATAACAAAATTTGTCACCTCGGGGGGAAGCTAAAACGACTCCACTTCGAGCCTTCCAACTGCCTGGACCCATCAAAGTGAATAGTCCAATATGTGTTATCTGGCTTCTCCTCGTGTGCTCAGAATCTGTCCAATCATTGATAAAGTCCACCAAGGCTTGAGACTTAATAGTTGTATGTGGCATGTACTTCAAACCATGAGGCCCAAGCTCAATGGCCCACTTGGCGACTCACCCTGTGGCTTCCCTGTTCTGGATGATGTCTCCCAAGGGGGCAGAACTTACCACAGTTATAGGATGACCTTGGAAGTACTGCTTCAGCTTCCGGCTTGCCATAAACACTCCATAAACAAGTTTCTGCCAATGTGGATACCTTTGCTTGGACTCAATGAGCACCTCACTGATGTAGTAAACCGGTCGTTGAACCGGATGCTCCTTGCCAGCCTCCTTGCGCTCCACCACGATGGCCACACTGACGGCTCGGGCGTTAGCAGCCACATATAACAGCAACGGCTCTCTATCAATAGGAGCCGCAAGGACCGGCGACTCAGACAACTATCTCTTTAAATCCTCAAAGGCAGCGTCAGCAGCGTCACTCCAGACGAAAGCATCTGTTTTCTTCATCATCTGATATAGCGGCAGGGCCTTCTCGCCTAACCGGCTTATGAACCGGCTTAGAGCGGCAACACGACCCGCCAGTCGTTGAACATCGTTGATGCACGCCGGTTTGGCCAAGGAGGTGATCGCCTTGATCTTCTCCGGTTAGCCTCAATGCCTCTCGCTTGAGACCAGAAACCCGTAAGCTTGCTCGCAGTACACCAAACACACACTTGTCCGGGTTAAGCATCATATTATAAACCTGGAGATTATCAAAGGTCTCCTTTAAATCAGATATCAAGGTTTCCTTCTCCCTGGACTTCACCATGATGTCATCCACATAAGCGTGAACATTGCGCCCAATTTGATTGTGGAGACAATTTTGTACACATCTCTGATAAGTCGCCTGGGCACTCTTGAGCACAAATGGCATAGATACATAGCAGAAGGCTCCAAACGGAGTGATGAAAGCCGTCTTCTCCTGGTCCTTAATCGCCATTTTGATCTCGATGATAGCGAGTAAGCATCCAAAAGCTCAAACGCCGCAACCCGCCGTAGCATCGATGATTTGATCAATACGGGAGGGCAAAGGGATCAGCCGGACAAGCCTTATTTAAGTTCGTAATCCACACACATCCGCCAAGTGCCATTCTTCTTGAGTACCAGCACCGGATTAGCCAACCACTCCGGGTGAAAGACTTCCAAAATGAACCCAGCCGCTAAGAGCCGAGCGACCTCTTCCCCAATAGCTTTCCGTCTTTCCTCATTGAACTGTCGAAGAAATTGCCTGACCGGCTTATACTTTGGATCAATATTAAGAGTGTGCTCAGCGAGTTCCCTCGGAACACCCGACATGTCAGAAGGTTTCCATGCAAAGATGTCCCGGTTCTCACGGATGAACTCGATGAGCGCGCTTTCCTATTTAGGATCCAAGTTGGCACTGATGCTGAACTGCTTGGAAGAGTCGCCTGGAGTGAAGTCAACAAGCTTTGTTTCAGCGGCCGATTTAAACTTCAATGTCGGGTCATGCTCTGTAGTCGGCTTCTTTAAAGAGGTCATATCTGCCGGGTCAACATTATTCTGATAAAACTTCAGCTCCTCCGCTGCATAAACAGACTCAGCATAAGCCGCATCGCCTTCCTCACATTCCAAGGCTACCTTTCGACTCCCATGCACAGTGATGGTGCCCTTGTGACCCGACATCTTGAGCTGCAGATAAACATAACACGGTCGGGCCATGAACTTGGCATAAGCCGGCCGTCCAAACAGAGCATGATACGGGCTCCTGATTTTGACTACCTCAAACGTCAATTTCTCAGCTCTGGAATCATATTAATCTCCAAAGGCCACTTCCAGCTCAATCTTGCCAACTGGGTACGCCGACTTACCAGGCACCACTCCATGAAAGATAGTGTTGGACGTCCTCAAGTCTTTATCAGTCAACCCCATGCGGCGAAAGGTCTCATAATAGAGAATATTGATGCTGCTTCCTCCGTCCATGAGTACCTAGTGAATTTATATCCACCAACCTGAGGTGCTACCACCAAGGCCAACTGACCCGGATTATCAATGCGGAGGGGGTGATCTTCCCTGCTCCATATAACGGGCTGCTCTGACCACCTCAAATAACGGGGAACCGCCGGCTCAACAGAATTCACGGCCCTCTTATGAACCTTCTGGTCACATTTGCACAAATTAGTGGTAAACACATGGTACTGCCCACCATTCAGCTGCTTTGGGTGGCTTTGATAACCTGATCACGATGTCGTTGTCCCCTTGACCAGGTTGTTGATTGTAGCCGCTTTGACTTCCCCGAAGCCGGAACTTGAACCGCCGCCCGGGCCATGAAAGCCGCCGGCCCCTGAACCGCCGCCCAATCCATGATTGCCATCAAACATGTTGGAATTCTTGAAAGCCTTCATGATCGCGCAATCTTTCCATAAGTGGGTGGCGGGTCGTTCCCGAGTACCGTGTCTCGGGAAAGGCTCATTGAGAAGCTGCTCAAGAGATGGTCCTGACCTGCCAGATCGAGGGAGCGGTTTTCCATTACGTCTCGATTGTTACCACATGCATTGGCATTGGCCACAAACTCCGGTTACCTTCCGCCTACGCTTGTTGCCTCCTTGATTTGCCGGGTTATGCTGCCGACCCTTTCCATTGCCGTTCTTCTTTCCCTTCTCTCGTCTGCTCCTCATCGATGCGGGATCCTTGGTACTATCGTAATCGGCATACTTGACTAAAGCCGCCATCAAGATACCCATATCGTTGCAATCTCGCTTAAAGCGCCCAGTTCTGCCTTAGCGGCTCAAACGGCAATTCTTCTCCAACATGAGGATCAGAGCCAAGATCCATCTTATCGGACGGATGTATTATTTCCTTGACCCGGCACACCCAATGAGTTGTGGATTCACCCTCCTCCTGCTTACAATTGGTCAAGTCCACAATTGACATAGATCGCTTGCAAGTGTCCTTGAAGTTCTGGATAAACCGGGCCTTTAGCTCTACCCATGAGCTAATGGAATTGGGTGGCAAACCCTTTAACCAAGACCGGGCTGTCCCGTCTAACATCATGGTGAAGTACTTAGCCATTGTTGCGTCGCTGACCTCCAATAGCTCCATGGCCATATCATAACATTCGATCCATGCTCTGGGCTGTAAGTCGGCCGTGTAATTCGGCACCTTTCGAGGTCCCTTGAAGTCCTTGGGTAAACGTACATCCCGCAGAGCCAACACCAAACAAGGAACACCGCCGGTTCTGGTAGCCACTCCCACTCCAACAGAAGTCGTCGGATACTCTGGGAGATCTTGATATGCCGCCTGCTGAGCCGCTAGCTGAGCCGCCTGCTCGTCCTCCTGACGTATTCGGTCTTGCACCGGGTTATAGCCACCCGGCTGGTTACGACGCTGGGCATTGCTTGACAAAGCTTCTGACTCCATGTGCCTGCTGTAACTCGGACTCCGGTTTTGATGAGGCGGTGCTAGCCAAGGCGGAGGAGTTGAATGAATCATGTCCCGGCTGTATGAATAGGTCTCTTGTTGTGCCAGGGCCGTCTGAATAAGATCTCTGACCCTCCGGGTCTCCACCGCAGTCGGATCATCACCGTCCACTAGGAGATCCGCCAAACGCGCCGATGCTGCTATCAAGTTCTCCATGGGGTTGGAGAAGTGACCCGATGGTATTGGTACGTAACGGGGCGGGGCCATACTCCCATGCGGAGGTGCCATCTCTTGAAGCTGAGCCGGCCCCCCCGCGCCGGCTGGTGTGAACTGATTTGCTCGGGCGGGTTGCTAGGGCGGCACCGTGTAGTGAAAAGGTTCCGAGGGTCATAAACCGGAGGCAGCCGGACTGGGTTTTCGATGTCTCCTCCTCATCACCTCATTGGATGCGTTCAGCTCATATTGTCGGAAAGCCTCGACCGAGTTGTTGCGCCCGCGTGTCCAAAGCCGCCCGCTCTATAGCTAACCTAGCGTCCTCAGCTGCCAAGGCCTCCTTGGCCCGGGTTATCTCCTCATGCACCTTCGCCACCTCCGCGTTATGCTCATCTTGATTTGCAGGAATAACCATGGCGGTTAACAGGGCCGTCAGCTTATCCATAAGATCCATCAGCACCTGAGCCGGCGGGCGACAGGCCTCTCGCCCACCGCTCTCGACCCGGACGTTATTGTTGTTGCAGCCGTTGAGTTTTGACCGGATTGAGTACCAGCCATGAAGACTCCTGCCCAGCTTGGCGGCTCATAGAAGTCCGGAGTGCTAGAGCCATCAGAACAGCCCCCAAGCATGCCCTCTTGGACTTGATATAAAGAATCGCTGAACCGCGGACGAATCAAGATCCGAGGGGACAAATGCCTCACCACCATCTTTAGATCCTTCAGGAAGTTCTTCTCCGTGGACGCAGCCCACGAAGGCACGCTTCACGACAGGTTGAGCTTGGGCGGTTCTCGCACGCTGAGCCGTCTCGACGAGGTCGGTGCAGTTGTCCGGCTCAGGGCCCGGCTCACCAATCCGGCCGATGAAGACGTAGATTCTGCCAAAGGGGACCCGGTACCCGTACTCAATTGAGTCGGTGTCGGGGCCCCAGCCTTCGTTGTCGATGTAGATCTTGCCGCGACGACTCTTGGTCATCCGGCCCATCACGTATCCCTTGAGCCCTTCAAGCTGCCCTTCAAGAACTCAAATCCACGTCGTTGGCCCCACGGTGGGCGCCAACCGTCGTGGAATTGTCACGGCAGATGTCCTCTTGCAAGGACTTAGTCGTGGAGCCATCGCAACTAGGAAGCTTAAGGGGTTAATCAGGACAAAGGACACGAGAGGTTTTATACTAGTTCGGCCCCTTGCGGTGAAGGAAAGCCTACGTCTAGTTGGGTTGGTATTGCTTGATGTTTCGATGACCAGGGAGCGAGATACGCTATGCCCGGCTCTCGATCAGTTGTTTCTTGCCCCTAAGCCGCCAGCAGGTCGTCCCCTTATATACACGGGTTGACGCCCTGCGGCTTACAGAGTCCCGGACGGCTTATAAACAGTGTCCGGCTCGGTGACTAGTTAAATCTACCTTATGATACAAGTCATGCCATTGTGGCGGTTTTTTACAACGAGCCTTAAGTCGCCTGTGGGCCTTAAGCCCTTTTATTGAACCGCCATCTTCATGCTTGATTACAGGCTTGGATCTGGCGAGTCTTCTTTGTGTAACCCGGCCCCTCCTAGGCGGCTTACACAAATAGTTATATCCCCAACGGGAGGCTCTGGATCGAGCGCGAGCAGGAGGTGGAGGAATCCGTGGCTGCTTTCAAGCAAAGTCGTGAGGAATTGAAGAAAGAGCTGGAGGATGTCGTCGCCCGGCGATCCATCGAGGAGTAGAGACAGTAGCGACCCAAATCGTTGTCTGCGATTTCCTTCTTCTCTTGCCCCCATGTCTTTCGGGCTTTGCCGCATGTGACATTTTAAATTATCTTAAATATGTAAGACAACTATTATCCACGCCATTGTAAATTTGTCATCGTATTATCCGTTGCCATTTTATTTGTCGTCGTATTATCCGTTGCCCTATGTGGCATTTTAAATTAGGCCGGAATACGAGTTAAAAACACGAGCAAAGCAAACGTTAACGTTGAGCGGGGCCATGGGATCACAAGCAAACACCCTCCGTCCAAGTGCTTTAATTAACCACGTGTTAAACAGTGGCTCGGCCGCCATTAATGAAGAAGTTGTAAGCGAGGTGGCCTTGCTGCTCGCATGTGTCCCGTTGAGCCTGCGAGGTGGATAGAATGCACGCGTCCCGTCGAGCCTGCGCAGTGGACTGCTTGCACGTGTCTCGTCGAGCCTGCACGGCGGACTTTGATACGTATCCAACGTATCTATTATTTTTTATTTTTTCATGCTATTATATTATCTGTTTTTGATGTTTTATATGCATTAATATGCTATTTTATATTATTTTGGGGACTAACATATTAACCTAAAGCCCAGTGCCAGTTTCTGGTTTTTCCTTGTTTTTGAGTTTTGCAGAAAAGGAATACTAAACAGAGTCCAAACGAGCTGAAAATTTACGGTGACTTTTTATGGACCAAAGGAAGCCCCCGAAGCAAAAGAGTAGGGCCAGAAGAGTCTCGAGTCAACGACAAGGGTGGAGGGTGCGCCCCCTGCCTTGTCGCTGACTCGTGTGACCCCCTGACATGAAACCGATGCCAAAAATTCCTATAAATTCAGAAACCCCCAGAAAGAAACCTAGATCGGGAGTTCCGCCGGTTAAAGCCTCTGTAGCCACGAAAAACCAATCGGGAGCCTGTTCCGATAGCCTGCCGGAGGGGGAAACCATCACCGGTGGCCATCTTCATCATCCCAGAGCTCTCCATGACGAGGAGGGAGTAGTTCACCCTCGGGGTTGAGGGTATGTACCAATAGCTATGTGTTTGATCTCTCTCTCTCTCTCTCTGATGTTCTTGATTTGGCACGATATTGATGTACGGCGAGCTTTGTTATTATAGTTGAATCTTATGGTGTTCTCCCCCCTCTACCTTCTTGTGATGAATTGAGTCTTCCTCTTTGAGGTTCGTTATGTTGGGTTACATATTGGATTTGAGAACACTTGATATATGTCTTGCAATGGGATATCTGTGGTGACAATGGGATGTTTTTATTAATTCACCTGATGTATGTTTTGGCACTCAACTCGCAGATTCCCGAAGTGACATTGGGGTAATCTATGCATAGGGGTTGATGCACGTTTTCGTCCTACGTTCTCCGATAGAAACTTTGGAGTGATTCTTTGTTGCATGTTGAGGGATTGTTATGTGATCTAATTATGTTATAATTGTTGAGAGAACTTGCACTAGTAAAATTATGAACCCTAGGCCTTGTTTCTAAGCATTGCAATACCATTTTCACTCACTTTTGTTACTTGCTACCTTGGTGTTTTTATATTTTAAGATTACAAAAACCTATATCTACTATTCATATTACGCTTGTATCACCATCTCTTCGCCGAACTATTGCACCTATACAATTTACCATTGTATTGGGTGTGTTGGGGACACAAGAGACTCATTGCTATTTGGTTGTAGGGTTGTTTGAGAGAGATTATCTTCATCCTATGCCTCCCACAGATTGATAAACCTTACGTCATCCATTTGAGGGAAATTTGCTACTGCCCTACAAAACTCTGCGCTTGGAGGCCCAACACGAGTCTACAAGAAGAAGGTTGCGTAGTAGACATCAAGCTCTTTTCTGGCACCGTTGCCGGGGAGGTTAGTGCTTGAAGGTATATCTTTAGATCTTGCAATTGAATCTTTCAGTTTCTTGTTTTTTCACTTGTTTAGTCTATAAAAGAAAACTACAAAAAAATGGATTTGAGGTTGCCTCATATGCTTCATCTTTTTAATACCTTTCGTGAAAATGATGGAAAGGAAAATTGTGCTCAATTGTTAGAAGAAGAAGCTAATAAAATGTTTGGCACTAAATATTTGAATGACGAGCATGATTGCAAGGTTGTTAGTATGAATTTCTTGAATATCCATGATGCTAATGATATGCAAAGCCACAAGCTTGGGGATGCTATGTTTGATGAAGATGATATTTTTTCTCTCCCAAGTTATGTTGAGAAAATTTATTATGATGATAGCATGCCTCCTATTTATGATGATTATATTGATGAAAGTGGGTTTGGAAGAGTGTCAACTCTAGGTACTAATGATCCCACTATTTTAGAGGGTGTTGAATCTTTTCATAATATTGATAAAAGTGGATTTCGAGAGGTCATGACTTTGTTTAGTGATGAATATTTCGGAAGAGGTTCCAATTGATTATGAGAACAAAGTTTCTATGTATGATGATTATTATGATGACATGTATGCTATAAATAATAATGATAACCATGAAAATTGTCATCGTTATTTTAATTTTCAATTGGATTATGCCTCACATGATAGTTATTTTTTGTTGAGTTTGCTCCCACTATTCCAAATGAGAAGAATTTTGCTTATGTGGAGAGTAGTAAAATTTATATGCTTGTGCATCATGAGGATAATGCTTTATGTGATGGTTATATTGTTGAATTCATTCATGATTCTACTGAAAATTATTATGAGGGAGGAATATATGCTTGTAGGAGTTGCAACAATATCAAGTTTCCTCTCTATGTGTTGAAAATCTTGAAGTTATGCTTGTTTTGCCTTCCTATGCTAGTTGATTCTTGTTCCCATAAGTTGTTTGCTCACAAAATCCATATTCATAGGAAGTGGGTTAGACTTAAATGTGCTTGCCACATATGTTTCATGATGCTCTCTTTGCGTTTCAATTCTTTACTTTTATGCGAGCATCATTGAAATCATGATGCCTAGCTAGAAAGGCATTAAAGAAAAGTGCTTGTTGGGAGACAACCCAATATTTACCCTACTTTTTTTGCATGTTCACATGATTAAGCTACCGTAGTAATCATGTTTTATAGCTTTTTTTCAATAAAGTGCCAAGTAAAGCCTTTGGGATAGTGTGGATGATAGTTGACGTGATTCTGTGCAAAAACATAAGCTTTTGCTCTCAGTCCAGGAATTTTGAAAATTAACTAGAAAGTGATAAAATACTGATTCTTTTTGCACAAGATTGATGTACAAATTGTCTACGTTGTCCTAATTTTTCAGAATTTTTGGAGTTAAAGAAGTATGGAAAGTTTCCAGATTAGTACACACTGTTCTGTTTTTTACATATTTTGTTTTTCATGTGTTGTTTGCTTATTTTGATGAATCTATGAGTAGTATCGGAGGGTATGAACCATGGAGAAGTTGGAATATAGTAGATATAACACCAATATGAATTTAGAATGAGTTCACAACAGTACCTAAGTGGTGATTTGCTTTATTATACTAACGAAGCTTACGAGTTTTCTGTTGAGTTTTCTATTATTGAAGTTTTCAAATTTTGGGTGAGATGTTGATATGAGGAGAATAAGGAGTGGCAAGACACTAAGCTTGGGGATGCCCAAGGCACCCCCAAGGTAATATTCAAGGAAGATCCAAGCAACTAAGCTTGGGGATGCCCCTGAAGGCATCCCCTCTTTCGTCTTCAACATTATCGGTAACCTTACTTGGAGCTATATTTTTATTCATCACATAATATGAGTTTTGCTTGGAGCATCATTTTATTTTCTTTAGATTGGCTTTCTGCTATTAGAGTAATGTTTTTCATCTTTTATTTCAATAAAAAGGTCAAGTATAGCCTTTACCATGCTTATTTTGCAAGTCTACATGTTGTTGTTTTAAAAACAGAAAGTTTTCTATCATTGTCTGAATTCTTATGGAAAACCAGAATATGATAAAATCTTGAAATTTTTACACAATGAGTACCAAAAAATTTTCCACTGTGTGGTAATTGTTTAGAATTTTTGGAGTTAGGGAAGTATGATTCCTCTTGCATTCTTTACAGACTGTTCTGTTTACACAGATTGTTGTTATGTTTGCATTGTTTGCATATGTTTGCTTGTTTAATGATTCTATTTGAGGATGGAAGTATTAAATATGCAAAGGCATTTAGCATGCAATTTCAAATTATAGTTCTAGTGATTTTCTACAGTAGAGAATGATAAGTTTTTGCATGGATTTATACTAACTTATCTCACGAGTTCTTGTTGAGTTTTGTGTGGATGAAGTTTTTAAGATTTAGGGAAACCGCGATATGAAAGGAATTAAGGAGACAAAAAAGCTCAAGCTTGGGGATGCCCAAGGCATCCCAAATTAATACTTCAATAAGTCTCAAGCATCTAATCTTGGGGATGCCCCGGTTGGCATCCCACCTTTCTTCTTCAACAACTATCGGTCAGTTTTGGTTGAGCCTAAGTTTTTGCTTCTTCACATGCTATGTGCTATCCTTACAGTGTCATTTTATTTTGTTTTGCTTGCTGTTTGACTAAAATATTAAGATTTGAAATTCTTAAATGTTAGAGAGTCTTCACATAGTTACATAATTATTCGACAACTCATTGATCTTCACTTATATCTTTTGGAGTAGTTTGTCATTTGCTCTAGTGCTTCACTTATATCTTTTTAGAGCACAGCGGTAGTTTTATTTTGAAGAAATTGATGAACTCTCATGATTCACTTATATTATTTTGAGAGTATTTAAATAGCATGGTAATTTTCTTAGGTTATGAATTTAGTCCTAATATGATGGGCATCCAAGAGGGATATAATAGAACTTTCATATTAAGTGCATTGAATACTATGAAAAGTTTGATTCCTTATGATTGTTTTGAGATATAAATATTGTGATATTAGAGTCATGCTAGTGAGTAATTGTGGATTGTAGAAATACTTGTGTTAAAGTTTGTGATTCCCATAGCATGCACGTACGGTGAACCGTTATGTAACAAAGTTGGATCATAATTTATTTATTTATTGTCTTCCTTATGAGTGGCGGCCATGGACGAGTGATGGTCTTTTCCTACCAATCTATCCCCCTAGGAGCATGCGTCTAGTACTTTGTTTCAATTACTAATAGATTTTTGCAATAAGTATGTGAGTTCTTTATGACTAATGTTGAGTCCATGGATCATGCGCACTCTCACCCTCCCAACATTGCTAGCCTCTCTAGTACCGCGCAACTTTCGCCGGTACCATACACCCACCATATACCTTCCTCAAAACAACCACCATACCTACCTATTATGGCATTTCCATAGCCATTCCAAGATATATTGCCATGCAACTTCCACCGCTCCATTTATTATGACACACTTCATCATTGTCATATTGCTTTGCATGATCATGTAGTTGACATAGTATTTGTGGCAAAGTCATCGTTCATAATTTTTATACATGTCACTATTGAGTCATTGCACATCCCGGTACACCGCCGGAGGCATTCATATAGAGTCATATTTTGTTCTAAGTATCGAGTTGTAATTCTTGAGTTGTAAGTAAATAAAAGTGTGGTGATCATCATTATTAGAACATTGTCGCATGTGAGGAAATAAGAAAGAGAGGCCAAAGAAGCCAACAAAAAAAAGAGGTGGCCAAAGAAGCCAATCAAAAAATAAATGACAGAAAAGAGAGAAGGGCAATGTTACTATCCATTTACCACACTTGTGCTTCAAAGTAGCACCATGATCTTCATGATAGAGAGTCTCCTGTGTTGTCACTTTCATATACTAGTGGGAATTTTTCATTATAGAACTTGACTTGTATATTCCAATGACGGGCTTCCACAAATTGCCCTAGGTCTTCATGAGCAAGCAAGTTGTATGCACACCCACTTAGTTTTATTTGGAGCTTTCATAAACTTATAGCTCTAGTGCATCCGTTGCATGGCAATCCCTACTCACTCACATTGATATCTATTGATGGGCATCTCCATAGCCTGTTGATGCGCCTAGTTGATGTGAGACTATCTCCCTCTTTTTTTCTTTTCCACAACCACCATATTCTATTCCACCTATAGTGTTATGTCCATGGCTCACGCTCATGTATTGCGTGAAAGTTGAAAAGGTTTGAGAACATCAAAAGTATGAAACAATTGCTTGGCTTGTCATCGGGGGTGTGCATGATTTAATACTTTGTGTGATGAAGATGGAGCATAGCCAGACTATATGATTTTGTAGGGATAACTTTCTTTGGCCATGTTATTTTGAGAAGACATGATTGCTTTATTAGCATGCTTGAAGTATTATTCTTTTCATGTCAATATTAAACTTTTGTTTTGAATCTTACGGATCTGAATATTCTTGCCACAATAGAGAAGATTACATTGATAAATATGTTAGGTAGCATTCCACATCAAAAATTCTGTTTTTATCATTTACCTACTCGAGGACGAGCAGGAATTAAGCTTGGGGATGCTTGATACGTCTCCATCGTATCTATAATTTTTTATTGTTCCATGCTATTATATTATCTGTTTTGGATGTTTTATATGCATTAATATGCTATTTTATATTATTTTTGGGACTAACATATTAACCTAGAGCACAGTGCCAGTTCTATTTTTTTCCTTGTTTTTGAGTTTTGCAGAAAAGGAATACCAAACAGAGTCCAAACGAGCTGAAAATTTATGGTGATTTTTTATGGACTAGAAGAAGCCCCCGAAGCAAAAGAGTTGGGCCAGAAGAGTACCGAGTCAACGGCAAGGGTGGAGGGCGTGCCCACCCCCTAGGGCGCGCCCCCCTGCCTTGTCGCTGACTCGTGGACCCCCCTGATGTGAAACCGACGCCAAAGATTCCTATAAATCCAGAAACCCCCAGAAAGAAACCTAGATTGGGAGTTCCGCCACTGAAAGCCTCTATAGCCACGGAAAACCAATCGGGAGCCCATTCCTGCACCCTACCGGAGGAGGAAACCATCACCGGTGGCCATCTTCATCATCCCGACGCTCTCCATGACGAGGAGGGAGTAGTTCACCCTCGGGGTTGAGGGTATGTACCAGTAGCTATGTGTTTGATCTCTCTCTCATGTTCTTGATTTGGAACGATCTTGATGTACCGGGAGCTTTGCTATTATAGTTGAATCTTATGGTGTTCTTCCCCCTCTACCTTCTTGTGATGAATTGAGTCTTGCTCTTTGAGGTTTTGTTATGTTGGATTGAGTATTGGATTTGAGAACACTTGATGTATGTCTTGTGATGGGATATCTGTGGTGACAATGGGATGTTCTATTGATTCACTTGATGTATGTTTTGGCACTCAATTCGCGGATTCCCGATGTGACATTGGGGTAATCTATGCATAGGGGTTGATGCATGTTTTCGTCCTACGTTCTCTCATAGAAACTTTGAAGTGATTCTTTGCTGCATGTTCAGGGATGTTATGTGATCTAATTATGTTATCATTGTTGAGAGAACTTGCACTAGTGAATGTATGAACCCTAGGCCTTGTTTCTAAGCATTTCAATACCGTTTTTGCTCACTTTTGTTACTTGCTACCTTGATGTTTTTATATTTTCAGATTACAAAAACCTATATCTACTATCCATATTACGCTTGTATCACCATCTCCTCGCCGAACTAGTGCACGTATACAATTTACCATTGTATTGGGCGTGTTGGGGATGCAAGAGACTCTTTGTTATTTGGTTGCAGGGTTGTTTGAGAGGGACTATCTTCATCCTACGCCTCCCACGGATTGATAAACTTTAGGTCATCCACTTGAGGGAAATTTGCTACTGTCCTACAAAACTCTGCTCTTGGAGGCCCAACATGAGTCTATAAGAAGAAGGTTGCTTAGTAGACATCAACTTCTCGCGCTCGCCCCATCTAATCAAAGAGCTGCACACATGCCACTGAGTATGGTTAAATTTTGGCACATAATACAGAGATGGCCAATGAACGAGGACGGAAGTAGTACTATCCCATAAGAAAAGAGGGACGCGTGGCCACACTTAAATGGTTATGGGAACACACAGTTCATATAATACAACCGTTTGCGATTTTAGCGTGTCAGCTATTTGTTTCAAAAGGACTTCGTTTGCTATTAACGTGTGCGCCTTGTCTCAAACTGGACGATTTTTTTTACCACGGCATATATGTGCCATGTCATGAAACCATGCCAGGTTTCATGTTTTTTGGGTGAGTTTTCGATTTACTAGGATTTAAAAACCGAGATTCTCAATGTTTCAAGACGACGAGAAGCTTATAATTCATTCCCATTCCTTCAGTGAGACCTAAACATGCACCCAATGACACATGTACAATTTTCCACCCATTTTGCTTCACTCGAGCTTGTGCTTGTAGTTCAAATTTGAATTATGGACTACATTAAATTCCTAGAAAACTCAATTAGTATATAAAATGGCCAAATGAACCCTGAACAGTTTCAAATTTTAGCATGACACGCCTGTTATTCTATGTTGCATGTAGAAAACAAAGTTCAAGGCGAGAAGAGGCAGCGATTATCGTTTCACCCACAAGAGCGGCATGTTTTCCTACCGGAACCATGAGGGTTGCGCGAAGCTTCGGTTTGTAAGAGGCTTGTAATATAGCTTGGCCCAAATTGGACAATTATTTTACCACGACATATATGTGCCATGTAGTGACATCATGCCAAGTTTCATGATTTCCTGGTGAGTTTTGGATTTACAGAGATTTAAAAACCGAGATTTGCAATGTTTGTGGCCGAGCCAGAACGCCGAGACGGTTGAATTCATTCCCATTCCCTCCATGGGACATAAACATGCACCCCAAGGACACACGACGTTTTTCTAGCCATTTTGTTGCACTAGAGCATGTATTTGTAGTTCGGATTTGAAATATGGACATTAAATGCTTAGAAAACTCAATTAATGAATAAAAAAGGTCAAACGAACCCTAAATAATTTCAAAGTTCAGCGCGAATATCCCGTTGTTCCATGTTGCATGTAGAAGAAAATACAAGGCTAGAAGTGAAGGAAATATGCCCTAGAGGCAATAATAAAGTTGTTATTTATATTTACTTATATCATGATAAATGTTTATTATTCATGCTAGAATTGTATTAACCGGAAACTTAGTACATGTGCGAATACATAGACAAACAGAGTGTCACTAGTATGCCTCTACTAGACTAGCTCGTTGAATCAAAGATGGTTAAGTTTCCTAGCCATAGACATGAGTTGTCATTTGATTAATGGGATCACATCATTAGAGAATGATGTGATTGACTTGACCCATCCGTTAGCTTAGCACGATGATCGTTTAGTATGTTGCTATTGCTTTCTTCATGACTTATACATGTTCCTATGACTATGAGATTATGCAACTCCTGAATACCGTAGGAACACCTAGTGTGCTATCAAACGTCACAACGTAACTGGGTGATTATAAAGATGCTCTACGGGTGTCTCCCATGGTGTTTGTTGAGTTGGCATATATCGAGATTAGGATTTGTCACTCCGATTGTTGAAGAAGTATCTCTGGGCCCTCTCGGTAATGCGCATCACTATAAGCCTTGCAAGCGATGTGACTAATTAGTTAGTGGTATTGAGATACCGACGATCGAATCTCGGGCAAGTAACATACCGATGACAAAGGGAACAATGTATGTTGTTATGCGGTTTGACCGATAAAGATCTTCGTAGAATATGTAGGAACCAATATGAGCATCCAGGTTCCGCTATTGGTTATTGACCGGAGATGAGTCTCGGTCATGTCTACATAGTTCTCGAACCCGTAGGGTCCGCACGCTTAACGTTCGGTGACGATCGGTATTATGAGTTCATGTGTTTTGATGTACCGAAGGTAGTTCGGAGTCTCGGATATGATCACGGACATGACGAGGAGTCTTGAAATGGTCGAGACATAAAGATTGATATATTGGATGACTATATTCGGACACCGGATGAGTTCCGGGGGTCACCGGATAATTATCAGAGTGCTGGGGGGTTATCGAAACCCCGGGGGAACTAATGGGCTAACATGGGCCTTGTGTGTGTGTGTGAGAGAGAGAGAGAGAGAGAGAGAGAGAGAGGAGGGGGCCTTAGGGCTGCCCCCCCCCTTGAGGAGTCCTAATTGGACAAGGAGGGGGGGCGCCCCCTCTTTCCCTTCCTCTCTCCCTCTCCTTCCTTCCCCCTCCTATTAGGACTAGGAAAGGAGGAATCCTACTCCTACTAGGAGGAGGATTCCTCCCTCCTTGGCACGCCCTCTAGGGCCGGCCGGCTTCCTCCTCCCCTCCTTTATATATGGGGGAGGGGGGCACCCCATAGACACACAAGTTGATTGTTTAACCGTGTGCAGTGCCCCCCTCCACAGATTTCCATCTCGGTCATACCGTTGTAGTGATTAGGCGAAGCCTTGCGTCGGTAACTTTATCATCACCGTCATCACGCCGTCGTGCTGACGAAGCTCTCCCTCGACACTCAGCTAGATCTAGAGTTCATGGGACGTCACCGAGCTGAACGTGTGCAGATCGCGGAGGTGCCGTACTTTCGGTACTAGGATCGGTCGGATCGTGAAGACGTACGACTACATCAACCGAGTTGTCATAACGCTTCTGCTTTCGGTCTACGAGGGTACGTGGACAACACTCTCCCCTCTCGTTGGTATGCATCACCTAGATGGATCTTGCGTCTGCGTAGGAATTTTTTTAAAATTACTGCGTTCCCCAACAATGGCATCCGAGCCAGGTCTATGCGTAGATGTTATATGCACGAGTAGAACACAAAGAGTTGTGGGCGATAATAGTCATACTGCTTACCAGCATGTCATACTTTGATTCAGCGGTATTGTTGGATGAAGCGGCCCGGACCGACATTACACGTAGGCTTACGGAGATTGGTTCTACCGACGTGCTTTGCACACAGGTGTCTGGCGGGTGTCAGTTTCTCCAACTTTAGTTGAATCGAGTGTGACTACGCCCGGTCCTTGTTGAAGGTTAAAACAACACACTTGACGAAAAATCATTGTGGTTTTGATGCGTAGGTAAGAACGGTTCTTGCTCAGGCCGTAGCAGCCACGTAAAACTTGCAACAACAAAGTAGAGGACTTCTAACTTGTTTTTGCAGGGCATGTTGTGATGTGATATGGTCAAGACATGATGCTAAATTTTATTGTATGAGATGATCATTGTCGGTGTCAAAACCGGTGGATCTCGGGTAGGGGGTCCCGAGCTGTGCGTCTAGGCGGATGGTAACAGGAGACAAGGGACACGATGTTTTTACCCAGGTTCGGGCCCTCTCGATGGAGGTAATACCCTACTCCTTCTTGATTAATATTGATGATATGGGTAGTACAAGAGTAGATCTACCATGAGATCGTAGATGCTAAACCCTAGAAGCTAGCCTATGGTATGATTGTTGTTCGTCCCCACGGACTAAAACCCTTCGGTTTATATAGACACCGAATAGGGTTAGGGTTACACAGTCGGTTACAATGGTAGGAGATCTACATATCCAGACGCCAAGCTTGCCTTCCACGCCAAGGAAAGTCCCATCCGGACACGGGATGAAGTCTTCAATCTTGTATCTTCATAGTCCAGGAGTCCGGCCAAAGATGATAGTTCGGCTATACGGACACCCCTTAGTCCAGGACTCCCTCAGTAGCCCCTGAACCAGGCTTCAATGACGACAAGTCCGGCACGCATATTGTCTTCGGCATTGCAAGGCGGGTCCCTCCTCCGAATACTTAGAAGGTTTTGAACACAAGGACAGTGTTCGGCTCTGCAAAACAATTTCCACATACCACCGTAGAGAGAATAATTTTTGCACAGATCTGATGACGTCTTCCGCGGCGTGACATCACACCACGCCCATGCCTTTATTCGAATCGTTTTTTACTGTCCCACCTCAGCGCGTTTAGCGAAGCGGTTTCCTTGGCACGTCTTATCAAAGTGTAGATCATGCCCCCTTATTCCGGGATTCTCATCAATACGGACGTGGGTAACCCAACCGTGCCCGTTGGCACGCCTCCTCTATCGGCGAGTCCCAATCGACCACGGGAGGGCTCTTGGTATTTAACCTCTTTATAATGAGACCAAGGCCCTCTTCTTTTTCCACCCTCCATCGAATTAGCTTTGCGCTCGAAGTTCTAACACCCAAAGCTTCAGATTTAGGCGCTTCGGACCTTCGACGATGTCCGCTCCGACCAGCTCGGCCGATGGATGTCTTCTTCCATCACGAAGAAGATGTGCTAAAGCTGCGTGACGCCAGTATCTAACCGCGAGATTTCGTGATAGGCTGCCTGCTCGAGGCAGGTCATTCCCACTCCCGAGGCCGGGCGAGAGCGTGGTGTTCGTGTCTCACTTCCTTCGGGTTTAGGCTTCCCGACGGATCCCTTTGTGCGGGGCTCATGTTTTATTATGGGCTGGATTTCCATGACTTGAATCCGGAGTCCATCCTCCATATCTCGTCATTCATTGTCGTATGTGAAGCCTTCCTCCATATTACCCCTCACTTTGGATTGTGGCTCAAGACCTTCAAGGTGGAGCCGAAGATGATCGAGGGGCAACAGGCAGAAAGTGCGGAGGGGCGGTCATAAGCAAGTGTGTTGATGCTCCGTGGCCCGAGGGCTCTTTTCAAGAGGAGCTTGGTTTGTGGCAACGGGAGTGGTTTTATATCACCGCTCCCAGGGGCACCAAATGGGTGGCGCCACCCGCCTTCCGCTCAGGTCCACCACAGCGGATGGCATCATGGGTCAACCGAGGGCTCGACTGGTGGCCGTCCAAGGACGTTCCTCTGTTGCAGGGCCGTATTCGAGACCTCCAAGAAAGAGATATCAATTTGGTCGTGGCGGCGCAGGTTATGCTGATTCAGCGCCTTCTGCCCTGCAAACGTCGCCCCCTCCGTCTGTGGGAGTTTAATCCGGAGGGACCACGAGCTCTCCAACATTTTATGGGCGCGACGCCCAAGGAGATGTACAAACTGTTCTTCGGATCACAAGAGAAGTGTCCGGACTTGACCGAGGACGCAGTCTAAGCTGCAATCACCCAGATACTCAAGTAAGTAACCTCAGAATCGGACAGGCTGTTCATTCATTTATCATATATATGCCCTTTAAGGGAGCCGTTTCTTGAATAGGAGTGGATAGCCAGGGCAAAGTTGATAAGGTGTCCGGATCCCCTCCCAGAGACCACACGGATCCCATGCTGACCAAGATGTTGAAGGCCACGCCTTTTAAAGAAGGCGAAGGGGGGAGCAGGGAAGCAACTGCCTCCGCGAAGGAGGCTTTCAAGGAAGAGGGGATCAGGGATCCTCCCCTCCAAGGGGAGAAGAGGACCGCTTCCGAAGACCCGGAAGCCAAGGCTTCAAAACGGGGAAAGAAGTCTTCGTCAGAAAGTCCGGCGCCGGGAAGTACCCCAGCCGCACTATTTCCCCAAGGGGATCAGCCCTCCAACGAGCCGTAAGTAAAAATAAGGGGTCCTGTGAATAAAGAACATCCCTGTATTTATTTCTGAAGATAACCGAAATTGTACCTTGTAGTTCTGACCTCAACCCTTCTCGTGAGCTCGTCTTCGGGGATCTTCGTCCGAGATGATAGAGAGCCAACGCCTCCACCTATCGGCGCCTTCGTGCGAGGCGAAGCGACCCTGAAGTGTCATCACGGAGAGTTTCCCGAGTCCGGGCGGCCGGACGGTCCGGCGCCAACCGGGCGTGCGGTCGGAGGAGTCAAGGACTTGCTCGGGCGGCGTATATCTCAAGATCACCGTGCGCTAATGGCTACGGTAATTGAAAGAATTGCATCCACGAGAGCGGATTGCATGAAGCAGCCAAAAGTTTATCGACGGGTTTGAGGTACGAAAAAATGATGTACCTTTCCGACAGTTATGCATATAGAATGCGCCTCGTATAGATAGTAGTTTCGAGACTCGGTATGTCGTCACAACCGACAAAGATGCCGAGGATCATAATCCCAAGATTAACATGTCGCTGCTCCTATGTAGGTGGCGGGGCGTCTGATGGCTAGCCGGACTGATGAATTTGCCGAACTAAAGCGGCAACTTGACGAGGCGGATGCGGACATCGCGCTGGTCAATAAACGGTTTGACGAGTCACAAGGTATGCGATTTCTCCGCGGACACCTGGTAAGGGAGCTTGACGCCCATGCCTTACTACTTGTATGCTTTGATGCAGATGGTGCCGCTGCTGTGGAGAGGCTGCGGGCGGAATTTGCCCGAGCTAAAGAGCAAGCCCGAAAGAGTAATGCGGCTGCTTTAAAGGCGGCTGAAGAGCTGAAAGCCGAACGGGCTGCTCACTGCCGAAGCAAAGAGGAAATGGCCGATTTGGCCTCAAATCAAGAATACTACCGACCGCTGCGAGGTTCTTGAAAAGAACGTCTGGCGGAACAAGAGGACTGAAAAAGGCCACCGCCGAATCCAAGGATGCCCGTTCCGCTATGAGAGCTGCCAAGGAGGAGCCGAGTCGGCCGGATATTGCAGTTGGAAAACCGTTTAGCTGCGGAGGAAATATATGATCCGAAGTATGCTCGCTTGGACAAGCTGTGGAGTTCGGAGGATGCTTATCTCGACTTAGCGGCGAAGCGCCATGGACGCGATTGAGCACTTCCGAGGCCGAAGGGGCACGTAAGGAAGAGCTATTTTGGTCGCAATTCCATAGTCCGGAGCGTCCTCTTCCGTTGACCGATCAGTTGGCCGAATGGGCCAAGCTGAATCGATTATCCGGACTTGCCATGAAGCATGTCATGACTCATTTGTGGCCAGGAGGACCCCAAATTAAGAGTTATTTTGGCTTAGTGCAGCAGTTCCTTGGTGCGGTACCGCGTATCGACGCAATGAAGCGGCCGGCGTGTATTGAGGGGGCGCGGATGGCTCTTGCCCGTGTCAAGGCATACTAGGCTGAGATGAAGGCCACCGATATTGCGTCCCCAGATTCGGACGGCAGCCGAGTACCAGTCGAGCGCTATTTTGAGGAAGTTCTTCCGGGCGCTCGTTTAATAGAGACGCAGTGCTCGAAGGATGTTATGTTTGAATGACATGTATAATTTTATGAAACAACATTTCAATTTAATGTAAGAGCTTTTTATACTTGTGCCTTCAAGTAGCAAACTACCTCCTATGCGGCCGTTGATGTATATATGTATATAACCTGAAAGATGGCAGTCTTCGGCTTCAGCCCCCACGCACATAGTGCGGGGGTGTTTGCAAAGAAGTCGCGCTTTCACACTTAATCCAACGTCTTGGTCCTATAAAGGAGGTGGTAGCGTAGCAAACTAGGCAACCGGACTATAATGCTTTATCACTTGCACTTAGCCATAGGAGTTCGATGGTGGGGCTACTATATAGCCCCTGGGGGCACCGCACTCTCCCGAATTCGGTGCGTATGTGCACGACAAAACGGTCGCTTCGTTAATGCGGAGGAATTCTAAACATTCCGGTGAGTCATCGAGTGGTTGACCATTCTCTCGCTATATCATGACGGTCGGTTTTAATTTGTCTCTCATCGAGGTGCTTTCGCCCGGCGAACCGGGCACAATCGCGATAGTTCTCCGGTGCCGCATGAGCCGATAGAACGGAACGTAAGGCAGCAAAACACGTGAGCCGGGCAAACCCAACATTTGACCAAAGACATGATTCGAGCTGATGCATATAAGGCCTAACTCGAGACGCCGAACACTCCCTAAGGTATTCGGTCTTTTATAAAGCGGGCGAACAATGCCCTTGGTAACAAGCCCCCGTGTCCAGTGCACGTGCAAACTTCGACGCGGCCGATGCCAAAACGCCAGCCTCCTCCTCGGTTATAATAAGAGACCGGGGATGAGTAACAACAAGAGACAAGGAAAAGGTTTACGCAGGTCTTAATCTGAAAAGAATCCTTGCAAGGGTCCCCGCTGCACGCCCGCACATGTGTCTCACAGCCGTATCCCGGACGGATATAGCTCGCTGCTCATCTCAGTAAAAGAGAGGAACTTAGTTGGAAAAGATCGCGCTAAAATGTAATTGGAAATAAAATAGAGTATGATTCAAAAATGAGTAAAATTGAGCTTTATTGTCTCTTGTTGTACATGCGTGGAGCCCCTTGTAAGGGGGGTACGCGGCTAGTAAGCATCATGTTTATTTATGCCGGACTACTCAGAAGCGACCAGACCGAATGGATCTAGCGCTCGTGCTCGATGTCATCCACTGGATCAAGATGTCTTGACATCACACAAGATTTCAAGGATTTATAGCAGAGTAGCAATCACACACTTATTACATCGTTGTCCACAAGGGAACTTAATACAATAATATGGCTTAAGGCCATCTAATAATAACAGCGAAAGGCTTGGAAAACGAGTGAGTCCATCAACTCCAACGGCATCACTGAGTATAGAACCACGACCTAACACCTTATTCGTCGTTCTAAAAGTCTGCAACGTGAAAAGTTGCAGCCAAAACGGGTCAAGACATGGAATATGCCGCAATGTAACACATAGAGAACAATGAAGCAACAAGCCTATACTACATGCATATTTGGCTGGTGGTAAGGCTCTCTGATTACATTTTTGCATAAAGCTGATTTTTCCCTACATCAAAGGAATAATTTTATTTAACTATCATGGTGGTTGTTAAACATTGAGAATGGTTGACATCCTCAATCCCAATTAAAAAGTACTCATTAAAACCCAATAACTTTATTATTAGAAGTAACATGTTGAGATTCACATGATATTCAAGTACTAGATACTCAAGATTTGTCCATAACCGGGGACACGACTAATCATGATTAGTTTATACACTCTGCAGAGGTTTATGACTTTTCCCCACAAGACTCGATCGCCTCCGCTTGGTTCTCGTGACTACATGGTGTTTGAGAAACGGATGACCGAGACAGTCTTTCGTAAGCGCTTAGCACCTTACATGTGGGTAGACCGTACCAACCTACATCCCCTACATCAGCTAGCCTACCCGTAAGAGTTCGCACAACTTAGTCAACTACGCCAGAGCCCATAATGGCTTGTGGCTGCACACGTAAGTTTCTAGTTTGAAAAATCTCATGATCCCTTAGAGCACAGGTGGCGGTCCGAAGAAATACGCAAGTCCTGATAGAAACCAGTGCCTCAATCCACCCAGATGTGTGTTTAAGTTGCCACCTTAGATAAACCATTAATTAACAATCTCACATCTGTCATGGATATTCACTCACCCAATCCACGTCTCATCGGCATAGCATGGCATAATAAGCAAACGAGAAGTAACTCCCAAGGTTTCATAAGTAAAACAGGTAATAGGTACTACCTCAAATCTACTTCCCATCCCACAATTTAATTAGATCTTAAACATGCAAGTGTTTGAGGGTTTGATCTAATGCAATAAAACTGAGTAGTAGAAAAGGTATGATCAAAGTGTTATTTGCCTTGCTGATGATCCGCGAGTCCTAGAGATTCGAAGTAACAAGCGGCGCACTCCGGGTGATCTAACGCAGACAAACAACAAGCATACAATAAGTACTCATCTAATGCACAGGAAATCTCGAATAAAAGATCTAACCAGATAGTTCAACTTAAGAACCCTGGTTGCAAAAGAATCGAATCAAATAAAGCATCGAAAGTCGGAACTCGAGAGAGAACGACTTGGTTTAGCAAATCTGAAATTAAGTCAAAATTTTACAGTAGCAAAACTCTGTGTAAGTAGGTTAGTCGAACGGCGGTTTCGTTCTTAAACTCCGTGCGCTTGAATCACCTGATTCCGATAAACGAGCAAGAAATAAAACAGATTTGAAAATCGGATCGAAATCGAATCAAAATTAACGTATTAAATCCGATTTAAAAGAAAACGACGAACGGATTAAATAACGGACGTTCGTTAACAGAACTAATCCAACGAACACGTTCATTGAAACGAACGGGTCGGTGAACGTTCACTAAATAAGAAAACCGAAAAAAATAAAACCAATCTAGGTTTTTGAAAAAAAACCGAACATTGCAAAAAAAACCGGACCGGGTTTTCTAGGGAAAACCGGATCGGTCGGATCGGGGCGGCGAGGCTACCTCCCGGCTGCTCACGGCTGGCTCAAAGTGGTTCAGTGGCTCAAGCGACGCGGTGGGTGGCGGCGGGTCAGGCGACGAGGGGCGGCGGGTGCTCGGGCGGGCGGCGGCGTCTCGGCGGCGGCGGCTCGGCTTGGGTCGGCGACGGCGAGGTGAGGAGAGAGGGGGTCCGCGGGGTTAAATAGGAGGTCCGGGTGGCTTGGGAAGGGGCGGCGGCGTGTCAAGGCGGACTCCGGCGGGAGAGCCTCCGCTGGGCGCGCGAGGGAGGAGAGGCGGGCGCCTGGCCGGGCCTGGCTGGGCAGTGGGCCTTGGCCTGTGGGCGCGCGTTTTTTAAAATTAAAACAAAACGAATTAAAAAAAATACCAAATGAACTCCGATTTAAATAAAACAAATTTTCCCCGACTCCTAAAAAATGAGTCGAACAAAATGAACTTTAAAAACGGCAAACATGCATAAAATTTTTTAAATGCTCATTTTTGCCTAAGCAAAATAAATCTTCCAAAACCAAATTTGATTTATTTATAATATCTTCATTTTTCCTAAATATTGGGAAAGTCATATTATTCCCTCTCTTGAGATTTTTATAGGAAAACTTTATGAAGATAATTTTAAATAAATCCAAATGATCCTATTTTCAAAATTTGAGAAATCCCAAATATGAAAATAATGAAACTTCCAACTCTCTCCGAGGGTCCTTGAGTTGCGTGAAATTTTCTAGGATCGGAAAATGCGAGAAAAATATGATATGCATGATGACCTAATGTATAACATTCCAAATTGAAAATTTGGGATGTTACAAACCTACCCCCCTTAAGATGAATCTCGCCCTCGAGATTCGGGTTGGCTAGAAAATAGGTGAGGGTGGTCCTTGAGCGAAACTTCCTCTCTTTCCCAGGTGGCTTAATCCTCGGTGTGGTGGCTCCACCGAACTTTGCAAAACTTGATAACCTTGCTGCGGGTAACTCTGCGGCATAATCGAGAATCTTAACCGGTTTTTCCTCATATGTCAAATCATCCTTCAACTGAATTGCTTCCAAAGTAATCGTGTCTCTTAACGGTACCTCTGCTATCTCGGGTGACATTTCTTCAATCGAGAAACATGGAATACATCATGAACTCCTCGACAGTCCTTCCGTAATTCCAACTTATAAGCAACTTCTCCCATGCGTTGCAAAAATCTTATACGGTCCAACGAAACGGGTGCTAACTTTCCTTTAACTCCAAAATGCTTAACTCCTCAAGCGGGGATACTCGAGATATACTGTCTCCAACTTCATACTCAATCGCTTTGGCGCTTTGAATCGGCATAGCTCTTTTGTCCGGACTGGGCTACCTTGAGCACATCTCGAATCAACTTAACTTTCTGTTCGCACTCCTTAATCAAATCTGGTCCAAACAATCGACGATCTCCGCCATTCCCATAACAACGGTGTCCTGCACCTTCTTCCATACAAAGCCTCAAAAGGTGCCATCTTCAAGCTGGTTTGGTAATCGTTGTTGTAGGAAAATTCTGCATACGGCAAATTTTCATCCCAATAGATCCATAATCTAGGGCACAAGCTCAAAGCATGTCCTCCAAAATCTGATTGACTCTCTCGGTGCATCCATCGGTCCGTGGGTGGAAAACTGCATCAATTCCAATCGGGTTCCCAATGTTTCGTGTAACTGGTTCCAAAATTTCGAGGTAAATTGGGTTCCTCTATCGTCACGATGCTCCTCGAATTCGTGTAAGCACACAATTCTGGTCATGTATATCTTTGCCAACTTAGCACTGCTATAGGTAGTCTTGACTGGAATAAAATGAGCTACCTTTGTCAAACGGTCGACTATAACCCAAATCGAGTCATATCCTGAACGAGTCTTTGGCAATCCCGTGATAAAATCCATGCCTAGTTTATCCCACTTCCATTCGGGTATCGGCAATGGTTGTAACAATCCTGCTGGCTTCGATGTTACGCCTTTACTTTCGACATACATCGCAAACTGCTACATACTCCGCAATATCCTTCTTCATTCCGGTCCACCGTAAAGTATTCTTCAAATCCAAATACATCTTGGTATTTCCTGGGTGAATCGAATAGGGTGAATCATGGGCTTCTTGTAAAATCAACTTCCGATCTCCGGGTCATTGGGCACATAAACACGGTCTTCAAACCATAGGGTATCGTGCTCATCCTTACGAAATCCTTTAGCTTTTCCTTTGCTCATTTTCTCCTTTATAGAGGCAACTTCCTTATCTGCCTTTTGGGCTTCTCTGATTTTGTCCATCGCTGTCGATCGAATCTCCAATGCTGCTACATAGCCTCTCGGAACTATTTCCAAACATAGCTCTCGAAGGTCCTCGGCTAACTCATTGGGTATTCCTCCCATCATTAGGGTATTGACGTGGCTCTTACGGCTCAATGCGCCCTGCTACGACATTAGCCTTCCCGGGTGATAATGCAATCTCATGTCATAATCCTTGATAAGCTCTAACCATCTCCTTTGTCTCGAGATTCAATTTCATACGTGTGAAGATGTACTTCAAACTCTTGTGATCCGTATATACTTCACAATGATTTCCAATGAGAAAATGTCTCCACGTCTTCAAGGCATGCACAACGGCTGCTAACTCCAAATCATGAGTGGCATGATTCAACTCATGGGGCTTAAGTTGTCGTGAAGCATACGAAACAACTCTTCCTTCCTGCATAAGCACTGCTCCAAGTCCTCGACGTGAAGCGTCGCAATACACCTCATAATCCTTAGTCTGATCCGCAATATCAAACTGGTGAGGTGACCAATCTTTTCTTCAACTCCTGAAAACTTGCCTCACAGTCCTCGGTCCATATGAATCTGTTTTCCTTCTTCAACAATTACATCATAGGCTTGGCAATCCTTGAGAATTTTTCAATGAACCTTCGGTAGTATCCTGCGAGTCCAAGGAAACTCCGAATCTCTCCACTGTCGTTGGTGCTTCCCATTTGGTTACGGTCTCAACTTTTGTGGGGTCAACTGCTATTCCTTCTCCGGATATAACATGTCCGAGAAATCCAACTTCCTTTAACCAAAACTCACATTTGCTGAACTTGGCATACAACCGGTGTTCCCTCGGTTTCTCCAAAACCAATCGCAAATGTTCCTTGTGTTCCTCTTCATTCTTGAGAAAATCAAAATGTCATCAATGAACACCACGAACTTATCCAAAAACTCCATAAACACTTTGTTCATCGTGTTCATGAAATAGGCTGGTGCGTTAGTCAGTCAAATGACATAACGGTATACTCGTGCAGTCCATATCTCGTGGTGAATGCTGTCTTGGGTATGTCCCGCTCCCGAATCTTCAATCGATGGTACCCTGATCGCAAGTCGATCTTGGAAAACACTTTAGCTCCTTGCAAGCGATCAAACAGATCATTTATCATAGGTAGTGGGTACTTGTTCTTGATTGTTACTTCATTCAATCCACGATAATCAACAACCATTCTTAACGATCCATCCTTCTTCTCCACTAGCAAAACGGGTGATCCCCAAGGTGAAGAACTTGGGCGTATAAAACCTTTATCCAATAGTTCCTTAATCTGCTTCTTGATTTCCGCCAAATCCTGTGCTGGCATCCTATATGGTCGCTTCGATATCGGGCCTGTTCCGATTACTGCATCGGGCTGATCTTCAACCTCCTCCACTTCAATGTGGTTCACCTGTCCCCTATTGAAAGGGTTGGGCTTCTTTCCAGAGCTTCCATTGCCATTTCCATTACGGCCTTACGGGCGATCATTGGCATAATGCCCAGTCTTGCGGCACTTAAAGCAAGTAATATGACTCAGGTCTACTTTGGATGGTGTTGACGGGTTGGTGCGATTTTGTCCATTACTTCCTCCATTCCCGTTCCCATTCTTGGTGCTATTATGGTTATGCGAATTACCTCCTCCATGGGTATGCTGAAACTGAATTCCTGATTTAGGGGTATAACGAGGTTTCACTGAGCTCCAGAGTTATACTTCCCTTGCCCATACTTCCGCTTGCAGTTCTCAATTTGTCTGCTTTCCTTCAATCATGAGGGCTCGGTCTACTAACTCCTGGTAGTTATTGAAACTGGCTACCATCAACGGCATGCTGAACTCATCATTCAGTCCTTCTAGAAACTTCTCCTGCTTAGCTGCATCAGTAGCGACGTCATCTGGGGCATAACGTGCTAGTTTACTAAAGTCATCCATGCACTGGCCAACACTCCTTCCTCCTTGGCGTAAGTTGCGAAACTCACGCTTCTTCATGGCCATAGCTCCTGCTGAAACATGGGCAGTGCGAAAAGCTTGCTGAAATTGCTCCCATGTGACAGTGTCTACAGGGTAAGTGGTCATGAAATTCTCCCACCATGTCTTCTGCGGGTCCTTCAAGGCGATGTGCTGCAAACTTCACTCTTTCTCCATCCGTGCATCCTGCGATGGTCAGCTCCCTTCCTATCTTGCGGAGCCGGTCATCTGCTACAATTGGCTCGGTGCTCTTGGAATACACCGCGGGTTTAGTCTAAGGAAGCGAGTCGGATGATCCGCAGTGGTGGTGGCGGTGGGTTGTTGTTGTTGTTGTTGTTGTTGTTGTTGTTGTTGCCACAGTTACGCACCAATGTTTGAATCGGGGTATTCTGCTTTGGATCGGTTGGGTGATCTCTGGCGGGAAAACGAATCCGGGTCGCGTCTGAGGCATCCGATGGGTTTAGAAAAGATGAGAATTTAGAATAGAATGAGGTCTAAGGGAATCACTACCCAAATGCACATGAGCAAATACACACAAAATCACTTCATTCAATCAAACAAAGGCTTACAACGATCTAACTATCGCAAAAGTGCGTGTACTATAAGGATTTACATGGAGGAAATACTAATAATATGTGGGGACTTCTACTAATTTGAACCGTGGAAGACTCCATAATGTTCCGCCTCCAGCCGTCTTCAAAGTCGGGTTCACTTGGATCCGAATCGGTGTCGTCGATGTTGATGTAGTCGCTTGGGCAACCGACATCTTGGTCTTCATTCCTGGCGCCAACTTCTTCTTCGGTTCTTCAATCTCGTACTTAAGATCGTTATTGTGTCTTGCTAGAGCTACGATCTCGTCCATATAGTCCTTGCGAGTTGTCTTTAGTTCTTCTTCAAGCTCGATGATCCTTCCCTTTGCATTCTCGCAACTCCAACATATCATTGCACATCTGGTTCTCCTGGCGTCGAATGTGCTGGTTTAACTCTGGATGAATGCTGCAATGGATCTATCCTTCTTGGTGCTGACGACGTCCCATTTGTCATCTCGGCGTCCGCAAATCTGGTAGATTGTGTCCTTGAGGTCTTCTTGATAAACTTCTCCAATGCGTCCCATGGTGATGTGAGCTGCCATGCTCTTTCCCAGACTCCAAGTTGGTGCACTGAAAACACTATCTATAGGCTTGGTGATTGGGGCGTATGTCCTTCCTGGAATGTGGGCGTGAATCTTCCAGTAGCTCCTCTTGATGAGTGGCGTTGAAAGTTCCGGTGAAGCTTGGTAATCCAATGTTCAGGTATTTGGTAACTTCTTTCAAGTGAAATCCAAAAGGTGTGCCTTCATCCGGTTGGGTATACTTGATCTTCGCGTCCTTCATCCTAAGGAGAGTAGAAAAGATGAGGAATTAGAAAATGGGAAGAGAGTAGTGATCTATGGCTTTATCTTAGTGGTCGTGTCCTACAGTCAGCGTGTGCTCGATACCATTCTCAGGCGACCGGACCCGAATGGATCTAGCGCTCGTGCTCGATGTCATCCACTGGATCGATGTCGACACCACACAAGATTTCAAGGATTTATAGCAGAGTAGCAATCACACACTTATTACATCGTTGTCCACAAGGGAACTTAATACAATAATATGGCTTAAGGCCATCTAATAATAACAGCGAAAGGCTTGGAAAACGAGTGAGTCCATCAACTCCAACGGCATCATCGAGTATAGAACCACGACCTAACACCTTATTAAATGCGTTCGAAAAGTCTGCAACGTGAAAAGTTGCAGCCCAAAAACGGTCAAGACATGGAATATGCCGCAATGTAACACATAGAGAACAATGAAGCAACAAGCCTATACTACATGCATATTTGGCTGGTGGTAAGGCTCTCTGATTTACATTTTGCATAAAGCTGATTTTTCCCTACATCAAAGGAATAATTTTATTTAACTATCATGGTGGTTGTTAAACATTGAGAATGGTTGATGACATCCTCAATCCCAATTAAAAGTACTCATTAAAACCCAATAACTTTATTATTAGAAGTAACATGTTGAGATTCACATGATATTCAAGTACTAGATACTCAAGATTTGTCCATAACCGGGACACGGCTAATCATGATTAGTTTATACACTCTGCAGAGGTTTATGACTTTTTCCCCACAAGACTCGATCGCCTCCGCTTGGTTCTCGCACTACATGGTGTTTGAGAAACGGATGACCGAGACATAGTCTTTCGTAAGCGCTAGCACCTTACATGTGGGTAGACCGTACCAACCTACATCCCCTACATCAGCTAGCCTACCCGTAAGAGTTCGCACAACTTAGTCAACTACGCCAGAGCCCATAATGGCTTGTGGCTGCACACGTAAGTTTCTAGTTTGAAAAATCTCATGATCCCTTAGAGCCTGGGTGGCGGTCCGAAGAAATACAAGCAAGTCCTGATAGAAACCAGGTGCCTCAATCCACCCAGATGTGTGTTTAAGTTGCCACCTTAGATAAACCATTAATTAACAATCTCACATCTGTCATGGATATTCACTCACCCAATCCACGCTTCTTGGCATAGCATGGCATAATAAGCAAACGTAGAAGTAACTCCCAAGGTTTCATAAGTAAAACAGGTAATAGGTACTACCTCAAATCTACTTCCCATCCCACAATTTAATTAGATCCTAAACATGCAAGTGTTTGAGGGTTTGATCTAATGCAATAAAACTGAGTAGTAGAAAAGGTATGATCAAAGTGTTACTTGCCTTGCTGATGATCCATGAGTCCTAGAGATTCAAGTAACAAGCGGCGCACTCGGGTGATCTAACGCAGACAAACAACAAGCATACAATAAGTACTCATCTAATGCACAGGAAATCTCGAATAAAAGATCTAACCAGATAGTTCAACTTAAGAACCCTGGTTGCAAAAGAATCGAATCAAATAAAGCATCGAAAGTCGGAACTCGAGAGAACGACTTGGTTTAGCAAATCTGAAATTAAGTCAAAATTTTACAGTAGCAAAACTCTGTGTAAGTAGGTTAGTCGAACGGCGGTTTCATATTCTGAAACTCCAGCGCTTGAATCACCTGATTCGATAAACGAGCAAGAAATAAAACAGATTTGAAAATCGGATCGTAAATCGAATCGAAAAATAACGGATTAAATCCGATTTAAAAGAAAACGATGAACGGATTAAATAACGGACGTTAGATTAACAGAACTAATCCAACGAACACGTTCATTGAAACGAACGGGTCGGTGAACGTTCACTAAATAAGAAAACCGAAAAAAATAAAACCAATCTAGGTTTTTGAAAAAAAACCGAACATTGCAAAAAAAACCGGACCGGGTTTTCTAGGGAAAACCGGATCGGTCGGATCGGGGCGGCGGCGAGGGGCTACCTCCGTTCGCCGGGCGGGCTCAAAGGGCTCGCTGGTCGGGCGACGGGCATGGGTGGCGGCGGGTCGGGAGGGGCGACGAGGCGGCGGGTGCTCCGGCGTCGGGCGGCGTCCTCGGCGGCGGCGGCTCGGCTTGGGTCGGCGACAATGGCGAGTGAGGAGAGAGGGGTCCGCGGGGTTAAATAGGAGGGGTCCGGGTGGCTTGGGAAGGCGGCGGCGTGTCCGAGGCGGACTCGGCGGCAGGTGGCGTCTTGGCGGCGGAGAGCTCCCTCGGGCGCGCGAGGGAGGAGAGGCGGGCGCTGGGCGGTGGGCCTTGGCCTGTGAGCGTTTTTTTAAACTAAAACAAAACGAATTAAAAAAACCAAATGAACTCCGATTTAAATAAAACAAATTTTCCCGACTCCTAAAAATGAGTCGAACAAAATGAACTTTAAAACGGCAAACATGCATAAAATTTTTAAATGCTCATTTTGCCTAAGCAAAATAAATCTTCCAAAACCAAATTTGATTTATTTATTTATATCTTCATTTTTCCTAAATATTGGGAAAGTCATATTATTCCCTCTCTTGAGATTTTTATAGGAAAACTTTATGAAGATAATTTTAAATAAATCCAAATGATCCTATTTTCAAAATTTGAGAAATCCCAAATATGAAAATAATGAAACTTCCAACTCTCTCCGAGGGTCCTTGAGTTGCGTGAAATTTTCTAGGATCGGAAAATGCGAGAAAAATATGATATGCATGATGACCTAATGTATAACATTCCAAATTGAAAATTTGGGATGTTACATCGCCTTACCGTGTCCGGGGTCTGAACGACCTGCTTTAGACGCTTTTGGCCAGCAAGGTCGTATTAGTGTGAGGCTGTTAAGGCAGTCTCACATTCTTTCCTTGAGGGACACGCACAGCTTCCCTTTAATGAAATGATGCCTCGTGGACCGGGCATTTTAAGTTTAAGAGATGCATAATGCGGTATTGCGTTAAAGCGGGCGAAAGCTTGGCCCCAGTAGTGCTTGATGGCTACTATTAAATGGGGCGATGTGGAAGACCAACTTTTCCCGATGAAGTTGTCGGGTGAGCAACATAACTTCCAATAGTAGAGAGCCCGTACAATGGGCATATGTTCCTGGCATTATTCCTTGCAAGGAAGTGTTGCTATGGCTAATCCTGTTTGGGTTTATCCCCATGTTGCGGATTGTGTCCTGATATAGCAGGTTTAAATCACTGCCGCTGTCCATTAGGACTTGCGTAAATTGAAGACCGTCAATTACAGGTTCTAGTATCAAGGCAGTCCATCCTGCCTTCCGGATACTTTCGGAGTAGTCCTGATGGTCGAAGGTAATTGGTTTTGACAACCAGTGTTGGGACTCCGCTAGGGTAGATTGTGCGGCGCGTAATTCAATGGGTGCTGCTCTGTTTCCCCCTTTTGTTACTTGAAGTAAGTTTATTGTTTTGACCTCTTGTGGGAAATTCTTTTGTTTTCTGGGGCTCTGCTTGTGGTGCTCGCCATCATCCTCACTTGGTGTATCGAGCCCCTTGTGTTCGGCGTTGAGTCTACCGGACTGCTTGAAGACCCAACAATCTCTGTGGGTATGGTTTGCAGGCTTCCCGGGAGTATCTTGTGGATTTGGCATATCTTGTCCAAGATTTTGTTTAAGTTGGATAGCTCATCGCTATTGTCCTTAAGGGCAGTTTTTATTGTTCTGCCGTGAGCTTACGAATCCAGCGTTGATCGCCGGGCTCTTTGGACCGTTCCCTTAATCCGGCGCTGGTCCTTGCTGCGTCGTGGTTTCCATTCCCATCCTCGACTTGGATGTACTTGGGTCATTGGTATGCGCATCTTGCTAGCCAGCTATCCTCTCCCGCACAAAAGCGGGTCATGAGGCTTGTTAGTGCGGCCATTGTTCTTGGCTTTTCCTGGCCAAGGTCTGGCGAGCCATTTGTCTGGGACGTTGTCTTTAAAAGCTGCTAAGGCTTCGGCGTCCGGACAGTCGACTATTTGGTTCTTTTCGGTGAGGAAACTATTCCAGAATTTTCGAGCTGACTCTCCGGGCTGTTGGGTTATGTGACTTAGATCGTCTGCGTCTGGAGGTCGAACATAGGTTCCCTGGAAATTGGCCCGAAAAGCATCCTCAAGCTCTTCCCAACTACCAATGGTGTTTTCGGGGAGGCTTTTAAGCCAATGCCGGGCTGGCCCTTTGAGCTTGAGGGGTAGATATTTTATGGCGTGGAGATCATCTCCTCTGGCCATGTGTATGTGGAGGATGTAATCCTCAATCCAGACTCCAGGGTCTGTCGTTCCGTCGTATGCCTCTATGTTTACGGGCTTGAATCCCGCTGGAAATTCATGGTCCAGCACCTTATCGGTGAAACATAGAGGGTGCGCGGCGCCCCTGTATTTGGGTGTGCCGTGATGTTCGGATATTTGACGTGTTGTATTGCTCGCCAGAACTTGTTTACTTGGCCCGTAGATAGATCTAACTGGGCCATCCTTTTGGTGTGAATCCTTATGCGGATCGCGTGCCGGCTTGTGTGCCATGTGGTCGTCTATCCGACCCGGCGGCCTCTTTGTTTTTTGATCGTGGGGGCTCTACGGCCTCCTCATCGAATTCGGGCAGTAGTTTGTGCTTTGGGTAGCTCTTTGCTTGGCGGCTGTCGCCATATTTGTCTGCAGTGTTGAGTAATTTACTCCATCTCATTCGGAGTGCGTCTTCCACTGTTCTGAGCCTCTGCTTCTGCTTTTTCAAGCTACGCGTAGTAGCGAGGAGCTCTTTGTGGAGGTTCTTCTGATCCAATGACGTATCCGGCGTGAGATCGTCCGGACTGTTGTCCTTGCCGGGGACGGGTTGTTTGTCCAAGTTGGCTTGTTCGGATGGTTTCTCAATGGCATGTTCGTCGTCGGCCGGCTCACCCTGCTCTATGGCTGGGTCTGTGTGGGTGCTATCTTTGTCGAGGTGGGGTTTTGATGGCGCTTACGCCGCCGCTTTGACTACTTCGAGGGAATTTTCTTTCGCAGCGTCTCGTCGTTCCTCGTTATCGCTTCCCTTAGGTGTGTCCACCATATATATATCGTAAGTTGAGGTGGCCATCCGATTGCCACTGTGGGCGCTGGTTCTTAATCGTCTCCGGCGTCGTCCATATCATCGATGTCCTCGGAGTCGAAGTCGAGCATGTCTGTTAAGTCATCGGCGGTGGCTACAAAGTGGGTGGTGGGTGGGCGTTGAATTTCTTCGTCGTCCGAATCCCAACCTTCACGACCGTAGTTCGCCAGGCTCCCCTAACAAAGAGAGAGATTTTAATGAGTTCAGGATATCGCCAAAGGGCGAGTGTTGAAAAGATGTCCATGGCGGTGAACTCCATAACCGCGCCCGATCGGATTCGACTTGCGAGGGCGGGAGGTTCGGAGTCCGGAAAGGAGTCTGGCACCTGAGAGTCACGAGCTTTGCAAAGGACAGGGATGGTGTTCGGCTCAATCGCCGTAGAGATTTCAGCCCCCGAGGCGGTGTCCAACCAACCGTCCTCGGTCGGTGAAACCGGCTCCGGATTAAGGGTCGGAGCGGGCTCTGGTGCGGCCTCCAGGGCACTGTTCGGCGGCAGAGCTAGATCATACTCATCGAGACAAAGGCGGCACGCCGCTGTGGCTCGAATCCGTCGAAGATCAAGTCTCCGTGGACATCGGCCGTATAGTTCAAGCTTTCCAAATCCGACTGATGGCGAGGCGTAGCTTTTGATCTGCTCCGGATGGCCTAGCGAATTGGCCCGCAGCCAAAGCCGCCCGAATCTGAAGATCTGTCCGCGGAAAAGTCTCACCCGAGACTGCGTCGTTCTTGATGATTGAAGGAGCCATCGGGCCTATAAGTGGCGACACGGAGGAACTCTCAATGAAAGCACCAATGTCGGTGTCAAAACCGGCGGATCTCGGGTAGGGGGTCCCGAGCGTGCGTCTAGGCGAATGGTAACGAGGAGACAAGGGACACGATGTTTTTACCTAGGTTCGGGCCCTCTCGATGGAGGTAATACCCTACTCCTGCTTGATTAATATTGATGATATGGGTAGTACAAGAGTAGATCTACCACGAGATCGAGAGGATAAACCCTAGAAGCTAGCCTATGGTATGATTGTTGTTCGTCCCCACGGACTAAAACCCTTCGGTTTATATAGACACCGAATAGGGTTAGGGTTACCGTAGTCGGTTACAATGGTAGGAGATCTACATATCCGTATCGCCAAGCTTGCCTTCCACGCCAAGGAAAGCCCCATCCGGACACAGGACGAAGTCTTCAATCTTGTATCTTCATAGTCCAGGAGTCCGTCCAAAGATGATAGTTCGGCTATTCGGACACCCCCTAGTCCAGGACTCCCTCAATCATGTTTTGTAACACAGTTATCGGCAACTGGCAGGATCCATATGGTTGTCGCTTTATTGTATGAAATGCAATCGCCATGTAATTGCTTTACTTTATCACTAAGCGGTAGCGATAGTCGTAGAAGCAATAGTTGGCGAGACGACAACGATGCTACGATGGAGATCAAGGTGTCGCACCGGTGACGATGGTGATCATGATGGTGCTTTGGAGATGGAGATCAAAGGCACAAGATGATGATGGACATGTCATATCACTTATATTGATTGCATGTGATGTTTATATTTTATGCATCTTATTTTGCTTAGTTCGGCGGTAGCATTATAAGATGATCTCTCACTAAATTTGAAGGTACAAGTGTTCTCCCTGAGTATGCACCGTTGCGAAAGTTCGTCGTGCCGAGACACCACGTGATGATCGGGTGTGATAAGCTCTACGTTCACATAAAACGGGTGCAAGCTAGTTTTGCACACGCAGAATACTCGGGTTAAACTTGATGAGCCTAGCATATGCAGATATGGCCTTGATACGTCCATTTTGCATCATGCTTTTATATCGATATTTATTGCATTATGGACTGTTATTACACGTTATGTCACAATACTTATGCCTATTCTCTCTTATTTTACAAGGTTTACATGAAGAGGGAGAATGCCCGGTGAAATTACGAAATTTGGAAAAGGAGCAAATATTAGAGACCTATTCTGCACAACTCCAAAAGTCCTGAAACTTCATGGAAGCAGTTTTTGGAATTAATAAAAAATACTGGTGAAAGAATGAACCAGAGGGGGGCCACCCACCATCCACGAGGGTGGGGGGCGCGCCCCCTGCCTCGTGGGCCCCCTGGCAGGCCTCCGATGCCCATCTTCTGCTATATGAAGTCTTTCACCCTGGAAAAAAAATAAGAAGGAAGCTTTCGGGACGAAACACCGCCGCCACGAGGCGGAACCTTGGCCGAACCAATCTAGGGCTCTGGCGGAGCTGTTCTGCCGGGGAAACATCCCTCCGGGAGGGGGAAATCATCGCCATTGTCATCACCATCAATCCTCTCAGCGGGAGGGGCTCAATCTCCATCAACATCTTCACCAGCACCATCTCCTCTAAAACCCTAGTTCATCTCTTGTATCCAATCTTTGTCTCAAAACCTCAGATTGGTACCTGTGGGTTGCTAGTAGTGTTGATTACTCCTTGTAGTTGATGCTAGTTGGTTTATTTGGTGGAAGATCATATGTTCAGATCCTTTATGCATATTAATACCCCTCTGATTATGAACATGAATATGATTTGTGAGTAGTTACGTTTGTTCCTGAGGACATGGGAGAAATCTTGCTATAAGTAGTCATGTGAATTTGGTATTCGTTTGATATTTTGATGAGATGTATGCTGTCTTTCCTCTAGTGGTGTTATGTGAACGTCGACTACATTACACTTCACCATTGTTTGGGCCTAGAGGAAGGCATTGGGAAGTAATATTAAGATGATGGGTTGCTAGAGTGACATAAGCTTAAACCCTAGTTTATGAGTTGCTTCGTAAGGGGCTGATTTGGATCCATATGTTTCATGCTATGGTTAGGTTTACCTTAATACTTCTTTTGTAGTTGCGGATGGTTGCAATAGGGGTTAATCATAAGTGGGATGCTTGTCCAAGAAAGGGCAGCACCCAAGCACCGGTCCACCCACATACCAAATTATCAAAGTAACGAACGCGAATCATATGAGCGTGATGAAAACTAGCTTGACGATAAATCCCATGTGTCCTCGGGTGCGTTTTCCTTCATATAAGAGTTTGTCTAGGCTTTTCCTTTGCTACAAAAAGGATTGGGCCATCTTGCTGCACCTTATTTACTTTCATTACTTGTTACCCGTTACAAATTACAATATCACAAAACTATGTGTTAACGATAATTTCAGTGCTTGCAGAGAATACCTTATTGAAAACTGCTTGTCATTTCCTTCTACTCCTTGTTGGGTTCGACACCCTTACTTATCGAAAGGACTATGATAGATCCCCTACACTTGTGGGTCATCAAGACTCTTTTCTGGAGCCGTTGCCGGGGAGTGAAGCGCCTTTGGTAAGTGGAATTTGGTAAGGAAAAATTTATATAGTGTGCTGAAATTTACTGTCACTTGTTACTATGGAAAGTAATCCTTTGAGGGGCTTGTTCGGGGTATCTTCACCCCGACCAGTAGAGCAAAGAGTTGCTCCTCAACCTACTGAACCTACTGAAAATGTTTACTTTGAAATTCCTTTGGGTATGATAGAGAAACTGCTAGCTAATCCTTTTACAGGAGATGGAACATTACATCCGATTTGCACCTAATCTATGTGGATGAAGTTTATGGATTATTTAAGCTTGCAGGTATGCCCGAGGATGTTATCAAGAAGAAGGTCTTCCCTTTATCTTTGAAGGGAAAGGCATTGACATGGTTTAGGCTATGTGATGATATGGGATCATGGAACTACAACCGATTGAAATTGGAATTTCATCAGAAGTTTTATCCTATGCATCTTGTTCATCGTGATCGTAATTATATATATGATTTTTGGCCTCGCGAAGGAGAAAGCATCGCTCAAGCTTGGGGGAGGCTTAAGTCAATGTTATATTCATGCCCCAATCATGAGCTCTCAAGAGAAATTATTATTCAAAAAATTTATGCTCGGCTTTCTATCAATAATCGTTCCATGCTCGATACTTCTTGTACTGGCTCTTTTATAATGAAGACTATTGAATTCAAATGGGATTTATTGGAAAGAATTAAATGCAACTCTGAAGATTGGGACCTCGACGAAGGTAAGGAGTAAGGTATAACACCTAAGTTTGATTGTGTTAAATCTTTTATGGATACCGATGTTTTCCGTGAATTTAGCACTAAGTATGGACTTGACTCTGAGATAGTAGCTTCTTTCTGTGAATCCTTTGCTACTCATGTTGATCTCCCTAAGGAGAAGTGGTTTAAATATAATCCTCCCATTGAAGTAAAAGTAGTTGCACCTACTAAAGTTGAAGAAAAGACTATCACTTATAATGTTGATCCTATTGTTCCTACTGCTTATATTGAGAAACCACCTTTCCCTGTTAGAATAAAGGATCATGCTAAGGCTTCAAGTGTGGTTCGTAAGAGTAACACTAGAACACCTACACCCCTAAGCAAATTAAAGTTGAACCTAGTATTGCTATGGTTAAAGATCTCTTGGCTGATAATATTGATGGGCATGTTATTTACTTCTGTGATGAAGCTGCTAGAATGGCTAGACCTGATACTAAAAATAAACATAGACCTGTTGTAGGCATGCCTGTTATTTATGTTAAAATAGGAGATCATTGCTATCATGGTGTTGGGGAACGTAGTAATTTCAAAATTTTCCTACGCACACACAGGACCATGGTGATGGCATAGCAACGAGAAGGGAGAGTGTTGTCTACGTACCCTCGTAGACCAAAGCGGAAGCGATCACAACGTAGAGGAAGTAGTCGTGACGTTCTCCTCGTGATCCTGCCGATCCCAAAGGTCTGCATTACTCGGCACCTCCGAGTCGATGATGACGTAGAGGAAGTAGTCGACGTTCTCCTCGCGATCCAGCCGATCCAGCGCCCGTTACTCCGGCGCCTCCGAGTTCTTGGCACACGTTCAGCTCGATGGCGCTCCTCGGGCTCCGATCCAGCAAAGCTCCGGGAGAGGGAGTTCTGTCAAGACCTGACGGCGTGGTGACGATCTTGATGTTTCACCGGCGCAGGCTTCGCCTAAGCACAGCTACGATATGACCGAGGTGGAATATGGTGGAGGGGGCACCAGACACGGCTGAGGAACGATCTCAAGGATCAACTTGTGTGTTATGGGGTGCCCCCTGCCCCGTGATATAAAGGAGCAAGGGAGGGGTGGCCGGCCTAGGAGGAGGCGCACCAAGGGGGAGTCCTACTCCCACCGAGTAGGATTCCCTTTCCTAGTCCAACTAGGAGTCCTTCCATGTATTAGGAGTAGGAGACAAGGAAGGGGAAGAGAGAAGGGAAGGAAGGAGGGGGTGCGGCCCCTCCCCCTAGTCCAATTCGGACTAGGCCATGGGGGGGCGCGCGGCTTGCCCTAGGCAGCCCCTCTCTCTTTCACGCAGGGCCCAATAAGGCCCAATACTTCTCCCCGGCGAATTCTCGTAACTCTCCGGTACTCCGAAAAATACCCGAATCATTCGGAACCTTTCCGAACTCCGAATATAGTCATCCAATATATCGATCTTTACGTCTCGACCATTCCGAGACTCCTCGTCATGTCCCCGATCTCATCCGGGACTCCGAACTCCTTCGGTACATCAAAACTCATAAACTCATAATATAAGCATCGAAAACCTTAGCGTGCGGACCCTACGGGTTCGAGAACTATGTAGACATGACCTAGAACTATTCTCGGTCAATAACCAATAGCGGAACCTGGATGCCCATATTGGCTCCTACATATTCTACTGAAGGTCTTTATCGGTCAAACCGCATAACAACATACGTTGTTCCCTTTGTCATCGGTATGTTACTTGCCCGAGATTTGATCGTCGGTATCCAATACCTAGTTCAATCTCGTTAAGCAAGTCTCATTACTCGTTACGTAATGCATCATTCCGTAACTAACTCATTAGCTACATTGCTTGCAAGGCTTATAGTTATGTGCATTACCGAGAGGGCCCAGAGATACCTCTCCGACAATCGGAGTGACAAAACCTAATCTCGAAATACGCCAACCCAACATGTACCTTTGGAGACACCTGTAGTACTCCTTTATAATCACCCGATTACGTTGTGACGTTTGGTAGCACCAAAGTGTTCCTCCGTAAACGGAGTTGCATAATCTCATAGTTACAGGAACATGTATAAGTCATGAAGAAAGCAATAGCAACATACTAAACGATCAAGTGCTAGGCTAACGGAATGGGTCATGTCAATCAGATCATTCTCCTAATGATGTGATCCCGTTAATCAAATGACAACTCATGTCTATGGTTAGGAAACGTAACCATCTTTGATTAACGAGCTAGTCAAGTAGAGGCATACTAGTGACACTCTGTTTGTCTATGTATTCACACATGTATTATGTTTCCGGTTAATACAATTCTAGCATGAATAATAAACATTTATCATGATATAAGGAAATAAATAATAACTTTATTATTGCCTCTAGGGCATATTTCCTTCAGTCTCCACTTGCACTAGAGTCAATAATCTAGATCACATCACCATGTGATTAACATCGATAGTTCACATCATCATGTGATTAACACCCATAGTTCACATCGCCATGTGACCAACACCCAAAGGGTTTACTAGATTCAGTAATCTAGTTCACATCGCTATGTGATTAACACCCAAAGAGTACTAAGGTGTGATCATGTTTTGCTTGTGAGAGAATCTTAGTCAACGGGTCTTTCATATTCAGATCCGTTATGTATTTTGCAATTTTCTATGTCTACAATGCTCGCACGGAGCTACTCTAGCTAATTGCTCCCACTTTCAATATGTATCTAGATCGAGACTTAGAGTCATCCAGATCGGTGTCAAAACTTGCATCAACGTAACCCTTTACTTACCTAACCTTTGTCACTTCCATAATCGAGAAACATATCCTTATTCCACTAAGGATAATTTTGACCGCTGTCCGATGATCTACTCCTAGATCACTATTGTACTCCTTGCCAAACTCGATTGTAGGGTATACAATAGATCTGGTACACAGCATGGCATACTTTATAGAACCTATGGCCAAGGCATAGGGAATGACTTTCATTCTCTTTCTATCTTCTGCCGTGGTCGGGTTTTGAGTCTTACTCAATTTCACACCTTGTAACACAGGCAAGAACTCTTTCTTTGACTGTTCCATTTTGAACTACTTCAAAATCTTGTCAAGGTATGTACTCATTGAAAAAACTTATCAAGCGTCTTGATCTATCTCTATAGATCTTGATGCTCAATATGTAAGCAGCTTCACCGAGGTCTTTCTTTGAAAAACTCCTTTCAAACACTCCTTTATGCTTTGCATAATAATTCTACATTATTTCCGATCTACAATATGTCATTCACATATACTTATCGTAAATCTTTGTAGTGCTCCCACTCACTTTCTAGTAATTACGGGCTTCACCGCAAGTCTGTATAAAACTATATGCTATGATCAACTTATCAAAGCATGTATTCCAACTCTGAGATGCTTGCACCCGGTCCATTGATGGATCATTGGAGCTTGCACATTTTGTTAGCTCCTTTAGGATTGACAAAACCTTCTGGTTGCATCATATACAACTCTTCTTTAATAAATCCATTAAAGAATGTAGTTTTGACATCCATTTGCCAGATTTCATAAAATGTGGCAATTGCTAACATGATTCGGACAGACTTAAGCATCGCTTCTGATTGAGAAAATCCCATTGTAGTCAACACCTTGAACTTGTCGAAAACCTTTTTGTGACAAGTCGAGCTTTGTAGATAGTCACACTACTATCGTTGTCCGTCTTCCTCTTGAAGATCCATTTATTTAACATGGCTTGCTGATCATCGAGCAAGTCAATCAAAGTCCATACTTTTGTTCTCATACATGGATCATATCTCAGATTTTATGGCCTCAAGCCATTTCGCTGAATCTGGGCTCATCATCGCTTCCTCATAGTTCGTAGGTTCATCATGGTCTAGTAACATGACTTCCGAACATGATTACCACACCACTACAGTGCGGATCTTACTCTGGAAGACCCTACGAGGTTCTGTAGTAACTTGATCTGAAGTTTCATGATCAATATCATTAGCTTCCTCACAAATTGGTGTATTTGTCACGGGAACTGATTTACATGATGAACTACTTTCCAATAAGGGTACAGTACAGTTACCTCATCAAGTTCTACTTTCCTCCCACTCACTTCTTTCGAGAGAAACTCCTTCTCTAGAAAGGATCCATTTTAGCAACGAATATCTTGCCTTCGGATCTGTGATAGAAGGTGTACCCAACTATTTCCTTTGGGTATTCTATGAAGACGCACTTCTCCGATTTGGGTTCGAGCTTATCAGGATGAAACTTTTTCACATAAGCATCGCAGCCCCAAACTTCAAGAAGCGTCAACTTGGGTTTCTTGCTAAACCACGATTCATATGTTGTCGTCTCAGCGGATTTATATGTTGCCCTTTTTAACGTGAATGCAGCTGTATCTAATGCATAGCCCCAAAACTATAACGGTAAATCTGTAAGAAACATCATAGATCGCACCATATCAAATAAAGTGCGGTTTAGAAGTTCGGACACACCATAACATTGTGGTGTTCCAGGTGGCGTGAGCTGTGAAACTATTCCACATTATTTTAATTGAAGAACAAACTCGTAACTCAATTATTCGTCTTTGCGATTAGATCGCAGAAACTTTATTTTCTTGTTACGATGATTTTTTCCACTTCACTCTGAAATTCTTTGAACTTTTCAACTATTTCAGACTTATGTTTCATCAAGTAGATATACCCATATCTGCTCAAATCATCTTGTGAAAGTCAGAAAATAACGATACTTGCCACGAGCATCAACACTCATTGGATCGCATACATCGGTATGTATTATTTCCAATAAGTCAAGAGCTTGTTCCATTGTTCCGAGAACGGAGTTTTAGTCATCTTGCCCAAAGCGGCACGGTTACGCAAGCATCAAATGATTCATAATCAAGTGATTCCAAAAGTCCATCGGCATGGAGTTTTCTTCATGCGCTTTACACCAATATGACCTAAACGGCGATTACCACAAATAAGTTGCACTATCATTATTAACTTTGCATCTTTTGGTTTCAATATTATGAATATGTGTATCATTATGATCGAGATCCAATGAATCATTTTCATTGGGTGTGTAACCATATAAGGTTTTATTCATGTAAATGTAACAACAATTTATTCTCTTACTTAAATGAATAACCGTATTGCAATAAACATGATCAAATCATACTTATGCTCAACACCAAATAACACTTATTTAGGTTCCATACTAATCCGAAAGTATAGGGAGTGTGCGATGATGATCATATCAATCTTGGAACTACTTCCAACACTCATCTTCACTTCCCCTTCAACTAGTTTCTGTTCATTACGCAACTCCCGTTTCAAGTTACTACTCTTAGCAACCGAACCAGTACCAAATACCGAGGGGTTGCTTAACACTAGTAAAATACACGTCAATAATCAGTATCTCAAATATACCTTTGTTCACTTTGCCATCCTTCTTATCCGCCAAATACTTGGGGTAGTTCCGCTTCTAGTGACCAGTTCCATTGCAGCAAAAGCACTTAGTCTCGTGCTTAGGTCCAGACTTGGGCTTCTTCACTCGAGCAACAACTTGCTTGCCGTTCTTCTTGAAGTTCCCCTTCTTCCCTTTGCCCTTTTCCTTGAGACTAGTGGTCTTGTCAATCATCAACACTTGATGCTCTTTCTCGATTTCTACCTTCGTCGATTTCAACATCACGAAGAGCTCGGGAATCGTTTTCGTCATCCCTTGCATACTATAGTTCATCACGGTTCTAGTAACTTAGTGATGGTGACTAGAGAATTCTGTCAATCACTATCTTATCTGGAAGATTAACTCCCACTTGATTCAAGCGATTGAAGTACCCAGACAATCTGAGAACATGCTCACTAGTTGAGCGATTCTCCTCCATCTTTTAGCTATAGAACTTGTTGGAGATTCCATATCTCTCAACTCGGGTATTTGCTTGAAATATTAACTTCAACTCCTGGAACATCTCATATGGTCCATGACGTTCAAAACGTCTTTGAAGTCCCGATTCTAAGCCGTTTAAGTATGGTGCACTAAACTATTAAGTAGTCATCATATTGAGCCAGCCAAACGTTCATAACGTGCATTTGCTCCTGCAATAGGTCTGTCACCTAGCGGTGCATTAAGGACATAATTCTTACGTGCAGCAATGAGGATAAACCTCGGATCACGGATCCAATCCGCATTATTGCTACTAACATTTTTCAATACAATTTTCTCTAGGAACACATATAAAAACATAGGGAAGCAACAACGCCGAGCTATTGATCTACAACATAATTTGCAAAATACTACGGGACTAAGTTCATGATAAATTAAAGTTCAATTAATCATATTACTTAAGAACTCCCACTTAGATAGACATCTCTCTAGTCATCTAAGTGATTACGTGATCCAAATCAACTAAACCATAACCGATCATCACGTGAGATGGAGTAGTTTTCAATGGTGAACATCTTATGTTGATCATATCTACTATATGATTCACGCTCGACCTTTCGGTCTCCGTGTTCGAGGCCATATCTGCATATGCTAGGCTCGTCAAGTATAACCTAAGTATTCTGCGTGTGCAAAACTGGCTTGCACCCGTTGTAGATGGACGAGAGCTTATCACACCCGATCATCACGTGGTGTCTCTAAGACGAACTTTGGCAACGGTGCATACTCAGGAGAACACTACTTGATAATTTTAGTGAGAGATCATCTTAAAATGCTACCGTCAATCAAAGCAAGATAAGATGCATAAAGGATAAACATCACATGCAATCAATATAAGTGATATGATATGGCCATCATCATCTTGTGCTTGTGATCTCCATCTCCGAAGCACCGTCGTGATCACCATCGTCACCGGCGCGACACCTTGATCTCCATCGTAGCATCGTTGTCGTTCGCCATTCATTGCTTCTACGACTATCGCTACCGCTTAGTGATAAAGTAAAAGCAATTATGTATGCGTTTGCATTTCATACAATAAAGCGACAACCATATGGCTCCAGCCGATTTGCCGATAACTTCCGGTTACAAAACATGATCATCTCATACAATAAAATATAGCATCACGTCTTGACCATATCACATCACAACATGCCCTGCAAAAACAAGTTAGGCGTCCTCTACTTTGTTGTTGCAAATTTTACGTGGCTGCTACGGGCTTAAGCAAGAACCAATCTCACCTACGCATCAAGACCACAACGATACTTCGTCAAATAGTCTCCGTTTAACCTTCTCAAGGACCGGGCGTAGCCACTCAGTTCAACTAAAGTGAGAGAGACAGACACCGCCAGCCACCTTTAAGCCACGAGTGCTCGTAGCAGTGAAACCAGTCTCGCGTAAGCGTCTGGCGTAATGTCGGTCCGGGCCGCTTCATCTCACAATACCGCTGAACCAAAGTATGACATGCCGGTAGGCGTATGACTTGTATCGCCCACAACTCACTTGTGTTCTACTCGTGCACATGACATCGGCGCATAAAACCAGGCTCGGATGCCACTTTGTTGGGAACGTAGTAATTTCAAAATTTTCCTCGCACGCACAGGACCATGGTGATGGCATAGCAACGAGAAGGGAGAGTGTTGTCTACGTGCCCTCGTGAGACCAAAGCGAAGCGATCACAACGTAGAGGAAGTATTCAGACGTTCTCCTCGCGATCCTGCCGATCCCAAGGTTACTCCGGCACCTCCGAGTCGATGATGACGTAGAGGAAGTAGTCGTCGTTCTCCTCGCGATCCAGCCGATCCCAGCGCCCGTTACTCCGGCGCCTCCGAGTTCTTGGCACACGTTCAGCTCGATGACGCTCCTCGGGCTCCGATCCAGCAAAGCTCCGGGGAGAGGGAGTTCCGTCAGCACGACGGCGTGGTGACGATCTTGATATTTCACCGACGCAGGGCTTCGCCTAAGCACAACTACGATATGACCGAGGTGGAATATGGTGGAGGGGGGCACCGCACACGGCTAAGGAACGATCTCAAGGATCAACTTGTGTGTTATGGGGTGCCCCCCTGCCCCCGTATATAAAGGAGCAAGGGAGGGGGTGGCCGGCCTAGGAGGAGGCGCACCAAGGGAGTCCTACTCCCACCGGAGTAGGATTCCCCTTTCCTAGTCCAACTAGGAGTCCTTCCATGTATTAGGAGTAGGAGACAAGGAAGGGGAAGAGAGAAGGGAAGGAAGGAGGGTGCGGCCTCCCCTAGTCCAATTCGGACTAGGCCATGGGGAAGCGCGGCCTGCCCTAGGCAGCCCTCTCTCTTTCCCTTGAGGCCCAATAAGGCCCAATACTTCTCCCCGGCGAATTCCCGTAACTCTCCGGTACTCCGAAAAATACCGAATCATTCGGAACCTTTCCGAACTCCGAATATAGTCGTCAATATATTGATCTTTACGTCTCGACCATTTCGAGACTCCTCGTCATGTCCCCGATCTCATCCGGGACTCGAACTCCTTCGGTACATCAAAACTCATAAACTCATAATATAACATCGCCGAAACCTTGTTGCGTGCGGACCCTACGGGTTCGAGAACTATGTAGACATGACCTAGAACTATTCTCGGTCAATAACCAATAAGCGGAACCTGGATGCCCATATTGGCTCCTACATATTCTACGAAGATCTTTATCGGTCAAACCGCATAACAACATACGTTGTTCCCTTTGTCATCGGTATGTTACTTGCCCGAGATTTGATCGTCGGTATCCAATACCTAGTTCAATCTCGTTACGGCAAGTCTCTTTACTCGTTACGTAATGCATCATTCCGTAACTAACTCATTAGCTACATTGCTTGCAAGGCTTATAGTGATGTGCATTACCGAGAGGGCGGAGATACCTCTCCGACAATCGGAGTGACAAAACCTAATCTCAAATACGCCAACCCAACATGTACCTTTGGAGACACCTGTAGTACTCCTTTATAATCACCCGATTACGTTGCCAGGACGTTTGGTAGCACCAAAGTGTTCCTCCGGTAAGCAGGAGTTGCATAATCTCATAGTTACAGGAACATGTATAAGTCATGAAGAAAGCAATAGCAACATACTAAAGCGATCAAGTGCTAGGCTAACGGAATGGGTCATGTCAATCAGATCATTCTCCTAATGATGTGATCCCGTTAATCAAATGACAACTCATGTCTATGGTTAGGAAGCGTAACCATCTTTGATTAACGAGCTAGTCAAGTAGAGGCATACTAGTGACACTCTGTTTGTCTATGTATTCACACATGTATTATGTTTCCGGTTAATACAATTCTAGCATGAATAATAAACATTTATCATGATATAAGGAAATAAATAATAACTTTATTATTGCCTCTAGGGCATATTTCCTTCACATGGCTTATGTGATATGGGTGCTAGTGCAAGTGCAATATCTCATTCCTTATGCATGATATTGCACCTGCTGAGATAGAGGAAATTGATGTTACAATTAAGGTTGCCAATAGAGACACTATTTCACTAGTTGGGATTGTTAGAGATGTTGAAGTCTTGTGTGGGAAAGTTAAATATCCTGCTGATTTTCTTGTTCTTGGTTCTCCACAAGATAGCTTTTGTCCCATTATATCTGGTAGACCCTTCTTGAATACTGTTAATGTTAGGATAGACTGCAAAAGGATATTGTTGCTATTGGTTTGGGGGATATGTCTAATGAGTTTAATTTTGCTAAATTTCCTAGACAACCCCATGATAAAGAATTACCTAGTAAAGATGAAATTATTGGTCTTTCCTCTATTGCCGTGCCTCCTAATGATCCTTTAGAACAATATTTGCTAGACCATGAAAATGATATGTTTATGAATGAAAGAAGGGAAATAGATGAAGTATTCTTTAAACAGGGACCTATTTTGAAACATAACTTGGCTATTGAAATCCTAGGGGATCCTCCTCCACCCAAGGGTGATCCCATGTTTGAGCTTAAACCATTACCTGATACTCTTAAATATGCTTATCTTGATGAAAAGAAGATACATCCTGTTATTATTAGTGCTAACCTTTCAGAGCATGAAGAAAGGAATTATTGGAAACTCTGAAGAAGCACCGTGCTTGCATTGGATATACTCTTGATGATCTTAAGGGCATTAGTCCCAGTTTATGCCAGCACAAAATAAAATTGGAGAAAGACGCTAAACTAGTTGTTGATCACCAACGACGGTTAAATCCCAAGATGAAAGAAGTGGTAAGAAAAGAAATACTAAAGCTTCTAGAGGCAGGTATAATTTATCCCATTGCTGATAGTCAGTGGGTAAGTCATGTCCATTGTGTCCCCAAGAAGGGAGGTATTACTATTGTTCCTAATAATAAAGATGAATTGATCCAACAAAGAATTATTTCAGGTTATAGAATGGTAAATGATTTCCGCAAATTAAATAATGCTACTAAAAAGGATCATTACCCTCTACCTTTTATTGATCAAAGGCTAGAAAGATTATCCAAACATACACATTTTTGCTTTCTAGATGGTTATTCCGGTTTCTCTCAAATACCTGTGTTAAAAGAGGATCAAGAAATGTAGCGATCTGACCTCAGACGGTCAAATCTCTGTGTTCAGTGTCATCCCTGGATCGGTAATGCTGACACACACAGTACTCGAAGGATTTATAACAGAGTAGCAATTACACACTTATTGCATCGAATGTCTCAAAAGAGAACTTATTACAATAAATATGGCTTAAGGCCATCTAAATAAGATAACATCGGAAGGCTTGGAAGATAAAGTGAGTCCATCAACTCCAACGGCATAGCTGAGTGCATGAAAAATGACCTATGGCACCTTACTCGTCGTCTGAAAAGTTGCAACATGATACGTTGTGGCCCGAAAATGGGTCAGCACATGGAATATGCTAGCAATATAACACGGTAGAGCAATGAACATGTAAATCCTAACACTACATGCATATATGGCTGGTGGAGGCTCTATGGTTATATTGTTTTTGCGAAAAGCCAATTTTTCCCTACAACAAAGGAATAGATTTTATTTAACTATCATGGTGGTTGAAACATCATTGAGAAGGTTCCTCCAACTCAATCCCAATTAAAGTAGTCATTAACATCCCAAGAAATTAATTTAGAGTGATGAGATCAAATCAATAATTCAAGTACCAGATACTCAAGATGTCCATAACTGGGGACACGGCTAACCATGATTAGTTTATACACTCTGCAGAGGTTTGCACACTTTTCCCCACAAGACTCGATCTCCTTCGTTGGATTTCTCGCACTACTTGGTGTTTGAGAAATGGATGACCGAGACACAGTCTTTCAGAAGCATTAACTCTTTACTCTGGGTAGACAGTTACACCTACTTTCCCTCTACATATGCTAGCCTACCACTGAAAGAGGTCACGCAACATACTCAACTATGCCAGAGCCCATAATGGCTTGTGGCTGCACATGGAAGTTTCTAGCATGAATAATCTTATGATCCCTTTGAGCCTGGGTGGCGGACAGTAGGATGATCACACGGGTATTCCGGGATATCCTAGGACAACACTGGATTCTCCAGGTGCCCACAAGCAATCCACCCAGATGTGTATTAAAGTTGCACCTTAAGTTGAACCATTAATTAACAAACTCACATCTTTCATGGATACTCTCAAACCCAAAACACGTCTATGAGCATAGCATGGCAAGATAAGCATAACGTGGAAGTAACTCCCAAGGGTTTGATAATAAAACAGGTAATAGGTTCTACCTCATCATCTACTTCCCAGACCCACATGTTAAGAGACCCTACTCATGCAATGTGTGAGGGCTGAAACTAATGCATAAAACCGGGTAATAAAGGGGTATGATCAATGTGTTACTTGCCTTGCTGACGATCCGCAAAACCTAGTGACTCGTAGTAGCACGCTTCGCACTCCGAGAATTCTATCACAACAAACAATAGCACACATAAGCACTCAAGCAAAGATGCACGGGTAAAACTCAAATAAGAAGATCTAACCAGAAAGTTCAACTGAAGAAGTCCGGTTTGCAAAAAGAATCAAATCAAAGCGAACAACGAAACTCAAACTACGAAAGAAACAAGATCCGTTTACTAATCTGGACTAAAGTCAAATTTTACACTACCAAAATCTTGTTCAAGTTGGTTAAACAGAAAGAGGACTTCGAGACGAAGTTCTAGGCGCTTGTTTCGCCTGATTTGGATAAACGAGCGAAAAGATAAACTAAAATGAAAATTAGGGTAGAAATCGTGATCGGAAATAATCGCGGAAAAACCCTGGAAAAAGAAAACTGATGAACAGGCTAACAGACGAACTTCGCTTTCTGCGGCTAACGGATGAACATCGTTCGTTAAAATGAACGTACGGACGAACGTCCGCTAAATAACCGAACCGAGAAAAACCGAACGAACCGAGAAAAAACTAGATCTAGGGTTCCTAAAAAACCGGATGGTTAACCAAAAAAAAACAACGACGAACTGCGGCGGCGGTGTCGGCTACCTTCGGTGAGGCTTCGGCGGTGGCGACTCCGCGGCGGCGGGAGGCGTTTGGCGGCCAGACGGCAGCCTTGGCGGCGGTGGTGGCGGCGCATGGAGCAAGCGGCGGCAGGCTAAGGTTTGGGGCGGCGGGGCGGCTGGCGGCTTGGTGGGCTGGGGCCTCGGGATGGCCGGCTTATAAAGCCTACACCCGGCGGAAGTCCGGGTCGATTACGGCCCGTTAGGTTGGTGCAACTTTTTTAAAAAAAACTTGACGCAGAAAAACAAATAAAAGAAGTACTAAACCAAGTCCAAAAAACCTGAAATAAATTTTCACGGCCCTCTAATAATATTGCGGACAAAGTGAACATTTATTTGGGCCTCTAATGAAATTTTGAAAAACGCATATTTTCCTAATTCAAATAAAATAGCTATAAAAGTCCAAAAAATATTATTTATTTGATTTTAATATTTTTCCTCCAATATTCCCTTTATTTTGGAGAAGTCATATTATCTCCTCTCTTATATTTTAATATGCAATATTTTCAGGGAGAAAAATAATTAAAACCAAAGTGATCCTTGTTTCGATATTTGATAAAATTCAAATATGAAATAAGTTAAATCCCCAACTCTCTCCGTGGTTCCTTGAGTTGCTTAGAATTTCGAGGATCGCAAATCAAAATGCAGTAAAATATGATATGCATGAATGACCTATGTATAACATTCCAAATAGAAAATTTGGGATGCTACAAGAAAAGACCACTTTTACTTGTCCTTTCGATACCTTTGCTTATAGACGTATGCCTTTTGGATTATGTAATGCACCTGCTACCTTTCAAAGATGCATGATGGATATATTCTCTGATTTTTGTGAAAAGATTGTTGAGGTTTTCATGGATGATTTCTCCGTATACGGAACTTCTTTTGATGATTGCTTGAGCAACCTTGATCGAGTTTTGCAGAGATGTGAAGAAACTAATCTTTTCTTGAATTGGGAAAAGTGCCACTTCATGGTTAATGAAGGTATTGTCTTGGGGCATAAAATTTCTGAAAGAGGTATTGAAGTTGATAAAGCTAAAGTTGATAATATTACAAAGATGCCGTGTCCTAAGGACATCAAAGGTATAAGAAGTTTCCTTGGTCATGCCGGTTTTTATAGGAGGTTCATTAAGGATTTCTAAAAAAATTCTAGGCCTCTGACTAACCTCTTACAAAAGGATGTTCCTTTTGTCTTTGATGATGATTGTGTAGAAGCATTTGAAATACTTAAGAAAGCATTGATTTACGCACCTATTGTTCAGCCACTGATTGGAATTTACCCTTTGAAATTATGTGTGATGCTAGTGATTATCTTTGTAGGTGATGTTCTAGGACAAAGAGTCGATAAGAAATTAAATGTTATTCAAGATGCGGTAAAACTCTAGGCAGTGCCCGGAGAAATTATGCTACTCTTGAGAAAGAATTTTTAGCAGTTGTATTTGCTTGTGATAAGTTCCGACCTTATATTGTTGATTCTAAAGTAACTGTTCACACTGATCATGCTGCTATTAAATATCTTATGGAAAAGAAAGATGCTAAACCTAGACTCATTAGATGGGTTCTCCTACTACAAGAATTTGATTTGCATATTATTGATAGAAAGGGAGTTGAGAACCCCATTGCAGACAACCTGTCTAGGTTAGAGAATGTTCTTGATGACCCACTACCTATTGATGATAGCTTCCCTGATGAACAATTAGCTGTCATAAATGTTTCACGTACTGCTCCATGGTATGCTGATTATGCTAATTACATTGTTGCTAAATTTATACCATCTAGTTTCACATACCACCAAAAGAAAAAAGTTTTTCTATGATTTAAGACATTACTTCTGGGATGACCCACACCTTTATAAAGAAGGAGTAGATGGTGTTATTAGACATTGTGTACCTGAGCATGAATAGGAACAGATCCTACTCAAGTGTCACTCCGAGGCTTATGGAGGACACCACGCTGGAGATAGAACTGCACATAAGGTATTGCAATCCGGTTTTTATTGGCCTACTCTCTTCAAAGATGCCCGTAAGTTTGTCTTGTCTTGTGATGAATGTCAAAGAATTGGTAATATTAGTAGACGTCAAGAAATGCCTATGAATTATTCACTTGTTATTGAAACATTTGTTGTTTGGGGCTTTGATTATATGGGACCGTTTCCTTCCTCTAATGGGTATACACATATTTTAGTTGCTGTTGATTATGTTACTAAGTGGGTAGAAGCTATTTCAACTAGTAGTGCTCATCATAACACCTCTATTAAGATGCTTAAAGAAGTTATTTTTCTGAGGTTTGGAGTCCCTAGATATTCAATGACTGATGGTGGTTCACATTTTATTCATGGCGCCTTTCGTAAAATGCTTGCTAAGTATGATGTTAATCATAGAATTCCATCTCCATATCACCCGCAGTCTAGTGGTCAAGTAGAACTTAGTAATAGAGAGCTCAAATTAATTTTGCAAAAGACTGGTAATAGATCTAAAAAGAATTGGTCCAAGAAACTTGATGATGCTTTATGGGCCTATAGAACTACATATAAAAATCCTATGGGTATGTCTCCGTATAAAATGGTTTATGGAAAAGCATGTCACTTACCTCTCGAATTAGAACATAAGGCATATTGGGCCATTAAAGAGCTCAATTATGATTTCAAACTTGCCGGTGAAAAGAGACTATTTGACATTAGCTCACTTGATGAATGGAGAACCCAAGCCTATGAGAATGCCAAATTGTTTAAGGAAAAAGTTAAAAGATGGCATGACAAAAGGATACAAAAGTGTGAGTTTAATGTAGGTGACTATGTGTTGCTATTCAACTCTCGTTTAAGATTTTTTGCAGGAAAACTTCTCTCTAAATGGGAAGGGCCTTACGTTATCGAGGAGGTCTATCGTTCCGGTGCCATAAAAATAAACAACTTCGATGGCAAAAATCCGAAGGTGGTAAACGGTCAAAGAATCAAACATTATATCTAAGGTAATCCTATAAATGTTGAAACTAATGTTATTGACACAGTGACCCCGGAGGAGTACATAAGGGACACCTTCCAGAACGTTTCAGACTCCGAAAAGGAATAGGTATGTGGTACGGTAAGTAAACTGACTCCAAAACAGCTCTAGTAGCAATTATTCTCCGTTTGGAATATTTTAAAAAATAGGAAAATAAGAAGTAGTCCGGGGGGACACGAGGCGTCCATGAGGGTGGAGGGCGCGCCCCCTACCTCGTGGGCACCTCGTGTGCCTCCGGACTTTGTTTTCTTGTATGATACTTCTTTTGGTCGGTAAAAATTCATTATATAATCTCCCGAAGGTTTTGACCACCGTATCACGCAAATATCCTCTGTCTTTATTTCGAGTTGTTTTCTGCCAGAGTTGTCAAAGGCCAGGCATCATGTCGTCCCCCTCCTCCAACAATGATGACAACGATGCTTGGCTAATGAAGATAGAGCTGAAGAGAGAAGAACCCGGGGAGATCAACAAGGATGATGGGATCAAGAAGGCCATGGAGGACCAAGCTCCGGAAACCCAAGACGAAGACATCCTCCAACCTCATCACAATCTTCTTACCCCAACGGAGGTTGAAGCCTTCAAGATGATTGAGTTAGCTCGCATACAGAATAAGTATCTCACTCGTGAAAATATTTTGTTGAAGGAGCAAATCACCACACTCAAGGGCATTATCCGCAAATTGGAGGATCTCCTACGCTCGATGTGTGATTATCCATCATCAGCACCATCTTCTTCACCAAAGAAAGGAGAGGCGAGTATCTGGTATGGGCACTCACCTTGGCAAATGCCAAGCTTGGGGGAGGTGCCCCGGTATAGTATCACCATCACACTCCTATCTTTACCGTTTTTCTTAGTTCGATCCTTTTGGTAATATATTGATCTAGTAGAATAAAGTTTTAGTATGATCTAGTTTTGAGTTTTGCTTTATGATCCTTCTATGTAACCGAGTCCGTGAGCTATATATAATAAAGATTAGTTTTGAGTCGAGGGCTTGGTTATCTTGCTATGATCTTGAGGGAATAAAAATATAAGAAAAGAGAAAGAATAAAAATAAAAGAGATCATATTGATCTTATGGAGAGTAATGACTTCACATATAAAGAGTATGATGAATAAAAGTTGTTGAGTGTTGACAAACATAGTTTTGGTCATCGTTGCAATTAACGGGAAGTAATAAAGAAAGAGAGGTTTTCACATATAAATATACTATCTTGGACATCTTTTATGATTGTGAGCACTCATTAAAATATGGCATGCTAAAAAGTTGATGTTGGACAAGGAAGACAATGTAATCGGTTATGTTTTCTTATATCTGAAATAAAGTATATTGTCATGGATCATCCAACATGTTGAGCTTGCCTTTCCCCCCTCATGCTAGCCAAATTGTTTGCACCAAGTAGAGATACTACTTGTGCTTCTGAATATCCTTAAACCCAGTTTTGCCATGAGAGTCCACCATACCTACCTGTGGATTGAGTAAGATCCTTCAAGTAAGTTGTCATTGTTGCATGCAATAAACATTTCTCTCTGAATATGTATGATTTATTAGTGTGGAGAAAATAAGCTTTATACGATCTTGTGATGTGGAAGAAACAAAAGCGACAGACTGCATAATAAAGGTCCATATCACAAGTGGCAATATAAAGTGACGTTCTTTCGCATTAAGATTTTGTGCATCCAACCATAAAAGCACATGACAACCTCTGCTTCCCTCTACGAAGGGCATATCTTTTATTCTTGTCTTATACCTTATACAAGAGTCATGGTGATCTTCACCTTTCTTTTACATTTTATCCTTTGTCAAGCACATTGTGTTGGAAAGATCCTGATATATATATCCAATTGGATGTGAGTTATCATGAACTACTATTGTTGACATTACCCTTGAGGTAAAAGGTTGGGAGGCAACACTATAAGCCCCTATGTTTCTCTGTATCCGATTAAAACTCCATACCCATAAGTATTGCGTGAGTGTTAGCAATTGCGAAAGACTAAATGATAGTTGAGTATGTGGACTTGCTGAAAAGCTCTTATAATGACTCTTTCCGATGTTATGATAAATTGCAATTGCTTGAATGACCGAGATTATAGTTTGTTGGTTTTCAGTGAAGTTTTTGATTCATACTTGACATTGTGAATAGATTATTACTTGAGCATAAGAAATCATATGACAATATTTATATATGTTGCTGTTATAAGAATGGTCATGATGCCCTCATGTCCGTATTTTATTTATCGACACCTCTATCTATAAACATGTGGACATATTTTTCATTATCGGTTTCCGCTTGAGGATAAGCGAGGTCTAAGCTTGGGGGAGTTGATACGTCCATTTTGCATCATGCTTTTATATCGATATTTATTGCATTATGGGCTGTTATTACACGTTATGTCACAATACTTATGCATATTCTCTCTTATTTTACAAGGTTTACATGAAGAGGGAGAATGCCGGCAGCTGGAATTCTGGGTTGGAAAAGGAGCAAATATTAGAGACCTATTCTGCACAGCTCCAAAAGTCCTGAAACTTCACGGAAGCAGTTTTTGGAATTAATAAAAAATACTGGCGAAAGAATCAACCAGAGGGGGCCACCCACCATCCACGAGGGTGGGGGGCGCGCCCTACCCCCCTAGGCGCGCCCCTGCCTCATGGGCCCCCTGGCAGGCCTCCGGTGCCCATCTTCTGCTATATGAAGTCTTTCACCCTGGAAAAAATAAGAAGGAAGCTTTCGGGATGAAACACCACTACCATGAGGCGGAACCTTGGCGGAACCAATATAGGGCTCCAGCGGAGCAGTTCTGCCGGGGAAACACCCCTCCGGGAGGGGGAAATCATCGCCATCGTCATCACCATCGATCCTCTCAGCGGGAGGGGGTCAATCTCCATCAACATCTTCACCAGTGTCATCTCCTCTAAAACCCTAGTTCATCTCTTGTATCCAATCTTTGTCTCAAAACCTCAGATTGGTACCTGTGGGTTGCTATTAGTGTTGATTACTCCTTGTAGTTGATGCTAGTTGGTTTATTTGGTGGAAGATCATATGTTCAGATCCTTTATGCATATTAATACCCCACTGATTATGAACATGAATATGATTTGTGAGTAGTTACGTTTGTTCCTGAGGACATGGGAGAAGTCTTGCTATAAGTAGTCATGTGAATTTGATATTCGTTCGATATTTTGATGAGATGTATGTTGTCTTTCCTCTAGTGGTGTTATGTGAACATCGACTACATGACACTTCACCATTGTTTGGGCCTAGAGAAAGGCATTGGGAAGTAATAAGTAGATGATGGGTTGCTAGAGTGACAGAAGCTTAAACCCTAGTTTATGAGTTGCTTCGTAAGGGGCTGATTTGGATCCATATGTTTCATGCTATGGTTAGGTTTACCTTAATACTACTTTTGTAGTTGCGGATGCTTGCAATAGGTGTTAATCATAAGTGGGATGCTTCTCCAAGAAAGGGCAGCACCCAACCACCGATCCACCCACATACCAAATTATCAAAGTAACGAACGAGAATCATATGAGCGTGATGAAAACTAGCTTGACGATAATTCCCATGTGTCCTCGGGAGCGTTTTCCTTCATATAAGAGTTTGTCTAGGCGTGTCCTTTGCTACAAAAATGATTGAGCCATCTTGCTGCACCTTATTTACTTTCATTACTTATTACCGATTACAAATTACCTTATCACAAAACTATCTGTTACCGATAGTTTTAGTGCTTGCAGAGAATACCTTACTGAAAACTGCTTGTCATTTCCTTCTGCTCCTCGTTGGGTTCGACACTCTTACTTATCGAAAGGACTACGATAGATTCCCTACACTTGTGGGTCATCAGGCCTCGGAACACTGATACCGAAAGGTCGAGCATGAATCATATAGTAGATATGATCAACATAGTGATGTTCACCATTGAAAACTACTCCATCTCACGTGATGATCGGACATGGTTTAGTTGATTTGGATCACGTGATCACTTAGATGATTAGAGGGATGTCTATCTAAATGGGAGTTCTTAAGTAATATGATTAATTAAACTTTAATTTATCATGAACTTACCTGATAGTATTTTGCATGTCTATGTTCTTGTAGATCAATGGCCCGTGCGACTGTTCCTTTGAATTTTAATGCGTTCCTAGATAAAGCTAAGTTGAAAGATGATGGTAGAAACTACACGGACTGGGTCCGAAACTTGAGGATTATCCTCATTGCCACACAGAAGAATTACGTCCTAGAAGCACCGCTAGGCGCAAGACCCGCTGCAGGAGCAACGCCGGACGTTGTGAACGCCTGGCAAAGCAAAGCTGATGACTACTCGATAGTTCAGTGTGCCATGCTTTACGGCTTAGAACCGGGACTTCAACGACGTTTTGAACGTCATGGAGCATATGAGATGTTCCAGGAGTTGAAGTTAATATTACAAGCAAATGCCCGGATTGAGAGATATGAAGTCTCCAATAAGTTCTATAGCTGCAAAATGGAGGAGAATAGTTCTGTTAGTGAGCATATACTCAAAATGTCTGGGTATCATAATCACTTGACTCAGCTGGGAGTTAATCTTCCGGTTGATAGTGTCATTGACAGAGTTCTTCAATCACTGCCACCAAGCTACAAAAGCTTCATGATGAACTATAACATGCAAGGGATGGATAAGACGATTCCCGAGCTCTTCGCAATGCTAGAGGCCGTGGAGGTAGAAATCAAGAAGGAGCATCAAGTGTTGATGGTCAACAAGACCACCAGTTTCAAGAAAAAGGGTAAAGGGAAGAAGGGGAACTTCAAGAAGAAGGGCAAGCAAGTTGCTGCTCAAGGGAAATATCCCAAGTCTGGACCTAAGCCTGAAACTGAGTGCTTCTACTGCAAAGGGACTGGTCACTAGAAGTGGAACTGGCCCAAGTATTTGGCAGATAAGAAGGATGGCAAGGTGAACAAAGGTATATGTGATATACATGTTATTGATGTGTACCTTAATTACTAATACTCGTAGTAGTACATGGGTATTTCATAATGGTTCTGTTGCTAATATTTGCAACTCGAAATAGGGACTACGGATTAAGCGAAGATTGGCTAAGGACGAGGTGACGATGCGCGTGGGAAATAGTTCCAAATTTGATGTGATCGTTGTCGGCACTCTACGTCTACATCTACCTTTGGGATTAGTTTTAGACCTGAATAATTGTTATTTGGTGTCGGTGTTAAGCATGAACATTATATCTGGATCTTGTTTGATGCGAGACGGTTATTCATTTAAACCCGAGAATAATGGTTGTTCTATTTATATGAGTAATATCTTTTATGGTCATGCACCCTTGAAGAGTGGTCTATTTTTGTTGAATATCGATAGTAGTGACACACATATTCATAATATTGAAACCAAAAGATGCAGAGTTGATAATGATAGTGCAACTTATTTATGGCACTGCCGTTTGGGTCATATTGGTGTAAAGCGCATGAAGAATCTCCATACTTATGGACTTTTGGAATCACTTGGTACTTGCGAACCATGCCTCATGGGCAAGCTGACTAAAACTCCGCTCTCCGGAACAATGGAGTGAGCAACAGATTTGTTGGAAATCATACATACTGATGTATGTGGTCCGATGAATATTGAGGCTCGCGGCGGGTATCATTATTTTCTGACCTTCACAGATAATTTGAGTAGATATGGGTATATCTACTTGATGAAACATAAGTCTGAAACATTTGAAAAGTTCAAAGAATTTCGGAGTGAAGTGGAAAATCATCATAACAAGAAAATAAAGTTTCTGCGATCTGATCGTGGAGGAGAATATTTGAGTTACGAGTTTGGTCTTCATTTGAAACGATGCTGAATAGTTTCACAACTCACGCCACCTGGAACACCACAGCGTAATGGTGTGTCCAAACGTCGTAACCGCACTTTATTAGATATGGTGCGATCTATGATGTCTCTTACTGATTTGCCGCTATCATTTTGGGGTTATGCTTTAGAGACGGCTGCATTCACGTTATATAGGGCACCATCTAAATCCGTTGAGATGACACCTTATGAACTGTGGTTTGGCAAGAAACCCAAATTGTCGTTTCTTAAAGTTTGGGGCTGCGATGCTTATGTGAAAAAGCTTCAACCTGATAAGCTCGAACCCAAATCGGAGAAATGTGTCTTCATAGGATACCCAAAGGAGACTGTTGGGTACACCTTATATCACAGATCCGAAGGCAAGACATTTGTTGCTAAGAATGGATCCTTTCTAGAGAAGGAGTTTCTATCGAAAGAAGTGAGTGGGAGGAAAGTAGAACTTGATGAGGTAATCGTACTGCTCCCTTATTGGAAAGTAGTTCATCACGTAAATCAGTTCCTGTGACTACTACTCCAATTAGTGAGGAAGCTAATGATGATGATCATGTAACTTCAGATCAAGTTACTATCAACCTCGTGGGTCAACCAGAGTAAGATCCGCGCCCAGTGGTACGATAATCCGGTTCTGGAGGTCATGTTACTTGACCATGACGAACCTACGAACTATGAGGAAGTGATGATGAGCCCAGATTCCGCGAAATGGCTTGAGGCCATGAAATCTGAGATGGGATCCATGTATGAGAACAAAGTATGGACTTTGGTTGACTTACCTGATGGGCAAGCCATAGAGAATAAATGTATCTTCAAGAAGAAGACTGACGTTGACGATACTATTACTATCTACAAAGCTCGACTTGTTGCGAAAGGTTTTTGACAAGTTCAAGGAGTTGACTACAATGAGACCTTCTCACCCATAGCGATGCTTAAGTCCGTCCAAATCATGTTAGCAATTGCTGCATTTTATGATTATGAAATTTGGCAAATGGATGTAAAGACTGCATTCCTGAATGGATTTCTGGAAGAAGAGTTGTATATGATGCAACCCGAAGGTTTTATCAATCCAAAGGATGCTATCAAAGTGTGTAAGCTCCAGCGATCCACTTATGGACTGGTGCAAGCATCTCGGAGTTGGAATAAACATTTTGATAGTGTGATCAAAGCATATGGTTTTATATAGACTTTCGGAGAAGCCTGTATTTACAAGAAAGTGAGTGGGAGCTCATAGCATTTCTAATATTGTATGTGGATGACATATTGTTGATTGGAAATGATATAGAATTTCTGGATAGCATAAAAGGATACTTGAATAAGAGTTTTTCAATGAAAGACCTCGGTGAAGCTACTTATGTATTGGGCATCAAGATCTATAAAGATAGATGAAGACGCTTAATTGGACTTTCACAAAGCACATACCTTGATAAAGTTTTGAAGAAGTTCAAAATGGATCAAGCAAAGAAAGGGTTCTTTCCTGTGTTACAAGGTGTGAAATTGAGTCAGACTCAATGCCCGAACACTGCAGAAGATATAGAGAAAATGAAAGTCATTCCCTATGCTTCAGCCATAGGTTCTATCATGTATGCAATGCTGTGTACCAGACCTGATGTGTGCCTTGCTATTAGTTTAGCAGGGAGGTACCAAAGTAATCCAGGAGTGGATCACTGGACAACGGTCAAGAACATCCTGAAATACCTGAAAAGGACTAAGGATATGTTTCTCGTTTATGGAGGTGACAAAGAGCTCGTCGTAAATGGTTACGTTGATGCAAGCTTTGACACTGATCCGTATGACTCTAAGTCACAAACCGGATACATATTTATATTGAACGGTGGAGCTGTCAGTTGGTGCAGTTCTAAGCAAAGCGTCGTGGCGGGATCTACGTGTGAAGCGGAGTACATAGTTGCTTCGGGAGCAGCAAATGAAGGAGTCTGGATGAAGGAGTTCATATCCGATCTGGGTGTCATACCTAGTGCATTGGGTCCAATGAAAATCTTTTGTGACAATACTGGTGCAATTGCCTTGGCAAACGTATCCAGATTTCACAAGAAAACCAAGCACATCAAGAGATGCTTCAATTCCATCCGCGATCAAGTCAAGGAGGGAGACATAGAGATTTGCAAGATACATACGGATCTGAATGTTGCAGACTCATTGACTAAGCCTCTCTCACGAGCAAAACATGATCAACACCAAGACTCCATGGGTATTAGAATCATTACTATGTAATCTAGATTATTGACTCTAGTGCAAGTGGGAAACTAAAGGAAATATTCCCTAGAGGCAATAATAAAGTTGTTATTTATATTTACTTATATCATGATAAATGTTTATTATTCATGCTAGAATTGTATTAACCGGAAACTTAGTACATGTGTGAATACATAGACAAATAGAGTGTCACTAGTATGCCTCTACTTTACTAGCTCGTTGAATCAAAGATGGTTAAGTTTCCTAGCCATAGACATGAGTTGTCATTTTATTAACGGGATCACATCATTAGAGAATGATGTGATTGACTTGACCCATCCGTTAGCTTAGCGCGATGGTCGTTTTGTTTGTTGCTATTGCTTTCTTCATGACTTATACATGTTCCTATGACTATGAGATTATGCAACTCCCGAATACCAGAGGAACACTTAGTGTGCTATCAAATGTCACAACGTAACTGGGTGATTATAAAGATGCTCTCTGGTGTCTCCGATGGTATTTTTTGAGTTGGCATAGATCGAGATTAGGATTTGTCACTCCGATTCTCAGAGAAGTATCTCTGGGCCCTCTCGGTAATGCACATCACTATAAGCCTTGCAAGCAATGTGACTAATGAGTTAGTTGCGGGATGGTGCATTACGGAACGAGTAAAGAGACTTGCCGGTAACGAGATTGAACTAGGTATTGAGATACCGACAATCGAATCTCGGGCAAGTAACATACCAATGACAAACGGAACAACGTATGTTGTTATGCGGTTTGACCGATAAAGATCTTCGTAGAATATGTAGGAACCAATATGAGCATCCCGGTTCCACTATTGGTTATTGGCCGGAGATGATTCTCGGTCATGTCTACATAGTTCTCGAACCCATAGGGTCCGCACACATAACGTTCAATGATGATATGAATTATGAGTTTATGTGTTTTGATGTACCGAAGGTAGTTCGGAGTCCCGGATGTGATCACGAACATGGTGAGGAGTCTCGAAATGGTCGAGACATAAAGATTGATATATTGGATGACTATATTCGGACACCGGATGAGTTCCGGGGGTCACCGAATAATTATTGGAGTGCCGGGGGGGTTATCGGAAACCCCGGGGGAACTAATGGGCCAACATGGGCCTTGTGAGAGAGAGAGGAGGGGGCCTTAGGGCTGCCCCCCCCTTGAGGAGTCCAAACTGGACAAGGAGGGGGGCGGTGCCCCTCTTTCCTCCCTCTCTCCTCTCCTTCCTTCCCTCCTAGTAGGACTAGGAAAGGAGGAATCCTACTCCTATTAGGAGGAGGATTCCTCCCCCTTGGCGCACCCTCTAGGGCCGGCCGACCTCCTCCTCCTCCCCTCCTTTATATATGGGGGAGGGGGGCACCCCATAGACACACAAGTTGATTGTTTAGCCGTGTGCGGTGCCCCCCTCCACAGATTTCCACCTCGGTCATATCGTTGTAGTGCTTAGGCGAAGCCCTGCGTCGGTAACTTCATCATCACCGTCATCACGCCGTCGTGCTGATGAAGCTCTCCCTCGACACTCAGCTGGATCTAGAGTTCATGGGATGTCACCGAGTTGAACGTGTGCAAATCGTGGAGGTGCCGTACTTTCGGTACTAGGATCGGTCGGATTGTGAAGACGTACGACTACATCAACCGCGTTGTCATAATGCTACCGCTCTTGGTCTACAAGGGTACATGGACAACACTCTCCCCTCTCGTTGCTATGCATCACCTAGATGGATCTTGCGTGTGCGTAGGAATTTTTTTGAAATTACTGCATTCCCCAACAAGAAAGGGAGCGATTATCATTTCGCCCACAAGGGGACACGTTTCCCTATCAAAACCACGAGGGTTCTTGTGACATGCTCCAGTTTGTAAGAGGTTTGCAATAAAGGTTGGCCAAATTGGACAATGTTTTTACCACGATATATATGTGCCATGACGTGACACCATGCCAACTTTCATGACTTTCTGGTGATTTTTGGATTTATGGGGATTTAAAAACCAAGCTCCCAAATGTTTGAGGACGAGCCAGGATGCCGGTATGGTTGTAATTCATTCACATTCCTGGCATGGGACCTAAACATGCACCCAAGGACGCATGTATAATTTTTCTAGCCATTTTGGTGAACTCGAGCATGTATTTGCAGTTCAGATTTGAATTATGGACATTAAATGCCTAGGAAGCTCAATTAGTGTATAAAAAGGCCAAACGAACCCTGAATAAGTTTAAATTTCAGCATGGATATCCTGTCATTCCATGTTACTTGTAGAAGAAAATACAAGGCGTAAAAAGGCAGTGATTATCGTTTCGCCCACAAGGGGGACACGTTTCCCTATCGGAACCACAATGATTCTTTGAGAGAAGATTCGGTTTGTAAGAGGCTTGTAATAAAACTTGCGCCAAAATGGATAAAAAAATTCCTCGACATATGTGCTTGTCGTGACACCAGGCCAAGTTTCACGATTTTCAGGTGACTTTTGGATTTACGGGGATTAAAAAACCGAGATTTTTTTCACGAAATGTTTTCATATAGCACACGGTTCACTCACGAAAGCTGTGTGCCTACCAAACCGTGGCCGATGCCCCACCTGTTGCACGCGTGATCTGAGTCATGCGTTCTGATTGGCCAGAACCCAAACCCCACGGATCGTATGTCTACACCATTGGATGCTCCCAGATCGAATGACAATCCTCATCCCTTTCAACATCACATGCAGTATATGGGTAAGCACTGTGCGCATGCGTCGTGCTAGTTCACGCTTCCTTCTCTACTAAGTTTTCCATATTAATGTTGTTATATATCCAAACACGCTACCGTTTCCCGCCACTCCTCTCGTCGGTTTCCCGCCTCTTCTCCCATCGTTTTCCCGCTGCTAGTGTCAGTGCTCATTGAAGGCTAGGCGGCGACACACCGACCATGTAAATATCGCACACAGTTTCTAAAAGCACAAATGTGTGTGATAGGAGGGAGTAGGTCCCATAGGGTGACCAGCGTGAAATGCCTTAAAGGCAAGGAGGCAATTCCTATCAGCAAGGGGCGGCTTCCCGTTCGCTAGCCTAGTCGAATAGAATGCAGAAGTTAAGCATGCTCGGGATGGAGTAGTCTAAGGATGGGTGACCCGGTGGGAAGTTGCATATCTCAAGCTTCATTTAAACGATATGACATGGTCATTATAGGGATAAATGTCTCTATAGTGACCTGTCATGGCGATTATATAAACCTTGGGATCCTTGTTTTGCTAATTTGTAGACTATGTTTTTTTGGTTATTTTTTGTTATAAAAAATCAAAGAATGATTGAATCTATAGTGACCTGTCATGGCGATTATATAAACCTTGGAATCCTTGTTTTGCTAATTCATAGACTATGTTTTTATTGGTTATTTTTGTTCTCAAAAAATCAAAAAATGATCGACATTTGTAGGCCCACCACAAATTATCCCTTTGACTCAACGCACGAGAAGGGTTTATTCTTTGCTCCGTGTGCTATGTTAGAGCAAATCAAGTTTCAGCACATGTGTTGGACGGCACCCGGCCCCTACCCCCCCCCATCTGCCTCAAAGTTGCGTTCCCGACATCGTACGCCTTTAACCTAGCCGCGGGGGGTACGATGTTCAGTTTGTAATGTTACTGATGTAGTTGGTGCCCCATAAAACTTGTGCTTTCGGGATTTGAACAAATCACACACCAGATCACCCATACATTTTTTTAGGTCGCATGCAGGGTATAGGGGGCTGGGTGTTCTGATCGAGCATGTCTCCCTTGTGCGGTTTATAGATGCCGCACATATCTGTGGGCTCCCCGAGGTATATATATATATTATCCTTGACCGATAACGAGGGGGGGTGATACGTATTCGACGTATCTATAATTTATGAAGTATTCATGCCATGTTTACAACAGTTCCATATGATTTTGGTATGATTTGATTAGAACTAACCTGGGCTGACACTGTTTTCAGCAGAACTACCATGGTGTCGTTTTTTGTGCAGAAATAAAAGTTCTCGGAATGGGCTAAAAATTTATGGAGAATATTTTTGGAAAATATAAAAAATACTGGAGCAAAAAGATACCAGAGAGGAGTCCCGAGGCAACCACAAGGGTGGGCCCCCCACTAGGGCGCGCCCCCTGCCTTGTCACCGCCTCGCGGACCCCCTTGACTTGTCCCCGATGCCAAAAGCTCCTATAAATAGAGAAAACTCCAGAACGAAACCTAGATCGGGAGTTCCGCCGCCGCAAGCCTCTGTAGCCACGAGAATCAATCTAGGCCCTCTTTGGCACCCTGCCGGAGGGGGCCATCATCACCGAAGGCCATGGAGGAAGATCCCGGAGGGGGCCATCTTCACCATGGAGACCAAGGACCAGAGGGAGAACCTCTCCCCATCTAGGGGGAGGCCATGGAGGAGGAGGCACAAGGGGGATACTCTCTCCCCCTCTCTCTCAGTGGTGCCGGAGTGCCACCAGGGGAACCATCGTCGCAGTGATCGTCTTCATCAATATCACCATCTTTATCACCTTCCTCATCTCTTTTTGGCGGTCCACTCTCCCGCACCCCGCTGTAATCCCCTACTTGAACACGATGCTTTATGCCACATATTATGATCCAATGATGTGTTGCCATCCTATGATGTTTTGAGTAGATATCTTTTGTCTTTTGGGTTGATTGATGATATAGATTGGTTTGAGTTGTATGTTTTATTTTAGTGTTGTCCTATGGTGCCTTCTGTGCCGCGCACACTTGAGGGATTCCCGTTGTAGGGTGTTGCAATACGTTCATGATTCGCTTATAGTGGGTTGCTTGAGTGACAGAAGCATAAACCCGAGTAAGGGGGTTGTTGCGTACGGGATAAAGGGGACTTGATACTTCAATGCTATGGTTGGGTTTACCTTAATGATCTTTAGTAGTTGCGGATGCTTGCTAGAGTTCCAATCATAAGTGCATATGATCCAAGGAGAGAAAGTATGTTAGCTTATGCCTCTCCCTCATATAAAATTGCAATAACGACCAGCGATCTTGTTAACAATTGCCTAGGATAATTCCGCACACCGATCCATCATTATTCCACACTCGCTATTTGTAATATATAGTAATATATTCTAACTTTATATTAACAACACCTATTTTTATATTTTAGTTCTCTGATCTCATGCAGAGTTATCCTCTTCATACCCACAACATAGTTTTATTTCTCGTTTCTAGTTGGAAGCAAACGCTCGGTGTACGTAGAGTCGTATCAGTGGCAGATAGGACTTGAGAAAATATTGATCTTACCTTTAGCTCCTTGTGGGTTCGACACTCCATACTTATCACTTCCACCTTTGGAAATTGCTACGATGATTCTTCCACTTGGGGATTATCAGGGGCACACAATCTATCCCTTTGACCCAACATACGAGAAGGGTTTGACCATGATGGTTTCCTATTGCTATGTGTGCCATGTTAGACCAAATAAAGTTTGAGCACATGTGTTGGACGACCCCCCCCCCCCCCCGGCCGCCTCGAAGTTGGGAAACCGACATCGTACATATTGAACCAGGCTTGGGGTCGGGTACGATGTTCGATTTGTAATATACTTGGTGGCCCATCAAAGTTGTGCATTCGGGATTTAAACACATCACGCACCACCATACCCATACGTATTTTTGGGCCACATGAAGTGTATACGGGGTCTTCTGATCGACCACGTCTCCCTTGTGCAGTTTTTTGTGATGACACGCATATCTGTGGGCTCCCCGAGTGTATATATATCATCCCTTTGACCGATAACGAGGGGTATGTGTTGGCCATGAATGGATTCCTCCTAGTTCGTGTTAGGGCCGGTCACCATCACATGTCGTTCAACCAAAGCTCGAGCTCATGCGTTGTCGAGATTCCCTCCCACATGCTCGGATTGCTGGATTCGACCTACACCGTACCCTGCGTATCTCGTCCTTAACTACCTGGCCTTCATGGTTGTTGTCTATATCGAGAGGCAGGCACCACATCTAAATTGTACATTATTCTATATTGAAAACACACATCACTCGTTCCAACGTAAATCATTTTGGTCCGCATGCAGGAGGTGCTGGTTTTGTGGTCCCTCTCGTTTGATTTTTTATGATGGTTCAATCTATTGGCCCAAGCGGTTTATCGACAACAACAGTTGTTGTTTGGCCAAACGATAGATTCTTCGGTCCATCTTATGGTAGGTCATGGCGACATGCATGTATGACCAAAGTATCATTACGTGCATCCGCCCTGCAGACACGAAGTGGGAGGTGGGGTGAAGCACCCTAGCTAGCTACGACATTATGTCATTATAGATATATCCAAGGGTGCTTTCAGTTCTACGAGGCAAGTGCCACCAAAGTTGTGCATTGTGTATTTAAAGTTTTAAACATCACACCCTATATTCCTACATATATTTGGCCACTTCCAGGTGGTTCTTGACTTCTAGCCCCTCTCACCGATCTTCGACGAAGTGCCCAACCATGGGCCCGCGCGGTCAAAGTTGTGCATTGGAATTTGGAACATCACAGACCACCCTTTTCACTCATATATATATTTGGGCCACATGCTGCTGTGGCTGTCTTCTGACTCCCTCTAACATTTTTTTGCTGCAAAGACTCTCATGATGCTCAACGGGCACAGGTATAATTTCTTTACCGTGTGCGATGCAAGTGCGCTGTGAATCACCACGACTGCGCAAGCGCGAGCAAAGGTGGAGGTACTAGATCAACCATGTGCGATGCAAGTGCCCTGTAAAATCACCACGACTGCGCAAGCGCGAGCAAAGGTAGAGGTACTGGCTTAACCATGTGCGATGCAAGTGCGCTGTAAAATCACCACCTGCGCGCAAGCTAAAGGGGGGTAGTTTATTTAGATTGAATTTCACATCGCGTCTGAAAATTAGGATGAACCGTGTGTAATAGACCAGCTAGCTAGAAATCTAAAAACAAACTAACCGCCTTGAGCGTTGCAAAAATCGGCGGTTCCACCACTTTTCCTTATTATCATACACGCATATTCTTATTGGACCATGCGCGATCTTGGGTACTCCCGCCCTGCATCAATTCCTTTACCCAAATTTTAGTAGCTGTCGTACTTCAACCGTTGCCGACACTCCTATAGCATCAACCTTATAGTAAAATTGCAGTAGCTGAGGCATTTGAACCATCGCCTTCCCTCGTCCACCACCATCTCGATCCACCATTACTAAAATTTTCAATAGCCGCAGCGTATCCTCAAACACCCCCGTCCACAGTCCCCCCACCCGGCCCCTCCCCCCCTCGAACCCTAGCTCACCACCGCCACCGGTGCCAACCCCTGCCGGTCTGCCCGTTCCTCCTAGCTTAGATAATAAAGTTCATGTTACCCAACGATTCCCATACAGTCACCCCACTCCCCTGAGTTTTTAGATGAGGCCTGCGGTGTCCCTCCCTGCCAGATCCACATCCCCTGCTCCAGAATGTTGTAGCCTAATCTCGACCACGTATCTCAGGGAGCCCGACGAGCGTTCGACCAAGAAGAGGTTTATCATGGCCTCTCTGACGGACGTTGGTGAGGTGGCCGCCGTTTGCCCCGACCTGTCGATCCCGGAGCAACACGTCTCCGCGGAAGCCGGCAAAGACGTTGACTATGTTGCCATGCTGACGGCTTCATGTCAGTGGGCTAGCGTATTACTGTATCTAGGGAAAGCTGGCTACAACATCAAGCTCATCGACAGCGAACGGCTTCACGCGGGCCATGTCACAGGTTAAGTGGTCCATCCCCAACCCCTCTAGTTCAACCGCCGTCGATCTCTTCGATGGCCCTGGCGTTGATCTCCCCCACCACACGGTCAAGGATTTGTGATCCTTGTATGCCATCGAGCCCATTTTGTCATTTCTGAAGGACACGTTCTATGGTGGCGGCTTGGGATCCTCAATTGCCAAGTCACATCTCATCGACCACGACCACGAGGAGGGCACCCACAAAGGTTCTTGCAAGGTGAAACGACCCATCTGTGACATCAGAGAGCGCACCATGGGTCCGTGCTCTTCCAACTGGAAGGATCCCGTCCATGACATGTGAGGCAACATCCTATCAGCAAATATTACCTTTTCTAGGTTGCCAACCCATACCCTTTGTTGTAGTAGCATTTGTCGTGCGGTGTTTTTAACTATGCCGTGTTTAATTATTTCAGTTATGCAAAAATGTATTGTTCAATAGGGCTATGTGATGTTTAAGTATGAATTGTCCACTTCAGTTTCACGAATGGCTATATTTGGTTGTTTATAGTGAGTAGATGCCTTATTTATCTGTATTTGGTTGCTAGGTTGGTTGAAGTGAGCATTTTTCTAGTTATCGAGCAGATGCCTTGTTTATATGTATTTGGTTCTTAGGTTGGTTGCAGTGAGAATTTGTCCAGTTATCAAGCAGATGCCTTGTTTATCTATATTTGGTTGTTAGGTTGGTTGCAGTGAGCATTTGTCCAGTTTTCAAGCAGATGCCTTGTTTATCTGTATTTGCTTGTTAGGTTGGTTGCAATGAGCATTTGTCTAGTTTTCAAGCATATGCCCTATTATTTGTATTTGCTTGTTAGGTTGATTGCAGTGAGACTCTGTCTAGTTTTCAATTGCTATATTTGGTTGTTATACTGATCATTTACGCCTTGTTTATTTCAGTCATTCACAATGTGATGTTCATTATGTGCAAGTCAGAACTGTGCCGCTCGACTGCATCAATACCAGTTTGAAAAGCTATATTTGGTTCCAGTTATGCCTGGTGTAGTTAACACATGCCCTTTATTTGATTTTTACACATTTATCCAGTGTGATGTTTAAGCATTACCTACGTTCTATTCATTTTCAACAATACCAGTTTGAATTGCAATATTTGATGGCCGTTAAGCCTGTTGTCGGTAACATTGCCTTGCATTTTATATCTGCTTTATTTAACATCATGATGAAACCAACACATTCAAGCTATCATTTGGAGATGATGTTGTTTACCTTTGCTATATTTGTTTGATGTTAAGGTTGCTGTACTTATCATGCCTTTCCACTACTTATGGAGGACAACAACGGGAGTGGCCACCATTTTCTGCCGAGGTTAGTTTCATCCCTCGGCTTGTACTCCCCCTGTCGTTCAATAATGTAGTGCATATAGATCCAGGCCTGGACACTTGTTAGCTTCTAATATTGACTTGTTGCTTGTAGGCACATATGCCCTTGGCAAGGATCCATGCATCGACCCTTTTTGCGTATGGGGCAATGAGATATTCCTGAACAAGCATCAAGTGAGGAAATTGATAAGGATTATTAGAAAAAAAACATACGAATGGTGGCAAGCAAATTATTTGTTTATGCTCTATCCAACACAACATTGAGCTGTAGGATGGTAACTACAAACTCTGCATCCTTCTCTTTTTACTGCCCATAATGAGTTGTTAGACAACAATTTCTGAATCTTTTTCGTTCGCAGTGGTTCCTGATACGTCCATTTTGCATCATGTTTACCTATTGTTATTTATAATGTTTTAATGCATAATAATGCCTTTTGGAGTAATTCTAATGCCTTTTCTCTCATAATTTGCAAGGTTCACACAAAGAGGGAGAATTCCGGTAGCTGGAAATCTGGACCTGGAAAAGCTACGTCAGGCCACCTATTATGCACAACTCCAAATAAGCTGAAACTTCACGAGGAATTTTTATGGAATAAATAAGAAATACTGGAGCAAATAACTACCGGAGGGGGGCCGCGCCCTGGTGGGTTGTTCTTAACCCAGCCCACCTCTGGTGCCCATCTTCTGGTATAGAAGTCATTTTGACCTAGAAAAAAAATAAGGGGAGAACTTTTGGGATGGAGCGCCGCCTTCTCGAGGCAGAACTTGGGCAGGAGCACTTTTGCCCTCCGGCGGAGCAATTCCACCAGGGGAACTTCCCTCCCGGAGGGAGAAATCATCGTCATCATCATCGTCATCATCATCACCAATAACTCTCCCATCTTGGGGAGGGCAATCTCCATCAACATCTTCCACATCACCATCTCCTCTCAAACCCTAGTTCATCTCTTGTGTTCAATCTTTGTACCGGAACTATAGATTGGTACTTGTGGGCGACTAGTAGTGTTGATTACATCTTGTAGTTGATTACTATATGGTTTATTTGGTGGAAGATTATATGTGCAGATCCAATATTGTATTTAATACCCCTCTGATCTTGAGCATGATTATCATTCGTGAGTAGTTACTTTTGTTCTTGAGGTCACGGGAGAAATCTTGTTGCAAGTAATCACGTGAACTTGATATGTGTTCGATATTTTGATAGTATGTATGTTGTGATTCCCTTAGTTGTTCATGTGAACATCGACTAACACTTCACAATATTTGGGCCTAAGGGAATGCATTGTGGAGTAGTAATTAGATGATGGGTTGCGAGAGTGATAGAAGCTTAAACCCTAGTTTACACTACAAAAGATATACACTTCCGTGATGATACGTGTTTGTCACAGTAGGTCACATTTTTTGTCATGCATGTACATCCATGACGATTTTATGACAGAATCAAGATAGTCATACCTGTGCTGTGGTAGAAGTGTTCCATGACATTACCAAAATTATCATCACGGAAGTGTCCACTTCCATGACGATAAATGGCGCGTCATGGAAATGCTTTCGTCAAGGGTAACCGACACGTGGCATCCACCGTAATGGGTCGTCGTTAAGATACCGGGTTCCGGTTTGGATCCGGTAACCCGTTAACAGCCGAGACCAATGGGGATTTCCACGTGTAAAATCATCATTGGCTGGAGGAAACACGTGTCTGCTCCTCGGTGGGCCAGATGTCGTCCGTCCAATGGAGGAGACATGCCTATGATACGTCGAAACGTGACAGGGCCCAACAGAGGCCCATATAGGTTAAAACGGCTAGCCTAGTCAAAGGCCCGCAGTACTTACTCAGGTACTAGTGGGCCAGCCCAATAACGGCCTGTTTAAACATGGCCCATTTACGGCCCGAAGCCAGATCTGGCGCGTTAAATGTTCACCGAATATTTGGGCCCAATTACGGCCCAGTGAGTTTCAGCCTGTTAGCTAGAGGCTCGATGTAGACATGGGCCCATTTCAGCCCGGTGTGTCTTTCGGCCTGAGAATGGTCCGTGCTTCCCATGGTCCATATATGGTCCGACGCAACATCCGACTCACTAACGGCCCGTGATAAAGGTGGCAACAGTTCAGCCCAACGTGACTTTGTGCCTGTTAAATGCCTGTCGTATAATTCGGGCCATTGATGCCTGTACTAAGCTTTCGGCCTCTTAAAGGCCCATGATATCAGTGGGCCAACTAAGGCCCGAGATATGTTTCGGCCTGGTAATGGCCCGTCATATAACTGGGCCAAAAAAGGCCCGGTCTACATTTCATCCTGCTGAAGGCCCGTCGCCGACTAGTGAAAATTGAGGCCCAACATGCATTTTAGCCTGCTAAAGGCCTATGGTTTCTTTTGGGCCGTAACAGGCTAGCAGAATATTCAACCTCTTAATGAGCCAAAGCTACATGGGCCCAACTAAGCGCTGGGTCCACTAAAGGCTCAACTAAGCGCTGGGTGCACTAAAGGCCCAACTAAAATTTGGGCCGAATATAGGCCCGAGTAAGTTGTGGGCCTGACACAAAATGTGAAGGCCCCAATGGCCTTTCAGACCCAAGAAAGTTGCAGGCCGGCCCAATTGTGGTCCGCTAAAAAGCAGGCCCGTTAGAGGTGAATGTTTCGGCCCGGTCGACTACATCAGATTTTTTTTCAAATAGCGAATGATGGCAGTAACTAGTAGGAATTAAGAACAAACCTACTCTATACAAGAAAGAAATTACGACATAGTAACTTAGAATAAACCTACACTATACAATAAAGGATTTATGGTATATTACATCCACTGGGCATCGAAGTTCGCCACCAGTGATCATAAAACGCAACGAATAAGTAAATTACAAAAACTGGGCACCATTGCAGCGTAACAAAATAATACTGAACCAAGACCACTTCCAAGATAGTTCAAGAAAGGTCAGCCTTGCATGGGAACTGCTGCGCAAGCTGCTAAGCGAGGCTGTGAGAACGGCCTAGCATGTCGGTCATAGCTTCCAGGTGTAGTTGTTTAGCAATGAGGTTCTCATTGGTGTTCTCCGCAATCTTTCTTAGAGATAGGACTTCAAGTCAAAGTTGAGTTGCGTAATGCCTTTCGCTAGAACTTGGGACCGAAGAAGTCGAACTGATTCAGACAATGATTCTCGTGAGCTTGTCTCGATTGCTAGTCTCAAGTAACTTGAACCTTTGCATCAAGACAAGACTTTGGGGTTGTCTCGCTATCTTCAAGATGTTTTGCCTTCTTTGCTATAATAAATGTTGGGTTTGTCTCACAGCCTTCAGCAGACTTGTGCATGCCATCAGGCATATCACCCTGAAACAAGCAGAGAGATGACAGGTTTTGCACGTGTATAAACAAAGATGATAATTGTGCTGTCAATTCCATCCAATTTCAAATTAGAAAATAAAGAGTAAGTTCAAAATATCAATAGCATAATTTGGCATTGTTCATAATGCGGGGAGCTTCACCACACTACTAGATTACCATGTCATCATTATATCTATTTTGTTTAGTTTGCATGGCATGTTGTTCATATCATCAACCACATCAGTAGGATAAAACAGGAGATGACAAGGTGCAAACGTGGGCTGCTTCACCACACACTGCATTATAGATCTGCAAAAACAAGCATACATATAGGGAGTATTGAGTAATGTGCATGGTATGAATAAGGAATTTGGTTTTACAAGTAAAACTTGGAACTTACGGTTGTTGCGAACATGCATTTTGATAGAAACAACAAACTAAACAACAGTTAACGATAGGGAGTATGAGCAAATTACACAGCAGTTGAGGATAAAGACTTTAGAAGGACTGGCTTACATTAATAGTTAACATCGGCTTTATAATGCCCTTCTCCATGTCAAGGGAAGGATAACTCAAGAATTTTAGCACATAATCTTCTTCATAAGCATTGCCTGTACTCTACATTTTGTAGAGAGTAATTATAGATATGATAATATTGGAAGGGATAGATGATAACGAAGATAAGATGTAGATTGATGCTACATAATCAACTGCCAATCCCTGGAAGTACAAGCGTTACAGGACAAAATGTACTGACAAGAGCAATGGGCTACAATTTTGCACTCTCATTGTCTGTGTATTCAACTTTTTGGTAAGATTAAATATAGATCTGATATTTTTTAGTAAATGGTGGGCGAGGGAGATAAGATGCAGAATGCTACACAATGAACCAATCCCTCTTCCCATAATATAAGAGTGTTTTGAACATCTGGTCTCATCAGATAAAACATTCTTATATTATGGAATGGAGGGAGTAGCTGTTAATGTAAGTACAGTGATAGATAACGTTTAGTCCTTACAAGAGGACTGCAGAGCTAAACATCTTCAAAAGCATTGGTTGATTCTAAATTTATGTAAGAGTCCATACTGATCTTATAATGTCCACCAAATGGACGATAACGAGGCTAACATGTGCAGTGATGCTACATAATCAACCAGCTATGAAAGTAAGTATGGTCATACAGGGCAAGAGGTACTCACAAGAGCAATGCAGTGTGCCGTATAGTTGCGAGATTTTGTGGTCCCTTGAGAATGAATGTTCTTCTGCTAACAGTTTTCGTACAAGTGAGATGTTAAGGCAAATGCAGAAATGTAGTTCAAATTGTATTGTGATATCATAAACAGTACCTTATGCTACAGACGAGACCAATGTGTAACAAGATTATTCCAGTCACTATCTGATAAATGTAGCACCGGAGACTTTACAGAAATTTCGTTTAGTGACTTGCCATCGAAGTGCGCTTGCCTCAGGTAGGAACGATACTTCATCAACGAGTGCTTGAAAAGCGCAACCAACCCTTGCTCGTCTTGACAATCCAGTTTGGTCCTCGCCTATTTAAAAGAATGAAATCTTGTGTCTTCTATGAGCAGAAACATATGTAGTAATTACCATGAATAACATTAGTACATTACTTACGTGTAAGTTGTGGAGGAAGACTGGAAATTGTTCTGTGTCTGCGGTGTAATATTTCCATGAAGGAAAGATGTGCACAAAGTTCCTGATAACGATATAACCTTCATCTTCTAAACTGGGAAGAAATGGAACAGGGGTCCTATTTGCTGCAATTGGGGCTCTCTCTGGTTCGAAAAGGGATTTGGCAACTGGACTTGGTGTACCCTTTGCTGGAATGGGGGTTTTGCGTCGTAGAGCTGGTGATATGTCAACTAGCATCATCATCTTGTTTCTTGCGGTTGGGGTCTGCTGAGTTGGGGCATCAGAAATGACCAGTGTAGTAGGGCTAGAGTCTGCTAGAGTTGGGGTGTTTTGTGGGTCAGGTGATATTGCAACTACACCTAACGGGCTATTTGATTTATCAGGTATCACTACCTTTTCCAAATACTTTGCTCGTGCTCCTCCGTGATCAGCAATCGCCCTCTTCCTTTTGAACGTCCGATACACAAGAACAACATTTGAATGGATAAATATGGTATGATGACAGATGGAATATGTACTGAAAATGGATAGGCAGGGTGTATTCACATACACGATGTGTAAACTAAGCTAATGGCAGTGCAACTAAGTAGAAGCAATGCAAAGCATCATGAAAGCACAAGTGCTCCCTGGGTGGTTTTGGTAATTAATGTCAACATATTTCTTGCTGGACTTATGTTTCTACCTAGTATGTTTCAGATAAGTTCAACAATGGAGTGGCATGGACTAGAGGATGTGGAACCTCTTCAATATGCTAAGGACAAAGGATTGGCTCAAGCTCAAAGCTCAGGACTCTACATTTTCTATTTTAGTGATCCAAGATCACATCGAGTCCATAGGGAAGCCAATACTATTAAGAAGGGATGAGGTGTTGCTTAATGGCTTGCTTGCTCAAAGTGCTTAGTGATATGCTCCAAAGCCCTCAACCACTTCCTCACTTCCAAATATGTCTCAAACCAAAAGTCAATCTCGGCCCTACCGATTATTTCTATCCGGCGCCACCGAGTTCAGTTGACATAGCCACTGCCAGAAACCCTAGTCTTTTCGGTTTCACCGACAGGGATCTCGGTCCCACCGAGATGGGATTGCAAACTCTCTGTTGCCTATTGCAATAATCTCGGTCTCATCGAGATATGCGATCGGTCCCACCGAGTTCACAATGCAAACTCTCTGTCACCCTTTCGTAATGTTTCGGTCTAACCGAGATGAGCGAATCGGTCCCACTGAGTTTGCCTGACCAACTCTCTGTTTGACTATTACCAAAATCGATCCCACCAAATTTGTGTAATCGGTCTCACCGAGATTACGTTATGCCCTAACCCTAATGATATCGGTCCCACTGAGTTGACATGTCGGTCCCACCAAAACACCTAACGGTCACATTATGAACCAATTCGGTCTGACTGAGTTCTCTGATTCGGTCCCACCGAGTTTGGTGATTTGTGTGTAACGGTTAGATTTTGTGTGGAGGCTATATATACCCCTCCACCCCCTCTTCATTCGTGGAGAGAGCCATTAGAACATGCCTACACTTCCAATACATATTTTCCGAGAGAGAACCACCTACACTTGTGTTGAGGTCAAGATATTCCATTCCAACCACATAAATCTTGATCTCTAGCCTTTCCCAAGTTGCTTTCCACTCAAATCTTCTTTCTACCAAATCCAATCCTATGAGAGAGAGTTGAGTGTTGGGGAGACTATCATTTGAAGCACAAGAGCAAGGAGTTCATCATCAACACACCATTTGTTACTTCTTGGAGAGTGGTGTCTCCTAGATTGGCTAGGTGTCACTTGGGAGCCTCCAACAAGATTGTGGAGTTGAACCAAGGAGTTTGTAAGGGCGAGGAGATCGCCTACTTCATGAAGATCTACCCTAGTGAGGCAAGTCCTTCGTGGGCGACGGCCATGGTGGGATAGACAAGGTTGCTTCTTCGTGGACCCTTCATGGGTGGAGCCCTCCATGGACTCGCGCAACTGTTACCCTTCGTGGGTTGAAGTCTCCATCAACGTGGATGTACGATAGCACCACCTATCGGAACCACGGATAAAAAATCTCCGTGTCTCCAAATTGCGTTTGCACACTTCAATCCCTTCTCTTTACATTCTTGCAACTTGCATGCTTTAATTTTCGCTGCTCATATACTCTTTGTATGCTTGCATGCTTGCTTGATATGTATTGTGAATGTTTAAACTTGTGCTAATACTCCACTTCAACTTAAGAGATTAAAAACTGCAACTTTTCTTGATTAGAGTCTATTCACCCCCCTAGACACCTCTTCTCGATCCTTTCACATCAGTTGCAAGATATGTGCGACCAATATAACCTTGGAAAGTAAGAGCAAGCACCTTGATGGGTGAATAAGATAGGGCATCTGCCCCTGACTCCTCCACTAGGGAGCTACATTGACTAAGGTCTCCCTCTAGCTCAGAATCATTGTTAGGATCATATTCTGAGCATGAATCTGTAGGTGGAGAGTGTTTGCATTCCATTGCATTGCATCCAGACTTGATTTCAGTCCCTTAGTGCCAAGTTTGACAGCCATGGCATTGTTCTGCTTTATTCTTTTCATGCGCGCAAGCTCATAATCATTATGATGCTGTTCAGAATTTGAGATTCATGAAAACATAAAAGTAGTCAGATTATCTATGGAATGCATTGCCGATTCAACTCGAAGAGTGTCTCCCTATAAACCCCTGCATATGCAAAGTTCACCCCAACCGTGCTGACCAGATCACACAGAAATACAGACCTCTTATGTCTATATAATAGGCAGACACACATTTCAAAACTGAAGTAGGAACACTAGAATCTTATCAAATTTGTATTTGAACAAATAAACTAAGGAATTATGAGTGGCATAATGTTTATCTTCAAGGGTGGAGTGCTGGTAGTGCAACGCAAAGCAAGTAGGCAGATTGTATTCCATGTAAAAGATTATAGTCTATGTAAAAGGTGGAAATGACACTTTCTTTCTATACAATGCAGTGTTCGTTTCCCACACATGATGGAAGAGATCACACAGAGAAATACTATTCACTCATGTCTGCGGTTCCAGTATTTTGAAACAGGGTGGTCCACCCTAAAATAATATTGACAACAAATATGACAAGGCAAGCATAGATGTAGTGAATCAATCATTACCGGTGAGCTTACTAGGACATGTATGCAAAATTGTAACTGCAGTAAGAGACCGTCCAAAATCTGAATCAAGAAGTTGGTCTAGCACTTATTGTTTGCAACTAATCGACGTGAATAATTGGATATCATATCGAATGAGTAAGAAATACAAGTAAAATTGTCAACAAACCTGGTCTGCAGTAGTAATCTGGGTCAATGTCACTACGACCAACAATCCAAAATGACTAGTGTCTGTTCCTAGGGCCGGGATTTTGAAACCCTGTGAACTTTACAGGTACTAAAGATTACTGAAACACATATGAACCATTAAGTGTAGGTAGCACTCAGTACACAACAAACCCTAATGATAGTCCTGCCCAATGAGTAATGAATCAATTAGAAAATGGGTGATGAGGAGTGGCTGTTGAGTGTTGAGGACGTATCTCAGGATAAATCAGGTTGTCTTAGTGGCTGCTGCATGCCTGAGCCTGAGCAGATGGGGAAGGTAGGCACGGCGGCGCCCGGGCAAGTGGTGACGCCTGTTGGGCGGCGGCTCCTCGACCTCCTGTTAGTCCGACGTCTCCTCCTAGAGTCATGCCGTCCGAGGACGGCAAGTCGCCACGAGGCAAAGGTCAGCGCAGTAGAGATCGGGCGCAATGTAACATAGGGGAATCGGGGCCTGGGCCGACCCAAAATCCCAGGGTGGGCTACGACCCACCGTGGGCACCCTGTAGAGATACACACCCGAGCGATGTACATGCATTTTCGAAACTAAATTAGGAATATTTAGCTGGCCAATTAAACGACTCTGTTTTAATAATATCATATTCGTATTTGAACAACTAAGCTTGTTTAGCTTGATGGGTGGAGCAGTGCTATTATGACACGAAGTACGTATGCTGATCGTATAGTGATCATAAAAGGGGGAAACCCTAAGCATTTTTATAGCAAAAGAGGGTTTCCCCTCCAATTTCTATTAAAGAAACCACCACGGAACCAAAATGATCAATTAAACCCTAAGCATGATCAGTTAAACCCTATTATGACTGTGCCATGGCAGATTTAAAGCTGCAAACCAGAGAAACTATTTAACATCCATTGTTTGCTTCGAACTAAGAACTAAATTCTAAGAGCTGAAAAGAAAGTACAGTAACCAAGTTACGATCTATTTTCTGGTTGAAATCAAAACGTTGACGAGATATGAAGTACCACCTCTCTTGCAGTGCCGTGTAGGCATTGGGGGTGTGATGGCTGTCGGTGGCGTTGAAGCAGATCTGTGATGGTAGACGGGTGCATCGCGGGATAAGTCCCGTTGCGGTGAACGAGAAGGTCGTGTGAGCGGCCCCGACAAAGAGGACGACAACACCGATGAAGCGACAGGACGCGATGCAAGGCTCTTGGCCCGTCGTCATGGATGAGAAACGTCCATCTCTAGCAGTGGACGACACGGTCTTGGTAGGCGCTCCGGCATGGTGGAAGACGGCGACGATGGATGGGGTGGCGGACGGAGGAGGCTGGTGTGGGGATGGTGTTCTAGCGCGGACGGTGTATGAATGGGAAAATGGAGGGAGAGGTACGGGGAACCATGTTTTTGGGACGCGGCTGTCTGAAATATGGGAAAAATACAAACTTAGCCCCCGTTTAAAATTTGGACGTCTCGTCGGTTGGGGATAGGACGGTAATCTCAAGATCTCGCCAATATTTGCCCAGGCGATTTCAGGCGAGGAGAGGGTGTTTTGGCGCCCATGGTTGGCACCGTGGTGTATGAACGGGCTGACAGTAGGGCGGTTGTGTCACGTCTGAGTGAAGTTACAAACCTGCCCCTATTGAAAATATTTGCCTACATCGATTTCGGCCGAGTCGAGTTTGTTTTGCCGCCCACCATGTATGAATGGGGAAATGGAGGGAGAGACAGAGGTCTTTCAGACGAGCTTGAATCAAATGTGTTTTGCCGCCCATGTTTGGCGCCCACCGTGTCGGAATGGGCTCAGAGGCGGTCGTGTCACGTCTAATTGAAGTTACCAACCTACCCCTATTGAGAGCAGTGGAAATCGGGTTGATGGATTGTCCATGTAAGGGGTAGACATCAATTTCCAGCTCCCAAACACTTGGCTTCGGGCAGCCGACGTGGGAGTGGACATTTTGCTGCTTCTTTCGAATTTTGGGACAATAAGCATCCACGTTTACCCTGGCAACTAAATTCGAATCCATTTTGTATTCCTATATGAATCTTTATAAATCATTCTATGTGTTTTTATATATCTTGAAAAGCACGATAAAGATGTATTCCACTGTCATATATGCATATGATTTACAAATGTCGATACTTGAATTCAGAAGCTAGAATCCAGTTTAAGGTGAATTCAAATATTTGAAACCACTTTATGTCCAACTCAAGTGTCACAAGCAGCATAATGTGTACTCCCATTTAGATATGTACACAAGTGATGTATCAAGATTCAAATACCGAGTCAATCAACCAATGATGTACAAAACTAACAGACATACAAACACTTATAGAGTATATGGATCAATAATTTCAACTAACATACATAAGCCAGGCCGCTGTACTTTTTTTGCTAGAAGAGCATCCTTTTTTTAGCGAAGCTAGTACAACATCTTGGCCCTTTCCGATGCGTTCCACTTAAGGTCCATCTATACTACTTTTATTGCTGAATGCACATTCAACCCAATTGGCATATTTGTAGGTCTGGCACAGCAATCAAAATGAAATGTCTCAGAGTCTTATCAATTAATACAGACTTGTGCTAAAAAAATTACAACAAAAACCAACAAACAATTATTACATGATCTCTAAAACAAATGGTTTGATCGATTACATGAATAAACAACACAAATGTTATTCAATGATGGCAAGAACATTTCACCTATGATTTACCAAGTGGGAATTTAATTTCTTTTTTCCTTCAGGACCTTAACAATGCGGTCAGTCTCAGCTTTCTTCGTTTTGAAATCCACCAAATATTTAATGGCTGTCTTGAGTACTGCTTGTGATTGTGATGTTTGCTTCTGCAACATGTCAACTTCATCTCTAAGTGCAGAAGCAGAATCTCTTTCTACCAATAGTTTAGCCTCTAGAGCATCAGCGGTTGGCAATTCATGATGCACGATTGGGCCGATGCCACTGCTGTGGGATGATACAACGTCCATGGGGACCTTGCTCTTTGATCTTGGGCTAACCTGTTTTGCCATTAAAGTTCTGATTGGATTCTAAAAAGTTGAAGTTGGCAAAACATCTCAACTGGGAGTTATAACTGCAAACTAGTTAAACAAACACGGAATTAAAGAGTTTCAATTGGATGCTGAAAAGTAGTTATTAACATCATTGTAACCGGTTACAACAGCAAAGTAGTTAAACAAACAAGTTTTGCAAAAGGTACCTGTTGTGGTATCGGAGTTTCTCTTGGATCCTGAAAAGTTTAGTAGCTAGTAACATGATTAGAGCAAACGGTTGCAGTAGCAAAGCAGTTAAACAAACAAGTTTTGGAAAAGGAACCTGTTGTGGCATTGGAGTTTCTCTTGGATCCTGAAAAGTCGAGTAGTCAGTAACTTTATTAGAGCAACAAGTTACGGCAGCAAACCTGTTACACGAATATGTTTTTGAAAATGTACCTGCTGTGCAATTGGACTTCCAGTTGGATCCTGAAAACTTCAAGTTGGTAAGATGATTACAACAACAAGTTACAGCAGCAAACCAGGTAAACAAGAAAGTTTCTGAAAACATACTTGTTGTGCCAACGGAGTTTCAGTTGGATCCTGCAAACTTGAATGTTAGAAATCATAATAAAGAGTTGCAAGAGCCATAAGAAACTAAAATCAAACTAGTAAAACTAACCAATTTTGGCAACGTATTTAATTACACATGAACTAGTAAAACTAACAAGTTCTTGGCAATGTATTAAAGTAACAACTCGGTACTGTTTACCAGCAACACATACATCTGTAAATTTCTAGGATGTAAGCAAAATGATTCCAACACATATATAAGTTAAAAAGACGGTGTCCCTCATATAAACCTGACAATTGTCTATCTATGTACATGCAAACATTACTAGTGCTACAAGTGATAACAGCAAACCATTTAAGTAAACAGGGTATCAGAACGTAAATTACACGTGAATTCTGCCGCACCCTCGAAGTATATATGACCAGCTATCTACGTGCTTAAGTAGCTATTTAAGTTCAGTCAAACAGGTAATTCTTAATAGTAAGTATCAAACACATAGATAGGCGCAGTCTATAATAGGATTAACATGCTATGTCATTATGTAATTAGTAGCAAACTAAATTAAGCCAAGCAACATAATTGAATTTTTTTACAATAAGTGGCTAACTAAAATTCCGAGAAGCAGGTAACTGAACTTATGCTAGCTCTTTGTACAGGCACACTTCAACTTCTTTTTCGCTTATAAGGTTCTACGAAGGAGTCCATGGCATCAATTGCTTGGATACGCAGTCCCAATACTTCTTTCTTCCCACACTGCATTGGTAAGTCGAATGGTTAATCTGATAAGATGGTGCGTCCTTGATATGTTATATGAGGACGGATTGTCAGACTAGTTGTAGCCACACACATCACACTGGCTTTTACTGTATATTTCATGCGATTACATTTGTCATATCGAGATCTAAGCAATATACAATAGGATGAAAAGACTGGCATCCTTCACATTATTGGTGAACTCAGTTCATAGAAACAAGCAATTCAACCATTCTGTGGGTAAATCAAAAGCGCCACTAGAATATTTTTCACTACCCCAATCATACATGCAAAAAGGGGTGACTCCATCGTAGGGGCTGGTATGGGCTGCCACCTCGGGTGGCTGGAAAGTGTGCACCTAGTTTGAGTCATCCAGGTTGGCCCAGGCTAGTTTTGTTCGTTCCAACGCACGAGCATGCAATGTAAAAAATGAAGAAAAACGTTTCAATTTGGATGGGCCAATAACCTAAGTGCAAGGTAGGCCCTATAGCAGGCTCGCGGCGCAAACGAGTGCCTCCCATATCGATCGACAGCAGGAAAAATCCCAATTCGTTCGCTCTAGCCTCCAGTCTGGTTCTCTCCTAACCTAGCCGCCGCTAGACAGACCGACACAGCACTTCCTCACGCCCTCGTTGGAGGGCGGTCGCCGGGCTTCAAGCGAATGGAAGGACAAGAAGATGAAGATCCAACCCTGGATGTAGCCTGCATGGGAGGCAGCAGCGGCAACACGAGCATGGCATCAAGCTTGGGCATACGGATAGTCACAACTTGTAAGAGCAGCATGTGCAACGAGCAGGCACATCACATCCATGATTATATATAATTCAACCATTCTATTTCTGGCCAATAGTTAAACCTGGCAGTGTTGTAAAACTGCTTGTATGTAGGGAATCTATGAAAAAATGAAACCAATTTCTGCTTATTTTATAACTCCCCCAATCAATACTGAACTGACTGAACCTGATGTATCTAATCAAGTTTCAGGTGCAAACATACAAGCTCATGTTGTTCTTGAGCTGAAGTGTCTAATGAACAATTTGCTAATGAAGGATTTGATGCAAACATTTTACATGCTCACGGTGATGAACATATAGTGTCTAATGAGGATCTAATGCAAGCATTTTGCAAGCTCCCATTGAAGGATGTAGTGTCTAATGATGATCTGCTATGTTGAGAGAGACATAGAGATTTGCAGGCATTGACGACAAGCAAATTATAGTACATTTTCATGGCTTGAGGAAACGTCGAGGCCATCTACCAGAAAGTCCCCATATCATGACAATGTAGCATAAATACTTTTCTAATCTATTGTTTGAAACTATTAGCATACTTGTGCAGGATAGATATATCGATATGCAGTTTGCGCACTGGTTATAGGTGCAATTACACTTCGATATTTTCAGCTACAGATGAATAATTCAAGCAGGTACAAACCATGTTAGTAGTCCTTGTACACCATGTTGCATTTTGTGTTTTTTTGGTGCTTACATCATTTAGTGTTTTAAAATCTGAACTACTTTGGATCATTAGCTGGTTTTCAAAGTGCATCACATTTCTCAAGTTATGTTGATTTCCGGAGTTAAGTGCCTTTGTATAGTTTAAGTTAAAATTTCGCCCTGGTAACTTGAATTCATGGATCTGCCACTGCACACAAATCATACACGCAGGCTAGTACAAATTAAATGAAACGCATGGACTTATGCTAGCTCATTGTACATGCTCACTGCAGCTCTACTTGCGCTTGGGATGTTTCATGTACAAGTCCATGTTACCACTTGCTTGGATGTGCAGGCCTTGTGCTCCTTGCATCCCCCTCTGCATTTTTGACACGGCGAATGGTTGATCAAATAAGAGGAATCGACCTTGTTGTTGTACCGGAGGACAGATACTTACAAGGTTATACGGGTGTGCAGGATGTGTACCGGATCACATAGCGCCGTCATGCTTCGCTAAAAAATGGTTTTGCTTGTTTCAGATGATATCTCCAGAAGAAATAAGAGTTAAAGTCAGAGTTGCATAGGTGTGTAAGCTAAGAGAGCAGTGAAAGGATATCCAAACATCATCAGAATAGTGCACAAGGGAGTGATATGTGGATACCTAGTTCGGGCCGGCATTTGGGCATGCTCGCCTATCTAGAGTGCGGGTCACTTCAGAGCCGTTGAGGGTGATGCGCTGGCGTTGGTTGGCCGTGCACGGATGCAGATCTTGAGTGGCAGCAGAGCGCTATGATGCGGTGGACGAGACCGTTTGTGAAGCCCCAATGGCCTCGGGGGGCGGAGGTGCGATGATGTGCTCAGGGAAGTAGCCCTGGTGAGGTGGGAGACGACGTCGGTGAAGCGCACCTGATGTGGTGGAAGTCGGTGTCTGTGAGGCACGTCGGTTGTGGCGGCCGACATTGTTGGTGGACCACCTGGTGCGGTGGACGAGGGCGTAGATGAGGTAGCTCCGGTGCGGTGGTGAAGCGCGACCATCGTCTTCATTGTCGTCGTCCGACATAGAGGTGGGGAAAGAGACGAGACGAGGGGCGATTCGAACTTTGCTTGGGTTGGCAGAGAATTAGGGATTTGAGCAATCTGGGCGCGGAAGGGGACGGTGGAGAAGGGAGATTTTGCAGGAGGAATTGGGGCCGTCAGATATTTCAATCCGAAACGTGGAAGTGCGAACTTATTTTGTCGTCGTTCTTTTTTTGGGGGGCAGGGGGGAGTGGGGTGGGTGGCTGGGTGTGCTAGCATCCGTACGACACACACGACCACCACGACACGACCCTGGTCTGCCTGGTATGCCTAAATTTGAGAATGCAAACTAATTTTATTTCATTTGCAAATGAATCTTCTTTCATTTGCAAACGAATCTGTATGTATTACCAAGCCCGTGTTTTCCTTGCAAATAACTAGTCATTCGAAACAAGATACTATAAATTAATTAATGAGGAGTTATTTGAATTAGAGTGTGTGTTACATAGCGATCTCCAATTCTAACGTGGATTTCACATTTCACGGTATCCATGCTACTTCTTTAATACAAATTCATATGTATATGATCAACACCTTGGTATTGAGAAAAATTTGGATGGATTCAAACATATGACCTACAAAATAGCACAACAATCGAGTCAATGTCAACTTTTCCAAACCTAGTATGGCATGAATTCAAAATAATTACCCATATGCATGGTCCTCAGTTCAAATCTTACAATGTACACTAAATTGAAACATCGATATTAAGTCTCGTACTATCTACATTCCAATGTTGGTTTTAGCCCCCCCCCTCAATACACACGCTACATACTTCCTGTATCGGTCAATCTTCCTCTCCTAACCACCTTAGGAAGCTATCAGTTTCTGATACACGTTCATTCTTTCTCTCCATGTTTCGATCTCTAACTCTCTCAACTACACAACCCCCTTTTTCCACTCTGTTACCAAATGTATCTACCTCACACACCCGCCATTGCACCCCATGTCGAGCTCTCTCTCTCTCTCTCTCTCTCTCTCTCTCTCTCTCCCTCCTACCCTCTCTCGCTAGATACATGCATTGCCTATCTGTAAGTGCATCTAGTGCCCCTTAGTGATTTTGGTGTATTGAAGACTTATAGGTTAAGGGACTAATGTGTTTGTGAGTGTACACAGGTCTATAAGTCTATGAGGAGTTTGATATTTACAGAGAAAGTTGACCCCTCAAAATGATTGTCTTCAACTGAAGACTTTGGCTTTCTGAAGACTTTGAAAGTGAAGAAATTGGTGTGACCGCGAAGACTTGATATTCATGCGAGGAACATGAAGCATGAAGACTTATGTTTTTTTAGTTTCGGTTTCTCTTTCTTGAGTCATAGGAAATACCTTACTGTTAAAGGGGTCGAGGAAAAACTAAGGAAAAGTTTCCAAATGATGCTCAACTCAAAATCTTACACCTACCAATCCTTTCGAGTGAAGCCATTGGAAATCTCATACAGTTCAGTCAATTTCTTCAGTGACAGAGACGAAGTTCTTCTGGCCTCTGAGGAATTTGTTCCGACTAAGGAGTTAGGAATTCGCCAGTGCTGATTGTCTACAAGTGAGGAACATGATAGCCCTGAGGAATTTGAACCTCAAATTTCCGACCGTTGCTATGTTATGCGCCAGCTGTCCTAAAATATCTTATGCACCTAACGGTCAATCATTGAAGGGCATTTATGTCTTATCATGTCGGGCTGCTCCCTAGGCTATAAATAGCTTCCCCCCTACAACCACTAGCTAGTTGGCTGCTCCGAGAGAAACTGACACTTGTCATTGAGAGCATCCCATCCTCCGAGGACTTTGAGCAAAAATCATCAAGTGAGGAAAACCCAAACCCAAAGTGATTGAGCATCACTGAAGAGATTGTTCCTGTGTGGATCCGACGCTTGTTACCTTTGAAGACTGTGCATCTTCCAGACGGTTAGGCGTCATGGTCTAGAGCATCCAAGAGGAAATTGTGATTGCCGAGTGACCGAGTTTGGTGAAGGTTTGGAAGTCACCTGAAGACTTAGCACGAGTGATTGGGAAAGGTCTGTGTGACCTTAGCTCAAGGAGAATACGGTGAGGACTGTGTGTCCTCAGGTTTAAATACCTATCCGCTCCAACCAGACGTACAACTGTCACAACAGTTGGAACTGGTCTACCAAATCTCTGTCTTCACCGAGCTAACTGGTTCTATTTCCTCAACCCTTTCATTTCCTCATTACTATGCTGTTGTACCTGATCGTTACTGTTTAAAGACTTTGACTGAAGACTTTCTCAATTTTCTCAGTTCAATTTCTTCAGTCAGTTTGTCTTCAGCCTGCTTATCCTGTGTTTACGCTTCCTGTACTCATTGCTAGTTTTCATTTCATCATGTTGACTGTGCTAATACTTTGTTATGCTTATTTCTAAGTACTTATTCCGCTGCCAGTTGTTCGTAACTTAGGAATTTCCTCACCCTGAAATTACTAAGTGACGAATTTGTAAAAATCGCCTATTCATCCCCCCTCTAGTCGACTTAACACACTTTCAATTGGTATCAGAGCAAGGTACTCCCTTGTTCTATGTGATTTTGGTTTAATCACTTGGAGTTTTAGTTATGTTGACTGTAGGTATGATCAAGGTCTCTGCTGGGTGTCCTACCTTCGATGGGACGGACTACCCCTACTGGAAGAATAAGATGCGAATGCATCTTGAGGCAATTGATAACGATCTACAGTGCGTTGTGGAAAATGGCGTTCCCTCATCCTCCTACCATCAACGCTGCTGACGTGAAGAGATTCAAGCAACTCGACTCTTAAGCGAAGAACATCATATGTGGCCATCTGAGCAAAGGGCAGTATGGCAGAGTGAGTGCTTTGGAGACAGCCAAGCTTATCCGGGATAAGCTGTCCAAGGTCAACGAAGGAGTCTCAGCACTGCGTGACTCTCGAGTTGACGTTCTTCGCAATCTCTTCAACCACCTCAAAAGACTCTACAATGAAAATGTTCAGCAAACCTTCGATCGCCTCACTGACATCTCAAATGAGCTTCAAGCACTTGGTGCCACTGACATCACCGACCATGAGGTGGTGAAGAAATTGCTGAGATCGCTTGATTCCTCATTTGACACCCTTGCACTGATGATACAAGAACGTGGAGACTAAAAGTCACTTGATCCCGCAGATATCCTCGAGAGGCTAAACACTCATGAGTTCCAGCTTGCTGAGAAGAGAGATCTCTATGGACCAAGCTATGGCAGATCACGCGCTCTGAAGGCCAAGGAAGTATCTGAATCTGAAGGTGAGGATTCTGGTAGCAACCTTGGTGATCATGAAGAACTGAGCCAGGGGCTAGCAATGCTCGTGAGGAAATTTCAGAAGTTCTCAAGGCGTGGTCGCTTTGGAAAATCCTCAAGAAGTGATGATGTAAGATCAGATTCCTCATCCCGTGACTACAAGAAGAGAACTTGCCACAAATGCAAGAAACCTGGTCACTACATTCAAGATTGTGCTCTCGTGGGAAAAGGAATCAAAGAAGAAGAAATACAAGGATTACAGTTCTGATGACTCAAAGAAGAAGAAGAAATCTTCAAAGTCCTCATCATCAAAATCCTCGAAGTCTTCATGTCACAAGTAGAGCATCTCCAAAAAGGCTTGGGAGTTCATTGGCAAGGAAATGGACTCTGAAGCTGAATCTGAGGAAAATGAGGAAGATGAGGCATCTAAGGAGTCAGAATCTGGTGTGGCGAGCCTAGCCCTCGCTACTGCGTTCGTCAGCAAGTCCATCTTCAACTCTGAGGAGAATGGATTCCCCAACAAGGCTGACAACGACGATGATGACTACGCTCCCACCTATTGCTTCATGGCAAAGGGCGCCAAGGTACTCAAATATCCCTCCTCTGAATCAAGTGAGGATGAATCTGATGAAAACCTCAAGCCTAGCTACTCTAAACTTGCTAAGATTTTTGTGAAACAACAAAAGGCTTTTGAAAAGGTTCAAAATATGCTAGACATAAGCGATGACCTGTTGGGTGAAGAAATGGATCGCACTCAAACCTTGAATGATAATCTTCAGAGACTTCAGTCCAAGTTTGATAACCTTCAGAGTCATCATAACACTCTTTCAAAGAAAGCAAGATCTTGAGAAGCTAAGGGAGAGTTATGAAGATCTTTAGAAGGAGTGTGATTCATTGCTTGCTCAACAGATCGAGACTGCTCGGAAGAATTCATTCCACCATGTTTGAAATGCATTGAACCTGAATCTGCTAATTCTTCACTTGAAAGTTCAAATGCTTCTATTGCTGCAAATTTTTCAACTGTCTCTGCTATCACTAATTCCTCATCTGAGGATGCTGCTAGTATCACTGACAATGCAGGGCTAAAGGAATTGTATGTGACAGGCATGTACAAAAGCCTCAAAGGGCATCAGGCTCTCTGTGATATGCTTAAAAAGCAAATCTTCAACAGAAACCCTAGGAAAGAGGGTATTGCCTTTGAGGGGAAACTCAATGCTGATGGAACATACTAGAAGCCTGAGCAGTATCCCAAAACCTCATGGGTTGCTGCAAAGGGACCTCTAGCAGATCCATCTACTTTATCTGGCTTTACATGTGAATCTTCATATTCTTCTGATGAGTCATTTGACTCCAACTATAAGCGTTCAAAAATCAGAAGGGTGAAGTATTTGCTAGATATGTTGGCACTAACTGCAGGAATGGTCCCCCTATGAAGAAAATCTGGGTTCCCAAAAGGTGCCTTGAAAGTCTTCAGGTGAATGTCATCATGACACCACCTGTGAAGAATAGGAACCCCAGATCAAATTCTTCATATGGACCAAAGTCTTCATATGGATCCAAGTCCTCATATGGACCATGTTCCTCACGTGGATAAAATTCCTCATATGAACATCATCGTGTTAACACTTCTATTTCGCAGGGAAAGACTAAGGGTTATGAATATGTGCATTATTGTTCAAACCATTATGTTCATAAGTCCTCGAAGAATTTCTTTGCTTATTCATATGCTTACCCTAACCCCTCTTATGTGAAATGAAGTGGACTGGCATCTATGCCACCTTTCTCTTATGGAGCTCGCAGAATGATGAACTCTTTGCCACGCCTCCAGATGTGGGTGGTGAAGAAAAGGAACTAATCTCTTATGCAGGGTCAGGTCTCCAGACGAACTTAAACGTCTGAAGAATTTGATGGAGACCTGAATATGCTTGATAGGACGCAAGCTAATCATGAAGAAATGAGTTTTCATTTCTCACGTCATCATACTGCTATCTGTTCTACTGTTTGATGAAATTGATCTGATGAATTTGATGTCATATTCTTCACTGATGAAGTATATGAGTTCATAAGCTACACTAATTCATTTGCAGGATGATCAACCCAAAGCCACTGAGTGGGTCCTCGATAGTGGTTGTACAAATCACATGACTGGTGACAAGAACTTATTGATGGACACTGCGTTATCTCCATCGCATCTGAAGCATATCACCTACGCTGACAAAGGAAAAAGCAAGGTATTGGGCCTAGGTAAGGTTGCGATCTCAAAGGATCGACACATGGACAAAGTCATGCTTATCGAGTCCTTAGGATTCAACCTCATGTCTGTCTCAATGCTTTATGATCTTGATATGGTTGTCATCTTTGGCAAGTATCATTGTGTTGTGATCATGGAAGCTGACCATTCCAAAGTCTTCGAAGGCTTTAGGAGAGGATATTTGCATATTGTTGATTTCTCTACAGGACCACAACCTGCTACGTGCCTACTTGCAAAAGCTTTAGAAGGCTGGCTATGGCATCGATGACTGTGTCATGCTGGCATGAGGAACTTGCACACTCTCGTGAAGAAGAAGCATGTCATTGGCATCGAGGATGTCAAATTTCTCAAGGATCACCTGTGTGGAGCTTGTGAAGCTGGAAAGATGACCAAGGCCAAGCATCCCTCAAAGACTATCATGACTACCACTCGTCCATTTGAATTGCTTCACATGGATCTCTTTGGCCCCAATCATTATTCCTCATTCACCAATGAAGCATCTTTATATGGCTTTGTTATTGTTGATGACTATTCTCGTTATACATGGGTGCATATCGTCACTTACAAACGTGAACTGCAGGAAGTCTTCAAACGATTTTCCTCAAGGGCTTCAACCAACTTTGGTGTGAAGATCAAGCACATCAGAAGTGACAATGGGACTGAGTTCAAGAATACTGGTCTTGATGACTATCTTGATGAACTTGGTATTACTCATGAGTTATCTGCTCCTTACACTCCTCAGCAGAATGGTGCCGTGGAGTGCAAGAACATGACTCTTGTTGATATGGCTTGCACTATGCTTGATGAATACAAGACGCCTCGTCACTTCGGGATTGAGGCAATTGATACTGCGTGCCACATCATCAATAGGGCATATCTTCACAAATTCTTCAAAAAGACCTCATATGAACTCCTCACTGACAAGAAACCCAATGTGAGTTATTTCAAAGTCTTCGGTGCAAAATGTTGGATTAGGGACCCTCATCACAATTCTAAATTTGCACCAAAAGCACATGAAGGTTTTATGCTTGGTTACGGAAAGGACTCGCACACCTACAGAATCTTCAACTCCTTTCACCACAAGGTTGTTGAAACTATAGATGTGCGGTTCGATGAAACTAATGGCTCGCAAAGAGAGCACCTACCTCCTATGCTAGATGAAAAGTCACATGAGGAAACCATCAAGTTCAAGGCTACTGAGGATGTCATTCATACTGAAGAATCTGCTGAAGAAGTCATTCAAGAACGTGAAGAACAGCAGGCTGGCGCACCTGAAGAAAATGGATCTGAAGAAAATGCTGAGCCAACTCAACATCACCAACACGCTCATCCTCGCGTTGCAAATGAAGTGCAGATCGAGAAAATCATCAGCGACATCAACGCACCAGGTCCTCCCACACGCTCAAAGGCTTCACATTTGTCTAACTTTTGTGGGCACTTTGCTTTTGTCTCTATCACAGAGCCCACCAAAGTAGATGAGGCATTTCTGGAGCCTGAGTGGATTCAAGCGATGCAAGAGGAATTACATTAGTTCGATCTCAACAATGTCTAGGAACTTGTGAAGCGACCAGACCCACGCAAGCACAATATCATCGACACCAAATGGATCTACCACAACAAGCAATATGAAAATTGCCTTGTGGCGAGGAATAAGGCACGACTTGTAGCTCAGGGCTACACACAGGTTGAAGGAATTAATTTCGATGAAACTTTTGCACCTGTTGCTAGACTTGAGGATATTCGCATATTGATTGCTTATGCTAATCATCATAACATCATCTTATATCAAATGGATGTGAAAAGTGCATTCCTCAATGGTAAGCTTGAGGAAGAAGTATATGTTGCTCAACCCCCAGGTTTTGAAGATCCAAAGCATCCTGACAAAGTCTTCAGACTCAACAAGGCCCTCTATGGCCTCAAGCAGGCCCCTCGGGCGTGGTATGATACTTTGAAGGAATTCCTCATGAAGAAAGGCTTCAAACCCGGTTCACTTGACCCAACTCTTTTCACCAAAACCTATGATGATGAATTATTCATGTGCTAAATATATGTTGATGATATCATCTTTGGTTGTACTGACCAACGCTACAGTAATGAATTTGCCTATATGATGAGTGAAGAATATCAAATGTCTATGACGGGAGAATTGAAATTCTTCTTAGGTCTTCAAATACGTCAACAGCGCAACGACATCTTCATATCTCAGGAGAAGTACAAGGATGTATTGAGGAAATTCGGCATGCAAGATTGCAAAGGCGTCAAAATCCCTATGCCCACAAATGGCCATCTATGCACTGATGAAAATGGTATTGACTTCGATCAAAAGGTATACCACTCCATGATTGGCTCTTTATTGTATTTATGTTCATCTAGGCCAGATATTATGCTTAGTGTTTGCATGTGTGCCCGTTTTCAAGCTACACCGAAGGAATCACACCATAAGGCTGTGAAACATATTTCTTCGATATCAAGCTCACACTCCAACACTTGGATTATGGTATCCCAAGGGCTCGGCTTTTGATCTCATTGGATATTCGGACTCTAACTATGCTGGTGATCGTGTGGACCGCAAGTCAACATCAGGCACATGCCATTTCCTCGGATGATCCTTGGTATGTTGGTCCTCGAAGAAAAAGAACTTCGTATCACTTTCTACTGCTGAAGCTGAGTACATTGTTGCTGGTTCATGCTGTGCTCAATTGCTATGGATGAAGCAAACCCTCAAGGACTACGACATGATGTGAAGAATGTGCCTCTCTACTGTGACAATGAGAGTGCCATTAAGATTGCTCATAACCAAGTTCAGCACTCGAAGACAAAGCACGTACATTCAGATTCATCATCATTTTCTTCGTGATCATGTGTTAAAGGGCGACATCTCTATCAAGCACGTGAAGACTGAAGAACAGCTAGCCGATATGTTCACAAAGCCCTTGGATGAGAAGAGATTTAGCAAGTTGCAGTGTGAGCTAAATATCTTAGAATATTCGAATGTCTTTTGAACATGACACACATCCTAACACTTATGCAAAATTGATGACTTAGATGTGCAACACACAAAGTAACGTTTTTCTTCAATCAATGAAGACAAACCCTCTAAGTGGGAATAAATTAACGAAGAATTTGATTCTTATAGCCCTACGACAATTGTATGCGGCGTCTGAAATCATCATTCTTATACAGTGGGTCACACCACCAACAAAAGTTGAAATTCTTAAATTTGAGTTCTTCTCCTGTTTTGAATTTCCTTAGTTGTTCAATTTCTTCAACTTTGCAATGTCTTCACTCTTTCCGTCGTTGTTCTTCATTGACTATATATATATATATATTTGAGTTTTTTAGTCCTCTACAGCATTCACTTATTGCTAATTCTTCAAGTTGGTTTTTCTGCTAAGTGAATGTGATCGGACCCTTCCCCCTCTGTGCTAAACTCAACCCAATCTATTCACAAATTCTTCATGTGCGTTTTATTTGAAACCCGTTCAAAATCTTCACTATGTCCTTGTCAGCTGAAGAATTTGTGAATGAAATGTTAAAATATGCTAACCTGAATTTTTTTCTTTTGCTGCTCAAACCGTTCCACATCCCATGATAGGATTTATCTATTCACCCACGATCTCACACGATCGCCACCGTTCTGTACGTGGGTGACACATGTCGCTAGGATGAGAAGAGTCAGGGGCACGTTCATCCATTTTCGTCGGGCTAGCGGTTTTTCACCTCGGCTATATATACCCCTCACCCTCCTCAGACTACATTTACCCCGCTCGTTCTCACTCCCCTCGCTCGAGCTCTCAAGACCTAGCACCGCTGCTACTTCCATCGTCGCCATTGAGGAAGAGCTTCGCTGCCTCGAGCTCGTCAACGTCGTACTCGCGCCGGCCGCGGATATCTTCACTCCGCCGCTGCCGTAGCTGTCTTCCTCTGCCAAGTTAGGGCGTGGAAGATCTGGACTAACGAACTTCCAATCTCCAACTCCTAGTTGTCGGTGGGAACGATACCTATGGGATCACTGGAATCCCTTCTGCGGTTGGCGGGCGCGGGGTTGTGAGAAGAGCAGGTTTAGGAGCTAGCACAAAGATTGTTTACCCAGGTTCAGGCCACGAGGATGCGTAAAATCCTAGTCCTACTTTGGTGTGTATTTCAGAGTGTTCTTGAGCTCTCGAACTAGCTACGGTGGCTGCGTAGTTCCAAAAAGCCAAATCCCTCTACAGTATGCCTCGGGCCTCCTTTTATAGGCAAAAGGGGTTGCCACAGTGGCACACAAGAGGTGGAAAGGTCTACAGTGCGCGAGCTTATCGCCCGGCATTCCGGGACAAAGCGCATTAAATGCGCTACTTAGGTGTCCATTAGCTTTATCGGGGACAGGAACGAGGCCCATCCCGTCCGTTGCTGCTCCGCCTCGCTTCGACACGTTCCCATGCCAGTGATGCGTGCGGTGCCATGTAGGCAGGCAGACAGCTGAGGTGGCGCGGTGGCAGGGCCTTCACGAAGATCTGCATGCCACCACGCAGGTGCTCGCTGAGTTGGTGCAGAGGCCACCCGTCGCCACGCAGGTGTCTGCCCAGCTGGTTGAGCTAGCAACTGCCTGGGGACAGCGGGGATTCTTGGCTGGTGCGGGCCTGGCAGTGGCCCCGCTGATGCCCTCGGCAAGGGTCTTGCCGGGGGCCCGGCAAGGGTCTTGCCGGGGGCCCGACAAGGGTCTTGCCGTGGCGTTGCAGTCGTCCCCGGCAAGGCGCTTGCCGGGGGTCTTGTGGATCTCCTCGGCTAGGAACCCGCCGAGGATCGTCATCTTCTGATCCTCATCTGATCTTGTGTGTTCATGATCTTGACGATGATCTGCATGCCACCACAGAGGCGCCTCCCGGGCCCTGGTTCCAATGTAGTTGGTTGGTGGTGTTGGAACCCACGGGCTCAAGGGTGGCCTGCTCTGCTGGCATCGCGCAAGTTGCCCCGACAAGGATCTTGCCGGGGCCGCGGGGGCTGCCCCGGCAAGGATCTTGCCGAGGGAGTCCACCTCGCCCTCTTGCTCTGCTGCATTTCTGGTCTTGGCGTTGTCTTGGTTATTTTGTGCTTTGGCTTCAATCCGGCATCCCTCCTCTGCCCTGCTAGGTGTGGCCGCGGCACGCGGCTCTAACTGCCCGTGCACAAGTAAAGGGGTCAAAAGGAGAGCCCCTACTTTTGTACACCGGCAGGAGCCCCCGGGCCTAGGCCACACATAAGCGCGACACATTGTTGGGGTAGGCCCAAAAACAGTGCGCGGGCAGGTGGGGCGGATTTTACCGCAGGAACTGCTTCGTCCGCTGCGCTTCCCCATGACCCGCGTTGAACGCGCGACATGGAGGATCATGCGTGACGTGGGGGTCATGTGTGGGGCGTTTCCCGTACACATGCGTCACATCGCAGTTAATGGGAAAAGAGGCGGCCCGCGCCTTCCCCGTAAAAAGGAATAACCGTGGGCGCGCTGCTCATTTACCCCCTGCATCTTCTCCAATCTCGGATTCGTCGTCCCCTTCTCCTTCCTCCCCAAGCTTTCGCCTTTGCTCGCGGCTGCTACGTCTTCGCTGCCTTCTGTCCCTTGCTTCCCGCGGCCGCCATGGCACCCAAGACCAGTAGAGGCAAGGGGGTGGCCATGGACATCGGGGCAGCGAGCACGGAGAGCGAAGTTGTCGGTCTTGGCGGGCGTGGCTCGCCTACTTCCCCTTGACGGTCGGCGTGTTCGAGCTCGGGACTGCCGAGCCCCTATGGGGGTGCAAGACAGGGGGAGACGACGGGGCGTCCAGCCACGCGCGTCATCCCCGCCAATTGCACCGAGGCCGCCCCGAATCGGTACCCGTTCTTCGTTGATTACTTTTCTTGCGGCCTTTTGCCCCTTTCTCCGATTTATTCAATGATATCATGCACACATTTGGCTTCCACCTTCTGGATTTTACTCCAAACGCCGTGGCGTGCATGGCTCTGTTCGCCCATCTCTGTGAGGGCTTCGCCGGAGTTCTCCCCAATACGGCGCTCTTCCGCCATTATTTTTACCCTCGCATCCAGAAGGGAGGCACCATTTCTGGTTGCGTCACCTCGATCCCAAGGTCCAAAGGAACGTACCCGGAGGGCGCCCAGAAGGAGAGGTGGGAAGAATGGCGGGGCTGGTGGTGCTGGATTGAGGAGGACGACCCACAGGAGTTCTGCCGGGTCCGCCAGGCGCCGCCGGTTCACAAGAACGAATGGGGCGACGTCGATGCCCAGGATGACAAACTTGAGATCGCCACCACCAGGATCCACCGCTTCACCGTTGCCAGGCTTACCATGGAGATGATTGGGGCAGGTTTCCTCCGCCGCCGAATCGCTCCTCTGCACAACAAGGGGAGGCCGGCCTGGCTCCTCCAGAATGCGACTGACATCATGAGGCTTCACCCTGGCCTCAATCACAACTTCACGGTGATGGGGCACGCTCACTTCTACCAGCGGATCTTTCAGCTCGACGTGAACCGCAAAGGCTGGGCCGAGAGGTCCGGCAAAGCTGCGAAGTCCAGCAAGGTCATCAAGGGGCCCTTGTTCGGGTTGACGGCGGGGGTGGTCCCGCTGAGCAACAACTCGCGCCAGACTGACATCATCGCCATGATGCCGGGCTGTAATGCGCATGGTCCTGTCCAAAACTGGGCCCCGCCATCGGAAGAGCTGTGACACCCCAAAATTTTAACCTTGTTTTATTAATTAAAATTTTTGCCAGGAAATTAAATTTTTTATTTTTCTGGATTTATTCTTGATTTCAGAGCCCCTCTTTTCCCCTAAGTTGTGGAGTTTTCACCCCTAGTAAAAACTTTCCAATTATATTTGGACTTGTTTATCCTCTCAAGAAAAATCTTTTCTTTTTATCAGAGGAATTAATTATATAATAATTTCCATAATCTTTATTTTCTTGAAAAATGGTTTCCCTTGCTTTTATGGTTCTTTTTGAACTACAACCCTTTTATAAATTCTTTCAAAAATTCCACCAAAATTTGGGGATGTCCTGTGATGTCACCAAACTGAAGGAAATATGCCCTAGAGGCAATAATAAAGTTATTATTTATTTCCTTATATCATGATAAATGTTTATTATTCATGCTAGAATTGTATTAACCGGAAACATAATACATGTTTGAATACATATACAAAATGATAGTCACTAGTAAGCCTCTACTAGACTAGCTCATTAATCAAAGATGGTTGTGTTTCCTAACCATAGACATGGGTTGTCATTTGATTAATGGGATCACCTCATTAGAAGAATGATGTGATTGACATGACCCATTCCGTTAGCTTAGCACTTGATCGTTTAGTATATTGCTATTTCTTTCTTCATGACTTATACATGTTCCTATAACTATGAGATTATGCAACTCCGTTTACCGAGGAACACTTTGGGTACTACCAAAGCGTCACAACGTAATCGGGTGATTATAAAGGAGTACTACAGGTGTCTCCAAAGGTACTTGTTGGGTTGGCGTATTTGAGATTAGGTTTTGTCACTCCGATTGTCGGAGAGGTATCTCTGGGCCTTCTCGGTAATACACATCACATAAGCCTTGCAAGCATTACAACTAATGAGTTAGTTGTGAGATGATGTATTACGGACGAGTAAAGAGACTTACCCGATGCTTGAGATTGAACTAGGTATTGGATACCGACGATCGTATCTCGGGTAAGTAACATACCGATGACAAAGGGAACAACGGATGTTGTTATGCGGTCTGACCGATAAAGATCTTCGTAGAAAATGTAGGAACCAATATGGGCATCCAGGTCCGCTATTGGTTATTGACCAGAGACATGTCTCGGTCATATCTACATTATTCTCGAACCGTAGGGTCCGCACGCTTAAGGTTTCGATGACAGTTGTATTATGAGTTTATGTATTTTGATGTACCGAAGGATGTTCGGAGTCCCGGATAATATCACGGACATGACGAGGTGTCTCAAAATGGACGAGACAGAAAGATTAATATAGTGGACGGATCTATTTGGACACCGGAAAGGTTCCGGAGAAGTTTGGAGCTCCGGAGGTTACGGAACCCCGGGAGGTATATGGGCCTTATTGGGCCCATGTAGGAGGAAGGGAGAAGAACAAGGGAGGCGCCCCAAGCCCAATCCGAATTGGGGAGGCGGCCCCCCTTTCCTTTCTCCTTCCCCTCTTCCTATTCCTACTACTAGTACTACTTCCTAATACTAGTACTCCTTCCTTCCCCTCCAAATAAGATAAGGAAGAGAGGGAAACCTACTTGGAGTAGGTTTCCCCCCTATGGCGCCCCCCTTGAGGCCGGCCACCTCCTCCCTCCCTCCTTTATATCCGTGGGTAGGGGGGCACCCTAGGACACACAATTTGATCCTGGAGATCGTTCCTTAGCCGTGTGCGGTGCCCCCATCCACCATATTCCACCTCGGTCATATCATAGCAGTGCTTAGGCGAAGCCTGCGTCGGTAGAACATCAAGATCATCACCACGCCCGTCGTCTTGTGAACTCCCTCTCCCGAGCTTTGCTGGATCGGAGCCCGAGGAGCGCCATCGAGCTGAGCGTGTGCCAAGAACTCGAGGCGCCGGAGTAACGGTGCTTTGGGATCGGCTGGATCGCGAGGAGAACGTCGACTACTTCCTCTACGTTGTGATCGACTCGAGGCGCCGAATGTAACGGCGCTGGGATCGGCTGGATCGCGAGGAGAACGTCGACTACTTCCTCTACGTTGTGATCGCTTCCGCTTTGTTCTACGAGGGTACGTGAGACAATACTCTCCCTCTCGTTGCTATGCCATCACCATGGTCACTGTGTGTGCGTGGGAATTTTTGAAATTACTGCGTTCCCCAACAAAGGGCATCCGAGCCTGGTTTTATGCGTTGATGTCATATGCACGAGTAGAACACAAGTGAGTTGTGGGCGATACAAGTCATCTTGCCTACCAGATGTCATACTTTGGTTCAGCGAAGATGTGAGATGAAGCGGCCCGGACCGACATTACGCGTGACGCTTACGCCGAGACTGGTTTCACTGCTACGAGCACTCGTGCTTAAAGGTGGCTGGCGGGTGTCTGTCTCTCTCACTTTAGTTGAACCGAGTGTAGCTACGCCCGGTCCTTGAGAAGGTTAAAAGCGGAGTCTATTTGACGAAGTATCGTTGTGGTTTTGATGCGTAGGTAAGAACGGTTCTTGCTCAGCCCGTAGCAGCCACGTAAAACTTGCAACAACAAAGTAGAGGATGTCTAACTTGTTTTTGCAGGGCATGTTGTGATGTGATATGGTCAAGACGTGATGCTATATTTTATTGTATGAGATGATCATGTTTTGTAACCGAAGTTATCGGCAATGGCAGGAGCCATATGGTTGTCGCTTTATTGTATGAAATGCAAACGCATACTGTAATTGCTTTACTTTATCACTAAGCGGTAGCGATAGTCGAGAAGGAACAGATGGCGTAACGACAACGATGCTACGATGGAGATCAAGGTGTCGCGCCGGTGACAATGGTGATCACGACGGTACTTCGGAGATGGAGATCACAAGCACAAGATGATGATGGCCATATCATATCACTTATATTGATTGCATGTGATGTTTATCCTTTATGCATCTTATCTTGCTTTGATTGACGGTAGCATTATAAGATGATCTCTCATTAAAAATTATCAAGAAGTGTTCTCCACGAGTATGCACCGTTGCCAAAGTTCGTAGTACCCGGACACCACGTGATGATCGGGTGTGATAAGTTCTACGATCCATCTACAACGGTGCAAAACAGTTGCACACGCGGAATACTCAGGTTAAACTTGACGAGCCTAGCATATAACAGATATGGCCTCCGAACACGGAGACCGAAAGGTCGAGCGTGAATCATATAGTAGATATGATCAACATAGTGATGTTCACCATTGAAACTACTCCATCTCACGTGATGATCGGACATGGTTTAGTTGATTTGGATCACGTAATCACTTGGATAACTAGAGATGTCTGTCTAAGTGGGAGTTTTAATATGATTAATTGAACTTAAATTTATCATGAACTTAGTACCGATAGTAGTTTTGCTTGTCTATGTTTCAGTAGATAGATGGCTCGTCTTTGTTGTTCCGTTGAATTTTAATGCGTTCCTTGAGAAAGCAAAGTTGAAAGATGATGGTAGCAATTACACGGACTCGGTCCGTAACTTGAGGATTATCCTCATTGCTGCACAGAAGAATTACGTCCTGGAAGCACCGCTGGGTGCCAGGCCTGCTGCAGAGCTGCGCCGAAGTTGTGAACGTCTGGCGAGCAAAGCCGATGACTACTCGATAGTTCGATGTGCCATGCTTTACGGCTTAGAACCGGGTCTTCAACGACATTTTGAACGTCATGGAGCATATGAGATGTTCCAGAGTTGAAGTTAATATTTCAAGCAAATGCCCGGATTGAGAGATATGAAGTCTCCAATAAGTTCTATAGCTGCAAGATGGAGGAGAATAGTTCGTCGGTGAACATATCTCAAAATGTCTGGGTATAATAATCACTTGATTCAACTGGGAGTTACTCTTCCGGATGATAGTGTCATTGATGTAATTCTCCAATCATCGCCACCAAGCTACAAGAGCTTCGTGATGAACTATAATATGCAAGGGATGACCAAAACAATTCCGAGCTCTTCGCAATCTTGAAAGCCGCGGAGGTAGAAATCAAGAAAGAGCATCAAGTGTTGATGGTCAACAAGACCACTAGTTTCAAGAAAAGGGCAAAGGAAAGAAGAAGGAAACTTCAAAAAGAACAGCAAGAAAGTTGCTGCTCAAGAGAAGACACCCAAGTCTGGACCTAAGCCCTAAATCGAGTGTTTTCTTTACAAGCCGGTGGACCTTTGGAAGCGGAACTGCCCCAAGTATTTGGCGGATAAGAAGGATGGCAAGGTGAACAAAGGTATATGTGATATACATGTTATTGATGTGTACCTTACTAGAGCTCGTAGTAGCACTGGGTATTTGATACCGGTTACATTGCTAATATTTGCAACTCAAAAGCAGGGACTACGTAATAAACGAGCAATCGCAAAGGACGAGGTGACGATGCGCGTGGGAAACGGTTCCAAGGTCAATGTGATCGCGGTCGGCACGCTACCTCTACATCTACCTTCGGGGTTAGTTTTAGACCTAAATAATTGTTATTTGGTGCCAGCGTTGAGCATGAACATTATATCTGGATCTTGTTTGATGCGAGACGGTTATTCATTTAAATCAGAGAATAATGGTTGTTCTATTTATATGAGTAATATCTTTTATGGTCACGCACCCTTGAAGAATGGTCTATTTTTATTGAATCTCGATAGTAGTAATACACATATTCATAATGTTGAAACCAAAAGATGCAGAGTTGATAATGATAATGCAACTTATTTGTGGCACCGCCGTTTAGGTCATATCGATTGTAAAACGCATGAAGAAACTCCATCTTGATGGGCTTCGAATCACTTGATTATGAATCACTTGGTACTTGCGAACCCGTGCCTCATGGGCAAGATGACCAAAACGCCGTTCTCGGAACTATGGAGCGAGCAACTGATTTGTTGGAAATCATACATACCGATGTTTGTGGTCCAATGAATATTGAGGCACGCCGGGTATATCGATTATTTTCTCACCTTCACAGATGATTTGAGCAGATATGGGTATATCTACTTAATGAAACACAAATCTGAAACATTTGAAAAGTTCAAAGAATTTCAGAGTGAAGTGGAAAATCATCGTAACAAGAAAATAAAGTTTCTACGATCTGATCGTGGAGGAGAATATTTGAGTTACGAGTTTGGTTTACATTTAAAACAATGTGGAATAGTTTAACAACACACGCCACACGGAACACCACAGAGAAATGGTGTGTCCGAACGTCGTAATCGTACTTTACTTGATATGGTGCGATCTATGATGTCTCTTACTGATTTACCGCTATCGTTTTGGGGATATGCTTTAGAGACGGCCGCATTCACGTTAAATAGGGCACCATCTAAATCCGTTGAGACGACACCGTATGAACTATGGTTTGGCAAGAAACCAAAGTTGTCGTTTCTTAAAATTTGGGGTTGCGATGCTTATGTGAAGAAACTTCAACCAGATAAGCTCGAACCCAAATCGGAAAAATGTGTCTTCATAGGATACCCAAAGGAGATCATTGGGTACACCTTCTATCACAGATCTGAAGGCAAGATTTTCGTTGCTAAGTTCGGATCCTTTCTAGAGAAGGAGTTTCTCTCGAAAGAAGTGAGTGGGAGGAAAGTAGAACTTGATGAGATAATCATATCTGCTCCCTTATTGGAAGGTAATTCATCACAAGAAATGGTTCCTGTGACAACTACACCAATTAGTGAGGAAACTAATGATATTGATCATGAAACTTCAGATCAAGTTGCTACTGAACTTCGTGGGTCAACCAGAGTAAAATACGCACTGTGAGTGGTACGGTAATCCTATTCTCGAAGTCATGTTACTTGACCATAGCGAACCTACAAACTATGAAGAAGCGATGGTGAGCCCAGATTCGCGAAATGGCTGGAAGCCATGAAATCTGAGATGGGATCCATGTATGAAAACAAAGTATGGACTTTGATTGACTTGCCGATGATCGGCAAGCCATTGAGAATAAATGGATCTTTAAGAAGAAGACCGACGATGGTAATGTAACTGTCTATAAAGCTCGACTTGTTGCAAAAGGTTTTCGACAAGTTCAAGGGGTTGACTACGATGAGACTTTCTCACCCGTAGCGATGCTTAAGTCTGTCTGAATCATGTTAGCAATTGCCGCATTTTATGATTATGAAATTTGGCAAATGGATGTAAAAACTGCATTCTTGAATGGATTTCTAGAAGAAGAGTTGTATATGATGCAACCAGAAGGTTTTGTTGATCCAAAGGTGCTAACAAAGTGTGCAAGCTCCAGCGATCAATTTATGGTGCAGTGCAAGCCTCTCGGAGTTGGAATAAACGCTTTGATAGCGTGATCAAAGCATATGGTTTTATACAGACTTTTGGAGAAGCCTGTATTTACAAGAAAGTGAGTGGGAGCTCAGTAGCATTTCTAATATTATATGTACGACATATTATTGATTGGAAATGATATAGAATTCTGGATAGCATAAAAGGATACTTGAACAAAAGTTTTTCAATGAAAGACCTCGGTGAAGCTGCTTACATATTGGGCATCAAGATCTATAGAGATAGATCAAGACGCTTAATTGGACTTTCACAAAGTACATACCTTGATAAAGTTTTGAAGAAGTTCAAAATGGATCAGGCAAAGAAAGGTTTTTTACCTGTGTTACAAGGTGTAAGATTGAGTCAGACTCAATGCCCGACCACGCAGAAGATAGAGAGAAAATGAAAGATGTTCCTATGCTTCAGCCATAGGCTCTATCATGTATGCAATGCTGTGTACCAGACTGACGTATGCTTAGCTGTAAGCTTGGCAGGAAGGTACCAAAGTAATCCAGGAGTGGATCACTGGACAGCGGTCAAGAACATCCTGAAATACCTAAAAAGGACTAAGGATATGTTTCTCGTATATGGAGGTGACAAAGAGCTAGTTGTAAATGGTTACGTCGATGCAAGCTTTGACACTGATCCGGACGATTCTAAATTGCAAACCGGATACGTGTTTTTGTTAAACGGTGGAGCTGTCAGTTGGTGCAGTTCTAAACAAAGCGTCGTGGCGGGATCTACATGTGAAGCGGAGTACATAGCTGCTTGAGCAGCAAATGAAGGAGTCTGGATGAAAGAGTTCATTTCCGATCTAGGTGTCATACCTAGTGCATCGGGACCAATGAAGATCTTCTGTGACAATACTGGTGCAATTGCCTTGGCAAAAGAATCCAGATTTCACAAGAGGACCAAGCATATCAAGAGACGCTTCAATTCCATTCGGGACCAAGTCCAAGTGGGAGACATAGAGATTTGCAAAATACATACGGATCTGAATGTTGCGCACCCGTTGACTAAGCCTCTTCCACGAGCAAAACATGATCAGCACCAAGACTCCATGGGTGTTAGAATCATTCTTGTGTGATCTAGATTATTGACTCTAGTGCAAGTGGGAGATCAAGGAAATATGCCCTAGAGGCAATAATAAAGTTATTATTTATTTGCTTATATCATGATAAATGTTTATTATTCATGCTAGAATTGTATTAACCGGAAACATAATACATGTGTGAATAGATAGACAAAAATGATAGTCACTAGTAAGCCTCTACTAGACTAGCTCATTAATCAAAGATGGTTGTGTTTCCTAACCATAGACATGGGTTGTCATTTGATTAATGGGATCACCTCATTAGAAGAATGATGTGATTGACATGACCCATTCCGTTAGCTTAGCACTTGATCGTTTAGTATATTGCTATTGCTTTCTTCATGACTTATACATGTTCCTATAACTATGAGATTATGCAACTCCGTTTACCGGAGGAACACTTTGGGTACTACCAAACGTCACAACGTAATCGGGTGATTATAAAGGAGTACTACAGGTGTCTCCAAAGGTACTTGTTGGGTTGGCGTATTTGAGATTAGGTTTTGTCACTCCGATTGCTCTGAGAGGTATCTCTGGGCCTTCTCGGTAATACACATCACATAAGCCTTGCAAGCATTACAACTAATGAGTTAGTTGTGAGATGATGTATTACGGAACGAGTAAAGAGACTTACCGATGCTTGAGATTGAACTAGGTATTGGATACCGACGATCGAATCTCGGGTAAGTAACATACCGATGACAAAGGGAACAACGTATGTTGTTATGCGGTCTGACCGATAAAGATCTTCGTAGAAAATGTAGGAACCAATATGGGCATCCAGGTCCCGCTATTGGTTATTGACCGGAGACATGTCTCGGTCATATCTACATTATTCTCGAACCGTAGGGTCCGCACGCTTAAGGTTTCGATGACAGTTGTATTATGAGTTTATGTATTTTGATGTACCGAAGGTTGTTCGGAGTCCCGGATAAGATCACGGACATGACGAGGTGTCTCAAAATGGACGAGACATAAAGATTAATATATTGGACGGATATATTTGGACACCGGAAAGGTTCCGGAGAAGTTTGGAGCTCCGGGAGGTTACCGGAACCCCCCGGGAGGTATATGGGCCTTATTGGGCCCATGTAGGAGGAAGGAGAAGGAACAAGGGAGGCGCGCCCCCAAGCCCAATCCGAATTGGGGAGGCGGCCGACCCCCTTTCCTTTCTCCTTCCCCTCTTCCTATTCCTACTACTAGTACTACTTCCTAATACTAGTACTCCTTCCTTCCCTCCAAATAAGATAAGGAAGAGAGGAAACCTACTTGGAGTAGGTTTCCTCCCTATGGCGCGCCCCTTGAGGCCGGCCACCTCCTCCCTCCCTCCTTTATATACGGGGTAGGGGCACCCTAGGACACACAAGTTGATCCTTGAGATCGTTCCTTAGCCGTGTGCGGTGCCCCTCCACCATATTCCACCTCGGTCATATCATAGCGAGTGCTTAGGCGAAGCCCTCGCCGGTAGAACATCAAGATCATCACCACGCCGTCATGCCGACGGAACTCCCTCTCCCGAGCTTTGCCGGATCGGAGCCCGAGGAGCGTCATCGAGCTGAACGTGTGCCAAGAACTCGAGGCGCCGAGTAACGGTGCTGGATCGGCTGGATCGCGAGGAGAACGTCTGACTACTTCCTCTATGTTGTGATCGACTCGAGGCGCCGGAGTAACGCGCTGGGATCGGCTGGATCGCGAGGAGAACGTCGACTACTTCCTCTACGTTGTGATCGCTTCCGCTTTGGTCTACGAGGGTACGTAGACAATACTCTCCCCTCTCGTTGCTATGCCATCACCATGGTCCTGTGTGTGCGTAGGAAAATTTTTGAAATTACTGCGTTCCCCAACACAAACCACTTCTATGCAAAAAGATATTTCATTCCCTAAATATTTTGAGCTCTACACCCAATTTTCTTCTCTGGTCCAGTGGGCAATTTTTGCACTACAACTCATTTAAATGCTTCTTTCTAGCCTCCACCAAAATTATGGGATGCTGGTAGTAGCTTATGATTCAACTTTATGCAAAAACCCAGTGATTCTATTTGAAAATTTTGAGTGAATCAACCTCATCTTCATTCTGGTCCAACATGATGGTTTGTACAGCATCCATATTATTGCTTGCTCTTTGGCCCTTGATTCTTTCCCCTGCTTGTAGACCACCCTACAAAACCCCTAAGTCCAGGGCATGCATCCATTGGATCATTTTTGGTCCATGTAATAATGCCATTTACTCCCTGTCCAGAATTGAAGTTTTTCAAAACTTGCACTAGAAAGTTTCTTCATTTGGCAAACTAACCTCACCACCCTTTCTTTCATCTAAAGAGACCCCACTCTGGGAGATTTGGCCACTCCAAGAACTGCCTAGGAGCCTTTGGCATTTTGTCAAACACCTTGAGAGCGTGGACAGATTTGGCATGAGTTTTTGTTTACATTATGAACTTGACCCCCTGACCAGACCAGCATGTCCCATGGATTTGCCCTAGCCTATAACCCCACCCTGCTAACCCTCTTGTGGTTTAGAGCCCCCTAACATGCCTTAGCATTCTGTCAAGCACGTTACGTGCGTGCTCTGGGCACGCACAGAGCACGCAGCGAGCACGCAGCGTTTTGCGATGCCAAGACCGAGCCGCCGGCGTCTGCCCACACTCACTCTGGTTCGTGGCCGACCGCAGCCAGCACGCCATGTCCTCTGCTGCTCCCCACGAGCACCACAGCCCTCGCCACGTCTCCGGCAGGCCAGCAGCTAGCCGCCAATGCCGCCCGACAGCCCCTGCAATGGCCAGCGCCGCCCGAGCCACGCCCGCTCGCTAGCTCGCCCTTGGAGCAGTACCCACTCATCCGCTAGCTCCTGCCGCCATCCCCAGCCTCGGCACGATGCCCTGCAGCTACAGAACGTCGGTCGCCGACGAGCTCATCCACTGCCGCCGTGAACCAATGTGGGAGCGCTATATAAGGAGGACCCCGAACTCGTTTGAGCACGCATTCGACCTCAGGCCACCCCCATGGCACCCCCATAGCCCGCAATCGTCGAGGGAAGACCGTCTTCCACAACTCCGGCCGGTTCGGCCGTCGCCACGACCCAGCTCCGTTCACCTCAACCAGAACCTCCCCCTCTCCACTCTCTCCACCAGAAGCTCTCTCTTCCTCCCGTGAACCCTCCCCCCTGCTCGATTTTGATCGGGAACCACCGCAGCCCCAAAACCACTTTGCTCCCGAAGTCTCCTCCGCCGCGAAACTCACCGTGGCGACTCCCTCCACCCAGCCGACCCAACGACCACGGGAGGACCGCCCGATCTTGCGGATCCATCCCGACCATCTGGAGCCCGGGAGCAGCCATTCGCCGGCGTTGATCGCCGTCGCCTCGCGCGCCGTTCGGGCAGAGGAAGAGGAGGGAGAGATGGACTGGTCAAACCTGACCAGTGGGCCCCCTGGACCCACTGTCAGTGACCCCGCCCCAGTCCACGTGGGTTAAGTGGAAGCATATCTCCGGAGTACGTCTTCGACGTGTTCATATTCGAACCATTTTCTTTTTTCTATTTTTATTTTAAATAACAGAGTATTGACTAAACTTTGACTGGCTGTACCTTTTTAAATAAAAATCCAAATGAGTTGATTCTTTTTCCTACATCTCTCAAATTCTGTCTAGTTTATTTTAAGATTTATTTGAAAAAATTTCAAACAACTTTTTGTGCTGTTTTGAATTTGTATGTTAATTCCAATATTTTCAAAATAGGATTTGTTGGAGAGAGAAGAAAACTTTCAAAAGTTTTGGAGAGCACCCCACCTCTCCACACCTTGAAGGCAAGCATCCTGAACCATGGCATAATATTTTTGGTGTGTTAGTTGACGCGGTTATAACACCACCTTGCATCGGAAAAGCTCGTTATTTTATGTGGTGATGTGATCTTTTGCATAAATGCATATTAGTGATTTTTCCTTGCTGTGGGAAATGAATATACTTGTGATGGTAATCATCCTCATGTGCCTTACATGCATGCCGGAAAGGAATCCGGGAAGGCCTCTGCCTTGGGTAGGCGTGAGCTTGTCGCCGGTCCCCGTCGGGACAGTTATGTCCGGTATGGCATGGTAAGGTATAATGAGTGGCGATCCTGTTGATTGAAATATATTTGTTATGCTAATCATGCAGGGAATGCTTAAACCTCCTGAGTCGACCATAGATCGAGTCTTGTTCCAGTAACCCCCATACTTGTTTCAGACTACCACTTGTCCTCGCCATACGTGGGTACGGTTCAAGAAGTTGTCAACCCCTTTCCTAGCACACACTGCATGTAGAGGCCATGATGGAAGATACCGGAGGCATCCGGTAGGCATGCCATCGACACAGGGGCATGGGTGTTTCGGTTGTAGCCGAAGGGTAGCTCCCCTAGTTCTTGTGAGTATAAATATTGTGATCCCATGCTACGTCGAGGTTGTAGCCTCCCCACTTAGAGTTTTGCTCGACAGGTGTCGTGGGTGATTCCAGACACCGGTGAGTTAAGCTGGTGTGTGCACGTCAGGCGTGTTTTTGACTAAAAGACCGTAGACGGAATTAGTCCCGATGGACTAAAGAAATCCGTTACTCATGAGTAAAGAGTACACCCTCTGTAGAGATATTAAACCTATTCGAATATCCGTGTCCATGGTTAAGTACTACGATGCAGGTCAGGTCAAGTGTCGGTCTTAGTGTCGGTCTTCGGAGGAGAAACTGCTAAACCAGAACATGGATCATGATTTGTGACTTGTGTTGTGTATGATGATTATGATTATTTTTATCATGGACTAACTATTGACGTTACTTGATTTATTGAGTATCCCTGGGACGGTTCTACCTCCTGGATATTCACTATGAATGTATTTGCTTCATAAGCCCTTTATGTGGTGTCGCTCAGACGTCCATTCGTGGCATTACTTGTTATTTATTTCCCTTATAAGCCCTTTATGTGGTGTCGCTCGACGCCTTGATCGTGGCATTACTTGTTATTTATTTCCTTATAAGCCCTTTATGTGGTGTCGCCGACGCCTTATCGTGGCATTACTTGTTATTTATTTCCTTCTAAGCCCTTTATGTGGTGTCGCTTAGACGCTCGATCGCGTGGCATTACTTGTTATTTATTTCCCTTATAAGCCCTTTATGTGGTGTCGCCGACGCCTGATCGTGGCATTACTTGTTATTTATTTCCTTATAAGCCCTTTATGTGGTGTCGCTCGGATGTGGCATTACTTGTTATTTATTTCCCTTATAAGCCCTTTATGTGGTGTCGCTCAGATGCCCGACTGTGGCATTACTTGTTATTTATTTCCCTTATAAGCCCTTTATGTGGTGTCGCTGAGACGCCCGACTGTGGCATTACTTGTTATTTATTTCCCTTATAAGCCCTTTATGTGGCGTCGCTCAAACGCCCGACTGAGGCATGCTTGTTATTTACCATCACACCGAGACGCCGCCTTGCACATCCGAATGGTGCATTTTATTTCCTCCTCTGTCATTTCATATTCTTGTTACATATAAATAACCTGTTTGCATGCATCAGAGATTTTATTTTGTGACTGACAATGTGATCATAGAATATTTCCGTGCATGATTATCATTTATATTATACCCGTGTTCATAATGTTTGCGAGTACATTCAAAGTACTCACCGCTTGTCCCAGCTATTGTCTTGGCCAGATTTCTTGCATGGAGAGGGGCGTTGCGATGATCGCCCCGGAACCTAAGCAACGGAGACCGCAGCCTCGCGAAGATAGGAGTTATCCTGGTCAGCTGTTCCTGTGGGAAATGGAGTCCCATAGACACTGATCATCCGCAAACCGCTTCCGCCATCAACCACTAGAAACCATTTGTTGTACTCCCAGGCCATAATGGTCTTGTACTACTTATATTTTGTTTTTTTGCTTGGAGTTTCAGATCAAGTTGGTGCCTCATCATTCTTGATAATCACAGGGCTGGTGAGCACAATGGCCATTTTCTGGAAATTTATACCCAGAAAACCGGTCACCACAGGAGCAGGTGCGGGAGTTCTTTGACGGCTTGGCGGAGGTGTATGTCCGCAACGAGCCGCTGCTCATCCAGGACACCACTCAGGCGGAGCTAGACTACATCGCCGCCAGGGCGGTGGAGGCGGAGCTCGCCAGGCAGGCCGACAGTGCTGGCGGCGTGGAGGATGGGGCCGTGGCGGCTGCGGAGGAGAAGGAGCTTGCCCAGTGGGCAGAGTCTGCTTGGGAGGCCAGAAGCGCTGGCACCGGGGCCCCTCTTGTCGAAGATGTGGTCGACGAGTCATCGTCGGAGGAGGCCGAGGCTGTCGACCCTCCGGCCACGGGGAGAGGGTGAGTCCTGCGGCCGGCCACCTCTGGCGAGCCGTTTTGGCCGGGCAGGGTCGTGCAACCCCGGCAAGCCCAGGGGGCGTCCGCGCGCCAAACGAGGGCCGCGGCCGCGAATAAGTCGATGAAGGCTGCGGTGGCGAAGGAGAAAGCATCTGCCTCTTCTTCATCCAAGCGCGTCCAGACTCCGCCTTCCTCCCCTCCTCCGGCAGACGTCGACGCAGAGGTCACCTTTGACTTCGGGTCCCTCAGCCCAAGGAGGAAGAGGAAAGCAGCAGAGGAGGAGGTGGAGGACGAGTAAGTATCTTGTCCCTTTCTGTCATCTCTGCCCCTCGACTATGCCACTTGTCTTTATTCGTCTTCATCCTTGCAGGGTTGCGGAGACACTGGTCCAGAGGGTGAAGAGGGCCAGGGCCTCGGCAAGCGGCCAACCCCTGGCAGGGACTTCCGGTACACCACTGGTGGTGTTGAGCAACCCGAACAGCAGCCCCAGGCACAACCCCCAGCGTAAGTCCACCACTCACCCCTCGTCGACGTGTGTTGGGGGCATGATCTCTTGGTGCTGACCTTATCATGGTTGCAGGAGGAGGACATCAGCAGGAGGAGCCACAGAGGGCTACCCCCAACACGCCGCCCCCATCGACCACGCCGCCCCGAGGGGCGTCCCTGGCAAGGGCGCCAAGCACCGAGACCATGCACACGGAGGAGGTGGAGGAGAACTCGGGCGCTGGTGGCTTCACCTCGGCGCCAAATGTTGGCGGGGAGGGGACCTCTGCATCCCAGCTCGACATGGGTAAGTCACTCGCCTTCCGTTCCTGTTCTTTTTCTGTTCTTTCTGAATCGTGGTCTTGGCTTCGCCTCATCCCCTTCTCGGTATCTAGATCCCCCGTCGTCGGACCAGGAGGACATAGACACCGTCATCGAGGATGTCGCCAAGGCCGCCGAGGCGGAGGCCGAGAAGATCACCGCCGAGGAGGCCGCCAAGGGCACTGCTGAGGGTGCCGGCAAGGGGCCTGCCCGGGAGCCCGGCAAGTCTGCTGCCGAGGAAGCCGGCAAGGGGCCTGTCGGGGAGGCCGGCAAGACCGCTGCCAAGGAGGAGGTGGTTGATGACCAGCCTTCCTCCTCCGTTGCCTCTGGCTCAGGCAGGTATCTGAGGGTGAGCGACGACCTTTTCGTTCACCTCCCAGGGTCGTCGGGCTCCAGGGTGCCCATCGAGGGAGAGGTGTTCGACGAAGAGGTGCTTGCCGCCGCCGGGCTCGAGGTTGTTGACGAGCCGAGCGCCGGTGGCGATGGTTCTTGATACGTCTTCAATGTATCTATATTTTTTGATTGCTCCATGCTATATTATCTACTGTTTTGGACATTATTGGGCTTTATTATCCACTTTTATATAATTTTTGGGACTAACCTATTAACTGAGGCCCAGCCCAGAATTGCTGTTTTTTTGCCTATTTGAGAGTTTTGAAGAAAAGGAATATCAAACAGAGTCCAAACGGAATGAAACCTTCGGGAACGTGATTTTCTCACCGAACATGATTCAGGAGACTTGCACCCTACGTCAAGAAAGAAAGGAGGAAGGCACGAGGTCGGGGGGCGCGCCCACCCCTGTATGCCGCCCTCCACCCTCGTGGGCCCCTGTTGCTCCACCGACGTACTCCTTCCTCCTATATATACCTACGTACCCCCAAACGATCAGATACGGAGCCAAAAACCTAATTCCACCGCCGCAACCTTCTGTACCCACGAGATCCCATCTTGGGGCCTATTCCAGAGCTCCGTGGGAGGAGGAACCCATCATGGAGGGCTTCGACATCAACACCATAGCCTCTCCGATGAAGTGTGAGTAGTTTACCTCAGACCTTCGGGTCCATAGTTAGTAGCTAGATGGCTTCTTCTCTCTTTTTGGATCTCAATATAATGTTCTCCCCCTCTCTCGTGGAGATCTATTTGATGTAATCTTCTTTTTGCGGTGTGTTTGTTGAGACTGATGAATTGTGGGTTTATGATCAAGATTATCTATGAACAATATTTGAATCCTCTCTGAATTCTTTTATTTATGATTGGTTATCTTTGCAAGACTCTTCGAATTATCAGTTTGGTTTGGCCTACTAGATTGGTTTTTCTTGCAATGGTTAGCTTTGGGTTCAATCTTGCGGTGTCCTTTCCCAGTGACAGTAGGGGCAGCAAGGCACGTATTGTATTGTTGCCATCGAGGATAACAAGATGGGGTTTTTATCATATTGCATGAATTTCTCCCTCTACATCATGTCATCTTGCTTAAGGCGTTACTCTGTTTTCATGAACTTAATACTCTAGATGCATGTTGGATAGCGGTCGATGAGTGGAGTAATAGTAGTAGATGCAGGCAGGAGTCGGTCTACTTGTCTCGGACGTGATGCCTATATACATGATCATACCTAGATATTCTCATAGCTATGCTCAATTACATCAATTGCTCAACAAGAATTCGTTCACCCACCGTAAAATACTTATGCTTTTGAGAGAAGCCACTAGTGAAACCTATGGCCCCCGGGTCTATCTTCATCATATTAATCTTCCTACACTTAGTTATTTCTTTGCTTTTTATTTTGCTTTTATTTTACTTTGCATCTTTATCACGAAAATACCAAAAATATTATCGTATCATATCTATCAGATCTCACTCTCGTAAGTGACCGTGAAGGGATTGACAACCCCTTATCGCGTTGGTTGCAAGGAGTTATTTGTATTGTGCAGGTGCGAGGGACTCGCGCGTAGCCTCCTACTGGATTGATACCTTGGTTCTCAAAAACTGAGGGAAATACTTACGCTACTGTGCTGCATCACCCTTTCCTCTTCAAGGAAATCCAACGCAGTGCTCAAGAGGTAGCAGAGAAGATTTCTGGTGCCGTTGCCGGGGAGTCTACGCAAAAGTCAACATACCAAGTACCCATCACAATCCCTTATCTCCCGCATTACATTATTTTCCATTTGCCTCTCGTTTTCCTCTCCCCCACTTCACCCTTGCCGTTTTATTCGCCCTCTCTTTTCCGTTTGCCTTTTTTCGCCTGCCTTTTGTTTGCTCGTGTGTTGGATTGTTTGCTTGTCATGATGGCTCAAGATAATACCAAATTATGTGATTTTACCAATACCAACAATAATGATTTCCTTAGCACTCCGATTTCTCCTCTTCTGACACCTTTGAATCTTGTGAAATCAATACTGCTTTGTTGAATCTTGTCATGAAAGATCAATTCACCGCCTTCCTAGTGAAGATGCCGCTACTCATCTAAATAGCTTCGTTGATTTGTGTGATATGCAAAAGAAGAAAGATGTTGATAATGATATTGTTAAGTTGAAGCTATTTCCTTTTTCGCTTAAAGATCGTGCTAAGGCTTGGTTTTCATCTTTGCCTAAAAATAGTATTGATTCTTGGAACAAGTGCAAAGATGCTTTTATCTTTAAGTATTTTCCTCCCGCTAAGATCATCTCTCTTAGAAACAATATTATGAATTTTAAGTAACTTGATCACGAACATGTTGCACAAGCTTGGGAGAGGATGAAATTAATGATACGTAATTGGCCTACTCATGGTTTGAATTTGTGGATGATTATACAAATTTTTTATGCCGGATTGAATTTTGCTTCTAGAAATCTTTTAGATTCGGGTCATGGAGGCACTTTTATGGAAATCACTTTAGGAGAAGCTACTAAACTCCTAGATAATATTATGGTTAATTATTCTCAATGGCACCTTGAAAGATCTACTAATAAAAAGTGCATGCGATAGAAGAAATTAATGTTTTGAGTGGAAAGATGGATGAACTTATGAAATTATTTGCTACTAAGAGTGTTTCTTTTGATCATAATGATATGCCTTTGTCTACTTTGATTGAGAATAATAATGAATCTATGGATGTGAATTTTGTTGGTAGGAATAATTTTGGTAGCAACGCGTATAGAGGAAACTTTAATCCTAGGCCTTATCCTAGTAATTCCTCTAATAATTATGGAAATTCCTACAACAAACCTTATGGAAATTTTAATAAGATGCCCTCTGAATTTGAGACTAGTGTTAAAGAGTTTATGAATTCGCAAAATAATTTCAATGCTTTGCTTGAAGAGAAATTGCTTAAAGTTGATGAGTTGGCTAGGAACGTTGATAAAATTTCTCTTGATGTTGATTCTTTAAAGCTTAGATCTATTCCTCCTAAGCATGATATCAATGAGTCTCTCAAAGCCATGAGAATTTCCATTGATGAGTGCAAAGAAAGAACCGCTAGGATGCATGCTACGAAAGATGCCTTTATTAAAGCGTGTTCTTCTAATTTCTATGAAAATAAAGATGAAGATCTTAAAGTTATTGATGTGTCCCCTATTAAATCTTTGTTTTGCAATATGAATCTTGATAATGATGGGACTGAATACGGTCCACCTTTACCTAGAAGGCGTTCCAAAAAATTGGAGTTTTTAGTTCTTGATGCTAAAATTGATAAAAGTGGGATTGAAGAAATCAAAACCCTAGATGTTGCTAAACCCACTATTTTGGATTTCAAGGAATTTAATTATGAAATTTGCTCTTTGATTGATTGTATTTCCTTGTTGCAATCCGTGCTAAATTCTCCTCATGCTTATAGTCAAAATAAAGCATTTACTAAACATATCGTCGATGCTTTGATGCAATCTTATGAAGAAAAGCTTGAGTTGGAAGTTTCTATTCCTAGAAAACTTTATGATGAGCGGGAACCAACTATTAAAATTAAGATTAAGGATCATGAGTTTAATGCTTTATGTGATTTGGGTGCTAGTGTTTCCACTATTCCCAAAACTTTGTGCGATTTGCTAGGTTTCCGTGATTTTGATGATTGCTCTCTAAACTTGCACCTTGCGGATTCCACTATTAAGAAACCTATGGGAAGAATTAATGATGTTCTTATTGTTGCAAATAGGAACTATGTGCCCGTAGATTTCATCGTTCTTGATATAGATTGCAATCCTTCATGTCCTATTATTCTTGGTAGGCCTTTCCTTAGAACGATTGGTGCAATTATTGATATGAAGGAAGGGAATATTAGATTCCAATTCCCATTAAAGAAAGGCATGGAACACTTCCCTAGAAATAAAATAAAATTACCATATGAATCTATCATGAAAGCCACTTATGGATTGCCTACCAAAGATGGCAATACCTAGATCTATCCTTGCTTTTATGCCTAGCTAGGGGTGTTAAACGATAGCGCTTGTTGGGAGGCAACCCAATTTTTATTTTAGTTTTTTTTGCTTTTGCTTCTGTTTAGGAATAAATATTTGTTCTAGCCTCTGGTTAGATGTGTTTTTATGTTTTAATTAGTGTTTGTGCCAAGTTAAACCTATAGGATCTTCTTGGATGATAGTTATTTGATCTTGCTGTAATTTCTAGAAACTTTCTGTTCACGAAAACAATTGTTAAAAATCACCAGAACGTGATAAAATAGTGATTCCAATTTCTGCTGATCAATAAACAAATTGCCTAGGTCGTCCTATTTTGGCTGATGTTTTGGATTTCAGAAGTTTGCGTTAGTTACAGATTACTACAGACTGTTCTGTTTTTGACAGATTCTGTTTTTCGTGTGTTGTTTGCTTATTTTGATGAATCTATGGCTAGTAAAATAGTTTATAAACCATACAGAAGTTGGAATACAGTAGGTTTAACACCAATACAAATAAATAATGAGTTCATTACAGTACCTTGAAGTGGTCTTTTGTTTTCTTTCGCTAACGGAGCTCACGAGATTTCTGTTGAGTTTTGTGTTGTGAAGTTTTCAAGTTTTGGGTGAAAGATGTTGATGGTTTATGGAACAAGGAGTGGCAAGAGCCTAAGCTTGAGGATGCCCATGGCACCCCCAAGATAATCTGAGGACACCAAAAAGCCAAAGCTTGGGGATGCCCCGGAAGGCATCCCCTCTTTCGTCTACTTCCATCGGTAACTTTACTTGGAGCTATATTTTTATTTACCACATGATATGTGTTTTGCTTGGAGCGTCTTGTATGATTTGAGTCTTTGCTTTTTAGTTTACCACAATCATCCTTTCTGTACACACCTTTTGAGAGAGCCATACATGATTTGTAAATTATTAGAATACTCTTTGTGCTTCACTTATATCTTTTGAGTTATATAGTTTTGCTCTAGTGCTTCACTTATATCTTTTAGAGCACGGTGGTGGATTTGTTTTATAGAAACTATTGATCTCTCATGCTTCACTTAGATTATTTTGAGAGTCTTAAATAGCATGGTAATTTGCTTAAATAATCTTAATATGCTAGGTATGCAAGAATAGTAAAAACCTTCTTATGAGTGTTTTGAATACTAAGAGAAGTTTGATGCTTGATGATTGTTTTGAGATATGGAGGTAATAATATCAAAGTCGTGCTAGTTGAGTAGTTGTGAATTTGAGAAATGCTTGTGTTGAAGTTTGCAAGTCCTGTAGCATGCACGTATGGTAAACGCTATGTAACAAATTTGAAACATGAGGTGTTCTTTGATTGTCCTCCTTATGAGTGCCGGTCGGGGACGAGCGATGGTCTTTTCCTACCAATCTATCCCCCTAGGAGCGTGCGCGTAATGCTTGGTTTTGATGACTTGTAGATTTTTGCAATAAGTATGTGAGTTCTTTATGACTAATGTTGAGTCCATGGATTATACGCACTCTCACCCTTCCATCATTGCTAGCCTCTTCGGTACCGTGCATTGCCCTTTCTCACATTGAGAGTTGGTGCAAACTTCGCCGGTGCATCCAAACCCCATGATATGATACGCTCTTTCACACATAAACCTCCTTATATCTTCCTCAAAACAGCCACCATACCTACCTATTATGGCATTTCCATAGCCATTCCGAGATATATGCCATGCAACTTTCCACCATTCCGTTCATCATGACATATTCATCATTGTCATATTGCTAGCATGATCATGTAGTTGACATAGTATTTGTGGCAAAGCCACCATTCATAATTCTTTCATACATGTCACTCTTGGTTCATTGCATATCCCGGTACACCGCCGGAGGCATTCATATAGAGTCATACTTTGTTCTAGTATCGAGTTGTAATCATTGAGTTGTAAATAAATAGAAGTGTGATGATCATCATTTTCTAGAGCATTGTCCCAAGTGAGGAATAAAATAAAATAAAAAAGAGAGAGAGAGAGAGAATGGCCATAAAAAAAGAGAAGGCCCAAAAAATGAGATAAAAAGAGAGAAGGGACAATGCTACTATCCTTTGCCACATTTGTGCTTCAAAGTAGCACCATAATCTTCATGATAGAGAGTCTCTTGTTTTGTCACTTTATATACTAGTGGGAATTTCTCATTATAGAACTTGGCTTGTATATTACAACAATGGGCCTCCTCAAGTGCCCTAGGTCTTCGTGAACAAGCAAGTTGGATGCACACCCACTTAGTTTCTTTTGTTGAGCTTTCATAAATTTATAGCTCTAGTGCATCCGTTGCATGGAGTCCCTAGTCCTTGCATCAGCATCAATCGATGGGCATCTCCATAGCTCATTGATTAGCCTCGTTGGTGTGAGACTTTCTCCTTGTCTTCTCCACACAACCCCCATCATCATATTCTATTCCACCCATAGTGCTATGTCCATGGCTCGCGCTCATATATTGCGTGAAAGTTTATAGGTTTGAGATTATTTGAGTATGAAACAATTGCTTGGCTTGTCATCGGGGTTGTGCATGATGAGAGCATTCTTGTGTGAAGAAAATGGAGCGTGACTAAACTATATGATTTTGTAGGGATGCACCATGTTATTTTGAGAGGACATAATTGCTTAGTTAGTATGCTTGAAGTATTATCATTTTTATGTCAATATGAACTTTTGTCTTGAATCTTTCGGATCTGAAAATTCATGCCAAAATTAAGAAGAATTACATTGAAATTATGTCAAGTAGCACTCCGCATCAAAAATTATCTTTTTATCATTTACCTACTCGAGGACGAGCAGGAATTAAGCTTGGGGATGCTTGATACGTCTCCAACGTATCTATCATTTTTGATTGCTCCATGCTATATTATCTACTCTTTTGGACATTATTGGGCTTTATTATCCACTTTTATATTATTTTTGGGACTAACCTATTAACCGGAGGCCCAGCCTAGAATTGTTGTTTTTTTTCCTATTTCAGAGTTTGGAAGAAAAGGAATATCAAACGGAGTCCAAACGGAATGAAACCTTCGGGAACGTGATTTTCTCACCGAACATGATCCAGGAGACTTGGACCCTACGTCAAGAAAGAAAGGAGGAAGGCACGAGGTAGGTGGAGCGCCCTCCACCCTCGTGGGCCCCTGATGCTCCACCGACGTACTCCTTCCTCCTATATATACCTACGCATCCCAAACGATTAGATACGGAGCCAAAACCTAATTCCACCGCCGCAACCTTCTCAGACTCCACGAGATCCCATCTTGGGGCCTGTTCCGGAGCTCCGCCAGAGGAGGAGCCCATCACGGAGGGCTTCTACATCAACACCATAGCCTTTCCGCTGAAGTGTGAGTAGTTTACCTCAGACCTTCGGGTCCATAGTTAGTAGCTAGATGGCTTCTTCTCTCTTTTTGGATCTCAATACAATGTTCTCCCCTCTCTCGTGCATATCTATTTGATGCAATCTTATTTTATGTGTATTTGTTGAGATCGATGAATTGTGGGTTTATGATCAAGATTATCTATGAACAATATTTGAATCTTCTCTGAATTCTTTTATGTATGATTGGTTATCTTTGCAAGTCTCTTCGAATTATCAGTTTGGTTTGGCCTACTAGATTGGTTTTTCTTGCAATGGGAGAAGTGCTTAACTTTGGGTTCAATCTTGCGGTGTCCTTTCCCAGTGACAGTAGGGGCAGCAAGGTGATACGTCTCCGTCGTATCTATAATTCTTGCTTGTTCCATGCCAATATTATTCAACTTCCATATACTTTTTGGCAACTTTTAATATTATTTTTGGGACTAACATATTGATCTAGTGCCCAGTGCCAGTTCCTGTCTGTTGCATGTTTTTGGTTTCACAGAATATCCATAACAAACGGAGTCCAAACGGGATAAAAACGGACGAAGCTTATTTTTGGAAAATATGGAAAATCTGGAAGGAAAATCAACGCAAACAGGTGTCCGAGGTGGGCACAAGGTAGGGGGGCGCGCCCCCCCTAGGGCGCACCCCCTACCCTCATGAGCCCACCTTAAGGCGGTTGATGCTCTTCTTTTTCCGCAAGAAAGCTAATATTCATAAAAAAATCATGGCGAAGGTTTCAGGCCAATCGGAGTTACGGATCTCCATATATACACGAAACGGTGAAACAGAGCCATGAGAGAACGCATAAACAGAGAGATAGATCCAATCTCAGAGGGGCTCCCGCCCCTCCCACGCCATGGGAGCCAAGGACCAGAGGGGAAACCCTTCTCCCATCTAGGGAGAAGGTCAAGGAAGAAGAAGAAGGAGGGGGGCTCTCTCCCCCTCGCTTCCGGTGGCGCCGGAACGCCGCCGGGGCCATCATCATCACCGCGATCTTCACCAACACCTCCGCCATCTTCACCAACATCTCCATCACCTTCCCCCCTCTATATATAGCGGTCCACTCTCCCGCAACCCGCTGTACCCTCTACTTGAACATGGTGCTTTATGCTTCATATTATTTTCCAATGATGTGTTGCCATCCTATGATGTCTGAGTAGATTTTCGTTGTCCTATCTGTGGTTGATGAATTGCTATGATTGATTTAATTTGCTTGTGGTTATGTTGCTGTCCTTTGGTGCCCATCATATGGTAGCTGCGTGGATCACACCATAGGGTTAGTTGTATGTTGATAGGACTATGTATTGGAGGGCAAGAGTGACAGAAGCTTCAACCTAGCATAGAAATTGATGCATACGGGATTGAAGGGGGACCAATATATCTTAAAGGTACGGTTGGGTTTTACCTTAATGAACGTTAGTAGTTGCAGATGGTTGCTAATAGTTCCAATCATAAGTGCATAGAATTCCAAGTAAGGGATGACATGCTAGCAGTGGCCTCTCCCACATAGAACTTGCTATCGGTCTAGTAAAGTAGTCAATTGCTTAAGGGACAATTTCGCCACACCTACCATCACTCTTCCACACTCGCTATATTTACTTTAGTTGTGTCTTTACTTAAACAGCCCCTAGTTTTATTTTCGTGCTCTTTACTTTCTTGCTAGCCTATCTGAAAACACCTACAAAGTACTTCTAGTTTCATACTTGTTCTAGGTAAAGTAAACGTTAAGCGTGCGTAGAGTTGTATCGGTGGTCGATAGAACTTGAGTGAATATTTATTCTACCTTTAGCTCCTCGTTGGGTTCGACACTCTTACTTATCGAAAACTGTTGCGATCCCCTATACTTGTGGGTTATCAAGACCATTTTCTGGCGCCGTTGCCGGGGAGTCATAGCGTGGGGTGAATATTCTCGTGTGTGCTTGTTTGCTTTATCACTAAGTAATTTTTATTTGTTGTTCTTAGTTTTTTTTATATCTTTAGTTATGGGTAGGAAATGCAAAATACCAAAAAAATTAGTTGTACCTGCTGAACCAATGGTTGAAGAACCACTCAAAATCTTTCACACTGCTCAAGCTTATTAGTTGGATCATCTTCGATCCCTATGTGCTCATGCTGAAACCCCAACTAGCTTAGTTGAGGGCAAATCTTTAGATGAGCATGCTTGTTATGTGCGACACCGTATATCTGAAAGAGGGAAACATTTATTGGATCAAATTCATCGTTTGCAATGCTATGCTTGGAATTTATGCTATTATTATGATTTTACTTGTTGTTCTGAAAACCCTAAGAAACACCTTCCCTACCAATGTGAGTTTATTGATAATGGAATCTTATCCTCGTATGCTAAGGGTGTTTATAATTACTATGATGTTCAACAAATTGAAGAATTTGTTGCTTTTAAGGGTGCTTACGAAATTGCTTCTTTGATTGAAAAGTATGGTGCTACTCTTTACGAATCTGAAAATTTTGCCATACTTAAATATTGCTATGATAATTATGCTTCTAATCCTTATGTTAAACCATATATTGAGAACTACTCCGCTGTCCAAGAAGACACTCATATTTTGGAGGAGTCTATGGAAGAAGAAATTGATGAAACTGTGAGCTCATTGGATGAAAAAGATGATGAGGAGAGCGAAGAACAAAAGGAGGAAGATCGGATTAGCTACCCGTGCCCACCTTCTAATGAGAGTAACCCTCCAACTCATACATTGTTTAATTTCCCTTCGTGCTTACCGAAGGATGATTGCTATGATGACTATTATGATCCCATTAATTCTCTTGAAATATCCCTTTTTGATGATGCTTGTTATGCTTATGGCCAAGATACCAATATGAATTATGCTTATGGAGATGAACTTGCTATAGTTCCTTATGTTAAACATGAAATTGTTGCTATTGCACCCACGCATGATAGTCCTATTATCTTTTTGAATTCTCTCGATTATACTATATCGAAGAAGTTTGCACTTATTAAGGATTATATTGATGGGCTGCCTTTTACCGTTGCACATGATGATTTTGATAGAGGTAATATGCATGTGCTTGCTGTTCCTACTTGCAATTATTATGAGAGAGGAACTATATCTCCACCTCTCTATGTTTCCAACACGATAAAATTGCAAGAAACTGTTTATACTATGTATTGGCCTTTACTTTGTGTGCATGAATTGTTCTTTTATGACATGCTGATGCATAGGAAGAGTGTTAGACTTCATCATTACATGATATATGTTGCTTTGTGCTCACTACTAAATGCCAAATCATTGCTAATTAAAATTGGCTTTGATATACCTTGGGATCCGGGTGGATTCACTACTTGAGCACTATATGCCTAGCTTAATGGCTTTAAAGAAAGCGCTGCCAACCCGGAAGTTTTAGAGAGTCATTTATTTCTGTTGAGTGCTTTCATATAGTTTAAAAACAATAAAAATAAAGAGGGGAACCCAAAACTTTTTCAAAAACAAAAGTGGAAGTGAGATAGACGAGCATTGTGAAAGTGGGGGACGTCCTTAAACTTGTTCAGGCCCATGGGAACTTTGTGAATCTTGATTACAGAAACTTTTCAACAAAAATAATTATCCCCTTGTACAATTCCATTGTATTATAAAAATAATGTGCCAAGGTTTGCCTTTAGGATATTTACAATGCTTGTTGGTTTGTGCGGGGCAGGACAGAAACTTTGACTGTAGTGCACGAATTTTAGTTTTTTACTGGAACGTCAAATGGTTCTGATTATTTTTGCACTGTCTTTATGTACAAATTGCTTATTTTTCCTAATTTTTGCAGAATTTTTCAAGTATCAGAAGTATGGTGAATGTTCAGATTGCTACAGACTGTTCTGTTTTAGACAGATTCTGTTTTTGATGCATAGTTTGCTTGTTTTGATGAAACTATCAATTTATATCAGTGGATTAAGCCATGATAAATTTATATTACAGTAGACATAATGCAAAAACAAAATATGAATTGGTTTTAAACAGTACTTAGAGTAGTGATTTGCTTTATTTTACTAACGGATCTTACCGAGTTTTCTGTTGAAGTTTTGTGTGGATGAAGTGTTTGACGCCCGAGGAGGTCTCGATGTGATAAGAAGGAAGAGAGGCAAGAGCTCAAGCTTGGGGATGCCCGAGGCACCCCAAGTAAATATTCAAGGAGACTCAAGCGTCTAAGCTTGGGGATGCTGGGAAGGCATCCCCTCTTTCTTCAACAAATATCGGTATGTTTTCAGATTCGTTTCGTTCATGCGATATGTGCAAGTCTTGGAGCGCCTTTTGCAATTAGGTTTTTATTTTTCTTTTATGCACCATGCTGGTATGAGATAGTCCTTGGTTTATTTATAGAATGCTCTATGCACTTCACTTATATCTTTTGAGTATGGCTTTATAGAATGCTTCATGTGCTTCACTTATATCATTTGAAGTTTGGATTGCCTGTTTCTCTTTACATAGACAACCGAAATTTGTAGAATGCTCTTTTGCTTCGCTTATATTTGTTAGAGCGTGGGCATATCTTTTGTAGAAAGAATTAAACTCTCTTGCTTCACTTATATCCATTTAGAGAGATGACAGGAACTGGTCATTCACATGGTTAGTCATAAAATCCTACATAAACTTGTAGATCGCTGAATATGATATGTTTGATTCCTTGCAATAGTTTTGCGATGTAAAGATGGTGATATTAGAGTCATGCTAGTTGAGTAATTGTGAAATTGAGAAATACTTGTGTTGAGGTTTGCAAGTCCCGTAGCATGCATGTATGGTGAACCATTATGTAATGAAGTCGGAGCATGAGGTGTTTATTGATTGCCTTCCTTATGAGTGGCGGTCGGGGACGAGCGATGGTCTTTTCCTACCAATCTATCCCCTAGGAGCATGCACGTAGTACTTTTTTCGATGACTAATAGATTTTTTGCAATAAGTATGTGAGTTCTTTATGACTAATGTTGAGTCCATGGATTATACGCACTCTCACCCTTCCATCATTGCTAGCCTCTTGATGCAGCATTGCCCTTTCTCACCTCGAGAGTTGGTGCAAACTTCGCCGGTGCATCCAAACCCCGTGATATGATATGCTCTGTCACACATAAGCCTCATTATATCTTCCTCAAAACAGCCACCATACCTATCTTCGCCGGTGCATTTCCATAGCCATTCCGAGATATATTGCCATGCAACTTCCAACATCATCATATACATGACTTGAGCATTTATTGTCATATTGCTTTGCATGATCGTAAGATAGCTAGCATGATGTTTTCATGGCTTGTCCGTTTTTTGATGTCTTTGTTCTAGATATCGAGTTGTAATATTGAGTTGTAAGTAAATAAAAGTGTGATGATCATCATTATTAGAGCATTGCCCCAGTGAGGAAAGGATGATGGAGACTATGATTCCCCCACAAGTCGGGATGAGACTCCGGACGAAAAAAAATACAAAAAAAGAGAAAGGCCAAAAAAAGGAAAAAAAAGAAAAAAGAAAAAATGAGAGAAAAAGAGAGAAGGGGCAATTTTACTATCCTTTTACCACACTTGTGCTTCAAAGTAGCACCATGTTCTTCATATAGAGAGTCTCTTGAGTTATCACTTTCATATACTAGTGGTAATTTTCATTATAGAACTTGGCTTGTATATTCCGATGATGGGCTTCCTCAAATGCCCGAGGTCTTCATGAGCAAGCAAGTTGGATGCACACCCACTTAGTTTCCAGTTTGAGCTTTCAAACACTTATAGATCTTAGTGCATCCGTTGCATGGCAATCCCTACTCCTCACATTGACATCAATTTATGGGCATCTCCATAGCCCGTTGATTAGCCGCGTCGATGTGAGACTTTCTCCTTTTTTGTCTTCTCCACATAACCCCCATCATCATATTCTATTCCACCTATAGTGCTATGTCCATGGCTCACGCTCATGTATTGCGTGAAAGTTGAAAAGGTTTGAGAACATCAAAAGTATGAAACAATTGCTTGGCTTGTCATCGGGGTTGTGCATGATGTGAATATTTTGTGTGGTGAAGATGGAGCATAGCCAGACTATATGGTTTTGTAGGGATGAGCTTTCTTTGGCCATGTTATTTCAATAAGACATAATTGCTTGGTTGGTATTCTTGAAGTATTATTATTTTTATGTCAAGGGATAGACTATTGCTTTGAATCACTCGTGTCTTAATATTCATGCCATGATTAGACATATGGTCAAGATTATGCTAGGTAGCATTCCACATCAAAAATTATCTTTTTTATCATTTACCTACTCGAGGACGAGCAGGAATTAAGCTTGGGGATGCTGATACGTCTCCGTCATATCTATAATTTTGATTGTTCCATGCCAATATTATTCAACTTTCATGTACTTTTTGGCAAATTTTTATATTATTTTTGGGACTAACATATTGATCCGATTGCCCGATGCAGTTCACATGCATTGCATGTTTTTGGTTTTGCAGAATATCCATATAAAACGGAGTCCAAATGGGATAAAAACGGACGGAGCTTATTTTTGCAAAATATGGAAAATCTGGAAGGAAAATCAACGCAAACCGGTGTCCGAGGTGGGCACGAGGTAGGGGGCGCCCCCCCAGGGCGCGCCCCTACCCTCGTGAGCCCATCGTAAGGCGGTTGGCGCTCTTCTTTTGCCGCAAGAAAGCTAATATTCGTAAAAAATCACGGCGAAGGTTTCAGGCCAATCGAGTTACGGATCTCCATATATACAGGAACGGTGAAAGCAGAGCCGGGAGAGAACGCAGAAGCAGAGATAGATCCAATCCCGGAGGGGCTCGCCCCTCCACGCCATGGGAGCCAAGGACCCGGAGGAAACCCTTCTCCCATCTAGGGAGAAGGTCAAGGAAGAAGAAGAAGGAGGGGCTCTCTCCCTCGCTTCGGTGGCGCCAGCCGGAGCCGGGGACATCATCATCACCGCGATTTTCACCAACACCTCTGCCATCTTCACCAACATCTCCATCACCTTCCCCCCTCTATCTACAGTGGTCCACTCTCCCGCAACCCGCTGTACCCTCTACCTAAACATGGTGCTTTATGCTTCATATTATTTTCCAATGATGTGTTGCCATCCTATGATGTCTGAGTAGATTTTCGTTGTCCTATCGGTGGTTGATGAATTGCTATGATTGATTTAATTTGCTTGTGGTTATGTTGCTGTCCTTTGGTGCCCATCATATGAGCTGCCGCGTGGATCACACCATAGGGTTAGTTGTATGTTGATAGGACTATGTATTGGAGGGCAAGAGTGATGTAAGCTTCAACCTAGCATAGAAATTGATGCATACAGGATTGAAGGGGACCAATATATCTTAATGCTACGGTTGGGTTTTACCTTAATGAACGTTAGTAGTTGCGGATGCTTGCTAATAGTTCCACTCATAAGTGCATAGAATTCCAAGTAAGGGATGACATGCTAGCAGTGGCCTCTCCCACATAGAACTTGCTATCGGTCTAGTAAAGTAGTCAATTTCTTAAGGGACAATTTCGCCACACCTACCATCACTCTTCCACACTCGCTATATTTACTTTAGTTGTGTCTTTACTTAAACAGCCCCTAGTTTTATTTTCGTGCTCTTTACTTTCTTCCTAGCCTATCTGAAAATACCTACAAAGTATTTCTAGTTTCATACGTGTTCTAGGTAAAGTAAACGTTAAGCGTGCATAGAGTTGTGTCGGTGGTCGATAGAACTTGAGGGAATATTTATTCTACCTTTAGCTCCTCGTTGGGTTCGACACTCTTACTTATCAAAAACTGCTGCGATCCCCTATAGTTGTGGGTTATCACAAGGCACGTATTGTATTGTTGCCATCGAGGATAACAAGATGGGTTTTTATCATGTTGCATGAATTTATCCCTCTACATCATGTCAACTTGCTTAAGGCGTTACTCTGTTTTCATGAACTTAATACTCTAGATGCATGCTGGATAGCGGTCGATGAGTGGAGTAATAGTACTAGATGCAGGAGGAGTCGGTCTACTTGTCTCGGACATGATGCCTATATGCATGATCATACCTAGATATTATCATAACTATGCTCAATTACATCAATTGCTCAACATGTAATTCGCTCACCCACCGTAAAATACTTATGCTTTTGAGAGAAGCCACTAGTGAAACCTATGGCCCCCGGGTCTATCTTCATCATATTAATCTTCCTACACTTAGTTATTTTCTTTGCTTTTTATTTTGCTTTTATTTTACTTTGCATCTTTATCACAAAAGTACCAAAAATAGTATCCTATCATATCTATTAGATCTCACTCTCGTAAGTGATCGTGAAGGGATTGACAACCCCTTATCGCGTTGGTTGCGAGGAGTTATTTGTATTGTGCAGGTGCGAGGGACTCACGCGTAGCCTCCTACTGGATTGATACCTTGGTTCTCAAAAACTGAGGGAAATACTTACGCTACTGTGCTGCATCACCCTTTCCTCTTCAAGGAAATCCAATGCAGTGCTCAAGAGGTAGCAGTTCTTGGGAGGAGCAGCTTCTCCAGGCCATGGGAGGCAGCTTCCGGAAGCTCCAAGCGCTCCACCGTGCCCGCCTGGACAAGGCCAAGTCCAGGATGGCAACGGTGGACAAGGCAGAGACGGACCTCAAGGGACGCGTCGCCGAGTTGCAAAGTTGGTTCCACCAGGCTTGCGAGGAGCTGAAGGCCGCCCAGGCCAAGCTGGCCAAGCGTGAGGTGGAGCTCACCATGAAGCGGGCCGACATCGAGAAGGCCCAGGAGACGGCAGAGAACCTAGCCGCGGCAGCCGAGGCCGCTTGAACCCAGCACTAGGCCGCGCGCAAGGAGAAGCTTGCCGCAACGCAAGGAGAAGCTTGCCGCAACGCTCCACGACAAGGATGAGGAGTTGGAGAAGCTCGTCGTGCAGCGGACCTGGGAGCTGGAGCAGAGGCACAAGGAGGCACTCGATGCCCAGGCTCTGGTTCATGCTGGCAAGGTGAAGGAGCTGGAGGTGGAGCGGGACGGGCTGAAGGACCAGACCCAGAAGCTAACCGAGGAGAAGAACACGCTCAACGACGCCCTGATGGAGGCGTAGGGCACGGCCGTCAGCAGGGCCGGGCATCTTTCCGAGGCCAACAACTCCATCAAGGACCTCAAGCTGAAGCTGGAGGGTCTCGAGGGGATGCTGTCGGAGGCCCAGGCCCGGGAGGGGACCCTGGCCAAGGATCTGGAGGCCGAGGAGCAGCAGCGGAAGAACGAAGCCGCCAACCACAGGGATTTTGTGGATGATGAGAATCGCCGGATCGGCCGCCTCGAAGACGTTGCCGGTAGGATCACCACGCAGCTGGCCACCATGGGGATGCCAAATGTGAGGTACGCCCCGGATCGCAGCACAACTCCCAACGCTAGGCTGACCCTATTCTTTGAGGGTGTTCTTGGAGCCCTGGAGCATTTTCGCTCCACCAGGGCGACTTTCCTGGCCAATAAGGCCCGGAGGCTTTGCCGGGGTGCCATGACCAAGGTTCTCACCAAGGTGGCATACTGGAATCCCAACCTCGACTTCGACGCTGCGCTGGAGAGCTTGCCGGAGGTTGTGAACCTCGCGCCGCTCAGTGAGCGTATCGAGCCCATCATCAGCGGCATCGACGGAATCCAGAAGGTAGAGGGCCAGCGCCAGGACTAGGCACCCCGCTTCTTATCGTCGCTGCAGGTTCATGACCAAGAAAATTTCTATCTTTAGTTAGAACCGCAGCAACAATTGATGTAATATAACTCTGCAGTACTTTTAAATCAGCGCATGTTATTTTCCTGTTCAATCTCTCTCTATGTATGTCCACCCTACTTTAATCGGGTAGCCCTGCCGGCGCGTAACACAGGGCGCGGCGCCTCGAGGACGGATCCTCGATAGCCTGTCGGGGGTGCTTGCTCCCAGGCAAACCACCTTACCACTCTCAACGCGGCCGCCCGAACTGTCGAGCTTGACACGAGTCAGAATTGAGAGCGTTGCCAATTGCGGAAGGCTACCACGCCATTCTCGACGCGGCCGCTTAAGCTGTTGAGCGGACTCGAAACAGAGTAAGGGCGTTGCCAATAGCGGAATGGCCCCATTGCGTGCAGGTTTTCCATACAAAGAACGAGATCTCTGAGGGGAATAACCTTATATAGAAAGGAAATATTTGAAGTTCGGCATGACTTAGCTTTCCGGTCACCGCACTGGCGTCCTTCGCGCTTGCAGGCGGTGCCGTTCTCTTGGCCCCCTACCTGGCGCGCCAAAGATGTCGGTGGGAACGACACCTATGGGATCACTGGAATCCCTTCTACGGTTGGCGGGCGCGGGGTTGTGAGAAGAGCAGGTTTAGGAGCTAGCACAAAGATCGTTTACCCAAGTTCGGGCCGCGAGGATGCAAAAAACCCTAGTCCTGCTTTGGTGTGTATTTGAGAGTGTTCTTGAGCTTTCGAACTAGCTACGGTGGCTGCATAGTTCCAAAAGGCCGAATCCCTCTCCAGTATGCCCCGGGCCTCCTTTTATAGGCAAAAGGGGTTGCCACTGTGGCACACAGGAGGTGGAAAGGTCTACAGTGCGCGAGCTTATCACCCGACATTCCGGGACAAAGCGCATTAAATGGACTACTTAGGTGTCCATTAGTTTTATCAGGGACAGGAACGAGGCCCGTCCCGTCCGTCGCCGCTCCGCCTCGCTTCGACATGCGCCCAAGCCAACGATGCGTGCGGTGCCATGTAGGCAGGCAGGCAGCTGAGGTGGCGCGGTGGCAGGGCCTTCACGAAGATCTGCATGCCACCACGCAGGTGCTCGCTGAGTTGGTGCAGAGGCCGACCGTCGCCACGCAGGTGCCTGCCTAGCTGGTTGAGCTAGCAGCTGCCTAGGGACGGCGGTGGAGTGTTGGCTGGTGCGGGCCTAGCAGTGGCCCCGTTGATGCCCTCGGCAAGGGTCTTGCCAGGGGCCCGACAAGGGTCTTGCCGTGGCGTTGCAGTCGTCCCCGGCAAGGCGCTTGCCGGAGGTCTTGTGGATCTCCGCGTCTAGGATCTCGCCGAGGGTCGTCGTCTTCTGATCCTCATATGATCTTGCGTGTTCATGATCTTGACGAAGATCTACATGCCACCATAGAGGCACCTCCCGGGCCCTGTTTCCAATGTAGTTGGTTGGTGGTGTTGGAACCCATGGGCTCAAGGGTGGCCTGCTCTGCTGGCATCAGGAAAGTTGCCCCGGCAAGGCTCTTGCCGGGGCCGCGGGGGATGTCCCAGCAAGGATCTTGCCGAGGGAGTCCACCTCGCCCTCTTGCTCTTCTGCGTTTCTGGTCTTGGTGTTGTCTTGGTTCTTTTATGCTTCGGCTTCTCTCCGGCTTCCCTCCTCTGCCCTGCTATGTGTGGCCGCGACACTCGGCTCTAACTTCCCGCGCACAAGTAAAGGGGTCAAAAGGAGAGCCCCTACTTTTGTACACCGACACCAGTTCGTCATGTTCTTCGTCAAGGGTAATTAAAAGTTACTTTTACTGCCCTTGTTGATTTTGATGATTTCCACATAATCTTCAAAAGGTGTTTATTCTTCAACTTCCACACTTTAAACACCTCACACAAGCATCTATTCTTGATCTGTTTCTCTAAGCAACATTTTTATTGATGATTCCTCAATTGTGTGGATTTTCAATCTATACAACTCTGGAACCTAAGTCAAAGAACGCTTAGTGAAATTCCTCAAGACACCACTGGTCAAATTCCTCAAACTTGTTCTTTTGCAAAAACTTCTGAGAACGCATATGACCTCTCCATATTCTTCGCACCTATACTGCATTCACGGTACACATGTCCGCTGCTGAATCTCTAGGTTCTCATCAACTTAACTCATTTGCAGCGTTCCTCGAAGACAAATTGCATACCTCTTCAAAGAACTCAATTGTTCAAAATCCTCAGCTGAAGAAAATGGCAGACGGCAAGAAACCTTAGAAGGGAGGCAAGAAACTGGAAGTGAACACTGCTTTTGAAATCCCTGATAACATCTATGCAGGGTATTGCACTCCTGATGAGGCAATTCACGGAAAGGAAACAAAGAATGAGCGCAAGGTGCGCATTCAGAGGATTGAAAGAAGATGGGCTCGGGAATGGAGGGAATACCGATATGTTACTCCCAAGTACATGAAGAAATTCGCTCTACACCCTACTTGCCCAAGACCTCCACTGGCACCTGGCCAAGAAGTTGATCCCACCAGCCTCAAGCGCGGTGAGGATTATCCTGATGAATGGGCCAAGTGGCAAGCAAAACTAGCCAAAATGGCTAAGGAAGCAGTGAGGAAATTCAAGGAAGACTCTGCTGCTGCTGCTGCTGAGGCCTCTGCTAGCAAGCCCAAGAAGGCTATGCCTAAGAAGCCAGCTCGCGAACCACCAAGTTCCTCAGCAATGCCCTCACGGCCAAGCTCATCTATGCCCTCGCGGCAAATTCCTCAAGCTGCTCCAGTTCCTCCAGTTGCAAAGCCCTCAGCTCCTCCGGCAAAGTCCTCGACACCTGTGCATCTTGCCTCTTGTCAAAGGACCACAGGCATCTCAATTGCCTCAGGAGCCTTTGCAAGTTCTTTAGCTCCTCCATAGTCCTCAACAGGCCCAACTTTGCTGAAGACCAAGGTTACTGCTGGACGAGGCACTAGACCAAGTCCTCACAAGAAGCAGGTTGCCTTCCATGTTCCGTCAAGCGAAGACGAAGCTGATGACGATGAACTAAGGGCCGCTAAGGGCCGCTAGAGCCAAAGGCACATATGTGCCTCTTTTGTTGGATCCCAAGCTAATCCTAGACTTCATTGATCTCTAGCACAAGGACCCCAACACTCATATGCCTGACTTCAAGCTCACCCCTGGCCAAAGTCACATGCTGACTGCCTTCATAGGCGAGGAAAAATGGAAATTTGAAAAGGTCGGGCAGCTGAAGAAAGCTCAGTACAAGAAGGAGCGTTTTCTGAAGAAAAATGCTATCAAAATGACAACTGATGAACTTGTGGCTGCACAAGCTGAGATCAAAGGACTCAGTGATGAATTTGACGCCTACCATGCAGATTGGCTTGGAGCCAAGGTCAGATTCGTCAAGTTGGCAGAGAGATTCACCTCAAATGTTGCAGCCCCAACGCAACATCAATCTCCTCAAGCTGAAGCATCTACTCAGCCAACTGAAGAACATGCCAACACCGTTGATGAAGATCAGGTTGCTGATGAAAATGAAAGCACCAGGGATGATGATGGTATTCCAGCCGCTGATGAAATTGCCAGGGCAACCACTAGTGTTGCTCCTGAGGATCAAGACAGGCCAGCTGAAGCATTTGCTGTTGCGCCTGAAGACACTGAACAAGCCAGGGCAACTGCATCAGTTGCGCCTAAGGACACTGCACCAATTTCCTCTGCTCCTCCTGCACCAACACCAAGTCCTATTCTTCCTTCTGCATCAGAAGCGAAGAAAACAAAAGCTGCGGAGCGAGCAGCTGTGAAGAAAATGAAAACATCTCCCGCCTCAGAGTCTTCAACACCAAAGAAAGCGAAGACCTTGACGAGATCTTTTGAAAATCCAATAGATGTTGTTCCTATTTCATGCATGCCATCAAAGGAAATTGTCCCTTTGGTGAGGAATATGATATCCCTAGTGGATCAGATGAAGAAGATCCTTCTGCTGCTTCGTTAGAGCAGTTGGATGAGGAATTTGAAGTGCACAACATCACGTCCACTCCATTGGTATCATCGCCCATGCTTCAGTTTACAGCTGAAGAGGCAGGCATTAAGGAAATTGATGAAGAAGATGAAGACGTGGACATTGGGTGCACCACTCCTATTCTGAATGATGACTACTTGGAAAGTCATCACCCCAATTCCCTAATGTTCACCCCTCTGCAACAGATTCCTCAGTCCCTAGTCCAAACTGAAGAAATTCATACGGGCTCTGAAGAACCTCAAGCTTCTCTTCTTACCATCCCCGAAGAAATTTGAGCCACTAGTGCTGATGTACATGCTGCTGAAGAAATGGAGACCCAGGTTGCTGCTGAAGATGTTGAAACTGAAATTCCCCAGCCTGTGGCTCCTGAGACTGTGATTCCAGAGGCTGTGAAGACGTTGACTAATACTCCTCAGCCCAAGCCGAAGAATCCCTTCTCAAAGAAATAGAAGTTCAAAGCTGATGACTTCTTTCATGAGCATGTGTTCTTCACTGATTACAACCCTTATGAGTCTGCTCATCTTCGAAGGAAGCGCGTCTGGACCGCAAGTCAGATGAATTTCTACTCTTCACTGCTTTTTGATAAAGACAAGATCTTCGACCATGAGCATATTCCTCATGTTGATATGGAGTCGCTGCCTTGCTTCACCCTAGTCCTCAGTGTTCTTCATGACGCTGGGCTACTCAATTTCTGCACCGACATCTATGACTGGAATGAAGAGCTAATCCTTCAGTTCTACACTACGTTGCACATCACCGGCAACACTGAAGATGTGAACTCTTGGGTGTTGGACTGGATGACTGAGAACACAAAGTACAAAGCTCCAACCTCTAAATTGCTTCATGCCCCGCCAGTTGGTCCTCCCCTTGAAGGTGTGCGGCTCATCTACCATGAACCTGAGCTATCTGATCATTTCATGCAAGTGTTGATGAAGCCTCTGAAGCCTGGTCAAGCCACAAGAACCAAATTCCTTGTGAAGGAATTGCTCTATGTGCCATGGACTGTCTACAGAATTTTGACCAAGACCCTCAGTCCAATCAAGGGCCACGACTCTAATGAAGAAGAGGTCATTGGCATCATGAAGAATCTGCTATTCAACATCATCCATGGAGTTCCTATCAACTACCATGATTTCTTCATGAGGATTATGGCAAATGTTGCTCTTTCACTGTTTGAATTGAAGCCTTATGCTCCCTGGATCATGAGATTCATCAGATCAAGATCTTCAATCAACTACAAGGCTGACACTCTTAACCATGGCAGCTACTTGCCCCCAACTGAAGTCCTCAAACGGACCATTTCCTCAGCTGATGAGAAGATCTTAAGCAGATGAGCTTCAAGCAGGACTTTGACTGGTCTCGGCCACCTTCGAAGAAATTCAAGAAGGTCAACGTTCCTCACTTGGTGGCCAGCTCTTATTCTTCATCGCATGAGACTGATGAAAATGAAGACTTGGATGACACTGCGGCATTCCCTACTTCAACAACCGACCCCAACAATGTTGGCGCTCCTCCATCGACTTCGTGATGATATTCTTCAGGGGCGTTAGTCCTCTTTTTTTGTCCCTTTTGGTCATTCGATGACAAAGGGGGAGAAATTTGAGTTAGTCTTCAAGCGGGTCTATATATGGGTGTTTTTTTGCTAAGTTACAACTCTCGTCCTTTTGAAATCTTTATTGGATCGAGTTGTAAACTTAAACCCAATGGTGATTTGATACTTTTGCTATGTTCTTCTGCATGCTATCTCCTCATATATGTTAATACACGCATGCTCAATTACATCAGTCACCATATTTCATCATGCATTTCAAATTCTTCATATCATATGTTAAATGCGTGTATGAATTACAAGATATAGGGGGAGATCTCCATGATTCTACTCTTCAATGTGCATTGCTTGTCAAAAGCAAATTCCTCAAATATGCACATCTTCAGGGGGAGTTCTTCTATATCTTGCAATCAAATTCCTCAAAATCAGTATTTACACTTCATATGTTTATCCTCGTTGAAAACTTAACCTATATTGTCATCAATCACCAAAAAAGGGGGGGGGATTGTGAGTGCATCTAGTGCCCCTTAGTGATTTTGGTGTATTGAAGACTTATAGGTTATGGGACTAATGTGTTTGTGAGTGTACACAGGTCTATAAGTTTATGAGGAGTTTACTATTTACAAAGAAAGTCAACCCCTAAAAATGAATGCCTTCAACTGAAGACTTTGGCTTTATGAAGACTTTGAAAGTGAAGAAATTGGTGTGACCGTGAAGACTTGATATTCATGCGAGGAACATGAAGCATGAAGACTTTGTTTTCATAGTTTATTGAGTCATAGGAAACACCGTACTGTTAAAGGGGGTCGAGGAAAAACTAAGGAAAAGTTTCCAAGTGATGCTCAACTCAAAATCCTACATCTACCAATCCCTTCGAGCGAAGCCATTGGAAATCTCATACAGTTCAGTCAATTTCTTCGATGTAGACGAAGTTCTTCTGGTCTCTGAGGAATTTGTTCTGACTGAGGAGTTAGGAATTCGCTAGTGCGGATTGCCTACAAGTGAGGAACATGCACTGGTACGCGTCGGTCCTAAACAAATGGTTTTTAACCCCTTTCCGCAATGGCATTTGGAACCGTCGCCAAGTAAGTGTGGGTGATAGGGGGGTCCTTCCCACACGACCCAGAAACCGTCGGGGATATGCCCTCCTGGCACACACGCTCGGCAAAATGAGGTCGTGTGCGACCGTCGAGCGCTCAAATATGGAAATACGTACAGTAGAGTTAAAAAAATACAATTATACGGCGAAATTGTTTCCGGTCTCAAGTACATCCCACACAGTCAGTCTCCGGTAAATGTTTCCGTTCGTATGTACATCCCACACAGTCGCTCCAAGGAAAACATTTCTGTTCATAGGTACATCACACACAATTTTTCCCGTTAAATCGATTGTGTTATTGAATGTATCACACACGATCCATAGAAGAAACTGTGTGGCAAAGGCTATCCATCACACACAGTTTTTATGTGGTAAACGTTTGCGCAAGGTGGCCTAACACAAACAGTTTTCAAGAGAAAGTCGTGTGTGATTGTTCATTGATCCAACACGGTTTATGCCTAGAAATTGTGTGCGTTGCCTGAGGTCATCGCCCACGGTATTTTTTCAACAACCGTTTGCAATAGCAAAACCCAATTAGCAGGCTAATTCGTCATTAGCAAGCTAATTATCTGATTATTCATAATCCATTTATTAATCTAATTGACATTACATATTAAGCACACAATATATTTCATTTCCATATTAAGGAAGCAAAATTTCATAATTGAAATACATCAGAGTACAACACGATATAGCTTCAAAGACTCGGCTACCCCATTACACAATCAAGACTGACAAGTTCCACATGCAACATGTAGAACCTTTCGAAATTAGAATCATGGATGGTATATAGATAGATGCATCTCATCTGGAAAACTTCTGAAGCGGAAGGCGAATATTGAGCCTTCTTCATGTTGAAGGTCTTTGCTACTTTAGGCCCGTGCCTGTGGATGATTGACCGACCGTCCTTCGTCCTCTTCAGGAACACTTCAATATTGAACCGTGGGTGTTGTATGAAAACCTTCCTCGCCTCCTGACCATAGAGGTGGTTTGAGAGGTAATCATCAGTGAACTGCTTTGGAAAGGCCTGAAAATAAGGATGTGCATAAATATCTTCTCTATATTGGAAATGGGGCAAAGGAATAAAAAAGGCAAGGTACAATAGTTAGTACCATCTTGTAGTGAACTGATGTATTCTTCATTGTGCAGACAAAGATCTTGTTGTTTTTTGTCGCTAATTTCTTTATCCTAACAATCTTTCTGAGTTTCTTGATTCGATTGATATTCATGGACAACTCATTTCCCCATATGCAAAAATGGTCGAACAATGGGTCAAAACCTCTGACAGCAGGACCTACATGTGCAAGACCAAATTGTTAAAAACCAAAATATTAGAATGGTTCCTGCAATTGCACAATAATGTGCTATTAGAGAACGGACCATGCACGTGCTAACCTCGATTGTAAACCTTAGTTCTTCCCATTGTTTCCCTGCAACACATATAAGGTAGTTAGTCATCAGGTTAAGTAAGGGTTCGCATGCTATCGGTAAAATATGTTGATGAAAAATAAGCACATTGCAGATTCATCAGATTAATTCAAGCCACACGGAAAACCTATTTACCCAAACCAAGCATGATTAAGAACTAGGAAATATAGCACTTGTATATGTTTCTCATGTATTAAGTGCATCCAAATTTGATTTATTCCTCACATGCACAACAATACAAAATTCTACCCACGACAATTGACCATCGCATTGCAGAATTGAACCAAGCAGTTAACTAAACACCACAACAAATGAACCAAACATTAACTGAGCACCACATTGCACAATATAACATACTCCTAATAGAAGATCAGACAGTTAACCAAACAGTTAACTACAGCCAATTGTAGCAATTGTATTTGTTTCTCATGTATTTACTACTGCCAAATTCAATTTATTCCTCACATGGTATACAATAACAGAATGCACCCACAACTATTGAACAACGCATTGCAGAATTGAACCAAACAGTTAACTAAACACCACAACACAAATGAACCAAACGTTAATTGAGCACCACATTGCACAATGTATAACCAAACCAAGCATGCTTGACAACTTGGAAATATAGCAATTGTATTCGTTTCTCATGTATTTTGTAAAGATAAATTGATTTATTTCTCACATGGAAGACAATACAAAATTGCAGCCTGAAGAATTGAACATCACATTTGCGTAATTGAACCAAACAGTTAATCAAGACGATAACTAATTAAAAAAACAGTTAATATGTGAGCACCACACTGCACGACATATAGAACATATACACTAGAGCAACAGATTGCATGGTAAAATTAGATAGCAAATTCACTAGAATTTGGGAAGGAAAGGCAGGAGCAGCACACGCAACGGGTAAACTGAGCATGCTTAACCGGTAGCTAGCAAATGGCAAGGTGCTCCTCCAAGAACTGGGGGTCAGCACGAATGGCAGCCATCGCGACCTCATCCGCACGTGCGGCCGCGATTTGCTTCTCCGCTGCCAAATGCTCCTTGAGATCCTGGCTATACTGTGTGCGCCATGGCTTAGGCCGACGCTTATTTGGTGGAGTGGTCGGTGATTTGGGTGGAAGGTGTCGTGCTCGCGCCGGCGGTCGGGGCATGTGGGATGTGGAAGCAGGAGGAGGATGGGGGTCGGGTGTGAATTACCTGCCTGGATAGATGAGGCCGAGCAACGTGAAGGAGGGTCACCAACGAGGAGGCGGCGCTGCAAGCAAGGAGTGAAGGTTTCAACTTGGAAAGGAAGGCGGAAAGAGGGGGAAATGTGGCTTTTGGTAAGGGGGAGGAGCGGGGAGATAGATATATCCGCGGAAGCCAAAAATTTGGAATCGCTTCAGCCAAATAACTGGCGCGCAAAGTGTCATCAGACACGGTCCCTTATTTAGAACTGTGTACGATATGTGGACATCACAAATGATTCAGATAGCTTCACCCATGTGTGGTGAGTTTGAACGTCAAAAGTTTTGGTTCGAATTTCCATGGTTACAGTGGTCATCCATGTCATTGCATAATTTGGGTACACAACGGAGACTACAGCACACCCACACTTCTTAATCGAGCAAGTTCAGCAATTAAACAGAGCTAGCTGACCTAAACATTACTCTAACAAATTAAAGACCGACGCTCTAATTAAACAGAGCTAGCTGACCTAAACATTACTCTAACAAATTAAAGACCGACGCTCTTAATTAAACAAAACAAAGAGTACTACTACGGCTGGTGCTCGTCGATCTCCACCGCCGCCTCCATGTCCATCTCGCGCCTGACGGTCTCCTGGGGAAGGGGCTCCATGGCATCCATCGCACCATACTCGACAAGCATGTCTCTATCCGCGTCGGCCATCTCTTTAGAAAAGGACGCCATGAGCTGGGCATGGGGCGGACGCGATCTGAGCTTGGACGGGCTCCGTCATTGCAAGGTATGCGGTGGAGGAACGGACGGCTGCTCGAACGCTCTCGGCGTTTGCCAGCTCTTCGGCCGTGGGTTGCCGACCATTGTCGGAGAATCTTCATTCGATTTGTGTGGTGACTGCCAGGAGCTGGACGTGGGCAGCCTCGACATGGTCGTGGGCGGCCTCCATCAGGGCTAAGGCCATCGCTGCAGAATGGATAGCTGTTGTGCCGCTCTCGCCAATTGCTATCCCCGAGGCAGATGTTGCTGCCGCCACCTGAGAAGTAACAACGGCCGTTTGGGCTGCCTTTGCCGCCCGGTCGCAGATTGCGGCCGCGCTCATGCACCTTGTTAGCACATGCATGGCGGCCGCGGCCGCGCTCTCACCGGAGTGGGCCACCGAAGTTGCCCTCACGACGCGGGTCCACATGCCCATCTTTCACCGGCAACGATTGAACAGTGAAATGATATTTGGGGAGCGAGCTAGTGTGCTTGAGACGCCGGCTGTGGACTGTAGCCGACGCACCTTCTCGCGTAAGCCATAGGCTTACTATACACCGACGATGCTTTAGGATATTTTGTCCTGCATCTCACACGGTTGCTGATAATAAAATGTGTGCGATCTACTTGATTTTTCATCTTGATTTGAATTACATAATGGGGTCACGGTGGCAATGGACGGTGTTTGAATTGCTAGACCTTTCATCTGGAGTGAACATGCAACTATATGTGTGTCATAAAAGAACCGGAATTATTCAGGGTTCGTTTGAACATTTTATACATTAAATTGGTTTTCTAGCCATTTCAGGTGCACAATTCAAAATTAAACTACATGCACATGCTCCAGTGCATATAAATTGGCTGAAAAATCAAATTTGTGTCCTTGGGTGCATGCTTAGGTCCCATGCAAGAAATGGGAATGAATTTCAAACACGAGGGCACCTTTGATTGCCGGCAAAATGTTGAGATGCCTTGTTTTTAAATTCTAGTAAATCCAAAACTCGTCTGAAATTCATGATACTTGGCATGCTATCATGGAGCGGCATTAACATGCCATGGTAAATTTTTTGTCCCATTTAGGGCAGGTTTGGGTATATGCTTCTCACAAACCGGACCTTCTCATAACAAGCATGATGGTTTTCGGTAGGGAATGTACCACCTTTGGGGACGAACGATATCCATTGCCTCTTATTGCTTTCAATTTTTTTCTCGTGTCAACATAGAACAACAAGAGTGTTTTGTGAATTTTTGTGATTTTTCGGGGTTCGTTTGGACATTTTTATGCATTAACTGAGTTTTCAATACATTTATGTGCATAATTCAAATTTGAACTACATGCACAAGCTCTAGTGCATATAAATTGGTTGAAAAATCAAATATGTGTCCTTGGATGCATGCCTAGGTCCCATGCAAGAAATGGGAATGAATTTCAAACACCAGGGCACCGTTGATTGCTGGCAAAACATTGAGATGCCTGGTTTTTAAATTATAGTAAATCCAAAACTCATCTGAAATTCATGAAACTTGGCATGCTATCATGGAGCGGCATCAACATGACGTGGTAAATTTTTTGTCCCATTTGGGGAAGGTTTGGGTATATGCTTCTCACAAACCGGAGCTTCTCACAACAAGCATGATGGTTTTCGGTAGGGAACGTCCAACCTTTGGGGACGAAATGATATCCGTTGCCTCTTATTGCTTTCAAACCTTTTCTCGTGTCAACATAGAACAACAGGAGTGCTGTGTGAATTTTTGTGATTTTTTGGGGTTCGTTTGGACATTTTTATGCATTAACTGAGTTTTCAATGCATTTATGTGCATAATTCAAATTTGAACTACATGCACATGCTCCAAAGGCATATAAATTGGTTGAAAAATCAAATCTGTGTCCTTGGGTGCATGCTTAGGTCCCATGCAAGAAATGGGAATGAATTTCAAACACCAGGGCACCGTTGATTGCCGACAAAACATTGAGATGCCTGGTTTTTAAATTCTAGTAAATCCAAAACTCGTCTGAAATTGATGAAACTTGGCATGCTGTCATGGAGCGGCATCAACATGCCGTGGTAAAATTTCTGTCCCATTTGGGGCAGGTTTGAGTATATGCTTCTCACAAACTAGAGCTCTCACAACAAGCATGATAGTTTGCGGTAGAGAACGTCCCACCTTTGGGGACGAAATGATATCCATTGCCTCTTATTGCTTTCAAATTTTTTCTCGTGTCAACATAGAACAACAGGAGTGTTGTGTGAATTTTTGTGAATTTTTGGGGTTCATTTGGACATTTTTATGCATTAACTGAGTTTTCAATGCACTTATGTGCATAATTCAAATTTGAACTACATGCACATGCTCTAGTGCATATAAATTGGTTGAAAAATCAAATCTGTGTCCTTGGGTGCATGCTTAGGTCCCATGCAAGAAATGGGAATGAATTTCAAACACCAGGGCACCGTTGATTGCCGGCAAAATGTTGAGATGCCTTGTTTTTAAATTCTAGTAAATCCAAAACTCGTCTGAAATTCATGATACTTGGCATTCTATCATGGAATGGCACCCGACATGCTGTGGTATTTTTCGTGTCCTTTTGAGAGAAGGCGCACTCGAATAATGACAACTAACAAAGGCATTTTGAAAAAATAGCTGCCACTTTAATATCTCAAACGTTTATATAATTCAAACCGTGTACGTTCTGTTAACCATTCATGTGACGCCACGTGTCTTGGTTTTAATGGTTGTAGGAGGTGCCGTGCGGACAACTGCTTGACCTTGAGTGAACGGGAGGCGTGCGAGCACCGTCCGGTGCGCAGGCTGACCGAGAGGCATGCAAGCTGTCCTCAAATGCGCAGGCTCACCGGGAAGCGTGCGAGCTATACGCTAAGCAGGCTCATTGGGAAGCGAGCCACTTCCATGGTCGCCTGCCTTGCTCGCATCCTCTCCATTAATGGCGCCCAAGCCGCAGTTTAATTGGCTATTTAAATATAAAACACTCATCACAAACGTTTTAGTTAGAACACCCGTATGCAAACCGACAGCTTCCCTAGGAAGCCAAGAGAAAATGTGCCGAGCAGGATTTCTGCAGCTCTTGATCGCAAACGTTTTAGATAGAACACCCGTATGCAAAGTGAGAGCAACACAGGATTTGTGCATCCATTCAATGCAAATGGTTGTTTTGGATGACCCGTGTGCAACCACGTACAAACAATTTGGTAAGATTCATCAATCCTTGTGACACTGCGATTTGTCAAAATATGAAGCTAAAAATCACTAGCAGTATCTAATTTTTGCAACTAAAATTCAGTAATTAAGCATAGATTTCATACATAGATTAAGTAGTCATTCTTAATTCATACAAACAGTTCAACTCAACAGCTGAACCGACCAAACTTTTCCCCAATTGTTGCCAACCATGTACTGAAATAGCTAGTTCAACTATATATACTAGCTAATTTTAAGTATGTTGTACAGTTCCACCACATCTATAGTTAGATGAACTGAACAAAATAGCCCCTATACGGGCTTTGTACTACTTCCGGCTGCCTCTCCTCTGCCGAGCGCGCTCAGTAAGAGGCAGAGGAAGAGGAGCCCACCGATGAGCTGGGCAATCGCAATACGGTGCCTGCCGCTGTTGCAGCTTCAGCGATGCTCACCTCGAACGCCCTCCGCCGCACCAGACGACCCCTCTCGAAGCAGTGGTTCTCCTTGTAGATCTCCTGATTCCTCGCCTCCGAGGTGGCGTGTGCCGCAACCATGACGGCAGTAAGGCTCTTTGCATGCTCGACGAGGCGCTCTTCCTCCTCCCGCAGGAACTCGGTGTAGCGCGCAAGGTCGCTGCCGCACGTGCGGGTATCCACCTCCGCCTCCCGCCTTCGGGCGGCGGTGGCGGAGCGGGTTATGACCCCAGCGGTCGATGGTGGGCTGGCGGCTGACAACAGGGTGGCGGCCACGACCAGCACCTCCCGCCTTCGGGCCGCGGTGGCGGAGCGGGTGATGGCCACATTGGCCGACAGTTGGGTGGCGGCCACGACAGCCACCTCCCGCCTTCGGGCCGCGGCGGCGGAGCGGGCGATTGCCCTGGCTTTCGACGGTGGTGTGGCGGCAACGGCGGCCGGCAACAGCTGCCGACGGGCATCAGCGGCGGAGCGTGTGGTGGGTGTTCCGCACACACCCAACAGGGACGCCACGCGCACTACACTACGCCGGGGACTGCGTCATCGCCGCAGTGTAGCCTCCCAGCTGGAGCTGTCCTCTGATGACGGCGGAGTGGCTGAGCAACGACGACGGACCGGTGCCATTGGCGATTGTGGGAGAAGCAGACGAGATAAGCTACAGGGAGGGAGTGGAAAATGCGACGCAGGACTCGCCGGCCGTGAGGGTTTTTATAGCAGGCCGGTAAGCATTGAGATTTTGGGGGATTTCCCCGAGTCGGGTAGGAAGCTTGCGCGGTAACCTGTGAGGTTGCGCGGGAACGGGCTCACCGACGATTCATTAGCGCCACCGTTTGGCCAAACAAACGCCCCCGCACGCTGCGCAAGCTTGCGCTGTAGGCCGTCTGCAGCAGCGAGGTGACAAGACGTGCGAGAGGAGGACGAAAGGCCACGTACACATACGGTTAATAAAAAAATGTGCGATTTAATTACCTACTATACTACCATCCTGGTTTATAAGTATGATTTAACTAATAAAATACGAATGCATGTCGCCAAAGATTATATAGTTGGATTTGTATTTGAACATAGTTTCCAATTATATAATTTTTAAAACATGCATTAACATTTTGTTGGTTAAATTTGAGGGCAAAGTATGGCACAGAATATAAAGACGAATATAGACTAGATGGAGGTGGTAGCACACGGCCGCTCTCTGCGCAGCGACGCAACTGTCGGCCGGCTTGTAGGCGACCATTTCCTGCGTGTTCAACTGCTCTATGCGTGTGGTTGCTTGGGGTTTAGGCGGCCGCGGCACACTCTGCTCGCGTCCCTCCGCACGCGCTCTGCTCTCGCGTCCCTCCGGGTGCTCTGCCCTCTTCCCTCCACATGCGCTGCCAGTGTTTGGGGCCGGCGCACGATCATGCATGTTCGTGTGCAAGCGGTTGCGCCGGGCGCGGCGCGACGATGCAGTTACCCGCTGCAAAAACTTCCATGCGGACGCGCCGAGAATCCACGCCGCCCGGCCCCCTTTTATTCCTGCAGCCATTTACCTTCATCTCTCGTCTCACACGACACAATAAGCACACCCACGAGGACACATACAAAGAGGACATCCAGCGGTTCCAATGGCGCTCCCCGTGGCTCCAATGGCGCTCCCACCGGCCGCCGATGACAACGACGGGAAGTTCACCATGCATCACGTAGTGGACACCCACGTGAGGGGGAAGGCCCTCTCGGTGGTCTACACGAACGATCCGGTATCGGTGGAGAGCTCCATCCATACTATGGAGCAGTTCCTTGCCGAGGACAAGTACCAAGTCGTCGGCTTCGACCTCGAGTACACCATCGGTCGTGCCGGGCACGATCAGAAGGTTGCTGTCGCCCAGTTGTGCGTGCAACATGACGTCCTCGTCTACCACTACCACCTTGCCACAAGGCCTTGCGGGCATTTCTCCAGGTTTATCAACAGCTCTGACTACAGTTTCGCTACGGTGGACACCACCAACGATCTAAAAGCGCTCAAGGTTTCGGACTTGAAATGCCCGAATCTTGTCAACATCCAGCACCACTACAAGGTCTAGGGGAGCGACAAAAACAAACTGAACTCCCTGGTTGACCTCGCCTCGGCCATCATCGACCCCTACTATGCGAAGATGAAGGAAGAGAGAAATAAGGACAGGAACGTCTGGCACAGTGTGTGGCATGAGAGAGTGGATGAACAACATGTCAAGTACGCGGCCATGGATGCGTACACAAGCTACGAGATGTACAGGCAGATCGTTGACATGTGGAACTGTCTTCTTCCTGACCCAGACGAGGGATCGAGCCACATAGCAGTGACGGGAGCGTCACAAGAAGTAGATGACTAGACGATCGTTTCTCCTACTTTAGAATGCATGCAATTGTTTATTAAGGTGTGTGTGCGAATGATCTGTATAGTCACTTATGTAATTGGATGTTTATTTCAGTTATATATATAAATGTTATTCTACTGTAGATAGAGAAATTCACACGGCTTATCGCCAGCAATAAATGCATATTATTATTGGTCTTCACACACATTTCTGATTATGGACCTGTTTGCCGCGTATCACACACATCTTGTTCGGTTGAACCGTTTCCATTATGTTGCCTAATCACACACTGTTCATCCCAGTGAACCGTATGCTGTATATCGCACACGGCTTCATATGGCTGCTCGTTTCTTTTGTTCCTCCTCATCCCAAACAGTTAATTGAGCTGAACTGTATGCCCTACATCGCACACGCAACTAAATTCCGAACCATGTTTGATGCATCTGTCATCGCAAACATTTTGCACCTTTTTGACGGTTTTTTACACCACCGTTTGTGATTATGGCATCGCACACAGTTTTGTCGAAGGGTCTCTGATCGTAGTGTCACGTTTGGGCCATCCCGCAGTAGTGATGATAGCCCTGAGGAATTTGAACCTCAAATTTCCGACCGTTGCTGTTCTATGCGCCATCTGTCCCAAAATATCTTATCCACCTAATGGTCATATCATTGAAGGGCATTTATGTCTTATCATGTCGAGCTGCTCCCTAGGCTATAAATAGCCGCCCCCTACAACCACTAGCTAGTTGGCTGCTCCGAGAGAAATTGACACTTGTCATTGAGAGCATCCCATCCTCCGAGGACTTTGTGACGCCCCCAATTCAATCGTACACTAATCATACACGCAAACGTGTACGATTAAGATCAGGGACTCACGGGAAGATATCACAACACAACTCTAAAAATAAAATAAGTCATACAAGCATCATAATACAAACCGGGGGCCTCGAGGGCTCGAATACAAGTGCTCGATCATAGCCGAAGTCAGCGGAAGCAACAATATCTGAGTACGGACATAAGTTAAAACAAGTTGCCATAAGATGGCTAGCACAAAGCGGGATCTGGATCGAAAGAGGCGTGAGGCCTCCTGCCTGGGAACCTCCTAAACTACTCACGGTCGGTAAATCGGGCTGCGTAGTAGTAGGCACCTCCGGTGTAGTAGGAGTAAATCATCGGCCGGTGGCGTCGCTCTGGGCTCCGGATCTGGTTGCGACAACCGTAGAATAGAAAAGGGGAAAAGAGGGAGAAAAGCAAACGTGAGTACTCATCCAAAGTACTCGCAAGCAAGGATCTACACTACATATGCATGGGTATATGTGTAAAGGGCCATATCAGTGGACTGAACTGCAGAATGCCATAATAAGAGGGGGATAACTAATCCTGCCGAAGACTACACTTCTGGCAGCCTCCGTCTTGCAACATGTAGAAGAGAGTAGACTAAAGTCCTCCAAGTAGCATCGCATAGCATAATCCTACCCGGCGATCCCCTCCTCATTGCCCTGTTGGAGAGCGATCACTGGGTTATATCTGGCACTTGGAAGGGTGTGTTTTATTAAGTATCCAGTTCTAGTTGTCATAAGGTCAAGGTACAACTCCAAGTCGTCCTCTTACCGAAGATCGCGGCTATTCGAATAGCTTAACTTCCATGCAGGGGTGCACCACATAACCCAACACGCTTGATCCCATTTGGCGGACACACTTTCTGGGTCATGCCCGGCCGGAAGATCAACACGTCGTAGCCCCACCTAGGCACAATAGAGAGGTCAAGACGCCGGTCTAAACCTAAGCGCCACAGGGTGCAGGCCCATCGCCCTTAGCACACCTGCACGCTATGCGTGGCGGCCGGAAGCGAGCTAGCCTAGCGTGCGCCCAGCCAATCCGGCGCCGCCGCTTGTCGACGTCACGAAGTGCCGATACCACACGACGCCGAGTGCCCGTGAATCGCTCCTCAGCAGTAGTTGGTTAGTGCGTATAGACCAAATGGCCAGACTCAGATCAAATACCAAGATCTCGTTAAGTGTATTAAGTATCCGCGAACACCGACCAGGGCCAGGCCCACCTCTCTCCTAGGTGGTCTCAACCTGCCCTGTCGCTCCGCCACAAGTAACAGTCGGGGGCCGTCGGGAACCCAGGCCCACCTCTACCGGGATGGAGCCACCTGTCCTTTCAGCCCCCATCTCCGAATAGTATCACATGTAATGTAATAGTGTAAAGTATATAGTATATGCCCGTGATCACATCCCGAAGTGATCACAGCCCAGTAGTATAGCAAGGCAGACGGACAAGAGTGTTGGGCCACTGATGGAACACTAGCATCCTATACTAAGCGATGGGATAGCGGTAAAGGTAACAACAGTAGTAGCAAGGACATGCTATGCAGCAGTATAGGATTAACTGAAAGCAGTAACATGCTACACTACTCTAATGCAAGCAGTATATAGAAGAATAGGTGATATCTGGTGAACAAGGGGGGGGCTTGCCTGGTTGCTCGGCAAGAGAGAGAGGGGTCGTCAACTCCGTGAGTCGTCTTTGGGTAGCAATGGCGTCGGTCTCGGTGTCTAAGCGGAAGAAGAGGGGGAAGAAACAATGAATACAATGCAAACAGATGCATGACAACGCAAAGCGTGATGCTAGGCGTGCCCTAACGCAGTATGAGGTGATGCCGGTGAAGGGGGGAAACATCCGGGAAAGTATCCCCGGTGTTTCACGTTTTCGGACAGATGAACTGGAGGGGGAAAGTTGCGAGTTCGATAGGTTAAGGATGTGTGGCGGACGAACGGGCTGCATATCCGGATTCGTCTCGTCGTTCTGAGCAACTTTCATGTACAAAGTTTTTCCATCCGAGCTACGGTTTATTTTATATTGATTTAAAAAGATTTAAATCATTTTTAGCATTTATCTAATTATTTTAATTCGAAATTTGGATTTATGACATCAGCATGATGTCATCTTGGCAATCGTGATCAGCAGTGTTGACTTGGGTCAATCAAATGGTGGGTCCCGCATGTCATACACTGTTTAATTAGCAGGTTAATTAAACAGAGTTAATTAGTTTACCTAATGATTAGGTTAATCTAAACAGAATTAATTAAGTTAATTAAATAAATAAATAATTATTTTTTAATACTTATTTTTCTTAAATCTTTTTTTCTTTTTATAAAACGTTACAGGCGTGGGCCCCTAGTCAAGGCCCATAGGGCCAAATGGGCCCTGGCGATTCGGGCGCGGGCTGGTCGGCCCGTTTAGGCGCCCGCGCCAAAGGAGGCGCGCTGGGCGCCGCCCAGTCTTGTTGGCTGGGGTTCGCGGAGGTAGCGGCGGAAGCGGCCAAGACGCCGGGTCGCCGGCAGCTGTGGGAGGCGCGTGGTGGCGGGGACCGGGAGCGAGCCCATCTGGGCTGATCGACAACGGCGGCATGACAGCGGGCGACGCAGCTTGGGAGGTGCAGCGCCGGATGGCCTCGGTGTGATGTGGGCGCAGGGAGAGGGAGGGAGCGAGGCTCATGGCGGGGTGCAGGGTTCGTGGCAGCGGGGGTCGGCATTGACGTAGACGAAGCAGACCGGCGAGGGAGCGCTCCGGGGAGGCCGTCCGGCGAGGAGCTCCGGCGGCGGTGACGTCCGATCGCGAGGCGGGGTGGTCGGCATCAGGCAACGGGGCGCCGGCGAGGCGAAGTAGAGGTGCGGGGCGGAGGCGGCCATCCTCGGGCGCGGGCTCGCCGGCGAGGTGGGTCTTCGACGCGGCAAGGGACCGGGCACGGGGTGCTTGGCGATGCTAGAGAGCGAGAGCGGGTGAGGTTTTGATCGGGAGGAGTGGGGGGTTCGTGCGAAGCGGCGATTTGGTGATCCCTGATCCGGATCTGGATCGATGGGGTAAGTGGGGGTGGTTGCTTTAGGGTTTGATCGGGGTGGGGGGATAAGTGAGGACAGCCTGGGCCAGCCAGGTGGGCCTAGTAGCCTAGTTGGGCCGAACGGCCAGGGAGGGTCCTTCCTCTCCTTTTCCTTTTGTGTTTATTTTTCTTTTCTGTTCTTTTATATTTTAGAATTTAATTATGTTAGTTTTAGTAAAATACCAAAGTGGCACCTAAATAGCTGCTACAAATTATGCCACTGCCACAATAGTTTAATACTTATAACAAATTAGTTTTGAAATTGTTTCTTATTTTAGAAGCATTTAGATAATTGTATTTGCTACTGTTTTATTCATTTTTAGAGTATTTAAACATTTTATAAAAGTGTGGTTTCTCCATCAGTATTATCCATGATTTATTTGTCGCATTGAGAACATTTTAGTTTTGACTTTTGAAAACTTTAATTCTTTGATTTGATTTTGAATTTGAATTTTGAATCGATTTTTGAACTAACCCAAGATTAACTACAGTGACAGAGGTGACGTGGCATCATTAACATGGGATTACTGTAGCCTAATTATCCGGGCATCACAATTGTCCTCCACTACAAGAAATCTCATCCCGAGATTTATGAGGTAGTGAAAGGGGGAAAGGTTTGGTTATGAATCTAGCGGGTCTTCTCATTCTGGCTTGCTCTTCTCGAAGAGACCGGTCCAATACATTGATGTCTTCATTTCTCTGCTTCAGGTCATCATGATGAAGTCGGCATCCTTTCTTCGGGATCTTCATCGTATTTCACGAATAGGTAGCAGGGCAGATCGGCAACGGCGAGAATGCTATAAGGGTAATAATCTGGGATTAACCCATGAATGAGCATATGAGTACCTCTCGAGTTGAACAAATAAAACACATCGAGAGTAAAGTTGGAAGGTACAATAAGAAGTTTCAAGCAGCCAGACAATCGTTCAATGCCTAGTCAGAAGGTGAAAGGGGTTTCAAGGAACGGAATTGTGTCCGATGCCAGAATTGACGATCTTATCTGAAGGTGGCTCATGAATTACATACGAGTCCACGCGGGAGGAATAACTTTGGGAACAGGGGGTGTATAGGAGAGTCAGGTTTCGATCCTGTGGAACTGTGGGTTATGGGCCCACCATGTGGGGTAAACGTAGGAAGGGCGGTGACGCCTTGCACGATCATGTAAGTAAGGCATGTCAGAGGGTAGCCTGTCAGTTATGTTGGCAACAACGTCGGTACCAAGGGCGAGGGACGAAGAGAACCATTTTTCCTACTCGTTGAACGAGGCGGACCAATAGGCAAAGTTCTCATCCATCGGTGGTTACCGGAATGTCATCAACAATAGAAACAGGGTCTCACTGATAGAGGTGTACACCGAGGTGTTTACATAAGCAGTGAATTATTACTGCTTAGTTTATATAGATCACAAGAAAGGTCAAACAAACCAATGAAAAGGAAAATGTGATCATCGGGTTAAATGGAACAATGGAAAGGAAAAATGTGTTTAAACACATTTCGGGGCCATATCCTTCCCAAGGACAAGCAGAGCAAGATATCCATGACAAGATATAGAGTGGATAACCATTTAGGTAAGGGGAGAGAAATTTGATGACCATACCCATACAGCGGTGTTTGGATAATCGAGCAAGAAACATTTAGCATTGGGCTTCAAATGTTTCTTGTTGAAAATCAGAGTATCACATACATGCTTCGAGATAGCATTGACATGGTCACTTGGTAAAGACCAGACTTTGGATACTCGAAGGATCCATCAGGAACAGATTGTAGAATAAGTCTTACAGTTTCCCCATGGAAGAATGGGTAACCTTGCTGAAAGGGGAACTATAACAATAGGGCCTCCGACCAGGTGTGCTAGGCATGACATCACCTTACCGGGTCATATTAAGACCAATGTTATAACTCTTGGAAACATGTTCCCACCATCATATCTGACCGAGATTCAGATCTAATTGGTGTCAGGATACCTCAGACTCAGGATGCCTGAGAAGAAAAGGTGCAAAACAAATTGACGAGATGACATTGTATGATTCTCGGGAATTGTACCATGGAAGGGAGTTTCGGGACAAGAGCTCATCATTAAACCAATGAAGGAATAAGGAGGTAGTTGATGAACTCAGTGAAAATTCATCGAGATTTCGAAAGGATGAGTTTCCACAATTATGTGAACAAGGAGATAACATTTGTCAGATCAAATGATATAATGATGTATGCTCGAGGAAAGCATACACAATTGAACATTGATTGAAAGGTGCACCCGAAAGATGGGCTTAGGTAGCATGATCAATTTTAGAAAATGTTGACGATGATCATGACACATTTATCGAGAGGTTTCAAGAAGATGTAATCGATCGACGAAGACATCACATCAAGGGAATGGTGTAGTAAAATGTTACTATAACCATAGATAAGATGCCATCCCAGAATTCAGAGTTGTCTCTCAAGACAAACAATATGATGCGGAAAGTTCGATGTAAGCTTAGAACACTGTCGGGATTGTGTCCCGGGGATGAAGGACATAGGTAGAATGGTCAAGCAGTCAGCCTGACGATGATGATGTAGTCAATCCGTTGGGAATGCATGATCAAGTGCAAACTCCTAAGCAATGAAGATTACTAAAAGTTGTCGACCCGCAGTGCGGACTCGGTCCACTATTCGGTGTTCTCGGTTGACGACAACCCAGAACTCGTGGGGTGACTAAGACAGGGAAAGGTATTACTCCATTACAAATTCATAAGATGTAGTGCAATGGCATGATATCCTCGAGATACCAGGTGAATAATACTCGAAGGCATATCAAATTAAAGGTTGAAGTGGGGTGTATTGATCTATAGAAGACAAGCGATTTAACTTGTCCAATAAATGGAATCAAGGAGAAAATATGGTCGGAACCACGTTTGCAAAGGATCAATTCACAGATACCAAAGGATATTATATGAAGGAAATAGTTATTATTACAAGAAGCTTCCATGATAGGATCTACATCGTGTCCATGGGCATGAACTCAAAGTTCAAGGTCGACTCCCACTTCTCCAATGCATGACCATTCATTCACTTCTCTATTAAAATGAGTTGAGTGTGAAACCTACCTAGTGAATTACTAGAGGAGTATGATCCGTGAAAACTTTTGGGTTCACACAAATTAAGGAAGGCATATGTTCAACCCATCGGGGGATCATGGAAACATATACCACAAGCTTCAATAGTAAATATCACCAGCTCGAAAGCAGAGCATGGTTGGCCAAATCAAGGAATATGATTTAGCAAAGGCATTATGTATCAAGGAAAGAACTTCCAAAGTGATTGAATATGAAGGACGTTGTCGGATAAAATCCAACAAGGTTCCGATGGTCCATAAAGGATCTGATGTGAGTATCGGCTCACAACCAGAGGAAGAATCAATGCAAAGACATTGGATTATAGAAAAAACTGAGTAACTTAGAGCTCAACTGCAAAGGAATTATGAGTTACAAAGCAAAGGATCATAAGCAGATGCTCTGATCAAGGATGGATAAACTCAATATACTTAGGGGCACAATCGACGACAATTTGATTGGCGAGAACCAGCTCACGTTTAAAATGACGTCTGAGCCGGAAGGATGAATTCTAGGATCTGATTGAGGATTGCGAGCATTCGCAACAAATTGAATCAACGGACTCATAATGATAATGACAAGAGATGCCAATAAGATTATAGACTTATGGGATTAACCATAATGCAAGCAAGTAAGAATTTCAAGTGCAATAGGCTACTCAGGATTTTCGGAAGTTCAAATAGTATTTTGAAGACTTATGTGAAATACATGAATCAACTGGGGATGAGAAAACATCCGGTGAGTGCTAGAAATTATCCATAGTGGTATTCATGTGGCAAAGAACAACAAGGCAGTAAGCTCAAAGGATTATCGAAACAACAGAGAGAATTTCGGGGTATCTTGTAATAACAAGATCAACTGGAAGCTTGTCGTATGAATGGCGAGTATACGTGGTTATCCACGAGGGTTTATCAATGGAAGGAATTGCAAAAGCGACGCCATAAAGTCTCAAGAGAACATCGGAGAGTATCTTCGGATTCTTCTGGTGCAGCAGACGATCATCTGTAGTAAGGGGCGGGAGAAAGTATTATCGAGAACCTAGAGTCAGAGTTAGTAAAGTCATTTAACCCGAATAGAAGAGAGATCAGAACCCAGAGTATAGACTAGGAATAAAAGATCCTAATACTACCTGATGGCGACGTGGGCCCGTAAGCCACACAACCATGTTAGTAAAAGTTTTTCAATGACTAGACTCAACTTCGGCCAAGGAGTTGGAAAGGGGATTCCTACAGGCAGTCGGCTCTGATACCAACTTGTGACGCCCTTGATTCAATTGTACACTAATCATACACGCAAACGTGTACGATCAAGATCAGGGACTCACGGGAAGATATCACAACACAACTCTAAAAATAAAATAAGTCATACAAGCATCATAATACAAGCCAGGGGCCTCGAGGGCTCAAATACAAGTGCTCGATCATAGACGTCAGCGGAAGCAACAATATCTCGAGTACATACATAATTTAAACAAGTTGCCATAAGATGGCTAGCACAAACCAGATACAGATCGAAGAGGCGCGGGCCTCCTGCTCGGGAACCTCCTAAACTACTCCTGGTCATCGTCGGCCGGGGCTGCGTAGTAGTAGGCACCTCCGGTGTAGTAGGAGTAAATGCGTCGGACGGTGGCGTCGCTCCACAGGCTCCGACATCTGGTTGCGACAACCGTAGAATAGAAAGGGGGAAAAGAGGGAGAAAAGCAACCGTGAGTACTCATCCAAAGTACTCGCAAGCAAGGATCTACACTACATATGCATGGGTATATGTGTAAAGGGCCATATCAGTGGACTGAACTGCAGAATGCCAGAATAAGAGTGGGATAACTAATCCTACCGAAGACTACGCTTCTGGCAGCCTCCGTCTTGCAGCATGTAGAAGAGAGTAGACTGAAGTCCTCCAAGTAGCATCGCATAGCATAATCCTACCCGGCGATCCCCTCCTCATTGCCTGTTAGAGAGCGATCACCGGGTTATATCTGGCACTTGGAAGGGTGTGTTTTATTAAGTATCCGGTTCTAGTTGTCATAAGGTCAAGGTACAACTCCAAGTCGTCCCATTATCAAGATCACGGTTATTCGAATAGATTAACTTCCCTGCAGGGGTGCACCACATTACCCAACACGCTTGATCCCATTTGGCCAGACACATTTTCTGGGTCATGCCCGGCCGCGGAAGATCAACACGTCACAGCCCCACCTAGGCTGTGAGAGAGGTCAAGACGCCGGTCTAAACCTAAGCGCCACAGTGCAGGCCCATCGCCCTTAGCACACCTGCATGTTGCGTGGGCGGCCGGAAACAGACCTAGCCTAGCAGGCGTTCTAGTCCAATCCGGCGCGCCCGCTCAGTTGCTGACGTCACGAAGTGCTTCGGCTGATACCACGACGTCGAGTGCCCATAACTGTTCCCGTGTAGTTGGTTAGTGCGTATAGACCAAATGGCCAGACTCAGATCAAATACCAAGATCTCGTTAAGCGTGTTAAGTATCCACGAAAGCCGACCAGAGCCAGGCCCATCTCTCTCCTAGGTGGTCTCAACCCGCCTTGTCGCTCCGCCACAAGTAACAGTCAGGGGCAGTCGGGAACCCAGGCCCACCTCTACCGGGATGGAGCCACCTGTCCTTTCAGCCCCCATCTCCGAACAGTATCACAGGTAATGTAATAGTGTAAATTAGATCGTATTTACCCGTGATCACCTCCCGAGTGATCACGGCCCGATAGTATAGCAAAGCGGGGCGGACAAGAGTGTAGGGCCACCGATGGAACACTAGCATCCTATACTAAGCGGTAGGATAGTAGGTAAAGGTAACAACAGATAGTAGCGAGGACAAAGCTATGCAAAGTATAGGATTAATCGAAAGCGGTAACATGCTACACTACTCTAATGCAAGCGGTATAGAGAAGAATAGGCGATATCCGGTGATCAAGGGGGGCTTGCTTGGTTGCTCTGGCAAGAGAGAGGGGTCGTCAACTCCTTAGTCGTACGGGGTAGCAGCGGCGTCGGTCTCGGTGTCTAGCGGAAGAAGAGGGGGAAGAAACAATGAATACAATGTAAACAGATGCATGACAAAGCAAAGCGTGATGCTAGGCGTGCCCTAACGCAGTATGAGGTGATGCCGGTGAAGGGGGGAAACATCCGGGAAAGTATCCCCGGTGTTTCGCATTTTCGATAGGTTAAGGATGTGTGGCGGACGAACGGGCTGCATATCCGGATTCGTCTCGTCGTTATGAGCAACTTTCATGTACAAAGTTTTTCCATCCGAGCTACGGTTTATTTTATATTGATTTTAAAAGATTTAAATCATTTTTAGCATTTATCTAATTATTTTAATTCGAAATTTGGATTTATGACATCAGCATGATGTCATGTCGACATCGCCAGTCAACGGTGTTGACCGGGTCAATCGATGGTGGGTCCCGCATGTCATACAACTGTTTAATTAGCGAGTTAATTAAACAGAGTTAATTAGTTTACCTAATGATTAGGTTAATCTAAACAGAATTAATTAAGTTAATTAATTAAATAAATAATTATTTTTTAATACTTATTTTTCTTAAATCTTTTTTCTTCTTTTTATAAAACGTTCTGGGACATGGGCCCCCTAGTCAGTGGCCCATAGGGCCAAATGGGCGCTGGGCGATTCGGGCGCAGGGCGTCGGCCACTGCTTGGGCGCCCACGCCAAAGGAGGCGCTGGGCGCCGGGCTGCGCCCAAAGGCTGGCTGGAGGTCGCGGGAGGTAGCGGCGAAGCGGGCCAACGACGGGTCGCCACAGCCGAGGCGCGTGTGGCTGCAGGGACCGGGGAGCGAGGCCATGCGCTGGGCGCGGTCGACGAACGGCGGCAGCAGCGCAGGCGGGCGACATGCAGCGGTTGGGAGGTGCAGGTGCGGCCGCGATGGCCCCGGGTCGCGGTGAGCGCGGCGGGCGCAGGGAGAGGGAGGGAGCGAGGCTCACGGTAGGGTGCAGGGTTCGTGGCAGCGGGGGTCGGGGTGGTGGATGGCCTCCTCCTCTCCCTCCTTCATATACGTGGGTAGGGCACCCCTTGGAGAGACAACAGTTGTTCCTTAGCCGCGTGCGGTGCCCCCATCCACAGTTTACTCCTCCGATCATAGCATTGTAGTGCTTAGGCGAAGCCCTGCACGGATCACATCACCATCACCGTCACCACGCCATCGTGCTGACGGAACTCTCCCTCGACACTTCGCTGGATCAAGAGTTCGAGGGACGTCATCGAGCTAAACGTGTGCTGAACTCGGAGGTGCCGTACGTTCGGTGCTTGATCGGTTGGATCGTGAAGACGTTCGACTACATCAGCCGCGTTAAGCTAACGCTTCCTCTCGTTGCTATGCATCTCCTAGATAGATATTGCGTGATCGTAGGATTTTTTTTGAAATTGCATGCTACGTTCCCCAACAATTTTGCCATGTGACATTCATCACAAAATAAACCATTTGGTTTGCTCTATGATGGTTATTTTTGCAGGTTTCACTTCTTATGTCGCGTCAGTAACGAAGACACTATCCATCACTTATATTACTGGAAACAATTGGATCAGTCTGTTGTCTGAGTACAAGCTGAAGCCCTATGATGAATTGTAGTTTGGTTTAACAAACACACCACAATTAGTCCTTCTCGTGTTTAAAAGAAATGAAGAAAAAGACTGGATCACGGTCACGGAGCCTAGTCAAGTTAGAAAGCTGATCATAGAAGACCAGACACGATCGCTGCTGTCTCGCACATTGGTACCACCTTCAGCAACGGATCGAGCACTGGCACCTTCTCCGATGGCACTTGCTCTAGCACTGACAGCGACAACAACTCAGTATGATCCAGCCGAGGATTGGGCACCGACCGTGTCAGCAGATCAGGCTGAGGATCGGGCATCGACACTGGCACCTGCTCTGACACCGGCACCAGCTCTACAAGGAGCACCATCTCCAGTCGCACCGGCACGGGCACCAGCAACGGATTCGGCACCTGCACCAACACTTGCACTTGCATCTGCTTCGGCCCGTGCAGCGGCAATGGAACCAGCAGTTGCACCGGCAATAGACTGGGCTGCAGTTCGCACTACATATACCAAAGTCCTTACAAAAACCGACATGTCCACCTTCTTGGTAAGCATTGGCCGCCCAAGTGCTTCGTTTTTTTTTCTTTCCATGTTGTTTCACATGATTCATTGTGTTGATCTAACTGTTTGTGTATGTCTTGTTGTTTGCAAATAGAGAATTCCTAGAGCAACAAGGGAGTCGTTCAACAATCCGGGCGACCGCGGCCAAGTTTCTCTTACCATGCGCAACCTTGGTGTGAATGAACCTGCTCAATATACCGTAAGTACAAAGGATGGTCGCATGATGATTGATGCAAAATGATGGTCAAGGTTCAAATCTAAATCATATCTTGCGGTAGGGGATGATGTCAAAATCGAACTTTCTCGGCAAGGAGAGCTGGTCCAAATCAACTTTGAAATTCTTCAAGATGGCGACGCATAGCGCCGAACTGATCTATCCTCCGAGAGATTTTGATGCAATAATCTGGCATGGTGAAACAAGTGTCCTGTGTGTATAAGTAGTATGACAGTATTATTTATCACGTAGTATATCGTTGATAGAATTGCAACTCTAATTGCTGGTTAGGAGCGCTGCTCGATTTCATTCTAACAATTGCCGTGCTTTATTCAATTTTGTGTATTCGACTTATGACATCTAAAACCAGCGTCGTACCGATCGCTTGCAATATGAAAAGTTCGGAGGTAGAACACATGGGCCCCAAAACATGCAGGCCCACCGGCCTGTGGCCCAAAGTCCAGAACCGTGAGCCTGTCTGAGTATTATATTCTCAGCTGAACCCCCATATTATGTTATACTAGCAAGATGCCCGTGCGTTGCACGTAACATCAAGATGCATTTGTATGAGTAGTTTATCTTGTGAGAGAAAAGGATGAACGAGGGAAGGCCTTATTTGCAAATGTGGAGAGGTGTGTGGGTACCTTTTTGCAAAATTGCCATAGTTTCCTTCCTATCCGTCAGATATAAATCGGAAGGCCTATATTGTAGGATGGCAGGCACACCCTCATCACCAACTCTATTTTTATAATTATGTTATATATATTCCCCTTGATTTTTCTTATGTATAAAGTTGTGATATAAAAGATTTTTATATTTTTTTACAGAGGGAGTATCTCTCTGTCAAAAAATACATTTATGTGTAACTAGTTACTCCTCTCTTTCTACTTCCTTCCACTGATATGTGGGGCATCCGGCATCGGGGTCCACATGCCATGCACCAAATTAGAGTGCACAAATGCACGGTAGACTCACCCCGGTCGTAGCGCCGCAGTAATGCCCAGTGAGCCGTCAAATCACAAAAAACCCCACCTTTCCAGCTTTAGCAGTAAGCTGGTCGGACGAAGCAGCAATATTTCACTGGGCCTGAATCCCCTTCTCCCTCGTCTGCTTTGTTCAGAGAAAACCCCCTCTCGGCGATTGCATAGGGTTTTCTCATAGAGAACCAGGTACGAATTCTTCATCCAACCCCGATAAATCCAAGTCCCTTGGTCGCGGGTAATCCTAGGATGGCAGCCTTTGATGTATTTTTCTTCCTACTGATTCTAGTGTGTTTCATTTGCAGTGCCCAAAGTGCGAGGACCCTATAGGTTTCTACGCCCTCGGCGAGATGCCACACTTGTTCCTTCTCATCCTAACATAGGATTTTAAAACACGCACAGTATGTTCCTAGAATCCTCTTTTCTATCCGGGAGGGTGGGATTTTTTGAACATGCTGTCGACTAATTTGGAAATTTGGATTGCTATATTTGGATAAAAGGTACTAGTACCATGGTCAACACTGACGTGAAGGAGGAAATTATTTCTAGATTTGGCTAGGGAACACATTGTGTTCTCATATTATTTTTCCTGCAGTGCATTTCTTGCTCTGCCAAAACACATGTACTCAAGATGCTCGTCCTTGCCATAACTGAATACACCAGTTTAATGGTCACATTGAAGACAAGCCATGGATATAAGTTCCAAGTTGGGTTCATGAACCAAGAAGATTGCTGCTTTTTAATGGCCGAACTTGGATAAACTTTCTCAATTGTTACGGACTGAAAGTTGGTGCACGAATGTTGATGGAAATAGCAGAACCTGGTCTCATCTTCACTGTGATCTTCCACCCAGACGTCGTTCCAATTGTTCATCCATGTTAGTTTTGTATCTAGTTCTTGCTTGTTGCCTCGATTACTCCTTAATCCACCTATTCTGTCTAACTAATCACAATTTAACTTTAGAAGTAGCAACGAATCTCTCACGAAGATGCTACTTCTAACTAATATTTTTTATAATTGGTGGCACGTGTAGGTTTTTTCAAAGTTAAGAAGGCTACTCGTTCGTTATTCTATAAGAACTCGACTGTTACTGATGGCACAAAAGTTGACCGGGACGACATCCACAAGTTCCTACACTTTATTGATCGTCTTGAGGTCCTTGTGGGGCGTTTCAATGGTGGAAGGCCACGTGGGATATGTGTGCCACTGCTGCACTCATTGAACATGTCCAACTGTGTAGGGAAACTTATGGTACAAGCTGTTTTCTGTTATATATGTTGTTCATAAACTCTTGCTTATACATAGTTTTACAGCTGTGATCTTCTTGAAACAGAAACTGCCCAGTTCTATTGTTCCTATACAGATGCCTGACTATGGTTGGGTCAGACTTGCGCTTGGTCACAACATGATGTTTATGTCGACCTACTCCATTCCCCTTGGAGGTGAAAAGATACTTATTCATGGGTGGTCTCAAATAATGAAGGCCCGTCCATCTTGGAGAATAGGACAGAAAGTTATGTTCATGCTTTTCCATGGCTCTAAAGCGAATATCCTGTTTATTGACCACATTGCGAGACGAAGCCGCTTTTAGAAGGTTGTGGATGCGCGGGGTGGCGCCTGGGCCTTCTCCTGGGACTTGGCGGCCTCACCCTGGGTTAACTATAGGCAAAGTAGCACTCTTCGATGCGTGTGCTTTGTACGGTTGAACCTGTATAAGTACTCATACTGCTTTTAGCTATGGTTGTTAAGTGGCCCTGCTGGTTTCACTTAAGGTTGTTAAGTACTCCTGCTGCTTTTACAATCTGTCGTGTTTCTTCAGTCCTGTCTTCCTCCAGCCGCCAAACCAAACTAGCACCAGCGAGGCCGCCTGCTTCCACCTCCCATGGTTGGCTGCGCCTCAGCGCACGCATCACCGCCCCACCGTCTCCTAAATCGTTAACCTCGATGTCCGAGGCCTCGCTGTCGTCCTCCGCGCGCTTTGGTGCGCTCGCCGCAGCGCCGCCCTCTTGCGTTGTCAACATAGTCAACAAACATGAGGAACCGGGAGAGGACTGCACATGGAGAGGATGACAGTAGGGCCCACCATGTCCATGGCCGTACGCAAGGAAGTTGTAAGTGCATCTAGTGCCCCTTAGTGATTTTGGTGTATTGAAGACTTATAGGTTAAGGGACTAATGTGTTTATGAGTGTACACAGGTCTATAAGTCTATGAGGAGTTTGATATTTACAAAGAAAGTAGACCCCTAAAAATGAATATCTTCGACTAAAGATTTTGGTTTTCTGAAGACTTTCTGAAGACTTTGAAAGTGAAGAAATTGGTGTGACCTTAAAAACTTGGTATTCATACGAGGAACATGAAGCGTGAAGACTTTTGTTTTCGTAGTTTCATTTTCTCTTTCTTGAGTCATAGGAAACACCGTACTGTTAAAGGGGGTCGAGGAAATACTAAGGAAAAATTTCCATGTGATGCTCAACTCGAAATCCTACACCTACCAATCCCTTCGAGTGAAGCCATTGGAAATCTCTTACAGTTTAGTCAATTTCTTCAGTGACAGAGACGAATTTCTTCTGGTCTTTGAGGAATTTGTTCTGACTGAGGAGTTAGGAATTCGCCAGTGCGGATTGCCTACACAGTGAGGAACATGATAGCCCTTAGGAAATTGAGCCTCAAAATTCCGGCCGTTGCTGTGCTATGCGCCAGCTGTCCCAAAATATCTACTCACCTAACTGTCATATCATTGAAGGGCATTTATGTCTTATCATGTCGGGCTGCTCCCTAGGTTACAAATAGCCGCCCCCTATAACCACTAGCTGGTTGGCTGCTCCGAGAGAAACTGACACTTGTCATTTGAGAGCATCCCATCCTCCGAGGACTTTGAGCGAAAATCATCGAGTGAGGAAAACCCAAACCCAAACACCTACAAACTCAAAGTGATTGAGCATCACTGAAGAGATTTATCCTGCATGGATCCGACGCTTGTTACCTTTGAAGACTGTGCATCTTCGAGATGGTTAGGCATCATGGTCTAGAACATCCAAGAGGAAATTGTGGATCGCCGAGTGACCGAGTTTGTGAAGGTTTGGAAGTCACCTGAAAACTTACCACGAGTGATTGGGCGAGGTCTGTGTGACCTTAGCTCAAGGAGAATACGATGAGGACTGTGTGTCCTCAGGTTTAAATACCTAGCCGCTCCAACCAGATGTACAACTGTCACATCAGTTGGAGCTGGTCTACCAAATCATTGTCTTCACCAAGCCTACTGGTTCTATTTCCTCAACTCTTCCATTTCCTCATTACTGTGTTGTGCACTTGTTCATATCTGTTTTGAAGACTTTGACTGAAGACTTTCTCAATTTTCACAGTTCAGTTTCTTCAGTCAGATTGTCTTCATCCTGTGTTATCCTATGTTTACGCTTTTTGTACTCTGTGCTTGTCTTCATTTCTTCATGATGACCATGCTTTTGTTCTGTTATGTTTACATCTGAGTACTTATTCTGCTGTAAATAGTTCTTCACTCAGGAATTTCCTCACCCGCAAATTCCTCAGTGAAGAATTCATAAAAATCGCCTATTCACCCCCATCTAGTTGATATAATGCACTTAAAATTGGTATCAAAGCAAGGTACTCCCTTGTTCTGTGTGATTTTGGTTTAACCGCCTGGAGTTTTAGTTATGTCAACTGCAGGTATGATCAAGGTCTCTGCTGGGTGTCCTACCTTCGATGGGACGGACTACCCCTCTTTGGAAGAATAAGATGCGAATGCATCTTGAGGCAATTGATAACGATCTCTGGTATGTTGTGGAAAATGGTGTTCCCTCAGTCACACCCTCTCTGAATGCTGCTGATGTGAAGAGATTCAAGCAACTCGATTCTCAAGCGAAGAACATCATATGTGGCCATCTGAGCAAAGGACAGTATGGTAGAGTGAGTGCACTACCAAAAAAAGACACATCCGTGACATTTTGGGCCGAACGAATTTTTTTTCTGTCATACATATGGCACTTCTATGACGATAATTGTGACAAAACCCGGTATCATCATAGATGTGGTGGGCTCCTACTTCTATGACAAAAAATCATGATAGAAAATGGGCTTTTCATCCTGGGCGTGCCGGAGACGCAGCCGCATGACATTCTTTGGGCCGTTCATGACGGAAAAAACCGTGGTAGAAGCGAGGGGGAGGAAAATTTCAGGGAGTTCTCGGTTACGGTGGGAGGTCGGGGGCTGAGAGATGCATGTTTCTCTCGTACACGTACGTGCGTGTGTGCGAGGCGTTGGCTCTAATCGAACCCGGCGACAGTACCGCAGTTACGCGAATCGAACCCGAGCGATCGATCGAAGGTCGTTAATCGAACCCGATCGGCGATTCCTTTGCTACTGCGCTAATCAAGCCGATCGATGCTGCCTCTGGGATAAATAGTGGCGTTCTTTGGGGGGGTTGGATGAGCGATGGCGGTGGCGTTGCCTCTGGATGAACAGGACCCGTGGTGTGGTGGAGGGCTGGATGAACATTAGGCGGTGGAGGGGTGCCCGTGGAGGGTGGTTGAACAGGACCCCATGGTGTGGAGGGCTGGATGAACAGTGAAGCGGTGGAGGATGGTTGAACAGTGGCGGTGGAGTAGCACGCTGTGGAGGCTGGATGAACAGGAGCCCGTGGAGGCTGGAGGAGGTCGACGGTAGCCCGTGGAGGCTGGAGGAGGTCGACAGTGGAGATGAACAGTATCTCGTGGAGTCCCGTTTTGCGGTACGCCACACCACTACTAGGGAAAAGCCTAGCAGCAGCGCGGGTTTTAGGCCTATCAGTAGCGCGGGCAGGAGCGCTACTGATAAGGCGCCTGACTAAAGCTTAGCAAGAAGACGCCTGGACTCGCTGCTCCTAAAATGATCTAGTAGTAGCGCTTCTCCGGAGCAGCTTCTTTGGTAATTAGTAGTAGCGCTCCTCCTTGCCCGCCGCTACTACTATTACTTATTATTTTATTTCTTTTAATTCCATGTTCTATTTCATACACCTTTACACACTTTTTCATACAACAGGAATTTAGAGACTGTTTTACATCATAATGAGTAGGTGAAACAATCGTGGACTCAGTTTCAAGTGGATGGACATCCACTTGAAACTAATTCATGATTCTTTCACCCAATGATATAATAAATATCATATCATATCATTAACAACTTATCATCATAATACATCATTGTCATATAACACCTCCTCAAGATCATCGTTTTCATCAATGAGACATCACATAGCAAATTAGTCACTAGTCGTAATCACAAGTACTCCTCATCATCAACTCTAACACATTGTATCACATAATAAACATATTGTACCTAATAGGACCTACTACATTCTCTTAGGACCTACTATATTCTCTAAGGTAAAATAGCAAAAAACAAGATAGCCCCGACTCTCCATTATGGAGAATGGAGATTATCCTCTCCAATTCTTGCCTTTAAGCAATGTTACTTCCAAGAACCTCCTTGCGAATGTCCAAACATTTTTTCCATTCTTTGATTAGCATGTGTTCACCGGTTTTAGAAATCCGATATGCACGTGAGATCCGTAGGATGACCTGGCTGTATGTTCGTAACTTCAAGGCGACCATTGTAATACATCAGATGAGGCACACAATCCATCAGGATTTTCTGTTGAAAAACATAGTAATAACTTCGTAGTTAGCAATGATGTACTAGTTTTGGAAGTATGCAAAAGATGCACGGATGTCGTAATAGTAAAAAATCTTACCCGGTATCTCCATAGAAGTTATCGTGGTTCAACACGTGCACTAGTGGCACGTATTCACCATAATTTGGAGGAGTTCGATAATAGGTATTGTAATTCTCAAAGAAAGTACAATAAGCAATCAAATGACTTTTCTCCTTATAAGTTAATTCAGAGCCATCAGTGTAGTGGGTTTTGTCTACCATCTTCTGCACATTCTTTGAAGATTCAAAATAAGCTGTCAATGGAAATAAGCTGTCAACTATTTTGAAATAAACAATATAAATTAGTTAATAACTATGTTTGAGAAACTCACATTGCGGTAGAATCGGAAGCGTGTCAACAAGGACCCAAATGTCCATATTGTCTTGCTCGATGTCAGGATCACCAAGATCCATGGTGACAATCATACCCTCATAAAAACCATACATTTTGCAAAGTGCTTCCCAATTTTGGCAACCAAAATGGGTTACGCTCTGAGCATTGTACGGATTTACCTCAAAATCCATATCATGATGGGTCCTTAGGTGTATTTTCTTTGTTTCAAAATTTTCATGGTCTTCAAAACCCATCCTTTCCAAGACATAGCGTCTTGCATGGCATGGGATAAGCTAGTCGAATTGTAAAAGATGAAAATTAGACGTTGAAATAGTTGAAGTCATGCTTAATTAAGAAAAAAACTCTTGTTGTTGTTGCGTACCGTTTCAACATCGAAGGTCTCCTCGAGCTTAATGCTGAAGCGCCGATCTTCGTCGACTCAACGAACATGTCGCACATACCTCGATCGTCGTGGCACCAGCTGCACTCCCCGGAGAGGCTGTCATTCCGAAATGCGACATTTCCAACGTTCATAATTCAAAGATTAAACTTGTACAATTAAATATATGTACTAAAAAACATAGGCCTGAAAAATCCGGCATGACCTTTGCTAAAAAAGGACATATCGAGCACCTGAAATTTGCCGGAACGGAAATTAATCAACACTCTGGCAAAACATAGGCCACTCGGAGGTGTAAACTGAACATGAACAGCCACTTGGCAACCACTATCCTATTTGAGCAACAAAAGATATACATGGATATTTGGCTGGTCTCACCTCGATGTCGGAGGGGGTCGGTGTGAGGGGGACGGCGGGGATGATGGAGGGGCTCCTTGATTTCCGCAAAAGCAAAAACCGTATAAGTTATCACTAATACATCCCGAATAATTGCTTAAACTAAAAAAATAACAACAAATATGACATGTTCAACTAGTTTATTAATTCAACTAGTTCTTACTATATATAAACTTACTATAAATAGAATATGTGGTTCAACTAGTTATATTAATTATCTTACTAAAAATCTAGTTCTTTCTAAAAATAAAGTAGTTCAACTAGTTATATTAATTATCTTACTAAAAATACATTAGTTCTATTAATTCAACTAGTTCAACTAGTTTATTAATTTACTTACTAAACTAGTTCAACTACAACTAAAATAGTTCAACTACAACTACTATTAATCATACTGCCCTAAATTTTCTTACTTCTATTTTATTCAAAACACCTACGATTTGCAAGAACAGGGACAAGGGAGGGAGGGAGGAGAGAGGAGGGGAGGCGGAGGAGGAGGGAGGGGGCGGCGCGGAGGGAGGAGGGCATGGTGGGAGGAGGAGGAGGAGGCGCGGTGGGAGGAGGAGGCACGGAAGGAGGAGTACCTTGGTGGCGTCGGACGATGGTGAGGTCGAGAGCGCGCGGTGAGGTCGAGAGCGGAGTGGGTGGGGAGGCGGCGGTTCTGGTGAGGTCGAGAGCGGTGGCGGGCGGCAACGGTGAGGTTGAGGCGGGCTCGGGCGCGTCGGTGAGGGCAGGCTCGGGCTCGGGCGTGGCGCGATAGAGGAGTAGGGGAACAGGGGAGGAGGACTTAGTGAAATTTTGAGCGGGGTTAAGTCGAGACTAGTAGTAGCGCACTTTAGGAACCGCGCTATAGCTAATGTACCTATAGCGCATTTTCTTGAAAAACGCCATCTTGGTAAGTCTAATACGCATAAAAAAATACATTGGCCATCAATGATCTTTTGTGTACAATCTGAATTGTCAATATGAGTCCACTCGGTATGAACCGGAGAGGACTCATATTGCGCCTAAATTCTACACATAGAGTTCAGTGAAGACCAACTGGTTGTGATAGTTTCAGTAACATATTTAAGGTGGTAAACACCACCTGTTCATGAGCGAGGTGGGACTAAACTTGTGGGCTGATCGTAGCGATGGCGATTTTCTTAGAAGCGCTGCTGCTAACTTCTATAGCGATGGCGCGGTTCACTATAGGGCGCCACTGCTATAACTAGCTGGGTTCTTGAGGTCATGGCAATTAGAGCAGTAGCACGGTTTCCCGTGGGAGCGCTACTGCTACTTTCCTTTCAGCAACGCGTTTTTATATCAAGCGCTGCTGCTAATTAGCAGTAGCGCCTTATTTTAGAGCGCGCTGCTGCTAAGATTCTGTGTATAGGCTTTTCCCTAGTAGTGCACCCCTCCCGATGAACAGGACCCCCGTTTCGACTGTAGGAGGTCCGTTTAAATCCGTTTGCGATGCGCCACACCCTCCCGATCAACATGACCCCGTTTGACCGTAGGAGGTCCGTTTAAATCCGTTTTGCGATGCGCCACACCTCCCGATCAACAGACCCCGTTTCGACCGTAGGAGGTCCGTTTCGTCCGCTTTTGCGATGCGCTACACCCTCCCGATCAACAGGACCCCGCTTCGACAAAAGAGGGAGGTCCTTTTCCTCCGTTCTTGATGCGTCACACCCTCCCAATCAACAGGACCCCCGTTTCGACCGTAGGAGGTCCGTTTCCTCCGTTCTGCGGTACGCCAGGCCTCGTTTCCATCGCATGTTCCGTCCAAGCCCTCGCGATGACCACGACCACGCATTCCGTTCTGACCCAGCCGGTTGGCTCCCACGCGTTCCGTTGCCTCCCGATGAACACGACGCATTCCGTTGCCTCCCCATGAACACGATGCATTCCGTTGCCTCCCCATGAACACAACAACGACGTTGTTTCTCCGTTATGACCCAGCCATGTACATGAGCTCTCGCCGTACGTATGCGTGAGTAGGCGTTCGAGACCCCGCCCGTATGTACGTACGTGGCCGTATTTTCTTTCTTGCACCCTGTCCGTTGTACGTACGTGTACATGCTATGTGCGCGCCTCTACTACGACACGTACGCGCCTCTACTACGACACGTGCGCGCCTCTACATCGACCAGTATATATGTACGTACACGTTCACGACCAGAATGACAACGCTACGTACGCTTCGACCAGGTGGGTCCCGACTGTCAGGCACTTCCTTGCGTGTGAAGATGTAGCTGGTGGGTCCCAGCAGTCAGGGGGCGAATCGTTTTTTTTGCCCGGACGCACTTCCTTGCGTGCGAAGATGTAGCTGGTGGGTCCCAGCAGTCGGCGAATCATTTTTTGCGGGCGCGCCGTTGCGTGCGAAGGTGTAGCTGGTGGGTCCCAGCAGTCAGGGGGGAAAATCGTTTTTTTTTTGCCCGGACGCACTTCCTTGCGTGCGAGGATGAAGCTGGTGGGTCCCAGCCGTCAGGGGGAAACGTTTTTTCCATGAAATACAGTGACCCTTCCGGTGGGTCCCAGCTGTCATGTGGAGGAATCATTATTTTCCGCGTAATAAGGAGGCACTTCCTTGCTGCGGCCGTGGACCCAGTTGTCAGCTTCTCCACGTACAGTCCACGTCCGATGGAAGTCATTCCTTGACCATGTTGACCAGGCCGCGCCGAGACCACCACGGCGGTGGACGACGGCGAGGCCTAGGAAGGGGACGACACGGAGCCGGGGAAGACGCGGCAGTGGAAGCCAGCGAAGAGGAATCTGAGGTTCACCGGTTCTGCTGCGGTGTGAGGCTGCCGTCGCCCGCGAGGCTGGCCAGCGGTGGGAATAGTAGAGGCGATGAGGCCTCAGCGGCACCTGACCCGCCACGGGAGGCAGGAGCATGCGTCATGACCGGCGCTGCTTTGGGCGACTGGAGCAAGAAGACTAAAGGCTAGTAGGGGGTATTCATTTTTTGTGCGTAATAAGGAGGCACTTCCTTGCGTGCGAAGATATAGCTGGTGGGTCCGACATGTCAGCGGGGGAAACTTTTTTTTCGTGAAATACAGAGGCCCTTCCGATGGGTCCCAGCTGTCAGGTGGAGGAATCATTATTTTGCGCGTACAGTACACGACCGATGGATGTCGTTCGTTGATCACGCTGACCAGGCCGCGCCGAGAGCACCATGGCGGTGGACGACGGCGAGGCCTAGGAAGGGAACGACACGGAGCCGGGGAAGACTCGACAATGGTTGCCCACGCGGTGGGGAGTACGTGGGTTTACTAGTCCGGCTGCCGTCGCCGGAAAATAATAGGAGGTGCGGGTGAGTAGAGGAATGGCCCGGCCAGCAATGAAGTAGGGTGGGGCAGTGTGGCCTGTGCCGCAGCACAGTCGGCCACGGGAGGCGGGAGCAGGCAGTCCCACCGGAGCTGGTTTGGGCGGCTGGAGCAAGAAGATCAAATATTGAAGAAGCAGCACGGCCGTTGGATTAACATCCAACGGTCACTGCTGCTAGAATTGTTTGTGGATTAAGTTGACAAAGCCAAAGTGTCATAGCCCTAGCTTCTGGCATTGCACTAGGCTAACTTCATGTGTGCATCATGTTTAAATTCCTCAGAAACTCGAAATGGGGATTGATCAAACCCTAGCACTAGATCAAATCAAATAGGTTCAACATAAAAACATTTTCAATGAACCTGAAATGCCCTTCTAAAATGTTCATCACCTCTGCCTTGGTCTTAAACCACTGTCAAAAGTGATGCACAAATTTCTAGGTCACTCTAAGGTCACTGGATTAAATCTTTAGTTATTTGAGTTTGGGCATTTAAATTATATAAAATATGTCAAATGCTCAAATAACCCCAAACTAAAATGATCCATGCTGGATATATTCCAAGTAGTGGCCATGTGCAGTTTGGTGATTTTTGGAGTTGCCTACGTATTTTTAGAAATGCAACAAACCTACAGAAATAAAAATAAAACAAAAACAAATGAAAATCCTTTTAACTATCCTCACCTGCGCGGACCACCTGGCCGGCCCAGCTGGCAGCCCAGCCAACTGGCCCAGCCCACCACCGCAAACCCTCTGTCGCCTTCCTCCTCGCGCCAGTAGGCAAGGGCGCGTGCCCGGCGCGCGAAACCACGCGCCACGCCACCTCCTGCTTCCCGCTGCTTCCCCGATGCGGCTGTGAACGCCACGACACCCCCGGACCCTCTGCACCTCTCCCCTCTCTCGCTGGACCTCCTCCGCTCCTCTGGCTCTCTCCCTCGCACCACCCGAACGCGCCCGCCGTCGCCGACGTGCACCACCGCGGCCACCGCCTCCCCCTCGCCTCTTCGACACGCCTAGGAGCTCCGCCACCGTCGCCTACGCCTCCCAGTTGACTCACGCGACTCCAAACGCCGCCGAACATCGTCACCGCGGTCGTCTTCCACCTCGGGCAACCGAGATCGCCGGCGGCCATCCGTCGTCCATGGTGCCTCCTCGAGCCTGCTGATCCCTCCATTGGAATCCATGTGAGTTTCGCCACCTTTCCCCCTTCTCCCCGTGCTCTATTTCCCTCTCTAGCCGCTGTTCCCATCGAGCCCGAGAGCTCGGCTCCGCCGGCCATGTCGCCGCCGTGGCCACTGTCACATAGAGATGCAACCGAGCACATAGCCGTGCTCAGCGCAATGCCAGAAGCCCAAAACCCCTCCAGCTGCTCCTGCCGTGCTTCGCAACACCGAAACCGCCGAGACCCGAACTCCGGCCGCGCGGTGTTTCGCCGCCGTCGACTCAGACCACCCCAGCTCCTCCAGCTTGGCCTACTAGATGCGCGCGAGCCCCAGCTACGTGTAGGACCAAACCGCGGTCGATTTGGTCGACCGTGGGCAAATTCCGACCCCCTCTTCTGTCTCGGGCTTCACCGGCGACGAGCCGTGGACCAAGTCCGGCGGGTTTGACCCCGTTGACTTGAATGGGTGGGCCCATGTTGACTCCCCCCCTGAGTCTATGATAGGTGGGGCCCGCCCTGCTAACTAACCTAGGATTAGTGCTAACTAAATTTAGTTAGTTTAACTAACTACTGACAGACGGGACGACCTTGGTCAGTCGGTTTGACTGGACCGCCCGTTGCCAGACGTCACCACTGACGCAGTCTTGGCGCATTAATTCAATTCTGGAATTATTCTTATACAGAAATTCGGAAAATAACCAAAACTTCTAAAAATCATAGAAAATCAACCATAGCTCCAAATCAAACAAATTATATATGAAAAATGATCAGAACAATTCAATCTATCCATCTGTGCCATTTTCATGCATGTTGGAACAACTTAAAGTTGCTGTTTAGGACATTTCAATTAAATGGCATTTAAGAAAGCACATATGGAGTTTGAAATTGAACCTAGTGTTCAAACCAACTCCATTTAACTTGTTGCTAGCTGCATTAGGCCAATCAACAGCATATTTCCATGTCACATTCATGCATCATTTTGTTGCATTGGCATTGATTGTGTTTCTTCTTGTTTGTCGGTGGTTGTTCCCTTTCGGTAGACGTGATTCGACGATGAGTTCGATGACACCGATGAAGAAATATATTATCTTCAGAAGTGCCAGGCAAGCAAAACCCCCTTGCTCATTCCGATAGAATCCCACTCTCTCGCTCCTGCTCTCTTTTACTGCATTAGGACAACAACGATTCATCTGTTGTTTGCTGCGGTAGATGAACCCTTTTATCCTCTGCATGACTTGTCATTTCCATAGTAAATAGATGAAACCCACTAGCATGAGTAGGAGTTGTTTGAGCCCTGATGTGCCTACTCATTCATGCTTGTTTGTCATGCCTGCTATTGCTTAGAGTTGAGTCAGTCTAATTCATCGGGGATGAATTGGAATGTGGTGAACATGTCCTACTGTTGAGAGCTAAGTGTGTGAACACGATTTGGTAAAGGTAGCGGTGAGAGGCCATGTAGGAGTACATGGTGGGTTGTCTCATTGCAGCCGTCCTCGGGAACTGAGTTATGTGTTTGTGATCCATGAACAGTTACTACCACGCATTGGAATGCTTAAGTGCCCCTCTCGACTTATTAATCAACTTGATCTCTGTCCAGGAGTTGCAACTAGTTTCTGGTGTTTGTAGGATATGTGTTGGGGGCCGTGCGTAGGGCTAACCCTAGGGGTGGGCTATGTTCGGTAGAGACACGAGGCACGGTGTACCGGGATGCCCATTTGGTGCCTCGGGAACCCTGCTCTCATCGTTTGGGGCCGTGAGCGACACCCCGGCCGGATCTCCTCGCAGATGGAACCCAAATAGGCGATAAACCTGGACTAGAGACTTGTGTGGTTAGTCAGGTCGTGGCCGACTCCCTCGCCAGGCTTCCGCTTGAAGGTTGCCGAGATACACGACGTGTACATGGTGGTAAGTGGCGAGAGCGTGTGTGAAGAAGTACACCCTGCAGGGTTAACATCATCTATTCGAATAGCCGTGTCCGCGGTAAAGGACTTCTGGGTTGCCTGTACAGTTCATAGACAAGTGAAAGTGGATACTCTAAAATGCGCAAGATAATCATGAGTGCTATGGATGAAGTTCTCGTAGGGAGACGGGATCGGATCCATAGTGGTGTATTGATATGGTGAATATGTGGACTCGTGTGCGCCACCTCAAAAGAGTTACTTGCAGTCGTAGTTCAGGATAGCCACCGAGTCAAAGCTGGCTTGCTGCAGTCAAACTCCACCACCCCCCTTTTGTTGACAATGATGCATATGTAGTTAGTTCTGATGTAAGTCTTGCTGGGTACATTTGTACTCACGTTTGCCTATTTTATGTTTTTGCAGAGAGACTTCCGTCTCACTAGTAGTTCCGCGTGGACTTCGACGTTTAGCTTGTTACCTCAGCTACGATCTTGTTCCCTCGGCAGGATCTAGTAGATAGTCAGGCTTCTCAGCCTTTTTCATTTGTAGATGTCTGTACTCAGACATGTTAAGCTACCGCTTGTGCGTTGACTGGTATGCTCTGAATGTTGGGTCACGAGACCCATGTTTGTAATATCTCGCTCCTTGGAGCCTAAGGAATAAATACTTGAGTTGTAGAGTTATGTTGTGATGCCATGTTGTATTTACACATATCGAGCATATTGTGTGTATGTTTGAAATGCTTGGTATGTGTGGGATCCGACAATCTAGTTGTTTATCCTTGGCAGCCTCTCTTATGGGGAAATGTAGTCTAGTGCTTCCTGGAGCCATAGTAGTCCGCTACAGCCCGGTTCACCACAGTCCTGCTAGCCCAGCACTACTGCTCAGGACACTTGACTGGCCGGCATGTGTTTCACTTCGTTCTGTGTACATCCCTTCGGGAAATATCACGCGGTGACATCCGGAGTCCTGCCTAGCCTGCTACAGCCCGGGTTCTCGGAGTCCTGTTAGCCCAGTGCTACAGCCCGGATTCACACGCTGCTGACCGACATGCTCGATGTGATTCATGTATGCCCGTCCCCATGGGTTAGTGCCGCTTTGGGTTCACGACTAGCCATGTCGGCCCGGGTTCTCTTTCATATGGGTGCTAGCAACACTATCATATACATGAGCCGAAAGGCGCAAACGGTCCCGGGCCATGGTAAGGCGACACCCGTGGGAATACCGTGCGTGAGGCCGCAAAGTGATATGAGGTGTTACCAGCTAGATCGATGTGACTTGGAATCGGGGTCCTGACAGCTTTGGTATCAGAGCCTGACTGTCAGAGGATTACCAAGCCAAACTGGTCGAAGTTGTGTCTAGAAATGCTTTAGTTATGTAAGGAATTGATTGTGGAAGGAACGTAAGGCTTTTTTACTCCTTATACCTCATGGCCTTCTGATCCGAGTCATCCTCTTCTCTTCTATGGGGATTAAGAACTAGGCCTTCTCATCTATCTATCAGGATGACGTGTTACTAATCCATAGACTTATAGAATTGATAGTTTCAAATCTCAGTCCATTTTTACTACTTCTGTATGTCCATAGCTGGTCTCAGAACCTTGATACTGTGACGTTGAGTGGTCATGCCACTATTTTGCAGGATGTCTCAAATCATTTTGAGCATTTACAGCCGTTATGCTGTCCGAGTCATCCCAGGTCTCTAAATAGTCTAATGCATTTGCAAATCCTTTCTTTCCGTTCCTGATGTCCTTTTTGGTCAGAATAAGCACACTAACTGATGCGTTGAGGTACTCTATTGCCTCGGTATATATGCTGGAGCTACTATTATGACCCTAGGTGTCTTAGAGAACCACCTAGTAATCTAGCCATGTTTTGTGTTCCCAGTGTGATAATTCTGGCCACCATTCTCGAAAGCATCCCGTGATGCCATTTAGTAGTAGGTATTCTATTCCTGGGTTCTTGAACCCGAGATTCACCCTACCTACCTAATGTTGATAGTGTTGCTAGTTCCTTTAGGATATTAGTAACCTTTGTGATAGTCCTCGAGGTTCGTGGTACATCTTTCTTCCAATTACCATGAACCATTCTTGGCGGGAGTTCTTTTAAACCAAAAGATCACAACCAGAGTGCTCTTGATGAGTCCTCCATTCTATATTGTGATTCTACCAGTTCTACCCTTTCCGCATGGGTTATCCGGAAGAAATGTTGAGCTTCGCTCGACATACTAATCTATGCATCCACAACTCAGAAAGATATATGTTCCTTTGAGTTGTCCCTCTTTAGTTGTTTTCTGACCTCCATCTATCTATTGATAATCAAGAGTATGTGAGCATTCGTTTATCGATGCCTATTACTCTTGTGGTCCGTCAAGCCATTCTATTCTGGAATGACTAGGAGAAACAAAATCCAGCACCTCATCCATTTCTTGGAGTGGTCAAAGTAGTTGTATTCCGCAGATCAAAATGCCAATTCAGCTTTTGTTCTGTTCTACCCTGAAGTATTACCCACTTTATGTCAGGAACGTCATGAGAATTGCACCTTCCCTTATGAATTCTTGACGTAGTGATACTTCTCGCTATCATTATTCATTCCTCGGTCCCGTGTTGATGTAACCGTAACGCCGACAGGTGAATCGTGATGAGTGAAATTAATACTTCTAGCAACCATGTTGCTTAGTATTAAATGGACAATAGTTTCACCCTTAGCGTGTTGGTTATTGAATCATCATTCTAAGATAGACTGTGCTACCTAGTCCTTATTTCCGGTGCACTCTTCGATCAATGAGTTAGGATTATTCAATCCCTTGCTTACTGTTCATATCATCTTGCCCTGAAAAGCAAGGTTGTTCTCGATCTTAGTAACATACCGGTGGTTCATGATTTTCCGAATATCTTCTCGGAAGTATTACCAGGTTGTCCCCTGACTGTTATATTGAGCTCGTGATCAAGTTGGTTTTCCAATAAACCACTTTTCTCCAAGAATCTGTGTTGGATACCCCTGAGCTAGTTAGTTAAGCCAAACAACAACTTGGAGAGTTGGTAGATAAAAGCTTGTCTAACTTAGTTCACTTCCAAAGGGATATCTTTGTGTGTGTGTGTGTGTGTGTTGAATAAAGATGATATCTTCACCAATTGGTCCTCGTGATCAGTTGTTGGATCTATTGCCTTGTCAAAACTTTGACTTGAGTATGGGCTATCGTCAAGTCAAATCAGAACCAACGATGTTCGTAATGTTGTCTTACTCGTGGGTGATCCCTCGAGCATATACCATTACATCTTTTGGTCTGACCAATGCTATCACCGTGTTCACATGATGGTGGAAGTCCAGTGATATGGAAATTCCGATGAGTTGCTGTTGAGCCCATCAGCAGCATTTTGTCTCCCCCATGATTCATGTTGAATATCAACCTAGTGTTGGAAACTTTGTAAGCATTATCTTCGTGTTTCGTTCATGAAGCCTATGTTTGGATGAAAGTAGCGACTTCCTCTAAGTTCACGTGCAATCGATGTAAGTTGCCGCCATGAATTCGAGAAAGTTTGTTTTTGCTTCCTTGGAACCATCCCAAGTCATTCATGCATATGTGCGAAGTATCCTGTGGTTTGGAGACTTGCAACCTTCATTCCATATGTTCCCTAGCACTTCAAGCCACTGATTGATTTTTTCAAGGAGAAGGAGTTCCTTCATAACAACTAGTCATGTCTTATGTTAGGACTTCGTTATCCTCGATGATGGTTCCCAACCTGAACTCGGTAGTGTTTTATTATAAGACTACTAGATGGTCATGCTTGTCTAGGACAGCATGTTCACATGTGTGTAGCAGAATCAGCTCATGTTTTGGAGCTTACTATGATAGTTCATTTCCCGAGAATCTCGCAACGTCATCTCGTCGATTGTGTTGCAAACTTTCCTTTCAGACATGTTGAGTCTGAAGTATCCAATCACCAATCAGATCTGAATCTCAGGCAGATATGAGGGTTGGAACATTCCCAACAGTTGCATGTTGTTCCCAGCTCGCACCGCCATTGTGCCAATTTTCCATGGGCTGCCCTTCTTAGCGATTCTTTGTCCAAGGTCATCTTCCAAAGTGGTCCTACCATGGGTCCCATTCATTCCCGATGATAAGCAAAATCATCCATCGCGTTGTCTTCAACAAGGTAGTCCACATCATCCATTCTAATCCGAACATGCCATTCCTATGAACTCCGCCAAACAATCGATTGTGATTGCCTTCGGCTGGTATAAAGAGTTTCAATGGTCTGTGAATCAAAAGTAATTCTTTTGCCACTTAAGGGAATATTTCTGCGAGTCACCTTCCTTAAGATGTCTCGTTATGTATCATGGCAACTCAACTCCTCGCTACGTTGACAACCGTTCACCACCTTCTTAAGTGTGGAATTGTGTCTACGTAGTGAACCTTCGTCATCTGTTACACTCCATCCCTCTGGATGTATGTTTCATGTATCAGCTCGAGAAATGTTCAACGTCTCATTCCATGAGTTGATCGTCGGCTGTCCAATCTTCGAGAAGATCGATCCTTCTAGAGTTTTCCTTTTCCTCTTGATGTCATGATAGCTGGAGTTCTCAGAGCAAGACGTCGAGACCAAGATGGTGATCGAATCAACGTTCTTATGAGATGCAACCTGGATGGTGAAGATTGTGTTAGTTTGCTTTCCCCCTTCATCTTACCCTACGCTTGAATCTCGGGATGAGATTCTTGTTTAGTGGGGGTGAGTTGTCACATCCCTAGCTTCGGGCATTGCACTAGGCTAACTTCATGTGTGCATCATGTTTAAATTCCTCAAAAACTCGAAATGGGGATTGATCAAACCCTAGCACCAGATCAAATCAAATAGGTTCAACATAAAAACATTTTCAATGAACCTGAAATGCCCTTCTAAAATGTTCATCACCTCTGCCTTGGTCTTAAACCACTGTCAAAAGTGATGCACAAATTTCTAGGTCACTCTAAGGTCACTAGATTAAATCTTTAGTTATTTGAGTTTGGGCATTTAAATTATATAAAATATTTCAAATGCTCAAATAACCCCAAACTTAAATGTTCCATGCTGGATATATTCCAAGTAGTGGCCATGTGCAGTTTGGTGATTTTTGGAGTTGCCTAGGTATTTTAAGAAATGCAACAAACCTACAGAAATAAAAATAAAACAGAAACAAATGAAAATCCTTTTACCTGGCCTGACTTGCGCGGACCACCTGGCCGGCCCAGCTGGCAGCCCAGCCAACTGGCCCAGCCCACCACCGCAAACCCTCTGTCGCCTTCCTCCTCGCACCAGTAGGCAAGGGCGTGTGCCCGGCGCGCAAAGCCACGCGCCGCGCCACCTCCTGCTTCCCGCCGCTTCCCCGACGCGGCTGTGAACGCCACGACACCCCCGGACCCTCTGCACCTCTCCCCTCTCTCGCTGGACCTCCTCCCCTCCTCTGGCTCTCTCCCTCGCACCACCCGAACGCGCCCGCCGTCACCGACGTGCACCACCGCGGCCACCGCCTCCCCCTCGCCTCTTCGACATGCCTAGGAGCTCCGCCACCGTCGCCTACGCCTCCCTGTTGACTCAACGCGACTCCAAACGCCGCCGAACGTCGTCACCGCGGTCGTCTTCCACATCGGGCAATCGAGATCGCCGGCGGCCATCCGTCGTCCACGGTGCCTCCCCGAGCCTGCTGATCCCTCCATTGGAATCCATGTGAGCTTCGCCGCCTTTTCCCCTTCTCCCCGTGCTCTATTTCCCTCTCTAGCCGCCATTCCCGTCGAGCCCGAGAGCTCGGCTCCGCCGGCCATGTCGCCGCCGTGGCCACTGTCACATAGAGCTGCAACCGAGCACATAGCCGCGTTTCGCCGCAACGCCGAGCCCAAAACCCTCCAGCTGCTCCTGCCGTGCCCATAACACGAAACCACCGAGACCCGAACTCCGACCGCCCGCATTCGTGCTTTCGCCGCCGTTGACTCAGACCACCCAGCTCCTCCGCTTGGCCTACTAGATGCCATGAGCCCGCTACGCGTGGGACCAAACCATGATCGATTTGGTCGACCGTGGGCAAATTCCGACTCCTTCGTGCGTCTCGGGCTTCACCGGAGACGAGCCGTGGACCAAGTCCGCGGGTTGACCACTGATGACTTGACCGGTGGGCCCGGGTTGACTCCCCATGAGTCTATGACAGGTGGGGCCCGCCCTGCTAACTAACCCAGGATTAGCGCTAACTAAATTTAGTTAGTTTAACTAACTACTGACAGACGGGACCCACTGGTCAGTTTGACCTGGACCGCCCCGTTGACTGCTGACGTCACCCTGACGCAGTGCTGACGCATTAATTCAATTACTGGAATTATTCTTATACAGGAAATTCCAGAAAATAACCAAAACTTCTAAAAATCATAGAAAATCAACCATAGCTCCAAATCAAACAAATTATATATGAAAAATGATCAGAAAAATTCAATCTATCCATATGTACCATTTTCATGCATGTCGGAACAACTTAAGATTGTTGTTTAGGACATTTCAATTAAATGGCATTTAAGAAAGCACATATGGAGTTTGAAATTGAACCTAGTGTTCAAACCAACTCCATTTAACTTGTTGCTAGCTGCATTAGGCCAATCAACAACATATTTCCATGTCACATTCATGCATCATTTTGTTGCATTGGCATAGATTGTGTTTCTTCTTGTTTGTCGGTGGTTGTTCCCTTTCGGTAGACGTGATTCGACGATGAGTTCGATGACACTGATGAAAAACTATATTATCTTCAGAACTGCCAGGCAAGCAAAACCCCCTTGCTCATTCCGATACAATCCCATTCTCTCGCTCCTGCTCTCTTTTACTGCATTAGGACAACAATGATTCATCTGTTGTTTGCTGCGGTAGCCGAACCCTTTTATCCTCTACATGACCTGTCATTTCCACAGTAAATAGATGAAACCCACTAGCATGAGTAGGAGTTGTTTGAGCCCTGATGTGCCTACTCATTCATGCTTGTTTGTCATGCCTGCTATTGCTTAGAGTTGTGTCAGTCCGATTCATCGGGATGAATTGGAATGTGGTGAACATGTCCCATCTTGTTGAGAGCTAAGTGTGTGAACACGATTTGGTAAAGGTAGCGGTGAGAGGCCATGTAGGAGTACATGGTGGGTTGTCTCATTGCAGCCGTCCTCAGGAACTGAGTTCTGTGTTTGTGATTCATGAACAGTTACTACCACGCATTGGAATGCTTAAGTGCCCCTCTCGACTTATTAATCAACTTGATCTCTGTCCAGGAGTTGCAACTAGTTTCTGGTGTTTGTAGGATATGTGTTGTGGGCCGTGCGTAGCGCTGACCCTATGCGTGGGCTATGTTCGGTAGAGACACGAGGCACGGTGTGCAGGACACCCATTTGGTGCCTCGGGAACCCTGCTCTCATCGTTTGGGGCCGTGGCGACACCCGGCCGGATCTCCTCGCGGATGGAACCCGAATAGGCGATAAACCTGGACTAGAGACTTGTGTGGTTAGTCAGGTCGTGGCCGACTCCCTCGCGAGGCTTCCGCTTGAAGGTTGCCGAGATAAACGACGTGTACATGGTGGCAAGTGGCGAGAGCGTGTGTGAAGAAGTACACCCCTGCAGGGTTAACATCATCTATTCGAATAGCCGTGTCCGCGGTAAAGGACTTCTGAGTTGCACATGCAGTTCATAGAATAGTGAAAGTGGATACTCTAAAATGCGCAAGATAAGCTTGAGTGCTATGGATGACGTTCTCGTAGGGAGACGGGAGCGGATCCATAGTGGTGCATTGATATGGTGAATATGTGGACTCGTGTGCGCCACCTCAAAAGAGTTACTTGCAGTCGTAGTTCAGGATAGCCACCGAGTCAAAGCTGGCTTGCTGCAGTCAAACTCCACCACCCCCCCTTTTGCTAACAATGATGCATATGTAGTTAGTTCTGATGTAAGTCTTGCTAGGTACATTTGTACTCACGTTTGCCTATTTTATGTTTTTGCAGAGAGACTTCCGTCTCACTAGTAGTTCCGCGTGGACTTCAACGTTTAGCTTGTTACCTCAGCTACGATCTTGTTCCCTCGGCAGGATCTAGTAGATAGTCAGGCTTCTCAGCCTTTTTCATTTGTAGATGTCTGTACTTTCGAGACATGTTAAGCTACCGCTTGTGCGTTGACTGGTATGCTCTGAATGTTGGGTCACGAGACCCATGTTTGTAATATCTCGCTCCTTGGAGCCTAAGGAATAAATACTTGAGTTGTAGAGTTATGTTGTGATGCCATGTTGTATTTACACATATCGAGCATATTGTGTGTATGTTTGAAATGCTTGGTATGTGTGGGATCCGACAATCTAGTTGTTTATCCTTGGCAGCCTCTCTTATGGGGAAATGTAGTCTAGTGCTTCCTTGAGCCATAGTAGTCCGCTTCTGACCGGTTCACCGCATGATCCTGCTAGCCGAGCACTACCGCTCGGGACACTTGACCGGCCGGCATGTGTTTCACTTTGTTCCTGTGTTCTGTCCTTCAGTGGAAATGTCACGCGGTGACATCCGAGTCCTGCCTAGCTTTGCTACAGCCCGGGTTCCCGGAGTCCTGTTAGCCAGTGCTACAGCCAGATTCACACGCTGGCGACCGACATGCTCGATGTGATTCATGTATGCCTGTCCCCATGGGTTAGTGCCGCTTTGGGTTCACGACTAGCCATGTCGGCCGGGTTCTCTGTCATATGGATGCTAGCGACACTATCATATACGTGTGCCAAAAAGGCATAAACGGTCCCGGGCCATGGTAAGGCGACACCCGTGGGAATACCGTGCGTGAGGCCGCAAAGTGATATGAGGTGTTACCAGCTAGATCGATGTGACTTGGAATCAGGGTCCTGACACAAAGTACACGTCAACCTAGTAGACCCACAAGTCAGCCTCCAGCCCGAAATTTCTAGCCAGATTCAAATTAATATTAAATCTAAATATATACCTTAAATTAAATTCAATGAAATTTTACCCGCACAAAAACAATGAAATTTAAAATATCAAAATCCGAAAGAAAACAATATTTTGGAAATAATTGCCTGTTTGCTATATTTTTTCATTTTACAGCCCATTTATTATTACTTATAGCCCATTTCTTATTACTTATAGCCCATTTTCTGGGCAAAATGCATCCCTCCTCGTCTTGAAAGATTTCCGGCCCAGCAGGGCGTAGAAAAGCAAGTAGGCCTATGTTGGTTATTCTGCAAAAAAACAAAATAGTTGGCTAGCCATTTTCAGAAAGGAAAAAAACAAACTGGGCTGGTCATGTGCTAAACATATGAAATAAAAGCCTGGGCTAGACGGGCCAAGGGTCCAGCACAACAGAGTTGATACCCTTCTCCGTCCCAAAAAACCAAAATTACTGCGCGCGCTGCTGGGTCCCTACTATCATCCTCACCATGTACAGTCATCTCCTTATTCCTCTCGGTTGTTGACCATGTTGACAAAACCGGAGGGCGGCACCATAGCGAGCGAACCAAGGTGGAGGACGATGGTGAGGCCTCGGACGGGAACGAACATGAGCCGGGGAAGATCACAGCCAGCCGTGGGAGGAGGGAGCAGGCGGTCCTGCCGGCGCTAGTTTGGCTTTGGCGGCTCGAGGAAGAAGAGACTGAAGAAACGCGACAGACGTTGAATGTCAATCCAACGGTCAAGGTTGGCACAATCGTTTGTTGACTAAGCGGACACCAAGTAGCATACTTTTTTATATATCGGAAGAAAACTATGGGGACCCCGACTCATAAGTCGAGATCACCGAATGCACGTGTACAGTGATCCCAGAGATCAATGCTCACTGAACACACAGAAGCTGAATAACAAGTCTTACATCCATACATACCGTTTTACACAAGTAGGACCATTATGGTCAAGTCTTGAGTGTATCATCGCAGTGGAAATCTTCAATAACAACTTGGACCCATGCCATCTGCCTTAACCCTACAGGCATTCTGACTGGGAAGCGTCCTAGCTCGCATGTTCGTCACTAAGGTACTCCTCATTATATCTTGTTCTTTCATGCGTGGCCAATAAAATAACCAGTGGCAAGCCAATGAGTACTTTGAATGTACTACTTAAGCAACCCATGTTTTGGTTCAAGATACAACAATGCATGATATAGGTAAATTTTTGCAGAAAGCTAGTTTTGAGTGCAATGACATGTTCAACACTTGTAAGACATGCATTAGGAGAATTCAAGTAACCATGAGGACAGGTTACAGATATCAACATAAATAGAGTGGGCATCAACCCAACTCAATCATATCAAGTCCCTTGACTTGACCCAAGTAGTTTTATCAACACAAACACACACATACACACACACATGGTTTGCAAAGCTCTGGATGTAGTTTAAGCAACATCGCCCAACTATCCTTGACCGTGGACACGGCTATTCGAATAGTTTTACACTCTGCAGAGGTTGCACACTTTACCCACAAGATCCGGGGAGCTTCCCTGTCATCCACGACCCGCGATACCTCAAGTACCCGGGGTAAGCACCCGATCAATACCTTTCCCTAGACGACACTAACAAGAAGTCCACTCGTTGTTCCATATCCTCACGATGTACATCATACGAGACTCACTCGAGATCGTAACATCCGAGAGGGGACGCAACGGTGTATCCGGTGCCCTGTAAAAATAGTCATGGCCGCCCTACAGCACGACCCGTCCAGAGAGAGCACCAACTCTCCCCTGTCACTAGTAATGCGGGCTCCAAGCTAGTATCGGCCTAGGTAATCAATAATGCCTTTCCCATACAAGGGTAGAGTGGTTGCACATGTAAGGTTGGGACAGTCGACAAATCTTAAATCTAATCCGTTTTCAAAAATCACACACACTTGCCTCGGTACACCACTTCGTCATCAGTTGGTTACCCATCTCATCATCTCCCTCGGGCATACCCGACGGGGTTTTCGAAGAGTCCTTTGAAAATACTTTGTCTCCTTCACCATGCATATACCCGTCCCTTTTGCGTAGCACTACTTTAGCATCCTATCTACTCCCACCGGTATAACCCTCATAAGAAGGTAGGGTCATGCACAATGCAAGTATCAACGGGGAAGTAACGGTGGCAAGCCGCCCCATGTGGTCACCACAATATCATGTCTCTGATGCAAGCAATAAAAGTGCTATATGGCATGCATAAAAAGGTTTCATAGACATGGTCAAAGGGCTGCTTGCCTGTTTTAACAAAGTCTTTGAGGTCTTCAAATATCTCTGGTCCAACTCCGAGCATTTTGTCTACTTCGCCAACTATCGTCGAAAACAACCATAATAAGCAACACGACAAGGCAAAAATAAAAGTGCTCTAAAAATGTGAGTTGGACTTTTCTAGGATACCTCTGGTCATATGAGGAATGACCAAGGTGATTTCATTGGAAGTGGATCAATGGATATTTCTAAACATTTCGATATGATGGAATCAAGGGGTTTATGGATTTGCAAGAAGTGTACAAAAATATATTTTTGAAAAATGAGCAAAGGAACCCATTTAATAAAGCACGATTTTAGAAGCATCTGGGAGTTGGTTTCACTGGATTTGGAGTTCAAATGAATTCCCTATGAATTGGCAAAGTTGACAAATATGAAGAAATGGCTCATTATATTGTGTGGCGCAGAAGGTATTAAGAAAAATGTTCATAAACTAAGTTATGAACTTAGAAGCACCTGGAAATATGAATCATGGCATTTGCATCAAATTTGAGCCCTCTGTGATTTTCTAAAGTTTATGACAGAAATGGAAAAATGGGATTTGATAAATGTTTGTGAAGAAAATCTTTATGGAAAAATGTGCAAATTGCACCATGTGATAGATCGGGAATTTATGAACTTATAGAAATTAGAAGCATCAAATTTGGAGTCTATTTGAATTATTTGGGATATTTTACAAGTTTCTGAAAAAAGAAAAAGGAAAGAAACAAACAAGGGCTTTACCCTTAAGAGGCGCACAGGGCGAGGTTTAGCAGCAGGACGCCACTGGGCCGGCCCAGCGGCTCGGCCGCACGCGCGCAGGGGCCACGTCGGAGGCAGCTTCCCGGGAATACGCCTTCGCGCAGGATAGGTGGTAATGGCGGAAGCCGTCTCCACTTAAATGGGCGGGCCCGCCCACTAGGTCGCTGACGCGCGGGCCCCAGCGGCAGGTCGTCTTCAACCTCCCGCACGGCGCGACGGGAAACAGAGGAGGCGAGGCCGAGCGGCGCCGACGCTCTCCCCGGTGGCGCCGACCACCTCCGTCGACGCCCAGCACACCGGCATGCTCAGGAGAGCGTGCGGCATCCGTCGAGGTGCGCCACGATCGCTGGGGTGGTCGTACGCGAGCAGTGCATCGCCGGCGGTGGACGGCGGCGATGGTGAGGGTGGGACACGACGCTGCAGCCGCGGAGAGGAAGAAATGGGGTTCGGGAGATGTCCTTGGGGAGGTTGGTGATGCTCTGGTGGAATCTAAAGGGGAGGGGAGAGGCCACAGAGCGCGAATTTAGGAGGAGGCCGACGACATGGCTCCGGCCATGGACGTGGGGCGGAGGGCACGAGAGGGAGAGGTAGGTTGGTCTAGGGGATGCACGGGAGGAGAGAGCAAGCGAGAGAACAGAGAGGGATCGGGGTGGCCTTATATGGCGAGGCCATGGAGCACCGTGGACGGCGACCACGGCCGCGGCCTAGGCAACGCCAGGGGCCGAATTGGCACACTGGGCCATGTCCGGGGTGCTCGTGGACGTGGTCTATGACCAGGGAGAGAATAGAGGGAGCGGGGAAGGTTCAGAGGCGTCGCGCGTGTGAGGTTGCCCATTGGAGCGCTCGGGCGGCCGATGCGCGTGCGAGAGGAGGCAGGAGGAGGGAGAAGGAGGAGGGGTACCAGGCCGTGGCGTGTTGAGGACGCCGAGGAGCATCGTCTGGCGCGCGGGGGAGGCTCGAGGTGGCCGGAGGCGCTTGGTAGGGGGCGGTTACAGTGTGGGAGCGCACTATAGCACGCTCCAGAGCGTGCCTTTGGCTGCCATGGCATTGTTTAAGGGGCAGGGGCGTGCCCACTCTTGTACGGTAGCGCTAGGGAGAAGTAATCAAGTGGGGAGGGGCATTGGATGCCCTGGAGATCCACTGGAGTGAGGAGGGAGGTGAGAAAGGAGAAGAATGCTGCTGTCCAGGAGGGTAAATGGGGATGTTTCACCCTTCAATCATTGAGTTGAGGCCAGGGAATAGTTACTGGAGGTGCAAGGGGACTCTGAGGGGCTGAGGTAAAAAGTTGAGGTGATGGAGAAAAGTGAAAGTGGTCAAAACAGGGGTTTTAGTAAAATGGCAGAAGGTGTTTGATGCTTGTTTGGTTAAGCAAATGAACTCCATCTGGCATGAGACTCAACAGGGTGAAATGGCACATATAATTAGGGCGTTCCACCAATTTGGAGCTTGTTTGGGCAAAGTTGCCAATGCAACTTTTGTAAACCCTAGAAATTAGTAGAAATGAACTTGTGTAGATCTAGTTGGGAAAATCACTTCCCCTTGATGAACCACTTGGTTTAGTGGCCTCATTTGGGCAAGTGAACATGCTCAGAAAAGTTGGGGTCAAGGAGAGAAAGTTGGTAGTACAAAGTTGTTCAAATTTGATTCTAGTCAGAGAGGGTTTTGGGGCATTTTGGTGAACCAAATAGAACTGGATTGAAATGAGGCTTTGCAAGGTGATCACAATATGCATTTGTGACCTGCTGGATTTTCCTTGGATTTTTATGAAAATATTTCCTGTAGAAATATTTCAAACCCTTGAAATGGGCAGAAATGGTTTTGGGAGGTTTTGTCCAATATTTTGAACATTACCATGTGTTGAAACTCTTGTATATGGTAAATATATGCCCACTGAGTTTCCCTAATTTTTTACAAATATTTTTGACGCAATAAAATAATTTTTCCCTATTAAAGACCATTTCTGGCCTTACGAAAAAGCTTTTAAATAAAATAGGAAAATGACTTTTAAAATTATATTTTTGTGGTTTATGGGTATCCTATATCTAATAGGAGTCAAATATATTTTTGGAAAGATTTTTTCTTCCCTTAATTAAGTACTTGTAGTGCAAACCTCAATTGAGGGGTTTTTGAAAAACTAATTTTTGAAAATACTATTTGGCCAAATTATTTTTGCAAGAAATTATTTTTATGTCCTATACACATGGCATGATCATTGGGAAAGGTTTTTGGATCAAGGTGGAGGAGTATAAGAGTTGGAGGATTTATTTATTTTTAGAGCACTTGCAAACAACAGACAAAAACCAATCAAGGCAAGGTCCAACACACTCAAAAGTTTTTGTCAAACCACACTTTATCATGATTGTTAGCTTAAGTGTAGTGCCATGAAAATCAGGGTGTGACAGACCTACCCCCTTACAAGAATCTCGTCCCGAGATTCCCAAACTAAGCGGAAAGGGATCTGAGAAACTTGGATCTGGGGTAGTCTTCAAGTCCTCATGTTTATACCTTCCGTGTAGTGCTCCATTGAGCTTGAAGTACTTGATGGTGTGGCTTCGTGTATGGCGCTCTTCTTGATCCAGGTTGCTAATGGGTAGCTCGCGGTAGGTTAGTTTGGGCTAGGGGTCGATGGCTCGGTGGTCTATGCCCTCGTAGAGATCGGGCAAGTTAGGAAGTTGGAAACACTTCCGAGGTTGTGATGCATGGAAACTGTTGTGCACATCAGGTAACTCAGGTGGCAACTCCAGCTGGTAACTGTCTTCTCTTCATCTTGTAGTGATCTCAGAGGGGGTTGTTAAATCTTGGTGTGAGCTTCCCTTTGACACGGAAATGCTTGGTTCCTTTGAGAGAAGTGGCTTGCAGATATGCCTAGTCTTTGATGCGGAGGTTTACTTCTTGACGATGGTGGTTGGTGTAGTTCTTCCTCCTGGACATGGCGATCTTCAGATGTTCCTCGACCAGCTCAGTGATTCTTCTTCCGTCTTCGGGTAGACAAGTATGTTACCAAAATAAAGATGACAACCAACTTGTCCAAGTACTCCATGAAGACTTTGTTCATGAGGTACATAAAGTAGGATGGGGGTATTGGTGGTGGTCAGGGTTGAGTATGGTCCAAGGTGTTCTTGATCTAGAGTCAAGACCCACGGTCATGGTCCGACCATGTTGTAGCTTGGTAGGGCTTAAGGGTTTCAAGGATTCTAGGGTGCGAGTGAACGTTTATCCTTGAGCACAATTCCTGAGATGCCAATTGTTCTACTTAGTCCTCCAAACAGATCACCTTATACTGCTGAAAGCATCATTTCGTATAGGTCAACTCCAATCATCACTCATGCTATTCATATCCTCATGACTCCCAAGAGGAGGTCTAACAAAATCATATATGTCTACGATCCCAAACTCATGTGTGGCTACCCCTAAAAATCCATGGGTAGAGCATACAAGCTTCCAAGCTGGAATAAAACAGGACAATCCAAGTGCTCATCCTATTCTTCCAAGGTCCATGCTAGTGCATCTCTATCCTAAGTAAACACATCGTATGCCACTCCAAAATCTTGTTTCCTTTTCTATGAATCAATTCCAACAACCCGTTAACTTCCATTAATCACTACATAATCCATTAATTCTACAAATCCAACGCCTATGCTGGTGTTCCACATGATCTCCTAAAGTCCTTATAATCCCCAATACTTGATAGGGATGCCTTACTATAGTCAGTCCACCAATTCCCGTTATTGTGATCTAGTAATACTCCAAGGTCAAGCTCACAAAGATGCCTAAATAAACTCCGACAATTATTCCAATCTCCTAGTTTATCGTCCACCGAGAAACATGGTATCATGATAGAGATCATCAGTCTAAATCCAATTTACTCCGAACCATGTAGACATACTCAGCATCTATATTCAACTAGAATCACCTACTTAAAGCCAAATCTCTTGTCCAAGGAGAATTCCTACATGTTTCCCCCAAATCATTTAAGTAATATCAACTGTCTCCTATCAATATCCCATGGCTAAGTTAAATCCAAATACTTCCAAGAATTCCAACTTGCGAACACAATTATCCTACTAAATTCACTTTACTCAGGGGTAATGAAAGCTATGCTAATCTATACTCATGATCCCACCAAGTTCATCTACCAACATCAAAGCCTCATAATCCACCAAATAGTCTCATATAATTCCTCAAGGTCACTGACACAAACTCATCAAGTCATTAGTCCTCTATTCCTATATCCTCAAATTGGTCTTCCCTATGGCATCGTCAGTTTGGTGCTATCTCAGGATGATAATGTGCTAGTTCACTGTGTCCACTAGTCCCATGATGGACCCATGGTTGTGCAAGGTTACGGAGGCTTAACTGATGCTTTTGCAATTTGTGGGTTAAGCACATGGTTAAGGATTTGAGCTGGGGTATCTCATGGAGTCTCCAAGGGTCTAGGGATGGGTTTCTAGTCTGGAGGATTAACCATAACTCTACGGGGTTGCATTTGGTCGAGGAGGTTGTAGAAAAAGTCCGTAGTGCCAGTTGGTCGCCGAGGTGGAATCCTTGGTGCATATTGTCTTGCTTGTCTTCAGTTGAGGAGAGAGATGAGAGGGAAAAGTAGCATAGAGGAGGGGAACGCCTAAAGGGGGTTCTATAGTGCAAGTGCAAACAAACAGGTGCAAAAAGGGCCAAACAAAGGAAAACAAGGAAGGTGATCTAGTCGCGTACTTGTTGCCTAGGGCAAAAGTGCGACCTATATCAAAACACAAACAAATAAAAGCAAGCAACACACAGTCATGGTTTTATTCGAACCATCATACGGACTCGACTGCACATAGGGGGTACACGACTCATCCTACCCTAGGGGTTCTCGGACTCAGTAGCCGTGCCTTGTGCCTCATGCAGTCTTCTGAGTTTTCCTCGGGTGTTGCTACGTCTCTTGTTTGATGAAACGATCTGGGTTGAGCCTGAAGAATCTTCGAGAACTTCTACTTTGATGAGGTGATGGGGTGATGGTGGCTCCTCGTGGCTGTCTTTGACTTGGTCTTCTCTTGTCTTCTTAATTATGATGATCGCTTTTGCTTTCTAAGGCGTCGATGGTACCAGGTTTGTAATCCTTTATGCAAGGACATTAACAAGGCATAGTAGAGGTCCAACATGTCGGTTACGTTGATGACAACATCGACACCAAGAGCGGGGGTATGAAGAGAACCGTTTTCCTGCTCACTATAGTGAGGCGGGCCAAATGGCGAGGTTCTCATCCATCGGTGGTTGCCGATACAACAACGGTGAGGACATGATTGCTCTATTAGCAATGTCTATCATGGTATTGCATATCTTACACCCTGATTGTCATAGGCCAAGGTTGCATCATCCTGGGGCGAATTCAAAGGTGTCACCATCCTCTGGGTCTTCATGTCCTCATTCTTCAAAGGTGTATCTTCTGTTGGCATCGTCTTGTTGTGGTGTCATGAATCTTGGGTTCAAAAGAGGTGGGTGAGTGTTTGGCAAGGTGTACTCCTTCTAGGCTATCCACGAGGATTACAAGGAATCCCGTGGTCAAGGGCTTGAGGGTGCTAGCGACCATTTGCAATAGTTTTGAAGGGAAGAGATCGATGGGGAAAGTATACCTTAGTTTTTGAAAAACTGAGAAGGGAAGAGAAGTATAGATAGTTTTGAAAACTTGTAATAGTTTTGGAAATAGTTTTACCCTAACTAACGACCATGCTAACTAAGGCTCCCTACAGTTAGGATGGCTCTGAGACAAGCTCTATGGGGACCCCGACTCATAAGTCGAGATCACCGAATGCACGTGTACAGTGATCCCAGAGATCAATGCTCACTGAACACACAAAAGCTGACTAACAAGAGTCTTACATCCATCCATACCGTTTTACACAAGTAGGACCATTATGGTCAAGTCTTGAGTGTATCATCGCAGCGGAAATCTTCAATAACAACTTGGACCCATGCCATCTGCCTTAACCCTACAGGCATTACATTTGAAGCGTCCTAGCTCGCATGTTCGTCACCAAGGTACTCCTCATTATATCCTATTCTTTCATGCCCCGCCAATAAAATAACCAGTGGCAAGCCAATGAGTACTTTGGATGTACTACTTAAGCAACCCATGTTTTGGTTCAAGATACAACAATGCATGATATAGGTAAATTTTTGCGGAAAGCTAGTTTTGAGTGCAATGACATGTTCAACACTTGTAAGACATGCATCAGGAGAATTCAAGTAACCATGAGGACAGGTTACAGATATCAACATAAATAGAGTGGGCATCAACCCAACTCAATCATGTCAAGTCCCTTGACTTGACCCAAGTAGTTTTATCAACACACACACACACACATGGTTTGTAAAGCTCTGGACGTAGTTTAAGCAGCACCGCCCAACTGTCCTTGACCGTGGACACGGCTATTCGAATAGTTTTACACTCTACAGAGGTTGCACACTTTACCCACAAGATCCGGGGAGCTTCCCTGTCATCCACGACCCGCGATACCTCAAGTACCCGGGGTAAGCACCCGATCACTACCTTTCCCTAGGCAGCGGTAACAATAAGAAGTCCACTCGTTGTTCCGTATCCTCACGATGTACATCATACGAGACTCACTCGAGATCGTAACATCCGAGAGGGGACGCAACGGTGTATCCGGTGCCCTGTAAAAATAGTCATGGCCGCCCTACCTGGCACGACCCCGTCCCGAGAGAGAGCACCAACTTTCCCCCGTCACTAGTAATGCAGGCTCCAAGCTAGTATCGGCCTAGGTAATCAATAATGCCCTTTCCATACAAGGGTAGAGTGGTTGCGCATGTAAGGTTGGGACAGCCGACAAATCTTAAATCTAATCCGTTTTCAAAAACCACACACACTTGCCTCGGTACACCACTTCGTCATCAAGTGGTTACCCATCTCATCATCTCCCTCGGGCATAAGTGGCACCCGACGGGGTTTTTGAAGAGTCCTTTGAAAATACTTTGTCTCCTTCACCATGCATATACCCGTCCCTTTTGCGTAGCACTACTTTAGCATCCTATCTACTCCCACCGGCATAACCCTCATAAGAAGGTAGGGTCATGCACAATGCAAGTATCAACGAGGAAGTAACGGTGGCAAGCCACCCCATGTGGTCACCACAATATCATGTCTCTAATGCAAGCAATAAAAGTGCTATGTGGCATGCATAAAAAGGTTTCATAGACATGGTCAAAGGGCTGCTTGCCTGTTTTAACAAAGTCTTCGAGGTCTTCAAATATCTCTGGTCCAACTCCGAGCATTTCGTCTACTTCGCCAACTACCGTCGAAAACAACCATAATAAGCAACACGACAAGGCAAAAATAAAAGTGCTCTAAAAATGTGAGTTGGACTTTTCTAGGATACCTCTGGTCATATGAGGAATGATCAAGGTGATTTCATTGGAAGTGGATCAATGGATATTTCTAAACATTTCGATATGATGGAATCAAGGGGTTTATGGATTTGCAAGAAGTGTACAAAAATATATTTTTGAAAAATGAGAAAAGGCACCCATTTAATAAACCACGATTTTAGAAGCATCTGGGAGTTGGTTTCACTGGATTTGGAGTTCAAATGAATTCCCTATGAATTGGCAAAGTTGACAAATATGAAGAAATGGCTCATTATATTACATGTACGAAGGTATTAAGAAAAATGTTCATAAACTAAGTTATGAACTTAGAAGCACCTGGAAATATGAATCATGGCATTTGGATCAAATTTGAGCCCTCTGTGATTTTCTAAAGTTTATGACAGAAATGGAAAAATGGGATTTGATAAATGTTTGTGAAGAAAATCTTTATGGAAAAATGTGCAAATTGCACCATGTGATAGATCGGGAATTTATGAACTTATAGAAATTAGAATCATCAAATTTGGAGTCTATTTGAATTATTTGGGATATTTTACAAGTTTCTGGAAAAAGAAAAAGGAAAGAAACAGACAAGGGCTTTACCCTTAAGAGGCGCACATGGCGAGGTTTAGCGCAGACGCCATCTGGCCGCCCAGCTGCTCGGCCGCACGCTGCCAGTGCCACGCCGGAGGCGGCTTCCCGGAATACGCCACAAGCAGAGAGGTGGTAACGGCGAAGCCGTCTCCACTTAAGCGGGCGGGCCCGCCACCTGGTCGCCGACGCCTGGCCCCAGCCGTGTCGTCTTCAACCTCCAAGGTGCGATGGGAAATAGGGGAGGCGAGGCCGAGCGGCGCCGGCGCTCTCCCCGGCGGCACCGGCCACCTCCGTCGACGCCCAGCACACCGGCGGGCTCAGGAGAGCGTGCCGCATCCGTAGAGGTGCGCCACGATCGCTGGGGTGGTCGTACGCGAGCAGAGCATCGCCCGCGGCGGACGGCGGCGATGGTGAGGGTGGGACCACAGCTGCAGCCGCGAAGAGGAAGAAATGGGGCTCGGGAGATGTCCTTGGGGAGGTTGGTGATGCTCTGGTGGAATCTAAAGGGGAGGGGAGAGGCCACAGAGCGCGAATTTAGGAGGAGGCCGACGACATGGCTCCGGCCATGGACGTGGGCGGAGGGCACGAGAGGGAGAGGTAGGTTGGTCTAGGGGATGCACGGGAGGGGGAGAGAGCAAACAGAGAACAGAGAGGGCTCGGGGTGGCCTTATATGGCGAGGCCACAGAGCACCGTGGACGGCGACCACGGCCGCGGCCTAGGCAACGCCAGGGGCCGAATTGGCACACTGGGCCATGTCCGGGGTGCTCGTGGACGTGGTCTATGACCAGGGAGAGAATAGAGGGAGCGGGGAAGGTTCAGAGGCGTCGCGTGTGAGGTTGCCCATTGGGCGCTTTCAGGCGGCCGATCTTGGCGTGCAAGAGGAGGCAGGAGGAGGGAGAAGGAGGAGGGGTACCAGGCCGTGGCGTGTTGAGGACGCCGAGGAGCATCGTCTGGCGCGCGAGGGAGGCTCGAGGTGGCCGGAGGCGCTTGGCAGGGGGCGGTTACAGTGCGGGAGCGCACTGTAGCGCGCTCCAGAGCGTGCATTTGGCTGCCATGGCATTGTTTAAGGGGCAGGGGCGTGCCCACTCATGTACGGTAGCGCTAGGGAGAAGTAATCAAGTGGGGAGGGGCATTGGATGCCCTGGAGATCCACTGGAGTGAGGAGGGAGGTGAGAAAGGAGAAGAATGCTGCTGTCCAGGAGGGTAAATGGGGATGTTTCACCCTTCAATCATTGAGTTGAGGCCAAGGAAGAGTTACTGGAGGTGCAAGGGGACTCTGAGGGGCTGAGGTAAAAAGTTGAGGTGATGGAGAAAAGTGGAAGTGGTCAAAACAGGGGTTTTAGTAAAATGGCAGAAGGTGTTTGATGCTTGTTTGGTTAAGCAAATGAACTCCATCGGCATGAGACTCAACAGGGTGAAATGGCACATATAATTAGGGCGTTCCACCAATTTGGAGCTTGTTTGGGCAAAGTTGCCAATGCAACTTTTGTAAACCCTAGAAATTAGCAGAAATGAACTTGTGTAGATCTAGTTGAGTAAATCACTTCCCCTTGATGAACCACTTGGTGTAGTGGCCTCATTTGGGCATGTGAACATGCTCACAAAAGTTGGGGTCAAGGAGAGAAAGTTGGTAGTACAAAGTTGTTCAAATTTGATTCTGCTCAAAGAGGGTTTTGGGGCATTTTGGTGAACCAAAATGACCTGGATTGACATGAGGCTTTGCAAGGTGATCACAATATGCATTTGTGACTTGCTGGATTTTCCTTGGATTTTTATGAAAATATTTGCTGTAGAAATATTTCAAACCCTTGAAATGGGCAGAAATGGTTTTGGGAGGTTTTGTCCAATAGTTTGAACATTACCATGTGTTTAAACTCTTATATATGGTAAATATATGCCCGCTGAGTTTCCTTTAATTTTGTCAAATATTTTTGAAGCAATAAAATAATTTTTCCCTATTGAAGACCATTTCTGGCCTTAAGAAAAAGCTTTTAAATCAAATAGGAAAATAACTTTTAAAATTATATTTTTGTGGTTTCTGGGTATCCTATATCTAATAGGAGTCAAATATATTTTTGGAAAGATTTTTACTGCCCTTAATTAAGTACTTGCAGTGCAAACCTCAATTGAGGGGTTTTTGAAAAACTAAATTTTGAAAATACTATTTGGCCAAATTATTTTTGCAAGAAATTATTTTTATGTCCTATACACATGGCATGATCATTGGGAAAGGTTTTTGGATCAAGGAGGAGGAGTATAAGAGTTGGAGGATTTATTTTATTTCTAGAGCACTTGCAAACAACAGACAAAAACCAATCAAGGCAAGGTCCAACACACTCAAAAGTTTTTGTCAAACCACACTTTATCATGATTGTTAGCTTAAGTGTAGTGCCATGAAAATGAGGGTGTGAAAAAAACTGCGAGGAAAATGCGTTCGTCTGCGTCCTCCTCATAGGGAACGTTCGCCACATAAGTGACTAGCACCCTTGGTTTTCAACCAAGAGGTCTTGGGTTCGAGTCCCAGGAACTCTCAATTTTGTCCTCCTTCCTTCCTCGTAAAAAAAGGGAAAGAAAATCAAAGACTTGGGAAGGCGTACAGAACAAGCTAGTGTACAAGTAAACAGACGTTGCCGAGTTTTAGAAAAAAGAAAAGGCGTGCTCACGTAGTTGGTTCGAATCCAAACCTAGACTATGACTATATATGGTACTATGCTACTCGCAAGTAATGGCCCGACATATCCAACGTTCGCTTCTCCTCTTCTCTACTTACTCTGCCTAGCATCAGAAGCTCTGGCCGCAGCAACCATGTCCGCTGGCTGCTCGTCCACCTGCTCTTCAGCAGGCAACAACCAGATATGTGCCAAGTCACCACCCGTACCATCGCCTGTGGGTCTCATCACACCCCCGCCGGCACGCGCACCGCAGCCGATTGCTCATCGCAACCCGCTGCCGTTGGTGTGGTGCCACTGCTGCAAATCACGCAGAGTCATCCGTTGCGTCTCAACCACAATCCGCAACCCTGGCCGAGTCTTCTACAAATGCCCGAATCATGGGGTAATAATATGTTTAAGTGTTGTTCTGCTGCTTTCAGTTGCTGATTTTTAATAGTTTGGTTGATGATCTTCCAATTTGATTTGTGCGAGAAAGGGAAGATTCATGTGATTTGTATTTACGGGAAGTTCTTGATGTGGGGGAATGCAACTACGCTGATTATTTGGTTAGCCGAGGAATCCCAATACCAGCAGGTTGGGGTGTTGGACAAATGGCTGAAGGAGCAGCGAGAAGAGGAAGATGGAGAGCAGAAGGTTAAAGATGCAGCTCCTCTGATCATGGCCAAGCAACAGCTGCTGAACGGCCTTGACAGCAATGAAGAGATGAAAGAGCTTGTCAAGATAATGGGCAAAATCAATGTGCTCTGTAGGATGATTGTCTCTTTATTTGCACTCATGATGTATTCAGTGGCTACGACATGAGCATTTTGCTGAAACTAGTAATGAATGAAACCTGTGTTGCAGGCTGGGCATAGTGTTGTGAACATCTAATGATTTCTATTAACAGAAATCAGGGGGTATCCCCTTTTGCTCATATAAATAAATAAATAGCAGAGGCCCTGTCGGGTCAGCTTTGTTCTCATTCAAGGCGTCGAGCAAATTGCAGTCCAACAGCAAACTATGTCATCAAATTCAAGTTTCACAGCCAAATATGAGTACAACTAAACAACAATGTCATCATGTTTTAGTTGTCATACAATCACCAAACACAAATCAACATACATAACAAGTGATGTTCTCACAAAGAAAATACTAAACGACATGTTAAATCGAGTTTCAGTTGTCATAGCAAACACAATTTCACATAGTAGATAAAAAACGTCTTCTGACAGGCAAATATGACAAAAGCAATGTAATCATCATCCGCAGCAGCAGCGTCAACATCTTCGCCATGTGTATCAGTCTGAATCGTAATTCCCCACGGTGTCATCTTCTTCTTCGTCGTCCTCAACGTCCTCGAACGTTGGCTTCTTCTTGATCAACTCTTGTATGTCCACGGCCACGAGACAATCTTTTCGCGGCGTCATTGACATGATGGTTCTCAAAGATATTAGGAACATCTGTGTTATCTTGTACATCGGGGGCGATGTAAGCATCATCACATTGTGCAACTTCATTAAACGAATTTCTCTGCTCAAACCTTTGCAATACTCTCCGATCATCGCTTCGTGGAAATGTGTCTTCCAAGAAAAATATCATGTTGCTTGATTTGCCAAAATAAAAGGCTCGCTGATGCATTACACCGCCTTGACATTGATGGATTTGAAATAATCATCATTTCTGGGTTTTGCGATCCCGGAAAACAGGTTATACCAACGGCAAAGACAACAGAACCACACACCGATGATCCTCGAAAATGGAGATATATCGCAACTGAACAATGTCTTATGTTAGCATACATTTCAGTTGTCTCTTTGTCATACGTGTCATGCTCATGATGGCACTGCTTTTGTGTCTTCCTGCCTTCGTCTCGTTCAAGGGTGTTGTAGCGCACATCTCCAACAATGCAAGATTCATAATGTCTTACTCGAGTATCAGGACCCATTGCTAGTGCGTAAAGGGCATCATCAACTGCCTGCCCATCCTCCCGCATCTTCTTAGCCTATGGTTAGATAATAGACAAGCTGATCATCTTATGTACTCAATATATTAAAAAAAAGCGTGATTGCACTTCAAAAGCTTACATGGTTCTTGAACCATTTCACAAATCCTGCCATAACCAGTTTGTCAATGTTTCTTGGATTTCGCGGCAGTAACTCCTCTTTGTAGATGCTGCACAACATAGTGATCGCGTCAAACATCTAAATATATAAGAATGTGCTACAATTTTAGTAGATTACGATGTATAAGCTGTAGTACTGCACTTACTTGATATAAGGTAGTATCTCAGGACAGTTATTCAACACATACCAAACCATTTTGTTTGAATCTTTAGGTTTGTCCTCTTGTCGACTCTTCCCTGTAACTCGAACAGAATAATTGAAAACATTGAGCCCGAGATTGTCTTCACCCACCTCTTTGCTAAGTTGATCAGCTGTTTCAATGTATTTTGAGCAGAATGTCAACACTTCTGTAGCAATGTAGGCCTCTGCAATGGAACCCTCGGGTCTAGCTCTGTTCCTAACATAGCCCTTGAAAGTGCCTAGCCGCCTTTCAATAGGGTACATCCAGCCATCTTGTCTTTGGACCTCTAAGTAGTGCCTCATCAGGTAGATGAACAGCCAAATGCACCATCACATCAAACAAGGCTGGAGGATATATCTTGTCAAGGTCGCATAGGATAGTTGGTATCTTGTCTCTAAGACGCTCCAGAGCATCTATCCTGATATTTCTACTGCAGAGTTCCCTGAAGAATTGTCCCAACTCGCAATCGCTCAGATAAGTCGTATGCCCAATCCTCTAAGGATAATGAGTAAAACCCTTTGAAGTAGGGCGTGGCAGTCATGAGTTTTCAACCCTTGTACCTTGTTTCCATCTGACCGACTCTCCTTTCGTGGTTGGAAGCAAATCCATGTGGGAATCTCACACGTGTGAGGACCTCGTAGAATTCTTTTCTTTTTACCTTGTCCAAGATGTACACATTTGGTGCCATATCCCGTGGTTTACCTTCATCTTGCACCTGCAAATCCTTTACGATACCAGTGTATCAAATCAATCCTAGATTTTAAGGTATCTTTCGTCTTGCCTTCAATGTTAAGAAGTGTGCCGATAATCTTTGTCACATATATTTTTCTCAATGTGCATCACATCAAGATTTTGCCGCAGATCCAAATCTTTCCAATACTCCAAGTCCCACAAAGTGGACCTGCGGGTAAACAATAATCTCTCTTCTACCCTGCCACGCTTCCTTTTCCCGCTACCATTACCAGGATGGTTTCACGGTGTAATATACTGACCGTCTCTAATTCCACTTGCAACTCATCAGCGGTGAGCCTCTTTGGCGCATCACGGTTTTCATACTTTGCATTGAACACATGTCTTCGGTATTTTCTAGGATGCGGCTTGTCCTTGGCAAGGAAACGGCGGTGTCCAGTGTAACAGATCTTGCTAAGTATTAAGTATGACAACAGATTCCTGTCACAGCGAACACATGCATTGTAACCATGTGTCATTCGCCCTGACATAGTGCCCAAAGCCGGATAATCATGGATGCACCAAATTACAACAACACGCAGAAAGAAATCAGCTGGTGGGATGCTATATAGGTCTCGAGTGAGAACACCCTTCCATAGCTGTTGAAGTTCCTCCAGAAGAGGCTCCATGAACAAATCAAAATCCTTTGCAGGACTTTTTGGACCTGGGATGAGCAAGGCCATCATGTAGTTTGATTCTTTGGTGCAGACGTTTGGAGGCATGTTGTAAGGGATAACAAGCACTGGCCACATGCTATATGTGGCGCTCTGGTGGCCAAATGGGTTAAATCCATCTGAAGCTAAGCCAAGTCTAATGTTTCTCGGGTCAGAAGCAAACTCTTTGTGTTTATCATTGAAGCTTTTCCACTCACTACCATGAGATGGATGGCTCATTACATTCTGATCTCTATACTCCTAGTTCCTAGAATGCCACAAGACATCCTCTCTTGTTTCAAAGCATCCTGAAACAACCTCTGCAATCTTGGTGTAATTGGAAAATGTCTCAGAACATTATGAGGAATCCCCTTCATAGCATCGCCATCTTTCCATCTTGATGATTTGCATTTCGGGCATTCACTTAAGTTGGCATAATCCTTCCGGAATAGAACACAATTATTCTTACAAACATGGATCATATCATATCCAATTCCAACTGCACGAAGGAAATTATTTGTTTTACTGTAGGTGTGTGGTAGCTCAGACACATCTGGGAAAGATTTGCGGAAAGCAGCCAACATCGCATCGAATGATTTGTTGGTCATCCGCTCAGATGTCTTCACCTGAAGAAAGTGGACCATAGCTGAGAATACTGACAACTTATTTCCTGGGGTGACAACAACGTTGCATTGTTCCAACATGCGGGCCCACCGTTTTTCTCCTGCAGGTGAAAGTTCACGGAATGCACGAGCATTTTGTAGCATTGTTTCAATGTTTGCCAAACTCACTGGCTCCGCCACCACCACCTCCTCCTCCTCTTCCACCTGAGCATCAGGCAGATCAAGATGGTGATCTGCTGCTTCCACATAGTCAACAACATTGACGTTCACAGCTTCACCATGATGAACCCACCTAGTATATGTGACTGACATCCCATACAAGTGTGGATTATTTTGCACAGTTGACTGGGGTCTTGTAACTGAATTCATACAACTGCTACACGGGAAGAGCACATATGATTTCGAACCACCGTACTCAGCTCTGATAAAGTTCATGAAGTTTTCAACCCCCTCGACATATGCAGCGGAGAATCTTCGAGCATAAGTTATCCAAGTGCTGTTCATCTGTTAGACATACAAATTAGTTCTTCTACTAGATATTACAGGAAAAACATATATGCTTTTTTATGAAGTCTAGAAAAAATAGCTAGGTCGATGTCTAAAGCTATGGCAAGATATTGGACGAGCAGATCTAAGTAACGAAATATACGTAAAGCTAATTCAGCAAACAGATTTGAGTGCTAAATTATGGCAGGCTGTTTCAGCAGTCAATGAGGCCGAGCACACAGCCATCGAACTATCGAAGGCCATCGCAGCAACAAAGATCGAGTATAAAACGGTGTAATCGGCCTTGGCATGCCATCTCAGCTAAGCAGATTGAGTGAAGAACAGGGCAAGGAAGCTTCTTAAGCAGAGCATATTGACAGTAAACTACTTCGGCAAACAGTGAGATTAACAACGTCTATCAGCTAACATTCAACGCTACACCGACATGAACGGGGCCTCAGTCTAGAATGCGCGTACCGTGGGAGAAGCTGACCGTCGTGCGTCTCCACACGAACGTCACCAGCGGTGCAGGCGCTGACCGCCGTGCGCCTCCACAAGAACGTAGCCAGAGGTGGCGGTAGCGGCTAGAGGACGGCGATCTGAGGCGTCTTGTGGGAGCGAGAGGATCGCTGAACATGGCGCCCGACGTATAGGCGCGGCAGAGAGGCGGCTTTGGCGGAGCGAATGGAGTGGAAGGGGACATGGGGAGAGGGGGGGGGGGGGTTGGGGAATATTATTGGCTAGTTGGCTGAAGAGCGGTTGAATCGGATTTGGGGGGAATTTTTGGGTGGGGGGGGGGGGGAGGATTTTCGCTTGGTGGGCGGGGGGAGTTTGGCGCATGGTCGGTTTCTCCAAGTGCAGTCCCACATGTTAGTGAAGAGGCAAGCCGAAGCGCGTTCCGTTTGCGTGAGCCGTGTGCAGGACCGAATGTGTGTGGGGTGCAATGCGACCGCGACAAAAGTGTTGTGAGTGTACCACCTTTTTTACTTTTAAACTAGGTGCTTCACCCCATCAAAAAAATTTGTTGCTTCGCACGATCCATCAATACTACTACTAGTAATCCGGTAATCTTGACTAAAACGACGCGGCTGGGTCTTTTCCCGCGCGATATGCTGGGAGGTTGGCTTAGTTGGGTTTTTTAGGACGAGTAATGCTACACCTACGTAATCCCAGTTACGTAATTAACATAATGTGAAACGTGTGAGCAGTTGATTGTAGATTGGGGGAGGAGGGGCCCACCACCACGAAAATCGGGGAGGAGAGAGAGAGGCAATTCGTTAACCCTTTCGTAGGTTCCGTAGATGTAGAAAGATGTGAAATGCGTGAATGTGTAGTGGACGTACTATTGGAGTGCCTAAGATAATTTGTGTATGTATAGACCCTATGTGTTTATTTTACTTTGCATGTTAGATTTGTCTCGGTTCAATAAAAAGCAGAGTTGGTGATGATGGTGTGCGTCCCCTGTCATCCTGCAATATAGGCCGTCCGATCTATATCTAGCGGATAGGAAGGAAACTATGGCAATTTACCCACACTCCTCTCCACATTTGCAGATAAGGCTTTCCCACGTTCATCCTTTTCTCCCACAAGATCTTGATCTTCCGTGCAACACACAGGCATCTTGCTAGTACTCCTACAATATGTATATTATTGTGAAAGTTCATATACACCGGCCGAGATTAATGCAAACACGGCAGATTTTCATTACATTTCGAACTTTTATATGACAGAAAAATAAAAGAAACCCAACCCTAAACCTATTCTACAGCGGCGACCGACGTCCTCCATCTGCGATCTCTATATGCAGGCGGGGTTCAAGACCCGTGAAGTGAAGGTGCGGTCTCCGCGAGGAAGAGTAGAACACGGGATACGGACCGGCCAGTTGGCACACCATGCCATGCCGCCTCCCATGCCCTACTCATCCTCGGAGGAGTCCCCGACCTCGGCGGTGCCGGACGTTGGACGGCGGCAAGTAGGACGCATGGCTGACGGTTCTCCCGTTGTCGGCCGCCAGCGTGGCCACCGCTTGTGCGGTCGCGTTTGCGTCCGGCTACGCCGCTATTGCGTCGCGAGAGGCGACTTGAGGGAGGGCGTCGACCTCGAGCTTCATCCCCGAAGACAAGCTCTCCCGTAGAGCGTTCGCACTTGCGGTCATGGCGGATGTGGTGCCAGGTAGGAGGACAATACGCTATGGTGTGGAGGTTAGCTGGGCGTTGCCGCTTTAAGTAGCACATTCCGGTGAGGCCAAGCGTCCGGGTGCGTCATTAAGTCATCGGAGTTGGTTCCTCGGGCACCGAGCCTCTTAACGACGACATATGAACGGACGGCATGAATGCGGGCAGCTGGCGCCGGCTGAACGCATGCCAGCGATAAGCGCGAGGGACGAGGGTTTTGGTGTGGCGGGGTAGTCACCGCGGTCGTGGCAACGTTGGAGATGCCCTTTGCTCACATGCGATCCCGCATGTCACCGAAAAAGCAAGACGACCGGCATGGTCTCGAGTCCGTGAGGATGCATTGGTCACGCTTACACCACTCCGCTGGACGTCGCGGTGCCTTGCATCCTTGACGAGCCGGGTGTTGGGGTGTGTTTGGATTGTGGCCAAAATGCACCTTACCAAAATTTTGGTCATGACCCAAAGATTGGTCTTTGTTTGGATGGTTGCCATTTTTATTGGCATGCCAATGAACTCTAGCCAACTCTAGTTCATTTTTCTTGCCAATGTCGGCCAAATCATGGGCAACCAATAGCTCCAGCAAAATTTGGGCTACCCAATGCTTCGATGGGGCAACCTTGGGCACAAACCAAACATATCGTTGGTCGTGCCACAGCACTAACGCCACCCTCGGCACACTGAAACCGACCGTGTCTAGCGACGATATGAGCGAGTCGCTCACCGCTGATCGCCGTGTCGAGGCGGTCTTTGGAGCTGTGCCCGTTGTTGGCCCCAACGACCCACATGAGCGGTTGTCGGTGGCGAGGAGGTCGTCGCCAGCTCCTCCATTGGACTAGTCTGCGCTCGTCGTCGGCGGGTGTGCCCACATGTAGGTTTCCCTGTTTTCCGGCCATATTCGGCGTCGATTGCTCCACGTTGCGCATTAGGCCTTTCACTATGTAGGCCAAGCGAAATAACTTATTGTTTATTTGAGCCGTTCAAGTATAATCATGTGGCGTTTGCTTATTTCTCATTCCTGTCCAACCCTCTTCTCCATCGATCATGTCGCCCTCCAGTCGAGTCCATCCTCCCGCATGCCTCATTTGAACATTCCACCGAGTATCATTCGCATGCCTCATTTGCTTTTTGAACGTACAATATACTCCCTCCTATCCTTTCTAGTTTACATATAAGTTTTATGTGTAGTCAAAGTATCTCTACTTTGATAAAAAAGGTATCAACATTCAATGACACCCAATCAATATTGTTAGATTCGTACGTACTCCTAGATTTGTACTTGAGATGGTTTCCAATTTGACTATTGACAAGATTAATAGTACATGAGATGTATAATGTGAAAATTATATCATTGGAAACTCCTTTCACATATGAATTTGACCGTATGCTTTGTTTAAGTTGCATGTCATATATTATTACTCTAACATTTGGTCAAAGTTTGCCTCAAAAAACGCATTAGACCCTGTATGCTTTGTGTAAGTTGCATGTCATATATTATTACTCTAACATTTGTGTAAGTTGCATGTCATATATTATTACTCTAACATTTGGTCAAAGTAGTATAGTGGAAGTGGATCCTCCGACGTAGGTATCCCTGCCTTACCCTCCCTTTCGGTCACTTCTTGGCGGACCCCATGCTTGCTAGGCCCGCATGTCGGTTACTCAATGGGTTCGCCACGTAAGGATCCTCATCCGTAGTATACTCCCTCTGCTTTTATTTACTCTGCATAAAAGCGGAGGGAGTTACAGTATAATAAATGACGCAGGCGGGGAGGAGGGATGTCGGTTTGCTCTCAACTACGGTCTGACAAGCGAGCAAAAACGCAAGACGAAGCACGTTCCATTCGGTGAGCGACGTGGAGGGTCCAGCTTGCCGGGCTGCAACGCGAACACGACAAGAGCGATGTACAGTCAAAACCGATTGACAGGTCGTCACCAGAACCACTATTCACACCAGAACCTTCACTGCTCGGCCTACGCCAACCACTGCCCTAAAACCACACCAAATCTCCAGCCCATTCCCCCACCTTTCGATCCCCTAGCCCGCATCAAGTGTCCCATAGTTCGCCGGAAAGCCATGGTGCACCGCAAGATCACTTACTACAAGATGCTGACGCCGGAGCGCCGCGCAGAAACCGCGGCGGCGGTCGGCGCCACAGACCTTCTTTCCCAAGCTCGCTTTGCGGCGGGCCAATCCCCGAGTTCTCTGGAGCCAAGCTACGAGGAGGAGGAAGCTGATCCAATGTTCATGGCGGAGGTCGCGGCGCAGAAGGCCCCCGATGGGTATGAGACGATGGACGTCGACTTCGTGCGGCGTCCGGGTCCCCATGGTGCAAAGCGGACCAGCGGTTCAACATGGCGATACTAAAGGAGGACCGGGAGGCGGAGGCTCAACTCGGCGGGCCTTGCGCGCATGCCGCTGCCATCGAGGCTCTCCTGCAGGCGGAATCGGATGTCGTGGATGTGAACCGGGCGGCAGAGGCTCAACTTGAGGCGGAGCGCACGGATGCCGCTGCCATCGAGGCCCTCCTGCAGGCGGAACCGGACGTCCTGGACATGAACCGGACGACAGAGGCTCGACTAGACGCAGAGCGCACAGATGCCGCTCTCATCGATGCCCTCCCGCAGGCGGAACCGGACGTCCTGGACTTGAACCGGGCGGCGGAGGCTCGACTCGACGCGGAGCGCGCGGATGCTGCTGCCATCGAGGCCCTCCTGCAGGCGGAACCGGACGTCCTCGACTTGAACCGGGCTGTGCTCTCGTCCGTGCAGAGCGCCCGCACGCTCCGCTTGAACGAGTAGCTGGAGGCCTAGGACAACCACGATGCGGAGACACACGTCGGCATCGATGGCTGGTTTCTTGGCAGCCAAAGGCAGCGAGGCCGTCTCTTTCCGCGAGCAGTGATAGTTTTTCTTTATGTTGTTGTTTTTATGGATCTTTTGCTGTGTAAAAACATATATTTGTTATGCAAGTCGCCTGACTTGGGTCAGTCTACCATTTCAGGCGGTTGGATGAATATCCTACGTCTCCTAACCCTTCTTTCCTTCTTCCTCACCTCTTCTTCTTCCCCAACAGACTATCGCACGGGCCGTATGGATACTCCCCAACATACGGTTGGATAAACATACTCTATGAGCGAAAATTATGTGTCAGCGATAGGATGGCTGAGTTTGGTTTGTTCACATGCGACAGCACGTGTCAGTGAGGGTGCGTTCCCTTGGTTGGGTTTGCGGCGTGCAAGAGCGACTGTGTGAGGGTGCGGTGCGACCGCGGCGTGCAGGAGCGACCGTGTGAGGGTGCGGTGCGACCGCGACAGCCGTGCGCAAGTGTACCTCCTTCTCATTTTGAAAACTTTAAGCAAGCTTGGCAAAAATATGTGGCGAAGTTTGGCAATGCAAGGCCTAGACCCAAACAAGATAAGTACGTACGTACTAGGAGTACTAGTGTTAAAAAAGAAAGGCGGGGTTTTCCTTTGCGGGATTTAATCGATACAAATCCTCATTTCATGTGTCAATTAATGCGTATTTTTTTCTCCAAAGACCAAAGAGCTAACCATCTCACTCCTCATCGCTTGATTAATGCAGCGCCATGCAAACCAACCTTCTCACTTCCGCATGCATGTAGGGGATATTAATGTCCTTGGTTGCTAACCCCATCAATTTTGCCTCGATTAGTGTTAGTGGCCCTTTGCAAATTGTAATTTTGATATACTGGCCTTGTGTACAAAAAAATGGAGGTAGTAACTATATTTGACTTCCTTCCCCATTGCGGTGACGTCGATGATATCATTTTTTGTGGTTTGGCGAAGTGCGTTCGTCGGAGAACACCATTGAGGGAGACCACGGTAAGTCGTTCGCTAGTGCCGCCTGCGACTGAGACAACCGCCTTATTTGCATCCAGTAAGTACTACTAGGAGTACTAGTGCGATGAGATGGTTTCTCGAAGAAGACGATGGAGAAGCGGAGTCAGTGAAGAGTGAAATGATGGTTGCTTCGTCTGTGCTTTTGTGATTTGACGCCTCACTTGCTTTGTGATTTGTGATAGAAGGGACGGGGAGTAGACTCTATGCTCTATACTGTACTACATGCGTCCAAGCATGGGAGAAAGAGGAGAGACATTGCATTTTCTATTCCTTCAATCAATCAATCGAGGAGCTTCGGTTCCATCTTTTTGGCTTTGGCAACACCGTCCACAATGGTTCCCACGATGCCAAAAGCTATTTTCACATTTGGCTACACATTGTGGATGCCCTTAACCGTACCACTTGGTTTTGCTCCTGTGTGCTATCTATACAAATCTCAATTATATTGATCTAAAAAATTATAGAATCAAGATTAGTAAAAAAGAGGTGATTTTGCCGCGCGGATGGCGGGGGAGGCTTCTTATTTTCGGAGGACATTGTCCTGGCGGTTTGCTAACATGCGGTCCCACGTGTTAGTGCTTTACCAAGCCGATCCGCATCCCACATGAGGTAGAACAACGGCAGAAGCAACACGTGGTTAAGTTGAAGAAGATGAGGGAGAAGTGGATTCAGCAACGAGTGAAATGATGGTTGCTTCGTCCCTCCAACTTATTTTTTTAGCATTATTACTTCGTCCTCCAACTTAACTGCGGAAAGGTGCAGCTTTGTGATTTGACGTCTCATTGCTCATTACTACGCCGGCGCCATGGTAGGGTGCTTCACCCGGCTGCTCTGCTTGTATTCGGTATGGCACGTGGACCCGGTAGCTTGATGTCCCACATGTCGGTGAAAGGAACTAGAAGATTTATGAAAGCGAGTGCTCCACTCTTACGACGAAGGAGTAGACGACACGACGGCCCAGTGAACTGTCACTTGTACTGTATAGTACTACAGTTTTGCTGTTTCGCACGATCCATCGATACAAACCCGATTAAACAAGAAAGGGCGGGATTTTTCCCATACGGTGAATAATCTTGGCCATACATTTCAAAGGCAATTTTAATGTATGCAAACTGAATAATTATAAGTAACAATATGATATCTAGTAAAACTAAAAACACATATGATTTATTGTGTTAGAGTGTAGTAGTAGTGCTGTATTGCATAGTTGTTAGATGTAACATGCGAGAACGTGTAGAGATGTAGTTTTGGAGGGCCTACAGAGAGAAAAGCATAATACGGTCACCGAACTTCAGAATAAGCTGATTACGGTCACTATATAAGTTTTGCGATGATTATACGGTCACTTGCTCACAGTTCAGCATCGGATTGCACTCTGTTGACCAGCCAAATAGTCTGCGTGGCGCCATGTTGACTAGTTAAATTGACCACGTTCCTTGTGGGTCCCACCTGTCAGTTCGCATAGGGAAAAGGTTAGGTAGACACAAATTTACGCAGGCGCGACAAGGCTCCAACCCGTGCGTGGGAATCACCTGGTTGTGTATGTGTCTGTCAGGGCCTGATGTGTGCGCATGCACGTGTAGGTTGAGCACTTGAGCGTGAGAGTGTGTGTTGGTCGTGTGGTGTACTGGTGTGTGGTGTGTGCATGCATGCGTGCGTGTGTGCGTGTGAGTGTTGCGTGCGTGCGTGGGTGCGTGTGTACGTGTGAGTGTTGCGTGCGTGCGTAGGTGCATGTGTTTGTGTGAGTGTTGCGTGGATGCAGTTCGTGTGCATGCGTGCGTGTGTGTATAATCACCACACCAGCTCCTGTGTGTTAAAACAGACGGCCAAAGATACCAATACAAAGGCCACCTTGTCCGCTGTTCCAGCGGTCATGACTTGAACCACCGTCCAAATATTTTTTGTCGTTTGTTTTTATTCTTACTAGCAAGATGCCCGTCGTTGCACGTAACATCAAGATGCATTTGTATGACTTGTTTATCTTGTGAGAGAAAAGGATGAACGAGGGAAGGCCTTATTTGCAAATGTGGAGAGGTGTGTGGGTACCTTTTTGCAAAATTGCCATAATTTCTTTCCTATCCGTCAGATATAAATCGGACGACCTATATTGCAGGATGGCAGGCACACCATCATCACCAACTCTGTTTTTTATAAGAGTGTATTTTATGTATTTTATAAGTGTAGATGTAGAGTAGATACAAGTCGATAGGTGGGCATGATGGTAGTGAGATAATGTGATGCAACACTAGAGGTGCCACGTGGAGCGTTTAACTGGTCAACTAGTCATGTCATGAGCAAATACAGAGTTGTACGGTGAGCCCGTGATCAGTATAATAACCACTAAACGTAAATGGTGACCGTAATGAGTGGATTACGAAGTCCAATGTACGTATCATGCTTTCGCTTCAAATACAATGATCGTCATTGCATATATCATGAGAGAAAGATGAAACATGCGTGAATTTTACGGGGGCTTACTTTTAGAGGACACGGAGATAGTTTTGTGTGCATACGTGAAAGGGGCGTCTGGGGGTATGCGATGGAGAGAGAGATGCTCTTCGTTTCTCTTTATTATGACTAACTTTGTATATAGTTTAAAAATATACAAATTCACGGTCTTGGAATAATTATCATTGTGTGCACCATGCAATGCAAATTAGCGTTCGTACTCCTCCATATAACTTTGTAATGTTGTATATATGTAGAAACTCTAAAATAATTTTTTGGCCACACTTTATTCAAAAGGAATGTTGTATGCGAAATAAACTTGAAGAGAGGGCTTTTTAGATCAATGGGGTACGTGATGTAACATGTGTGAATGTGTAGTTGATGCATTTGGCGGGGCCTATGGAGGTATGTGTGTGTATTACGTATTCGAGAGAGGCATGGATAGAGGGGCCGACGGGGGGGGGGGGGGGGCGTGGGAGAGACAGTATGAGAAATGAGAGTGGACTAGAGAGAGAGACGAATATGACGTCATGACAAGAGATTCCATTCCCTTGAGTGTGTATATGCAAGGGGGGAGGGAATAGAGGCACCAGGAGAATTTTTCTGTGTGTGGTGTTTGTGTTGGTATGTGTGGGTGTTAGAAGATAATGATACGTGGGGGCAGAGGGTGTGTCACCGCGTGAGGTCCGATGGGTCGAGGTGAGGCCCTTCGTTCGGTTCCGTCCTGCGCCACATTGGTCGGCCCGTGACGCATTTAGGAAGACCCATGGATGACTAGTCGTACAAGACAAAGATAGCAGAATTGTGAAGGACTCTGTGTCCCTTGACAAAGCCGGCTAGGATTTGTAACCCTAGGTTCTCGGACTAAGGTAACCCCTTTATCTACGATATTACTATTGATCCAACCTAACTTTAAGGGGCATCCTACAGAATGCTCTGCTGGAATCATACTAAATCGATTAGGAAGAGAGGTGTGAGACAATGCGTGAGAGACAGGCGTAAAGATAATGTGCGTACATGAGACACGTAGGCGGGTCCATGTATATAGAAAGGGTCGATGAGGATTGTGCGTGTGTATGTTTGCGAGAGGACGAGTGCTTTTGATAAAGGTTAGTGAAAACAGTTGTAAATGGTTACGAGAGGGAGGGAGGGTTATATCTAGAGCATGTGTGCGAGAAATACACCTCGGGAGAGAGTGTGTGAGCCTGTGTGAGAGACCACCGATGGAGAGTGAAACTACATGTAAAAGACTGCTCTACACATTGATTAAAGATATAAATTGTATCCAAATATTAGGATGGGATCATGATATTTGCAATTCGCGTAAGGAGCGGTCATTGATGCATCAGACATCTAGATTCTATCGAATTTGAGCATGTCTATGTTATTATTCGACACAATTGATCCACATATTAGTATTTTGAACTCGAGACAATGCATCACTTTAGCAATCGAATATAAACGTGAGTATAGTTCATGTTGTGTGTGTAAAGCACATTATACATATGAAAGTTACACAATGGACATTAAAAATAGCTACCTATGAACTAGCATACATTTGAATTCAACTTAAGGTGGTTTAAAAAAATCGAATTCAACATGAAGTCCATTCAATTATTTGAATTTGATATCATGGCATTTGTAAACCATACCTAAATTATGGGGGCACCAATCTTTGCTCTGATTTTTTACATAATAGCATATGTAGTCGTGTACAAAATAGATTCAAATTTAGCTCCTCCATTCCAAAATAATCGTAGTTATAGGATTTTCAAGTATCAAAATTTCAAAAAGAAGCGGATAATTTAATGAGGTTTTCAAACATACAAGGTCAAATATAACGTTGTCTATTTAGGCCAATCCTCATAGTTCAAGAGTACTCTAAACGTGAATGCTTGTGTTTCAAAATTTGAGCGAAGCGCCAAAGAGCCTCTACTACTTGAAACCGCGTGAGACCAATGTTTGGTAGTACAAGGAAATTACTTTTCTAATAACTCCAACCCGTGAAACCTACCGGCCCGACGTCCAAAGGTCTAAACCGGGGTAGGTTTGTAGCTTCATCTAGACGCCACGCAACCGCCTCCGAAAAACATTCATACGCAATGGCCGCCTAAGCACACATGTGCGCGGTCGAAATCGCTCCGCCCACTATTTGGGACACCTGGGATTACCATCCTACCCCCGACCCGCAGTAGGCCTGAAATTTAAGAGGGGGGCAAAGTTTGTACTTTCCCCAAATTTCAAACAAGCGCGTCCCATCTTCTGTTCAAAAAAGCCAAAAACAAGCGCGTCCCAGACCGAAACATGGTTCCCCCCACCCGTCCGATTCCCCATTCGTACTCCGTGGGCGCCAAAACTACCTCTCCACCAGCCGCAAAACCCCAACGTCCTCCGTCCGCCACCCCATCCCACCCATCAACCGCTGCCCTCCTCCATCACGCCGGAGCCGATACCCCGACGTCGTCGTCCACCGCAATCTCAACCGCAACGCCCTCCACGGCTAGTAGTTGAAGCCGAGGCCGAGCTGTCCGTACCCGAGCCAGTTCAACCACGCCGTCCTGCGCCTCACCGCTGCCGCTCCAACTTCGCCACCCTCCACCGCACCAGAGTTGTTCCTGCTACGCCGTCCTTCGCCGCCTCGGATCTGCTTCCCCTCCGCCGACATACGGCCACAGCAACACAGTCAAAAATTTAGCCATGGGTTCTTCCAAGCCTGCACCCTCCAGAACATCGGTTTCCCCGGTAAAAAGAAGAAGATCAGCGCGGCATGTGGAGGTGACCACACCGGCAACCAAAAAAGGTACTCCTCTTCCCTTATTCGTGCAAATCTTACGTCTCTGCTTGCACGGTATTCATCCCACAGAAGACACTAGTTGACCGCTTCTTCTTGATACTAGATGTACCTAGTAACTCGCGACGCACAAGGTTTCTCCTCATATACTATTTCACCTTAGCTAGAGGTCCGTCGCCCCCTCAATTTCAATTTCTGGCGATTGATTCCCAATTAACGGAAGCATTCCACTGGCGTAACGCGCTAATACGACTATTACACCAGGGAAGCAGCGCCTGGTGTTTATCTTAGGGCGTGTGCGGCCTAGAAACTCTTGGCGCCCGATCTGGAGGTTGGCGGGATTAAAGGATGGCCTGGGCGCTGCCAAGCACGGCGGTGGTGTGAGGTCGATGGGAGGGCGGGCGGCGGAGGCAGGGGTCTGGGCCGGTGGTCGCCAAGGGTCGAGAAAGATCGTCAACAAAGGATCAAGGGAGGTAGAGCGAAGGCCATCTGCCCGTTCCTTATAGATCGAGACGGTTCATTAAAAAATCGGTGACCTATTTATTTTCAGTCATTGTTATCTTAGATATGACCACATGTGGTGGTGTCTTTGGAGGAGTACTGCATTTCCTGTGCTCATATATTACAAAATCATACGGAGTAGAATCTAATTTTGTTTGCCATGCAATGTTGTAGAGCTGTCATATGTCTCCTGTCATTTATTTTTCAGCCACACTATACGCTACTTTTACGATTGCACTAGTTCTGCACACACTTCTCCCATACTCTCACTATTGTGTTTTTATGCAAGGGTATTTCAGAGTCTGCCTCGAGAGAAGCAAAAAAGAAAAGAGACAAGTCATGCCAGCTTTCTACGTGGCTAGGCACGACACGTTACATCGCTATAAAGGGTGCAGTGTCAGCAGATGGAGACGGTAAACGTAGCTCTGGAGTTGATGACCTCGCTCGCAATGAACCACCATCCCAGGTGCTTGCTTTAACTTCGCGATGTCATATGTGGTTGCATGTTCCATATGGTGTCTAGCTGGTATTCGAAAGGCCGAAGTCGGTCTTTATTAAGATAAAGAAAGATATTTTTTACATGAACCACCATCCTGTGAGCACCAGAAGACAAATAGCTAGTCAGGGCACTGGCCGAGCCAGTGACAAGCCCAGCAAATACATGCATCGCCTGGAAGCCAACTAAAAAGCCACGATGGTGGCGAAGCAGCCCGCCTCCCACCAGGCTCTCAGGTCCTAGATGATCATGTTCACCACTCCAGCCGGATGTCTAGCTTGTATTGCTTCCAATTTGGTTAAATTGCATCTGCTTAGCTTACACATCGCACCTTTGAATATGACATGCCTTTACATTTTTTGGTACATACTAGTACATCTGTGTATTAACCATGTTCTTACATCAAACTAATGTTCTTGTGTATCCCTCATTAATCACTTATGACGAGGCAGGCAGGCAAGGGGACTACTCCTCATTTGAAGAATGCAGCGTCAGCCTCCCGACATGATTCTCAAGAAACAGAAATGTTAGATGAAGATAGTGGACGTAGCTCTGTAGTTGATTATGGCATTTCCCCTACACTAGCATCGCAGGTGCTTGCTCTAACTTGGCAGTGTGATATGTGGTTGCATGTTGCATATGGTGTCTAGATTGTAATTCTTCCAATCTGGTTAAAGCGCACGTGCTATTCTGCTTAGCTTATACATTATACCTGTTAATGTGACATGCCTTCCTGTATTTAGCACATAGTACATCTGTCTATTAAGCATGTCCTTACATAAAACTATTATTTTTTGTATCCCGCATCAATCAATATGACGAGACACCTTTAGTATATGCAGTGCAATATTAGCTGCATCTTTCATATGATTTATAGCATGCGCTGCTTCTAATTTGTTGAAATTCCATTTATGATGGGATGCTTTTAACTTGGCAGAGTCATATTGGTTGCATCTTTCATGTGGTGTCTAGCTTGCATTGCTTCTTATTTGCTGGAATGGTTTCTGCTTAGTTTATACAAACAGTTGTGAACATGCCATGCCGTCATGTTTTTCGTACATATTCCATCCTAGTATCATGTGCTTGCCTTACATCAAAGTAGTGATTGTCATTATCATGCATGAATGAGTTCTGAAGAGAGAATTTTATTGCTTTTTCTTGTCGGTTTTACTTGACAATTCAAAATCAATAAAGCTGAAGGAAGTTAGCAAGGCAGCGGATAAAGGTGCTCCTTCCGAACAGAGGGCCTCTACAGTTTCTACTCCTCCACACCCCCAAGATGATTTCCAAGACAACACATGCATAGACACTCAACAAAGCTGTGTTTATGATGAGCACGTCTCCCCTAGTGCAGCATCACTGGTGCTCCCTCTAACTTGGCACTTTAATATGTGGTTGCATGTAATGTGTTATGTCTAGGTTGTATTGCTTCTAATTTTGTTGAATTCCATCTGCTTAGTTTACACATTATACTTGAATAAGACACGTGTTCCTGTTTCTAGAACATACAATATCTGTCTATCACACCATGTTCTTACATCAAATTATTACTGTTGTGTAACCTGCAACAATCACTTATCATAAGACACGTTTGACTTGAGTGTGATATAGGTTACATCTCACATTCTTTTCTAGCTTGTACTACTAATTTGTTGAAATGGCACTTATGGCCGAGACAATTTTAACTTGGTAGAGTGATATTCGTTGCATCTTTCATATGGTGTCTAGCTTTCATTGCTTCTAATTTGTTCATATGCCTTCTCCTTAGTTTACACATCATAAGCTGTGAATATGCAATGCCACTAATGACGAGAGACCTCTAACATGGTAGTGTGATGTTGTTTGCATCTTGCATATGATTTATTTCTTGTCTTTGCTTCACATTTGTTTAAACGCCATTTATGATGAGACACTGTTAACTTGGCAGAGCGATATTTGTAGCATCTTTCATATGGTGTCTACCTTCCATTGCATTGCTTCTAATTTGGTGAAATGTATTCTTCTTAGTTTACACATCATAGTTCTGGTTATCTCTTCCGTCCTGTTTTTCTTACATATTACATCCTCCTATCATGTGGTTGTCTAACATCAAAGTTCGGTTAAATGCGCATCACGCATCAATTTGTTACGAAGAACTAAATTGTTATTCGTTTTTCTTGTCGGCTTGACTTAACATGGCACAGAGAAAGAGGAAGAAACACAGAATGGTAGGGAATGAGAAGCGGATGAATCCTGAAAGATTCTGCTGGTAATCATGGTGCAATAGAAGGTCAAAGTCCAGCGGAAAATTCTACAAACACGGCATCCCATGCTACATGAGTTGCAAAAAAGCCAAACAGAAACAAATAGCTGCCACCAAACAAGCAGAGACAGCCCCAGTTCTTGCAACACCTACCACAGTACTACCGGTCGACTCACTCGTCGTCAAAAGCTAGCAAGACGTTCCCAAGCTCCCTTGCCACCTGACACTACTTCCCAAGCACTCTTGACACAAAACTAGTTGGCAATATCAGATGAACCTTGTGAGCTTCAACAGCAAGAAGGTAGTTGTTGGAGTCAAGTTACAGTTGCATGCTTCTTTATATGTAGTCTTACAGTTTGATGTACACTAACACTTCCTATGTTCGTTGTTGGACTAGCACCTAGGTGCAAGAGGAAACAAGCATCAGGGATAATGCTCGATAGGTTAACTAAATCTAGAGGAGGAAGAATGGAGATCCGTTTTGAGGCAGGTTTAAAAAGGCCACGTGATGCTACAGAGTCAGCCAAGTTAGTATCAGAGGCAGCGGTTGCCGTTAGGTGTCATATACGTATCCTCCCAACATGGATTCAGTACAGGAATGACAAAGACGAAACCCAATTCAACACCTTCCTCGACCATTTATACATAAGTATGGTTGTGTATGGAGACTAGTAATATCGTCTAGCTCTGTCCCATACTTTCTAGGTTGCTGATAATGAGACTCCCATAATTTTCAACAGATGAGGTTCAAGTTGGATAGCCAAGATGATGCAACCATACAAGCTTGCACCCATGTTTCCAAGTCTGCTCTACGACAGTATCGGTATAACTTGAGGAAAACTCACTTTGAAGGCAAGGCTAATGATGACCCACAAGTATAGGGGATCTATCGTAGTCCTTTCGATAAGTAAGAGTGTCGAACCCAACGAGGAGCAGGAGGAAATGATAAGCGGTTTTCAGCAAGGTATTCTCTGCAAGTACTGAAATAAGTGGTAACAGATAGTTTTGTGATAAGATAAATTGTAACGAGCAACAAGTAACAAGAGTAAAGAAAGTGCAGCAAGGTGGCCTAATCCATTTTGTAGCAAAGGACAAGCCGGAACAAACTCTTATAATAGGAAAAGCGCTCGCGAGGACACATGGTAATATCGTCAAGCTAGTTTTCATCACGTTCATATGATTCGCGTTCGGTACTTTGATAATTTGGTATGTGGGTGGACCGGTGCTTGGGTGCTGTTCTTACTTGAACAAGCATCCCACTTATGATTAACCTCTATTGCAAGCATCTGCAACTACAACAAAAGTATTAAGGTAAACCTAACCATAGCATGAAACATATGGATCCAAATCAGCCCCTTACGAAGCAACTCATAAACTAGGGTTTAAGCTTCTGTCACTCTAGCAACCCATCATCTACTTATTACTTCCAAATGCCTTCCTCTAGGCCCAAATAATGGTGAAGTGTTATGTAGTCGATGTTCACATAACACCACTAGAGGCTAGACAACATACATCTCATCAAAATATCGAGCGCATACCAAATTCACATGACTACTAATAGCAAGACTTCTCCCTTGTCCTCGGGAACAAACGTAACTACTCACAAAGCATATTCATGTTCATAATCAGAGGGGTAATAATATGCATAAAGGATCTGAACATATGATCTTCCACCAAATAAACCAACTAGCATCAACTACAAGGAGTAATCAACACTACTAGCAACCTACTAGCACCAATCCCGGACTTGGAGACAAGAATTGGATACAAGAGATGAACTAGGGTTTGGAGATGAGATGGTGTTGGTGAAAACGTTGATGGAGATTGCCCTCTCCCGATGAGAGGAGCGTTGGTGATGATGATGACGATAATTTCCCCCTCCCGGAGGGAAGTGTCCCCGGCAGAACAGCTCTGCCGGAGCCCTAGATTGGTTCCGCCAAGGTTCCGCCTCGTGGCGGCGGAGTCTCGTCCCGAAAGGTTGCTTAATATTTTTTCTCATCGAAAGACTTCATATAGGAGAAGATGGACGTCGGAGAGCCACCAGGGGGCCCACGAGGTAGGGGGCGCGCCCCCCACCCTCGTGAGCAGGGTGTGGGCCCCCTGGCCTTCATCTTTGGCGACGATTTTTCTTTATTTATTTTAAGATATTCCGTGGAGTTTCAGGACTTCTGGAGTTCTTGTGAATAGGTCTCCAATATTTGCTCCTTTTCCAAATTGAATTCCAGCTGCCGGCATTCTCCCTCTTCATGTAAACCTTGTAAAATAAAGGAGAATAGCCATAAGTATTGTGACATAATGTGAAATAACAGCCCATAATGCGATAAATATCGATATAAAAGCATGATGCAAAATGGACGTATCAACTCCCCCAAGCTTAGACCTCACTTGTCCTCAAGCGAAAAGCCGATAACAATAAATATGTCCTCATGTTTAGAGGTAGAGGCGTCAATAAAAATAAAATACGGACATGAAGGCATCATGATTGTTCTCATAACAACAACATATATAGATTTTGTCATATGATTACTTATGTTCAAGTGATGATCTTTTCACAATGCGAAAGTATGAATCGGAAGCCTTATTGAGCACCAACAAATTATACCCTCAGTCATGGAAGCAATTGCAATTTATCATAACATCGGAAAGAGTCTATGTCAGAGCTTAAAAGCAAGTCCACATACTCAACTATCATTTAGTCCTTCATAATTGCTAACACTCACGCAATACTTGTGGTTACGGAGTCTTAGTCGGACACAGAGAAAGATATGGGCTTATAGTTTTGCCCCACCACCTTTTACCTCAAGGGTAATGTCAACAATAATAATTCATGCTCCCCTAAATCCAGTTAGATATATATATATATATATATATATATATATATATATATATATATATATATATATCATGTTCTTTCCAACATGCCGGGCTTGCCAAAGGATAAAATGAAAAGGAAAGGTGAAGATCACCGTGACTCTTGCATAAAGTAGAGGATAATAATAAAAGATAGGCCCTTCGCAGAGGGAAGCAGAGGTTGCCATGCGCTTTTATGGTTGGATGCACAAAATGTCAATGCGAAAGAACGTCACTTTATATTGCCCCTTGTGATATGAACCTTTATTATGCAGTCCGTCGCTTTTATTTCTTCCATATCACAAGATCGTATAAAGCTTATTTCTCTCACACCAATCAATCATACATATTTAGAGCAATTTTTATTGCTTTGCACCGATGACAACTTACTTGAAGGATCTTACTCAATCCATAGGTAGATATGGTGGACTCTCATGGCTAAACTGGTTTAAGGGTTTATAGAAGCACAAGTAGTATCTCTACTTGGTGCTGAGAATTTGGCTAGCATGAGGGGGAAAGGCAAGCTCAACATGTTAGAGGATCCATGACAACATACTTTATCTCAGATATAAGAAAACATAACTCATTATGTTGTCTTCCTTGTCCAACCTCAACTCTTTAGCATGTCATATTTTAATGAGTGCTCCCAATCATAAAAGATGTCAATGGTAATATTTCTATATGTGAAACCTCTCTTTCCTTATTACTTCCTATTAATTGCAACGATGACCAAAGCTATATTTGCCAATTCCCAACAACTTTTAATCATCATACTCTTTCTATGTGAAGTCATTACTCTCAATAAGATCAATATGAACTCTTTGTTTCTTTTTATTCTTTTTCTTTTATTCACCCAAGATCATGGCAAAACAATCAAGCCCTTGATTCAACACTAAACTTTATTATATATATAGCTCACGGACTCGATTACATAGAGGGATCATAAAGCAAAACTCAAAAACTAGATCATGCCATGACTTTATTCTACTAGATCAAGATACTACTAATAGGATCAAACTAAGAAAAACGGTAAAGATAGGAGTTGTGATGGTGATACGATACCGGGGCACCTCCACCAAGCTTGGCAGTTGCCAAGGGGAGTGCCCATACCCATGTGATTATGTCTTCTTCTCCGTCGGTGAAGGTGGAGGTGTTGTTGATGATGCAGGCTTGTCGTCCACCTTCCATGGCATAGGCTCACCATCATAGAAAGATGATCGAGTCTCCGAAATTCTCAAATCTGCAGCCAAACTCATCCTTTTGAATCTATATTCATACTCACAGTTTTGATTTTGCAGATCATAGATTTGGGCTTGGAGGTGCTCGATCTTCTCATGTAGCTTGAAGATGGCCTCCTCGGTATTCTTGGCATCCGGCTCGTAGTTGTTGGTGAACTCCGCGAGCATCTTGTGGCTAGCGTTAATTCCACGCTCCACCATCCCCTGGGACTTGAAAACTTGTTGCTCCATTGCTTCGAGCCTCGCCTCCACACTTCCGATTCCCTTTGGTCCCTCAACATCGCGGATGTGCAGCAACCCATCACGCATCTCAATGGTTTGAGGGTGTCGCAGCACCTCCGCAAGGTAAGGGTTGATCACCTTCTCGAAGAACTTGTCCTTGGAAGCACTTGGGGACGTCATGATGATCTAGACCTGTCAGAAAAACAGCTCGAAACAAGAACAGGAGAGATTTGCGTGATACGGGAGTCAAAACCTTTGGGAGATTATATAATGAATTTTTACCGACCAAAATACGTATCGTGCAAGAAAACGGAGTCCGGAGGGCACACGACGTGCTCACCACCCTCGTGGGGCCCTCGTGTCCTTCCCGGACAGCTACTTATTTTTCTATTTTTCTAAATATTCCAAAACGGAGAAATATTGCCTTAAAAATTGTTTTGGAGTCGGTTTACTTACCGTACCACATACCTATTCCTTTTCGGAGTCTGAAACGGTATGGAAAGTGTCACTTATGTATTCCTCCGGGGTTACGATTTCAATAATATTGGTTTCAACATTTATGGGATTACCTGAGATATAATGTTTGATCCTTTGACTGTTTACCACCTTTGGATTTGTGCCTTCGAAGTTGTTGATTTTTATGGCACCGGAACGATAGACCTCCTCGATAACGTAGGGACCTTCCCATTTAGAGAGAAGTTTTCCTGCAAAAAATCTTAAACGAGAGTTGTATAGCAATACATAATCACCTACATTAAACTCACACTTTTGTATCCTTTTGTCATGTCATCTTTTAACTTTTTCTTTAAATAACTTGGCATTTTCATAAGCTTGGGTTCTCCATTCATTAAGTGAGCTAATATCAAATAACCTGTAGCGACCCGACCTCAGATGGTCAAGTCTCTGTGCTTCTGTGTCATCCCTGGATCGGTAATGCTGACACACACAGTACTCGAAGGATTTATAACAGAGTAGCAATCACACACTTATTACATCGAATGTCTCAAAAGAGAACTTATTACAATAATATGGCTGAAGGCCATCTAATGTGATAACAGCGTAAGGCTTGGAAGATAAAGTGAGTCCATCAACTCCAACGGCATAACTGAGCTGCACGGCAATGACCTACAATCCTTACTCCTCGTCTGAAAAGTCTGCAACATAATACGTTGCAGCCCGAGAACGGGTCAGCACATGGAATATGCTGGCAATGTAACACATAGAGTAATGAAAGAATAAGCTATACTACATGCATATATGGCTGGTGGAAAGCTCTATGGTTACAGTTTGCGAAAAGCCAATTTTTCCCTACATCAAAGGAATAAATTTTAATTTAGCTATCATGGGGGTTGAAACATCATTGAGAAGGTATAACCCCAACTCAATGATCCCAATTAAAGTGATTAACAACCCAGCAAAATTAGTTAAGAGTGATGAGATACATGTGAATACTCAAGTACTAGATACTCATAATTGTCCATAACCGGGGACACGGCTAACCATGATTAGTTTGTACACTCTGCAGAGGTTTGCGCACTTTTCCCCACAAGACTCGATCGCCTCCGTTGGTTTCTCGCACTGCATGGTGTTTGAGAGACGGATGACCGAGACACAGTTTTTCAGAAACATTAACTCTCTACTCCGGATAGATCATTCCAAACCTATAAAACCCACTACCGCTGATCTACCTCTTGAGAGCTTCACGTAACTTACTCAACTATGCTAGAGCCCATAATAGCTTGTGGCTGCACACGGAAGTTTCTAGCATGAATAATCTCAGTTCCCTTTGAGCCTGGGTGGCGGTCCATAGGAAGATCACACGGGTACCCGGGATTTCCAAAAAAGCAGACAACACCGGGTTCCCCAGTGCCTCAATCCACCCAGATGTGTATTTAAGTTGCCACCTTAAAGTAAACCATTAATTATCAATCTCACATCTGTCGTGAATATCTCTCAAACCCAAACCACGCCCACGAAAGCATAGCATGGCAATATAAGCATAACGTAGAAGTAACTCCCAAGGGTTTGAAAGTATGAGCAATAGGTTCCTACCTCATCATCTACTTCCCAACCCACAAATTAATGACATCCTAATCATGCAATGTTTGAGGATTGAGCTAATGCATAAAAACTGGGTATGAAAAGGTATGATCAAGTGTTACTTGCCTTGGTCGACGATCCGTGAATCCTAGAGACTCGTAGTAACAGGCTTCGCACTCCGGAAATTCTATCGCAAGCAAACAATACATACATAAGTAAACAAGCAAAGATGCACAAACGAAACTTCAACTGGAAGAGGTTGACCGGAGAGTTCAACTTAAGAACTCCAGTTTGCAAAAAGAATCAAACCAAACGGAACAACAAAACTCAAACGGCGAAAGAAATAGGGTCCGTTTACTAATCTGAACTAGGGTCAAATTTTACAGAGATAAAAACTGGTTTAAGTTGGTTATTCAGAAAGAGGTTTTCGAGATGAAACTCCAGGCGCTTGAATCGCCTGATTCCGATAAACGAGCGAAAAGATAAACAGGTTTGAAAATTGGATCAGAAATCGTGACCAGAATAACCGCGGAATAAATCTGATAAAAGAAAAGCGACGAACTGCTAAACAAACGAACGTTCGTTAATAGAAACTAAACGGTGAATGCGCTCGTTAGAATGAACGGATGAACGGACGTTCGCTAAATAAATAAACCGACGAAATAAACCGATCTATATAAAAAACAATCTAGGGTTTTATAAAAAAACCAAAGGGTTTTCTTTAAAAAACAGCGGCGGGTCGGGTACCTCCGGCGCGCGTCGTGGGCGGCAGCTCCAGCGGAGTTCCGGGTGGGCGGCGAGGGCAGGGCGGCGGCTCGGCGAGAGGGCGGCGACGGCGCGGATCAGGCTCCGGCGGCTCGGGCTCAAGGTTTCATGGCGGCGGCTCGGGTGGTGGCGGGTGGTGGCGGCGGCGGCGGTATTTATAGGTGGGCGGGGGCGGCGGCTTGGGGAATGGGGCGGGCGGCTCCGGCTTGGGGAAGGGGGCGGGCGGCTCCGGCTTGGGGAAGGGGGCGCCCGGGGTGGAGTCCGGCTAGGACTCGCCCTCGGCGTTCTGCCAAGAGGCGGCCCTTGGGGAGGCGGGCGCGAGCGGGCTGGCTCGGCCTGGCCTTCGCCCGATCGGGCGAGGGTCCATTTTTTAAACATTCCACCGAAAAGAAAAATTCCTAGAAAAATAAATAAAAATCTAAAAATTCCAAAACAAGTTTTCTCCGTCTAAATAAAATATTTAGAACTAGAGGAACTTTTCTTGGCCCCTAAAATGCAACTTTTTAAAGCGTGCAAATTTTTCTAGGGCAAATAAAATTCCAAATAAAATCAAATAAAATCCCAAAAATGATTTTAACATTTTTCCTCCGTTATTTCAATTATTTTGGAGAAGTCATATTATCTCCCTCATTTTTATTTAAAATGAAATAGTTTTCCTGAGAGAAAATAATTAAAATCCAATATCCTCGTCTTTCATTATTTGATAAAATTCAAATATGAAAATCGAAAAAAATTCCCCAACTCTCTCCGAGGGTCCTTGAATTGCTTAGGATTTTTCGAGGATGGCAAGCGAATATGCAATAAAATATGATATGCAGGATGACCTATGTATAACATGCCAAATTGAAAATTTGGGATGTTACAAACCTACCCCCCTTAAGATGAATCTCGCCCTCGAGATTCGGGTTGGCTAGAAAATAGGTGTGGATGGTCCTTGCGAATATCGTCTTCTCGCTCCCGGGTGGCTTCCTCCTCGGTGTGGTGGCTCCACTGAACTTTGCAAAACTTGATCACCTTGCTGCGAGTGACTCGGCTATCAAACTCGAGAATATTTACTGGCTTCTCCTCATAAGTCAAGTTGTTATCCAATTGTATCGCCTCCAGGGGCACTGTATCCTTTAACGGTATGTCGGCCATCTCAGCGTGGCACTTCTTCAGTTGTGATACTTGAAACACATCGTGAACTCCTGACAATCCTTCGGGTAATTCCAGTTTGTAGGCAACTTCTCCCATTCGTTCTAAAACACGATACGGTCCTACAAATCTTGGGGCTAACTTTCCTTTACTCCAAAGCGTTTCACTCCCCTCGGGGTGATACTCGTGAGATAGGCTCGTCTCCAATTTCATAGGTTACTTCCTTGCGTTTTGAATCTGCGTAACTCTTCTGTCTAGACTGAGAAATCTTTAGCCTGTCTCTGATCAGTTTAACCTTCTCCCTCTGAGTCTTTGATCAAATTTGGTCCAAACAACTGACGGTCTCCAACCTCATCCCACATCAAGGGTGTTCTACATCTGCATCCATACAGAGCTTCGAACGGTGCCATCTTCAAACTGGCCTGGTAGCTGTTGTTGTATGAGAATTCTGCGTACGGCAAATTGTCATCCCAACTAGATCCATAATCTAGCGCACAGGCTCTCAACATGTCCTCCAAAATCTGATTGACCCTCTCTGTCTGTCCATCCGTCTGTGGGTGGAACGCGGTAATAAACTCCAATCTGGTACCCAAGGTCTGGTGTAGTTGATGCCAAAACTTTGAAGTAAACTGTGTTCCTCTATCTGATATGATACTCCTCGGAACTCCATGCAAACATACGATCCTGGTCATATATATCTTGGCCAACTTGGCACTTGTATAAGTTGTTTTCACTGGGATAAAGTGAGCTACTTTGGTCAACCGATCCACTACTACCCATATTGAATCATATCCTGCTTTGGTTCTGGGTAATCCGGTGATAAAATCCATGCCAAGTTTGTCCCACTTCCATTCGGGTATTGGCATAGGCTGCAACAGTCCTGCTGGCTTTTGATGCTCTGCCTTCACTCTCTGGCATATATCACAAACGGCTACATACTCGGCAATATCCTTCTTCATACCAGTCCACCAGAAACGTTCCTTCAAGTCCAAGTACATCTTGGTGTTTCCGGGGTGAATCGAGTATGGTGAGTCATGGGCTTCTTGAAGTATTATCTTCCTGATCTCCGAATTGTTGGGCACATAAATCCGATCCTCAAACCACAAGGTATCGTGCTCATCCTCGCGAAAACCTTTGGCTTTTCCTTTGCCCATCTTTTCCTTTATCTCTGCAATCTCTTTATCCTCCTTTTGAGCGTCTCGAATCTTGTCTAACAAGGTCGACTGAATCTCCATTGTTGCAAGAAAACCTCTTGGAACAATCTCCAACTGAAGTTCCATAACATCCTCTGCTAACTCCTTTGGCAGTCCTCTACCTTTAAGGATATTGGCATAACTTTTCCGACTCAAAGCGTCTGCTACGACGTTGGCTTTTCCTGGATGATAGTGTAGCTTCATGTCGTAATCTTTTATAAGTTCTAGCCATCTCCTCTGTCTGAGGTTTAATTCCTTCTATGTGAAAATGTACTTTAAACTCTTATGATCCATGTACACATCACAACGGTTTCCCATGAGATAATGTCTCCAGGACTTCAACGCATGTACTACAGCTGCTAACTCCAAATCATGCGTGGCATAGTTCAACTCATGAGGCTTCCGTTGTCGTGAGGCATACGAAACAACTTTTCCATCCTGCATAAGAACACATCCAAGTCCCAAGCGAGAGGCATCGCAATACACTTGAAACTCCTTATGTACATCTGGCAATGTCAGCACTGGGGCTGTAGTCAACCGTTTCTTCAACTCTTGGAAGCTTGTCTCACAATCCTCTGTCCATTTGAACTTGGTATCCTTCTTTAGCAATTATGTCATTGGTTTAGCAATCTTGGAAAAATTCTCAATGAATCTCCGATAATACCACCGGTCCAAGGAAAGCTGCGAATCTCGCTAAGCTGAAGTGGGTGCCAACCACTCGGTGGTGACTGAATTTTCTTTGGGATCTACTGCTATACCCTCTCGATATAACATGCCCAAGAAATCCAACTTCCTTTACCAAAACTCGCACTTGCTGAATTTGGCATATAACTGGTGTTCCACGAGGTTTCTCAAGAACCAAACGTAGGTGTTCTGCGTGCTCCTCTTCGTTCTTCGAGTAAACAATAATATCATCGATAAACACCACAACAAACTTGTCCAAATACTCCATGAACACTTTGTTCATCATACTCATGAAATAGGCAGGGGCGTTAGTGGGTCCAAACGACATGACCGTATACTCATATAATCCATATCGTGTGGTGAATGCTGTCTTTGGTATATCCTTCTCTCGGATCTTCAATCGATGGTATCCTGATCGTAGATCAATTTTAGAAAACACCTTAGCTCCTTGCAACCGATCAAACAGATCATTAATCATCGGTAAGGGATACTTGTTCTTTATCGTTACTTCATTCAGAGCTCGGTAATCAACAACCATCCTTAGGGATTTATCCTTCTTCTCCACCAAAAGTACTGGTGCTCCCCAAGGTGATGAACTTCTCTGAATGTAACCTTTCTCCAATAGCTCCTTGATCTGCTTCTTAATTTCCTCCAGATCATTTGCGGGCATCTGATAAGGTCTCTTTGAGATTGGCCCTGTACCTGGTATTAGTTCTATCAGAAACTCGATGTCTCGATCCGGTGGCATGCCTGGTAACTCTTACGGAAAAACATCTGGATAATCCTTCACTACCGGTACTTCCTCTTGTACAACTCCCGTGAGGGTATTCACTTGGCTCCTCCTAGGTATATGCCTAGATATATACTTAATCCTTTTTCCCTCTGGGGTGGTAAGATAGATTGACTTGCTAGCACAGTCGATACTTCCTCCAAACTTTGACATCCAATCCATACCTAATATCACATCCAATCCTTGCGACTCCAAGATAATTAGGTCAGACGGAAACACATGTGTGCCAATGATTAGGGGTATCTGGGTGCACCATCTGCTAGCCATATACTCTGCTCCAGGCGAGCTCACTAAAAGAGGGGTTCTAAGGGTGCAGGTTGGTAACTTAAACTTATCCACAAATCCCCTTGATATAAATGAATGCGATGCACCGTAGCGAAAAGAACAATAGAGGTAAATGGTGAACCAAAAACTTACCTATTACCGCATCCGGCTGCTCTTCAACTTCCTCCACGTTAACGTGGTTCACTTGTCCTTTGTTGAATGGATTGGGCTTCTTCCCAGCGCTCCCATTTCCGTTTCCATTCTTTCCTTGAGGCGGTCGTTGGCATAGTGCCCTGTCTTCCCCGCACTTAAAGCAAATAACTTGGCTCAATTCTCTCTTAGCGGGTGTAGCTGGGTTAGAGCGATTCTGATTATTGTTGGCTGCATTTCCATTCCCATTCTTCGCACCATTATGCGATCCTCCTCGATATGGTTATGTCCTCCATGGTTATGAACTAGTCCTCCCGAGTTCGGGTTAAGCGAGGTTTCGTGAGCTCTGAGTTATACTTCCCTTGTCCATACTTCCTCTTACGACTCTCAATTTGCTGCTGCTTTCCCTCAATCATTAGGGCCTTATCTACCAACTCCTGGTAGTTTTTGAAAGTTGCCACCATCAACCGTGCATACTCATCTCATCATTCAGCCCTTCCATGAACTTCTCTTGCTTCGCGGCATCTGTGGCCACATCATCGTGGGCATAAGCGTGATAACTTGCTAAACTCATCCACGCATCGGGCCACGATGCGGTTCCCCTGGCGTAAGTTGCGGAACTCACGCTTCTTTATCTGCATGGCTCCAGTTGAAACATGGGCCGTGCGAAAAGCTTGTTGGAACTGGTCCCAAGTGACATTGGCTATAGGAAAAGTAGCCGTGTAATTTTCCCACCATGCGGCTGCTGGTCCATCCAATTGATGTGCGGCAAAGCGCACTCTTTCAGCATCCGTGCATCCTGCGGTGGTTAACTCCCTTCCAATACGGCGTAACCAGTCATCTGCAACTATTGGCTCGGTGCTACTGGAAAACACCGGCGGTTGTAACCTCAGAAAACAGGCTAAATTGTCCACTGGCGGCGGGTTGTTGTTGTTGTTGTTGGCATTGCCCTGGTTCTGAAATAGCAATTGCATCAAGGCATTCTGCTGTTGGATCAACTGAGTGAGCTCCGGTGGAAAAGCAAAACCGGGGTCACGTCTCGGAGGCATCTGAGGGTTTAGAGGGGAGAGATTAGAAATAGAAAGAGGTCTAGTGAGAAAACACTACCCATATGCACATGAGGCAACACACACATTCATTCAATCAAGCAAGCAAGGGCATACAAAACGATCTAGGACTATCGTGATACGTGCTCAACTACTACTAGTTACATGGGGAAAATACTACTAATATTTGGTGGTCGTCTAGAAATTTTGATCGGTGGAAGACTCCATGATGTCCGCTCGACTTCGTCTTCATAGTCATCATCACTTGGATCTAAGTCGGTGTAAATGCGATGATGATGTAGTTGTCTGGACAAGCGGGGTCTTCTTCCTCTTCTTGCTCCTCTTCCTTGGGTGCTGGTCCTCCCATGAAAACTCCAATCTTCTTGACTAGGTCGTCGTTCTTCTCCAGAGTATCTTGATTTCTTCCTCATATCCATCAAGGGTAGACTTGAGTTCTTCCTCCAATTCGATGATATTAGTTTTCGCCTTCTTCAAATCCAGCATGTCGGTAGACATCTGGTTCTCATGACGTTGAATGTGCCGGTTTAGCTCACGGATGTAAGCTGCAATGGATCTATCCTTCTTGGTGCTAATTACTTCCCATTGCTCGCCTCGGCGCCCACATATTTGGTATATGGTGTCTTTAAGCTCCTTGTTGTAGACTTCTCCAATGCGTCTCATGGTAATGTGAGCTGCCATACTCTTTCCCAAACTCGTGTTGGTGCATTGAAAACACATACTATGGGCTCCGTGCTTGGTGCAAACGTTCTTCCGGAACTAAGGTTTGAATCTTCCAAAGCATTCTTCTTACGGTAAGGTGGCGTTATGCGTCTGGTGAAGCTTGGTATTCCAATATTTAGGTACCTAGTGACTTCCTTCAAGTGGCGTCCGAAAGGTGTGTCTTCATCTGGTTGGGTAAACTTGTACTTCATCTCTGTCATCCTAAAGAGTGGAAAAATGGAGAGAGGTCAGAAATGAGTAGAGAGGAGTGTCCTATGGTTTTATCTTAGTGGTCGTGTCCTACACTCAGCGTGTGCTCTGATACCATCTTGTAGCGACCCGACCTCGGATGGTCAAGTCTACGTGCTTCGTGTCATCCACGGATCGGTAATCTTTGACACACAGTACTCGAAGGATTTATAACAGAGTAGCAATCACACACTTATTACATCGAATGTCTCAAAAGAGAACTTATTACAATAAAATGGCTGAAGGCCATCTAATGTGATAACAGCGGAAGGCTTGGAAGATAAAGTGAGTCCATCAACTCCAACAAGATAACCGAAAGCTGCACGGCAACGACCTACAATCCTTACTCCTCGTCTGAAAAGTCTGCAACATAATACGTTGCAGCCCGAGAACGGGTCAGCACATGGAATATGCTGGCAATGTAACACATAGAGTAATGAAATAATAAGCTATACTACATGCATATATGGCTGGTGGAAAGCTCTATGGTTACAGTTTTGTGAAAAGCCAATTTTTCCCTACCTCAAAGGAATAAATTTTAATTTAGCTATCATGGGGGTTGAAACATCGTTGAGAAGGTATAACCCCAAATCAATGATCCCAATTAAAGTGATTAACAACCCAGCAAAATTAGTTAAGGGTGATGAGATACATGTGAATACTCAAGTACTAGATACTCAGAATTGTCCATAACCGGGGACACGGCTAACCATGATTAGTTTGTACACTCTGCAGAGGTTTGCGCACTTTTCCCCACAAGACTCGATCGCCTCCGTTGGTTTCTCGCCCGCATGGTGTTTGAGAGACGGATGACCGAGACAGTCTTTCGTAAACATTAACTCTCTACTCCGGATAGATCATACCAAACCTATAAAACCCACTACCTGCTGATCTACCTCTTGAGAGCTTCACGTAACTTACTCAACTATGCTAGAGCCCATAATAGCTTGTGGCTGCACACGGAAGTTTCTAGCATGAATAATCTCAGTTCCCTTTGAGCACAGGTGGCGGTCCATAGGAAGATCACACGGGTACCCAGGATTTCCAAGAAAAAGCAGACAACACTTGGGTTCCCCAGTGCCTCAATCCACCCGGATGTGTATTTAAGTTGCCACCTTAAAGTAAACCATTAATTAGCAATCTCACATCTGTCGTGAATATCTCTCAAACCCAAACCACGTCTACGAGCATAGCATGGCAATATAAGCATAACGTAGAAGTAACTCCCAAGGGTTTGAAAGTAACAGGGCAATAGATCCTACCTCATCATCTACTTCCCAACCCACAAATTAATGACATCCTAATCATGCAATGTTTGAGGATCGAGCTAATGCATAAAAACTGGGTATGAAAAGGTATGATCAAGTGTTACTTGCCTTGCTGACGATCCGTGAATCCTAGAGACTCGTAGTAACACGCTTCGCACTACGGAAATTCTATCGCAAGAAAACAATACATACATAAGTAAACAAGCAAAGATGCACAAATGAAACTTCAACTGAAAGAGGTTGACTGGAGAGTTCAACTTAAGAACTCCGGTTTGCAAAAAGAATCAAACCAAACGGAACAAAAAAACTCAAACGGCGACAGAAATAGGGTCCGTTTACTAATCTGAACTAGGGTCAAATTTTACAGAGATAAAAACTGGTTTAAGTTGGTTATTCGGAAAGAGGGTTTCGAGATGAAACTCCAGGCACTTGAATCGCCTGATTCCAATAAACGAGCGAAAAGATAAACAGGTTTGAAAATTGGATCAGAAATCACGATCAGAATAACCGCGGAATAAATCTGATAAAAGAAAAGTGACGAACTGCTAAACGGACGAACGTTCGTTAACAGAAACTAAACGGTGAATGCGCTCGTTAGGACGAACGGACGTTCCCTAAATAAATAAACCGACGAAATAAATCGATCTATATAAAAAAACGATCTAGGGTTTTATAAAAAAAACCGAAGGGTTTTCTTTAAAAAAACCGGCCGGGGTCGGGTACCTCCCGAGGCGCGTCCCGGAGTTCCGGGTGGGGCGGCGAGGGCAGGCGTGGCGGCTCGGCGAGAGGGTGGCGACGGCGCGGATCGGGGCTCCGGGCGGTTCGGGGCTCCGGGCTCCGGCGGGTTTCGGCGGCGGTGGCTCGGGTGGTGGCGGGGTGGTGGTGTGGCGGCGGGGCGGCGGCGGTATTTATAGGAGGGCGGGGGCGGCGGCTTGGGGAAGGGGCGGCGGCTCTGGCTTGGGAAGGGGCGGCGGCTCGGCTTGGGAAGGGGCGCCGGGGTGGAGTCCGGCTCGGACTCGCCCTCGGCGTTCGTGCCGCGCACGGCGGCGCGCGGGGGAGGCGGCGGCGCGGACCCTCATTTATTTATTTAAAATGAAATAGTTTTCCGAAGAGAAAATAATTAAAATCCAATATCCTCGTCTTTCATTATTTGATAAAATTCAAATATGAAAATCGAAAAAAAATTCCCCAACTCTCTCCGAGGGTCCTTGAGTTGCTTAGGATTTTTCGAGGATGGCAAACGAATATGCAATAAAATATGATATGCAGGGATGACCTATGTATAACATGCCAAATTGAAAATTTGGGATGTTACATAACCTCTTCTCACCGGCAAGTTTGAAATCATAGTTGAGCTCTTTAATAGCCCAATATGCCTTATGTTCTAGTTCGAGAGGTAAGTGACATGCTTTTCCATAAACCATTTTATACGGAGACATACCCATAGGATTCTTATATGCAGTTCTATAGGCCCATAATGCATCATCAAGTTTCTTGGACCAATTCTTTCTAGACCTATTAACAGTCTTTTGCAAAATTAATTTGAGCTCTCTATTGCTCAATTCTACTTGACCACTAGACTGTGGGTGATATGGAGATGCAATTCTATGATTAATGTCATATTTAGCAAGCACTTTACGGAAAGCACCATGAATAAAGTGTGAACCACCATCAGTCGTTAAATATCTAGGGACTCCAAACCTCGGAAAAATAACTTCCTTAAGCATTTTAATAGAAGTGTTATGATCAGCAGTAGTAGTTGGAATAGCTTCTACCCACTTAGTAACGTAATCAACAACAACCAAAATATGTGTATATCCATTAGAGGCAGGAAAAGGTCCCATATAATCAAAGCCCCAAACATCAAATGGTTCAATAACAAGTGAATAATTCATAGGCATTTCTTGACGTCTAATAATATTACCAATTCTTTGACATTCATCACAAGACAAAACAAACTTACGAGCATCCTTGAAGAGAGTAGGCCAATAAAAACCGGATTGCAATACCTTATGTGCAGTTCTATCTCCGGTAATTGTCCTCCATAAGCTTGATGACACTTGCGTAGGATTTGTTCCTGTTCATGCTCAGGTACACAACGTCTAATAACACCATCTACTCCTTCTTTATAAAGATGTGGGTCATCCCAAAAGTAATGTCACAAATCATAGAAAAACTTCTTTCTTTTGTTGGTATGTGAAGCTAGGTGGTATAAATTTAGCAACAATATAATTAGCATAATCAGCATACCATGGAGTGATACGAGAAGTGCTTATGACATTTAATTGTTCATCGTGAAAGCTATCATCAATAGGTAGTGGGTCATCAAGAACATTCTCTAACCTAGACAAGTTATACGCAACGGGTTCTCAGCTCCTTTTCTATCAACAATATGCAAATCAAATTCTTGCAGCAAGAGAACCCATCTAATAAGTCTAGGTTTAGCATCTTTATTTTCCATAAGATATTTAATAGCAGCATGATCAGTGTGGATAGTTACTTTAGAATCAACAATATAGGGTCTGAATTTATCACAAGCAAATACAACTGCTAAAAGTTCCTTTTCGGTAGTAGCATAATTTCTTTGAGCATTGTCTAGAGTCTTACTAGAATAATGGATAACATTTAATTTCTTATCAACTCTTTGCCCTAGAACAGCACCTACAGCATAATCACTAGCATCACACATAATTTCAAAGGGTAAATTCCAATCAGGTGGATGATCAACAGTGCGAGACTAATGCTTTCTTAAGTATTTGAAATGATTCTACACAATCATCATCAAAGACAAATGGTACATCTTTTTGTAATAAATTAGTCAGAGGTCGAGAAAATTTTGAGAAGTCCTTAATGAACCTCCTATAAAATCCGGCGTGACCAAGGAAACTTCTTATACCTTTGATGTCCTTGGGACATGGCATCCTTTCAATAGCATCAACCTTGGCTTTATCAACTTCAATACCTCTTTCAGAAACTTTGTGCCCCAAGATAATACCTTCATTAACCATAAAGTGGCACTTTTCCCAATTCAAGACAAGATTAGTTTCTTCACATCTCTGCAAAACTCGATCAAGATTGCTCAAGCAATCATCAAAAGAGGAACCATAGACGGAAAATTCGTCCATGAAAACCTCACAAATATTTTCACAAAAGTTAGAGAATATAGCCATCATGCATCTTTGAAAGGTAGCAGGTGCATTACATAAACCAAAAGGCATACGTCTATAAGCAAAAGTACCAAAAGGGCATGTAAAAGTAGTCTTTGATTGATCTTTAGCCGACACATGTATTTGAGAGAAACCAGAATAACCATCTAGAAAGCAATAATGTGTATGTTTGCATAATCTTTCTAGCATTTGATCAATAAAAGGTAAGGGGTAATGATCTTTCTTAGTAGCTTTATTTAATTTGCGGAAATCAATTACCATCCTATAACCTGTGATAATTCTTTGCAGGATCAATTCATCTTTATCATTAGGAACAACAGTAATACCTCCCTTCTTAGGGACACAATGGAGAGGACTTACCCGCTGACTATCAGCAACGGGATAAATTATACCTGCCTCCAGAAGCTTGAGTATTTCTTTTCTTACCACTTCTTTCATTTTAGGATTCAAACGTCGTTGAGGATCACGAACTGGTTTGGCATCCGCTTCCAAATTTATTTTATGTTGACATAGAGTGGGACTAATGCCCTTCAGATCATCAAGAGTATATCCAATAGCGGCACGGTGCTTCTTCAGAGTTTTCAGTAATCTTTCTTCTTCATGCTCTGAAAGGTTAGCACTAATAATAAGAGGATATATTTTCTTTTCATCAAGATAAGCATATTTACGATTATCAGGCAACGGTTTAAGCTCAAACACGGGATCACCCTTGGGTGGAGGAGGATCCCCTAGGATTTCAACCGGCAAATTGTGTTGCAGAATAGGTTCATGTTTAAAGAATACTATTTCCCTTCTTTCATTCATGAACATACCATTTTCATGGTCTAGCAAATAGTGTTCTAAAGGATCACTAGGAGGTACGACAATAGAAGCAAGACCAATAATTTCATCTTTACTAGGCAATTCTTCCTCACGATGTTGTTTACTAAATTTAGAGAAATTAAACTCATGAATTATATCATCCAAGCCAATAGTAACAACATTCTTTTTGCAGTCTATGTTAGCATTAATAGTATTCAAGAAGGGTCTACCAAATATAATGGGACAAAAGCTATCTTGTGGAGAACTAAGAACAAGAAAATCAGCAGGATATTTAGTTCTCCCACACAAGACTTCAACATCTCTAACAATTCCCATTGCAGATATAGTATCTCTATTGGCAAGTTTAATTGTAACATCAATATCTTCTAACTCAGCATGTGCAATTTCATGCTTGATTTCTTTATATAAATCATAAGGTATAACACTAGCACTAGCACCCATATCACATAAGCCATGATAACAATGATCTCCTATTTTAACAGAGATAACAGGCACGCCTACCACAGGTCTATGTTTATCTTGACACGGTTTAGCAATTCTAGCAGTTTCACCGCATGAACTGAATAACATGCCCATCAATATTATCGACAAGAGATCTTTAACAATAGCAATATTAGGTTCTACTTTGACTTGCTCAGAGGTGTATAAGTTCTAATATTGCTTTTCTGAACAACAGTTGAAGCTTTAGCATGATCCTTTATTCTAACAGGAAAGGTGGTTTCTCAACATAAGAGGTAGGAACAATAGGATCATTATAAGTGACAGTCTTTTCTTCAACTTTAATAGGTGCAGCTACTTCTACTTCTATGGGAGGATGATATTTAAACCACTTCTCCACAGGAGATCAACATAAGTAGCAAAAGATTCACGAAAGAAGCTACTATCTCAGAGTCAAGTCCATATTTAGTGCTAAACTTACGAAAAATATCGGTATCCATAAAAGATTTAACACAATCAAACATAGGTGTCATACCTGACTTCTTACCTTCGCCGAGGTCCCAATCTTCAGAGTTGCGTTTAATTCTATCCAATAAATTCCATTTAAATTCAATAGTCTTCATCATAAAAGAGCCAGCACAAGAAGTATCTAGCATGGTGCGATTGTTATCAGAAAGTCGAGCATAAAAATTCTGAAGAATTATCACTCTTAAGAGCTCATGATTGGGGCATGAATATAACATTGATTTAAGCCTCCCCCAAGCTCGAGCGATGCTTTCTCCTTCGCGAGGCCAAAAATTATATATATAATTGCGATCACGATGAACAAGATGCATAGGGTAATATTTTTGATGGAATTCCAATTTCAATCTTTTATAGTTCCATGATCTCGTCTCATCACATAGCCTATACCATGTCAATGCGTCTCCCTTCAAAGATAAAGGGAAGACCTTCTTCTTAACAACATCATCGGGTATACCTGCAAGTTTAAATAAACCACAAACTTCATCCACATAGAGTAGATGTTCATCAGGATGCTTTGTTCCATCTCCTGTAAAAGTATTAGCTAGCAGTTTTTCCATCATACCCGAAGGAATTTCAAAAGGAGTTTCATTTTCAATAGGTTCAGTAGGTTGAGGAGCAACTCTTTGCTCTCTTTGGACGGGGTGAAGATACCCTGAACAAGCCCCTCGGAGAATTACTTTCCATAGTAACAAGTGATGTAAAATTTCAGCATACTATATAAATTTTTCCTTACCAAATTCCACCTACCAAAGGCGCTACACTCCCCGACAACGGCGCCAGAAAAGAGTCTTGATGACCCACAAGTATAGGGGATCTATCTTAGCCCTTTCGATAAGTTGGAGTGTCGAACCCAACGAGGAGCAGAAGGAAATGATAAGCGGTTTTCAGCAAGGTATTCTCTGCAAGTACTGAAATAAGTGGTAACAGATAGTTTTGTGATAAGATAAATTGTAACGAGCAACAAGTAACAAGAGTAAATAAAGTGCAGCAAGGTGGCCCAATCCTTTTTGTAGCAAAGGACAAGCCGGAACAAACTCTTATAATAGGAAAAACGCTCGCGAGGACACATGGGAATATCGTCAAGCTAGTTTTCATCACGTTCATATGATTCGCGTTCGGTACTTTGATAATTTGGTATGTGGGTGGACCGGTGCTTGGGTGTTGTTCTTACTTGAACAAGCATCCCACTTATGATTAACCTCTATTGCAAGCATCCGCAACTACAACAAAAGTATTAAGGTAAACCTAACCATAGCATGAAACATATGGATCCAAATCAGCCCTTACGAAACAACGCATAAACTAGGGTTTAAGCTTCGTCACTCTAGCAACCCATCATCTACTTATTACTTCCCAATGCCTTCCTCTAGGCCCAAATAATGGTGAAGTGTTATGTAGTCGACGTTCACATAACACCACTAGAGTCTAGACAACATACATCTCATCAAAATATCGAACGAATACCAAATTCACATGACTACTAATAGCAAGACTTCTCCCTTGTCGTCAGGAACAAACGTAAGTACTCACAAAGTATATTCATGTTTATAATCAGAGGGGTAATAATATGCATAAAGGATCTGAACATATGATCTTCCACCAAATAAACCAACTAGCATCAACTACAAGGAGTAATCAACACTACTAGCAACCTACTAGCACCAATCCCGGACTTGGAGACAAGAATTGGATACAAGAGATGAACTAGGGTTTGGAGATGAGATGGAGCTGGTGAAGATGTTGATGAAGATTGCCCTCTCCCGATGAGAGGAGCGTTCGTGATGATGATGACGATAATTTCCCCCTCCCGGAGGGAAGTGTCCCCGGCAGAACAGCTCTGCCGGAGCCCTAGATTGGTTCCGCCAAGGTTCCGCCTCGTGGCGAGTCGAGTCTCGTCCAAAGGTTGCTTAATGTTTTTCTCATCGAAAGTCTTCATATAGGAGAAGCTGGACAACGGTTAGCCACCAGGGGGCCCCTGAGGTAGGGGGCGCGCCTGGCGCCCCCACCTCGTGAGCGGTGTGGGCCCCATGGCCTTCATCTTTGGCTGACGATTTTTCTTTATTTATTTTAAGATATTCCATGGAGTTTCAGGACTTTTGGAGTTGCGCAAAATAGGTCTCCAATATTTGCTCCTTTTCCAGCCCGAATTCAGTACCCGGCATTCTCCCTCTTCATGTAAACCTTGTAAAATAAAGGAGAATAGCCATAAGTATTGTGACATAATGTGAAATAACAGCCCATAATGCGATAAATATCGATATAAAAGCATGATGCAAAATGGACGTATCAGCTAACAGTGAACTTTCCCAAACATCTCCAGTGGAAAATATATCGGATGAAGACTGGAGGGGCCTTGTTAAACACTGGTATGATCCGAAGTATCAGGTACATTATATATATGTGATCAGATCACATGTTGAAGTCCTATTTACGCATGTGCTAGATAAATCTATCTTCTTGTAGGTGAACTGTTCAAAGAACAAGGCCAACCGTCCGAAAGTGAAATTCCAACAGACGGCAGGATCTCGTAGCTATATTGCACACTACGAGGCTCTTGTAATTAGTCTTTGTTTCACCTTTTCATTGTACCATATTATCAGATCTATATTGACTTGTTCGAAATGCAGAGGAAAGCCCGCAAGGACCAAAAAGTACCTGAACCAAATGTTGTGGAAATCTTCAAGGACTGTCACACCAGCAAGAAGAAGGGCATGCCTACACCTGTCAAAGCCGCTATTGTAAGTCCTTAATCCTCATGCCTTTTAACTACTACTTACTTTGACTTGTGCCTTGAACTGCATGGTTTGCAGCCAATGTCTATTACTCTTTTCAATTTTACACACAATTGTCTTAGCGTATCATTGCACCTTACAAGGTTTAAAAGAAAGGAGTGATGTTCCTTTGATCTTGACCCGTAATCTAGTTACATCTTTGGACTTGCCCACACAACGTTACAATTACTGTTTATGCATTCTCGGTTGTTTTGTGATATGAATGATGTCATACTATGCTTCAGATTATAAACTTCGTCTCTTTATCCTTAGCCCTCAATACAATGTGAAGAAATAGACAATACATTAGCGATGGTACATGGTCATATGTTTGGAACCTGGTTTTATTATGTACTTTGCAATAAAATACAACTAATATTTTACATGGGTTCACCATAAAAAGTTACGTATATAGACCAAAAGCTATTTTGTTTGGTTTTGCTGCCTCCTTAATATCTTACGTTCTGGTACTACTAATGTAAAACCTCAACTTTTCAGCGAGCTATGGAAAAATGGTGGAACCGCCACCTTACGAAGGTGGCGAGGCAACTATAACCGCAATGTCGACTCTTGCTGCGATTGGGTCGATACCTGTCCACTAACAGTGCCAAAAGCACATTCCTGCGTAATACTGGGTTGGTTGTTAAGACAATATCGTCCAAACTGCCTCATGATCAAGATATGCAAGCTCAAAGCAATGTTGTATCTGCACTCCAGACACAAGTCCATTACCTAACAGAGACCCTTTGTGAAACAAGGAGAAACATTGCTCAATGTCGTCAAGATATGCATGGTTTTGAAACCAGGCTATCAAACATTTGCTATGTTATTCAGGAGCCTAGGGGAAATGAAGGCGAGTTTTATGGTGCTCCATCGGACAATACTGTCGGGACCCCGATACTAAGTCACACCGATCTAGCCTGTAACACCTCATATAACTTTGCGGCCTCACGCACGGTATTCCCACGGGTGTCGCCTTACCATGGCCCGGGACCGTTTGCGCCTTTTGGCTCACGTATATAGCGATGTAAGCTAGCATCCATATGACAGAGAACCCGGGCCGACATGACTAGTCGTGAACCCAAAGTGGCACTAACTTATGGGGACATGCATACATGAATCAACATCGAGCATGTCGATCGGCGTGCAAATCCGGGCTGTAACCTTTGGGTGACAGGACTCCGGGAACCCAGGCTGTAGCAGGCTAGGCAGACTCCGGATGTCACCGCGTGACATTTCCCGAAGGGACGGAACCACAGGAACAAAGTGAATCACCTGCCCGGCCGGTCAAGTGTTACGGAGGAGTAGTCTTTGGGCTAGCGAGGACTCCGGTGAACCGGGCTGTAGCGGACTACTATGGCTCCTGGAAGCACAAGACTACATTTCCCCATAAGAAAGACTACCAAGGATAAACAACTAGGTTGTCGGATCCCACACATAGCAATACACATTACACGTATGAATAACATGCAAGTATGTGTTGTACAACATGTCATCACAACATAACTCAACAACTCATATAGATAAAGGCTCAGAAGAGCCACATAGCATTTCTTGCAAACAGGGGTCATAGGACTCATCATACAGAGCATACAAGCAACAAGCGGAAGCATTACATGTCTGAGTACAGACCACTACAAAAGAAAAAGGCTGAGAAGCCTGACTATCTACAAGACCCTCCCAAGGGTACAAGATCGTAGCTGAGGTAACAAGCTACTCGTCGAAGTCCAAGCGGAACCACTAGTAAGACCGAAGCCTCCATTTGCAAAAACATAAATAAAACAACGTGAGTACAAAGGTACTCAGCAAGACCTACATCAGATCCTATTATACATGCATTTGTATCAAGAAGGTAATGTGGGGTTTAGTTGCAGCAAGCCAGCTTTGACTCTGTGGCTATCCTGTTCTATGACTACGAGAACTTCTTTGAGGTGATATGGCGCAGAGCAGGTCCACTAGTCACCACACAATACACTACTATGGATTCATTCCCGTCTCCATACGAGAAGGCCATCCATAGCACTCACACTTATCTTGAGCATTTTATAGTATCCACTTCAAGTTGTCTATGTACCACGTAAGCATCCAAGAAGTCCATAACCGCGGACCCGGCTATTCGAATAGATCATGTTAACCCTGCAGGGGGGTACTTCTTCACACGCTCTCGCCACTTACCACCATGTACACGTCATGTATCTCGGCAACCTTCAAGCGGAAGCTTTGGCGAGGGTGTCGGCCACGACCTGACTAACCACACAAGACTCTAGTCCGGGTTCATCGCCTATTCGGGTTCCATCCGCAAGGAGATCCGGCCGGGTGTCGCTCACGGCCCCAAACGATGTGTGAAGGGTTCCCAAGCCCACCTCGCCGGATGGATCTACGCTTGGTACACCGTGCCACTTGTGCCTAGTCTGTCCCAAGCCCACCTGGCCGGGTGCCACTTGGTAGACTACTAACACTACCTAGAAACACCAGAAACTAGTTGCAACTCCTGGACACAGGTCAAGTTGGTTAACAAGTCGAGAGGGGCACTTAAGCATTCCAATGTGTGGTAGTAGCTAGTCATTGGACAACATACACAGAAGTCAGTGCTTAAGGGGCGGTTCGGTGAGACAACCCACCATGTACTCCTACATGGCCTCTCACCGCTACCTTTACCAAAATGTGTTCACACACTTCACTCTCAAAGATCGTAACATAGAAACCTTTGTACTCCAATCCAGTCCCAATGAATCAGACCCGACACAACTCTAAGCAATAGCAGGCATAGCATGGTAGGAACACAGCATGGCTCAATCAACTCCTACACATGCTAGTGGGTTTCAATTATTTACTGTGGCAATGACAGGTCATGCAGAGGAATGGGTTCAACTACTGTCGGTGTACTAGAGTAGGGGTACCCTAGTACCCCGAACTTGTGCACGGGCAGTTGCAGCCCTCCGCGGCAAGGCTTACCGGGTGACCGCCAAGGTCCTCCGTGGTTCCTTTGGAGCCATTCAAGAACAAAGTATTCAAGCCAGGGAGACAAGGCCCGGCAAGAGGAGCTTGCCGGGAAGGCCACCCAAGGCGCATAGGAGACAAGGCCCGGCAAGAGGAGCTTGCCGGAAGGCCACCCTGAGCACTTACAAGACAAGGCCCCGGCAAGAGGAGCTTGCAGGAAGGCCCGTGAGCGACAAGCTTCCGGGCGCGACAAGATAACAACCGGGGCAAAGGCGCTTGCATGGCGGACCACCTCTTCAGACCCTACGCTCCAGCGCATCCACTAACGTGTCGCCACAGGGCCTTGGTAGCAGCGTGGCGAGAGGTCGCAGCCGGTGGTGCGAGGTGGCAAGCAGCGCTGACAAATTTGCCATCGTGGCGAACGGTGGCGCCCCTGACGGTCCCTGTTTGCACTATTAGGGTGACTAGACGGGCATTTAATGCCTTTGTCCCCTGCCGTCAGGGTTAGGTATGTTACACTGTACACTGTACAAGTAGGTGTACCAACCACTATTTTTTCATTTGTACCCCCGTCTACGTTGCCACCTGTCGGAGCCCCTTGAGCATATAAAAGGAGGCCCATGCGCAACGTAGGAAAGGTTGGTCGATCAGTTCCCTCTACGCTCAGTCTCGTCAGCAGCTCGTCATACTGTAGCAATCGAGTTCTCCTGAGCAAGAACTCAATACACCTAGACATGCAGCAGTAGGTGTATTATCTCTCCGGAGAGCTCCGAAGCTGGGTAAACCTCTCGTGTGCTTCGCCTCGATCTGCTCTTCGTGCGACCTCCGCCCCCCGCCGAACCGAAAGGGGCTCGGTCCGCCGGCCCCATAGGTGTTCGTGGGCCAGTTCAGCCTGCCCCGACATCTTTGGCGCGCCAGGTAGGGGGCATCGAGGTTGTGTGAACCTGATCCGGCGTCCACGCAAGCTAGATCTTCATTATCTTCGTCAACATGCCACCGAAGAAGAAGGCTTTGGCGTAAGCCCGTCGCTTGAACCCCACCACCACCGGAGCAAAGAGGTGGTGGGGTGGACGCCAGCGGAAGAATGGACGGTGACGGGAGCTCACGGTGCTGCCAAGTCAAGGACAAGGCCGCAGACCTCGGCGTCCGTACATGCACCGCGCCCGTCTCAGGAGGCGCGGGACCGACAGCGTCATGGCATTCATAATGCCATACGCTCGTTGGACCGAGATCGAGCTGGAGGATCTCGGGGTGTTCAAGACGAGCATGCACGCCAACATCTTTGGCCTTGGCGAGCAAGGTCGCCCGGACGGGATCTTGCTCCTTCTAACATAGTTAGAAGTCCGAGCATATCCGCTCCTCGCGCCGTTCGCCATCGCCACCCACTACTCCAGCAGAAGCTCTGGCGAAGCTCAAGCGCTCTGGATTACCCTCCAACGGCCGACAAGGTCGATGAGTGGAGGGCCACCATTCGTAGTCTCATCGGCTTCGCTTAACGGCGGACGCTCCGCGACAACCGAGTGCATCGCTGCCGGCAGGACTGCCAAACACGAGCCGGTGGCGGCAGGGCGGTGGGGTGCAACCACCATGCACTCTCCGCCCCGAAGGCCAAGATTGCCGACTCGCCGGATCCACCTCGACAGCGACTCCACCACGTCTTCAGATCCACGAGCTCATTGCGATCAGCGTCAAGTTCTTCACGAGCAGCGGCAAGAGGGCCTTCGAACTCGCATCGGCGCCAAGAGAAGCGCGACGTCAATCCGACAAGCGCCGGGCCCTCTGTCAACATGCACGCGCCCGGAGGAACCAGCAACATGCCGTCTGTGGTAGGTTGCCCTGCGTTCACTCGTGAGCTGCGGCAAGTCCGATGGCCCAGCAAGAAAAACTTCAAGCGGGCGTGCGGAGAAGTACGACGGCAAGACGCATCCGTCGGAGTTCCTCAAGATCTACACCATCAGCGGTGCAGGCTGCGGGGCGAGACGAGATCTTTGCCAACTACTTCCGCTGGTGCTCAAGCCCAATGTCGATCCTGGCTCATGCACTTGCCGGACAACTCCATATCTTCTTGGGCAGATCTATGCCATCAGTTTGTCGGCGCATTTACAGCGTGACCACAAGCCCCATGGCTAAGAAAGCGACCTTCATCTGCCGCCCGGAAGGAAGGAGAGCCCTAGCAAGTATATTCAAAGATTCAGCCGTGTACAGCACAACATCCCGGATGTCCACCCCGCTGCGGTGATCGGTAGCGTTCCATCAGAACGTGCAAAACCGCAGGATGCGGGAGGAGATGGCGATGTGCAAAATCAGAGATGTCAGTGAGCTATACGCCCTGGCCGACAAGTGTGCACGTGCTGAGGAGGAGAGGAGACTCCCCGGAGAGAATACCGAGGCAGGAGGATCTGACAGTGAAGAGACCGCCCCGGCAAAGAAGAGCCGGCGGCGGGGCAATAGGAAAAAGAAAGGCAGAGATGTCCTAGTTGTTGAGCAGTCCGGCAACAGAGGTGGCGACAAGAAAGCCAAGGCTGGTGGCTCCGGCAAGGAGGTTGCCAGCGGCACCAATCGCCCGTCTGTGGCGGCCGCCCGACAAGCGGTGACGGCTCCGACAAGCAATCTTGCAAGATCCACCGCACCAAGGGCCATGACCTCCGAGCTGCAAGAAGGTGGAGCAGCTTGTCGAAAGCGAAGGCTGAATACAAACGACGCGACAAGGAGAAGGCCCAGGAGGGTGCAGGAGGACCCAGCAAGAAACGCCCCGGCCGAGGAGGATGCCGCGGCAAGGCCAAGCAGCGGCAAGGGGACAGACCTCCCCGTGGCCGCGACAAGGATGACAACGACAACGACGATGAAGACATGGATGATGACGAGGCCAATGAGCAGGAGTTCCAGAAAGCCACAGAGGTCCTGTGCGTTGACGGCGGTGCTTCTCTGCACACCTCCCACCGCCAGCTCAAGCAATGGATGCGGGAGGTCAATGCAGCAGAACCATCCATCGAGTCACGCAAGCCTCTGAAATGGTCCAGCACGCCTATCATCTTTGACATTGAGGACCACCCTGATCGCGTAACAGCGGTCGGGTGCTTGCCAATGTTGGTTTCACCAACTATCCGCAACCTCAAGGTCACCAAGATGCTAGTTGACGGCTGGGCCGGCTTGAATCTGATCTCCTCCGCGGTGCTCCAGAAACTACAGATCCTCGATGGCGAGCTCGAAGAGACCGACACTTTTCAAGGAATCAATCCGGGAAGGAGCAAGCGAAGGAAAGATCACGTTGCGGTGACATTTGGCAGCGAAGTTGAACTTCAGAATCGAGAGGATCACTTTTGACGTTGCTGATTTTCCATTGCCTTACAATGGGATACTTGGCCGTCCAAAGACTTTCGCCAAATTCATGGCGGCCTCTCACTATGCCTACAACCTCCACGAAGATGCCGGGCCCGATAAGTGTCATCTCTGTCCTGGCGACAAGAAGGATGCTCTTATCTGCGCCGACAAGATCTCTTGGGAAGCGGCAGCTGACAGTTACCAAGCCACATGCCAAGCTCCCGGAGGGAAGAAGAAGACCAAGTCCGGCAAGAGCTCTGATGCCCACTCCGGCAAGCGCACCTCTTCGGAGTGCTGCGCTACCGTCGAGGGCGCACCATCGAGCTCCACCGGCAAGTATAAGAAGACGATGACAGCTCCACCAGAGACCAAGAAGGTGTCCGCCAAGGAGGCGACATCGGTGGTACCTTCACCATCGATTGCCTCTCTCGACCCTACATAGGAAGGCGCCCTCGTTGCTGTCCTGCGGTCGAACGTTGACGTGTTGGCATGGCAGCCGTCGGACATCCCCGGGGTTACCAGGAAAGTAATTGAGCACCATCTTGCCGTTTGTCCTCATGCGCGCGCCGTCAGCGAAAAGTCGGGAAGCAAGCGGTGGGCGCCAAGAGTTCATCACGGAAGAAATCAAGACACTGGAAGCAGCAGGCCTTGTCAGAGGAGTGCACCATCCCACGTGGTGGGCCAATCCTGTAGTTGTACGCAAGGCTAACGGGAATTGGAGGCTTTGTATCGACTTTACCGATGTCAATAAAGCTTGTCCCAAAGACCCATTTCCCTTGCCGCGCATCGACCAGATTGTTGACTCCACGGCCGGATGTGATTTGCTTTCAATTCTAGATGCATATTCAGGATATCATCAGATCTTCATGGCAAAAGAGGATGAGGAGAAGACCGCATTCATCACCCCATGTGGCACATACCGTTTTGTACGGATGCCCTTCGGGTTAAAGAATGCTGGTTCAACGTTTGCAAGAGTAGTTCATGATGCTTTTGAGCCACAAATGCACAGAAATGTGGAAGCCTACATGTATGACATAGTGGTTAAAAGCAAGGACAAAGCGACCCTAGTTCAAGATTTAGATGAAACCTTTGCAAATCTGCGCAGGATCAACCTCAAGCTCAACCCCGAGAAGTGCGTGTTTGGAGTCCCTTCCGGCAAGCTTCTCGGTTCTTCGTGTCTCAATGAGGAATTGAAGCCAATCCCGACAAGATCAAGGCCATTGAGCAGATTGAAGCACCAAAGCGCGTCAAGGATGTACGAAGACTTGCGGTTGCGTAGCTGCTCTCAGCGAGTTTATCTCTAGGTCTGCTTTGGCTACCGCCATTTTTCAAAATTTTGAAAAAGGCAGGTCCGATGCAATGGACTCCGGAAGCGGAGGCTGCGCTGCAGGACTTGAAGAGATACCTGTCCTCCACTCCAACACTTGTCGCACCTAAGCCGCAAGAGAAGTTGCTGCTATATATAGCGGCAACCAATCAAGTGGTTAGTGTTGCGTTATTAGAGGAGAGGGAGGTGGATGATGAGCTAGCAACCATGGCAGACGCATCCAGCGACAAGCAGGGGGCTTCGCCGGCAAGCTCTGGTCCCGACAAGGACGAATCTGCGCAGGCGCATGACAAGATGCAGAAAAGGATGGTGCAGCGCCCAGTTTACTTTGTCAGTTCCCTTCTGCAGGGGGCTAGGTCAAGGTACTCTGGTGTGCAGAAATTGCTTTTCGGCCTCCTCATGGCCTCGAGAAAGCTGCGCCATTACTTTCAGGCACATGAGATCATAGTTGTCACTCGCTTTCCGCTGAAGAGGATACTGCAAAATCCAGAGGCAACATGCAGGATTGTCGAGTGGGCACTGGAACTGTCAAGCTTTGGCCTCAAGTTTGAGAGCACTTCAACTATCCAAAGCAGAGCATTGGCGGAGTTCATAGCAGAATGGACACCAACACCAGATGAAGAAATTCCGAAACGAAAGCGTCCCCTAAGGAGGCAAGCAAGAGTGGGCTGATGTACTTTGATGGTGCCTTCTCGCAAGGTGCCGGTGCGGCGTCTTTGCTTGTCGCACCCAATCAAGAGCACCTCAAGTACGTAGTCTAGATGCACTTTCCCAAGGAGCAAGCAACAAACAATACCTGCAGAGTATGAAGGTTTGCTTGCGGTCTCGAGATCGCGATGGACCTTGGGATCAAGAAGCTCATTGTCAGGGGTGACTCACAACTTGTTATCCGCCAAGTAAACAAGAATTATCAAAGTCCGTTGATGGAAGCTTATGTTGATGAAGTGAGAAAGCTAGAGGAGCACTTTGTCGGCCTGCAAATGGAATATATTCCGAGAGCTCAGAACGACATTGCTGATGGCCTGTCAAAGTGCGCCGCACTTAAGTTACACAATGGAACCAGGGATTTTTGTGCTCAAGGCGACTCAACCGTCGATAACACCACCAAGCTGGACAGAGCAAGAAGAGGAGGTTGATCTCTGGTGACTACTTTTCGGGCAGAGCTTCCGAAGCCGCCACCACGAAGGTCCCCAAGATCGACACCAGCAGTCTTTGAGGGCGATGCTGCTCCGACAAGCCCCGAGGTTTGTTTCGTTGAAGCGACGCTCCCGACAAGTTTTGCTCCGGCAAGCTTGCGAGGCGTCAAGCTCGGTGAGCCGCGCATGTTCTTGCCGTGGAAGCTGATATTCCCGCAGCAGCGTATGTGCCTCTAGTCCTTGTTGTCGAGCCGCAAAGCTCCAGCATGGCGCAGCAGATTGTCCATTTCCTTGAGACAGAGAACTTCCCAAGAGCAAGAAGAAGCGGAAAGAGTAGCCCGTCGGTCAAGTATGTACCGGTTTGTCGACAAGACACTGCATGTAAGAAGACTCAACGGTGTGAAATTGAAGTGTATTCACGGGAAGACGGACAAAAGCTGTTGGCGAGAGATACATGGAGGCATATGTGGTCACCACATTGGCGCCAGAGCACTTGCCGGCAAAGCGTTCGGCAAGGTTTCTTTTGGCCGACAGCCCTCGAGGATGCAATCGCACAAGTAACCAAGTGTGAAGCGTCCAGTTCCATTCCAAACAGATACACCAGCCAACTCAAGCTCTCCAAGCGATCCCTTTATCCTGGCCATTTTCAGTGCAGGATCGACATCCTCGGCCCCTTCCCCGAGCTGTCGGGGCTTTGAAGTACTTATGCGTTGCAATCGACAAGTTCACAAAGTGGCCGGAAGTGGAAGCGATGAGGAAGGTGACAAGACAATCGTGATCAAGTTCTTCAGTCAATTGTTTGCCGTCTCGGAATCCCTAACAGGATCATCACCGACAACAGCACACAGTTCACAAGCCGCACCTTCGTGCAGTACGTCCAAGATCTTGGCGCCAAGGTCTGCTTTGCTTCTGTTGCTCATCCGAGAAGCAACGGCCAAGCGGAGAGGGAAAATGCTGAAGTGCTGCGTGGGCTCAAGACCAGAACTTTCGACAGGCTGCACAAGTGCGGAAGAAACTGGATTGAGGAGCTGCCGGTGGTTCTTTGGTCGATCAGGACGCCGCCAAATCGAGCCACTGGCCAGACACCATTCGCTCTAGTCTATGGAGTAGAGGCAGTTCTCCCCACGGAACTCGTATACGGATCACCTCGAGTGCTCGCTTATGATGAGCTTGAGCAAGAGCAGCTGCGACAAGATGACGCTGCTCCGTGAGGAAGATCGTCTTCAGGCTGCTGTACGAGCTGCTTGGTACCAGCAAGCTTTGCGCCGCTACCATAGCCGCAAGGTTAATGCCAGAAGTCTCAAGGAACGCGACCTTGTTCTTCGGCGCGTTCAGTCCGCCAAGAATTCCAACAAGTTGACGCCGAAGTGGGAAGGCCCTTATCGGGTGAAGCAGGTCACTAGGCACAGCGCTGTCCGCCTTGAGACCGAAGATGGCATTCCGTGAGCAACTCCTGGAACATCGAACATCTTCGTAAGTTTTACCCGTAGAAGCGCGGTTGCGGAACCTGTTCCGGCAACCACCTTTGTACAAGTCTTGCGGCCGATGCATGTAATCCTTTGTACAAAGCCGGGCGCAGACCCCGTGCATTAGTAAAGCTAGCGTGCTTCGCACACCTTGTCGATTTCATGCTTTTTACTTCTATTTTTGCATGCGCTGTCTGACACTTTGTGCAGCACCTACCCCTGGTAAGTGATAATGAGCCACAAGGCTCCATATCTTTATTTTCTCTTCTTTCTCTTTCTCAAAGAAAGGAAGGTTCCCTCGCACACAAGTTTGCCGGGGGGAAGGAGAAGATAATGGTGTGGACCAAGTGTCGCTCAAGGAAGTCTAACCTTACCGGGAAGCAAAGGACAGAAAAGCTAAGTTGCCAAAGTTTGAGCAATCGGTTTTAAAATTTTTAAGTTATTTTCCTTGAACGACCGAACTTTGTATGGAAAACCTGTGCGCAGAGGAACCAATTCGTAGTTAGTTGCGCCCTTACTTTGTTTCGAGTCCGCTCAACAACTTAAGTGAGCTGCGACTAGTTGCGACAAGGTTGCTTGTCGGAAGCGGCACCGCCAACAAATTTCTTGACGTCCGCACTCTTTTTCGCCCAGGCTCGGGTACTCGCCAACAAGTCTCCTAAAAGCGTGGGGCAAAAACATACAAAGGAAGGAATCAAGTAAAGGAAATAACGTAGCGATTGATATCCAAAATAAAGTTATATTACAAGATAGCTTGCCGCAGCTCTAATGGATTGTTCCTGTGACATGACCAGCAGCGGCAAGGGAAAGAGAAAACGGGCGGCCTAATCTACGCGATCGCCCTCAACCCTCTTGATTCCGCTCACCCTGTCCACAATGGGTGCGACAAGGGTCTTGAGCGCCTCCACATCAGCATTCGGGCGGGGACTTGAGGACGTTGGTGAAGTTGAGGCCCGGGTTGCGGAAGGCCACCTTCATCATCACCTTTTGGAGGGCTCCCGCGCAGATCTGGCGCTACTCCTCGGCCAGCTGTTTTGGGACTTCTTCTCGGAGTCGCTGGAGGCCCGTCACCACGCCCTTAAAGAATAAGCTAAGCTTGGCGCTGGGTTGGAGGTGCTCGTCGGAGGAGTATCCAAGATCCACCATCCCAGCTCCATCATTTCGGCGTGGATGGCGGCGGCAGTATCCACGAGACCTTGGTCCAGTGCTCCACACTCTCCCTCAAGGCACCCCAGGCGGCAAAAGCATTCGCCAAAGCTCCTCGTCGGCCTTGATCTTCTCCTTCAAGGCCACCTCCTGCTCCTTGGCGCCGTCCAGCGTCTGAGTCAAAGTAGTTAACTTCAACTCAAGATCTGCACTAGAGTCCCTGGCAGCGCTAAGCTCCTTGCTCCTCTCAGCGAGACGGCCCTGCAGATCACCAAGAGTGTAGGCATCCTTCTCGCGCTCGTGCTTGAGTGCAGCAAGCTCCTCGCCGCTCTTCTTGAGGCTGGCCTCCAACCGCGCCACCTTCGTCTCCAGCTCCTTCTTGGCGGCCTCGGCAGGCAGCAGCATCCTTTGCCTCCTTGAGAGCCCGCCGAATGTTTCCTCGCGCATGGCGAGATCCTCCTCGTGGCTGTCAAGGTTAACCTTCAGCGCGCCAGCTCACCCTCCTGTGAGACAGCTTCTCGGCGGCAAGCCGCTGTTCCTCCTCAGCTGCAGCCTTCTCAAGGATGAAGGCCTTGCGCTCCTCGGCAAGTTGCTCCCGCTCCTCCGCCAAAGACCGGAGACCTTCCTGGTTGCGGCCCTGGAGCTTCTCCGCGCGCTTCTCAATGTCTGCTCCCGCCTTCGCGACAAGCGCCTCCCGGGATGCCAGTTTGGCTTGTCGGTATGATGAAGCGACAATGACTTCAGCGGCTGCTCCTCCTCGAGCTTCGCGCTGCTGCTGCTTAAGCGCGTCAACTAGCGTCGGCCAGTGGAGGCGAGCAGCTCTTCATCGAAGGTTTCTCCTTCGGCGGCGCCGGAGCTCGACTCCCATGGGAGCTTGATGAAGACGCCGTCGCGGCCTTCAAGTAAGCGCCCGGGCTGGGGCTCTTGAACTGACACTGCAGCAGCGGCGGATGGATCGGCGGTCGATGTAGCGCTGGCGCTCCCTGCGACCTCGAAGTGCGTCGGTCACGATCGCCGGACCCCTCGCCCGGCTTCTGCGGCGGCAGCTTGGCCTCTTCGCCGGCGGCAGGCTCGTCGGCGCCGGCTTCTTCTTCCACGGCGGCAAGTCGGTGTTGCCAAGCGCCGTCCTCCTCGCCGGCAACCTCGGTCTCCATTGGCTCTGTGGCGGACGGATGAAGAAAGTCAAACAAATATTCAAAGACAAAATCAGAAGAAGAAAAACACAAGGGAAGTACTCAGGCGAGAAGGTTACCGACGCCGGGGGCTGCGGTCATGGTCTCCACCGCCGAGGGATCGCTGGTGCCGTCCCTTGCCGGAGAGCTGCCCCTTGTCGGGGAGGGCTCCCTTGCCGAAGAAGGCTCCTTTGCCGGAGAAGGCTCCCTTGCCGGGGAGCGCTCCCTTGCCAGGGAATCCACCCATGGCGGCGTAGTCGAAGCAGAAGGAGGCTGCTCTGCTCCTACACAAGTCAACGATCGAGATATCAGCAAAGGAAAAAGCACCCATGCACGTAAACAGCAAGAAGTAGACCATATACTTACGCTGGGGGCTGCTTTGAAGGAGAGTTGCCTCATCCGGCAAGGTTGTCTCGGACGCGCCTCCTGCCATCGCAGTAGGTTCGTCCTCGACGACAATCCCCGGGGTCTTGGCTCTCTTCGACATCCTCTGGGCCAGCATCCTAAAAAGGAATGGGTTCAGAGTAAAGCAGACCAGATACAAGACAAGGCAACAAATCGAAGAATTACAACTACAGCAAGGAATCTTACTCTTCCTCTTCCTCGTCGGAGCTGAGCGCGGAGAGGTCGAATTCTGGCCCGCCTCCCAGACGACGAGGCGGAGTGAGGGCTCCCTTGGGCGCTTGGCGGGGCGGGACCGGTGGCCTGCGAGGGCCCGCTCCAGTTCCCAGGGCGTGAGGAGCTCCTCCAGGCAACAAAGTGCTTGCCGCGGTGGAGCAATCGCGCCGCGCCGCTGTTGGCCCATCTGCCGCCCCGCTGCGTCTCCGGCGTTGCGAAGACGCCTTCTTGGTGGAGCCGGTGGCTCCGCTCGCGACAAGCTGCTTGGAGGTGGGGAGGATGCGCCCTCGGCGGGCTCGCTCGACTCGGCCTCAGGCTCGGCAAGCTCTTCCTCGTCGACGAACTCCTTTCGCTCGACAAGACTTGCCACCTTGGCTGCCTCCGCCTCCTCCACAGTAAAGCCAAACTCGCCCGCGGCAGTGGCTGCTGCCGCTTCTTCTAGCCTGGTGGCGATGCACTGCATCTCGTCGTCAGTGGTGTCGCGGGTGAGGCCCCTCTGCTCATTGGGGCGGACCGGCATCTCTACCAGATTGTCAAAGAACTGCCGCACCACGTCATTCGCCGGCTCTTGCCAAGTGGGGACAATTCCGTGGGAGTCGCACAACGACATCATTGCACGGATGCGGTCAAGCGACGAGTTGTTGCACAGCGGAACGACGCCCCTCGGCAACCTAAACATATCCGGATGATCAGGATCAGGCTTGAACAGCTCTAAGAGCATTGCGTCAAGCTCCAAGACAGTGAAGTTGAAGTTGAGGCCTGGGCGCAGCCTCATGATGTCTGCTGTGTTCTGAAATTCCCAGGCAGGTCTCCTTCTCTCCTGCAAGGGGGCGATGCGGCGGCGAAGAAAGTCCGCGCCAACTGTGCCTACAGTGAGTCCGGCAAGTCTGAGGCGGAGGATTCGGGTAACTGCGATCTTCAGCCTAGCGTCCTCCGGGGCCAGATTGCTCCAATCATTGCCAGCGTACTCTTTGGGGTTTGGTATTTGGGCGGTAAAGGCTGCGGGTTCTCCTCAACAATCCAGCACCAATTTTCCCTCCACTCCTCCCATTTGCTACGGAGCTCTCCCTCTAGATAGGCCTCCTTATTGCCGACCCTGGAGACCCAAGCAATTCCTCCGGCAAGGGGCTCTCCTCTCTCGGCTCGGGGTAAAAAGAAGTGACGGAAAAGAGCTACATTTGGGTGGACTCCGACAAAGTTTTCGCAGAGATGTGCGAAAACTGCCATGGTCGAAGCAGCGTTGAGGGTGAAATCAAGGAGGCGGAACCCATAGGTGTTCATAATGTCACAAAAGAACTCAGAGAAGGGTGGGCGAGCCCATAATAGAAGAAGAGCGCTTGAAGAAGGATACCCGTCGGGGCCAGTTCTGCAGCGGCGGGAGTACTTCGTGCGGCGGATGCGCCTGCGTCTCCGTCGACCGGAAGAGGTAGTAGTTCTCCTCGGCTCCCTCGCAGCGAGCTGAGGGGAAGATGGCCCGCTCCTTCCGCATGGCGCCGCAAGTCCTAGCCTCGGCCGACTTCACGGTCTTCCCTTGTCGGCTTTCGGGCCCATGGCGGAGGAGGTGGAGGAGATCGGCGGCGTTGAGTGTCTTTGGCGGCGATGGGGGCGGGCTGCTCTCTTTTCAGCCTTGAGAAGAAGGGGGAGCAGCGGTGGTTTTCGATGGGACAACAACTGGCAAGGTAGGCGACGTGCCCCTGTTTCCCCTGCTTATAAAGAGGGAGGGGGCGGACGTTCCGATTTTCCGAATAAAGAAACCCCCACGATCTCGCCCACGATCTCTCACACGACGCTACGTTTGATGCGTGCCATTCGTGGGGAGTGTGGTTGGTCCGGGGTGAGTTATGGTGTGACCCGGGCCGCGTGTACCCGTGCCCTGTTTTGCGCTTTGGCCCAACAAAGGTTGCGCACTGCAGTGTGGCCCAGGCCGGGGCTCCTGTCGGTGTACTAGAGTAGGGGTACCCTAGTACCCCGAACTTGTGCACGGGCAGTTGCAGCCCTCCGCGGCAAGGCTTACCGGGTGACCACCAAGGTCCTCCGTGGTTCCTTTGGAGCCCTTCAAGAACAAAGTATTCAAGCCAGGGAGACAAGGCCCCAGCAAGAGGAGCTTGCCGGGAAGGCCACCCAAGGCGCATAGGAGACAAGGCCCCGACAAGAGGAGCTTGCTGGGAAGGCCACCCCAGGCACTTACAAGACAAGGCCCCAGCAAGAGGAGCTTGCCGGGAAGGCCCGGTGAGCGACAAGCTTCCGGGCGCGACAAGATAACAACCGTGGCAAGGCGCTTGCCGCAGCACCACCTCTCGTACCCTCGCTCCAACGCATCCACTAACGTGTGTCGCCTGGGCCTTCCCAGCGGCGTGGCGAGAGGTCAGGCAGCCAGCGGTGCGAGGTGGCAAGCAGCGACAAGTTTGCCATCGTGGCGAGCGGTGGCGCCCACGGTCCCTGTTTGCCTTTATTAGGGTGACTAGGCGGGCATTTAATGCCTTTGTCCCCTGCCGTCGGGGGTTAGGTATGTTACAACGCATACCTTTGTACAAGTAGGTGTACCAACCACTATTTTTCATTTGTACCCCGTCTACGTTGCCACACCTGTCGGAGCCCCTTGAGCATATAAAAGGAGGCCCATGCATAGCGTTGGAAAGGTTAACCCGATCAGTTCCCTCCACGCTCGGTCTAAATCGGTGACTAAATGCATCTTGTATGCAATCAGCGCTCCTGAGCAAGAACTCAATACACCTAGACATGCAGCAGTAGGAGTATTATCTCTCCGGAGAGCTCCGAAGCTGGGTAAACCTCTCGTGTGCTTCGCCTCGATCTGCTCTTCGTGCGACCTCCACCCCCCGCCGAACCGAAAGGGGCTCGGTCCGCTGGCCCCATAGGTGTTCGTGGGCCAGTTCAGCCTGCCCCGACAACTACCGCAACACAAAGTAGCAGATGAATCGTTGTTGTCCTAATGCAATAACTGAGAGCAGGAGCGAGAGAGTAGGATTGTATCGGAATGAACAAGGGAGTTTGCTTGACTGGTAGATCAACAAGGAAACACTGCTTCACGGACACGTACTCTGGAACGGTCTCCGGAGCAAGACCCGTCGAGAAGGAATGGTGCCAACAATCAAAACACAAGCATATGCAACAATATGATGCATGAACATGGCATGAAGATGTGATGCTGTTTGAGCTAATGCAGCTAGAGTTCATTTGGTTTAAGTCCATTTGAACCCAAGATTCAAATGCATTTCCAAAGTAAGCTCTTTATATAAGATATTTTAGTGTTTCACTTGTACAACAGGTATAAGTTGGTTTTTCATGCATGAAACTGGTACAGATGCATAGATTGCATTTTTCTGATAATTTTTCATATATAAATTATTTCAATCTGAGCTACGGTTGAATTTCTATGATTTTTTGAAGTTTGGGTCATTTTCTGGATTTTCCTGATTAATTTTAAAACCAGAAAATGAAAAACTGCGTCAGCATGGCAGTGGCATGACGTCAGCGGGTCAACCACGGCTGACCAGGTCAAACCTGACGTGTGGGGTCCACACGTCAGTGACTCAGTTAGTTAACAAGGGGGTTTATTGGTCTAATTAGGATTAGTGGGCGCCGGGCCCACTGTCAGTGTTATGGGTGGTTAGCAAAATGGTGATTAGCCTTAAGCTAATCACCTGGCAGGTCGAACCCATACGTCGGGCGGCGAGGTCATCGTCGGCGACCTCAGGATGCGGCGGCGTCCGCGTTACAGGCCATGGGGGCGGCGGCTAAGGGCACCGGGACGAAACCCGTGCTCTCCCGCATCCAGCAGACCAGGAAGGAGGAGAAGGGGTGGCCGGAGCTCGCCGAAGCGGAGCTCGGGGTGGCGGCCGAGGAACGGCTTCGAACGGGAGCGAGCTACGGGGCACGGCAGGGGTTGCGGAGGGCATCTACGGCCTCCTGGCGTCACCAGTAGAACGGTGACGCCTTGTGAGCGGGCCGGCTTGGGCTCGCCACGGTGGCACCATGGCGGCGGCGATGAGGTCTCGGGCGCGGCAGCTGACCTAGCTAGGCGGGGCAAACTAGCACGAGGAGGAGGGGGAAATGAAGTAGAGCTCACGGCGGATCCAGCGGCGGGGTCGACGAGCTCGGGGAAGCACGGCCGAGGCGTCGTCAGCGATCTCGAGCAGCCGGTGACGAAGACGATGGCGATGGCGCCGTTCGAGGCCTCCAGCGTCAGCGTGGCTCGATGGAGGCGTAGCGAGCGGTGGCCAAGCTTGCAGAACCACGGAGAGAGGCGAGGGGAGACGGTGGCTATGGCAACGGCGGCGGCGGCGGCAGTGGTGTTCGGACGAGGAGAGGGAGAGATCGAGGAGGCGGGAGGAAGAGAGAGAGAGAGAAAGGTCCGGGCGGCGGGCGCTCTGGCGAGCCAGGTCGAAGAGGAGAGGGCAGGCAGGCAGCTCCTGGCGCGCATCTTGTGAGGCGTCTGGCGACTCTGGCGCCACTGTCCCTCTGGCCGAGGAGGGGACGAATGGTGCTTTGGCCCGGTCGGTGGGCGGCCTGAGCCGAGCCAGCAAGTGGCCCAGGTAAATCCAGGTAAGGGTTTCCCCCGTTTCCTATTTTGTTTCTGTTTCCTATTTTCTGACATTTGTTTTGATTTAACAAAAAGACTAAACCATTTTATATTCTTATGCCAATTTTTGTAGGAGCTATTTATATTATTCGTAGCTCCTCAACAACTAGCATAATTTTTGGACATATATTATATGTATAACATATATATATCCAAGGCAAATATTTACTGCATTAATTCAAATGGCCAAGAATAACTACTTCTGAGCTCCCAAAAATATTGGTTGGAATTTTACCTCTGACCAATAATTTTAGAGAAAAACAGGAACATTTACTTGGGCCAAATTGAAGCAATTTTTATCTAGGTCATTTCCAAAAAAGTGGTTCTGAGGGTTTCACAAATCCCCAATTCAAGTTTAAATGAAATTTAAATATGATGCACACATGACCAGCTAGCCTAGGTCATACCAGAACTAGGGATGTGACAACTCGCCCCCACTTGAAAAAATCTCGTCCCAAGATTCAGGGGTCGATGGAAAGAAAGTGGGGTAGTCCAGTCGAAGACGATATTCTCACTCCCAAGTAGCTTCTCTCTCGGAATGATGAGACCACTGAACCTTGAGAAACTTGATGTTCTGACGTCGAGTGACTCACTCTGCTTGATCAAGAATGCGAACAGGGTACTCTCGATACGTGAGGTTATCTTGGAGATCAAGCGTTTCGTGGTCCACTCCGCGGATAGGATCCGAGAAGCAACGCCTGAGTTGAGAGACATGGAAGACATCATGCACTCGAGAAATATGTGGGAGTAGTTCCAATTGGTAGGCAACCTCTCCTCGTTTAGCGAGAATGCAAAAGGGACCAATGTAACGAGGAGCCAACTTGCCCTTGATACCGAAACGATGGGTACCCTTTAGAGGAGTAACCCGAAGGTAAGCCTTGTCGCCAATTTCATAAGCAACTTCCTTATGACGACGGTCATCTTGGCTCTTTGACGAGATTGGGCTGTTTTCAAATTCTCACGAATGATGCGAACTTGCTCTCCTGCCTCCTGGATCATGTCCGGTCCAAAGAATTGTCTTTCACCGGTTTCTGACCAGTTCAAGGGTGTTCGACATCTTCGTCCATAGAGAATCTCAAAAGGAGCTTTCTTGAGACTGGATTGATAGCTGTTGTTATAAGCAAACTCGTGAAAGGAAGACATTCCTCCCAATCCATACCGAATGAGATAACGCAAGCTCTAAGCATGTCTTCAAGAATTTGGTTGACCCTTTCCACCTGACCACTCGACTGAGGGTGGAAAGCGGTACTAAAGGAAAGATGGGTTCCCATGGCAGTTTGGAAACTCTCCCAGAAATGAGAAGTGAAAAGACTGACACGGTCTGAATTGATCTCTAGTGGAACACCATGAAGGGATACTATTCGAGAAATATATAAGTCAGCGAGCTGACTAGCAGTGACACTCTCTCGAACAGGTAGGAAGTGCGCCACTTTGGAGAGACGATCAATGACTACGAAGATAGCATTATTCCCTCTCTTGCTCTTGGGAAAGCCGGTGATGAAGTCCATACCAACTTTATCCCATTTCCATTCAGGAATAGCTAAAAGGCTGAAGAGTGCCAAGAGGTCTCGATGCTCGCTTATATAACGACGACAAAGCGTCACAATTAGCAACGAAGTCGGCGATTTCTCTCTTCATCCTAGTCCACCAGAACCTCTGACGTAGGTCCTGATACATCTTAGTACTACTGGGATGAATCGTGAGAGGAGTTTCATGCGCCTCGTTAAGAATCAATTGTCGAAGATGTTGCTTCTTGGGGACCACCAGACGGTTCCCAAAGAAATCGACACCTCGATTATCTATAGAGAAACTACCAGCAATAACCTTGGCAATGTTTCTCTTGATCCGGGTAATCCCCGTATCAAACTTCTGGTCAGAAATGATCTGATCCTCAATGGTAGGTTTCGCCACCAAGGTAGAAAGGAATCCGTGAGGAGCAATGTGAAGGTTAAGCTTACAGAATTCCTCATGGAGAAGTGGTTGACCCTTTGCAACACGAGATTGTTGCAATAGGATTTACGACTTAAGCGCATCAGCCATGACATTGGCTTTGCACAGGGTGTAGGTAATCCCTAGATCATAATCTGAGATCAACTCCAACCATCGTCTTTGCCTAAGGTTCAAATCTGGTTGGGTGAAGATATACTTGAGACTACTGGTGATCGGTGTAGATCTCATAGCGTTTACCAAGAAGGTAATGTCGCCAGGTCTTGAGTGCATAGACTACGGCTGCAAGCTCTAGATCATGTGTAGGATAATTCTCCTCATGTGGACTCAACTGTCGAGATGCATAGGCAATCACATGACGATCCTGCATAAGAATGCAACCTAGTCCCTGTCGTGAGGCGTCATGATGAGATAACAAAGTCTTTAGTGAAATCCGGTGGCACAAGTATGGGAGCAGAAGTCAGGCGTCTTTTCAGTTCCTGAAAACTGTACTCACACTATGGGGACCACTCGAACCTTTTATCTTTCTTGAGAAGTTCCGTGAGGGGTTTAGCTACTTTGGAGAAGTTTTCAACAAAGCGGCGACAATAGCTGGCTAGACACAGGAAACTCCTAACTTGTTTAACGGTTTCAGGTGGAGTCCAATCAAGAACGGCCTTAACTCTCTCGAGATTGACTGCAATGCCCTTACCAGAGATTACGTGGCCTAGGTAGGTCACTTCTGGCAACCAAAATTCACACTTGGAGAACTTGGCATAAAGGCGGTGCCCTCTAAGTTTTTCTAGCACAAGTCTAAGATGTTCGGCATGCTCTTCCTCGTTCTTCGAGTAGATAAGGATATCATCGAGGTAAACCACGACGAACTTATCTAAGTACTCCATGAAGATCGAGTTCATCAAGCGGGAGAAGGTAGCTGGAGCATTGGTTAGACCAAAGGACATGACGGTGTACTCGTACTGGCCATAACGAGTGACAAAAGCCGTTTTAGGAATGTCCCCGTTTCTGATCTTGATTTGGTGGTAACCTAACCTCAAATCCATCTTGGAAAAGATTGAGGATCCAGCGAGTTGATCATACAGGTCGTTGATCCTGGGAAGCGGATATTTGTTCTTTATCATGACCAAATTAAAGGGACGATAATCTACAACCATCCGGTCCGTACCATCCTTCTTCTTGACAAAGAGGACGGGGCAAGCCCAAGGAGAAGAACTAGGACGGATGAAACCCTTTTGCAAGGACTGATCAAGTTGTTTCTTAAGCTCGGCTAGTTCTAAGGGTGCCATCTTGTAAGGTCTCCTAGAAATTGGGGCGGTTCACTGGGATAAGATCTATGATTTAACTCTACATCTCTCTGGGTGGAACACTGGCAGCTCCTCTGGAAAGACATCCGGAAAGTCACGGACTACCGGGATATCTTCAAGGTCTGGAAGAGGGCTGGCATTAAGAGAATAGAGCTGACGCTTTGAAACTCTAGTGGAGACAGTGACTATCTTGCCAGAGGGGTGTGTGAGCTGAACGGACCTGGTGTAACAATCAATCTTGGCATGATGAGCTGTCATCTAGTCCATACCCAAGATGATGTTAATATCCGAAGACTTGAGGGCTATAAGTGATGCGAGGAATACAAGTATGTCTACAAGGATTTTGTTACCATGGCTTACACAAGAAGTTTGCCATTTGGATCCAGGAGTTTGAATGAGTAGCGGGGAGGGCATATCACAAAATGACATGTCGTGCAAGCGGGCATAGCTTTCAGAAATGAAGGAATGAGATGCTCCAGTATCGAACAGAACCGATGTTGGATGACAGTTGACAATGAGTGTACCAAGAACGACATATGGATCATCATGAGCGTCTTTAGCTGAGACGTGATGCACACATCCATGTTCAGTGGGAGCTTACTTTGCACTGATCATCTTGCGCGATGGCTTACTACCACGGCCAACAGACTTCTCGGTCTGGGGTGGAGCAACTCTGATGCGAGTGCAAATCTGAGCAATGTGGCCGGCTCTCCGCACTTGTAACAAATCTTGGAGGTAGGGCGTGGACCCGCATTGGCAGGTGGTCCACCAATAGGCTGGGTGGAGCATCTTCTGCTGAACTGGATGAGGTGCCACATAAGATGGCCTTGGTGTGTAGCCGGGTGGAAGAGCAGAGTTCGGAACCCAAATCTGGCGCTTCTGAGAACTAGAACCGGAGGAAGAAACCAAATCACGGGTGTGCTTACGAGACTCCTCGTAAGTGAGCTGAGCTGTCTCTGCGTTAATGGCCTTGTTCATAAGAGCACGGAATGTATTGCAATGGTGCAAGTGGAGATCACGACGCAACTTGGGGTTGAGACCTTCCGGAACCTAGCACGCTTCTTAGCGTCCGTGGATACCTCTTGAAGCATAGCGGGCAAGGTTCTCAAACTCTGCTGTAAGCATCAACATCCATCTTACCACAGGTGAAACTACAGAACTCTTCTCTCTTGCGATCGATGAGGGCTTCAGAATGTGATGCTCATGAAAAGCCTCGGTGAAATCTCTCGGTAGGAATCTGACCAGCTGGAAGCATAGCCTCATAGTTCTGCCACCGAAGACTAGCAGGACCTTCCAGGTGATATGCAGCATAGGTGACCTTGTCGCTTTCAGCTACGTTCATAGAACGGAGCTTGTGTGTGATGCTATGGAGCCAGTCATCTGCATCGAGTGGCTCAATGGAATGATGAAAGGTGGGTGGGTGCAAGCGAATGAAGTCATGAAGGGTCACCGATCCTTTGAACTGATGTGCGGTGTTCTGCTCGATACGTGCCAACAAGCGGTTAGACTCACGCTTGTTTCTCTCCATCTCTAACATGAACTCTGCCAATGAAGGTGGGTCGGGAGGATCCTCATCCCTACCATCTCCATGGTTACGGCTACGAGCAATGAACTTCGTTTAACTGATGACATCCTGAGAAACGAAACCAAGGACGGAATCAGCATCAACTATAAGCTATAGATTGTAGGACAAGGAAATTAGTATCTCTCGAACTCCTAGGGAAATTCCGGCAGCATAACGGCAGTAAGATGCTCAGAATGAGACATGCTGCTAAAATGGGGTAGTAACATACTCAACATCATCACTCAAGGCTCTGAGATAGTACTAAACAGGCTACACCGGAAGTACTTGAAAACTGGAATATGACTCTGATCAACCAATCCTAAGAGACTACGGAGTAGTAACACGTGATCCTGATGAGCGGAAGAAAGCCTAGTTCCTTAACCCCGTAGGAAAGGTAGGATGACTCGGATCGAGAAGGCCATGAGGTATAAGGAGTAAAAAGAGCCTTACGTTCCTTCCCACAATCAATTCCTTACATAACTAAAGAATTTCTAGACTCAACTTCGACCGGTTTGGCTTGGTAATCCTACAGCGATCGGGCTCGATACCAAAGCTGTCGGGACCCGATTCTAAGTCACACCGATCTAGCCTGTAACACCTCATATCACTTTGCGGCCTCACGCACGGTATTCCCAGGTGTCGCCTTATCATGGCCGGGACCGTTTAAGCCTTTTGGCTCACGTATATGATAGTGTCGCTAGCATCCATATGATAGAGAACCGGGCCGACATGACTAGTCGTGAACCCAAAGTGGCACTAACTTATGGGGACAGGCATACATGAATCAACATCGAGCATGTCGGTCGCCAGACGTGCGAATCCGGGCTGTAACCTTTGGGCTAACAAGACTCCGGGAACCCGGGCTGTAGCAGGCTAGGCAGGACTCGGATGTCACCGCGTGACATTTCCTCGAAGGACGGAACCACGAGGCAAGTGAATCACATGCCGGCCAGTCAAGTTTTCTGGAGCAGTAGTGCTGGGCTAGCAGGACTCCAGTGAACCGGGCTGTAGCGGACTACTATGGCTCCTGGAAGCACAATACTACATTTCCCCATAAGAGAGACTACCAAGGATAAACAACTAGGTTGTCGGATCCCACACATAGCAATACACATTAAACGTACGCATAACATGCAAGTATGTGTTGTACAACATGGCATCACAACATAACTCAACAACTCATATAGATAAAGGCTCATAAGAGCCACATAGCATTTATTGCAAACAGGGGTCACAGGACCCATCATACAGAGCATACAAGCAACTAGCGGAAGCATTACATGTCTGAGTATAGACCACTACAAAAGAAAAAGGCTGGGAAGCCTGACTATCTACAAGACCCTCCCAAGGGTACAAGATCGTAGCTGAGGTAACAAGCTACTCGTCGAAGTCCAAGTGGAACCACTAGTAAGACCGAAGTCTCATTGCAAAACATAAATAAAAGCAACGTGAGTACAAAGGTACTCAAAGAAGACCTACATCAGATCCTATCATACATGCATTTGTATCAAGAAGGTAATGTGGGGTTTAGTTGCAGCAAGCCAGCTTTGACTCTGTGGCTATCCTGTTCTACGACTACCAGAACTTCCTTGAGGTGATATGGCGCACACGAGTCCACTAGTCACCACACAATACACTACTATGGATTCATTCCCTCTCCATACGAGAAGGCCATCCATAGCACTCACACTTGTCTTGAGCATTTTATAGTATCCACTTCAAGTTGTCTATGTACCACGTAAGCATCCAAGAAGTCCATAACCGCGGACCCGGCTATTCGAATAGATCATGTTAACCCTGCAGGGTTGTACTTCTTCACACGCTCTCGCCACTTACCGCCATGTACACGTCATGTATCTCGGCAACCTTCAAGCGGAAGCTTTGGCGAGGGTGTCGCCCACGACGACTAACCACACAAGACTCTAGTCCAGGTTCATCGCCTATTCGGGTTCCATCCGCAAGGAGATCCGGCCGGGGTGTCGCTCACGGCCCCAAACGATGTGTGCAGGGTTCCCAAGCCCACCTCGCCAGATGGATCTACACTTGGTACACCGTGCCACTTGTGCCTAGTCTGTCCCAAGCCCACCTGGACGGGTGCCACTTGGTAGACTACTAACACTACCTACAAACACCAGAAACTAGTTGCAACTCCTGGACAGAGGTCAAGTTGGTTAATAAGTCGAGAGGGGCACTTAAGCATTCCAATGTGTGGTAGTAGCTAGTCATTGGACAACATACACAGAACTCAGTGCTTAAGGATGGTTCCAGTGAGACAACCCACCATGTACTCCTACATGGCCTCTCACCGCTACCTTTACCAAAATGTGTTCACACACTTCACTCTCGACATCGTAACATAGAGCACCAGACTCCAATCCATTCCCAATGAATCAGACCCGACACAACTCTAAGCAATAGCAGGCATAGCATGGTAGGAAAACAGCATGGCTCAATCAACTCCTACACATGCTAGTGGGTTTCAACTATTTATTGTGGCAATGACAGGTCATGCAGAGGAATGGGTTCAACTACCGCAGCACAAAGTAGCAGATGAATCGTTGTTGTCCTAATGCAATAACTGAGAGCAGGAGCGAGAGAGTAGGATTGTATCGGAATGAACAAGGGAGTTTGCTTGCCTGGTAGATCAACAAGGAAACACTGCTTCACGGACAGGTACTCTGGAACGGTCTCCGGAGCAAGACCTGTCGAGAAGGAACGGTGCCAACAATCAAAACACAAGCATATGCAACAATATGATGCATGAACATGGCATGAAGATGTGATGCTGTTTGAGCTAATGCAACTAGAGTTCATTTGGTTTAAGTCCATTTGAACCCAAGATTCAAATGCATTTCCAAAGTAAGCTCTTTATATAAGCAATTTTAGTGTTTCACTTGTACAGCAGGTATAAGTTGGTTTTTCATGCACGAAACTGGTACAGATGGATAGATTGCATTTTTCTGATAATTTTCCATATATAAATTATTTCAATCTGAGCTACGGTTGAATTTCTATGATTTTTGAAGTTTGGATCATTTTCTGGATTTTCCTGATTAATTTTAAAACCAGAAAATGAAAAACTGCGTCAACATGGCAGTGGCATGACGTGAGTGGGTCAACCACGGCTGACCAGGTCAAACCTGACGTGTGGGGTCCACACGTCAGTGACTCAGTTAGTTAACAAGGGGGTTTATTGGTCTAATTAGGATTAGTGGGCGCCGCCTTGCCGATCGTTAGGGGTGGTTAGCAAAATGGTGATTAGCCTTAAGCTAATCACCTGGTAGGTCGGGCCCGCACGTCAGGCCGACGAGGTCATCGTCGGCGACCTCAGGACGCGGCGGCGTCCGCGTTACAGGCCACGGGGGCGGCGACTAAGGGCACCGGGACGAAACCCGTGCTCTCCCGCATCCAGCAGACCAGGAAGGAGGAGAAGGGGTGGCCGGAGCTCGCCGGAGCGGAGCCCGGGGCGGCGGCCGAGGCACGGCTTCGAACGGGAGCGAGCTACGGGGCATGGCAGGGGTTGCGGAGGGCATGTACGGCCTCTTGGCGTCACCAGGAGCACGGTGACGCGCGCGGGAGCGGCTGGCTTGGGCTCTGGCCACGGTGGCGCCATGGCCGGCGGCGTTGAGGTCTTGGGCGCGGCAGCTGAGCTAGCTAGGCAGGGAAAACTAGCACGGGGAGGAGGGGGAAATGAAGTAGAGCTCACGGCGGATCCAGCGGCTGGGTCGACGAGCTCGGGGAAGCACTGGTGCGGCCAGAGCGTCGCCGGCGATCTCGGGCAGCCGGTGACGAAGACGATGGCGATGGCGGCATTCCAGGGCCTCCCGCGTCACGTGGCTCGACGGAGAGGTAGCAGACGGCGGCGCGAAGCTTGCAGACATGGAGAGAGAGCGAGGGGGAGACGGTGGCTATGGCAACGGCGAGCGGCGGCGACGGTGGTGTTCGGACCGAGGAGAGGGAGAGATCCTATGGAGGGGGAGGAAAGAGAGAGAGAGAGAGAAAGGTCCGGGGCGGCGCGGGCGCTTCTGGCAAGGCCAGGCTGAAGAGGGGAGAGGGCAGGTAGGCAGCTCCCATGGCGCGCATCTACAAGCGTCTTGGCGACCACGCGCGCCTGTCCCTCTGGGCGCGAGGAGGGGACGATCGGCCGGCCACGGTCGGTTGGGCGGCATAGAGCCGAGCCAGCAAGTGGCCTGTAAATCTGTAAGGGTTTCCCCGTTTCCTATTTTGTTTCTGTTTCCTATTTTCGACATTTGTTTTGATTTAACAAAAATACTAAACCATTTTATATTCTTATGCCAATTTTTGTAGGAGCTATTTATATTATTCCAGAGCTCCTCAACAACTAGCATAATTTTTGGACATATATTATATGTATAAAATATATATATATCCAAGGCAAATATTTACTGCATTAATTCAAATGGCCAAGAATAAATACTTCTGAGCTCCCAAAAATATTGGTTGGAATTTTACCTCTGACCAATAATTTTTAGAGAAAAACAGGAACATTTACTTGGGCCAAATTGAAGCAATTTTTATCTAGGTCATTTCCAGAAAAGTGGTTCTGAGGGTTTCACAAATCCCCAATTCAAGTTTAAATGAAATTTAAATATGATGCACACATGACCAGCTAGCCTAGGTCATACCAGAACTAGGGATGTGACAAATACATCATGAAAACGTAACAGTCAGGTCAAATGAACTGAGCTTCTGAACTTCTGGTGGTGCATTTATCTGCTAGACTGTTAAGTTTTATGCCAACCTTCCTTTTGTTATATAGTTGTAATTTGTTTTGGTGCGATACAAAATTTATTCTTAACGTGCAGCCACGGTGAAGAAAAACAACAAGCCATTTTTGTATAGTGTAGGGTGTTCCCTATATTTGCACTGGTGGCGATCTTTGATGCCGAGTGGATGTAATCTGTGCAATCGCCTTAATAGCCTAGCGTTAGTTTCGGCCTTATTTATTTCCTAGTCTTCTTTTTCCCTTATTTGCTAGTGGCCGCAACTACCATGGGCCATATACGGGCCGTAGGATCCATGGGTCTCCTACGGGCCGTCGATAAATGGGCTTGTAATCGATGGGCCTCGGGCCGTTGGATAAATGGGTCTACATGGGCCGTAATCGAGCGTAATTGGTATCGGCCCAGCACGGTAACAGGCCGTTAACAGGCCGTAGGACAGCAAAGGCTTAATTCTGTCATAGGCATAACGGGTCGTTAATGGGCCAGAATATAGGACGGGCTGGAAACGGCGCAACGGGTTAACAGGCCAGAAACGGGCCGACTCTTGCCATGGGCCGAATTTGGCCCATTAGGGAACATATGCCGATGTGGGCCGACTCTTGCCATGGGCTGAATTTGGCCCATTAGGGGAACATGCCGATGTGGGCCGACTCTTGCCATGGGCGAATTTGGCCCATTAGGGAACAGGCGATGTGGGCGGAAGTAATCGAGGGCCGAAAAGGAGCCCAAGAATGTATGGGCCGCCAATAGGCCGAAAGCTAACACGGGCTGGAAACGGTCCATGTAAATCACGGGCCGTTAACGGGTACAAAGAATATTACTGTTCATTATGGGCTAGAGTCATCGTGGGCCTGTAAAGGGCCGAAAGATACGAAGGCCTCATATGGGCCGAAAGACGTCCTGGGCCATACATGGGCCGAAAGTGAAATGGGTTGGTGTTATATTCGACGGCCCACATGACGTTGTTGGGCCGATTTCCTTTAGGGCCTAATGGGCCGTGAGTTAACGGGACGTAGAATGGGCTATTTGCGAAGAGACCGTTAACAGGCTTTTCATGGTCCAGCTCGTTAACTTTTGACCAAGTCAAACGGGTCGGCTTTGTAAGCTAAATGGGCCGGTGGTGGGCCATGGCACGTGTCGACATATCATAGGCGCCTATCTCGACCCATCGACGGTGACATGTGTTTCTTTCGGCCAATAAGAATTTTACACGTGGAAATTTCCCATTGGTCGGGGCTGTTAACGGGTTATCGGATCCAAAACCCGACCCGATAGCTTAACGGCGTTCCATTATGGTGGATGCCACGTGTCGGTCACCCTTGACGAAAGCACTTACAGGATTGCGATTTATCATCATGGAAGTGGACACTTCCGTGATGATAATTTTGGTAATGTCATGGAACACTTCTACGACAGCATAGGTATAACTATCTTGATTCTATCATAAAATCGTCATGGATGTACATGCATGACAAAAAACGCGACCTACTGTGACAAACACGTATCATCACGGAAGTGTATTTTTTTGTAGTGGTGCTTTGGAAACTGCTAAGCTTATCTGGGATAGGCTGTCCAAAGTCAATGGAGGAGTCTCAACACAGCGTGACTCTCGATTTGACGTTCTTCGCAATCTCTTCAACCGCTTCAAAAAACTCGACAATGAAAATGTTCAACAAACCTTCAGTTGCCTCACTGACATCTCAAATGAGCTTCAAGCACTTGGTGCCACTGACACCACCGACCATGAGGTGGTGAAGAAACTGCCGAGATCGCTTGATTCCTCATTTGATACTCTGGCACTGATGATACAAGAACGTGGATATTACAAGTCACTTGATCCCGCTGATATCCTCTGAAAGTGCGTTATATCGACTAGAGGGGGGGTGAATAGGCGATTTTTATGAATTCTTCACTAAGGAATTTGCGGGTGAGGAAATTCCTTAACGAAGAACTACTTGCAGTGGAATAAGTACTCAAAAGTAAACATAACAGAGCAGAAGCATGGTCATCATGATGAAATGCAGACATGCACAGAGTACAGAAAGCGTAAACACAGGATACCACAGGATGAAGACAAACAGACTGAAGAAATTGAACTGCGGAAATTGAGAAAGTCTTCAGTCAAAGTCCTCAAACACAGATATGAACAAGTGCACAACACAGTTATGAGGAAATGAAAGAGTTGAGGAAATAGAACCAGTAAGCTTGGTGAAGACAATTATTTGGTAGACCAGTTCCAACTGCTGTCTCAGTTGTACGTCTGGTTGGAGCGGCTAGGTATTTAAACCCGAGGACGCACAGTCCCGGACACACAGTCCTCACCGTATTCTCCTTTAGCTAAGGTCACATAGACCTCACCCAATCACTCGTGGTAAGTCTTCAGGTGACTTCCAAACCTTCACAGACTCGGTCACTCGGCGATCCACAATTCCTCTTGGATGCTCTAGACCATGACGCCTAACCATCTGGAAGAAGCACCGTCTCCAAAGGTAACAAGTGTAGGATCTATGCAAGATCAATCTCTTCAGTGATGCTCAATTACTTTGGGTTTGTAGGTGTTTGGGTTTGGGTTTTCCTCACTCGATGATTTTCGCTCAAAGTCCTCGGAGGATGGGATGCTCTCAAATGACAAGTGCCGGTTTCTCTCGGAGCAGCCAACCAGCTAGTGGTTGTAGGGGGCGGCTATTTATAGCCTAGGGAGCAGCCCGACATGATAAGACATAAATGCCCTTCAATAATATGACCGTTAGGAGGGTACATATTTTGGGACAGCTGGCGCATAGCACAGCGATGGTCGGAAATTTGAGTATCAAATTCCTCAGGGCTATCATGTTCCTCACTATGTAGGCAATCCGCACTGGCGAATTCCTAACTCCTCAGTCAGATCAAATTCCTCAGAGACCGGAAGAACTTTGTCTCATCCTTTGAAGAATATGGTGAATCGTATGAGATTTCCAATGGCTTCACTCAAAGGGATTCGTAGGTGTAGGATTTTGAGTTGAGCATCACATGGAAAATTTTCCTTGGTATTTCCTCGACCCCCTTTAACAATACGGTGTTTCCTATGACTCAAGAAAGAGAAAATGAAACTACGAAAACAAAAGTATTCACGCTCCATGTTCCTCGAATGAATGCCAAGTCTTCAAGGTCACACCAATTTCTTCACTTTCAAAGTCTTCAGAAAGTCTTCAAAAATCCAAAGTCTTAAGTTGAAGAACTTCATTTTTAGGGGTCGACTTTCTCTGTAAATATCAAACTCTTCATAGACTTATAGACCTGTGTACACTCATAAACACATTAGTCCCTTAACCTATAAGTCTTCAATACACCAGAATCACTAAGGGGCACTAGATGCACTTACAATCTCCCCCTTTTTGGTGATTGATGACAATATAGGTTAAGTTTTCAACGGGCATAAAGATATGAAGTGTAAACTCTGATATTGAGGAATTTGATTGCAAGATATAGAAGAACTCCCCCTGAAGATGTGCATAGTGAGGAATTTTCTTTTGAAACAATGCACACTTGAAGAGTAGAATCATGGAGATCTCCCCCTATATCTTGTAATTCATACACACATTTGACATATAATATGAAGAATTTGAAATGCATGATGAAATATGGTGACTGATGTAATTCAGCATGCGCGCATTAACATTAACAAGGAATAAGCATGCAGAAAATCACAGCAAAAGTATCAGGACACGATAGAGTTTAAGTTTACAACTCGATCCAGCAAAGTCATCAGAAGAACGAGAGTTGTAACTTAGCAAAAACGCCCATATAAGATAGAACCACTTGAAGACTAACTCAAATTTCTCCCCCTTTGTCATAAAATGACCAAAAGGATAAAAAATGAGGACTAACGCCCCTCATGAATATCAAGTTGATGAAGGAGCACCCACGTTGTTGGGGTCGTTTGTTGATGTTGGGCCTGCCGCAGTGTCGTTGTCGGTGTCAAAACCGGCGGATCTCGGGTAGGGGGTCCCGAACTGTGCGTCTAGGCGGATGGTAACAGGAGACAAGGGACACGCTGTTTTTACCTGTGACACTCCAAATTTTTTGTTTTGGTTTTCAACAAAAACTTTGTTGGTTTTGAAGGAGGTCATTTAAACCCTTCCAAAAATCTCTTTCTCTCAAGAATTTCCCCTTTGGCAATGGATTTTACATTGGCATCTTCTTCAACTATGGTGTTGGTTATTAAAAAAAACCGTTCTTCTGATTCTCCCCTTCTCAAATTTATTTTTGGGATTTATTTTTCTTTTAGAAGAAAACCCTAGGAGTTTTGGTTCTTCTCTTATTTTCAAACCACCCATGGTTTTATCTTGCCTCTTGTGGTAAATCTTCCCAAAACCCCTCCTTCCACTTTGGGACAATCCAATTATTCTGACCCAACCAGTCCAACTCATTTTTGGATTTTTATTTCATTTATTTCTTTGCCCAAAACAATTATGTCCATATTTTTGAGCCTAGGTGATTTGCAAAGCAAGTACCTTAATGCCTTGGAACTTTGATCTCAAATCAACTCCTCTGGATAGTCCCTAGCACCCACAACCTAGAACCATCAAGATCTACTCTTCTTCTTTTCAAAATTTTCAAGTTTCAACCTGCAGTTTGGACCAGATTTGTCAAATTTGGTGAAATTCATATCTCCTCTTCTCCAAAAATTCCACCAAAATACAGGCAACCACCAGTTGCAATGAGAAGCCCTCCACCAAAATCAGCTCAAGGAAAAATCCCCACATGCCAAAATCATTACAGCCGAACACCTAGCATGCCTTTGTCACTTTGCACTTTCGGAGAAATTCAGACATTCAGAATTTCAGTTTAAATCGAGGCTGGTCACTTGTCAACTGTGCACTTGGCGCGTTGCGCATGGCTCCTCCTCCCTGTCCAGAGCGCCGCACGAGCACTTAGCGGGTTCCTGGCGTCGGTGGCACCATGGCCCGTCTGCGCCGGCGTCTTCCGCGGCGTCGGGACCTCCCGTGGCGGCCAACGAGGCACCTGCGGCTGCGCCGTTTGGCACCGCCCATGCCACACTGGGAGCTCCAGTGGCCGTCTCACTTGCCAGCGCCTGCGCATGCATCACGTCGTCGTGGCACAGCACGCAGGCACACCCTCTGCCGCCACGACCTGCCGCCAGACGGCCGTTTCCGTTGGGGACAGCCGTAATCAGCCCCGCTTGCTGAGTTAGGCACCAGGATGGACTCAGTGCTCCGTCTAGTCGATGCTCAAGCTCCTAAACCTACCGTCCAGCCACAGCACCGCCGTAATCGCTTGCCAGACTTATCCCGTTCTCGGCAACCGCCTCGGTCCGGCTATATATAGCGCCTCCGAGCTCGCTCTCGACCCCGCACACCTCCACCATCTCACCAGACCACGCCCAGCCACTGGAAGAGCCTCGAGGGGCCCTTCTTCCTCGACTCCGGCCACCTCCGTCCGCTTCGGGCTCCGGCAGCATTCTCTCTGGTGAGAGCTCCTCCACCTCCCTAGACTTGCCCGTAGCCTCATGGCACCTCTAGGAGACTAACCCCCACTCCAATTTGACCCCAGAAACTCTCTCCGACGAGACCCACGGCTTCCCGAACCACCGTCCGCCGGAGCAAGGGCCGCCATCGACGTGGTGCTCGCCGGCGACCACCACCACCACCCACCGACGCGGAAGGGTGCGCTGATCACTGAGGTAACCCCCGATCCCCCTGCCTCACCGTGGATCGCCGCCGGCAACCACCGCAGCTCTCGGGCGCCGACGAGCTCTGCCGCCTCTTTTGAATATTCAAACCTGACGGGTGGGACCCGCCCGTCAGCCTCTCTATTCTTTTTTTTGAACCGTTTCTGAAAGCGTATTCTGGCAAATGCGCTTTCTAATCCGAATCGTTTTACGGACTTTTCTGCTTAGACCCACGAGAGTTTTACGTTTCACTCTGAAAGGTCCTTGCACCAAAACTCTTATAACTTTTAAACAGAAAAGGATTTTTGAGTGATTCTTTTTCTGTCCTCTTCAAAATTTTGTCTAGTTTTTTATCAGATTTCGTTGAGAAACATTTGGAATATTTTTGTGCACCCCATGGTATTTACGTTAGTGCGTGTATTTTTGTATACCGTGAATCACAAGGAGGTGACGGAACCGCGAACTTCACCGAGCTAGGCCCCGACTACTCCGAACCAGGCAAGCATGTTTGAACTTTTGATATGATGAGTGTTTGGGCATGTTTGCATTAATTAGTCTCATGGCATGTTCATGAGCATCTCGATGATAGTCATATCACGTAAAAAGTTGAGGCAAGTGAGTTTCGGAAATCCATGAGTTGATGGAAATGAGTTTTCATGGCCATGAGTTGGCATGAGAATGGGTAAGATGGCAGTGTTGTAGCATGCCAGTCTTATGCCAGATGGTTTGACCCAGTGTCAACATGAATCAGTCCAGTTCCTTCCGTTTTCCCTTCCGTGCTACCACATGTTTTCCGCAAGGTATACGGCTTAGTAAGTTGCAAACCGCTTTCTGGTACACACCAAATCGAGAGGCCGGGATGAGGGTTCCATGGCCCTGGATTAAAGCCTATCATCCGGTCAGGGGGCATGGGTGTTTCCGGTTGGGACCGAGAGGGGGGCACCCCTTAGAGCGCGCGTATATAAATTTGATCCCATGCTATTCGAGATTGTGATCTCCCCGTCTCAAAGTTTTTCTTGAACACTGTCTAGGGTGATTCCTGGCAACGTAAGGTGGGATGGGTGTGTACTGGTTAGCTGTGTTTCCTCCGAAATACCGTAAACGGAACTAGTCCTTCGAGACTACGGAAATCCGTTGGATGTGGATAATTTAGTACAAACTCTGCAGAGTCAATAATCGTTGAAATCATCTTATCCAGGTCCAAGTGCTGTGTTCATCTTATCTTGTCAAATTTCAGTCCCGGTGACAGAAACTCCTGAGGACCACATGAGTGTTGAATGTTTATTTCCTGTGGATGGACTAACCCGTTTACTATCATGTGATGAATACTTTCCTGTGAGCACTATTTCTTGCAAGTTAACCGAAATGAAAAAGGGGATTATAAGCCCTTTCTGCGATGTCGCTCAGACGTCCGACTGCGGCGTTGTTAATTATTAACTTTTGATATAAGCCCTTTCTGTGATGTCGCTCCGACGTCCGACTGTGTCACGCATGTCTTTTCTTTCAGTATAAGCCCTTTATGAGGTGTCGCTTAGACGCCCGACCGTGGCATGCTTTACTTATTTGTTCGCCCTTCGAGGTGTCGCTTCAGACACCCGATCGGTTTTTCAGTTTATTTCATTGGGTTTTCGAGCGGACTACCGCCGATTCCCTTTTCACTTACCTTGTTATACTGATTTGACTGCGCATTGTTAAATTACTCATGACGCATTCACATATACATTTGTTATATCTTTTGTCCCAACTGTCTTGCGAGTACTTTCAAAGTACTCACCTGGCTTGTTGATTTGGCTGAATCTTGTGAAAGGCGATCTCATGGATGAAGAGTTCGATAGCGAGTCCGACGCCTAGAGGAATCGGTCCTCTCGTCGACCCTGGATTAGTCAACATGTTATATCCGCTTCCGCTACCCAAATAAATTCATCGAGCCTCACCTCGGCCTTTCGATGAGCCGCCAAATGTAAGATTCATATTATCCACTCCACTGTGTTATTCCACTACTTTACCTCGAGTCGGTAGTATGCCACCACTCCATCATGTCATATCCGCCACTATGTATAATTATTGGCGTGCTTGTAATAATTTGTTGAGCAACCTGCTCGACCACATAATATATTAAATGCTACTGGCTTATTGTATCAAGGTTTTGTCTACCAGTAAGGAGGATTTTCCTCACACTGGAATTAATAGATTGGTTTTCTCAATAAATATTTTTATTGGAAAACCGGTCGTGACAAGCTTGGTACCAGATCCAGGCTGACTGTAGGAAGCCACTAGGTGCGATCGCTAATCGGTTATTAACATATTAGAGCTATTTTTTTTTACAAATGTAGTCAATTTCTAACAGTCAGCATAAATTTATGATTTGACCACTCAGAATTTTTGCCTACTTTTGTAGATGGCTGGCAACGACTGCGAGTCACAGATGTTCGCCAACATGCCCGATGGGTTCGTCAAGATTCTCTCCTTCATCGTCCAAGTCGCGATGGGGCCATCTGTGCACCCAGTCTTCTCACTCTCTCAAAGACAAGGTCAATGACCGTCTAACCATGCACCAGGCCGCGGTGCAATTCAAAGGGAGGCGAGTTGAGCGTTTCAGTTCTTGGGGAGAGCCATGCCTACGGAGAAGCATGCATCGCAGATGGCAGCCCGTGAGGCGATAGCTCGTCTCGTGGATATCCTTCCTTCGATGAAGATTCGTCGTTACCGCTACCTTCCATGTCACGTGCCATACACCTGCCACTACGCTGCGTTCTCTTGCCCTGAGGAGAACGAGGCGAGGCTTTGAGATGCTTATCGAGTATCTCCGGGCTTTGGAGGCAGCCTTTGACAACCTGGTGGGCGACTTTGTGGCTGCCGCATGGACTCGATCCATGGCTGTGCCGCCAACAGGAGGGAGCTCCTGCGCACCGCACCGCCACCGACTTTCGTCTCGTCATCAAGATCTTTTTCTCCCATCGCTCTCGCCACTACTCGTCGCTTTGCCTACCACTGAGGAGTTCAACCATGTCATTGCGCCTACTCCAGTTCGTTCTGCACCACCCCTTGCGCCCGCTCATGTTCGTGTTGTCCCGCATAGGGCGCCTGCTCCACCAACTCAGCGCAGCACTTCACGTCTGGAGCCTATTACCGAAGAGGAGGTTGAGTCCCCAGCCTCATCAAGCGCCTCACCCTCGGCAGGCCAAGGGAAATCCTTACCATCTCCGGATTGAGTACGCTTAGCCGCCATGCGATGTACCGACTTGTGCGATATGTTTATATGTACATAGGCTGTGAGAAGTAGCTTGTTTGCGCATCATGTAGGAACTGGAGGAGTGCACTAGCCTATATAACATGTCAGGAATATGTACGCATATCCTGAGTGATGTATTGTATAATTACTGCTCGCGTGTAAGATATGTAATGAGCAGTCCTTCTCCATGCGCAAACGTTTATTCTCTTAAAAAAATCTTTGAGCATTTGAGACTTTTTCCGTCTTCATGAATTTATTGATTTTTGCGACTCAATTTCTTTTCTTATGAGTTTTACAAAATATATCCCCAGAGTGAACAATGTCTCGTCCTTGACGCCATCCATGCCAACTCCGCCAGAGCAAAATTTTGGCACACAACCCAGCAACAATTTCACACAGAGGCAGTCAAGTCAACAGACGGTGAAACAGCACTTTCCCAAATGTGCCGTCTTTATGAGCAAAGTCAGCAACAACATCAGGAAATGATGAACCAAGTCATCAATATGGGAAATCACCATGGACAGTTTCAGCAGCATTCAAAGTTATCTGAGCTACAGAAGACGCGTCCCCAAACATTTTCTCACACTGACAAACCTCTTGAAGCCGAGGACTGGCTTCGAGACATGGAAAGAAAATTAATTATTGCCCAGTGTTCAGATCTTGAGAAAGTACTATATGCACCGCACTATCTCACTGGAGCAGCCGCATCGTGGTGGGAAAATTTCCTACACATGTACCCCAACGAAAATAATATAACCTGGGAGGAGTTCAAAGAAGGTTTTCATGGGGCACATATTCCTAAGAGTCATATGAAGATCAAAAAGAGAGAATTTGATGACCTCAAGCAAAGGACAATGGCGGTGTCGAGAATACAACAGTCGATTTACTCTGTTGTCTCGCTTCGCCAACGAGGAGCGTATGTCAGAAAGCAAGAAGATGGAAAAATTCCTAGACGGTCTGACACCCGCGCTTAAATGCCAACTGGTTGTGCACACCTTTCCAAATTTTAAGACGGTGGTGGATAAGGCCATTACCTTGGAAAATGAGAGACGCAGCTTGGAAGATTTCCGCAAGCGAAAAAGAGACCAGACTAATCATGCCCGCAACCACCGCAACAAGACAGATGTTCAAAAAAGTTGGGCACCCAAACCCACGACAAGCGTCTCACGTCCAATCAAGAATTTCCATGCAAGGGACAAGGAGTTCACATACCGCCCAGGCGTTACCTGTTACGCTTGTGGAGAAGAAGGGCACTATGCCAAGCAGTGCCCCAAACCAAGGAACTCGACCCCAAAGCCGAACAACGGAGGCAATAATCGGCGCCAAAGCGCAACAATTTCAACCAAAATAACAACCACAGGAAGGGTCATCTGAACCACGTGAGCAAAGAGGAATCACAGAATGCCCCAGATATCGTACTCGGTATGTTTCCTCTCAACACAATACCTGCCATGGTTTTGTTTGATTCTGGAGCTTCTCACTCATTCATTTCGAAAAGTTTTGCCTTGCAAAATAATTTTTCGATGCTTCCCTTGGAAAAATCTATGATCGTCAAGTCCCACAGGATTAAGCAAGTTACCCGGAAGTTATTGCCAGGGAGTGATTATTGAGTTTGAAGGGTTGAAGTTTCACGCAAATCTTATCGTGTTGGAAAATAAAGGACTGGATGTCCTCCTAGGGATGGATTGGTTAACCACCAACAAAGGTTTTATTGACTGCTTCAACCGGACCGTGATTCTCACCCACCACCACGGGAAGACCATAAAAGTTTCAGCCAAAGAAAGAAAAATATCCCGCAACCAAGATTGAACAAGGTGGATATTTCTGAATTAAGCAAGGTTCGATGGTGTGTGAATTTCGGCACGTATTTCCGAAGAACTACCGGGCATGCCACCGGACCAAGAGATAGAATTCAGCATTGAGCTAGCACCGAACCGCCCCATATACAAGAAACCATACAGAATGGCACCATCCGAATTGGTAGGACTGAAGAAGCAACTAAAAGAATTACTGGACAAAGGTTATATACGAGCCAGCTCCTCACCCTGGGGTTCACCAATTTTATTTGCCAAAAAGAAGGATGGAACACTGAGATTGTGCATAGACTATCGAGCGCTTAACATGGTCACAATCAAGAACAAATATCCGATGCAACGGATAAATGATTTATTTGATCAGCTCGCTCAGGCCAAGGTATTCTCAAAAATTGACTTGAGGTCGGGATACCATCAATTAAAGGTGCGAACCGAAGGTATTCCCAAGACGGCTTTCACCTCCAGATACGGATTGTATGAGTTCACCGTAATGCCATTCGGACTAAAAAACGCCCCCGCATATTTTGTTCACCTCATGAACAAAGTATTTATGAAGTTTATGGACAAGTTTGTTGTGGTATTTATCGATGATATTCTGGTATAGTCCAAGACACCAGAAGAGCACGCTGAACATCTCCGAATTCTACTAGGGGAACTCCGGAAACATCAATTGTACGCTAAATTCAGCAAGTGTGAATTTTGGCTAAGGCAATTAGGTTTTCTGGGCCACGTACTGACCCAAGAAGGTATTGCCGTAGACCCGGAAAAAGTCAAGGCCGTACTTGGCTGGAAGCCACCAGCCAGCGTAATGGACGTACGAAGTTTCATGGGAATGGCAGGATACTACCGAAGATTTATTGAAGGATTCTCCACCATAGCAAAGCCAATGACACAGCTACTCAAGAAAGACAAGAAGTTCGAATGGACGGAAGCTTGCGAGAAAAGTTTCCAAGAATTAAAAAGGAAATTAACGACATCACCAGTATTAATTGTGTCAGACATACACAAGAATTTTGAGGTGTATTGTGACGCATCCCGGAAAGGCCTCGGATGCGTGTTGATGCAAGAAGGCAAGGTAGTCGCATATGTCTCCAGACAACCGCAAGCATGAGGAAAATTATCCTACTCATGACCTAGAGTTAGCAGCAGTTATTCATGCACTCAAAGAATGGAGACACTTTTTACTTGGAAATCGTTGTGAGATATACACGGACCATAAGAGCCTCAAGTATATTTTCACACAACCGGAACTGAATTTACGGCAACGACGCTGGTTGGAACTAGTGAAGGATTATGACATTGGAATCCACTACCATCCAGGAAAAGCAAATGTAGTGGCAGACGCTCTAAGTCGGAACCCTAGCCCAAACGACGACGGCCTACCAAACCTGAGACCTGAATTTCGGTAGGAGTTTGCTAAACTCAACTTGCTGGTAGTCACCGAAGGCAGCGTATCAAATTTAGAAATACAACCTACCCTGATGGAAACGATTAAAGAGGCTCAGCATGGACACCCCAGCATTGAAGGCATTAAACGGAAAGTGAGTTTGGGCAAGGCCCCAGAGTTCGTTATCGATAAGCAGGGAATATTGTGGTACGGAGATAGACTTTGCGTACCAAATATCAAGGATCTTAAACAGCAGATCTTAGCTGAAGGACACACCGCCCAGATTCGATACATCCGGAGGGACAAAAATGTACAAGGATATTCAGGAAAAATATTGGTGGCACGGTCTAAAAAGGGACATAGCCGCGTTCATCGCATGTTGTGACTCTTGTCAACGCATCAAGGCCGAGCACCAGAAACCGGCCGGACTTCTACAACCAAATAAAATACCCGAGTGGAAATTGGACGAGATTGGGATGGATTTTATTGTTGGGCTACCTCGGTCGCGGCACAGAAATAATGCCATTTGGGTCATCACTGATAGACTGACTAAAGTAGCACACTTCATCCCCGTGAAGACAACCCACACCACTCAGAAGCTTGGTAGGCTTTATCTTTCCCGTATCGTCTGCTTGCATGGAGTCCCAAAGAAAATAATATCGGACAGAGGCACTCAATTCGTCTCCCGATTTTGGGATCACTTACAACAAGCTCTGGGAACTCAACTAGCGTTCAGTACCGCATACCACCCCCAGACAGATGGACAAACTGAACGTGTAAACCAGATTCTAGAAGACATGCTGAGAGCATGTGTCCTCACCTATCGGACCAGTTGGGAAGAGAGCTTACCATACGCAGAGTTCGCATATAACAATAGTTATCAAGCCAGCCTGCAAATGGCACCATTTGAGGCTCTGTACGGGCAGAGATGTCGTACCCCACTAAATTGGTCAGAAACCGAAGACAGCCATATCTTCGGCCCAGACATGCTCAAGGAGGCTGAAGATAAAGTTAAGGTGATTAGGGATCGACTCAAGACAGCCCAAAGTCGACAGAAGAGTTATTACGATCAAAAACATCGGGGAATCAGCTTTGAACCCGGTGAATTTGTGTACCTACGAGTATCCCCTATGAGAGGCCTGCATCGATTCAAGATTAAAGGGAAGCTGGCACCAAGATTCATCGGACCATTCTGCATAGTGGCACGGAGAGGCACGGTAGCCTACCATCTAGACTTACCCGAAGATTTATCCGACGTCCACGGCGTGTTCCACGCCCTCGCAATTGTGGAAGTGCGTGAGCAACCCAGAGAAGCAAGTATCCCATGAAAACATTGATGTGCAGCCAGACCTCACATATCGAGAGCATCCAATAAAATCTTGGAGGAGTCTGAAAGGAGGACCCGACGAAAACCATCAAGTTCTTCAAAGTTCGATTGGAGCAACCACACCGAGAGTGAAGCCACTTGGGAAAGAGAGGATTTTCTTCGGACATAGCACCCACACTTATTTGAGAATCAGCTGAAATCTCGGGGACGAGATTTTTTCTAAGGGGGTAGGTGTTGTGACACTCCAAAATTTTTGTTTTGGTTTTCAACAAAAACTTTGTTGGTTTTGAAGGAGGTCATTTAAACCCTTCCAAAAATCTCTTTCTCTCAAGAATTTCCCCTTTGGCAATGGATTTTACTTTGGCATCTTCTTCAACTATGGTGTTGGTTATTAAAAAAAACCTTTCTTCTGATTCTCCCCTTCTCAAATTTATTTTTGGGATTTATTTTTCTTTTAGAAGAAAACCCTAGGAGTTTTGGTTCTTCTCTTATTTTAAAACCACCCATGGTTTTAACTTGCCTCTTGTGGTAAATCTTCCCAAAACCCCTCCTTCCACTTTGGGACAATCCAAATATTCTGACCCAACCAGTCCAACTCATTTTTGGATTTTTATTTCATTTATTTCTTTGCCCAAAACAATTATGTCCATATTTTTGAGCCTAGGTGATTTGCAAAGCAAGTACCTTAATGCCTTTGAACTTTGATCTCAAATCAACTCCTCTGGATAGTCCCTAGCACCCACAACATAGAACCATCAAGATCTACTCTTCTTCTTTTCAAAATTTTCAAGTTTCAGCTTCTGCAAGTTTGGACCAGATTTGTCAAATTTGGTGAAATTCATATCTCCTCTTCTCCAAAAATTCCACCAGAATTCAGGCAACCACCAGTTGCAATGAGAAGCCCCTCCACCAAAAATCAGCTCAAGGAAAAATCACCACATGCCAAAATCATTCTATCGAACACCTAGCATGCACTGTCACTTTGCACTTTCAAAGAAATTCGGACATTTAGAATTTCAATTTCGTCAGAGGCTGGTCACTTGTCAACTGTGCACTTGGCGCGTTGCGCATGGCTCCTGCTCCCTGTCCAGAGCACCGCACGAGCACTTGGCGGGTTCCTGGCGTCGGTGGCACCATGGCCCGTCTGCGCCGGCGTCTTCATGCGTCGGGACCTCCCGTGGCGGCAACAGGGGCACCCTGCGGCACAACGCCGTTCGGCACCGCCACGCCACTGGGAGCTCCAGCGTGGCTGTCTCACTTACCAGCGCCGCATGCCGCGTCGCCGTGGCTTTGGCACCTGGGCGCGCCCTCTGCCGCCGACGTGCTGCACGGCCGTTCCGTTGGGGACACGCCGTAACCGCCCCTGCCTTGCTGAGTTACGCACCGGGATGGACTCATGGCTCCGTCTAGTCGATGCTCAAGCTCCTAAACCTACCGTCCAGCCACAGCACCGCCGTAATCGCTCGCCGGACTTATCCCGTTCTCGGCAACCGCCTCGGGCCGGCTATATATAGCGCCTCCGAGCTCGCTCTCGACCCCGCACACCTCCACCATCTCACCAGACCCCGCCCAGCCACTGGAAGAGCCTCGAGGGGCCCTTCTTCCTCAACTCCGGCCACCTCCGTCCGCTTCGGGCTCCGGCAGCGTTCTCTCTGGTGAGAGCTCCTACACCTCCCTAGACTTTCCCGTAGCCTCATGGCACCTCTAGGAGACCAACCCCCACTCCAATTTGACCCCAGAAACTCTCTCCGACGAGACCCACGGCTTCCCGAACCACCGTCCGCCGGAGCAAGGACCGCCGTGGACGTGGTGCTCGCCGGCGACCACCACCACCACCCACCGACGCGGAAGGGTGCGCTGATCACTGAGGTAACCCCCAATCCCCCTACCTCGCCGTGGATCGCCGCCGGCGACCACCGCAGCTCTCGGCGCCGACGAGCTCTGCCGCCTCTTTTGAATATTCAAACCTGACGGGTGGGACCCGCCCGTCAGCCTCTCTATTCTTTTTTTTCCGAACCGTTTCGGAAAGCGTATTCTGGCAAATGCGCTTTCTAATCCGAATCGTTTTCTGGACTTTTCTGCTTAGACCCCTGAGAGTTTTCTGTTTCATTACAGAAAGATCCTTGGACCAAAACTCTTATAACTTTTAAACAGAAAAGGATTTTTGAGTGATTCTTTTTCTGTCCTCTTCAAAATTTTGTCTAGTTTTTTATCAGATTTCGTTGAGAAATATTTGGAATATTTTTGTGCACCCCATGGTATTTACGTTAGTGCGTGTATTTTTGTATACCGTAGAATCTGCAGAAGGAGGTGACGGAACCGCGAACTTCACCGAGCTAGGCCCGACTACTCCGAACCAGGCAAGCATGTTTGAACTTTTGATATGATGAGTGTTTGGGCATGTTTGCATTAATTAGTCTCATGGCATGTTCATGAGCATCTCGATGATAGTCATATCACGTAAAAAGTTGAGGCAAGTGAGTTTCGGAAATCCATGAGTTGATGGAAATGAGTTTGCATGGCCATGAGTTGGCATGAGAATTGGTAAGATGGCAGTGTTGTAGCATGCCAGTCTTATGCCAGATGGTTTGACCCAAAGGTCGGCATGAATCAGTCCAGTTCCGTCCGTTTTCCCTTCCGTGCTACCACATGTTTTCCACAAGGTATACGGCTTAGTAAGTTGCAAACCGCTTTCTGGTACACACCAAATCGAGAGGCCGGGATGAGGGTTCCATGGCCCTGGATTAAAGCCTATCATCCGGTCAGGGGCATGGGTGTTTCTGGTTGGGACCGAGAGGGGGGCACCCCTTAAAGCGCGCGTATATAAATTTGATCCCATGCTATTCAAGATTGTGATCTCCCAGTCTCAAAGTTTTTCTTGAACGCTGTCTAGGGTGATTCCTGGCAACATAAGGTGGGATGGGTGTGTACTGGTTAGCTGTGTTTCCTCCGAAATACCTTAAACGGAAATAGTCCTTCGAGACTACGGAAATCCGTTGGCTGTGGATAATTTAGTACAAACTCTGCAGAGTCAATAATCCCTGAAATCATCTTATCTAGGTCCAAGTGCTGTGTTCATCTTATCTTGTCAAATGTCAGTCCCGGTGACAGAAACTCCTGAGGACCACATGAGTGTTGAATGTTTATTTCCTGTGGATGGACTAACCCGTTTACTATCATGTGATGAATACTTTCCTGTGAACACTATTTCTTGCAAGTTAACCGATATGAAAAGTGAATTATAAGCCCTTTCTGCGATGTCGCTCAGATGTCCGATTGCGGCGTTGTTAATTATTTACTTTTGATATAAGCCCTTTCTGCGATGTCGCTCAGACGTCCGACTGTGTCACGCATGTCTTTTCTTTCAGTATAAGCCCTTTATGAGGTGTCGCTTAGACGCCCGACTGTGGCATGCTTTACTTATTTGTTCGCCCTTCGAGGTGTCGCTTCAGACACCCGATCGGTTTTCAGTTTATTTCATTGGGTTTTCGAGCGGACTACCGCCGATTCCCTTTTCACTTACCTTGTTATACTGATTTGACTGCGCATTGTTAAATTACTCATGACGCATTCACATATACATTTGTTATATCTTTTGTCCCAACTGTCTTGCGAGTACTTTCAAAGTACTCACCTGGCTTGTTGATTTGGCTAGATGCTGACGAAGGCGATCTCATGGAGGAAGAGTTCGATAGCGAGTCCGACGCCTAGAGGAATCCCAGTCAGTCTCGTGCGACCCCTGGATTAGTCACTATGTTATATCCGCTTCCGCTACCCAAATAAATTCATCGAGCCTCACCTCGACGCTCGATGAGCCGCCAGTGTAGGATTCATATTGTGCACTCCACTGTGTTATTCCACTACTTTACCTCGAGTCAGTAGTATGCCACCACTCCACTGTGTCATATCCGCCACTATGTATAATTATTGGCGTGCTTGCAATAATTTGTTGAGCAACCTCAGCTCGACCCTGTAATACATTAAATGCTACTGGCTTATTGTATCAAGGTTTTGTCTACCAGTAAGGAGGATTTTCCTCACACTAGAATTAATAGATTGGTTTTCTCAATAAATATTTTTATTGGAAAACCGGTCGTGACATTACCCAGGTTCGGGCCCTCTCAATGGAGGTAAAACCCTACTCCTGCTTGATTAATATTGATGATATGGGTAGTACAAGAGTGGATCTACCACGAGATCAGAGAGGCTAAACCCTAGAAGCTAGCCTATGGTATGATTGTTGTTCGTCCTACGGACTAAAACCCTCTGGTTTATATAGACACCATATAGGGCTAGGGTTACACAGAGTCAGTTACAATGGTAGGAGATATACATATCCGTATCGCCAAGCTTGCCTTCCACGCCAAGGAAAGTCCCATCCGGACACGGGACGAAGTCTTCAATCTTGTATCTTCATGGTCCAGGAGTCCGGACAACGGTGATAGTTCGACTATCCGGACACCCCCTAATCCAGGACTCCCTCAGTAGCCCCTGAACCAGGCTTCAATGACGATGAATCCGGCGCGCATATTGTCTTCGGCATTGCAAGGCGGGTTTCTCCTCCGAATACTTCATAGAAGATTTTGAACACAAGGATAGTGTCCAGCTCTGCAAAACAAGTCCCACATACCACCGTAGAGAGAATAACCTTTGCACAGATCTGCTGACGCATTCATGGCGTGACATCACACCACGGCCAGGCCTTTATACGAATCGTTTTCTTGTTCCACCTCAAGCGCATTTAGCGAGGCGGTTTCCTTGGCACGCCTTTATCGTATGGAGATCGTGCCCCTTATTCCGGGATTCCCATCAATACGGGCGTGGGTAACCCAACCGCGCCATTGATTACGGCTCTTGGGAGATAAGCGAAGTTTTACCGGTGGCGGGGACGCATAGCTTCGTCCGTCTATATAAGGGGATAAGGATCCACCTTTTAACCCACGCCTTCTTCCTCCTTTGCTCATCCATTTCCGCGCACTCGAGCTCCAGCACCCAAGTCCGCACATCCCACCTCAACCTTCTCCAACCATGTCCAGAGCAGGAGGCAAGTGGATGGCCTCCTCCGTCACGGAGGGGCATATCAAAAAGCTACGGAAAGCCGGATACTTGTCCGGCGACATCGCTGCGGTCGGCTCCCCAACAAGGGCAGCTCATCCCCACCCCGGGCCCCATGAGAGGGTGGCGTTCCTCCCCACTTCCTCCGCGGACTAGGGTTTCCACTTCACCCATTCGTCCGGGCTCATGTTCTATTCTGGCCTAGATTTCCACGATCTAGCCCCAATTTCATCCTCAACATCTCGGCGTTTATCATGGTAATGCGAGGCCTTCCTCTGCATCCAGCCTCACTTGACTTATGGCTGAAGACCTTCAATGTCAAGCCGAAGGTAGTGGGCGGCCGCCAAGCAGAATCGCGGAGGTGCCATCTTTGGCAGGATGGCCAATGTCCTATGGCTCGAGGGCTCCTTTGTGGAGACCATAAAAGTGGCAATCGGGGTGGTTCTACATCACCGAGCAGCGCGACTCTCAATGGGCGGCGGCCCCGAATTCGATCTGGCTTCCCCACACGGATCACATCATGGAAAGAGACGGGCTGGCGTGGGGTGACTCGGAAGAGCTGTCCGGACTCCAAACCTGCGTCCGAAACCTGGTGGACAAGAATCTCAAGCTTGTCAACGTAATCCAGGTGATGCTCATCCGCCGGATTCTTCCATGCCAGCAACGGGCCTTCAATTTGTGGGATTTTGATCCGGCACAGCACCGAACCTTGAGCCGGCTCTTCGACACTACATACGAAGATGCAGAAGGTGCTTTGTTCAAAGGCGCTGAAGCTCGCATCCGCCATCAAGATTGCGGATTCGCCGCAGCGTCAAGCCAGCGAGGTAAGTTATTTTACCCTTTATGGGACTCTTTTTTCATAGTTTGACTCTATGCGGGATCTAGAACTCCTAACCTTTTGACAGATCGGGCTGAAGACGTCCGGACAGATTAACCGTCTGGCCCCCTTGCCGAAGACTCCAGCCGGGACGCCTGATTGGAGGGCTCTTGGCTCCGGCACCTCACGTGGTGCCGAGAAAGAAAACCAAGAAGAAGGCCACGGGAACTCGAAGGAGCTCCCAGTGCCAGGTGCTGTCGGACTCATCGTTCGATGACTCTGAGGCGGAATCCTCCCATGAGGACGAGGAGGAGGAAAAATAAGCCTCTCCCCCAGCGGGGCGAGAGAAGAAAAGGAAGGCCTCCCCGACTGGGGAGGCCAGAGGGTCCAAGAAAGGAAGGACCCTTCCTCCGGACTTCTCCACCAACGCCCACAACGACGAGGAGGAGTGGCCACCAAGGGCCAACCCCCTGGCGAGATCGGAAGTGTCCGGGCTCCGGAATAGCTCAGGACTTTTTATTTGTCGCATAGTGTCTTCTAACGCCGAATATAAACATGTAGCCCGCCCAAGGACGAGCTCGCCGCTTTGTCGAGCGGCTCCCTGGATTCGTCGGATGTGAATAGCACTTCACTTCCGACCGCATCCTCTCCTCGTGAGGCAGACGACACCGCGGTGGAGTCCCAAAAGGGGCCCCACTAGGAGGAGGTGGTCTTGGAGGCGCCGCAAGGCGACCTCCCGGACTCCGGGCGCAAAGGGGGCGAAACCCCAGAGGGCTCTAAGTCCGGCCCTGTGCCGGACTCCGTACCGGAACATTCAGTGGTTCCGAAGTCCGGCAAGCGGCCCCTTCGTAGAAAGGGCAAGACTGCAACGCCGGTGACCTCCGTCCATTCGGAGGCACCGGATAGCTTGCTGTAGGCGCTTAACGGCGCCTCCATCAACGAGGAGCACCGCACTGTTATGAGTGTGGTGATCCAGAAAGTTCAGTCCGCCAAGAGCGGGCTGGTGAAGCCTGCATCAGCCTTCTAACGGGCTTTGAGGTAAGTTTAGAATATGTAAAAATATTACCGCATAGACAGTAGCCCTGATGCTTAGTTCGGTGTTGGAAAGAAAAACCGGACCGAGGATCTAAAAAGATATACGCAGGAGTCTAACATAAGTATGTCAATATGGGAATTCAGGCTGCATCAGACCTCTGCCCGCCTTGATCAAGGAGGTCAATGCATTGAAGCAGAGCCTCGAGCGGTCCGACAACAAGCTCGACCTTGCCAAGAAGCAGCTCGAGGACAAGGAAGGTAAGTAATACCTTCTTAAAGTAATACCTTCTAGAAAGGATTTGGTTGCAAAAATGACAGGACTAACGTGGGTATTGTAGGGGCCACGAACAAGGTGGCAACCACGAAGGAAGCGGTGTCCACGGTAAAAGCAAAGCGGGCGCGAGCGCACTGAAGCGAGAGAAGCAGGAGGCGCGGGTGGCGGAGGTGCGGCAAGAGCTCCAAGCTCTCGTGGAAAAACACGAGAGTTTGGAGCGTGACTCGAAGACTCGAGAGTCCGAGCTCGCCTCGGTTCTTGAGAGTGCCAAAGCCGCTAAGGCCGAAGCCCAAAATGCCCTCCAGGAAATTGAATCATTAAAGAAGATAGCGGCGGGTAAGGCATTCTTTATGCAAAGCAAGCATGTGAAAGTGAATTATCTATTACTTACCCAAATCCGGAGCTCTCCAGGAGCATTCGCAGATCTGCCCCGTAGTGTGTCTGATGCTGCCGCGTTCTACCGCGCCGAGGAGGGGAGCTCGACGGAAAAGGTGTTCTGGTCTCAGTATGCTGAGGCCGGACATCCGGTGCCCCTGAGCGACCAGCTGAAGCAGCTGGTCGAGCTCCACAAGGTCGGCGGACAGGCCATGAAGGGCGTCATAATTTGGCTGTGGCCTAAGGAAGCCATGCCTGGGAGCTACTTCGGGCTAGTGCGGCGGCTGGTGGACGCCTTTGTCCATGGATTGAAGTCATCAAGCGCTCCGTCTGCATTGAAGGTGCCTGTCGGGCCCTTGCCCGTCTTAGTGCACTGAGGCAAGATGGATCTTGAGAAGCTTGTGACGGACGGGCCACCACCGGGCAAGGAGCATCGCAAGCCCGAAATGTACTATGAGGGCGTCTGAAGGGTGCCCGCCTTATAGCGGTGAATGCTCCAAAGATGTAATTTTTGAATAGACTCGCATTTTTTATCCTGTACGCTGAAAACTTGTTCATATGCGCTAAGCAACGCTTGTGAATTTAAAATATTACCTTCTGTGCAGCCGTTTATCAAATTTAAGAGATGGCAAGTCGTTGGCTTTAGCCCCCATGCCACGAGTGCTGGGGTGTTCATAAACTTGAGTGCTCTTCTTCCCATTCTTGGGTCCTTCAAGGGAGGCGCTCAACGCAACGAACAAGGCAATCAGACTATAGTGCTTGAACACTCTCACTTAGCCATAGAATTCTACAATTTTAAATTTCGGCGAAGCCCCTAGTATTCGGAAGACCGAGTTCGGGGCGCTATCCACGCCTTGGCCGGACAATGTCGACTCCTCGCTCTAAGCGGCATAAGTCTTTAGGGACCCGATAAAACCTCTCGAACAGCGACCGGCTCTCGCCCTATCATGACAGTCAGTTTTAGCTTTCTCCACTGAGGTGCTCATCCCAGCTCAACCGGGGCACAATCGCAGTGGTTCTCCCATCGCTACCTTAGCCGATATAACGGAACGTAAGGTACCAAAACATGGGAGCCGGGCAAACCCAACTATTGACCCAAGACATGATTCGGAGCCGATGCATATAATGCTATAAGTTCGGGGTGCCGCACTTGTGAAAGTGTTCAGGTTTATCACACCATATCTTTGGGGTACTTAAGCCCCTGGTGTATTGGCCGTACCAAAGTGTACGGGTGCAACGTGTCACGAATGAACATATATATAGATAAAGAAAGGAGTGCAATAATAGGCAAAAGCTATGTATTGTTTATTCAAAAAGGTACTGCAATGAAAGCGTAACGATACAAATAGTGCGATAAGCAAGGGATGGGATTATTTGACATGTCCCCCTCCGTGGGTAAGCTGCGGATGGTATGTAAAAGCAGGTATAATGCTCGTAGTAGAGACCACCGGACACTCGGCGTAACTTTACGCTTCCACGGCTGTTGCATCGTGAGTTCGGCAATTCTAGAGCCGGACAGGGCTTCTGAAAAACAGAGTCTTGAAAGTAAGAGAAAAGAAGAAATAAAAAGAATGACACAATCGGGAGCCCCTGGTGCTGTTGAGCCGCATTCTGGGCGTGCCGTGGTCGTGCCCCTCCCCTTATGCCCATGGTATCTCCAGAGCGTAGTTATGTACGCGTAGTACTGGCTTCACAATTTCGCGAGGGCTGGGTTGGGGCGGATTACTCTGGCGATGCTTGGATCGTGCCAGGCGGTCTTGTTGTAGATTACTCCGGGCGCGCTTGACAGTGTCCGGACATTTAGTAGCCGGACTCGAGAATTGTTGTGAGAGGCTGCTTTGCACCTCCGCCGCAAGGGCCGCCATCTGCTCCTCCGTTCGGAGAGAGGATTCGGTGTTTCCATTGACCGTGATTACTCCTCGAGGGCCTGGCATCTTGAGCTTGAGGTATGCATAGTGCGGCACCGCATTGAACTTTGCAAATGCGGTTCGTCCAAGCAGTGCGTTATAGCCGATGCGGAACTGGACTATGTCGAAGATTAACTCTTCGCTTCGGAAGTTATCTAGGGATCCGAAGACCACTTCGAGTGTAACTGAGCCTATACAATTGGCCTCTACACCCGGTATGACGCCTTTAAAGGTCGTCTTTGTGGGTTTAATCCTTGAGGGGTCTATGCCCATTTTATGATCAGTATCCTCGATAGAGCAGGTTCAGGCTGCTACCGCCGGCCCATCAGGACTCTAGTGAGGTGAAATCCGTCGATGATTGGGTCAAGAACCAATGCGGCGAATCCGCCGTGGCGGATGCTAGTGGGGTGGTCCCTTCGATCAAAGGTGATCGGGCAGGAGGACCATGGGTTGAACTTTGGGGCGTCTGGCTCCATCGCATATAAGTCCCTTAGTGCACGCTTCCGCTCCCTTTTGGGTATGTGGGTTGCGTATATCATGTTCACCGTCCGCACTTGTGGGGGGAAGCCCTTTTGTCCTCTATTGTTCGGTGGCCGGGGCTCCTCCTCGTCATCGCTATGCAGCCCCTTGTCATTGAGTTCGGCATTTAACTCGCCTGCCTGTTTGAAGACCCAAGAATCCCTGTTGGTGTGGTTGGCTGGTTTTTCGGGGGTGCCATGTATTTGGCACGAGCAATCGAGTATTCGGTCCAGATTGGAAGGGCCCTGAGTATTTCTTTTGAACGACTTTTTCCACTGACCGGGTTTAGAGACTCTGAATCCGGCATTGACTGCCGTATCTTCAGCATTATCGCCGTTAATGCGGTGCTTGTGCTTCTTGCGACGCGACCTGTCATTGCTGTCCTTGGTATCCGAACTACTAGGGTTTTTGGTCAAGTTGTTACTACGAGCTAGCCAGCTGTCCTCTCCCGCGCAAAAGCGGGTCATGAGTGTTGTGAGGGCTGCCATGGATTTCGGCTTTACTGTCCTAGGTGTCGGGCAAGCCACTCGTCACGGATGTTATGTTTGAAGGCTGCAAGGGCCTCTGCATCGGGACTGTCAACGATTTGATTTTTCTTGGTTAGGAACCGTGTCCAGAATTGTCTGGCCAATTCTTCTGGCTGCTGAATTATGTGGCTGAGGTCATCGGCGTCTGGTGGTCGCACATATGTGCCCTGGAAGTTATCAAGGAATGCGGCTTCCAGGTCCTCCCAACAACCAATTGATTCTGCTAGCAAGCTGTTAAGCCGATGCCGACCTGGTCCTTTAAGCTTGAGTGGGAGGTATTTGATGGCGTGTAGATCATCACCGCGGGCCATGTGGATATGGAGGAGGTAGTCCTCGATCCAAACCGCAGGATCTGTTGTGCCATCGTATGATTCGATGTTTACGGGTTTGAAACCCTCGGGGATTTGATGATCCATCACTTCGTCTCTCAAGCATAGTGGGTGTGCGGCGCCTCTGTATTGAGCTATATCACGACGCAGCTCAAATGAGCTTTGTCTGCTGTGTTCGGCCTGGCCAGAATTGCTGTATCCGGCATGACGGTTATCGTCGCGTGTCGTGGGGCGCCCACGCGATCCGTAGATCGATCTTGTTTTCCTTGCCTTGACCTCCAATATGTCTTGCAGGTCTGGCACGTTTCCCCATGCCTTGGTATTTTTTGAGCGACGCCGGGGTGCGGCTTGAATGGAGGGTCTAGAGGCCTCTGTCAGCTGACCACGGGTGGCCGGGTCGGCCGCATCATGCGCTAATGATGTAGGGTTTGGGTGCTGCTTCCTCTAATTGGGGTAGCAGCCTGCGTTTTGGGTATCTCTTGGAGGGCGTTCGAAGTTTGTACTCTTGAATGCAAGGACTTCAAATCATCCGTCACCTAGCAAGTCTTGGTTAGCTCTAAGCTGCTGCTGCTTTTTCTTGAGGCTGCTTGCCGTGGCCATAAGCCCGCGTTTGAAACGCCTCCTGTTCGGCGGGATCCTCGTGCACGACAAATTAAATGCTGCCATCGAGGCTTGCCTCATCTTCGGAGGGAGGCATATAATTATCGTCCTCCACCTCCCTGTCTGCCGCTCTATCATGAGGGCTGGCTTCTCCCTCCTCCTATGCTGAATCCTGCTGGAGGGGGTTGTCTTCGGCACTGTCCGGGGTGTTATTATCTCCCGTGCCGGAATCATCGCTTTTCTTTGTGGCGGATTTAGAGCGGCGCCACGCCGGGCGCTTGGGCTGTTTCTTGGAGGGTCATCTCGCTGTTCCATCGCCGTTCCCATCTTTTGGGATGTCCACCATGTATATGTCGTATGACGAGGTGGCCTTCCAAAGGTTACCTTTAGGCGCTGGTTCTTGGTCGCCTCGCATCGTTGTCCATACCGTCGATGTCTTGAGTCGAAGTCGAGCATGTCGGTTAAATCATCGACAGTGGCTACAAAGTGGGTGGTGGGTGGGCGTTGAATTTCTTCGTCGTCCGCATCCCAACCTTCCTGAACGTAGTCCGGCCAGGGCTCCCCTGATAAAGAGAGAGACTTTAGTGAATTCAGGATGCCGCCAAAGGGCGAGTGCTGAAAGATGTCCGCGACAGTGAACTCCAGAACCGGCGCCCAATTGGATTCGATTGGCAGGGGCGCCGAGGGTTCAGAGTCCGGAGAGGAGTCCGGCACCTTGGAGTCACGGTCTTCGCAAAGGACAGGGATGGAGTTCGTCTTAATCGCCGTAGAGATCATAGCCCTCAAGGCGGTGTCCAGCCACTCGTCCTCGATCGGCGGAGTCGGCTCCGAGCTAAGGGTCGGAGCGGACGCTGGTGCGGCCTCCAGGGCACTGTTCGGCGGCAGAGCTAGATCGTGCCCATCGAGACAAAGGCGGGCGCGCTTTGGCTGTGGCTCGAATCCGTCGAAGATCAAGTCTCCATGGATGTTGGCCGTAGTTCAAACTCCCAAATCTGACACGATGGCGGGGCGTAGCTTCGATCTGCTCCAGATGGCCAAGTGAATCGCCCGCAAAGTGCAAAGCCGCAGAGTACGAAGATCTGTCCGGGAGAAAAGTCTCACCCTGGACCGTCGTTGTTGATGATCGAAGGAGCCATCGGGCCTAAGGATGACGACACGGAGGAACTCTCGGTGAAAGCACCAATGTCGGTGTCAAAACCGGCGGATCTCGGGTAGGGGGTCCCGAACTGTGCGTCTAGGCGGATGGTAACAGGAGACAAGGGACACGATGTTTTTACCCAGGTTCGGGCCCTCTCGATGGAGGTAAAACCCTACTCCTGCTTGATTAATGCCAAGATTGCCTTCCAATACAAGGAAAGTCCCATCCGGACACGGGACGAAGTCTTCAATCTTGTTTCTTCATGGTCCAGGAGTCCGGAAAACGGTGATAGTTCGACTATCCGGACACCCCCTAATCCAGGACTCCCTCAGTCGTCCAAGTCTTCATTCTCGTCGGTGTCGCGCGATGAAGAATATGAGCTGGCCACCAAGGAAGGAACCTTGACCTTCTTGTACTTCTTCGGTGGAGGAGCAGACCCGTCAAAATCTTCCTTGAGACCCATTCTCTTCAGATCTTCTTCGCTATAAATGTGAGTCAGAACAACCCAGGTACGGTTGAAGGTTTCATGGAGGTAGTAATGGTTTTTCTTCACTGCATTGTGGGTAGCAGTCATGTTGTGAAGAATTGAACCAAACTGACGCTTGACCCATTTGTGATTGCGATCAACCTTCTGGTGAAGACTGAGGAGAAGCTCACGATCAGTCATCATCCTGGGAGCTGTGCCTTGAGGATTTTGCTTGGTTGCATCGGGGACAATATCATGATTGGTAGAGTCATCATTGGTGGAATAAGATGCAGCTTTGCGAAATTGACCATCCAATGGACGAATGCCTTCATGAATAACAGCAGCGGCCTTGCCCTTGTCTTCAGCTGAGGAAAACGTCCGTTTGAGGACTTCAATCGGGGGCAAGTAGCTGCAATGGTTTAGTGTATCAGCTTTGTAGTTGAGTGAAGACCTTGTTCTGATGAATCTCATAATCCATGGAGCATAAGGCTTCAACTCAAATGGTGACATTGCGACATTGGCCAGAGTCCTCATGAAGAAATCATGGAAGTTGACGGGAACGCCATGAATGATATTGAAAAGCAGATTCTTCATGATGCCAATGACTTCTTCTTCATTTGAGTCATGGCCCTTGATGGGACTCAATGTCTTCATAAAAATATGATAAACAGTGTGAGGCACATATAGCAATTCCTTCACAAGGAATTTTGTTCTTGGGGCCTGACCTGGCTTCAGTGGCTTCATCAGCACTTGCATATAGTGATCTGTAAGCTCAGGCTCACTGTAGACGCAACGAGCAGCTTCATGGGGAGGACTGAGAGGCAAAGCAGAAAGCAATTCAGTAGCTGGTGCCTTATAGTGAGTGTTTTCGGTCATCCAGTCCAGCACCCAGCAATTCACATCTTCAGAGTCTCCGGTGATGTGCAACGTTGCATAAAATTGAAGAATGAGTTCTTCATTCCAATCACAGATATAAGTGCTGAAATTTAACAGTCCAGCGTCGTGAAGAACACTGAGGACTGGCACGAAGCACGGCAGAGATTCCATATCCACGTGAGGAACGTTGTCGGTGTCAAAACCGGCGGATCTCGGGTAGGGGGTCCCGAACTGTGTGTCTAGGCAGATGGTAACAGGAGACAAGGGACACGATGTTTTTACCCAGGTTCGGGCCCTCTCGATGGAGGTAAAACCCTACTCCCGCTTGATTAATATTGATGATATGGGTAGTACAAGAGTAGATCTACCACGAGATCAGAGAGGCTAAACCCTAGAAGCTAGCCTATGGTATGATTGTTGTCCGTCCTACGGACTAAAACCCTCTGGTTTATATAGACACCGGAGAGGGCCAGGGTTACACAGAGTCGGCTACAATGGGAGGAGATCTACATATCCGTATCGCCAAGCTTGCCTTCCACGCCAAGGAAAGTCCCATCCGGACACGGGACGAAGTCTTCAATCTTGTATCTTCATAGTCCAGGAGTCCGGCCAAAGGTTATAGTTCGCTATCCGGACACCCCTAATCCAGGACTCCCTCAAGAGTCCCCGAACCAGGCTTCAATGACGATGAGTCCGTGGCGCAGATTTGTCTTCGCATTGCAAGGCGGGTTCTTCTCCAAATTCTGTGTACCGTTGAATAGTGTTCGCTTCTCGTGAATATTGTGCTCCTTGGCTTCCACGCCCAATAATAGCTGTCTTCCACGTGTCAAACGAATGCGAAAAGCCAGGGTGTTTTTACATTTACCCCCCCCTAGCTGCACAAATGAGCTGCCTATAAAAGAGACGAGGATTTAGATCCGAATCACACCATCTTCCCTTCAAGGAAGGCTTCATCGGAGCGCATCTGACAGAAATCCATTCCATCATGGCCAGTCGACGCAGCTCCTCGTCTCGGCTTCCCAGCCCTCAACCTGGAGATTGGGAGAGATGTTCCATCCCGCACAGCGAGCTAGTGACGCTCCAAACCAAGAGATTTCTTCCCCCAACCTTCATTGTCCCGGTTCGAGCCGGACTCGCCACCTATAATGGCGGAAAGCAGGCGGAGACCGTCCGCAATCCCTCCAAAGGAGAGCGGGTATGCCTTGTCCCTTATTTGATAAGAGGGCTCGGATTTCCAATTCATCCGTTTCTCCGGGGGCTCCTGGAGTTCTACGGCCTCCAGTTGCACAACCTTACGCTTTGCCTCCATTTTGCATATGCGGGCTTCGTAGCCCTTGCAAGCTGTTTTTGGGCATCGAGGCTCATTTCGCATTGTGGAAGAAGCTGTTCTCGCCTGTGCCCCCGTTCTCGTGGAGGGTTCGATATATCAAGTGGGCGGAGCCGAATCGCGTGGCGCATCGCCGGACCGGATATCTATCCGAACCCCAAGGAAGGCGTCCGAAGACTGGCATTCAGAATGGTTTTATATAGAAGATGTTCCCCTGCCGGACCCTGTTCAGATCGGCCTCCCCGAGTTCAATAATGCTCCCTTGAAGAAGCGCCAAAGCTGGCGTCCACGGAGCCCTCAGAGGGAAAATGACAAGGACGTCCTTTACCTGATGAGACGGATAAGGTTATTACCTCATTCCGGACTGACCATGATCGGGGTCATGGCCACATGCATTATCACGGGGGTGCAGCCGCTTCAAAGATAGAGGCCTCCCCATGTGGGATTTCAACGGGAGGATGATGCCACCGCTGGCCGTAAGGGGCCGGGATCGGTTGCTGCTCTGACGAAGGCCTTGTCCGCATTGTACAAGGGAGAAGAGGAGGAGTTCCTCCGCATCAATCCACAGGACGGATTTTCTATGTACAATCCTCCAAGCTGGGTAAGCGGACACTTCTTTTTGCCCATCCGTTCCATATTCCCATAGTTAAGTACCTTATCTTGTGATTTCGATGCAGGAATTGCGCCGTGCCATGAAGGATATAAACAACCCTCCTCCACAACCCGAGGATTCGGAACGGTCCCTCGATCCGGCCTCCCAAGAGGATCCAGACATATCCGTGGAGCTGATTGATGGGGTATTTTACCAACTGAGCATCGACAATGCCTTGGTCGCCATTACGGCCGATTACCCGGAATACTTCCAGCCTCACAGTAATCGAGACCGAAGTCCCAATACTTTGAAAATGATCCATCCGTTCTTATTTTTGATCATCATATACCAATGGTGTTTTGCAAGGGGAGCCCTTGAGGCGGAAGGCCGAGCTCATGGTGGCTAGCCAACAAGGGGCAGCAAGGCCCAGCAGGCTGAAAAGAAGTGCGGTCCGGATTGAGACGCCAGCGCAACGGTATGGCGTGCCATCTTATTCCCAGGTTTTATTCCCGGAAGGCATACTAACGCCTCGTGCCCTTTTCAGGAAAAAGAGCGCTCGCCAGACTGTATCCGGAGAGGTTGCCAATCAAGCCTCCACCAGCCAGGCTCCAAAGCCAGGTCCAGAAGCGGAGGCAAACACGAGGCGTGCGTCGGACGCTCCTCCCGAGAGGATGCCGACAGACCGTGTGCCACCAATTCCGAGGTGGAGAGTGCCATGAATCACAAGCGTCACGGGACAGTTCTTCGTGACGACATGTTTCTCCCAAGAGGCATTGGATGCCTTCAATTGGAGATGCGCACCTCCGTGCCGCTCAAAATGGTCTAGCCAGAGCCACGCAGCAAAGATGTGAAAGACATACGGGTGAGAAAATTTGATGGTTATATATGCCAAGAGTTCCCCGAGACTTGAAGCAGTTAAAATAACTGATTTAAGGATCATTTGTTATGCAGGACCTTACAAAAAGGAATACCCAACTGTCCCGGGAGCTGGAAGAGTGCAAAGCCCAACTTGAGGCCACACTAGCCGCTACAGGGGAGGCCAAGGAGACCCCCTCTGGTAATATACGCTTTGAAAGATAAGTATGTTGTGAAGTGCGGCGTGTGTGCAAATCTGACAATATCATTGCAGATGGCGCCGGAGTAGATCCGGACAAGCAAAAACTCTTGCGCCGGTTAAAGGCCGGCGAGAGCGTGCTTACGAGTGTGAGGCAGGAGAAGAATAATCTCCAAGATGCCAACATCCAGCTGGGCGAGGAACTAAAGGATGTTCGTGCCCAGCTGTTGGACTCCGTGAAGGAGAATCGACGGCTTCGACGCGGCATTTTTAGTAAGTGCTTGAACGAACTTTAAAAAAGAGTTTGGCGAGGAAGTCGACTAACAGAGTTATGTCTGTAGGTATGCTCACAGGTCATCCTGCAGAGGAAATGCCCGGTTCTACGGGTGACCTTCTTCCCGAGCTCTTAGAACTTCACGAACGAGTTCGGCAGGTGATGAAAGGCGTCGCCAAGGCCTTGTGGTCATCTGTCACCCTGCCCGAAGGCCTTGGAGAGCTTGTAGAGAGGCTTAAGGGAGCACGGTAGCGCTTCCGTCAAGGCACCAGGGAGGCCTGGGCCATGGTGAACATGCGGTACACGAAGGCTGACCCAAACCACATGGCCGAGGTCAGACCTATGGGCCTGATGGGAAGGAGATCCCTGTGAGCTTAGTGTACGGCCAAGTAAAATTGGCCGCAGAGTATTCCCAACAGGACTGTAAACTAGACAGCCTATTAGATGGTATTGAGGAGGAATACACCTAGTCAAATTGACTATGTAATTTAAGATGACATGTAAAAATGCCTTCTAGCCGGATTGTAGATCGTTTTTCATGGCGGACCTTTTCGCTTCATCCTCGGGACCCTATAGTCCGGAGTGTGTCCGAATACCCTCACGGTTATGTAAGAACCGGGGCATGCGTGGAGACCAGGCGTAGGGGTCATTAGTGCTTGAACAGACAAGTGCCCAACTAGTTATGTTATATTACATGGTTAGTAAGAAACATCTTCTAGGGAGAATAGTTCCGTTAGGGGTTCCTTTCCCTGGGAGGCATGCCTTAAAGTGCATGTCCGGGCTGCGAAAAAAGCAGAAAAGCGTCTAGAGGCAGATAAATAAATAAGTGAGAAATCATCTTTAGTTCACCGACCGAATATTCCCTTAAGAACGCTAGCTTTCGGCTTCACCCAGTCTAAGGTACACATTCGTCTGACCCGGCAGTAACAATCATAGAGGTGCTCCCTTTACCACCTAGCCGAACAATCGGGAACGTAGGGGTAAGCACAGGAGCCAGGCAACCCAGCTTGGCCAAAACTTAAGTCATATCGATGCATATAATGGTGAATAAAAGGTACATGCGGAAGCGTGACACATGTGTTAGGCATGAAGCCCGTACAAATAAGCTTCATTAAAGAAGCCCCAGTATAATGAGCGGATAGCGCGTCAAGTGTGTGCGAACAATGCGAGAACGAGCCTTCAAAGGCTGTAAGAGAAAAGAGGGAGAAGGAGAGAAATATAAGACAGCTAATGTGTAAAAAAAATACAGAGGAAGGAGACGAACTCGAATCCGGCGCTAGGGCGAGAATCTTCGGAGACGGGCTGCGTTCCATGGGTTCGGCTCGAGTCGGTTATCCGATGCATCTCGCAGACGGTACGCTCCACCGGTCAGGACTTGGTCGATAATAAAGGGACCTTCCCATTTGGGCTTGAGTTTGTCCTTTTTCTTGTCCGTCAGGCGTAGAACTAACTCGCCAACATTGTAAGTTTTGGCCCGTACTTTGTCTGCTTTGATATCTTCGAGCTCTTTGTTGATAGAATGCGGAACGGGCTTTTGCCACGCCACGCTCCTCCTCCAAGGCGTCCAAACTGTCCTGCCGATCGAGCTCGGCTTCTCTTTCTTCGCATACATGCGCACGCCGAGGTGAGTCATGAATTATGTCGCAGGCGTAACTGCCTCTGCGCCGTATACCAGAAAGAATGGTGTGAATCCGGTGGTGCGTTTGGCGTGGTCCGCAGCCCCAAGAGTACGGAGTCGAAGCTCCTCTACCCAAAGGCGTGTTAGATTCCTTGAGGGACCGCACTAATCTGGGTTTGATGCCGCTCATGATTAGACCATTTGCTTGCTCGACTTGACCGTTAGTTTGAGGGTGATAGATCAAGCATAGTCGAGCTTGATGCCCATGTTTTTGCACCAGAGTTTGACCTCGTCGGCCGTGAAGTTCGTGCCGTTATCGGTGATGATCTTTGTGGGGACGCCAGAACGGTGTACGACCCCTGATATGAAGTCTATCACCGGTCCGGATTCGGCCTCTTAACAGGCTTGGCCTCTATCCATTTGGTGAATTTATCCACCATGACCATTAGGTATTTTTGCTTGTGGGTTCCTCCTTTAAGGGGTCCAGCCATTATTACGTGGGTTGAAGATGTTACTTCGTTGGCAGAGCCTCCAGTTGTGTCAGAATGTTCGGTGTTGGGAAGTACTGTTGGGTCCGGGCTATTATTTCCGGACTCCCCTTCCCATACTACGGATGGCTTGAACAGCCTTTCTAAGAAGATATTGGTGGGGACGGCATCGCGCTTTGCACCAATGTGTGCCAAGACGTCTGCTGCCTGATTGTTTTCCCGAGCTATATGGTGAAATTCCAGCCCTTCGAACCGAGCTGACATTTTTAGGACGGCGTTGCGATAAGCTGCCATTTTTGGATCCTTGGCATCAAAGTCTCCATTTATTTGAGATATCGCGAGGTTCGAATCCCCGTGCACCTCTAGGCGTTGAATGCCCATGGATACTGCCATCCGGAGACCATGTAGAAGGGCCTCGTATTCGGCTGCGTTGTTGGAGCCCGTATACATTATCTGGAGTACGTATTGAACTATATCTCCTGTTGGGGACGTCAGAACGACGCCAGCCCCCAGACCAGCCAACATTTTGGAGCCGTCGAAGTGCATGATACAGTTGGAATATGTGCCATACTCTTTAGGGAGTTCGGCTTCAGTCCATTCGGGCATTTAAGTCGGCCAAAACTTGCGACTTAATAGCTCGCCGTGGCTTATAGGTTATGTCGAACGGGAGGAGCTCAATGGCCCATTTGGCAATCGGCCCGTGGCGTCGCGGTTGTTTATAATGTCGTTAAGAGGTACTTCAGAGGCTACTGTTATCGAACACTCTTGAAAGTAGTGTCGCAGCTTCCGGGATGCCATGAACACCGCGTACGCTATCTTTTGATAATGCGGATACCGTGACTTGCATGGAGTGAGGACAGTGGACACGTAATAAACTGGTTTTTGAAGGGGGAACTTGTGTCCGTCCGTTTCTCGTTCAACAACGAGCACCGCGCTGACAACTTGATGAGTTGCCGTAATGTATAATAGCATTGGTTCACCTATGTTGGGCGCAGCCAGGACCGGGTTTGTTGCCAATATGGCTTTTATTTCTTTGAGTCCGGCCGTGGCGGCATCTGTCCACTCGAAGTGTTCGGTGCGCCGGAGGAGGCGATAAAGGGGTAATGCCTTTTATCCCAAACGGGAGATAAAGCGGCTTAGAGCCGCCACGCATCCAGTCAATTTTTGTATTTGTTTGAGGTCCTTTGGGATATCCAATTGTGACAGAGCTCGGATCTTGGCTTGGTTTGCTTCAATTCCTCTACCGGATACAATGAAGCCCAAGAGCTTTCCGGCTGGTACGCCGAGAACGCATTTTTCCGGGTTAAGCTTGATGTCATATGTTCGGAGATTATCGAATGTGAGCCTGAAGTTGTCTACTAGAGTTTCGACATGCTTGGTTTTGACGACCACATCATCTGCGTATGCCTCCACTGTTTTGACGATCTTGTTTGCCAGACATGTCTGAATCATGCGCTGACATGTTGCGCCTGTGTTTTTGAGCCCGAAGGGCATTGTGTTGAAGCAGAATGGGCCGTATGGGGTGATAAATGCCGTTGCGGCTTGGTCAGGCTCTGCCATCTTAATTTGATGGTAGCCGGAGTATGCGTCGAGGAAACACAATGAATCGTGTCCTGCGGTAGCGTCGACAATTTGATCGATGCGGGGGAGGGGGAAGGGATCCTTTGGGCAAGCCTTGTTGAGGTCCTTGAAATCGACGCATAGGCGCCATGATTTGTCCTTCTTTGGTACCATCACCAGGTTTGCTAGCCAGTTCGGATATTTTATATCTCTGATGAATCCGGCCTCGATGGTTTGGCTAGCTCCTCTCCCATGGCTTGTCTCTTAGGTTCGGAGAAATGCCGAAGAGCCTGTTTGACTGGCTTGAATCCTTTTAGGATGTTTAGGCTGTGCTCGGCCAGCAAGCGTGGGATTCCTGGCATGTCTGAAGGGTGCCAGGCAAAAATGTCCCAATTTTCACGTAGGAATTCTCGTAGTGCCGCGTCTACATCAGGGTTTAATTGTGCCCCGATGGAGGCCGTTTTTGTAGGGTCCGTTGGGTGGACTTGGAATTTGACTATTTCGTCCGCTGGTTTGAAGGAGGTGGACTTGGATCTTTTATCTAGTATCACATCGTCCCTGTTCACCGTGGAGTGCAGCGCTGTTAGTTCCTCGGCCGCTAGGGCTTCGTATAGTGCCTCAAGGGCTAGTGAGGCTGTCTTATTTTCGGCACAGAGTGCTATGTCCGGGTCACTAGCGAGAGTGATGATTCCGTTGGGCCCGGGCATTTTGAGCTTCATGTACTCGTAATGGGGTATAGCTTGAAAAATTGTCAATGCCTCTCGCCCTAATAGAGCGTGGTATCCGCTGCTGAACGGGGCCACTTGGAACGTGACCCCCTCGGACCTGTAATTATCCGGCGTGCCGAACACCACATCCAGTGTGATTTTTCCTATGTAGCACGCTTCTCGACTGGGTATTATTCCTCTAAAGGTTGTGCTCCTTCGCTCAATGCGGCTCCAGTCTATTTCCATTTTTTGAAGGGTTTCCTCATAAATGAGGTTCAATCCGCTGCCACCGTCCATGAGTACCTTGGTAAGGCGAAAGCCGTCCACTATTGGACTGAGGACCAATGCTGCTGGTGCTCGGGCTGTTCGGAATTTAGGTTCATCACTGGCATTAAAGGTAATAGCCGTGTCACTCCATGGATTTATTGTTGCTACTTGGTAGACTTCGGCAAGGCTGCGGAGTGTTCGTTTTCGCATATTATTTGATGCGAAAGTCTTGAAGACTGTTAATACCGTACTGGTATCCCTGGGCTGGTGCTCTGTGGATGCTGGGGTTAGAAGCTCTTCGCCACTTTTGGCCACCTGCCGGAGTACCCAACATGCTCTAAGGCTATGAGTTGGTGTGGCGCCCTCTGTACTATGAATTTTACAGGGTCCGTTGAGCCATCCCTCTAGTATGGTTCCATGCCCCGTAGGGGTTTTTTGTTTTTTGGTGTTTAACCCGGGTGATTGGCGATAATGCACCCTTTTATTTCGTACTGGGTTTGTATTCAGGGCCGGATTGTCCCAAAAATCTTACTTCGGTTTTCCAGGCGCTTTCCATCGCACAGTACTTTCGTACTATGGACGCCAAGTCAGCAAATCGTGTAATTTCACGGCAACCTATGGCGTTGAGGATTCCCTTGTCCATGCAATTATTGCAGAAGAATGAAATTGCGTCTTCCTCATGGCGATCCTTTATCCTGTTCATAACCAGGAGGAATCGCCCCGATAATGATGTAATCGCTTCCTTGGGCTCTTGCCTAATTTTGGATAGATTGCCTATGTTCGGGTGGGTGGGTGGAATTAGATCCAAAACCTCACCCAATCTGAGGCTCAAGGGCCAAGGAGTTTCCGAACTCGAAAGCTTGGATTCTTGGATGTTGTCCAATGAATCTAGCCCGTTGCCTGACTCTAAGTTCAGGTCTTGAGTGACGTCCTCCCCTCCGCGGGTATCCGGCTTGGAGGGATCGGGAATCCGGACATAGCTAGTCCTTAAGATAGATGAAGGGTCGCCACATTGTTCCTCCACCACAACAACGTGATGGGTGACCTGGGGAGAGTTAATCTCTCTCAGATCGGGTTTAGGCCTAATCTGATCGTAGTCAGAAGCGACTCCTGTGGCGGCGATGCGATCCGAGAGCTTGTTTAAGGAAGAGAGCTCCGTCGGATCTAACTGCTCGGCGAGTCCCAAGTTGACGTGAAGATTGATTTCGATGACCCGAGAAGTCATCGTCGGCGTGGCGGCCGAACAAGCGGTCATAAGAAAACCGCCTAGCCGGAGAGTTTGGCCGATAGCCAAAGCTCCTTTAGCAACAGTGCCGTCTTTAAAGACGGGATGAGGCATCCTTCCTGATGGCGACGGCACGGCGGAACTCTCAATGAAAGCACCAATGTCGGTGTCAAAACCAGCAGATCTCGGGTAGGGGGTCCCGGACTATGCATCTAGGCGGATGGTAACAGGAGACAAGGGACACAATGTTTTTACCCAGGTTCGGGCCCTCTCGATGGAGGTAAAACCCTACTCCTGCTTGATTAATATTGATGATATGGGTAGTACAAGAGTAGATCTACCACGAGATCAGAGAGGCTAAACCCTAGAAGCTAGCCTATGGTATGATTGTTGTCCGTCCTAGGGACTAAAACCCTCCAGTTTATATAGACACCGGAGAGGGCCAGGGTTACACAGAGTCGGTTACAATGGGAGGAGATCTACATATCCGTATTTCCAAGCTTGCCTTCCACGCCAAGGAAAGTCCCATCCGGACACGGGACAAAGTCTTCAATCTTGTATCTTCATAGTCCAGGAGTCTGGCCAAAGGTTATAGTTCGGCTATCCGGACACCCCCTAATCCGGGACTCCCTCAAATGTGCTCATGATCGAAGACTTTGTCTTTGTTGAACAACACTGAGGAATAGAAATTTGCCTGGCTGGCAGTCCAGAAACGCCTCTTCCTAATGCGAGCAGAGTCATAGGGGTTATAATCTGTGAAGAGTACACGTCACCAAGAAATCATCAGTCTTGAATTTTTGCTTCCTGGAGAATGGATCCTTTGGCTTGGGTTGAGGAGTGTCAGTCAGTTGCATCACAACCTCGAGAATCGCAATCTCAGGTTCTTCAGGCTGAGGAATTTCTGGTTCCTCTTCAGCGGCAGTCTGTGTCTTCCCTATTTCAGCAGCAGCTGTTTCATCAGCACTAGTGGCTAGAATTTCTTATTGAACAGATGAAGTGGGGTGAGTTTCTTCAGAGCCCATTGGAACAGTATGTGCTGGGGACTGAGGGATTTGCTGCAATGGCGTGAACAGAGGAGAGTTGGGGTGCTGACTATCCCAAAAGTCATCATCATCAATGGAGTAGTACTCCCAATGTCCACGTCAGAATTTTGTTCATCCAATTCCTCGACACTGGCCTCTTCAGCGGTGAACAGAGTTATGGGCGAGGAGAGAATCGGAGTTGAAGGGATTGCATCCGCTTCAATTTCTTCATCCATCTGCTCTGAGGAAGCAGTAGAGGGAATGTCTTCATCAGATCCGCTGGGGATCACATATTCTTCATCAAAAGGAACAAGGTCCTTTGATGGCATGGTTGAGATAGGAACATCATCAATTGGGTTATCAAATGAGCTAGTCAAAGGCTTTCTCTTCTTCGGGGTTGAAGAATCTGATGAAGTTGATGCCTTCCTTTTCTTCATAGCTGCACGTTTAGCAGCCTTGGTCTTCTTCACATCTGATGCAGATGGAAGGATCATAGTTGGGGTAGGCGCAGGAGGAGCAGAGGAATTTGGTTGATTTTCTTCAGGCACAACTGATGCAGTTGCCCTGACTTCTTCATTTTCTTCAGGCGCACCACTAGTGGATGCCGTGGCAATTTCTTCAGTGGCTGGAATGCAGCCATCAGCCCTGGAACTCACATTTTCTTCGGCAACCTGATTTTCATCAGCGGTGCTGGCATGCTCTTCAGTCGGCTGAGCAGATGCTTCGGCTTGAGGAATTTCTGGTTGCGATGGAGCTGCAACCTTGGTAGTGAATTTCTCAGTCAGTTTTACAAACTTGAACTTGGCTCCTTGCCAATCAGCATAGTAAGAGTTGAAGTCATCGCTGAGGACTTTGATTTCAGCCTGGATCTTCACAGGTTCGTCAGTTGTCATCTTGACAACGTTTTTCTTCAGAAAGCACTCTTTCTTGTACTGGGCTTTCTTCAGCTGCCTGGCCTTCTCAAATTTCCATTTTTCTTCAGCAATGAAGGCTGACAACATATGACTTTGACCAGGAGAGAGAATCAGTTCAGGCAAGGGAGTGTTTGGATCTTTGTGCCACAGATCAATGAAATCCAGGATCTTCTTCGGATCCAGCAAAAGAGGCACAACACTGCCCTTGGCGCTAGCGGTCCTATGGTGCCTGTCCCTGATGATTTTGGCTAGTTCTTCATCATCAGCCTCATCATCATCAGAGGGCACTTGGAAGGCGACCTGCTTCTTGTGAGGACTTGGTCGAGGACCTCGTCCAGCAGTGGCCTTTTTCTTCAGCAGAGAGGGGCCGACTGAGGAACTTGGAGCAGCTGAGGAACTTGCAGAGGCTTCTTTGCCATGGCCTTCTTTGGCTTGCTAGCAGAGGCCTCAGCAGTGGCAGCAGCAGCAGAGTCTTCGTTGAATTTCCACACTGCTTCTCTTGCTTGTCTGGCCAATTTGGCCTGGCGCTTAGCCCATTCGTCAGGATAGTCCTCACTGCGCTTGAGGCTGGTGGGATCTGCGACTTGGCCAGGTGCCAACTGAGGTCTTGGGCATGGAGGATTTAGAGCAAATTTCTTCATATACTCGGGAGTAACATACCTGTACTCCCTCCACTCTCTTTCCCATCTCCTCTCTATTCTTTGTATGCGCACCTTGTGCTGATTTTTGTCCTCCTTGCCAAACTAGGCCTCATCAGGAGTGCAATAGTCCTTATATATGTCATCAGGGATCTCAAAGGCAGTATTGACCTCAGGCCTCTTTCCTCCTTTCTGTGGCTTCTTACCGTCAGCCATTTTCTTCAGATGAGGAATACGAACAACTGAATTTTCTGAAGAGGTGTGCAACTTTTCTTCGAGGAACGCTGCAAATGAGTTAAGTTGATGAGAACCTAGTGATTCAGCAGCGGACATGAGTACCTGTGAACAGAGTATAGTTGCGAGGAATTTGGAGAGGTCATATGCATTCTCAGAAGGTTTTGTAAAAAGAACAAGTTTGAGGAATTTGACCAGATGAGTCTTGAAGAATTTCACTAAGCGTTCTTTGTCTTAGGTTCCAGAGTTGTATAGATTTGAGAATCCACACAATTGAGGAATCTTGAAGAAAAATGTATCTTAGAGAAATGAATCAAGAATAGATGACATGAGAGGTGTTTTAGTGTGTGAGGATTTGAAGAAAAAACACCTTTGAAGATTTTGTAGAAAACAGTTGAATCAAAGAGGGCAGTAAAAGTAACTTTCAATTACCCTGGACGAAGAACACGACGAAGTGGGAAGTGGAGATGTGAAGTTCGTCAGTTCAGATCTTCCATGCCTTAACTTGGCTGAGGAAGACAGCTACGGCGGCGGGGAGTGAAGAAATCCGTGGCCGGCGCAAGTAAGACGGCGACGATGTCGAGGCAGTGAAGCTCTTCCTCACCGACGACGATTAAGTAGCGGCGGCGCTAGGGTTTGAGAAGTTTGAGCTGGAGTGAGGTCGAGCGGAGTAAAAGAGAAGTGAAGAAGGGGAGGGGTACTTATAGCCACGGTGAAAAACTGTTCGCCCGAAGAAATTGGACAAATGTGCCCCTGACCCTTCTCATTCGCTTGACATGTGTCAGCCACGTACTGAGAGGTGGCGATCGTGTGAGATCGTGGCTGAATAGATAAACATTTCACAGAATGCAGAACAGTTTGAGCGGCAAAGCCGAAAATTTAGATAAGATAGTTTTAAAGTCCCGTTCGCAAATTCTTCAGCTGACAAGGACACAATGAAGATTTTTAACGAGTTTCAAATAGAACGCACATGAAGAATTTGTGAATAGACTGGGTTGAGTTTAGCATAGAGGGGAAAGGGTCTGATCACATTCACTTAGCAGAAAAAGGAACTTGAAGAATTAGCAAGAAGTGAATGCTATAGAGGACATAACTCCATATATATATAAATAGCCAATGAAGAACAACGACGGAAATGGTGAAGACAATGCAAAGTTGAAGAAAATGAACAACTGAGGAATATCAAAACAGAGAAAAAACTCAATTGAAGATTTTCAACTTTTGGTGGTGGCGTAACCCACCGTGTAAGAATGATGATTTCACACACCGCGTACAATTGTCGTAGGTCTCTGAGAATCAAATTCTTCGTTAATTTTTTCACACTTAGAGTGTTAGTATTCATTGATTGAAGAAAAACGTTTCTTCGCGTCTTGCACATCTAAGTCATCAATTTTGCATAAGTGTTATAATGTGTGTCCCTTTCAAATAACATTCGAAGATTCTAGGATATTTAGCTTACACCTCAACTTGCTAAATCTCATCTCATCCAAGGGCTTAGTGAAGATATCGTCTAGCTGTTTTTCAGTCCGTACATGCTCAATAGAGATGTCGCCCTTCCACACATGATCACGAAGAAAATGATGACGAATCTGAATGTGCTTTGTCTTCGAGTGCTGAATTAGGTTGTGAGCAATCTTGAGAGTTTGCTTCATCCATAGAAATTGAGCACAACAAGAACCAGCAGCAATGTACTCAGCTTCAACAGTAGGCAATGATACGTAGTTCTGTTTCTTCGAGGACCAACAGACCAAAGATCGTCCGAGGAAATGGCATGTGCCAGTTGTTGACTTGCGGTCCACACTATCACCAGCATAGTCAGAGTCTGAATATCCAATGAGATCAAAAGCCGAGCCCTTGGGGTACCATAATCCAAGTGTTGGTGTGTGAGCTAGATATCGAAGAATATGCTTCACAGCCTTATGGTGTGATTCCTTCGGTGTAGCTTGAAATCGGGCACACATGCAAACACTAAGAATAATATCTGGCCTAGATGCACATAAATACAATAAAGAACCAATCATGGAGCGGTATACCTTTTGATCGAAGTTAATACCATTTTGATCAGTGCATAGATGGCCATTTGTGGGCATTGGAATTTTGACCCCTTTGCAATCTTGCATGCCGAATTTCCTCAGTACATCCTTGAGGTATTTCTCCTCAGATATGAATATGCCATTGCTCTATTGACGAATTTGAAGACCTAAGAAGAATTTCAATTATCCCATCATAGACATTTGATATTCTTCACTCATCATATAGGCAAATTCATCACTGTAACTTTGGTCAGTACAACCAAAGATAACATCATCAACATAAATTTGGCACACAAACAATTCACCATCATAATATTTAGTGAAAAGAGCAGGGTCAAGTGAACCGGGTTTGAAGCCTTTCTTCATGAGGAATTCCTTCAAAGTATCATACCACGCCCGAGGGGCTTGCTTGAGGCCATAGAGGGCCTTATTGAGTCTAAAGACTTTGTCAGGATGCTTTGGATCTTCAAAACCTGGGGGTTGAGCAACATATACTTCTTCCTCAAGCTTACCATTGAGGAATGAACTTTTCACACCCATTTGATATAAAGTGATATCATGATGGTTAGCATAAGCAAGTAATATGCGAACAGCCTCAAGTCTAGCAACAGGTGCAAAAGTTTCATCGAAATCAATTCCTTCAACCTATGTGTAGCCTTGAGCTACAAGTCGTGCCTTATTCCTCACCACAAGGCCATTTTCATCTTGCTTGTTGCGGTAGATCCACTTTGTGCCAATGATATTGTGCTTGTGAGGATCTGGGCGATTAACCAGTTCCAAGGCGTTGTTGAGCTCGAACTGATGTAATTCTTCTTGCATAGCTTGAATCCACTCAAGCTCTAGAAATGCTTCATCTACCTTAGTGGGCTCTATGATAGAGACAAAAGCAAAGTGCCCAAAAAAGTTAGACAAATGTGAAGCTTTTGAGCGTGTGAGAGGACCTGGAATGTTGATGTCGCTGATGATTTTCTCAATCTGCACTTCGTTTGCAACTCGCGAGGATGAGCGGGTTGTCGTCGAGGAATTTGATCAACATTTTCTTTAGCACTATTTTCTTCAGGTGCATCAGCATGATATTCTTCACATTCTGGAATGATTTCTTCAACAGATTCTTTGTTAGGAATGACATCCTCGGTAGCTTTAAACTTGATAGATTCCTCAGGTGACTATTCATCTAACACAGAAGGTAGTTGCTCTCTTTGCGAGCCATTAGTTTCATCGAACCGCACATCTACAGTTTCAACAACTTTGTGAAGAACGTTGTTGAAGACTCTGTAGTTGTGCGAGTCCTTTCCGTAACCAAGCATAAAACCTTCATGTGCTTTCGGTGCAAATTTTGAGTTGTGTTGAGGATCTCTAATCCAACATTTAGCACCAAAGACTTTGAAATAACTCACATTGGGTTTCTTTTCAGTGAGGAGTTCATAAGCAGTCTTCTTGAAGAATTTGTGAAGATATACCCTATTGATGATGTGGCATGCACTATCAATTGCATCAATCCAGAAACGACGAGGCGTCTTGTATTCATCAAGCATAGTGTGAGCCATCTCAACAAGAGTCCTGTTCTTGAGCTCCACGACGCCATTTTGCTGAGGAGTATAAGGAGAAGATAACTCATGAGTAATATCGAGTCCATCAAGATAGTCATCAAGACCAGAATTCTTGAACTCAATTCCATTGTCACTTCTGATGTGCTTGATCTTCACACCAAAGTTGGTTGAAGCCCTTGAAGAAAATCATTTGTAAGTGAAAATATGCACCCATGTGTAACGAGAGTAATCATCAACAATAACAAAGCAATATAGAAATACATCATTTGTAACTGCAGAATAATGATTAGGACCAAAGAGATCCATGTGAAGCAATTCAAATGGACGAGTGGTAGTCATGATTGTCTTCGCTGGATGCTTGGCCTTGGTCATCTTTCCAGCTTCACAGGCTCCACACAAGTGATCCTTGAGGAATTTGACAATCTCAATGCCAATGACATGCTTCTTCTTCGCGACCGTGTGCTGATTGCTCATGCCAGCATGACCAAGTCGTCGATGCGATAGCCAGCCTTCTGAAGCTTTTGCAAGTAGACATACAACTGGTTGAGGTCCTGTAGAGAAATCAACAATATACAAGTATCCTCTCCTAAAGCCTTCGAAGACTTTGGAATTGTCAGCTTCCATGATCACAACACAATGATACTTGCCAAAGATAACAACCATATCAAGATCACAAAGCATTGAGACAGACATGAGGTTGTATCCTAAGGACTCGACAAGCATGACTTTGTCCATGTGTCGATCCTTTGAGATCGCAACCTTACCAAGACCCAATACCTGACTTTTGCCTTTGCCAGCGAAGATGATATGCTTAGATGGATCTACTAGAGGTCTCTTTGTAGCAACCCATGAGGTTTTGGGGTATTGCTCAGGCTTCCAATATGTTCCATCAGCATTGATTTTCCTCTCAAAGGCAATACCCTCTTTCCTAGGGTTCCTGTTGAGGATCTGCTTTTTAAGCACATCACAAAGAGTCTGATGCCCTTTGAGGCTTTTGTACATGTCTGTCATGTACAATTCCTTCAGCCCTGCATCATCAATGATACTAGCAATGTCCTTAGATGAGGAATTAGTGATAGCAGAGACAGGTGAAGAATTAGAAGCATTTGAACATTCAGGTGAAGAATTAGCAGATTCACGTTCAATGCACTTCAAACATGGAGGAACAAATTCTTCCTGAGCAGCGCTGATTTGTTGAGCAAGTAATGAATCACGCTCCTTCTGAAGATCTTCATAACTCACCCTTAGCTTTTCAAGATCTTGCTTTCTTTGAAGAAATACATAAGAAAGCTTCTCATAATCAGATAAGAGAGTGTTATGATGACCTTCAAGGTTATCAAACCTAGAATGAAGTCCCTGAAGATTTTCAGTGAAGGTTTTAGTGCGATCCATTTCTTCACTCAACATATCATCACTTTTGTCTACCATGTTTTGAACCTTTTCAAAAGCCTTTTGTTGTTTCACAGCAATCTTAGCAAGTTTAGAATAGCTGGGCTTGAGGTTTTCATCAGATTCATCCTCACTTGATTCAGAGGAGGTATATTTGAGTACCTTGGCACCCTTTGCCATGAAGCAATAGGTGGGAGCATAGTCATCATTGCCTTCATCAGCCTTGTTGGTGAAGCCATTTTCTTCAGAGTTGAAGATAGACTTGCTGACGAATGCAGTAGCGAGAGCTAGACTCGCCACACCAGACTCGGAATCCTCAGATGCCTCCTCTTCCTCATGTTCCTTGCCAATGAATGCCCGAGCCTTCTTGGAGATGCTCTTCTTGTGAGATGAAGACTTTGAGGATTTTGATGATAAAGACTTTGAATATTTCTTCTTCTTATTCGCATCATCAGAACTGTAATACTTATATTTCTTCTTCTTTGATTCCTTTTCCCACTGAGAACAATCTTGAATGTAGTGACCAGGTTTCTTGCATTTGTGGCATAGCCTCTTCTTGTAGTCACTGGATGAGGAATCATTGCTCCTTGAGGATTTTCCAAAGCGACCACGTCTTGAGAACTTCTGAAATTTCTTCACGGCGTGCTAGTTCACAGCTTAATTCTTGGGATCACTAAGGCTGCTGCTGTAATCTTCATCTTGATTCGAAACTGCCTTGGCCTTGAGGCACGTGATCTGCCATAGCTCGAACCATAGAGATCTCTCTTCTCAGCAAGCTGGAACTCATGAGTGTTTAGCATCTCGAGGATGTAAGTGCATCTAGTGCCCCTTAGTGATTTTGGAGTATTGAAGACTTATAGGTTAAGGGACTAATGTGTTTATGAGTGTACACATGTCTATAAGTCTATGAGGAGTTTGATATTTACAAAGAAAGTCGACCCCTAACAACGAAGTTCTTCAACTGAAGACTTTGGATTTCTGAAGACTTTCTAAAGACTTTGAAAGTGAAGAAATTGGTGTGACCTTGAAGACTTCGCATTCATTCGAGGAACATGGAGCATGAAGACTTTTGTTTTCGTAGTTTAATTTTCTCTTTCTTGAGTCATAGGAAACACCATACTGTTAAAGGAGGTCGAGGAAATACTAAGGAAAAATTCCATGTGATGCTCAACTTAAAATCCTACACCTACCAATCCCTTTGAGTGAAGCCATTGGAAATCTCATACAGCTCAGTCATATTCTTCAGTGGCAGAGATGAAGTTCTTCTGGTCTCTAAAGAATTTGTTCTGACTGAGGAGTTAGGAATTCGCTAGTGACGATTGCCTACACAGTGAGGAACATGATAGCCCTGAGGAATTTTATACTCAAATTTCTGACCGTTGTTGTGCTACGCGCCAGCTGTCCCAAAATATCTACCCACCTAACGGTCATATTATTGAAGGGCATTCATGTCTTATCATGTCGGGCTGCTCCCTAGGCTATAAATAGCCACCCCTACAACCACTAGCTGGTTGGCTGCTTCGAGAGAAACTGACACTTGTCATTTGAGAGCATCCCATCCTCCGAGGACTCTGTGCGAAAATCATCGAGTGAGGAAAACCCAAACCCAAACACCTACAAACCCAAAGTGATTGAGCATCACTGAAGAGATTGATCTTGCGTAGATCCGACGCTTGTTACCTTTGAAGACTGTTGTGACGCCCGGATAATAAGGCTATAGTAAAACTCTGCTAATGATGCCATGTCACCTTTGTCACTGTTGCTAAGCACGTGCTAGATCGAAACGTTTCAAATTCAAAATTTGAATATTGTCAATCATCAAAAAAATTCCAAACAATAAAATAAAAATGTTCGGAGTGTGCAGATTATTGCCTAGGTAATTATAGTGCAGAAAGCACCTGTTTAGAAAGGCCAAAATAAAATTAAAAAATTAAAACAGAAAAGAAAAAGAATAAAAAAACAGACCTAACAAAACTAAAGAGAAAAAGAAAACCTCCCAAACCCCTGGGCCAACTAGCCCAGCTAACCAAGAGCCAGGCCGGCCCAACCAGCCCAGGCCGCCCCCCACTCCCCCATAACCCCCTGAGCGACCGAACCCTAGCCCATGTCCCCACTCTCCCCCCACTCCTCCTCTCCCTCCCCGATCCAGATCAGGATCGGGGGCGCTCGACCTCGCGCCTCGCCCGCTCGCCGGTGCTTCTCGCCGCGCTGGCCACGTCGGCCATTGACCTGGACCTCACCGGAGCTACCTCGCCGGACGCCTCCTCATCTCCTCCCCGATAGCCTCCTCCTCGCCGCGACGCCGACGCCGCGTCGCTGCCACCCGGGACCCTGCCGCAGGAGCCACCTCGCCGGAACGCACCCTCGTCTCCCCCCGAGCAGCCACCTCGAGCCTTGCCGCTTGTTCCCTGCAACGTTGAAAGTGCGTTATATCGACTAGAGGGGGGGGGGTGAATAGGCGATTTTTATGAATTCTTCATTGAGGAATTTGCCTGTGAGGAAATTCCTAAGTGAAGAATTACTTGCAGCGGAATAAGTACTCAGAAGTAAGCATAACAGAATACGGGCATGGTCATCATGATGAAATGAAGACAATCACAGAGTACAGAAAGCGTAAACACATGATAACACAAGATGAAGATAAACAGACTGAAGAAATTGAACTGAGGAAATTGAGAAAGTCTTCAGTCACAGTCTTCAAACACAGATATGAACAAACACTCAACACAATAATCAGGAAATGAAAGAGTTGAGGAAATAGAACCAGTAAGGTTGGTGAAGACAATGATTTGGTAGACCAGTTCCAACTGATGTCTTAGTTGTATGTCTGGTTGGAGCGGCTGAGTATTTAAACTCGAGGAGACACAGTCCCGGACACCCAGTCGCTAAGCACGCAGCTCAGGACACCAAGTCCTCACCGTATTCTCCTTGAACTAAGGTCACACAGACCTCGTCCAATCACTCGTGGTAAGTCTTGATGACTTCCAAACCTTCACAGACTTGGTCACTCGGCGATCCACAATTCCTCTTGGATGCTCTAGACCATGACGCCTAACCGTCTGTAAGAAGCACAGTCTTCAAAGATAACAAGCGTCGGATCCACGCAGGATCAATCTCTTCAGCGATGCTCAATCACTTTGGGTTTGTAGGTGTTTGGGTTTCGGTTTTTCCTCACTCGATGATTTTCGCTCAAAGTACTCGGAGGATGGGATGCTCTCAAATGACAAGTGTCAAGTTCTCTCGGAGCAGCCAACCAGCTATTGGTTGTAGGGGGCGGCTATTTATAGCCTAGGGAGCAGCCCGACATGATAAGACATAAATGCCCTTCAATGATATGACCGTTGGGTGGATAAGATATTTTGGGACAGGTATGGCCAAGACACAATGGTCGGAAATTTGACTATCAAATTCCTCAGGGCTATCATGTTCCTCACTGTGTAGGCAATCCACACTGGCGAATTCGTAACTCCTCAGTCGGAACAAATTCCTCAGCGACCAGAAGAACTTCGTCTCTGTCACTGAAGAAATTGACCGAACTATATGAGATTTCCAAAGGCTTCACTCGAAGGGATTGGTAGGTGTAGGATTTTGAGTTGAGCATTACATGGAAATTTTTCCTTAGTATTTCCTCGACCCCCTTTAACAGTACGGTGTTTCCTATGACTCAAGAAGGAGAAAACAAAACAACGAAAACAAAAATCTTCACGCTTCATGTTCCTCAAATGAATACCAAGTCTTCAAGGTCACACCAATTTCTTCATTTTCAAAGTCTTCATAAAGTCTTCAGAATACCAAAGTCTTCAGTTGAAGAACTTCATTTTTAGGGGTCAACTTTCTCAGTAAATATCAAACTCCTCATAGACTTATAGACCTGTGTACACTCATAAACACATTAGTCCCTTAACCTATAAGTCTTCAATACACCAAAATCACTAAGGGGCACTAGATGCACTTACAATCTCCCTCTTTTGGTGATTGATGACAATATCGGTTAAGTTTTCAACGGGATAAACATATGAAGTGTAAATACTGATATTGAGGAATTTGATTGCAAGATATAGAAGAACTCCCCCTGAAGATGTGCATAGTGAGGAATTTGCTTTTGAGGCAATGCACATTTGAAGAGTTGAATCATGGAGATCTCCCAATATATCTTGTAATTCATACACGCATTTGACATATAATGTGAAGAATTTGAAATGCATGATGAAATATGGTGACTGATGTAATTCAGCATGCGTGTATTAACATATAACGAGGAATAAGCATGCAGATGAACACATCAAAAGTATCAGAGCACCATCGGGTTTAAGATTACAACTCGATCCAATAAAAGTTTCAAAAGAACGAGAGTTGTAACTTGGCAAAAAAACGCCCATATAATAGACCCACTTGAAGACTAACTCAAATTTCTCCCCCTTTGTCATCGAATGACCAAAAGGATCGAAACTGAGGACTAACGCCCCTGAAGAATATCAAGTTGATGGATGAGCGCCAGCGTTGTCAGGGTCGGTTGTCGTAGTAGGGCCTGCCGCAGTGTCGTCCAAGTCTTCATTTTCATCAATGTCGCGCGATGAAGAATAGGAGCTGGCCACCAAGGAAGGAACCTTGACCTTCTTGAATTTCTTCGGTGGAGGTGCAGACCAGTCAAATTCTTCCTTGATACCCATGTTCTTCAGATCTTCTGCGCTATAGATATGAGATAGAACAACCCAGGTACGGTTGAAGGTTTCATGGAGGTAGTATTGGTTTTTCTTCACTGCATTGTGTGTTGAGGTCATGTTGTGAAGAATTGAACCAAACTAACGCTTGACCCATTTATGATTGCGATCAACCTTCTGATGAAGACTGAGGAGTAAATCACGATCACCATCACCACAGGTGCCGTGGCTTGAGGATTTTGCTTGGCGAGTTGTTGGCGGCAGAGTCTTGTGTGGCTGAGTCATGATTGGTGGAGTAGGATGCTGCCTTGCGAAATTGACCATCCAATGGACGATTGCCTTCATCTATCACAGTATTTGCCTTGCCTTTGTCATCACCGAGGAAAATGTCCGCTTGAGGACTTCAATTGGAGGCAAGTAGCTGCGGTGGTTCGTAGTATCAGCCTTGTAATTGAGTGAAGACCTTGTCCTGATGAACCTCATAATCCATGGTGCATAAGGCTTCAGCTCAAAAAGTGACATAGCAATGTTTGCCAGAGTCCTCATGAAGAAATCATGGAAGTTGACGGGAACGCCATGAATGATATTGAAAAGCATATTCTTCATGATGCCAACGACTTCTTCATCATTTGAGTCATGGCCTTTGATAGGACTCATTGTCTTTGCCAGAATGCGATAGACAGTCCGAGGCACATACAATAATTCCTGGACGAGGAATTTGGTTCGAGGGGCCTGCCCTGGCTTCGAAGGCTTCATGAGAACTTGCATGTAGTGATTTGTAAGCTCAGGTTCGCTGTAGATGCAAGGAGCACCATCAAGGGGGGGACTGAGTGGGAGGGCACGAAGCAATTCAGTTGCTGGTGCCTTGTAGTGAGTATTTTCTGTCATCCAGTCTAGTACCCATGAGTTCACATCTTCAGAATCTCCGGTGATGTGCAGCGTCACATAGAATTGAAGAATGAGTTCTTCATTCCAATCACAGATGTCAGTGCAGAAATTCAGCAAACCAGCATCGTGAAGAACACTGAGGACTGGCTCGAAGCCTGGCAGAGATTCCATGTCCATGTGAGGAATATGTGCATGATCGAAGACTTTGTCTTTGTTGAATAGCACAGAGGAATAGAAGTTTGCTTGACTAGCAGTCCAGAAACGCCTCTTCCTTTTGCGAGAAGAGTCATATGGGTTGTAGTCAGTGAAAAAAACATGCTCGCCGAAGAAATCTTCAGCCTTGAACTTTTGCTTTGTTGAGAATGGATTCTTTGGCTTTGGCAGTGGAGTGTCAGTGAGTTGCATCACAACCTCAGGAATCGCAATCTCAGGTTCTTCAGGCTGAGGATTTTCTGGTTCCTCTTCATATGCAGTCTGCGTGTTCAAAGGAGTAGCAGCAGCAGTTTCTTCAGCACTAGTGGCTGGAATTTCTTCATGCACGGACGAGGTGGGATGGGTTTCTTCAGAGCCCATTTGAACAGTTGGTGCAGGGGACTGAGGAATTTGTTGTATTGGAGTGAAGAGTGGGGAATTTGGATGCTGACTGTCCCAAAAGTCATCGTTCATCACTAGCGTTGTGCTTCCAATATCCACATCTTCTTCAATTTCTTCAACGCCAGCCTCTTCAGCTGTGAACTGAGGCATTGCCGAGGAAATGACAGGAGTAGAAGGGATCGCATCCACTTCAATTTCTTCATCAAACTGCTCTGATGAAGCAGCAGAATGATTTTCTTCATCAGATCCGCTAGGGATCTCATATTCTTCACCAAAAGGAACAAGGTCCTTTGATGGAATGGAGGAAATTGGAACAGCATCAATCGGATTTTCAAAAGAGCTTGTCATAGGCTTCATCTTCTTTGGAGCTGAAGATTCTGAAGCAGTTGATGCTTTCCTTTTCTTCACCGCAGCTCGCTCTGCAGCCTTGGTCTTCTTCACATCTGATGCAGATGGAAGGATAGGAGTTGTGTAGTAGCGGAGGAGCTGAGGAATCTGTTTGAATTTCTTGGTATGGCCGATGATGTTGCCCTGACTTCTTTAGTTTCTTGAGCGCACCACTAGTGGATGCCACAGCAATTTCTTCAAGCTGGAATGGAGTCATCACCTGGAACTAACATTTTCTTCAAAGAGGCTGAAAATCATCGTGATCAGGCATGTTCTTCAAGAGGGTCGAGCAGAGGCTCCAGCCTGAGGAACTTCTTGTTGCATTGGAGCTGCAACATTTGTGAACTTCTTGGTCAGGTTTACAAATCTGACTTTGGCTCCTTGCCAATCAGCATAGTAGGCATCAAAGTCATCGCTGAGGGCTTTGATTTCAGACTAGATTTTGAGAAGATCATCAGGTGTCATTCTGACAAAAATTTTCCTTAGGAACTTCTCTTTCCTAAACTGAGCTTTCTTGATCTACCTAGCCTTCTCAAATTTCCATTTCTCTTTAGAGATGAAATGGGTCAGCATGTGACTTTGGCCAGGAGTCAAATGAAAATTAGGCATAGGTGTGTCTGGATCCTTATGCCATAGATCAATGTACTCGAGGATCGCCCTTGGATCCAAAAGCAGTGGCATAGGTGTGCCTTTGGCTCTAGCGGCCCTTTCTTGTCTGTCTCTGATGATTTCTGCAAGTTCATCATCATCAGCTTCATCATCAGATGGCACTTGGAAGGCAACCTGTTTCTTCTTCGGACTTGGCCGAGGACCTCGACCAGCCGTTGCCTTTTTCTTCAGCAGAGTGGGGCTTGATGAAGAATTTGGTGCAGCTGAGGAACTTGCTGAGACACCAGAGGCAATAGAGATTCCTGCAGTCCTTTGGCACGTGGCCAGATGCACAGGTGCTGAGGACTTGGGAGGAGCTGCTGAGGACTTTGGAGGAGGAGCTGAGGATTTGGGAGGAGCAGGAGCAGCATGAGGAACTGGCCGTGAGGGCATTGAAGATTCTGGCCATGAGGGCATTGAAGATTCTGGCCGTGAGGGCACTGTTGGTGAAGCACTTGGCTTATCTTACCGCTTCTTTGCCATTGATTTTCTGGGCTTGACAGGGGCCTCAGTGGCAGCAGCAATAGCAGAGTCTTCATTGAATTTCCTCACTTCTTGTTTGGCTTGTCTTGCCAACTTGGCTTGGCGCTTGGCCCATTCTTCAGGAAAATCCTCACCATGCTTGATGCTGGTGGGGTCACCTTCTTGGCCAGGTGCCAATGGAGCTCTTGGGCATGGAGGATTAAGAGCGAATTTCTTCATGTACTTTGGAGTAACATACCTGTACTCCCTCCATTCTCTTGCCCATCTCCTTTCAATCCTCTATATGCGCACCTTGGGCTGATTTTTGTTCTCCTTTCCAAACTTGGCCTCATCAGGTGTGCAATAGTCAGCATATATGTCCTCAGGTATTTCAAAAGCAGTCATGACCTCAGGCCTCTTTCCTCCTTTCGGGGCTTCTTACCGTCGACCATAGTCTTCAGATGAGGAATTTGAACAATCGAATTCTCTCAAGAAGTATGCAACTTTTCTTCGAGGAACGCTGCAAATGAGTTAAGTTGATGAGAACCTAGTAATTCAGCAATGACATGAGTACCGTGGAACAGAGTATAGTTGCGAGGAATTTGGAGAGGTCATATGCGTTCTCGTAAGGTTTTTCAAAAGAACAAGTTTGAGGAATTTGACCAGATGAGCCTTGAAGAATTTCACTAAGCGATCTTTGTCTTAGGTTCCAGAGTTGTATAGATCGAGGATCCACACAATTGAGGAATCTTGAAGAAAAATCATTGCTTAGAGAAACGAATCAAGTGCATATTATGTTTGAGGTGTTCATATGTGTGAAGATTTGAAGAATAAACACCTTTGAAGATTTTCAGGAAGCCTTGAGAAGCAAAGCGAGCAATAAAAGTAACTTTTAATTACCCGAACTGAAGAACACGACGAACTGAGAAGAGTAGATTAGAAGTTCGTCAGTTCAGATCTTCCACGCCCTAACTCAGCGGAGGAAGATAGCTACGGCGGCGGCGGAGTTAAGATTTTCGCGGTCGGCGCGAGTACGACGACGACGAGGTCGAGGTAGTGAAGCTCTTCCTCACCGGCAATGATGGAGTAGCGGCGGCGCTAGGGTTTGAGAGGCTCGAGCGGGAGAGAGAGCGGTCGAGCGGAGTAAAGAAAGTGAGGAAGGGGAGAGGGGGTATATATAGCCACGGTGAAAAACTATTCGCCCGAAGATTTTGGACGAACGTGCCCCTGACCCTTCTCATTCGCTTGACATGTGTCACCCACGTACTGAAAAGTGGAGATCGTGTTAGATCGTGGGTGAATAGATAAGTCTATCGTAGGAAGCGGAACGGATTGAGCGGCAAAACCGAAATTTTTGATAAGATAAGTTAAAAGTTCCGTTTGCAATTTCTTCAAATTGACAAGGACACAGTGAAAATTTTGAATGAGTTTCAAATAGAACGCACATGAAGAATTTGTGAATAGATTGGGTTGAGTATAGCATAGAGGGGAAGGGTCCGATCACATTCACTTAGCGTAAAATGCAACTTGAAGAAATAGCCATAAGTGAATGTCAGTAGAGGACATAAACCCATATATATATATATATATATATATATATATATATATATATATATATATATATATATATATATATATATATATATATATATAGCCAATGAAGAAAAACGACGGAAAAAGTGAAGATTTTGCAAAGTTGAAGAATTTGAAAAACTGAAGAATTTCAAAAACTGAGGAAAAACTCAAATTGAAGATTTTCAACTTTGGTGGTGGCGTGTCCCACTGTATAAGGATGATGATTTCAGACACCGCATACAATTGTCGTAGGGTTCTGGGAATCAAATTATTCATCAATTTCTTCACACTTAGAGTGTTATTCTTCATTGATTGAAGAAAAACGTTTCTTCATGTGTTGCACATCTAAGTCATCAATTTTGCATAAGTGTCAGGATGTGTCCTTTTCAAAGAACATTCGAAGATTCTAAGATATTTAGCTCACACCGCAACTTGCTAAATCTCTTCTCATCCAAGGGCTTTGTGAAGATATCGGCTAGCTGTTCTTCGCCTTCACATGATCGATAAAGATGTCGCCTTCAACACATGATCGCGAAGAAAATGATGATGAATCTGAATGTGCTTTGTCTTCGAAAGTCTTTGAATCGGGTTGTGAGCAATCTTGATGGCACTCTCATTGTCACAGTAGAGAGGCACATTCTTCATGTTGATGCCGTAGTCCTTGAGAGTTTGCTTCATCCACAGCAATTGAGCACAGCAAGAGCCAGCAGCAATGTATTCAACTTCCGCAGTAGACAGTGATACGCAGTTCTATTTCTTCGAGGACCAACAGACCAAAGATCGTCTGAGGAAATGATGAGTACCAGATGTTGGCTTGCGGTCCACACGATCACCAGCATAATCAGAGTCAGAATATTCAATGAGATCAAAAGTAGAGCCCTTGGGGTACCATAATCCTAGTGTTGGTGTGTGAGCTAGATATCGAAGAATATGCTTCACAACCTTATGGTGTGATTCCTTCGGTGTAGCTTGAAATCGGGCACACATGCAAACACTAAGCATTATATCTGGCCTAGATGCACATAAGTACAATAAAGAACCAATCATGGAGCGGTATACCTTGTGATCAAGTCAATACCATTTTCATCGATTGCATAGATGGCCATTTGTGGGCATAGGAATTTTGACGCCTTTGCAATCTTGCATGCCGAATTTCCTCAGAACATCCTTCAGGTATTTCTCCTGAGATATGACTATGCCATTGTGTTGTTGACGAATTTGAAGACCTAAAAAGAATTTCAACTCTCCCATCATAGACATTTGATATTCTTCACTCATCATATAGGAAAATTCATCACTATAACGTTTGTCAGTACAGCCAAAGATAATATCATCAACGTATATTTGGCACACAAACAGTTCACCATCATAAAATTTAGTAAAGAGAGTAGGGTCGAGTGAACCGGGTGTGAAGCCATTCTTCATGAAGAATTCCTTCAAAGTATCATACCACGCCTGGGCCCGCTTGAGGCCATAGAGGGCCTTGTTGAGTCTCAAGACTTTGTCGATTCTTTGGATCTTCAAAACACAGGGGTTGAGCAACATATACTTCTTCCTCAAGCTTACCATTGAGGAATGCACTTTTCACATCCATTTGATATAAAGTGATATTATGATGGTTAGCATAAGCAAGCAATATGCGAATAGCCTCAAGTCTAGCAACAGTGCAAAAGTTTCATCAAAATCAATTCCTTCAACCTGTGTGTAGCCTTGAGCTACAAGTCGTGCCTTATTCCTCACCACAAGGCCATTTTCATCTTGTTTGTTGCGGTATATCCACTTTGTGCCAATGATATTATGCTTGCGAGGATCTGGACGTTTGACCAGTTCCCAGACGTTGTTGAGCTTCGACTAATGTAATTCTTCTTGCATAGCCCGAATCCACTCGGGCTCCGAAATGTTTCATCTACCTTAGTGGGCTCTGTGATAGAGACAAAAGCATAGAGCCCACAAAAGTTAGATAAATGTGAAGCTTTTGAGCGTGTGAGAGGACCTGGTGCTTCAATGCCATCGATGATCTTGTCAACTTGCACTTATTTTGCAACGCGAGGATGGGCTGGTTGTCGTCGAGGAATTTGATCAGCACTTTCTTCAGCACCATTTTCTTCAGCATTATCTTCAGGTGCATCAGCTCGACGTTCTTCGCGTTCTGGAATGAATTCTTCAAAGAGATTCTTTAGTAGGAATTACATCCTCGATCGCCTTGAACTTGATAGATTCCTCGGTCTTGGTTCATCTATCACAGAAGGTAGTTGCTCTCTTTGCGAGCCATTAGTTTCATCGAACCGCACATCTACAGTTTCAACAATCTTGTAAAGAACATTGTTGAAGACTTTATAGGTGTGCGAGTCCTTTCCTTAACCAAGCATAAAACCTTCATGTGCTTTCGGTGCAAATTTAGCATTGTGATGAGGATCTCTAATCCAACATTTAGCAATCAAGACTTTGAAATAACTCACATTGGGTTTCTTGTCAGTGAGGAGTTCATAGGCAGTCTTCTTGAAGAATTTGTGAAGATATACTCTATTGATGATGTGGCACGTGGTATCAATTGCATCAATCCAAAAACGACGAGGCGTTTTGTATTCATCAAGCATAGTGCGAGCCATCTCAACAAGAGTTATGTTCTTGCGCTCCACGACGACATTTTGCTGAGGAGTATAAGGAGCAGATAACTCATGAGTAATACCAAGTTCATCAAGATAGTCATCAGGACCGGAATTCTTGAACTCAGTTCCATTGTCACTCCTGATGTGCTTGATCTTCGCACCAAAGTTGGTTGAAGCCCTCGAGGAAAATCGTTTGAAGACTTCCTGCACTTCATGTTTGTAAGTAACAATGTGTACCCATGTGTAACGAGAGTAATCATCAACAATAACAAAGCCATATTGAGATGCATCATTAGTGACAGCTGAGTAATGATTAGGACCAAAGAGGTCCATGTGAAGCAATTCGAATGGACGAGTAGTGGTCATGATAGTCTTCATTTGGATGCTTGGCCTTGGTCATTTTCCAGCTTCACATGCTCCACACAAGTGATCCTTGAGGAATTTGACATTCTCAATGCCAATGACATGCTTCTTCTTTGCAAGCGTGTGCAAATTCCTCATGCCTGCATGACCAAGTCGTCGATGCCATAGCCAGCCTTCTGAAGCTTTTGCAAGTAGGCACACGGCTGGTTGTGGTCATGTAGAGAAATCAACAATATACAAGTCTCCTCTCCTAATGCCTTCGAAGACTTTGGAATTGTCAGCTTCCATAATCACAACACAATGATACTTGCCAAAGACAATAACCATATCAAGATAAAAAAGCATTGAGACTAACATGAGGTTGTATCCTAAGGACTCAACAAGCATGACTTTGTCCATGTGTATGTCCTTAGAGATCGCAACCTTACCTAGACCCAATACCTGACTTTTGCCTGTGTCAGCCAAGACGCTATGCTTCAGATGTGACGGTGATAAGGGAGCATCCATCAATAGATTCTTGTCACCAGTCATGTGATTTGTACATCCACTATCGAGGACCCACTCATTGGCTTTGGGTTGATCATCCTGCAGATGAATTAGTGCAACTTACGATCTCATATACTTCATCAGTGAAGAATATGATATCAATTTCATTAGATGAATTTCATCAAGCAGTAAAACAAATATAGCAGTATGAGGACGTGTGAAACGAAAGTTCATTTCTTCATGATTAGCCTGCGTCCTTTCGTGCTATTTTGTCGTGCCCCCGGAAATTCTTCTTGAGACATTAAAGCACGCCCGAGACCTGACCTGCAGAAGAGATTAGTTCTTTTTCTTCACCACCCACATCTGAAGGGGTGGCAAAGAGTTTATCACTCTGCGAGCTCCGTATGAGAATGGTGGCATAGAAGCCAATCCATTTCGTTTCACATAAGAGGGGTTAGGGTAAGCATATGAATAAGCAGAGAAATTCTTCGAGGACTTATGAACATATTGGTTTGAAGAATAATGCACATATTCATAGCCCTTAGCTCTACCCTGCGAAACAGAGTTGTTAGCACGATGATAATCATATGAGGACATTGATCCTTTTGAGGAATTTGATCCACATGAGGACTTTGGTCCGTACGAGGACTTGGATCCATATGAAGAATTTGGTCCATATGAAGAGTTTGATCTGGGGTTCCTATTCTTCACAGGTGCTGTCATGAGGACATTCACCTGAAGACTTTCAAGGCACTTCTTGGGAACCCAGATTTTCTTCATAGGAGAACCGTTCCTGAAGTGAGTGCCAACATATCTAGTAAATACTTCACCATTCTGATTTTTGAACAGTTTATAGTTTGAGTCAAATGACTCATCAGAAGAATGAGGAGATTCACATGTAAAGCCAGATAAGTTAGATGGATCAACTGGAGGTCCCTTTGCAGCAACCCATGAGGTTTTGGGGTACCGCTCGGGCTTCCAATATGTTCCATCAGCATTGAGTTTCCTCTCAAAGGCAATATCCTCTTTCTAGGGTTTACTGTTGAGGATCTCGCTTTTAAGCACATCACAAAGAGTCTGATGCCCTTTGAAGCTTTTGTACATGCTGTCATGTACAATTCCTTCAATGCATCGTCAATGATACTAGCAATGTCGTCAGATGAGTAATTAGTGATAGCAGGGGCAGGTGAAGAATTTGTAACAGTTGAAGCATTTGAACATTCAGGTGAAGAATTAGCAGATTCACATTCAATGCACTTTAAGCATGGAGGAACAAATTCTTCCTGAGAAGCGCTGATTTGTTGAGCAAGTAATGAATCACACTCCTTCTGAAGATGTTCATAACTCACTCTTAGCTTCTCAAGATCTTGCTTTCTTTGAAGAAATTCATAAGAAAGCTTCTCATGATCAGATAAGAGAGTGTTATGATGACCTTGAAGGCTGTGAAACCTAGACTGAAGTCTCTGAAGATTTTCAATCGTGGCCTCGGTCGATCCATTTCTTCACCCAACATATAATCACTTTTATCTAGCATGTTTTGAACCTTTTCAGAAGCCCTTTGTTGTTTTACAGCAATCTTAGCAAGTTTAGAGTAGCTGGGCTTGAGATCTTCATCAGATTCATTTTCACTAGATTCAGAGGAGGTATATTTGAGTACCTTGGCACCCTTTGCCATGAAGCAATAGGTGGGAGCGTAGTCATCACTATCTTCACCAGCTTTGTTGGTGAGGTGAGTTTCTTCAGAGTTGAAGATGGACTTGCTGACGAATGCAGTAGCGAGAGCCAGACTCGCCACACTAGACTCGGAATCCTCTGATGCCTCCTCTTCCTCATGTTCCTCAGATTCAGCTTCAGAGTCCATTTCCTTGCCAATGAATGCCCGAGCCTTCTTGGAGCTGCTCTTCTTGTGAGATGAAGACTTTGAGGATTTTGATGATGAAGATTTTGACGATTTATTCTTCTTCTTAGTGTCATCAGAACTGTAATCCTTGTATTTCTTATTCTTTAATTCCTTTTCCCACTGAGGACAATCTTGAATATAGTGACCAGGTTTCTTGCATTTGTGGCATAGCCTTCTCTTATAGTCACTGGATGAGGAATCACTTCTCCTTGAGGATTTCCCAAAGCGACCACGTCTTGAGAACTTTTGGAACTTCTTCACGAGCAGTGCTAGCTCCTGGCTTAATTCTTCAGGGTCACCAAGGCTACTACTAGAGTCTTCACAGTCAGATTCAGACACAGCCTTGACCTTTAGGGCACGTGATTTTCCATAGCTAGAACCATAGAGATCTATCTTTTCAGCAAGCTGGAACTCATGAGTATTTAGCCTCTCAAGGATATCAGCTGGATCAAGTGACTTGTAGTCAGCACGTTCTTGTATCATTAGTGCCAGAGTATCAAATGAGGAATCAAGCGATCTCAACAATTTCTTCACCACCTCATGGTCAGTGATGTCAGCAGCACCAAGCGCTTGAAGCTCATTTGAGATGTCATTGAGGCGATCGAAGGTTTGTTGAACATTTTCATTGTTGAGACTTTTTAAGCGGTTGAAGAGATTGCGAAGAACATCAACTCGAGAGTCACGCTGAGTGGAGACTCCTTCATTTACTTTGGACAGCCTGTCCCAGATGAGCTTAGCAGTTTCCAAAGCACTGACTCTTCCATACTGTCCTTTGCTCAGATGGCCACATATGATATTCTTCGCTTGAGAATCGAGTTGCTTGAATCTCTTCACATCGGCTGCGTTCAGTGAGGGTGAGACAGAGGGAACACCATTTTCCACAACATACCAAAGATCATTGTCAATTGCCTCAAGATGCATTCGCATCTTGTTCTTCCAGTAGGGGTAGTCCGTACCATCAAAGGTAGGACACCCAGCCGAGACCTTGATCATACCTGTGCTCGACATAACTAAAACTCCAGGTGGTTAAACCAAAATCACACAGAACAAGGGAGTACCTCGCTCTGATACCAATTGAAAGTGCGTTATATCGACTAGAGGGGGCGTGAATAGGCGATTTTTATGAATTCTTCATTGAGGAATTTGCCTGTGAGGAAATTCCTAAGTGAAGAACTACTTGCAGTGGAATAAGTACTCAGAAGTAAGCATAACAGAATACGGGCATGGTCATCATGATGAAATGAAGACAATCACAGAGTACAGAAAGCATAAACACAGGATAATACGAGATGAAGACAAACAGACTGAAGAAATTGAACTGAGGAAATTGAGAAAGTCTTGATCCACGATCTTCAAACACAGATATGAACAAACACTCAACACAGTAATGAGGAAATGAAAGAGTTGAGGAAATAGAACCAATAAGGTTGGTGAAGACAATGATTTGGTAGACCAGTTCCAACTGCTGTCTTAGTTGTATGTCTGGTTGGAGCGGCTGAGTATTTAAACTCGAGGACACAGTCCCGGACACCCAAATACCGAAAGCACGCAGCTCAGGACACCAAGTCCTCACCGTATTCTAATTGAACTAAGGTCACACAGACCTCGTCCAATCACTCGTGGTAAATCTTCAGGCGACTTCCAAACCTTCATAGACTTGGTCACTCGGCGATCCACAATTCCTCTTGGATGCTCTAGACCATGACGCCTAACCGTCTGGAAGAAGCACAGTCTTCAAAGATAACAAGCGTCGGATCCACGCAGGATCAATCTCTTCAGCGATGCTCAATCACTTTGGGTTTGTAGGTGTTTGGGTTTGGGTTTTTCCTCACTCGATGATTTTCGCTCAAAGTCCTCGGAGGATGGGACGCTCTCAAATGACAAGTGTCAAGTTCTCTCGGAGCAGCCAACCAGCTAGTGGTTGTAGGGCGGCTATTTATAGCCTAGGGAGCAGCCCGACATGATAAGACATAAATGCCCTTCAATGATATGACCGTTAGGTGGATAAGATATTTTGGGACAGTAGCGCCAAGAAGACATCAACGGTCGGAAATTTGACTCTCAAATTCCTCGGGGCTATCATGTTCCTCATGTGTAGGCAATCCGCCTTTGGCGAATTCCAAACTCCTCGAAGTCGAACAAATTCCTCGGTGACTGTAAGAACTTCGTCTACATCCTTTGAAGAAATTGACTGAATCAGTATGAGATTTCCAAAGGCTTCACTCGAAGGGATTGGTAGGTGTAGGATTTTGATTTGAGCATCACATGGAAATTTTTCCTTAGTATTTCCTCGACCCCCTTTGACAGTACGGTGTTTCCTATGACTCAAGAAGAAGAGAACGAAACAACGAAAACAAAATTCTTCACGCTTCATGTTCCTCAAATGAATACCAAGTCTTCAATGTCACACCAATTTCTTCACTTTCAAAGTCTTCAGAAAGTCTTCAGAATACCAAAGTCTTCAGTCGAAGAACTTCAGTTTTAGGGGTCGACTTTCTCTGTAAATATCAAACTCCTCATAGACTTATAGACCTGTGTACACTCATAAACACATTAGTCCCTTAACCTATAAGTCTTCAATACACCAAAATCACTAAGGGGCACTAGATGCACTTACAAACGTGGGGTGAGGAAAGCCCCTCCTCTTCTCTCTCCCCCCTCTCTGAACCCGCGCCCGTGGCGTCCTTGCCGGCGATGATCAAGGCTTCTTAGCTCAAGGCCAGCCGCCCCATGCTCAAGACCCACCCCTGGCCTCACCTCCTCCCGCAACCCACCTCGCGCCCCCGTCATGCTGCCCGCCATGGTCGCTCGGCCACGCCAGCCCGCAGACGCCTCGCCTCCTGCAATCTCGCCCACGGGTCAGCCAGCGCCAGCGTCGGCCGCCCCCTTTCTCCCTGCTCGACTCGATCCCTAGCCTCGCCCGGCCTCCCGCATCCCTCCCCGCTCTGGCTTGCCCTTGCGCCGCCGCGCCATCGCCTCCAGCGCCCCGACCGCGCGTATGGAGCGCCTCAGGCATCCGACGCCCCGAACCCTAGTGCCCGTTAAGCCCAGAATCGCACGCCCATTGGCCTCAGTATCGACTGTGGGGGCCCCACGCACACTGTTAAAAAGAATGAATGAAAAATAAATAAATAATAAAAACATTTCTTTATTAATTAGTAATAGAATTAATTAAGTTAATTAACCTGCTAAATAACCTACTTGACTAGTTTAACTAACCACTAGCCTATGACATGTGGGACCAGTGATCTCGTTGACTACCAATGTTGGATCGTCAATCACGACTGCATGCTGACTAGACCCATGGCCCCCACTTGTCATCCACTAGGGCTAGATGGTAGTGGGTACAATAGCTATATTCTGTCTTATTTAGATTAATATTAAATTTCAGAATATTATTAAAACTTTGAAAAATCATATATAATAAACCGTAGCTCGGATGAAAATACTTTATACATGAAAAATGCTCAGAACGACGAGACGAATCCGGATATGCAGCCCGTTCATCCGCCACACATCCCTAGCATAGCAAGCACGCAACTTTCTCCCTCTGATTCAACTGTCCAAAAACGCGAAACACCGGGGATACTTTCCCGGATGTTTCCTCCCTTCGTCGGTATCACCTCCTACCGCGTTAGGGCACACCTAGCACCGCGCATTGTCTTGTCATGCACCGTCATGCTTATGTTTTCATTATATTTATTGTTTCTTCCCCCTCTTCTCTCGTTAGACACCAAGACCGACGCCGCCGCTACCCAGTACGGCTACGGTGTTGACGACACGTCCTCCTTGCCAGAGCAACCAGGCAAGCCCCCCCTTGATCACCAGATATCGCCTATTCTTCTCTATACTGCTTGCATTAGAGTAGTGTAGCATGTTACTGCTTTTCGTTAAACCTATCCTGATGCATAGCCTGTCCTTGCTACTATCATGTTATCTTTACCTGCAATCCTACATGCTTAGTATAGGATGCTAGTATTCCATCAGTGGCCCTACATTCTTGTCCGTCTGTTGTGCTATACTATCGGGTCGTGATCACTCGGGAGGTGATCACGAGTATATACTATATACTTTATAGATGATACATGTGGTGACTAAAGTCGGGTCGGCTCGTGGAGCACCAGCGAGTGATTCACGGATTGGGGGCTGAAAGGACCTTTGTCCCGACGGCCCTCTGGGTGGATCTTTGTGGCAGAGCGACAGGGCAGGTTGAGACCGCCTAGGTGAGAGGTGGGCCTGGCCTTGTTCGGTGTCTGCGGATACATCATTCACACGCTTAACGAGATTTTGGTATTTGATCTGAGTCTGGCCATTTGGTCTGTACGCACTAACCAACTACGTGGGAAAGATATGGGCACTCGGAATTGTGGCATCAGCCGAAGCCTTCGTGACGTCAGCGACTGAGTGGCGCGCGCCGGATTGGACTGGAACGCCTGCTAGGCTAGGTCTGCTTCCGGCGGCGTACGAAACATGCAGGTGTGCTAAGGGCGATGGGCCCAGACCCCTGTGCACTTAGGTTTAGACCGGCGTGCTGACCTCTCTATTGGCCTAGGTGGGGCTGCGACGTGTTGATCTTCCGAGGCCGGGCATGACCCAGAAAAGTGTGTCCGGCCAAATGGGATCGAGCATGTTGGGTTATGTGGTGCACCCATGCAGGGAAGTTAATCTATTTGAATAGTCGTGATCTTCGGTAACAGGTGGACTTGGAGTTGTACCTTGACCTTATGACAACTAGAACCAGATACTTAATAAAACACACCCTTCCAAGTGCCAGATACAACCCGGTGATCGCTCTCTCACAAGTCGACGAGGAGAGGATTGCCGGGTAGGATTATGCTATGCGATGCTACTTGGAGGACTTCAGTCTGCTCTCTTCTACATGCTGCAACATGGAGGCTGCCAGAAGCGTAGTCTTTGACAGGATTAGTTATCCCCCTCTTATTCTGGCATTCAGCAGTTCAGTCCACTGATATGGCCCTTTACACATATACCCATGCATATGTAGTGTAGCTCCTTGCTTGCGAGTACTTTGGATGAGTACTCACAGTTGCTTTCTCCCCCTTTTTCCCCCTTTCCTTTCTTTCTGGTTGTCGCAACCAGATGCTGGAGTCCAGGAGCCAGACGGCATCATTGACGACGACTCGTACTACACCGGAGGTGCCTACTACTACGTGCAGCCCGCAGATGACGACCAGGAGTAGTTAGGAGGAACCCAGGCAGGAGGCCTGCGCCTCTTTCGATCTGTATCCCAGTTTGTGCAAGCCTTCTTAAGGCAAACTTGTTTACTTATGTCTGTACTCAGATATTGTTGCTTCCGCTGACTCGTCCATGATCGAGCACTTGTATTCGAGCCCTCGAGGCCCCTGGCTTGTATTATGATGCTTGTATGACTTATTCATGTTTTAGAGTTGTGTTGTGATATCTTCCCGTGAGTCCTCGATCTTGATCGCATACGCTTATGCGTGCATGATTAGTGTACGATTGAATCGGGGGCGTCACAAGTTGGTATCAGAGCCGACTGCCTGTAGGAATCCCCCTTCCAACTCCTTGGCCGAAGTTGAGTCTAGTATTTGAAAAACAAATTTACTAACTTGTTGTGTGGCTTACGGGCCCACAACACCAATGGGTGGTGTTAGGATCTTTTATTCCTCTTCTATGCTCTGGGACTCTGATCTCTCTTCTATTCGGGTTAAAAGATTTTACTAACTCTGACTCTAGGTTCTCGTAACTATTTCTCCCGAAGAGCTCTCATTCCGGAAGATCACCTGCTTCGTCAGAAGATTCTGAGGACATCCCTCGATATTTTCCCGAGACCCTTGTGCTCATCGCCTTTGCAATTCACGGCTACCGATATATCCTTATGGATATCTGCATGCACTTGTCATTCTCATGATCATTCCTCAACGCTCTTGTTGTTACAAGATGCCTCGAAATATTCTCCGTTGTCCCGAGAATCCTTTGAGTTTACTGACTTGCAGTTTTATTTCGCATGAAAACCCTTACGGTTATTTCCTCACATTTATCGAGGATCCGTTCTTCTCAATTATTCATGTGTCTCACAAAATTCTTCATATTTGATCTTTCAAAAATCCTATGCAGCCTGTTACTCTTCAAATTCTTGCCTGCTTGCATTATGGTTAATTCCATATGACTAGTAGTCTTTGTTAACATCCTTTGCCTTAGCCATTTTGAGCCTATTGATTCAATGTGTGTATGCACGCAGTCATCAGGTTGTCCTTTTTTAAAATTATCATTCCGGCTCAGACGTCATTCCGGACATGAGTTGGTTCTCGACAATATAAACCTTTATTGATTGTCCAACTAAGTGTCTTCAATTTATCCATCCTTGATCAGAGCATCTGCTTCTGGTCCTTCGTTTGGAAACCATAATTTCATTCTATTTAAGCATCAGACTAATCAGGTGATTCTTGAATCTGATGCCTCTGCATTCTTTCTTCCTCTGAGTGAGTACCGATACTCACATCAGCTCCGTTGTGGGTCGCCCGATTTATTGTTGGATTGTTATCCGACAGTGTCCTTCATATTCAATCACCTTGTGAGTTCTTCCCCTGATACATAATGCCTTTGGTAAATTGTATCCTCTGCAGCCAACCATGCTCGCTTTCGAGCATGTGTTTTTACTTTTGAAACTTGTGGTATATGTTACTAAGTCGCCAGATGTGTTAATCCTATGCCTTCCCCTTTTCCGTGAGATCCCGAAAGTTTTCACAAGTCTTACTCTTCCGGTGTTCTACCAGATAATATTCCAACACTACAGTTTTATCAAAGCGAGAGGTGAATGAAATGATATGCATTAATGAAGTGGGAGTCGACCTTGAACTTTGAGTTCATGCCCATGAAAATGATGTAGACCGTCTCAGAAGCTTCTTGCAAAATGATTATCCAGCTGTATGATTCTTTCGGTATTCTTGAATTGATTCCTTACAGTTATGGTTCCGACCATGCTGTCCTGATCTGATATATCTGATGGGAATTCATTCCAGTGACTCATCTATTCTTGGCAAGGTTGAAGTATCTACTGTCATAGGTCAATGACCCGGTTCTACTTCTATCATGTTCTACCTTTGAGTATTACTCCCTGGTATCTCGAAGATGTCTTGCCATTGCACCACATCCTACTAACTTTTTTGAAGTTATGTCTTTCCTTGTCGTAAGCACTCTACGGGTTATGGGTTGTTGTCAACCGAGGACACCGACTAGTGAAATTATTCTGCACTACAAATCAAATACCCCTAGTATTTTTACTGGGAAATTCTGAACTCAATCTGGTCATTCCTGGACTATCGGCTGCATCCTGGTCTTGCTATCTTTGACTGTGCTACCTCGTCCTTCTCTGGTGCACAAATTCTTCAGTGTGTGAGCACGACTTACGTCGAGCTTTCAACATCATGTTGCTTGTCTTGAAAGGCAACTTTGGTTCCGATCTTGCATCTTATATATTGATCCTATAACTTGTCGCTTCGTCATTCCCTTGCTTGTTGCCGTTGATGTTTGATTGCATCCTCTTGAAACCTCCCGGCAAATGTGTCGGATCACATTCAACACTTTGACTTCTTCCGAGATGTCAACTGTGTTCATGATGAGAAATACCCTCCTTGCCCTTGATGATTTTTATTATCATCGACAACACCCTTGACTTCCTTTCATCACGACTTGTCCACATTATGAATACAACTTGCTCTCCAGCTAGTGTTGTGTTCTGCCTTGAAGTATTACTGTCTTTTATGTCGATAATATTGTGGGGATTGCTCCACCTCTTAGAAATTTTCAATATGATGATATTCCGGTAACCACCCATTAACTTTGCCTATTGGTCCGCCTCGTTCAACGAGCAGGAAAATGGTTCTCTTCGTCCCTCCCCCTTGGTACCGATGTTGTTGCCGACTTAATCGAAAGACTATCCTCTGACATGCCTTGCTTACATGATCGTCAAGATGTCACCGCCCTTCCTACTTTTAACCCACATGGTGGGCCCATAACCCACAGTTTCACAGGATCAAAACCCGACTCTCCCGTACACCCCCTGTTTCCAAAGTTATTCCTCACGCTTGGCTTCGTATGTAATTCATGAGCCACCTACCAGAGATCATTTCTTCTGGTATGAAACACAATACTTATTCCGTTGTTTCAGACCCCTTTCACACTTTGTTTCAGGCATCGAACGATTGCCTGCCCGCTCGAAACTTCCCATGATACCTCCTTACTTTGCTCTCGATATTTTCATAAGTTTATATTCGAGAGTTACTTCCGCCACCTTCCTCGATATTATTGACCAGATAGTCAACCTTGCAGAAGTCTGTTCTCCCGGAATGCTCCCCCTTTATTCTTTCGTAAGTACGATAGAGTTTCCAGAGAAAGGATGCCGACTTCATCTTAATGACCTGAAGTAGAAAAATGAAGACATCAATGTAATGGATCGACCACTCCGAGAAGAGCAACCAAGAACGAGAAGATTCATTAGAATTTCGTAACCAGACCTTACCCCCTAGTTCCCCTCTTAAATCTCGGGACGAGATTTCTTGTAGTGGAGGAGAATTGTGACGCCCGGAAAATTAGGCTATAGTAAAACTCTGCTAATGATGCCATGTCACCTTTTTCACTGTTGCTAAACACGTGCTAGATCGAATCGTTTCAAATTCAAAATTTGAATATTGTCAAACGTCAAAAAAATTTCAAACAATAAAATAAAATGTTCGGAGTGTGCAGATTATTGCCTAGGTAATTATAGTGCAGAAAGCACCTGTTTAGAAAGGCCTAAATAAAATTTAAAAAATTAAAACAGAGAAGAAAAAGAATAAAAAAACCTAACAAAACTAAAGAGAAAAAGAAAACCCCCCAAACCCCTAGGCCAACTAGCCCAGCTAACCAAGAGCCAGGCCGGCCCAACCGGCCCAGGCCGGCCCCACTCCCCAATAACCCCCTGGGCGACTGAACCCTAGCCCACGTCCCCACTCTCCCCCACTCCTCGCTCTCCCTCCCCGAGCCAGATCGGGATCGGGGGTGCTCGACCTCGCACCTCGCCCGCTCGCCGGTGCCTTTCGCCGCGCCGGCCGCGTCGGCCATCAACCTGGACCTCACCGGAGCTACCTCGCCGGACGCCTCCTCATCTCCTCCCCAACGGCCTCCTCCTCGCCGCGACGCCGACGCCGCGTCGCTGCCGCCCGGGACCCTTCCGCAGGAGCCACCTTGCCGGAACGCACCCTTGTCTTCGCCCCGAGCAGCCACCTCGAGCCTCGCCGCTTGTTCCCCTACAACATGGAGTGAGGAAACCCCCTCCTCCTCTCTCTCCCCTCTCTGAACCCGCGCCCGTGGCATCCTCGCAAGCGATGACCGCGCCCCGCTAGCCCGCGCTCAGGCCTTCCCATGCTCGTGCACCCACCCTGGCCTCACCTCCTCCCGCAGCCCGCCTCGCGCCCCGCCGGCCGCGCCCACTGCCACGCCGTGGTCGCGCTCGGCCGCCGCCAGCCGCAGCCCGCCGCCTCGCTCCCTTCGACCTCGCCCGCAGCCGCAATCGCTGCGCTCAGCGCGTCGGCCGCCCCCTTTCCCCCTGCTTGGCTCGACCCCTGGCCTCGCCCCGGCCTCCCGCATCCCTCCCTGCTCTGGCTTGCCCTTGCACCACCGCGCCATCGCCTCCAGCGCCCCGACCGCGCGCATAGAGTGCTCCGGCATCCGACGCCCAGCGCCCGAACCCCAGTGCCCGTTCGCCCGTAACCGCACGCCCATTGGCCCCTGTGCCACTGACCGTGGGGCCCCACGCACACTGTTAAAAAGAATGAATGAAAAATAAATAAATAATAAAAACATTTCTTTATTAATTAGTAATAGAATTAATTAAGTTAATTAACCTGCTAAATAACCTACTTGACTAGTTTAACTAACCTCTAGCCTATGACATGTGGGACCCGCTGATCCTGTTGACCAGTCAATGTTGACTGGTCAACTGCTGACTGTGCATGCTGACTAGACCCATGGCCCCCACTTGTCATCCACTAGGGCTAGATGCTAGTGGGTACAATAGGTATATTCTGTCTTATTTAGATTAATATTGAATTTTCGAATATTATTAAAACTTTGATAAATCATTTATAATAAACCGTAGCTCGGATGAAAATACTTTATACATGAAAGTTTCTCAGAACAACGAGACGAATCCGGCTATGCAGCCCGTTCGTCCGCTACACATCCCTAGCATAGCAAACACGCAACTTTCTCCCTCCGGTTCAATAGTCCGAAAACGCGAAACACCGGGGATACTTTCCCGGATGTTTCCTCCCTTCGTCGGTATCACCTCCTACCGCGTTTGGGCACACCTAGCACCGCGCATTGTCTTGTCATGCACCGTCATGCTTATGTTTGCATTATATTTATTGTTTCTTCCCCCTCTTCTCTCGTTAGACACCGAGACCGATGCTGCTGCTGCCCAGTACGGCTATGGTGTTGACGACACGTCCTCCTTGCCAGAGCAACCGGGCAAGCCCCCCCTTGATCACCAGATATCGCCTATTCTTGTCTATACTGCTTGCATTAGAGTAGTGTAGCATGTTACTGCTTTTCGTTAAACCTATCCTGATGCATAACCTGTCCTTGCTACTACTATTTTTACCCTTACCTGCAATCCTACATGCTTAGTATAGGATGCTAATATTCCATCAGTGGCCCTACATTCTTGTCCGTCTGCTGTGCTATACTATCGGGCCGTGATCACTCGGGAGGTGATCATGGGTATATACTATATACTTTATACATGATACATGTGGTGACTAAAGTCGGGTCGGCTCGTGGAGCACCCGCGAATGATTCACGGATTGGGGGTTGAAAGGACCTTTGTCTCGACGGCCCTCTGGGTGGATCTTTGTGGCGGAGCGACAGGGCAGGTTGAGACCGCCTAGGTGAGAGGTGGGCCTGGCCCTGTTCGGTGTCCGCGGATACATCATTAACGCGCTTAAGGAGATCTTGGTATTTGATCTGAGTCTGGCCATTTGGTCTATACGCACTAACCAACTACGTGGGAAAGATATGGGCACTCGGCGTCGTGGTATCAGCCGAAGCCTTCGTGACGTCAGCGACTGAGCGGCGCGCGCCGGATTGGACTGGAACGCCTGCTAGGCTAGGTCTGCTTCGTGCATAGCGTCTTGAGTGTGCTAAGGGCGATGGGCCCAGACCCCTATGCGCTTAGGTTTAGACCGGCGTGCTGACCTCTCTGTTGGCCTAGGTGGGGTTGCGACGTGCTGATCTTCCGCGGTCGGGCATGACCCAGAAAAGTGTGTCCGGCCAAATGGGATCGAGCGTGTTGGGTTATGTGGTGCACCCCTGCAGGAAAGTTAATCTATTCGAATAGCCGTGATCTTCGGTAACAGGATGACTTGGAGTTGTACCTTGACCTTATGACAACTAGAACCGGATACTTAATAAAACACACCGTTCCATGTTCCAGATACAACCCGGTGATCACTCTCTCATAGGTCGATGAGGAGAGGATTGCCGGGTAGGATTATGCTATGCGATGCTACTTGGGGGACTTCAGTCTACTCTCTTCTACATGCTGCAAGACGGGGGCTGCCAGAAGCGTAGTCTTCGACAGGATTAGTTATCCCCCTCTTATTCTGGCATTCTGCAGTTCAGTCCACTGATATGGCCCTTTACACATAAACCCATGCATATGTAGTGTAGCTCCTTGCTTGCGAGTACTTTGGATGAGTACTCACGGTTGCTTTCTCCCCCCTTTTCCCCCTTTCCTTTCTTTCTGGTTGTCGCAACCAGATGCTGGAGTCCAGGAGCCAGACGCCACTGTCGACGACGACTCCTACTACACCGGAGGTGCCTACTACTACGTGCAGCCCGCAGACGATGACCAGGAGTAGTTAGGAGGATCCCAGGCAGGAAGCCTGCGCCTCTTTCAATTTGTATCCTAGTTTGTGCTAGCCTTCTTAAGGCAGACTTGTTTACTTATGTCTGTACTCAGATATTGTTGCTTCCGCTGACTCGTCCATGATCGAGCACTTGTATTCGAGCCCTCGAGGCCCCTGGCTTGTATTATGATGCTTGTATGACTTATTTATGTTTTAGAGTTGTGTTGTGATATCTCCCCTGTGAGTCCATGATCTTGATCGTACACGTTTCCATGCATGATTAGTGTACGATTGAATCGGGGGCGTCACAACTATGCTTCTTCCAGACGGTTAGGCGTCAAGGTCTACAGCATCCAAGAGGAATTGTGGATCGCCGAGTGACCGAGTCTGTGAAGGTTTGGAAGTCACCTGAAGAATTACCACGAGTGATTGGGCGAGGTCTGTGTGACCTTAGCTCAAGGATAATACGGTGAGGACTGTGTGTCCTCAGGTTTAAATACCTAGCCGCTCCAACCAGACGTACAACTAAGACAACAGTTGGAACTGGTCTACCAAATCATTGTCTTCACCAAGCTTACTGGTTCTATTTCCTCAACTCTTTCATTTCCTCATAACTGTGTTGTGCACTTGTTCATATCTATGTTTGAAGACTTTGATTGAAGACTTTCTCAATTTCCTCAGTTCAGTTTATTTAGTCTGTTTGTCTTCATCCTGTGTTATCCTGTGTTTACACTTTCTGTACTCTGTGCGTGTCTTCATTTCATCATGATGACCATGCTTGTGCTCTGTTATGTTTACTTTTGAGTACTTATTCCGTTGCAAGTAGTTCTTCGCTAAGGAATTTCCTCACCCGCAAATTCCTCAGTGAAGAATTCATAAAAATCGCCTATTCACCCCCCTCTAGTCAATATAACGCACTTTCAATTGGTATCAGATCTTGGTACTCCCTTGTTCTGTGTGATTTTGGTTTAACCGCTTGGAGCTTTAGTTATGTCGACCGCAGGTATGATCAAGGTCTTTGCTGGGTTTCCTACCTTCGATGGGACAGACTACCCCTAATGGAAGAATAAGATGCGAATGCATCTTGAGGCAATTGATAACGATCTCTGGTATGTTGTGGAAAATGGTGTTCCCTCAGTCACACCTTCTCTGAATGCTGCTGATGTGAAGAGATTCAAGCAACTCGATTCTCAAGCGAAGAATATCATATGTGGCCATCTTAGCAAAGGACAATATGGAAGAGTGAGTGCTTTGGAAACTGCTAAGCTTATCTGGGTAGGCTGTCCAAAGTCAATGAAGGAGTCTCAACACAGCATGACTCTTGAGTTGATGTTCTTCGCAATCTCTTCAACCGCTTCAAAAGAATCGACAATGAAAATTTTCAACAAACCTTCGATCGCCTCACTGACATCTCAAATGAGCTTCAAGCGCTTGGTGTCACTGACATCACCGACCATGAGGTGGTGAAGAAATTGCTGAGATTTCTTGATTCCTCATTTGTTACTATGGCACTGATGATACAAGAACGTGCTGACTACAAGTCACTTGATCCCTCTAATATCATCAAGAGGCTAAATACTCATGAGTTGTAGCTTGCTGAGAAGAGAGATCTCTATGGTTCGAGCTATGGCAGATCACGTGCCCTGAAGGCCAAGGTCGTCTCTGAATCTGAAGGTGAAGATTCTGGTAGTAGCCTTGGTGATCCTGAAGAACTGAGCCAGGAGCTAGCACTGCTCGTGAAGAAATTCCAAAGGTTCTCAAGATGTGGTCGCTTTGGAAAATCCTCAAGGAGCAATGATTCCTGATCCAGTGACTACAAGAAAAGGCTATGCCACAATTGCAAGAAGCCTGGTCACTACATTCAAGATTGTCCTCAGTGGGAAAATGAATCAAAGAAGAAGAAATACAAGGATTACAGTTCTGATGATGCAAAGAAGAAGAAGAAATCCTCAAAGTCTTCATCATCAAAATCCTCAAAGTTTTCATCTCACAAGAAGAGCATCTCCGAGAAGGCTCGGGCATTCATTGGCAAGGAAATGGACCCTGAGGCTGAATCTGAGGAACATGAGGAAGATGAGGCATCTGAGGAGTCCGAGTCTGGTGTGGCGAGCCTAGCCCTCGCTACTGCATTCGTCAGCAAGTCTATCTTCAACTCTGAAGAAAATGACCTCGCCAACAAGGCTGATGAAGGCAATGATGACTACACTCCCACCTATTGCTTCATGGAAAAGGGTGCCAAGGATGATCAACCCAAAGCCAATGAGTGGCTCCTCGATAGTGGATGTACAAATCACATGACTGGTGACAAGAATCTACTGATGGATGCTCCCTTATCTCCATCGCATCTGAAGCATATCATCTTCGCTGACAAAGGCAAAAGTCAGGTATTGGGTCTACGTAAGGTTGCGATCTCAAAGGATCGACACATGGACAAAGTCATGCTTGTCGAGTCCTTAGGATACAACCTCATGTGTGTCTCAATGCTTTGTGAGCTTGATATGGTTGTTGTCTTTGGCAAGTATCGTTGTGTTGTGATCATGGAAGCTGACAATTCCAAAGTCTTCGAAGGCTTTAGGAGAGGAGACATGTATATTGTTGATTTCTCTACAGGACCACAACCAACCGTGTGCCTACTTGCAAAATCTTCAGAAGGCTGGCTATGGCATTGACTACTTGGTCATGCAGGCATGAGGAATCTGCACACGCTTGCGAAGAAGAAGCATGTCATTGGCATTGAGAATGTCAAATTCCTCAAGGATCACTTGCTCGGAGCCTGTGAAGCTGGAAAGATGACCAAGGCTAAGCATCCAGTGAAGACAATCATGACTACCACTCGACCATTTGAATTGCTTCATATGGATCTTTTTGGTCCAAATCATTATTCTGCAGTTTCGAATGATGCATCTCAATATGGCTTTGTTATTGTTGATGATTACTCTCGTTACACATGGGTACAAGTGCAGGAAGTCTTCAAACAATTTTCCTCGAGGGCTTCAACCAACTTTGGTGTGAAGATCAAGCACATCAGAAGTGACAATGGAACTAGGTTCAAGAATTCTGGTCTTGATGCCTATCTTGATGAACTCGCTATTACTCATGAGTTATCTTCTCCTTATACTCCTCAGCAGAATGGCATCATGGAGCGCAAGAACATGACTCTTGCTGAGATGGCTCGCACTATGCTTGATGAATACAAAACGCCTCGTCATTTTTGGATTGATGCAATTGATACTGCGTGCCACATCATCAACAGAGTTTATCTTCACAAATTCTTCAAGAAGACTGCCTATGAACTCCTCACTGACAAGAAACCCAATGTGAGTTATTTCAAAGTCTTGATTGCTAAATGTTGGATTAGAGATCCTCATCACAACTCAAAATTTGCACCAAAAGCACATGAAGGTTTTATGCTTGGTTACGGAAAGGACTCACACACCTACAGAGTCTTCAACAACGTTCTTTACAAGGTTGTTGAAACTGTAGATGTGCGGTTCGATGAAACTAATGGCTCGCAGAGAGAGCACCTACCTTCTGTGATAGATGAACCAGCATCTGAGGAAACACTCAAGTTCAAGGCTACCGAGGATGTCATTCCGACCGAAGAATTTGCTGAAGAATTCGTTCCAGAACGTGAAGAACGTCGAGCTGAGGCAACTGAAGAAAAACGTGCTGAAGAAAATGTTGATCAAATTCCTCAACAACAACCAGCTCATCCTCGTGTTGCAAAAGAAGTGCAGATTGAGAAGATCATTGATGTCATTGAAGCACCAGGTCCTCTCACACGCTCAATAGCTTCACATTTGTCTAACTTTTGTGGGCACTTTGCTTTTGTCTCTAGCATAGAGCCCACTAAGGTAGATGAAGCATTTATGGAGCCTGAGTGGATTCAAGTTATGCAAGAAGAATTACATCAATTCAAGCTCAACAACGTCTGGGAATTGGCCAAACGTCCAGATCCTCGCAAGCACAATATCATTGGCACAAAGTGGATCTACCGCAACAAGCAAGATGAAAATGGCCTTGTGGTGAGGAATAAGGCACGACTTGTAGCTCATGGCTACACACAGGTTGAAGGAATTGATTTCGATGAAAATTTTGCACCTGTTGCTAGACTTGAGGCTATTCGTATATTACTTGCTTATGCTAACCATCATGATATCACTCTATATCAAATGGATGTGAAAAGTGCATTCCTCAATGGTAATCTTGAGGAAGAAGTATATGTTGCTCAACCCCAAGGTTTTGAAGATCCAAAGCATCCTGACAAAGTCTTCAGACTTAATAAGGCCCTCTATGCCCTCAAGCAAGCCCCTCGGGCATGGTATGATACTTTGAAGGAATTCCTCGTGAAGAAAGGCTTCAAACACAGTTCACTCGACCCTACTCTTTTCACTAAATCTTATGATGGTGAATTGTTTGTGTGCCAAATTTATGTTGATGATATTATCTTTGGTCAGACCGACCAACGTTACGTTGATGAAGTTGCCTATATGATGAGTGAAGAATATCAAATGTCTATGATGGGAGAATTGAAATTCTTCTTAGGTCTTCAAATTTTTCAACAAATAAGAATGGCATATTCATATCTCAGAGAAATACCTCAAGGATGTACTGAGGAAATTCGGCATGCAAGATTGCAAAGGGGTCAAAATTCCAATGCCCACAAATGGCCATCTATGCACTGATGAAAATGGTATTGACTTTGATCAAAAGGTATACCGCTCCATTATTGGTTCTTTATTGTATTTATGTGCATCTAGGCCAGATATTATGCTTAGTGTTTGCATGTGGACCCAATTTCAAGATACACCGAAGGAATCACACCATAAGGCTGTGAAGCATATTCTTCGATATCTAGCTCACACACCAACACTTGGATTATGGTACCCCAAGGGCTCGGCTTTTGATCTCATTGGATATTCAGACTCTGACTATGCTGGTGATAGTGTGGACCGCAAGTCAACATCAAGCACATGCCATTTCATTGGACGATCTTTGGTCTGTTGGTCCTCGAAGAAACAGAACTGTGTATCACTGTCTACTTCTGAAGCTGATCACATTGCTGCTGGTTCTTGTTGTGCTCAATTTCTATGGATGAAGCAAACTCTCAAGGACTACGGTGTCAACATGAAGAATGTGCCTCTCTACTGTGAAAATGAGAGTGCAATCAAGATTGCTCACAACACAGTTCAACACTCAAAGACAAAGCACATTCAGATTTGTCATCATTTTCTTCGTGATCATGTGTGGAAGGGCGACATCTCTATTGAGCATGTACAGACTGAAGAACAGCTAGCCGATATCTTCACTAAGCCCTTGGATGAGAAGAGATTTAGCAAGTTGCGGTGTGAGCTAAATATCCTAGAATCTTCGAATGTTCTTTGAAAAGGACACACATTCTAACACTTATGCAAAATTGATGACTTAGATGCGCAACACGCGAAGAAACCTTTTTCTTCAATCAATGAAGACTAACACTCTAAGTGTGAAAAAATTAACGAAGAATTTGATTCTCAGAGCCCTACGACAATTGTACGCGGTGTCTAAAATCATCATTCTTACACGGTGGGTCATGCCACCACCAAAAGTTGAAAATCTTCAATTGAGTTTTTTCTCTGTTTTGAAATTCCTCAGTTGTTCATTTTCTTCAACTTTGCATTGTCTTCACCATTTCCGTCGTTTTTCTTCATTGGCTATTTATATATATGGAGTTATGTCCTTTACAGCATTCACTTATTGCTAATTTTTCAAGTTGCTTTTTCTGCTAAGTGAATGTGATCGGACCCTTTCCCCTCTATGCTAAACTCAACCTAGTCTATTCACAAATTCTTCACGTGCGTTCTATTTGAAACTCGTTAAAAATCTTCACAGTGTCCTTGTCAGCTGAAGAATTTGCGAACGGAACCTTAAAACTTATCTTATCTAAATTTTCGGCTTTGCCGCTCAAACCGTTCCACATTCTGTGAAATGTTTATCTATTCACCCACGATCGCCACCTCTCAGTACATGGGTGACACATGTCAAGCGAATGAGAAGGGTCAGGGGCACGTTCGTCCAATTTCTTCAGGCGAACAATTTTTGACTACGTCTATAAATACCCCTTCCCTTCCTCTCTTCACTTTTACTCTGACCTCTCTCCCGCTCGAGCTTCCCAAAACCTAGTGCCGCCGCTACTTCATCGTCGCCGGTGAGGAAGAGCTTCACTGCCTCGACCTCAGCACCGTCGTACTCGCACCGGCTGCGGATTTCTTCACTCCACCGCCACCATAGCTGTCTTCCTCTGCCATGTTAGGGCATGGAAGATCTGAACTGACGAACTTCACATCTACACTTCCCAGTTCGTCATGTTCTTCATCCAGGGTAATTAAAAGTTACTTATACTTCCCTCTTTGATTCAAATGTTTACTACAAAATCTTCAAAGGTGTTTATTCCTCAAATTCTTCACACACTAAGCACCTCACATGTCATCTGTTCTTGATCCGTTTCTCTAAGCAACATTTTTTAAGATTCCTCAGTTGTGTGGATTTTCGATCTATACAACTATGAAACCTATGACAAAGGACGCTTAGTGAAATTCTTCAAGACACATCTGGTCAAATTCCTCAAACTTGTTATTTTTGAAAAACCTTCTGAGAACGCATATGACCTCTCCAAATTCCTTGCAACTATACTCTGTTCATAGGTACTCATGTCCGCTGCTGAATCACTAGGTTCTCATCAACTTAACTCATTTGCAGCATTCCTTGAAGAAAAGTTGCATACCTCTTCAGAAAATTCTGTTATTCATATTCCTCAGCTGAAGAAAATGGCTGATGGTAAGAAGCCACAGAAAGGAGGAAAGAGGCCTGAGGTTAACACAGTGTTTGAGATCCCTGAGGACATCTATGCTGGATACTGCACACCCCCTGAGGAGGATAAAAATCAGCGCAAGGTGCGCATTCAAAAGATTGAGAGGACATGGGCACGGGAATGGAGGGAGTACAGGTATGTCACTCCCAAGTATATGAAGAAATTCGCTCTATATCCTCCATGCCCAAGACCTCCATTGGCACCTGGCCAAGAAGCTGATCCCACCAGCCTCAAGCGTGGTGAGGACTATCCTGATGAATGGGCCAAAATAGCTAAGGAAGCAGTGAGGAAATTTAATGAAGACTCTGCTGTTGCGGCTACCACTGCTGTCAAGCCGAAGAAGGCCATGGCAAAGAAGCCTGCTCATAAGCCAAGTGCTTCATCCTCAATGCCCTCACGGCCAAGTTCCTCAGCAATGCCTCATGGCTAGATTCTTCAAAGCCCTCACGGCCAACTCGTCAAGCTGCTCCAGCTCCTCCGCCAAAGTCCTCAGCTCCTCCGACAAAATCCTTAGCACCTGTGCATCTCGCCACGTGCCAAAGGACAATAGGCATCTCTATTGCCTCAGGAGCTTCTACTAGTTCTTCAGCTCCACCAAATTCTTCAACTAGCCCCTCTCTGCTGAAGAAAAAGGCCACTGCTGGACGAGGCACTCGACCAAGTCCTCACAATAAGTAGGTCGCCTTTCAAGTGCCGTCTGATGAAGACGAAGCTGATGATGAAGAACTTGCCGAAATCATCAGAGACAGGCAGCTCAAGGCCGCTAGAGCCAAAGGCACAAATGTGCCTCTACTTTTGGATCCAAAATTGATCCTTGATTACATTGATCTCTGGCACAAGGAACCCAACACTCCTATGCCTAATTTTCAAGCTGACTCCTGGCCAGAGTCATATGATGACTGCCTTCATTCAAGAAGAAAAATGGAAATTTGAAAAGGCAAGGCAGTTGAAGAAAGCGCAGTACAAGAAGGAGCGCTTCCTGAAGGAAAAGGTTGTCTCCATGACAACTGAAGAACTTGTCACTATTCAATCTGAGATCAAGAAGCTCAGTGATGAATTTGACGTTTACAGCGCTAACTGGCTTGGAGCCAAAGTCAGATTTGTGAATTTGACTGAAAAGTTCACTTCCAATGTTTGCAGCCCCAACGCAACAAGAAAACCCTCAGGATGAGGCTTCTTCTCAGCCGACTGAAGAACATGCCAGCACCGCTGATGACATTTAGGCTGCTAAAGGAACTCAGAGTACCAGGGCTGATGAATGCATTCCAGCCGCTGAAGAAATTGCCAGGGCAACCACTAGTGTTGCGGCTGAAGAAACTGAAGAAGTCAGGGCAACTGCATCTGTTGTGCCTGAAGTAGTTGAACCATTGCAGCTACTTGCCCCCCATTGAAGTCCTCAAAAGGACATTTTCCTTAGCTGATGAAAAGGGCAAGGCCGCTGCTGTTATAGATGAAGGCATTCGTCCATTGGATGGTCAGTTTCGCAAAGCTGCATCTTATTCCACCAATGATGACTCTGCCACTCATGACTCTGCTGCAAATGCATCCAAGCCAAATCCTCAAGCCACAGCTCCAAGAGTGATGACTGACCGTGAGCTTCTTCTCAGTCTTCACCAGAAGGTGATAACCCACAAGTAAAGGGGATCAATTGTAGCCTCTTTCGATAAGTAAGAGTGTCGAACCCAACGAGGAGCTAAAGGTAGAACAAATATTCCCTCAAGTTCTATCAACCACCGATACAACTCTACGCACGCTTAGCGTTCGCTTTACCTAGAACAAGTATGAAAATAGAAGTACTTTGTAGGAGTTTTCGGATAGGTTTGCAAGATAATAAAGAGCGTGTAAATAAAAAGTAGGGGCTGTTTAGATAAAGACACAATAAAGTAAATATAGCGAGTGTGGAAAGTGGTGGTAGGAGTTGCGAAATTGTCCCTAAGCAATTGACTACTTTACTAGACCGATAGCAAGTTTCATGTGGGAGAGGCCACTGCTAGCATGTCATCCCTGACTTGGAATTCTATGCACTTATGATTGGAATTATTAGCAAGCATCCGCAACTACTAACGTTCATTAAGGTAAAACCCAACCATAGCATTAAGATATATTGATCCCCGTTCAATCCCGTTTGCATCAATTTCTATGCTAGGTTGAAGCTTTTGTCACTCTTGCCCTCCAATACATAGTCCTATCAACATACAACTAACCCTATGGTGTGATCAACACGCGCTCATATGATGGGCACCAAAGGACAGCAACATAACCACAAGAAAATTAAATCAATCATAGCAATTCATCAACCACCGATAGGACAACGAAAATCTACTCAGACATCATAGGATGGCAACACATCATTGGATAATAATATGAAGCATAAAGCACCATGTTCAAGTAGAGGGTACAGCGGGTTGCGGGAGAATGGACTGTTGTAGATAGAGGGGGGAAGGTGATGGAGATGTTGGTGAAGATGGTAGAGGTGTTGGTGTAGATCGCGGTGATGATGATGGCCCCCGGCGGCGTTCCGGCGCCACCGGAAGCGAGGGGGAGAGAGCCCCCCTTCTTCTTCTTCTTCCTTGACCTTCTCCCTAGATGGGAGAAGGGTTTCCCCTCTGGTCCATGGTCTCCATGGCATGGGAGGGGCGAGAGCCACTCCGAGATTGGATTTGTCTCTCTGTCTCTCTTTGTTTCTGCGCTCTCGTCTGCTGCCCTTTCACCGTTTCTTTTATATCTGGAGATCCGTAACTTCGATTGGGTTGAAACCTTCGCCGTGATTTTTTTACCATAAATTAGATTTCTTGCGGTCAAAGAAGGGCATCAACCGCCTTACAGGTGGACCACGAGGGCCAGGGGCGCACCCAGGGGGTGGGGCACGCCCCCCTGCCTCGTGCCCACCCCGGACACCGTTTCGCGTTGATCTTTCTCCCAGATTTTCCAAATATTCCAAAAATAAGCTCCGTCCTTTTTTATCCCGTTTGGACTCCGTTTGATATGGATATTCTGCGAAACATAAAACATGCATCAAACAGGAACTGGCACTGGGCACTGGATCAATATGTTAGTCCCAAAAATAATATTAAAAGTTGCCAAAAGTTTATGAAAGTTGTAGAATATTGGCATGGAACAATAAAAAATTATAGATACGACGGAGATGTATCAGCATCCCCAAGCTTAATTCCTGCCCGTCCTCAAGTAGGTAAATGATAAAAAAGATAATTTTTGATGTGGAATGCTACCAGCATAATCTTGATCATATGTCTAATCATGGCATCAATATTAAGACATGAGTGATTCAAAGCAATAGTCTATCATTTGACATAAAACAATAATACTTCAAGCCTACTAATAAAGCAATCATGTCTTTTCAAAATAACAAGGCCAAAGAAAGTTATCCCTAAAAAATCATATAGTCTAGCTATGCTCCATCTTCACCACACAAAATATTCAAATCATGCACAACCCCGATGACAAGCCAAGCAGTTGTTTCGTACTTTTGATGTTCTCAAACCTTTTCAACTTTCACACAATACATGAGCATGAGCCATGGACATAACACTATATGTGGAATAGAATATGATGGTGGAGGTTGTGTGGAGAGGACAAAAAGGAGAAAGTCTCACATCAACTAGGCGTATCAACGGGCTATGGAGATGCCCATAATAGATATCAATGTGAGTGAGTAGGGATTGCCATGCAATGGATGCTCTAAGATCTGTAAGTGTATGAAAGCTCAAACTGAAACTAAGTGGGTGTGCATCCAACTTGCTTGGTCATGAAGACCTCAGGCATTTGAGGAAGCCCATCATTGGAATATACAAGCCAAGTTCTATAATGAAAATTCTCACTAGTATATGAAAGTGATAACTCAAGAGACTCTCTCTATGAAGAACATGGTGCTACTCTGAAGCACAAGTGTGGTAAAAGGATAGTAACATTGCCCCTTCTCTCTTTTTCTCTCATTTTTTTGGTGGGCTTCTTTGGCCTCTTTGTTTTATTTGGGCTTCTTTGGCCTCTTTTATTTTGATAACCTCACATGGGACAATGTTCTAATAATGATGATCATCACACTTTTATTTACTTACAACTCAATATTACAACTCGATATCTAGAACAAAGATATGAATTTATATGAATGCCTCTGGCAGTGTACCAGGATGTGCAATGATCTAGCATGGCAAAGATATAAAAAAACGGTCAAGCCATGAAAATATCATGCTAGCTGTCTTACGATCATGCAAAGCAATATGACAATGAATGCTCAAGTCATGTATATGATGATGATGGAAGTTGCATGGCAATATGTCTCGGAGTGGCTATGGAAATGCCATGATAGGTAGGTATGGTGGCTGTTTTGAGGAAGATATAATGAGGCTTATGTGTGATAGAGCGTATCGTATCATGGAGTTTGGATGCACCGGCGAAGTTTGCACCAACTCTCGAGGTGAGAAAGGGAAATGCACGGTACCGAAGAGGCTAGCAATAATGGAAGGGTGAGAGTGCGTATAATCCATGGACTCAACATTAGTCATAAATAACTCACATACTTATTGCGAAAATCTATTAGTCATCAAAACAAAGTACTACACGCATGCTCCTAGGGGGATAGATTGGTAGGAAAAGACCATCACTCGTCCCCGACCGCCACTCATAAGGAAGACAATCAATAAATAAATCATGCTCCGACTTCGTTACATAACGGTTCACCATACGTGCATGCTACGGGAAACCTCAACACAAGTATTTATACAATCCACAACTACCCACTAGCATGACTCTAATATCACCATCTTTATATCGCAAAACTATTGCAAGGAATCAAACATATCATATTCAATGATCTACAAGTTTTATGTAGGATTTTATGACTAACCATGTGAATGACCAGTTCCTGTCATCTCTCTAAGTAGATATAAGTGAAGCAAGAGATTTTAATTCTTTCTACAAAAGATATGCCCACTCTCTAATAAATATAAGTGAAGCAAAAGAGCATTCTAAAAATGGCGGTTTTCTATGTAAAGAGGAACATGCAATCCAAACATCAAATGATATAAGTGAAGCACATGAAGCATTCTATAAAGCCATACTCAAAAGATTTAAGTGAAGTGCAAAGAGCATTCTATAAATCAACCAAGGACTATCTCATACCAGCATGGTGCATAAAATAAAAATGAAAAATAAATGCAAAAGACGCTCCAAGATTTGCACATATCGCATGAACAAAACGAATCCGAAAACATACTGATATTTGTTGAAGAAAGAGGGGATGCCTTCCGAGGCATCCCCAAGCTTAGACGCTTGAGTCTCCTTGAATATTTAATTGGGCTGCCTTGGGCATCCCCAAGCTTGAGCTATTTCCTCTCTTCCTTCTTCTCACATCGAGACCTTCTCGATCATCGAACACTTCATCCACACAAAACTTCAACAGAAAACTTGGTAAGATCCGTTAGTATAATAAAGCAAATCACTACTCTAAGTACTGTTACAAACCAATTCATATTTTGTTTTTGCATTATGTCTACCGTAGTATAACTTTTTCATGGCTTAATCCACTGATATATAAATTGATAGTTTCATCAAAACAAGCAAACTATGCATCAAAAACATAATATGTCTAAAACAGAACAGTCTGTAATAATCTGAACATTCACCATACTTCTGATACATTAAAAATTCTACCAAAATTATGAAAAATAAAAAAATTGTATAGAAAGACATTTCAAAAAGAATCATAACCATTTGACGTTCCAGTAAAAAACTAAAAATCACGCACTACATCCAATGTTTCTGTCCTACACCATACAAACCAACAAGCATTGTAAATATCCTAAAGGCAAACCTTGGCACATTATTTTTATAATACAATGGAATTGTACAAGGGGATAATTATTTTTGTTGAAAATTTTCTGTAATCAAGATTCACAGAGTTTCCGTGAGCATGAACAAAGTTCAAGGCTAGCTCCCACTTCAACAATGCTCGTCTTTCTCACTTTCGCTTTTCTTTTTGAAAAAGTTTTTAGGTTCCCCTCTTTATTTTTTTGTTTTTAAACTATATAAAAGCACTCAACAGAAATAAATGAATCTCTAAAACTTCCGGGTTGTCTCCCTGGCAGCGCTTTCTTTAAAGCCATTAAGCTAGGCATATAGTGCTCAAGTAGTGAATCCACCCGGATCCCAAGGTATATCAAAGCCAATTTTAATTAACAATGATTTGTAATTTAGTAGTGAGCACAAAGCAACATATATCAAGCAACAACGAAGTCTAACTCTCTTCCTGGCATCGGTATGGCATAAAAGAACAATTCATGCACACATAAGGAACTATAGCAAGTTCATCTCCATAAACATAATTCTTATTGGCATCTTGGCCACAAGCATAGCAAGCATCATCAAAAAGGGATACTTCAAGAGAATCAACAGGATCATAACAGTTATCATAGAAATCATCCTTCCGTAAGCACGAAGGGAAATTAAACAATGTATGAGTTGAAGAGTTACTCTCATTAGAAGGTGGGCACGGGTAGCTAATCCGCTCTTCCTCCTTTTGTTCTTCGCTATCCTCCTCATCTTTTTCATCCAATGAGCTCACAGTTTCATCAATTTCTTCTTCCATAGACCCCTGCAAAATTTAGTCTCTTCTTGGACAGCGGAGTGGTCCTCAATATATGGTTCAACATTGGCATTAGAAGCATAATTATCATAGCAATATTTAAGTAAGGCAAAATTTTCAGACTTGTAAAGAGTAGCACCATACTTTTCAATCAAAGAAGTAATTTCATAAGCACCCTTAAAAACAACAAATTCTTCAATTTGTTGAACGTCATAGTAATTATAAACACCCTTAGCATATGAGGATATGATTCCATTATCACTAAACTCACATTGGTAGGGAAGGTGTTTCTTAGGGTTTCCAGAACAACAAGTAAAATCATATATATAACATAAATTCCAAGCATAGCATTGCAAACAATAAATTTGACCCAGCAAAAGTTTCCCTTTTTCAGATATACGGTGTTGCACATAACAAGCATGCTCATCTAAAGATTTGCCCTCAACTAAGCCAGTTGGGGTTTCAGCATGAGCACACAGGGATCGAAGATGATCCAAGTAATAAGCTTCAGCAGTGTGATAGATTTTGAGTGGTTCTTCAACCATTGGTTCAGTAGGTACAACTAAATTTTTTGGTATTTTGTGTTTCCTACCCATAACTAAAGATAGAAAACAACTAAGAACATCAAATAAAAATTACTTAGTGATAAAGCAAACAAGCACACATGAGAATATTCACCTCACGCTATTGCTCCCCAGCAACGGAGCCAGAAAGAGGTCTTGATAACCCACAAGTATAGGGGATCAATTGTAGCCTCTTTCGATAAGTAAGAGTGTCAAACCCAACGAGGAGCTAAAGGTAGAACAAATATTCCCTGAAGTTCTATCGACCACCAATACAACTCTACGCACGCTTAGCGTTCGCTTTACCTAGAACAAGTATGAAACTAGAAGTACTTTGTAGGAGTTTTCGGATAGGTTTGCAAGATAATAAAGAGCGTGTAAATGAAAAGTAGGGGCTGTTTAGATAAAGACACAATAAAGTAAATATAGCGAGTGTGGAAAAGAGGTGGTAGGAGTTGCGAAATTGTCCCTAAGCAATTGACTACTTTACTAGACCGATAGCAAGTTTCATGTGGGAGAGGCCACTGCTAGCATGTCATCCCTGACTTGGAATTCTATGCACTTATGATTGGAACTATTAGCAAGCATCCGCAACTACTAACGTTCATTAAGGTATATTGGTCCCCCTTCAATCCCGCATGCATCAATTTCTATGCTAGGTTGAAGCTTCTGTCACTCTTGCCATCCAATACATAGTCCTATCAACATACAATTAACCCTATGGTGTGATCCACGCGCGCGCTCATATGATGGGCACCAAAGGACAGCAACATAACCACAAGCAAATTAAATCAATCATAGAAATTCATCAACCACCGATAGGACAACGAAAATCTACTCAGACATCATAGGATGGCAACACATCATTGGATAATAATATGAAGCATAAAGCACCATGTTCAAGTAGAGGGTACATCGGGTTGCGGGAGAATGGACCGCTGTAGATAGAGGGGGGAAGGTGATGGAGATGTTGGTGAATATGGCGGAGGTGTTGGTGTAGATCGCAGTGACGATGATGGCCCCCGGTGGCGTTCCGGCGCCACCGGAAGCGAGGGGGAGAGAGCCCCCCTTCTTCTTCTTCTTCTTCCTTGACCTTCTCCCTAGATGGGAGAAGGGTTTCTCCGTCCATGGTCTCCATGGCGTGGGAGGGGCGAGAGCCCCTCCGAGATTGGATCTGTCTCCCTGTCTCTCTCTGTTTCTGCGCTCTCGTCTGCTGCCCTTTCACCGTTTCTTTTATATCCGAAGATCCGTAACTCCGATTTTCGTTGAAACCTTCGCCGTGATTTTTTACCAAAAAATAGTTTTCTTGCGGCCGAAGAAGGGCATCAACCGCCTTACAGGTGGACCACGAGGGTCAGGGGCGTGCCCATGGGGGTGGGGCGCGCCCCCCTGCCTCGTGCCCACCTCGGACACCGTTTTGCGTTGATCTTTCTCCCAGATTTTCCAAATATTCCAAAAATGAGCTCCGTCCGTTTTTATCCCGTTTGGACTCCGTTTGATATGGATATTTTGCGAAACATAAAACATGCAACAAACGAGAACTGCATCAAGCGGTGGATCAATATGTTAGTCCCAAAAATAATATAAAAAGTTGCCAAAAGTTTATGAAGGTTGTATAATATTAGCATGGAACAATAAAAAATTATAGATACGACGGAGACGTATCAGAAGGTGGATCAAAACCATAAATGGGTTAAGCGTCAGTTTGGTTCTATTCTTTACAACATGACTGATACACATAATGTAGTGAAGATAAACCATTCCTACCTCCATGAAGTCTACGGTCGCACCTGGGCTATTCTGTCACATCTATATGGTGAAGAAGATCTGAAGCAAATTGGTCTCAAGGAGGATTTTGACTGGTCTGCACCTCCACCGAAGAAATACAAGAAGGTTAGGTTCCTTCCTTGGTGGCCAGCTCCTATTCTTCATCATGCGACACCGACGAGCATGAAGACTTGGACGACATGGCAGCAGGCCCTACAACAACAAACAACCCCAACAACGCTGGCGCTCCTCCATCTACTTGATATTCTTCAGGGGCGTTAGTCCTCATTTTCGATCCTTTTGGTCATTCAATGACAAAGGGGGAGAAAGTTGAGTTAGTCTTCAAGCGGGTCTACCTATATGGGCGTTTTTTTGCTAAGTTACAACTCCAGTTCTTTTGTGGTCTTTGCTGGATTGAGTTGTAAACTTAAACTCTATGATGGTCTGATACTTTCGCTGAGATTTTCTGCATGCTTATTCCTCGTTAATGCTAATGAATGCATGTTGAATTACATTAGTCACCATATTTCATCATGCATTTCAAATTATTCATATTATATGTCAAATGCGTGTATGATTTACAAGATATAGGGGGAGATCTCCATGATTCTAATCTTCAAGTGTGCATTGCTTCAAAAGCAGATTCCTCACTATGCACATCTTCAATGGGATTTCTTCTATATCTTGCAATCAAATTCCTCAATATCAGTATTTACACTTCATATGATTATCCCTGTTGAAAACTTAACCTTTATTGTCATCAATCACCAAAAAGGGGGAGACTGTAAGCGCATCTAGTGCTCCTTAGTGATTTTGGTGTATTGAAGACTTATAGGTTAAGGGACTAATATGTTTATGAGTGTACACAGGTATATAAGACTATGAGGAGTTTGATATTTACAGAGAAAGTCGACCCCTAAAAATGAATATCTTCGACTGAAGATTTCGGTTTTCTGAAGACTTCCTTAAGACTTTGAAAGTGAAGAAATTGGTGTGACCTTGAAGACTTGGTATTCATACGAGGAACATGAAGCGTGAAGACTTTTGTTTTCGTAGTTTCATTTTCTCTTTCTTGAGTCATAGGAAACACCGTACTGTTAAAGGGTCGAGGAAATACTAAGGAAAAATTTCCATGTGATGCTCAACTCAAAATCCACCTACCAATCCCTTCGAGTGAAGCCATTGGATATCTCTTTTAGTTCAGTCAATTTCTTCAGTGACAGAGACGAATTTCTTCTGGTCTCTGAGGAATTTGTTCTGACTGAGGAGTTAGGAATTCGCCAGTGTGGATTGCCTACACAGTGAGGATCATGATAGCCCTGAGGAAATTGAGCCTCAAAATTCCGACCATTGCTGTGCTATGCTCCAGCTGTCCCAAAATATCTAATCACCTAACGGTCATATCATTGAAGGGCATTTATGTCTTATCATGTCAGACTGCTCCCTAGGCTATAAATAGCCGCCCCCTACAACCACTAGCTGGTTGGCTGCTCCGAGAGGAACTGACACTTGTCATTTGAGAGCATCCCATCCTCCGAGGACTTTGAGCGAAAATCATCAAGTGAGGAAAACCCAAACCCAAACACCTACAAACCAAAAGTGATTGAGCATCACTGAAGAGATTGATCCTGCATGGATCCGACGCTTGTTACCTTTGAAGACTATGCATCTTCCAGACGGTTAGGCGTCATGGTCTAGAGCATTCAAGAGGAAATTGTGGATCGCCGACTGACCGAGTTTGTGAAGGTTCGGAAGTCACCTGAAGACTTACCACGAGTGATTGGGCGAGGTTTGTGTGACCTTAGCTCAAGGAGAATACGGTGAGGACTGTGTGTCCTCAGGTTTAAATACCTAGCCGCTCCAATCAGACGTACAACTGTCACAACAGTTGGAACTGGTCAACCAAATCATTGTCTTCACCAAGCCTACTGGTTCTATTTCCTCAACTCTTCCATTTCCTCATTACTATGTTGTGCACTTGTTCATATCTGTTTTGAAGATTTTGACTGAAGACTTTCTCAATTTCCTCAGTTCAATTTCTTCAGTATGATTGTCTTCATCCTGTGTTATCCTATGTTTACGCTTTCTGTACTCTGTGCTTGTCTTCATTTCTTCATGATGGTCATGCTTGTGTACTGTTATGTTTACATCTGAGTACTTATTCCGCTGCAAGAAGTTCTTCACTCAGGAATTTCCTCGCCCGCAAATTCCTCAATGAAGAATTCGTAAAAATCGCCTATTCACCCCCCTCTAGTCGATATAATGCAATTTCATAAGTTCCTCATTTTTTGTTATATATACTCCATTGTTAGCGTATGGAAAAAGAAAACGCTTCCTCCTAGTGATTTGCTGACATCTGGGACCACGACATTGTCAGCGTATATAGTCAATAGACAAGAGAACAACACAAGATCAGCTGACACCTGGGACGTAGCTGCTCGAGCAATATTTTTTTGTTATTGTTGAGACGGAGCAGGGTTTCAACTGGGTTGTGGCCCGTCTAGCCCAGGCTTATATTTTATGTTCATCACATGATCAACCCAGGTATTTTTTCTTTTGTGAAAATGAGCCCAGTTTATTTTTTCTAAAGAATACCCAATCAAGGCCTACTTATTTTTCTACGCCCTGATGGGCTGCAACTCATTCAAGACGCTTGCAAATATTGAAAGTAATATGAAATGGGCTGTAAATATAAAAAATAGATGACAAATTGGCAATTACTTAATAATTTATGAATTTTGTTCACATTTTCATATTCCAATTTCACTGAGCTTAACCTAATTCAAATATATCTTCAAAGTACTTCAAATCTGGCTTGACATTTCGGTATTAAAAATAGTTTGGAACCCACAGAAATATGTGAAATTTCGTTTAAAATTTTAACCTTGGCCCTGGCCAAAAAAAACGGACTGCAGTAAATTGCATAAGAAGTTGCAATGAGCTATAAATTATTAAAAAAATTGGGAATGGTCTGACTTGTGGGCGTATTAAGTTGATGCGTATGCAAATTTTTTTTACTTATTATATAAGTCAACAAACGATTCTAGCAGACGTAACCGTTGGATGTCAATCCAACAGCCGTCATGTTTCTTCAATATTTGATCTTCTTGCTCCAGCCGCCAAATCCAGCGTTGGCGGGACCGCCTGCTCCTACCTCTCGTGGCTGGCTGTGCTGCCGCGCAGGCCTCACCACCCCCTACTACTCCCACCGCTGGCCAGGCCATCCCTCTACTCACCCACATCCCTCCACTGCCGTGGCTTCGCTACCACCGGGTCATTCCCTTCCTGGGTCTCGCCGTCGTCCATCCCGCTGGTGTTCTCGGCACGGCGTGGTCAACATTGCCAACAAACGACAACATCGGAAGAGGGATGTACATGGAGAGGCTGACAGTTGGGACCCACATGGTCCATGGCCGCACGCAAGCAAGTACCCTTTATTGCGCCTAAAAGAGTGAATACTCCCAATGACAGCTCGGACCTACCAGCTATATCTTCGCACGCAAGGAAGTGCCTCCTTATTATGCACAAAAAAATGAATACCCCCCTACTCGCTGGGACGCACCATAGTGGGAGGCTGACTTGTGGGCCTACTAAGTTGACGCGGACAGAGGGCTTTGTCAACTTAGTCAACAAATGATTCTATCACCAGTGACCGTTGGATTGTTAACATCCAACGGTCGTCCTGCTTCTTCAACCTCTGATTTTCTTGCTCCAGCCGTCCAAACCACCGCGTGCACCTGCCTCCTGTGGCCGGCTGTGCTGCTACGGAGGCCTCACCGCCCCCTACCACTCCCACCGCTGGCTAGGCCATCCCTCTACTCACCCACACCCCTCGTTATTCTCAAGGGCGCATTTACAGCCTCACACCGCACCCGAACCAGTCAACCCTTGTACTCCTCTCCGCATGGGCATCCACTGCCGCGTCTTCCCCGGCTCCACGTTGTCCCCTTCCTAGGCCTCACCATCGTCCACCGCCTTGGTGCTCTCGACACAGCATTGTCAATGTGGTCAAGGAACGACTTCCATCGGAAGATTACTGTACATGGAGAGGCTGGCAGCCGGGTCCATGGCCGCAGCAAGGAAGTGCAACCTTATTACACGCAAAATAATGATTCCTCCACCTGACAGCAGGGACCCACCGGACGGGGCACCATATTTTGCAAAAGAACGTTTCCCCCTGACTGTTGGGACCCACCAGCTACATCTTCACATGCAAGGAAGTGCCTCCTTATCCTCCGTAACAGTCGGGGCCCACTTGTTCAAAGCATACGTAGCGTTGTCATTCTGGTCGCGAACGTGTACGTACATACTGGTCGATCGGTCTGTCTGCAGGCTGCAGCGATGAACCGTGGCCGAGTAAGGAAGGGCACGTGTCGTAGTAGAGGCGCGCACGTAGCATGTACACGTACGTACAACCAGGGTGCAAGAAAGTAAATACGACCACGTACGTACATATGGGCGGGGTCTCGAACGCCTACTTGCGAATACGTACGACCAGGGCTCGTGTACATGGTCGGGCTAGAACAGAGAAACTGCATCGTCGTGTTCATCGGGAGGCAACGGAATGCGCCGTGTTCATCGGGAGCCAACCGGCTTGGACGAAACAGCCGATCAAAATGAGGCCTGGCGTACCGCAGAATGGAGGAAACGGCCTTGTGATCGACCGCCTATGGTCGAAACGGGGTCCTGTTCACCGGGAGGGGTGCGGCGTACTGCAAAACGGAGGAAACGAACTTCTCTTCGACCTCCTACGGTCGAAATGGAGTCCTGTTGATCAGGAAGGGTGTGGCGTACAGCAAAACGGAGGAAACAGACTTGTGTTGGAGCACTACGGTCGAAGCGGGGGTCCCGTTCATCGGGAAGGGTGTGGCATACCGCAAAACGGGACTCCATGGGCTACTGTTCATCCACCGTCTACTGCCTCCACAGGCTACAGTTCCTCCACCATCGACCTCTTCCAGCCTCCACCTGCGACTATTCATCCATGGCGTCTCCCCTCCTGTCTCCACCAGCTACTGTTCATCCACGGGCTCCTGTTCATCCAGCCTCCACCGCTCCTTCACCGGCTACTATTCAACCAACCCTCTCCATGGGGTCCTGTTCAACCACCCCTCCACAGGCTACTATTCATCCAGCCCTCCACCAGCTACTATTCAACCAGCCCTCCACAGGGTCCTATTCATCCAGCCCTCCATGGGGTCATGTTCATCCACCCCCAACCGGCTCGATCGGCGTCCAGTTCATCCAGCGGCAACAGCCTCTACTACCATGGGGTCCTGCTCATCCAACCCCCACCGGGAACTGTTCATCCAACCTCCCAACAACGCTCACTGTTCATCAAGAGGTAGCAGGTTCGATCAGCTTCAGTTAGGAGCAGTAGTGAAGGAATCACTCGATCGGATTCAGTTAACTGCCAGATCGATCGATCGCTCGGGTTTAGTAACGCGTAACATGCAGTGCAATCGGTCGGGTTAAGTAGGAGCAAACGCCTCGCTCGGGTTCAGTTACAGCCCAACGCCCTGCACCCACACGCGTACATGTACGAGAGAGATGCGCATCGCTCGGCCCCGACCACCCACCGTAACCGGGAACTCCCTGATATTTTCCTCGCCCTCGCTTCTACCACGGTTTTTTCCGTCATGGACGGCCCAAAGAATGTCATGCAGCTGCGTCTCCGGCCCGCCGAGGACGAAAAGCTCATTTTCTATCATGATTTTTTGTCATAGAAGTAGGAGCCCGCCACATCTATGATGATACCGGGTTGTGTCACAATTATCGTCATACAAGTGTCATAAGCATGAGAGGAAAAAAATTCGTTCGGCCCAAAATGTCACGGATGTGTCTTTTTTTCTGTAGTGTTATGCGCTATTCCGTAAGGGACCGATATCCAAAAGTTTAATGCTATGGTTAGAATTTATTCTTAATACTTTTCTCTTAGTTGCGGATGCTTGCGAGGGGGTTAATCATAAGTAGGAGGTTTGTTCAAGTAAGAACAACACCTAAGCATCGATCCACCCACATATCAAATTATCAAAGTAGCGAACACGAACCGAACCAACATGAGGAAAGTGACTAGATGAAATTCCCGTGTGCCCTCAAGAACGCTTTGCTTATTATAAGAGACCATTTTGGCATGTCATTTTCCTCAAAAGGATTGGGCTACCTTGATGCACTCTTTTTACTATTATTTTTACTTGCTCCTTACAAAATATCTTGCTATCGAACTACTCTGTTACTTACAATTTCAGCACTTGCAGACATTACCTTGCCGAAAACCACTTGTCATTTCCTTCTGCTCCTCATTGGGTTCAACACTCTTACTTATTGAAAAGGCTACAATTGATCCCATATACTTGTGGGTCATCAAGGCTATTTTTTGGCGCCTTTGCCGGGGAGTGAAGCGCTCTTGGTAAGTGGAAATCGGTAAGGAAAAATTATTACTACATGCTGAAATTTATTGTCACTTGTTACTATGGAGAACAATCCTTTGAGGGGTTTGTTCGGGGTATCTTCACCTCGACCGGAACCAGAATTAGTTACCCCTCAACCTACTGCACCTACTGAAAATATTGAATATGAAATTCCCTCGGGTATGATAAAACAACTGCTAGCTAATCCTTATGCAGGAGATGGAACCGAACATCCTGATATGCACTTGATATATGTGGAAGAAATTTGTGGATTATTTAAGCTTGCAGGTTTAACCCGGAGATGAAGTTAAGAAGAAGGTTTTCCCTTTATCTTTAAAGGGAAAATCATTGGCATGGTATAGGCTTTGCGATGATATTGGATCTTGGAATTGGAATCGATTGAAATTGGAGTTTCACCAAAAAAATTATCCTATGCATCTAGTTCATCATGATCGGAATTATATATATAATTTTTGGCCTCGTGAAGCAGAAAGTATTGCTCTAGCTTGGGGGAGGCTTAAGTCAATGTTATATTCATGCTCCAATCATGAGCTCTCAAGAGAAATTATTATTCAGAATTTTTATGCTCGGCTTTCTCATAATGATTGATCCGTGCTTGATACTTCTTGTGCTGGTTCTTTTATGAAGAAGACTATTGAATTCTGGTAGGATCTCTTAGAAATAATTAAACGCAACTCTAAATATTGGGAAGATGAAGGTAAAGAGTCAGGTATTAAGCTTAAGTATGATTGTGTTAAATCTTGTATGAACACTGATGCTTTTCAAAAGTTTAGCACTAAATATGGACTTGACTGTGAGATAGTAGCCTCCTTTTGTGAATCTTTTGCTACTCATGTTGATCTCCCTAAAGAGAAGTGGTTTAAATATCACCCACATATTAAAGAAGAAATTAAAGAACCGGTAATAGCTAAAGATGAAACTATTATTTATAATGTTGATCCAGTTGTTCCTACTGCTTATATTGAAAAACCACCTTTCCCTATTAGGATGAAGGAACATGCTAAACTTTCAACTATGGTCAACAAAAGTTATATTAGAACACCTAAGCCAGCTGGACAAATCAAGGTAGAACCTAGTGTTGCTATGGTTAAAGATCTCCTGGAAGAAAATATAGATGGGCATGTTATTTACTTCTGTGATGAAGCTGCTAGGATTGCCAAACCTGCTAAAAAGAATAAACATAGACCCGTTGTTGGCATGCCTGTTGTCTCAGTTAAAATAGGAGATCACTATTATCATGGTTTATGTGATACAGGTGCTTGTGTGAGTGCTATTCCTTTTACCTTATATCAAGTAATTATGAATGACATAGCACCCGCAGAAATAGAAGACATAGATGTTACTATTAAACTTGCTAACAGAGACACCATCACACCACTTGGGATTGTTAGAGACGTTGAAGTCTTGTGTGGGAAAATAAAATATCCTACTGATTTTTTTGTTCTTGGTTCGCCACAAGATAACTTTTGTCACATTATCTTTGGTAGACCTTTCTTGAACATCGTTAATGCTAAAATAGATTGTGAGAAACAAACTGTAGGTGTCAGCTTTGGTGATGAGTCTCATGAGTTTAATTTTTCCAAGTTTAGTAGAAAACCGCATAAAAAAGAATGGCCTAGTAAGAATGAAATTATTGGTCTTGCTTCTATTGTTGTACCTCCTACTGATCCTCTCGAAAAATATTTGCTAGACCATGAAAATGATTTGCATATGCATGAAAGAAATGAAATAGATAGGATTTTCTTTGAACAACGTCCTTTGCTTAAACACAATTTGCCTATTGAAACTCTAGGAGGTCCTCCTCCACCTAAAGGTGATACTGTGTTTGAATTAAAACAATTGCCAGACACTTTGAAATATGCTTATGTTGATGATAATAAGATATATCATGTTATTATTAGTGCTAACCTTTCAGAACATGAGGAAGAAAGATTATTGAAAGTTCTAAGGAAGCACCAAGCTGCTATTGGATATACTCTTGATGATCTTAAGGGCATTAGTCCCACTCTATGTCAGCACAAGATTAATATGTAACCTGATGCTAAACCCGTTGTTGACCACCAACGTCAGTTAAATCCGAAGATGAAAGAAGTGGTAAGAACGGAAATATTAAAACTTATGGAAGCAGGTATAATCTATCCTATAGCTGATAGTAGATGGGTATGTCCTGTTTATTGTGTCCCTAAGAAGGTAGGTATTAATGTTGTTCCTAATGATAAGAATGCACTCATTCCACGAAGAATTGTTACAAGCTATAGAATGGTAATTGATTTTAGAAAATTAAACAAAGCAACTAGAAAAGATCATTACCCTCTGCCTTTTATTGATCAAATACTAGAAAGATTATCTAAGCACACACATTTTTGCTTCCTTGATGGATATTCTGGTTTTTCACAAATACCTGTTTCTCAACCTGATCAAGAAAATACCACTTTTACTTGTCCTTTTGGAACTAATGCTTACAAACGTATGCCTTTTGGTTTATGCAATGCACCTTCTACCTTCCAAAGATGTTTGACTGCTATATTCTCTAACTTTTGTGAAAAGATTGTTGAGGTTTTCATGGATGAATTTTCTGTTTATGGGAAGTCTTTTGATGATTGTTTCTTTTGATGATTGTTTAAGCAATCTTGATCGAGTTTTGCAGAGATGTGAGCAAACAAATCTTGTCTTGAATTGGGAGAAGTGCCACTTTATGGTTAATGAAGGTATTATTTTGGGCCATAAAATTTTTGAAAGAGGTATTGAGGTGGACAAAGCTAAGGTTGATGCAATTGAGAAAATGCCATGTCCTAAAGATATCAAAGGTATTCGTAGTTCCTTGGTCATGCTGGTTTCTATAGGAGATTTATCAAAGACTTTTCTAAAATTTCTAGGCCTCGTACAAATCTTTTGCAAAAGGATATTCCTTTTGTTTTTTATGATGATTGTTTAGAAGCCTTCGAAACACTCAAGAAAGCCTTAATTTATGCACCTATTGTTCAACCACCTGATTGGAACTTGCCTTTTGAAATTATGTGTGATGCTAGTGATTATGCTGTTGGTGCTGTTCTAGGACAAAGAGTTGATAAGAAACTAAATATTATTCATTATGCTAGTAAAACTTAGACAGTGCACAACAAAATTATGCTACTACTGAAAAATAATTTCTAGCAGTGGTGTTTGCTTGTGATATATTTAGATCTTTCATTGTTGACTCTAAAGTTATTGTTCACACCGATCATGCTGCTATAAAATATCTTATGGAAAAGAAAGATGCTAAACCTAGACTTATTCGTTGGGTTCTCTTGCTACAAGAATTTGATTTGCATATCACTGATAGAAAAGGAGCAGTGAACCCCGTGGCTAATAACTTGTCTAGGTTGGAGAATGTCCTTGATGACCCACTACCTATTGATGATAGTTTTCCTGATGAGCAGTTAGCTGCAATAAATGTTTCTGATAACACTCCTTGGTATGCTGAGTATGCTAATTACATTGTAGCTAAATATTTACCACCTAGTTTCACATACCAACAAAAGAAACAATTCTTCTATGATTTAAGACATTACTTCTGGGATGACACACATCTTTTATAAAGAAGGAGTAGATGGTATTATTAGACGTTGTGTACCTGAGCATGAACATGGACAAATCCTACGGAAATGTCACTCCGAAGCTTATGGAGGACATCATGCGGGAGACAGAATTTCTCACAAGGTATTGCAATATGGGTTTTATTGGCCCACTCTCTTCAAGGATGCTCGTAAGTTTGTCTTATCTTGTGATGAATGTCAAAGAATAGTTAATATCGGTAAGCGTCAAGAAATTCCTATGAATTATTCACTTGCTGTTGAACCATTTGATGTTTGGGGATTCGATTACATGGGACCTTTTCCTTCCTCTAATGGGTATACTCATATTTTGGTTGCTGTTGATTATGTTACTAAGTGGGTAGAAGCTATTCCAACTAGTAGTGTTGATCACAACACCTCTATTAAAATGCTTAAAGAAGTTATTTTCCCAAGGTTTGGAGTCCCTAGATGTCGGGGATGGCTGATCTGGCCCACGAACACCTATGGGACCGGCGGACCGAGCCCCTTTGGGTTCGGCGGGGAGCGGAGGTCGCACGAAGAGCAGATCGAGGCGAAGCACACGAGCGGTTTACCCAGCTTCGGAGCTCTCCGGAGAGATAACACTCCTACTGCTGCATGTCTGGATGTATTGAGTTCTTGCTCGGGAGCGCTGAGTGCTACAGTACACACAAGCTGCTAACGAGACCGAGCGTGAGTGTTCTCGACCCTCTGGAACCCCTTCTACGTTGCGCATGGGCCTCCTTTTATATGCTCAAGGGGTCTCCGACAGGTGGCAACGTAGACAAGGGTAAAAATGGAAAAGGAGTGGTTGGTACAGCTACTTGTACAGTGCACAGTGTATCATACCTAACCCTGACGGCAGGGGACAAAGGCATAAAATGCCCGTCACGCCGCCTCTAATAAAGGCAAACAGGGACCGCCAGGGCGCCACCGCCGCCACGATGGCAATCTTGTCAGCCGCTTGCCATCACGCTCACCGTCAAGACGGCCTCTTGCCACGCGCACCTGGAAAGGTCCCAGGGCGACACGTTAGTGAATGTGCTGGAGCGCAGGTACAGAGTGGTGGTCTGCCGCGGCAAGCGCCTTGCCGCGGTTGTTTTCTTGTCGCGTCCGGGAGCTTGTCGCTCACCGGGCCTTCCCGGCAAGCTCTTCTTGCCGGGGCCTTGTCTCCTAAGTGTCTTGGGTGGCCTTCCCGGCAAGCTCCTCTTGCCGGGGCCTTGTCTCCTTGGCTTGAATACTATGTTCTTGAATGGCTCCAAAGGAACCACGGAGGATCTTGGCGGTCGCCAGGCAAGCCTTGCCGCGGAGGGCTGCAACTACCCGTGCACAAGTTCGGGATACTAGGGTACCCCTACTCTAGTACACCGACAGGAGCCCCCGGGCCTGGGCCACACTGCAGTCTTTGGCGCTGTTGGGCCAGGCCCAAAACAGGGCATCGGCACGCCGCCTGGGTCACGCCGTAACCCACCCCGGACCCACCACGCCCTCCACGAACGGCACGCGTCGAATGCGGCGTCGTGCGAGAGATCGTGGGTGAGATCGTGGGTGGTTTCTTTACTCGGAAAAACGGAACGTCCGCCCCCTCCCTCTTTATAAGCAGGGGAAACAGGGGCAGTCCGCCCATCTCGCCAGTTGCTGTCCAATCTCGAAAAAAACCTCCACTGCCTCCCCCTTCTTCCCAAGGCTGAAGAGAGAGCAGCGCTCCGCCCCCCATCGCCACCAGCATCACCAACGCCATCGATCTCCCTCACCACCTCCGCCATGGCTCCGAAAGCCGACAAGGGGAAGGCCGTGAAGTCGGCCGAGGCGCAGCGGCTTGCGGCGCTGCGGAAGGAGCGGGCAATCTTTCCCCCCAGCTCGCCGCGAGTGATCTGAGGGAGTACTACTACCTTTTCTGGTCGACGGAGACGCGAGCGCATCCGCGCACGAAGGTACTTCCAGCTGCTGCTTCGGAACTGGCTCCGAACGGTATCCCTTCTTCGCACTCTTCTTCTACTGCGGGCTCTGACCGCCTTTCTCTGAATTTTTCTGTGACATCATGAACACCTACGGGTTCCGCCTCCTTGATTTCACCCCCAATGCTGTTCTGACCATGGCAGTTTTCGCACATCTCTGCGAAAACTTTGTCGGAGTCCATCCAAACGTAGCCCTTTTCCGCCACTTCTTTATGCCCCGAGTTGAGATAGGGGAGCCTCTTGCCGGAGGAATCGCTTGGATCTCGAGGATCGACAAGAAGGAAGCCTATCTGGAGGGAGAGCTCCGCAGCAAGTGGGAGGAGTGGAGGGCAGATTGGTGCTGGATTGTCGAGGAGAACCCGCAGCCATTTACCGCCCAGCGCCAAACCCCAATAGTGCGTGGCAACGATTGGAGCAACGTGGCATCGGAAGACGCTAGACTGAAGATTGCAGTCACCCGAATCCTTCGCCTTAGACTTGCCGGCTCACCGTAGGGCACCGCTGGCGCAGACTTTCTTCGCCGCCAGACGCTTCTTTGCAGGAGAGGAGGAGACCCGCCTGGGAGTTTCAGAACGCGGCAGATATCATGAGGCTATGCCCAGGCCTCAACTTCAACTTCACCGTCTTGGAACTTGACGCGATGCTCTTGGAGCTGTTCAAGCCCGACCCTGACCATCCAGAAATGTTTAGGTTGCCGAGGGGCGTCGTTCCGTTGTGCAACAATTCCTCGCTTGACCGCATCCGTGCAATGATGCCGCCAGCGACTCGCATGGAATTGTCCCAACTTGGCAAGAGCCTGCAGATGACGTCGTGCGGCAGTTCTTTGACAGTCTGGTAGAAGTGCCGATCCGCCCCGACGAGCAGAAGAGCCTCACCCGCGACACCACCGATGATGAGATGCAGCGCATCGCCACCAGGCTGGAAGAGGCGGCAGCAGCTGCGGCCGCGGGCGAGTTCGGATTCACCATGGAGGAGGCAGAGGCAGCAGAGGCGGCAAGCCTTGTCGAGCGAAGGGAGTTTGCCGGCGAGGAGGAGCTTGCCGAGCCTGAAGCTGAGTCGAGCGAGCCCGCTGAGGGCGCCTCCTCCCCACCTTCAAACAGCTTGCCGCGAGCGGAGCCCCCAGCTCCACCAAGAAGGCGTCTTCGCAAGGCCGAAGACGTAGCGGGGCGGCAGACGGGCCAACAGCCAGCTGGCTGCCATGACGCCTCCACCGCGGCAAGCATCATGCCATGGAGCACCTCACGCCAGCTGCAACCGGAGCGGGCCCTCCTGCACCACCGCTACTGCTCCCGCCAAGCGGCCAAGGGAACCCAGTCCTCCGCCTCGTCGCACTGGAGGCGAGCCAGAATTTGATCTCTCCGCGCTCAGCTCCGACGAGGAAGAAGAAGAGTAAGATTCTTTGCTTGTACTTGTAGTTCTTCAATTTGTTATTTTGTCTTGTATCTGATTTGCTTCACTCTGAACCCATTCCTTTTCAGGACGCTGGCCCAGAGAGCGTCGAAGAGAGCCAAGGCCCCGGTGATTGTCATCGAGGACGAACCCACCGCGACAGCAGGAGGCGCGTCCGAGACCACCTTGCCGGACGCGGCAACTCTTCCTCAAAGCAGCCCCCAGCGCAGCCCCCAGCGTAAGTATATGGTTTACTTCTTGCTGTTAGGCGCGCATGGGTGCTCTTTCTTTGCGGATATCTGACTGCTGATTTGTGTAGGAGCAGAGCAGCCTCACCAGGAGTGCCCTGAAGCCGCTCCTGACATGCCTTCTGCTTCGACTACCCCGCCAAGGGAGGATTCCCCGGCAAGGGAGCGTTCTCCGGCAAGGTAGGCTTCTCCGGCAAGGGGCAGTTTTCCGGCAAGGGACAACACCAGCGGTCCTCTGGTGGCGGAGACCATGACTGCAGACCTGAGCACAGGTAATCCCCTTGCTTGAAAACTTTCCTTGTGTTCTTCTTCTTCTGATTTTCTTTGTGAATATTTGCTTGACTTTTCTTCATTTTCCGGTCGTCAGATCCATCTGCCACAGAGCCAATGGAGACCGAGGTCGCCGGCGAGGAGAACGTGTGCGGCAATACTAGCGACGCCGCTCCCATCGGAGTAGAAGCTGGCGCTGACGAGCCCGCCGGCGAAGAGGCCGCCAAGGCTACTGCCGCAGAAGCTGGCGAGGGGTCCGGCGATCGCACTGGCGGTCCTGAGGCTGCAGGAGCGCCAGGCGCTACGCCGATCCCTCCGCCGCTGCGGCAGCGTCGGGCTCCGAAGAGCCCCAGCCCGGCGCCTATTTGAAGGCCGGCGATGGCGTCTTCATCAAGCTCCCATGGGCGTCGAGCTCCAGGGCGCCGGCCGAAGGAGAAACTTTTGATGAAGAGCTGCTCGCCTCCGCTGGACTGACGCTGGTCGATGCACCAAGCAGCAGCAGCGGCGAGTCTGAGGAGGAGCAGCTGCTGCGGAAGTTGCTGTCGCTCTACCGCGCCCGACAAGCCAAGCTGGAATCCTAGGAAGCGCTTGTCGCGAAGGCGGGAGCAGACATCGAGAAGCATGCGGAGGAGCTCCGGGGACTCAACCAGGAAGCTCTCCGGTCCTTGGCAGAGGAGCGGGAGCAACTCGCCGAGGAGCGCAAAGCCTTCCTCCTCGAGAAGGCCAAAGCTAAGGAGCAACAGCGGCTTGCCGCAGAGAAGCTATCTGCGCAGGAAGGTGAGTTGGCGCAGAGGGAGGTTAGTCTTGACAGCCATGAGGAGGATCTAGCCGCGCGCGAGCAAACATTTGGCGGGGCTCTCAAGGAAGCAAAGGATGCCGCCGCAGCTGCCGAGGCCGCCAAGAAGGAGCTGGAGACGAAGGTGATGCAGCTGGAGGCCAATCTCAAGGAGAGCGGCGAGGAGCTTGCTGCACTCAAGCATGAGCGAGAAGGACGCCTACACTCTTGGCGAGCTGCAGGCCGTCTCGCCGAGAGGAGCAAGGAGCTCAGCCGCCAAGGACTCCAACGCAGATCTTGAGTTGAAGCTGACCACCTTGACTCAGCGCCGGACGACGCCAAGGAGCAGGAGGTGGCCTGGAAGGAGAAGATCAAGGCCGACGAGGCGCTCTGGCCGAAAGTCTTCTTGCCGCCTGTAATACCTTTAGGGAGAATGTGGAGCACTGGACCGAGGGTCTCGTGGATGTTGCCGCAGCCATCGATGTGAGCTGGCGCTTGATTGGGGATGGAGGATCTTGGATATTCCTCCGATGAGCACCTCCAACCCAGCGCCAAGCTCAGCTTGTTCTTCAAGGGCGTGGTGACGGCCTCCAGCGACTCGGGAAGAAATCCCAAAGCGGCTGGCCGAGGAGTCGCGCCGGATCTGCTGGAGCTCTCCAGAAGGTGCTGATGAAGGTGGCCTTCCGCAATCCAGGCCTCAACCTCACCAACGTCCTCAAGTCCTTGCCGCCGGATGCTGATGTGGAGGCGCTCAAGACCCTTGTCGCACCCATCGTGGACAGGGTAAGCGGGATCAAGCGGGTTGAGGGCGATCGCGTAGATTAGGCCGCCCGCTTTCTCTTTTTCTTGCCGCTGCTGGTCATGTTATGTGAACAATCTATTAGAGCTGCGACAAGCTATCTTGTAATATAACTCTATTTCAGGTAGCAATTGCTATGTTATTTCCTTTACTTGGTTCCTTCCTTTGTATGTTTTGCCCCACGCTTTTAGGGAACTTGTCGGCGCAGGCACACAGGCCACGAGCGATGTGTGGACGTCAAGCAGCCTCAAGGCGGTGCCGCTACCGACAAGAAACCTTGTCGCAACTAGTCGCAGCTCACTTAAGTTGTTGAGCAGACTCGAAACAAAGTAAGGGCACAACTAGCTACGAGTTCGTTCCTCCGCGCACAGGTTTTCCATACAAAGTACGGTCGTTCGAGGAAGATAACTTAAAAATTTTAAAACTGATTGCTCAAACTTTAGCAACTTAGCTTTTCTGTCGTTTGCTTCCCGGTATGGCTAGACTTCCTTGACCGACGCTTGGTCCACACCATATCTTCTCCTTTCCCCCCGGCAAACTTGTGGGCGAGGGAACCTTCCTTTCTTTGAGAAAGAGAAAGAAGAGAAAATAAAGATATGGATCCTTATGGCTCGTTATTGCTTATCGGGGGTAGGTGGTGCACAAAGTGTCAGATAACGCATGCCAAAATAGCAGTAGAAAGCATGAAATTGACAAGATGTGCGAAGCACATTAGCTTTACTTTATGCACGGGTCTGCGCTCGGCTTTGTACAAAGGATTACATGCAACATCGGCAAGACTTGTACAAGGTGGTTGCCGGAACGGGTTCCGGCAACCGCCGCTTCTGAGTAAAACTTACGAAGATGCTCAATGTTCCAGGAGTTGCTCACCGAATGCCATCTTCGGTCTCAAGGAGGACAGCGCCGAGCCTAGTGACTCGTTTCACCCGGTAAGGGCCTTCCCACTTCGGCGTCAACTTGTTGGAATTCTTGGCGGACTGAACGCGCCGAAGAACAAGGTCGCCTTCCTCGAGACTTCTGACATTAACTTTGCGGCTATGGTAGCGGCGCAAAGCTTGCTGGTATCGAGCAGCTCGTATAGCAGCCTGAAGACGATCCTCCTCAAGGAGCAGCGCGTCATCTTGTCGCAGCTGCTCTTGCTCAAGCTCATCATAAGCGAGCACTCGAGGCGATCCGTGTACGACTTCCTGGGGAGAACTGCCTCTGCTCCATAGACTAGAGCGAAAGGTGTCTGGCTAGTGGCTCGATTTGGTGTCGTCCTGATCGACCAAAGAACCACCGGCAGCTCCTCAATCCATTCCTTCCGCACTTGTGCAGCCTGTCGAAAGTTCTGTTCTTGAGCCCGCGCAGCACTTCAGCATTCGCCCTCTCCGCTTGACCGTTACTTCTCGGATGAGCAACAGAAGCGAAGCAGACCTTGGCGCCAAGATCTTGGACGTACTGCATGAAGGTGCGGCTCGTGAATTGCGTGCCGTTGTTGGTGATGATCCTGTTAGGGATTCCAAACGGCAAACAATCGACCTAAAGAACTTGATTGATCGTGCCGTCACCTTCCTCATCGCTCCCACTTCCGGCCACTTTGTGAACTTGTCGATTGCAACGTACAAGTACTCAAAGCCCCCGACAGCTCAGGGAAAGGGGCCGAGGATGTCGAGCCCCCACACCGAAAATGGCCAGGATAAAGGGATCGTCTGGAGAGCTTGAGCTGGCTGGTGTATCTGCTTGGAATGGAACTGGCACGCTTCACACTTGGTTACTTGTGCAGTTGCATCCTGGAGGGCTATCGGCCAAAAGAAACCTTGCCGGAACGCTTTGCCGGCAAGTGCTCTGGCGCCAATGTGGTGACCACATATGCCTCCATGTATCTTCGCCAACATCTTTTGTCCGTCTTCCCGTGAATACACTTCAATTTCACACCGTTGAGTCTTTTTCCGTGCAGTGTCTTTGTCGACAAACTGGTACATACTTGATTGCCGGGCTACTCTTTCCGCTTCTTCTTGCTCTTCGGAAGTTCTCCGTCTCAAGGAAACGGACAATCTGCTTTGTGCCCATGTTGGAGCTTATGCGGCTCGACAACAAGGACTAAAGGCACATCTCGCTGCTGCGGAACATCTGCTTCCACGGCGAGAACTCTGCGGCTCAGCCGAGCTTGACGTTCCCCGGCAAGCTTGCCGGAGCAAAACTTTTCGGGAGCGTCTGCTTCAACGGAACAAACCCTAGGGCTTGCCGGAGCAGACTGCTCCTCAGCGCCCTTGGTGTTGATCTTGAGGACCTTCTTGACGGCGACTTCGGGAAGCTCTACCGGAAAATAGTCACCAGAGATCAACTTCCTCTTCTTGCTCTGTCCAGTTGATGGCGTTACAGACGGTTGAGTCAGCTTGAGCACAAAAATCCCTGGTTCCATAGGTAACTTGTGTGCAGCGCACTTCGCAGGCCATCGGTAATGTCCTTCTGAGCTCTTGGAACATGTTCCATTTGTAGGCCGTCAAAGTGCTCTTCTAGCTTTCTCACTTCATCAACATAAGCTTCCATCAACGGACTCTGATAACTCTTGTTCACTTGGCGGATGACAAGCTGTGAGTCACCCCTGATAATGAGCTTCTTGATCCCAAGGTCTACTGCGATCCTGAGACCGGCAAGAAAACCTTCATACTCTACAGTATAGTTTGTTGCTTGCTCCTTGGGAAAGAGCATCCGACTACGTATTTGAGGTGCTCTCCGGTGGGTGCAACAAGTAGCACGCCGCACCGCGCCTTTGCAGCGAGAAGGCACCATCAAAGTACATCAGCCACTCTTTGCTTGCCTCCTTGACGGGATGCTTGTTTCTGGAATTTCTTCATCTGGTGTTGGCGTCCATTCTGCTATGAACTCCGCCAATGCTCTGCTTTGGATAGTTGAAGTGCTCTCAAACTTGAGGCCAAAGCTTGATAGTTCCAGTGCCCACTCGACAATCCTGCCTGTTGCCTCTGGATTTTGCAGTATCCTCTTCAAATGAAAACGAGTGACGATCGTGATCTCGTGTGCACGGAAGTAATGGCGCAGCTTTCTCGAGGCCATGAGGAGGCCGAAAGCAATTTCTGCACACCAGAATACCTTGACCTAGCCCCCGCAGAAGGGAACTGACAGTAAATCAAGCGCTGCACCATTCTTTTTCTCGCATCCTCTCATGCGTCTCACAGAGATCCGTCCTTGTCGGGACCAGAGCTTGCCGATGAAGCCCCTGCCGTCGTCCTGGATGCATCTCGCCATGGTTGCTAGCTCATCATCCGCCTCCCTCTCCGCTACTAACGCAGCACTAACCACTTGATTGGTTGCCGCTATATATAGCAGCAACTTCTCTTGTTGGTTAGGTGCGACAAGTGTTGGAGTGGAGGACAGGTATCTCTTCAAGTCCTGCAGCGCAGCCTCCGCTTCCGGAGTCCATTTCATCGGACCTGCCTTTTTCAAAATTTTGAAAAATGGCAGGGCGCGCCCAGCAGACCTAGACATAAACCTGCTGAGAGCAGCTACGCAACCGGCAAGTCTACGTACATCCTTGACGCGCTTTGGTGCTTCAATCTGCTCAATGGCCTTGATCTTGTCGGGATTAGCTTCAATTCCCCGCTGAGACACGAAGAACCCGAGAAGCTTGCCGGAAGGGACTCCAAACACACACTTCTCAGGGTTGAGCTTGAGGTTGATCTTGCGCATATTTGCAAAGGTTTTGTCTAAATCTTGAATTAGAGTCGCCTTGTCCTTGCTTTTGACCACTATGTCATCCATGTAGGCTTCCACATTTCTGTGCATTTGCGGCTCAAAAGCGTCATGGACTACTCTTGCAAATGTTGAACCAGCATTCTTTAATCCGAAAGGCATCCGTGACGAAACAGTATGTGCCACATGTGGTGATGAATGCGGTCTTCTCCTCATCCTCTTCGCCATGAAGATCTCGATGATATCCTCGAGTATGCATCCAGTAAATGAAAGCAAATCACATCCGCCGTGGAGTCAACAATCTGGTCGATGCGCGGCAAGGGAAATGGGTCTTTGGGACAAGCTTTATTGACATCGGTAAAGTCGATACAAAGCCTCCATTTCCCGCTTGCCTTGCATAACTACAGGATTGGCCAACCACGTAGGATGGAGCACTCCTCTGACAAGGCCTGCTGCTTCCAATTTCTTGATTTCTTCTGCGATGAATTCTTGGCGCTCCACCGCCTGCTTCCTAACTTTCTGCTTGACGTGCCGCGCATGAGGACAAATGGCAAGATGGTGCTCAATTACTTTCACAGGAACACGGGGATGTCGGACGGTTGCCACGCAAACACGCCGACATTCGCCCACGTGAAAGCAACGAGCGCCTTCCTATTTAGGGTCGAGAGTGGCACCGATGGTGAAGGTACCACCGTGCCGTCCTCCTTGGCGGAGACCTTGTTGGTCTCGTAGAGATGCCATCGCCTTTCTTACACTTGCCGGTGGAGCTCGATGGTGCATCCTCGACAGTAGCGCAGCACTCCGAAGAGGTGCGCTTGCCGGAGTGGGCATCAGAGCTCTTGCCGGACTTGGTCTTCTTCTTCGCCCCGGGAGCTTTAGCGGCAAGTGGCTTGCAATCTGCTGCAGCTGCTGCTTCCCGGTAGATCTTGTCGGCGCAGATAAGAGCATCCTTCTTGTCGCCAGGGAAATAGATGACACTTATCGGGCCTGGCATCTTCAGCATGTTGTATGCATAGTGAGAGGCTGCCATGAATTTGGCGAGTGCTGGACGGCCAAGTATCCCATTGTAAGGCAATGGAAAGTTAGCAACGTCAAAAGTGACCCTCTCAAAGATGATAGGCGTGGCACCCGACCGCAGTTACGCGATCAGGGTGGTCCTCAATATCAAAGATGATAGGCGTGCTGGACCATTTCAGAGGCTTGCGTGACTCGACGGATGGTTCTGCCGCATTGACTTCCCGCATCCACCGCTTGAGCTGGCGGTGTGAAGTATGCGAGAAGCACCGCCACAACGCATGTGACCTCTGTGGCTTTCTCGAACTCCTGCTCATCGGTCTCGTCATCATCCATGTCTTCATCATTGTCGTCGTCTTCATCCTTGTCGCGGCCGCGGGGAGGTCTGTCCCCTTGCCGCTGCTTGGCCTTGCCGCGACGTCCTCCTCGGACGGGACGTTTCTTGCTAGCTCCTCCAGCACCTTCCTGGGCCTTCTCCATGTCGCGTCGTTCGTATTCAGCCTTCTGCTGTTCGACAAGCTGCTCGACCTTTTTGCAGCTCTGGAGGTCATGGCCCTTGGTGCGGTGTTTCTTGCAGTACTGTTTGTTGGAGCCGTCCTGCTTGTCGGCGACCGCCATAGCCTGGCAGTTGGCGCCAGCGGCAACCTCCTTGCCGGAGCTACCAGCTTTGGCTTTCTTGGCGCCACCTCCGTTGCCGGACTGCTCAACAACTAGCACATCTTTGCCTTTCTTCTTCCTGTTGTTCCGCCGCCGGTTTTTCTTTGCCGGGCGGTCTCCTCACTATCAGATCCTCCCGCTTCAAGATTCTCTCCGGAGTCTCCTCCCTTTCTCAAAGACGCGTGCACACTTGTCGGCCAGGCATATAGCTCATCGGGCGTCTCGATCTTGCACATCGCCATCTCCTCCCGCATCTCGCGTTTCGCGACGCTCGATGGAACGCGCTGATTACCATGGTGGTGGACATCCGATGTTGTGCCAGACGCTGGCTGAATCTCTGAATGTACTTGCGCAGGGCTCTCCTTCCTTCCGGGCGAGCAGATGAAGGTCGCTTTCTTGGCCATGAGGCTTGTGGTCACTGTAAAGGCACCGACAAACTGATGGCATAGATCTGCCCAAGAGGATATGGAGTTGTCCGGCAAGTGCATGAGCCAGATCCGACATTGGGCTTGAGCACCGGGAAGTAGTTGGCCAAGATCTTGTCGTCTCGCCCCCCGGCAGCTTGCACCGTGATGGTGTAGATGCTAAGGAACTCCGACGGATGCGTCTTGCCGTCGTACTTCTCTGGTACGTCTGGCTTGAAATTCTTCTTGCTGGGCCACTGGACTTGCCGCAGCTCACGAGTGAACGCAGGGCAACCTATCACAGACGGCAAGTCGCCTGGTTCTTCGGGCGCATGCATGTCGACGAAGGGCCCAGCGTGCTTGTCGGATTAACGCCGCGCTTCTTCGGGCGCCGATGCGAGTTCGAGCGTCTTCTTGCTGTCGTTCGTGAAGAACTTGGCGCTGATCGCGACGAGCTCGTGGATCCGATGATGCGGTGGAGTCGCTGTCGAGGTGGATCCGGCGAGTCGGCGATCTTGGCCTTCCGGGCGGAGAGTGCATGGTGGTTGCACCCCCACCGGTTTCGTCACCACCGGCTCGTGCTTGGCAGTCCTGCCGCGGCAGCGATGCACTCGGCTGCCGGAGCGTCGCCGCTGCTGGCAAAGCCTATGAGACTCGAATGGTGGCCCTCCATTCATCGACCTTGTTGGCTGTTGGAGGGTAATCCAGAGCGATTGACCTCGCCAAAGCTTCTGCTGGAGTGGTGGGTGGCAGTGGCGAACGGCGCAAGGAGCGGGATATGCTCAGACTTCTAACTATGTTAGAAGGAGCAGTATCCCGTCCACGCGACCGTGCCTCGCTCGCGCCAGCATGTTGGCGTGCATCCTGGTCTTGAGCATCCCGAGATCCACCAGCTCGATCTTGGTCCAACGAGCGTATGGCGTTGTGAATACCATGAAGTTGTCGGTCCCGCGCCTCCTGAGACGGGCGCGGTGCATGTACGGACGCCGAGGTCTGCGCAGCCTTGTCCTTGGACTTGGCAGCACCATGGGCTCCTCTGTCGACGTCCAGTCTTCCGCCGGCGTCTACCCCACCACCCGTTTGCTCCGGTGGTGGTGGGTTTGACGCGGACGAAACATCTGCCGCTGAAGCCTTCTTCTTCGGTGGCATGTTGATGAAGATGATGAAGATCTAGCTCGTGTGGACGCTGGATCAGGTTCACACAACCTCGACGCCCCCTACCTGGCGCGCCAAAGATGTCGGGGATGGCTGATCTGGCCCACGAACACCTATGGGACCGGCGGACCGAACCCCTTTCGGTTCGGCGGGGAGCGGAGGTCGCACGAAGAGCAGATCGAGGTGAAGCACACGAGCGGTTTACCCAGCTTCGGAGCTCTCCGGAGAGATAACACTCCTACTGCTGCATGTCTGGATGTATTGAGTTCTTGCTCGGGAGCGCTGAGTGCTACAGTACACACAAGCTGCTAATGAGACCGAGCGTGAGTGTTCTCGACCCTCTGGAACCCCTTCTACGTTGTGCATGGGCCTCCTTTTATATGCTCAAGGGGTCTCCGACAGGTGGCAACGTAGACAAGGGTAAAAATGGAAAAGGAGTGGTTGGTACAGCTACTTGTACAGTGTATCATACCTAACCCCGACGGCAGGGGACAAAGGCATTAAATGTCCGCTTCACGCCGCCTCTAACGGTGCAAACAGGACCGCCCGGGCGCCACCGCTCGCCACGATGGCAATCTTGTCGGCGCCGCTTGCCACCAGCGCTCACCGGCCGACGGCCTCTTGCCACGCCAAGACCGAAAGGTCCTGTAGGCGACACGTTAGTGAATGTGCCGGAGCGCAGTACAGAGTGGTGATGTCTGCCATGCAAGCGCCTTTGTCATGTTGTTTTCTTGTCGCGTCCGGAGCTTGTCGCTCATCGGGCCTTCCCGCAAGCTCTTCTTGCCGGGGCCTTGTCTCCTAAGTGTCTTGGGTGGCCTTCCCGGCAAGCTCCTCTTGCCGGGGCCTTGTCTCCTTGGCTTGAATACTTTGTTCTTGAATGGCTCCAAAGGAACCATGGAGGATCTTGGCGGTCGCCAGGCAAGCCTTGCCGCGGAGGGCTGCAACTGCCCGTGCACAAGTTCGGGATACTAGGGTACCCCTACTCTAGTACACCGACACTAGATATTTAATGACTGATGGTGGTTCACACTTTATTCATGGTGCTTTCCATAAAATGCTTGCCAAGTATGATGTTAACCATAGAATTGCATCACCCTATCATCCTCAGTCTAGTGGTCAAGTTGAACCTAGCAATAGAGAAATAAAATTAATTTTGCAAAAGAATGTCAATTGGTCTCGGAAGAATTGGTCCAAGAAAATAGATGATGCACTTTGGGCCTGTAGAACAGCATATAAAAATCCTATGGGTATGTCTCCTTATAAAATGGTTTATGGAAAAGCTTGTCATTTGCCTCTTGATTTAGAACATAAAGCTTATTGGGCAATTAAAGAAGTCAATTATGATTTAAAACTTGCTGGTGAGAAGAGGTTATTTGATATTAGCTCATTAGATGAATGGAGAACCCAAGCTTATGAAAGTGCCAAGTTATTTAAAGAAAAAGTTAAAAGGTGGCATGCTAAAAGAATCCAAAAGCGTGAGTTCAAAGTTGGAGAATATGTTCTTTTGTACAACTCTCGTTTCAGATTCTTTGCCGAAAAACTCCTCTCCAAATGGGAAGGACCCTATTTTATCGAGGAGGTTTATCAATCTGGAGCTATCAAAATAAATAATGCCAAAGGTACTAACCCGAAGGTTGTTAATGGGCAACGAATAAAACATTATATCTTAGGTACGCCATTAATGTTGAAAGCAATATTATCCAAACTATGACACTGGAAGAAACATAAAAGAAACCTTCTGGAACACTCCAGAATCGTGAAAAAGAGGACGTACGTGATACGGTAACTAAACGGACTCTAAAAAATATGCAAACATATTTTTTGTCTGTTTTGGAATATAACAAAAATTAGGAAATACGAAACTACCAGGAAGCTGACCCTTGTGGCCACAAGACACCAGGGCGCGCCTGGCACGCCAGGCGCGCCCAGGTGGGTTGTGCCCACCTCGGGTACCTTCCGGACTCCGTTTTTCTTCTGTTTGCTTGTTTCCCAAGTAAAAAATCTTTATATACCCCCCGAACCTATTGACTACCATATCACGGAGAAATCTCCTATTTTCTTTTCTCGTTGTTTTCGGTCAGATCTGTTGAGCCAGGCATCATGTCTTCTTCTTCCTCCAACAACGTGGAAGAGGATGCTTGGTTGATGAAGATCGAGCTGAAGAGACAAGAGCCCATAGAAGCTGCCAAAGGGGACAAGAGCAAGGAGGCAACTGGAGATCAAGCATTAGTGGTTGAGCAGGTCTGGCCTGCCGAGGAGGAAGAAGAAGATATCCTTAAACCTTACTATGATCATCTCACCCCCACCGAGATCGAAGACTTTCGGATCATCGAAATGGTTTGTGTGCTAAATAATGAAAATATTCTGTTGCAAGAGCTCATCATCGCCCTCCGAAGCGTCATCCATAGATTGGAGAATCTCTTGATCATGAAGGACAAGATCGGTACCACTTCATCACCACCACCTCCTTCTTCATCACCAAAATAAAATTGAGTATCAGGTATGGGCACTCCCCTTGGCTTACGCCAAGCTTGGGGGAGGTGCCCCGGTATCGTATCACCTCCACTATCTTTTGCCTTTACTTATCTTAGTTCGATCCATAGTTATCTTTTGCTTTAGATGAATAAAATTTTAGTTCGATCCTTTCTTTCTGAGTGTTTGCTTAGTGATCTATCCTTGTAATCATGTGCGAGATATATAATAAAGTTTAGTTTGAGTTTTTCTTTCTTTACTTTCATGTTGCAATAAAAAGAAAGGAAATAAATGAAAAAGATCATATGTTAATCTTATGGTAGGTAATAACACCACATAAGGAAAGGTATAAGTAGAAAATTTTATTGGAGATTGACAAACATAGCATTGGTCAATGATGCAATTCATGAAAGAGTTAATAAGAGAAGAGAAGATTCACATGCAAATACACTATCTTGGAAATCTTTTGTGACTGTGAGCCCCCATCAAAATATTATATGCCACAATTGTTGATGTTGGACAAGGAAGACAACGTAATGATTTATGTTTGTTCAAATTCACATAGAAGTTATATTGTCATAGATCCTTCAACATGTAGTGCTTGCCCCCCATCTTTGCTAGCCAAAAATTACGCACCAAGTAGAGATACTACTTGTGCATCCAAAAACCCTTAAACCCAAATCTTATTTTCAAGAGTCCACCATACCTACCTAAGGATTGAGTAAGATCCTTCAAGTAAGTTGTCATCGGTGCAATAAGGCAATAAAAATTTCTTCTAAAAGTGTTAGATCATTTAGTGTAAGAGAAAATTGAGCATTGTACGAACTTGTGATAGCAAAGAATAAAAGCAACAGACTGCATAATAAAGGTTGCTATCATAAGGGGCAATATAACGTGATGTTCTTTTGCACTAAGGGGTTGAGCATACAAAAAAAAGCGCATGGCAACCTCTGCTTCCCTCTGCGAAGGGCCTATCTTTTACTTTCATGTATTTACTTTAATGCAAAGAGTCAAGTTTTTTCTCTTTTCCTTTTTATTTTCTCTTTTGGCAAGCATCATGTGGTGAGGAAAGATCTAGGCACATATATCTAGTTGGATGTGGGTAGCATGAGTTATTATTGTTGACATCACCCTTGAGGTGAATACGTTGGGAGGCGAAACTATAAGCCCACATCTTTCTATGTGTCCTGTTGAAATGTTTTGCTCATGTGTATGCGGTGAGTGTTAGCAATCATAGAAGACTACAAGATGGTTGAGTATGCGGACTTGTGTCGGGGAGGCTGATCGGACCCACGAACACCTATGGGACCGGCGGACCGAGTCCCTTTTGGTTTGGAGGGGGGCGGAGATCGCACGAAGAGCGGATCGAGGCGAAGCACACGAGCAGTTTTACCCAGCTTCGGAGCTCTCCGGAGAGATAATACTCCTACTGCTGCTTGTCTGATTGTATTATGTTCTTGCTAGGGAGCACAGAGAGCTACAAGACCTAGCGTGAGTGTTCTCTGGTTACCTTGGAATCGAACCCCCCTCGCTATGCATGGGCCTCCTTTTATATGCTCAAGGGTCTCCGGCGGTGGCAACGTAGATGAGGGTACAAATGGAAAAACAGTAGTTGGTACACCTACTTGAACAAAGGTACGATGTACTCTACCTAACCCTCGACGGCAAGGGACAAAAGCATTAAATGCCCGTCCCCTCGCCGCCTAAACAAAGGCAACAAGGACCGTCGGAGGCGCCACCGTTCGCCACGATGGCAAGCTTGTCAGCGCCGCTTATCGCTGCTCTCCGCTGGCTGCACAGCCTCTTGACATGCGCGCATGGAATGGTCCCAAGGCGACACGTTGGTGGATGAGCTGGAGCGGAGATGAAGAGAGGTTGCCTGCCGCGGCAAGTGCCTTGCCGCGGCCGAATCCTTGTCGCGTCCGGAAGCTTGTCGCTCTCCGAGCCTTCCCGGCAAGCTCCTCTTGCCGGGGTCTTGCCTTCTACGTGCCTTGAGTGGCCTTCCCGGCAAGCTCCTCTTGCCGGGGCCTTGTCTTCTTGGTTAAATACTTTGTTCTTGAATGGCTCCAAGGGAACCACGGAGGATCTTGGCGGTGACCAGGCAAGCCCTGCCATGGTGCTGCAATCGCCTGCGGCACGAAGTTCGGGATACTAGGGTACCCCTACTCTAGTACACCGACAGGAGCCCCCGGGCCTGGGCCACATACGGTGCTGAGCGCTGTTGGGCCAGGCCCAAAACAGTGCACGGTCACACGCGGCCTTGATCACGCCGTAACTTGCTCTAGACCCACCACGTCCCCCACGAACGGCACGCACCGAACGTGGCGTCGTGGGAGAGATTGTGGGGGGTTTCTTTATTAGGAAAAGCGGAACGTCCGCCCCCTCTCCCTCCTTATAAACAGGGGAAACAGGGGCAGGTCGCCCACCTCGCCATTGCTGTCTCGTCTCGAAACCACTGCCGCTCCCCTTCTTCTCTAGTGCGAAAAGAGCAGCGCTCCGCTTCTTTTCGCCATTAGCGCCATCAACGCCGTCGGTCTCCTCCACCGCCTCCGCCATGGCTCTGAAAGCCGACGAGGGGAAGGGCGTGAAGTCGGCCGAGGCGTAGCGGCTCGCGGCGCTGCGAAAGGAGCGGGCCATCTTCTCCCCCCAGCTCGACGCAAAGGAGCTGAGGGAGGGCTTCTACCTCTTCTGGTCGACGGAGACGCGTGCGCATCCGCGGACGAAGGTACTCCCCGCCACCGCTTCGGAACTAGCCCCAACTGGCTACCCTTTCTTTGCGCTTTTCTTCTATTGCGGGCTCTGCCCGCCCTTTTCTGAATTCTTCTGCGACATTATGAACACCTACGGATTCCGCCTCCTTGATTTCACCCCAACGCCGTTTCGACCATGGCAGTTTTCGCACACCTTGCGAAAACTTTGTCGAGATCCACCCAAACGTAGCCCTCTTCCGCCACTTCTTCATGCCCCGCGTTGAGAGAGGGGAGCCGCTTGGAGGGATTGCTTGGGTCTCGTGGTCGGCAAGAAGGAGGCCTATCTGGAGGGAGAGCTCCGCAGCAAATGGGAGGAGTGGAGAGCCAATTGGTGTTGGATCATTGAGGAGAACCCGCAGCCCTTCACTGCCGTGCGCCAAGCCCCAATAGTGCGCGGCAACGATTGGAGCAACTTGGCGCCGGAAGATGCTAGGTTAAAGATTGCTGTGACCCGGATCTTGCGCCTCAGGCTCGCCGGACTCACTGTAGGCGCAGTTGGCGCAGATTTCCTTCGCCGCCGCATCGCTCCCTTTCAGTAGAGGAGGAGACCTACTTGGGAGTTCCAAAATGTGGCGGACATCATGAGGCTGCGCCCGGGTCTCAATTGGAATTTCACCATCTTGGAGTTGGATGCGATGCTGCTAGAGCTGTTCAAGAATGACCCCGATCACCCCGAGTGGTTTAGGTTGCCGAGGGGGGTCGTCCCATTGTGCAACAACTCTTCGCTCGACCGCATCCGTGCAATGATGCCGTTGTGCGATTCGCATGGGATCGTTCCGACCAGGCAAGAGCCTTCGACGACATCGCGGCGGCGGTTCTTCGACAGCTTGGAAGAAGTGCCGATCCGCCCGGACAGCGTAAGAAGCTCACCCGCGACACCACCGACGAAGAGATGGTGCGCATTGCCACAAGGTTGGAGGAGGCGGCAGCAGCTGCTGCCGCTGGCGTCTTTGGGTACACCGTGGAGGAGGCAGATGCAGCAGAGGCGGCAAGCCTTGCCGAGCGAAGGGAGTTCGCCGGTGAGGAAGAGCTTGCCGAACCCGAGGCCGAGTCGAGCGAACCAGCCGAGGGCGCTTCTTCCCCACCATCCGGTAGCTTGCCGCAACGGAGCCCCCCGGCTCGCTTAAAGAAGCGTCTCCGCAGGCCGGAGAAGACGGGCGGCAGACGGGCCCACAGCCCCTGGCATGACGCGCTTCATCAAGCGGTAAGCGATGTTGCATGGAGCACCCCACACTGCTGCGACAAGCCGGGCGGATCCTCCCAAGCCACGCCGACGCCTCCGTAAGCGGCCAAGAGAGCCCACTCCTCCGCCTCGTCGACCGGAGGCGAGCCGAGTTTGATCTCTCCGCACTAAGCTCCGGACGAGGAAGAAGAGTAAGCTTCAATATTGTGCTTGTATTCCTTCAATTTTGTTGCTTCATCTTGAATTTGATTTGCTTCGTTCTGAACTCTTTCCTTTTTAGGACGCTGTCCCAGAGAGCGTCGAAGAGAGCCAAGACCCCTGTGGTCGTCGTTGAGGATGATCCACCCGTGGCAACAGGAGGCGCGTCTGAGACCCCCTTGCCGGACCCGGCAACCCTTCCTCAGAGCAGCCCCCAGCACAGCCCCCAGAGTAAGTATGCGGTTTTCTCCTTACTATTAGGTGTGCATGGGTGCTCCTTCTTCATTGATATATGACTGTTGGTTTGTGTAGGAGCAGAGCATCCTCATCAGGAGGGCCCGGAGGCCGCCCCCGAAATTCTATCTGCTTCGACTACGCCGCCAAGGGAGGATTCTCCGGCAAGGGAGCGTCCTCCGGCAAGGGAGGCTACTCCGGCAAGGGACAGCACCAGTGATCCTCCAGTGGTCGAGACCATGGCTGCAGATCCCATTGCAGGTAATCCTCTTGCGCGAAAATTTCCCTTGGGCTTGTTTTCTTCTGTTTTTCTTTGAATATTCGCTTGACTTTCTTCATCCGTCCGCCACAGAGCCGATGGAGACCGAGGTCACCGGCGAGGAGGACGCGCGCGGCAACACTGACGAAGCCGCCGCCGTGGAAGAAGAAGCCGGCGCTGACGAGCCTGCCGGCGAAGAGGCCACCGAGGCTGCCGCCGCAGAAGCTGGCGAGGGGTCTGGCGATCGCACTGACGGCCCTGAGGCCGCAGGAGCGCCAGGCGCTACACCGACCGCCGATCCCTCCGCTGCCAGCCAGCTGCCAGTTCGAGGAGCCTCAGCCCAGCGCCTACTTGAAGGCCGGGCGACGGCGTCTTCATCAAGCTCCCATGGGAGTCGAGCTCCAGGGCGCCGGTCGAAGGAGAGACCTTCGACGGAGAGCTGCTCGCCTCCGCTAGGCTGACGCTGGTGGACGCGCCAAGCAGCAGCATCGGCGAGTCTGAGGAGGAGCAGCTGCTGAAGAAGTTGTTGTCGCTCTACCGCGCCCGACAAGCCAAGTTGGAGTCCCAGGAAGCACTTGTCGCGAGGGCGGGAGCAGACATGGAGAAGCGCGCAGAGGAGCTCCGGGGCCGCAACCAGGAAGCTCTCCGGTCCTTGGCGGAGGCGGAGCAACTTCGCCGAGCGCCGCACGGCCTTCATCCTCGAGAAGGCCGTGGCGAGGAAGAGCGATGGCTTGTCACGAGAAGCTGTCCGCGCAGGAAAGCGAGCTGGCGCAGCGGAAGGTCAACCTGGACAGCCACGAGGAAGGGCTTGTCGTGTGCGAGGAGTCACTTGGCGGGGCTCTTAAGGAAGCGAAGGATGCTGCCGCAGCCGCCGAGGCCGCCAAGAAAGAGTTGGAGACGAAGGTGACGCAGCTGGAGGCCAGTCTCCAGAAGAGCGGCGAGGAGCTTGCTGCACTCAAGCACGAGCGCGAGAAGGATTCCTACACTCTCGGCGAGCTGCAGGGCCGTCTCGCCGATAGGAGCAAGGAGCTCGATGCCGCCAAGGATTCCAAGGCATATCTTGAGCTGAAGCTGACCACTCTGGTGCAGACGCTGGACGGCGCCAAGGAGCGGGAGGTGGGCCTGTTGGAGAAGATCAAGGCCAACGAGGAGCTGCTGGCGAATGCTGTTGCCACCCAGAGCGCCTTGAGGGAGAGTGTGGAGCACTGGACCGAAGGTCTCGTGGATACTGCCGCCGCCATCCACAATGAGTTGATGGAGCTGGGGATGGTGGATCTTGGATACTCCTCCGATGAGCACCTCCAACCTAGCGCCAAGCTTAGCTTATTCTTCAAGGGCGTGGTGACGGCTCTCCAGCGACTCCGGGAAGAGATCCCAAAGCAGTTGGCCGAGGAACCGCGCCAGATCTGTGCAGGAGCCCTCCAGAAGGTGTTGATGAAGGTGGCCTTCCGCAATCCAGGCCTCAACCTCAACGGCGTCCTCAGATCCTTGCCGCCAGATGCCGACGTGGAGGCGCTCAAAGCCCTTGTCGCACCCATTGTGGACAAGGTGGGCAAGATCAAGCGGATTGATGGCGACCCGCGTGAACTAGGCCGCCAATTTTATCTTTCCCTTGTTGCTGCTGATCATGTTTAGAACAATTTATTAGATCTGCGACAAGCTATTTTGTAATATAACTCTATCTTAGGCGATGATTGCAATGTTATTTCCTTTACTTGATTCCTTCCTTTGTACGTTTCTGCCCTACGCTTTTAGGGAACTTGTTGGTGCAGGCACCTTTGTCATGTGCGCTGAGTGCGGAACGTCAGCAGCTTGCTGGCGGTGCCGCCTCCGACAAGCAACCTTGTCGCGACTAGCTGCAGCTCACTTAAGTTGTTGAGCGGACTCGAAACAAAGTAAGGGCGCGACTAGCCGCGAGTTGGTTCCTCCGCGCACAGGTTTTCCATACAAAGTACTATCGTTCGAGGAAGATAACTTAAAAATTTAAGAACTGATTGCTCAAACTTGGGCAACTTAGCTTTTCTGTCGTTTGCTTCCCGATAAGGCGAAACTTCCTCGAAAGCAACGCTTGGTGCATAGTATTATCTTCTCCTTCCCCTGGTTAACTTGTGCGCGAGGAACCTTCCTTTCTTTGAGAAAAGAGAAAGAGAAAATAAAGTTATGGAGCCCAGCGGCTCGATATTGCTTACCGGGTGTGGGTGTTGCACAAAGTGTTAGCCAAAACATGCAATAAAATGATGAAAGCATGAATTTGACAAGTTGTGCGCAACACATGAGCTTTACTTATGCACGGGATCTGCGCCCGGCTTTGTACAAAGGATTACATGCAACAGCGGCAAGACTTGTACAAAAGGTGGTTGCCGGAACAGGTTCCGGCAACCGCTTCTGAGTAAAACTTACAAAGATGTTCAATGTTCCAGAGTTGCTCACGAATGCCATCTTCGGTCTCAAAGGCGGACAGCGCCAGGCCTAGTGACTCGTTTCACCCGATAAGGGCCTTCCCACTTCGGCGTCAACTTGTTTGAATTCTTGGCGGACTGAACGCGCCGAAGAACAAGGTCGCCTTCCTCGAGACTTCTGGCATTAACCTTGCGGCTATGATAGCGGCGCAAAGCTTGCTGGTACCAAGCAGCTCGTACAGCAGCCTGAAGACGATCTTCCTCAAGGAGCAGCGCATCATCTTGTCGCAGCTGCTCTTGCTCAAGCTCATCATAAGCGAGTACTCTAGGCGATCCGTATACGAGTTCCGTGGGGAGAACTGCCTCTGCTCCATAGACTAGAGCAAAAGGTGTCTGCGGCGATGGCTCGATTTGGCGTCGTCCTGATCGACCAAAGAACCACCGACAGCTCCTCAATCCAGTTTCTTCCGCACTTGTGCAGCCTGTCGAAAGTTCTGGTCTTGAGCCCGCGCAACACTTCAGCATTTGCCCTCTCTGCTTGACCATTGCTCCTTGGATGAGCAACAGAAGCGAAGCAGACCTTGGCGCCAAGATCTTGGACGTACTTCATGAAGGTGCGGCTTGTGAACTGTGTGCCGTTGTCGGTGATGATCCTGTTAGGGATTCCGAAACGGCAAACAATCGACCGGAAGAACTTGACTGCTGACTGTGCTGTCACCTTCCTCACTGCTTCCACTTCCGGCCACTTTGTGAACTTGTCGATCAACGTACAAGTACTCAAAGCCCCGACAACTTCGGGGAAGGGGCCGAGATGTCGAGCCCCTAGACCGAAAATGGCCAGGATAAAGGGATCGTCTGGAGAGCTTGAGCTGGCTGGTGTATTTGTTTGGAATGGAACTGGCACGCTTCACACTTGGTTACTTGTGCAGTTGCATCCTGGAGAGCGGTCGGCCAAAAGAAACCTTGCCGGAACGCTTTGCCGGCAAGTGCTCTGGCGCCAATGTGGTGACCACATATGCCTCCATGTATCTCTGCCAACAGCTTTTTTCCATCTTCCCGACAAATACACTTCAATTTCACACCGTTGAGTCTTCTTCTGTTAAGTGTGCTGTCGACAAACTGGTACATACTTGACTGCCGGGCTACTCTTTCAGCTTCTTCTTGCTCTTCGGGAAGTTCTCCTGTCTGAAGGAAATGGACAATCTGCTGCGCCCATGCCGGAGCTTGCGGCTCGACAACAAGGACTAAAGGCACATCTGCTGCTGCGGGAACATCAGCTTCCGCGGCAAGAACTCGCGGCTCAGCCGAGCTTGACGTTCCCGGCAAGCTTGCGGAGCAAAACTTGTCGGGGCGTGCGCTTCAACGTAAACAAACCACAGGGCTTGTCGGAGCAGACTGCCCCTCGGCATTCTCGGTGTTGATCCCGGGACCTTTTTGGTGGCGGCTTCGGGAAGCTCTGCCGGAAAGTAGTCACCAGAGATCAACTTCCTCTTCTTGTTCTGTCCAATTGATGGTGTTACGGTTGGTTGAGTTAGCTTGAGCACAAAAATCCCTGGTTCCACAGGCAACTTAAGTGCAGCGCACTTTGACAGGCCATCAGCAATGTCGTTCTGAGCTCTTGGAACATGTTCCATTTGCAGGCCGTCAAAGTGCTCTTCCAGCTTCCTCACTTCATCAACATAAGCTTCCATCAATGGACTCTGATAATCTTTGTTCACTTGGCGGACGACAAGCTGCGAGTCACCCCTGACAATAAGCTTCTTGATCCCAAGGTCTACTGCGATCCTGAGACCGGCAAGCAAACCTTCATACTCTGCAGTATTGTTTGTTGCTTGCTCCTTGGGAAAGTGCATCTGGACTACGTACTTGAGGTGCTCTCCGGTGGGTGCGACAAGCAGCACGCCGGCACCGGCGCCTTGTAGCGAGAAGGCACCATCAAAGTACATCAGCCACTCTTTGCTCGCTTCCTTGACGGGAATGCTCGTCTCTGGAATTTCTTCATCTGGTGTTGGCTTCCATTCTGCTAAGAATTATGCCAATGCTCTGCTTTGGATAGTTGAAGTGCTTTCAAACTTGAGGCCAAAGCTTGACAGTTCCAGTGCCCACTCGACTATCCTGCCTGTCGCCTCTGGATTCTGCAGTATCCTCTTCAATGAAAGCGGTGACCACTGTGATCTCATGTGCCTGAAAGTAATGGCGCAGCTTTCTCGAGGCCATGAGGAGGCCGAAAAGCAATTTCTGCACACCAGAGTACCTTGACCTAGCCCCCTGCAGAAGGGAACTGACAAAGTAAACTGGGCGTTGCACCATCCTTTTCTGCATCTGCTCATGTGTCTGCGCAGATCCGTCCTTGTCGGGACCAGAGCTTGTCGGTGAAGTACCTTGCTTGTCGCTGGATGTGTCTGCCGTGGTTGCTAGCTCATCATCCGCCTCCCTCTCCGCTACTAACGCAGCACTAACCACTTGATTGGTCGCCGCTATATATAGCAGCAACTTCTCTTGTGGCTTAGGTGCGACAAGTGTTGGAGTGGAGGACAGGTATTTCTTCAAGTCCTGCAGCGCTGCCTCCACTTCCGGAGTCCATTGCATCAGACCTGCCTTTTTCAAGATTTTGAAAAGGGCGCGCTCAGCAGATCTTGAGATAAACCTGCTGAGAGCAGCTACGCAACTGGCAAGTCTTCGTACATCCTTGACGCGCTTCGGTGCTTCAATCTGCTCAATGGCCTTGATCTTGTCGGGATTGGCTTCAATTCCCCGCTGAGACACGAAGAACCCGAGAAGCTTGCGGAAGGGACTCCAAACACGCACTTCTCGGGGTTGAGCTTGAGGTTGATCTTGCGCAGATTTGCAAAGGTCTCATCCAAATCTTGAACCAGAGTTGCTTTGTCCTTGCTCTTGACCACTATGTCATCCATGTAAGCTTCCACATTTCTGTGCATTTGCGGCTCAAAAGCATCATGAACTACCCTTGCAAACGTTGAACCAGCATTCTTTAACCCGAAGTGCATCCATACAAAACAGTATGTGCCACATGGGGTGATGAATGCGGTCTTCTCCTCGTCTTCTTCTGCCATGAAGATCTGATGATATCCTGAATATGCATCAAGAAACGAAAGCAAATCACACCCAGTCGTGGAGTCAACAATCTGGTCGATGCGCGGCAAGGGAAATGGATCTTTGGGACAAGCTTTATTGACATCGGTGAAGTCGATACAAAGCCTCCATTTCCGTTAGCCTTGGCGCACGACTACGAGATTGGCCAACCACGTAGGATGGAGCACTCCTCGACAAGGCCTCGCTTCCGGTTCTTGATTTCTTCCGCGATGAACTCTTGGCGCTCCACCGCTTGCTTCGACTTTACGCTTGACGGGCGCGCGCATGAGGACAAGCGGCAAGACGGTGCTCAATTACTTTCACAGGAACACTGGGATGTCGACGGTTGCCATGCAAACACGCCGACGTTTCGCCCGCAGGAAAGCAACGAGCGCGCCTTCCTATTTAGGGTCGAGAGAGGCACTGATGGTGAAGGTACCACCAGTGCCGTCCTCCTTGGCGGACACCTTCTTGGTCTTTGGCGGAGCTGCCATCGTCTTCTTGCACTTGCCGGTGGAGCTCGATGGTGCATCCTCGACGGTAGCGCAGCACTCCGAAGAGGTGCGCTTGCCGGAGTGGGCATCAGAGCTCTTGCCGGACTTGGTCTTCTTCCCCCCGGGAGCTTCAGCGGCAAGTGTTTTGCTTTACATTGCAGCTGCTTCCCGGTAGATCTTGTCGGCACAGATAAGAGCATCCTTCTTGTCGCCATGGACAGAGATGATGCTTATTGCGCCTGGCATCTTGAGTAAGTTGTATGCATGATGAGAGGCTGCCATGAACTTAGCGAGTGCTGGACGACCAAGTATCCCATTGTAAGGTAATGGGAAATCAGCAACGTCGAATGTGACCCTCTCAGTCCTAAAGTTCAGCTCGCTGCCAAATGTTACCGGCAACGTGATCTTCCCCTTTGGCTTGCTCCTTCCCGGATTGATTCCTTGGAATGTGCCAGTCTCTTCGAGCTCGCTGTCAGGGATCTGAAGCTTCTGGAGCACCGCGGAGGAGATCAGATTCAAGCCGGCCCCGCCGTCAACTAGCATCTTGGTGACCTTGAGGTTGCGGATAGTTGGTGAAACCAACATCGGCAAGCACCCGACCACTGTTACGCCGATCGTGGTGGTCCTCAATGTCAACGATGATAGGCGTCTTTGGACCATTTCGTAGGCTTGCGTGACTCTACGGATGGTTCAAGCATTAACTTCCCGCATCCACTGCTTGAGTTGGCGGTGGGAAGTATGCAGGGAAGCACCTCCGTCAATGCAGAGGACCTCTGTAGCTTTCTGAAACTCCTGCTCATCGGTCTCGTCATCATCCATGTCTTCATCGTCGTCATCATCTTCATCCTTGTCGCGGCCGTGGGGAGGTCTGTCTCCTTTTCGCTGCTTGGCCTTGCTGCGGCGCCCTCCCCGGCCGGGACGTTTCTTGCTGGCTCCTCCAGAACCTTCTTGGGCCTTCTCCTTGTCGCGCCGCTTGTACTCAGCCTTCTGTTGTTCAACAAGCTGCTCTACCATCTTGCAGCTCTGGAGGTCATGGCCCTTGGTGCGGTGGATCTTGCAGTACTGCTTGCCGGAGCCGTCCTGCTTCTCGGCGGCCGCCACAGGCTGGTGGTTGGCGCCAGCGGCAACCTCCTTGGCGTTCTTGTCGCCACCTCCGTTGCCGGACTGCTCGACGACTAGCACATCTCTGCCTTTCTTTTTCCTGTTGCCCCGCCGCCGGCTCTTCTTTGCCGGGGCGGTCTCCTCACTGTCAGATCCTCCTGCTTCGGTATTCTCTCCGGGGAGTCTCCTCCCCTCCTCAGCACGTGCGCACTTGTCGGCCAGGGCATATAGCTCATCGACGTCTCGATCTTGCACATCGCCATCTCCTCCCGCATCCTGCGGTTCTGCACGTTTCGATGGAACGCTACCGATCATCAGCAGGTGGACATCCGGGATGTTGTCTTTGTACACGGCTGAATCTCTGAATATACTTGCGCAGGGGCTCTCCTTCCTTCTGGGCGAGCAGATGAAGGTCGCTTTCTTGGCCATGGGGTTTGTGGCCGCCTGTGAAGGCGCCGACAAACTGATGGCATAGATCTGCCCAAGAAGATATGGAGCTGTCCGGCAAGTGCATGAGCTAGGACCTGACGTTGGGCTTGAGTACCAGCAGGAAGTAGTTGGCAAGGATCTTGTCGTCTCGCCCCCCGGCAGCTTGCACCGCGATGGTGTAGATGTTGAGGAACTCCGACGGGTGCGTCTTGCCGTCGTACTTCTCCGGTACGTCTGGTTTGAAGTTTTTCTTGCTGGGCCACTGGACTTGCCGCAGCTCACGAGTGAACGCATGGCAACCTACCGCGTACGGCAAGTTGCCTGGTTCCTCTGGCGCGTGCATGTCAACAGAGGGCCCGGCGCGCTTGTCGGATTGACGTCGCCCTTCCCTTCGGCGCTCGATGCGAGTTCGAGCGTCCTCTTGCTGTCGATCGTGTAGCACTTGGCGCTGGTCGCGATGAACTCGTGGATCTGATGACGCAGTAGAGTCGCTGTCGATGTGGATCCGGCGAGTCGGCGATCTTGGCCTTCGGGGCGGAGAGTGCATGGCGGTTGCACCCCCACCGGTCTCGTCGCCACCGGCTCGCGTTTGGCGTTCCTGTCGCGGTAGCGACGCACTCGGTTGCCGCGGAGCGTCACTGTTGGCGAAGCCGATGAGACTCTGTATGGTGGCCCTCCACTCGTCGACCTTGTCGGCCGTTGGAGGGTAATCGAGGAGCAGTTGAGCTCTCGCCAGAGCTTCTGCTGGAGTAGTGGGTGGCAGTGGTGAACGGTGCGAGGAGCGGGATATGCTCGGACTTCTAACTATGTTAGAAGGAGCAGCATCCCGTCCAGGCGACTGTACCTCGCTCGTGCCAGCGTGTTGGCGTGCACGCTGGTCTTGAGGGCCTCGAGATCCTCCAGCTTGGTCTTGATCCAACGAGCGTATGGTATTGTGAATACCATGACGCTGTTGGTCCCGCAGCTCCTGAGATGGGCGTGGGACATGTACGGATGCCGAGGTTTGCGCGGCCCTGTCCTTGGACTTGGCAGCGTCACGAACTCCTTCGCCGGCGCCCGTTCTTCTGCCAGCGTCTGCTCCACCACCCGTTTGCTCCGGTGATGGTGGGTTCGACGCGGACGGCTCCGCTGCCGCCGAAGCCTTCTTCTTCGGTGGCATGTTGATGAAGATGTTGAAGATGATGAAGATGTTGCTCGTGTGAACGCCGGATCAGGTTCACACAGCCTCGACGCCCTACCGGGCGCGCCAAAGATGTCGGGAGGCTGATCGGACCCACGAACACCTATGGGACCGGGCGGACCGAGTCCCTTTTGGTTCGGAGGGGCGGAGATCGCCTGAAGAGCGGATCGAGGCGAAGCACACGAGCAGTTTTACCCAGCTTCGGAGTTCTCCGGAGAGATAATACTCCTACTGCTGCTTGTCTGATTGTATTGTGTTCTTCTAGGGAGCACAGAGAGCTACAAGACCTAGTGTGAGTGTTCTCCGGTTACCTTGGAATCGAACCCCCTCTACGTTGCGCATGGGCCTCCTTTTATATGCTCAAGGGGTCTCCGACAGGTGGCAACGTAGATGAGGGTACAAATGGAAAAACAGTAGTTGGTACACCTACTTGAACAGTGTATAGTGTACTCTACCTAACCCTGACGGCAAGGGACAAAAGCATTAAATGCCCATCCCTGTCGCCTAAACAGTGCAACAGGGACCGTCAGGAGCGCCACCGTTCGCCACGATGGCAAGCTTGTCAGCGCCGCTTATCGCTGCTCTCCGCTGGCTGCACAGCCTCTTGACACGCGCGCATGGAATGGTCCCAAGGCGACACGTTGGTGGATGAGCTGGAGTGGAGATGAAGAGATGTTGCCTGCCGCGGCAAGTGCCTTGCCGCGGCCGAATCCTTGTCACGTCCGGAGGCTTGTCGCTCTCCGAGCCTTCCCGGCAAGCTCCTCTTGCCGGGGTCTTGCCTTCTGCGTGCCTTGAGTGGCCTTCCCGGCAAGCTCCTCTTGCCGGGGCCTTGTCTTCTTGGTTAAATACTTTGTTCTTGAATGGCTCCAAGGGAACCACAGAGGATCTTGGCGGTGACCAGGCAAGCCCTGCCGCGGGGTGCTGCAACTGCCCGTGCACGAGTTCGGGATACTAGGGTACCCCTACTCTAGTACACCGACAACTTTCCTAAAGGCTCCGATACATGACCCTTCCTGAAAAGATGATGAATTGTAGTTGCAAAGTTGACTGAGAACATAGTTTGTTGGTTTCCACTAGAGTTTATGCTTTATACTTCGAAGTTGTGATGAATTGTTACTTTTTTGACTATACACAGTAGGGCAAAACCCCACTGCAATTTTTATGAATTGTTACTTATTCATAAGAAGTCTATGATAAAAGTTCTATGATAAAGTTTTATGTTTAAGTTTTTTGCTGTTATAAAAATTTACATGATGCTTCTATGTCCGTATTTTGTTTTATCGACACCTCTCTCTCTAAGCATGTGGGCATGTTTTCGATTTCGTTTTTTGCTTGAGGACAAGAAAGGTCTAAGCTTGGGGGAGTTGATACATCCATTTTGCGTCATGTTTACCTACTGTTATTTATAATGTTTGAATGCATAATAATGCTTTTTGGAGTAATTCTAATGCCTTTCTCTCATAATTTGCATGGTTCGCACAAAGAGGGAGAATTCCGAGAGCTGGAAATCTGGACTCGAAAAAGCTACGTCAGGCCACCTATTCTGAACAACTCCAAATAAGTTGAAACTTCACGAGGAATTTTTATGGAATAAATAAGAAATATTGGAGCAAATAACTACCTGAGGGGGGCCACCTAGTGAGCACAAGACACCAGGGCGCGCCTGGCCCCCCAGGCGCGCCCTGGTGGGTTATGCTCAGCCCAGCCCACCTTCGGTGCCCATCTTCTGGTATATAAGTCATTTTGAATTAGAAAAAAATAAGGGGATGACTTTCGGGACGGAGCGCCGCCGTCTCGAGGCAGAACTTGGGCAGGAGCACTTTTGCCCTCCGGCGGAGCGATTTCGTCGGGGGAACTTCCCTCCCGAGGGGGGGGGGGATCATTGTCATCATCATCACCAAAAACTCTCCCATCTTGGGGAGGGCAATCTCCATCAACATCTTCAACAACACCATCTCCTCTCAAACCCTAGTTCATCACTTGTGTCCAATCTTTGTACCGGAACTATAGATTGGTACTTGTGGGTGACTAGTAGTGTTGATTACATCATGTAGTTGATTACTATATGGTTTATTTGGTGGAAGATTATATGTTCAGATCCAATTTGCTATTTAATACCCCTCTGATCTTGAGCATGATTTTCATTTGTGAGTAGTTACTTTTGTTCTTGAGGTCACGGGAGAAATCTAGTTGCAAGTAATCATGTCAACTTGATATGTGTTCGATATTTTGATAGTATGAATGTTGTGATTCCCTTAGTGGTGTCATGTGAACGTCGACTACATGACACTTCACCATATTTGTGCCTAAGGGAATGCATTGTGGAGTAATAATTAGATGATGGGTTGCGAGAGGGACAGAAGCTTAAACCCTAGTTTATGCGCTATTTCGTAAGAGACCAATTGGATCCAAAAGTTTAATGCTATGGTCAGAATTTATTCTTAATACTTTTCTCGTTGTTGCAGATGCTTGCGAGGGGGTTAATCATAAGTAGGAAGTTTTTTCAAGTAAGAACAACACCTAAGCATAGATCCACCCACATATCAATTTATCAAAGTACCGAACACGAATCGAACCAACATGATGAAAGTGACTAGATGAATTTCCCGTGCACCCTCAAGAATGCTTTGCTTATTATAAGAGACTGTTTTGGCTTGTCCTTTGCCTCAAAAGGATTGGGCTACTAATACATCTCCAACGTATCTATAATTTTTGATTGTTCCATGCTGTTATATTATCATTATTGGATGTTTTATAATCATTTTATATCATTTTTGGTACTAACCTATTGACAAAGTGCCAAGTGCCAGTTGCTGTTTTCTGCATGTTTTTTACATCACAGGAAATCAATACCAAACGGAGTCCTAACGCAGCGAAACTTTTTGTGGATTTTTCTTGGATCAGAGGACATCGAGTGGGCCGGAGAAGCACCTAGGGGTGCTCCGAGGGGAGCACAAACCACCAGGGCACGCCCTAGTGGGTTGTGCCCACCTCGGGTGCCCCCAGAACTGACTCTTTGCTCTATAAATACCCTCAATATTCTAGAAAACCTAGGGGATTCGATGAAAATCAATTCCAACCGCCGCAGAGCAGAACCACCAGATCCAATCTAGACACCATGACGGAGGGGTTCACCACTTCCATTGGTGCCTCTCCGATGATGCGTGAGTAGTTCTTTATAGACCTACGGGTCCGTAGTTAGTAGCTAGATGGCTTCCTCTCTCTCATTTGTTTCTCAATACGATGGTCTCTAGGAGATCCATATGATGTAACTCTTTTTGAAGTGTGTTTGTTGGGATTCGATGAACTTTGAGTTTATGATCAGATCTATCTTTTTATCCACGAAATTTATTTGAGTCTTCTTTGATCTCTTATATGCATGATATCTTATAGCCTCGTATTTCTTCTCCGATATTTGGGTTTTTTTTGGCCAACTTTATCTATTTATCTTGCAATGGGAAGAGGTGCTTTGTAGTGGGTTCGATCTTAAGGTGCTTAATCCCAGTGACAGAAGGGGAACCGACACGTATGTATCGTTGCTACTAAGGATAAAATGATGGGGTCTATTTCTACATAAATAGATCTTGTCTACATCATGTCATCATTCTTATTACATTACTCCGTTTCTCCATGAACTTAATACACTAGATGCATGCTGGATAGCGGTCGATGTTTGGAGTAATAGTAGTAGATGCAGGCAAGAGTCGGTCTACTAATCTTGGACGTGATGCCTATATAATGATCATTGCCTGGATATCATCATGATTATTTGAAGTTCTATCAATTGCCCAACAGTAATATGTTCACCCACCGTTTGCTTTTTCTCTCGAGAGAAGCCACTAGTGAAATCTACCTCCCCCGGGTCTCTTCTTTAATATATTTGCTTTGCGATCTATTTTATTTGCCTTTTATTTTCAGGTCTATTAAAAAATACAAAAAATACCTTGCTGCACTTATTTTATTTGGCGTTCGATATATCAATATTTACTACTCTCTCACGTATGTTTGCCAATTTCTGGCGCCGTTACCCGAAAGGGATTGACAACCCCTTTTACAAGTCGGGTTGTGAGTATTTGTTATTTGTGTGTAGGAGCTGTTTACATAGTATTGCTTGGTTCTCCTACTGGTTTGATAACCTTGGTCTCATCACTGAGGGAAATACCTACCTCCGTTGTGCTGCATCATCCCTTCCTCTTTGGGGAAATACCGAGGTAGATTCAGGCCGCATCAAAAGGAATTTCCGGCGCCATTGCCGGGGAGGATCTTCAACATATACCAGGTTCCTAATCACAAATCTCATCCTCCTGGCAATTTACATTATTTTCCATTTGCCTCTCGTTTTCCTCTCCCCCAGTTCACAAAAAAAATCTGTTTTATTCGCCCTCTTTCTTGTTCGATGTTTTCTTGCGTGGATCTATTTTTGAGTGCAATCTTGTTGCATAGTCACAATGACTCAAGAGAACACAACATTGTGTGATTTCTCAAATACCAACAACAATGATTTTATTGGCACTCCGCTTGCTCCTCCCGCCACTAGTGCGGAGTCTTGTGATATTAATACTGCTTTGCTGAATCTTGTTATTAAAGATTAATTTCCCGGTACTCCTAATGAGGATACCGCATCCCATCTTAATACCTTCGTGGATTATGCAATATGCAAAAGAAAAAAGACGTGGACAATGAAGTTGTGAAGATGACATTATTTCCGTTTTCTTTGCGAGATTCTGCAAAAAAATGGTTTTCTTCTTTTCCTCGCAATAGTATCGATTCTTGGAATAAGTGCAAAGATGCTTTTATCACTCAGTATTTTCAGCCCACCAAAGTTATTTCCCTTAGAACCCAGATCATGAATTTCAAGCAACTTGAACATGAGCATGTTGCACAATCTTGGGAAAGGATGAAAATGATGCTAGGAATTGCCCAACTCATGGGTTAAATCTTCGGACGATCATACAAAAATTTTATGCGGGGTTGAATTTTGTTTGTCGTAATCTTTTAGATTCCATCGTGGGTGGTACTTTTATGGAAATTACTTTGGGTGAAGCCACCAAATTGTTTCATAATATCATGGAAAATTATTCACAATGGCATACTGAAAGAGCTCCTACTAGTAAAAAAGTTAATTCGGTTGAAGAAATTTCTTGTTTGACTGAAAAAGTTGATGCTCTTATGAAATTAGTTTCTAGTAAAAGTGCTACTATTGATTTTAATGATATGCCTTTGTCTACTTAGATTGAGCAAAATTGTGATGCCGTAGATGTGAATTTTATCTCGTGAAATAATTTCAATAATAATGATTATAGAGGTAATTTTAATCCTAGGCCTTTTCCTAGTAATTTCTCTAATAATTATGGTAATTCCTATGGTAATCCTTCTTATAATAATAATAGGAATACCTCTGATCTTCAGAATAATATTAAATCAACACTCAAAAAAATTTCAACACTACAACGGAAGAAAAGTTGAATAAGATTGATGATTTGTCTAGAAGTGTTAATAGAATTTCTCATGATGTGGAAAATCTCAAGAAAAAATATATTTGTGCCTAAGGTTTAGGAATCAATTAAAGCTCTTTATATTTCTACGAATGAAAGTAAGAAAAGAACCGCTATGCTTAGAGCTAAAAGAGAATTTTTAGAAAAACATTTTCTAGTGATTGCTTTCATAAAAGTGATGAAGATCTTAAAATTATTGGTGTTTCTTCTATTGATTCCTTGTTCATCAAAATTAAGATTGATGAAAAAGGGACTAGAGAAGAGTCAAATTTAGATAGAAGGCGTCCCGATAATTCGGAGGGTGAAAATCTTGTTGAAAAAATTGATAAAAGTTGGTTTGAAGAGGTCAAGACTTTAACTAGTGATGTGCCCACTCTTTTGGATTACAAATACTTTAATTATGATAGTTGCTTTTTGATTGATTGTATTTCTTTGTTGCAATCCATGATAAATTCACCCCATGCTTATGAACAAAATAAAGCTTTCATTAACCATATTGTTGATGCTATGATGAAAGCTTTGCAAGAAAAGTTGGAATTAGAAGTTCCAATTCCTAGAAAATCACATGATGAGTGGGAATCTACTATCAAAGTCAATATTAAAAATTATGACTGATTTGCTTTGTGTGACTTGGGTGCTAGTGTTTCCACAATTCCGAAATCTTTATGTGATGTGCTAGGTCTTACCGATATCGAAGAATGTTCTTTAAATTTGCACTTGGCGGATTCTACTATTAAAAAGCCTATGGGAAGAATTAATGATGTTCTTATTCTTGCAAATAGGAATTATGTGCCAATAGATTTTATTGTTCTTGATATTGATTGCAATTTGTCTTGTCCAATTATTCTTGGTAGACCATTTTTATGCACTATTGGTGTTGTGATTGATATGAAAGAAGGCAATATTAAGTTCCAATTTCCATTAGGGAAGGGTATGGAACACTTCCCTGGAACAAGAATTAGACCTCCATATGAATCGATCATGAGGGCATCTTATGGATCTCTAAACAAAGATGACAACACTTAGATCCTTGTTTTATGCCTAGCTAGGGGCGTAAAACAATAACACTTGTTGGGAGGAAAGCCAATGAATAAAATTTATTTTTGCTTTTTGCTTTTTGTTCTTGAGTGTTTGCACAATTATGCTACTGTTATGATTGTGTTTTTTGTGTTTTAATTAGTTTTGTGCCAAGCAAAGCCTTTAGGATCTTCTTGGGTCATAGTTGTTTGATCTTGCTGAAGAACAGAATCTTTCACGCCGAGAAAAACAATTGTTAAAAATCTCATAAGCGTGATAAAATAGTAAAATACCCATTCTTTTTGCAAAAGATTAATATATAAATTTCTCACGTGGTCCTATTTTTTCAGAATTTTTGGAGTTACAGAAGTATTCGAAATATTTAGATTGCTACAGACTATTCTGTTTTTGACAGATTGTGTTTCTTTGCGTTGTGTGCTTGTTTTGATGATTCTATGGTTTTCTTTGATGGTTTTTTTCCATAGAAATGTTGGAATACAGTAGATATAATGCAAGAATAAAATATTAGTTGGTTTGCTACAATACTTATAGTAGCGATTTGCTTTCTTATACTAATGGATCTCACGAAGGTTTTGTTGAGTTTTGTGTGATTGAAGTTTTCCAGTTTTGGGTTATCTTAGATGGATGAAGGAATAAGGAGTAAGAAGAGCCTAAGCTTGGGGATGCCCATGGCATCCCAAGCTATTATCCAAAGAGAAGCAATCAACTAAGCTTGGGGATGCACCGAGTGGCATCCCCTCCTTCTTCTAACGGCCATCAGTATTTTACTCGAAGCTATATTTTTATTAATCACATCTATGAGTTTTTCTTGGAGTGTCTTATATGATATGAGTCTTTGCTTGTTTTGATTTGTGTTCTAAGTCTTGAATCCTTGCTGGACACACCTATTTGAGGGAGCCAAAATTATGCCATGACTTGTTAGAATTGCTCTCTATGCTTCACTTAAATTTTTATGAGCTATGGATTTGCTCTAGTTCTTCACTTATATCTTTTTGAGCACGGTGTGCTTAATTATTTTTGAAGAAATGCTCTCTTGCTTCACTTAGATTTATTTGAGAGTTAGTAATTATTTTAAGAAGTTCTCTCTTGCTTCACTTAAATTAATTTGAGAGAAAGAAATATTATGCTCATGATCTTCATTTATATTTGTTTGAGCTTACCAAAAGCAACACATGAAAATTAGTACCAAAGTGATAGATATCCAAGAAGGATATAATAAAAAAAATCATAAAGATCATTGAACAAAATAAAATTGATTCCTTGTAATAGTTTAGAGATATGATGATGCGATATGTGAGTCATGTTGATGAGTAATTGTGCTTTAGTAAGAATATTGGTGTTAAGATTTGTGATTCCCTATGCAAGCACGAAAGTCAATAGTTATGCAATGAAATTACATCCTACTTGTGGTGCATTATTCGGAGTTAATTATGCTTAATGCTCTCTTATGAGATTATTCATTTCTTGGTTGGTCGCTCCTCAATTTTTTGCTATCCTTCATTTTGCACTAAGTATGATCACTACTTGTGCATCCAAAAACCTTTAAACCAGTTTTGCCACATGAGTCTACTACATCTACCTATATGCCGTATTCTTTTGCCATTCTATGCAAATTTGTATGTGCCGTATCTAATTCTGAAAATAAACTTCCCTTTTGTGTGTTTGTACCGCTCCAGAGGCGGTGAGGGGTGGCTGATATTTTCCATGTTAGATGTGATATTCTCATGATGAGTGTTTATTCACTTGTCATTGCACGAGAGTAAAGGTATTAGGGATGCCCAGTCCCGAAATGAAAAATGAATATACTTTATGTTGTCAAATAATGAATTCTTTGGAAAGTGTTGGTATGGAGGGCACCCGTGGATATGGTTAGCCATGGAAAGTGAAAGTATGGTGGAAAAAGGAATAAACTTTATTTTCTGTTTGGGAACCTCCTATGATATATCTAGCATGGAAAGTGTTGCGAACTCTAAGTTGTTTTTGTTGGTGGGAAAAGCACACCTCCCAAAATGTTTTTATCTCTAAGTTTTTTGCTTTGAGCTCTGGCACCTCTACAAATCCCTACTTCCCTCCGCGAAGGCCCTTTCTTTACTTTATGAAATTTTTATTTTCAATTTGAGTCTCCATCTTCTCTTATAAAGCACCAACTAGGAGGCACTATGATCATACTTGAGCATTGGGTGTAGTTAATATCCGAGTGTGTTTCATGAATGGATCAATGGTTGAGCATGATGGGCTAGGGATAACTTATTTTAGCGTTGATATTTCGAAAGACATGGTTGCTTGTTGATATGCTTGAGTATTTAAGTCATTATGTCAAAACTAGACTATTGCTTCAAAGTCCAAATGTCCATGCTATAAAGAAAACAATATGAGATGACATGTTAGGCAGCATTCCACATCCAAAATACCGTTTTTATCATTTACCTACTCGAGGACAAGCAGGAATTAACCTTGGGGATGTTGATACGTCTCCTACATATCTATAACTTTTGATTGTTCCATGCTGTTATATTATCATTCTTGGATGTTTTATAATCATTTTATCGCCATTTTATATCATTTTTTGGTACTAACGTATTGACATAGTGCCAAGTGCCAGTTGCTGTTTTCTGCATGTTTTTTACATCGCAGGAAATCAATACCGATCGGAGTCCAAACGCAGCGAAACTTTTTGTGGATTTTTTTGGACCAGAGGACATCCAGTGGGCCGGAGAAGCGCCTGGGGGGGAGGGGTGCTCCGAGGGGAGCACACCCCACCGAGGCGCTGAGGCCCAGCGCGCCAGTGGGTTGTGCCCACCTCGGGTGCCCCCTGAACCGACTCTTTTCTCTATAAATACCCCAATATTCCAGAAACCCTAGGGGAGTTGACGAAAATCAATTCTAGCCGCCGCAGAGTCTAGAACCACCAGATCCAATCTAGACACCATCACAGAGGGGTTCACCACTTCCATTGGTGCCTCTCCGATGATGCGTGAGTAGTTCTTTGTAGACATACAGGTCCGTAGTTAGTAGCTAGATGGCTTCCTCTCTCTCGTTTGATTCTCAATACAATGGTCTCTTGGAGATCCATATGATGTAAATCTTTTTGCGGTGTGTTTGTTGGGATCCGATGAACTTTGAGTTTATGATCAGATCTATCTTTTTATCCATGAAAGTTATTTGAGTCTTCTTTGATCTCTTATATGCATGATTGCTTATAGCCTCGTATTTCTTCTCCGGTATTTGGATTTTGTTTGCCAACTTGATCTATTTATCTTGCAATGGGAAGAGGTGCTTTGTAGTGGGTTCGATCTTACGGTGCTTTATCCAAGTGACAGAAGGGGAATCGGCACGTATGTATCGTTGCTACTAAGGATAAATGATGGGGTCTATTTCTACATAAATAGATCTTGTCTACATCATGCCATTGTTCTTATTGCATTACTCCATTTCTCCATGAACTTAATACACAAGATGCATGTTGGATAGCAGTCGATGTGTGGAGTAATAGTAGTAGATGCAGGCAGGAGTCGGTCTACTAATCTTGGACGTGATGCCTATATAATGATCATTTCCTAGATATCATCATGATTCTTTGAAGTTCTATTAATTTCCCAATAGTAATTTGTTCACCCATCGTTTGCTTTTTTCTCTCGAGAGAAGCCACTAGTGAAATCTAGGGCCCCCGGGTCTCTTCTTTAATATATTTTCCTTTGCGATCTATATTATTTGCCGTTTATTTTTGGATCTATTAAACCAAAAATACAAAAATACCTGGCTACACTTTATTTTATTTGGCGTTCAATCTAGCAATATTTACTACTCTCTCACGTCCGTTTGCCAATTTCTGGTGCCGTTACCCGAAAGGGATTGACATCCCCTTTTACAAGTTTGGTTGCGAGTATTTGTTATTTGTGTGCTGGTGTTGTTTACGTAGTGTTGTTTGGTTCTCCTACTGGTTCAATAACCTTCGCCTCATCACTGAGGGAAATACCTACCGCCGCTGTGCGGCATCATCCCTTTCTCTTTGGGGAAATACCGAGGTAGCTTCAAGCCGCATCAACTACCTTGCTGCACTTCTGTTACTATTATCGTTACTTGCTCGTTACAAATTATCTTTCTATCAAACTACTCTGTTACTTACAATTTCCTCACTTGCGGACATTACCTTGCTAAAAACCACTTGTCATTTCCTTCTGCTCCTCGTTGGGTTCGGCACTCTTACTTATCGAAAAGGCTACAATTGATCCCATATACTTGTGGGTCATCAATTCCCGAAGCAGTTCACTCAAGATTACCTCGCAAAGTACATGATTGGTGGACACGCAATGAAGGTTGAAGTATTTCATCCAAACTACAATGAGCATCGAAGTCCTAATGAAGACAGTGAAGGATGGACGGGCAGCCATCACAAGGGGTTGGCCTAGAATCATGCGCACATTATGCATGGAGGAGGGCACAATATGGGCATTCCGTTTCACCTTCTCCTGCAATCATAATGTCTTTCTCCTCTCTCTTTACAGTATTTAGTACAACTGTGGTTCATCATTCTTTACTTGGTGCTTTTGTAGTTCTTCAGTATATGTACCTGTGCATCGAATTGCGCATTCGTGGTTGAACCTATAATTGTAATAAACATGGTTGGATATGAAATAGGTGATTGCCTACTTTCAAATTCAGAAGATGTGATTTTTAAATTAGGGATTACACTGCACATGGTTTGTGAAAGCGAAACATCTACGATAGACGTGGAGAATAGACTCGTTTCTAGGATCCACTACGTGTGCGATCAATCTCTACTGCACACACGATCAACCAAGAAAAAATGTGTGCGATTAAGAACAACATTGCACACAATTCTTTCTTATTAAATGTTTGCGATAGTCACCTTACCACACATGCTTCGCAATTATGGACTATTTGTGATATTGTGCACATCGCAAACGTTTGGTCATAGAAGAACGCGTGCGATAGGTCGATCATCCGACGCGAGTACGATAGATGAATCATGTGGGATGTATTCAAGCTTCGCATACAGTTTTATAGCAACAACTATGTGCGCTCTTACATCAAATCACATATAGTCGAGGAAAAGTAAATGTGTGTGATTGTCTGCTTCTATAATCGTGAACCATTTGTGATGGGTCGCGCATCGTAAACGTAGCACCAGAGAATACCGATTGCGATGGCAATCCGAGCACAAATGAGTTGCAAGGATGGAGCATTTTGGATATTCGAGATATCAGAAACAGTTTAGTAGGGACAACGGTATGCATCAAGGCTCCCTATCCCCAACGGTTTCTAGGTCATCTGCGAAGGACCCCCCTATCGCAGTCACTCACTTGGCGACGGTTCGAAATGCCGTCGTGGAAAGGGGTTAAAAACCGTTTGTATAGCACCTCGCTGTACCAGTGTACACAACTATCTTTTTGTCCTTAGTGAACAACACAATACAATCTTTTTGGCTTTCTATCACCGCGGTAGATTACTTGCAAGATTAAAGACAACTAAAATACACAACTCTCTTGAAGATCCTTCGTCTAACACATGGTCAGTGCAAGACTAATATACCGACGAGCATATGTATCTATAAATTATGTAACAAAAAGCTCATAGGAATCCATAGATCTGACTGTATTCATCACACTGCAACAAACACATCAATAAAGATTATATCAAATGGATCAAGTTCACGTAGAGCAGCTCATGTGGTCATTGTATTTTGAAGAACAAATGTGACATTACCACCTAGCTACTTCTATGGACTCATAGTCCAAAGGAAATTACTCACGGGCGATCATGGTGGCAACAAGGATGATGTAGATGGCCCCCGTGATGAATCCCCCTCCGACAGAGTACTAAAATAAGCCTTCGGATTGGATCACGGCGGAATAGAGAGCTGCTCACTGGAAAAAGCCCCTCGTAATTATTTTCAAGGTTTTCTGGGCGATATAGTGGCGTGGGCACCGAGAGGCAATGGAACATATCACTAGTGAACCACACGACCAAGCCACACGACCACCCTAGTTGTGTGGGGCCCACAACCCCTAGGGTGGGGCCAAGTCCCTCTAGAAGCTTCCTGGTGTGGAACTTTTTTTATGTTTTTTTCATGACTTTTTGAGCTTGTAAAATTGATTTTTCTAAAAAGTCCAAACACAGTAGAAAACAAGAACTCACATTGGACACTGAATTGATAGATTAGTCAAAAATATTAAAAATTGGTCTCCAAACTATACAAAAGTGGTATAATTTAGTATGAAACAAAAATAGATACATTTAGGACGTATTAGTGCGTCTACCGTCGTCGGATTGCGTGTGGATGTGTGTCTTTGGCGGATCTCACAACGCTCGGCTGATGATCGTCTTCGGTGGATATGTTTGAACCCGGTCGTCGTTTATTTGTGTTCGTGTATCTACAAGTTGGATCTTGTGTGCCTATGATACATCTCTCAGTTATCTATAATTTTTTATTGTTTCATGTCATTATCTTACTACTTCCACATATTTGGACAGTAATTTATATTATTTCTATTTGGACTAACCTATTAACCCAGTGCCAAAGGCCAGTTCCTGTTTTCTATCATTTGGGGGGGGGGGGTTGGGTGAAAAAATAATGGAGCAGAAATGACCTGAAAATTGACGTGAATTTTTAAGGAATATATCTAAATTTTTGGTGCAAGAATCAACGCAAACGGAGGCCCATGGGCTCCACATGGCAGGGGGCGCCACTACCCCCTAGTGCACGCTAGGGTGCCTTGTGGCCACCCCGTAAGTCGGTTGGAGCTCTCATTCGGATGCAAGAAAGCTAATATTAGGACAAAAATGTGTTAAAATTTCAGCCCAGTTGGAGTTACGGATCTCCGACTATTTAAGAAACGGTGCCTAGAGAGAAAGAGAGATCCAATATGGGAGGGGCTCCCATCCTCGTGGGCCATGGAGGCCAAGGACCATATGGGAGACTGATATGTCTTCAACGTATCTATAATTTTTCATTGTTCCATGCTATTATATCATCAATCTTGGATGTTTTGTATACACTTTCAAGCAATTATATATCATTTTTTGGGACTAACCTATTAACTTAGTGCCCAGTGCCAGTTGCTATTTTTTGCTTGTTTTTGGTTTCGCGGAATATTAGTACCAAACGAAGTACAAATGCCATGAAATTTTTTGGAGATTTTTTCTAGAAAAAAGAGATACTAGAAGCTTCGGGAGAAGACCAGACTATGGACCGTGGGCCCACAAGGCATGAGGGCGCGCCCTGGTGGGTTGTGGGACCCATGTGGCTCCGTTGGACCTAACTCCGCTTCTATAAATTCTCTAAAATAGTGAAACCAATAGAAGCGTCCACGAAATACTTTTTCCATCGCCGCAAGTTCCAGAACCATGAGATCCCATCTAGAGCCTTTTCCGGCACTCTGCCGGAGGGGGATTCGATCACATAGAGGGCTCTACATCATCCTTGCTGCCCTCTGATACGTCTCCAACATATCTATAATTTTTTATTGTTCCATGCTGTTATATTATTATTCTTGGATGTTTTACAATCATTTTATATCATTTTTTGGTACTAACCTATTGACATAGTGTCCAACTCTAGTTGTTGTTTTCTGCAAGTTTTGTACATCGCAGGAAATCAATATCAAACAGAGTCCAAATGCAACGAAACTTTTTGTGGAATTTTTATGGACCAGAAGACACCCAATGGGCCGGAGAAGCACCTGGGGGTGCCCCGAGGGGGGCACAACCCACCAGGGCGCGCCTGGGACCCCAAGCGTGCCCGGGTGGGTTGTGCCCACCTCGGTGCCCTCCCGCACTTCCTCTTTGCTCCATAAATACCCCAATGTTCTAGCAACCCTAGGGGAGTCGACGATAATCATTCCAGCCATCTCAAGTTCCAGAACCACGAGATCCAATCTAAACACCATCACGGAGGGGTTCATCATCCTCATTGGTGCCTCTCCGATGATGCGTGAGTAGTTCATTGTAGACCTACGTGTTCGTAGTTAGTAGCTAGATGGCTTCCTCTCTCTCTTTTGATTCTCAATACAATGGTCTCTTGGAGATCCATATGATGTAACTCTTTTTGCGGTGTGTTTATTGGGATCCGATGAACTTTGAGTTTATGAGCAGATCTATGTTTTTATCCATGAAAGTTATTTTAATCTTCTTTGATCTCTTATATGCATGATTGCTTATAGCCTCGTATTTCTTCTCTGATATCAGGGTTTTGTTTGGCCAACTTGATCTATTTATCTTGCAATGGGAAGAGGTGCTTTGTGATGGTTTCGATCTTATGGTGCTTGATCCCAGTGACAGAAGGGGAACCGACATGTATGTACCGTTGCTATTAACGATAACAAGATGGGGTATGTTTCTACATAAATAGATCTTGTCTACATCATGTCATCGTTCTTATTGCATTACTCTGTTTCTCCATGAACTTAATACACTAGATGCATGCTGGATAGCGGTCAATGTGTGAAGTAATAGTAGTATATGCAGGCAGGAGTTGGTGTACTAATCTTGGACGTGATGCCTATATAATGATCATTTCCTGGATATCGTTATGATTATTTGAAGTTCTATCAATTGCCCAACAGTAATTCGTTTACCCTCCGTTTGCTATTTTTCTCGAGAGAAGCCACTAGTGAAATCTACGGCCCCCGGGTCTCTTCTTTATTATATTTTCCTTTGAAATCTATTTTTATTTGCTTTCATTTTCAAATTTATTAAACAAAAAATACCTCGCTGAATTTATTTACTTTTATTTGCATCTATCAATCTATCACAATTTTTATCCTGTCTACTTGTCAATTTCTGGCGCCATTACCCAAAAGGGATTGACAACCCCTTTAATACATCAGATCGCGCGTATTTGTTATTTGCGTGCAGGTGCCGTTCACGTAGTGTTGCCTGGTTCTCCTATTGGTTCGATAACCTTGGTCTCATCACTGAGGGAAATAAATACCGTTGCTATGCTGCATCATCCCTTCCTCTTTGGGGAAATAGCAACGTAGTTCAAGCAAACATCAAAAGGAATGTCTGGCGCCATTGCCGGGGAGACATTCTCAACATCTACCAGGTTCCTAATCACAAATCTCATCTCCTTGCAATTTACATTATTTTCCATTTGCCTCTCGTTTTCCTCTCCCCCACTTCACAAAAATTTGTCGTTTTCTTCAGATTAGTTTTTGAGTGCTATCTTGGTTGCGTAGTCACAATGACTCAAGAGAACACCAAGTTGTGTGATTTCTCCAATACCAACAATAATGATTTTATTAGCACTCCGATTGCTCCTCCCGCCACTAGTGCGGAGTCTTGTGATATTAATACCGCTTTGCTGAATCTTGTTATGAAATATCAATTTTTTGGTACTCCTAATGAGGATGTCGCGTCCCATCTTAACACATTCGTGGAATTATGCGATATGCAAAAGAAAAACGATGTGTAGAATGATGTTGTGAAGTAGAAATTATTTTCATTTTCTTTGCGAGATCGTGCAAAAATTTGGTTTTCTTCTTTGCCTCGCAATAGTATCGATTCTTGGGATAAGTGCAAGGACGCTTTTATTACTAAGTATTTTCCGCCCACGAAAATTATTTCCCTTAGAACCCAGATCATGAATTTCAAGCAACTTAAACATGATCATGTTGCACAATCTTGGGAAAGGATGAAATTGATGCTATGGAATTGCCCAACTCATGGGCTAGATCTTTAGATGACCATACAAAAATTTTATGCGGGGTTGAATTTTGTTTGTCGTAATCTTTTAAATTCCCCCGCGGGTGGTACTTTTATGGAAATTACTTTGGGTGAAGCCACCAAATTGCTTCATATTATTATGGCAAATAATTCTCAATGGCATACCGAAAGAGCTCTTACTAGTAAAAAAGTTAATTCGGTTGAAGAAATTTCTTCTTTGATTGAAAATATTGATGCTCTTATGAAATTGGTTTCTAATAAAAGTTCTCCCATTGATTTTAATGATGTTCCTTTTTCTACTTTGATTGAGCAAAATAGTGATGCCATAGATGTGAATTTTGTCTCGCGAAACAATTTCAATAACAATGCTTATAGAGGTAATTTTAATCCTAGGCCTTTTCCTAGTAATCCCTCTAATAATTATGGTAATTCCTATGGTAATCGTTCTTATAATAATAATAGGAACACCTCTGATCTTGAGAATAATATTAATGAATTTATCAATACTCAAAAAGTTTTTGAATGCTACAATAGAAGAAAAGCTGAATAAGATTGATGATATGTCTAGAAGTATTGATAGAATTTCTCATGATGTAGAAAATATCAAGATGAAAATTTTTGTGCCTAAGGTTGAGGAATCAATTAAAGCTCTTTATGTTTCTAAGGATGAAAGTAAGAAAAGAACCTCTATGCTTAGAGCTAGAAGAGATTTTTTAGAAAAAGCTTTTTCTAGTGATTGCTTTCATAAAAGTGATGAAGATCTTAAAATGATTGGTGTTTCTTCAATTGATTCTTTGCTTAGTAAAATTAATATTGATGAAAAAGGGACTGGAGAAGAGTCAACTTTAGCTTGAAGGCATCCCGACAATTCGGAGGGTGAAAATCTTGTTGAGAAAATTGATAAAAGTGGGTTTGAAGAGGTCAAAACTTTAACTAGCGATGTGCCCACTCTTTTGGATTACAAAGACCTTAATTATGATAGTTGATCTTTGATTTATTGTATTTCTTTGTTGCTATCCATGATAAATTCACCCCATGCTTATGAACAAAATAAAGCTTTTACTAAACATATTGTTGATGGTTGGATGAAAGCTTTGGAAGAAAAGTTGGAACTAGAAGTTTCAATACCTAGAAAATTACATGATGAGTGGGAACCTACTATCAAAGTCAAGATAAAAAATTATGAGTGTTTTGCTTTATGTGACTTTGGTGCTAGTGTTTCTACAATTCCAAAATCTTTATGTGATGTGCTTGGTCTTACCGATATTGAAGAATGTTCTTTGAATTTGCACTTGGCGGATTCTACTATTAAAAAGCCTATGTGAAGAATTAATGATGTTCCTATTCTTGCAAATAGGAATTATGTGCCCATAGATTTTATTATTTTTGATATTGATTGTAATCCGTTTTGTCCAATTATTCTGGGTAGACCGTTTTTACGTACTATTGGTGTCGTGATTGATATGAAAGAAGGCAATATTAAATTTCAATTTCCACTAAGGAAGGGTATCAAACAATTCCCTAGGACAAGAATTAGGCCACCATATGAATTAATCATGAGGGCATCGTATGGATCTAGAAATAAATATTACAATACTCAGATCCTTGCGTTATGCCTAGCTAGGGGCGTAAAACGATAGCGCTTGTTGGGAGGCAACCCAATGAATAAAATTTATTTTTGTCTTTTGCTTTCTGTTTTTGAGTGTTTGCACAATTATGCTACTGTTATGATTGTGTTTTTTTGTTTTAATTAGTTTTTGTGCCAAGCAAAGCCTTTGGGATCATGTTGGGTGATAGTTGATTTGATTTGCTGAAAAGTTGAAACTTTTGCGCTCACGAAAATAATTCTCATTTTTAACAAAAGCGTGATAAAATATTAATTTTGTTCGCAGAAGATTAATACAAAAATTTCTCAAGTGGTCCTAATTGTTCAGAATGTTTGGAGTTACAGAAGTATTCGAAATATCCATATTTCTACAAATTGTTCTGTTTTTGACAGATTCTGTTTTCTTTGTGTTGTGTGCTTGTTTTGATGATTCTATGGTTTTCTTTGAAGAGTTTTTGCCATAGAAAAGTTGGAATATAGTAGATATAATGCAAGAATAAAATATGAATGGATTTCAACAATACTTATGGTAGTGATTTGCTTTCTTATACTAACGGATCTCACGAAGGTTTTGTTGAGTTTTGTGTGATTGAAGTTTTCATGTTTTGGGTGATATTACGATTGATGAAGGAATAAGGAGTAAGATGAGCCTAAGCTTGGGGATGCCCATGGCATCCCAAGGTAATATCCAAATAGAAGAAGCAAGTAAGCTTGGGGATGCCCGAGTGGCATCCCCTCTTTCTTCTAACGACCATCGGTATTTTACTTGGAACTATATTTTTATTCGTCACATATTATGAGTTTTGCTTGGAGCATCTTGTATTATACGAGTCTTTGCTTCTTTTGTTTTTTGTTTTAAGTTATGAATCCTTGCAGGACACACCTATTTGAGAGAGCCAAAATTATGCTATGACTTGTTAGAATTGCTCTCTATGCTTCACTTAAATCTTTATGAGTTATGGAATTGCTCTAGTGCTTCACTTATATCTTTTTGAGCATGGTGTGCTTTGTTATTTTTGGTGAAATGCGCTCATGCTTCACTTAGATTTATTTGTGTGGCACCCCGGCTCAGAGCGACCGGTTTACCCTGCATTGCCAGCCCAGAAACCTTGTCTTCTGGCAACACACAACAACATGGCACAGAATACAGCTGCTTTATTCATGCTAGAGGAACAAAGTTCATATTACAACAGTTAGCGAGGCCAAGCGGCACACACGGTGCGTGTAACGCCCCGGATTCGATGCGCCAGGTGTCCGTCAGTTATTCGTCGTCTTTGCCATGTCATGTGCGTGCGTGTTGCACTTTGCCATGTCATCATCTGCATTTCATATCATGTCATCATGTGCATTTCATTTTGCATACGTGTTCGTCTCATGCATCCGAGCATTTTCCCCGTTGTCCGTTTTGCAATCCGGCACTCCTATGTCTCCCGGCGCCCCCTTTTACCTCTTTTCGTGTGCTGGTATTAAACGTTCTTGGAATGGATCGAGGTTTGTCAAGCGGCCTTGGTATAGCACCGGTAGACCGCCTGTCAAGTTTCGTGCCATTTGGAGGTCGTTTGGTACTCCAACGGTTAACCGGGTAACCGCAGAGCCCTCTTTTGTTGCAGCCCAACTCCCCTTTCTAAGTGGCCCAAAACCCAGCAAACTCCCCTCCATGCTCTCGGTCGTTCGATCACGATCGCGTGGCCGAAAACCGCACCTCATTTGGACTCTCCTAGCTCCCTCTACCTATAAAACTAGATCCCCCCGAAAATTCGCGGATGATTCCCCCCTAACCCTAGCCTCTTCCTCCTCCCGCCGCCGGACATGTCCACCCCGCGCCGGACACGTCCAGCGCCGCCGCCCGCACCCAATCCGGAGCCGCCACGTGGCGCTCCGCCGCCTCCCTCCGCTGCCATGGGACCCGGATCGGGCCAGCGCCGCCGCCGCCGTTAAGCGTGCACCAGCGCTCGGCCATGATCCGCCGGCGCCGACCACCGCCGCCTCGCCGCCCACCCGCCGCCTCTCGCTGGCGCTCCGCCAGCGGCGGCGCCGCCCGCATGACCTCGCCTCGCCGGCCTTGAGCCCGCCCGGCCGCCCTCGCCCGGCCAGCGCCGCCGCCTCCCGCCCGGCCGGAGCCTCCCGAGCTCCGCCGAGCTCCGCCGCCGCTCCTCCGTGGCCGCGCCATGCCCGGACCTCGCCGCCCCCGGCCTCCTCCGGCCAGATCCGGTCGAGGAGCGACCGGATCTAGCCCCCCCACGCTCCGGCGACCCCTCCTCCCTGCCGGCGCCTCCTCCCGCGGCCATCTCCGGCGAAGGTCCGGCCAACCTCGTAATCCGTGCCATGAGGTTGACTTTCCCCTCCCCAAAATTCCACCAAGTCCCCGAAATTGTTGCATTTTTGTTGCATTTTCATCATGCCATAACTCTTCGCCTATTGCTCCGTTTTGCGCGTGTAATATGCCAAAATGTTCGGTTCGAAGAGTAGATCATTTCATCTCATTGTATCATTTACATTTGAGCTCATCTTGACGCCCGAAATGCTGTTAGAAGAGTGCTATGTGATGTTAGTTTCAGATTCTTATCAGAACATGCACTTTTGTCATTTTTTCCATGATTGATGTGTGCATCCTATGAACTTGAGTCCTACATGTGTTTTGTAATATGCCATGCCATATTTACAGTGGTGCTTGCTATGTATTTTTGTGATCTATGTGGTGACTAGCACAAGCATGCAAACTAGGCTTCATGATGTTGCTGATTTCAGCCCTGTTCTGCTGATATTTTTATGCCATGTATACTTGATGCTACAGAGAGATCCATGCATATTTTGAGATACTTCACTAAGGATGTTTTGTTAAACATGTCTTGCTCTATCCATCCATGCCCTTGTTTGCAATTATGGAGTGCCATAACTTGAGTCAATCAAGCTCTACTTTTGCTACAAAATGTTTCTGGCAGATTGTTTACATGTTATTCAATTTTGCCAAGGATGTTGTAGTTGATCCTTGCATGATATGATGTTGTTCTTGCCATGTATAGCTTCTATGCCATGTGTTCTTGCTGTTGGTTGCCTTGTCATGCCATGTTTTGCTCTGTAGTGAGTGGTTCAAGCTCACCGACATGCCTACTTGTTGTTTCCTCCATGTATGAATCTGTAATATAACTTGCCATGTTTACATGGGTGCCATCATATCTTCTGATCCTTTTTGGCTCATGGTCAGTAAGGGACTTTTGTTCTATACTTTGAGTAGATTCATGCCATGCCTTTCTTTGCCATGTTAAGTTCCTGTAACATGTTGTTTGATAGCTCTAAACATTGCTACCTGAAGTTATTTCTGCCAATGCATGAAACTGTTATTATTTGCAATCTTGCCATGTGTTTTTGAGCATGTTCTAGTGATTTCTGGAGATAGCTCAGTGTTCATGTTTTGTAATGCTTTACCTGTACATCATGACCATGCTTTTTGTTATTATGTTGAGGTCCTGTAGAATGTTGTTTTGGTGCTTGCAATATGCCTACTTGCTGTTTTGGACAGTTTGTTGTCTTAACTTGTATAGGGTGTATGTGTTGATCCGTTGCTCCGTTTTGAGCGTGCTCTACATGAAACTTGCTTGATTCTGCATGTAGTTTCATATTATCATGTTGCATCCTTGTTTTGAGGTGTTTGCTTGATGTTTGTGTGCATTTTGCATCAATGCCATGCTTATCTTGTTTTGCTCATATCTTCTAGGCCGTAGCTCCGAATCTAATGAACTTTATATGTAACTTGACTAGAATTTCGTGTAGATCATCGTGGTGCATCTTAACTTGCTGTTTAACAACTTGAACATAAGATTTTTGCAGATCTGGACCAATTTCGAAATATGCATGAGGACTTACCGGAATTGTTATATGTTGTTCCCGGCCTCATTTAAACTTGCCTTGATGTGTTGTTCTTGTTTGCATCATCTCTTGCCATGAGTAGCTTCATCTAGATTTGTCATGCATCATGTTTTTGTGCATCTTGTCTTGTTCATGTGTGGTGTGTTTACTATGTTGTGTGCTTCTTCTTGTTAGTTCCTGTTTGCTATGCGATCGTGAGGATTCGTTCGCTTCACGCTTGGTTCGGCTTCATCCGTTCGTCTTCTTCATGGACTCGTTCTTCTTCCTTGCGGGATTTCAGGCAAGATGACCGCTACCCTGGATCTCACTACTATCATTGCTATGCTAGTTGATTCGTTTCTATCGCTATGCTGCGCTACCTATTACCCGTTTATCAAGCCATCCCAAATTGCCATGTCGACCTCTAACCTGGTGCACCCTTCCTAGCAAACCGTTGTTTGGCTATGTTACCGCTTTGCTCAGCCCCTCTTATAGCGTTGTTAGTTGCAGGTGAAGATGAAGTTTTGTTCCTTGTTGGAACATGGAGATGTTGTTCCTTGTTGGAACATGTTTACTTGTTGGGATATCACAATATATCTTATTTAATTAATGCATCTATATACTTGGTAAAGGGTGGAAGGCTCGGCCTTATGCCTGGTGTTTTTTTCCACTCTTGCCGCCCTAGTTTCCGTCATATCGGTATTATGTTCCCGGATTTTGCGTCCCTAACGCGGTTGGGTGATTTATGGGACCCCTTGACAGTTCGCTTTGAATAAGACTTTTCCGGCAAGGCCCAACATTGGTTTTACCATTTGCCTCACCACCACCTATTTTTCCCTTGGGAGTCGCTCTCTCGAGGGTCATCTTTATTTAGCCCCCCCGGGCCAGTGCTTCTCTAAGTGCTGGTTCGAACCGAGCCGCCTGCGGGGCCACCTTGGGGTAACTTGAGGATTGTTTTTACTCGTAGCCTGTCTCATCCGGTGTTGCCCTGAGAACGAGATATGTGCAGCTCCTATCGGGATTGTCGGCGCATCGGGCGGTCTTGCTGGTCTTGTTTTATTGCTGTCGAAATGTCTTGTAGCCGGGATTCCGAGACTGATTGGGTCTTCCCGGGGAGAAGGAATATCCTTCGTTGATCGCGAGAGCTTATCATGGGCTAAGTTGGGACACCCCCGCAGGGTATAAACTTTCGAGAGCCGTGCCATGTTATGTGGCGAGATGGGAATTTGTTAATGTCGGTTGTAGAAAACCCGAAGTTGATCTTAATTAAAATACACCAACCGTATGCGTAACCGTGAGTGTCTCTTTTCGGGTTGATCGAGAGGAGAACACGGTTTCGGGTTATGTCTCGGCGTAAGTAGGAGTTCAGGATCACTTCTTGATCATTACTAGTTTACGACCGTTCCTTTGTTTCTCTTCTCGCTCTCATTTGCGTATGTTAGCCACCATATATGCTTAGCCGCTGCTGCAACCTCACCACTTTACCCCTTCCTTTCCCATTAAGCTTTGCTAGTCTTGATACCCATGGTAATGGGATTGCTGAGTCCTCGTGGCTCACAGATTACTACACCACCAGTTGCAGGTACAGGTTATGCGATGATCATGACGCGAGAGCGATGCTTGCTTGCGTTGAGTTCTTCTTCTGCTTCTTCTTCGATCAGGGGATAGGTTCCAGGGCGGCAGCCTGGGCTAGCAGGGTGGATGTCGTTTGAGTTCCTGTTTATGTTTCATCCGTAGTCGGATGTTGTTTTCTTGTGTATGATGTTGATGTATTCTTGTAGCAGTTGTGCCTTCTGTATGTATCCCTATGTATTATGTAATGTTGATGTAATGATATCCACCTTGCAAAAGCGTTCCAATATGCGGGTCTATCCTTGGTGGGACCGTCGAGTTCCTTTTGAATAGGGTCGCATATTGGGCGTGACAAGTTGGTATCAGAGCCTCGACCGACCCTAAGGAGCCCCTTGATTGATCGTGTAGTTTGGCCGTTGTTGAGTCTAGAAGAAAATTGTTTTCGAGTCTAGTTATATCGGAGAGTAGGAATTCTTTTTACTCCTCCGCCTTCGTCCGCTTCCGTAAGGAATCTGGACGTAGGTGTTTTGAATTACTCCTCTTCCCTTCAAATTTTTCTTTAGGATCACGCAGCTTGGCCTTTCCGGTAGTTGTTCCTCAGCTCTTTTCATCCGGTGCATTTCTCGTCAAGTCGACTCGAACCTCTTCATCTTTGCAAGTTCAATCCTCAGTTGTCTTATTTTCCCACCCGCCCTCCCTTCTTCCTCTCGGAACCGGAGTCCGCTATTGAGTATCCTTCTACTCGTGCGAAGTCCGTGTTTTCTTTCCTCAAGGATTTCAACTGGTGTTTTCTCTTCAAGCTATTCGTCGACTTCCCTTCCAAGTTGCCTTTGTTTTCCCGCTTGTCACATCCCAGTTAGACCATGCATTAGGGTGTGCATCATGTTTAAATTTCATTTGAATTTGAAATGGGGAAGACAGGAAACCCCAGAACCCCTCTTAACTCAAATAGGGTTTACTAAAAATTATTTCAATGAACCTGAAATGCCCTTCAAAATGCTCATCATCTTTGCTTTGGTTCGAGCCTATGTCAAAATGGTGCATCATTTTCTAGGTCATCCAAAGGTCCTTGGATTAATTCATAAGTTTTTGAACTTGAGCTTTTCAAATTATATAAAATATTTTAAATGTCCAAAATTACCAAACCAAAATGTTTCATGTTGGAAATATTCCAACAAGGGACCAGGAGCATTTTGGTGAATTTTAAAACTGTGTTGGTATTTTAGAAAACCCCACAAAGTTGCAGAATATTAGAAAATAAATAAAAACAGGAAAGTCTTACCTGACGCCACCTACCTGCCCACTGGCCGCCCAGCCCGGCCAATGAAGCTGCTTGGCTCGGCCAGCAGTGCAGCCAGTGCTTTCGGCGGCGGCACTGCATGGGTGCCACGCACTGGTTGCCGCCGCCTCCCTCGCCACCAAGCGGCGTGGATCGCCCTCCTCCTCTCCCCGAACCCCTGGACACCCCTCTCCTCCCCGGTCCCTCTCCATCGTGCTCCCCCGCCTTGGCCGGCCTTGCCGCCGCCACGCGCACCCGTCAGAACTGCACCCCGCCGCCCGTGCTCCTCCTCACCATGTCCAGAGCTCCGCCAGACTCCACTACCCCGAACCAACCGAGCCCCGCTCGCTCTAGCGCCCGAGTCCACCCCACCGACCTCGACCGAGTTCGCTGTCAGCCGGAGATCCCTTTCAACGCCGCCGACGCTCCAGTTAAATCCCGACCTCGACGAGGGCTTCTACACGTCGCCCGTCAGCCCATCTACCTCCCCTTCCCTCTCTCTCTCGCTCTCGAGCAGCGTAGCAACCGAACCGAGCTCACCGCACCCGCCGCCGTGGAGCTCGTCGCCGACGTGCTCCCGGTCACTTTCCGGCCACCTCGTGGTGTCCCTCACACTCACCGCACCCCATGGGGTCTAACCGCACACTCCCCGCACCTCACCGACCCCTCAAGCCCAAGTTCATCTTCGGCCGAACCCCGGCGGCCGCCTAGCTCGTCATCGGCGCCAACTCCGGCCACCCCGACCCCAACCGGCTCCACCAACAGCCACGGCTTGCACCCAGCTACCCGTAGCCACCCTCCGCGACTCATTTGGTCACCGGAATCACCAAAAGCACTTCCTCCGCCGCGTTGGGCTCGCTGGCGGCTAGTCGCCGGTGCAGCCGACGTGGACCTTGACCACCTGGGCCCTCGTTGACTCCGACGAGTCAGCGGCGAGATGGGGCCCAAATTTCGCTAACTAAATAGATTAGTTTTAGTTAAACATTAGTTAAGTTAATTACCCCGACACGGGACCCATCGTCAGTTTGACCTGGACGTCTCTGTTGACCACGACGTCATGTCGACGCATGGTCGACGCATTAATCTAATTTCTGGATTTATTCTAATACAAGAAATTCCGAATATAATTCAAATTTCAAATGCTTATAACTTTTAATCAGAACTCCAAATGCAAAGATTTATATATGAAAAATGATCAGAAAAATCCATTCTATCCATTGGTACAGGTTTCATGCATGTTAAAACAAGTTAACCTTGCTGTTTAACCAGAATAAGATAATGCACCTTTAGGGCTATTTCAAATGAGCTATCATTTGAATCTTTGATTCAAATGAGTTCATCCCCTATTGTTTCAGCTTGCATTAGGCCAACACACATCCATATTGCCATGTCATAGCATGCATCATATTGTTGCATATTGTCATGTGTGTTTACTTTCGATATGCTTTTTCGTGATAGGTCCTGCCCCCGAGGATAACCTCGACTATCCATCTGAAGGGCAGTACTCTATCCCTGTTCCATCAGGCAAGGAACTCATTGATCATTCCGATACAAAACCATGTTCTAGCTTCTGCTCTCGTTTACTTCATTAAGACAACGCGATTCAAACTGTTGTGTGCTGCGGTAGTTGAACCCACTTCCTTTGCATGACCTGTCATTGCCACAAGAATTAGATGAAACCCACTAGTATGTGTAGGAGTTGATTGAGCCATGTTTGTGATTCCTACCATGCTATGCTTGCTATGCTTAGAGTTGTGTCAGTCTGGCTCATCGGGATGATGAACTGGAGTGAAAGGTTGTGTTGGTTCGAGAGTGAAAGTGTTGAACACGTTTTGGTAAAGGTATCGATGAGAGGCCATGTAGGAGTACATGGTGGGTTGTTTCATTGAAGCCGATCCTAAGAACTGAGATCTGTGTTTGTGATCCATGAAACAGTTACTACCACGCATTGGGCCCGAAACCAATGGACCCTCTCGGCTTCTTAACCACTCTTGTCCTCGATCCGGGAGTTGCAAGTAGTTTCGGTGTTTGTAGCATCTTTGGGGCCGCCGCATAGCGGCCCGTGCCGTAGGGGTGGGTTGTGTTGCGGTAGGCACCGTGGGTCTGATGTACCGATTCGCCTGCTTGGTGTCTCGGGAACCTCAGACACATTGTTCGGGGTCGTATGGGAAACCTCGGCCGGACTCCCTGCAGATGGAACCCGAATAGGCGATCAACCTGGACTTGGGACTTGTGTGTTTAGGTAGGCTGTGGCCGACACCCACGTTGGGCTTCCGCTTGAAGGTTGCCGAGTACATGTCGTGTAAACGGCGGTAAGTGGTGAGAGCGTGTGTGAAGAAGTACACCCCTGCAGGGATAATATGATCTATTCGAATAGCCGTGTCCACGGAGAAGGACTTCTGGGTTACCTATATCAGTTCATAGACAAGTAAATGGATACTACTAAAAGCCTCAAGATAAGGGTGAGTATCGTGGATGGCCCTCTCGTGGGATGACGAGAGAGGATCCACGGTGGAGTATTGTGATGGTGATTAGTGGACTCGTAAAGCGACAAATGCTTTTCAAATGGTGTCACGTAGGATAGCTTAGCCAAGAGTCAAAGCCGGCTTGCTGCAAATAACTCCACCACCTTCTTGAGAATGTGCATGTATGATAGGATTCTGTGGTAAGACTTGCTGAGTACCTCCGTACTCATGTTTGCTTACTTAATGTTTTTCAGACGACAACGCTGCCCCTTCCGATGGGTTCTATGTAGACCTTGACATCGACGAGTGAACTAGCCACCCAGGTGGCGATCTAAGACTTGTGAAGGGCCATTGTAGATAGAAAGGCTCCAACAAGCTTTCTTTCTTTCTAGAGTCTCAGATCAGACTAGTTTGCTTCCGCATGTGCTTGTATGATTGTATGACTTGAGTGTTGGGTCATGTGACCCCTATCTGTATGTCTATGTTATGTATGGCTCCTCAGAGCCTTTTAAATAAAGTACTTGAGTTGTAGAGTTTTGTTGTGATGCCTTGTTGTATTTACTCACATCGGGCATATTGCGTGTATGATTGAAATGCTTGGTATGAGTGGGATCCGATAAACTAGTTGTTTATCCTTGGCAGCCTCTCATATGGGGAAATGTAGTCTCGTGCTTCTGAGCGATAGTAGTCCGCTACAGCCCGGTTCACCGGAGTCCTGCTAGCCCAGCACTACTGCTTGGACACTTGATCGGCCGGCATGTGATTCACTTGCCGTTCCTATGTCCGTCCTTCGAGGAAATGTCACACGGTGGTATTCGAGTCCTGCCTAGCCTGCTACAGCCCGGGATACCGAGTCCTCATAGCCCAGTGCTACAGCCCGAATATATACGTTGATGACCGACATGCTCGACGTGATTCATGTATGCCTGTCCCCATAGGTTAGCGCCGCTTTGGGTTCACGACTAGCCATGTCGGCCCGGGTTCTTTGTCATGTGGATGCTAGCGACACTATCATATACGTGAGCCAAAAGACGCAAACGGTCCCGGCCATGGTAAGGCGACACCCGTGGGAATACCGTGCGTGAGGCCACAAAGTGATATGAGGTGTTACCGGCTAGGTCGATGTGACTTGGAATCGGGTCCCGACAGCGTTGGCATCGAGCAGGGCTGCACTGTAGGTTCGCTGAGCCAAACCGGTCGATGGTGAGTCTAGAAATGCTTTAGTTATATGTAGGGAATTGATTGTGGGAGGGAACGTAAGGCTCTTTTTACTCCTTTACCTTATGCCCTCTCGATCCGAGTCATCCTCTTCTCATTCGACGTGGGTATAGGACTAGGCTCTCTTCTCTCTATCGTGTTCACGTGTTACTAATCCGTAGTAACTTATAGGATTGTTGGTTACATCCTCGATTCGGTGCTACTAAATTTTTAGTATGCTATCGGTTGAACCAGAACCTTGATATGATGTTATTGAGTGGTTTTGCAATCTGTTTTGAATGTCTCAAATCTGATTTTGAGCATTTACAGATGTTATGCTGCCCGATTTTCCCTAGAAATTCTAATGTCTTTGCATTGTGGCTGTGCTTTCAGATGGCCACCGGTTCCCAGAACCAAGTGGTTCGTCTGACCCGTTGCATTGGTGTGTGTGGTCACACGGCAATGCTGGTTCGGTGATGGTCGAGACAGGTTACCGATGGTATCCTGAATATACCGTCGAGGAGCAGTTTAGGGATTTCAACCAAAGCCAATATCTCGTGCACGGTCAGGATTTATCCATCCTATCCAGAGCTCTTGAACCGCTCCACTGTTCTTATGGACTTGGGATCACCATTGGGATGTCTGTGCAAGATGTAGCCTATTCCATGATGACTATTATTCGAGCCAGAACTGCCTTGCTGGTCAACAGTGATTTCCGCTACATGCCAAAGATCCCTCCCTGGGCGCATGGCTACCTTCGTGGTTTGTACAAATGATGCATCCCATGAGGACTCACTTCTTCGCACCACCACGGAGATCTTTGGAAGACAAGGACCGTGAAAAACGGGCCTTGCGTATGGAGCTCTTTAATGCCTGTGCTGATCACTGGGCTACTCTGACTAGGTTTGCACCTGCCGTGCAAGCCGGATACATGGATATGAGGGACTTGTACCCAGTGCGGGCTGGTCTGCCAGACTTTATGGAGTGGCGTGAGGTAGGAGGCATCACTCCTCCTCGTGGGCCTCGTCTGCCACCGTTTGTTGGACCACGGCCACATCCGAGTCCCTATGGTCCCATGTGCTCCACAGGATTGTCTGCTTCCTGATGATCATGTTCCACTTTCGAGCTTGGGTGGTGACTTCTATGAGGACTACTACGGAGCTGTCTCGAGTAGTAGTAGTATCCCTAGTATTGTAATAGTTGTATTTCCGCCGTCTGCGTGACTTGTGGAATATGACTTAGTGTGTATCATTCCTAAGTGTAGAAAAATAATGTATAGGAGTTGGAATGCTTCCATGAGATGTAACGCCGTTCACTATAGTCGCATTCATCAGGCTTGTACTAAACTATGAATGGTGTGTATGACCGTTGGTATATATATATGGCAGCTTTATATTACCATGTCATACGGATGAACATCTTTGCATTCCATGCTATCCATTACCTTCCGTACTTCCTTGTTAAATTCTGCCATCCTGGTTTAAACCTTTGCTTTGTCTCCTAGGATGGTCAACACTAAGAATAATCCTGCCGCCCGGCAGTGGCTGCAGAATGGAAATGCAAATCTGCCTCAACCGCCATCTTTGGCCGAGGTTATCTTGAAGCGAGCGCAATAAGCGTGAGACCAATTGCCTACTGGAGCGGATTGAGCAAAACACCGCACGCCAGCCAAGAAATGATTTGGTTTCACTCAATGACTTCGTCAAGCTGTATCCACCGAAGTTCAAATATTCCGTTGAGCCTCTCGACGCGGATGATTGGCTTCGCAAGATCCACCACAAGCTGCGTCGCTAACGTGGGCCGGGTCGACAAGGTTACTTTTGCCGCTTATCATCTTGAAGGCCCCGCTAGTCTCTCGTGGGAGAATTATGAGGCTATGCGTCCGGTTGGACAAGTTACAACTTGGGCTGAATTCGTCGCCTTCCGTGAGCATCATATCCCGGAAGGTCTTATGGATCGCAAAAGGGAGGAATTCTGCAGTTTCACCTGTAGGCGGACGGTGGATGCCTACAGCCGTGAATTTGGGAGGTTAGCACGTTATGCTCCCAAGAAGTTTCTATCGATGCCAAGAAGCGTGCAAGGTTCCGCAAGGGACTTAGCCTCGAAGCTACGCCGAGACCTTCGTCTGCATGAGTGTACCTCTTTTCCGAAGCTAGTCAACAAGGCTATCGGTAGCCAAACTGGGCAGACTGATTTTGAGGCTTCACGCAAGCACATCCGTGACTCGATCTTCATCCGCTCTGGATCCCGAAGCGCCGGGTTTGGATTCCAAATCTTGCTCTACCACCTGTGTTCACCCCGAGGCCATCTTTTGAGGCGCCTCGCCCCAACCAGCAGTATGTTCCGCCCAAGACTTATGGAGTCCCCGCTACTAGTGCTGCTCCACGTCCCAATATGATAACTTGCTTCAAGTGTGGAGAGACGGGCCACTATATCCGTGAGTGCCCCCAAAACAACCCCAATCAAGTTGGAAAGTCATTGGCCGTGGCAAGCCGGGGAAAGGTGCCCTATGCTAAACCGGTTGCCACCGCTGCGTGGCCATGTCAACTATGTTTCTGCTGAAGAAACCTATGAGGATCCCAACGTCAGTCCTCGGTACGCTCCTTGTTAATTGTCATCCGCAAGAATCGTTCTTTTTGATACGGGGAGCATCTCATTCATTTATTTTTGAGAGCTATGCTCGATTGCACAACACCACATTCTGTGACATGCACACCTCCATGGAAATTCAGACCCCTGGTTCTAGATGGCAAACCTCTAGAATAAGTCATGGGAATGAAATTCTTGTCGATAGACTAGTCTTTCTTGCTTCCTTAATAGCTCTCAAGTCCTCGGACATAAACATCATCTTGGGTATGGACCGGATGTCACCCCATTATGCTAAGATTGATTGCTCTACTAGAACTGTTCAGCTCACCCATTCCTCGGGCAAGACGGTGAATGTTCTAACCCGAGTGTCTAAGCGCCAGCTTTACTCCTTAAACGCCAATCCCTTCCGGACCTCGAAGATATTCCGATAGTCCATGATTTCCGGATGTCTTTCAGAGGAACTGCCAGTGTTCCACCTGACAAGGATGTCGAGTTCGTGATAGATCTTGTTCCCGGAACCGTCCCAATCTCTAGAAGACCTTATAAGATGGCACCCCTAGAACTAGCTGAACTTAAGAAACAACTCGATGAGTCCTTGCAAAAAGGTTTCATCCGTCCTAGTTCATCTCCATGGGCTTGCCCCGTCCTCTTCATCAAGAAGAAGGATGGTACGGATCGGATGGTTGTGGATTATTGACCTGTCAATCTGGTCACCATCAAGAACAAGTATCCGCTCCCCAGGATCAACGACCTGTATGATCAGCTCGCCGGATCCTCAGTCTTTTCCAAGATGGATTTGAGGTTGGGCTACCATCAAATCAAAATCAAGAACGGGACATTCCTAAACTGGCCTTTGTTACTCGTTATGGCCAATACGAGTACACCGTCATGTCCTTCGGATTAACCAATGCTCCAGCCACCTTCTCTCGGTTAATGAACTCAATCTTCATGGAGTATTTGGATAAATTGCCGTGGTATACCTCGATGATATACTCATCTACTCCAAGAATGAGGAAGAACATGCCGAACATCTAAGGCTAGTGTTGATGAAACTTCGAGAGCACCGCCTTTATGCCAAATTCTCTAAGTGTGAATTTTGGTTACCAGATGTGACCTATCTAGGCCATGTAATCTCTGGTAAGGGCACTGCTGTCAATCCCGAGCGAGTTCAAGCCGTCCTTGACTGGACTCCACCTGAATCGGTTAAGCAAGTTCGGAGTTTTCTCGGTTTAGCGAGCTATTGCCGTCGCTTCGTCGAGAATTTCTCTAAAGTTGCCAAACCTCTAACCGAACTCCTCAAGAAAGATAAGAAGTTCGAATGGACACCACAGCGAAGTTCAGTTTTCGTGAATCAAGAGACGCTCGACATCTGCTCCGTACTTGTTCCACCAGATTTTTCTCGGGACTTTATTATCTATTGCGACGCTTCGCGACAAGGACTAGGTTGCATACTCATGCAAGATCATCATGTGATTGCCTACGCTTCTCGACGCTAAGGCCCACATGAGGATAACTATCCCACACACGATCTAGAGCTTGCAGCAGTGGTTCATGCACTCAAAACTTGGCGACATTACCTTCTTGGTAATCGCTATGCGAAATCTACACCGATCACCAAAGTCTGAAATACATCTTCACCCAACCGGATTTGAATCTCGTGCAAAGACGTTGGGTCGAGTTGATTACAGATTACGACTTAGGAATATCTTACACCCTGTGCAAAGCCAAGGTCATGGCCGACGCCCTAAGTCAGAAATCTTATTGTAACAACCTGATGTTACAACAAAGTCAACCATTTCTCCACGAGGAATTTCGTAAGCTTAATCTCCACATTGTTCCTCGAGGATTCCTTTCTACCCTGGTGGCGAAACCTACCCTTATGGATCAGATCATCAAAGCACAGAAGGTAGATCCGGGAGTCTCCCGTATCAGGAGAAACATCAAGAAAGGAGTCGCAGACTGTTTCTCCATTGATGAACAAGGTGTCGTGTTCTTTGGGGACCGTCTAGTGGTCCCCAAGGTGCGCAACCTGAGGCGATTGATCCTTAAGGAAGCTCATGACTCTCCTCTCACCATTCATCCCGGTAGTACCAAAATGTATCAAGACCTACGCCAGAGGTTTTGGTGGACTAGGATGAAGAGAGAAATCGCCCAATACATTGCTAATCGCGACGTGCGTCGTCGAGTTAAAGCAGAGCATCAACGACCTGCTGGTACCCTTCAACCTTTGGAAATTCCTGAATGGAAATGGGATAAAATCGGTATGGATTTCATTACCGGGTTTCCCAGGACCAAGAGAGGGAATAACGCTATCTTCGTTGTCATTGATCGTCTTTCCAAAGTAGCCCACTTACTACCCGTTCGTGAGAATATAACCGCTAGCCAGCTAGCTGATTTGTACATCTCACGAATAGTGTCTCTTCATGGTGTTCCATTAGAGATTAACTCGCACCGTGGAAGTCTCTTCACCTCTCGATTTTGGGAAAGTTTCCAAACGCTATGGGAACTCGTCTCTCCTTTAGCACCGCTTTCCATCCTCAATCAAGTGGTCAAGTAGAACGAGTCAATCAAATCCTAGAGGATATGCTTCGAGCTTCTGTCATCTCTTTCGGCATGAATTGGGAGAAATGCCTTCCATTCGCCGAGTTTGCTTATAACAATAGTTATCAAGCCAACCTGGGCAAAGCCCCTTTCGAAGTTCTTTATGGACGGAAATGTCGAACGCCTCTTAACTGGTCGTAAACCGGGAGAGACAACTCTTTGGCCGGACATGATTCAGGAAGCAGAAGAGCAGGTTCGCGTTGTTCGTGAGAAATTGAAAACAGCCCAATCTCGTCAAAAGAGCCAATATGACCACAAGCATAAGCCTATGACTTATGAAATTGGCGAGCAGGCTTACCTTCGGGTTACTCCTTTAAAGGGAACCCATCGATTCGGTATCAAAGGCAAGTTGGCTCCTCGTTACATTGGACCCTTTCGCATTCTTGCCAAAAGAGGAGAAGTTGCCTACCAATTGGAACTACCTCCGCATCTTTCCAGAGTCCATGATGTCTTCCACGCTTTCCCAACTCAAAGGCGTTGCTTCTCGGATCCTATCCGTGGAGTAGACCACGCAACGCTTGATCTCCAAGATAACTTCACCTATCGAGAATATCCCATTCAGATCCTCGATCAAGCCGAGCGCATCACCCGACGTCCGGAATATCAAGTTTCTAAAGGTTCAATGGTCAAACCATTCCGAGCAAGAAGCAACTTGGGAAAGGGAGGATCGTCTTCGACTTGAGTATCCCACCTTTTTCGCAACAGATCCTAAATCTCGGGACGAGATTCTTTTGAGTGGGGGTGAGTTGTCACATCCCAGTTAGACCATGCATTAGGGTGTGCATCATGTTTAAATTTCATTTGAATTTGAAATGGGGAAGACAGGAAACCCCAGAACCCATCTTAACTCAAATAGGGTTTACTAAAATTATTTCAATGAACCTGAAATGCCCTTCAAAATGCTCATCATCTTTGCTTTGGTTCAGAGCCTATGTCAAAAATGGTGCATCATTTTCTAGGTCATCCAAAGGTCCTTGGATTAATTCATAAGTTTTGAACTTGAGCTTTTCAAATTATATAAAATATTTTAAATGTCCAAAATTACCAAACCAAAATGTTTCATGTTGGAAATATTCCAACAAGGGACCAGGAGCATTTTGGTGAATTTTAAAACTGTTTTGGTATTTTAGAAAACCCCACAAAGTTGCAGAATATTAGAAAATAAATAAAAACAGGAAAGTCTTAATTGACGCCACCTACCCGGCCCACTCCGCTGCCCAGCCAGAGTCAGCCAATGGCTGCTTGGCTCGGCCAGGCAGCAGTGCTCGGCGGCGGGCACCGATGGATGCCACGCACCTGGTCGCCCGCCTCGCCGCTCCCTCGCCCAGCCATGACGTGGATCGCTCTCCTCCTCTCCCCCGAACCCCCTGGACACCCCTCTCCTCCCCGGTCCCTCTCCATCGTGCTCCCCCGCCTTGGCCGACGCCGCCGCCGCCGCACCACCGTCGCAACCGTGCTCCCCGCCGCCCGTGCTCCTCCTCACCATGTCCAGGAGCTCCGCCGCACTCCACTACCCCGAACCAACCGAGCCCCGCTCGCTCTAGCGCCCCGAGTCCACCCCACCGACCTCGACCAAGTTCGCCGTCGCCGGAGATCCCTTTCAACGCCGCCGACGCTCCGGTTCGTCCCCGGCCTCGACGAGGGCTTCTACGCGTCGCCCGTGAGCCCATCTACCTCCCCTTCCCTCTCTCTCTCGCTCTCGAGCAGCGTAGCAACCGAGCAAAGCTCACGCACTCCCGCCGTGGAGCTCGTCGCCGACGTGCTCCCGGTCACTTTCCGGCCACCTCGTGGTGTCCCTCACGCTCACCGCACCCCATGGGGTCTAACCGCACACTCCCCGCACCTCACCGACCCCTCTAGCCAAAGTTCATCTTCGGCCGAACCCGGCTGACCGCTTAGCTCGTCAGCCGGGCGCCAACTCCGCCACCCGACCCCAACCGGCTCCACCAACAACCGGCTTGCACCCAGCTACCCGTAGCCACCCTCCGCGACTCATTTGGTCACCGGAATCACCAAAGCACTTCCTCCGCGCGTCGGGCTCGCCGGCTAGTCGCCGGTGCAGCCGACGTGGACCTTGACCACGTGGGCCCGTTGACTCCGACGAGTCAGCGGCAGATGGGACCCAGCCACCGCTAACTAAATAGATTAGTTTTAGTTAAACATTAGTTAAGTTAATTACCTCGACACGCTGGACCCACTGTCAGTTTGACCTGACGCCTCTCTGTTGACCACGACGTCATGTCGACGCATGGTCGACGCATTAATCTAATTTCTGAATTTATTCTAATACAAGAAATTCGAATATAATTCAAATTTCAAATGCTTATAACTTTTAATCAGAACTCCAAATGCATAGATTGATATATGATAAATTATCAGAAAAATCCATTCTATCCATTGGTACAGTTTTCATGCATGTTAAAACAAGTTAACCTTGCTGTTTAACCAGAATAAGATAATGCACCTTTAGGGTTATTTCAAATGAGCTATCATTTGAATATTTGATTCAAATGAGTTCATCCCCTATTGTTTCAGCTTGCATTAGGCCAACACACATCCATATTGCCATGTCATAGCATGCATCATATTGTTGCATATTTTCATGTGTGTTTACTTTCGATATGCTTTTTCGTGATAGGTCCTCGCCTTGAGGATAACCTCGACTATCCATCCAAGGGCGTTACTCTATCCCCTGCTCCATCGTGCAAGCAACTCATTGATCATTCCGATACAAACCCATGTTCTAGCTTCTGCTCTCGTTTTGCATTAAGACAACGCGATTCAAACTGTTGTGTCTTTGCGGTAGTTGAACCCACTTCCTTTGCATGACCTGTCATTGCCACAAGAACTAGATGAAACCCACTAGTATGTGTAGGAGTTGATTGAGCCATGTTTGTGATTCCTACCATGCTATGCTTGCTATGCTTAGAGTTGTGTCGTGTCCGCTCATCGGGATGATGAACTGGAGTGAAAGGTTGTGTTGGTTCGAGGGTGAAAGTGTTGAACACGTTTTGGTAAAGGTATCGATGAGAGGCCATGTAGGAGTACATGGTGGGTTGTTTCATTGAAGCCGATCCTAAGAACTGAGATCTGTGTTTGTGATCCATGAAAGCAGTTACTACCACGCATTGGGCCCGAAACCAATGGACCCTCTCGGCTTCTTAACCACTCTTGTCCTCGGTCAGGGAGTTGCAAGTAGTTTCGGTGTTTGTAGCATCTTTGGGGCCGCGCACGCTGACCGTAGGGGTGGGTTGTGTTGCGGTAGGCACCGTGGTCTGTACCGATTCGCCCGTTTGGTGTCTCGGGAACCCTGTACACATCGTTCGGGGCCGTATGGGAAACCTCGGCGGACTCCTGCGGATGGAACCCGAATAGGCGATCAACTGGACTTGGGACTTGTGTGTTTAGGTAGGCTGTGGCCGACACCCACGTTGGGCTTCCGCTTGAAGGTTGCCGGTACATGTCGTGTAAACGGCGGTAAGTGGTGAGAGCGTGTGAAGAAGTACACCCTGCAGGTTAATATGATCTATTCGAATAGCCGTGTCCACGGAGAAGGACTTCGGGTTACCTATATCAGTTCATAGACAAGTAAATGGATACTACTAAAAGCCTCAAGATAAGGGTGAGTATCGTGGATGGCCCTCTCGTGGGATGACGAGAGAGGATCCACGGTGGAGTATTGTGATGGTGATTAGTGGACTCGTGTGCGACAAATGCTTTTCAAATGGTGTCACGTAGGATAGCTTAGCCAAGAGTCAAAGCTGGCTTGCTGCAAATAACTCCACCACCTTCTTGAGAATGTGCATGTATGATAGGATTCTGTGGTAAGACTTGCTGAGTACCTCCGTACTCATGTTTGCTTACTTAATGTTTTTCGACGACAACACCGCTTCTTCCGATGGGTTCTATGTAGACCTTGACATCGACGAGTGAACTAGCCACCCGGTGGCGATCTAAGACTTGTGAAGGGGCATTGTAGATAGAAAGGCTCCAACAAGCTTTCTTTCTTTCTAGAGTCTGTACTCAGACTAGTTTGCTTCCGCATGTGCTTGTATGATTGTATGACTTGAGTGTTGGGTCATGTGACCCCTATCTGTATGTCTATGTTATGTATGGCTCCTCAGAGCCTTTTAAATAAAGTACTTGAGTTGTAGAGTTTTGTTGTGATGCCTTGTTGTATTTACTCATATCAGGCATATTATGCGTATGATTGAAATGCTTGGTATGAGTGGGATCCGACAAACTAGTTGTTTATCCTTGGCAGCCTCTCATATGGGGAAATGTAAGTCTCGTGCTTACGGCGATAGTAGTCCGCTACAGCCCGGTTCACCGGAGTCCTGCTAGCCCAGCACTACTGCTTGGACACTTGACTGGCCGGCATGTGATTCACTTCGTTCCTATGTCTGTCCCTTCGGGGAAATGTCACGCGGTGGTATTCGGAGTCCTGCCTAGCCTGCTACAGCCCGGGATACCGGAGTCCTGTTAGCCCAGTGCTACAGCCCGAATATATACGTTGATGACCGACATGCTCGACGTGATTCATGTATGCCTGTCCCCATAGGTTACGCCGCTTTGGGTTCACGACTAGCCATGTCGGCCCGGGTTCTTTGTCATGTGGATGCTAGCGACACTATCATATCGTGAGCCAAAAGACGCAAACGGTCCCGGGCCATGGTAAGGTGACACCCGTGGGAATACCCTGCGTGAGGCCACAAAGTGATATGAGGTGTTACCGGCTAGGTCGATGTGACTTGGAATCGGGGTCCTGACACCGCCCTCCCACCCTTTTTCTTCCCGGAGTTCGAGTTTCTTCCGACCATCAATTCCATTCGTGTGGAGCCTCTTCAGTCTTCCCTCAATCATTTTAACCGGTGAATTCTCGTCTCGTTCGTCATTCTTGACCCTTTTTCTTTTCCCGGTGCACTCAATTCAAGTTTTTCTGTTGATCATATTCTTTCTTTGGATCAAGTGTTTTTCCACCTTTCGTTCGCCTCTCGCCAAATTATCCTACCGGAGTGTTCAAGAAATCTCTGGAGATTCGTCTGTGTTCCAATTAATTCGAGGTTGTCACCCCAGTCAAATATTTAATTGTTCCGGTGCATCATCTATATGTTCAACATCCCTTTCCAACGGTGTTTTCTTTCGGTGGGCCCTAACCCACAGGTTTTTTTCCGTGATCTTACCCGACTCTTCCAATTCCCCCGGAGTTATTCAAAATTCTTTTTAAGTGTGACATAAGTATGAATTTCATCAGTCAGACGCCTTCCCAAGATCTCTTTCAAATTCCTTTCATTATTGGCTCAACCTCTTCGCTTTCATTTTTCCGGAGTATCTCATTAATTTTGGTGGTGTTTCTCCTCATCATTCGAAGACCGAAGAAGAGTTGTCCTCTAAATCTTGTCCGTTTCCCCGGAGATTCATGGTGCTAGCTCGATGTTATCCTATCTAATTGTTTCGAGTCATGCAAATTTTTTTTTCATCCATCCGGAGTATTTCAGGTGTTGCTTGCCCTCTCGATCATCCGGAGGTCATCTTTTCGGAATATTTCTTCGTTCCAAGTTTTCAACTTCGTTCGTCTCAATATTCTTCCAGTGCTTCGTTCAAGTATCCTCTAATCAGTTCGCGATCTCTTCGTTCTCTTGTCTCTAATTTTCCCTCAAGCATCTTCGTGGTTTCTAATTCTTTCCGGCGATTCGTTCTCTTCTCTTCGTTCATTTTCATTTCTGACGGCGGCTCGTTCAAGATTCTTTTTCCTTGTTTATCATATTAATCCATTCATTCTTTTCAATCCTACCAGTGGTTCATGAAGACCTTCTCAAGGTGGCGCTAATTCATTTCTTAATCCTTTTCAAGAAGAATAAGTAGTATGCCAAATCCATTGCTTGTCATCAATTTAATTTGATGAAGGATAAGCATACAATAAATCTTATTCTTATTTCATCCTAGTGAGTAATCCTTTTCTTCGGAGTTTGTTCTTGATGAATAAATTCTAGTTCCAAGTGTTTTCATCTTTTCTTATCCGGAGTTCAATTTTCCCCCGACCATCTCGTCGAAACCTCCATCTAAATCATCGCAATGCTCATCTTATTCTTTCATCCTTCAATTTTATCTCATCATCCTTTTGTTACCGGAGTCCTTCATGGTGGTTCTTCATGATTTAATTCATTCTTCAAGAGTTCAGCAAGATTCTTGTTGGTGGAGTTCAAGTATCCTTCTTCTTGCGTTTCGAAGTGCAATTAACTCTCTGTATTATTTTGAAGTGGAGCTTTGTATTTCTTTGTTCTTCTTAGATATTCAAATCCACTCAGTCCTTCCTTCTAAGTTCTTTCCATTCCATTCTTTTAATTTTTCCGGAGGTATTGAGTTGTTTATCTCGTCAAGTTTCATCCCATCTTGTGAAGTTCTTGTTCTATTCTTTCCTTGTTTTCAACCGGTGTGCTGCCTAAATCGTTTCAGTCTTATTCGTTTCTTTTCTCATTCTAACCACTCCGGTTAGAACGAGTTGTTTCATAGTCTATCTGATTCCGTGAGCTTTTGATTCTCGTCATTCTCGTCGTTCCTCTCTTCTTCTTGAGTGCTTTCGATTCTTTGCTTCTTCTCTTGAATTCTTGTTTCACCTCTTCCTTTTCCCCTTCCGTCTCGGTCCTAAGATCTCGGGACGAGATCTCTTGTTAGTGGAGGAGTCTTGTAACGCCCCGGATTCGATGCGCCAGGTGTCCGTCAGTTATTCAACGTCTTTGCCATGTCATGTGCGTGCGTGTTGCACTTTGCCATGTCATCATCTGCATTTCATATCATGTCATCATGTGCATTTCATTTTGCATACGTGTTCGTCTCATGCATCCGAGCATTTTCCCCGTTGTCCGTTTTGCAATCGGCACTCCTATGTCTCCGGCGCCCCCTTTTACCTCTTTTCGTGTGCGGGTATTAAACGTTCTCGGAATGGATCGAGGTTTGTCAAGCGGCCTTGGTATAGCACCGGTAGACCGCCTGTCAAGTTTCGTGCCATTTGGAGGTCGTTCGGTACTCCAACGGTTAACCGGGTAACCGCAGAGCCCTCTTTTGTTGCACCCCAACTCCCCTTTCTAAGTGGCCCAAAACCCAGCAAACTCCCCTCCATGCTCTCGGTCGTTCGATCACGATCGCGTGGCCGAAAACCGCACCTCATTTGGACTCTCCTAGCTCCCTCTACCTATAAAACTAGATCCCCCCGAAAATTCGCGGATGATTCCCCCCTAACCTTAGCCTCTTCCTCCTCCCGCCGCCGGACGTGTCCACCCCGCGCCAGACACGTCGGCGCCGCCACCAATCCGGAGCCGCCACGTGGCGCCTCACGCCTCCTCCGCCCGGCCCAGACCGGATCGGGCCCTTGAGCGCGCCGCCGCCGCCGTTCGGCCCGTGCACCGCGCTCGGCCCTTGATCCCGCCCGGCGCCGACCACACCCTCGCCGCCCACGCCGCCTCGCCGGCGCTCACGCCACAGCGGCGCCGCCCGCCCATGACCTCCGCCTCGCCCGGCCATGAGCCGCTCAGCCGCCCCTCTCCGGCCCGCGCCCCGCCTCCCGCCCGACCGAGCCTCCCGAGCTCATGGAGCTCCGCCGCTCTCCCGTGGCCGCGCCATGCCCGGACCTCGCCCCGGCCTCCTCCGGCCGGATCCGGTCGAGGCGGCCGGATCCAGCCCCCACGCCTCCGTGACCCCTCCTCCCTGCGGCGCCTCCTCCCATGACCATCTCCGTGAAGGTCCGCCAACCTCGTAATCCGTGCCATGAGGTTGACTTTCCCCTCCCCAAAATTCCACCAAGTCCCCGAAATTGTTGCATTTTTGTTGCATTCTCATCATGCAATAACTCTTCGCCTATTGCTCCGTTTTGTGCGTGTAATATGTCAAAATGTTTGGTTCGAAGAGTAGATCATTTCATCTCATTGCGTCATTTACATTTGAGCTCATATTAACGCCCGAAATGCTGTTAGAAGGGTGCTATGTGATGTTAGTTTCAGATTCTTATCAGAACATGCACTTTTGTCATTTTTGCCATGATTGATGTGTGCATCCTATGAACTTGAGTCCTACATGTATTTTGTAATACGCCATGCCATCTTTACAGTGGTGCTTGCTATGTATTTTTGTGATCTATGTGGTGACTAGCACAAGCATGCAAACTAGGCTTCATGATGTTGCTGATTTCAGCCCTGTTCTGCTGATATTTTTATGCCATGTATACTTGATGCTACAGAGAGATCCATGCATATTTTGAGATACTTCAGTAAGGATGTTTTGTTAAACATGTCTTGCTCTATCCATCCATGCCCTTGTTTGCAATTATGGAGTGCCATAGCTTGAGTCAATCAAGCTCTACTTTTGCTACAAAATGTTTCTGGCAGATTGTTTACATGTTATTCAATTTTGCCAAGGTTGTTGTAGTTGATCCTTGCATGATATGATGTTGTTCTTGCCATGTATAGCTTCTATGCCATGTGTTCTTGCTGTTGGTTGCCTTGCCATGCCATGTTTTGCTCTGTAGTGAGTGGTTCAAGCTCACCGACATGCCTACTTGTTGTTTCCTCCATGTATGAATCTGTAATATAACTTGCCATGTTTACATGGGTGCCATCATATCTTACGATCCTTTTTGGCTCATGGTCAGTAAGGGACTTTTGTTCTATGCTTTGAGTAGATTCACGCCATGCCTTTCTTTGCCATGTTAAGTTCCTGTAACATGTTGTTTGATAGCTCTAAACATTGCTACCTGAAGTTATTTCTGCCAATGCCTGAAACTGTTATTATTTGCAATCTGACCATGTGTTTTTGAGCATGTTCTAGTGATTTCTGGATATAGCTCAGTGTTCATGTTTTGTAATGCTTTACCTTTACATCATGCCCATGCCTTTTGTTATTATGTTGAGGTCCTGTAGAATGTTGTTTTGGTGCTTGCAATATGCCTACTTGCTGTTTTGGACAGTTTGTTGTCTTGTATAAGGTGTATGTGTTGATCCGTTGCTCCGTTTTGAGCGTGCTCTACATGAAACTTGCTTGATTCTGCATGTAGTTTCATATTATCATGTTGCATCCTTGTTTTGAGGTGTTTGCTTGATGTTTGTGTGCATTTTGCATCAATGCCATGCTTATCTTGTTTTGCTCATATCTTCTAGGCCGTAGCTCCGAATCTAATGAACTTTATATGTAACTTGACTAGAATTTCGTGTAGATCATCGTGGTGCATCTTAACTTGCTGTTTAACAACTTGAACATAATATTTTTGCAGATCTGGACCAATTTCGAAATATGCATATGAGGACTTACCGGAATTGTTATATGTTGTTCCCGGCCTCATTTAAACTTGCCTTGATGTGTTGTTCTTGTTTGCATCATCTCTTGCCATGAGTAGCTTCATCTAGATTTGTCATGCATCATGTTTTTTGTGCATCTTGTCTTGTTCATGTGTGGTGTGTTTACTATGTTGTGTGCTTCTTCTTGTTAGTTCCTGTTTAGTTGCGATCGTGAGGATTCGCTCGTCTCACGCTGGTTCGGCTTCATCCGTTCGTCTTCTTCATGGAATCGTTCTTCTTCCTTGCGGGATTTCAGGCAAGATGACCGCTACCTGGATCTCACTACTATCATTGCTATGCTAGTTGATTCGTTTCTATCGCTATGCTGGCGCTACCTATTACCTGTTTATCAAGCCATCCCAAATTGCCATGTCAGCCTCTAACCTGTTGCACCCTTCCTAGCAAACCGTTGTTTGGCTATGTTACCGCTTTGCTCAGCCCCTCTTATAGCGTTGTTAGTTGCTGGTGAAGATGAAGTTTTGTTCCTTGTTGGAACATGGAGATGTTGTTCCTTGTTGGAACATGTTTACTTGTTGGGATATCACAATATATCTTATTTAATTAATGCATCTATATACTTGGTAAAGGGTGGAAGGCTCGGCCTTATGCCTGGTGTTTTGTTCCACTCTTGCCGCCCTAGTTTCCGTCATATCGGTATTATGCTCCCGGATTTTGCGTCCTTAACGCGGTCGGGTGATTTATGGGACCCCCTTGACAGTTCGCTTTGAATAAGACTTTTCCGGCAAGGCCCAACATTGGTTTTACCATTTGCCTCACCACCACCTATTTTTCCCTTGGGAGTCGCTCTCTCGAGGGTCATCTTTATTTAGCCCCCCCCCGGGCCAGTGCTTCTCTAAGTGCTGGTTCGAACCGAGCCGCCTGCGGGGCCACCTTGGGGCAACTTGAGGATTGGTTTTACTCGTAGCCTGTCTCATCCGGTGTTGCCCTGAGAACGAGATATGTGCAGCTCCTATCGGGATTGTCGGCGCATCGGGCGGTCTTGCTGGTCTTGTTTTATTGCTGTGAAATGTCTTGTAGCCGGGATTCCGAGACTGATCGGGTCTTCCCGGGGAGAAGGAATATCATTCGTTGATCGCGAGAGCTTATCATGGGCTAAGTTGGGACACCCCTGCAGGGTATAAACTTTCGAGAGCCGTGCCATGTTATGTGGCGTATGGGAATTTGTTAATGTCCGATTGTAGAAAACCCGAAGTTGATCTTAATTAAAATACACCAACCGTATGCGTAATCGTGAGTGTCTCTTTTCGGGTTGATCGAGAGGAGAACACGGTTTCGGGTTATGCCTGATGTAAGTAGGAGTTCGTGATCACTTCTTGATCATTACTAGTTGACGACCGTTCCTTTGTTTCTCTTCTCGCTCTCATTTGCGTATGTTAGCCACCATATATGCTTAGCCGCTGCTGCAACCTCACCACTTTACCCCTTCCTTTCCCATTAAGCTTTGCTAGTCTTGATACCCATGGTAATGGGATTGCTGAGTCCTCGTGGCTCACAGATTACTACACCACCAAATGCAGGTACAGGTTATGCGATGAACATGACGCGAGAGCGATGCTTGCTTGCGTTGAGTTCTTCTTCTGCTTCTTCTTCGAACAGGGGATAGGTTCCAGGGCGGCAGCCTGGGCTAGCAGGGTGGATGTCGTTTGAGTTCCTGTTTATGTTTCATCCGTAGTCGGATGTTGTTTGCTTGTGTATGATGTTGATGTATTCTTGTGGCAATTGTGCCTTCTGTATGTATCCCTATGTATTATGTAATGTTGATGTAATGATATCCACCTTGCAAAAGCGTTCCAATATGCGGGTCTATCCTTGGTGGGACCGTCGAGTTCCTTTTGAATAGGGTCGCATATTGGGCGTGACAGTGCGGCTGAACAATATGTACATTATTTAGTGAACATAAAGGGGCCTCGATCTTGACAACTACTCGGCAGGGGAACAACGTCGTAGTGGGACTCCATAGCACAAGGACACTGACGTGGACACGGTCTAGACTCGGACATCACTCCTTTCCAATGGGACTTTCTTGAAATCTGGCATGACATGCCAGGTCAGTACATTGAATGTACTTGCAAGCTCACAATAAGCATAAACAAGATGACAGACAATATTATGATATTTATCCAGTTTTAATCAACGATGCAGCTATATAACCAACATGATGTGACTACACTCAACAGGTACTCATTCTCTCAACTTGCTTACCAGATGTGACCAACAAACATAATATTACCAACACATACCCGTGATCCTTACGGCGATCACAACCCGACCATCTCATGGCCCGTGATCATTACGACGATCACAATCCGACCAACTCATGGCCCGTGATCCTTACGGCGATCACAACCCGACCAATTCGTGGCCAACTCAACACGATGACCTCACTGTCATCCTTAGTGCAATTTAGTGTGCATATTTATTAAGTGTTGACCCATGGTGTACCTTACTTTCGAGCGTGTCCATATCTGTGGACTCGGCTATCGATAGATTAAATACACTCTGCAGAGGTTTGTACACTGTACCCACACTACGGAACCCATGGCCTCACTCTCCCATCCGAGTGGACCAACAGCGTTCCGATGAAACCATTTCACTGTCATGACAGTCTCCCCGCCCCTCCGACTCAGACCCCATTGGGCTAGTCCTGGGTGGCCCCGTGTCTACCTCCAGACACCTCGACCACCGTCGTGGCCACGATCCACACTGGGATCCGGTACCAAACTTGACTTAACAACGGGCTCACAAGGTTATGCTTGCCTACCGGGCCAAGGTACAGCACACCCATAACCTTCCCTAATTTGAGGTACCGACCAGAGGCACGACAATGAAACACATTAAGGCCGTCACATACCGGCAAATGTGGTTGCACTGGGAAAGACTCGTTTCAGCGGCACCACGACCCGGTCAACAACATGTTCAAGTTGAATATTAATCAGGTTCAAATTTTAATGTGAAAAGAAAATAACCGGTGTCGTACAGCCGTACCATGCATCACTTAACATATGCATCACATAACCGTGCAAAACTGCACCAACTACGCTCCCACGGAGCCAACATAAAACATGCTACTATACTTGTAAAAACCTTGCTTTACTTATACCAGAACCATTTCTAGCAATTATCATCATTATACCTCATGCAAAAAATAATATCCAAATTTCTCATTAATTCTATGACCATATTATTTATTTAATTCTAACAACTAAGTTCTCATCATCTTACCAACAATATTTACTTCAAACATACAGAAGTTCAAGCATTTGAACATAACAAGCATATAACAGAATATATTTATTATATAACTAATTAAAATGCATCAATATTCATAAGTTCAAGTATGAAAATACATAATATTGAAGTGGCACCATGAAAATGTTATTGTGGCTTGCCTTAGTACTGATGAGGGTCACAAGGCTCCTAATGATCCTCAAGACAAGCTGGTTCCTCTGAAAACATTCCAAAACCACAGAAGAAAATATCAAGAAACCTTCTGAACATTTTCAGAAAATCTAGACAGCAAGGAAAAATTCCATCTTTTGGGATCTGTTAGATTTTTCGACAAAGAACACAATGCAAAAAGAATCACTGCATTTGGACTTGTAGAATAAAAGTTATGGCTGTTTGAATGCTCCTGGAATTTAAATAAATTTGAAAAAAGTAAAAACAGAGAGGGGGTGACGTCGATGGCGTACTTTCCCGGGGCGCCACCACTCATACCGCTTCACATGCGTTATGAGTGGCTGACTAGCAGGCCCCGCTAGTCAGGCTGGAGGGAGGGGGAAAGAAAACAGAGACGGGCGACGGTTCGCCGGAGCGTTCGCCGGTGCTGACGTCTCTTGGGGGAAGATGAGAGGGAGGGATCGATGGAGAAGGTTCTTGCGCACCTGCCCGTACCCATGGCATGTCAAATGGTGACCGGACAGCGTCGGTTTCTTCCTCGCAAGCAGAGGCAGAACACGGTGGTCGCCAGAGATGAGGAAGACGGCAGCTGGGGGCGGCTCCAGGGGCTCGGGCTTGGCTTGTTGGCTTCACGGAGGAGAGGCGGAGGTCCTGGCGGGGTCGCCTCGGCTTGGGAGTGGCCGGAGCTGCGGGGTCGATCCAGGGGGGATCGCCGGTGTGCTCGGCTCGGGGACGGCAGCCCGCAGCCTGCCCGGCCGGGCTGTGGCTTCTAGTAGCTATGGGAGGGAGGTGTGGTGAGGTGCGGTGCTCCAGGAGGCTGCGGAGGGGGGTTATTTATCGGCGGGGTGGCGAGGAGGGCTCGGGATCCGCCGGAGGATACTGCTGGCGCCCGGCGCATTTAATGGTGCCAGAGAGAGAGGGAGAAGGCGACGGGGTTCACGCGGGAGCTGTGCACGGACGCAGACGAGCACAGGAGCAAGGAGGAAGGGGACGAACACAGTGCGCGGGCACTGTGCCATTGGCCGGACCGTGCCCGTGCTCGCTGCGGCGAGCTCCGACATCGGCGAGCGGCAGGGAGGAGTTAAGAGGGTGGAGACGAGGATGGTGGCGTGGGGGGACACACCCAGGCTGGCCGAGCAGCGGGCACGCGCGCCACAGAGAGCGGCCCGACGCCAGCGCGCTTGGCATATGCCAAAGACCCTGACTTAACGCGCGGTCACCACATGGACCGTGACATCAGGCCACATATGCACTAACCATGATGTCTGGCGTGTAGTCCTTAGTAACTTTAGGTGTTACCATGGCTCGGTTGGTTTCCAGGTGTAGTAGAAGTGAAATGGTGAAGATGCTTAGTTACTGGACAGAAACTTTGAACGGTTACTGTGGTCAAACCACAGTGATTCAAGGTCTGATCTTTGGGGTTTTACTAACTCTTACTAAGGTGAATAAGCACAGGGAAAAACCAGCTGCATTGGAGCTAGTAAAAAGGTAGTTGCTGTAGAAACTACCATTTCAGCCCAGAAGTGAAAATATTTTCTATAGCAAAAATACTCCAAAAGTGGTGAAATATTTTTGCTCAGTAAATGTGCCCTAGGGTCCAAAGAATATTTGGGATTTTTCTCAGATTTTTGGGGCAACAGAAATGAGGGTTGCTTTGGAGGTCAAAGATTTTAGCTAGGGTTTAGGAGGCAAAATGAATATTTTTCATTTAAGAAAAATATTCCAAGCAATTTTGTTGGGTTGGCCAGGAGTGAAATGATGGGTTAGAAGAGGAGAGGGGGCTCTTGGGTGAAAATCAAGGGATACCCAAGTGATCAAGTCCAAATGGAATGATTCAAAACTCCAAATTCAAACCAACTCGTAAGAAAATCGAGCAAAGAAAAGAGGGCAAAAACTAGGTCAGAAAAAACCTCCCCCACTTAGAATGAATCTCGTCCTCGAGATTTGGTTGCTTGGGAAAACCATTCTGGATAACATGCCCTTAGAAATTCTTCTGATTCCCAGGTTGATTCTGATTCGGTATGATGCATCCATTGAACCTTGTAAAATTTCGGTGACTTACTGCGAGTGACTCTTTCCATCTGATCCAAAATTTTCACTGGCCTCTCTTCGTAGGTCAAATCCTTTGCCAGCTCTATCTTTGCCAAATCGGTCTTTTTCTCGGGTGGTGAGATGCACCATTGTAGTTGTGAAACGTGGAACACGTTGTGCACGTCGGACAGTTCCGGAGGCAGCTCCAACTGATATGCCACAGCACCCACTCGTGTCATGACGGGAAATGGACCAATAAACCTGGGTGCCAATTTTCCACGGGTTTGGAACCTTCTTACTCCCTTCATGGGTGTGACTCGTAGGTAGACATGTTCTCCGGGTTCAAAACTGATTTGTTGGTGCTTTGCATCATAATGACTTTTCTGTCGCGATTTGGCCAGCTGTAATCTGTCTCGGATCTCTTTGACTTGCTTTTCGGCCTCCAGTATGAGATCTGTTCTGAAAATACGGCTATCTCCGGTTTGAGACCAATTTAATGGAGTGCGGCACTTACGGCCATACAAAGCTTCATAAGGTGACATATTTAAACTGGTCTGGAATCCATTGTTATATGAGAACTCGGCGTATGGCAAGCAATCCTCCCATTGTGGTCCTTGGGCTAAAACAAAGGCTCGGAGCATATCTTCGAGTATCTGATTTACTCTTTCCGTTTGCCCATCCGTCTAAGGATGATAAGCAGTGTTGTATTTTAATTCCGTCCCAAGGGCTTGATGGAGACGGGTCCAGAAAGCAGAGGTGAATAGTGAACCTCGATCAGTAGTGATGGTTCGGAGAACTCCATGCAAACTGACAATCCTGGATACATACAGTCTGGCAAGCTCATCTGTTCGGCATGAGGTTTTGACTGGGAGAAAGTGAGCCACCTTGGTTAATGTATCCACTATGACCCAGATCGCATTATTGCCTCGTCGGGTCCTAGGTAACCCTGTGATGAAATCCATACATACATCGTCCCATTTCCATTGTGATACGGGCAGTAGTTGGAGAAGTCCGGCTGGTTTCTGATATTCCGCCTTAACCTCGTTGCAGATGTCGCAACAGGCCATGAAATAAGCAATGTCTTTCTTCATTCCATCCCACCAGAATATTTGTCGAAGGTCTTCATACATTTTTTTGCCTCCAGAGTGGATTGAATATGAGGACTCGTGGGCTTCTGACAAAATTTTCTGCTTTAGGTCAGCTTGATAAGGCACACAAATCCTTCCGCTGAATCGGAGGGTACCGTACTGATCCTTCGAGAAATCAGATGACTTGATGCGTTTCTGCAGTTTGGCGTCGCCTGGCTGGGCCTTGCGGATTTCTTCCTCAAGAGTAGGAGTGACCGTCAGAATATTGGCAAGACCAGCCTCAACAACAACCAGGTTGAGCTGAGCAATTTCTTCTTTGAGTTCAGAAGGCAGAGATTCCAGCATGACGTTTAAACTGACGGGCTTTCGACTGAGTGCATCAGCAACCACGTTGGCCTTACCCAGATGGTAATTTATTCCAAGATCATAATCCTTGACCAACTCCAACCATCTTCGCTGACGGAGATTTAAATCCGGCTGAGTAAATATGTATTTGAGACTTTTGTGGTCGGTAAAAGTTTGGCACCTTTTTCCAATGAGGTAGTGTCTCCAAATATTTAAGGCATGAACTACCGCGGCCAATTCCAAATCATGAGTGGGGTAATTGCCTTCATGAGACGTAGCTGCCGTGAGGCGTAGGCTACTACCTTGCCATCTTGCATAAGCACGCACCCAAGTCCTTGTCGGGAAGCGTCGCAATACACGTCAAAGCTGCGGTAGATATCTGGAAGTGTTAATACCAGTAGCTTGTTAAGCGCTTCTTCAACTCGGTGAAACTTTTCTCATAGTCTGACGTCCATTCAAACTTCTTATCCTTTTTAAGCAACTCCGTCATGGGCTTAGCAATCTTGGAGAACCCTTCAATAAATCGACGGTAATATCCGGCTAATCCAAGAAAACTCCGGATCTGAGACACGGTGGCGGGTGGCAACCAGTCGAGCACGTCTTTTACTTTGCTAGGGTCCACGGCTATTCCTTCAGCGGATAGTATATGTCCGAGGAATCCAACTTGCCTAAGCCAAAACTCGCATTTACTGAACTTGGCATACAACTGGTGCTCACGGAGTCGTTGTAGCACTGCGCGGAGGTGTCCTTTATGCTCTTCTTCATTTCTTGAATGAATAAGTATATCATCGATGAAGACGACCACGAACTTATCAAGGAAATCCATGAACACTTTGTTCATCATGTGCATGAAGAAGGCAGGGGCATTTGGTGGGGCCGAAGGACATGACGGTATATTCATAAATACCGTAGCGAGTGGTGAACGCGGTCTTGGGAATATCCTCCTTTTTAATTTTGAGCTGGTAATATCCAGTCCGCAAATAAATTTTTGAGAAGACCTTGGCTCCACTGAGTTGATCAAACAAATCATCAATTCTTGGCAGAGGGTATTTGTTCTTGATCGTGACATCATTCAACTGTCGGTAGTCCACACACATGCGAAGACTGCCATCTTTCTTGTCCACAAAAATAGCGGGTTATCCCCATGGCGAGGAACTGGGGCGGATATATCCTTTTTGGAGCATTTCATCAAGCTGTTTCTTTTGCTCCACCAACTCGGATGACAACATTCGATAATATTTCTTGTGTATTGGTGTGGTTCCGGGCACAAGTTCTATTGCAAACTCAAGCTCCCGATCAGGTAGCATGCCTGGCAGTTCTTCTGGGAATACATCGGGAAACTCATTGACCACTGGAAATAATTCCATTTCTGCTATTGCTGTAAAAACCATTTCCTTGGAGGGTATGCTTCTACGAGCAATAAACTTGGTAGCTTGTCCATCTTGTCCGGCCAAATTGACTTCCCGGGTTGCACAATTTATGCATACTTGGTACTGAGTCAGCCAATTCATACCCAAAATAACATCCAATTTTTCAGACTCAATCAGTATCAAAGACGTCGGAAAACTAATTTCGTTGATCCTGACTTCTAGATTGCGGCAGACGAGATTGCTTTGAATAATAGATCCCGTGGTTTGTACCAGCATATTTTTGCCCAAAAGCGAACAAGGAAATTTGTTTTGGGCGACAAAACTCCGAGAAATAAAAGAGTGGGAAGCCCAGAGTCAAATAAAATTACTTCAGGTATGTTATTAACAGGGAACATACCAATGACGACCTCGGGATTTTCTTGGGCTTCGTCGGCTGAAATGTGATGAACGTATCCCGTGACGTCGTGCTAACTTGGACCAGCTTCCAAATAATGGATTTGAGGCTTGAACGTAGCATTGGTCCGGGTGTAATTGGGACACTGTTTGGCATAATGTCTGGTTTGTCCGCAACTATAACAGGAATTGTTGCGCAGTCGATTCTCCATAACTGGGTGTAGCACATCATTCTTCACTTGGGTGGTGGTCTTGTTAACATTTTGTTGCCAACTGGGCTGGTATGCCATTGGAGTTGGCTGCCAGGTACGAACCTTTTGCACTGGTTGCATTTCCTTCTTGGGCTCAAATTTGCGTTTGTGATCATTATGGGCAGACTTCTTATCTGACACGAGCTTGTGCTCCCTTTCAGCAATGAAAGCCTTGTTCACCAGGGTTTGAAAATCTGGAAAATCGAACATACTGAGAGCATAGCGAAGTTGCGGGTTTAATCCACCAAGAAAGCGGTCCATGTTCCTTTCTTCAGTGGCCATGTCATATTGAGAGTAACGTGACAGGTGATTGAATTTTTGTAAATATTCTCGTGACCGACCGACTTCCTTGGAGGAGCGAGAAATTCACGCTGCTTAGTCTTCATAATTCCCTTGAGGATGTGATATTTTCGAATTGCTCCTTGAATCTTGGCCGTAATTGCTTCATTCTCAGTCACTATAGCTTTCTCACTTTCCCACAATATGGCAGCAGCGCCTTCCAGATAATGTGTTACAAATGGAACTTTATCTTCTTCATCAGTTCGAGCAACCTCAAGTTTCTTTTCCATAGTTCTTAACCAATCATCTCGCATCCAAGGGATCTACTACTGGCCGAAATCGGGAGGCTTAGTCCTTTGAAAATCAGATAGCTTGGAGTGGGAGGTAGGCTGATTCCCATTTTGTCCAACCATTGCTTGAATACTTCTGAATATTTCCATTAGATCATTGTTTCGTCGTTGCTCAAACATATAATTTGCTCGGTGGAGGGCGGATTTGGCGATGGAGGCGGTGGTGGAACGTACGGCTCGGGTGATTGTCCCTGCCGTGCAGGCGAACGCCGACAGGGAACCTCTGAACGTTGCTACTGCAGCCTCCCCGCGTCATCCTAATGTGATTTTTCCCAAGTCAACACAACCGAGATGAGAAGCAATCAACCAAAAATTGGGGAGAAGCCAGCAACAAAAACCAAGCGAAACCGAAAAGACGAAGAAAATACGGCGAATAAAATAAAGTCCAACATAATTATACATAGGCTCATACATGAAAGATAACAACATGCCATGTACAACTACCCTCATACATGAAACGAAACAGCATGACTAGTACGATTACAACCATACTCCATCCCGACAACTGAGAATACTCGAAAGCTCTCGCTTCGGTGGGCGCCTGGTGTCCTCTCCTGATGCGGACTCGGATCCGGAACTAACGGGGTTAACGGAGACCTACGGGTTAAAAGTGACATGACGACGCTGCCTCGAGGGCTCTCCCTCAGGGGCAGGTGAAGGGCGGACCATCGGGGTTGCAGGAGTGGCGAGGAGTGTAACTCACTCTGCAGGAGCACTAAGGGGACTCGCAGTCACGGTGCCCGAGCTACTCGGGGGAGTAACCGGAGAAACAGGGGACCTAGAACTGGCAGGAACATAGGGAATAAATCCCACAGATGGAGAAGCAGTGGCTGAGCGAGCAGTGACTAAAGTAGAGGCTAAAGCAGTACGGGCACGACTCAGCTCACGAGCCAGCTCGTAGATCAGAAGATAACTAGCAGTGATGTAGCGAGAAAGGTGGCTAGCGACACTATCAGACTCCGGATCAATGACAGGAAAACGGACACTACTATTGTCGTGGAGAGAGGGGTAGTAGTGGAAACCTGGGTGATTCTGCATCCGGACCTCGTTGTAGCAGAGCTCAACAAGTACCTCGAATGCAGCAAGCTGGACAGCCTGAGAAGCGGAAGAAGCATAGCCGCCACGAGAGGTACGAGTGTAAGAACTGGAATTGGAACTGGTGCGGCAGAGTAACCATGGCGTGATACTCAAACACTGAGTCAGCTAGGCACTCCCGGTTCACACGATAGACTGGATCGTCTCCGTGAGGGTACAGCCAACACCACATGTTGCGAAGAAGATGCGGCGACGTGTACGGCATCAGCCGCAACTGGCACGGATACAACACCGGAGCCATCTACACTCACAACCATTAGCAGGTTAGCATAGAAAAATAAATATAATTAGTGCATGCAATGCTACAACCAGCTACAGTTATTACCGACACTCAGCTACGACTCGTATCTAGGGTCCAGTTAACTCGGCTTAGTCTATCGTGGCCTACAGTCAGCGCGGCTCTGATACCAAGCGTATTGGCACCCCGGCTCAGAGCGACCGGTTTACCCTGCATTGCCAGCCCAGAGACCTTGTCTTCTGGCAACACACAACAACATGACACAGAATACAACCGCTTTATTCATGCTAGCGGAACATAGTTCATATTACAACAGTTAGCTAGGCCAAGCGGCACACACGGTGCGGCTGAACAATATGTACATTATTTAGTGAACATAAAGGGGCCTCGATCTTGACAACTACTCGGCAGCGGAACAACGTCGTAGTGGGACTCCATAGCACAAGGACACCGACGTGGACACAGTCTAGAATCGGACAGCACTCCTTTCCAACGAAACTTTCCTGAAATCTGGCATGACACGCCAGGTCAGTACATTGAATGTACTTGCAAGCTCACAATAAGCATAAACAAGATGACAGACAATATTATGATATTTATCGAGTTTTAATCAACAATGCAGCTATATAACTAACATGATGTGACCACGCTCAACAGGTACTCATTCTCCCAACTTGCTTGCCAGATGTGACCAACAAACATAATATTACCAACACATACCCGTGATCCTTATGGCGATCACAACCCGACCATCTCATGGCCCATGATCCTTACGACGATTACAACCCGACCAACTCGTGGCCCGTGATCCTTACGGCGATCACAACCCGACCAACTCGTGGCCAACTCAACACGATGACCTCACTGTCATCCTTAGTGCAATTTAGTGTGCATATTTATTAAGTGTTGACCCATGGTGTACCTTACTTTCGAGCGTGTCCGTATTCGTGGACTCGGCTATCGGTAGATTAAATACACTCTGCAGAGGTTAGTACACTGCACCCACACTACGGAACCCATGGCCTCACTCTCCCATCCGAGTGGACCAACAGCGCTCGGACGAAACCATTTCACTTTCATGACACTCTCCCGGCCCCTCCGACTCAGACCCCACTGAGCTAGTCCTGGGTGGCCCCGTGTCTACCTCCAGATACCTCGACCACCTCGTGGCCATGATCCACACTGGGATCCGGTACCTAACTTAACTTAACAACGGGCTCACAAGGTTATGCTTGCCTACCGGGCCAGGGTACAGCACGCCCATAACCTTCCCTAATTTGAGATACCGACCAGAGGCACGACAATGAAACGCATTAAGGCAGTCCCATACCGGCAAATGTGGTTGCACTGGGAAAGACTCGTTTCAGCAGCACCACGACCCGGTCAACAACATGTTCAAGTTGAATATTAATCAGGTTCAACTTTTAATGTGAAAAGAAAATAACCGATGTCGTACTACCGTACCATACATCACTTAACATATGCATCACATAACCGTGCAAAACTGCACCAACTACGCCCCCACGGAGCCAACATAAAATCATGCTACTATACTGGTAAAAACCTTGCTTTACTTATACCAGAACCATTTCTAGCAATTATCATCATTATACCTCATGCAAAAATAATATCCAAATTTCTCATTAATTCTATGACCATATTATTTATTTAATTCTAACAACTAAGTTCTCATCATCTTACCAACAATATTTACTTCAAACATACTGAAGGTTCAAGCATTTGAACATAACAAGCATATAACAGAATATATTTATTATATAACTAATTAAAATGCATCAATATTCATAAGTTCAAGTATGAAAATCAATAATATTGAAGTGGAACCATGAAAATGTTACTGTGGCTTACCTTAGTACTGATGAGGGTCACAAGGCTCCGGGTGATCCTCAAGACAAGCTAGTTCCTCTGAAAGCATTCCAAAACCACAACAGAAAATATCAGGAAACCTTCTGAAAATTGTCAGAAAATCTAGACAGCAAGGAAAAATCCCATCTTTTGGGAGCTGTTAGAGTTTTAGACAAAGAACACAATGCAAAAAGAATCACTACATTTGGACTTGTAGAATAAAAGTTATGGCTGTTTGAATGCTCCTGGAATTTAAATAAATTTGAAAAAAAGGAAAAACAGAGAGGGGGTGACGTCGATGGCGTACTTACCCGGGGCGCCACCACTCATACCGCTTCGCGCGCCTTATGAGTGGCTGACTACCGGGTCCTGCTAGTCAGCCCGGAGGGAGGGGGAAAGAAAACAGAGACGGGCGGCGGTTCGCCGGAGCATTCACCGGCGTTGAGGCCTCTTGGGGAAGATGAGAGGGAGGGATCGACGGAGAAGGTTCTTGCGCACCTGCCCGTACCCGTGGCATGGCAAATGGTGACCGGACGGTGACGGTTTCTTCCCTGCAAGCGGAGGCAGAACACGGTGGTCGCCGGAGATGAGGAAGACGGCGGCTAGGGGCGGCTCCAGGGGCTCGGGCTTGGCTTGTTGGCTTCACGGAGGAGAGGCGGAGGCCCTGGCGGGGTCGCCTCTGCTTGGGAGTGGCCGGAGCTGCGGGGTCGATCCAGGGGGGATCGTCGGCATGCTCGGCTCGGAGACGGCAGTCCGCGGCCTGCCCGGCCGGGCTGCGGCTTCTAGTGGCTATGAGCGGGAGGTGTGGTGAGGTGCGGTGCTCCAGGAGGCTGCGGAGGGGGGTTATTTATAGGCGGGGCGGCGAGGAGGGCTCGGGGGACAGCTGTCGTCGGCACTCGGCGATGAATGGTGCCAGAGAGAGAGGGAGAGGGTGACGGGGTTCACGCGGGAGCTGTGCACGGACGCGGACGAGCACAGGAGCAAGGAGGAAGTGGACGAACACAAGGTCTTGGCGGGCACTTGTCGTTGGTCGACGTGCCCGTGCTCGCTGCGGCGAGCTCCGGCATCGGCGAGCGGCAGGTAGGAGTTAAGACGGTGGAGACGAGGATGGTGGCTTGGGGGGACACACCCAGGCTGGCCGAGCAGCGGGCACGCGCCAGAGAGCGCCGCGACGCAGCAGAGCGCCAGATTTGGCATGCCAAAGACCCTCGGACGAACGCGGTCACCGCGTGGACCGTGACATCAGGCCACATATGCACTAACCATGATGTCTGGCGTGTAGTCCTTAGTAACTTTAGGTGTTACCACGGCTTGGTTGGTTTCCAAGTGCAGTAGAAGTGAAATGGTGAAGATGCTTAGTTACTGGACAGAAACTTTGAACAGTTACTGTGGTCAAACCACAGTGATTCAAGGGCTGATCTTTGGGGTTTTACTGACTCTTACTAAGGTGAATAAGCACAGGGAAAAACCAGCTGCATTGGAGCTAGTAAAAAGGTAGTTGCTGTAGAAACTACCATTTCAGCCCAGAAGTGAAAATATTTTCTGTAGCAAAAATACTCCAAAAAGTGGTGAAATATTTTTGCTCAGAAATGTGCCCTAGGGTCAAAAGAATATTTGGGATTTTTCTCAGGATTTTTGGGGCAACAGAAATGAGGGTTTCTTTGGAGGTTAAAGATTTTAGCTAGGGTTTAGGAGGCAAAATGAATATTTTTCATTTAAGAAAAATATTCCAAGCAATTTTGTTGGGCTGGCCAGGAGTGAAATGATGGGTTAGAAGAGGAGAGGGGGCTCTTGGGTAAAAATCAAGGGATACCCAAGTGATCAAGTCCAAATGGAATGATTCAAAACTCCAAATTCAAACCAACTCAGAAGAAAATCAGGCAAAGAAAAGAGGGCAAAAAACCAGGCTGTGACAATTTGAGAGTTAGTAAAATTTTAAGAAATTCTCTCTGGCTTCACTTAAATTATTTTGAGAGAAACAAATATGATGCTCATGATATTCACTTATATGTGTTTGATCTTATTAAAAACCAACATATGAAATCTAGTCCCAAAGTGATAGATATCCAAGGAGGATATAATAAAAACTTTCATGAAAATCATTGCACAAAATAAACTTGATTCTTTGTAATAGTTTTGAGATATGAGGATATGATATGTGAGTCATGTTGATGAGAAATTATGCTTTAGTAAGAATATTCGTGTTAATGTTTGTGATTCCCTATGCAAGCACGAAAGTCAATAGTTATGCAATGAAATTACATCCTACTTGTGGTGCATTATTCTGTGTTAGTTATGCTTAATGCTCGCTTATGAGATTTTTCGTTTCTTGGTTGGATGCTTCTCAATCTTTTTCTAGCCTTCATTTGAACTAAGTATGATCACTACTTGTGCATCCAAAATCCTTTAAACCAGTTTTGTGATATGAGTCCACCATACCAACCTATATGCGGTATTCTTTTGTCGTTCTAAGCAAATTTTATGTGACATCTCTAATTTTCAAAATAAACTTCTCTTTTGTGTGCTCATACCACTCATGAAACGGTAGGGGGTGGCTAATATATTTCTATGCTAGATGTGTTATTCTCAAGATGAGTGTTTATTCACTTGTCATTGCATGAGAGTATGACAAAGGTATTAGGGATGCCCAGTCCTGAAATAAAAAATGAATTTACTTTATGTTGTCAAATAATAAATTCCTTGGTACGTGTTGGTATGGAAGGCACCCGTGGATACGGCTAGCCATGGAAAGTGAAAGTATGGTTGAAAAGGGAATAAACTTTATTTTTTGTTTGGGAACTGCCTATGATATATCTAGCATGAAAAGTACTGGGAACTACTCGGTCGTTTTCGTTGATAGGAAAAGCATGCCTCCCAAAATGTTTTATCTCTATCTTTTTCGCTTTGAGCTCTGGCACCTCCTCAAATCCCTACTTCCCTCTGCGAAGGGCCTTTCTTTTAATTATGCAATTTTTATTTTTACTTGAGTCTCCATCTTCTCTTATAAAGCACCAATTAAGGGGCACTATGATCGTACTTGAGCATTGGGTGTAGCTAATATGCGAGTGTGTTTCATGAATGGATCAATGATTGAGCATAATGGGCTAGGGATAACTTGATTTAGTGTTGATATTTTGACCATGGGCCCACAAGGCACGAGGGCGCGCCAAGGGGGTAGGCGCGCCCTGGTGGGTTGTGGGACCCATGTGGCTCCGTTTAACCTAACTCCGCCTCTATAAATTCTCTAAAATCGTGAAACCATCAGAGGAGTCCAAGAAATAATTTTTCCATCGCCGCAAGTTCCAGAACCACGAGATCCCATCTAGAGCCTTTGTTAGCACTCTGCCGGAGGGGGATTCGATCACATAGAGGGCTCTACATCATCCTTGCTGCCCTCTGATATGTCTCCAACATATCTATTATTTTTTATTGTTCCATGTTGTTATATTATCATTCTTGGATGTTTTACAATCATTGTATATCATTTTTTGATACTAACCTATTGACATAGTGCCCAGTGCTAGTTGTTGTTTTCTGCTTGTTTTTTACATCACGGGAAATCAATATCAAACGGAGTCCAACTGCAACGAAATTTTTTGTGGAATTTCTATGGACCAGAAAACACCCAATGGGCCGTAGAAGCACCTAGGGGGTGCCCCGAGTGGAGCACAACCCACCAGGGCGCGCCTGGGCCCCATGTGGGTTGTGCCCACCTCGGTGGCCTCCCGCACCGCCTCTTTGCTCTATAAATACCCCAATATTCCAGAAACCCTAGGGGAGTCGACGAAAACCAATTCCAGCCGCCACAAGTTCCAGAACCACCAGATCCAGTCTAAACACCATCACGGAGGGGTTCATCTTAAGGAAATATGCCCTAGAGGCAATAATAAAGTTATCATTTATTTCCATATTTCATGATAAATGTTTATTATTCATGCTAGAATTGTATTAACCGAAAACTTAGTACATGTGTGAATACATAGACAAAACAAAGTGTCCCTAGTATACCTCTACTTGACTAGCTTGTTTATCAAAGATGGTTATGTTTCCTAACCATAGACATGTGTTGTCATTTGATGAACGGGATCACATCATTAGGAGAACGATGTGATGGACAAGACCCATTCGTTAGCTTAGTATTATGATCGTTATGTTTCATTGCTACCGCTTTCTTCATGACTTATACATGTTCCTCGGACTATGAGATTATGCAACTCCGAATACCGGAGGAACACCTTATGTGCTATCAAACGTCACAACGTAATCGGGTGATTATAAAGATGCTCTACAGGTGTCTCCGATGGTGTTTGTTGAGTTGGCATAGATCAAGATTAGGATTTGTCACTCCGTGTATCGCAGAGGTATCTCTGGGCCCCCTCAGTAATGCACATCACTATAAGCCTTGCAAGCATTGTGACTAATGTGTTAGTTGTGGGATGATGCATCACGGAACGAGTAAAGAGACTTGCTGGTAACGAGATTGAACTAGGTATTGAGATACCGACGATCGAATCTCGGGCAAGTAACATACCGATGACAAAGGGAACAACATATGTTGTTATGCAGTTTGACCGATAAAGATCTTCGTAGAATATGTAGGAACTAATATGAGCATCTAGGTTCCGCTATTGGTTATTGACCGGAGATGAGTCTCGGTCATGTCTACATAGTTCTCGAACCCGTAGGGTCCGCACACTTAATGTTCGGTGACAATTTGTTTTATGAGTTATGTGATGGCTGAAGTTTGTTCGGAGTCCCGGACGAGATCGGGGACATGACGAGGAGTCTCGAAATGGTCGAGACAGAAAGATCGATATATTGGAAGGCTATATTCGGACATCGGAAAGGTTCCGAGTGATTCGAGTATTTTTTGGACTACTTGAGAGTTATGGGAATTCGTATTGGGCCTTAATGGGCCATACGGGAAAGGAGAGAAAGGCCTCAAGGGTGGTCGCGCCCCTTCCCTATGGACTGGTCCGAATTGGACTAGGGAAAGGGGGCGCCTCCTTCCTTCCTTCTCCTTCTCCCTTCCCTTTTTCCTATTCCATGTGGGAGGTCGAATCCTACTAGGACTAGGGAGTCCTAGTAGGACTCCACACTTTGTGCGCGCCCTATGAGGGCCGGCCTCCTCCTCCCTCCATGCTTTATATACATGGCCAGGGGCACCCCGGAGACACACAAGTTGATCATTGGTCTCTTAGCCATGTGTGGTGCCCCCCTCCACATAAGCTGCCTTGGTCAAATCGTTGCAGTGCTTAGGTGAAGCCCTGCGCCGGTAGCTTCATCATCACCGTCATCACGCGTCGTGCTGACGAAGCTCTTCCTCGACACTCTGCTGGATCGTGAGTTCTTGGGATGTCACCAAGCCGAACGTGTGCAGATCGCGGAGGTGTCGTACTTTCGGTGCTAGGATCGGTCGATCGTGAAGACGTACGACTACATCAACCGCGTTGTCATAACAATTCCGCTTACAGTAAACGAGGGTACATGGACAACACTCTCCCCTCTCGTTGCTATGCATCACCATGATCTTGCGTGTGCGTAGGAATTTTTTTGAAATTACTACGTTCTCCAACATCATCATCCTCATTGGTGCCTCTCCGATGATGCCTGAGTAGTTCATTGTAGACCTACTGAAGGAAATATGCCCTAGATGCAATAATAAAGTTGTTATTTATATTTCCATATATCATGATAAATGTTTATTATTCATGCTAGAATTGTATTAACCGGAAACTTTATACATGTGCGCATACATAGTCCCTAGTATGCCTCTACTTGACTAGCTCGTTAATCAAAGATGGTTAGGTTTCCTGACCATAGACATGTGTTGTCATTTGATGAACGGGATCACATCATTAGGAGAATGATGTGATGGACAAGACCCATCCTTTAGCTTAGCATAATGATCGTTAAGTTTTATTGCTATTGCTTTCTTCATGACTTATACATACTAGTTGACCCGTTGCGCCAAATGGCGCAGAGACCCATTGAATCCATGTGTGATTTGAAAAAAAAAATGTACTAGCTGTTTTAGTTGTGAAAAGCATATATGATAACAAATTTGACCCTCCTCAGTAAAAAAAAAGGAATCAAGGCTTGCTATCTACAATAAGAATGGAGGCTTGTTGTCTACAATAATATGTATAGTAACATTACATGTTGTGCCAAATGGCGGAAGGTCCCATTTCAAACCAAGAGTTATTAGAAAATAAATGCTTAACAATTTGGCAATAATAAGGATCCTTTTAATAATAAAAATTGAAAGAAACATAACCTGAAACTATCTCATAGAGTTTTCAAAATGCAGGCATAAATTCTCTATAAGTTTTTGCTATGTTAGCTGGAACTTAGGAATCCAAGTCATGCTTTGTCCTTGATACGTTTTTGGTAAACTCTCCCCTACCACACCTCTATGCTAGCTGGAACTTAGGAATCCAGGTAGCATTTTGTCCTTCACAGCCCCTTTATAGGTGAGATGCATTGTAATTCCTCTATTTCCTTGCACAACATTTGATCTCTTCAATGATGGAACCACTCTCTACATCCATCTCTTCTTTTTTGAAGGGAACTGGACAAAACAATGCCCAACACTTCATTTATGACGTGTTGCTCTACTGTAATAAAAGTGCAAACATGAAATGGGAAATAAATTTAAAAACAAGGAAATGTTGGTCTGCAATGGAAGGGCAAACTTGAAATGACAAATCAATTAAAGAAACAACGGGCAGATAAATTAATGAGGATTCGAGGTCATAGTAGCTTATGGCTTGAGTTTGAAGGTGAGCTTGCTCATAGCTCGAGCAGGCGTGGCTGGCTGGATTTTTGAAAACCATAAGCAAGAACCGATAAATGACATAATGTTGCTTACAAGAGATGATACAGGATAAAAATCCGAATATGATATTAAGTTAAAGACATCACTGGAAAAATCTAAAATTTCAACTATGTAGAGCGGGTTTAAGTGGCCACCACATTAAGCAACACCAGCCATTTCACTAACTCAATTCTGTTGAATAACAACAGCCGCACATGTAAAAATGAGCCGGCCAGGAACTATTTTGAGAATGAACAAAATGCGTAAAAATAGGAATGGAGAATCCGGTCATATAGCTTCATACTCCTATAAAGTCCACCCTAAGCCTGGAGCCGCTCTATGTGAACCAAAACCAGTAAGCCTACAAAGAAATTCACAACACAAGAGGCAATTTGAGATTGGAAACAAGGCTCCAAGCATATTAATAATCCATCTCACTGCTTGGGACAAGATATATACGACTATATGGAAATACATGTCACAAAGTAGTCAAGTATATAGAATCACATGCACAACGAAGCATAAACAGGGAGACGATTTGATAACCTACGATGTCAACGGAATAAAAAGAACGCTGTCGACATAAAGATAAATCTAAAAGGAAAAGGCATTTATCTCTAATCTTATCAGGCAGCTAATAGTTAGATGCAATTAAAGAAGGCAATGTTAGGAACACTTCGGTTCAGAAAAGCAAGTCAGGAGCACAACTTAATTATCTCTACTATCATATTTTACTTCGGCTCCAGCTTATCAGTTTAGAAAAGCAAGTCAGCATAACTCAATTATATGTACTCTCATATGTAATTGTCAGGAACACATCAGTTTAGAAAAGTAATAAATATAATAACATGGTTGAAGATGCCACTCATACTTGCAACTCGTAATTTCTGAGGCAACACAAATACATGAACAAATGAAAACAATGAGCAAGCTACTGAATTAGAATAGAGAGGATAAAAGTGAATCACAAAAAGGTCTCAATATGAGATAAATAGGAGAAGCAAAACAGAAGTTGTGTCAAGGGTTTCATTAGCGGGTCAGCAGGTCTATCACCCGGTCTGTGGTGCAGTGCAGGACCACGAACGGGACAGTCACCTTCTTCATGATATTATATCCAAGTAATAAAATAATAAGGATAGCTCAGGGTTGGAGAGACATAGTCTAGAGCAAAGGAGGCGGATACACAGCTTTGTGCTCAGCATCACCAATGCACATACTAATGGCATCGTCTCGGGAGATAGCAGCAGATTATCAAATATTGGCACAAGAAGCCACAGTACTAGCATTCGAGCTCCTTGGTGAAGAGAATCATATTGGATATTGTTCTTATCGTTCTAAAAAAGGTTAAAAAACTGATTGAATTTAGCCTTAAGTTTCTTCCAATTTTAGTTATATTGTCACTGTGATCATGCAGTTCAAACCTTAGAAATATTCAGTAAACTGTTGTACTGAAAACGAAGTGGCTGTCATCTTTTTCATTGCTAATTAAGAATCTCCAACCTTAGGTACATATCATGCCAGCGGTCCACATAGGAAAGATCAACCATGTCACTTGTAGAAATGATGCCAACACTGCCAAGAATAGAGCTTTCTCCTCATATCCCTAAAGATGTGAAAAATAAGCAAATCAAACTTTCTATAAAAATCACACTGAAATAAACAAATCAGAGGCAATATGCACCATACCCTGAGGAGTCAAGTGTGATTTGTGTGGATGTATAGAGCACATCAATTTTTGTCCTGGTTGATTTGAGCATTCAAAGGTAAACATTATGGTTCATCAATAGCACCAGAGCAACAAAAATATTAGTAATCAGTAGCACGGGTAAGAGGTGGGTGTGGTAATTATACTTGCATAATGGGCATCATGTCATTAGAAATCGCTAAAACTGCAAACAGACTAACAATACAGAGATGTTACTACTGGATTCTTCAAGCGATCAATCTTCCTAAACATTGGTCATCATACACCAAATATAACTATAATAGGGTAATGAGAAAGGAAAGGCTACACAAGTAGGATATTAGATAGGGATTTTACTGTAACCAGCAGTTGACAAATGAAATCTCTTTGTTCAAACTTCATTTCTGAAGATATTTGTGCAGAATGGACATGGCATATTCACCTTTATTCTATTTTTTATTTTTTTGAAAAGTGTCACTATTCTGGTTTTGCTATTGCGTTAAAAAGTAAGCTAAGCTTACGGCTAGATTTGAATTCTCTGCTCAGAACTGTTGATTTGTAGCTATTGCTCAATTACTTGACACAGTGTGACCCTACTCACTAAAATAATTTTGTCCACGATGTTTAGAACACATGCTTTGAAGAGGACCCTACCCAACATGATACATCTATAAATAGCAGGACTACTTTGATAATCAAAAATTAGGATGGTGCCTACATAAAACCCACCAATTGTGAGGTATGTTTTTAACCCCACTGTTTTTTTTCTGACGAAAGGTTGAGCACTTCATAAAGCTTCTGGGTTATCTGCAGTCATATAGTGAGCTATGTGAGTCAACAAATTACTACACGTAGTGACATTATTATAATAGTAAAGCATCTGTTATTTATTCATCAGAAACAATATGTCATACCCTGCAGCAAAATGTAGTTTCTTTAGTGCATCTGCTGAAGGCTAGATGTTATATATGCCACTGGAGGAGCAAAAGATCAAGGCATCAATAGCTGCAATACGTAATACAAAAGAGCACTCAATTTCATGACCATACAGTAATACATATAGAGGATCTATGTAAGAAACAAACCAACTTTAATCTAGAACACAAAAGACCAGACAGTTTCAGATAAGATTGTTAACAAAATAACCCAACCGTAACATGCAACAGAAAATAATACAGCCTCATCTTTATATAAAACATGGAAACAACCACTGCAGACCACGCATAGCTAACGCGAGGCTAATGTGAGGCGAAGAACATACGACAGCACACATGCATTTCATCGAGGAGCACGCGTGCATTTCATCAAACACCTCACAGACAAGCACCCACAAAGAAGTAGAGGAGCCGTACACTAACCTCAACGGCACGGGCAGAACCACCCAAGCTCCTACGCGGGAGACAATATGAAGGCCAAGGAAACCGCGCACGAAGGAAAGAAACGAAAGAGGGTGAGATCAGCAAACCGAAGCAAGAATGGAAGGGAAGAACACGAGAAGAGCAGGAGGAACCTCAACCGGCGGCACCCATGGAGCAAAGCACGGCCATCGCGACAGCCCGCAGTGCAGCACGGTCGAAGGGGGCGAAGCGAGCCGACGAGGAGAGGGCGCAGTAGTGCGGCAGGGAGGAAGACAACGGACGGACGAAGCAAGCGCGCACAGAGAGATAAAAGAAAAGGAAAGGGGAAACCGAAGAGAAAAGGAGCCTCTGTCCACTACGATGGCACATGCAAACCTTACGGAGCACCATCGAGACCCACGAAAAGAAGCCCGACACGCGTCCTGCGTGTGTCCATAGCCCACCGTCAGGGAGAGCAGAGAACCCGCAGGCCACGCACCGGCGAACGTATGAGTCGCGCACGTCTCGCGTAAGCGGGCCCACCGCACGGTGCACATACGTCCACTGGCCCCCTACGCGCGTCGGCCACAGTAACGAGCTCGAGCTATCAGGGAAGCCGCTTTTCAACGTTGACGACCCCGATGCACGACAGGCGACGCTGATGCGCGGGACCAGAAGCGAATAGGGGCCATCGGTCAGACGAGAAACAAGCAGCAACTGTCACGGAAGACCTGCAGAAAAAGAAAGGCCGCGGTATAATGTGGGGGCCGACACGTCCTGGTCAGGACACACGCCCCTCTCTCCAAACGCGGGACGCGATGAAACAGCTTGACGCAACGCACACGAAAGAAAACACAGCAGGAGACGGACGGGTGGGACCATAGGAAAGACAGGCCCACCTGCAGCGGCTCCATCCACCGAGCCAGAGAAGAGAATAGCAAACGCAGCGTCAACGACTCAGAGCGGGAAAATCGCGGACGCCCACGACGCGCGCACGCAGCGCGTCAGGGGTGGCCGCCCGCGACCCAAAAACAACTGACCCAGTCAATAGCACGAAAGGCTGAGCCCACATGTCATTGGCCCAACGAATTCACGGGAAGGTAACAACGAAGAACAAAATTTCCAGCAAAGATCCAACGTCAACCAAGGCAAGAAAGACCAGTTTGACCATCATCCGACGGACGAAATCGATGCATATCGAGGGGCCTTCGTGGAGACGAGTTGCCTAGCCTCATTATATGTTAAAATCCCTTTGACTATGAGATTATGCAACTCTCGAATACCGGAGGAACACCTTGTGTGCTATCAAACATCACAACGTAACTGGGTGATTATAAAGATGCTCTACAGGTGTCTCTGAAGGTGTTTGTTGGGTTGGCATAGATCGAGATTAGGATTTGTCACTCCGAGGATCGGAGAGGTATCTGTAGGCCCTCTCGGTATAATGCACATCAAGATAAGCCTTGCAAGCAATGTGAATAATGAGTTAGTTATGGTATGATGCATTACGGATCGAGTAAAGAGACTTGCCGGTAACAAGACTGAACTAGTTATGAGGATACCGACGATCGAATCTCGGGCAAGTAACATACCGATGACAAAGGGAATGATGTATGTTGTCATTGCAGTTTGACTGATAAAGATCTTCGTAGAATATGTAGGAACCAATATGAGCATCCAGGTTCCGCTGTTGTTTATTGATTGGAGATGAGTCTCGGTCATGTCAACATAGTTCTCGAAACCGTAGGGTCCACACGCTTAACGTTCGATGATGATTTGTATTATGAGTTATGTATTTTGGTGAACGAATATAGTTTGGAGTCCCGGATGAGATCACGGACATGATGAGGAGTCTCTAAATGGTCGAGAGGTAAAGATTGATATATTGGACGATGGTATTCGGACACCGCAATGGTTTCGGAGTGGTTCGGATATTTTTGAAGTACCCAGGGGTTACCGGAACCCACCCCCCTCTCGGGAAAGTAATGGGCCTACATGGGCCATAGGGAGAGAGAGGGGAGCCCGCAAGGGGTGCTCCCCCCCCCATGGGCTATTCGAATTGGACAAGGGGAAGGGGGAGCGGCCCCCCTTTTCCTTCTCCCTCTCCCTCTCCTTCCCTTTTCCCCCTTCGAAAGAAAGGAAGGGGGCGACTTGGACTAGGAGTCCTAGTCGGTTTCCCCTCCCCATGGCGCACCCCTTGGCCGGCCTCCTCCCTCTCCTCCTTTATATACGGGGGCAGGGGGCACCCCATAGCACATCAATTGTTCTCTTAGCCGTGTGTGGTGCCCCTCTCCGCAGTTTACTCCTCCGGTCATAGTGTTATAGTGTTTAGGCGAAGCCCTGTGCGGATCACATCACCATCATCGTCACCACGCCATCGTGCTGACAAAACTCTCCCTCGACACTTTGCTGGATCAAGAGTTCAGAAAGTGCGTTATATTGACTAGATGGGGGTGAATAGGCGATTTTTACAAATTCGTCACTGAGGAATTTCAGGGTGAGGAGATTCCTAAGTCACGAACAACTAGCAGCGGAATAAGTACTCAGATGCAAGCATAACAGAGCAGTAGTACAGTCATCATGATGAAATGAAAACAAGCACAAAGTACAAGTAGCGTAAACACAGGATAGCAGGCTGAAGACAAAGTGACTGAAGAAATAGGATTGAGGAAATTGAGAAAGTCTTCAGTCAAAGTCTTCAAATAGTAACGATCAAGTACTTTAGCATATGAATGAGGAAATGGTAGGGTAGAGGAAATAAGACCAGTAGCTCGGTGAAGACAGTGATTTGGTAGACCAGTCCAACCGCTGTGATAGTCGTACGTCTGGTTAGAGTGGCTAGGTATTTAAACCTGAGGACACACAGTCCCGGACACAAAGTCCTCACCGTATTCTCCTTGAGCTAAGGTCACACGGACCTCGCCCAATCACTCATGGTAAGTCTTCAAGTGACTTCCAAACCTTCACAGACTCGGTCACTCAGTGATCCACAATTTCCTCTTGGATGCTCTAGACCATGACGCCTAACTGTCTGGAGGATGCACAGTCCTCAAAGGTAACAAGCGTCGGTTCCACACAGGAACAATCTCTTCAGTTATGCTCAATCACTTTGGGTTTGTAGGTGTTTGGGTTTGGGTTTTCCTCACTTGATGATTTTTGCTCAAAGTCCTCAGAGGATGGGGTGCTCTCAATGACAAGTGTCAGTTTCTCACGGAGCAGCCAACCAGCTAGTGGTTGTAGGGGGCGGCTATTTATAGCCTAGGGAGCAGCCCGACATGATAAGACATAAATGCCCTTCAATGATATGATCGTTAGGTGGGTAGATATTTTAGGACAGCTGGCGCATAGCACAACAACGGTCGGATATTTGATTATCAAATTCCTCAGGGCTATCATGTTCCTCACTTGTAGGCAATCCACACTGCGAATTCCTAACTCCTCAGTCAGAACAAATTCCTTAGAGACCAGATGATCTACATCTCTGTCACTGAAGAAATTGACGAAACTGCATGAGATTTCCAACGGCTTCACTCGAAAGGATTGGTAGGTGTAGGATTTTGAGATGAGCATCACTTGGAAACTTTTCCTTAGTTTTACCTCGACCCCCTTTAACAGTATGGTGTTTCCTATGACTCAATAAAGAGAAAATGAAACTACGAAAACAAAAGTCTTCACGCTTCATATTCCTCGCATGAATATAAATTCTTCACGGTCACACCAATTTCTTCACTTTCAAAGTCTTCAGAAAGCCAAAGTCTTCAGTTGAAGACATTTATTTTTAGGGGTTGACTTTCTCTGTAAATATCAAACTCCTCATAGTCTTATAGACCTGTGTACACTCACAAACGCATTAGTCCCTTAACCTATAAGTCTTCAATACACCAAAATCACAAAGGGGCACTAGATGCACTTACATTCTCCCCCTTTGTGGTGATTGATGACAATATAGGTTAAGTTTTCAACGGGGATAAACATATGAAGTGTGAATACTGGTATTGAGGAATTTGATTGCAAGATACAGAAGAACTCCACCTAAATATGTGCATATGTGAGGAATTTGCTTTGAATAGCAATGCACATTGTAGAGTAGAATCATGGAGATCTCCTTCTATATCTTGTAATTCATACACGCATTTAACATATGATATGAAGAATTTGAAATGCATGATGAAATATGGTGTTTGATGTAATTCATCATGTGTGCATTAACATATATGAGGAAATATCATGTACAAAAAATAGAGCAAAAGTATCAGACCACCATCGAACTTAGTTTACAACTCGATCCAACAAATACTTCAGAAGAACTAGAGTTGTAACTTAGCAAAAAAACACCCATATATAGAGACCCGCTTGAAGACTAACTCAAATTTCTCCCTCTTTGTCATCGAATGACCAAAAGGGACGAAAAATGAGGACTAACGCCCCTAGAGGAGCGCCAGCGTTGTTGGGGTCGCGCGATGGAGAATATGAGCTGGCCACCAAGTGAGGAACTTTGACCTTCTTGAATTTCTTCGAAGGCGGCTGAGACCAGTCAAAGTCCTGCTTGAAGCCCATTTGCTTGAGATCTTCTTCACCGTAGAGGTGAGACAATATAGCCCAGGTGCGATAAAAAACTTCATGGAGGTAGTAATGGTTCTTATTCAAAGTGTTTTGCGTGATTGTCATGTTATGAAGAATTGAACCAAACTGATGCTTGACCCATTTGTGGTTGTGATCGACCTTCTAATGATGACTGAGGAGAAGCTCATGATTAGTCATTGCCCGTGGAGCAGTGGCTTGAGGATTTTGCTTTGAAGCATTCTCGGCAGTATCATGTGTGGCAGAGTCAGCATTGGTGGAATATGAAGTAGCTTTTCGAGACTGTCCATCCAATGGATGAGTGCCTTCATCAATATCAACTTCCTTGCCCTTCGCATCAGCTGAGGAAATAGTCCTTTTGAGGACTTCAATTGGGGGCAAATAGCTGAGATGATTTTGAAAATCAGCCTCGTAGTTGATTGAAGACCTTGATCTAATAAATCTCATGATCCAGGGAGTGTAAGGCTTTGATTCAAATGGTGATAGTGCTCCTCATGAAGAAATCATGGTAGTTGATAGGAATACCACGTATGATGTCGAAAAGCAGATTCTTCATGATGCCAACAACTTCTTCATCATCAGAGTTGTGTCCCTTGATTGGACTGAGGGTTTTGGTAAATATTCTGTACAGTATCCTTGGCACATAGAGAAATTCCTTGACGAGGAATTTGGTCCTTGGAGCTTGGCCTGGCTTCAAAGGCTTCATTAGCACTTGCATCAGATGATCTGAGAGTTCAGGGTCAGCATAGATGATCCTTGCACCTTCAGGAGGAGGACTGACTTGGATGGCATGAAGTAATTTAGAGGCCGGAGCCTTGTAGTGAGTATTTTCTGTCATCTAGTCCAATACCCATGAATTCACATCTTCAGCGTTGCCAGTGATGTGGAACGTAGCATAGAACTGAAGAATGAGTTCTCATTCCAGTCGCAGATGTCAGTGCAGAGGTTGAGCAGCCCAGCGTCATGAAGAACACTAAGGACTGGGTGAAGCAAGGTAGAGACTCCATGTCCACATGAGGAATTTCCTCATGGTCAAAGATCTTTTCTTTATCAAATAGAAGCGAGGAATAGAAGTTCATCTGTCTAGCAGTCCAAAAACGCTTGCGTCAAAGACGAGCAGAGTCATAAGGATTGTAGTCAGTGAAGAAAATGTGATCACTGAAGATGTCATCAGCCTTGAACTTCTGCTTCTTGGAGTGAGGATTCTGTAGCCTGGGCTGAAGATTTGCAGTTGATGTCTTCATAGCCTCTTGAATCACAGTTTCTGGGGCCACAGGCTAAGGAATTTCAGGAGCAATGTCATCATTAGCAGCCTTGGTATCCATTTCTCCAGCAACATTTTCAACAGCGCTAGCGGCTGGAACTTCCTCAGGAGTAGTGAGAAGAGAAGCTTGATGATCTTTAGAGCCCTTATGAATTTTTTCAGTTTGAACCGGGGACTGACGAATCTGTTGCAGAGGGGTGTAGAGTGGTGAATTGGGGTGATGACTTCCCCAGTAGTCATCATTCAGAATTGGAGTTCTAGACCCAATATCCACATCTTCATCTTCCTCATCTATTTCTTCAACGCCTCCCTATTCAGCTGTGAACTGAGGCATGGGTGATGAAACTAGTGGAGTTGAAGTGATATTTTCCACTTCAATTTCTTCATCAATCTGCTCTGACGTAGCAGCAGAAGGATCTTCTTCATCAGACTCACTTGGAATCACATATTCCTCACCAAAGGGAACAATCTCGTTGGATGGCATGCTTAAGATTGGAACAACATCTATGGGATTTGCATAGGAGCTCGTCAAAGTCTTCACTTTCTTTGGAGCTGAAGACTCTGAGGATGCATATGCTTTCCTTTTCTTCACAGCTGCTCGCTCTGCAGCTTTGGTTTTCTTCACTTCTGATGCAAAAGGAAGAGTAGGACTCGTCGCTTGTGCAAGAGCAGTAGAGGAAATTGGTGCAATTTCTTCAGGCGCAACTGATGCAGTTTCCCTGACTTGTTCAGTTTCATCAGGCGCAGTAGCAGAAGCTTCAACTGGCCTGGCTTGATATTAAGGCGCAACACTAGAGGTTGCCCTAGTAGTTTCTTCAGCGGCTGGAATTTCTTCATCAGCCCTAGTGCTCTCAATTTCTTCAGCAGCCTGATTTTCATCAGCGGTGCTGGCATGTTCTTCAGTAGGCTGAGCAGATGCTTCAGCCTGTGGAATTTCTTGTTGTGTTGAGGCTGCATCATTTAAGGTGAATCCTTTCGCCATTCTGATGAATCTGACCTTGGCTCATAGCCAATCTACACGATATGCGTCAAATTCATCACTGAGTGCTTTGATCTCAGTTTGCATGGCCACAAGTTCATCAGGAGTCATAGTGACTACATGCTTCTTCAGAAATCGCTTTCTTCAGTTGCCTGGCCTTTTCGAACTTCCATTTTTCTTCGCCTATGATGGCAGTCAGCATATGACTTTGGCCAGGTGTGAGGTTGAAATCAGGCATAGGAGTGTTGGGGTCCTTGTGCTAGAGATCAATGAAGTCTAGGATCAACTTGGGATCCAGCAGAAGAGGCACTTCACTTCCTTTGGCTCTAGCAGCCCGTTGCTATCTATCTCTGATGATTTCTGCTAGTTCCTCATCATTAGCTTCATCTTCACTGGACAACACATGGAAGGCAACCTGCTTCTTGTGAGGACTTGGCCTTGTGCCTCATCCAGCAGTGGTCTTTGTCTTCAGCAAAGTTGGGCTTGTTGAGGACTGAGGAGGAGTTGAAGAACATGCAGATGCTCCTGAAGCAATGGAGATACCAGTGGTCCTTTGGCAAGAGGCGAGATGCGCAGGTGTCGAGGACTTTGCAGCAGCAACTGAAGGTTTTGTAACAGTGGGAACTGGAGTTGCTTGAGGAATATGCCGTGAGGGCTTTGATGAGCTTGGCAGAGAGGGCATTGCTGAGGAACTGGGATTGTGCGCAGGCTTCTTGGGCATAGCCTTCTTGGGCTTGCTAGCAGAGGCCTCCGCAGCGGTAGCATCATAATCTTCATTGAATTTCCTCACCGCTTCTTTGGCCATTTTGGCCAACTTGGCTTGCCGCTTTGCCCATTCATCTGGATAGTCCTCACCATGCTTGAGCCTAGTGCGATCTGCAACTTGGCCAGGTGCCAATGGAGGTCTTGGGCAAGGAGGGTGTAAAGCGAATTTTTTCATGTACTTTGGAGTGACATATCTGTACTCCCTCCATTCCCATGCCCATCTCCTCTCTATCCTCTGAATGCGCACCTTTCATTGATTTTTGTTCTCCTTGCCATGCTTGGCTTCATCAGGAGTGCAATATTCCTCATAGATGTCATTAGGTATCTCAAAAGCAGTATTCACTTCTCCCTTCTGAGGTCTCTTGCCATAAGCCATTTTCTTCAGCTGAAGATTTTGAGCAGTGGAATTCTCTGAAGAGGTATGCAATTTGTCTTCGGGGAATGCTGCAAATGAGTTAAGTTTATGAGAACCTAGTGATTCAGCAGCGGACATGTGTACCTGTGAACAGAGTATAGGTGCGAAGAATTTGGAGAGGTCACATGCGTTCTCAGAAGTTTTTCAAAAGAAACAAGTTTGAGGAATGTGACCAGGAGTGTCTTGAGGAATTTCACTAAGCGATCTTTGACTCAGGTTCCAGAGTTGTATAGATTGAAAATCCACACAATTAGGGAATCTTGAAGAAAAATGTTGCTTAGAGAAATAAATCAAGAAAGAGATGCAAGTGTGGTGTTTATGAGTGTGGAAGTTGAAGAATAAACACCTTTTGAAGATTTTGTGGAAATCATCAGAATCAACAAGGGCAGTAAATATAAATTTTGTTTACCCTTCACGAAGAACACGACGAACTGGGAATGAAGTGGAGAAGTTCGTCCGTTCAGATCTTCCACGCCCTAACTTGGAGGTGGAAGACAGCTCCGGCGGCACCGGAGTGAAGATTTGCGCGGCCGACGCGAGTCCGACGACGACGAGGTTGAGGCAGTGATGCTCTTCCTCACCGGTGATGATGAAGGTAGCGGCGGCGCTAGGTCAGAGAGCTCGAGCGAGGGGGGTGAGGTCGAGTTGGGTAAATGCAGTCTGAGGAGGGTGAGGGGTATATATAGCCGAGGTGAAAAACCGCTCGCCCGAGGAAAATGGACGAACATGCACCTGGGCATTCTCATCCTAGCAACATGTGTCACCCACGTACAGTGAGGGGGAGATCATGTGAGATCGTGGGTGAATATAATAATCTTATCGTGGGATGTGGAACGGTTTGAGCGGCAAAAGCCTGAAATTCAGATAAGATAATTTTAAAGTTTCGTTCGCAAATTCTTCAGCTGACAAGGACACAGTGAAGATTTTGAACGAGTTTCAAATATAACGCACATGAAGAATTTATGAACAGACTGGGTTGAGTTTAGCATAGAGGGGGACGGGTCCGATCACATTCACTTAGCAGAAAAGTCAAATTGAAGAATTAGCAATAAGTGAATGCTGTAGAGGACAGAAAACTCATATATATATATATATATATATATATATATATATATATATATAGTCAATGAAGAACAACGATGGAAAGAGTGAAGACAGCGCAAAGTTGAAGAATTTGAACAACCGAGGAATTTCAAAAACCAAAAAAAAACTCAAATTGAAGATTTTCAACTTTTGTTGGTGGCGTGACCCACTGTATAAGAATAATGATTTCAGACGCCGCGTACAATTGTCGTAGGGCTTTGAGGATCAAATTCTTCGTTAATTTCTTCACATTTAGAGGGTTAGTCTTTGTTGCGGGATATCCACGGCCACCTATGGGACCGGGTGGCCCCTTGCTGGTTCGGCGAGGGGACGTTGCGTTGCACAAAGAGCAGATCAGCGCACGGCAGCACGACAGAAAGCACACGAGCAATTTACCCAACTTCGGGCCGCTGCGAGGCGTAAGACTCTACTCCTGCTTTGGTGGATTGATGATGGAATGAATGTGGTAGTGCGTAGTACGCTTTCCCGGCAAGGGTTGCCTCGGGGCAGCAGCGACTATGCACGTGTGGTGGCTTGGGCTTGTCAACTTTCTAACCCTCTAAACCCCTCCTACGAGTGCCATGGGCCTCCTTTTATAGATTAAGGGGTCACCACAGTGGCAAAGTGGTCATTATCCACTGGTATGATAGCAAACAGTGCTACCATACCTAACTCTGCGGGCTGACATGGTGCATTAAATGCATCGCTTAGTGTCACATCACTGGCTGTCCGGCAAAGCGTGCCGGGCTATCTTGCCAGCTCCGCATCTATTCTTTTGACACGTCGCAGGACGGGTGTCATATGTGAGTTTCTTCTATATGAGATGGCTGCCATGTGGCGAATGGCTGCCACTTAATCATCTTGCGGCTTGACATCACACTGATTGATGACGTGGGTCGTGCTTGAGTGGTTGGCGGGGTGGTTTAGCCCCCGTGAGCCCCGGCAGGCTCTGCCGGGGAGTCTTGGTTTCTTGCTTCGAGTGGTGGCCTCGCCCCTTGCCGGGCTCGCCTGCCCAGCAAGGGAGGCCCTTCTCTTGCTGATATCCTATTCCTTTGGCTCGACCTCGATCTCTATGAGCTGCATGTTGGTTCTTCAAGTCTCTTGGTGCTTCAATCTTGATCTTGTGCATGTGCACAGTTGGGCAACATACCCGGGGTTTGTTGCATCGACAGATGCCCCCGGGCCTGCCTCGAACGCGCTGCTGAGCGTCGTCGGGGTAGGGCCTAACAAGTGCACAGGTAGAATTGCTGAAGGGGTTGGCCCCTTGAGGTTTTCTGTTGCTGCTTCATTAGTCTTGATTTCGGGGCAGTTTCCGATTTCCCCGCGCGTGGTGCGCGGTGTCATGGAAGAACTTGGAACGTGGCCCGCGGATTCTCCTCGCCCCACGATCACGGGACAAAAACTGCCAACCCACTTGCCCCCCCCCCCCCCCCCCCCGTCAAGATATTCAGGCGCTCGGGAGGCCGTTTAGGGTGTTGCGTGGAGAGCTCGATCTACGACGAAAGCTCCTCCTCGAGCGAAAGTGACGAGGAGGACAGTGACGGCGATGACGACGGCAGTGGGCGGAGGAGCAACGACTCTGACTTCGGCTGACCGTCGCCCGCACCATCTTCATCAGGCGGCAGGACCATCATCTGCATCTGCATCTGCTCCCCGGTAGTGCGATTTGCCGGGGAGTCGGATACAGAGGTGCGGATGGTGCTGCCGGGCTCCTCCAGCAGTCTTCCAGCTGGACCCCGACAGGCTTCCTCTCGGGCTGCGGCTCTGTTAGCCCTGCCGAGTCCTGCTAGCCCTGGTGACGGTGGTAGACGGGGTCGCCTTCCGCCTTGCTCTCCATCGAGGCATTCCCTTGTGCTTCTGCTTCCCCCGGGCTACCTCTCTTGGAGCCCGATGAGAGCGGGCCGGGCCTTCGCCTTGGCGCTCCTTTTGCCCTCCTCACCTTCGACAGCTGCACCTAGGAGGAGAGGGACAAGAAAGGGCATCACGGAGCACTTATCTTTTTTCAATCTTAAATCTATAGGCAGTCACCAAATTTTAATTCGAATAATGTAATCTCTCGAGTCCATCTTATTGTTCTGAAATGCTTGTACTTGTATCAGCATATGAATGAAAAAGATAAACCTTGCCAGGAACCCGTGCATGTATGCGTCCATGCAGAGGTGAAGTGCCTCTTTAATAAAAGTAAACGAGTTACCCCGGCAGGATATCCTGTCGCCACCCTCTTTTGTCTGCCGGAGAGTTCTGTCTGACGGGGAACAGACAGAGGGGCCAGCCCCCCGCCAACTCCCTTTTACCAAAGGCTACAGGGACCGTCCTGACTGAAGAAACGTTCGAGTGATGGATGGGAGCACCTAAGTCTCTAAAATAGAGGTGAGGTTTCCTTATGCAAAGTTATAGCTTTACAGAACACTAATGGACAAGAGGTAAACTTATCTGTTTGGCTTGCCGGGGATTGTCATGCCGTGCAATCTTCTCGTCCTTTGCCGAAGTCAAGTTCACGGCAGGAACCTGCAACTTCATATAGATGACAATTAATGCAGGATGCAATCCTATCTATATGCATATGCAAATGCTCATGAAATGCGTATGCAGTGATCTGAGTGTGCTTGTGCATGCATGCAATCTTAGTTGGGACCCCCCCTATAACGCTTCTTTATGTTCTCTTGCATGGGGTCATCGTCCCGGCTTGTACAGGGGGTTACATGCAACTTCGGCAAGGCCATGTACAATGGGTGGCTGCCGGGCAGGGCTCGGCAGCCTCTGCGCCTTATGGGTAGAACTTTCGGAGATGCTCAATATTCCATGAGTTTTGCAACTGAGTGCCATCTCCGGTCTCTAGATAGACTGCGCCAGGTCTGGTGACTCGTACAACTCGGTAAGGGCCTTCCCATTTGGTGATTACTTGTGTGTACCCTTGGCGGACTGAACGCGCCTAAGGACAAGGTCACCTTTCTCAAAACACCGGGTGTGAACCCTGTGGCTATGATAACGATGCAGGGCTTGCTGGTAGCATGCAGCACGCATAGCAGCCCGGAGACGGTTCTCCTTGAGTAGCACAGCGTCATCATGCCGGTGTTGATCCTGCGCTACTTTATCATAGGCAAGCACTCAAGGGGACCCGTAAATGAGTTCCATGGGGATAATTGCTTCTGCCCCATAGACCAAGGAGAAGGGAGTCTGCCCGGTAGCTCAGTTAGGTGTCGTTCTGAGGGACCAGAGAACTACCGGTAGCTCCTCAATCCACCGCCTGCCGTGCTTCTACAACGTATTGAAAGTCATTGTCTTGAGTCCACGGAGCACTTCAGTGTTCGCCCTCTCAGCTTGTCCATTGCTTCGGGGGTGTGCCACAGAGGCGAATGAGATCTTGCATCCGAGGGCATGAACGTATTGCATGAAGGCATGGCTCGTGAACTGGATGCCGTTGTCAGTGATGATCCTTGCCAGAACTCCGAAACGACACACCAATTCTTTTAAGAACTGGATAGCTGACTGAGCAGTCACCTTCCTCACGGCAGCCACTTCCGGCCACTTTGTACACTTGTCGATGGCAACGAACAGGAATTCAAAGCCCCCGATTGCTCGGGGGAAGGGGTCGAGGATATCGAGCCCCAGACCAAAAATGGCCATGATAAAGGGATTGTCTGAAGGGCTTGGGCAGGCAGGTGTGTTCTCTTGTAATGGAACTGGCATGCTTCACATGTCGTGACGAGCTCAACTGCATCTTGGAGGGCTGTGGGCCAATAGAATCCTTGCCGAAACGCTTTCCCAACTAATGCCCTTGATCCAATGTGTGAGCCGCACATTCCTCTGTCAATCTCAGCCAGTAGCTCCTTTCCATCTTCACGGCAGACACACTTCAATTTCATACCATTGGGCCTCCTTCCGTACAGAGTGTCATCGACAAACTGATACATACTGGCCCTCCGGGCTACTTTCTCAGCTTCATCTTGGTCGCCAGGAAGTTCTCCGGTTTGGAGGAAGTGGACGATGTGCCTTGCCCAAGTTGGAGCCCGGGGCTCAGCAACGAGGACTAGCAGCACCTCCTCGGCTGCGGGAGCACCAGCCTCGTTCGTGGGCTCCATAGGCCCGGCTGGAGGGGGCGGTCCGGCAGGCTGTGAGGAGTTGTTTCCGATAGGGTCTTTGCCGGGAGAGGCTTACCGTCGTCCAACTTTCTCCTTTTCTGGGCCATTGTGGCTGGTCATAGGGAGGGTTGAGAGATATGGAGAACAAAAGTTCCTGGTTCCACAGGAAGCTTCTGCGCAGCACACTTTGACAGGTGATCAGCTATGTTGTTTTCCGCACGGGGTACGTGCTCTGTTTGCAACCCATCAAAGTGCTCCTCTAATCTCCTCACTTCCTCAACGTATGCTTCCATCAATGGGCTTTGATAATCTTTGTTGACTTGTCTCACCACAAGCTGTGAAACTCCTCGAATGATTAACTTCTTGATTCCCAATTCTGCTGTAATTCTGAGCCCGGCAAGGAGCCCTTCATACTAAGTGTATTGTTGGTGGCTTCTTCCCGGGCAAAGTGCATTTGGACGACGTACTTCAAGTACTCCCCAAAGGGGGCAACAAGAAGCACGCCAGCCCCTGCACCTTGTAGGGAAAATGCACCATCGAAATACATAATCCATTCTTGGGGTGATTCCTTGCCGGGGAGAGCTATTTCTGTCACTTATTCATCAGGGGTTGTCGTCCATTCTGCAATAAACTCTGCCAGTGCCCTGCTCTGCATAGTCGAAGCGCTCTCAAACATCAAATCAAAGCTGGATAACTCCAAAGCCCACTCCACTATTCTGCCAGTAGCCTCAGGGTTTCGGAGTATCCTTTGCAACGGGAAACGAGTGACAACTGTAATCTCATGGGCTTGGAAGTAGTAGCGCAGTTTCCTTGAGGCCATGATGAGGCTAAAGATCAAGTTTGCATGCCAGAGTACCTCGATCTAGCCCCTTGCAACAAGGAGCCGACGAAGTACACTGGGCACTGCACCACTTTCTTCCTTGCCGCGTCCTTGGGGTTGCACTCATTCCCGTGCTCACTGCTGTCTTGGTCCTTTTCTAACTGATGCGGTCTGGCCGCTCTCTGCTTCATCCACTGCTCACTGTGCTACCAAGGCTGCACGGACCACTTGGTTGGTTGCTGCCAAGTAAAGCAGTAACGACTCTTGAGGTTTGGGTGCAACCAAGGTAGGTACAGACGATAGGTAGGCCTTTAACTCCTGCAAAGCTGCATCTGCTTCCGGGGTCCACTACATAGGCCCTACCTTCTTCAAAATTTTGAAGAACGGCAGGGCATGCTCAGCAGACTTGGAAATGAATCTGCTCAGCACGGCAACGCATCCCGTCAAGCGCCTCACATCCTTATCTATCCTTGGCGCTTGGATCTGCTCAATGGCCTTGATCTTGTCGTGGTTGGCTTCAATCCCCTGATGGGACACGTAGAATCCAAGTAGCTTGCCGGAGGGAACACCGAACACACACTTCTCTGGGTTAAGCTTCAAGTTGATCTTGCGCAAATTAGCAAATGTCTCCTCCAAATCCTAGATAAGGGTGGCCTTATCCTTGGTTTTGACCACAATGTCATCCATATAAGCTTCTATGTTTCTGTGTAACTTTGGCTCAAAACCAATGTAGACTGCACTTGCAAAAGTGGACCCGACACTCTTTAATCCGAAAGGCATGCAGACAAAGCAGTACGTACCACATGGAGTGATGAATGATGTCTTCTCCTCATCTTCTTTGGACATGAAGATCTGGTGATATCCGGAGTATGCATCCAAAAAGGAGAGCAGATTGCATCCCAAAGTGGAATCCACGATCTGGTCGATGCACGGCAAGGGAAATGGGTCCTTCGGGCAAGCCTTGTTGAGATCTGTGAAATCAATGCAAAGCCTCCATTTCCCATTCGCCTTCCGGACTACCACTGGGTTTGCTAACCATGTAGGGTGTAACACTCCTTTGACTAAACCACCTGCTTCCAGCTTCTTGATTTCCTTGGCAATGAACTGCTGCCGCTCCAAGGCATGCTTCCAAACTTTCTGCTTGACGGGTCAGGCATGAGGGAAGACAACAAGGTGGTGCTCGATTACCTCCCTGTGAACATCAGGGATATCAGATGGCTGCCAAGGAAACACATCGATATTCGCCCGCAGGAAGGTAACGAGCGCGCTTTCCTATTTGTCATCAAGGGTGGCGCTGATAGTGAAAGTACCATCAACGCCAAATGACCGCCGACCTTCTTCACTTGGGGTGCAGCAATCTTGGATCTCTTGTTGTTGGAACACTCCGGCACGTCATCAACGGGTGTCGTGCACTCGGAGGGGGCACGCTTCCCGGACTCCTTGCCGGAGGTCCTTCAATCCCTCTTCTTTCCCTTGCTTTCCTTGGCGGGAGCTGCTGCTGCCGCAGGCTCTGCCGCGACTGCATCCCGGTACATCTTGTCCACGCAAATAATTGCGTCCTTCTCATCCGATGGGATAGTGATGACTCCCAGCGGCCCAGGCATCTTAAAAGTGTTATAAGCATAGTGGGATGCTGCCATAAGCTTGGCCAGGGCCGGGCATCCCAGAATCCCATTGTACAGCAGGGGGAGATCGACCACATCAAACACAATCTTCTCAGTCCGATAGTTCAGTTCTCCCCCAGCGTAATCTTTCCATTGGGACGGCTCCTGTCGGGATTGACTCCTTGAAACGTGTCGGTGACCTCTAGCTCTTCTTCTCCTATCTGAAGCTTGTTGATGACTGCCGGGGAAATCAGATTCAACCTGGCCCCGCCATCCACTAACATCTTTGTGACCTTGAGGTTGCGAATTTTTCGAGAGACCAACAATGGCAAACACCCTACCGTAGTGGTGCGGCCAGGGTGATCCTCCTCACAAAGAAGATGGGCGTGCGGGACCACTTGAGTGGCTTCCGGGCCTCTGGCCCTGGTTCCATAGCATTGACCTCCCGTGCCCATCGCTTGAGTTGGCAATGAGAGGTGTGCAAAGATGCACCTCCATCAATGCATAGGGCGTTAGTGGCCTTCTGAAATTCCTGCTCACTGGTTTCCTCTTCATTCCCTTCATCACTCACATCATCAGAGACTTCCTTCTCTTGGCCCCTGGCAGGTTTTCCTTGATTCCCAAAGGGATTGCCGGGGCGATTTGCTTCACCGCCTCGGCCCTTACTGCCAACAGCATTCTGACCTTTCTCCTTATCTCGCTTATCATACTCTGCTCTCTATCTCTTGACGAGCTGCTCAATCTGGTAGCACTCTTGAAGCTCGTGGACTTTGGTCCGGTGGATCTTGCAGTACGGCCCATCACCTTTCCCAACTTTTTCCACGGCAGCGGCTTCCCGGCAGGCAGCACATGTGGCAGCTTCCTTGCCGGGGGCCTCAGCCTTGGCCTTCTTGCCGGTACTAGGTGTGCCACAACCTTCCACGGTCATCAATGCCTTATCTCTTGGCTTCTTATTGCGCTTCTTGCTCTTTCTCTGACTGGTTGATTCATCTTCATCCTCTGAATCAACATTGATGCAATCCTCCTCTCCGGGCAACTTCCTTCTTTCCTCCATCCGAGCACACTTATCCACCAGTGTGTATAACTCCTTCACGGTCTTGGGCAACCGCACAGTCATCTTAGAATGAATGCGACGGTTGCGAACATTGGACTAGAAGGCTACTATAACAGCTGCCGGATGGATATTTGGAATATTTCTATGAACTTTACTGAATCTCTATAAATACTTACGGAGGGTTTCTCCTTCCTTCTTCTGAAGAAGATGCAAGTCACTGGGCCTGTCAGGCTCTTGGTGCCCACCGGTGAAGGCACCAATGAACTCGTGGCACAGATCTGCCCATGACGAAATGGACTTCTCCGGCAGATGCATCAACCAAGACTTGACGGCCAAAGGGAAGTAGTTGGTGAACACCTTCTCATCTCTTCCCTCGGCAGCCTGAACAACGATGGTGTAGATGCTCAAGAACTCTGCCGGGTTCAGCCTCCCGTCATATTTCTCAGGTATCTCTGGCTTGAACGTGCGAACGAACGGCCAGCAAACTTGCCACAGCTCTCACATAAAAGTAGGGCAGCCAACTTCGAAAGGTAGGCACCCGCCAACATCGAGCGCAGGCTCGTCGACATTGAGTCCGCCACACCCATCGGTCTGGCGGAGGGCGTCGTGGCGCCGATCCATGACGATGCATGCATCTCCCCGCCGCCTATCCTTTGGGACTCGAGTTGGCTTAATCGTGCTTGAGGGCCAGAAGAGGCCATCGAGACATCGTCGGGGTCTTGACTCTGCTGCCCCCGTGTCGGCTGCCGTGGTGGGGACTGCACTGGCCAGTAGTGTGGGCGGTTGTTGTCGCTTGGGGAGGTTGTGGCAGGCCAGCTTGTCGCGAGCCCCTAGCTTCGGTGAAATCGAGCAGGCTCTGGATGGTGGCACGCCACTCGTCCATCTGCTTGGCGGCTGGCGGAAACCTCAGTAGTAGCTGAGCTCGCACCATAGCCTCCGTGGCTGTGCTTGGCATGGCGGTTGATGACGTCGACCGCACCGTCGCCTGGCTCCTGACGGTCCCTGGGGCGGTGAAAGCGACGGTGGCACGCCCGCGCTGCTGCGGGATGACCACCTGGGCAGCGGGGATTGCGCGGCAATGGTGCTCGAGGGCTCGCGGCTCCGTCAGGCGCAGTGGTCGGGTCGGCTCGTCCGATAAGAGGCGCATGCACCGTGACTGCTCCCGTGGTAGGGGTGGCCAGAGGGCGATGGCTCACCCCGGACCGAACGTCGTTGATGTGGCTGCGCCCGCCGGTGGGAGGAGGGGATGCAAGCGGAGTGACCCTCTCATCCGTGCCTTGTGGAGCGTGGCCGTCGAGACGCTGCTGATGATGTTCTCCTCCGATGTCTCCAGCCCCCGTGTCGGCCGCGGGGGGAGTGGTGATGGCACCACCTGCTCCAACCAGGCCCCCAACAGCGCGCACGTCCTCGCTCGTCTCCGCATCCCCTGCAGTGTTAGAGGCTGCGGGCGGCGGAGCCTTCGAGGTGGATGGCTGGGCTCAAGGGCCGGACTTCTTCTTCTTGGGCGCCATGGTCGATGGCGTCGTCAAAGATGACGATGAAGATAACGTGCTGTGCATGCTTTTAGGTTCGTGCAAGCGATCCCCCTACCTGGCGCGCCAAAGATGTCGCGGGATATCCGCGGCCACATATGGGACCGGGTGGCCCCTTGCTGGTTCGGCGGGAGGACATCACATTGCACAAAGAGTAGACCAGCGCACGGCAGCACGACAGAAAGCACATGACCAATTTACCCTGGTTCAGGCCGTCGCAAGGCGTAAGACCCTACTCCTACTTTGGTGGATTGATGATGGAATGAATGTGGTGGTGCGTAGTACACTTGCCCGGCAAGGGCTGCCTCGGGGCCGCAACGACTACGCACGTGTGGTGCTTGGGCTTGCCAACTTTCTAACCCTCTAACCCCTCCTACGAGTGCCATGGGCCTCCTTTTATAGATTAAGGGGTCACCACAGTGGCAAAGTGGTCATTATCCACTGATATGATAGCAAACAGTGCTATCATACCTAACTTTGCGGGCTGACAGGGTGCATTAAATGCATCACTTAGTGTCACATCACTGGCTGTCCAGCAAAGCCTGTCGGGCTATCTTGCCAGCTCCGCATCTGTTCTCTTGACATGTTGCAGGACGGGTGTCATCCGTGAGTTTCTTATGTAGGAGATGGCTGCCATGTGGCAAATGGCTGCCACTTAATCATCTTGCGGCTTGACACCGCATTGATTGACGACGTGGGTCATGCTTGAGTGGTTGGCGGGGTGTTTCAGCCCCCATGAGCCCCGGCAGGCTCTGCCGGGGAGTGTTGGTTGCTTGCTTCGGGTGGTGGCCTCGCCCCTTGCTGGGCTCGCCTGCCCAGCAAGGGAGGCCCTTCTCTTGCCGGTATCTTGTTCCTTTGGCTCGACCTTGCTGGGCTCGCCTGCCCAGCAAGGGAGGCCCTTCTCTTGCCGATATCTTGTTCCTTTGGCTCGACCTCGATCTCTCTGAGCTGCATGTTGGTTCTTCAAGTCTCTTGGTTCTTCAACCTCTGTCTTGAGCTGGTGCTTCAATCTTGATCTTGTGCCTATGCACAGTTGGGCAACATACCCGAGGTTTGTTAAACCGACAGTCTTCATTGATTGGAGAAAATGTTACTTCGTGTGTTGCACATCTAAGTCATCAATGAGAAAGTGTTAGGATGTGTGTCCTTTTCAAAGGTCATTCGAAGATTCTAAAATATTTAGGTCGCACTACAACTTGCTAAAACTCTTCTCATCCAAGGGCTTTGTGAAGATATCAGCTAGCTGTTCTTCAGTCTTCACGTGCTCGATAGATATGTCGCCCTTCAATACATGATCTCGAAGAAAATGATGACGAATCTGGATGTGCTTTGTCTTCGAGTGTTGAACTGGGTTATGAGCAATCTTGATGGCACTCTCATTGTCACAGAAGAGTGGAACATTCTTCACATTGCAGCCGTAGTCCTTGAGTGTTTGCTTCATCCATAGCAATTGAGCACAACACGAACCAGCAGCAATGTACTCAGCTTCAGCAGTAGAGAGTGATATGCAGTTATGTTTCTTCAAGGACCAATGTACCAAGGATCGTCTGAGGAAATGGCATGTGCCGGATGTTGACATGTGGTCCACACGATCACCAGCACAGTCAGAGGCAGAATATCCAATGAGATCAAAAGCTGAGCCCTTGGGATACCATAATCCAAGTGTTGGAGTGTGAGTTAGATATCTAAGAATATGCTTCACAGCCTTATGGTGTGATTCCTTCGGTGTAGCTTGAAATCGGGCACACATGCAAACACCAAGCATAATATCTGGCCTAGATGCACATAGATACGATAAAGAGCCAATCATGGAGCGGTATACCTTTTGATTGAATTCAATACCATTTTCATCAGTGTATAGATGGCCATTTGTGGTCATAGGGATTTTGACGCCTTTGCAATCTTGCATGCTGAATTTCCTCAACACATCCTTGTGGTATTTCTCCTGAGATATGAAGATGTCGTTGCGCTGTTGATGAATTTGAAGACCTAAGAAGAATTTCAATTCTCCCATCATAGACATTTGATATTCCCCACTCATCATATAGGCAAATTTTCCAGTGTAACGTTGGTTAGTACAGCCAAAGATAATATCATCAATCACGAATAATTCATCATCATAGGTTTTGGTGAAAAGAGTTGGGTCAAGTGAACCAGGTTTGAAGCCTTTCTTCATGAGGAATTCCTTCAAAGTATCATACCACGCTCGAGGGGCTTGCTTGAGGCCATAGAGGGCCTTGTTGAGTCAGAAGACTTTGTCACGGTGCTTTGGATCTTCAAAACCTGGGGGTTGAGCAACATATACTTCTTCCTCAAGCTTACCATTGAGGAATGCACTTTTCACATCCATTTGATATAAGATGATATTATGATGGTTAGCATAAGCAAACAATATGCGAATAGCCTCAAGTCTAGCAACAGGTGCAAAAGTTTCATCAAAATCGATTCATTCAACCTGTGTGTAGCCTTGAGCTGTGTGTAGCCTTGAGCTACAAGCCGAGCATTATTCCTCACCACAAGGCCATTTTCATCTTGCTTGTTGCGGTAGATCCATTTGGTGCCTATGATATTGTGCTTGCGTGGGTCTGGTTGCTTGACAAGTTCCCATACATTGTTGAGCTCGAACTGATGTAAGTCCTCTTGCATCACTTGAATCCACTCAGGCTCCAGAAATGCCTCCTCTACTTTGGTGGGCTCTGTGATAGAGACAAAAGCAAAGTGCCACAAAATTTAGATAAATGTGAAGCCTTTGAGCATGTGAGAAGACCTGGTGCGTTGATGATTTTCTCGATCTGCACTTCATTTGCAACATGAGGATGAGCGGGTTGATGACGTTGAGTTGGCTCAGCATTTTATGCAGAGCCATTTTCTTCAGGTGCACCAGCATGTTGTTCTTCACTTTCTGGAATGACTTCTTCAGCAAATTCTTCGGTAGGAACGACATCCTCAGTAGCCTTGAACTTGATGGATTCCTCAGGTGACATTTCATCTAGCATAGGAGGTAGGTGCTCTCTTTACGAGCCATTAGTTTCATCAAACCGCACATCTAAAGTTTCAACAACCTTGTGGTGACCACTGTTGATGTCACAGCCCTAGAGTTTGTTTGTAACTTGTTGTCGGTGTACTAGAGTAGGGGTACCCTAGTATCCCGAACTTGTGCACGGGCAGTTGCAGCCCTCCGCGGCAAGGCTTGCCGGGTGACCGCCAAGGTCCTCCGTGGTTCCTTTGGAGCCATTCAAGAACAAAGTATTCAAGCCTAGGAGACAAGTCCCCAAGAAGAGGAGCTTGCCGAGAAGGCCACCCAAGGCACCTAGGGAGACAAGGCCCTGAAAGAGGAGCTTGCCGGGAAGGCCACCCAAGGCACCTAAGAGACAAGGCACCGGCAAGAGGATCTAGCCGGGAAGGCCACCCGAGGCACCTAGGAGACAAGGCCCGGCAAGAGGAGCTTGCCGGGAAGGCCACCCAAGGCACCTAGGAGACAAGGCCCGGCAAGAGGAGCTTGCCGGGAAGGCCCGTGAGCGACAAGCTTCCGGACGCGACAAGACAACAATCATGCAAGGCGCTTACATGACAAACCACCACTGCACTGCGCTCCAGCACATCCACTAACGTGTCACCCTGGGACCTTTCCAGGCGCGCGTGGCAAGAGGTCGTGCGGCCAGCGGAGCATGGTGGCAAGCGGCGCTGACAGGATTGCCATCGTAGTAGCTTGTGTGTACTGTAGCACTCAGCGCTCCTGAGCAAGAACTAAATACATCCAGACATGCAGCAGTAGGAGTGTTATCTCTCCGGAGAGCTCCGAAGCTGGGTAAACCGCTCGTGTGCTTCGCCTCGATCTGCTCTTCGTGCGACCTCCGCCCCCTGCCGAACCGAAAGGGGCTCGGTCCGCCGGTCCCATAGGTGTTCGTGGGCCAGATCAGCGTCCCCGACACTTGTGGCATTGCATCCATGCATCATGTTTAAATTTCATGAAATTTGAAATGGGGATTGATCAAACCCCTAGTACTGAAACAATGCAAATAGGTTCAACTTCAAAATATTTTCAAAGAACCCAAATTGGTTTGCAAAAATGTTCATGATTAATGGAAAAAGGTGAAAACCATATCCAGAGATGATGAATATTTTTCCAAGACACTTTTGGTATTTGAATTAACCCATATTGTATTTGAATTGGGGCACTTAAATTCTATAAATAATTTTAAATGCTCCAACATATTCTGAAAATAGCTAAGGGTCTCCGTAATTTTTTCAGTTAATGCCCAAATTTATTTTCAGGATTTATGCAAATGATTTAGTTCCTAAACTAAATTAAAACAAATTACAAAAAATAGCAAAACAGAAAAAAATTAGAAAGGACACGGAGAGAGAGAGAGTTTACCTGTGCAGCCCACCTGGTGGCCCACTTACCTGGCCCAGCCCACCAGAGCCGCCACCGTCTCCCACCTCGCGCCAGAAGGACGCGAGGCGTGTGGCCACCGCGCGCCGGCACGCGCCCGGCCACCTCCTCCCTGCCTGGCTGCCCCCTTTCCCCTCTGGACGCCTGGACGTCGACACGTACTCCCGCCCCTCTCACTCTCTCCCGAGTCGATCCCCTCCTCTATTCCCCTCCGTCGAGCTCCACCGAGCCAGCTCCTCGCCGCCGTTACCGTAGCCGCAGCCACCGTGCTCCTCGCGCTCAGACGACCTACCAGGGAGCTCCGCCAAGACGCCCTCTTCCTCCTTGATGAGTCACGTGAGCTCGGCCGGTCTGCATCACCGCCTGCATCGCCTTCTTCTCCTTCCGGTCGCCGAGATCGCCGGCAACTCCATGACGCCGTCTGTGCTTCCCCGAGTCCACTTCGACGCCCCCTACAACCGATGTGAGCCTCTCCGTCGTTTGCCCCTCCTCCCCATGCCCTCGATCACCGTAGCCGCCGTTTCGACCGAGGCCGAAGCTCACCGCCGCTGGCCATGTCGCCGTCGTGGCTGAAGACGCCGTAGCTCATGCCTGGGCGCGTCATAGTGCTCGGTTTGCTCCCAGGAGATGACCCCGACCACCAGCTGGACCCGCCGTGCACCAGAACTCTGAACCCGCGCTTGTCCGAGCTCCGGCCACCGCCTCGCTCGCCGCCGACACTGTTTCCCGCCACCCCAGCACCTCCCACCGGCACCACTCGACGCGCGCGAGCTCCAGCTCCACGTAGCCGCCCTCCGCCGGCCATTTGCTCGCCGGAGGAGGAAACCGCACCTCTCCGCCATCCCTGGCCCTGCCGGCGACGAGCCCCGAGTCAACTCCGGCGAGTTTGACCCAGGATTGACCCCAGTTTGACTCTTCCCCTGAGTCATTGATAGGTGGGGCCCGGCCCTATTAATTAGTTAGGATTAGTACTAATTGTTTTTAGCTAATCTAATTACACTGACACGCAGGGCCCACAGGTCAGTTTGACCTGGACCGCGCCCGTTGACCGCTGACATCACAGTGACGTCATGCTGATGTAATAACTCTTTTCTGGATTTATTCTTTTACTGGAAATTTCAGAAAATTGTGCTAACTTCTAAAAATAATAGAAATTCAACCGTAACTCCAAATGAAATAAGTTATATATGAAAAATGATCAGAAAAATCCAATCAATCCATCTATACCATTTTCATGCATGTTTAAACAACTTATACCTGCTGATCAGGTCAAATCAATTAAATGGCATTTAAACTCTCACATATGGAGTTTGAATTTGAACCTAGTGTTCAAACCAACCCCATTTAACTTGTTGCTAGATGCATTAGGCCAATCAACAGCATATTGCCATGTCATCTTCATGCATCATATTGTTGCATGGCATTGATTGTGTTTCTCCTTTGTTTGTCGGTGTTTGTCCCTCTCAAGAGACGACGTACCGACGATGAGTTCGATGACACCAATGAAGAACTATATTATCTTCAGAAGTGCCAGGCAAGCAAAACCCCCTTGTTCATTCCGATATAATCCCACTCTCTTGCTCCTGCTCTATTTTACTGCATTAGGATAACAACGACTCATGTGTTACTTGCTGCGGTAGCTGAACCCCTTTATCCTCTGCATGACCTGTCATTCCACAGTAATTAGATGAAACCCACTAGCATGAGTAGGAGTTGTTTGAGCCTGTTGTGCCTACTCATTCATGCTTGTTTGTGATGCCTGCCATCGCTTAGAGTTGAGTCAGGTCCGATTCATCGGGAATGAATTGGAATGGTGTGTGAACATGTCCCATCTGTGTGTGAGCTAAGTGTGTGAACACGATTTGGTAAAGGTAGCGGTGAGAGGCCATGTAGGAGTACATGGTGGGTTGTCTCATTGTAACCGTCCTCAGGAACTGAGTTCTGTGTTTGTGATCCATGAACAGCTACTACCACGCATTGGAATGCTTAAGTGCCCCTCTCGACTTATTAATCAACTCGATCTATGTCCAGGAGTTGCAACTAGTTTCTGGTGTTTGTAGGATATGTGTTGGGGGCCGTGCGTAGCGCTGACCCTAGGGGTGGGCTATGTTGCGGTAGATACATCATGGCACGGTGTACCGGGCGCCCGTTTGGTGTCTCGGGAACCCTGCTCACATCGTTTGGGGCCGTGAGCGACACCCCGGCCGGATCTCCTTGCGGATGGAACCCGAATAGGCGATAAACCTGGACGAGAGACTTGTGTGGTTAGTCAAGTCATGGCCGACTCCCTCGCCAGGCTTCCGCTTGAAGGTTGCCGAGATACACGACGTGTACATGGTGGTAAGTGGCGAGAGCGTGTGAAGAAGCACACCGCAGGGTTAACATCATCTATTCAATAGCCGTGTCCATGATAAAGGACTTCTGGGTAGCCTCTAACAGTTCATAGACCAGTGAAAGTGGATACTCTAAAATGCGCAAGAAAATCGTGAGTGTTATGGATGGCGTTCTCGTGGGAGACGGGAGCAGATCCATAGTGGTGTATTGATATGGTGAATATGTGGACTGTGTGCGCCACCTCAAAAGAGTTACTTGCAAATGTAGTTCAGGATAGCCACCGAGTCAAAGCTGGCTTGCTGCAGTCAAACTCCACCACCCCCTTTATTGATAATGATGCATACGTAGTTAGTTCTGATGTAAGTCTTGTTGAGTACATTTGTACTCACGACTGCCTATTTTATGTTTTTGCAGAGAGACTTCAGTCTCGCTAGTAGTTCCGCGTGGACTTCGACGTTTAGCTTGTTACCTCAGCTACGATCTTGTGCCCTCGGCAGGATCTGGTAGATAGTCAGGCTTCTAAGCCTTTTTCATTTATAGTTGTCTGTACTCAGACATGTTAAGCTTCCGCTTGTGCTTTGACTTGTATGCTCTGTATGTTGGGTCATGAGACCCATGTTTGTAATATCTCGCTCCTCGGAGCCTAATAAATATTTGAGTCGTAGAGTTATGTTGTGATGCCATGTTGTATTTACACATATTGAGCATATTGTGTGTATGTTTGAAATGCTTGGTATGTGTGGGATCCGACAATCTAGTTGTTTATCCTTGGCAGCCTCTCATATGGGGAAATGTAGTCTAGTGCTTCCCGAGCGATAGTAGTCCGCTACAGCCCGGTTCACCGGAGTCCTGCTAGCCCAGCACTACTACTCTGGACACTTGACTGGCCGGCATGTGTTTCACTTCATTACTATGTCTGTCCCTTCGTGGAAATGTCATGCGGTGACATCCGGAGTCCTGCCTAGCCTGCTACAGCCCGGGATACCGGAGTCCTGTTAGCCCATTGCTACAGCCCGGATTCACACGTTGATGACCGACATGCTCGATGTGATTCATGTATGCCTGTCCCCATGGGTTAGTGCCGCTTTGGGTTCATGACTAGCCATGTCGGCCCGGGTTCTTCATCATCCGGATGCTCGCGACACTATCATATACGTGAGCCAAAAGGCGCACACAGTCCCGGGCCATCGTAAGGCGACACCCGTGGGAATACCGTGCGTGAGGCCGCAAAGTGATATGAGGTGTTACCGGCTAGATCGATGTGACTTGGAAGCAGGGTCCTGACAGCGTTGGTATCGTGAGCCCGATCGTTGCAGAGGATTACCAAGCCAAACTGGTCAAAGTTGTGTCTAGAAATGCTTTAGTTATGTAAGGGAATTGATTGTGGAAGGGAACGTAAGGCTATTTTTACTCCTTATACCACATGGCCTTCTGACCTGAGTCATCCTCGTCTCTTCTACGGGGATTAAGAACTAGGCTTCTCATCTTTCTATCAGGATCACGTGTTACTAATCTGTAGACTTGCAAGATTGTTAGATTTAAGCCCCAGTTCATTTTCTACTACTTCCGTATGTTAACTGTTGATCTCAAAACCTTAATATGATGTTGTTGAGTGGTTATGCCACCATTTTGCATGATGTCTCAAATCTTTTTGAGCATTTACAGCCGTTATGCTGTCCGTGTCGTCCCAGGTTTCTAAACTATCTGATGCATTTGCAAATTCTTCCTTCATGTTCACGGTGTCCTTTTGGTCAGAATAAGCACACTAATTGTCTGTTGAGGTACTCCTTGCCTTGACATATATGTTGGACTAGTATTATGACCCTAGGCATCTTAGAGAGTCACCTAGTAATCTAGCCATGTTTTGTGTCCCCCGTGTGATGATTCTGGCCATCAATCTCGAAAGCATTCCGTGATGCAATTTAGTTAGTAGGTATTCTATTCCTGGGTTCTTGAACCCGAGATTCACCCTACTTACCTCCTGTTGATAGTGTTTGCTAGTTCCTTTAGGATATTAGTAACTTTGCGATTGTCCTCGAGGTCCGTGGTATCTCATTCTTCCACATACCATGAACCATCCTTGGCAGGAGTTCCTTTGAACCAAAAGGTCACAACAAGAGTGCTCTCGATGAGTTCCCCATCCTATATTGTGACTCTGCCAGTTCTACCTTCTCCGCATGGGTTATCTGGAAGAAATGCCGAACTTTGGTCAACATACTAGTACATGCCTCCACAACTCGAAAAGTTATATGTTCCTTTGAGTTGCTCTTTTTAGTTGTTCTCTGACCCCCGTCTATCAATTGATAGTCAGGAGTAGTTGTGCATTCATGTTCATCAATGCCTATTATCCTTGTGGTCTGTTAAGCCATTCTATTCTGGAATGACTAGGAGAAACAAACTCCAGTGCCTCATCCATATCTAGGTTTGGGTCAAAGCAGTTGTATTCCGCAGATCAAAATGCCAATCCAGCTTTTGATTTTGTTCCACCTAGAGTGTTACCATCTTTATGTCAAGAATGTCATGAGAATTGCACCACCTCTTATGGATTCTTGACGCAGTGATACTTCTCGCTATCATTATTCATTTCTCGGTCCCGTGTTGTTGTAACCGGAATGCCGACAAGTGAACCATGATGTGTGAAATCAATACTCCTAGCAACTGTGTTGCTTGGTAGTAAATGGACATTATTCTCATTCTTAGCGTGTTGGTTATTCAATCATCATCCTAAGATTGATCGTGCTACCTAGTCCTTATTCTGGTGCACCCTCCGAACAACGAGTTAGGATTATTCAATCCCTTGCTTATTGTTCATATCATCTTGCCCTGAAAAGCAAGACTGTTCTCGAGCTTAGTAACATATCGGTGGTTCGTGATTTTCCGAATATCTTCTCGGAAGTATTACCCGGTTATCCCCTGACTGTTATGTTGAGCTCGTGATCAAGTTGGTTTTCCTCTAAACCACCCCTTTCTCCAAGAATCCGTGTTGGATACCCCTGAGCTAGTTGGTTAAGCTAAACGAAAACTTGGAGAGTTGGAAGATAAACGCTTGCCTAACTTAGTTCATTCTACGGGATATCCTTGTGTGTGTGTGTGTTGAAGAGAGACGATATCTCCATCGATTGGTCCTCGTGATCAGTTGTTGGACCTATTGTCTTATCAATTCTTTGACTTGAGTATGGGCTATCGTCAAGTCAAATCAGAATCAACGATGTTCGTAATGTTGTCTTACTCGTGGTTGATCCCTCGAGCATACACCATTACATATTTTGGTCTGACCAATGCTATCACCGTGTTCACATGATGGTGGAAGTCCAGTGATATGGAAGTTCCAATGAGTTGTTGTTGATCCCATCAGCAGCATTTTGTCTCCCCCATGACTCATGTTGAACATCAACCTAGTGTTGAAAACTTTGTAAGCAATGCCTTCGTGTTCCGTTCATGAAGCATATGCTTGGATGGAAGAAGTGACTTTCTCCAAGTTCACGTGCATTAGGTGTAAGTTGCCGTCGTGACTTTGAGAAAGTTTGTTTTGCTTCCTCTAGAGTCATTCCAAGTTAGTCATGCACGTGCAAAGTGCCCTATGGTTTGATAGGTTGGCCGCCTCCACTCCATATGTGTTCCTAGCACACCAAGCCACTGATTGACTTGTTCAAGGAGAAGAAGTTCCTTCATAAGAGCTAATCATATGACTTATGCAAGGGCTTCGCTCTCCGCAATGATGGTTCCCAACCAGAACTCGGTAGTGTTTTAATATAAGACTACTATGTGGTCATGCTTGTCTCGGACAACGTGTTCACATGTTGTAGCAGAACCAGCTCATGTTTTGGAGCTTTCTATCGTAGTTCACTCCCCGAGAATCTCGCAACGTCATCTCGTCGGATTGTGTTGCAACCTTTCTTTTTGGACATGCTGAGTCTGAAGTATCCTATCACCAATCGGATCTGAATCTCAGGCAGATATGATGGTTGGAACATTCCCAACAGTTGCATTTTGTTCCCAGCTTGCACCGCCATTGTGCCAATTCCCATGGGCTGCCCTCTCAGTAATTGTTGTTTAGGATCATCTTCAAAAGTGGTCCTACCATGGGTCCCATCCATTTCCGATGATAAGCAAAATCATCCATTGCGTTGTCTTCAACAAGGTAGTCCACATCATCCATTCTAGTCCGAGTATGTCATTCTTTCGAACTCTTTCAAATGATCGATTGTGATTGCCTTAGGCTGGTATAAAGAGTCTCAATGATCTCTATATCAAAAGTAATTCTTTTTGCCACTTAAGGGAATTTTTCTACGGGTCACCCTCCTTAAGATGTCTCGTTATGGTATCATGGCAACTCAACTCCTCGCTACGTGGACAACCGTTCACCACCTCCTTAAGTGTGAAATTGTTGTCTACCTAGTGAACCTTCGTCATCTGTGACACTCCATCCCTCCGGATGTATCTTTCATGTCTCAGCTCGAGGGATGTTGCTATGTCTCCTTCCGTGAGTTAATCCTGAGTTGTTCGATCCTCGAGAAGATTGATTCTTCTAAAATTCTCCCTTTCCTCTCGTTGTCATATTGGATGAAGTTCTCAAAGCAGGGATGTCAAGATCAACGTATGCAATCTAATCAACAACCTTATGAGGTGCAACTTGGATCGTGAAGATTGTGTTGGTCTTGTGCCCCTATGTCTTCTTACCTCACGTCTTGAATCTCGGGACGAGATTCTTGTTTAGTGGGGGTGAGTTATCACAGCCCTAGAGTTTGCTTATAACTTGTGGCATTGCATCCATGCATCATGTTTAAATTTCATGAAATTTGAAATGGGGATTGATCAAACCCCTAGTACTGAAACAATGCAAATAGGTTCAACTTCAAAATATTTTCAAAGAACCCAAACTGGTTTGCAAAAATGTTCATGATTAATGGAAAAAGGTGAAAACCATATCCAGAGATGATGAATATTTTTCCAAGACATTTTTGGTATTTGAATTAACCCATATTGTATTTGAATTGGGGCACTTAAATTCTATAAATAATTTTAAATGCTCCAACATATTCTAAAATAGCTAAGGGTCTCTGTAATTTTTTTAGTTAATGCCCAAATTTATTTTCAGGATTTATGCAAATGATTTAGTTTCTAAAACTAAATCAAAACAAATTACAGAAAATAGCACAACAGAGAGAAGTTAGAAAGGACACGGAAAGAGAGAGTTTACCTGTGCAGCCCACCGGTGGCCCACTTACAGCCCAGCCCACCCTGAGCCGCCACCGTCTCCCACCTCGCGCCAGAAGGACGCGAGGCGTGTGGCCACCGCGCGCCGACACGCGCCCGGCCACCTCCTCCCTGCCTGGCTGCCCCCTTTCCCCTCTGGACGCCTGGACGTCGACACGTACCCTCCACGGCCTCTCTCACTCTCTCTCGAGTCGATCCCCTCCTCTATTCCCCTCCGTCGACCTCCACCGAGCCAGCTCCTCGCCACCGTTGCCGTAGCCGCAGCCACCATGCTCCTCGCGCTCAGACGACCTACCAGGGAGCTCCGCCAAGACGCCCTCTTCCTCCTCGATGAGTCACGTGAGCTCGGCCGGTCTGCATCGCCGCCTGCATCGCCTTCTTCTCCCTCCGGTCGCCGAGATCGCCGGCAACGCCATGATGCCGTCGTGCTTCCCGAGCCCACTTCGACGCCTTCTACAACCGCTGTGAGCCTCTCCGCTGCTTGCCCCTCCTCCCCATGCCTCTCGATCATCGTAGCCGCCATTTCGACCGAGGCCGAAGCTCACCGCCGCCGGGCATGTCGCCGTCGTGGCTGAAGATGCCGTAGCTCGTGCCTGGGCGCGTCATAGTGCTCGGTTTGCTCCCAGGAGATGACCCCGACCACCACCGGACCTGCCGTGCACCGAACTCCGAACTCAGCTTGTCTCGAGCTCCGCCACCGCCTCTCGCCGACGCCAAGCTGTTCCGGCCACCCCAAAGACCTCCCACCGGCACCACTCGGCCATGAGCTCCAGCTCCACGTAGCCGCCTCCGCCCGGCCATTTGGTCACGGAGGAGGAAACTGCACCTCTCCGCTGCCTCGGGCCTCGCTGGCGACGAGCCCCGGTCAACTCCAGTGAAGTTTGACCCGGGTTTGACCCCAGTTGACTTTTCCACTGACTCACTGACAGGTGGGGCCCGGCCCTGTTAATTAGTTAGGATTAGTACTAATTGTTTTTAGCTAATCTAATTACACTGACACGCAGGGCCCACAGGTCAGTTTGACCTGGACCGCGCCCGTTGACCGCTGACATCACAGTGACATCATGCTGATGCAATAACTCTTTTCTGGATTTATTCTTTTACAACAAATTTCAGAAAATAGTGCTAACTTCTAAAAATCATAGAAATTCAACCGTAACTCCAAATGAAATAATTTATATATGAAAAATGATCATAAAAATTCAATCTATCCATCTGTACCATTTTCATGCATGTTTAAACAACTTATACCTGCTGATCAGGTCAAATCAATTAAATGGCATTTAAACTCTCACATATGGAGTTTGAATTTGAACCTAGTGTTCAAACCAACCCCATTTAACTTGTTGCTAGATGCATTAGGCCAATCAACAGCATATTGCCATGTCATCTTCATGCATCATATTGTTGCATGGCATTGATTGTGTTTCTCCTTCGTTTGTCGGTGTTTGTCCCCTCTCAGTAGACGACGTACCGAAGATGAGTTCGATGACACCAATGAAGAACTAAATTATCTTCAGAAGTGCCAGGCAAGCAAAACCCCCTTGGTCATTCCGATATAATCCCACTCTCTCGCTCCTGCTCTATTTTACTGCATTAGGACAACAACAACTCATGTGTTACTTGCTGCGGTAGCTGAACCCCTTTATCCTCTGCATGACCTGTCATTCCACAGTAATTAGATGAAACCCACTAGCATGAGTAGGAGTTGTTTGAGCCCTGTTGTGTGTACTCATGCATGCTTGTTTGTGATGCCTGCTACTGCTATGAGTTGAGTCAGGTCTGATTCATCGGGAATGAATTGGAATGGTGTGAAAACATGTCCTACTGTGTGTGAGCTAAGTGTGTGAACACGAGTTGGTAAAGGTAGCGGTGAGAGGCCATCTAGGAGTACATGGTGGGTTGTCTCATTGAAACCGTCCTCAGGAACTGAGTTCTGTGTTTGTGATCCATGAACAGCTACTACCATGCATTGGAATGCTTAAGTGCCCCTCTCGACTTATTAATCAACTCGATCTCTGTCTAGGAGTTGCAACTAGTTTCTCGTGTTTGTAGGATATGTGTTGGGGGCCGTGCGTAGCGCTGACCCTACGCTGAACCTGAATAGGTGATAAACCTGGACGAGAGACTTGTGTGGTTAGTCAGGTCGTGGCTGACTCCCTCGCCAGGCTTCCGCTTGAAGGTTGTCGAGATACACGACGTGTACATGGTGGTAAGTGGCCAGAGCGTGTGTGAAGAAGTACACCCCTGCAGGGTTAACATCATCTATTCGAATAGCCGTGTCCGCGGTAAAGGACTTCTGGGTTGCCTATAACAGTTCATAAACAAGTGAAAGTGGATACTCTAAAATGCGCAAGTTAAGCGTGAGTGTTATGGATGGCGTTCTCGTAGGGAGACGGGAGCGGATCCATAGTGGTGTATTGATATGGTGAATATGTGGACTCGTGTGCGCCACCTCAAAAGAGTTACTTGCGAATGTAGTTCAGGATAGCCACCGAGTCAAAGCTGGCTTCTTTGCGGTCAAACTCCACCACCCCTTTGTTGATAATGATGCATATGTATTTAGTTCTGATGTAAGTCTTGTTGAGTACATTTGTACTATACGTTTTCCTATTTTATGTTTTTTGCAGAGAGACTTCAGTCTCGCTAGTAGTTCCGTGTGGACTTCGACGTTTAGCTTGTTACCTCAGCTACGATCTTGTGCCCTCGGCAGGATCTGGTAGATAGTCAGGCTTCTAAGCCTTTTTCATTTATAGTTGTTTGTACTCAGACATGTTAAGCTTCCGCTTGTGCTTTGACTTGTATGCTCTGTATGTTGGGTCATGAGACCCATGTTTGTAATATCTCGCTCCTCGGAGCCTAATAAATATTTGAGTCGTAGAGTTATGTTGTGATGCCATGTGGTATTTACACATATTGAGCATATTGTGTGTATGTTTGAAATGCTTGGTATGTGTGGGATCCGACAATCTAATTGTTTCTCCTTGGCAGCCTCTCATATGGGGAAATGTAGTCTAGTGCTTCCTGAGCGATAGTAGTCCGCTACAGCCCGGTTCACCGGAGTCCTGCTAGCCCAGCACTACTGCTCTGGACACTTGACTAGCCGGCATGTGTTTCACTTCGTTCCTGTGTCTGTCCCTTCGGGGAAATGTCACGTGGTGACATCCGGAGTCCTGCCTAGCCTACTACAGCCCGGGATACCGGAGTCCTGTTAGCCCAGTGCTACAGCCCGGATTCACACGTTGATGACCGACATGCTCGATGTGATTCATGCATGCCTCTCCCCATGGGTTAGTGCCGCTTTGGGTTCACGACTAGCCATGTCGGCCCGGGTTCTCTGTCATCTGGATGCTAGCGACACTATCATATACGTGAGCCAAAAGGCGCAAACGGTCCCGGGCCATGGTAAGGCGACACCCGTGGGACTACCTTGCGTGAGGACGCAAAGTGATATGAGGTGTTACCGGCTAGATCGATGTGACTTGGAATCGGGGTCCTGACTGTCGGAGTAATGGGCCACGGGTAGGCAAACCCGAGCCCCTGTACCTTTCAAAACATCAGGGCAGACTGCGCCCCTCAAGACCCCAAGACGAAGAGCCGCCTTCTGAGAGTCGGCGACAAAGTCGCCGACTGCCCCTCCCAGCCGAGTCCTAGAGACGGCCTCAAGACAAGCCGACTCCAAGCCGCCGACTTCCGACGGCCGGCCATGTGGAGTCGGCCCGCGACTCCGTCCACTCCCTGCCTGAGCGACTACGAGCGGGATGGTATAAAGCCGCCTCGCGGCCCGTCCCTACCCTGCTCATAAAGAGTAGGCATGGCCATAGGGCGTCGTACCGACGGAGATCTCTGTCCGGCGTGGCATTGTAGCCACGCCGGCCCTGACGTCAGCCCCGTGGGCAGATTCCTGTACCCACGATGGCCTGTCTGTACGACCCGAAGATGGCGGAACCCGCTTTGCCGGTGAGTGCAGAATCTGGCGAGCGCCCCAAAGACGAACCCGTTGGAGTCGGCCTCCGAGAGTCGGCCGGCCCCTCCCATGGGCTCCGTGCGCCATTAACCAAACAAGACAGGGAATGGCAACCGTGATCGCCCGCCAGGCGGCGGCACTATTGCCATGACCCCGCGACCAAGCTCGCGTCATTAGAAGAGCGGCTCTGATGACCCGGTGGCAAGACCATGGCCAGACGAGGGCTGTCAGCCCCATGCTGGACCATCGGCGGGGCCCACCAGTCGGCGGGCCCCAAAAGTCGGCGGAGAAGACGGCGACTTAAGAGACTGACGGCTGGGACCCGCGCCCAGCCGGATTACCATTGTACCCCCGGGAGGTAGGCCTATATAAACCCCCCGGGGCACCCATGCAAGGGGTTGGAACCTAGTAGTTTGACACACACACATAGAGGGAAGAGAAGAGCTAGCCGTGCCCTTCTCCTTCCTCACCCCGAACAGCTCAAGGAGCAATCTTGTACTCACCTTGCCATAGTGATCATGCGGAGACCCCACAGAGCAGCAGTAGGGGTGTTATCTCCTTGGAGAGCCCTGAAGCTGGGTAAGATTCGCCGGCGTGCATGTCTTCGCCTCATCCCGTTTCCAGGCACCGGCGACGTTCTACTCGCCCCCTCCATGATAAGCCATCCTTTGGCATATGTCGCACCCAACCCCCGACATTTGGCGCCCACCGTGGGGCTAGGTGCACCGTCGTCCGGAGACCTGCTCGACGGAACCCTCTTCCTCCTGGCGGCGCAGGCCCGGCGACACGTCAGACGGAGTCTGCGCTGACGTGCTGCATGGCGCTGAGGTCGCCTGCGCGGCGAGCTGCCTCGCCGAACTTGTCGGCGAGGTTCGCCTCTCCGACAAGCATGCGTCTGACGCAGGCACGGACGGCCTCGAGAGCCTCCTCGCGGGCCTCCTTGAGCAGCTCCACATCGCCGGCGAGCCCGCCGCCGACCTGGAGTCCATAGGCTCCACCGACCCGATGCTGGTCGACTCCGACACCGCGTCGCTCGACGCGTTCCCAAAGCAACGTGGTGGTATCTGACGAAAGCCGCTCCCTCGCGCGGAGAGCGGCGGAAATCTGATCCACGGAGGTGCTCGTCATCGGTCACAGCGAGCCTTCCGGCGAGGGAGCTCGTGATCCTCTCGACGCGGTTCTGCAAGACCAGATCGCCCCCATTCCGGAAGACGCCGACGCTGGGACGCTGGAAGCGTGCCGCCTCCAGCTCCTCGTGGGTGCACAGAAGCTGGCAAGTATGAGACGCTTGTCAGAAGCCTACCAGCGCGAGATGGATCGCGCCGTGGGCGGTTCACCGCCTCCGACTGGGCCTAGCCGCCTAGGCGCGGTCCAGCAGCGCAGCGCAGCCACCGCCAGTCTGTTCGGGGCCAACCGCCCTATGTATGCCACGCCCGCGGAGAACATCCGCGCCGCCCAGGCGGCGGCAGACGAGCTGGATAACTTCGAGGGCGAGGAGCGCCGCCTGATGACGGAGCGAGTCCAGCAGCTCCTCAACGCGGCTGCTGCGCAAGACGAAGCCGGCTGCCGCACGGAGGCGCCGCGACGACAACACGGTGACTTGCCTCCCCGCCGAGATCAAGGCGCGACGTCTCGGACGCCGACTGGCGGCGTCCGTGGAAGAAAAAACAAGGATCCGGCTGTCAGCCATAGCCGGACTCACATCTCCATCGAGCGCGACAAAGACGGCCGCCCGAGAGCAGTGGAGCGGCGGGACGACTATCTGCCTCCTCCTCCCCGCAGAGAAAGGCGAGTCTCCCCGCCACCCGTCGAGCATCCGACTCTCGGCGACCGCCTTGGCCGCCGAGAGAGAGTCGGAGAAAACAACGCCCGCCACCGGATCAAGTGACTCCACCGATCCCTGGCACTGGAAGAAGAAGACGAGTTGGGCCCGCCCTGTTTCGGACCTCGCATCCGAGACGAGCCCTTTCCCAGAGGATTCACACTCCCCTGAGATACGCCCAAATACACTGGCTCCGTGAAGCCGGATGACTGGCTAGTTGACGACTCCACGGCCGTCAACATAGCGAACGGCAAAAAGCGCGTTGCCGTAAAGTATGTTCCCCTCATGCTCCAAGGCACGGCCTGGACATGGTTGAACAGCTTGAAGCCCCGCAGCATCAACAGCTGGGTCGACTTCACCGAGGCCTTCGTCCGCAACTTCACGAGCACATACAAGCGACCCCCCAAGCCTCGCCAGCTTTCCTTATGTGTGCAAGGCCCCAACGAGTCTACTCGCGACTACCTCACACGCTGGGCCGAGCTCCGGAACTCCTGTGAGGGAGTGCATGAGGTGCAGGCAATCGAGTACTTCACCGCCGGGTGCAGAGAAGGCACCCTCCTCAAGCACAAGCTCCTTTGCGATGAGCCGGAGACCCTCGACGAGCTGCTGATCATAGCAGACAAGTACGCCACAGCCAACTCCTCCATGAAGTCGGAGATCGAAGTCAGTGCGACTGGCAAGGTGGCTCCTCATGCTCCCAGAACTCCGGCTGGCGACGCCAGTCGGCGACAGCAGCAGAATGATCACAAGCGCAAGGCCCCGCAGCTGGCTTCCAACAGCCGGCGAGTGGCGGCGATCGAAGACCAGCAGCCAGAAGGGCAGCCTCCTGCCAAGCGGCAGAAGGGCGGCAAGTCCAACTGGTTGCCGGCCTTCTCTTACAAGCAGACTCTGGACGGACCCTGCAAGTTCCATAGCGGCGCGAAGCCGTCGAATCACACCACCCGGAAGTGCCACTGGCTCACCAGGATCGCCAAGGGAGACGGCCTTGTCCCTCCTCCGCCTGCTGGGCCGCCGCCTCCACCACCGCCCAAGTAGCCGATCGTCAAAGGCCGGTCGGCGATGTGGGGAACCCGACTCATAAGTCGTGATCACCGAATGCACGTGTACAGTGATCCCAGAGATCAATGCTCACTGAACACACAGAAGCTGAATAACAAGAGGCTTACATCCATACATACCGTATTACACAAGTAGGACCATTATGGTCAAGTCTTGAGTATAACATTGCAGCGGAAATCTTAAATCGATAACTTGGACCCATGCCATCCGCCTTAATCCTACAAGCATTCTCGACCGGGAAAGCGTCCTAGCTTGCATGTTCGTCACCAAAGTGTTCTTCATCACATCCTGTTCTTTCATGCACGGCCAATAAAATAACCCGTTGGCAAGCCAATGAGTACTTTGAATGTACTACTTAAGCAACCCAAGGGTGACAACAGAATAATTATGCAAGGCACAACTGCTAATTTGGCATTTTTATGAAAGCTAGTTTTTCTCATGCAAGTATGATCAACATTTATCAAGGATATGAATGCGTCTGCAACAAGTATTAGGAGGTTACAGACATCAACGTCGAGAGAGAGTTATGAACAACTCATGCTCAAGCTCATCGTGACTTCCTCATGAATCACGTCAATAGATTTACCAAACCGTGTTGTTTGTCAGAAACATATGGACGTAGTCTAAGCAGCACCACCCAACTGTCCTTGACCGTGGACACGGCTATTCGAATAGTTTTACACTCTGCAGAGGTTGCACACTTTACCCACAAGATCCGGGGAACTTCCGTGTCATCCACGACCCGCGATACCTCAAGTACCCGGGGTAAGCACCCAATCACTATCTTTCCCTAGACGACACTAACATGGAGTTCACTCGATTGGCAGTAACCCCCGTGCCCAACATTTCACATCTTAAAATCGTGGAGCCTCGCCCCCATATTCATCACATACCACAAGCACGGGGTGCCAATGGTGTGTCGGGTGCCCTGTGAAGACAGCCATGGTGTAACATCCCAAAAAAATTTAGCCAAGTTTTCACTATTAAAAATTTTGCCAGGAGTTTTAAAATTTTATTTCTGTGGATTTTCAGAACTCTTCCTTTAATTTTTAAGGTGTCTTTTCCTTGTGGAGATTTCCAAAACATATTGGACTTCTATGCCATCTCATTAAAACAATTTCTAAATCAGTAGATTTATTTATTAAATTATTTCACCCTGAGTTATAATCATTAAAATGGCTTGTTTTAAATTTTGGAGCTCTGTTTGTACTACAACCATTTGATAGAATCACTTAAAATTCCAACCGAAATTTGGAGATGTCATGTGATGCCCCTAGATCACCTTTGTATAATAATAAAATTATTTCATTGCATATTCTGAGTTTTACACCTGTTTTTCACATCTGGTCCATTGGACACTTTTGCACTATAGCCTAATTAAATCTTTCCCTAGAACCTCCACCAAACTTATGGGATATCAGTAGTAGCATGCCATTCAACTTTATGGAAAAATTGAGTGAATCATCCTCATCTTCACTCTGGTGCCATTTGGTGATTTGTACTGCAACCATCTCCTAACTTGCTTCTTTATCTATAATTCCTTTTCCTGCTTATAGTCCTCCTTGCCAAACTCTTAAGTCCAGAAGAGTGGACCCTTTGGAAGAATTTTTGTTCATGGAACAGTGCCATTCACTCTCTGCCCAGAACTGAAGTTTTGCATATCTTGCACTAAGAAGTTTCTGCTTTTGTCAAACTAACTTCACCACCCCCTTATCCATCCAAAGAGACGCTGATCTGGAGAATTTGGCCATCCCAAGTGTTGCCTAGATGCCCTTGGCATTTTGACAAACACCGTGGGTGCATAGCCAGATTTGGCATGACTTCAGGTTTACATGGTGAACTTGAGCCCCTGACCTATCCATCATGTCCCTTGATCCTCTTGCTAACCCTAACCTAGCCTTGTTTCTTGCCAGCCTCACCCAAGCCCTGTAGCAGGCCATGGCATTTCATCGAGCACCTTTTGTGCGTGCTCTGGGCGCGAGCAGAGCACGCGTATGGCACGTGACGCGCCCGAGCCGACGCGTCGCGTCCCCGGCTTGCCACCACTCCGCAGAGCCGCGCCACTCGCTTGGCCTCTCGCTACGTCGCGCCAAGGACCCGACCGCCTCTGCAGCGTTGCCAGCAAGCTCTTGGCGGCACGCCGGCGTCCGCAGCGCGCCTCTGCCGCGTTCGGCGCCGCCAAAGCCACCCGGCTCGCCACCTGCCCCTGTGAGCAGTGCGTGCTCATCCGCAAGCGTGTCCCCTAGCGCTCGTCGCCGCCACGTCGCCCAAGCTACAGCATGGCGGTTCGCCGTCGTCCTTATCGCCGGCCGCTGCGGAACCGACCTCCATCGCCTATTTAAGGAGCCCCGAGTTCATCCCCGCATGCAGGCAGTCCCAAACCATCTCCCTAGGAACCCCTATGGCAGCAAATCAACTCAGGGAGGCCTTTGTTCCCATCTCCGGCGACTACAGCCGCCGCCACTGCCCAGGCCCTGACGGCGCCTCCAAAGCCTCCCCCTCTCCACTCTTTTCATCAGGACCTTCCTCTCCCTCCCGTGATCACATCCCCCTACTCGATTTCGATCGAGAACCACCGCCGCCACAAAACCACTTTACCACCGAAACTTTCCTCCGCCGCGGAGCTCGCCGCCGACAAATCCCTCCACCTCTGTCAACCCTGCAACCACCGGAAGGATCACCCTCGACCCGCGGATCCATCCCCGCCCTCAGCATCCCAGAAGGACCAGCCGTTCGCCGGCGACGGTCGCCAGAGTCCCGCCTCCGCTCGGGACAGAGGGAGAAGAAGGAAGGCGGACTAGTCAAACCTGACTAGTAGGCCACCTAGGACCCACTGTCAGTGACCACGTGCGGTCCACGCGGAGTAAGTGGAAGCGTATCTCCAGATTACGCTTTCGACGTGTACGTAATTATTCGAATCGTTTTCTTTTCTGTTTTTATTTAAATAACCGATTTTTGACCAAACTTTGACTGTCTATAACTTTTTAAATACAACTCCAAATGAATTGATTCTTTTTCCTACCTCTCTCAAATATTGTCTAGTTTATTTTAAGATTTATTTGAAAAAATTTCAAAACAACTTTTTGGTGCTGTTTTGTTTTTATGTAATAATTCAAATATACTCTTTTAAATAGGATTTTTGAAGATTTCAAGAGGTTGTGGATGCACCCTTCTTTCCCATGACCTAAAGGCAAGCATTCTGAACCCTGGTGAAATTTGTGTGTGTGTTGCATAGCACGGTGACAACACCACCCTGACACGAGCATACGTCATTTTATGTGAGAAGGTGTTCCTACTCATGAGTGCATGTTAACAAATTTCATGCAAATGAAGTTGAGATGATTGTGATAGGAATCACCGACATATGCCTTTCATGCATACCAGGAGGAAAGCCGGGAAGGCCTCTGTCTTGGGTAGACACGGTCTTGCCCCTAGTCCTCCGTCGAGACGGTCGTGTCCGATATGGCATGAGGGGTATGTCGTGTGGTGTTTCTATCTGTTGTTTGTAATATATGCATTGTTATGCTAATCATGCAGGAAATATTACAACCTCCTAAGTCGACCGTAGATCGAGTCTTGTGCCAGTAACCCCCATACTTGCTTCGTACTACCACTCGTCTCTACACCAAGTAGGGTACGGATCAGTAAGTTGTCAACCCTTTCCTAGCACACACCGTACAGAGAGGCCATGGTGGAAGATACTGGAGGCATCCGGTTGTCATGCCACCGGGTCCGGGAGCATGGGTGTTTCGGTTGTAGCCGAAAGGGGGTAGCTCCCGGTTCTTGTGGCTGTATAAATTTTGTGATCCCATGTTACGTCGAGGTTGTAGCCTCCCCACTTAGAGTTTCGCTTAATAGGTGTCGTGGGTGATTCCAGACACATGTGAGTCAAGCTGGTGTGTGCAAGTTAGGTGTGTTTTCAACAAAAAGAGCGTAGACGGAATTAGTCCCGATGGACTAAAGGAATCCGTTACTCGTGGGTAAAGAGTACACCCTCTGCAGAGATTAAACCTATTCGAATAGCCGTGTCCATGGTTAAGGATTACATGCAGGATGGGTCAAGTGTCGGTCTTGGTGTCGGTCTTCGGAGGTGAAACTGTTAAACTGTTAACTGAAATCACAACTTGTGGATTGTGATAATTATGATTATTATTATCATTATTATTGACTAACCCGTGATATTATTGGTATTATCAAATATCCTTGGGATGGTTCTACCTCCTGGATATTCACTGTATTTCTTTTAAAGCCCTTTATGTGGTGTCGCTCAGACGCCCGACTGTGGCATTGGTTTTGTTTAATTATAAGCCCTTTATGTGGTGTCGCTCAAACGCCCGACTGCGGCATTGTTTTTGTTTAATTATAAGCCCTTTATGTGGTGTCGCTCAGACGCCCGACTGTGGCATTTCTTTTAAAGCCCTTTATGTGGTGTCGCTAAGACGCCCGACTATGGCATTTCTTTTAAAGCCCTTTATGAGGTGTCGCCGGGCCTTGATTGTGGCATTTCTTTTGAAGTCATTTATGCTATTTATTTCATAATTTTAATACTACCATATTATTGCATATTCACAAATAACATGCTTGCACGCATCAGAGTTTATTTATCCTTTTTGACTAACGTCATGAGCATAATATATTTTTAGCACATCATTGTTAAATTATGCCTGTGTTCTTAATGTTTGCGAGTACATTCAAAGTACTCACTGGCTTGTCCCTGGCTATTGTCTTGGCCAGATTTCTTGCTTGGAGAGGAGCGTTGCGATGTCAGCCCTGGAACCTAGGCAATGGTGATAGCAGTCTCGCGAAGATAGGAGTTAACTTGGTCAGCTGTTCCCGTGGGAAATGGAGTTCCATGGACACCGATGTTCCACAAACCGCTTCCGCCATCAACCTTTAGAAACCATTTGTTGTACTCACAGACCAGAATGGTCTTGTACTACATATATTGTATTTTGGTTGGAATTTTTGTATCAAGTTGGTGCCTCATCAGCTAACAGTAATCCTGGGACTGATGAGCACAACGGCCATTTTCTGGGATTAACACCCGGAGAATCGGTCGCCACACATGGCCGCCCTACCTGGCACGATCCTGTCCCGAGAGAGAGCACCAACTCTCCCCCGTCACTAGTAATGCGGGCTCCAAGCTAGTATCGGCCTAGGTAATCAATAATGCCCTTTCCCATACAAGGGTAGAGTGGTTAAGCATGTAAGGTTGGGACAATCGACAAATCTTAAATCTAATCCGTCTCAGTAAACAACACTTTTATCAAGCCTCGGTACACTACTTCTCCACCAAGTAGTGACCTAGTTCATCATCATCCCCGAGGGCATCAGTGGCACCCTCTGGGGCTGCTAGCAAGTATGTCAAACCACACTTGTTTCTTTCCATGCATAACCCTGACCCTCTTTGCATAGCAACTACTTTAGCATCCTATCTACTCCCACCGGCATAACACTCATAAGGAGGTAGGGTCATGCACAATGCAAGTATCAATGAGGAAGTAACAGACGCAACCAACCAACGTGGTTTACCATCTCATCATGATTCCGATGCAACAATAATAAGTGATATATGACAGGCGTAAAAAGGGTTCATAGACATGGTCAAAGGGCTGCTTGCACAGTTCATCTGAAGTCTTGAAATCTTCCGGTCCTTCTCCATGTACTTCGTCTACTTCACAACTAACGCCTAAACAACCACAATAAGCAACACAACAAGGCAGAAAATATAAGTGCTCCAAAAATATTAATTTGACTTTTCTAGGACATCTCTGGTTATATGAAAAATAACCAAAGTGGTTTCATTGGAATTGGATCAGTGGATATCTCTGAACATTTCAATATGATGGAATCAAGGGGTTTATGGATTTGCAAGAAGTGTACATAAACATGTTTTTGAAAAATGAGCAAAGGTACCCATTTAATAAACCATGATTTTAGAAGCATCTAGGAGTTGGTTTCACTGGATTTGGAGTTCAAATGAATATTCTATGGATTTGCAAAGTTGACAAATATGAAGAAATGGCTCATTATTTTATGTGGTACAGAAAGTATTAACAAAAATGTTCAAAACTAAGTTATGAACTTAGAAGCATCTAGGAATTTGAATCATGGCATTTGGATCAATTTTGAGCTCCCTGTGATTTTCTAAAGTTCATCACAGAAATAGGAAAAATAGGATTTGATAAATATTTGTGAAGAAAAGGTCTCTGGAAAAATGTGCATGTTGCACTAACAGGTAGATCATGATTTATAGAGTCACTAGAAATTTGAATCATCAAATTTGGAGTCCATTTGAATTGTTTATGGATTTTAGAAACTCACTGGAAAAGAATAAAAAGAAATATAAGGCATTACCCTTATCCTACGCACCGGCGAGAGATAGAAGTGGGCCGGCCCAGCGGCTTGGCCACGCGGACGACAGGCGACGTCGAAGGCGTATTTCGCCCGGCCCGTCTCCACTTGCCAGCGTGGCCCGGTGGCTGGGCCACTGACGAGCGGGACCCGCCTGCGGGCCATCGTCTTCGTCTTCCTCCCGCGCGCTCGCCTGGCCGAGGGAGCAGGGAGCCCCGACGACGACTGCCGGCGCTATGGAGCACCTCCGGCGATGCTCTGGCTATGGATGAGCTCGGCGTCGAGCGCCGCATCCATTGGTGTATGCCACGGCTGCCGGGGATGGTCGAGGCGACGGCGGCTTGGATGCCGGCGGACGGTGGCGTCGGGCGAGATTGGGCACGGCGCTACGATGCGTCCTCGGACGAGAGAAAGAGCGTGGGAGCTCCGCCTTGCTCAGGGGAGCCTGCTGGTGGAGAGAGGAGAGGGAGAAGTGCTCGGGCTAGGATGAATTTAGGTGGAGGCCGGCGGCGGCTCTTCGGCCATGGAGGGCTATGGAGGGCGCGGGGAGAGGAGTGAGTTGGTCCAGGGGGTCTCTAGGAGGGAGAGAGAGGTAAAGGAGTCGAGAGGGGGCTCGGGGTGGCTTTAAATGGCGAGGCCGCGGCTCACCGTGGACGTGGCCTACGGGCACCCGCGGAAATGGCCGTGGTGGCCACGGGAGGAGGCTTGGGGCTGTCTGCGGCGCTCGTGGGGGTGGTGTTGGGTGTAGGGAAGGAGGAGAGAGAGAGAGGGGCAAGCTCCCGGTGGAGCCACGGGCTCGCGCACATATTGGCCGGCTCGGGCAGCTCTGGGCACGCGCGGCATGGGCAAGACATAGGGGGAAAGGAGGGGGCCAGTGCGGTGGCGTGTTGCGGACGTCGAGGCACCTCGACTGGCGTGAGGGGGACGCCCGAGGCGGTCGGGGGACGCGGCGTCAACGGTCGAACGCCCTGCCAGCGCTCAGAGCGCCTTTGGCCGGCATCCGCTGGCTTTTCATGCGCTGCACTCACAAGGCCCACTTGTGTCTAGCAGCTGCAGGGGTATGGGCAAAGCTGAGGAGAGCCTTGGATGCTCTGGAATGCCAAGGAGTGAGAGAGAGATGAGAAAGGGAGGGGAAAGTGGCTGTCCAGAGAAGAAAAATGGGTCCCTGCCCCCCTTCATCATTGCCTCTCGGGCAGGGAAGCACACCAGAGGTAGAGGGGGACTAGGAGGAGTTGTGGTAAAAAGCAGGGCTCAAGGAGATTAGTGGAAGTGGAGAAAACATACATTTTTAATTTCTGCCAGAAGGTGTTTAATGGTGGTTTGGGCAAGAAGATGAACTCCTCTTGTCATGAGGCTTGACAGGGTCAAATGGCACATGTAATTAGGGCCTTCCTCCCATTTTGAGCTCATTTGGGCAAAGTCGCCAATGCAACTTTTGTGAACCCTAGAAACTGGCAGAAATGAACTTGTGTAGATCTAGTTGATCAAATCACTTCTCCTTGATGCACCACTTGGTGTGGTGGCCTCATTTGGTCATGTGATCATGCTCACAAAAGTTGGAATCAAGGAGAGAAAGTTGGTAATGTAGAGTTGTTCAAATTTGATTTTGGTCAGAAAGGGTTTTGGGGCTCTTTGATCAAGTTAACTTTTTCTTCAACTTGTGCCATTCGGTATAGATGAATTATTAGACCAGTTGAGCATGTACACAAGATTTGAGAGCATTTGGACATGTTTGGCAATGTAAATTTGCTTAAACTTCAAAATGGACAGATATGGTTTTGAGAGGGTTTCATGGCGTTATACTATTCTCCATGACATGATACTTGTCCAGATCATCAAACATGTCATATGTGACATTCTAGAATTTTCTTGGAATTTTTGGAGAATATTTTCTTTGTAAATATTTCAAAAGCTTGAAATATCCAGAAAGGGTTTTTGAGGGATTTGACCAATATTTTGGACATGACCATGTGTTGAAACTCTTATATATGGACAATATATGTCCATGTAGTTTCCCTAAATTTTCACAAATATTTTTAAAGCATTAAAATATTTTTTCCCTATTAAAGACCATTTCTGGCCTTAAGAAAAAGCTTTTAAATAAAATAGGAAAATAACTTTTAAAATTATATTTTTGTGGTTTCTGGGTATCCTATATCTAATAGGAGTCAAATATATTTTTGGAGAGATTTTTACTGCCCTTGATTAAGTACTTGTAGTGCAAACCTCAATTCAGGGGTTTTTGAAAAACTAAAATTTTGAAAATACTATTTGGCCAAATTATTTTTGTAAGAAATTAGTTTTATATCCTATACACATGTCATGATCATTGGGCAGAAGTTTTGGATCAAGGAGAAGGAGTATAAGAGTCGGAGGATTTATTTTATTTTTAGAGCACTTGACAACAGTAGACAAAAATCAAATCAAGCATAGACCAAAACACACAAAAGTTTTTGTCAAACCACAATTTATCATGATTTATCATCTTAAGTGTTGTGCCATGAAAATCAGGGTGTGACAGCGTAGTACAAGACGAGTACACAGAAGAGCATGGTGCCTATGTAGTGTTTACGGTGTGGTGACGATCGCCAAGAAGAAAGCGGCAGAAAGAAGAAGAGGTGAATGCAGTAGCATCAGATACTCCAGAATTCATGCACTGGTCCGAGAAGCCCATCAGTTGGAGCCGTGCTGATCACCCAGAGGTGATGCCGAATCCGGGCTCCTACGCCCTGGTCTTGGGAGCCACCCTTGCCGCAGATAGGCGGGCCGCTCGCTTCTTGCGAGTGCTGATAGACAGAGGCAGCATCATCAACATCCTGTACAAGGATACGATGGAGAAGTTAGGAATCAAGCAAAGACAGCTTCGCAATCGGATTTGTGTTCCACGGGATTGTACCGCCTTTCCTGCTCACCGATTAGCAAGATTCTGATAGACTTCCTCTTTGGGGACAAAGATCACTTTCGCTGAGAGCCAGTCTGGTTCAAAGAGGTGGACCTCGAAAGCCCCTACCATGCTCTGCTTGGCCGACCTGCTCTGCCAAGATCATGGCGGTCCCCCACCACGCCTACCTCAAGATGAAGATGCCGAGTACCAAGGGATTCGACCGTAGCCGCGACTACAGAAAGTCGTCCGCCTGTGCGGCTGAAAGCAGCCGGCTGGCCGAGTCCCTGGTGATCGCAGCTGAGAAGGACTCCTGGATCGGGTGGTGGCAATGGCCGGCCAGCAGCCAGAGATATCGCCCCACCCCAAGGAGTCGGTCGAGGGCTCGTTCAAGCCGCCAAAGAGACCAAGAAGATACCCTTGGACCCGTAGCACCCGGAGAGATCTGTTGTCAGAGGTGCCAACCTCGACGGCAAATAGGAAGGCGAGCTCGTCGATTTCCTCCGTGAGAATCGGGACATTTTCAAGATGGTCCCCCAAAGACATGCCAGGTGTACCGACGGAATTCGCCGAGCACAAGTTACACGTCTGATCTGATGTGAAGCCCGTCAGGCAGCCCTTGCGCCGCCTGTCAGAAGAGAAAAGAAGAGTTGTTGGAGAAGAGATAGCCTGGCTCCTCGCAGCCGGTTTTATCATGGAAGTGTTCTTCCCAGAGTGGTTAGCGAACCCGGTCTTGGTACTAAAGAAGAACAAGCAGTGGCGGATGTGTATTTACTACACAAGCCTCAACAAAGCCTGCCCCAAGGACCTGTTCGCTTTGCCAAGAATTAATCAGGTGATAGACTCCACGTAGGATGCGAGCCGTTGAGCTTCTTAGATGCATATTCAGGATATCACCGGATCAAGCTGAACCCGCCGATGATTGAAGACCGCCTTCATCACGCCGTTTGGAGCCTTCTGCTACCTGACCTTGACGTTCGGATTGAGGAATGCCGGCGCCACCTTTCAGCGTTGCATGCAGAAGTGCCTCCACAAGCAGCTTGTGTAACGCCCTCGATGCGGCTATATCTCCCACGTGTCGAAGCACGACTTAGAGGCATAACCGCATTGAAAGCAATGTCGCAAGTGAGGTAATCTTCACACAATCCATGTAATACATAAGGGAAAGAGATACATAGTTGGCTTACAAATGCCACTTCACACAATACATAAATAAACATCCATCATCCAGATTACACTCAAGGTCCCACTACGGAACCAAAATAAAAGAAGACTACCCCAAATGCTACACAGATCCCCGATCGTCCCAACTGGGCTCCACTACTGATCATCGTGAAAGACACATAGTAACGACCACGTTCCTCGCCGACTCCCACTTGAGCTTGGTTGCGCTATCTGACCGACATCGTTGGCACTCGCAACTGTTTTGGTAGAATCTTTGAGTCACGGGGACTCAGCAATCTCACACCATGAGATCAAGACTATTTAAGCTTATAGGTAGGACAGAGTTGTGAGGTGGAGCTGCAGCAAGCGACTAGCATATATGGTGGCTACATTCGCAAAAGAGAGCGAGAAGAGAAGCAAGGCACGGTCGTGAAGCTAGAAGCGATCAAGAAGTGATCCTAGAGCAACCTCCGTCAAACATAACTCCAACACCGTGTTCACTTCCCGGACTCACGAGAAGAGACCATCACGGTTACACACGCCTTGATGTGTTTTAATTAAGGTCAACTTCGGGTTTTCTACAACCGGACATTAACAAATTCCCATCTGCCTCATAACCGCATGCACGGCTTTGAAAGATAATACCCTGCAGGGATGTCCCAACTTAGCCCATTATAAGCTCTCACGGTCAACGAAGGTTATTCCTTCTACCGGGAAGGCCCGATCAGTCTCGGAATCCCGGACTACAAGACATTTCGACAATGGTAAAACACGACCAGCAAAGCCGCCCGATTGTGCCGACAAATCCCGATAGGAGATGCACATATCTCGTTCTCAGGGCACATCCGGATGAACACTATGTACAGCAACCGAAGATACCCCAAGTTGCCTCAGGGCGGCACCGCAAGTGGCTCTAGTTTGGACCAACACTCAGAGGAGCAATGGCCCGGGGGGGTTAAACAAAGATGACCCTCGGGCTCGCGAAAACCCGGGGGAAAAGGCTTAGGTGGAAAATGGTAAAACCAAAGTTGGGCCTTGCTGGAGGAGTCTTATTCAAGGCGAACTGTCAAGGGGGTCCCATAAATCACCCAACCGTGTAAGGAACGCAAAATCAAGGAACATAACACCGGTATGACGGAAACTAGGGTGGCAAGAGTGGAACAAAACACCAGGCATAAGGCCGAGCCTTCCACCCTTTACAAAGTATATAGGTGCATTAATTAAATAAGAGATATTGTGATAACCCAAAATATCCATGTTCCAACAAGGAACAAACTTCATCTTCACCTGCAACTAGCAACGCTTATAAGAGGGGCCGAGCAAAGCGGTAACATAGCCAATCAACGGTTTGCTAGGAAAGGATGGTTAGAGGTTTGACATGGCAATATGGGTGGCATGATATAGCAAGTGGTAGGTAACGAGCATAGGCATAGCAAAAGAGCGAGCATCTAGCAAGCAAAGATAGAAGTGATTTCGAGGGTATGATCATCTTGACCGCAAGGTTCTCGAGTTGTCGAAAAGCTTGATCCTCGTAAGCGTTCTCAACAGGTTCCTCGCTCACGTACTCGCCTCCGGCTCTACCCAAAGCAAGAACACAAGCAAAGGACCAACAATCAATCACGGGCGATGCACAAACAACATGATGCAAAACATGGCATGATATGCGAGATGTGAGATGCAATGCATATGCGTGCTCGGAAGGAAAATGATGAAAAAGCATCAACTTGGCAAACCAAGTATGCCGCTGGAAAGGTGAGATGATTTCGGTTGAAATCGATATAAAGATCACCGGAATCGGATGCACGGTTTGCAAATGGCAAGCAAAACAAGAATGACACAATTCTGCCATTAACAACATGATGCCACATAGCAAGCAACAAGAAATTAAGCTACTGCACCCAAACGTACCAACAAAGCATACGGAAGTGATCTACTCAAGATGCTTGACAAAAGATGAACACTGGTCTATGGCTAATTGACAACATAACAGGTCCAAAAAATCATGGCAAAAGTGCAAAATATATCAGCTTCACAGACTTGGTGAAAATACTAACATGCCAGAAATTAACATCAGGAAGGCATGTTTAGAGCAACCAAACAACCACCTACAGGAACAAGACATAGCAAAACAAGGCATGGCATGAATCTACTCAAAGAATAGAGCAAAAGTCCTTTACAGACCATGAGCCAAAAAGGATCAGAAGATATGATTGCACCCATTTAAATATAGCAAGTTTCGTTAACAGATTCAGGAAACAGAGCATGGTATTAACAGCATCATGAAGGCATCTTTGCGAGCTCGATTTACTCACTACCGAGCATTTCATGATAAAATAAGCATACATCCGTCAAGAAGACATGGCATAGAAGCTATACATGGCAAGAACAACATCATAGCATACACAGATCAACTACAACAACCTTGGCAAAATTGAATAACATGTAAACAATCTGCCAGGAAACATTTTATAGCAAAAGTAGAGCTTGATTGACTCAAGCTAGACTACTCCATAATTGCAAACAGGGGAATGGATGGATAGATCATAAACATATGTTCAAAACATCCTTACTGAAGTATCTCAGAATAAGCATGGATCTCTCTGTAGCATCAAGTTTACATGGCATAAAAATAACAGCGGAACAGGGACTGGAATCAGCAACATCATGAAGCCTAGTTTGCATGCTTGTGCTAGTCACCACAGAGATCACAAAAATAAATGCCATATACCCCTGTAAATATGGCATGCCATATTACAGAACACATGTACGACTCAAGTTCATAGGATGCACACGTCAATCATGGCAAAAATGACAAAAGTGCATGTTCTGATTAGAATCTGAAACTAACATCACATAGCCCTCTTCTAACAGCATGTCGGGCATCAAGATTAGCTCAAATGAAAATGATGCAATGAGATGAAATGATGTACTCGTCGAGGCGAACAATACGGTGTGCTATACGCCCACAACGGAGCCACAGATGCAAAGTTACGGTGCGATGAACAAGTCATAAAATACTGCAAACTTAGCGGAAAAAAGAAGTCAACCTAGGTTCCAGATCTGGATCCGGCTCGTGGATCGAGGCGGCCGGAGTAGCTCGCCGGAGAGGTTGTCGGGGGAGGACGGGGAAGGCCGGAGATGGGGTCGGGCCGGTCGGATCCGAGCCCGGCCGCGGCGTGAGCCGCGGCGCGGAGGAGCGCGTGTGTGTGCGGCGGCAAGGCCGCGGCCGGGCGCTGGAGGTGATCAAGGGCGGCGAGGCGGGCGGCGGCATGGCGGGCGGCGCATCAGGCGGGCGGTGCAGGGGCATGCGCGGGCCCGGGCTTGGCGCTGGCGAAGCGGGCGCGACCACGTGCGCTATGCGATTGGCGTGGCGGCGGGTTTCGTCGGAGCGCGACCGGACGTGTCCGGCAAGGGGAGGAGCGGGCTAGGGTTTCGGGATCCGGAAATTTTGGAGGGGAGGCTATATTTATAGGTAGAGGGAGCTAGGAGGCTCCAAATGGAGTGTAGTTTTCACCCACACGATCGTGATCCGACGACGGAGAGCATGGAAGTGACTTAGATGGGTTATTGGGCTGTTTTGAAGGGGGTGTTGGGCTGCAACCCAAAAGAGGCCTTCGCGGTTACCCGGTTAACCGTTGGAGTATCAAACGACCTCCAAATGGCACGAAACTTGACAGGTGGTCTACCGGTGGTGTACCAAGGCCATTTGGCAAGCCTCGTTCCATTCCGAGAACGTTTAACACCCACACACAAAAAAAGAGACAAGAGAGGTGCGCCGATGCATGTAGGAGTGTCGGATTGCAAAACGGACAACGGGGAAAAAGCTCGGATTCATGAGACGAACACGTATGCAAATGAGATGCACATGATGACATCATATGAGATGCATGACATGAACAAAATGCAAAACGAAAGACAAAACCCAACCATGGAGGGAATACCATAGCACATAGCCGAAAATGGCAAGAGTTGGAGTTACAAATATTGAAAGTTACATCCGGGGTATTACAACACTCCACCACTACCAGAGGATCTCGTCCCGAGATCTAGGACTGAAAGAACTCTGGATATTCGGAACGGAGGTGATCCTCGCGCCCTGTGTGGCTTCTCGGTCGGAATGGTGTGACCACTTCACTTTCAGGAATTTGATTGACTTGTTGCGAGTCTTGCGCTTCGGTTTCTTCAAGAATAGCAATGGGGTGCTCATGATAAGAGAGATCTTCTTGGAGGTCAATTTCTTCGGTTGATAGTGCGCTCAGAGTCTTGAAGCACTTGCGAAGGCTGTGACACGTGAAACACATCGTGCACGCTCGCGAAGTTGACGGAAGCTCAAGTTAATAGGCGAGGTCACCTCTTTTGCCAATGATCTTGAAAGGACCCACGTATCTATGGGCAAGCTTCCCTTTGATACCGCGGCGAAAGTGCCTTTCATTGGAGAGACGCGGAGGTAGACATGGTCTCCGATTTCAAAAGCCACATCACGGTGCTTGTCATCATAATAGCTCTTCCGCGCGCGATTATGGCGGCTTTGAGATTCTCACGAATGACTTTGCACATTTCTTCGGCTTCTGTGATCAAGTCGTTGCCAAGAAGTTGGCGTTCACCTGTCTGGGACCAATTTAGAGGAGTACGACACTTTCTGCCATAGAGAATTTCGAATGGGGCCTTGCCCAATCTCGCTTGGAAGCTGTTGTTGTAGGAGAACTCGGCATATGGAAGACAATCTTCCCACTTCATACCGAACGAAATGACACAAGCCCTGAGCATGTCTTCGAGGATTTGATTGACTCGCTCGACTTGGCCACTTGTTTGAGGATTGAAAGTTGTGCTGAAACGAATGTTGGTGCCCATGGCCTTCTGAAAGAAGTCCCAGAACTTAGAAGTGACGATGCTTCCACGGTCTGAAGAGATCAATTGTGGGATGCCGTGCAAGGAAACAATCCTGGAGGTGTAAAGCTCTGCCAATTGAACTGCTGTGATAGATTCTTTGATAGGACGGAAATGAGCCACTTTAGTAAGCTTGTCAATGACAACGAAGATAGCATCATTTCCACGCTTGGACTTAGGAAATCCAGTCACGAAGTCCATCTCGATATGATCAAACTTCCATTATGGAATAGCAAGAGGTTGGAGGAGACCAGCTGGTCGTTGGTGTTCTGCTTTCACCCTTCGCGGACATCACATTCAATCACGAATTGAGCAATTTCTCGCTTCATTCGAGTCCACCAATCTGACTGCTTGAGGCCATGGTACATCTTCGCATTTCCGTGATGAATGGATAGAAGAGAAATGTGCGCCTAGTTCATAATGACTTTACGTAGATCACCCTTAGGAACCACAATCCGGTCCTCGAAGAAAAGAGTATCTCTGTCATCAACGCGAAAGCACTTGTATTTGGAAATGCCCTTATCGATACCACGTTTCACCTTTTTCACCATGGTATCCAGGAGTTGTGCCTCACGAATTTGGTCTTCCAAAGTAGGAGAGACTATGAGGTTGGCAAGAAAACCTTGAGGAACAACTTGAAGATTCAGCTTGCAGAAAGCTTCACAGAGATCCGGTTGGAAGGGCTTGAGAATTAAACTGTTGCAATAAGCCTTCCTGCTCAAAGCATCTGCAATGACATTCGCCTTGCCTGGAGTATATTCAATACTCGGGTTGTACTCTTGAATCATTTCGACCCATCGAGTTTGCCTGAGGTTGAGGTTGGGTTGAGTGAAGATGTACTTGAGACTCTTGTGATCGGTGAATATGTCCACTTTCCTTCCCAACAAGAGATGTCTCCATGTTATCAATGCATGGACAACTGCCGCCAACTCAAGATCGTGAGTGGGGAAGTTCTTTTCGTTGGGCTTCAACTGACGAGAGGTATAGGCCACAACTTTCTTCTCTTGAAATAACACAGAACCGATACCTTGAAGAGAAGCATCACGTAAAACTTCGAATGGCTTGGATTCATCAGAGGAGTTAAGACAGAGCTGTGGATTTAGTTTCTCTTTGAGAGTGTTGAAAGCAACGTCACACCGAGGAGTCCGTATTATACTTCACATGCTTCTCGAGGAGGTTGGAAAGAGGCTTTGCAATCTTGGAGAAATTCTCAACGAATCTTCGCAATAGCTTGCAAGTCCAAGAAAATCGCTAAGCCGCTTGACATTCCGAGGAGGTTCCCAATTCACAACCGCAGACACCTTCTCGTGGATTAACAGCGATGCCCTTGGCGGAGATGATGTGACCAAGATAAAGAACTTCATCAAGCCAAAATTCACATTTGGAAAACTTCGCATAGAATTGATACTCTCTGAGCTTGTCGAGCACCAATCGCAAATGTTTGGCATGATCCTTCTTGTTCTTGGAGAAGACCAAAATATCATCGAGATAGACCAAGACGAATTCATTGGTGTAGGGGTTGAAGATGAAGTTCATCATTCGAGAGAATGTTGGAGGAGCATTGACAAGGCCGAAAGACATGACAGTATATTCATAAGAACCAAAGCTTGTTCTGAATGCTATCTTTGGAATATCTTGTTCACAAATGCGAATTTGATGATAACCCATACGAAGGTCAAGCTTGGAGAACACTTTAGCACCTTTGAGTTGCTCGAAAAGCTCATTGATGTTGGGAAGTGGATACTTGTTCTTGATAGTCTTCTTGTTCAATGGACGGTAATCGACGCAAAGTCGGTCCGTGCCATCCTTCTTCTAGACAAAAAGAACACCACAACCCCATGGAGATGAACTCGGTCTGATCAAACCCAGACGCTCTTGTTCATCGAGCTGTTTCTTCAATTCCTTTAGCTCTTTTGGTCCAAGCTTGTATGGACGCTTACCAGGCTCAAGATCGATAACGAATTCAACTGGCCGGTGAGGAGGCATACCCGGGAGCTCTTCTGGAAAGACATCTTGATACTCAAAAACGACTGGAATCTGAGAGATAGCATCCAACTCGCCCTTCTCATTGAGAGAAAACAACCGACTGGTTTCATCACGAGCGGCATAGATGATCACATCCTCGTAAGAGTGTGTCAATTGAATTTCCCAGCAGCACAATCAAGCTGAGCTTTGTGCTGAGAAAGCCAGTCCATCCCGAGAATTAGATCAATATCCAAGTCACCAAGGACAATTGGTTTAGCCAGAAATCTATAGTCACCCATCTTGATAGAAACATCCGGGACACAAATATTAGATGGCATTTGCTTACCCGGGGACACAATCTTCAACGGAATAGGAATCTTTTCCGTCACAAACTCATGCTTGGCAACAAAAGGTCTCAAAAATGAAAGATAGCGATGCACCAGAATCAAATAAAACTTTTGTCGGAATATCATTAACTGGAAGATTACCCATTATCACGTCAGTAGATTCCTCCGCTTGAGCTGCATTCATCATATTCACCTTGGCATGCTTTGGATTATGCTTGACCACTGCATTGCTGGAAGATCTCACAGGAGGAGGAGGCGGAAGGCGCCTTTGGTTGAAGCATTTGTTCGCGTAGTGCCCTTTCTGCTGACATTTGTTGCAAGTCACCTCTGAGAGTGGACGATGATACGGATTATTTGACCTTGGAGCTTGAGAATTAGACTTGTTCTGATAGCCTGGGTTGGGTGGGTGGGAAGATCCACGACCACCTGAGTTCTTCTGCTGGAAAGGCTGGCGGAACGGAGGAGGAGGAGGCAACCAGAACTTCTGTTGCTTAGCTGCCACTAGTGAGGAAGAAGAGGACTGAATCAAGGCCCCTGACTCTCTTCTTAGAAGCCTCACACTTGAGTTGGGCAGCTTCTTGCTTCAAGTGCCATGTTGTAGAATTCATCATACTTTTCCGCTCAAAAAGCACGAGAGCTAATTGCAAATCTTCTCTCGAGACCACCTCTGAATTGATAGATCATACTCTTTTCATCGTGGACGTCTTGCTTAGCGGTTGAAGCGAAGTTTCTGGAACTGGATATTGTATTGATACACAGACATGTTGCCTTGCTTGAGATTGCGGAACTCCTCACGCTTGCTCTCGACAACACTTTGCGGAATGTGGTGAGCTTTGAAGTCTCGGCGGAAATCATCCCAGGTAATCACACAACCTCCTCTGGAATCTTTGTATTGTTGATACCACTCGGCAGCTTGGTCCTTGAGTTGAAACGAAGCAAACTTGACAAAGTCCTCGGGTCGACATTGCTACATTCAAAATGTTTGCAGATGTCCACAAGCCAATCGTCGGCGTCATGGCCTCGGCACGAAGCTGAAAGACTTCGCTGATTAGCAAGGAACTGATTGAGGGTAGCGGCGCGGCTGATTGTTGCCTTGGCCTTGATTTCCTTGGTTGCCTTGCCCTTGGGTGCGCTCTTGCAAGAGTTGCAAAATCATCGAAAGCATTTATGCGTTGGTGGCTGCCATGACAACTTGCCATGCCTCCGGAGGCGGAGGTGGAGGTGGAGGGTTCACCGACTCCCATCATTATGCTCCGGATTACGGCTGCTGGCAGAGCCATCTCAAGAGGGTGACATCCTTAGCATCTTGATAGACAGATAGACAAGTTGAATCAACGGATAGAAATTGCAACATATAGTCTTCACAATAAACATTCGAACAAGGATGAACGAATGAATTCCAAAGCTAACATCACACGTCCATTAAGGTGAGAAGCCACTTGATAAAGAGTTGATGAATGAAATAACAAGGTACAACTGGAACAAATAAGTGGTAAGGATTACCCAATCACAAACCAAATATCTGCGGGAAGAAATGCTAAGAGCTACTTGAATCCCACCTATAAACTCCGGGAACTTTCTGGTTATGCAATCTGGCGTTGGGGATACAGGGGACACAAAATATATCACCCAAACTAACAATACCTAGATCCAAATTTGTATCCATCCGTCAACACATAACCAAGAAACCTTCGAAATCGTGGTACCTCGACCTTCGAAAAGCATCTGTTATCTGAGTCATGGCAATACTCCCGAGCTCGCCCGATCTTTGGGTTATCGGGGTTATCTCACCAACAAGCTGTACAAAAGAGATTTTCGATGTCGGCAAAGCTCAGTATTCCAGAATCGCAACGATAAAATTGTGGCGACAACACCTCGGAGCTCAACTCTCCGGGACACCGCCACAACCCCTAAATGTCGGGGAGGCACCAAGAACAATGTTCTCGTCACAAAACCATCGAACGATTCCAAGATACCCGCGTGATTCTAAAAAAAAATTAGTGAAATTTGAGGAGAGGAGAGTCAAAACTTCTCGTCAGGAGACCTCACCAGAGCGACGAAGGACCTGGGAGTAAAAAGAATCCTACTCCGATATATATAATCCTAAGACTCAAAACATTTTTGTTCTAGACTCAACAACGCCAAAGAACAATCAAGCGAGGGGCTCCTAAGTCAGATCGCTCTGATTACCAACTTGTAACGCCCTCGATGCGGCTATATCTCCCACGTATCGAAGCACGACTTAGAGGCATAACCGCATTGAAAGCAATGTCGCAAGTGAGGTAATCTTCACACAACCCATGTAATACATAAGGGAAAGAGATACATGGTCGGCTTACAGTCGCCACTTCACACAATACATAAATAAACATCCATCATCCAGATTAAACTCAAGGTCCGACTATGGAACCAAAATAAAAGAAGACTACCCCAAATGCTACACAGATCCCCGATCGTCCCAAATGGGCTCCACTACTGATCATCAGGAAAAGACACATAGTAACGACCACGTTCCTCGTCAAACTCCCACTTGAGCTCGGTTCCGTCATCTGCACTGACATCGTTGGCACCTGCAACTGTTTTGGTAGAATCTGTGAGTCATGGGGACTCAGCAATCTCACACCCGCGAGATCAAGACTATTTAAGCTTATAGGTAGGATAGAGTTGTGAGGTGGAGCTGCAGCAAGCGACTAGCATATATGGTGGCTACATTCGCAAAAGAGAGCGAGAAGAGAAACAAGGCACGGCATGAATCTACTCAAAGCATAGAGTAAAAGTCATTTACTGAACATGAGCCAAAAAGGATCAGAAGATATGATTGCACCCATGTAAACATAGCAAGTTTCGTTAACAGATTCAGGAAACAGAGCATGGCATTAACAGCATCATGAAGGCATCTTTGCGAGCTCGATTCACTCACTACAGAGCATTTCATGATAAACTAAGCATACATCCATCAAGAAGACATGGCATAGAAGCTATACATGGCAAGAACAACATCATAGCATACACGGATCAACTACAACAACCTTGGCAAAATTGAATAACATGTAAACAATCTGCCAGGAAACATTTTATAGCAAAAGTAGAGCTCGATTGACTCAAGCTAGACTACTCCATAATTGCAAACAGGGGCATGGATGGATAGAGCATAACCATATGTTCAAAACAAGCATGGATCTCTCTATAGCATCAAGTTTACATGGCATAAAAATAACAGCAGAACAGGGACTGAAATCAGCAACATCATGAAACCTAGTTTGCATGCTTGTGCTAGTCACCACAGAGATCACAAAAATACATGGCATACACCCCTGTAAAGATGGCATGGCATATTACAAAACACATGTAGGACTCAAGTTGATAGGATGCACACATCAATCATGGCAAAAATGACAAAAGTGCATGTTCTGATAAGAATCTAAAACTAACATCACATACCCTCTTCTAATAGCATTTAGGGCATCAAGATGAGCTCAAATGAAAATGATGCAATGAGACGAAATGATGTACTCGTCGAGACGAACAATTCGGTATGCTATACGCCCACAATGGAGCCACAGATGCAAAGGTACGGTGCGATGAACAAGTCATAAAATATTGCAGACTTAGCGAAAAAAAGAAGTCAATCTAGGTTCCAGATCTGGATCCGGCTCGTGGATCGAGGCAGCCGGAGTAGCTCTCCGGAGAGGTTGCCGGGGGAGGACGGAGGAGGACGGGGACGGCCGGAGATGGGGTCGAGCCGGCCGGATCCGAAGGCCGCCCGGGCGGCGGAGCCGCAGCGCAGAGGGAGCGCTGGGCGGCGCGAGGTGACGAAGCGGCCAGCGGCGCGGGCTGGCGAAGGACGGCGCTGGCGGCATGCGGGCTGCGGGCGGCGCAGAGGACCGCGGCGGGCGCGATGCGGGCCGCGACGCGGCAGCGAAGCGCGCCTCGGGCAGCGGGCTTCGGCGGCGCTGGTGAAGTGGGCGCGCCACGTGGCGCTGCCGGTTAGCCGCGGGCCTGGAGTTTCGTCCGGCCTTGGACGGATGTGTCCGTATGCCGGAGGGAGCGGGGCTAGGGTTTCGGGATCCGTAAATTTCGAAGGGGGCTATATTTATAGGTAGAGGGAGCTAGGAGGCTCTAAATGGAGTGTATTTTTCGCCCACGATCGTGATCCGACGACGCAGAGCATGGAAGTGACTTAGATGGGTTATTGGGCTGTTTTGAAGGGGGTGTTGGGCTGCAACCCAAAAGAGGCCTTCGCGGTTACCCGGTTAACCGTTGGAGTATCAAACGACCTCCAAATGGCACGAAACTTGACAGGTGGTCTATCGGTGGTGTACCAAGGCCACTTGGCAAGCCTTGTTCCATTCCGAGAACGTTTAACACCCGCACACAAAAAAGAGACAAGAGGGGTGCGCCGGTGCATGTAGGAGTGTCGGATTGCAAAACGGACAACGGGGAAAAAGCTCGGATTCATGAGACGAACACGTATGCAAATGAGATGCACATGATGACATGATATGAGATGCATGACATGAACAAAATGCAAAACGAAAGACAAAACCCAACCACGGAGGGAATACCATAGCACATAGCCGAAAATGGCAAGAGTTGGAGTTACAAATATGGAAAGTTACAGCCGGGGTGTTACAGCTTGGCAGAAACGCCCATGTTTACGTGGACGACGTGGTGGTGAAGACGGAGAAGCGAGGAACGCTGTTGGAAGACCTCAAGGAGACCTTTGAAAATCTGCGCCGATTCCTGAGCAAGCTCAACCCAGAGAAATGCGTCTTCGGAGAACCAGCCGGCCACCTCCTTGGCTTCCTGGTCTCTGAACGCGGCATAGAGTGCAACCCCGTGAAGATCAAGGCGATCGAAAGGATGGAAGTACCCCGCCGACTGCTAGATGTGCAAAAGTTCACCGGCTGCTTACGCCTATCACCGATTCATCAATTTGGCGAGAAAGCTCTTCCTCCTGCATCAGCTCATGAAGAAGACCACCTTCTTCGAATGGAACTCCAAGGCGGACGAGGCTTTTCTCCAGTTGAAGAAGATGCTGACTACTCCCCCAGTGCTGGCGGCTCCGACTCCGAAGGAGCCCATGCTCCTGTATATTGCCGCCACCAGCAGGGTAGTCATCAGAGTTATCGTAGTTGAACGCAAGGAGGAAGGCAAGGCGCTACCTGTCCAGAGACCGGTTTATTACCTGAGAGAAGTACTGTCGACCTCCAAGCAGAACTACCCCCACTACCAGAAGATGTGTTACGGCGTGCACTTTGCCGCCAAGAAGTTGAAACCTTACTTTCAAGAGCATCCAATCACCGTGGTTTGCACAGCCCCACTAGCAGAGATCATCGGAAGCCGAGATGCTTCTGGACGAGTGGCCAAATGGGCCATAGAGTTGGCCCCCTACACCATCTATTACCAGCCCCGCACCGCCATCAAGTCACAAGCACTAGCCGACTTCCTCGTCGACTGGGCCGAGACCCAGTACCTGCCGCCAGCGCCCGACTCCACCCATTGGCGGATGCACTTTGATGGCTCCAAGATGCGCACCGGCTTGGGAGCTGGCGTGGTCCTCACTTCCCCCAAGGGCGACAAGCTCAAGTACGCGCTGCAGATCCATTTCGCCGCCTCCAACAACGTCGCCGAATACGAGGCGCTCATTCACGGGCTTCGGCTTGCCAAAGAGCTTGGCATTCGCCGGATCCTGTGCTATGGCGACTCCGACTTGGTGGTCCAACAGTCATCCAGCGACTGGGACGCCAAAGATGCAAATATGGCGAGCTACCGTTTTCTGGTACAAGCAATGAGTGGATATTTTGAGGGTGCGAAGTCCTCCACGTGCCAAGAAAGCGACAACGACCAAGCAGATACCACAGCAAGAATCGGCTCCACCCGGCCAGTAATACCATCCGGCGCCGCCCTTCGCCTCCTCAAGCCATCATCAAGCCGTCACCAGAGTCGACTCCATTTTTGTGCCGGCTCCCTCTCAAGAAGTCGGATCCGACTCAAAGCCTCGCCAGACGGCACAAGAATCCTTGCACACGCCCCAAGAACGCGGTGAAGCCCGGCCGGGGACTTCGTAACCCGGCCCGGGACTGCGGCGACCATTGCGAAGACTCCAAAGATTTTCGGCCCGGGGATCGCGCCCGGTCGGCCCGGGGACTTCTTCAACCCAGCAAGCTGCTGCAGACTCCAACCCGCCGCCTCCCAGCCCAGCGCCCTCGTCCAAGTAGCAGTACTGGCAGTCGAAGAAATAGCAGCACCCTCATGGGCCCAGCCCATCCTGAAGTTCTTAGTAAGTGGAGAGCTACCAACCGATGAGACCTTGGCTCGGCAAGTGCAACGCCGAGAAGCAGCCTACACTATAGTCAATAGAGAGCTGGTCAGGCGTAGCGTCACCAGTGTCTACCAGCGCTGCGTCGAGTCAGAGCAAGGCCAAGCAATTCTCGAAGACATCCATCGTATGAAAAGTCGGCCATCATGCAGCCTCAAGAGCACTCTGCCGCCAAAGCCTTCCGACACAGTTTCTTCTGGCCGACTGCCCTAGAAGAAGCCAAGGAATTAGTTCAAAAATGCAAGGGGTGCCAGGTGTTCCGCTCCAAGCCGCTTCAGCCGGCTTCTGCACTCAAGACTATCCCCATCGCCAGGCCCTTTGCTGTTTGGGGCCTGGACATGGTGGGACCATTCAAAATGGCACGAGGTGGCCTAACTCACTTACTTATCGTGGTGGACAAGTTCACCAAGTGGATAGAAACAAAACCCATCAAGAAGTTGAATGGTCCTACTGCAGTGACTTTCATCGCCGACATCACGACTCGGTACGGCGTACCACACAGCATCAGCACCGATGTCGGCGTTCTGGGAACGGGGGTCCCCAGACTTGCCTGCCTGCGGCCTGCGGCGTGGTTCGAAGGAGGCCCAGCACGGCCCATCTTCATCAACGCAAGCTCAAGACCCTCGTGAGGGGCTGAAGCCTCATGAGGCGGACGACAAGAGCTTCCTCGAGCACGGCCTCGTCGGTGGCTCATGAGGAGGCGGAGAGTTCAAGGCAGGGTACCTCGCGAGATGCCCGTGGCGCAAGCCATGACGACCAAGGGCGCCAGGCCGGGCGCCAGCTCAGCTTCCTCCCTTCCTCTTTGGTGCAAAGGGAGCAAAGCGCAGGGAGAGTATCAAGCAAAGGCATCCATTTCGGTGCAACGAGACCAAGACCAGCCCAACGGCAGGAAGGGAGTCATTGTGGAGCCCAAGCAGGCGTCATCACCGGAGCCTTTGGCAGGCGAGGACCAACTTTAGTCAGGATAAGTGTACCCGCTAGTCCCCTTCAAAATGGCCAATTGTTGGCGCCCTTCCCGCTCAATATTTGGGAAGAGGCCCAGGGCCTTCGCCTATAAATAGGAGTAGCCACCCTCAGGGCAGGGAGATCCGAATCCTCATCAAGAAACCGGTAGCTAGAGCGACTGGAGACCACCTAGCAGTTCATCGCACCCGCCAAGAACAGACCCTCACGAGGCTGTTCTTCCTTGTATTGTTCCTCATCAGCCCAAGAGGCAATCCACCACACCACACACTGGAGTAGGGTATTACACCACAATGGTGGCCCAACCAAGATAAATCTCGTGTCTCTTGTGCTTTTACGCTTAGTAGTTTAGGTCCCAACAATTGGCCGAGGTGCGAGGCGGTGGAGGGTTGGATCTCCGCGCGCACCCCAGTGTTCGAACCTCAAGGGTCTGCCGGAACCCGAAATCCGACATTTGTCGCGCCAGGTAGGGGTGCGCCGGAATCTGCCTTTCGTCGCCTCGTTCTTCCTCGGCCACCGCAACCATGTCTGACCCCCATCGGGCTCGCGCCGAGCGCCAAGCCGCCCTCGCCTCCCATGTCGCCCAGACAGCTCCCGTCGGCGGGCGCCCTCGTCGTTCCCCGTCGCCTGCCATCAACGCCACCACCGACCCGGCGGGGAACGAGCAGCAAGCATCGTCCCAGCACCCGTCCATGAGGCGGGACGGCCGCACCGCCACGCCGCTCACCCCGCTGGTTTCGCCGTAAGGGCGCCCAGCGGCCATATGGAGGCCCGAAAGCTGCACTCATCGCGGCAAGCGAGCTCCTGCGCTACCGCCCGTCGGCAGCGTCTACAAAGAATGGCTCGACCGAAGTCGCCGAAGCTGTCGCCTCACATTGCAGAGGCGCCTGCACCGTCTGTCTCGCTGCCAGACGCCCCGCCTTCGGGCGATGAAGCTCCGGGCGACGCTACCGCCTCCTCCTCAAGAAGGCGCCCTGCCCCAAGGCGCGGCCTCGGCGGAACCCACTCCGCCAGGCGCCGGCGCGGCAAGCGCAGAGCTGTCAAGAAGTTCCTCACCCACGAGAAGCTGCCCGATCGCTCCCCGCTCCAGCACGTCAGGACCCTGCGCTGCCCCCCAGCCACGCGCAAGGAGGCCCGCAGACCAAGCTCTCTATCGTCCGAGGCCCCCCGCGGCCACGGCGGGCTGCCGCGCCTTCACCTCCGAGCTGTGCAGCGTCGCGTGGCCCGCCAAGTTCAAGCCAGACCTGCCTCCTCGCTACGACGGCACAGCTGACCCTACGGAGTTCCTCCAGCTCTACGAGCTGGGCATCGAGGCTGCCAATGGGGATGAAAAGGTCATGGCGAACTGGTTTCCCATGGCGCTCAAGGCGAGCCCGCACTGGCTCCCCGACCGCCCTGTGCATGATCTCTTCTGGGCCGAGATGCACACCCGCTTCATCGCCAACTTCCGTGGTACTCGCGACCGCCACCCGCCATGAGCGACATCGCGCCGAATCAAGCGGCAGCCGTGGCAAACCCTGCAAAAGTACATCCAGTAGCTTCAACAACGCACGCCTCAAGATCCCGGTGGTAACGAAGCGAGGCCATCATCTCGCCTTCTCCGACGGCCAGCGTGCGCGACGTCAAGATGAAGGAGGAGCTGGCGATGCATGAAGATCTGTGCACCTCCTGAGCTGTTCAACTTGGCGACGGCGCGCCGAGGAGGAGGCGCCTCTCCCTCCTCGAGCTGCACTGCCGCGAATCCCAAGAAAAGAAGTCCAAGGCCAAGGGCGTGAAGCGCAGGGGGCTGTCGTACTCATGGCAGAACCAGACACCAAGCGAGGCGAGAGATCAGCCGAGAGTCCTCCAAGGGCGGTCACTGCGTGTACCACGACCTCCACACCCACAACACCAATGAATGCCAAGAGCTCCGGGCCAGACGTCTGCGAAGGAAGGAAGGGTCGGCAGACGCTTCGGGCGGCAGCCGGCGGGCTACGGCCGAGGAGGAGGAAGGAATGCAGACGCTGGAAGACCGCGCGCGCCAAGGTGGCGCGACCAACCTCGCGAGGACCGTTGGCAAGACCCGCCTCGCGAGGAGGCCGGAGGATCAGCCTCGCGAGGATCGCCCGGAGGGGAACGCGAGCCTCCCTCCGCTGCCGCCGCAGCCAAGGAGAAATGAGGACCGCTATCAGGGCCGAGGGGCTGGGGGCTTCAGGGCATGTGCGATCGCTTTGCATCCTGGGCGGAGCTCAAGCCCCAGCCTCTCAGCGCATCTTCAAGCAGTTCGCCCTTGAAGTGAATGCAGTCCTCCCAAGCTCGAGGCCGCGCGCCCTCTCGTGTGGTCGGCGTGCGCCATCACGTTCTCGGCGGATCAGCTCAAGTCGCGGCCATAGCCGGAGTTCTCCCGATGCTTTGTTCCCCAATCATTAGCGGCGTCTTGGTCACCAAGACCCTCATCGACGGCGGGGCAGGACTCAACGTCCTGTCCGTGGAAACATTCAACAATCTTCAAGTGCCTTACAGTGAGCTTCAGCCAACCAACCCTTTCTCCGGAGTCACCGACGGCTCCACGGTCCCGATCGGGCAGGTCCGCCTTCATGTCACCTTCGGGGCTCGCGATAACTACCACACTAAACTCATCGACTTCGACGTCGCCCACATTCGCCTGTCGTACAACGCCATCCTTGGGTACCCGGCGCTAGCCAAATTCATGGCCGTAACCCACCACGGCTACAACGTCCTCAAGATGCCAGGAAGCGGCGGGGTCATCATGGTGCCCTGTGAAGAGAGAGACGCAGTGTGCTTGCTGCAATGAGCCTTTCAGCCGTGACGCTAGGAAGACCTGCACCACAGCAGCAGGAGGCCTCCCGAGGCCGCAACCAAGAAGAAGAAGACATCGACCGGCCCGGCTCCTCAAGAGGCAGGCCCCTCAGGGCCCGCGCCCGGCCAGGGGGAGCCTCCTTCCATTGCATAGGAAAGCGCGCACGACGCCCTCCTCAGGCCGGGCTCGGGGCTCTCCACGGAGGGCCGCCGACCTCGCCAAGGTCACGAGGAGGCGCTTGGGCACCACGTGGAAGCGTGCTTCGAAGCACGTTTCCCGCAAGCAGGAGCAAGGCAAGGAGGGCCGAACCCTCAGGAGTTCGTCAGCAAGGCCATTCAGGAGCTACATGAGTCAAGGGTCATGAGGGGCAGCCGCCGCCTACCCGCTGTGGCCCCCCATCCAGGCGAGGATGGTGGGCTGCGCGTCTGCATCGACATACCAGGGCTCAACCGAGCCGCGTCTCAAGCGCCTCGGCCCTCGCGAGTGGGACGTTGCGAGGGCCCGCCCCACAGCTACGTGCGCATGCCTCACGGCCTACCAAACGCGGTTGCTGCGCACCAGCATCTCATGAGGGCCAACCTGGAGGCTCGGGGGGTCAGGCACGCCGCAGCCCTGGCGGAGATGGAGATGGCCCCCGAGGAGCCGCCAGCGCCTCCGGATCCTCCCGAGGCCCCCGGGCCTGGGGGCTCGTGAGGATCGGCTCCCGCAGCCCACCGAGTCTGCTACACCAACACCCCTTCATCCCCAACATCACCAGGTGACATCTTTAAGTTTTGTTTCCGACTGGGAGCGCCTTCAGGGCCGCATTATTCCCAGGCCGCGTGGGTCCGTCCCTGCGGCATGTATCCCTCTTATTTCATGTCATTAGCCTATCCTGTTGGGGGCGGCCCTCGGGATGCATCATCCCCAAGCCGCTCGGGCCTGTCAATGGCCCGGCATGTATCCTTCTTCACGCTTTCCTTAGGATTATGCTCTCGCTCCACCATGCTTGTTATTTGGTGCCTTTTCTGGGTGACGGAATCTTGCACGTTAAAGGGGGTGCACGAGCATCGCGACTCGAGGCTCCCTACGGCTCTCCGTCCCTCACCCTCTGGTCTTGTCCATGGCATCGCGACTGGCTTGCCCGGTGACAGGTGAGACCAGCCCGAGAGCCGGGACCCGAGGACGTAGCGTTTCGTCATCTAACTTGACTTATGCGTTAAAGGGGTGCACGAGCATCGCGACTGTGGCTCCTACCGGCTCTCCGGCCCTCACCCTCTGGTCTTGTCCATGGCATCACAACCTGGCTTGCCCGGCTGACGGTGAGACCAGCCCGAGAGCCAGGACCCGGGCGTAGAGTTTTGTCATCTAACACAGCTTAGCGTTAAAGGGGGTGCTGAGCATCGCGACTCGGGGCTCCTAGCAGCTCTCCGGCCCTCACCCTCTGGTCTTGTCCATGGCATCGCGACTGGCTTGCCCGGCGACGGCTGAGACGAGAGCCGAGCCGAGGACGAGACGTAAGTTTAGTCATCTAACCACCTTGCTAGCGTTAAAGGGGGTGCCCGAGCATCGCGACTCAGGGCTCCTACCGGCTCTCCGCCCTCACCCTCTGGTCTTTTCCATGGCATCACGATCTGGCTTGCCGCCGACGGCTGAGACCAGCCCGAGAGCCGGACCCGAGGACGTGAAGTTTCGTCATCTAACCCAGCTTATGCGCTGCGTTAAAGGGGTGCACGAGCATCGCGACTCAGGCTCCTACCGCTATCCGGCCCTCACCCTCTGGTCTTGTCCATGGCATCACGACATGGCTTGCCGACAAACGGCCGAGACCAGCCCGAGCCGGGACCGAGGGCGTAGAGTTTCGTCATCTAACCCAGCTTGCGCGTTAAAGGGTGGGTGCACGAGCATCGCGTCTCGTGGCTCCTCTTGGCTCTCCGACCCTCACCCTGGACTTGTCCATGGCATCGCGACACTGCTTGCCGGCCGACGGTGAGACCAGCCCAGCCGGGACCAAGACGTGAAACACCGGCATCCGCCAAATTTGCAGGAACACACTCGAAGATAAGGCCCAGAGCCAGGCGCAACCCGCCTTGAGGTAGGGCCCCATGAGCCCTGCGCTGGCTCACGGGTACCCCAACACACCTCGCGAGGCCTCTCGCGCCTCTCCCGAGCAACTAATGGCAGAACTAGCGATCGCCACGGCGAGCTCTTGTTCCTTTTGTGGTGAACCTGCAGGGTCCCTCCAAGGAGCACGAAACAACTTCGCCACGCTATCTCTTGCCGGCCTAGGCACGGACCTAGCGCCGCACCAGGAAGCATTGTCCTGACCCTCGAGATATGTCACCCCCCCGGACACACTAGTTATCGCAAAACCATCCCCACACTCAATGCAACCCTGTGTTAGCAACGTCGCTCTCCTTTCTCACCGAATGATGGCTGCTTGAGCGCCAAGGGGGACCCCCTGAGCATCGCGACTCAGGGGCTCTTACCGGACCTCGGGCCGCTCACCTCCTGGCCTTGACCACGACATCGCGACCTAGCATACCAGCGATGGCTGAAGCCGCCTTGGGACTGGGACCTGTTGGCGTAGAGCATCAGGCCCTCGTGAGGATTGAAAGGAGGAAACTGAGCTAGAACAGAATGAGCATCTCGCACCACTTCATAAAAAGGATTATATTGACGGATGGAGCTACAAACATCTTACAAACCCCCGTGGGGTACATTCTTGGCCCCTCGCAGGAACAAAAGGTGCGCATCCTAAGGAATCCTAACTACAGGGGGCATCACGGCAGATGCGATCATCCACAGTGGGCCACCCGGTCCGGCGCCAACCCCATCCAGATCAGGGGCGGCGACGACCTGATGAGCCCGCCCTGCTCCAGAGCGCGCGAGGCTCGGAGGCTCAGAGCGATCGCCGCTTCGTCTCCGGCGTCGCGAAAGAGCTGGTAGTCGGCTGGATCCTCCGGCGCCTTGCCGCCTGAGGAGGCGACCAAAGGGGGCGACGTCGGCGGCCTCTGCCTCACCGCAGCGAGATCCCGACCACCTCTCCCGGGCAGCACTCCAGCCGGCGACCCTCCACGTCGAAGACCTTGAAGGACACCACCGAAGCACCATCATACTCCCAGGTGGATCGTGAGGGCGCCTCGTCCTGCAGACCGGGCGACCTCGCCCGGCCTCGAGTAATGAAGACCTCGCCGGCAACTACCGCGACTTCTGCCCCGGTCGCGAGGGTGCCGTAACCGGCGTCTTTGCAGCCGAGTCGAGGTTCCTTGCTTGCCGACGGAGGCGAAGAAAGAAGGAAGATGAATCCAAGATTTAGGAGGCGTGGCGGCGTGAAGCACGAACTCCGGTAGGGAGCCTCGGCGTGGACTCGGGGAAGACGCACACCGTGACTACCTTGGCGTCGGTAGCGCAGCGGCCATTGCGCGGCGCCGCTTCTCCTTCGGAGCCGCCAATGTGCACGTACAAGGGAAGAGGGAACCCTGGTGGCGGCCGCTCGCACCAGGGCATGGGCGCCTCCTGGCGAGCGCTCTTGCCCTTACACCAGAGGGCAAGCCGCTTCTTTGGCAGGAGCAGGTCAGGATCCTCTTGAGGAGCCTTTCCCTTCTCTTCCGTGGAGAACCGGCGGATCGGAGCCATGGCAACCAGACGAAACAAGGAGGAGGAGAAGCAGAAGGATAGACTGGAAGGGCGCGCGCCATTCCGTACTTATAGCCAGTGAAGGCCAACCGTCGGCCTCCACGATCACCAGTAATCATGATCGACTCTGCATGCAGGGACTTGTCGAATCCGGGTGGTTACCGAGGCATCATGGGGAAGCAGTGCGCACGCGTCCAATCAACCGCCACGCAGTGCCCAAGGCCGCAGGCTACTAGGGCCCGCAATGCTTCACACTTGCCCTTTCGCCTCTCTGCTCGGCCAAGTTTGGGCGCGCCGTGGGACCGGGGGCTACTGTCGGTGTTCTGGGAACGGGGGTCCCTAGACTTGCCTGCCTGCGGCCTGCGGCGTGTCTTGAAGGAGGCCCAGCATGGCCCATCTTCATCAACGCAAGCTCAAGACCCTCGCAAGGGGCCAAGCCTCGCGGGGCGGACGACAAGGAGCTTCTCGAGCACGGCCTCGTCGGGGCCGGGCTCATGAGGAGGCGAGAGTTCAAGGCAGGGTACCTCGCGAGGTGCCGTGGCATAAGCCATGACGACCAAGGCGCCCGATCAGGCGCCAGCCAAGGCAGCTGTCCTCCCTTCCTCTTTGGTGCAAAGGGAGCAAGCGCAGGCGAGAGTATCAAGAAAACGCATCCATTTCTGTGCAACGAGACCAAGACCAGCCCAACGGCAGGAAGGGAGTCATTGTGGAGCCCAAGCAGGCGTCATCACCGGAGCCTTTGGCAGGCGAGGACCAACTTTAGTCAGGATAAGTGTACCCGCTGTTCCCCTTCAAAATGGCCAATTGTTGTGGCCCTTCCCGCTCAATATTTGGGAAGAGGTCCAGGGCCTTCGCCTATAAATAGGAGTAGCCACCCCCAGGGCAGGGAGATCTGAATCCTCATCAAGAAACCGGTAGCTAGAGCGACTGGACACCACCTAGCAGTTCATCGCACCCGCCAAGAACAGACCCTCATGAGGCTGTTCTTCCTTGTATTGTTCCTCATCAGCCCAAGATGCAATCCACCACACCACACACTGGAGTAGGGTATTACACCACAATGGTGGCCCGAACTAGTATAAATCTCGTGTCTCTTGTGTTGTTCCGTTTAGTAGTTTAGGTCCCAGCGATTCGGCGAGGTGCGAGACGGTGGAGGGTTGGATCTCCGCGCGCACCCCAGTGTTCGAACCTCAAGGGTCTGCCGGAACCCGAAATCCGACAACCGACAACGGCACAAATTTTGCCAAAGGCGCCCTGGCCCGTTTCTGCGAGACGCAAGGCATCCGACTCGACTTAGCGTCCGTTGCCCATCCGCAGTCAAATGGCAGTGTGGAGCGAGGACGGCCTCATCTCGCTCGGCATCAAGCCTCGGTCGGTCGAACCGTTGGAGCGTTCGCCACGGTCGCAGCTTGAGGAGTTGCCAGCCGTCCTCTGGAGTCTGCGCACGACTCCAAATAAGTCAACCGGCTTCACACCCTTCTTCCTCGTCTACGGTGCCGAAGCCGTCATCCCAACGGATATAGAGTTTGGCTCCCCGCGAGTCACCATGTACACCGAAGAGGAAGCAGAAGAAGCACGTCAAGACGGCGTCGATCTGCTGGAAGAGGGCCGGCTGTTGGCACTTAGCCGGTCCAGCATCTACCAGCAGAGCCTGCGCTGCTTCTACAACAAGAAGGTCAAGCCAAGATCATTCCTCGAGGGCGACCTTGTGCTCCGGCTGATCCAGCGAACAGCCGGCCAGCACAAGGTGTCGGTGCCTTGGGATGGCCCATTCATCATCAGCAAAGTGCTGGGCAATGACTCCTACTACCTGATCGACGCTCAGAAGCCCCGAGCACGCAAGAGGGACGACTCCGGCAAAGAGACGGAGCGGCCATGGAATGCGAATCTCCTCCAAAGATTTTACAGTTGATGCAGTATGTACCACGCTACCCTTTGTGTTTAAAGTACCAAGACTCCGGGGCCCCCGAGACAAGCTCGGGGACTGCCCTCTTTTGTTATCTGTATGATAATAATTATGCCTTTGAGTATGTTACTCTTTGTTATAATTATTTGCTTTTGGGCTCGACTAGTCGGCCGAGGACTCACCCATACTGGGCTATGAAATGCTTCCTATGATCGAGACAAGTAACGTCTGTGCCTAAGCCGTCTCTGTCGGAAGCCGCAGCTCGCATGAGCGACTGTTTTGAGTGGGCAGGAGTAAGGAAGAACGGGCGCCCACATGAAAAAATGTCTAAGGACCCAAAGCATAAACATAGTTTAAATCGGCTTCCAGCCCGTTTCGTAAAACCGACTCTTAAGTACTCGGCTTGCCGCTTCCCACCCAACTTGCTTAACGACTCTAAAAAATGGCCAAGTACTTGCCTTCTCAAAGGTAGCCAAGCACTTGACCTAGACGGCAATCCGCAGAGCGGTTGCCTGGATGGCAAGGCGGCATCTAAGGGAAGGCAGCAAGGAAAAAGCCACAAGAGCAATAAGCAAGGAAGGATAAAAGTTAGAATAATATTTACACAAGCTTAGGCCCTTGGCGAATCTTCGGACAGAGGTTCGAATACACCCGCTGGTGGAATTGTGCAAATGAACAAGTTCTTTTAAAAAGACTAGCAAACATATAAAATAAAAGGCAAGGCAAATGCCTAAGAAGCGGCGGATAGATCGGAAGGCGGAGGCAACGGCGGCGTCGGTAGCCAGGCGCCGAGCTGACGATCTCGGCTGTCGTCTCACGGCGGCTGGCACCAGACGAAGCGCGGCTCGTTGTTGGAGGCGCGGTCGAGCTGAGGCTAATCGCCGCTCCGTCTTCCGCGCCTCCATGTCGCTCTCCGTCCTCCGCCGCAAATCTTCATCCTCGGCGCTGAGTCGATCACCTCACGCCGAGTCCTCGTCGTAGTCCGGGTTCATCCCGAACCACTCGGCGGCGCCTCCCACCATCTTCAGCCCGCTTCGAGGGCGGAGATCTTTGGTGTCCGTGTAATCGGCAATCGCCACTTGCGACGCTTCGGGCGAAGTGCGTCCTCTGCGACCAGCAACCGCTGAAGGCCTCTACGGGATCGGAACACGGCCAGCGGTCGAGATCCAGCCACAGATACCACGCCTTGACGAACACCGAGGGCTCGGCGAAGCTCCATCTCGAAGTCGCGGAACTTCCTTCGAGCCTCAAGATGGCCAGCGCGACCTTCCGGCCGATCGGCGCTCCGGTGAGGAGTCGCAGAACCGCACGTCGTCCGCCATAGAGCAGCGATACGCTGGCGGCAAACCGCATGAAGACGGCGCAGCATCCGATGGGTCGGCCGCAGACGATCCTCAATGCTCAGGAGCTGCCCGTCAAGGGTCCGGGGGGCGTTGGCTGCGGTCTCAGCACCACCCGCCCTTCGCGCCTCACGATCAGCCTCGATGGCTTGATTGGCCGCCTGCGTGCGACCGGGGAAGAAGTCTGCCAAGAAGAAGAAGAAGAAGCAAGTCAGAAAAACAGGAGTCGGCCTGAGCCATAGTCGGTGACCCAAAAGAAAAAGTAAAAGCAAACTCACCATCGACGATATCCTCGATTTCGTGGAAGCCGGAGGTCAGCAGCGCTTCCCTGTCGGTCCAGGAGGAGCGATCACTCTCAAATTTGGCTAGGAGAGCGGCCTCTTTCTTCTCCGCCTCAGCCTGCGCCGCCTTGAGCAGCTCCCTCTGCTCCGCCCAGCTCATGCGTAGCTGCGAGCCACGCTCATGCCCAGCGAGCTTGCGCACTCCTCCTCTTTAGCGCCAAAGTGGTGTTGGCGTACCCAGCTGCCGCCCGAAGAGTGGCGTTGGCCTCTGAAGAATAAAAAAGAAAGAAGGGCAGTCGTCAACTAAGAAGGTCGCCAGGAAGATCCGGCCCGACTGCGCAGCAGTCGTCCCGAATCTCGGGGACTACAGCCCGCGGGTGCGCCAGCGCGCCCCCCCGAAGAAGAAAACTCACCTCGGCTCCTCGCCAAGTCGGCAGTCCGCTTGCTCAGCTCCTCAACGTTGCGGTTGAAGGCAGTGGCGCGGGGGGTGTGATACTCCCGCGACAAGAGTTTGAGACAAAGGTAAAAACTTGGAGGTACGCCATAAATAGAGTTCCGAGCACCTTTGCTCGGCGTGCGGCCCGAAACTTCGAGGACTACACCTAGTGGGTCTTGTTGGCGCGCCTTGCAGAAGAGCAAAAAAAGTTCAAAAAGAAACATACCCGCCTGGCCGGATCGCGATGCCGTGTGCCTTAGAGAGGTTACGGATGGCGTCGCCCTCAGCTCGCAACCGCTGGGCGTCGGAAGAGCCGTGTTCAGCGGGCCCGTGCCGCCTCGCACCCCACCAATGGGCGCTGGCGCTTATCGCGCCGGGCGCCGAGAATGGCCGAGCTGGCGGTGCCGGTCTCCAAGGGGCGCGGCGCCGAAGTCGCCTTCTCAAGACGGCATCGCGCTGGCGACGCGACTTGAAGAAGCAGCTGCGCCACGGCCTCGTCGTCGGTCAGCGGCACAGGCGGGTCTGCCGGCTGCTTGCCTCGCACGCTCTCGGGCCGCGGTGGAGGCGGCGGAGGTGGTGCGGCCGTGCCCGATAGGGAGGCCTCGCCGCCTTCCTTCTCTGCGACGGGGACCTCACCACCAACTCCCTCCGACTGCTCCGTGAACTCCGGCGGCGGTGGCGCAAAGCTCAACGGGGTGACGAGCAGCGCTGACTGGAGGCGCGCGGCCTCCTCGGCTCGCCTCTTGGCTGCAGCGGCGGCTTCGACCTCCCCCAACTTCTTCTGGGCAGAAGCCGCCGCCTTCTCAGCCTCCGCCTTCTCCAGACGGGCGGCCTCCTCCTTGTCGTGTTTCTCCTGCACATTCCGCTCCGTTGCCTCCCGGAGGGCGGCCGCAGGGTTAACCCGCCGACTATTGGAGGACGTCTCCGCCAACCCCATGACGGAGGCGGCGGCGACCCTCTCCAGGGTGAGGGGAGCCCTGATGAGAAAAAGACATGTAAAGACTTGGACAAGACGGACCAAAAGAAAACAAGATAACATAAAAAGTACTTACGCGGAGACCAGCGGTGGCTTCTTCACTTCCTTGCGGAAGCGGTTAGCCTTCCTGACCGCCTCTTGTGGTCATGGAGTCGCGGACGTTCCCTGAATTTCTTCGCCCGACCGCTGGCGAACTCAGCCCAGCCAGCTTCTTCGCGCCGCCTCGACCACCCAAGGCGGCGGAGGAACTCGCGCCTGGATGGCCGGCTTTCTGCTGGCGACGGGGGACGACTTCCTTCTCACCGTCGTCGTCAGGCCAGTCGGTGAAGGTTGCTGAAGGCCTGAAGTCGTCGGCCACTCCTCCTCCCTCGGCGTCGGTCTCCATCGCCGCCACCCCCAAGTCGGGCTCGTCGGCGTTGCTCTCCGCTCGGTCAGGGACGAATTCACGAGCCGGCCTCGCGGTGCCGGCCGAGGGCTGCATGAGGGGATTCTGAATCGGAAAAGACCAAGGAAAATTAGAGCCGGATTCGGCTAAAGAAGGAAACAGAGAAGCAAGAGATGACTTACCACCGGCGGGGGGTTGGCGCGCGAGTACGGCTCCTTGTCGAACTGCCATTCCTCCGTGAGGCCGTAGTTCGCCAGGAAGTTCACCGTGTCCACCACCTCCGTGTGGGGCATGTCTTTGGAGCACAGCCGGCTGGGGTCTCGGCGGCCGCTCATCTGACAAATCAGATGAGGTCGGCCTTGAAGAGGAAGGACTTCGGCGCGCCACGCGAAGGCGGCTAAGCAAGTCCGCCCCGTCAGGCCCTCCGATTGCGTCATCACGCTGAGCGAACGCGACGGCGGCGCGTTTCGCGGAGTCGGCGTCCTGGCCCGATGGGACCAGCTAGAAATCGCCCAGCCAACTCGCCGCCACGAAAGGCGGCAAGTTGACTCAGTCGCCCTCGGGGCGGCGTTCTTAACGAAGTATGCGTGTGCTGCCACATCTTCACCGACATGATGAGGGGATGGCGGGAAGGGGTTTCGGGCACCGGCCTCCTCATGGCGATGAGCGAACGCCGTGCCTGAGCCGGCCGCTGAGCAACGTGGGTGCCGAAGCTTGGCTTGGAAGAATTCCCCCACAGCTCGATGGTGGGGAGAACGCAAGAAAGCCTCGCATAAGGATGCGGCGGCGGCCAGCAACACCACCGTGTTGGGGGTGAGGTGGTGCGGTGGAGCCCGTAGAACTCCGAGAACGCGGAAGAAGCCGCCGGCCGCAGCCCTAGCCCGCGCATGAGTCTGGCCGGAATATGACACGCTTCGCCCTCCTCCGGCGCCAGCGTTACGCCGCTACGCGCGGCGCTGGTCCGCACTAGGTGGCTGCGGGATGCGGGCGCGCGTTTGGCGGAGAAACACAATGATGTAAATGCGTCGATGATGGAGCCGCCCCACATGCCGGAGCGTGCGGTGGGGCCTTGGCGCGCGAAGGAGGAGCTCATCTCCGCGACGCGGCGAGGTTCGGCACGGCGGAGCGAGGAGGAAGACGAAGCAAGGAGCAAGAGGGGGCGGGGAAGAGTGGGTGCGCGTGCGTCGCCGCCCCCCCCCCTCCCCCCGCCTACTTATAGGCGCCCTAAGGCTGCGGCCGAGGCGGGCGTGGGATTAATCGCGCCCACGCCCCCACGCCCCCACGATCTAACACGGCGTTATCGCACGCGAGTACGGCGTAGAGCCCAACCGCCGGCACGGCCGCAGCGGATCCGCCTGTGTGCCGAGGCGCGGTAATGGCGGGCCCCTCCTGACGGGCCTGTCTTGTCACGCGCATGGGCTGGCAGACTGGCCCTGCCGCGTGGCGTCGCGTGGCGGGCCCGCAACGGGCAGCTGCCTGGAAGCTTATCAGGCACGCCGCCCGGACCCCGCCGCGACCTTCGAAACCTTTGAGGAGCAAGACGGCCCCCTGCAAGGCCGAATCCAGCTAGTCGGCTCAAGATGGAGACGTCAAGCCGAGTCCAGATTCTTCTACTAAAGGGATGAAACTGTTGAGGCTCCTCGAGATGTTGCACTCGGCGCCTCACCAGCTTCGGGGACTACTGTCGGTGTAATGGGCCACGGGTAGGCAAACCCGAGCCCCTGGACCTTTCAAAACATCAGGACAGACTGCGCCCCTCAAGACCCCAAGACGAAGAGCCGCCTTCTGAGAGTCGGCGACAAAATCGCCGATTGTCCTTCCCTCAAATGAGTCGAGACGGCCTCAAGACAAGCCGACTCCAAGGCAGCGACTTCGAGCGAAGCGAGGCTACAGGGAGTCGGCCCCGCGACTCCGTCCACTCCTGCACTGGCGACTACGAGCAGGATGGGATAAAGCCGCCTCGCGGCCCGTCCTACCCGCTCATAAAGAGCGCATGGCCACGTGGCGCCGTGCATCGACGGAGATCTCCAGATCGCCATGCGGCAGCAGAGCCACGCCCGGCCTCGACGTCACCCCGTGGGCAGATTCACAGCCTACCCACGATGGCCTGTCTGTACGACCCGAAGACGGCAGGACCCGCCTGTCGGCGGGAGTGCAGAAGACGACGAGAGCGCCCCAAAGACAGACCCGTTGGAGTCGGCCTCCGAGAGTCGACCGGCCCCTCCCACGGGCTCCATGCGCCATTAACCAGACGAGACAGGGAATGGCAACAGTGATCGCCCGCCAGGCGGCGGCACTGTTTCCATGACCCTGCGACCAAGCTCGCGTCATTAGAAGAGCGGCTATAGTGACCCGCAGCCAGCAAGACCCGCCCGCGGTGGACAAGGGTTGTCGGCCCATGCTGGACCATCGGCGGGGCCCACTAGTCGGCGGGCCCCAGAAGTCGGCGGAGAAGACGGCGACTTAAGAGACTGACGGCTGGGACCTGCGCCCAGCCGGATTAACATTGTACCCCCGGGGGGTAGGCCTATATAAACTCTGGGCACCCATGCAAGGGGTTGGAACCTAGTAGTTTGACACACACACATAGAGGGAAGAGAAGAGCTAGCGTGCCCTTCTCCTTCCTCACCCCTAACAGCTCAAGGAGCAATCTTGTACTCACCTTGCCATAGTGATCATGCGGAGACCCATGAGCAGCGATAGGGGTGTTATCTCCTCGGAGAGCCACAAGGCTGGGTAAGATTCGGCCGGCGTGCATGTCTTCGCCTCATCCCGTTCTCTGTGCACAGCGACGTTCTACTCGCCCCATCCATGATAAGCTACCCTTTGGCATATGTCGCACCCAACCCCCGACACTGACAGTTGAAGACTCTGTAGGTGTGTGAGTCCTTTCCGTAACCAAGCATAAAACCTTCATGTGCTTTTGGTGCAAATTTAGAATTGTGATGAGGATCTCTAATCCAACATTTAGCACCGAAGACTTTGAAATAACTCACATTGGGTTTCTTGTTAGTGAGGAGTTCATATGAGGTCTTTTTGAAGAATTTGTGAAGATATACCCTGTTGATGATGTGGCACGTAGTATCAATTGCCTCAGGCCAAAAATGACGAGGCGTCTTGTATTCATCAAGCATAGTGCGAGCCATCTCAACAAGAGTCGTGTTCCTGCGCTCCATGATGCCATTCTGCTGAGGAGTATAACTCGTGAGTAATACCAAGTTCATCAAGATAGTCATCAAGACCAGTATTCTTGAACTCGGTCCCATTGTCACTTCTGATGTGCTTGATCTTCACACCAAAGTTAGTTGAAGCCCTTGAGGAAAATCATTTGAAGACTTCCTGCACTTCAGTTTTGTAAGTGATGATATGCACCAATGTGTAACGAGAATAGTCATCAACAATAACAAAGCCTTATAAAGATGCAGCATTGGTGAATGTGGAATAATGAGTAGGGCCAAAGGGATCCATGTGAAGCAATTCAAATGGACGAGTGGTAGTCATGATAGTCTTTGAGGGATGCTTGGTGTCGGTGTCAAAATCGGCGGATCTCGGGTAGGGGGTCCCGAACTGTGCGTCTAGGCGGATGGTAACAGGAGACAAGGCACACGATGTTTTTACCCAGGTTCGGGCCCTCTCGATGGAGGTAAAACCCTACTCCTGCTTGATTAATATTGATGATATGGGTAGTACAAGAGTAGATCTACGATGAGATCAGAGAGGCTAAACCCTAGAAGCTAGCCTATGGTATGATAGTTGTTCGTCCTATGGACTAAAACCCTCCGGTTTATATAGACACCAGAGAGGGCTAGGGTTACATAGAGTCGGTTACAACAGGAGGAGATCTACATATCTGTATCGCCAAGCTTGCCTTCCACGCCAAGGAAAGTCCCATCCGGACACGGGACGAAGTCTTCAATCTTGTATCTTCATAGTCCAGGAGTCCGGCCAAAGGTTGTAGTCCGGCCATCCGGACACCCCCTAATCCAGGACTCCCTCAGTAGCCCCCGAACCAGGCTTCAATGATGATGAGTCCGGCGCGCAGATTGTCTTCGGCATTGCAAGGCGGGTTCTTCTCCAAATTTTGTGTACCTATTGAATAGTGTCCGACTTCTCGTGAATATTGCGCTCCTTGGCTTCCACGCCCAATAACGGCCGTCTTCCACATGTCAAACGAATGCGAAAAGCCAGGGTGTTTTTACATTTACCCCCCTAGCTGCGCAAATGAGCTGCCTATAAAAGAGACGAGGATTTAGATCCGAATCACACCATCTTCCTTCATGAAGCGTTCATCGGAGCGCATCCGACAGAGATCCATTCCATCATGGCTAGTCGACGCAGCTCCTCCTCTCGCCCTCCCAGCCCTCAGCCTGGAGGTTGGGAGAGGTGTTCCGTCCCGCACAGCGAACTACTGACGCTCCAAACCAAGGGATTCCTTCTCCCAGCCTTCATGGTCCCGGTTTGAGCCGGACTTGCCACCTATAATGGCGGAGAGCAAGCGGAGAGCGTCCCCAGTCCCTCCAAAGGAGAGCGGGTATGCCTTGTCCCTATCTGATAAGAGGGCTCGGATTTCCAATTCATCCATTTCTCCGGGGGCTCCTGGAGTTCTACGGCCTCCAGTTGCACAACCTTACACCTGCCTCCATATTACATATTGCGGGCTTCGTAGCCCTTTGCGAGCTGTTTTTGGGCATCGAGGCTCATTTCGCGTTGTGGAAGAAGTTGTTCTGCCTTGTGCCCCGTTCTCAGGAGGGGTCGATATATCAAGTGGGCGGAGCCGAACTATGGCACATCGCCGGGACCGGATATCTATCCGGAACTCCAAGGAAGGCGTCCAAGACCGGGCCTTCGTAATGGTTTTATATAGAAGATGTCCCCTATGGGACCCTGTTCGGATCGGCCTCCCGAGTTCAATAATGCTCCTTTGAAGAAGCGCCCTTGTCGGCATCCACGGAGCCCTCAGAGGGAAAATGACAAGGACGTCCTTTACCTGATGAGCCGGATAAGGTTGTTAGCTCATTCCGGACTGACCATGATCGGGGTCATGGCCACATGCATTATGCGGGGGGTGCAGCTACTTTAGTATAGATGCCACCCCATGTGGGATTTCAATGGGGAGGATGATGCCACCCGCTGCGGCCGTAAGGGGCCGGGATCGGTTGCCGCTCTAACAAAGATCTTGTCCGCATTATACAAGGGAGAAGAGGAGGAGTTCCTCCGCGTCAATCCACAAGGCGGATTTTCTATGAACAATCCTCCAAGCTGGGTAAGCGGACACTTCTTTTTGCCCATCCATTCCATATTCCCATAGTTAAGTACTTTATCTTGTGATTTCGATGCAGGAATTGCGCCGAGCCATAAAGGATATAAATAGCCCTCCTCCACAACCCGAGGATCCGGAAAGGTCCCTCGATCCGGCCTCCCAAGAGGATCCGGACATATCCGTGGAGCTGATCGATGGGGTATTTCACCAACTGAGCATTGACAATGCCTTGGTGGCTATTACAGTCGATTATCCTGGACTGCTCCCCGCCTCACAAGTAATCAAGACTGAAGTCCTAATACTTCGAAGATGATCCATCCGTGCTTATTTTTTTATCATCAGATACCAATGGTGTTTTTGAGGGAGGATCCCGAGGCGGAATGCCGAGCCTGCGGCGACTAGCCAACAGGGGACCGCGAGGTGGGTAGGCTAAAGAGACACGCAGTCGGGTCGAGGCACCGGCGCGCAGTGATAAAGGCGTGCTGCCTTATTCCAAGAGTATTATTCTTACGATGCATACTAACGCCCGTGCTCTCCTTTTTTTAGGAAAAAGAGGGCTCGCCAGACTATATCCGGAGAGATTGCCAATTGAGCCTCCACCAGCCAGGCTCCGAAGCCAGGTCCAGAAGCAGAGGCGAACGCGAGGCGTGCATCGGAAGCTCCTCCGACAGAGGATGCGGATAGACTGTCCGCCACCAATTCCGAGGTGGAGAGTGCCATGAATCACAAGCGTCGCCGGACAGTTCTTCGTGACGCTTGTTTCTCCCAAGAGGCATTGGATGCCTTCAATTCGGGAGATGCCTACATGCCGCCAAAATGGTCTAGCCAGAGCCACACGGAGGCGATATGTGAAAGACATACTGGGTGAGAAAATTTGATGGTTATATATGTCAAGAGTCTCGAGACTTGAAACAGTTAGAATAACTGATTTAAGGATCATTTGTTATGCAGGATCTTACAAAAAGAATACCCAACTGTCCCAGGAGCTGGAAGAGAGCAAAGCCCAACTTGAGGCCGCACTAGCCGCGATAGGGGAGGCCAAGGAGACCCCCTCTGGTAATATACGCTTCGAAAGATAAGTATGATGTGAAGTGCGGCGTGTGTGCAAATCTGACAATATCATTGCAGATGGCACCAGAGTAGATCCGGACAAGCAACAACTCTTGCGCCGGTTAAAGGCTGGCGAGAGCGTGCTTATGAGGGTGAGGCAGGAGAAGAATAATCTCCAAGATGCCAACACCCAGCTGGGCGAGGACCTAAAGGATGTTCGTGCTCAGCTATCGGACTCCGTGAAGGAGAATCGACGGCTTCGATCGCGGCATTTTTAGTAAGTGCTTGAACGAACTTTGAAAAAGAGTTCTAGGGAAGTCGACTCAATGAGTTATGTCTGTAGGTATGCATGCTCACAGTCGTCTCAGAGGAAATGCCCGGCTCTATGGGTGACCTTCTTCCAGAAGCTTCGTAATAACCGCATTTTAACGAAGTTCGCAGATGATGAAAAGCGCCGCCTGTGCCTTGGGGCCATCTGTCCTCCATGCCCCAAGGCCGTGGAGAGCTTGATGAGGCTTAAAGGGAGCTTGGTTACGCTTAGATTATGGAAGATATCGACTGCCGTCAAGGCGCCCAGAGGCTCGGGCCATGGTGAAGACGCTGGTACCACGAAGGCTGACCCAAACCACATGGCCGAGGTCGGTGTCGGCGTTCGGGAACTGGGGTCCCCAGACTTACTTTCGCTGCAAGGCTTCTTGCAAGTGGCTCAAAGGGGGCCCCATCATGGCCCATCTTCATCAACACAAGCTCAAGACCCTCGCGAGGGGCCAAGCCTCACGGGGCGGACGGCATGAGCTTCCTCGTGCATGGCCTCATCAGCCGGGCTCTCATGAGGAGGCGGAGATATCAAGGCGGGTACCTCACGAGGTGCCCATGACGCAAGCCATGACGACCAAGAGGCGCTAGGCGGGCGCCAGCCGCTGCAGCTGATCCTCCTTTCCTCTTTGGAGCAATGAGAGCAAGCGCAGTGAGAGCATCAAGCAAAGGCGCCCATTTCGTGCAATAAGACCAAGACCAGCCCTAACGGGCAGAAAGAAGTCATTGTGGAGCCCAAGCCGACGCCACCACTCAGAGCCTTTGACAGGCGAGGACCAACTTTAGTCAGGATAAGTGTACCAGATGTTCCCCTTCAAAATGGCCAATTGTTGGCGCCCTTCCTGCTCAATATTTGGGAAGAGGCCCAGGGCCTCCGCCTATAAATAGGGCTACCCTCCCACAGGGTAGAGAGAGCTTGATCCGGGATCCAGAACAGAGCTAGAGGTCAAGCAATCTAGAGAGAGAGAGAGGGCGGCTGAACTCCTCCTAGCAGTTCATCGCCCAGCCAAGAACAGACCCTCGCGAGGCTGTTCTTCCTTGTATTGTTCATCACCATCAGCCCAAGAGGCAATCCACCACACCACAAACTAGAGTAGGGTATTACACCACAATGGTGGCCTGAACTAGTATAAACCTTGTTTCTCTTGTGTTGTTCCTTTCGTAGTTTAGATCTTAGCGAGGCGGCGGGGTGCAGGTAGGTAGAGGGCGAGATCTCCGCGCGCACCCCAAAGGTTCGAACCTCAAGGGTCTGCTGAACCCGAAATCGACATTTGGCGCGCCGGTAGGAGTGCGCCGGAATTAAATCTTCCGCCGCCTGTTCTCCGTTGACCACCGCATCCATGTTCGACGCCCGTCGGGCCAGCATGCGCCGAGCCACTCTTGCTTCCCTTCAAGCCTGCCAGACGGGCTCCTGTCGCGGGCGCCTCGCCGTTTCCCCATCGCCGCCATTAACGCCGCCACTGCCCGGCCAGGGGAATAAGCAGCAAGCATCGCCCCAAAGATCCTCCGCGGAGGCAAGACGGCCGCACTGCTACCCCCTCACTCGCCTTGGATGGTTCTTCGTCTCGCGCATTCCGCGCGCCCATGGAGGCTCGAGCTGCAATCATCGCGGCAAACGAGCTCCTGCGCTACCGTCTTGTCGACGATGTCTACAAAGAGTGGCTCGACCGTGTCGCCGAGCTTCGTCTGACCTGGGCCCGCCTCAGACTGCACTGCCCGCTTGCTGGCGACGAGCCCGGGCGCCTCGGCCGCCTCCCCTCAAGAAGGCGCACAGCCCCAAGGCGCATGGTCCTGTGGCGGAACCCGCTCTCCGCCGCCCGGTCTCTGGCAAGAGCAGAAGCTGCCAGAAGTCCCTCGCCCGCAAGAAGCTGCCCGAGTGCTCCCCGCTCCAGCTAAATCGCGACCATGCTCCTGCTCCAAGACGTCAAGACCTCAGCGCGCTCCAGCTGCAGCGCATGGGGACCCGCAAGACCAAGCTCTTCGTCACCCAAGGCCTCCCGTGGCCTAACAGGTTGTCGTGCCTTCACCACCGAAAGCTGCGGCGTCGTGTGGCCCGGCAAGTTCAAGCAGACTGCCTCCTCGCATTCTCAAGATGCGGCCGACCCCGAAGTTCCTCCAGCTCTACGAGCTGGGCATCGGCACCGCCAAGCAGGCAGAAGGTCATGGCGAACTGGTTTCCCATGGCGCTCAAGGACGGGGCTCGCACCTGGCTCCTGAACCTGGCTCCAGGCACGATCTCCTCCTGGGACGAGATGCGCACCCGCTTCATCACCAACTTCCAAGGTACTCGTGACCGGCCACCTGCCGAAGCGACATGCGCCGCATCAAGCAGCAACCAGGGGAGACCCTGCAGAAATACATCCAGCGCTTCAACAACGCACGCCTCAAGATTCCCAAGGTGACCGAGGAGGCCATCATCTCCGCCTTCTCCGACGGTGTGCGCGACGTCAAGATGAAGGAGGAGCTGGCGATGCATGAAGACTTGTGCACTTTCTTGAGCTGTTCAACTTGGCGACCAAGTCGCGCCAGGTCGAGGAAGGGCGTCTCTCCCTCCTCGAGCTGCCTGCCGCAGACCCAGAAGAGAAGAAACCCAAGGCCAAGGATGTAAAGCGCAAGGGGGCTGCCATGCTCGTGGCGGAACCGGACACCAAGCGGGGCAGAGATCAGCCCGAGTCTTCCAAGGGCAGCCGGTACTGCGTGTACCACGACCTCCACACCCACAACACCAACGAATGTCAAGAGCTCTGGGCCGTGCGAGAAGGGAGGATCGGCCGACGTCCCGACTGCGCAGCGCACCGGGCTATGGCCGAGGAGGAGGAAGGAACGCAGACGCCGGGCAAGACCGCTGCCTCGCCAAGGGTGGCGCGACCAACCTCGGCGAGGATCGCCGAGGGCTCGACCTTGCGAGGGAGGCTGGAGGGATCAGCCTCGTGAGGATCGCTCGCAAGGGCAACGCTGGCCTCCCTCCTCGCATTGCGAGCCAAGGAGAAATGAAGACCATCATCAAGACGAGGGGCTGGGGCTTCAGTGAGCCGCGCAGGCGATCGCTTCGTGATCCCGGCAAGTGCTCAAGCCCTAGCCTCTCAACGCATCTTCAAGCAGTTCACCGTGAAGTGAATGCAGTCCTCCCCAAGCTCGAAGCCACACGCCTCGGATGGTCGGGCGTGCGCCATCACGCTCAGCTCGGTGGATCAGCTTCAAGTGTACGGCCACACGCCGAGTCCTCCCGATGCTTTGCTCCCCAATCATCGCGAACGTGGTAGTCACCAAGACCCTCATCGATGGTGGGGGCAGGGCTCAACGTCTGTCTGGGAAACGCTCAACAATCTCCAAGTGCCTTACAATCAGCTTCACCGACCAAGCCTTTCTCCTGGGTCACCGACGGCTCCACGGGTACCGATTGGGCAGGTTCGCCTCACTGTCACCTTCGCCACAAGGCGACAACTACCTCACCGAAGCTCATCGACTTCGACACGTCGCCCACATTCGCCGCCATACAACGCCATCCTCGGGTACCCAAATATGGCCAAGTTCATGGTCAGAACCCACCACGGCTACAACGTCCTCAAGATGCCAGAAGTGGCGGAGTCATCACGGTGCCCCGCGAAGAGGAAGACGTGGTGTGCTCCCCTGAGCGAGCCTTTAAGAGCCGCATCACCGCCAAGACCCGGATCATGAAGCGCAGGGAGGCTTCCCGAGACCGCCCCCAAGAAGAAGAAGACATCGTCGGCCCGTCCCTCGGGAGGCAGGCCCCTCGTGGTCCGCGCTTTGCCAGGGGGAACCTCCTTCTATCACATAGGAAAGCGCCTTTGCCCTCCTCAGTGCAGGGCTCGGGGCTCCCCACCGAGGGCCACCGACCTTGCTAAGTTCACGAGGAAGGCGCTTTGGGCACCACTTGGAGGCGTGTTTCAAGCACATTTCCTCAAGAAGGAGCAAGGCAAGGAGGGCCAACCCTCGGGAGTTAAATCGCCAAGATCATTCAGGAGCTGCAGGAGTCAAGAGTCATGAGTGGCAGCCACCGCTTACCTTCCATAGCTCCCCATCCAGGCGAGGATGGTGGGCTGCGCGTCTGCATCGACATACCAGGGCTCAACCGAGACGCCTCTCAGGAGCGCCTCTGGCCCTCTCGCATAGGGCGCTGCGAAGGTCCACCCCACAGCTACGTTCGCATGCCTCACGGCTTGCCAAACGCGGCTGCCACGCGCCAGCGCCTCATGAGGAGCATCCTGGAGGCTCAAGAGGCCAGGCGTTCCGCAACCCTGGCAGAGATGGAGATGGTCCACGAGGAGCCACCAGCCGCCTGGAGCCTCCTGAGGCCCTTGAGCACTGGGGCTCAGGCGGATCGGCCTCCGCAGCCCACCGAGTCCTGCTGCACCAACACCCCTTTCATCTTCAACGCTATCGGTGACATCTTTCAAGTTTCATTTCAGTGGGAGCGCCCCAGGCTGCATTATTCCCTGTGCCGCGTGGGTCCATCCTGCGCGTGTATCCCTTTTACTTCATGTTCCTAGCTTATCTTGTTGGGGCGCCTCGTCCGCATCATCCCAGTCGCTCGGGCCCGACCCGACGATGTTAAACTTCTTTGGCGCTTATCTAAATGGACTTGCTCCTTCGTGATTAACATGCTTGACCTAGTTGCCCGCTCAACTGACACCAACTGATGGAGGTGCTCCCTAACGGCACGACGCTTGCGCATGGGTCCGTCCCTGCAACACCGACAAACCTGAATGGCTGAGCTCTGGCCGCGGCAGCCCCGCATAGCCCCACCTCGTCAAGCCTTCAGTGCCTCGTCACCCCTCCGGGGCAACTAACGGCTGACTGTCGGTTGTCACGGCGAACTTTTGTTCTTTCTGTGATGAGCCTGCAGGATCTCTTCAAGGAGCAGCGTCGGCGCAGGCCCCCACGGTGTCTCCTTCACTCTCATCTCACAACCGCTTGCCGCGTTAAGGGGGGTGCTCGAGCATCGCGACTCGTGGCTCTAATCGACTCTCCAACCCTCACCTCCTCGCCTTGTCCACGCTACATCGCGACCGGCATACCAGCCAGCCGATACCGAGACTCTCGCTGAGGGTCGGGACCCGAGGACGAAGAGCAGAAAGGGGAGCAAAGGCGAGAGGGGAGGGACACGCGAGGACCTTGCCAAGCGACCCCTTACCTGTCGATGCACGGACCCGGCAACACACCAAGAAGCGGCTCCTGATTCTCGAGATAAGTCACCCCCCGGAAGCACTAACTAACACGGCACCGTCCCCTCACCCAACGCAATCCCGTGTTAGCAACGTCGCTCTCCTTTCTCACCGAACGATGGTTGCTTGAGCGCTAAGGGGGACCTCTTGAGCATCGCGATTTCGGGGGAGCTCTTACCGGACCTCGGGCCGCTCACCTCCTGGCCTTGACCACGGCATCGCGACCTGGCATACCAGCGACGGCTGAAGCCTTCCTTGGGACTTGGACCTGTCGGTGCAGAGCGTCGAGCCCACGCAAGTTCCGAAAGGGAGAACTGAGCTAAGACGGAATGAGCAACTCGCACTGCTTCACGACAAGGATCATATTAACAAACAGGACCACAGGCACCTTACAAGCCCCCGGGCGCCGCTTTTGATTCCTCGCAGGAGCAGATCCTAAAGAACGCTAACTACACGCGCCCGCAAAGACGCCATCATCAACAAGGCCGTGGCACGGGCGCCAACCCCATCCAGACTGGGAGGCGGCGACGGCTGCCGAGCTCCGCCCCTGCCTCGAGAGCGGGCGCGGCTCGGGGCTCGAGGCTAGCTGTCGCCGCCTCCGGAGTCGCGTGAAGAGCTCGGCGGAGTCGCTGGATCCTCCGACGCCTCCACCGCCTAAGGAGCTGCCGAGGGAGCGGTCGGCGAGCCTAGCCCTCGCCACGGCATGGGCCTCGATCACCTCTCCCAGGGCAGCACTCCAGCCGACGCCCTTCCGCATCAAAGACCTTGAAGAGCATGAACGAAGCGCCGTGCATTACTCCGGGTGGATCGCTGGCGCCCTTGTCCCGCAGACCGGGCGATCTCGCCAGCCTCGAGTCTCTGCCTGTCGCAGCAAGGTGCCGTGGCCATGCGTCTTTGCAAGCTAGAGCTCCAGGGATCCTCCCCGCGGAATCGCGGAAGCGAAGAAGGGAGGAAGGCGAATCCAAGACTGAGGAGACATGGCAGCGTGGAGCTCGAACTCTTGGGAGGAGCCTTCGGCGTGGACTCCAGGGGGAACGACACGCACCTTTGTGACCCGCCGGCGCCGACGACGGTGTCGCCCGTGGCGTTCGGCATCTACTCCTTCAGAGCCCTCAATGTGGGCGTACAAGGGAAGCGGGAACCCTGGTGGTGGCTGCTCGCACCAGGGCCTCGACACCACCTGGTGGGCACCCTCATTCCGATGGCGGAGGGCTAGCCGTTTCTTCGGCGGAAGCGGCTCAGGACCCTCTCAGGAAGCCTTTCCCTTCTCTGCCGCGGAGAACCGGCGGATCGGAGCCATTGCAGCAAGTCGGAGCAAGGACCGAGAAGAAGGACAAGCAAGAAGAAACGGACCAGAAGAGCGCCACCGTCTGCATTTTAAAGCCGGGAGGCCAACCGCCCGACCTCCACGATCGCAGCAGTAATCATGACCCGCTTTGCATGCGAGGACTTGTCAATTCGATGCAGCCGCCGAGGCGTCGTGGGGAAGTGGAGATGCCCACGCCCAATCAACCGCCACGCTGACGCCCTAAGGCCGCAGGCTGTTAGGGCTCAAGCGCGCTCCCTTGCTCCCCTTGCTCGCCTCTCTGCTTCGGCCAAGCACAGGCGCGCCTTGGGCCCGGGGGCCTCTGTCACGGGCATTCTCGAACGGGTCCCAGACTTGCCTGCTCGCCTGCTTCATGGCAAGTGGTCAAAGGGCCCCATCACGGCCCATCTTCATCAACATTCAGCTCAAGACCCTCATGAGGGGCTGGCCTCACAGCGACGGTGGAGCTTCCTCGTGCACTGGCCTCATCGAGGTGGCCTCGCAGGAGGCGGAGAGATCAAGGCGGGGTACCTCACGAGGTGCCCATGACGCAAGCCATGAAGACCAAGGGCGCTTAGGCGGGCGCCCGACCAGCAGCGTCCTCCTTTCCTCTTTGGTGCAAAGGGAGCAAGCGCAGCAAGAGCATCAAGCAAAAGGCGTCCATTTCGTGCAACAAGACCAAGACCAGCCCAACGGCAGTAAGGAAGTCATTGTGGAGCCCAAGCCCCGGCGTCATCACGGAGCCTTTGTGACAAAGCGAGGACCATCTTTAGTATGGATATGTGTACCTGATGTTCCACTTCATAATGGCCAATTGTTGGCGCGCTTCCTGCTCAATATTTGGTAAGAGTCCCAGGTGCTCCGCCTATAAATAGGGCTACCCTCCCACAGGGTAGAGAGAGCTTGATCCGGGATCCAGAACAGAGCTAGAGGTCAAGCAATCTAGAGAGAGAGAGAGGGCGGCTGAACTCCTCCTAGCAGTTCATCGCCTAGCCAAGAACAGAGCCTCGCGAGGCTGTTCTTCCTTGTATTGTTCATCACCATCAGCCCAAGAGGCAATCCGGCACACCACAAACTAGAGTAGGGTATTACACCACAATGGTGGCCCGAACTAGTATAAACCTTGTGTCTCTTGTGTTGTTCCTTTCGTAATTTAGATCTTAGCGAGACGGCGGGGTACAGGTAGGTAGAGGGCGAGATCTCCGCGCGCACCCCAGTGTTCGAACCTCAAGGGTCTGCCGGAACCCAAAATCCGACAGTCGGACCTGTGGGGGCCGATGGGAAGGAGATCCCTGTGAGCTTAGTGTACGGCCAAGTAGAGTTGGTCATTAATATTCCCACAGATCAGTAAACTAGACAGCCTGTTGGATGTTATTGAAGAGGAATATGCTCAGTCAAATTGACTATGTAATTTAAGATGACATGTAAAATGCCTTCTAGCCAGATTGTAGATCGTTTGTCATGGCGGACCTTTTCGCTTCGACCTCGGGACCCGATAGTCCGTAGTGTGCCCGAATACCCTCTCGGTTATGTAAGAACCGGGGCATGCATGGAGACCAGGCGTAGGGGTCATTATTGCTTGAACAGACAAGTGTCGAGCTAGTTATGTTATATTACATGGTTAGTAAGAAACATCTTCCAGGGAGAATAGTTCCGTTAGGGGTTCCTTTCCTCGGGAGGCATGCCCTAAAGTGCATGTCCGGATCACAAAAAAACCAGAAAAGCATCTCAGGGCAAGTAAATAAACAAGTGAGAAATCATCTTTAGTTCACCGACCAATATTCCCTTAAGAACGCTAGCTTTCAGCTTCACCCGGTCCCGAGGTACACATCCGGTGACCCGACAAGAATAATCGCAGAGGTGCTCCTTTACCGCCTAGCCAAACAATCGGGAATGTAGGGTAAGCACAGAGCCAGCAACCCAGCTTGGCCAAAACTTAAGTCATGTCGATGCATATAATGGTGAATAAAAGGTACATGCGGAAGTGCGACACATGTGTTGGGCATGAAGCCCGTATAAATAAGCTTCTGTTAAAGAAGCCCCCAGGTATAATGAGCGCGGATAGCACGTCATTTGTGTGCGAACAAGGTGCGAACAAGCCCTTAAGGCTGTAAGGGGAAGGGAGGGAGAAGAGACAAATGTAAGACAGTTAATGTGTAAAACACAGACAGAGGAAGTAGACGAACACATAGTCCGGCGCTAGGCGTAGAATCTTCGGAGACGGGCTGCATTCCATGGGTTCGGCTCGAGTCGGTTATCCGATGCATCTCGCAGACGGTACGCTCCACCAGTCAGGACTTGGTCAATAATAAAGGGACCTTCCCATTTGGGCTTGATTTTGTCCTTTTTCTTGTCCGGCAGGCGTAGAACTAACTCGCTAACATTGTAAGTTTTGGCCCCTACTTCTCTGCTTTGATAACTTCTTGCATGTTGTTGATAGAATGCGGAACGAGCTTTTGCCACGTCACACTCCTCCTCCAAGGTGTCCAAACTGTCCTACCGATCGAGTCCGGCTTCTATTTCTTCATACATGCGCACGCGAGGTGAGTCATGAATTATGTCGCAGGGCAGAACTGCCTCTGCACCATATACCATAAAGAATGGTGTGAATCCGGTTGTGCGACTCGGCGTGGTCCGCAGCCCCCAGGGTACGGAGTCTAGCTCCTCTACCCAGTGCGTGTTAGATTCCTTGAGGGACCGCACTAATCTGGGTTTGATGCCGCTCATGATTAGACCATTTGCTCGCTCGACTTGACCGTTAGTTTGTGGGTGATAGATTGAAGCATAGTCGAGCTTGATGCCCATGTTTTTGCACCAGAGTTTGACCTCGTCGGTCGTAAAGTTCGTGCCGTTATCGGTGATGATGATGTGGGGGACGCCGTAACGGTGTACCACCCCTGATATGAAGTCTATCACCGGTCCGGATTCGGCCGTCTTAACAGGCTTGGCCTCTATCCATTTGGTGAATTTATCCACCATGACCAGTAGGTATTTTTGCTTGTGGGTTCCCCTTTAAAGGGTCCTACCATGTCAAGCCCTCGGACCCACGAAGGGCAATTGATGGGTATAGTTTGGAGGCGGTGGTTGGCATATGGCTTTGGTTAGCAAAGAGTTGGCAACCGACGATCGTTGGACTAGGTCCTGAGCATCTGCCCTAAATCGTCGACAAGAAATCATGTAATGGAAGGCCTTGCTTACAAGGGCGGGCTGCACGTGGTGCCCGCCGAGTCCAAAGATGAATTTCAGCCAGAAGATTCCACCCTTCCTCTTCGGAGATACACCTTTGAAGGACTCCGGTGGTGCTTTTCTTATAAAGCTCTCCCTCATGGACTTTATAGGCTTTAGATCGCCACACTATGCAGCGTGCCTCGTTTTGATCCTCGGGAAGTTCCTGCCTGGTTAGGTAGGCTAGGAATGGTCCCGTCCACGGGGCAATGACTGACATTATTACGTGGTCTGAAGATGTTACTTCGTTGGCAGAGCCTCTAGTTGTGTCAGAATGTTCGGTGTCGGGCAGTGCGGTTCGGTCCGGGCTGTTATTTCTGGACTCCCCTTCCCATAATACGGATGGCTTGAATAGCCTCTCTAAAAAGATATTGGGGGGGAAGGCATCGCGCTTTGCGCCAATGCGTGCCAAGACGTGTGCTACCTGATTGTTTTCCCGGGCTATATGGTGAAATTCGAGCCCTTCGAACCGAGCTGACATTTTTAGGACGGTGTTGTGATAAGCTGCCATTTTCGGATCCTTGGCATCAAAGTCTCCGTTTATTTGGGATATCGCGAGGTTCGAATCCCCGCACACCTCTAGGCGTTGAATGCCCATGGATACTGCCATCCGGAGACCATGTAGAAGGGCCTCGTATTCGGCTGCGTTGTTGGAGTCCGTATACATTATCTGGAGTACGTATTGAACTGTATCTCCTGTTGGGGAGACGTCGAGCAGCGCCAGCCCCAGACCAGCCAACATTTTGGAGCCGTCGAAGTGCATGATCCAGCTTGGAATATGTGCCGTACTCTTTAGGGAGTTTGGCTTCAGTCCATTCGGTGTGAAAAGTCGGCCAAAACTTGCGACTTAATAGCTCGCCCGTGGCTTATAGGTTATGTCAAATGGGAGGAGCTCAATGGCCCATTTGGCAATCCGCCCGTCAAGGTCATGATTGTTTATAATGTCGTTAAGAGGTACTTCAGAGGCTACTGCTATCGAACACTCTTGAAAGTAGTGTCGCAGCTTCCGGATGCCATAAACACCGCGTACGCTATATTTTGATAATGCGGATACCGTGACTTGCATGGAGTGAGGACAGTGGACACGTAGTAAACTGGTTTTTGTAGGGGGAACTTGTGTCCGTCTGTTTCTCGTTCGACAACGAAAGCACAGCTTACAACTTGATGAGTTGCCGTGATGTATAATAGCATTGGTTCGCCCATGTTAGTAGCGACCAGGACCGGGTTGTTGCCAATATGGCTTTTATTTCTTCGAATCCGGTAGTGGCGATGTCAAATCCACTCGAAGTGTTGATGCGCACGGAGGAGGCGATAAAGGAGTAATGCCTTTTCTCCCCAAGCGGAGATAAAGCGGCTTAGAGCCGCCATGCATCGATCAATTTTGTATTTGTTTGAGGTCCGTTGGGATATCCAATTGTGACAGAGCTTGGATCTTGGCTGGGTTTGCTTCAATTCCTCTACGGATACAATGAAGCCCAAGAGCTTTCCGGTGAATTGCACGCCTAAAACGCATTTTTCGGGTTAAGCTTGATGTCATATGTTCGGAGGTTATCGAATGTGAGCCTCAAGTCGTCTACTAGAGTTTCGACATGCTTGGTTTTGACGACCACATCATCTACGTATGCCTCCATTGTTTTGCCGATCTGGTTTGCCAGACATGTCTGAATCATGCGCTGATATGTTGCACCGGCGTTTTTGAGCCCGAAAGGCATTGTTTTGAAGCATAATGGGCCGTATGGGGTGATGAATGTCGTTGCGGTTTGGTCAGGCTCTGCCATTTTAATTTGATGGTAGCCAGAGTATGCGTCGAGGAAACACAATGAATCGTGCCCTGCGGTAGCGTCGATAATTTGATCGATGCGGGGGAGGGGGAAGGGATCCTTTGGGCAAGCCTTGTTGAGGTCCTTGAAATCGGCGCATAGGCGCCAGATTTGTCCTTCTTTGGTACCATCACCAGGTTTGCTAGCCAGTCCGGATGTTTTATATCTCCGATGAATCCGGCCTCCAATAGTTTGGCTAGCTCCTCTCCATGGCTTGTCTCTTAGGTTTGGAGAAAGCGCCAAGAGCACTGCTTGGTAGCTTGAATCCTTTTAGGATGTTTAGGCTGTGCTCGGCCAGCCAGCCGTGGGATTCTGGCATGTCTGAAGGGTGCCGAGCAAAAATGTCCCAATTTTCACAGTAGGAATTTTTGTAGTCTTGGCGTCTACATCGAGGGTTTAATTACGCCCGATGGAGGCCGTTTTTGTAGGGTCCGTTGGATGGACTTGGAATTTGACTATTTCGTCCGGCCGGTTTAAAGGAGGTGGACTTGGATCTTTTATCGAGTATCACGCCGTCGTCCCTGTTTACCGTGGAGCGCTTAGCCTTGTGATCAGTTCCTCGGCCGCTAGGGCTTCGGATAGTGCCTCAAGGCCGGTCACTGCCTTATTTTCAGCGTGAGTGCTATGTCCGGGTCACTAGCAAGAGTGATGATTCCGTTGGGCGGGCATTTTGAGCTTCATGTACCCTAATGGGGTATAGCTTGAAAAATTGTGAATGCCTCTCGCCCTAATAGAGCGTGGTATCCGGCTGCTGAACGGGGCCACTTGGAACGTGACCTCCTCGGACCTGTAATTATCCGGCGTCTTGAACACCACATCCAAGTGTGATTTTTCCTATACAAAGACGCTTCCCGTGGGATTATTCCTCTAAAGGTTGTGCTGCTTCGCTCAATCTGCGGCTCCGATCTATTTCCATTTTTGAAGGGTTTCCTCGTAAATGAGGTTCAATCATTGCCGCCGTCCATGAGTACCTTGGTAGCGAAAGCAAATCCACTATTGGATCGAGGACCAATGCGGGGTAGTGCTCGGGCTGTTGAATTTAGGTTCATCATCGGCATTAAAGGTAATAGCCGTGTCACTCCATGGGTTTATCGTTGCTACTTGGTAGATTCTCGCAAGGCTATGAGTGTTCGTTTCCGCATATTATTTGATGCAAAAGTCTCAAGACTGCTAATACCGTCTGATCATTGTATCCACAGGCTGGTGCTCTGTGGATTACGGGGTTAGAAGCTCTTCGCCACTTTTCAGCCACCCGCCGAGTATCCAACATGCTCTAAGGCTATGAGTTGGTGTGGCGCCCTCCAGCATTTATGAATTTTACAGGTCCATTGAGCCATCCCTCCGATGCAGTTCCATGCCACTGTAGGGGTTTTTTGTTTTTGGTGTTTAACCCGGTGATCGCGATAATGCACCCTTTTATTTCAGATCGGTTTGTATTGAGGCGGATTGTCCCAAAATCTTACTTCGGTTTTCCAGGCGCTTTCCATCGCACAGTACTTTCGTATTATGGACGCCAAGTCAGCAAAGCGTATAATTTCATGGCGACCTATGGTGTTGAGGATTCCCTTGTCCGTGCAATTATTGCAGAAGAATGAAATTGCGTCTTCCTCGTGGCAGTCCTTTATCTTGTTCATAACCAGGAGGAATCTGGCCCAGTAATGATGTACTGTTTCCTCGGGCTCTTGCCTAATTTTGGATAGATCGCATATGTTCGGGTGGGTGGGTGGAATTTAATCCGAAACCTCACCCAATCTGAGACTCAAGGGCCAAGGAGTTTCCAAACTCGGAAGTTTGGATTCTTGGATGTTGTCCAATGAATCTAGCACGCGTTGCACGACTCTAAGTTCAGGTGCAGGTGGCGTCCTCCCCTCCATGGTATCCGGCTTGGAGGGATCGGGAATCCGTACATAGCTAGTCCTTAAGATAGATGAAGGGTCGCCGCATTGTTCCTCCACCACAGCAACATGATGGGTGACACAGGAGAGTTAACCTCTCTCAGATCGGGTTTAGGCCCAATCTGATCGTAGTCTGTAGCGACTCCCAGGGCGGCAATGCGATCCAGGAGCTCGTTTAAGGAAGAGAGCTCCGTCGGATCTAACTGCTCGGCGAGTTTCGAGTTGACGTGAAGATTGCTTTCGATGACCCGAGAAGTCATCGTCGGCGCGGCGGCCGAACAGGCGGTCATAAGAAAACCGCCTAGCCGGAGAGTTTGGCCGATAGCCAAAGCTCCTTTAGCAACAGTGCCGTCTCTAAAAAGCGGGATGAGGCATCCTTCCGATGGCGACGGCATGCAGGAACTCTCAATGAAAGCACCAATGTCGGTGTCAAAACCGGCGGATCTCGGGTAGGGGGTCCCGAACTGTGCGTCTAGGCGGATGGTAACAGGAGACAAGGGACGCGATGTTTTTACCCAGGTTCGGGCCCTCTCGATGGAGGTAAAACCCTACTCATGCTTGATTAATATCAATGATATGGGTAGTACACGAGTAGATCTACCACGAGATCAGAGAGGCTAAACCCTAGAAGCTAGCCTATGGTATGATAGTTGTTCGTCCTACGGACTAAAACCCTCCGGTTTATATAGACACCGGAGAGGGCTAGGGTTACATAGAGTCAGTTACAACGGGAGGAGATCTACATATCTGTATCGCCAAGCTTGCCTTCCACGCCAAGGAAAGTCCCATCCAGACACGGGACAAAGTCTTCAATCTTGTATCTTCATAGTCCAGGAGTCCGGCCAAAGGTTATAGTCCGGCCATCCGGACACCCCCTAATCCAGGACTCTCTCACTTGGCCTTGGTCATCTTTCCAGCTTCACAAGCTCCATAGGTGATCCTTGAGGAATTTGACATCCTCGATGCCACTGACATGCTTCTTCTTCGCGAGAGTGTGCAAGTTCCTCATTCCAGCATGACCAAGTCATCGATGCCATAGCCAGCCTTCTGAAGCTTTTGCAAGTAGACATGTAGCAGGTTGTGGTCATGTAGAGAAATCAACAATATACAAGTCTCCTCTCCTAAAGCCTTCGAAGACTTTGGAATGGTCAGCTTCCATGATTACAACACAATGATACCTGCCAAAGAAAACAACCATATCAAGATCACAAAGCATTGAGACAGACATGAGGTTGAATCCTAAGGACTCGACAAGCATGACATTGTCCATGTGTCGATCCTTTGAGATCGCAAACTTACCTAGACCCAATACCTTGCTTTTGCCTTTGTCAGCGTAGGTGATATGCTTCAGATGTGATGGGGATAAAGTAGTGTCCATCAATAAGTTCCTATCACGAGTCATGTGATTTGTACATCCACTATCAAGGACCCACTCGTTAGCTTTGGGTTGATCATCCTGCAGATGAATTAGTTCATCTTACGAACTCATATACTTCATCAGTAAATAATATGACATCAAATTCATCAGATCAATTTCATCAAGGAATAGAACAGATATAGCAGTATGAGGACGTGAGAAATGAAAATTCATTTCTTCATGATTAGCTTGCGTCCTTTCAAACATATTCAGGTCTCCAGCAATTTTTTCAGATGATTAAGTTTGTCTGGAGACCTGACCCTGCATAAGAGATTAGTTCTTTTTCTTCACCACCCACATCTGGAGGGCTGGCAAAGAGTTCATCATTTTGCGAGCTCCATAAGAGAAAGGTGGCATAGATGCCAGTCCACTTCATTTCACAGGAGAGGGGTTAGAGTAAGCATATGAATAAGCAGAGAAATTCTTCGAGGACTTATGAACATAATGATTTGAAGAATAATGCACATATTCATAGCCCTTAGTATTTCCCTGCGAAACAGATGTGTTAGCACGATGATGTTCATATGAGGATTTTGATCCATGTGACGAATTTGATCCACGTGAGGATTTGGTCCATATGAGGACTTGGATCCATATGAAGACTTTGGTCCATATGAAGAATTTGATCAGGGGTTTCTATTCTTCATAGGTAGCGTCATGATGACATTCACTTGAAGACTTTCAAGGTACCTTTTGGGAACCCAGATTTTCTTCATATGGGGACCGTTCCTGCAGTTAGTGCCAACATATCTAGCAAATACTTCACCATTCTGATTTTTGAATAGTTTATAGTTGGAGTCAAATGACTCATCAGAAGAATATGAAGATTCACATGTAAAGCCAGATAAAGTGGATGGATCTACGGAGGTCCCTTTGCACAACCCATGAGGTTTTGGGATCTTGCTAGGGCTTCTAGTATGTTCCATCAGCATTGAGTTTCCTCAAAGGCAATACCCTCTTTCCTAGGGTTTACATGAAGATTTGCTTTTTAAGCATATCACGTAGAGCCCGATGCCCTTTGAGGCTTTTGTACATGCCGTCACATACAATTCCTTTAGCCCTGCATTGTCAAGTGATACTAGCAAGATCCTCGATGAGGAATTAGTGATAGCAGAGACAGTTGAAAATTTGCAGCAATAGAAGCATTTGAACTTTCAAGTGAAGAATTAGCGATTCAGGTTCAATGCATTTCAAACATGGTGGAATGAATTCTTCGAGCGGTAATCTTGACCGTTGAGCAAGCAATGAATCACGCTCCTTCTGAAGATCTTCATATCTCTCCCTTAGCTTCTCAAGATCTTGCTTTCTTTGAAAGAGTGTTATGATGACTCTGAAGGTTATCAAACTTGGACTGAAGTCTCTGAAGACTATCATTCAAGGTTTGAGTGCGATCCATTTCTTCACCCAACAGGTCATCGCTTATGTCTAGCATATTTTGAACCTTTTCAAAAGCCTTTTGTTGTCCCATCAACATTGAGTTCCCTCTCAAAGGCAATACCCTCTTTCCTAGGGTTCATGTTGACGATCTGCTTTTTAAGCACATCACAAAGTGCCTGATGCCCTTTGAGGCTTTTGTACATGCCTGTCACATACAATTCCTTCAGCCCTGCATTGTCAGTGATACTAGTAGCATCCTCAGATGAGGAATTTGTAATAGCAGAGACAATTGAAGAATTTATAGCAATGGAAGCATTTGAACTTGTCGGCATTCAGGAGCAGGGGTCCCGGACTTGCTCTGCACTAGGCCACGGCGTGGTTAAGCGGCACGTCGGCCCAACTTCATCGACAAGGCATCCGAGACCCTCGCTAGGGGCCAAGCCTCGCGAGGTGGACGACGCAAAACCTCCTCAGGAGTGGCCTAGTCAGGCAGGCTCACCAGGAGCGGAGATATCAAGGTGGGGCAAACCTCACGAGGCTCTCGTGACGTGAGCCGTGACGATCGACACCAGTGAGCGCCGGTGACAAGACAAATCCTTGTTTCCTCTTTGGTGCTAAGGAAGCAGGCGCATGCGAGGAGTACCGAGGCATCAGGAAAAGGTTGCTATATCGGTGCAACTAGACCAAGACCAGGAGGACGGCAAGACGAAGGTCATCGTGGAGCCCAAGACGGCGTCACCACCAGAGCCTTTTGCAAGCGAAGACCACTTTTGTCAGGATAGCTTGTACTAGCTGTCCCCCTTCAAATTTGCCCTCCGTTGTTGGCTCCCTTCCTCCTCAATATTTGGGAAGAGGACTAGGGCCTATATAAGTAGAGCTAGCCGCCATAGTAGGGGCATCTCATCTCGGCTGGATCCCATCTGGTTTGATCGGGCAGTTCACCCATCTCTCACCCGCTAAGTCACCAAGCACAAGAACACCTCAACCTCAGGAGGTTGTTCTTCCTCCCAGATTGTTCGTCACCAGCCCAAGAGGCAATCCACCACCACCACACTGGAGTAGGGTATTACACCACAACGGTGGCCCGAACCAGTATAAATCCCGTGTCTCTTTGTGTTGTGAGTTCGTTGAGTTCGTCCACAAGATCTTAGCGAGCTAGGGCGTAGATCGGTAGGAGGGAAAGACTTCCCGCACACCCCAGTGTTCGAACCTTAAGGGTTTGCCGGAACCCCACATCCGACATTTAGCGCGCCAGGTAGGGGTGCGCCGTAGCTTCCCTTCCATCAGTTCGTCGCTCCATCGCTCCGTCATCGCCATGGCGGATGCTCACCGTGCTCGAGCTGAGCGTAGGGCTGCCCTCACCGCCCGCATTGCTCAGATGGCTCCCGTCGGCGGGCTACCTCGTCGTTCTCCGTCTGTCGCCGCCAACGCTGCCACCGGCCCGGCGGGGAACGAGTAGCAGGCATCCTTGCTGCATCCTTCGGTGCGGTAGGACGGCCGCACCGCCACTCCATCGCTGACCCCGGCCGGCTCCTCGTCTCATGCACACCGCGCTCCCATGGAGGCGCGGGCCGCACTCCTCGCTGCAAACGAACTACTGCGCTACCGCCCAGTCGACGACCTCTATGAGGAGTAGCTCGACCGCGTCGCCGAGCTCGTCCGCGCCACAGGGGGCTCCCCTGCGCCGTCCCTCTCTCTACCTCACCCTCAGCCAGCCACGGGCGACGAGGCTCATGGCGCGCCTCCACCACCTCTGCCCCAAGACGGTGCCTTGGCACCAAGGCGCGCAGTCCCACGGCATGATCCGCCACGCCCGGTGCCCGCGCGCAAAGAGAGAAGCTGCCAAGAAATCCCTCGGCCGCGAGAAGCTGCACCCGCGCTTCCCGCGCCGCCTCGTCAAGACCGTGCACCGCCCGCGGCAGCGCCACGCGGACCTCATCAAGACCAAGCTCCACCTCCGAAGCGGCCCCCAGCAACCACGACCGACTGTCGCGCCTTCACCCCCGAGCTGTGCAGCGTCGCCTGGCCAGGCAAGTTCAAGCCGGATCTGCCTCCTCGCTATGACGGCACCGCCAACCCCGCGGAGCACCTGTAGCTCTATGAGCTGAGCATCAAAGCGGCCAACGGCAATGAGAAAGTCATGGCGAACTGGTTTCCCATGGCTCTCAAGGATGGAGCCCGCTCCTGGCTCCTGAACCTGCAGCACAGCTCGATCTCCTCCTGGGAAGAGATGCGCGACCACTTTGTCGCCAACTTCTAGGGCACTCGCGACCGCCCGCCCGGCAGGCGACGTCTTATTTGGATCAAGAAACAACTGTGAGAGACCCTCGTATACATCCAGCGCTTCAACAACACCCGCCTCAAGATCTCCAAGGTCACGGACGAGGCCATCATCTCCGCGTTCCCCGACGGCGTCCGTGATGTCAAGATGAAGGAAGAGCTTGCTATCCACGAGGACCTCTACACATCTCAGGAGCTGTTCAACCTGGCGACCAAGTGCGCAAGAGCTGAGGAGGGGCGCCTCTCCCTCCTCGAGCTGCCGATTTGCGAGGTGGGCGATTTGTGAAGAAGGCCAAGGCCAAGGACGTGAAGCGCAAGGAAGATCAGTGCTAGCAGCGGAGCCCGACACCAAGCGGGGCAGAGATCAGCCCGAGTCATCCAAGAACAGCCGACCGTTCTGCGCCTCCCACAACCTGAACACCCACAACACCAGCGACTGTCAAGAGCTCAGAACCATACGAGAAGGACACTTCGGTCGACTCCTCGAGCGCAGCGACCAGGGCTACGGCCGTGGCCCGCGCCAGGAATGGCGCGACAGGCCTCGTGAGGACCGCTGGCAGGACCATCCTCGCGAGGGCGCCTGGAGGGACTAGCCTCGTGATGATCGCCCCCAAGGCAAGGCCGGTCTTCCCCCGCTGCCGCCGCCAAGAAGGAACGACGACCACCATCAGGACGAGGGGGTTGGGGGCTTCCGGGGAGCCGATGCAATCAAGCATGCATCTTGGGCGGCGCCCAGGCCCGACCTCTCGGGCGCATCTTCAAACAGTTCGCTCGCGAGGTGAACGCGGTGCTCCCCAAGCTCGAGGCCACGCGCCCGCTAAAGTGGTCCCAATGCGCCATCACCTTCAACTCGGCAGATCAGCTCAAGTGCGCGGCCACCGCCAGCGCCCTCCCGATGTTGTGTTCCCTAGTCATCAGCAATGTGCAGGTTACCAAGACCCTCATCGACGGCGGCGCAGGACTCAACGTCCTGTCCGTTGACACGTTCGACAACCTCCAAGTGCCGTATGAGCAGCTCCAGCCTACCAAACCTTTCTCACGAGTGACCAACGGTTACACCACACCGATAGGGCAGGTCCGCCTGCCTGTCACCTTCGGAGAGTGCAAGAATTACCGCACCGAGCTCATCGACTTCGACGTCGTGCACATCTGCCTGCCGTACAACACCATCCTCGGGTATCCGGCCTTGGCCAAGTTCATGGCAGTCACCCACCACGGCTACAACATCCTCAAGATGCTGGGAAGCGGAGGAATCATCACGGTCCCATGTGAAGAAAGAGATGCGGTGTGCTCCCTTGAGTGGGCCTTCCATGCTGCAGCAATCAACGATCCCGACAGTAAGAGTGAGGGCCCTCCAAAGGCCATCCCCAAGAAGAAGAAGCTGAGCTGCGCAGGACCTCAGGAGGATGGCAACGCGGCAGGAGCCTCATCAGGATCAGCGTCCGTCCCAGGGGCGCCTCCCTCCATCGCATAGGACGGCGCGCCCGGCGCCCTCCTCGGACAGGGCTCGGGGGCTCTCTTCTGGAGGGCCTTAGACCTTGACAACCTCATGAGGGAGGCGTTTGGGCACCACTTGGAGGCGTGCTTCGTGGCACGTGTCCCTTAGGAGAACACAGGGCAAGGAGTGCCCACCACTCAGGAGTTCATCACCAAGACCACCCAGGAACTGCAAGACGCAAGAGCCATGAGCGGCGACAGCCGCTCACGAGGCGCAGCTCCCCATCCTGGCGAGGATGCTGGGCTGCGTGTCTGCATCGACGTCCTCAGGCTCAACAGGGCCGCATCTCAGGAGCGCTTCTGGCCTTCGCGTGTGGGCCGCTGCGAGGGCCCGCAACACAGCTACGCTCGCATGCCCTTCGGCTTGCCAAGCGTGGCGTCATCCAATCACCGCAACATGCGGCATGTCCTGGCGGCTCAGGAGGCCAGGTACCACGCCGTCCTGGAGGAAATTGAGACGGTCTTCAGGGAACCTCCCGAGCCCCCAGAGCCTCCCGAGGCTCAGGGCTCCGGTGGCTCATGAAGAGTCACTCCTTCGACGCACGCCTTCAGCTGCACCAACTCTGCGCCGTCTCTGAACCGGTGACATCTTCCAAGCTCGTTTAGGCTGGGAGGCGCCCCTAAGGCTGCATCATTCCAGTGCCACATGGGTCCGTCACATGGCATGTATCCCTTTGCTTATGTCTTTAGCTTACCTTGATGGGGGCGCCTCTCGGGCTGCATCATCCCCAAGCCGCTCGGGCCGGACCCAGTGGCATGTATCTTCCTGCATTAACCTAAGCTGATCTGCTTTCCATGCTTAGCCTGCCCATGGCTATCGCCCACACGATCGCCGCCCGCCACGGGTCTGTTCATCCTATGCAATTCGCTTGCGTGTTAAAAGGGGGGCTCCTGAGCATCGCGACTCAGGAGCTCTTACTGGCTCCCCAGCCCTCACCCCTGGCCTTGACCACGACATCGCGACCTGGCATACCAGCGGCGGCTGTGCTCGCTCGAGCGCCGGGACCTAAGGACGTAGAGTGCTTGCATCTAACCGCCTTGCAGGAACACACAGTCACCAAGACTCAAGACCAGGCGCAACCTGCCTTGAGGTAGGGCCTCGTGAGTCTCGCGCTGGCTCACGAGTGCCCAGATACACCTCGCAGCCCTGTCGTGCAAGCCACGTGTCAGGGCAGGGCTGTACACGCCCCGGGGGCTCCTCTCGGAGGGGGGCCCCCATCCCACGCACAAGGGGAAGCACCATGCTCCGCGCTGGCCGTTGACACTGCCGAGGAGAGGCTATGCCCGTGCTGGCCAGGCACTATGCTCGCGCTGGTGATAAACAATTGAGGCGGCCCCACGGTCGTACCAACCTTAGGGAGCCCGGGCTCGGCGTCAGCCTCACTTAGCGCCTCCCTCGGGAGAGCCATGCGAGGGGCTGGGCACGCGAGGCTGCGCTCGGGTCACACCCAAGCGCCGCCACCCAACCAGTCTCCCGGACACAGGCGTGGCGCCCCTCCGAGGCCTCGGCGAGGTATGGAAATTGTTTGCACGTCAAGGGGGACTCCTGAGCATCGCGACTCAGGAGCCTAACTGGTCACGTAGCCCCTCACTCCTTATTCCATCCTGATCTCCGGTCGGCCCAATGGCAGTTGAGGTATGCGTGAGGCCGGGCTCTGCCGACGTAGAACATTAATCTATCCTCGCGAACTCTCCCTATAAGCTGTTTGCGCGTCAAGGGGGACTCCTGAGCATCACGACTCAGGAACCTAACTGGTCACGTAGCCCCTCACTCCTTGGTCCGTCCCGGTATCCGGTCGGCCCAATGGCGGTTGAGGTATGTGCGGGGCCGGGCTCTGCCGACGCATAAAGCAAAGCAAATAAGAAGGAAATCGCAAAATCTCAACGAAAATATTACAAACACATTGTCCTCACGATATCAAATGAAAAGTCCAAATGCCTCCACGAGGCCTAATGCATGTTGCAGGAACAAAACGGGAGAATAGCCGCAGGTCACTCCCGGGCACCGCCATCACCTACGGAAGGTGCTACTTCGTGAGCGACGTTGTCTTCACCTTCACCACTAGCTGCAGGATCGGCGACATCGCCCGGACGAGAGGCGGAGACAAAGCTGCGGAACTTCTTCAAGAAGGCCTCCACTTGACCTTGCACGCTGCGGCGGCGGCCTCATATCGATCTTCAGCCACGAGCTCCGGCAGCTCGTCAAGACAAGCGTTGGGGTCGCTGACGTGCAGAGTGGCTGAAGGCGGCGGGTCAATCTTGGTGAAAGAGCGGGGCCTTGGCTTCCGCCTCTGCCATGGGACCAACTCCATCGACGACTTCCTCGAGCGCCTTCACCAAGAGAGGAAGCAGCCGGGTGGGGTTGTCCTCATAGTGGCCAGCGACTTCTCCAGGTCGTGCTCGTAGAGCATCTTCAGTGCCTCGCGAGATCTCTTCTCGAGGTCGGAAAAGGCCGTGCGGTCTTCGATCAGGACTCACGCCTTGGCATCGAGATCAGCCTCCCTCGTCTTCGCCTTCCGCTCCAGCTCTTCCAACCGGTTGCGCTCAGCGGCATGTGTCCTCCCCAACTCCGCCAGCTCAGCATCACGGTTCTTGAAGGCGTCCTCCCGGGCCTTCATCTCCTCCTCCTTCGCTTGGTCGCAGCATGCTTCTTCGGCGTGCTTGTCGCGTAGGCTCTGCAACTCGTCCTCCAGCACCCGGCAGCGGTCACGGGCGGCCCTCGCGTCTTTCAGCACCATCTCACGATCGGCTGCGGTGTTGGCGGCACTCTGCTTATCCTTCTCAGTAGCCGCAGCGGCCTGGCCCAGCGCCACGCGAACCGCCAAGTCGGAGTGGAGCCAGCCTGAGGCCAGCTCCAGGCGCCCGGCCACAAGGCGTGGGTCCGTGCCCAGGAGATCCGCTGCCAGTGGGTCATCTCCAGAAGAAACACGTTCGAGAACAGCAGCGAGGCAGAAGAACACAGGAGTGGAGGTGCGGCGGTGGGAGGAGGCGACATCGTCACCGGGGCACTGGTGATCGCGGAGTTCGGAGCAGCTGGGACCTCATCGGCCAGCATAAGCGCCGGTACCTCCGGAGCCAGTGGGGGCTGATTCCACGCGGCAATGTTCATCTTGGCCCCACGAAGACGACCGGGCTGGGGAGATGCGGGCGCTGCTGCCTCCGTTCTCTATGGAGGGAGGCACAGCCGCCATATCCTCTTTCCTCTTCTTCTCCGAAGATGTCGGCCTGATCGACCAAGGGCGAGCATTAGGAAATGACGAGTACAAATAGGGACAAGGCGAAGCTTAAGACACTTACTGATCCACCGCAACATACTTCCGCTTGGGGAGCTTGAAGCCTGACAACATCGGGACCTGAGGAGGCGGTGTTCAGACTCGGCGCCAGTGGTGCGGAGGCAGAGCCGGAGCCAGCCCCTGTGGAGGTGTCGGGATGGAGGCGGCATCATGAGCCACCGCTGACGACCTACCCCTCGTCAGGATGAGGGGCTGCCCCCTCTCCCCTTGGCGGGCGTCGGCCTCGGCATCGTCAGGAAGGGTGCAGAGGATCTCGGCCTTGCTCAAAGGGGAAGTCTCCCCACCTCTTCTAGAGTCTTCTCCGAGTCCACCTCCTCTTCCCCTTCCCCGTGGGACTCGTCAGAAGACACCTCCATCCGTTTTGGTGCCACAGGGGCTCCCGGGAGCACCGGCGGCACCAGCCCACGCGCGTCAAAGGTCGGCCTGGAGGCTACGACTTCTTCCCGGTCCCTGCGTTGGAACAGGGGATGAAGGCGCTTGGTGGGTACTCCTGGTTTTCCCCAACTATGAGGCCCGGAACAGCGGCCAGTTCATAGGCAGGCAGGGCCCCCGGCCTCAGGTGGGTCTTGTTTCCCTCTTCTTCAAGCTCCCATAGGGGGCGTGCGCGCGCCTCGAGCGGGGCAACTCGCAGCATCAAGAACTCCCTCACGAGCATGACCCCTGTCACATCCCTAATTCTGGTATGACCTAGACTAGATAGTCATGTGTGCATCATGTTTAAATTCAAATGAAATTGAATTGAGGAATTTTCAAAAGCCTCGGAAGACCACTAAAAATAACCAACATTTAAATCTCATCAAATGAGTCTAAGAAAAATGTTTCCTGTTAATCTCTGGAAATATTGGCAAGGGATAAAATTCAAACCAATATTTCTAAAATCTCACAGACAATTATTTTGGGCCTTTGAATTAATCCAATAAAAATTTGAATTGGATCTATATTTGTTATATAATACATATATGTTCAATAATTCTGGAAATTGTTGTGTAGCTTTGGAAAAGTCCATTTAGTTCACACAATTATTTCCATGAATTTTGGAAATGGTTTGGTCTTTGAACTAAATCAAAACATAATAGCAAAAATAGAAAAACAGAACAAATTAATTAAACCGAGAGAGAGAGCCACCTGGGCCACTTACGGCGCGTCAATTTGGAGACCCAAAATTAATCGGCCGGAGCGGTTGTCTTCAACCTCTGCCAGTAGGCAGAGGCGTGTCGATGCCTGCGCGCCCGAGGCCTCCACCTCCTCTCTGCATGCTCGCCTGGATGCCTCTGGACGGCGCCACGCACCCCCTCGGGCCCCCTCCCTCTCTCTCGCGTCCATCCCCTCCTCTCCCTCTCCCGCGACGGCCGAAGCGGCCATGGAAGCGCCGCCGTGAACCACCACGCTCCCCGACCCCCTCTCGCCTCCCCGTGTTGCGTGGAAGCTCCGCCACCGTCGCCTACACCTCCTGGATGACCCATGAGACCTTGGGGCCGCACCGCACCACGACCATGGCATCGTCTTCAACCTCTCGGGTCACCGAGATCGCCCGGCCGACCGTGCTCCGCCTCCGACGCATCCCCGAGCCCTCCGAGTCCTCCATTGGATTTCCGGTGAGCTCCTCCATCTTTCCCCTCACCCCGGTGCTCCCTAATTTCATGCGGCGCTAGCCACCGCCCCTGAAGTCCCGAAAGCACCGCCGTCCGCCATGCCGATGAGGTCCTCGCCTGACACCTCCGGCTCGGTCGATGGCATCGGCGTGCTCTCGAGGTCCTGTGAGTCCGCCCGCTGCTTAGCTCGCTTCGTCGATAGCGTAGCACCTCGCCTCGCGCTAACCCGAACTCCGGCTGCCGCAGAACCTCGTCGCCGCCATGATTCGGACACCCCAGCTCCTCCCATTCGCTCCACCGCGCGCGCAAACACCAGCTCTCCGTAGGGCCAAACCGTATATAAGCGGCACTTTTGTAGCGGTGAGCCCAAGCAACTCCCAGCGAGCCTCTGCGGCGGGATATGGTCGCCATGACGCTTAATCGGCGGCCGCTGGCGTGGCATGATTAGTTAGGGTTAATGACGCGATTAGTAGCACCACAGGACACGAGACGGTAAGACCCCGATTGCCTAACAAACCGGCTAACTAAGTAAGATTAAGATTATTCTAATTACAGTGGGCCCACGTGTTATCTTTAACTATGCTAATGTGGGTGTTGACCCGACCCCACCTGTCTGTGACCTAGGCAGCTCTGGGTCACTGACCAGTGGGTCCCACGTATCAGGTTTGACCAGGTCAATTGACCAGTTGACTGCTTGTACGATAAATCTTTTCTGGCGTTTTATAATCTAGGAAATTCAGAAACAGTTTAAACTTCTAAAAATCATAGTAATTCAAGCGTAACTCAAATGAAATAAATTATATATGAAAATGATCAGAAAATCCAATCTATCCATACTGTACTGGTTTCATGCATGTTAGAACAACTTATAGCTACTTTATTTTAGGACAAATCAAATGAATGGCATATAAATAACCATATGTGGAGTTTGAATTTGAACCTTGGGTTCAAACCAACTACACTTAATTGTGTTGCTAGTTACATTAGGCCAAATCACATCATATTGCCATGTCACATTCATGCATCATATTGTTGCATTGCATTGATTGTGTTCTTCCTTGTTTGTCGGTGTTTGTCCCCTCTCGGTGAGCAGCGTCTGCAAACAAGCGTGATCAATGACACCGATGAAGAACTATATTATCTTCAGAAGTGCCAGGCAAGCAAAACCCCCTTGTTCATCCCGATACAATCCTACTCTCTCGATGCTGCTCTCTTTTACTGCATTAGGACAACAACAATTCATCTGTTACTTGCTGCGGTAGCTGAACCCCTTTATCCTCTGCATGACCTGTCATTCCACAAGAATAGATGAAACCCACTAGCATGAGTAGGAGTTGTTTGAGCCCTGTTGTGCCTACTCATTCATGCTTGTTTGTCATGCCTGCTACTGCTTAGAGTTGATTCAGGTCTGATCCATCGGGGATGAATTGGAGGTGTTTGAACATGTCCTACTGTTGAGAGCTAAGTGTGTGAAACGATTTGGTAAAGGTAGCGGTGAGAGGCCATGTAGGAGTACATGGTGGGTTGTCTCATTGCAGCCGTCCTCAGGAATTGAGTTCTGTGTTTGTGATCCATGAACAGTTACTACCACGCATTGGAATGCTTAAGTGCCCCTCTCGACTTATTAATCGACCTGATCTCTGTCCAGGAGTTGCAACTAGTTTCTGGTGTTTGTAGGTAGTGTTAGTAGTCTACCAAGTGGCACCCGGTACAGGTGGGCTTGGGACAGACTAGGCACCATGGCACGGTGTACTGCGTAGAACCACCCGTCGAGGTGGGCTTGGGAACCCTGCACACATCGTTTGGGGCCGTGGCGACACCCGGTCGGATCTCCTTTCGGATGGAACCCGAATAGGCGATAAACCTGGACTAGAGACTTGTGTGGTTAGTCAGGTCGTGGCCAACTCCCTCGCCAGGCTTCCGCTTGAAGGTTGCCGAGATACATGACGTGTACATGGCGGTAAGTGGCGAGCGTGTGTGAAGAAGTACACCCTGCAGGGTTAATATGATCTATTCGACTAGCCGTGTCAGCGGTAAAGGACTTCACAGGTTGCACATGCAGTTCATGGACAAGTGAAAGTGGATACTCTAAAATGCGCAAGATAAGGGTGAGTGCTATGGATGGGCGTTCTCGTGGGGAGGCGGGATCGGATCCATAGTGGTGTATTGATATGGTGAATATGTGGACTCGCAGCGCCACCTCAAAAGAGTTACTTGCAGTCGCAATTCAGGATAGCCACCGATTCAAAGCTGGCTTGCTGCAGTTAAACCCCACCACCCCTTTGTTGATAATGATGCATATGTAGTTAGTTCTGATGTAAGTCTTGCTGAGTACAATTGTACTCGCATTTGCCTATTTTATGTTTTTGCAGAGAGACTTCAGTCTCACTAGTATTTCCGCGTGGACTTCGACGTTTAGCTTGCTACCTCAGCTACGATCTTGTGCCCTCGGCAGGATCTGGTAGATAGTCAGGCTTCTAAGCCTTTTTCATTTGTAGATGTCTGTACTCGGACATGTTGGAAGCCTTTCGCATGTGCTTTGACTTGTATGCCTGAATGTTGGGTCGTGAGACCCATGTTTATAATATCTCGCTCCTCGGAGCCTAATGAATAAATATTTGAGTCGTAGAGTTATGTTGTGATGCCATGTTGTATTTACACATATCGAGCATATTGTGTGTATGTTTGAAATGCTTGGTATGTGTGGGATCCGAGCAATCTAGTTGTTTATCCATGGCAGCCTCTCTTATGGGGAAATGTAGTCTAGTGCTTCCTTGAGCCATAGTAGTCCGCTACTGGCTCGGTTCACCGAGTCCTGCTAGCCCAAAGACTACTACTGCTCGGGGCCTTGACTGGCGGCATGTGTTTCAATTCGTTCATGTCTGTCCCTTGAGGAAATTTCACGCAGTGACATCAGGAGTCCTGCCTAGCACCCTTTCTGGCCGGGTTCCCGGAGTCCTATTAGCCCAGTGCTACAGCCCGGACTCTGCAGCTGGCGACCGACATGCTCGAGATTGATTCATGTATACCTGTCCCCATGAGTTAGTGCCGCTTTGGGTTCACGACTAGCCATATCGGCCGGGTTCTCTGTCATATGGATGCTAGCGACCTTTGTCATATCACGTGAGCCAAAAAGCATAAGCGGTCCGGGCTACTGTAAGGCGACACCCGTGGGAATACCGTGCGTGAGGCTGCAAAAGTGATATGAGGTGTTACCAGCTAGATCGATGTGACTTGGAATCGGGTCCTGACAACCCCGTCACCTTAGCGCCCTCGCGTTGCCGGCTTCATATCGGTCATCATCTCCCCTTGATGGCGGCCAGCTCATCGGCAAGCTCCGCCTTGGGCCACCCCCCGTTGGAAGAGGGCGCCGTCATTGGCAACACCAGGCGTGGATCAGCACGCTTGGCATCCATCATGACCCATTTGGATCAAATGTTGTCGGCCCTCTTCCTGGTGCTCGAGATCGAGTTGGCCTAGCTGCATGCGACGAAATTAGCGCATCCAGAGACGCGCGCCTCATTGACACGGAGGAAGAAGAAATGGTGCAGGAGGCGCCCGCAGACGACATCACGCCAGTGCACGCCTCACAGTAGTAGGCAAAGATGGACAGGAGGAGGATAGAGTTGGGATGGAGATGCAATGCCTGCAGCGCGTAGTGGTCGAGGACTTCATAAAAGAAATAAGAGAAGGGAGGAACCAACCCGACAGCGACACTGCTCGAGAAGAAGGGGAAGAAGGTGCTTTCCTCGGGCTCCGGCACGTCGGAGGCAAGCCGGAGCTCGGTCTCCCCCCCCCCCACTCATTGCTCTCGCCCACCGTTAGCAGGCGCACGGAGGCGAGGCTCTTCTCCGTGACGGTGGGTGCCTCGAGGGCCGGCTCATACCAAGCCGGTGCTAAGGAAGTCTTGACCTTGCGTGGAGCCATGGATTGCGGATGCAGGATGATATTGGAGCGGATCTGGAGGTAGCGGTGGCGAGGAGCAAGAAAGGGGATCTGGAGCAAGGCGAGGAAGAAGCAATGAAGGAAAGTGCTGCCCTGCATGACCTTTTGTCGGTCAAGCGATTCTTAGGGCAGCATGGGGAAGCGAGACGCATACGTCCAATCAACCACTGCGTCAATCGAGGCCGCTGGATTTTGGGGCCCTCGATGCTCCGTGCTTGACCCTTGGCCGCCCATGAGAAGCCAAGCTTCCAAGCGCACCTTGGGCGGGGCTCTTGTCAGCGTTACAGGAACGGGGTGATGAAGTCATGTACCTAGGGTAGGGTCATGGACCTGTCTAAAAACACCCTCCCCAAGGACATCTCTAGAAGAAACTACCTTTCGATCGACTGGAAGGGTTCCACTTGACCAAAGCTGGAAGACACTCGACCATGAAGCCAACCACTTTCGACCGCCCGGAGATCTAAAGCCGGTTGCACACAAACGGTAGGTCATTAAGTAGCTTTTATGGTCATCATAACACTTAATGAGGGCGTTACCAGTAAAACCCTATCTTAATGTAACATTAACCCAGCATAACTGAGGGCGGGAGGGGTCTGGCAAACTCTATATAAGCCACCCCCTCCTCAGTTTAAAGGGTTCGCACCCTGTAACTCATACACACATAATACAGTCGACCGCCTCCGGGCTCCGAGACGTAGGGCTGTTACTTCCTTAGAGAAGGGCCTGAACTCGTAAACATCTTGCGTACACAACTACTCCATAGCTGGGATCTTGCCTCTCCATACCTACCCCCATTCTCTTGTCGGGCTTAGAACCACGGCGGTTGGCGCGTGGGGCAGGTGTCTTAGTGACTTGTTGGAGAAGTTGCATTTTTCCGATCCCATTCATCATGGTTTCAGCGGAGTTTTGGTTGAGGGCCGCGAGATCCGTCTCAGCGCTCACATTCATCGCCGCATTTGACTCCGCTTGGTTGCAGAGGCTCCACTCGGCGTTGACGCCTCCCCATCCAGCAGGCGGCCACTTTTCGGCGTGTGCGTCCGTGGCGTCCTCTGCGGCAGCCATCGACCCAAAGATGCTCGGTTGGCTCTTGTGCCGTCCTCCCTCCGGTCTCGCCGGCGCAAAGCGCTCCGGTCGAAGCGAGGCTTCAATGATGGGTGAGGCAGCGGTGGCGCCGTCGGTCGGCCACTCCCAAGTCCACGACAATCGAGCCCGATGAATCTCTCTACGGCTGTTCGATCTGTCGGTGGCTCCTTGTTGAGCATCTGAGTCGAAAAGCACAGCGATCCAGCCGGAGGTTACGATGGTCGACCGGACCATGCAGTCCTCCTGGTTTCCCCCTTACCGACGGAGGCGTTGGAGAAGCGAGCAGTGCAGTTCCGCGAAGAGTACCAACCCGAGCCCCTCACTTCGCTGCAGAGGGAGGAGCTCCGCCGCCGGAACATGGATGCGCTTCACACTCCTATCGTTGGAGAAACCCCCGAGGCCCGCGCCTTAGAAGATGCGCGTTTGGACAACTTGGTTGAGCGCACTTGACTGGAAAATCTCCAGCGAGTGCTCGATGAACGAGCGCAACAACAGGTCCCGTCGTCCAGTCGACGTCAACTCTTCCCACAACCGACTCAGGTATACCGAACTCCCATTCAGAATCTAGCAGTTGCAGCCCGTATAGCAGAGTCCATTCAACCTTCCCAGTCGGAGGTGGCGAGGCTTACTCGGATCGTAGATCTGCGCCGGAAGCAGAGATCAAAATTCAGCTGTATCGCGATCCCAGCGGAACAGGATTCACAGCCAGATCCGTCGCTGCCGCGAATACAGCCGATCGGCTTCTAAGACATAGCCCAAGATCGCCCCCGAGGCGCGAGGGACATGGAGGCCGGCGTGATCAGTATGAGGACTGATTCGATCATGATGATCGATGTCGAGTGCCCACTCGTCCCCCAAGGGGTGGGTCATATGCGCCTCGGCAGCAAGATGACATACGCCAGCATAGTGTTGGGCGAATGATTCCAGTCGACCCCCGGGAACCAGGCTTTGATGCGAGATCCGTCATCGCCGTTCAAGGTGCGGTCGGCGAGAACGAAAGCTAACCGTGAAGGTCATGACAGAAATGTACCCATCGGTGGCGAGTACACGTCTAGGGACGAGTGTTTTAGCGAGCCATCGAGCAGCGGTGATTCCTCCCAACCGGTTGGCGATCGAGTCGATAAGTTCACTGGTGAGTCCAAGCCGGATACCTGGCTTGAGGACTACCGGTGGCTGTCAGTGATTGGCGGCGGCAGCGATGAACCGCCATGAAACACCTGCCTCTTATGTTTGAGGGATCGGCGGAAGCATGGCTGAATTAGTTAGCACCAATGACATTTACACTTGGGAAGATCTCGCCAGTGTTTATCGAGACATTTGAAGGAACTTGCAAGCGACCGGCAGGGTTGGCCCGAGTTGCGCGATCGTGTGTGCGAAGTCGAATGAAACTCGAGGATTACATCCGGAGATGGATCACTTTGCACCACCTGATGAGAGAATGTATCTCGATCATCGAGGCGATCTGTGCCTTCAAGGAAGGAGTTAGAGCGGAGAGTTGAGTCTTAAATTCGATTCGGACAGGAGACATGACCCTGAGTCGAATGATGGAGATTGCCACCAAGTACGCCAATGGTGAAGAAGAGGATCGGCTCCGGAGTGGCAAGTACAAGTCAGCCGCTAATGAAACCAGTCGAGGGAACTCCAGTCGGAAACAATGCGGAAAGCCGAGCCAGCTGCTCCTGGAGAAGCCTTGGCCGTGACTCCAGGAAAGTTCAAGGGGAAACCCAAGGGACCTTGGAACCCCAAGAAAGTAAAAGACCAAGATGGAAATGATGTGTTGGACTTGCCATGTGACATTCACACGAAGAAAGATGAAGAGGGTAAACTCATTTACCCAAAGCATACCACTCGATAGTGTCGGCTCTTGATTCAGCAGGTCCGGGGGAAGCAGCCCAAGGACAAGGAAAAGGAGTCAGACAAAGTTGAAGACAAGGAAGATATTGACGGTGGATACCCTCAGGTCAATTCCACTCTGATGATTTTTGCTGACGTTGAAAGCAAAAGTCGATTGAAAGTTATCAACCGCGAAGTGAATCTGGTCGCTCCGACGACACGCATTACTGAAATAGTCGCAGACCGCCATCACGTTCGACCGGTCTGATCACCCAACACACATAGCCACCCACGAGAATGGCGTTGGTGATCGATCCGATCGTCGAAAGCACTCGACTAACTAAGGTTTTGATGGATGGTGGCGATTGGCTGAACATATTGTATGCGAGAGGCGTTGAAAGGGATGGGCATTCCGATGTCGGACTTCGGCACCAGCAACATGAGCTTCCATGGAGTCATTCCTGGGAAGAAGGATGAGTCACTCGGCCAAATTACTCTCGATGTGGTTTTTGGTGACTACAAGAATTTTTGTAAGGAAAAGTTGACCTTTGAGGTCGTGGATTTCCAGAGCGCTTATCACGCTATCCACGGGATCTTGGCATATCATATGCGCGTTTCATGGCTCGACCATGTTATGTGTACCTCAAACTGAAGATGCCAGGTCCCAAAGGTGTGATCACTGCACTGGCAATCGGAAAAAAAAGCAGAAGAGTGTTTCCAGAAAGGCCCTAAGATCGCTGATGCTCAGATGGCAGTGGTCGAGCTTCAAGAGTACCAAAAAACTGCAGACCCGAGTGATTTGTTGCGAGCCAAGAAGCCCACCACGGAGTCAGCATTTCAGTCGTCCGGGGAGACGAAACCGATTCATATTCATCCGACTGATCCCAATGCTGCTCCGACTCACATCTCAACAACACTCGACTCCAAATAGGAAGAAGCGCTCATCCAGTTCCTCCATGAGAACTGGGACATCTTTGCATGGAAGCCTACTGACATGCCGGGTGTTCAGGGACTGGCTGAGCATCGACTACGAGTCGACTCAAAAGTTAAACCTGTCAAAGAACATCTTCGACGGTCCGCCGTCCAAAAGAGAAAGGCCATTGGCGAGGAGGTGGCTCGACTCTTAGCAGCATAGTTTATCCGAGAGATTTACCACTCCGAGTGGCTTGCCAATGTTGTCATGGTCCCTAAGAAGGACAATTCACTGCGCATGTGCATCGACTTCAAACATATCAATCGGGCCTGCCCGAAAGATCATTTTCCTCTCCCGCATCGACCAAATAGTCGACTCGATTGCGGGATGTGAGTGGTTGTCTTTCTTAGACGCATATTACGGGTACCATCGAGATCCGTCAGTATGGACCCGGCGAGATCAAAACAGCTTTCATCACTCCATTGAATTGCTTCTGTTATGTCACCATGCCATTCGGCCTCAAGAATGCGAACCCACGTTCATGAGGATGATTCGGAAGTGTTTACTCACTCAAATCGGTCGGAATGTGGAAGCATACATGGATGACATTGTGGTCAAGTCACGGAAAGGTTCCGACCTGTTGGTGACCTTGCTGAAACATTTGCCAATCTCGGGAGGTATTATATCAAGCTTAATCCATCAAAGTGCACATTCGGAGTTCTGGCGGAAAGTTACCAGTTTTCGTTTACGAACAAGGAATCGGCGCTAACCCGAAAAAAGTTGGCACTATACTCGAATGAAAGCATACAATGCGTGTACGATGTCCGAAGCTTCTTTGGATGCTTGTCCGCTTTAAGTCGATTCATCTCTCGCCTCGGTGAAAAGGCATTGCCTCTTTACCGGTGATGAAGAAGTCGAGACAAGTTCGAGTGGACTCTGAAGGCTGATGCAGCGTTTGCGAGCTCAAAGCTCTCCTCTCCACCCGGTCGGTGCTTGCTGCCCCAATCAACAAGGAGCCGTTGCTTTTACATTGCAGCCACAGGACAAGTCGTCGATGCAGTACTTACGGTCGGCGGGAAGAGGAAGGAAAACCCTTCAAAGTTCAGCGCCCGATATATTATCTTTCTCAAGTATTAACCCGTCAAAGCAAAGATACCCTCATTATCGAGAAGCTTGTGTATGGGATTTATATGACCGCATGAAGAAGATTTCTCATTACTTCTCTCGATCATTCCATTACGATTGCCGACGCCCCATTATCAGAGATTTTTACAACAGAGCATGGAATCGTCGAGTGGAGAAATGGGCGATTGAACTTCTTGCCCTTGATATCAAGTTTGAGGCAAAGAAAGCCATCAAGTCCCAAGCAATAGCAGATTTCATCGCCGAGTGGATTGAACAACAGTTACCGAATCAAGTTCACTCGAACCTTTGGACTATGTTCTTTGATGGTTCCAAGATGCTGAATGGTTCGGTCTTTGGGGTAGTATTGGTTTCCCCGAGGAGATAAGCTCGGATATGTGCTTTCTGATTCACTTTAATTCTTCCAACAATGAAGCGGAATATGAAGCACCTTTGTTGTATGGAGTTGCGTATGGCCATTTCACTTTCGGCGTCCGTCGCCTCATGGTTTATGGCGACTCAGATCTGGTGGTTAATCAGGTGATGAAGGAGAGGGACGTCAGAAGCCCAGCCATGACTGGTTCTTGTAATGCAGTGAGGAAGCTAGAGAAAAAGTTTGAGGGGTTAGAGCTTCATCATATACCCCGACTGAAAAATCAAGCTGCTGATGATTTGGCGAAAATAGGGTCCAAGAGGGAAGCCATTCCCAGTGATGTGTTTTTGGAGCACATCCGCACACCGTCGATTCAAGAGGATCCTTTCATTGAAGAAGCTCCACAGCCAAAAAGTGCCACTGATCCGACTGAAGTTGAGGTCCGAGTAGTGGTCGACCTGATCATGGAAGTCGTGGTCATCACTCCCGACTGGACAGCACCATACATCACGTATATTCTGATGAAAGAGCTCCCGGAGAACGAATAAGAGGCTCGAGAGAGATCGTCCCAGCGATCCAAGGCCTTATCGTGATCAAGGGACAATTGTTCGGAAAGCGTGATCGAGTCGACCGAGGAAATGCATAACGCCAGAAGAAGGTCAGATAATTCTTGATGATATCCACTCGGGGACCTGTGGTCACCATGCGTCCTCTCGGACCATCGTGGCTAAAGCATATCGAGCGGGATTTTACTGGCCAAAAGCAAATGAAATGGCAAAGGAAATAGTCGATAAGTGTGAAGGATGTCAGTTCTACTCCAATATGTCACACAAACCGCCTCGGCGTTGAAGACCATTCCACTAAATGCGGCCTTTTGCTGTTTGGGGTTGGATATGATTGGACCACCGAGAAGCTGGCGAGGCGGTTTCACTCATTTTCTTGTGGCGGTCGACAAGTTTATGAAGTGGATCGAAGCTAAACCTATCAAGAACCTTGATCGTAATCTGCTATCAGTTTCATCGGAGAGTTGATATTCAGATATGGAGTTCCCATAGCATCATCAACGACAATGGGTCAAACTTGATTCCGACAAGTTCAAAGCCTTTTGCGCCTCTCGGGGAGAACCTTGAGTCGGCTATGCTTCAGTTGCTCACCCCCAGTCGAATGGACAAGCAGAACGAGCAAATGGTCTAATTCTCAAAGGAATGAAACCTCGACTGATGCGTGATCTTAAGCATGCAGCAGAAGCGTGGGTCGACGAACTTCCGTCGGTTCTTTGGGGATTAAGGACTACTCCTAATCGGTCGACTGGAAGAACTCCATTCTTTATGGTCTATGGAGCTGAAGCAGTTCTGCCGAGTGACACCTTCTGTCGCCCGAGTCGAACTCTACTGAAGGTGAAGCGGAGCAAGCCCGACAAGATGCGTAACGACCTCCTTGAAGAGGAGAGAGAGACGGCCTGATCCGCTCGACCATCTATCAGCGAGGACTTGCGTCGAGTCCATGCTAGAAATGTGAAGAGCCAAGCCTTTCAAGAAGGGGACTTGGTCCTCCGAGTGGATCAACAGAAACCACACAAGCTCGTTCCCACTTGGGAAGGTCCCTTCATCGTCACCAGAGTTATCCACAATGGAGCTTACCATCTTTACAACGTCGAACGCCAGATCGATGAGCCTCGAGCCTGGAATGCGGAGCTGCTCCGCCCCTTTTACACTTAAGAACTCACTTTCGGGTGAGATGTAATAAAAGTACCTCTGTAGTTTGTTTATCAAAGACAAGAATGTTATAATTTTCCCGATGATTTTTTATTACTTTTCGTTTACATAAGAAATTTCCCCAGTGGGTGGCTTAGCCGCGAACCTGTTTCGCCTAAGTTTGTAAAAAAAATCCCTGCCGAGTGGAGAGCCAGCCTCCCACTAGGGGGCTTAGCTGCGAATCCGTTTCGCCTAAGTATCTGAAAATCCAGCCGAGTGAGGAGTCAGCCTCCCACTCGGATGCTTAGCTGCAGTCCAAGTACTCGCCTAAGTTTGAAAATCCTACCGAGTGAGGAGCCAGCCTCCCACTCGGGGGCTTAGCTGCAGTCCAAGTACTCGCCTAAGTATTTAATACAATGTGCACTGTGCAAGGACGACGAGGTACATGTCGACTGTTGCCTTCCCCTTGAGCTACGACACACAAATCCTCCTTGGAGGCTTAGCTGTACTCCAGTACTTACCTAAGTTTGAAAAATCCTACCGAGTGGAGAGCTATCCTCCCACTCGGGGCTTAGCTGCCAGATCCAAGACTAGCCTAAGTTTGAAAATCCCTCTTGAGTGGAGAAAACCTCCCACTCAGGGGCTTAGCTGCAGTCCAAGTACTAGCCTAAGTTTGAAAAAATCCTCACCGAGTGGAGAGCAAACCTCCCACTCGGGGGCTTAGCTGCAGTCCAGTACTCGCCTAAGTTTGAAAAATCCTACCGAGTGGAGAGCAAACCTCCCACTCAGGGGCTTAGCTGTAGTCCAATACTCGGCTAAGTTTGAAAAATCCTACCGAGTGGAGAGCAAACCTCCCACTCGGGGGCTTAGCTGCAGTCCAGTACTCGCCGAAGTTTGAAAAATCCTACCAAGTGGAGAGCAAACCTCCCACTCGAGGGCTTAGCTGCAGTCCAGTACTCGCCTAAGTTTAAAAAAAATCCTACCGAGTGGAGAGCAACCCTCCCACTCGGAGGCTTAGCTGCAGTCCAAGAACACGCCTAAATGCAATCCATTCCAATCCATAAGAACTGACGAGGTGTAGGTCGATTGTTACCTTCTCCTTGAGCTGTGCCACAAGTACAACGTCGCTCCATCCCGATCCATAAGGGCGACAAGGTGCAGGTCGACTGTTACCTTCTCCTTCGGAGCTGCGCCACAAGTACAACGTGCGCTCCATCCCGATCCGCAAGGACGACGAGGTGCAGGTCAACTGTTACCTTCTCCTTCGGAGTTGCGCCACAAGTACAACGTGCGCTCCATCCCGATCCGCAAGGACGACGAGGTGCAGGTCGACTGTTGCCTTCTCCTTCGGAGTTGCGCCACAAGTACAACATGCACTCCCTCCCGATCCACAAGGACGATGAGGTACAGGTCGACTGTTTCCTACTCCTGCGCCTGCAAGAACAATGAAGTGTAGGTCGACTGGATCCACCTCAGAGTTGCATCTCAAGCATTGAAGTGTAATCCGAGTGAAGAGCAAAGTTCACTCGAAGGAAAACAAAAGCAGATTTCGACGATAAGTAAAGTTCATATAACATCCTAAGGATGCAGAAGTACCCAGGCCTCAACCCTGTTAAAGTTTATCGGTTACAGGATCACTCGGCATTCCGAGGCAAATTTAAGACGAATCATAGAAGTTTTTTACTCCACAGGCGGAGGACTGGAAGGCGCGACGAACTGGTCCAGGTCAATCCCATCAGCGATTCGGGTGGCAGCACCAATGAAGGTCTCCATGAAAGATCGGAAGTCGTACTTCTTGATATTGGCAACTTTGATGGACGCCAACCTTTCCTCTCGCGCCTCCTTGCAATGAACGCGGACCAGGGACGGAAGCGACGTCGGCACCACATCTGGCGGAAGACTTCTTCCATTCCTGCACACTCGACTTGGAGCGTCATTCGATCGAGTCATTAAAGACTTCGAGGTCATTTTGAAGTGTTTCGCCTGGCCAGAGTGTTGAGTCGATCCGCGATACCGCGACCTTCAGTCGAGCGAGGTAGTCCACCACAGCAGCAACACGAGACTCCAGTCGGAGCACATTCATGGCAGCTTCATCCTTCACGGGGGAGTTAATGGGGTCCAGACTTGTCTCCACTCGACTAGTCTCTTCCTCGAAGTTCGGAATTCTCGCAAACACAACTCGAGTTCAAGCTAATGGTTCTATGATGAGTCGGTGATAACAAGTCGATCGGATAAGAGGAATTACCTTCAAGCATGAGGAATAGCTTCTTGACGAGCAATCCGGATAAGCCTCTAGATCATTCCTCTTCCCGCCAGATTCGCCACCTTGTCGCTCGAGCTATCTTGTCGTTCTTCGATCGGCTAACCTCCTTGTTGGCGCATCAAAAGCAACTTTCAGATTGGTGTTCTCTTCTTCAAGTTTTCCGGTAGAAGACAGCTTCTCTTCCATGAGCTTGGTCTTGTTCAAAGCCGTTTGTTGCGCCTCGGCAAGGTCATGATCCTTCTTCTTGAGCCTCCTCCATTTTGTCTGCAAAATAACGGTGAGGTCGAGAATTAGGAAGGGACGGAAAAACAAAAAGCAGTCGTCGAGATCTCACCTGACCATACCTTTTGCTTCGTCTCGCCTTATACGCAAGTTCTCATGCAAGCTTCAAGTCAAGGTTGAGCTGGATCTGTTTGTTCTCCAATTCAGTGTATCGAGCCACAAGCTACGCAAGATTTCTGCAAAGAATTAGTCGACGGGCGTCACGGATGGGTTACTTCCGGTGACCAAGAAAAATCATTAACGTTTCTAAGACTACGGCCCGAATCAAAATATTGACGGTAGTCTCGGGGACTACACCAGTGGGTGCACTTAGCGTGCCCCACCGATCCTACCAACTTCGGTTCGATCGATCGACCGAAGAGAAAAAAAAGAAAGGAGTTCTTCAGACTACGATGGGCCTTGCCAACAGTCCACCATAGTCCTACACCCGGTGGGTGCACTCACCGTGCCCCCACGGTTTCAAAGATTCCACTCGACATGGTCCCACTGGACCGAGTGAAGAAGTTATCAAAGAGATACAAAGTATAAAGACTACGGTCGATTGCCCGGTGATCCACCTTAGTCTCGGGGACTACACCCAGTGGGTGCACTCAGCGTGCCCCCACCAGTCCAAAAATTCACTCGACACACCCACTGGGTGTACAGATATGAAGATCTTCAGAAAGAAGAGTTTTTCAGGTAGCATATCCTAACAGAACAAGTGGTGATCAACTAACCTGGACGTTGCTCTGAAGAGCTGAGTTGGCATCATAGGCCACTTGGCTGGCTTCCCGGACCACCTTCATCTGCTCCATCATGAGCCCCGCTTGGCGTATAGCCTCCTTAGCAGCACCCACTTGGTCCTCCGGGACGTGGTGCGTGGCGAAAAGGGAGGGCGGATCAGCGATCGGCGTTGAAGGCGGATACTCGTCGGCTGGCGAAGACACGAAGTCCGAGTGGTGTTGCCACCCTCATGAACCAGCGCCTCGAGGCATCGATGCAACTTTGGCAGTCCTGCCGGCAGGTGCCTTCTTAGTCCTCCTCCGCCTCAACGGTGCCTCATCATCATCATCAGGGAGATCAATGACATGAGGAGGGACTACAGGAAAGATTCAAAGTTAAAAACGGAACTCCAATCGACCTAAAGCAAAATTGCAGCGATCATACCAAGGTTACGGGTAACAGCATCTTCCATATCCTGGTCTTCGTTCCTGACTGAGGTCTCGGAGGTGGCAGCGCTGCAGATTTCAGAAATCAGTTGATCAGTCAACAAGTCGACCAAAAGTATGTTCGCGCTAAACAAAAAAGCTCAAGTTCTGCTATACCCGGAAAGGGGGGGGCTAGCCATCTTCATCTTGGGCAAAACCTTTGTAAACCCGATGGCGTCGCCAAAGGTTGCTTGGCGCTTTCTCGATCGGCGCCGTAGAGGTCGTCAGGGCGTTTTGTCGACCCGACGGTAGCGATAGCCTTGCCGCGCTCGACCGCGGGGTCATGGGTGAGCTTGGACCGCCTTTCCATGCGAGGAGGGTCGACTTCTTCCTCCTCTTCCTCCTCCTCCTCTTCGTCGGAACTGTCATCATCTTCGTCTCCCCCACCGTCAGATTGCCATTCCTCCTGGCTTTCACCTCGCTCCTTCCTCCTCCTCAACTGGTTCTTGCGCCCGTTGGGCATCGAGTACATCTGAGTGGTGACCTGGAAGAAGACAAACAAGATGAAAGTCGATCGACCGATTTAAGCAAACAAGATGGAGTAAGCAGTCGTGGTCAAAGATACGGGATTGAACCTTGTCTGGCTCGTACGATTGGTCGAGTGGAGGGATCCTCCTGGCTCCTCGGGGGTTATCTTTGTTCCTAGTGATGGCGGTCATCCATCTCTCCAGTGTGGCATCCTCGACCTCCTCTTGGTGGACCCGAGTGGTGTCCTCAGTGCCAGAATACATCCACATCGGATGGTCTTGATACTGAAGTGGCTGGATGCACCGTCAAAGAAAAACCTCTAGAAGATCCATACCAGTCACCCCATCACAGATGAGCTGGACTACACGCTCGACCAAAACCTTGACCTGAACCTTCTCCTCTGGGACCACCTTCAGAGAGGACGGCTTGCTCACTCGATCCATGGAGAAAGGAGGGAGTCCAGTCGGCTGGTCTTGGCAGTAGAACCAGGTCGACTGCCACCCTCGAACCGACTCAGGAAGGATCATGGCTGGAAAAGAGCTCTTACCCCTCATTTGGACCCCAAGACCCCCACACATCTGAATCACTTGGGTTCTCTCGTCACTCGGATTGGCTTTTTTCACCGTCTGGGAGCGACAAGTGAAAATGTGTTTGAAGAGGCCCCAATGCAGCCGACAACCCAGAAAATTCTCACACAAAGACACGAAAGCGGCGAGATACACGATAGAGTTGGGTGTGAAGTGGTGGAGTTGTGCCCCAAAAAAGTTCAAAAATCCTCGAAAGAAAGGGTGGGGCGGCAAAGAAAACCCGCGGTCGAGGTGAGTGGCTAAGAGGACGCACTCACCCTCCTGAGGTTGCGGCTGCCACTCCATCCTTGGAAGCCTCGCTGATCCATGGGGGATCAGTCCCTCATTGGCCAGGTCATCAAGATCTTTTTGGCGGACGGTCGAGCGAATCCAGTCGCCCTGGATCCAGCCCTGTGGCAAACCGGCCTGCGACGAGGATCCGCCCCGACTGGTCGCCCTCCCCTTCGCCTTCGCCGTCGCCTTCTTCGCCCGTTCCAAAGCCGCCGTCTTTTCTTTCACCATTGTCACCGGTGAACAGCGTGGAGCAGCGGTTCGGAGGTGGAGGCAAGCGCGCGGATGAATCTGAGGAAGAAAGGAGGAAAGCGGAACGCCTTGTTCAAAAACCCAGTCTGGGCCTTATATGAGGTTGCTTCCGGTGATCGACCGGTAGGCCCAGGCGATCCGTCAAATCCGCAGCGATGCGCCCGTGCGATACGTGGCAAAAAAGGTGGCACGGAGATCGAGGCGTCCTTGCCTTATCCCATCCGATTACTGTGGCTCTCTCTCCGTCCCGCTCGTTTCCTGAAGATTCAAATCCCGCTAAATCCGCGTGCCGCAGAGCAAATCGTCAGACAAAAGATTTCCTCCGTCCTGTCATTCAGAAATCGCCAAGTACAGAAAACGCACTCGACGGATACAAAGAATGGATCAAGGTGACTGAAAAAGAAGTTGATGCCGTTACTTAAGTCCATTTGATCCAACACAAGACACTATTGTAGCACAAGAATGAGTCGGGAGTATGTTCAACTCCTTCCCCACTCAAACCTCGATCCATTCGGGGGCTAATGATGAAGTCATGTACCTAGGGTAGGGTCATGGACCTCTCTAAAACACCCTCCCCAAGGACATCTCTAGAAGAAACTACCTTTCAGTCGACCTAGAAGGGTTCCACTCGACCAAACTGGAAGACACTCGACCATGAAGCCAACCACTCGACCGCCAGGAGATCTAAAGCCATTCTGCACACAAACGGTCGGTCATTAAGTAGCTTTTATGGTCATCATAACACTTTATGTGGGCGTTACCAGTAACCCCCTATCTTAATGTACCTTTAACCCTGCATAATCGAGGGCGGAGGGTCTGGCGAACTCTATATAAGCCATCCCTCCTCCGTGTGAAAGGGTTCGCACCCTGTAACTCATACGCACATATGTCTGATCGACCGCCTCCGGGCTCCGAGATGTAGGGCTGTTACTTCCTCCGAGAAGGGCCTGAACTCGTAAACATCTTGCGTATACAACTACCCCATAGCTAGGATCTTGCCTCTCCATACCTACCCCCCATTCTACCGTCAGGCTTAGAACCACGACAGGGGGTCCCCAGACTTGCCTGCCTGCGGCCCACGGCGGGCTGAGCCAGCAGGCCGTATGGCCCATCTTCATCGACAAGGCATCCGAGATCCTCGCGAGGCGGACGACGCAAGATCTCCTCAGGAGTGGCCTAGTCAGGCAGGCTCACGAGGAGCGGAGATATCAAGGTGGGGCAAACCTCACGAGGCTCTCATGGTGTGAGCCGTGACGATCGACACCAGGCGGGCGCCAGCGTGCACAGCGTCTTTGTTTCCTCTTTGGTGCCAAGGAAGCAGGCGCATGCGAGGAGTACCGAGGCATCAGGCAAAGGTTGCTACATCGGTGCAACGAGACCAAGACCAGGAGGACGGCAAGACGAAGGTCATCGTGGAGCCCAAGACGGCGTCACCACCAGAGCCTTTCGCAGGCGAAGACCACTTTTGTCAGGATAGCTTGTATTAGCTGTCCCCCTTCAAATTTGCCCGCCGTTGTTGGCTCCCTTCCCGCTCAATATTTGGGAAGAGGACCAGGGCCTATAGAAGTAGAGCTAGCCGCCACAGTAAGGGCATCTCATCTTGGCTGGATCCCATCTGGTCTGATCGGGCAGTTCACCCATCTCTCACCCGCTAAGTCACCAAGCACAAGAACACCTCAACCTTAGGAGGCTTTTCTTCCCTCTGTACTGTTCTTCACCAGCCCAAGAGGCAATCCACCACCACCACACTGGAGTAGGGTATTACACCACAACGATGGCCCGAACCAGTATAAATCACGTGTCTCTTTGTGTTGTGAGTTCGTTCGCAATATCTTAGAGAGCTAGGGCATAGGTTGGTTGGAGGGAAAGACTTCACGCGCACCCCAGTGTTCGAACCTTAAGGGTTTGCCGGAACCCCACATCCGGCAGAACTTTCAGGTGAAGAATTAGTAGATTCACGTTCAATGCATTTCAAACATGGTGGAATGAATTCATCCTGAGCGGCACTGATCTATTGAGCAAGCAATGAATCATGTTCCTTCTGAAGATCTTCATAACTCTCCTAGCTTTTCAAGATCTTGCTTTCTTTGAAGAAATTCATAAGAAAGCTTCTCATGATCAGATAAGAGAGTGTTATGATGACTTTCAAGGTTGTCAAACTTAGACTAAAGTCTCTGAAGATTATCAGTCAGAGTTTGAGTTTGATCCATTTCTTCACCCAACATATCATCGCTTTCATCAAGCATGTTTTGAACTTTTTCCAAAGCTCTTTGTTGTTTAGTGGCAAGGGAAGCAAGTTTGGTATAGCTGGGTCCAAATTCATCACCAGATTCATCATCACTAGACTCAGATAGGTAGCATTTAGTTACCTTGGCACCTTTTGCCATAAGGCATGGTGCAGAGGATGATGATTCCGGATCGAAAGTCATCACCTTGAGCGATTCCTTGAAATCCTAAAACCAGGAATCATGACGAGTTCGATGACCTTCATAGACCTCAGAGAGTCGGTCCCAGATAAGCTTCTCATGGCTGAGATGCATAATGTTCCTGAACTGATTTTGGGACAAACAGGAGCAGATGATGTCCTTCGCCGTGAGGATAAGTAGAGTGTACTTGCGAATATCATCAGCCTCCGCCATCTTGCATAGATCGGTAAGACCAATCTCAGTGATGGTCCACAGTTTGATGTTCATCGCCATGATGCGCTTCTTCATCATGGCCTTCCACTTGGGATAATCATGACCGTCAAAGATGGGGCATGTCATTGTCTTCATTCCTGCGGTCGACATAACTAAAACTCCAGGCGGTTGAACCAAAATCACACAGAACAAGGGAGTACCTTGCTCTGATACCAATTGAAAGTGCGTTATATCGACTAGAGGGGGGGTGAATAGGCGATTTTTACAAATTCATCACTAAGGAATTTCAGGGTGAGGAAATTCCTAAGTCATGAACAACTAGTAGCGGAATAAGTACTCAGATGCGAGCATAACAGAGCAGTAACACAGTCATCATGCTGAAATGAAAACAAGCACAGAGTACAAGTAGCGTAAACACAGGATAGGTGGCTAAAGACAAAGTGACTGAAGAAATAGGATTGAGGAAAATGAGAAAGTCTTTAGTCAAAGTCTTCAAACAGTAACGATCAAGTACTTCAGCATATGAATGAGGAAATGGAAGGGTTGAGGAAATATAACTAGTAGCTCGGTGAAGACGGTGATTTGGTAGACCAGTTCCAACTGCTGTGACAGTCGTACGTCTAGTTGGAGCGGCTAAGTATTTAAACCTGAGGACACATAGTCCCAGACACACAGTCCTCACTGTATTCTCTTGAGCTAATGTCACACAGACCTCGCCCAATCACTCGTGGTAAGTCTTCGGGTGACTTCCAAACCTTCACAGACTCGGTTACAAGGCGATCCACAATTTCCTCTTGGATGCTCTGGACCATGACGCCTAACCGTCTGGAGGATGCACATTCCTCAAAGGTAACAAGTGTCGGTTCCACAAACGAACAATCTCTTCAATGATGCTCAATCACTTTGGGTTTGTAGGTGTTTGGGTTTGGGCTTTCCGCACTTGATGATTTTCGCTCAAAGTCCTCAGAGGATGGGATGCTCTCAATGACAAGTGTCAGTTTCTCGCGAAGCAGCCAACCAGCTAGCGGTTGTAGGGGGAGGCTATTTATAGCCTAGGGAGCAGCCCGACATGATAAGACATGAATGCCATTCATTGATATGACCGTTAGGTGGGCAGATATTTTGGGACAGCTGGCGCATAGCACAGCAATGGTCGGATATTTGATTATCTAATTCCTCAGTGCTATCATGTTCCTCACTTGTAGGCAATCCGCACTGGCAAATTCCTAACTCCTCGGTCAGAACAAATTCCTCAGAGACCAGAAGATCTTCGTCTCTGTCACTGAAGAAATCAACTGAACTGTATGAGATTTCCAATGGCTTCAATCGAAAGGATTGGCAGGTGTAGGATTTTGAGATGAGCATCACTTGGAAACATTTCCTTAGTTTTACCTCGACCCCTTTTAACAGTACGGTGTTTCCTAGGACTCAAGAAAGATAAAATGAAACTATGAAAGAAAAGTCTTCACGCTTCATATCCCTCGCATGAATATCAAGTCTTCACGGTCACACCAATTTCTTCACTTTCAAAGTCTTCAGAAAGCCAAAGACTTCAGTTGAAGACATTTATTTTCAGGGGCCAACTTTCTCTGTAAATATCAAACTCCTCATAGACTTATAGACCTGTGTACACTCACAAACGCATTAGTCTCTTAACCTATAAGTCTTCAATAAACCAAAATCACAAAGGGGCACTAGATGCACTTACAAGTTCGAGGGACGTCATCGAGCTGAACGTGTGCAGAACTCGGAGGTGCCGTACGTTCGGTGCTTGATTGGTTGGATTGCGAAGATGTTCGACTACATCAACCGCGGTAAGCTAACGCTTTCGCTTTCGGTATACGAGGGTACGTGGACACACTCTCCCCTCTCATTGCTATGCATCTCCTAGATAGATCTTTCATGAGTGTAGGAATCTTTTTTGAAATTGCATGCTACGTTCCCCAACAGTGGCATTCCAGCCAGGTCTATGCGTAGATGATATGCACGAGTAGAACACAAAGAATTATGGGCGATAATAGTCATACTGCTTACCACCAACGTCTTATTTTTATTCAGCGGTATTGTTGGATGAAGCGGCCCGGACCAACGTTACATGACCACGTTCATGAGACCGGTTCCACCGACAGACATGCAACTTGTTTTGCATAAAGGTGGCTGGTGGGTGTCTGTTTCTCCAACTTTAGTTGAATCGAATTTGACTATGCCCGGTCCTTGTTGAAGGTTAAAATAGCACACTTGACAAAACATCGTTGTGGTTTTGATGCGTAGGTAAGAACGGTTCTTGCTAGAAGCCCATAGCAGCCACGTAAAACTTGCAACAACAGAGTAGAGGACATCTAACTTGTTTTTGCAGGGCATGTTGTGATGTGATATGGTCAAGACATGATGTGATATACGTTATTGTATGAGATGATCATGTTTTGTAAAAGTTATCGGCAACTAGCAGGAGCCTTATGGTTGTTGCTTTATTGTATGAAATGCAATCGCCATGTAATTGCTTTACTTTATCACTATGAGGTAGTCATAGTTGTAGAAGCAATAGTTGGCGAGATGACAACGATGCTACGATGGAGATCAAGGTGTCAAGCTGGTGACGATGGAGATCATGACGGTGCTTTGGAGATGGAGATGAAAAGCACAAGATGGTGATGGCCATATCATGTCACATATTTTGATCGCATGTGATGTTTATCTTTTACGCATCTTATTTTGCTTTGTACGGCGGTAGCATTATAAGATGATCCCTCACTAAATTTCAAGGTATAAGTATTCTCCCTGAGTATGCACCGTTGCTATAGTTCGTCGTGCCGAGATATGCATTGTTGCTATAGTTCGTCGTGCCGAGACACCACGTGATGATCGGGTGTGATAAGATCTACATTCACATACAACGGGTGTAAGACAGTTTTGCACGTGCAGAATACTCGGGTTAAACTTGACGAGCCTAGCATGTACAGACATGGCCTCGGAACACTGAGACTGAAAGGTCGAACATGAATCATATAGTAGATATGATTTATATAGAGATGTTCACCATTGAAAACTACTCCATCTCATGTGATGATCGGACATGGTTTAGTTGATATGGATCACGTGATCATTTAGATGATTTGAGGGATGTCAATCTAAGTGGGAGTTCTTTAGTAATATGATTAATTGAACTTAAATTTATCATGAACTTACTGCTGATAGTTTTTGCATATCTATGTTGTTGTAGATCAATGGCCCTGTCAGATTCTGGGTTCCGGCAAACCCTTGAGGTTCGAACACTAGGGTGCGCACGAAGATCTCTCTCTCTCACGCTCGCTCTCGCAACGATCTCAAGGCCTAGCTCGACGGACCCAAAGAACAAGAGACACAAGGGTTTATACTGGTTCGGGCCACCATTGTGGTGTAATACCGAACTCCAGTGTGGTGTGGTGGATTGCCTTGTAGGCCGAGGATGAACAGGGACAAGGGATGAATAGCCTCCTGAGGAGAGGTGTTCTTGAGCTCGGTGAGCTTGTGTGCCGAGGATGGTCTGAATGATCCTCCCTCGTCTCTAGATTAGTTGCCCTTCTATGATGGTGGCTAGTCCTATTTATAGAGGCCTTGGTCCTCTTCCCAAATATTAGGTGGGAAGGGATCCCACAACGGCCAATTTGAAGGGGGACAGCTAGTACATGCTATCATGACAAAAGGTGGTCTTCGCCTACCAAAGGCTCTGGTGGTGACGTCGTCGTGGGCTTCGCGGTGACCTCCGTCATGTCGTCTTGCTGGTCTTGGTCTCATTGCACTGATATGGAAACCTTTGCCTGCTGCCTCGGGACTCCTCGCCTGCGCTTGCCCTTTAGCACCAAAGAGGCAACGAGTACTCTACGCCCGCTGACGCCCGCCTGGCCTTGGTCATCATGGCTCACATCATGCGAACCTCGTGAGGTGCCCCTTTCATAGATCTCTCTGCTCCTCAGGAGCCAGCCTAGGGAGGCCGCCCCTGAGGAGGTCTTGCGTCGTCCGCCTCGTGAGGGTCTTGAGTGTTTGTTGATGAAGATGGGCCGTACCAGGCCCTTTGGAGGAAACCACGCCTGGGCATGACGAGCAAGTCTGGGCACCCCGTTGCGGGGCGCCGACAGTAGCCCCCAGGCCCAAGGCGCGCTCGGACTTGGCTTCGAGGCGAAGCCAAGGGTCAAGTGAGGAGCGCCGCGGGCCCCAATAGCATGCGCCCTTGATTGACGCGTGGTGATTGACAGGACGTGGGAGCCTCCGCTTCCCCACGCTGCCTCGGCAACCGCCTGACTAACAAAAGACTGGTGCACGCCGCAGTGTCTTCATTGCTTGCCTTCGTCTTGCTCTAGATCCCCTTTGTTGCTCCTTGCTCCCAAGCCCCTAGATCTACACCAATCCTCCTCAGAGTCTGCCATCGATGGTGCCCAGCAAGGCCCACCTGAGGGAGTCCTGGACTAGGGGTGTCCGGATAGCCGAACTATCATCGCGGCCGGACTCCAAGACTATGAAGATACAAGATTGAAGACTTCGTCCCATGTCCGGATGGGACTTTCCTTGGCGTGGAAGGCAAGCTTGGCGATCTGGATATGTAGATCTCCTACCATTGTAACCGACTACGTGTAACCCTAACCTATCCGGTGTCTATATAAACGGAGGTTTTAGTCCAATGGGACGACCAACAATCAATCCATAGGCTAGCTTCTAGGGTTTAGCCTCCTTGATCTCGTGGTAGATCTACTCTTGTACTACCCATATCATCAATATTAATCAAGCAGGAGTAGGGTATTACCTCCATCGAGAGGGCCCGACCCTGGGTAAAAACATCGTGTCCCTTGTCTCCTGTTACCATCCGCCTAGACGCACAGTTCGGGACCCCCTAACCGAGATCTGCGGTTTTGACACCGACATTGGTGCTTTCATTGAGAGTTCCTCGTATGCGTCACCGATAGGCCCGATGGCTCCTTCGGTCATCAACAATGACGTGGTCCAGGGTGAGACTTTTCTCCCGGATAGATCTTCGTATTCGGGCGGCTTTGCTTGCGGGCCAATTCGCAGCCATCTGGAGCAGATCGAAAGCTTCGCCCCTGGCCATCAGTCAGATTTGGAAGTTTGAACTATACGGCCGATGTCGCGGAGACTTGATCTTGACGGATTCGAGCCACTGACGGCGTGCCGCCTTTGTCTCGATGGGTATGATCTAGCTCTACCACCGAACAGTGCCCTGGAGGCCGCACCTGCATCCGCTCCGACCCTTAATCCGGAGCCGGATTCCCTGATCGAGGACGAGTGGTTGGACGCCGCCTCGGGGGCTATGATCTCTACGGCGATCGAGCCGAACTCTATCCCTGTCCTTTGTGAAGACCGTGACTCCAAGGTGCCGGACTACTCTCCGGACTCTGAACCCTTCGCGCCCCTGCCAATCGAATCCGATCGGGCGCCGGTCATGGAGTTCACCGCCGCGGACATCTTTCAGCACTCGCCCTTTGGCGACATCTTGAATTCACTAAAGTCTCTCTCTTTATCAGGAGAGCCCTGGCCAGACTACGGTTAGGAAGGTTGGGATGCGGACGACAAAGAAATTCAACGCCCACCCACCACCCACTTTGTAGCCATTGTCGATGATTTAACCGACATGCTCGACTTTGACTCCGAAGACATCGACGGTATAGACGACGATGCCGAGAAGACCAAGACCCAGCGCCTCTGAGGGCCTTTGGAAGGCCACCTCGTCATACAACATATACATGGTGGACATCCCAAAAGATGGGAGCAGCGATGGAGCAGTGGAGGATGACCCCTCCAAGAAACAGCCCAAGCGCCCGATGTCGTGGCGCCGCTCTAAATCCGCCCACAGTAAAAATGGTGATTCGAGCACGGGAGATAATAACACCGGACAAAGGTGCGAAGACAACCCCCTCCAGCAGGACTCGGTAGCGGGAGGAGGAGATGCAAGTCCGCCTGACGGTCTGCAGCGAAAGAGAGGTAGAGGGCGATAATTATCGCCTCCCTCCGAAGATGAGGCAAGCCTCGGCGATGATGAATTTGTCGTGCCTGAGGATCCCCGAACAGGAGGCGTTTCAAGCGCGGGCTTATGGCCACGACAAGCAGCCTCAAGAAAAGCAGAAACAACTTAGACCTGACCAAGACCTGATAGCTGACAGATGGACTGAATTCCTAGAAGCCGAAGAGTATGAACTCAAACGCCCCTCAAAAAGCTACCCCAAACGCAGGCTGTTGCCACGATCAGGAGGAAGCACCCAAGTCACCAGCGCCGCGACATGGCAGACCGGCCACCCCGTGGCGCTGACAGAAGCCTCTCGGCTCTCCGCTCAAGCCACACCCCGACGCCGCTCAAAAAGTACCAAGGCACGGGAAAATGCGCCGGACTTGCGAGATATATTGGAGGATAAGGCAAAACATACAAGATCAATCTACGGATCGCTTGGGCGCCCCACGACACGTGATGATAACCGTCACGCCGGATACAGCAAACCCGGCCGGGCCGAACACAGTAGACAAAGCTCATATAAGCTACGTCGTGATATAGCCCAATACAGAGGCGCCACACACCCACTATGCTTCACGGATGAAGTAATGGATCATCAAATCCCTGAGGGCTTCAAACCCGTAAACATCGAATCATACGATGGTACCACAGATCCTCAAGGGTCTGGATCGAGGACTATCTCCTCCATATCCACATGGCCCGCGGTGATGATCTACATGCCATCAAATACCTCCCACTCAAGCTTAAAGGACCAGCTCGGCATTGGCTCAACAGCTTGCCGGCGAGAATCAATTGGTTGTTGGGAGGACACGGAAGCCGCATTCCTTGATAACTTCCGGGGCACATATGTGCGACCACCGAGCGCCGATGACCTCAGCCATATAATTCAGCAGCGGAAGAATCGGCGGAACAATTACAGACACGGTTCCTAACAAAGAAAAATCAAATCGTTGGTGTCCGGATGCACGAGAGGCCCTTGCAGCCTTCAAACATAACATCCGCGACGAGTGGCTCGCCCGACACCTAGGACAGGAAAAGCCGAAATCCATGGCAGCCCTCACAACACTCATGACCCGCTTTTGCGCGGGAGAAGACATCTGGCTAACTCGTAGCAACAACCTGGCCAAACACCCTGATAGTTCGGATACCAAGGACAGCAATGGCAGGTCGCGTCGCAATAAGAACAAGCGCCGCATTAACGGCGATAATGCTGAAGATACGGCAATCAATGCCAGATTCAGAGGCTCTAAACCCGGTCAGCGGAAGAAGCCATTCAAAAGAAATACCCAGGGCCCGTCCAACTTGGACCGAATACTCGATCACTTGTGCCAGATACATGGCACCCCGAATACCAGCCAATCACACCAACAGGGATTGTTGGGTGTTCAAGCAAGCGAGCAAGTTAAGTGCCGAACTAAATGACAAGGGGCTGCATAGCGACGGCGAGGAAGAGCCCGGCGCCCGAACAATAGAGGATGAAGGGCTTTCCCACACAAGTGCGGACGGGTGAACATGATATACATAACCCACATACCCAAAAGGAGGCGGAAGCGTGCACTAAGGGCGTATATGCGATGGAGCCATCGCCCCAAAGTTCAACCCATGGTCTTCCTGCCCGATCACCTTCGATCGAAGGACCACCCCACTAGCATTCGTCATGGCGATTTCGCGCATTGGTTCTTGACCCAATTATTGGCCGGATTTCACCTCACCAAAGTCCCGATGGATGGGCGGTAGCAACTGAACCTGCTTTATCGGGATACGATGTGCAAAATGGGCATAGACCCCTCAAGGATTAAACCTACAAAGATGACCTTCAAAGGTGTCATACCGGGTGTAGAGGCCAATTATGCGAGGCTCGATTACACTCGAAGTGGTCTTGGATCCCGGATAACTTTCGAGCGAAGAGTTAATCTTGACCTAGTCCCGTTCATGGCGGCTATCACGCCTTTGCTTGGGACGAACCGCTTTTGCAATGTTCAGTGCGGTGCCGCACTTCGCATTCCTCATGCTCTAGATGCCAGGCCCTCGAGGAGTAATCACGGTCAACGGAAACACCGAACGCTCTCTCCGAACGGAGGAGCACACGGCGGCCCTCGCGGCAGAGGTGCAAAGCAGCCTCTCACAGCAATTCTCGAGTCCGGCCATTAAGCGTCCGGACACTGTCAAGCGCGTCCGGAGTAACCTACAACAAGACCGCCTGGCACGACTCAAGCACGCGTAGCAATTCGGCCCCAACCCCGGCCCTCGTGAAATTGCGAAGCCAGTACTACGCGTACATAACTATGCTCTAGAGATACCATGGGCATAAGGGGAGGGCACGACCACGGCACGCCCAGAATGCGGCTCAACCGCACAAGGGGCTCCCGATTGTGTCATTCTTTTTCTTTTTACTTTTTCTTACTTTCAGGACTCCGTTTTCCAGAAGTCCTGTCCGGCTCTAGAATCGCCGAACTCACGATGCAACAGCCAGGGAAGCAGAAAGCTACGTCGAGCATTCAGGTGGTCTCTACTACGAGCATTATACCTGTTTTACATACCATCCCGCAGCTTACCCCTGGAGGGGGATATGTTAAATAGTCCCATCCCTTGCTGATCGCACTATTTGTATTGTTCCGCTTTTATTTGCAGTTTCTTTTTAATAAGAAATACATAGCTTTTGCCTATTATTGCACTCCTTTTTTCATCTATATATATGTTCATTTCATGACATGTTGCACCCGTACACTTTGGTACGGCCAATACACCAGGGGCTTAAGTACCCCAAAATTATGGTGTGATAAGTCCGAACACTTTCACAAGTGCGGCACCCTGAACTTATAGCATTATATGCATCAGCTCTGAATCATGTCTTGGGTCAATAGTTGGGTTTGCCCGGCTCCTGTGTTTTGTTGCCTTACGTTCCGTTCTATCGGCTAACGCGGCACCAGGAGAACCACTGCGATTGTGCCCCGGTTGAGCTGGGTTGAGCACCTTAGTGGAGAAAGCTAAAACTGACCGTCATGATGCAGCGAGAGCCGGCCGCTGCTCGAGAGGTTTTTCGGGTCCCTAAAGACTTATGCAGCTTAGAGCGAGGAACCGGAAATTATCCGGCCAAGGCGTGGATAGCGCCCCGAACTCGGTCTTCCGAATACTAGGGGCTTCGCCGAAATTTAAAATTATAGAATTATATGGCTAAGTGAGAGTGTTCAAGCACTATAAGTCCGGTTGCCTTGTTCGTTGCGTTGAGCGCCTCCCTAGATGGACCCAAGAATGGGAACAAGAGTGCTCAAGTTTATCCCGAACACCCCAAAGACTTTCGTGGCATGAAATTTGAAGCCAACGACTTGCCATCTCTCAAATTTGATAAACGGCCGCCTGAAGGTAATATTTTAAATTAACAAGCGTTGCTTAGTGCGTATGAACAAGTTTTCAGCATACAGAATAACAAATGTGAGTCTATTCAAAAATTACATCTCTGGAACACTCATCCACTATACGGCGGGTACCCTTCAGGAGGCCCTCATAGTACATTTCGGGCGTGCGATGCTCCTTGCCCTTCGGTGGCCCGTCCGTCACAAGCTTCTCTGCATCCAGCTTGCCCCAGTGCACTTTAGCACGGGCAAGGGCCAACAGGCACCTTCAATGCATACGGAGCGCTTTGATGACTTCAATCCGTGGACAAAGGCCCACCACCGCCGCACTAGCCCGAAAGTAGCTCCGGGCATGGCTTCCAATGGCCATAGCCAAACTATGAGGCCCCTCATGGCCTGTTCGGCGACCTTGTGGAGCTCGACCAGCTACTTCATTTGGTCGCTTAGGGGCACGGATGTCCGCCTCGATATCGAGACCGTAACACCTTCTTCATCAAGCTCCCCTCCTTGGCGCGGTAGAATGCGGCAGCATCAGACACACTACGGGGCAGATCTGTGAATGTTCCTGGAGAGCTCCGAATCCGGGTAAGTAATAGGTAATTCACTTTCACATGCTTGCTTTGCATAAAGAATGTCTTACCCGCTGCTATCTTCTTTAATGATTCAATTTCTTGGAGGGCTTTTTGGGCCTTGGCCTTAGCAGCTTTGGCACTCTCAAGAGCCGAGGCAAGCTCGGACTCTCGGGTCTTCGAGTCACGCTCCAAACCCTCATGTTTTTTCACGAGAGCACAGAGCTCTTGCCGCACCTCCGCCCAGCGCCTCCCCCTTCTCTCGCTCGAGTAAGCTCCACGGCCGCTTTGCTTTCGACCCACGGACACCACTTCCTTGAGGTCGCCACCTCGTTCGTGGCCCCTGCGGTACCCATGTTATTCCTGTTATTTTCTGCAACCGAAACCTTTCTATAAGGTATTTCTTTAATAAGGTATTATTTACCTTCCTTGTCCTCGAGCTGCTTCTTGGCAAGGGTGAGTTCATTCTCGGACCGCTCGAGGCTCTGCTTCAATGCATTGATCTCCGCAGTCAGTGCGGCAGAGGTCAGCAGCGCAGCCTGCATTCCCATATTGACACACTTATGTTAGACTCCTGCGTATATCTTTTTAGATCCTTAGTCCGGCTTTTCTTTCCGAACACCAAACTAAGCATCAGGGGCTACTGTCTATGCGGTAATATTTTTACATATTCTAAACTTACCTCAAAGCACATTAGAAGGCTGAGTGCAGAGCTTCGATCAGCCCGCTCTTGGCGGACTGAACTTTCTGGATCACCACACTCATAACAGTGCGGTGCTCCTCCTCGATGGAGGCGCTGTTAAGCGCCTCCATTAAGCTACCCGGTCCCTTCGGTTGGACGGAAGACACCGGCGTCTTACCCTTCCTACGAAGGGACCGCTTGCCGGACTCCGGAACCGTTGAAGGTTCCGGCATGGAGTCCGGACGAGGGTCGGGCTTAGAACCCCTGGGGGTCTCGCCCCCCGCGCGCCTGGAGTCCGGGAGGTTGCCTTGCGGCGCCTCCTGCGCCACCTCCTCTTGACCAGGCCCCCCTTGGGGCACCACCTCGGCGTCGTCCGCAGCGTGAGGTGATGAGGCTGCCGGAAGTGAAGTACTCTCCATTTCCGACGAACTCAGGGACCCTCTCGACGAAGCGGCGAACTCGCCCTTGGGCGGGCTGCATGATTGTTCGGCATTAGAGAACACTATGCAATAAAAAAGCCATGGGTGTCCAGACACTTACGATCTCGCTAGGAGCTTGGCCCTTGTTGGCCAATCCTCCTCGTCGTTGTCGACGTTGGTGGAGAAGTCTGGAGGAAGGGTTCTTCCCTTATTGGACCCTCCGGCCTCCCCAGTTGGGGCGGCCTTCCTTTTCCTCTCCTCCCCCGCTGGGGGAGAGGCTTCTTTTTCCCCCTCCTCGTTCTCAGGAGAGGATTCTGCTTCAGAATCTGACAGCACTTGGCACCGGGAGCTCCTTCGAGTTCCCGTGGCCTCCTTCTTGGCCTTCTTCTCCGTCACCACGTGAGGTGCCGGAGCCAGCAGTCCCGTCAATCGGGCGTCCGGCTGGTCTTCAGCAAAGGAGCCGGACAGTTAATCTGTCCGGATGTCTTCAGCCAGTCCTGTCAAAGATTAGGGAGTTTTAGATCCCACATAGAGTCAATCTATGAAAAAAGAGTCCCGTAAAGGGTAGAATAACTTACCTCGCTGGCTTGATGCTACAAGCTGAATCCGCGATCTTGATGGCGGATCACGGGGCTTGGCGCCCTGTGAACAGCACCTTCCGGACATCTTCGTGCGTAGTGTCGAAGAGCGGCTCAAGGTCTGGTCTTGTCTTGCGGATCGAACTCCCACAATTTGAAGGCCCGTTGTTGGCATGGGATAATCCGCGGATGAGCATCACACGGATTACGTTGACAAGCCTGAGATTCTTGTCCACCAGGTTTCGGACGCATGTTTGGAGTCCGGATAGCTCGTCCGAATTCCCCCACATCATGCCCGTCTCTTTCCATGATGAGAGCCGTTTGGGGAAGCCAGATCTGAATTCGGGGGCCGCCGCCCATTTGGAGTCGTGCGGCTCGGTGATATAGAACCACCCCGATTGCCACCCCTTTATTGTCTCCACGAAGGAGCCCTCGAGCCATAGGACTTTGGCCATCTTGCCAACCATGGCGCCTCCGCGCACTCCGCTTGACGGCCGCCCACTACCTTCGGCTGACATTGAAGATCTTCAGCCATAAGCGAAGTGGGGCTGGATGCGAAGGAAGGCCTACGCACATGACGATGAACGCCGAGATGTTGAGGATGAAATTCGGGGCCAGATCGTGGAAGTCCAGGCCGTAGTAGAACATGAGCCCCCGGACAAATGGGTGAAGTGGAAAACCTAGTCCGCGGAGGAAGTGGGGGAGAAACACCACCCTCTCATGGGGCCTGGGGGTTGGAATGAGCTGCCCCGCGTCGGGCAGCCGGTGCGCGATGTTGCTGGACAAGTATCCGGCCTCCCGCAGCTTTGTGATGTGCCCCTCCGTGACGGAGGAGGCCATCCACCTGCCTCCCGCTCCAGACATAGTTGGAGAAGGTTGAGGTGGGGTGTGCGGACTTGGGCGCTGGAGCTTGAGTGCACGAAAATGGATGAGCAAAGGAGGAAGAAGGCGTAGGTGAAAAGGTGGATCCTTATCCCCTTATATGGACGGACGGAGTTATACGTCCCCCACCAGCCTGGTAAAACTCGCTTATCTCCCAAGCGCCGTAATCAATGGCGCGGATGGGTTACCCACGTCCGTATTGATGAGAATCCCAGAATAAGGGGGCACGATCTATGCTTTGATAAGACGTGCCAAGGAAACCGCCTCGCTAAGCGTAGAGGTGGAGCGATAAAAAGCGATTCATATAAAGGCTTGGCCGTGGTGTGATGTCACGCCCGCGGAATACGTCAGCCAGATCTGTGCAAAAATTATTCTCTCTCACGGTGGTATGTGGAACTTGTTTTGCAGAGCCGGACACTATCCTTGTGTTCAAAACCTTCTATGAAGTATTCAGAGGAAGAACCCGCCTTGCAATGCCGAAGACAATATGCGCGCCGGACTCGTCATCATTGAAGCCTGGTTCAGGCTCTTTGAGGGAGTCTGGACTAGGGGTGTCCGGATAGCGAACTATCATCGCGGCGGACTCCAAGACTATGAAGATACAAGATTGAAGACTTCGTCCCGTGTCCGGATGGGACTTTCCTTGGCGTGGAAGGCAAGCTTGGCGATCTGGATATGTAGATCTCCTACCATTGTAACCGACTCGTGTAACCCTAACCTATCCGGTGTCTATATAAACCGGTGGGTTTTAGTCCGTGGGGCGAACAACAATCATACCATAGGCTAGCTTCTAGGGTTTAGCCTCCTTGATCTCATGGTAGATCTACTCTTGTACTACCCATATCATCAATATTAATCAAGCGGGGTAGGGTATTACCTCCATCGAGAGGGCCCGAACCTGGGTAAAAACATCGTGTCCCTTGTCTCCTGTTACCATCCGCCTAGACCCACAGTTCGGGACCCCCTACCCGAGATCCGCCGGTTTTGACACCGACACCACCCTTCCGCCCTCCTCGTACGAGCCGGCTCTGAACACGCCTAGCATCTCGGAGAAGAACCTCGCCGCCACGCTCCTGATGACGGCAGAGGGCGGCGACGAGAAGAGGAAGACCATGCTCCGGGTTGGCTCCGCCGAGCTGGAGGTCTCAGGCAGCACCTTCTATCCCTTCTTCATGAGCAGCGTTGTCGCGGGGTTGGTTCCGCCCTTCTATGATTTCTTCTAGTCCGTCCTTAGCCATTACAAGCTGCATGCCCTCCATCTTCATCCCAACTCTGTCCTCCTTCTGTTGATCGTCGCCTTCTATTGTGAGGCATACGTCGGGATGATGCCGTCCGTGGCGCTGCTGCGCCACTTCTATCTCCAGATCAAGGACGGCCATTGCTCGGGGTGGGCCAACTTCGTTGCGGACAACAAGACCAATGCGATCTCGAAGGCCGGGAAGAAGGCCGAGGGCTTCAGGAGCAAGTGGGTCCTGATGGATGCCAAGTGCTCCCACCCCCGGCTAGTGCTATCGACGAAGATGCCCATGTCTCACGACGGGTGGTTCCGTGCGAAGCTCACCGACCCCCCGGGCAGAGCGTGTGCTGGAGAAGATGGCTGTCGATCTTAAGCCTGACGACCCAAATGCGGCGAAGCTGACGGGGGCCATGATCATCAAGGAATTCCTGTCGCAGCGCGTGGCTCCGCTCTAGGCGCGCTCGCACCCCTTGTGGAAGCTCGGGGACGAGGATGACGACCTCCGCCTGCATCCGGAGGCCTTGTATGACGAGGAACTGGGCATGGCTCTTCGCTCCCTGGTCGGGGACGACCAGGGGTACCCTCCAGACACCTTTGTTCCTTTAGACCGCCACCCCAATGGAGAAAAGATTGCCGCCGCCATGCCTGTCTTTGATGGGCGTGGGCTCATGCCGTCGGCGCTCTCTGAGGCCCCGGTGGTGAAGGCTCTGGTGATGGTGTCCTCTGATGACTCTGACGGGGAGGAGGAGCAGGACTCAGAGGCGACTTCGGAGGGGACCGGGGAGACCTCCCCTCCGGGCAAGGCCGATCTCCTCCATGCCCTGCCTGACGATGACGATGCCGGCGACCATCCGGGGAGGGAGGTCCTGCCCCCTGCTGGGGTCATCACAAGGTCCAAGGTCACCCCCTCGAAGAAGTCCCCGACTGGGGTCCCGGCGAAGAGCAGGTCGGCTCTGGTCTCCTGGGGTGATGCTCCTACCTTGGCGCTGTCTGGTGCTGCCGTTGGGCTGGTTGCTGGTTCTTCATCTGCTCCTGGAGCCCGCGTACCGGCGCCCCGGGCCACGAGGCCCTTGGGCTCCGCGCTCCTGAAGAGGCCACGGGATTACGCCGCCATGGACCAGTAAGCACCTCGCCCTGACTTTGTTCTTGCTCCCGCTTCCGTTGCTGCTTCCTGATGTTCTCCTCTTGCATTATCAGGCCAACATTGTCGGTGAAGAAGAAGAGAGAGGGGGCGGTTGCATCCTCGAGAGCCCAGCAGCCTGGCCTGGCCGCACCCCCTTCAGTGCAGAAGGGCAGTGAAGGCGCCCACACTTCTCCCGCTTGATCGTCCTCGCGAGGCCCAGCGGACCATCCTCAGGAGTAGGCGATCTCCTCGGCCAAGACGGCTCCGGAGGCGCCCATCCCCAGCTCGCCCGTCGATGCTGCCAAGGTTCAGGAGCCCCCAGTTTCTCTTCCTGCCATCATCAGCTCGCAGGTCTTGGCGACGACGCAGCCTCCTCCTCCGGTCGAACCGCTGGCTCATGATCCTTCCGCTTCGCCCGACGCCCTGGAGGAGGCCCTTTCCGCACTGACGCGGCTTCGGGGCGACCTTCAAGGCGCTGGTCGTTGCCTGGTGGTGGGACGCCTAAAGCTGATCTAGGGGTTGGCTGCATTCTGATGCTTCCGTCAGGGCAGCATTGGGCCAGGACGTGGCAGCTTCCGAAGAGGATAAGTGGGCCGCCGACCAAGCCGCGGCCACCCACGTGGTGGCGCTGAAGGATGCCGAAGACGCCAAGGGGCTCTGCTGGTTGATGGAGGCCGAGCTAGAGACCATGCGCAACGAGCGCGCGGCCGAGGCTCGCAGTCGCATGTCGGAGGAGGAGTGGATGAAGGCCCGAGAAGACACTGTCACCAATCGTGACGCCAAGCTGGTGCAGCTGGCAAGGGCGCAGGACGCAGAGTGCAGCCGCCTGGAGAAGCTGGTGTAGGAGGTGGAGGTAGAGAAGGCCCAGCTGGAAGACAAAGTGAAGGTTCTGGCAGAGGATCGTGCGGCCTTCAAGTCCCTAGAGGAGAGATCCCGCGAGGCGCTGCGGAAACTCTACGAGAAGGGTTCGGAGAAGCCGCTGGCGACGGACGATGAAGGCCCTGCCCAGCTGCTTCCGTATCTTGTTGTGGCGCTCGAGGGTGTCGTCGATGGGATCGGCCCCATGGTGGAGGGGGAAGCCCGCGCGCTTTCTTCTTTGGCTCTGATGTGCATCTTCAGCCACCTGCATCTTCGCAACCCCGACGCAGACCTCGGCGAGCTGCTCGAGCCCGTGGAGGAGGAGTGCTGCGCTGCTGCTGCCGCAACTGTGGAGGGCCTGGTGGAAGCCCTGCTGAAGAAGTTCCTCGCCGTTGAGCCTGCACCTCCAACTGATGGCCCCATCGATCCTGCAGCCAAGGCCAATGACACGGCCAACAGTGATGCTACCGGCGGGAAGGCGCTCCCTGATGACGGCGCCCAAGGCTGAAGAAAAGGCTTGCTGGTGAAGAACGGCGCTCCTTCTCGCTTTACTTTCCTGTGAGCTTCCATGTGACATGAGACGTGCCTCGTGGAGGCGTTAAAACTTTGCTTGATGTTTGGGGGACAATATGTTGTTTAATAATTTATTTAGGTTCCGCGATTTCCTTCCTGTTTGCTTGATGTTCTACGTCGACAGGGCCCAACCCCGCGCATACCTTAGCCGCCGTTGGGCCGTCCGGATCACCAGGACGGACCAATGGGTGAGGGGCTACGTGGCCAGTTAGGCTCCTGAGTCACGATGCTCATAAGTCCCCCTTGACGCGCAAACAGCCTGCAGGAAGGAGACGCTAGAGTAGGCCTTAGGGTTCTACGTCGGTAGGGCCCGACCCCGCGCATACCTCAGCCGCCGTTGGGCCGTCCGGATCACCGCGACAGACCAAGGGGTGAGGGGCTACATGGCTAGTTAGGCTCCTGAGTCACGATGCCCAGGAGTCCCCCTTGACGCTCAAATAGACCTTCATACCTGTCCTCGCCGAGGTCCTGCTCGGGAGTGGTGCGCGTTGACCAGGTCCAAGGGACCTGGAAGGGTGGCGTACGCTAGGCAAGGCCTGAGCGTAGCCCCCATTCCCAGCCCCCTCGCACGACTCTCCCGAGGGGAAAGCATTGTGGTGAGGCTGGACACTGAGCTGGGTGGCTCCCTGAGGTTGGTACGGCATGGGGCCGCCCTCAGTTGTTTATCACCAGCGCAGAGCGTAGCGCTTCCGCCCTTGCATGGGCATAGCCGCTCCTCGACCGTGTCGACTGCCAGAACGGAGCATGGTGCTTCCACTGGTGCGTGGGTGAGGGCTCCCTTTGAGTGGAGCCCCCAGGGCGTGTACAGCCCTGCCCTGACACGTGGCTTGCACGGCAAGGCTAGACGAGGTGTGTCTGGGCACTTGTGAGACAGCGCAGGACTCACGAGGCCCTACCTCAAGGCAGGTTGTGCCTGGTCTTGGTTCTTGATAGCTTTAGTGGTCCTGCGAGATGGTTAGGCAACCTGCGCCAGACGAATTTCCCGAGGCGATCCCATGAGAAGGCCAGACACCAACGACCCCAGGAGGTGATGTGAACGGGGACGACCCGCCAGACAGAGCTTAGTCGTTGGGTTTATCAACGCTGCAGGGACGTACTCGAGCACAGACACCGTGCCTAGCCTACTCATGCGAGGAATCCTAAAGAAAGACAACAGGCGCGTGGCTCTCATGGTAACGAGAGCGGTCGCGGGTGTGGTATCGAAGTACTAGATAAGCAGGTGATAACCATAGAATGACTCAAGCAAAGAGGTAGGTTAGCTTAGATAGATGCAAGAACGATACATGCCACTACGACAGACCTGAGCGGCCTGGGAAAGATGTAGCCCGAGGGGTGCTCCCAGTAGAGTGAGCTAAAGATGCAAAAGGATACACATCGCAAGGACAGACCCGTGCGACTTGGGGATAATGCTGCCCGAGGGGCGCCCCCAACTGAATGAACTGGAAAGAGTCACCTGATAACGCTGCTGGAGTGATGTTGGAGTAGCTGAAGATGCATGTCGAAGAGTCGTTCCTCACGAGCCGCCAGGGTCCTGAGCCTCGGGAGGCTCCACGGTCCCTGGTGGCTCCTGTAGAACCGTCGCGATCTCCTCCAGGATGGCGTGATGCATGGCCTCCTGAGCCGCCAGGATGCTCCGCAGATGGCGCCGGAAGGTCACAACCGCGTTCGGGAAGCTGAATGGCATGCAAACATAGCTGCAAGGTGGACCCTCGCACCGTCGAACACGCAAAGGCCAGAAACGTCCCATAGATGCGGCCCTGTTAAGCCCTGGAATGTCGATGCAGACGCGCAGCCCGCCGTCCTTGCCAGGATGGGGAGCTATGCCAGGTAGTGGGCAGCGGTCACCACGTATGGTCATTGCTTGTTGAAGCTCCTGGATCGCCTTGGTGATGAACTCCCGAGCACTAGGAGCTCCATGTCTCGTGCCCTCTTGAGGGAAACGTGCAGCGAAGCACGCTTCCACATGGTGCCCGAGTGCCTCCCTTGTGACGTTGGCTAGGTCTAAGGCCCTCCAGAAGAGAGCCCCTGAGCCCAGCCTGAGGAGGGCGCCGGGCGTGCCTTTCTATGAGAGGGAGGGAGGTGCCCCAGCTGCGGGCGCAGGTCCCGAGGTTGTGCCGCTGGAGAAATCGCTCTCCTTGGGCGCTGGGTGGAGTAGCTGCTTATTTTTCTTGGGGATGGCCTCACGAGGGTATGTGGTGCCTTCATTGTCGGGGACTTCGACTGCTGCAGCCTGGTAGGTGCGCTCGAGGGAGCACACCGCATCTCTTTCTTCACATGGGACCGTGATGACGCCGTCGCTCCCTGGCATCTTGAGGACGTTGTAGCCATGGTGGGTTACTGCCATGAACTTGGCCAAGGCTGGATAACCAAGGATGGCATTGTACGGCAGGCAGATGTGGGCGATGTCGAAGTCGATGAGCTCGATATGGTAGTTGTCATGCTGGCCGAAGGTGACAGGGAGACGGACCTGCCCTATCGGGGTGGTGGAGCCATCGGTCACTCTTGAGAAGGGCTTGGTAGGCTGCAGCTGATCCTACGGCACTTGAAGGCTGTCGAACGTCTCAACGGATAGGACATTGAGCCCTGCGCCACCGCTGATGAGGGTCTTGGTGACTTGGACGTTGCTGATGAAAGGTGAGCAGAGCAATGGGAGGGCACCGGCTGTTGCCGCGCACTTGAGATGGTCTGATGAGTTGAAGGTGATGGCGCACTTGGACCACCTGAGCGGGCACGTGGCTTCGAGCCTGGGAAGGGCCGCATTCACCTCACGAGCAAACTGCTTGAAGATACGCTGAGAGGCTGGGGCTTGAGCACCACCCAAGATGCAGGTGATGGCGCGAGGCTCTTGGTAGCCCCCAGCCCCCTCGTCCTGATGATGGTCGTCGTTCCTCCTTGGTGGTGGAGGCAGCGGAGAGAGCCCAGTGTTGCCCTGAGGACGGTCCTCATGAGGCTGGTCCCTCCAGGTGCCCTCGCGAGGTGGGTCTTGCCAGCGGTCCTCCCGAGGCCAGTCGCACCACTCCTGGCGGGGGCCGCGGTATTCCTAGCGTCCCCTGCTTCGTCCTCCTCCTCGGTCGTAGCCCCGGTCGTTGCGCTCGGGGAGTCGACTGAAATGCCCATCGCAGATGGCCCTGAGCTCCTGACAGTCGCTGGTGTTGTGGCTATGAACGTTGTGGAAGGCGCAGAACGGGCGGTTGGCCTTGGACGACTCGGGGTGGTCGCGGCCGCGCTTCATCTCTGGCTCTTCCGCGAGCACGGCAGCCCCCTTGCATTTCACGTCCTTCATCTTGGCCTTCTTGTCCTCTTGGCCAGCAGTGGGGAGCTCGAGGAGGGAAAGACACCCTTCCTCAGCTCTCGCGCACTTGGTCGCCATGTTAAACATCTCCAGGGCCGTGCACAGCTCCTCGTGGATGGCGAGCTCTTCCTTCATCTTGACGTCGCGGACACCGTCGGAGAACGCGGAGATGATGGCTTCGTCCGTCACCTTGGGAATCTTGAGGTGAACGTTGTTGAAGCGCTGGATGCACTTCTGCAGAGTTTCCCCTGGCTGCTGCTTGATGCGCCATAAGTCACCCGCGGCCGGCGGGCAGTCACGAGTGCCCTGGAAGTTGGCGATGAAACGCTCATGCATCTCGCCCCAGGAGGAGATCGATCCCGCGGGCAGTTTCAGGAGCCATGAGCGCGCGCCATCCTTGAGGGCCATATGGAACCAATTCGCCATGACCTTCTCATAGCCGTTGGCCGCCTCGATGCTTAGCTCGTAGAGCTGAGGAACTCTGCGGGGTCGGGGGTGCCGCCCTAGCGCGGACGTAGGTCCGGTGTCAAATCCCTAGTTCTGGAAATGCCTAGTGCTAGCATTTGGTGTTGCATCATGCTTTTTGGCTCAGAAATTTGGAAATGGGGATGACAGAACCCCCAGCACCCCCTTAATCCAACTAGGGTTTACTAAAATCTTTCCCAATGAACCTGAAATGCCCTTCTAAAATGTCCATCATCTTTGCTTTGGTCTAGAACCTCTGACAAAAATGGTGCACATTTTTCTAGGACAATATTGGGTCATTGAATTAAATCATATCTTATTTGCATTTGGGCATTTAAATTTTATAAATTATTTTAAATGTCCAAATATTCATGAACTGAAATGTTGGCTGTTGGAAATAATCCAAAAAGTGGCCACAAGCAGTTTCATGATTTTTGAAAGTGCATAAGTATTTTTAATAAAGCCCTAAAGCTTACAGAATAATAGAAAACAGAAATAAAAGAGAGAGAGAGAGAGAGAGAGAGAGAGAGAGACTTACTGGCTTACCTGTGCAACCCACCTGGCGGCCCAAGTGGCCGGCCCAGCCCACTGGTCTCTGCCAGTCATCACCAACCTCCCGCCAGGAGGACAGTACAGCGTGGCAGCTTGTGTGCGCACGCCCGCCACCTCCTGCTTGTCGCCGAGCTCCTGGACGCGTGGATAACCGCCCCGCTGCCATCCCTTTCCAGGCGACACCTCATTTTCCCCCTGGCTCTCTCCCTCGCCCTCTCCCCGCCATGGCCGTAGCCGCTGTTCACTCACCGCCGTCGCCCGTGTAGCCACCGCCTCCCCATAGTCGACCCATCGTGTCCACAAGCATCGCCTCGTCCGCCTCGTCGAGCTAGCCAAGCCCCAAGCGCTCGCATGCCCCGGATACGCCTCCTCGGCCTCGTCTTCACTGCCCATCACCGGAGATACCCTTCGCCGCACCGCCCACTCCGGCTCGTCCCCGACCTCGCTGACCCACTCGTTCGACTCACTTTGAGTTGTTGACCCTCTCCCCCTTCTCCGTTTGCCTTCCCGTGCACCGTGGCAACTGCACCTTGCTCGCCCACACCTGCCACCGCCTGAGCTCGTCGCCGACGTAGCTCCGGTGACCATTTGGTCACGCGCTGGTGCCTAACGCACTCACCGCACCTCGTAGCGCCTCGCTAGTGCATCCGTTCGTCCGCTAGCACGCCGCAGCAGCAGAACCACCGACGCCCGAGCTCCGACCGCTGCCCGACTCGTCGCCGTCATTGTTTCCGGCCACCCCAGCACCACCCACCGCCATCGTTCGACGCGCGCCACTCCGCGCGTTCGAACGCAACAAAACGCGCCCGAATTGGTGCCCTGTGGCTCGATTCCGACGCCCTCCACCGCATCTGGCCTCGCCGGGGTCGAGTCACCGGCGGGTTTGACCCCACTGACCAGGGGTTTGGCCTCCCCTGGGTCGCTGACAAGTGGGCTCTGGCCCCAGCTAATCCTAGTTTAGTTTTTAATTATGTTTAATTAACTCCACTGACATTTTTAGTTAGTAGTAGTTTAACACTAATTAACTTAGATTAGTTAGTTAGTCACTGACGTGTGGACCCCACACGTCAGGTTTGACCTGGAACGACCCTGTTGACCGCTGACATCACAGTGACGTCATGCTGACGCATTAATTCTTTTCTGGAATTTAAATAAATCTTAAATGGTTTATTTATTTTAGAAAATGTTATAAACTTCTAAAAATCATATAAAGTCAACAGTAACTCCAAATGAAATAAGTTATATATGAAAAATGATCAGAAAAATCCAATCTATTCATTGGTACTAGTTTCATGCATGACAAAGCAACTTAATATTGTTGTTTAGATCAAAACATGATAATGCATTATATGAGCTCATAACTTGAGTTTAAATTTGAACCTTGGCTCAAATAATCTCAAACCCTTCTGTTCTAGTTGCATTAGCTCAAATCACAGCATGTTGACATGTCATGATGCATCATATTGCGCGTTGCATTGATTGTGTTCTTTCTCTGTTTCCGGTGTTTGGCCCCTCTCAGTAGACGTGGTTTTGACAATGAGATCGATGACCCGATGAAGAACTATACTATCTTCGGAAGTGCCAGGCAAGCAAAACCCCCTTGTTCATTCCGATACAATCCCACTCTCTCGCTTCTGCTCTCTTTTACTGCATTAGGACAACAATGATTCAACTTTTACATGTTGCGGTAGTTGAACCCCTTTACTCTGCATGACCTGTCATTGCTACAGTAAATAGATGAAACCCACTAGCATGAGTAGGAGTTGTTTGAGCCCTGATGTGCCTACTCATTCATGCTTGTTTGTCACGCCTGCTACTTCTTAGAGTTGAGTCAGGTCCGATTCATCGAGGAAGAGTTGGAATGGTGATGAGCATGTCCTACTGTGTGTGAGCTAAGTGTGTGAACATGAATTGGTAAAGGTAGCGGTGAGAGGCCATGTAGGAGTACATGGTGGGTTGTCTCATTAAAACCGTCCTCAGGAACTGAGTTCTGTATTTGTGATCCATGAACAGCTACTACCACATGTTGGGCCCTAAAATATGACCCCGCTCGACTTATTAACCGCCCTGTCCTCTGTCCAGGAGTTGCAAGTAGTTTCTGGTGTTTGTAGTATGCTGGAGGCCATGCGCAGCGCTGATCCGCGCGGTCGGTTGTGATGCGGTAGGCATGTGGCACGGTGTACTGGGACGCCCGTTTGGCGCATCGGGAACCCTGCACACATCGTTCGTGGCCGTAAGTGGCAACCTCGGCTGGACTCCCTTCGGATGGAACCTGAATAGGCGATAAACCTGGACTAGGGACTTGTGTGGTTAGTCAGGTCATGGTCTACACCCACGTCGCCTTTCGCTTGAAGTCTGCCGAGCACATGTCGTGTGCAGACACTAAGTGGTGGAAACATGTGTGAAGAAGTACACCCCTGCAGGGTTATAAATGATCTATTCGAATAGCCGCTTTCGCGGTAAAGGACTTCTGGGTTGCCTATACAGTTCATAGACAAGTGAAAGTGGATACTCTAAAATGCGCAAGATAAGCGTGAGTGCTATGGATGGCGTTCTCGTAGGGAGACAGGAGCGGGTCCATAGTGGTGCATTGATCAGGTGAATATGTGGCCTCGTGTGCGCCCCCTCAAAAGAGTTACTTGCAGTCATAGTTCAGGATAGCCACCGAGTCAAAGCTGGCTTGCTGCAGTCAAACTCCACCACCCCTTTATCGATACTGATGCATATGTAGCTAGTTCTGATGTAAGTCTTGTTGGGTACATTTGTACTCACGTTTGCTTAATTTATGTTTTTGCAGAGAGACTTCAGTCTCACTAGTAGTTCCGCGTGGACTTCGACGTTTAGCTTGTTACCTCAGCTACGATATTGTACCTTGGGAGGGTTTGTAGATAGTCAGGATTCTCAGCCTTTTTCATTTGTAGTTGTCTGTACTCAGACATGTGTATGCGTCCGCTTGTTGCTTGTATGCTCTGTATGTTGGGTCATGAGACCCATGTTTGTAATACTTGGCTCCTCGGAGCCTAATGAATAAATACTTGAGTTGTAGAGTTTTGTTGTGATGCCATGTTGTATTTGCACATATCGAGCATATTGAGTGTATCACTACTGGAATCTGGCACTTTGCCATCTGCCATGGCAGATGGCAAAGGCATGTTCGGCGGATGGCAAAGGCTTTGCCATCAGCCAGCAGATGGCAAACAGGTCGTCTCAAACCCCTGCCGGTAAAGGCTTCTTTGCCATCTGGCTGATGGCAAGAGTTCAACTTTTGCCATCTATTGGCTGATGGCAAGAGTTCGTGGCTTTGCCATCTGGCCGCGACGGCAAAGCCACTTAACGGGTTAGCTCCGTCGGAGGTTAACGGCATACTTTGCCATCGGCCGGTGATGGCAAAGGCTCGCAGTTCTTTGCCATCGGCCAATAGATGGCAAAGGTATGCACTCTTTGCCATCTACCAAAGACATGGCAAAGGCTGCAGGCTCTTTGCCATCAGCCAGCAGATGGCAAAGGCTGCAGGCTCTTTGCCATCAGCCAGCGGATGGCAAAGGCTGCAGGCTCTTTGCCATCTGCCAGCAGATGGCAAAGTGACTATATTGCCCCATTTAATTTTGTTTTTTCTTATATCAATTCATTTTCACAGAAATCAAACACAAATATATTTATATGACCAATATAGCATATTCAACACATATTACCAATAGTCATGAACACATATGTATCCAACACATGTTACCAATAGTAGCAAGTTTCATCCGTACATATACATAGTTTCATCAATATTACACAGTTTCATCCATAGGTAGCAAGTTTCACAAGGTCAAAACAACTAAATACAAGCACTCCATCAACCCAAGCTTCCGTGATCTTAAGCAAATCTGTAAAATGGGAAAGAAGAAAGTTAGAAGAAGAAGATTATTATGAGACATCTTGAAACTTTTTGAAGAGACTCTGATGAATGAATGACTTACTACAAATGTAGAGTATCATTTTGGAAATGTGATTTGCGTTTGCTTAGAAGCATCACACTTCAGTGGTAAATTTCATTTCCTTCTTATCACTCAGAAGCATCACACTTCAGTGGAAAATTTCATTTCTTTCTTATCACACCTCATGAATTTTTACAACTTGGTATGCTAATTTTCCCGCGGCAACGCGCGGGGTTGTTATCTAGTTTCTTAAGCATATTATGTCATTTTAGAGTTAGCTAAGCATATTAAGTCATTTTGGAGGAAAAGATGCTAAGTGTAGGTCATTTTTAAGCTAGCTAAGCATATTAAGTCATTTTGAAGGAAACAATGCTAAGTATAGGTCATTTTAGAGCTATCCTAGGTTAAATAGGTCATTTTGGAGCTAATTAAGCTTATTATGTAATTTTGAACTAGCTAAGCATATTAAGTCATTTTGGAGGGAAAATGCTAAGTATAGGTCATTTTAGAGCTAGCCTAGGTTGAATAGGTCATTTTGAAGCTAAGTAAGGTTATTATGTCATTTTGGAGCTAGCTAAGCATATGAAGTCATTTAGGACCAAATATATGTCATTTCTTAAGCATACTATATCATTTTAAAGCTAGGTAAGCATATTAAGTCTTTTTGAGGAAAAGATGCTAAGTATAGGTCATTTTAGAGCTATCCTAGGTTAAATAGGTCATTTTATGCTAGCTAAGCATATTAAGTCATTTTGAAGGAAACAATGCTAAGTATAGGTCATTTTAGAGCTATCCTAGGTTAAATAGGTCATTTTGGAGCTAATTAAGCTTATTATGTAATTTTGAACTAGCTAAGCATATTAAGTCATTTTGGAGGAAAAATGCTAAGTATAGGTCATTTTAGAGCTAGCCTAGGTTGAATAGGTCATTTTGAAGCTAAGTAAGGTTATTATGTCATTTTGGAGCTAGCTAAGCATATGAAGTCATTTAGGACCTAAAATATGTCATTTCTTAAGCATACTATATCATTTTAGAGCTAGCTAAGCATATTAAGTCTTTGTTGAGGAAAAGATGCTAAGTATAGGTCATTTTAGAGCTATCCTAGGTTAAATAGGTCATTTTATGCTAGCTAAGCATATTAAGTCATTTTGAAGGAAACAATGCTAAGTATAGGTCATTTTAGAGCTATCCAAGGTTAAATAGGTCATTTTGGAGCTAATTAAGCTTATTATGTAATTTTTGAACTAGCTAAGCATATTAAGTCATTTTGGAAGAAAAAATGCTAAGTATAGGTCATTTTAGAGCTAGCCTAGGTTGAATAGGTCATTTTGAAGCTAAGTAAGGTTATTATGTCATTTTGGAGCTAGCTAAGCATATGAAGTCATTTAGGACCTAATATATGTCATTTCTTAAGCATACTATATCATTTTAGAGCTAGCTAAGCATATTAAGTCTTTTTTGAGGAAAAGATGCTAAGTATAGGTCATTTTAGATCTATCCTAGGTTAAATAGGTCATTTTTATGCTAGCTAAGCATATTAAGTCATTTTGAAGGAAACAATGCTAAGTATAGGTAATTTTAGAGCTATCCTAGGTTAAATAGGTCATTTTGGAGCTAATTAAGCTTATTATGTAATTTTTGAACTAGCTAAGCATATTAAGTCATTTTGGAGAAAAAAAATGCTAAGTATAGGTCATTTTAGAGCTAGCCTAGGTTGAATAGGTCATTTTGAAGCTAAGTAAGGTTATTATGTCATTTTGGAGCTAGCTAAGCATATGAAGTCATTTAGGACCTAATATATGTCATTTCTTAAGCATACTATATCATTTTAGAGCTAGCTAAGCATATTAAGTCTTTTTGAGGAAAAGATGCTAAGTATAGGTCATTTAGAGCTATCCTAGGTTAAATAGGTCATTTTATGCTAGCTAAGCATATTAAGTCATTTTGAAGGAAACAATGCTAAATATAGGTCATTTTAGAGCTATCCTAGGTTAAATAGGTCATTTTGGAGCTAATTAAGCTTATTATGTAATTTTGAACTAGCTAAGCATATTAAGTCATTTTGGAGGAAAAAATGCTAAGTATAGGTCATTTTAGAGCTAGCCTAGGTTGAATAGGTCATTTTGAAGCTAAGTAAGGTTATTATGTCATTTTGGAGCTAGCTAAGCATATGAAGTCATTTAGGACCTAAAATATGTCATTTCTTAAGCATACTATATCATTTTAGAGCTAGCTAAGCATATTAAGTCTTTTTGAGGAAAAGATGCTAAGTATAGGTCATTTTAGAGCTATCCTAGGTTAAATAGGTCATTTTTATGCTAGCTAAGCATATTAAGTCATTTTGAAGGAAACAATGCTAAGTATAGGTCATTTTAGAGCTATCCTAGGTTAAATAGGTCATTTTGGAGCTAATTAAGCTTATTATGTAATTTTTGAACTAGCTAAGCATATTAAGTCATTTTGGAGGAAAAAATGCTAAGTATAGGTCATTTTAGAGCTAGCCTAGGTTGAATAGGTCATTTTGAAGCTAAGTAAGGTTATTATGTCATTTTGGAGCTAGCTAAGCATATGAAGTCATTTAGGACCTAAAATATGTCATTTCTTAAGCATACTATATCATTTTAGAGCTAGCTAAGCATATTAAGTCTTTTTGAGGAAAAGATGCTAAGTATAGGTCATTTTAGAGCTATCCTAGGTTAAATAGGTCATTTTTATGCTAGCTAAGCATATTAAGTCATTTTGAAGGAAACAATGCTAAGTATAGGTAATTTTAGAGCTATCCTAGGTTAAATAGGTCATTTTGGAGCTAATTAAGCTTATTATGTAATTTTGAACTAGCTAAGCATATTAAGTCATTTTGGAAGAAAAAATGCTAAGTATAGGTCATTTTAGAGCTAGCCTAGGTTGAATAGGTCATTTTGAAGCTAAGTAAGGTTATTATGTCATTTTGGAGCTAGCTAAGCATATGAAGTCATTTAGGACCTAATATATGTCATTTCTTAAGCATACTATATCATTTTAGAGCTAGCTAAGCATATTAAGTCTTTTTGAGGAAAAGATGCTAAGTATAGGTCATTTTAGAGCTATCCTAGGTTAAATAGGTCATTTTATGCTAGCTAAGCATATTAAGTCATTTTGAAGGAAACAATGCTAAGTATAGGTCATTTTAGAGCTATCCTAGGTTAAATAGGTCATTTTGGAGCTAATTAAGCTTATTATGTAATTTTTGAACTAGCTAAGCATATTAAGTCATTTTGGAGGAAAAAATGCTAAGTATAGGTCATTTTAGAGCTAGCCTAGGTTGAATAGGTCATTTTGAAGCTAAGTAAGGTTATTATGTCATTTTGGAGCTAGCTAAGCATATGAAGTCATTTAGGACCTAAAATATGTCATTTCTTAAGCATACTATATCATTTTAGAGCTAGCTAAGCATATTAAGTCTTTTTGAGGAAAAGATGCTAAGTATAGGTCATTTTAGAGCTATCCTAGGTTAAATAGGTCATTTTTATGCTAGCTAAGCATATTAAGTCATTTTGAAGGAAACAATGCTAAGTATAGGTCATTTTAGAGCTATCCTAGGTTAAATAGGTCATTTTGGAGCTAATTAAGCTTATTATGTAATTTTTGAACTAGCTAAGCATATTAAGTCATTTTGGAGGAAAAAATCCTAAGTATAGGTCATTTTAGAGCTAGCCTAGGTTGAATAGGTCATTTTGAAGCTAAGTAAGGTTATTATGTCATTTTGGAGCTAGCTAAGCATATGAAGTCATTTAGGACCTAAAATATGTCATTTCTTAAGCATACTATATCATTTTAGAGCTAGCTAAGCATATTAAGTCTTTTTGAGGAAAAGATGCTAAGTATAGGTCATTTTAGAGCTATCCTAGGTTAAATAGGTCATTTTATGCTAGCTAAGCATATTAAGTCATTTTGAAGGAAACAATGCTAAGTATAGGTAATTTTAGAGCTATCCTAGGTTAAATAGGTCATTTTGGAGCTAATTAAGCTTATTATGTAATCTTTGAACTAGCTAAGCATATTAAGTCATTTTGGAAGAAAAAATGCTAAGTATAGGTCATTTTAGAGCTAGCCTAGGTTGAATAGGTCATTTTGAAGCTAAGTAAGGTTATTATGTCATTTTGGAGCTAGCTAAGCATATGAAGTCATTTAGGACCTAATATATGTCATTTCTTAAGCATACTATATCATTTTAGAGCTAGCTAAGCATATTAAGTCTTTTTGAGGAAAAGATGCTAAGTATAGGTCATTTTAGAGCTATCCTAGGTTAAATAGGTCATTTTTATGCTAGCTAAGCATATTAAGTCATTTTGAAGGAAACAATGCTAAGTATAGGTAATTTTAGAGCTATCCTAGGTTAAATAGGTCATTTTGGAGCTAATTAAGCTTATTATGTAATTTTGAACTAGCTAAGCATATTAAGTCATTTTGGAGGAAACAATGCTAAGTATAGGTCATTTTAGAGCTAGCCTAGGTTGAATAGGTCATTTTGAAGCTAAGTAAGGTTATTATGTCATTTTGGAGCTAGCTAAGCATATGAAGTCATTTAGGACCTAATATATGTCATTTCTTAAGCATACTATATCATTTTAGAGCTAGCTAAGCATATTAAGTCTTTTTGAGGAAAAGATGCTAAGTATAGGTCATTTTAGAGCTATCCTAGGTTAAATAGGTCATTTTATGCTAGCTAAGCATATTAAGTCATTTTGAAGGAAACAATGCTAAGTATAGGTCATTTTAGAGCTATCCTAGGTTAAATAGGTCATTTTGGAGCTAATTAAGCTTATTATGTAATTTTGAACTAGCTAAGCATATTAAGTCATTTTGGAGGAAAAATGCTAAGTATAGGTCATTTTAGAGCTAGCCTAGGTTGAATAGGTCATTTTGAAGCTAAGTAAGGTTATTATGTCATTTTGGAGCTAGCTAAGCATATGAAGTCATTTAGGACCTAAAATATGTCATTTCTTAAGCATACTATATCATTTTAGAGCTAGCTAAGCATATTAAGTCTTTTTGAGGAAAAGATGCTAAGTATAGGTCATTTTAGAGCTATCCTAGGTTAAATAGGTCATTTTATGCTAGCTAAGCATATTAAGTCATTTTGAAGGAAACAATGCTAAGTATAGGTCATTTTAGAGCTATCCTAGGTTAAATAGGTCATTTTGGAGCTAATTAAGCTTATTATGTAATTTTGAACTAGCTAAGCATATTAAGTCATTTTGGAGGAAAAAATGCTAAGTATAGGTCATTTTAGAGCTAGCCTAGGTTGAATAGGTCATTTTGAAGCTAAGTAAGGTTATTATGTCATTTTGGAGCTAGCTAAGCATATGAAGTCATTTAGGACCTAAAATATGTCATTTCTTAAGCATACTATATCATTTTAGAGCTAGCTAAGCATATTAAGTCTTTTTGAGGAAAAGATGCTAAGTATAGGTCATTTTATGCTAGCTAAGCATATTAAGTCATTTTTGAGCTAGGTAAGCATATATTGAGTCATTTTGGAGGAAAAATGCTGAGTATATGATTATGTCGCTAGTATCCATATGGCGGAGAACCCGGCCGACATGACTAGTCATAGAACCAAGGTGGCACAAACGTGCATGTGACAGGCATACATGACCCAAAGAATGCACGTGTCGGTCATCGAAAGAGTGCAACCAAGTCGTAGCAAGCTACAAGGACTTCGGTGATACACCGCGTGACATTTCCCCGTAGGGACAGACATAGGAGCAAAGAAGGACACATGCCGGTCAATCCATGTGTTCCGGAGCAATAGCGAACTACCATGGCTCAGTGGAAGCACTAGGAGGCATTTCCCTATATGGAAGGCTACCAAAGGCACACGACTAGGTGTCGAATCCCACACATACAATGCATTTCAAACATACACACATTATGCACGATATGTCTAGATATATACAACATGGCATCACAACAAAACTCTATTAAGCAAAACACTTCGCAGAGAACCCGGGCCGACATGACTAGTCATAGAACCAAGGTGGCACAAACGTATAGGGACAGGCATACATGACCCAACAATGCACGCGTGTCGGTCATCGTGAGTGCAACCAAGTCGTAGCAAGCTACAAGGACTTCGGTGATACACCGCGTGACATTTCCCGTAAGGAGACGGAACCACGAGGAGCAAAGAAGGACACATGCCGGTCAATCCATGTGTTCCGGAGCGATGGCGAACTACCATGGCTCGATGGAAGCACTAGGAGGCATTTCCTATATGGAAGGCTACCAAAGGCACACGACTAGGTGTCGAATCCCACACATACAATGCATTTCAAACATACACACATTATGCACGATATGTCTAGATATATACAACATGGCATCACAACAAAACTCTATTAAGCAAAACACTTGAGACACTTACCGTCATCACGGAGGTGTATGTGTAGGTGTAGGTGTAGGACCGGTCGCGCCCGGTGGCGAGCGGAGAAGGATCGGTCGATGCTTGTCGGGAGTTACGCTGCACCAAAGATTATTTCCAATGTATCGTTAGCATGATGCAACTCAAATGTGAAGACTAGTAACTAATGACCGTTCAAATGAAACTCACCGTGCCACGGAGCAATGGCCGCATCGGCGGAGGGGTCTGGCCGTTCTTCTCGCACATGGACTGCACATTTGGTTTTGACGAGTCAGCCATATTAGTTACTAATGAAAGGAACATTGCGTGCATGATTTAGCTAATATGTAGAAGAAACTTACCACGAAGAGCTCGTACATGGCCGGTTAGCCAAGTCGTTCGGTTCCTCTCCTCCTCCAACAGCCTAGCCGTCCTCTCCTCATTCTCCTGTCCCTCTCCGCCTTTGCCGGTCCCTCTCCGCCAACTGCCGGTCCCTCTCCTCAAAAGCAGCCTGGGTCTTCACTCTCTCTGCCTCAATAGCAGCCTGCAACACCACTCGTTAGCATTGTAATCATCGACGACCGCAAACACAATGTAATGGAGGAAAGGCTCTTGAGTCCGTATTATTAACAAACACGGAATTCGATTTCCACTTTGGTAAACGACGCGGTATCTCGTGATCGAGCTGGTCCGCGCTTCTTGATCTGTGGGAGAGTGCTACTACAACGTATCAGTCCATTACCAATGGCTAACGAGCCATGGGACCTCCCCCAGATATCATCACCAGCTCTGGATCAAGAGGCCGGCTCGGGTTAAAGTCCGGCCCTTTCCTCGCCTTCCCCTGCTTAACGTACTGCACCATCTTGTGGTGGGAGGCCTCGTTGCTGAAGTTCAGTATGACAAGGCCAACGCATTAGATATTCGAAGAAACGTCAAGGCAAAAGGTTAAAAAAAGATTAAATGCACTTACTTCTCCCCGTTAGGTGCAATCAACCACCTCTGGTCGGGGGTCGCCAGGGTGGGCGGGAGCTTTGTACGACCACGCTGGTAGACTTTGCGCCCCTCAACCCACTCACCCTCGCTATAGCTATCAGGACTATAGTCTCCACCCTGAACACAACCATGTGCACTCGACTCCGACTCAAGTGACCCGGGCGAGCTCGAGTCTCGTGGAAGCGAGAACTCGGCAGCCCGAGGCTCAGGCTTCAGCGTGACCCCGTCGAGCTCCGAGTCTCGTGGGGCAAAGACTTCGGCAGCCCGAGGCTCGTCGGCCGTAAGGCGCGTCTGCCATAGACAGGTCCACCTCGGATGGCTCGATCTCGACGGAGCAGCCACATGGTCGGGTGACTCAGCTGGGGGTGGCGGCGAGGAAGGCGTAGCAGCCTTCCTACCTCTCCCGATGCCACGTCCACCTCTAGCAGCCTTCTCCTTCTTACCCCCTCGACCTCTCCCGGCCGAAGAAGAAGCGACCGTCGCTGGACTCTGCAAACTGAGATCTAGCGCTCTCCGGAGGCTATGGGGGGGAATGGAACTACCCCTCCCACCACGCGCCGAGGTAGGAGCCCCGGAGCGCTCTCGACCCGCGCCCACCATCTGTCAACACCTGGAATGACAAAGAGTAAACGAAATTAATACAACATAAAAAAATGAATACCTGACATGAATAATAATATGTATATAAATTCATTTTAGAGGAATAAATGCTAAGTATAGCTCATTTTTGAGCAATTAAGGTTGTTATGTCATTTTGAGCTAGCTAAGCATACAAATTCATTTTGGAGGAATAAATGCTAAGTATAGCTCATTTTAGAGCTAGCTAGGTTAAAACTTGAACTAATTAATAATATATATGTATATAATAATAATGGAATACGACATGAACTATAATATTAATATTCATCGTCATCATTAATAAATGCATCATCATAAATGCAGATATGCTTCGGGTCAATAAATGCATCATCCTCATCACTACTCAAGAATGACGTGCTCATCATCATCATCAACATCCGGAAGGCCTCCTGCATGTAATCGGTCAAGCATTGACAGGTCATCCGCAGCAATAACATCTTCTTGTTCCGGCTCTTCTTGTTCCCCGCCAGGCTCGGATTCACTGCCGCTGTCTACTTGAATGTTATGAGGTGAGCGGTTCTTGAAACGTTTTTTTGGAAAGACGTGTTTCTTGGAACAATTCTCCTTCATATGTGTCTGGATTAACGTGAGGTTCATAATCCTCTTCATTGGGGGGAGGTGGTCTAACACGTGGCGGCACTTCATAAACGACATCCCAACCTTCGAGATTTGGATCACTTTGGCAGGCCCACGGTAGATAGAAAACTTGGGTTGCCTGTTGAGCCGTAATATAGACATCGGGAACATCCAAATGGGTGCTTTGTTTGATTTCGACTAGCCCTAGATGTTCATGAGTCCTTCTAGTCTCTTTCGGCTGGAACCAATGACATTTGAAGACTACGACGTTGATTGGGTTTGCACCATAGAATAGAAGTCCATAAATTGCTTCAACTCTTCCATAATACTCGGTATCTCCTTCGCCGATAGCGTAGACACAACAATTTGTAGACTTTCGGTCGGCCATAGATAGCTCTTTGCCATAGGTACGGAAGCGATAACCGTTGATGTCGTTTTTGTCAAATGAATGGACCTTATAGTCAAAACCATTAGCGACTTGTCTCAATTCGGCGTCCGTAGACTCTGAACTAGCCTACAAGTTTAATACGAAAGGATTGTTGCATTAGCCAGAAATTAGAAGAAGAAATGAAATGGTCTAATGGAAATTACCGTTTGTTGGAACCAAGAGATGAAACCAGGATAGCCGCCTCCATGCATTGCCAGAAGCTCATACTCTTCGACGGAATCCTTTTGGATAACCGCTCCATACGAGAATTTGGCGACGTATCGACCGTATCAAATATCCGTGAATAAGAGCAGTTCAAATGAAGTAGAGGTTGCGAAACAATGTACCAAGAACTTACTCGATGTACGGCCGCACTTCGTTAGATTGTTCAAGATATACAACGTAATGGTCCGCCATTAAATGCGTTATCCAACAATAAGGGAGTATAAGCACCGGCTGGTGCGAGCTTCCCTTTGAATAGGCTGAGGTTGGATCCACCCTTTTAGGGTCGCCAACATTGTACCGAGGCTTCGGATTATGCAAATGACGATTTTGGCTTTGTAGTGTGTTGTCACGAAGTTTGCCGCCTCCTCGATAATGAATGCCTCGCCATCGATGCTTCAATTCGACGTTTATTTTTACATTTTGCTCAAGCGTCTTACGCATCCTCTCAGTTATGTAGCACCAACGATTCTGCAGGCCCCCAATCGTGCCTCGGTCGGGAGATGCAAAATCAAATGCTGCATTGGATTAAAGAAGCCAGGTGGAAAGATCTTCTCCAACTTGCGAGATCAACTCCGGCGCCAACTCTTCCATTTCTTCTAGCAAGCCAGCGATAATTCTTTCGCACATAGAACACGGAAGAAATAGCTCAGCTCTGCCAAGATTAGCCATTCATCCTCGTGGATAAAGCCACGCAACATCACCGGCATTACCGCTCAAGCCATATGTGCCAATCATGACTCTTGAGACCAAATATTTTCAATTTTTCAAGGCTCGCTCCCTCTTTAGATTCGATGCATACCCATCGGGAACATCAACTCCTTTTTCACCCACAGGAGTATTTCCCTCATAACCGCCTTCCAAGATTGAACCATGCCTTTGGCTTCGCCATTCTTCTTTCCTTTTGGTTGTTTCATGTTTTGTAGCGGTCTATCACATAGAGCCTCTGATCGACTCTGGCCTTAGGATTATCCTTCGTTTTCCCTCTATGCCGAACAATGTACCGAAGAGGGCCTCACGACATTCTTTTCAGTGTGCATCACGTCGATGTTGTGTGGGCAAAGGAGGTCTTTGAATCTGGCAGATCCCACAAGCATATCTTGTGGGTCCAGCGTGTTCCGTATTATACCCCTTGAAATACCACTCGACGCTCTGGATCCGGCTCGAGAGCGTTTAAGCGATCCAGTGGTCATTGGCTGTCAACGCAGGTGGTGCAGAGTTTTTGACAACTCTACCTTTGATGAAGTTCTTCTTGTCTTTTCTGAACTTATGGCGAGGATCCAGGAACTGTCTATGCAAGTCGAAGCAAGAAAACTTGCGACCCGCCTGCAGCCAACGAAACTGAAGAGCTGCCTTGCATGTGGGGCACGGGAACCTTCCATGCACACACCAGCCAACGAATAACACATACGTCGGCAAGTCATGCATCAGTACACGTACCAGACACGCATTACAAAGTTTTTTTGTAGCGGCGTCGTATGTCTTGATCCCATTATCCCAAGCTTCTTGCAGTTCATCCTTAAGCGGCTGCATGTACACATTCATATTCTTCCCGGATAGTTGGGCCCCGGAATTATCAACGTCGTGAAAATGTTCTTTCTTTGCATAATCTGTCCGGGGAGATTGAGTGGAATGACAAATACAGGCCAACAACTGTATTGGGCTGCCATCATACCAAACACATTGAACCCATCCGTCTTGACGGCTACTCGAGGATTCCTTGGATCTGCCGCTTTTCATCATGCAATGCATCGAAGTGTTTCCATGCAGCACCATCCGATGTGTGTGCCATCATCGATTCCCATCTCGCATCCCGTTCGGTTCTTTTGCCTAATTTGTGCCATGTCATCTCATGCGGCCGTCTCTTCGACCATGAATAGACGTTGAAGTCTTGGTATGATTGGCATATATCGAAGAACGTTAATGGGGATTTTGGTCTGACTCTTCTCACCCATACCATTGTCTACCTCAACATACCTGGAAGACTTGCAAATGGGACAATAGTTCAAGTCCGCATACCTTTGGAGCCTAAATAAGGCACATCCATTCTCACGGGCATCTATCTTCTCATAGGGCATCTTAAGTACACGGAGGATTTTGTCCGATTGCTACAGGTTTGCAGCATTATATGGCCTTTGGGTAGAAAGCGTCCAAATAGTGTCACTATCGCGTCATAGCATTCTCTGCCCAAGTTGAATTGAGCCTTGAGCCATTACTTGTGCGATGGCATCCGGTGACAAAGCTCGGTGTGCTCATGGAGAGGACGCCTTCAAAGACTCCAACATATCATTGAAGGCCTTTGCAGATTCCTCCATCTCATCGTCCGAATCCCGAGCATCATCAAAGTCTTGCACCATGTCTTCCATCCCGGTACCATGCTCGTCGGTGCGACGACGGCCCTCCTCAGCTCTGGAACGTTGGGCAGACTCACCATGAATGTCCACATCGTATAACCGGGCGTAAAACCCCACTTCTGCAGGTGTTAGATCATTTCAAACTCTGACATCTTACGATCGTTGTCGCACTCGAAACAGGGGCACCAGGTTGTTTTCTCATTCCATTTGCAAATGCGGCTCGATAAACCCCTTGGTTTTTGTCATCCATTCAGGGTCATGTCTTTCGACTAGGGTGACCGTGTACATCCACACACGATCACTCATCTTGCCTAGCTCTTGGACACACAAGAAATACACACATAACTCAGCAAACCATATTCATCAGTTAATAAAGTTTCTCAGTTTTATTACGCCCATGCAACCTAGACGCTAATAGGTAAAGATAGGTCCTAATCCCACCCGAGTATGTGTAGATTGGGTTCGTTTTCCCATGCTCTGCTCCGGATCCGACACAAAATTTCGGCAGCACCTCCCCGCTGTTCTCCTGATACACGTCTCGCAATAAGCGGAGGATGTGTACCGGAGAACAACAGAGAGGCACCGATCGAATTTCTGCATCAGATCCGGAGCGAGCATATGGGAAAACGAACCCAATCTACACATACTCGGGCTGTCCATGGATAACGTTGGACAATTCGAAGAATTACGGTTATAAATATGCAAATGAATGCATATTTATAGATGTAACCCTTCGAGCAGGGAGACGCATAGTGGTCACGCATATCGATGATTGAATACACCTATAGCTAGCAAGTTTCATCGGCACGAAGACCGGAACAGAGAAAATGAAGGGGGAGAGGAGGAGATGTCATTTGTGCTCACCCACGAACGCAGGGGCGGAGCTCGTCGAACGCACGGGGAGGTTGTTGAACACCAGACCCTCACAGCGATGAAACAACTGCACATTTAAATCCACCCGATCAACGCAAATATATATATGATGTTTTTCATAACAAAATTGGAAAATATATGACCTAACTCATAATTCACAAATATATGACCCGAAAAACCACCCCGGCGAAACACCAGCCAAACACCTAGGTAGTTTTGGTAAAATTGAGAAAAACCATAGTTTTGGTAGTTTTTTCCCTGTGCAACCCGTACATGCTCGTGATCTCATTTACATTAGATCAACGGACACACACACAAAAATCACTAGCAGCCCGGATAGATTCTACCCGTATTTTGGGGAAGCATAAGCTCACTCTGAAGACCGAGGAGGACTCCAATCCTCGTGATAAGTACATAACCTGGACTGACGAGGCGACAAGGTGTATGCTTGAATGGTATATCGACCTTCGTAAGGACAAACCTGCAACTTTCAAGCTCAAGAAACAACACCACTTGCAATGTGCTGATGCTCTAAATGGCAAGTTTTCGCTTGGTGTCACTCAGACCCAAGTGGATCGACACTATCGTCAATGCAAGGAGAAGTGGGGCTGGGTGCGTCGTGCCATGGCCAATAGTGGCAATGGCCTTGACAGAACCACTTTCACATTCACACTTTCTGAGTCAGAAAAGCAAAGACTCAATGTAAGTTCTTAGTAGTTTTTCTCTTATTTATATCATGGTCTGATCTAAAAATGAGTGCTGCCAACTATTTGGTAGGGCAAGATTGGGCTCAATCCAAACAGCCCCTTAGGGGCTGTTTGGTTTGCGCCCGCGTCGGCCTTGCCAATCCTGGGCTTGCCAAATAATTGGCGTGGGATTTGGCCGCCCATGCCCTGCCAAAAATTTGGCTACGAATTGAACTAAGGGGCTGTTTGGTTTGTGCCCCAACTAGCCCCATCAAAATTTTGGCATGACCAATGCAAGGGCATGACCAAAAATTTGGCAAGTTGTTGATGTTTGGATTGTGGCCAATAAACACCCACCAATGTTTTGGCAAAAGACCTTTGTTTGGTTTGTGACCAGGTGGCATAATGAGAAAATATTTGGTTACATCTACTTTTGTTAAACTTATTAGTTGCATCTAATTTATACTCCCACAATTTAGAAGGTATATAGCGTGAAAAATTAGATGCGGTCAATAAGAAAAAGGAAGACGCTGAAAAGAATGACATGCCAGCCCTTGGGGTGTTTAGGGGCTGTTTGGATGTCGCCTTGGCTAGCCCTACCAAATTGTGGGCGAGCCAAAAATTTGGCGAAGCATCGAGCCGCCCATGCCCTGGCCAAGAGTTGGCAACAAAATGAACTGGAGATGCCCGTGCAGCCTGGGCGTGCCAAATATTTGGTCATCATTCAAACGAGTACCCATCACATGGTCAACGTCCAATGTTTTGGCATGGCGGCTGTTGGCTGAAATCCAAACAAATTTCTTAATCTTTCCACAAGACCCTACTACATGTAATTTTTTAAAGATACGTTGCATGCAGTTTTTATCGCCCAAGCCCACGTGTTCAATTTTTAGCGAGGAGCGCCGGTTAGAACTAATATAATCAGTTCTATCCTACAGCTGTACTGCATCCCTTCAAAAATCAAACCGAGCATCTCTCTTAGCTTCAAAAATCAGTTATATTTTGGCAGCGATCCAAACAACAGCCAAATCACATGGGCCAACCAATTTTTTGGTATGGTTACCTTTGGTAGTAATCCAAACAGCCCCTAAGCCTGATATGGAGCTGTGGGCGCACCAATTTTTTGGCCAACAACCAAATGAGCACCAAAGCTGGGTCAACGACCAAATTTTTGGCATGGCATCTCGGGGCAATGATCCAAACAGATGGAGGGGCATACCTGACAGATGGAGGGGCGGGCGCCGTGGCGGGGCGGGCCGCGGGAAGGGGGCGGCGCCGTGGCCTGGCTCGATGGAGGGGCGGGCATGAGGCATGCCATGATGGCCGGGAGGGCCATGATGGCTGTGGAGGGCGGGGAGGTCCGGCTCGGTGGAGGGACGGCGATGGTGGGGAGGGGCGGGAGGGCGGGGAGGGCTGCGGTGGCGGGAGGCGGGGAGGCGGGGAGGCCGTCGTGGCCGGGAGGCGGGGAGGGCGAGGCGGGGAGGCGGGGAGGGCGGGGAGTGGCGGGGAGGGGCGGGGAAGGGCGGGGAGGGCCGCGGTGGCAGGGAGGGCGGTGGAGGGCGGGGAGGGCGCGGTGGCCGGGAGGGGTGGGGAGGCGAAGGCGGGGCGGGGAGGGCGGGGAGTGGCGGGGAGGGCTACGGTGGCGGGGAGGGGCGGGGGAGGGGCGGAGGAGGGCCGCGGTGGCGGGGAGGGGCGGGCCGGCGGCGGTGGCAGCCGGCGGCGCGCTGGGGTCGTCGGGGCGCGCGGGTCGTCGGGGCTGTGTTGGCTGGTGGGTGGGTGAGGTTGGGAGAGAGAGAGAGAGGGGGTGGGGCCGGGCTGGAAGAGAGAGAGGGGAGGGGCCGGGCTGGGAGAGAGGGGTCGACCTCTTTGCCATCTGCCAGCCCGGTGATGGCAAAGATATGGGTTTTTGCCATCCGCCGGGCAGATGGCAAAGAGGTGGGGCTCTTGGCCGTTATAACGCCGTTACCCATTGGGCTCCACCCACTTCTTTGCCATCCGCCAACAGATGGAAAGATTCTTTGCCATCTGTTGGCGAGATGGCAAAGAGGTGGGTTGACAGCCGTTGCAGATCGACCACCCTACCCACCTCTTTGCCATCTCCGGCAGATGGCAAGATTATTTGCCATCTCATTGGCAGATGGCAAGATTATTTGCCATCGGTGGCGGATGGCAAAGAATTGGCTGATGGCAACCATGTTCTTTGCCATCTGTCAGTTCTTTGCCATCTGTTTTTTATAAGCAGATGGCAAAGAGCTGGCTGATGGCAAATTCCCAGTTTCCAGTAGTGTATGATTTGAAATGCTTGGTATGTGTGGGATCCGACAACCTAGTTGTTTATCCTTGGTAGCCTCTCTTACCAGGAAATGTCTCCTGATGTTTCCACTGAGCCATGGTAGCTTGCTACTGCTCCGGAACACTTAGGATGGTCGGCATGTGTCCTTCTTCGTTCCTGTTTCTGTCCCTTCGGGGAAATGTCACGCGGTGTCTACCGGAGTCCTGTTAGCCTGCTACAGCCCGGATTCTCCGGAGTCCTGTTAGCCCAGCTGCTACAGCCCGGATTCACTCGCTGATGACCGACACGTTCGTTGCTGGGTCATGTATGTCTGTCCCTGTAAGTTAGTGCCACTTCGGGTTTACGACTAGTCATGTCGGCCCGGGTTCCCTGTCATATGGATGCTAGCGACACTATCTATACGTGAGCCAAAAGGAGCAAACGGTCCCGGTCCAGGTAAGGTGGCACCCGTGGGAATACCGTGCGTGAGGCCGCAAAGTGATATGATGTGTTACATGCTAGATCGGTGTGACTTAGGATCGGGGTCCTGATATACGGCTTGAACTTGTCGGGCCATACAACGCTCCGTAGCTCGAGAGTGAAGGCACGGCAACCTGTTGTGGTCACCAGAGCCCGTCGTGGAGCCTGGGCTTGATACCCACGCTCCGCCGCGGCAGGCGGCACGCGGTCTTGGCGCTATGGTGCTAGGAGAGCAGGAGCATTTTCTTGCGGCCGAGGGACTTCTTGGCATCTTCCTTCTTCGTGCGCAGGCGCCCGGCGTGGTGGGTCACGCCGCGGGACCGCGCGTCTTGGTGCGAGGGCAGCGTCTTGATGCAGAGGTGGTGGAGGCGCTCCGTGGGCGATGCCGCCTGCTGCCGGCGGTGGTCGAGGTAGAGAAAGGGACGATGCAGGAGAGCCCCCAGCGACGCTGACGAACTCGGCGATGCGGTCGAGCCAGTCATCGTAGAGGTCGTCGACCGGGAGGTAACGCAGGAGGTCGCATGCCATGAGCAACGCAGCCTGCGCGTCCGTGGGCGCGCGTCGAGCGTGAGACGACGAGCCGGCCGAAGTGAGCGATCGGGTGGCGGTGCGCACGTCTTGCCGCACAGAGGGGTGCAGCAATGATGCTTGCTGCTTGTTTCTTGCCGGGCCGGTGGCGGCGTTGGCGGCGGGTGGTGGAGAACGACGGGGAGGCCCGTCGACAGGAGCAGTCTGAGCGACGCGAGCGGCGAGGGCGGCCCGGCGCTCGGCACGAGCCCGGCGAGCGTCAGCCATGGGTCCGGTGGAGCAGCGGAGCACGGATCGACAAAACAAAGGCTTCAGCGCCCCCCTACCTGGCGCGCCAAATGTCGGATTCTGGGTTCTGGCAAACCCTCGAGATTCGAACACTGGGGTGCACACGAAGATCTCTCTCTCTCTCGCTCGCTCTCGCGACGATCTCAAGGCCTAGCTCGACGAACCCAAAGAACAAGAGACACGAGGGTTTATACTGGTTCAGGCCATCGTTGTGGTGTAATACCCTACTCCAGTGTGGTGTGGTGGATTGCCTTGTAGGCCGAGGATGAACAAGTACAAGGGATGAACAGCCTCCTGAGGAGAGGTGTTCTTGAGCTTGGTGAGCTTGTGCACTGAGGATGGTTTGAATGATCCTGCCTCGTCTCTAGATTAGTTGCCCCTCTATGATGGTGGCTAGTCCTATTTATAGAGGCCCTGGTCCTCTTCCCAAATATTAGGCGGGAAGGGATCCCACAATGGCCAATTTGAAGGGGGAAGGCTAGTACATGCTATCATGACAAAAGGTGGTCTTCGCCTGCCAAAGGCTCTGGTGGTGACGCTGTCATAGGCTCCGTGGTGACCTCCGTCCTGCCGTCCTGCTGGTCTTGGTCTCGTTGCACCGATATGGAAACCTTTGCCTGCTGCCTCAGGACTCCTCGTCTGCGCTTGCCCCTTTAGCACCAAAGAGGCAACGAGTACTCTGCGCCCGCTGGCACCCGCCTGGCCTTGGTCGTCATGGCTCACGTCATGCGAACCTCGCGAGGTTCCCCTTTCATAGATCTCTCTGCTCCTCGGGAGCCAGCCTAGGGAGGCCGCCCCTGAGGAGGTCTTACGTCGTCCGCCTCGCGAGGCTTGGCCCCTCGCGAGGATCTTGAGTGTTTGTTGATGAAGATGGGACGTACCAGGGAGCTGGAGGAGCCACGCCCAGGGCCGCAGGCAGGCAAGTCTGGGCACCCCCTTCCCAGGACACCGACAGGCCCGTGCTACCGTTCCATTGAATGTTAATGCGTTCCTAGAGAAAGCTAAGTTGAAAGATGATGGTAGCAACTACACGGACTGGGTCCATAACTTGAGGATTATCCTCATTGCTGCATAGAAGAATTATGTCCTTCAAGCCCCACTAGGTGCAAGGCCTGCTGCAGGAGCAACTCCGGACGTTATGAATGTCTGGCAAGCTAAATCTGATGACTACTCGATAGTTCAGTGTGCCATGCTTTACGGCTTAGAATCGGGACTTCAAAGACGTTTTGAACGTCATGGAGCATATGAGATGTTCCAGGAGTTGAAGTTAATATTTCAAGCAAATGCCTGAGTTGAGAGATATGAAGTCTCCAACAAGTTCTATAGCTGCAAGATGGAGGAGAACAGTTCTGTCAGTGAACAAATACTCAAAATGTCTGGGTACCATAACCATTTGACTCAGCTGGGAGTTAATCTTCCGGATGATAGTGTCAGAGTTCTTCAATCACTGCCACCAAGCTATAAAGGCTTCATGATGAACTATAATATGCAAGGGATGGAAAAGACAATTCCCGAGCTCTTCGCAATGCTTAAAGCTGCAGAGGTAGAAATCAAGAAGGAGCATCAAGTGTTGATGGTTAACAAGACCACTAGTTTCAAGAAAAAGGGCAAAGGTAAGAAGGGGAACTTCAAGAAGAATAGCAAGCAAGTTGCTGCTCCCGGGAAGAAGCCCGAATCTGGATCTAAGCCTGAAACTGAGTGCTTCTACTGCAAAGGGACTAGTCACTGGAAGCGGAACTGCCCCAAGTACTTGGCGGATAAGAAGGATGGCAAAGTGAAAGGTATATTTGATATACATGTTATTGTTGTGTACCTTACTAATGCTCGTAGTAGCGCCTGGGTGTTTGATACTGGTTATGTTGCTCATATTTGCAACTCAAAATAGGGGCTACAGATTAAATGAAGATTGGCTAAGGACGAGGTGACGATGCGCGTCGGAAATGGTTCCAAGGTTGATGTGATCGCCGTCGGCACGCTACCTCTACATCTACCTTCGGGGTTTGTTTTAGACCTAAATAATTGTTATTTGGTGCCAGCATTGAGCATGCGCATTATATCTGGATCTTGTTTGATGCGAGACGGTTATTCATTTAAATCAGAGAAAAATGGTTGTTCTATTTATATGAGTAATATCTTTTATAGTCATCCACCCTTGATGAGTGGTCTATTTTGTTGAATCTCGGTCGTGGTGATACACATATTCGTAATATTGATGCCAAAAGATGCAAAGTTAATAATGATAGTGCAATTCATTTGTGGCACTGCCGTTTAGGTCATATTGGTGTAAAGCGCATGAGGAAACTCCATGCAGATGGGCTTTTGGAATCACTTGATTATGAATCACTTGATGCTTGCGAACCATGCCACATGGGCAAGATGACTACGACTCCGTTCTTAGGAACAATGGAGCGAGCCACTAACTTATTGGAAACAATACATACTGATGTATGTGGTCCGATGAATGTTGAGGCTCGTGGAAGGTATCGTTATTTTCTGACCTTCATAGATGATTTGAGCAGATATGGGTATATCTACTTAATGAAACATAAGTCTGAAACATTTGAAAATTTCAAAGAATTTCAGAGTGAAGTGGAAAATCATCATAACAAGAAAATAAAGTTTCTACGATCTGATCACGGAGGCGAATATTTGAGAAACGAGTTTGGTCTTCATTTGAAACAATGTGGAATAGTTTTGCAACTCACGCCACCTGGAACACCACAGCGTAATGGTGTGTCTGAACGTCGTACTTGTACTTTATTAGATATGGTACGATCTATGATGTCTCTTACCAATTTACCACTATCGTTTTAGGTTATGCTTTAGAGACGGCTGCATTCATGTTAAATAGGGCACCATCTAAATCCGTTGAGAGGACACCATATGAACTGTGGTTTGGCAAGAAACCTAAGCTATCCTTTCTTAAAGTTTGGGGTTGCGATCTTCTGTGAAAAAGCTTCAGCCTGATAAGCTCGAACGTAAATCGGAGAAGTGCGTCTTCATAGGATACCCAAAAGAAACTGTTGGGTGCACCTTCTATCACAGATCCAAAGGCAAGATATTTGTTGCTAAGAATGGATCCTTTCTAGAGAAGGAGTTTCTCTCGAAAGAAGTGAGTGGGAGGAAAGTAGAACTTGATGAGGTAGTTGTACCTTCTCTCAAATTGGAAAGTGGTTCATCACATAAATTAGTTCCAGTGATGCCTACACCAATTAGTGAGGAAACTAATGATGATGATCATGAAACTTCAGATCAAGTTACTACCAAACCTAGTAGGTCAACCAGAGTACGTTCCGCACCAGAGTGGTACGGTAATCCTGTTCTAGAAGTCATGTTACTAGAAGATGACGAACCTACAAACTATGAGGAAGCGATGATGAGCCCAGATTCCGTGAATTGGCTTGAGGCCATGAAATCTGAGATGGGATCCATGTATGAGAACAAAGTGTGGACTTTGGTTGACTTGCCCGATGATTGGCAAGCCATAGAAAATAAATGGATCTTCAAGAAGAAGACTAACACTGATGGTAATGTTACTATCTACAAAGCTCGACTTGTTGCAAAAGGTTTTCGACAAGTTCAAGGAGTTGACTACGATGAGACCTTCTCACCTGTAGCGATGCTTCAGTCTATCCGAATCATGTTAGCAATTGCCGCATTTTATGATTATGAAATTTGGCAAATGGATGTCAAAACTGCATTCCTTAATGGATTTCTTAAAGAAGAGTTGTATATGATGCAACCAGAAGGTTTTGTTGATCCTAAAGGTGATAACAAAGTGTGCAAGCTCCAGCAATCCATTTATGGACTGGTGCAAGCCTCTCGGAGTTGGAATATACACTTTGATAGTGTGATCAAAGCATAGGTTTTATACAGACTTTTGGAGAAGCCTGTATTTACAAGAAAGTGAGTGGGAGCTCTGTAGCATTTCTAATATTATATGTGGATGACATATTGTTGATTGGAAATGATATAGAATTTCTGGATAGCATAGAAGGATACTTGAATAAGAATTTGTCAATGAAAGACCTCGGTGAAGCTGCTTATATATTGGGCATCAAGATCTATAGAGATAGATCAAGATGCTTAATTGGACTTTCACAAAGCACATATCTTAATAATGTTTTGAAGAAGTTCAAAATGGATTAGTCAAAGAAAGGATTCTTGCCTGTGTTACAAGGTGTGAAGTTGAGTCAGACTCAATGCCCGACCACTGCAGAAGATAGAGAGAAAATGAAAGTCATTCCCTATGCCTCAGCCATAGGTTATATCATGTATGCAATGCTGTGTACGAGACCTGATGTGTGCCTTGCTATAAGTTAAGCAGGGAGGTTGATACGTCTCCAACGTATCTATAATTTATGAAGTATTCATGCTATTATATTATCTGTTTTGGGTGTTTATGGGCTTTATTATACAGTTTTATATTATTTTTGGGACTAACCTATTAACCCAGAGCCCAATGCCAGTTTCTGTTTTTTCCCTTGTTTCAGTGTTTCGCAGAAAAGGAATATCAAATGGAGTCCAAACGGAATGAAACCTTCGGAAAAGTTATTTTTGGAACGGAAGCAATCCAGGGGACTTGGAGTGCACGTCAGGAAATCAACGAGGAGGGCATGAGGCAGGGGGGCGCGCCCACCCCCCTGGGCGCGCCCTCCACCCTCGTGGCTCCCCTGACGTATTTCTTCCTCCTATATATACCAATATACCCTAAAACCATCGGGGAACAGAATAGATCGGGAGTTCCGCCGCCGCAAGCCTCTGTAGCCACCAAAAACCAATCGGGACCCTGTTCCAGCACATTGCGGGAGGGGGAATCCCTCACCGGTGGCCATCTTCATCATCCCGGCGCTCTCCATGACGAGGAGGGAGTAGTTCACCCTCAGAGCTGAGGGTATGTACCAGTAGCTATGTGTTTGATCTCTCTCTCTCTCTCTCTCTCTCTCTCTCTCTCTCTCTCTATCTCTCGTGTTCTTGAGGTGATAAGGTCTTGATGTATCGCGAGCTTTGCTATTGTAGTTGGATCTTATGATGTTTCTCCCCCTCTACTCTCTTGTAATGGATTGAGTGTTCCCTTTGAAGTTATCTTATCGGATTGAGTCTTTAAGGATTTGAGAACACTTGATGTATGTCTTGTCGTGCTTATCTGTGGTGACAATGGGATATCACGTGATCCACTTGATGTAAGTTTTGGTGATCAACTTGCAGGATCTACCCGGGTTGGCACATGTTTTTGTCTTGACTTTCTGGTAGAAACTTTGGGGCACTCTTTGAAGTACTTTGTGTTGGTTGAATAGATGAATATGAGATTGTGTGATGCATATCGTATAATCATACCCACGGATACTTGAGGTGACATTGGAGTATCTAGGTGACATTAGGGTTTTGGTTGATTTGTGTCTTACGGTGTTATTCTAGTACGAACTTATGATAGATTGAATGGAAAGAATAGCTTCGTGTTAATTTACTACGGACTCTTGAATAGATTGATCAGAAAGGATAACTTTGAGGTGGTTTCGTACCCTACAATAATCTCTTAGTTTGTTCTCCGCTATTAGTGACTTTGGAGTGTCTTTGTTGCATGTTGAGGGATAGTTATATGATCCAATTATGTTATTATTGTTGAGAGAACTTGCACTAGTGAAAGTATGAACCCTAGGACTTGTTTCAACGCATTGCAATACCGTTTGTGCTCACTTTTATTATTAGTTACCTTGCTGTTTTTATATTTTCAGATTACAAAAACTCATATCTACCATCCATATTGCACTTGTATCACCATCTCTTCACCGAACTAGTGCACCTATACAATTTACCATTTAATTGGGTGTGTTGGGGACACAAGAGACTCTTTGTTATTTGGTTGCAGGGTTGTTTGAGAGAGACCATCTTCATCCTACGCCTCTGTCACGCCCAAGATGCGACCCTATCCTAAAGGAACTTGAAGGTCCCACCAAGGATAGAAGCGCATCTTGAAGACGCTTTTGCGAGGTGGATATCATTACATCAACATTACATAATAGTGGGGATACATCCATCACATACAATGTCACATGAAAACAACAATACAACATACAAGATCAACATCCGACTACGGATGAAACATAAAAAAACTCAAACGACATCCACCACCTTTAGCCCAGCTGCCGACCCGAACCTATCCCCGATCAAGAAGAACTCCAAAACAAGCAAACATCGCTCTCGCGTCATGATCATCGCAAACCTGTACCTGCAATCGTTGTTGTAGTAATCTGTGAGCCACGAGGACTCAAAGAATCCCATTACCATGGGTATCAAGACTAGCAAAGCTTAAAGGGAAAGGAAGGGGTAAAGTGGTGAGGTTGCAGCAGCGGCTAAGCAATGTATGGTGGCTAACTTACGCAAATAAGAGCGAGAAGAGAAGCAAAGCAAGCGGTCGTCAACTAGTAATGACCAAGAAGTGATCCTGAACTCCTACTTACGTCAGACATAACCCAGAAACCGTGTTCTCCTCTCAATCAACTCCGAAAAGAGACACTCACGGTTACACACACGGTTGGTGTATTTTAGAAGAGTTTACTTCAAGTTTACTACAACCGGATATTAACAAATTCCCATCTGCCACATAACCGCGGGCACGACTTTCGAAAGTTCAAACCCTGCAGGGGTGTCCCAACTTAGCCCATGATAAGCTCTCGCGATCAACGAAGGATATTCCTTCTCCCCGGGAAGACCCGATCAGTCTCGGAATCCCGGCTACAAGACATTTCGACAATAATAAAACAAGACCAGCAAAGCCGCCTCGGATGTGCCGACAAATCCCGATAGGAGCTGCACATATCTCGTTCTCAGGGCACACCGGATGAGCCAGACGTCGGGTTGGCATAGACCCTGATTGCCCAGGGGGCGCCGGACATCGCTCGGTTTGGGCCAGCACTTGGAGAAGCACTGGCCCGGGGGGGCTAAAATAAAGATGACCCTCGGGTTGGCCGACCCAAGGGAAAGGGTATAGGTGGTGGTGAGGCAAATGGTAAAACCAAGGTTGGGCCTTGCTGGAGGAGTTTTATTCAAAGCGAACTGTCAAGGGGTCCCATAAATCACCCAACCGCGTTAGGGACGCAAAATCCGGGAACATAATACCGATATGACGGAAACTAGGGCGGCCAGAGTGGAACAAAACACTGTGCATAAGGCCGAGCCTTCCACCCTTTACCAAGTATATAGATGCATTAATAATATAAGAGATATTATGATATCCCAACATAAACATAATCCAACATGGAGCAATCTTCATCTTCACCGCAACTAGCAACGCTATAAGAGGGCTGAGCCAAAAGCGGTAACATAGCCAAACAACGGTTTGCTAGGAAGGGTGACAAAGGTTAGAGGTTCATGGCAATTTGGGAGGCTTGAGCAGCAAGTGGTAGGTAACGCCATAGCGATAGAACGAAGCAATTAGCATAGTAATGATAGTAATGAGATCCAAGGTGACGGTCATCTTGCCTGAAATCCCGCTAGGAAGAAGAACGAGTCCATGAAGAAGACAACCGGACGTAGTCGAACAAATCCTCACAACTCCGGAATGAAACCGAAGCTAACAAGAGAAGCGACCTGGAAAGAAGCAAACAACATGGTAAACGCACAAGCATAATCATGGCATGATTCACAATCAAGTATGATGCATGTCCAGTTTAATGAGGCATGGCATGGCAAAGTGCAACAAACAATACTACAAGTTAAGTGGAGCTCAATATGCAACGAGTTGCATATTGACAAAACACCACATTGACATATTTAGTTCAATCTCGTTTATGCTACTCATCAAAATTAAATGTTGTTAAACATGGCAAGGTGTGAAGCATAATTAAACTACCTATCTAGGCAAGTTTAAATGAGGCCGGAACAACAAACAACAATTCCGGAAAATCCTCATGAGCAATATTTTAGATTCGGTACTGTTCTGCCCTAAACCATATTTTATTGTTGTTAAACAGGAAAATAAACTGCACCATGTTAAACTAGGCATTTTTCCACCCCATTTACATATAAAGTTTATTTGAAACGGAGCTACGGTTATTTAGTTATGAAATAAATCATTTTAACATGGCATTTAAGAAAATTTGAACAAACAGCAAGTTAAACATTTTAAACATGGATGAGAGTGGCATATAATTAATCTACTCAAAATTCTAAGCATTTTACATGTTTAAATCATTTTAATCCGATGCACGGTTGTTGAGTTATTAAATGCATGAACATCAGGGTTTTTTTGCAAAACAGTAAATCACTGGATAAAAGCTAAAATCGCAGATCTGAAAAAAATACTACACTGGGCCGACTCTGGCTGGCCCGATAGTGCACAGGAGAGACTGGGGGGGGGGGGTTCTCACCATGGGCCATGGCCCGGAATTGCGGTGAGGTGAGGCCGGAAGGGGGACGTTGGGCCGGGCGCGCTTATGCCCAGATGTCGCCAGCCGGGCGCGCTGGCGAGGACGGGGTCAACGCAGCGAGGCGCCGTCTCTCGCTTCATATCGAAAAATGTAGGCAGCTGCAGGTGAGGCCGGCGACGCTGGAGGAAGGCGACGGCAGCAGGCATCGCAGGAGGTCCGGGACGAGGCGCCGGCGTACAGGTCCGGGACGAGGTGGCCGCAGGCGGGCGCTTCCGTGGCCGATCCAAGAAGAAGCAGGCGACGAGGGACTTGGCGCGGAGGCGAGGGAATGGAGTAGACGCGAGCTCGATGGCGGGGAGGTCTTGCACAGGCGGGCGGCGAGGTTCAACGGGCGGCGGAGCTAACGGAGAAGGCGGCCGGATCTGGAGCAAACGGTGGCGGCTTGAGGCGCTGGTGCGGGCAGAGCTCGGCGAGGCCATGGCGCGGGGGTGCTCCTGTCGACAGAGAAAGGGAGAACAGAGAGAGATGAGAGAGGGGAAAACGCAGGGAGGAAACGGAAGAAAGAGGTGGCACGACGGGACGGCGCGGGGCCTCACCAGAGAGGCGGTGACGACAAGGCGAAGCAGAGGCAAGCCGGTAGCTTGCCTTGGGACGACGGCTCCATGGGGACGGGGACGAGGGCACCTCCTCGTGGCTTCCAGCTGACAGAAAGCGAGAGATATGCAAGGATATGAGAGAGGGAGAAACGGGAGGAGCACGGGAAGGAGAAGAAGGGGGCGACGCTCATCTGGTTGGCTGCTGGGTGAGCCGGCGACGCGGCTGGCCGGACGGAGGCAGGGACGCGGGGCTCCGGGCGAGCACCTGCTCGGGAGAGGATCGAGGAAGCTTGCGAGGTTGGGGATGAGGTCGAGCGCGGGAGGCCGGCGCTGGGTTGCTGTGGGAGCTCTCGACAGGGCTCGATCCGCGAAAGGTGGGGATCGAGTGAGGTAGGAGGAGAAGCGAAGAGCTTGGGCACTTCTCCGTTGGGAGGATTTGGATCGGGGAGGATCCCGAGGTGGATCACGGGAGAGAGTGGCGGGCGGCGGCCGGGAGGATCCCTAGAAATTAGGGATTTGGTCTCGGTTTAGACTAGTATATATAGCGGGTAGGTTAGGCTAGCTATTTCGTCCCTCCGATCGTAATCGGACGGACGGAAAAATGGGCTAGGGAGAATCCAACAAAGAAACAAAGATCCTTTCGGGATGTTTGGGGATGATCCGGATTCATCAGTAACAACAGACCGGTTCGGGTTCGGAGCAGTTTACGGACTAGGTTGTGGAGGTGGTCGGTGGTTGTGCAAAGAGGGGTTGGGCGGTTTGACAAGAGGGAAACGAAAATCCTGATTGGTCGGGAAACGGACAACGAAGGCAAGGGGGGAACGCGGCAACTACGAACGGATGCAAGCTTTATGAAAAACATGCGGATGCAATGCGCATGATGCTATGAGATGAGATGCAAGACATGAACAAAATGCAAAACAAAAGACAAAACCCCAACCACAAAGGAAATAACATAACACATAGCCGGAAATGGCAAGAGTTGGAGTATGAATATGGAAAATTGTATCCGGGGCGTTACAACACTCCACCACTACGAGAGGATCTCATCCCGAGATCTAGGATGGCACCGGAGAGAAACGGAAGAGGAAGAGGTAAAACAAAGTTGCTTCTTGACAAAAGAGTGAAACCACGAACCTTGAGAGGTTAAACAATTTAAAAGAAAGAGTACAACAGAGATGAACGAGATTGCAAACAATCAGGTAGAAAAGAGGAACAAGGAGCATTACGAGAACTTGAAGGTTGCAAAGACATGAATCAAGAGTTTAATGGGCAAGATAGAATTCGAAACCACTCCGGCTAAAACAAGATGAGAGAGGAAGAATAATATAATTTGGGCAGCACTCCGACTGTAAATGGAAGGAATTGAACATGAACTTGACAAGATGAGAGGATAATTGATGAAATCAACAACACACTGCCTCCGGAATTGAAAGAATGGCACAAGGGGTAAGAAACATTTCAGACCGCACTCCGATTGAGAAGGGAGGCAAAACTTGATAAGATGAGAGAACTCAAATGAAAACACGACACTCCGGCTAAACGGATAAGCAAGGAAAATTACATGATCTTTACAAAACAAGATAATTGGTAGAAGAGAGCAACATCACAAAGCCTCCGGAAACAATGCATGGTAGTTAGATAGTTGGAATGAATAGAACGAAGAATGAAACCAACATCTCCTATCATAATTGAATTTGAAAGAGCATCCTTACAAAGAAGAATCAAACGGAGTTGTTGGAAAATCAACAACGAGAAGCACAAGCTTGTAGTGGGCTTATGGAAAACATCTCGAGACTATGAGGTGACAACCGGCCACTAATGGAAACAGTTAATTGGATTGAGATCAGCAAGGAGATGAAAACTCCTTTTAATGAGAGAAATAGGAGGAAAATTGGATTATCGATAGGCACCACAATTAGCAACATCCCTTAGGGAAGGTTGTAGGTGAAATATAACCCAATATAACTCCAACAAAAGGATTGATTGGTTGAAAAGATCTCTTGAACGAAGAGAAAATGATGGATTTAAAATACCTCATTCTTGACAACATATGAATTATGAAACACGAACTCAAATTTTCAAGAATGACATAACACCACCTCAAATCATAAGGTAGAACGAATTGCACTTCAAAATGCAAGAAGAAGAATACTTGAACTCCTCAAAACAAAACATGTGTTGAGCACCATGTTTATTTTAGAGTGTAGCTTGGCGGATCATGACTCCGAGAGAAAAACTTCAAGAACAATTGAAGAATGAAAGGAGTCCTTGATGAACCACCATGTAGAGCCTCCAGTAAGCAAAAGGATGAAAAGAATAGGATCCAAGCCTTGAAATGATTTAGAAGGAGCTTCGCGATGAGATAATGCCGAAAACTTGGAACTCCAGAAAAGAAAGATGAACAAATGAAATCAAGAATTTTGATGAACCTCCGGAATAAGGAATTGAACTTACTCGATGAAACAAGAACAAGAATTACACTATGTTGATCCTTCACCAATTAAGTTGATGGCAAGCAATGGATTTGGCATACTACTTATTCTCGTGGAGAGGATTAAGATAGATATGGCGCAAACATGGGAAGGTCTTCAACGAACCACAGATAACGAAGGGAGTGAAATCTTGAACGAACCACCGGGAAGAATGGGAAAACGAATGAAGAAACTTGAGAGGATTTAGATACATGAGAACGAAGAGATCATGAACTGATTAGAGGGTATTTGAACGATTCACCAGTAAGATTTGGAGAATGATAGCTACGCGCTGAGAATGAAGAATTATGACATGATGGCCTTCGGAGGAAAGAAATGGAAACAACTCATGAAATGCTCCGGATGGGTGAAAAGAATTCCCACAGTCGAAAACAATTATGAGAGGATGGCATCAAGCTAGGACCATGAATCTTGAAGAGAATGGAGCAAGATTTAAGAGAAACTCTTCTTCGGTATTCAAATGTTGAGAATGACGAGGAGAAACACCACCAAATTGTTGAGAAACTCCGGAAGGATTAAAAGAGGAAAGGTTGAGCCAGAGATGAAAAGAATTTGAAAGCGGCCTAGGAGAAGGCATGTGACTGATGAAAATTCATTCTTACGTCAAACTTTGAAATGAATTTGAGAATAGTTCCAGGAAAATTAGAGGAGTCAGGTAAGATCCTGGGAAAAGACCTGTGGGTTAGGGCCCACTCAAAAGAAAACACCGTTGAACAATTTTAAAGAGACGTTGCAACGGTTGAATTAAATGGCTTGAATGAGATAACAACCTCAAAATATGTTGAACGGATTTAGAATGGAAACACAAGTCTTGTGAGATATCTTCAGCACTCCAGAACAAATGAAAATCGAGAGGTGAATGATTAAGAGGTGCATCGGCATGAGAAAGCATTAGAAACGAGGAAGAGAATAAGATGAATATCGAAAGCTTGAATTGGATCCACCGGAGAAGAAACAACAATGAAGGATGATGAACTTGAAACTGTTGAGCATCTTCATGGGAAATCACCGGATAAGAACATCGAAAGAAAGAATGAAGAGACTTCACATGAATAAATGGATACTTGATTAAAATATATAAGTCCTCGCCGAAAAGGGTGGGAGGGCGGGAAAACAAAGACAACTTGGGACGGATGAAACAAACACCGTTGAGAAAACTTAGAATTAATCTTGCGGATGTTGAAATGATCGGATCCACTTAAAGAGAAGCACACCGGTTGAAAAAGATATATCATGACGACCTCGATGATCAAGAAGGATTTGTATTCACATAGCAATATGAGAACACCGTTTAGGGAAGGTATGGATCAACACTTGACATCGAAGCAACTCGAATACCACAAACAAAACAAAGGATTTGGCTTGCAGAATAAGCCGGAACAAATACATATGATGTAGATTTACCCAATCCCATAGCATGCATCTGCCGGAAAGATATTCTAGGAGCTACTTGAATTCCCACCTATAAACTCCCAAAACTTTCTGGTTATGCAATCTGGTGTTGGGGATACAGGGGACACAAAATATATCACCCAAACTAACAATACCTAGATCCAAATTGTATCCATCCTTCAACACATAACCAAGAAAACTCCGAAATCGTGTACCTCAACCTTCAAAAGCATCCGTTATACAAGTTATGGCAATACTCGAACTCCCCAAGATCGGGTGACGCCGAGGTTATCTCACCAACAACTGCATAAAAGAGATTTTCGATGTCGGCAAAACTCGTATTCCAATCGCAACGATAAAATTGTGACGACAACACCTCGTAGCTCAACTCCCCGGACACCGCCACAACCCCTAAATGTCGAGGCACCAAGAACAATGTTCTCGCCACAAGACTATCGGAACGATCCCAAAATACCCGCGTGATCCTAAAAAATTTGTGAAATTTGAGGAGAGGAAAGACAAAACATCTACGTCAGAGGCCTCACCAGAGCGATTTAAGGGACCGAGGAGTAAAAAGAATCCTACTCCGATATATATATAATCCTAAGACTCAAAACATTTTTTCTAGACTCAACAACGGCCAACAAACAAGGGGGGCTCCTATGGTCGGTCGAGGCTCTGATACCAACTTGTCACGCCCAAGATGCGACCCTATCCTAAAGGAACTCAAAGGTCCCACCAAGGATAGAAGCGCATCTTGAAGACGCTTTTGCAAGGTGGATATCATTACATCAACATTGCATAATAGTGGGGATACATCCATCACATACAATGTCACATGAAAACAACAATACAACATACAAGATCAACATCCGACTACGTATGAAACATAAACAAAAACTCAAACGACATCCACCCTGCTAGCCCAGACTGCCGACCTGGAACCTATCCCTGATCGAAGAAGAACTCCAAAACAAGCAAACATCGCTCTCGCGTCATGATCATCACAAAGCTGTACCTGCAACTGTTGTTGTAGTAATCTGTGAGCCACGAGGACTCAGCAATCCCATTACCATGGGTATCAAGACTAGCAAAGCTTAAAGGGAAAGGAAGGGGTAAAGTGGTGAGGTTGCAGCAGCGGCTAAGCAATGTATGGTGGCTAACTTACGCAAATAAGAGCGAGAAGAGAAGCAAAGCAAGCGGTCGTCAACTAGTAATGACCAAGAAGTGATCCTGAACTCCTACTTACGTCAGACATAACCCAGAAACCGTGTTCTCCTCTCGATCAACCCCGAAAAGAGACACTCACGGTTACGCACACGATTGGTGTATTTTAGAAGAGTTTACTTCAAGTTTACTACAACCGGATATTAACAAATTCCCATCTGCCACATCACCGCGGGCACGACTTTCGAAAGTTCAAACCCTGCAGGGGTGTCCCAACTTAGCCCATGATAAGCTCTCGCGATCAACGAAGGATATTCCTTCTCCTCGGAAGACCCGATCAGTCTCGGAATCCCGGCTACAAGACATTTTGACAGTAATAAAACAAGACCAAGAAAGCCGCCCGGATGTGCCGACAAATCCCGATAGGAGCTGCACATATCTCGTTCTCGTGGCACACCGGATGAGCCAGGGACGTCGGGTTGGCATAGACCCCGATTGCCAGGGCGCCGGACATCGCTTCGGTTTGGGCCAAGACTTGAGAAGCAATCGCCCGGGGGCTAAAATAAAGATGACCCTCGGGTTGGCCGACCCAAGGGAAAGGGTATAGGTGGTGGTGAGGCAAATGGTAAAACCAAGGTTGGGCCTTGCCGGAGGAGTTTTATTCAAAGCGAATCGTCAAGGGGGTCCCATAAATCACCCAACCGCGTTAGGGACGCAAAATCCGGGAACATAATACCGATATGACGGAAACTAGGGCGGCCAGTGGAACAAAACACCGGGCATAAGGCCGAGCCTTCCACCCTTTACCAAGTATATAGATGCATTAATAATATAAGAGATATTGTGATATCCCAACATAAACATAATCCAACATGGAGCAATCTTCATCTTCACCTGCAACTAGCAACGCTATAAGAGGGGCTGAGCCAAAAGCGGTAACATAGCCAAACAACGGTTTGCTAGGAAGGGTGACAAAGGTTAGAGGTTCATGGCAATTTGGGAGGCTTGAGCAGCAAGTGGTAGGTAACGCGGCATAGCGATAGAACGAAGCAATTAGCATAGTAATGATAGTAATGAGATCCAAGGTGACGGTCATCTTGCCTGAAATCCCGCTAGGAAGAAGAACGAGTCCATGAAGAAGACAACCGGACGTAGTCGAACGAATCCTCACAACTCCGGAATGAAACCAAAGCTAACAAGAGAAGCGACCTGGAAAGAAGCAAACAACATGCTAATAAGAGATATTGTGATATCCCAACATAAACATAATCCAACATGGAGCAATCTTCATCTTCACCTGCAACTAGCAACGCTATAAGAGGGGCTGAGGTGTGAAGCATAATTAAACTACCTATCTAGGCAAGTTTAAATGAGGCCGGAACAACAAACAACAATTCCGGAAAATCCTCATGAGCAATATTTTAGATTCGGTACTGTTCTGCCCTAAACCATATTTTATTGTTGTTAAACAGGAAAATAAACTGCACCATGTTAAACTAGGCTTTTTGCCACCCCATTTACATACAAAGTTTATTTGAAACGCAGCTACGGTTATTTAGTTATGAAATAAATCATTTTAACATGGCATTTAAGAAAATTTAAACAAACACCAAGTTAAACATTTTAAACATGGATGAGAGTGGCATATAATTAATCTACACAAAATTCTAAGCATTTTACATGTTTAAATCATTTTAATCTGATGCACGGTTGTTGAGTTATTAAATGCATGAACATGAGGGTTTTTCTGCAAAACAGTAAATCACTGGATAAAAGCTAAAATCGCAGATCTGAAAAAAATTCTACACTGGGCCGAATCTAGCTGGCCCGATAGTGCACAGGAGAGACTGGGGGGGTGGGGGGCTTTCTCACCATGGGCCATGGCCCGGAATTGCGGTGAGGTGAGGCCGGAAGGGGGACGTTATTGGGCGCGCTATGCCCAGATGTCGCCAGCCGGGCGCGGGCGAGGACGGGTCAACGCAGCGTAGGCGCCTGATCTCGCTCACATCGAAAAATGAGGCAGTTGCAGGTGAGGCCAGCGACTGGAGGAAGGCGACGGCAGCAGTATCGCAGGAGGTCCGGACGAGGCGTCACAGACAGATCCGGCCGACCTCGCCGCAGTGGTCAGAAAGTGGGCGCCTGCGGCCGATCCAAGAAGAAGCAGGCGACGAGGGACTTGGCGTGGAGGCGAGGGGATGGAGCAGAGGCGAGCTCGACGGCGGGGAGGTCTTGCGCAGGCGGGCGGCGAGGTTCAACGGGCGGCGGAGCTAACGGAGAAGGCGGCCGGATCTGGAGCGAACGGTGGCGGCTTAAGGCACTGGTGCGGGCAGAGCTCAGCGAGGCCATCGCGCGGGGGTGCTCCTGTCGACAGAGAAAGGGAGAACAGAGAGAGATTAGAGAGGGGAAAACGCAGGGAGGAAACGGAAGAAAGAGGTGGCACGACGGGACGGCGCGGGGCCTCACCAGAGAGGCGGTGACGACAAGGCGAAGCAGAGGCAAGCCGGCAGCTTGCCTTGGGACGACGGCTCCATGGGGACGGGACGAGGGCACCTCCTCGTGGCTTCCAGCTGACAGAAAGCGAGAGATATGCAAGGATATGAGAGAGGGAGAAACAGGAGGAGCACGGGAAGGACAAGAAGGGGGGCGACGCTCATCTGGTTGGCTGCTGGGTGTGCCGGCGACGCAGCTGGCCGGACGGAGGCAGGGACGCGGGGCTCCGGAAGCAGCACCTGCTCGGAGAGGATCGAGGAAGCTTGCGAGGTCGGGATGAGGTCGAGCGCTGGAGGCCACGCTGGGTTGCCGTGGGAGCTCCTGGACAGGGCTCGATCGGCGAGTGGGGGATCGAGTGAGGTAGGAGGAGAAGCGAAGAGCTTGGGCACTTCTCCGTTGGGAGGATTTGGATCAGGGAGGATCCCGAGGTGGATGCGGGAGAGAGTGGCGGCGGCGGCTGGGAGGATCCCTAGAAATTAGGGATTTGGTATTGGTTTAGACTAGTATATATAGCGGGTAGGTTAGGCTAGGGGCTATTTCGTCCCTCCGATCGTAATCGGACGGACGAAAAAGATGGGCTAGGGAGAATCCAACAAAGAAACAAAGATCCTTTCGGGATGTTTGGGGATGATCCGGATTCATCGGTAACAACAGACCGGTTCGGGTTCGGAGCAGTTTACGGACTAGGTTGTGGAGGTGGTCGGTGGTTGTGCAAAGAGGGGTTGGGCGGTTTGACAAGAGGGAAACGAAAATCCTGATTGGTCGGGAAACGGACAATGAAGGCAAGGGGGGAACGCGGCAACTACTTAACGGATGCAAGCTTTATGAAAAACATGCGGATGCAATGCGCATGATGCTATGAGATGAGATGCAAGACATGAACAAAATGCAAAACAGAAGACAAAACCCCAACCACAAAGGAAATAACATAACACATAGCCAGAAATGGCAAGAGTTGGAGTATGAATATGGAAAATTGTATCCAGGGCGTTACAGCCTCCCACGAATTGATAAACCTTAGGTCATCCACTTGAGGGATATTTTCTACTGTCCTACAAACCTCTGCACTTGGAGGCCCAACAACGTCTACAAGAAGAAGGTTGTGTAGTAGACATCAAGCTCTTTTTTGGTGCTGTTGCCGGGGAGGCTAGGTAAGCGGCACTCACACCCCGTCAACTAAGCTAATTTCTGGTGTCGTTGCCGGGGAGGTGAGTGCTTGAAGGTATATCTTTAGATCTTGCAATCAAATCTTTTAGTTTCTTGTTTTATCACTAGTTTAGTCTATAAAATAAAACTAACAAAAAAATGGAATTGAGTTTGCCTCATATGCTTCATCTTTTTAATATCTTTCGTGAGTATTATGGAAAGGAAAATTGTGTCAAGGTGTTAGAAGAAGAATGCATTAAAATGTTTGGCACTAAATCTTTGAATGATGAGCATGATTGCAATCTTGTTAGTATGAATTCTGTGAATACCCATGATGCTAATGATATGCAAAGCCACAAGCTTGGGGAAGCTATGTTTGATGAAGATGATATTTTTTGTCCCCAAGCTTTGATGAGCAAATTCACTATGATGAAAGCATGCCTCCTATCTATGATGATTATTGTGATGACACGTATGCTTTAAAGAATAATGATAACCGTGAAACTTGTCATCTTGATCTTAATTTTCAATCACATGATAGTTATTTTGTTGTAGATCATGAAAATAATGCTTTAGGTGCTGGTTATATTGTTGAATTCATTCATTATTCTACTGAAAATTATTATGAGGGAGGAACATATGCTTGTAGGAATTGCAATAATATCAAGGTCCCTCTCTATGTGCTTAAAGTTTTGAAGTTATGCTTGTTTTTCCTTCCTATGCTAGTTGATTATTGTTCCATAAATTGTTTGCTCACAAAATCCCTATGCATAGGAAGTGGGTTATACTTAAATGTGCTAGTCATATTCTTCAAGATGCTCCCTTTATGTTTCAATTCTTATATTTTATGTGAGCATCATTGAAATCATCATGCCTAGCTAGAGGCGTTAAACGTTAGCGCTTGTTGGGAGGCAACCCAATTTTATTTTTAGTTTCTTGATTTTTGGTTCTGCTTAGTAATAAATAAATCATCTAGCCTCTGGCTAGATGTGGTTTTATGTTTTAATTAGTGTTTGTGCCAAGTAAGACCTATAGGATCTTCTTGGATGATAATTATTTGATCTTGCTGAAAAGGACAGAAACTTTCTGCTCACGAACACAATTTTTAAAAATCACCAGAAAGTGATAAAATACTGATTCCAATTGCAGTAGATCAATAATCAAATTATCTAGGTCTTCCTATTTTTTCAGATTTGTTTGAGTTCCACAAGTTTACGTTTGGTACAGATTACTACAGACTGTTCTGTTTTTGACAGATTCTGTTTTCTATGTGTTGTTTGCTTATTTTGATGAATCTATGAGTAGTATCGGAGGGTATGAACCATAGATAAGTTGGAATACAGTATATATTACACCAACATGAATTTAGAATGAGTTCACAACAGTACCAAAAGTGGTGATTTATTTTCTTATACTAACGGAGCTTACGAGTTTTCTGTTGAGTTTTGTGTTGTGAAGTTTTCAAGTTTTGGGTAAAGATTTGATGGACTATGGAATAAGGAGTGGCAAGAGCCTAAGATTGGGTATGCCCAAGGCACCACAAGCTAATATTCAAGGAAAACCAAGAGCCTAAGCTTGGGGATGCCCCGGATGGCATCCCCTCTTTCATGTTCGTTCATCGGTAACTTTACTTGGAGCTATATTTTTATTCACCACATGATATGTGTTTTGCTTGGAGCGTTATTTTATTTTGTTAGTATTTGCTTTATGTTATTTAGATTAATGTTTTGCATCTCTATTTTCAATAAAAATGTCAAGGATAGCCTTTACCATGCTTATTTTGCAAGTATACATGTTGCTGTTTCAAAACAGAAAGTTTACCGCTGTTGCAAAAATTCCCTAGAAAAGTCAGAATGTGATAAAATGTTGAAACCTTTTGCATAATAAGCTCTGATAAATTTAATACAGTGGCAATTATCTTTCATAATTTTTGGATCTAGGGAAGTATGGATCTTCCAGCATTCTTTACAGGCTGTCCTGTTTAGGCAGATTGCTGTTATGTTTGCATTGTTTGCATATGTTTGCTTGTTTAATGATTCTATTTGAGGATAGGAGTATTAAATATGCAGAGACATTTAGTATGCAATTTTGAATAATAATTTTTGTGATTTTCTACAGTAGAGAATGATAAGGTTTTTGCATTGGTTTATACTAACTTATCTCACGAGTTCTTGTTGAGTTTGGTGTAGATGAAGCTTTCGAGATTTAGGAAACCGTGATATAAAAGGAATTAAGGAGACACAAAAGTTCAAGCTTGGGGATGCCCAAGGCACCCCAAGATAATATTTCAAGAAGTCTCAAGCATCTAAGCTTGGGGATTCCCCGGTAGGCATCCCACCTTTCTTCTTCAACAATTATCGGTTAGTATCGGTTGAGCCTAAGTTTTTGCTTATTCACATGATGAGTGCTATCCTTGAAATGTCGTTTTATTTTGTTTTGCTTGCTGTTTGAATAAAATACCAAGATCTTAAATTCTTAAATGAGAGAGAGTCTTCACATAGCTAAATAATTATTTAACTACTCATTGATCTTCACTTTCTAGAGTAGTTTGTCATTTACTCGTGTGCTTCACTTATATCCTATGAGTAAATGGTTGAATGATTTGAATGTCATAAATTTGAAATTATATATGTTTCATACGCCTTTCCCATGGGGAGTAATGCCTTCACATATAAGAAGTAGAGGTGGTAAATTTATTGAAGGTTAGCAAACATTGTATTGGTCACTTGAACAATTCATGAAAGAATATTGAAGGAAGAGAGAATATACTATCTTGGACATCTTCTATGATTGTGAGCCCCATTAATTATTTTCAAACCTGAGCAAATTAGTTGAAGTTGGACAAGGAAGACAACATAATGAGTTGTGCTTGGGTATATTTGTATAGAAGTTATATTGTTATGGATCCTCTAACATGTGGTGCTTGCTATTTAGAATCCTTTGCTAGCCAAAATATTTGTACTAAGCGGGAATACTGCTTGTGCATCCAAATTCCTTGAACCAAGTTTCTTCCATGAGTGTCCACCGTATCTACCTATATGCGGTATTTACCTGCCGTTCCAAGTAAATTTGCATGTGCCAAACTCTAAACCTTCAAATAATAATCTGTTTTGTATGCCTGAATCCCTCATGTAGCGACTTGGGGCTGTCAGTATCTTCCATGCTAGGTGGGTTATTCTCACGATGAGTGGACTCCGCTCATCATTCACGAGAAAATGGCTGGTAATCGATGCCCAGTCCTATGATCAAAAGATCAAAAACAAATTAGCAAATAATTTAAACAAAACTCCCCCAGGAATGTTGATAGTTGGACGGCACCCATTGTTTCGGACAAGCCGTGGAGTGTGAATGTTGGTGGAGGGGGAGTAAAATATTTTACCTTCCTACGTGGGAACCGCCTATGATGTATCTAGTATGGAAGATACTGGGAACTCTTGTTCGTTATGTTGACAATGAAAGCATACCTCTCAAAATTATTTTCATCTCTGTTGTTGCTTCGAGCTCTGGCACCTCTGCAAATCTCTGCTTCCCTCTGCGAAGGGCCTATCTTTTACTTTTATGCAAGATTCAGTAGTATTCCTTCTCATTCTAACCTACTCTTTAGTTGGCAAGCATCATGTGATGGAAAGATCTAAGCATATATGGCCATTCAAATATATTTGAGCATGAATTATTATTGTTGACATTACCCTTGAGGTAAAAGGTTGGGAGGCAAAACATTAAGCCCCTATCTTTCTTTGTGTTTGATGGATACTATTTGTTCTAAAAATATGCTTAGAGTGGTAGCAATCATGGAAGACTAAATGATAGTTGAGTATGTGAAGTTTGCGGAATCAAAGCTTTGACATATACTCTTCCTGAAAATAAGATGAATTGTAATTGTTTGATTACTAATAACACGGTTTGTTAGTCTTCAAGAAAGTTTATGATATATACTTTAACATGTGAATAGTTTGTTACTTGATCATGCAAAGTTTTATGATATGAGCTACTGTTATGACATATAATGATGCTAGAAAAGGTGATTGAAATTATCACTGATCAAACTTGTGCACCTGTTAGCATTCACACTTCATAAATTATTTCTTTTATCATTTACCTACTCGAGGACGAGCAGGAATTAAGCTTGGGGATGTTGATATGTCCCCAACGTATCTATAATTTATGAAGTATTCATGCTATTATATTATCTTTTTTGGGTGTTAATGGGCTTTATTATACACTTTTATATTATTTTTGGGACTAACCTATTAACCCAGAGCCCAGTGCCAGTTTCTGTTTTTCCCTTGTTTCAGTTTTCGCAGAAAAGGAATATAACACGGAGTCCAAAGGAATGAAACCTTCGGAAAAGTTATTTTTGGAACGGAAGCAATCCAGGGGACTTGGAGTGCACGTCAGGGAATCAACCAGGAGGGCACGAGGCAGGGGGCACGCCCACCCCCCTGGGTGCGCCCTCCAACCTCGTGGGCCCCTCATGGCTCCCCTGACGTATTTCTTCCTCCTATATATACCAATATACCCTAAAACCATCGGGGAACAGAATAGATCGGGAGTTCCGCCGACGCAAACCTCTGTAGCCACCAAAAACCAATCGGGACCCTGTTCCGGCACCTGCCGGGAGGAATCCCTCACCGTGGCCATCTTCATCATCCCGGCGCTCTCCATGACGAGGAGGCAGTAGTTCACCCTCGTGGCTGAGGGTATGTACCAAGAGATATGTGTTTGATCTCTCTCTCTCTCTCTCTCTCTCTCTCTCTCTCTCTCGTGTTCTTGAGGTGATACGATCTTGATGTATCGCAAGCTTTGCTATTGTAGTTGGATCTTATGATGTTTCTCCCCCTCTACTCTCTTGTAATGGATTGAGTTTTCCCTTTGAAGTTATCTTATCAGATTGAGTCTTTAAGGATTTGAGAACACTTGATGTATGTCTTGTTGTGCTTATCTGTGGTGACAATGGGATATCACGTGATCCACTTGATGTATGTTTTGGTGATCAACTTGCGGGTTCTGCCCATGAACCTATGAATAGGGGTTGGCACATGTTTTCGTCTTGACTTTCTAGTAGAAACTTTGGGGCACTCTTTGAAGTACTTTGTGTTGGTTGAAAGATGAATATGAGATTGTGTGATGCATATCATATAATCATACCCACGGATACTTGAGGTGACATTGGAGTATCTAGGTGACATTAGTGTTTTGGTTGATTTGTGTCTTAAGGTGTTATTCTAGTGCGAACTCTATGATAGATTGAACGGAAAGAATAGCTTCGTGTTATTTTACTACGGACTCTTGAATAGATTGATCAGAAAGGATAACTTTGAGGTGGTTTCGTACCCTACAATAATCTCTACGTTTGTTCTCCGCTATTAGTGACTTTGGAGTGACTCTTTGTTGCATGTTGAGGGATAGTTATATGATCCAATTATCTTATCATTGTTGAGAGAACTTGCACTAGTGAAAGTATGAACCCTAGGCCTTGTTTCAACGCATTGCAATACCGTTTGTGCTCACTTATATTATTAGTTACCTTGCTGTTTTTATATTTTCAGATTACAAAAACTCATATCTACCATCCATATTGCACTTGTATCACCATCACTTTGCCAAACTAGTGCACCTATACAATTTACCATTGTATTGGGTGTGTTGGGGACACAAGAGACTCTTTGTTATTTGGTTGCAGGGTTGTTTGAGAGAGACCATCTTCATCCTACGCCTCCCACGGATTGATAAACCTTAGGTCATCCACTTGAGGGAAATTTGCTACTGTCCTACAAACCTCTGCACTTGGAGGCCCAACAACGTCTACAAGAAGAAGGTTGTGTAGTAGACATCAGATGTGCCAAAGTAATCCAGGAGTGGATCATTGGACAACGGTCAAGAACATCCTGAAATACCTGAAGAGGACTAAGGGTATGTTTCTCGTTTATGGGGGTGACAAAGAACTCATCGTAAATGGTTACATTGATGCTAGCTTTAACACTGATCCGGATGACTCTAAGTCGCAAATAGGATACATATTTATATTGAATGGTGGAGCTGTCAGTTGGTGCAGTTCCAAGCAGAGCGACGTGGCGGGTTCTACGTGTGAAGCGGAGTACGTAGCTGCTTCGGAAGCTGCAAATGAAGGAGTCTGGATGAAGGAGTTCATATCCGATCTAGGTGTAATACCTAGTGCATCGGGTCCAATGATAATCTTTTGTGACAATACTAGAGCTATTGCCTTAGCGAAGGAATGCAGATTTCACAAGAGAACCAAACACATCAAGAGACGCTTAAGCTCCATCTGCGATCAAGTCAAGGTGGGAGACATAGAGATTTGAAAAATACATACGGATCTGAATGTTGCCGACCGTTGACTAATCCTCTTCCGCGAGCAAAACATGATCATCACCAAGACTCCATGGGTGTTAGAATCATTACAATGTAATCTAGATTGTTGACTCTAGTGCAAGTGGGTGACTGAAGGAAATATGCCCTAGAGACAATAATAAAGTTGTTATTTATATTTCCTTATATCATGATAAATGTTTGTTATTCATGCTAGAATTGTATTAACCGGAAACTTGATACATGTGTGAATACATAGACAAAACAAAGTGTCCCTGGTATGCCTCTACTTGACTAGCTCGTTAATCAATGATGGTTAAGTTTCCTGACCATAGACATGTGTTGTCATTTGATGAACGGGATCACATCATTAGGAGAATGATGTGATGGACAAGACCCATCCTTTAGCTTAGCATAATGATTGTTAAGTTTTATTGATATTGCTTTCTTCATGACTTATACATATTCCTTTGACTATGAGATTATGCAACTCCCGAATACCAGATGAACACCTTGTGTGCTATCAAACGTCAGAACATAACTGGGTGATTATAAAGATGCTCCACAGGTGTCTCCGAAGGTGTTTGTTGGGTTGGCATAGATCGAGATTAGGCTTTGTCACTCCGAGTATCAGAGAGGTATCTCTGGGCCCTCTCGGTAATGCACATCATGATAATCCTTGCAAGCAATGTGACTAATGAGTTAGTTACGATATGATGCATTACGGAACAAGTAAAGAGACTTGTTGGTAACGAGATTGAACTAGGTAAGAGGATACCGACGATCGAATCTCGGGCAAGTAACATCCCAATGACAAAGGAAATGACGTATGTTGTCATTGCGGTTTGACCGATAAAGATCTTCGTAGAATACGTAGGAACCAATATGAGCATCCAGGTTCCGTTGTTGGTTATTGATCGGAGATGAGTCTCGGTCATGTCTACATAGTTCTCGAACCCGTAGGGTCCGCACGCTTAACGTTCGATGACGATTTGTATTATGAGTTATGTGTTTTGGTGACCAAAGATTGTTCGGAGTCCCGGATGAGATCACGGACATGACGAGGAGTCTCAAAATGGTTGAGAGGTAAAGATTGATATATTGGACGATGGTATTCGAACACCGGAATGGTTTCAGAGTGGTTTGGATACTTTTGGAGTACTGAGGGGTTACCGGAACCCCCCGGGAAAGTAATGGCCCTACATGGGCCATAGGGAGAGAGAGGGGAGCCCGCAAGGTGTGGCGCGCGCCCCCCCACAGGCTGTCCGAATTGGACAAAGGGGAAGGGGGTGCGCCCCCCTTTTCCTTCTCCCTCTCCCTCTCCTTCCCTTTCCCCCTTCCGAAAGAAAGGAAGGGGGCGACTTGGACTAGGAGTCCTAGTCGGTTTCCCCTCCCCATGGCACACCCCTTGGTCGGCCTCCTCCCTCTCCTCCTCTATACACGGGGTCAGGGGGGCACCCCATAGCACATCAATTGTTCTCTTAGCTGTGTGCGGTGCCCCCCTCCACAGTTTACTCCTCTATTCATAGCGTCGTAGTGCTTAGGCGAAGCCCTGCGCGGATCACATCACCATCACCGTCACCATGCCGCCGTGCTATTGAAACTCTCCCTCGACACTTTGCTGGGTCAAGAGTTCGAGGGACGTCATCAAGCTGAACGTGTATAGAACTCGAAGGTGTCGTACGTTCGGTGCTTGAATGGTTGGATCGCGAAGACGTTCGACTACATCAACTGCGTTAAGCTAACGCTTCCACTTTCAGTCTATGAGGGTACGTGGACACACTCTCCCCTCTCGTTGGTATGCATCTCCTCGATAGATCTTGCATGAGCGTAGTATTTTTTTTTGAAATTGCATGCTACGTTCCCCAACACCTACGGGTCCATAGTTAGTATCTAGATGGCTTCCTCTCTCTCTTTTGATTCTCAATGCAATGGTCTCTTGGAGATCCATATGATGTAACTCTTTTTGCGCCGTGTTTGTTGGGATCCGATGAACTTTGAGTTTATGATCAGATCTATGTTTTTATCCATGAAAGTTATTTGAGTCTTCTTTGATCTGTTATATGCATGATTTCTTATAGCCTCGTATTTCTTCTCTGATATTTGGGTTTTGCGTGGCCAACTTGATCTATTTATCTTGCAATTGGAAGAGGTGCTTTGTGATGGGTTCGATCTTATGGTGCTTGATCTTAGTGACAGAAGGGGAACCGACACATATGTATCGTTGCTATTAAGGATACCAAGATGGGGTATGTTTCTAAATAAATAGATCTTGTCTACATCATGTCATTGTTCTTATTGCATTACTCCGTTTTTCCATGAACTTAATACACTAGTTGTTGTCGGCGTCCTGGGAACGGGGGTCCCCAGACTTGCATGCCTGCGGCCCACAGCGTGGCTCCACCAGCGGCCCTGTACAGCCCATCTTCACCAGCAAACACTCAAGACCCTCGCGAGGGGCCAAGCCTTGTGAGGAGGACGACACAAGACCTCCTCGGGGGCTGCCTCACCAGGCTGGCTCGCGAGGGGCGGAGAGATCAAGGCAAGGGATACCTCGTGAGGTTTCTATGAAGCAAGACATGACGACCGGCGCCAGGCGAGCGCTAGCACGCGCAGTGTCCTCATTTCCTCTTTGGTACTAAAGAGGCAAGCGCAGGCGAGGAGTCCCGAGGCATCATGCAAAGGTTTCCATATCGGTGCAACGAGACCAAGACCAGCAGGACGACAGGATGGAGGTCATCATGGAGCCCAAGACGGCGTCACCACCAGAGGCTTTGGCAGGCGAAGACCACCTTTAGTCAGGATAACTTGTACTAGTTGTCTCCCTTCGATTTTGGCCGTTGTTGGATCCCTTCCCGCTCAATATTTGGGGGAGAGGACCAGGGCCTCTATAAATAGGACTAGCCACCACCACAACGGGGGAGGATAAAAACGAATGATTGAGATCACCCCAACCACACAAGTTCACCAAAACAAGAGCACCTCTCCTCATGAGGCTGTTCTTCCCTTGTAATTGTTCATCCTCAGCCCAAGAGGCAATCCACCACACCACACTGGAGTAGGGTATTACACCACATCGGTGGCCCGAACCAGTATAAACTCTTGTGCCTCTCTTTCTGCGGGTTCGTCGAGCTAGGCTTTGGTGAGAGCGATCTAGGTAGGGAGAGATCTTCGTGCGCACCCCAGTGTTTGAACCTCAAGGGTTTTGCCGGAACCCAAAATCCAACATTTGGCGCACCAGGTAGGGGTGTGCTGAAGCTTTCCCCTTGTCGATCCGCGTTTCGCCACTCCACCAAGTTCATGGCCGACGCTCGCCGAGCCCGCGCTGAGCGCCGGGCCACCCTCGCTGGCCGTGTCACTCAGACAGCTCCTGTCAGCGGGCCTCCCCGTCGTTCCTGTCACCCGCCGCCAACGCCATCACTGGCCCGGTGGGAAATGAGCAGCAGGCGTCCTCGTTGCACCCCTCAGTACGGCGGGACGGCCGCACTACCACTCCGTCGCTAACCCCAGCCGGCTCGTCGTTTCACGCTCGTCGCGCTCCCGCGGACGCGCAGGCCGCTCTACTCATGGCACGCGAGCTCCTGTGCTATCGTCCGGTCGACGACCTCTACGATGAGTGGCTGGACCGCATCGCCGAGCTCGTCAGCGCTGTAGGGGGCTCCCCAGCGCCGTCCCTCTCGCCGCCTCGTCCTCCGCCAGCTGTGGGCGACGTGGCTCACGGAGCGCCTCCACAACCTCAGGCTCAAGACGGCGTTCTGGCGCCGAGGCGCGCGGCTCCCCGGCGCGACCCTCCGTGTCGGGCGCCCGCGCAAGAAGAAGGAAGCTGAGAAGAAGTTCCCCTACCGCAAGAAAACGCTCCACCGCTCCCAGCACCGCTACATCAGGATCGCTTGCCGCGGCAGGGCCATGCGCCACTTGTCATGGTGGCACAGGGACACCAAGATCAAGCTCCGCCTCCACGACGGGCCCCGGTGGCCACAGCAGGTTGCCACGCCTTCACTCCTGAGCTGCCTAGTGTCGCCTGGCCGGGCAAGTTCAAGCCAGACCTGTCTCCTCGCTACGACGGCTCCCCCGACCCCGCGGAGTTCCTGCAGCTCTACGAGCTAAGCATCGAGGCGGCCAACGGCGACGAGAAAGTCATGGCGAACTAGCTCCCCATGGCTCTCAAGGATGGCGCTCGCTCGTGGCTCCTGAACCTGCCCCCGGGCTCGATCTCCTCCTGGGATGAGATGCGTGACCGCTTCATCGCCAACTTCCAGGGCACTCGCAACCGCCCTCCGGCCGTAGGTGACCTACGCCGTGTCAGGCAACAGCCAGAGGAGACCCTACGGAAGTACATCCAGCGCTTCAACAACGTTCGCCTCATGATCCCCAAGGTCACGGACGAAGCCATCATTTTGGCATTTTCCGATGGCGTCCGCGACGTCAATATGAAGGAGGAGCTCGCCATCCATGAGGAGCTGTGCACGGCTTTGGAGCTGTTCAACCTGGCGACCAAGTGCGCAAGAGCTGAGGAGGGGCGCCTTTCCCTCCTCGACCTCCCAGCTACCGACCCGTAGGAGAAGAAAGCCAAGGCCAAGGACGTGAAGCGCAAGGGAGTAGCCGTTCTCGCGGCGGAGCCAGACACGAAGCGCGGCCGGGACTACCCCGAGTCATCTAAGAGCAGCCGACCGTTCTGCGCCTTCCACAACGTACACAGCCACAACACCAATGACTGTCAAGAGCTCAGGGAAATTCAAGATGGACACTTCGGTCGACGCCCTGAGCGCAACGACCGGGGCTACAGCCGAGGAGGAGGACGAGGCAGAGGATGTTGGGACGACCACGGCCCTCGTCAGGAGTGGCACGACCGGCCTCGCGAGGACCGCTGGCGGGATCAACCTCGCGAGGACCGCCCCCAGAGCAACGCTGGCCTTCCTCCGTTGCCGCCACCGCCAAGAAGGAACGACGACCACACCAGGATGAGGGAGCTGGGGGCTTCCAGGAACCGCGTGCTATCGCCTGCATTTTGGGCGGAGCTCAAGCCCCAGCCTCTCAGCGCATCTTCAAGCAGTTTGCTCGCGAGGTGAATGCATCCCTTCTCAGGCTCGAGGCCACGCGCCCGCTCAGGTGGTCCAAGTGCGCCATCACTTTCAGCTCGGCGGACCAGCTCAAGTGCGCAGCCACCGCTGGCGCCCTCCCGATGCTCTGCTCAGTCATCATCAGCAACGTGCAAGTCACCAAGACCCTCATCGACGGCGGCGCAGGGCTTAATGTCATGTCCGTAGAGACGTTCGACAGCCTGCAAGTGCCATATGATCAGCTTCAGCCTACCAAGCCCTTCTCAGGAGTGACAGATGGCTCCACCACCCCGATAGGGCAGGTCTACCTTCCTGTCACCTTCGGACAGCGCACAACTACCGCACTGATCTCATCGACTTCAACGTTGCTCACATCCGTCTGCCGTACAATGCCATCCTCGGGTATCCGACCCTGGACAAGTTCATGGCGGTGATCCACCACGGCTACAACGTCCTCAAGATGCCGGGAAGCGGCGGGATCATCGTCGTCCCCTGCGAAGAAAGAGATGCGGTGTGCTCCCTCGAGTGCGCCTTCCAAGCTGCGTCAATCGAAGACCCCGACAACAAGGGCAGTACCCTCCTGAGGCCGTCCCCAAGAAGAAGAAGTAGCTAATCCGCACAGGGCCTCAGGGAAGCGGTGCCTCTGGCGGTGCGGCATCAGGATCGGCGCCCGCGCCTGGGGCGCCTCCCTCCCTCACATAGGAAGGCGCACTCGGCGCCCTCCTCGGGCAGGGCTCAGGGGCTCTCTTCTCGAGGGCCTCAGATCTAGCCCACATCACGAGGAAGGCACTCGGGCACCATGTGGAGGCGTGCTTCGCGGCACGTTTCTCTCAGGAGGACACCAGGCGAGGAGCGCCTGGTGCTCAGGAGTTCATCACCAAGGTCACTCAGGAGCTGCAGGATGCAAGAGCCATGCGCGGAAACCGCCACCCACCTGGTGGAGCTCCCCATCCGGGCGAGGATGGCGTGCTGCGCGTCTGCATCGACATCCCAGGGCTCAACAGGGCCGCTTCTCAGGAGCTCTTCTGGCCTTCGCACGTGGGACACCGCGAGGGCCCACCTCACAGCTATGTTCGCATGCCATTAGGCCTGCCGAGCGTGGCAGCCGCCTTCCAGCACAACCTGCAGAGTGTCCTGGCGGCTCAGGAGGCCAGGCATCACGCAGTCCTGACGGAGATGGAAACGGTCCTCAAGGAACCGCCAGGACCCCCAAAGCCTCCCAAGGCTCAGGGCCCCGGTGGCTCATGAGGAGCAACCCCTTCGCCACGCATCTTTAGCTGCCCCGACACCCCTTCGTCGACGGAATTAGGTGACATTTTACAAGTTTATTTAGCCGGGAGCGCCCCGCGGGCTGCATCATTCCCAGACCGCATGGGCCTGTCCCTGCGGCATGTATCCTTTTACGTCTTTAGCTTACTCTACTGGGGGCGCCCCTCGGGCTGCATCATCCCCAAGCCGCTCGGGTCTGACCCAGCGGCATGTATCGTTCTTGCATTTACCTAAACTAGTTTGCTTTTCATGCATAATCTATCTATGGTTATCACCTGCTTGATTGCCACCCACCATGGGAGCTGCGCGCCGTTTGTCTTTCTTCAAGATCCTTTGTATAAGAAGGCTAGGCACGACGTCTGTGCTCGGTCCCGTCCCTGCAACGTCGATAAATCCAACGGATGAGCTCTATATGGCGGGCCGGCCCCGTTCACGTCACCTCCTGGGGTCGTTGGTGCTTGGCCTTCTCTTACGATAACCTTAGGAAATTCATTCGGCACAAGTTGCCTAACCATCTCGCAAGACCACCACAGCCATCAAGAACCAAGACCAGGTGCAACCCGCCTTGAGGTAGGGCCTCGTGAGTCCCGCGCTGGCTCACGAGTGCCCAGATACACCTCGTCTAGCCCTACCGTGCAAGCCACGTGTCGTAGCGGGCTGTCTACGCCTGGGCTCTCCGCGGTAGGGAGTCCCTCCCACGTACCAGTGGAAGCACCATGCTCCGTCTTTGGCCGTCGACCTTGCCGAGGAGCGGCCGAGCCTGCAAGTCTTGAGCGCTATGCTCCACGCTGGTGATAAACAACTGAGGGCGGCCTCACGGCCGTATCAACCTTAGGGAGCCCTTGAGCTCAGTGTCCGGCCTCATCGCAACACCTCCCCCCTGGAGAGTCACGCGAGGGGGCTGGGCACGGGGGCTGCGTTTGGGTCACGCCCAAGCGTACGTTGAGGGAGTCCTGGATTAGGGGGTCCTCGGACAGCCGGACTATATCCTTTAGCCGGACTGTTGGACTATGAAGATACAAGATCGAAGACTTTGTCCTGTGTCTGGATGGGACTCTCCTTGGCGTGGAAGGCAAGCTTGGAAATTTGGATATGTAGATCTCCTCCCTTTTAACCCACTCTGTGTAACCCTAGCCCCCTCTGGTGTCTATATAAACCAGAAGGCTTAGTCTGTAGGACGGACAATCATAATCATAGGCTAGCTTCTAGGGTTTAGCCTCTACGATCTCGTGTTAGATCAACTCTTGTAATACTCATATCATCAAGATCAATCAAGCAGGAAGTAGGGTATTACCTCCATCGAGAGGGCCCGAACCTGGGTAAACATTGTGTCCCCCACCTCCTGTTACCATCTGCCTTAGACGCGTAGTTCGGGACCCCCTACCCGAGATCCGCCAGTTTTGACACCGACATTGGTGCTTTTATTGAGAGTTCCACTGTGCCGTCATCATAAGGCTCGATGTCTCGTCTTGTTGTCAAGGACAACATCACCTCGAGGAGCCACGGCTATAGGCCAAACCCTCCGATTAGGCGGCTTCGTCATGACCGCCCGTTCGGCCGTTGCACCAACGATGACTTCTCGGGTCATCAAAAACAGCCTCCACATCGGCTCGGGATTCGCCGAGCAGATGGATCCAATGGAGCTCTCTTCCCTGAACGAGCTCTTGGATCGCATCTCCGCCTTGGGAGTCGCTATGGATTATGATCGGATCGGTCTTAAACCCGACCAAAGGGAGATTAACTCTCCGTCGGTCACCCATCAGATAGCGGTGGTGGAGGAGCAACGCATCAATTCTTCCTCTATCTTGAGGACGAACTATGTCCGGATTCCTGAGCTCTCCGAGCCGGATACCCGTCTATGGGAGGACATGGCCCAAGCTTTGAACTTGGAATCAGACAGCAGGCCAGATCTCTTGGGCAACATCTCGGAGCCCGAGCTGCCAAGCTCGGAAACTCCTCCGCCCATGGATCTCAGATCGGGTCAGGGTTCGGACCCAAATCTATGAGGAAACAGGAGGCGGATGGTAAATGCTCATGGATGGTGGCAGTGGATTACACCTCATCTATGAGGAAACCCTTCGAAAAATGGAAATATACAAGAGCCGCATTGAGCAAAGCAGCACGACCTTCAGAGGAATCATCCCTAGTCAGGAGGCACGATGTGCAGGAAAAATCACACTAGACGTAGTATTCGGCACGCCGGAGAATTATAGGTCCAAAGAAATCACATTCCAAGTGGCCCCGTTCAATAGTGGATACCACGCCCTTTTAGGGCAGGAGGCATTCACGATCTTCCAAGCTATACCCCATTACGGGTGAAGCTCAAAATGCTCGGGCCCAATGGAATCATCCCTCTAGCTAGTGATCCGGACATAGCACTCCGCGCCGAAAATAAAACCGCCGCACTAGCCCTCGAGGCGTTATCCGAAGCCCTTGCGGTCAAGAACTAATCACTGCGCTCCACAGTGGACAGGGACGATGTGATACTCGACAAAAGACCCAAGTCCACCTCTTTTAAACCAGCGGATGGAATAGTAAAATTCCAAGTCCACCAACGGACCCTGCAAAAACAGCATCCATCGGGGCACAGTTAAACCCCATAGTAGATGCCGCATTACGGGTGTTCTTGCGCGAGAATTGGGAGATCTTTGCCTGACATCCTTCAGACATGCCAGGAATCCCACGCGGGCTGGCCGAGCATAGCCTTAACATTCTAAAGGGGTTCAAGCTGGTCAAGCAGACTCTTCGGTGTTTCTTTGAGCCTAAGCGACAAGCCATGGGAGAGGAGCGAGCCAAGTTACTTGAGGCCGGATTCATTAGAATTAAAACATCCGGACTGGCTAGCAAACCTGGTGATGGTACCAAAGAAGGACAAATCCTGCCGCCTATGTGTCAATTTCAAGGACCTTAATAAGGCTTGCCCCAAGGATCCCTTCCCTCTCCCCCGCATCGATCAAATTATCGATGCTACAGCAGGACACGACTCATTGTGTTTCCTCGACGCATACTCCAGATACCATCAAATTAAGATGGCGGAGTCCGATCAAGCCGCAACGGCATTTATCACTCCATACGGCCCCATCTGTTTTAACACCATGGCTTTCGGGCTCAAAAACGCCGGTGCAACCTATCAACGCATGATTCAGACATGCCTGGAAACACAAATTGGCAAAACAGTGGAGGCATATGTAGACGACGTGGTCATCAAAACCAGACACGTCGAATCCTTAATAGACGACTTGAGGCTCACGTTCGACAATCTTCGAACATATGACATCAAGCTCAATCCGGAAAAATGAGTTTTCGGGGCTTCATCGTCTCCAATAGAGGAATTGAAGAAAATCTGGCTAAAATCCGAGCTCTGTCACAGTTGGCTATCCCAACAGACCTCAAGCAAATCCAGAAATTAACTGGATGCGTGGCTGCCTTAAGCCGCTTTATCTCCCGATTAGGAGAAAAGGCACTACCCCTTTATCACCTTCTTCGACGCACCGAACACTTCGAGTGGAAGGATGTGGCCACGGCCGGACTGGAAGAAATAAAAGCCGTATTGGCCACCAACCCAATCTTGGCTGTGCCAAATGTTGGCGAACCAATGTTGTTATATATAGCGGCAACACACCAAGTTGTAAGCGCAATGCTCGTCGTCGAACGAGAGACGGACGGACATAAGTTCCCACTTCAAAAGCCGGTATACTATGTATCCACTGTCCTCACTCCATGAAAATCACGGTACCCACATTATCAAAAGATAGCATACGCGGTCTTCATGGCATCCTGGAAATTACGACACTACTTTCAAGAGTGTTCAATTACGGTGGCCTCTAAAGTACCACTCAATGACATAATAAATAACTGCGATGCCACAGGCCGCATTGCTAAATGGGCTATCGAGCTCCTCCCGTTCGACATAACATACAAACCACGGCGAGCCATTAAGTCACAAGTCCTGGCTGATTTCGTTGCCGAATGGACAGAAACCGAACTCCCTAAAGAGTACGGCGCGTGCTCCAATTAGATCATGCACTTTGACTGCTCTAAGATGCTGACTGGTCTGGGGACAGGCGTCATCCTGACATCCCCCACCGGAGATACAGTCCAATACGTACTCCAAATATTATACACAAACTCCAACAATGCAGCAGAATATGAGGCCCTGTTGCATGGTCTCCGGATAGCAGTCTCCATGGGCATTCAATGCCTAGAGGTGCGTGGGGATTCGAACCTTGCAATATCTCAAATAAATGGAGACTTTGACGCCAAGGACCCAAAAATGGCGGCTTACCGCAACGCCGTCCTCAAAATGTCAGCTCGGTTCGAGGGGCTTGAATTCCACCATGTGGTCAGGGAAAACAATCAAGCGGCGGATATCCTCGCCCGCATCGGCGCTAAGCGCGACCCTGTCCCACCTAATATCTTCTTGGAAAGGCTGTTTAAGCCATCCGTGGTATGGGAAGGAGAGACCGGCAACAACAATCTGGACCTGGCCACAACACCAGATACCGAACACTCTGACATAATCGGAGGCTCTGCCACGGAAATAACGCCTTCAGCCCACGCGATTATGGCTGTCATCGCCCCATGGACAGAACCCTTCTTGGCCTACCTTATTAGGCAAGAACTCCCTCAGGACCCAAACGAGGCACGTTGCATTGTACGGTGGTCTAAAGCCTACAAGGTCCACGAGGGAGAGCTTTATAAGAAAAGCGCTACCGGAGTACTTCAAAGATGCATCTCCAAAGAGGAAGGACGGCAGCTTTTGGCAGAAATTCATTCTGGACTGGGCGGCCACCACGCCACAGCTTGGGCCCTTGTAAGCAAGGCCTTCCGTACTGGTTTTTACTGGCTGACAGCCCGAGCAGACGTACAATACCTCATTCAACGTTGTGTCGGTTGCCAGCTTTTCGCAAACAAAAGCCATATGCCCCCTACCGCTCTCCAAAAAATCCCCATTACTTGGCCCTTTGCGGTCCGGGGGCTTGACATGCTCGGACCCCTTAAAGGGGGAAGCCATAAGAAAAAATACCTATTGGTCATGGTGTATAAATTCACCAAATGGATAGAAGCCAAACTAGTTAAAATGGCCGAATCCGGACCAGTGATAGACTTTATATCTGGGGTTGTACACCGTTACGGCGTCCCCCACAGCATCATCACCGATAATGGCTCCAACTTTACAGCCTATGAGGTAAAAACTTTGTGCGGCAACATGGGCATTAAGCTCAATTATGCCTCTGTCTATCACCCCCAAACAAATGGTCAGATTGAGCGGGGAAATGGTCTCATTATGAGTGGCATTAAACCCAGATTAGTGCGATCCTTGAAGGAATCAGATATGCACTGGGTCGAGGATCTCGACTCTGTACTATGGGGGCTGTGGACCATGCCAAATCGCACTACCGGATACACACCATTCTTTATGGTGTACAGCGCAGAGGCGGTACTGCCCTGCGACATAATTCATGACTCACCTCGAGTGCGCATGTATGAAGAGAAAGAAGCCGAGCTTGATAAGTTTGGACGCCCTGGAGGAGGAGCGTGACGTGGCAAAAGCCCGCTCCGCATTCTATCAGCAGCAGGCTCGACGGTATCAAAGCAGAGAAGTACGGGCCAAAACTTATAACGTTGGCGAACTCGTTCTACACCAACCGGAGAAGAAAAAGAACAAGCTCAAGCCCAAATGGGAAGGTCCCTTCGTTATTGACCAAGTTCTCACCGATGGAGCATACCATCTGCGTGATGCATCGGACAGTCGACTCGAGCCAAACCCATGGAACGCGGCCAGACTCCGAAGATTCTACGCCTAGTGCTGGACTCCATGTTCGTCTCCTTACCTCCGCCCTTTTATACACATATATATCCGCTATCTGTCTTTCTTTCTTTCCTTCTTCCCTTTTTTCTTCATGGCATTAAAAGCTTAAAGTATGTCTTGACTACACAATCTTGACGCGCCAGGCGTGCTCATTATGCCTGGGGGCTTCTTATACAGAAGCTTAATATAATTATATTCAGGGCTTTATGCCCCCCACAGATGTGTTACTTCTCCACATGTACCTTTTCTTCGCCATTATATGCATCGATATGACTTAAGTTTTGGCCAAGCTGGGTTGCCTGGCTCTTGTGTTTATGCCCTACGTTCCCGTTAATTCGGCTAGGGCATAAGGGGAGCAACTCTGCGATTGTTACTGCCGAGTCAGCCGGATGAGTACCTCAGACTAGGTGAAGCCGAGAGCTAGCGTTCTTAAGGGAATATTCGGTTGGTGAACAAAATATGACTTTTATTTATTGTAATACATGCCCCCAGATGTTTATATCCTGCGTCTCTTTTCGCACTTCGGACATGCACGTTAATGCATGCGTACCTAGGGAAAGGAACCCTTAGCGGAACTATTCTCCCTGGAAGATGTTTCTTACTATCCATGTAATATAACATAGCTAGTTGGATACTTGTCTGTTCAAGCACTTATGACCCCTACGCCTGGTTTCCACGCATACCCCGGTTTTTACATAACTGAGCGGGTATTCCGATACACTCCGGACTGTCGGGTCCGGAGGTCGAAGCGAAAAGGTCCACCACGACAAATGATTTACAATCCAGTTAGGGACAAAATATGTCATTTGAAGTACACAGTCACTTAGACTGACTAAATACTTCTTCTATACCATCCAACAGGCTGTCTAGCATACAATCCTGTTGGGAATACTTTGCGGCTAATTTTACCTGGTCATACACCAGACTAACGGGGATCTCTTTCCCATCAGACCCTACAGGTCCGACCTCGGCCATGTGGTTCAGGTCAGCCTTGGTATACCGCGTCTTCACCATGGCCCAGGCTTCCCTTGCACCTTGTCGGTAGGCCGGTATCTTCCATAATCGGAAGCGCCGCCACGCTCCCTTGAGCACCTCTACAAGCTCCCCCATGCCTCCTGGCAGGGAGGCGGATGTGAAGGAAATATGCCCTAGAGGCAATAATAAAGTTATTATTTATTTCCTTATATCATGATAAATGTTTATTATTCATGCTAGAATTGTATTAACAGGAAACATAATACATGTGTGAATACATAAACCTACAGAGTGTCACTAGTATGCCTCTACTTGACTAGCTCGTTAATCAAAGATGGTTGTGTTTCCTAACCATGAACAAGGAGTTGTTATTTGATTAACGGGATCACATCATTGGTTGAATGATCTGATTGACATGACCCATTCCATTAGCATAGCACCTGATCGTATAGTTTGTTGCTAGTGCTTTTCTTCATGACTTATACATGTTCCTATGACTATGAGATTATGCAACTCCCGTTTGCACGAGGAACACTTTGGGTGCTACCAAACGTCACAACGTAATCGGGTGATTATAAAGGTACATTACAGGTGTCTCCGAAGGTACATGTTGGGTTGGCATATTTCGAGATTAGGATTTGTCACTCCGATTGTCGGAGAGGTATCTCTGGGCCCTCTCGGTAATGCACATCACATAAGCCTTGCAAGCATTGCAACTAATGAGTTAGTTGTGAGATGATGTATTACGGAACGAGTAAAGAGACTTGCGGTAACGAGATTGAACTAGGTATTGGATACCGACGATCGAATCTCGAGCAAGTAACATACCGATGACAAAGGGAACAACGTATGTTGTTATGCGGTCCGACCGATAAAGATCTTCGTAGAATATGTAGGAGCCAATATGGGCATCCAGGTCCCGCTATTGGTTATTGACCGTAGAGGTGTCTCGGTCATGTCTACATAGTTCTCGAACCCGTAGGGTCCGCACGCTTAACGCTTCGGCGATGCTTACTATGAGTTGTTATGATGTTTCTGTACCGAAGGTTGTTCGAGTCCCGGATGAGATCACGGACGTGACGAGGAGTCTCGAAATGGTCGAGACATAAAGATTCATATATTGGAAGTCTATGTTTGGACATCGGAAGTGTTCCGGGTGAAATTAGGAATTTTACCAAAGCACCGGAGGTTACCGAACCCCGGAATACTAATGGGCCAAACATGGGCCTTAGTGGAAAGGAGAGAAGGGGCCCAAGTGCTGGCGCACCTTCCCCTTCCCTAGTCCTATTAGGACTAGGAGAAGGCGCCCTCTCTCCCTTCCCACTTGGGGAAACCTAGTTGGACTAGGATTGGGGGAATCCTACTCCTAGTAGGAGTAGGACACCCTGGCGCACCTCCTTGGCCGGCCAGCCCCTCCTCCTTCCCTCCTTTATATACGGGGCAGAGGGCACCCCATGACACACAAGTTGATCCTTGAGATCTTTCCTTAGCCGTGTGCGGTGCCCCTTCCACCATATTACACCTCGAGAATACCGTAGCGAGCTTAGGCGAAGCCTGCGCCGGTGGAACATCATCATCGTCACCACGCCGTCGTCTTGTGAAACTCTCCTCAACACTCGGCTGGATCGGAGTTCGAGGGACGCCATCGAGCTGAACGTGTGCAGAACTTCCGGAGGTGCCGTCGTTCGGTACTTGGATCGGTTGGATCGTGAAGAAGTACGACTACTTCCTCTACGTTGCGTCAACGCTTCATTTGTGGGTCTACGAGGGCGTGAGACAACACTCTCATCTCGTTGCTATGCATCACCATGATCTTGCGTGATCGTAGGAAAATTTTGAAATTACTACGTTACCCAACAAAGTGGCATCCGAGCCTGGTTTTATGCGTAGATGTCATATGCACGAGTAGAACACAAGTGAGTTGTGGACGATACAAGTCATCTGCCTACCAAAGCATGTCATACTTTGGTTCAGCGGTATTGTTGGAAAGACGATCCAGACCAACCTTACGCGTGCTCTTCGCGAGACCGGTTCCTCGACGTGCTTTGCACATAGATGGCTTGTGGAAGACTGTCTCTCCAACTTTAGTTGAACTGAGTGTGGCTACGCCCGGTCCTTGAGAAGGTTAAAACGGAGTCTATTTGACGAAGTATCGTTGTGGTTTTGATGCGTAGGTAAGAACGGTTCTTGCTCAGCCCGTAGCAGCCACGTAAAACTTGCAACAACAAAGTAGAGGACGTCTAACTTGTTTTTGCAGGGCATGTTGTGATGTGATATGGTCAAGACGTGATGCTATATTTTATTGTATGAGATGATCATGTTTTGTAACCAAGTTATCGGCAATCGGCGGGGAGCCATATGGTTGTCGCTTTATTGTATGCAATGCAATCGCTCTGTAATGCTTTACTTTATCACTAAGCGGTAGCGATAGTCGTAGAAGCATAAGTTTGGCGAGACGACAACGATGCTACGATGGAGATCAAGGTGTCGCGCCGGTGACGATGGTGATCATGGCGGTGCTTGAGATGGAGATCACAAGCACAAGATGATGATGGCCATATCATATCACTTATATTGATTGCATGTGATGTTAATCCTTTATGCATCTTATCTTGCTTTGATTGACGGTAGCATTATAAGATGATCCCTTACTAAATTTTCAAGAAGTGTTCTCCCTGAGTATGCACCGTTCATGAAAGTTCTTCGTCTTTGAGACACCACGTGATGATCGGGTGTGATAGGCTCTACGTTCAAATACAACGGGTGCAAAACAGTTGCACACGCAGAATACTCAGGTTATACTTGACGAGCTATGCATATAAGATATGACCTCGGAACACACGAGAGACCGAAGGTCGGCGTGAATCATATAGTAGATATGATCAACATATTGATGTTCACCATTGAAACTACTCCATCACACGTGATGATCGGTCATGGTGTAGTTGATATGGATCACGCAATCACTTAGAGAATTGGAGGGATATTTTTCTAAGTGGGAGTTCTTAGGTAATATGATTAATTGAACTTAAATTTATCATGAACTTAGTACCGATAGTATCTTGCTTGTCTATGATGTGTAGATAGATGGCTCGTCTTTGTTGTTCCGTTGAATTTTAATGCGTTCCTTGAGAAAGCAAAGTTGAAAGATGATGGCAGCAATTACACGGACTGGGTCCGTAACTTGAGGATTATCCTTATTGCTGCACAGAAGAATTACGTCCTGGAAGCACCGTTAGGTGCCAGGCCTGGTGCAAGGGCTGCGCCGGATGTTGTGAACGTCTGGCAAAGCTAAGCTGATGTCTGCTCTATAGTTCTGTGTGCCATGCTTTACGGCTTAGAACCGGGACTTCAACGTCGTTTTGAACACCATGGAGCATATGAGATGTTCCAGAGTTGAAGTTAATATTCCAAGCGAATGCCCGGATTGAGAGATATGAAGTCTCCAATAAGTTCTATAGCTGTAAGATGGAGGAGAACGGTTGTCATTGAGCATATACTCGTAATGTCCGGATATAACAATCACTTGATTCAACCGGGAGTTAATCTTCCGGATGATTGCGTCATTGATGTAATTCTCCAATCACTGCCACCAAGCTACAAGAGCTTCGAGATGAACTATAATATGCAAGGGATGACCAAAACAATGCCCGAGCTCTTCGCGATGCTGAAAGCCGCGGAGGTAGAAATCAAAAAGGAGCATCAAGTGTTGATGGTTAACAAAACCACTAGTTTCAAGAAAAAGGGCAAAGGAAAGAAAAGGAAACTTCAAAAGAACGGCAAGCAAGTTGTTGATCAAGAGAAGAAACCCAAGTCTGGTCCTAAGCTGAAACTGAGTGCTTCTATTGCAAGCGGGCTGGTCCTTTGAAGCGGAACTGCCCCAAGTATTTGGCGGATAAGAAGGATGGCAAGGTTAACAAAGGTATATGTGATATACAAGTTATTGATGTGTACCTTACTAATACTCGCATGCACACAGGTATTTGATACTGGTTACATTGCTAATATTTGCAACTCAAACAGGGCTACGGATTAAGCGAAGATTGGCTAAGGACGAGGTGACGATCTTGGCGTGGGAAATGGTTCCAAAGTCGATGTGATCGCAATCGCACGCTACCTCTACATCTACCTTGAGGATTAGTATTAGACCTAAATAATTGTTATTTAGTACCAGCGTTGAGCATGAACATTATATCTGGATCTTGTTTAATGCGAGACGGTTATTCATTTAAATCGAGAGAATAATGGTTGTTCTATTTATATGAATAATATCTTTTATGGTCATGCACCATTGAAGAATGGTTTGTTTTACTTAATCTCGATAGTAGTGATACACATATTCATAACGTTGAAGCCAAAAGATGTAGAGTTGATAATGATAGTGCAACTTATTTGTGGCACTGCCGTTTAGGTCATATCGGTGTAAAGCGCATGAAGAAACTCCATCTTGATGGACTTTTGGAGTCACTTGATTATGAATCACTTGGCACTTGCGAACCGTGCCTTATGGGCAAGATGACTAAAACACCGTTCTCCGGAACTATGGAGAGAGCAACAGATTTATTGGAAATCATACATACCGATGTATGTGGTCCAATGAATGTTGAGGCTCGTGGCGGATATCGTTATTTTCTCACCTTCACAGATGATTTGAGCAGATATGGGTATATCTACTTAATGAAACACAAATCTGAAACATTTGAAAAGTTCAAAGAATTTCAGAGTGAAGTGGAAAATCATCGTAACAAGAAAATAAAGTTTCTACGATCTGATCGTGGAGGAGAATATTTGAGTTACGAAGTTTGGCCTACATTTGAAACAATGCGGAATAGTTTACAACTTACGCCACGGAACACCACAACGTAATGGTGTGTCCGAACGTCATCGTCGTACTTTATTAGATATGGTGCGATCTATGATGTCTCTTCTTGATTTACCGCTATCGCTTTTGGGGTTATGCTTTAGAGACGGCTACATTCACTTTAAATAGGGCACCATCTAAATCCGTTGAGACGACGCCTTATGAACTGTGGTTTGGCAAGAAACCAAAGTTGTCGTTTACGAAAGTTTGGGGCTGCGATGCTTATGTGAAAAAGCTTCAACCTGATAAGCTCGAACCCAAATCGGAGAAATGTGTCTTCATAGGATACCCAAAGGAGATCGTTGGGTACACCTTCTATCACAGATCCGAAGGCAAGATTTTTGTTGCTAAATTCGAAACTTTTTGGAGAAGGAGTTTCTCTCGAAAGAAGTGAGTGGGAGGAAAGTAGAACTTGATGAGATAATCAGCATCTACTCCCTTATTGAGAAGTAGTACATCACGAGAAAACAGTTTACGTGACACCTACACCAAATAGGGAAGAAGCTAATGATGATGATCATGAAACTTCAGATCAAGTTTCTACAGTAACTTCAGAGATCAACCAGAGCAAGATCCGCACTGTGAGTGGTACGGTAATCCTATTCTGGAAGTCATGTTCTTTGGAACATGATGAACCTACGAACTATGAAGAAGCAATGGTGAGCCCAGATTCCACAAAATGGTGGAGGCCATGAAATCTGAGATGGGATCCATGTATGAGAACAAAGTGTGGACTTTGGTTGACTTGCCCGATGATCGGCAAGCAATTGAGAATAAATGGATCTTAAGAAGAAGACTGACGCTGATGGTAATGTTACTGTCTATATAGCTCGACTTTTTGCGAAAGGTTTTTGACAAGTTCAAGGGATTGACTATGATGAGACCTTCTCACCCGTAGCTATGCTTAAGTCTGTCCGAATCAAGTTAGCAATTGCCGTATTTTATGATTATGAAATTTGGCAAATGGATGTTAAAACTGCATTCCTGAATGGATTTACGGAAGAAGAGTTGTATATGATGCAACCAGAAGGTTTTGTCGATCCAAAAGGAGCTAACAAAGTGTGCAAGCTCCAGCGATCCATTTATGGACTGGTGCAAGCCTCTCGGAGTTGGAATAAACGTTTTGATAGTGTGATCAAAGCATTTGGTTTTATCTGAGACTTTTGGAGAAGCCTGTATTTACAAGAAAGTGAGTGGGAGCTCAGAGCATTTACGATATTATATGTGGATGACATATTACCGATCGGAAATGATATAGAATTCTGGATAGCATAAAGGGATACTTGAATAAGAGTTTTTCGATGAAAGACCTCGGTGAAGCTGCTTACATATTGGGCATTAAGATCTATAGAGATAGATCAAGGCGCTTAATAGGACTTTCACAAAGCACATACCTTGACAAAGTTTTGAAAAAGTTCAAAATGGATCGTGCAAAGAAAGGGTTCTTGCCGGTGCTACAAGGTGTGAAGTTGAGTAAGACTCAATGCCCGACCACCGCAGAAGATAGAGAGAAAATGAAAGATGTTCCCTATGCTTCAGCCATAGGCTCTATCATGTATGCAATGCTGTGTACCAGACCGATGTGTGCCTTCTTTGTAAGTTTGGCAGGCAGGTACCAAAGTAATCCAGAGTGGATCAACTGGACAGCGGTCAAGAACATCCTTAAGTACTTAAGAAGGACTAAGGATATGTTTCTCGCTTATGGCGGTGACAAAGAACTCGTCAGAACGGTTACGTCGACATAAGCTTTGACACTGATCCGGACGATTCTAAATCGCAAAACCGGATACGTATTTACATTAAACGGAGGAGCTGTCGGTTGGTGCAGTTCCAAACAAAGCGTCGTGGCGGGATCTACATGTGAAGTTGAGTACATAGCTGCTTGAAGCAGCTAATGAAGGAGTCTGGATGAAGGAGTTCATAACCGATCTAGGTGTTGTACCTAGTGTATCGGGTCCAATGAAAATCTTTTGTGACAATCCGGTGCAATTGCCTTAGCAAAGGAATCCAGATTTCACAAGAGAACCAAGCACATCAAAAGACGCTTCAACTCCATCCGGATTTGGTCGGTGGGAGACATAGAGATATGCAAGATACATACGGATCTGAATGTTGCGGAACCCGTTGACTAAGCCTCTTCCACGAGCAAAACATGATCAGCACCAAGACTCCATGGGTGTTAGAATCATTCTTGTGTAATCTAGATTATTGACTCTAGTGCAAGTGGGAGACTGAAGGAAATATGCCCTAGAGGCAATAATAAAGTTATTATTTATTTCCTTATATCATGATAAATGTTTATTATTCATGCTAGAATTGTATTAACAGGAAACATAATACATGTGTGAATACATAAACCTACAGAGTGTCACTAGTATGCCTCTACTTGACTAGCTCGTTAATCAAAGATGGTTGTGTTTCCTAACCATGAACAAGGAGTTGTTATTTGATTAACGGGATCACATCATTGGTTGAATGATCTGATTGACATGACCCATTCCATTAGCATAGCACCTGATCGTATAGTTTGTTGCTAGTGCTTTTCTTCATGACTTATACATGTTCCTATGACTATGAGATTATGCAACTCCCGTTTGCACGAGGAACACTTTGGGTGCTACCAAACGTCACAACGTAATCGGGTGATTATAAAGGTACATTACAGGTGTCTCCGAAGGTACATGTTGGGTTGGCATATTTCGAGATTAGGATTTGTCACTCCGATTGTCGGAGAGGTATCTCTGAGCCCTCTCGGTATTGCACATCACATAAGCCTTGCAAGCATTGCAACGAAGGAGTTAGTTGTAAGATGATGTATTACGGAGCGAGTAAAGAGACTTGCGGTAACGAGATTGAACTAGGTATTGGATACCGACGATCGAATCTCGGGCAAGTAACATACCGATGACAAAGGGAACAACGTATGTTGTTATGCGGTCTCGACCGATAAAGATCTTCGTAGAATATGTAGGAGCCAATATGGGCATCCAGGTCCCGCTTATTGGTTATTGACCGAAGAGGTGTCTCGGTCATGTCTACATAGTTCTCGAACTCGTAGTGTTCGCTCGGCTACCGTTTCGATGAGAGTTACTATGAGTTGTTATGATGTTTCTGTACCGTAGGTTGTTCGTAGTCCCGGATGTGATCACGGACGTGACGATGAGTCTCGAAATGGTCGAGACATTAAGATTCATATATTGGAAGTCTATGTTTGGACATCGGAAGTGTTCCGGGTGAAATTAGGAATTTTACCAAGTACCGGGAGGTTACCGGAACCCCCCGGAATACTAATGGGCCAAACATGGGCCTTAGTGGAAAGGAGAGAAGGGGGCCCAAGTGCTGGCCGCACCTTCCCCCTTCCTAGTCCTATTAGGACTAGGAGAAGGGGCGCCCTCTCTCTCCCTTCCCACTTGGGGAAACCTAGTTGGACTAGGATTGGGGGAATCCTACTCCTAGTAGGAGTAGGACACCTGGCGCACCTCCCTTGGCCGGCCAGCCCTCCTCCTTCCCTCCTTTATATCTGAGGCGGAGGGCACCCCATGACACACAAGTTGATCCTTGAGATCTTTCCTTAGCCGTGTGCGGTGCCCCCTTCCACCATATTACACCTCGAGAATACCGTAGCGTAGCTTAGGCGAAGCCTGCGCCGGTGGAACATCATCATCGTCCTGCACGCCGTCGTCTTGTGAAACTCTCCCTCAACACTCGGCTGGATCGGAGTTCGAGGGGCGTCATCGAGCTGAACGTGTGCAGAACTCGGAGGTGCCGTGACGTTCGGTACTTGGATCGGTTGGATCGTGAAGAAATACGACTACTTCCTCTACGTTGCGTCAACGCTTCGGCTGTGGGTCTCACGAGTGCGTGAGACAACACTCTCATCTCGTTGCTATGCATCACCATGATCTTGCGTGATCGTAGGAAAATTTTTGAAATTACTACGTTACCCAACAGGATGGCCACAAGGCCTGGGCAATGCCCTGCATCACCTGCCGAACTTGTTCGTGCAGTTGTGAGAGCTCTTGCAGAAGATTGCCTGCAGATCCGGGCATCTCCTCTTCGGGACGACCCGTCAGCATACCTCTGAGATATAACTCATTGGCGGTTTCTTCGCCGAACTCTATAAAAGTTCGTTCAAGCACTTACTAAATATGCCGCGTTGAAGATCCTCTTGTTCTCCTTTACGGAGTCCGCAAGCTGGGCTCGAACATCTTTCAGTTCAACGCCTAGCCGGGTATTGGCATCTTGGAGATCATTTTTCTCCCGCCTAACCTGCATAAGCACGCGCTCGCCAGCCTTTAGCTGTTGTTAAGCATGTTGCTCATCACCTCGCACGACCCCCGGATTCACTCCGGGGTCATCTGCAGAATCTATTGTTAGATTGGCATGCATGCCGAATACTAACTGGTACATGTCATTCTTTTTAACAGAAACAAGTGTTACCAGATGGGGCCTTCTCGGACTCCTTCATTGCGGCAACTGCGGCCCGTAGTTGGGCTTTGCACTCCTCCAGCTCTTGAGACAATTGGGTATTCTTCTCCGTAAGAACCTACGCATATAATGATCCTTAATCAGTTGTGCCAACTATTTCAAGTCTCAGGGGCTACTGGTATACATAATTATCAGATTTTCTTACCCGTATATCCTTTACATACTGGTCCGTCGCTCTAGCCAGGCCATTTTGAGCAGCTCGGATGTATGCGTCTCCCGAGTTGAAGGCATCGAACGCCTCCTGAGAGAAACAAGCGTCGCGGAGTACGACCCGACGACGCCTGTGATTCATGGCACTCTCCACTTCGAAATTCGTAGCGGAGAGCCTATCTGCATCCTCTATAGGAGGAACGTCCAGTGTTGGCCCCATGTTAGCTTCTGCCTCTAAGTCCGGCTCTGTAGCTCGACTGGTGGAGGCATGGCCGGAAGGCTCTCCAGATATAGTCCGGAGAGCGTTTTTTCAGCTAGGAAACATGGATGTTGTTACATTTTAAAAGACGACAACCACGGAGCGGAGTTCTTTTTCGTACTTCTCCGACAACGTCTCAGTCCTGACCGACTTCCTTTTAAGCCTACCCGGTTTCGGTGCCCCTTGTTGGTGAGTCACTGCGGGTTCGGCATGGCATCCCGAAGACCTTCCCTGTAAGACACCGTATGTGTGCGGTAGGTGAAGTGCGAAAAAAGGGATCCTTCTCGGAAGTTGGGACTCCGGTTTTACTTACATGCGACGCAGGGAGTAGTCCAGGATAGTCGGCTATGATGGCCACCAAGGCACCGCCATAGCTTAATTGATAGAACATCTTGTCAATGAGCTCCACAAATGTGCCCGGATCTTCTTCGAGTCCAGGGTCGAGGGCCCGGTCAGGGTCCTCTGGTTGTGGAGGCGGGCTGTGGACCTCCCTCACAGCTTTTCGCAGTTCCTGCTATGAAATAGCAAGGTAAATACCTATGACGAAAAATGCGGTAAGGATAGGAGTAAAAGGTAGCAGCTCACCCAGCTTGGGGGGTTGTACATGGAGAATCCATCCCGTGGCTTAATGCGGATGAACTCCTCTTCCTCTCCTTTATATAAATCGGACAGTATTTTCGCTAAAGCAGCGATGGAGTCCGGTCCCTTACGACCGCAGTGCGTGGCATCGTCTTCTCCATTGAAGTGCCACATGGGGTGTCCCCGATACTGAAGTGGCTGCACCCCCCGCATTATACATATTGACATAACCTCGATTATTGTCAATCCTGATTTGGCCAGTGTTTTTATCCGGTCCATCAGGTAAAGGACTTCTCAGTTATCTTCCTCCTGGGGGCTCCGAGGGAGCCAGCTGCGGCATTTCTTCAAATGGGCGTTACTAAACTCAGGAAGGCCCATCTGAATAGGGTCCGGAAGGGGGACATTCTCCATATAAAACCACTCTGAAGGCCAGTCTTCGGAGGTCTTCTTCGGAGTATTGGATAGGTATCCGGTCCCGGCGATGCGCCATATCTCGGCTCCGCCCACTTGATATATTGACCCCTCACGTATGCACGGGTACAAGGCAGAATAGCCTCTTCCATAGCTCGAAATGAGCTTTGCAGTCCAAAAACAGCTCGCAAAGGGCGACGTAGCCAGCGATGTGTAATATGGAGGCGGGAGTAAAATTGTGCAGCTGGAGGCCGTAGAACTCCAGGAGCCCGTGGAGGAACGGATGGACTGGAAATCCGAGTCCCCTCAATAAGTAAGGGACAAGGCATACCCGCTCCCCATGCATGAGTTGGGAAAGCTCTCTGCTTGCTCCCCGCCATTGTAAGTGGCTAATTTGGCTCGGACGGGGACCATATACGCATGAGGGAGAAACCCCTGGGTCTGTAACTCTACTAATTGGCTGTGGGGAATAGAACACTTCTTCCAATTGCCCGGCTTAGGGCTACGGGAGCGAGAGGAGGAGCTGCGATGGCCGGCCATGATGGGATGTATTTTTCCGGGCGCTCTCCGATGGATGCTCGCTGTGGGAGGATGGTGTGATCTGGATCTGAGGATCCCTATCTCTTTAAATAGACGGTTTATTTACATGGTTAGGGTGGCAAGTGTAAAAATGCCCTGACTTCTCGCATTCGCTCGACACGTGGAGGATAGCCATTATTAGCTGAAGCCGAGGAGTGCAACATTCATGGGAAGTCGGACACTACTCTACAGGTGCTCAGAATTTGGAGAAGAACCCGCCTTGCAATGCCGAAGACAATCTGTGCGCCGGACTCATCGTCATTGAAGCCTGGTTCGGGGGCTACTGAGGGAGTCCTGGATTAGGGGGTCCTCGGACAGCCGGACTATATCCTTTAGTCGGACTGTTGGACTATGAAGATACAAGATTGAAGACTTCGTCCCGTGTCCGGATGGGACTCTCCTTGGCGTGGAAGGCAAGCTTGGCAATTCGGATATGTAGATCTCCTCCCTTGTAACCGACTATGTGTAACCCTAGCCCCCTCCGGTGTCTATATAAACCAGAGGGTTTAGTCTGTAGGACGGATAATCATAATCATAGGCTAGCTTCTAGGGTTTAGCCTCTACGATCTCGTGGTAGATCAACTCTTGTAATACTCATATAATCAAGATCAATCAAGCATGAAGTAGGGTATTACCTCCCTCGAGAGGGCCCGAACCTGGGTAAACAATGTGTCCCCTGCCTCCTGTTACCATCCGCCATAGACGCACAGTTTGGGACCCCCTACCCGAGATCCGCCGGTTTTGACACCGACATACACCACCCCGCCAGGTCCCCCGGACCTAGTCGTCGCGCGCCCCTCTCGAGCCGAGCCTCGGCGAGGGCAAAGGTATGAAGGTCGTTTGAGCGTCAAGGTGGACTCCTAAGCATCGCGACTCAGGAGCCTAACTGGTCACGTAGCCCCTCACTCCTTGGTCTCGTCCTGGTGATCCAGACGACCCAACGGCGGTTGAGGTATGCGCGGGGCTGGGCCCTGTCGACATAGAACACTAGGCCTATTCCCGCATTTCCTTCCCATAAGCTGTTTGCGCGTCAAGGGGGACTCCTGAGCATCGCGACTCAGGAGCCTAACTGGCCACGTAGCCCATCACTCCTTGGTCTCGTCCTAGTGATCCGGACGACCCAACTGCGGCTGAGGTATGTGCGGGGTCGGGCCCTGCCGACGTAGAACGTAAGGCAAATGGGAAGGAAATCGCAAAATCTCTAGCAAATATTACAAGACATATTGTTCTCCAATATCAAACACAAGTTTAAACGCCTCCACGAGGCACGATACATGCTGCAGGAGTTAAGAAGGAAAGGAGCCGCCAGCATGACACCCCTTCATCTCTGGACACCGCCGTCGCCTGCGAGGGATGCTCCTTCTTCAATGGTATCGCCTCCACCTGTACCACCAGCTGGAGTTGCAGGATCAGTAGCGCCACTGGTCGTGGGCGCGGGAGCGAAGGCGCAGAACTTCTTTAGTAGGGCCTCCACCTGACCCTTCATAGCGGCGGCAGCGGTCGCGCAATGCTCGTCATCCACATGCTCTAGCAGCTCGTCAAGGTGGGTGGCAGGGTCGCGAAGATGGAGGTGGCTGAAGACGCGCGTCAGCGTGGCTGAGGAAAGGACGCGAGCCTATTCCTCTGCCATGGGGCCGATACCGCTCACGATGTCCTCAAGTGCATCAACCAGATAAGGAAGCAGCTGGGCGGGGCCCTCGTTGCTGGAAGCCAGCGGCTCCTCCAAGCCCTTCTCGTAGAGTGACTGCAGCACCGTCCGAGACCTCACCTCGAGGAGCTTGAAGGCCTCGCGGTCCTCAGCCAGGATCTTCGCCTTGGCTTCAAGCTCGACCTTCTTCGCCTTCAGCTTCTGCTCCAGCTCCTCCAACCGACCGCACTCCATGGCCCGCGCCTTCGCCAACTGCTCCAGCTCGGCGTTGTGATCCCTGACGGCGTCCTCTCGGGCTTTCAACTTCTCCTCCTCCGCCTTGCGGCCTCCGGCTTCTTTCGCGTGCTCCTTTCGCATGGTCTCCAGCTCGGCCTCCAGCGACCGGCAACGGTCCTTGGCGGCCTCGGCATCCTTCTGCGCCAACTCGTGGGCGGCCACAGCTTGGGCGACGGCCTCCCTGTCTTTTTCGAAGTCCGCGGCAGCCTGGCTCAGCGTCGCCCGGACGGACACATCGGAATGAAGCCAGCCAGAGACCAGCTCCAGGCGCCCGGCCACCAAGCGACGGTCGGCGCCCTGAAGATCTTCTCGCAGCAGGGTCATCACAGAAAGGGCGCGCTCCAGAACATCGGGGGAGGCCGAAGGACCCGGAGGAAGCAATGCAGCAGAATGAGGAGGGGGCGACGTCGTCACCATGGCCTGGGAGGATGGAGGCTCCTGAGCTTTCGCGGTCTCGGTGACCGAGCCAGGTGTTGGCACGTCCGGAGCCAGCGGGGCCATGGGGGCTGACTCCTCCCGAGGATGATCCCCCAGGCCTCACGAGGATGATCGGGCCGGAGAAGCGCGAGCGCCGTCGCTGCCCTTATCCATGGAGAGGGGAGCGGCCATCATAGGCTATCTGGTCCCAAGCAGCGTCGCCTCGTCCTCCTTCCTCCTCTTCGCCGCGGGTGTCGGCCTAATTGCACAACGGAAAAGCGTCAAGGGCAAGCACCAGAAGCAAGAACAAAACGGGACAAGAACACTTACCGGTCGACCGCGGTGTAGTCCCTCCGCTTCGTAAGCTTGAAGCCGGAGAGCCTCCCAGCCTGAGGCACATGCGTGCGGGCTCCAAGAGCGGAAGAAGGGGCAGCGGATGGACCTGAAGCAGCTCCAGGCGGAGTCGGAGCAGGGGAGGCATCTCGGGAGATCAACGCCGACCTGCCCCTCGTCGGAACCACGGGAGGCTCCTCTCTCTCCGGGAAGACGCCGGCCTCGTCATCATCAGGCAAGGTGCAGAGGATGTCGGCCTTGCGCAGAGGGGAGGTCTCCACCATTCCCTTGGGGGTCGCCTCCGGGTCGCGTTCCTCGTCCTCCTCTTCTTCCTCCCCCCTACGGGAGTCGCCAGAAGACACGTCCACCGGCACCGTCGCCTCCGAGACGACAAGGGGCACCGGCGGCACCAGGCCGCGCTTCTTGAAGGTGGGCATGGCGGCCACAACCTGCGCCCCATCCTTACGACGGAAAAAGGGAACGATGGCACTCGGCGGATACTCTTGGTCGTCCCCGACCAAGAGGCGGAGAGCCACAACCAGCTTCTCGTCGGACAAGGCCTCCGGATTCAGGCGAAGCTTTTCTTCTTCGCCCCCAAGCGTCCACAAGGGGCGCAAGAGCGCCTGAAGCAGAGCCACCCGCACCGTCAGGAATTCTCTCAGGAGCATGGCCCCCGTCAGCTTAGCCGCCTTCACGTTGCCTAGCTGTAGGTCGGTGGTCATCTTCTCCAGCATTGACGTCGCCCGGTCGTCAGTAAGGTTTGCACGGGACCACCCCTCGTCAGACTAGGGCATCTACGTCGGCAGCTTCAACCATGGGTGGACACACTTGGCATCCATCATAACCCACTTGCTCCTGAAGCCATCGGCCTTCTTCCCGGCCTTTGAGATCGCGTTGGCCTTGCCGGCTGAGGGAGTCCTGGACTAAGGGGTCCTCAGGCGTCCGGCTTGTTATCCATGGGCCGGACTGATGGGATGTGAAGACATGAAGACCGAAGACCATACTCGTGTCCGGATTGGACTCTCCTTGGCGCGGAGGGCAACCTTGGCGACCAACCATGAAGATTCCTTCTTGTGTAACCGACTCCATGTAAACCCTAGATCCCCCCGGTGTCTATATAAACCGGAGGGGTTAGTCCGGAAAGCATACATTCATTACCATATACACATAGGCTAGACTTCTAGGGTTTAGCCACTACGATCTCGTGGTAGATCAACTCTTGTAACACTCATATTCATCAAGATCAATCAAGCAGGAAGTAGGGTATTACCTCCATAGAGAGGGCCTGAACCTGGGTAAACATCGTGTCCCCCGTCTCCTGTTACCATCGATCCTAGATGCACAGTTCATGACGCCCTACCCGAGATCCGCCGGTTTTGACACCGACATTGGTGCTTTCATTGAGAGTTCCACTGTGCCTTCGGCAAAGGATTCGATAGCCCCTTCGATCATCAGTAATGGCGCCGTTCAGGGAGAAACCTCCTCCCCAGATGAACCTTTGTGTTCGGCGACTTCGTACTGCGGGCCAACTCGCTTGGCCATCTGGAGCAGGTCGATAGCCACGCCCCTGGCCATCAGGCCAGATTCATAAGCTTGAACTGCATCACAGATACCCGTGGAGACTTGATCTTTGATGGGTTCGAAGCGGCGGCAGTCGCTTCCCCTCTCTCCGATGAACATGACTTGAATCCGTCATCGGATCACACCCAGGAGATGGATCTTGTTGCTGCAACGGCCTCAGAACCGAAGCAGATCATGCCCTCCGAGGCCACAAAGTCCACGGCGTTGGAGCCGCACATGGACTCGACATCCTGCATTACTTGTGTCAATGGAACCCCGGACTCGTTTCTGGCTACACGTTCGGGACTGTGCACACCCGTGGACACCGAGCTAGATCGGTTATCGATCTTTGAGTTCAGCGCCACTGACGTTTTCCAGCACTCACCTTTTGGTGACATGCTAAATTCTTTAAAGAACTTATCCTTGGAGGAGGACTCACAGCCGAACTATGTTCGGGTCAAGCTAGAGACAGATGACGAGGAATTTTGCTTCCCACCCGCCACCCACTTCATAGCCATTGTCGATGACTTAGCCGACGTGCTTGACTATGGCTCCGAAGACATCGACGGTATGGACGACGATGCCGATCAGGAGCAAGGCCAAGACCCCCCATTCACTGAACGTTGGACAGCTACCTCTTCGTACGATGTGTACATGGTTGACACACCCAAAGGATCTGGTGACGATAATGAAGAGCCAGATGCGAATAAAACCTCTGAGACGCAGTCCAAACACCGACACCCCAAGCGTCGTTCTAAGCCTCTTCACTCAAAGGACGGCAACACATGCACTGGAGAGAATAGTACTCCAGGCGACGCCGAAAACAATGAAGACCCTATCGGAGCCACATCCGAACAGGAGGAACATGACAACATGCAAGACAACCCTGATGAACAGGCCATAGAACATGACTCGGAGGACGATAGTTACCGTCCACCCTCCGAGGAGGAGACAAGCCTCGGCAACGAAGACTTCATCATGTCGGAAGATCCTCTCGAGCAGGAGCGCTTTAAGCTTCAGCTCATAGCCACTACAAAGAGCCTGAAAAAGAAGCAGCAGCAGCTTCAAGCCGAACAAGATTTGCTCGTCGACAGATGGACTGATGTCCTCACAGCCGAAGAATACGGCCCCAGGTGCCCAGCCAAGAGCTACCCAAAACGCAGACTGCTACCTCAATTTGATGAGGAAGCACTAGAGCGCGCATCTCCCTCGCGTAATGCGGAACGACCACCACGTGGTCGAGACAGGGTGGCCGACCGGCCACCCCGCGGCCGGGATAAAGTGGCAACACAAGCCGAACAGCAGCCTGCCCCACCGCATCGTAAAAACAGAGACGAAAGAGTTTGGGGTCAAACATACGACCTCCGGCAGATCCTGGATGATAGAACAGGACACACAAGATCGATATATGGATCGCGAGGGCGTGCCTCGAGGCACGATGACGGCTACCTATTCAGACGTGATAAATCTAACCACGCCCGAGCCGAATACCGCAGAAGGACTCCATCAGAGCTACGCCACGACGCGGCCCAGTATAGAGGCGCCACACACCCTCTCTGCTTCACAGATGAAGTACTGGATCACGAATTCCATGAGGGGTTCAAGCCCGTCAATATCGAATCATATGACGGCACAACCGACCCCGCAGTATGGATCAAGGATTTCATTCTCCATATCCATATGGCTCGAGGAGATGACCTCCACGCCATTAAATACCTCCCACTAAAGCTCAAAGGGCCAGCTCGGCCTTTGGCTCAACAAACTTTGAAAATTCTATCAGCAGCTGGGAGGACTTGGAAGAAGCTTTCCTGGAAAACTTCCAAGGAACCTATGTCCGGCCACCAGACGCCGATGACTTAAGCCACATAGTTCAACAACCTGGAGAATCAGCCAGAAAATTCTGGACTAGGTTCCTAACCAAAAAGAACCAGATCGTTGACTGTCCGGATGCCGAGGCCTTAGCAGCCTTCAAACACAGCATCTGTGACGAATGGCTAGCACGCCACCTCGGCCAAGAAAAGCCGAAGTCCATGGCAGCCCTCACGGCACTCATGACCCGCTTTTGCGCGGGAGAGGACAGTTGGCTGGCCCGTAGTAACAACACAGCCAGCGAGACAGGCCCCTCCGAGGCCAAGAATAGCACTAGCAAGCTCCGGCGCAATAGACACAAACGCCGAAGCAATGGCAACAACACCGATGACACCACGGTCAACGCTGGATTCACTGGCTCCAAGTCCGGCCAACGGAAGAAGCCCTACAAAAGGAACAATGAAGGACCTTCCAGCCTGGACCGCATACTCGACCGTCTGTGCCAGATAGACGGCACCTCGGATAAGCAAGCTAATCATACCAACAGAGATTGTTGGGTTTTCAAGCAGGCTGGCAAGTTAAATGCCGAAAACAAAGAAAAGGGATCACAAAGTGAGGACGAGGACGAAGAGCCCCGGCGGCCGAGCGATTGGGGCGGAAGAAATTTCCCCTCAAGTCAAAACGGTGAACATGATATACGCTACGCACTTCCCAAAAGGGAGCGTAAGCGAGCACTTAGGGACGTCTACGCGGTAGAGCCAGTCACCCCAAAATTCAATCCGTGGTCATCATTCCCGATCACCTTCGATCGCCGGGATCAACCAACTAGTATCCGCCATGGCGGTTCAGCCGCACTAGTCCTCGACCCAATTATTGACGGGTTTCACCTAACACGAGTCCTGATGGACAGTGGTAGCAGCCTCAACCTGCTTTATCAGGACACAGTGCGGAAGATGGGCATTAACCCCTCACGAATCAAACCAACATAGACTACCTTTAAAGGAGTCATACCAGGCGTACAGGCCCGCTGTACGGGCTCAATCACGCTGGAGGTGGTCTTCGGCTCTCCGGACAACTTCTAAAGCGAAGAGTTAATCTTTGATATCGTCCCCTTCTGCAGCGGCTATCATGCACTCCTCGGATGAACCACGTTTGCTAGATTCAACGCAGTGCCACATTATGTTTATCTCAAGCTCAAGATGCCAGGTCCACGCGGCATCATAACAGTGAATGGCAATACAGAACGCTCCCTCCGAACAGAGGAGCACACCACCGCCCTAGCAGCAGAAGTACAGAGCAGCCTTCTCAAGCAGCACCATAGAACGGCTGCCGACTGATACGTCTCCAACGTATCTATAATTTTTGATTGCTCAATGCTATATTATCTACTGTTTTGGATGTTTATGGGCTTTATTTTACACTTCTATATTATTTTTGGGACAAACCTATTGACCCAGAGCCCAGTGCCAGTTCCTGTTTTTTCCCTTGTTTCAGTGTTTCAAAGAAACGGAATATCAACCGGAGTCGAAACGGAATGAAACCAACTGGAGAAGTTATTTTTGGAAGGAAAGCTACCGGAAAAACTTGGAGTGCACGTCAAGAAAGGAACGAGGGAGCCACGAGGCAAGGGGGTGCGCCCTCCCCCCCCCCCAGGCGCGCCCTCCACCCTCGTGGGCCCCTCGTGGCTCCCCTGGCGTACTTCTTCCGCCTATATATTCCAATATACCCTAAAAACATCGAAGACGAGAATAGATCGGGAGTTCCGCCGCCGCAAGCCTCCAGATCCACCAAAAGTCAATCGAGAACTTGTTCCGGCACCCTGCCGGAGGGGGGAACCCTCACCTGTGGCCATCTTCATCATCCTGGCGCTCTCCATGACGAGGAGGGAGTAGTTCACCCTCGGGGCTGAGGGTATGTACCAGTAGCTATGTGTTTGATCTCTCTCTCGTGTTCTTGATTTGGCAGGATCTTGATGTATCGCGAGCTTTGCTATTATAGTTGGATCCTATGTTTATTCTGCCCCTCAACTCTCTTGTAATGGATTGAGTTTTCCCCTTGAAGTAATCTTATCGGATTGAGTCTTTAATGATTTGAGAACACTTGATGTATGTCTTGCCGTGCGTATCTGTGGTGACAATGGGATATCACGTGACTCACTTGATGTATGTTTTGGTGATCAACTTGCGGGTTCCACCCATGAACCTATGCATAGGGGTTGGCACACGTTTTCTTCGTGATTCTCCGGTAGAAACTTTCGGGCACTCTTTGAGGTTCTATGTGTTGGTTGAATAGATGAATCTAAGATTGTGTGATGCATATCATATAATCATACCCACGGATACTTGAGGTGACATTGGAGTATCTAGGTGACATTAGGGTTTTTGTTGATTTGTGTCTTAAGGTGTTATTCTAGTACGAACTCTAGGGCTGTTTGTGACACTTATAGGAATAGCACAACAGATTGATTGGAAATAATAACTTTGAGGTGATTTCGTACCCTACCATAATCTCTTCGTTTGTTCTCCGCTATTAGTGACTTTGGAGTGACTCTTTGTTGCATGTTGAGGGATAGTTATATGATCCAATTATGTTATTATTGTTGAGAGAACTTGCACTAGTGAAAGTATGAACCCTAGGCCTTGTTTCCTAGCATTACAATACCGTTTACGCTCACTTTTATCATTAGTTACCTTGCTGTTTTTATATTTTCAGATTACAAAAACCTATATCTACCATCTATATTGCACTTGTATCACCATCTCTTCACCGAACTAGTGCACCTATACAATTTACCATTGTATTGGGTGTGTTGGGGACACAAGAGACTCTTTGTTATTTGGTTGCAGGGTTGTTTGAGAGAGACCACCTTCATCCCTCGCCTCCCATGGATTGATAAACCTTAGGTCATCCACTTGAGGGAAATTTGCTACTGTCCTACAAACCTCTGCACTTGGAGGCCCAACAACGTCTACAAGAAGAAGGTTGTGTAGTAGACATCAAGCTCTTTTTAAAGCGCCCGTTCTTTGGGGAGGTTAGTGCTTGAAGGTATATCTTTAGATCTTGCAATCGAATATTTTTGTTTCTTGTTTTATCACTAGTTCAGTTTATAAAAGAAAACTACAAAAAAATGAAATTGAGTTTGTCTCATACGCTTCATCTTTTTAATATCTTTCGTGAAAATGATGGGAAGGAAAATTGTGCTCAAGTACTAGAAGAAGAATTACATAGAATGCTTGGAATACAATATGTGAATGATGAGCATGATTGCAATGTTATTAGTATGAATTCCTTGAATATCCATGATGCTAATGATATGCAAAGCCACAAGCTTGGGGAAGCTATGTTTGATGAAGATGATATTTTTTGTCCCCCAAGCTTTGATGAGAAAATTTACTATGATGAAAGCATGTCTCCTATCTATGATGATTGTTGTGATGACACGTATGCTTTAAAGAATAATGATAACCATGAAACTTGTCATCTTGATCTTAATTTTCAATCACATGATAGTTATTTTGTTGAGTTTGCTCCCACTACTATTCAAGATAAGAATTTTGCTTATGTGGAGAGTAGTAAAATTTCTATGCAAGTAGACCATGAAAAGAATGCTTTAGGTGCTGGTTATATTGTTGAATTCATTCATGATGCTACTGAAAATTATTATGAGGGAGGAATATATGCTTGTAGGAATTGCAATAATATCAAGTTTCTTCTCTATGTGCTTAAAGTTTTGAAGTTATGCTTGTTTTACCTTCCTATGCAAGTTGATTCTTGTTCCCATAAGTTGTTTGATCACAAAATCCCTATGCATAGTAAGTGTTTTAGACTTAAATGTGCTATTCATATTCTTCATATTGCTCTGTTTATGTTTCAATTCTTATCTTTCATGCGAGCATCATTGAAATCATCATGCCTAGCTAGGGGCGTTAAACGATAGCGCTTGTTGGGAGGCAACCCAACTTTATTTTATTTTCTTACTTTTTGGTTCTATTTATTAATAAATAATTCATCTAGATTCTGTTTAGATGTGGTTTTGTGTTTTAATTAGTGTTTGTGCCAAGTGGAACCTTTGGGAAGACTTGGGTGAAGTCTTTATGATCATGCTGTAAAAACAGAAATTTTAGCGCTCACGAGATTAGCTAGAACTTTTACTGGAAACTGCTATTTAGTTGATTCTTTTTGCATATGATTACTAGACAAATCCCTCAGATCCACCAATTTATTTTAGAATTTTTGGAGTTCCATAAGTTTGCGTTAGTTACATATTACTACAGACTGTTCTGTTTTTTGACAGATTCTGTTTTCATCGTGTTGTTTGCTTATTTTGATGACTCTATGGCTAGTAAAATAGTTTACAAACCATATAGAAGTTCTAATACAGTAGGTTTAACACCAATATAAATAAAGAATGAGTTCATTACAGTACCTTGAAGTGGTGTTTTGTTTTCTTTCGCTAACGGAGCTTACGAGTTTTCTGTTAAGTTTTGTGTTGCGAAGTTTTCAAGTTTTGGGTAAAGATTCGATGCACTATGGAATAAGGAGTGGCAAGAGCCTAAGATTGGGGATGACCAAGTCACCCCAAGGTAATATTCACGGACAACCAAGAGCCTAAGCTTGGGGATGCCACGGGTGGCATCCCCTCTTTCATCTTCGTTCATCGGTAACTTTACTTGGAGCTACATTTTTATTCACCACATGATATCTGTTTTGCTTGGAGCGTCATTTTCTTTTGTTAGTCTTTGCTTTCTGTTATTTAGAATAGCTTTTTGCATCTCTAGTTTCAATAAAAATGTCAAGGATAGCCTTTACCATGCTTATTTTGCAAGTATACATGTTGCTGTCTCAAAACAGAAAGTTTACCGCTGTTGCAAACATTCTCTAGAAAAGTCAGAATGTGATAAAATGTTGAAACCTTTTGCATAATAAGATCTGATAAATTTACTACATTGGGAATTTTCTTTCATAATTTTTGGAGATAGGGAAGTATGGATCTTGCTGCATTCTTTATAGACTGTCCTGTTTAGGCAAATTGCTGTTATGTTTGCATTGTTTGCACATGTTTGCTTGTTTAATGATTCTATTTGAGGATAGGAGTATTAAATATCCAGAGACATTTAGTATGCAATGTTGAATAATAATTTTAGTGATTTGCTACAGTAGAGTATGATAAGGTTTTGCATGGATTTATACTAACCTATCTCATGAGTCCTTGTTGAGTTTTGTGTGGATGAAGCTTTTGAGATTTAGGGAATATGAGAGGAATTAAGGTGACACAAAAGCTCAAGCTTGGGGATGCCCAAGGCATCCCAACATAATAGTTCAAGAATTCTCAAGCATCTAAGCTTGGGGATGCCCCGGTAGGCATCCCACCTTTCTTCTTCAACAATTATCGGTTAGTATCGGTTGAGCCTAAGTTTTTGCTTCTTCACATGACGAGTGCTATCCTTGAAGTGTCATTTTATTTTGTTTTGCTTGCTGTTTTAATAAAGTATCAAGATCTGAAATTATTAAATGGGAGAGTCTTCACATAGCTAAATAATTATTTAACCACTCATTGATTTTCACTTATTTCTTTTGGAGTAGTTTGTTGTTTGCTCTAGTGCTTCACTTATATCTTTTAGAGCATGGTGGTGGATTTGTTTTAAAGAAACTATTGATCTCTCATGCTTCACTTATATTATTTTGAGAGTCTTAAATAGCATGGTAATTTGCTTAACCAATCCTAATATGCTTGGTATTCGAGATTAGTAAAAATTCTTATGAGTGTGTTGAATACTATGAGAAGTCTGATACTTGATAATTGTTTTGAGATATGAAGATGGTGATATTAGAGTCATGCTAGTTGAGTGTTTATGAATTTGATAAATGCTTGTGTTTAGGTTTGTGATTCCCGTAGCATGCACGTATGGTGAAACATTATGTGATGAAGTCGGAGCATGATTTATTTATTGATTGTCTTCCTTATGAGTGGCGGTCGGGGACGAGCGATGGTCTTTTCCTACCAATCTATCCCCCTAGGAGCATGCGCATAATAGTTTGCTTTGATAACTTGTAGATTTTTGCATTAAGTATATGATTTCTTTATGACTAATGTTGAGTCCATGGATTATACGCACTTTTCTTCCTTCCACCATTGCTAGCCTCTCTAATACCGCACACTTTTCGCCAGTATCATACACCCACCATATGCCTTCCTCAAAACAGCCACCATACCTACCTATTATGGCATTTCCATAGCCATTCCGAGATATATTGCCATGAAACTTTCCACCATTCCGTTTATTATGAAACGCTCCATCATTGTCATATTGCTTAGCATGATCATGTAGTTGACATCGTGTTTGTGGCAAAGCCACCATTCATAATTCTTTCATACATGTCACTCATGAATCATTGCATATCCCGGTACACCATCGGAGCCATACACATAGAGTCATATTTTGTTCTAAGTATCGAGTTGTAATTGTTGAGTTGTAAGTAAATAAAAGTGTGATGATCATCATTTTTAGAGCATTGTCCCAAGTGAGGAAAGGATGACAGAGACTATGATTCCCCCATAAGTAGGGATGAGACTCCGGATGGAAAATAAATAAATAAAGAAAAGAAAAGAGGCCATAAAAAAGATAAAAGGCCCAAATAAAAAAATAAAAAAATGAGAGAAAAAGATAGAAGGGACAATGCTACTATCCTTTTACCACACTTGTGCTTAAAAGTAGCACCATGATCTTCATGATAGAGAGTCTCCTATGTTGTCACTTTCATATACTAGTGGGAACTTTCATTATAGAACTTGGCTTGTATATTCCAATGATGGGCTTCCTCAAAATTCCCTAGGTCTTCGTGAGCAAGCGAGTTGGATGCACACCCACTTAGTTTCTTTTGTTGAGCTTTCATATACTTATAGCTCTAGTGCATCCGTTGCATGGCAATCCCTACTCACTCACATTGATATCTATTGATGGGCATCTCCATAGCCCGTTGATACGCCTAGTTGATATGAGACTATCTTCTCCTTTTTGTCTTCTCCACAACCACCATTCTATTCCACCTATAGTGCTATGTCCATGGCTCACGCTCATGTATTGCGTGGAGATTGAAAAAGTTTGAGAATGTCAAAAGTATGAAACAATTGCTTGGCTTGTCATCGGGGTTGTGCATGATTTAAATACTTTGTGTGGTGAAGATAGAGCATAACCGACTATATGATTTTGTAGGGATAACTTTCTTTGGCCATGTTATTTTGAGAAGACATAATTGCTTAGTTAGTATGCTTGAAGTATTATTACTTTTATGTCAATATGAACTTTTATCTTGAATCTTTCGGATCTGAATATTCATACCACAAGTAAGAAGAATTACATTGAAATTATGCTAAGTAGCATTCCACATCAAAAAATATTTTTTATCATTTACCTACTCGAGGACGAGCAGGAATTAAGCTTGGGGATGCTGATACGTCTCCAACATATCTATAATTTTTGCTTGCTCCATGCTATATTATCTACTGTTTTGGATGTTTATGGGCTTTATTTTACACTTTTATATTATTTTTGGGACTAACCTATTGACCCAGAGCCCAGTGCCAGTTCCTGTTTTTCCCTTGTTTTAGTGTTTCAAAGAAAAGGAATATCAAACGGAGTCGAAACGGAATGAAACAACCTGGAGAAGTTATTTTTGGAAGGAAAGCTACCGGAAAAACTTGGAGTGCACGTCAGGAAAGAAACGAGGGAGCCGAGAGGCAGGGGGCGCCCTCCCCCCCCAGGCGCGCCCTCCACCCTCATGGGCCCTGGCTCCCCTTACGTACTTCTTCCGCCTATATATTCCCATATACCCTAAAAACATCGAAGACGAGAATAGATCGGGAGTTCCGCTGCCGCAAGCCTCCAAAGCCACCAAAAGTCAATCGGGACCCTGTTCCGGCACCCTGCCGGAGGGGGGAACCCTCACCTGTGGCCATCTTCATCATCCCGACGCTCTCCATGACGAGGAGGGAGTAGTTCACCCTCGGGGCTGAGGGTATGTACCAGTAGCTATGTGTTTGATCTCTCTCTCTCTCTCGTGTTCTTGATTTGGTACGATCTTGATGTATCGCGAGCTTTCCTATTATAGTTGGATCCTATGTTTCTTGTCCCCCTCTACTCTCTTGTAATGGATTGAGTTTTCCCTTGAAGTAATCTTATCGCAATGAGTCTTTAATGATTTGAGAACACTTGATGTATGTCTTGCCATGCATATCTGTGGTGACAATGGGATATCACGTGACTCACTTGATGTATGTTTTGGTGATCAACTTGCGGGTTCCGCCCATGAACCTATGCATAGGGGTTGGCACACGTTTTCGTCGCGATTCTCCGGTAGAAACTTTGGGGCACTCTTTGAGGTTCTATGTGTTGGTTGAATAGATGAATCTGAGATTGTGTGATGCATATCATATAATCATACCCACGGATACTTGAGGTGACATTGGAGTATCTAGGTGGCATTAGGGTTTTGGTTGATTTGTGTCTTAAGGTGTTATTCTAGTACAAACTCTAGGGCTGTTTGTGACACTTATAGGAATAGCCCAACAGATTGATTGGAAAGAATAACTTTGAGGTGGTTTCGTACCCTACCATAATCTCTTCGTTTGTTCTCCGCTATTAGTGACTTTGGAGTGACTCTTTGTTGCATGTTGAGGGATAGTTATATGATCCAATTATGTTATTATTGTTGAGAGAACTTGCACTAGTGAAAGTATGAATCCTAGGACTTGTTTCCTAGCATTGCAATACCGTTTACGATCACTTTTATCATTAGTTACCTTGCTATTTTTATATTTTCAGATTACAAAAACCTATATCTACCATCTATATTGCACTTGTATCACCATCTCTTCGCCGAACTAGTGTACCTATACAATTTACCATTGTATTGGGTGTGTTGGGGACACAAGAGACTCTTTGTTATTTGGTTGCAGGGTTGTTTGTGAGACCATCTTCATCCTACGCCTCCCATGGATTGATAAACCTTAGGTCATCCACTTGAGGGAAATTTGCTACTGTCCTACAAACCTCTGCACTTGGAGGCCCAACAATGTCTGCAAGAAGAAGGTTGTGTAGTAGACATCACCGACCCCTCGGACAGCATTAAGAGGTCCCGGACTACACTACAAACAGGACGGCACGGCTCGTCAAGAGCTCGACTAGCAATCCGGCCTCCGTCCCAGTCCCAATGAGGTAGTGGCATTCGTACCACGCGTACACAATTATGCACTCAAAATTCCATGGACATTGACGGAGGCACAAGATAACCCGGGGTCTACAGTTCGGCCAGACAGATCCCGGACACACATACTTTTACCTTTTTCTTGTTTCAGGTTCCTTTTTCCGCGGGCCTGATCGCAAGTCGTTCATAAGGATTGGCATACAACGGAGGCAAGCAGCACATGTGTGTAGGGTAACCATTATACGTTCTTCTTGACGACATTCAAACTTATTTCTCAGGACCCGCACGCTGCGCCCTACTGATCCCGGCATGTTAAATAGCCCAGATACTTCTTGCACCATCTGTACAAGATACGCCTTGACGTATCCATCCAGTTATAATAAAAATGGTTCATGGCCCAATTTCTGTGGTTTTCGCTTCTTACTTCATTTTATTTCGATCCGCTTATTTGCGGCATCGATACTCTTCTGTATGTTTCATATTTGCCAGGGGCTACTTGTCGCCCCACAATACGGCAGCAAAGTCCGAGCACTTCTTATATATAAGTTCGGCACCCGAATTCATCACTATATGCATTGGCTCTGAATCATGTCTTTGGTCAATAGTTGGGTTGCCCGCCTCCTGTGCTTGCTACCCTACATTCCGCTCTATCGACTAGGGTAGTAAAGGGAGAACTACTGCGATTGTGTCCTGGCCTTGACCGGATGAGCACCTCAGTAGAGAAAGCCGAAAACTGACTGTCATGATACGGCGAGAGCCTGTCAGTTGTTCGAGGGTTACAAAATCGTTGGAGATTTTTTTTGCGTCATGCGAAGGATCGGCACTTCCTGATCAGATGCTGACAGCACCCTGGCTTGGACCAGGGGCTGCGCACTTGCTTAATTATAAAACTCCTATGGCTAAGTGAGGGTGTTTAAGCCGTACAGTCCGATTGCCTTGTTCGTTGCGCTAAACAACTCTCCAAAGGACCATATAATTGGATCAAGATTGTTTAGAATCCGTCCCGAACACCTCCGTACTATCTACGTGAGGGCAGAAACCGATGACTAGCCAACTCTCAGATTACCAATAACACGGCCGCACAGGAGGAAACAATTTAAAGCATAATAAAATTATTTTACAAAAACCGGCTTTGTTCCCATAATACAAGGCAAGGGTAACATGAATACATTTAATCAAATACAATGTCCTGTAAACATTGCGCCGCCACAAGTCAAGACCCCTCTATGACATCCGTGAAATATCGCTCGGGTGTGCGGTGCTCCTTGCCCTCCGGCGGCCCGCTGGCAACTTCAACAACGTTCATCTTCGCCCACCACATCTTGCAGCGAGCGAAGGCCATACGGGCACCTTCAATACAGGCGGAGCGCTTGACGACGTCCAGCCGAGGACAGGTGTTCACCAGCCGCCTCACGAGTCCGAAGTAGCTGCCGGGCATAGCTTCGGCTGGCCATAGCCGGATTCTCAAATCCTTCATGGCTAGTTTGACCACCCTGTGCAGCTCCACCAGCTGCTTCAGCTGATCGGTGAAGGACACGGGATGCTCTGGTGTCGCGTACTGCGACCAGAATAGCTTCTCCGTAGAACCTCCTCCTTCGGCTCGGTAGAACTCTGCAGCGTCTGATATGCTGCGTGATAGATCCACAAAAGCCCCTGGGGAACTCCGAACCCGGGTTAGTACAAGGTATTGCTTCTCCGCATATTTGCTTTGCATCTCAAATGCCTTAGCCGTCGTGATCTTCTTGGCCTCCTTGATCCTAGAGGACGGCCTGGGCCTCATTCCGTGCGGTCTCCGCGCTCTGACGAGCCTTGGTGAGTTCGGCCTATTTAGCCGACGCATCATTATCCAAGGTCTCACATTTTTTCACCGCATCTTGGAGCTCCTGCTGGACTTCTTTAACTCGGGCCTTGAGCTTTTATCGAGCGACCTACTGCTGGACAGCTTTCTCCTCGGCCTTGCCCAGGGCCTTCCTCAGGGCCTCGACCTCGGTCACGACTCCTGCACATATTACGACACTATAGTCAATATACATCGCCTATGCTTTCCGAACACACAGCAAGTCGTTATTCACCTTGCTTCTCCTGGAGCCGAACCCTAACCTCGCCGATCTCGTTCTCGGTCCGCTCCAGCCTCTGCCTCAATTCAGAGACTTCGGCAGCATGCGAGGTTGCGGTCAACAGCGAGGCCTGCTTATGCATACATGCTACGTTAGTCTCCTACAATAGATCCTCTAACCGGTTCTTCTTGCCGAACACCGGACAGTGTCTCAGGGGCTACTGACTACATGTTTTTTTCTCTTTCTATGTCACTTACCTCGAAACTTGTCAACAGGTTGTTGCAGGCGTCGTTCAGTCCACTCTTGGCGAACTGAACCTTCTCAATCACCGCGCCCATAAGGACGCGGTGCTCGTCCATAACGGAGGCACCTCGCAGCACCTCCATTAGGTTGTCTGGCGCCCCTGGATGGACAGGGACTACCGGCGGAAGCGACGCACCCCCCTCCTTCAAAGGGGGCTGCTCGCCCGACTCCGGAGCCATATGGGTCTCCGGAATCGTATCCGGCTGAGGGCCAAACTGGATATGACCCTCTTCGCCAGTCTTCATGGGGATCGTCTCCTCCATGTGTCCGGCAGTGGAGGCTTCGCCTCGTGGCACCTCCCGGGCAGCGTCCTGGTCTCCTCCATGGTTCGGAGCGGCCCTCCGAGACAGCACTTCGGTGTCGTCCCTGGCCCCAGGGGAGTAAGAGGGCGGTGGCAACTGGCTCGCCATCTCCGATGGAGCCAACGAACCTTCAGATGAGGATCGCTGGACAAGGTCATGGGCGGGACTGTGAAAGTGCAACTATCCCTAGGTGGTTTTGGTAATTCATAACAACATATAGCTCATTGAGCTAATACTATTCCAAGACAAATATTTCAGGAAAGCTCAATGAATGGCATGGCATGGATGATGAAAGTGGATCCCTCAAAATATCAAGGACAAAGGATTGGCTCAAGCTCAAAAGCTCAAGACTCTACATTTTACATTTTAGTGATCCAAGATCACATTGAGTCTATAGGAAAAGCCAATACTATCAAGGAGGGATGAGGTGTTGCTTAATGAGCCTTTTGCTTCATGTGCTTAGTGATATGCTCCAAAACCCTCCACTACTTTGTCACATCCACATATGACCTAAACCTAAAGTCAAACTCGGCCCTACCGATTCTTTCTATCCGGCGCCACCGAGTTCAAATGTCATAGCCACTGCCACAAACCCTAGGCAAATCGGTCTCACCGCTAGGGATCTCGGTCTCACCGAGATGGAATTGTAATCTCTCTGTTTCCCTTCGTAACGTTTCGGTCTAACCGAAGTGAGCGATCGGTCCCACCGAGATTACAATGTAAACTCTCTGTTTCCCTTTTGTAACTTTTCGGTCTCACCAAAAGAGCAAACCGGTCCCACCGAAGTTTACACGACCAACTCTCCGTTAGCTAATTACCAATTTCGGTCTCACCGAGTTTGTATGTCGGTCTCACCGAGAGCACGTTATGCCCTAACCCTAACCATATCGGTCCTACCGAGTTGCATGTCAGTCCCACCGAAAACCGTAACGGTCACTAGGTTTACTAAATCGGTCCAACCGAGTTTGATGATTCGGTCCCACCGAGTTTGGTAAATTGTGTGTAACGGTTAGATTTTGAGTGGAGGCTATATATACCCCTCCACCTCCTCTTCATTCATGGAGAGAGCCATAAGAACAAACCTACACTTCCAACTTACCAGTTCTGAGAGAGAACAACCTACTCATGTGTTGAGGCCAAGATATTCCATTCCAACCATATGAATCTTGATCTCTAGCCTTTCCCAAGTTGCTTTCCACTCAAATATTCTTTCCACCAGATCGAAATCCTGTGAGAGAGAGTTGAGTGTTGGGGAGACTATCGTTTGAAGCACAAGAGCAAGGAGTTCATCATCAACACACCATTTGTTACTTCTTGGAGAGTGGTGTCTCCTAGATTGGCTAGGTGTCACTTGGGAGCCTCCGAGCAAGATTGTGGAGTTGAACCAAGGAGTTTGTAAGGGCAAGGAGATCGCCTACTTCGTGAAGATCTACCGCTAGTGAGGCAAGTCCTTCGTGGGCGACGGCCATGGTGGGATAGAACAGGTTGCTTCTTCGTGGACCCTTCATGGGTGGAGCCCTCCGTGGACTAGCGCAACCGTTACCCTTCGTGGGTTGAAGTCTCCATCAACGTGGAGGTACGATAGCACCACCTATCAGAACCATGACAAAAACATATGTGTCTCCAATTCCGTTTGAATTCTCCAAACCCTCCCCTTTACATTCTTGCAAGTTGCATGCTTTATTTTCCGCTGCCTATTTACTCTTTGCATGCTTGCTTGAATTGTGTGAAGATTGCTTGACTTGCTTAAAGATAGCTAAATTCTGCCAAAGTCTAAAATTGGGAAAAGGCATAGCTATTAATTGGTCAAGTAGTCTAATCACCCCCCCTCTAGACATACTTCAAGGTCCTACAAGTGGTATCAGAGGTTTGGTCTCCATTTTCTTTGATTTCCATAGCTTTTGGTGGTCATAGCCTTGGTTTAACAACCTAGGAGAGTATGGCGTCTAGCGAGGGAAATTATCACCGTAGAGGTCCTTACTTTGATGGCACAAATTTTGCTAGTTGGAAGCATAAGATGAAAATGCATATTCTCGGACATAACCACCCTGCGTTTGGGCTATTGTGTGTATTGGCTTGCAAGGTGAATTCTTTGATGGGAGAGAACCAAATCGTGAAGCTAGTGCAGAAGAGTTGAAGATGTTGCAATACAACACTCAAGCTTGTGATATCCTCTTCAATGGATTGTGCCCCGAAGAATTCAAAAAAATCAGCCGTCTTGAGAATGCAAAGGAAATTTGGAATACTTTGATTGATATGCATGAAGGTACCGACTCCGTCAAGGAATCCAAGTTGGATGTGCTCCAAAGTCAGCTTGACAAGTTCAAAATGAAGGATGGTGAAGGTTTCATTTGAAATGTACTCTAGGCTTGCTCTTATCACAAATGAGATTGCCGGCTTAGGAAGTGAAGAGATGACCGACAGATTTATCATCAAGAAGATCCTAAGAGCATTGGATGGAAAATATGATACCGTGTGCATATTGATCCAAATGATGCCAAATTACAAAGATCTCAAGCCAACGGAAGTCATTGGAAGAATTGTTGCTCATGAGATGTCACTCAAGGATAAGGAGGAACTTCACAACAAGTCCAAGTGGTGCTTACAAAGCCTCATGTGAAGCCCCACATCATCAAGTGAGAAACAAACCTTAAATGAAGAATTGAGCTTAATGGTGAAGAACTTCAAAAAATTCTACAAGAGTAGAAGCAAAGAAAGAAGCTCCAAGTCAAGGTCCTACAATGACAAAAGATCTTCTAGTCGAGAGCGCAATTGCTACAATTGTGGGAGACCCGGACACTATTCCAATGAGTGTACGACACCCTACAAAAGAAGAGAAGATTCTCCCAAGAGAAGAAGTAGAAGAGAGGAATCACCACCAAGAGAGAGAAGGAGTAGAGATGATCGTTATGAACGAAGATCCTCACAGAGAAGCAAGGATTCGTAAAGGAAGGACAAGTCATCAAAGAGCTACACAAAACAAAGACATCAAGCTCATGTTGGTGAATGGGTATCCGGCTCCGACTCCGACAATCACTCCAAGAGAAGCTATCAATCCGACTCCGGACACACTCAAGGTGAAGGTGTTGCCGGTTTAGCACTTGTGTCAACCAACTCCTATGACATATTTGAATCACCAAATGAAGGAATTGGAAGATGCTTCATGGCCAAAGGTCCTAAGGTAACACACCCGAGTATGTTGATTTTAATAGTGATGAAGATGACTTGCTAGGTGATGATGATTTACTTGTTGAAAACTCTAGTGATGAATACTATGATGAAACGTCAATTAATCATGCTAATCAAGATGAAACGAATGACAATGATAAGGAGAAAATTGAGCGTCTAACTAAAGAACTAAACACTCTTAAGTTAGCTCATGAAACTATCTTCGAAGATCATCGAGAACTTTTAAGGGCTCATGAGAAGTTACGCTTTGAAAAGCTCAATCTTGAGTAAGAGCATGAGTTCTTAAAGGCAATCAATGATTATCTTCATAAGAAAAGTTCTTCTTACATTGCCAAGCGTTTACTCTTATCTACTTACATGCCTCAAGTCAAGTCTAGAAAGATTCTTCTTCTAGTAGTAACAATAACAATGCTAAACCCAATATTGTTGCTTCTAGTAGCTCTCTTGATTCCACTAATGATTCTCTTAGCCAAGTTACTCTTGAGCAAGAAAACAGCTTATTGAAGGGAATTATAGAGAAAGGTGTATACAAGAGCCTTGCACAGAGTAAGCAATTTGAGGAAATTATGCATAAGCAAGGAAGGCACCGGAAGAAGCAAGGTGTTGGTTTTGAACGAAAGTTCAATGCCAATGGAGTTGAGTGGGAAGAAGATCAATACCCCAAGACGAAGTTTGTTCCTCAACAAGTGAAGTATGATCCTACTTCCTTCAAGGGAACACAAGCACAAGATGATCTTCCACCACAAGACCACAAGAACAAAGGCAAGGACAAGCTTCAAAAAGTGATTGATGCATTTGAATAAGCACCTAAGGCCTTGGTCAAGTGGGTTCCCAAGACTACGTCAAGTTCTACTTCAACAAGCACAACTACTACACCAAGGATTACCATCAAGGTGATGTGGATCCCGAAGAAGAAGAACTAGAGAGTTCTTGAGGGTGACTCCGCCAACAGTTTTCACTCATATCATTATGGCAAGGACAAGTGCAATCAACTTCCATATCTTGCACTAGTTCAAGGAGTCACAAACCCTCATGTTCATAAGCAAGGGACAAGGTAACCTAATGTTTTCATGGACATCATTTTGTGTGTGCATCACTCTATGTCTATGGATATTCTTGTTTGTTCCTTGTGGGACTAACCCGTGTAGGTATTGAAAGTGCAACTCACTCCAAAGGATTGCTCCAAAAGATCTACATCAACATTGAGCATCCACATCTTCAACACCTACATGAAGTCATCATCGACACAACCCAAGGTTAGTTTATCCCTCTAAGGGGGGATCTCACATCTAGGGGGAGCTTAACTCTAAGAATTGAGTGAAAGCAACTCTAATGATGTGAACACATAATTGCTTTATGTAAAAGTGTTTACCCCTCTTGAGCTTATTCGATGAGTATGACCTATGATCAAATGTTCTCATTTGACTCCTAAGTCAATATACTCATATATAGATGACCTAGTCATCGCCAATTGTTTGATAGATGCTAGAATAGGTTGTGCATGCTTTGGCACATATTTCATTTGTCATTTTATTGTGTGAGCATGTTGGTTGCATATTTTACTCATTCGAGAACATCCACTTGTTGTTTTGATTGGCTGGTTTCTTTTTCTTTGGCCAAGTGGATGGACAAGAATGCCTAAGAACCTTCTCTAGCTATCTATGCTTTTCTCGTCTCAAACTCTATTCATGCTACATCACAAAATTTGATCAAGTCAGATTCGAACCACTCTGTGTGAGGAGCACTCGGAGTCCCCGATTCGTCATAGACTTAAACTTCCAAAACTTCTTTGTGATTTTTGGTCTGACCGATTCCTCCATTTCGGTCATACCGAGATTACTAAGTCGATCTAGGTTTTCAATCTCGGTGCAACCGATTTTAACTTTTTGGTCACACCGAGTTGCTGTAACTGTTAACAGTTATGCATCTCGGTGCCACCGAGTTGTTCAACTCGGTCACACCGACAGTGTCGGGCTATATATATACACAGGCAAATTTTTGGAAAACTTTCTCTGAAACCTCTCGCCACAGCATAGCTCGCTCTGCCTACCAGGTCTACGGATCGTCGACTTCGTCGCCAGCCGCCTCCTATCGCTGGTCTCTGCCGCCGTCAACGGAATTCTCCTCCGCCGTTGCCGCCGTAGCGAGGTCACCGCCGAACTAGGGTATGAACTCGATCACTGTGCTATCCTCGTCCAATTCTCAGCACATTGTGTTCGTAATGCATCTTTCCACGATTGAAACACTTCTATCAAGTCAAAACTATCCTTAGAATAGGTATGATTCGAAAATTTAGGGTTAGGTTTCCGCCGAAACCATCTCGAACCCACCGAGTTGAAAAACTCGGTCCCACCAATTTGGCTAACTCCATTGCACTTGTAAGTCTCGGTCTGACCGAGAATTACAAATCGGTGTGACCGATTTTAGAACTTTGTGAAACCCTAGCAGTCTCGGTGCCACCGAACTGTGACTCGGTCTGACCGAGTTCACTAGTTTAGGTTCCAAAAACTGCTTCGGTATCACCGAGTTTAAAAATCGGTAGATCCGAAATGCTTTCTGTGGAAAACTAAAACTAAGTTTTTTGAATCATTCTTGTGCAAAAATCTCTGCATTTTGTGATGCTCATCCACTCTACCTCATCTATAACTATTCACAGGGTCAGCAGTCAGTGTGAGCAGCATGTCAGACCAAAGTGACAGCCAGAACAGGCTAGAAGAGCGGATTGACATGAGTGAGGGCACTAGTCCCTCTAGCAGCTCAGATGAGGGGAGCAGAAGCACTCCCAGCAACTTGCCCAAGGCTGCCACAAGGACAAGGAAGAAGAAGACCTCAGAGTCTGAGGATGAGGATTATGTGGCAGCTGAGGATGAGGCCAGTTCCAAGAGGAAAGTCCTCAAGAAGGAGTACAGCTCGACGACAGTTAAGCCTTGAATGAAGATCAAAAGGCCAGCAGGTAGACAACCAATGCCCAAAGCCAGACTCTCCACTCAAGCTTCTTTGGAATCCCAACCCAAAGAACCTGCTGCTTCTGAAGGAAAGAAGAGGAAGGAAAGGGTCAAGAAGACCATGGCCAGAGTGATTGGGTAGCCTTCTATGATGGAGGAAGAGGAAGAAGAAGAGGTTGCTGAGCCTGCACCCAAGGCACAAAAGCTGATGGGTGATGCCATAAAGTCGAGGCTGCAACATCAAAGCCCAAAGCTGCCCCCAAGCCCAAGAGTGCACCAAAGAGGAATACCAGAAGTATGCCAGCAACAGAGAAGAACAAGGCTCCAATGCCTGAGGTTGATGCTGAGGAAGATGAAGAAGGGAAGGTCCTAAGGAAGCTCAAACCCAAGATCCCAGACCACAATGATGTTCATCCTGTGGCCGAGAACATGAAGATCAGGAGAGATCAAGGGTTGAGGCTATGGAGAGAGGCTGATCCATATGCCACCAGGAGAAGGACTGCTGTAGATTACAGGTTCCACACCAAGGAGCAACAGGACTTCTATGAGACCATCTTATTGGATAAGAAGCCCATAGTTTGTGATATGAGGTGGGTCGACTGGACCTACATTCAGGAGAATGAAGAACACTATCCTGGAGTGTATGACAGCTTCAGTGCTTGTGGAGTTGAAGATTTTGTTGGGCGAAGCTCACAAATTGGAATGACGAGCTCATTATGCAATTCTACTCCACGGACATTTCTATCCAGATGGCAGGATAGTTTGGATGTCAGAAGGAATGAGATACCAGTCAACCATAGAGGAATGGGCAAGTCTGATCAATGCCCCAAAGGAAGATGAAGATGACTTGGACATTTATGCCAAGAAGAAGATGGGACACAACTCAATGTCACACATGTACAAGGAGATACCTGATGATGCACTTGAGTCCTTCAAGTTTGGATCAGTTCATTTTCTTCTGTCAGGGCTGCCTACAATTAACTGGATCCTAAGGCACACTCTTTTGCCCAAATCAGGTGATCACAACATGATCAGAGGGCATGCAATCAATTTGCTTCACATTTTTGATGTGCCTCAGAAATTCAAAGTCATGAGCCTCATAGTTGAAACTATCAAGAGGACTGCAGCAGACCAGAAGAGGAGCTGTGGATATGCCCCACAGATTCAGGAGTTGATTAACTCAAAGATGGGCACAGGAACGTATCTGTTGGATAAGGAACACATGGTTCTCTATCCTGACTTTGAGGACAATCAAGTTGTCATGACTGAGAATGAACCATCATCTGTTCAAGCGCAAGAGAAGAAGGAGAAGGCAAGGAAAGAGAAGGCTGCCAAGATGCCAACTCAAGCAGAGGCATCTGAATACTTTCTGAAGGACAAGTAGGAGCAGCTTGGTTACTTGATAGCATCAACTCTGCGGATTGAGAAGGGGTTGGCCACCCTAACTCAAAACCAGGAGAGCCTGGAAAGAATCATGGAACAAAAATTCTATGATCTTGATGTCAAAGTAACTAAGATTCAGTCAGCTGTGGAGCAGCTACAGGATGACATGCAGGAGAGGAAGGGCAGGACAACGACTGATGCATTTGCCAGAGTGCCACAAGCTCAGAGATCAGCTGCAGAGCCAGTCACCAGAGTCACTTCATCAGCTCCAGCTACAGCTCCAGCACCACCAGCTCCAGCATCAACTCCTTCAGCTCCTACTACATCGACTGAAGCCTTCGTTCTTGGAGTTCTCTGGACACCACCTCCACCAGAAGACCAAGCCTGAGAGACGATATAGTCCTATGCATTTTCTAGGAAATTTTTGGTAACTTGTTGCCAAAGGGGGAGAAAAATGTATAGATCATAGGCTTTCGAGAGAGAGAGAGAGAGAGAGAGAGAGAGAGAGATTTGCTTTTGTTCTCTCTTGTCCTTTTGGTTGAGCTTTATTTTCTTTTGATTGTTTGAGATACTATGCAGTTACCTGTGGGACATTGATGATCATGTGTTTGATCATAAGCTACACTTATGCTCGTTATGATATTATCTTACTTATCCTTATATGATCATTCACTTTGCTTGGTGATGAGTGCATGTATTCAATGTCTGTTATTTTGAGCGCTCCACCAAGATGTATGTGACATGGAAGAGTAACCCATGAGCCTAATTCCTTGTGCATTTGCAGTCCAAAGCAAATCTTAATATGCACAAATTAAGGGGGAGCTCTTGCTTATCACATAAAAGCGACGATGTTTTTCAAATTTTATTATCATTTGTCGAAGCTTTGATCTATATGTTGTCATCAATTACCAAAAAGGGGGAGATTGAAAGTGGAACTATCCCTAGGTGGTTTTGGTAATTCATAACAACATATAGCTCATTGAGCTAATACTATTCCAAGACAAATATTCCAGGAAAGCTCAATGAATGGCATGGCATGGATGATGAAAGTGGATCCCTCAAAATATCAAGGACAAAGGATTGGCTCAAGCTCAAAAGCTCAAGACTCTACATTTTACATTTTAGTGATCCAAGATCACATTGAGTCTATAGGAAAAGCCAATACTATCAAGGAGGGATGAGGTGTTGCTTAATGAGCCTTTTGCTTCATGTGCTTAGTGATATGCTCCAAAACCCTCCACTACTTTCTCACATCCACATATGACCTAAACCTAAAGTCAAACTCGGCCCTACAGATTCTTTCTATCCGGCGCCACCGAGTTCAAATGTCATAGCCACTGCCACAAACCCTAGGCAAATCGGTCTCACCGATAGGGATCTCGGTCTCACCGAGATGGGATTGTAATCTCTCTATTTCCTTTCGTAACGTTTCGGTCCAACCGAAGTGAGCGATCGGTCCCACCGAGATTACAATGTAAACTCTATGTTTCCCTTTTGTAACTTTTCGGTCTCACCGAAAGAGCAAATCGGTCCCACCGAGTTTACCTGACAAACTCTCTGGTTAGCTAATTACCAATTTCGGTCTCACCGAGTTTGTGTAATCGGTCTCACCGAGATTAGGTTATGCCCTAACCCTAACCATATCGGTCCTACCGAGTTGCATGTCAGTGCCACCGAAAACCCTAACGGTCACTAGGTTTACTAAATTGGTCCACCCGAGTTTGATGATTCGGTCCCACCGAGTTTGGTAAATTGTGTGTAATGATTAGATTTTGTGTGGAGGCTATATATACCCGTCCACCTCCTCTTCATTCATGGAGAGAGCCATCAGAACAAACCTACACTTCCAACTTACCAGTTCTGAGAGAGAACAACCTACTCATGTGTTGAGGCCAAGATATTCCATTCCAACCATATGAATCTTGATCTCTAGCCTTTCCCAAGTTGCTTTCCACTCAAATCTTCTTTCCACCAGATACAAATCCTGTGAGAGAGAGTTGAGTGTTGGGGAGACTATCATTTGAAGCACAAGAGCAAGGATTTCATCATCAACACACCATTTGTTACTTCTTGGAGAGTGGTGTCTCCTAGATTGTCTAGGTGTCACTTGGGAGCCTCCGACAAGATTGTGGAGTTGAACCAAGGAGTTTGTAAGGGCAAGGAGATCGCCTACTTCGTGAAGATCTACCGCTAGTGAGGCAAGTCCTTCGTGGGCGATGGCCATTGTGGGATAGACAAGGTTGCTTCTTCGTGGACCCTTCGTGGGTGGAGCCCTCTGTGGACTCGCGCAACCGTTACCCTTCGTGGGTTGAAGTCTCCATCAACGTGGAGGTACGATAGCACCACCTATCGGAACCACGACAAAAACATCTGTGTCTCCAATTGCGTTTGAATTCTCCAAACCCTCCCCTTTACATTCTTGCAAGTTGCATGCTTTATTTTCCGCTGCCTATTTACTCTTTGCATGCTTGCTTGAATTGCGTGAAGATTGCTTGACTTGCTTAAAGATAGCTAAAATCTGCCAATGTCTAAAATTGGGAAAAGGCATATCTTTTAATTGGTCAAGTAGTCTAATCACCCCCCCTCTAGACATACTTCAAGGTCCTACAGACTGCAATAGTACAGTTAAACTATGTCAAAGATAAATGGAGAGAAAGGGTCGGATGCACGCACGAGCAAGCCACGTCACTTACGATGCGGCCTGGGGCTTAGTACGGCGGCGTCATTTCGAACTACTGTCAACATCCCATGCGGTGTTGACCGCTAGGGCGCCTTTCCCCTTCTTGGGCGTCTCCGCCTCCAGACGCGCCGAAGCCACCCTCTTCTTCTTCTTCTCCTCGGGGGGAGGGTTGTTCTCCTCCTCCTCCTCCTCTTCCTTGTCATTGTCCTCAGGGACAGAGTAATGAGCTTCGTCGTCTTCGGACGTCACGTCCGGGGTGCCCTTGCGACGGGGGCCACTCTTGGCCCCCTTGGCCTTCTTCTCCGGCGCCTTATATGGCACCGGCACCAGCATCTTTGCCAGGCGCAGGACGACAGGTTCTTCGGGCAGCGGGGCCGGATAGTGGATCCGCCTCGCCCTTTCCATCCAGTCCTAAAAGAGCAATAATAAAAACTTAGATATCATCCTCGAAACATTTAAGTCGGGGATATGTCAGAAAAAATATACCTCGCTGGCGGGGTGTTTACAATCGTGGCCACGGTCTGAGTCCGTGGCCGGTGGCTTCTCGTTGCCCTTAAAGAGCAATTTCCAGGCCCCTTCGTGAGAAGTCTCAAAGAGCCTTCTCAAGGTCTGGTGCTCCTTCGAATTGAACTCCCACAAAGGGCGACTTCAGCGCTGGCACGGAAGAATCCAGCAGACCAGCATCACCTGGATGACGTCAATGAGCTTGACGTTCTTGGTCACCATGCTTTGAACGCGCGTCTGCAGCGCTATCAGCTCGTCAGGTGAACACCAGTCCGGACTCTTCTCGACCCAGGAGGTGAGTCGCATGGGAGCACCGGAGCGGAATTCGGCAGCCGCGGCCCAGGTGGTGCCGCGAGGTTCTGTGATGTAGAACCACTGCTTCTACCATTCCTTTACTGTCTCCATAAAAGTGCCTTTGGGCCAGGAGACGTTGGAGAGCTTGCTCACCATGGCTCCTTCGCACTCCGCGTGCTAGCCATCCACCACCTTCGGCTTCACGTTGAAGATTTTGAGCCACAATCCGAAGTGGGGATGGATGCGGAGGAAGGCCTCACACACGACGATAAACGCCCGGATGTTGAGGAAGGAATTCAGGGACAGATCATGGAAATCTATCCCGTAATAATACATCAGCCCACGGACGAAAGGGTAGAGTGGAAACCCTAGCCCGCGGAATAAATGAGGGATGAATACTACCCTCTCTATAGGCTCCGGCGTGGGAACGACTTGTCCCTCGGCCGGCAGACGATGGGCGATCTCCTTCGCCAAATATCCGGAGGAGACCATCCACTTGCCCTGACCACTGGATTCGGACATGGTTGCTTGAGTGGAAAGGAGATGAGAACTTGGGCGCTGGAGCTTGAGATTGGAAAGGCGGAGATGGAGAGAGATTGTGAGCAGAGGAAGGGGGAATCGTTATCCCCTTATAAAGGCAGCAAATATTAAACGCCTCCTCACTCGCCTTAGGATTCGCCTATTCCCAAGGGCTGTATAAACGGCACGGTTGAGTTACCCATGCCCGCATTGATGAGAATCCCGCAATAAGGGGACACAATCTCTATTTCGACAAGACGTGCCAATAGCAAGCGCATCTCGAAACGTGGGATGGCAGAAGAAAAATGGTTCGAAATTATGACTAGACAGACGTGATGTCCTGCTGAAAAGAAGCTGTCAACAGATTACATTCGTGCAAATATTATATTCTCACTGCGGTTGTGCATGGTGTGCATAACAGGTCCGGATATGATCATTGCATCCGAAGACTATCTTGGAGTTCGGAGAATGGGAACCCGTCTTGCAATGCCGAAAACAATCTACGCGCCGGAGTCCTCATCATTGAAGCCAGGTTCAGGGGCTACTGAGGGAGTCCTGGACTAAGGGGTCCTCGGGTGTCCGGCCTGTTATCCATGGGCCAGACTAACGGGCTGTGAAGACATGAAGACCGAAGACCATACTCGTGTTCGGATTGGACTCTCCTTGGCGCGGAGGGCAAGCTTGGCGACCAACCATGAAGATTCCTTCTTGTGTAACCGACTCCATGTAAACCCTAGATCCCCCGGGTGTCTATATAAACCGGAGGGGTTAGTCCGGAAAGCACACATTCATTACCATATACACATCAGCTAGACTTCTAGGGTTTAGCCACTACGTTCTCGTGGTAGATCAACTCTTGTAACACTCATATTCATCAAGATCAATCAAGCAGGAAGTAGGGTACCTCCATAGAGAGGGCCCAAACCTGGGTAAACATCATGTCCGCCGTCTCCTGTTACCATCGATCCTAGACGCACAGTTCGGGACCCCCTACCCGAGATCCGCCGGTTTTGACACCGACACCGGCTGCAACGAAGTTGGCGCACCCAGAGGTGTGACGTCGTTGATTCGGAGGAAGAAGAAGTGGCGCAGCAGTGCCACGGACGACATCACACCGACGTACGCCTCACATTAGAAGGCAAAGATCGACAAGAGAAGAACGGAGTTGGGATGGAGATGGAGGGTCTGCAATCTGTCATGGTGGAGGACGGCATAGAAGAAGTCGGAGAAGGGGGAACCATGCCCGCGACGACACTGCTCATGAAGAAGGGGTAGAAGGTTCTCTTCGAAGCCTCTGGCTTGGTGGAGCCAACTGTGGCACCCCGGCTCAGAGCAACCGGTTTACCATGCATTGCCAGCCCAGAGACCATGTCTTCTGGCAACACGCAACATCTAGGTACAGAAAACAACTGCTTTATTGATGCTAGCAGATCATAGTTTATATTACAACAGGTGGCCAAGCGGCACACACGGTGCGGCTGAACAATATGTACATTATTTAGTGAACATAAAGGGCCTCGATCATAACAACTACGTGGCAGCCAAATAACATCGTAGTGGAACTCCATAGCACAGGGACACCGATGTGGACACGATCTAGACTCGGACAACACTCATTTCCAACGAGACTTTCCTGAAAGCTGGCATGACACGCCAGGTCAGTACATTGAATGTACTTGCAAGCTCACCACAAACATAAACATAATGACAAACAATATCATGATACTTAACCAATTAACAATGCAACAACATATCATACATGTTGTGATCACTACAAAAAAAATACACTTCCGTGATGATACGTGTTTGTCACAGTAGGTCGCTGTCGGCGTTCTGGGAACGGGGGTCCCCAGACTTGCCTGCCTGCGGCCTGCGGCGTGGCTCGAAGGAGGCCCAGCACGGCCCATCTTCATCAACGCAAGATCAAGACCCTCGCGAGGGGCCAAGCCTCGCGGGGCGGACGACAAGGAGCTTCCTCAGGCACGGCCTCGTCAGGCTGGCTCATGAGGAGGCGGAGAGTTCAAGGCAGGGTACCTCGCGAGGTGCCCATGACGCAAGCCATGACGACCGAGGGCGCCAGTCGGGCGCCAGCCCGCGCAGTGTCCTCCTTTCCTCTTTGGGGCAAAGGGAGCAAGCGCATGCGAGAGCATCAATCAAAGGCATCCGTTTCGGTACAACAAGACCAAGACCAGCCCAACGGCTGGAAGGGAGTCATCGTGGAGCCCAAGCAGGTGTCATCACCAGAGCCTTTGGCAGGCGAGGACCAACTTTAGTCAGGATAAGTGTACCCACTGTTCCCCTTCAAAATGGCCAATTGTTGGCGCCCTTCCCGCTCAATATTTGGGAAGAGGCCCAGGGCCTTCGCCTATAAATAGGAGTAGTCACCCCCAGGGCCAGTGGGAGACCCGGATCCTCATCAAGAAACAAGTAGCTAGAGCGACTGAACCCCACCTAGCAGTTCATCGCACCCGCCAAGAACAGACCCTCGCGAGGCTGTTCTTCCTTGTATTGTTCCTCACCAGCCCAAGAGGCAATCCACCACACCACACCTTTGAGTAGGGTATTACACCACAATGGTGGCCTGAACCAGTATAAATCTCGTGTCTCTTGTGCTATTCCGTTTAGTAGTTTAGGCCCCAGCGATTCGGCGAGGTGCGAGACGGTGGAGGGTTGGATCTCCGCGCGCACCCCAGTGTTCGTACCTCAAGGGTCTGCCGGAACCCGAAATCGACATTTGGCGCGCCCGGTAGGTGCGCGGAATCTGCCTTTCGTCGCCTCGTTCTTCCCCGACCACCGCAACCATGTTCGACGCCCGTCGAAGGCTGAAGCGCCCGAGCCGCCCTCGCCTCCCATGTCACCCAGACATCTCCCGTCGGCGGGCGCCCTCGTTATTCCCCGTCACCTGCCGTCAACGCCGCCACCGGCCCGGCGGGGAACGAGTAGCAAGCATCGTCCCAGCACCCGTCCATGAGGCGGGACGGCCGCACCACCACACCTTCGCTCACCCTCGCTGGTTCTTCGTCCCGCGCGCCCCGCGCGGCCATGGAGGCCCGAGCTGCACTCATTGCGGCAAATAAGCTCCTGCGCTACCGCCCGTCGGCAGCGTCTACGAAGAATGGCTCGACCGAAGTCGCCGAGCTCCGCTGCAGAGGCGCCCCCGCACCGTCCGTCTCGCTGCACCGCACCCCGCCCCGCGCGGGCGATGAAGCTCCCGGGGCGCCTCAGCCGCCTCCTCCTCAAGAAGGCGCCCTGGCCCCAAGGTGCGCGGCCCCTGGGCGGAACCCGCTCCGCCAGGCGCCGGCGCGGCAAGAGCAGAGCTGTCAAGAAGTTCCTCGCCCACAAGAAGCTGCCCGGCGCTCCCGCTCAAAGACGTCAGACCTGCGCTGCCCCCAAGCGCGCAGGGAGGCCCGCAAGACCAAGCTCTCTGTCGTCCGAGGCCCCCCGCGGCCACGGCGGGCTGCCGCGCCTTCACCTCCGAGCTACGCAGCATCGCGTAGCCCGCCAAGTTCAAGCCAGACATGCCTCCTCGCGACGACGGCACAGACAATGACCTTTACGGAGTTCCTCCAGCTCACGAGCTGGGCATCGAGGCTGCCAACGGGTTGAAAAGGTCATGGCGAACTGGTTTCCCATGGCGCTCAAGGGACGGAGCCCGCACTGCTCTGAATCTGGCCCCAGGCACGATCTCTTCCTGGGCCGAGATGCGCACCCGCTTCATCGCCAACTTCTAGGGTACTCGCGACCGGCCACCCGCCATGAGCGACATGCGCCTAATCAAGCAGCAGCTAGGGGAAACCCTGCAAAAGTACATCCAGTGCTTCAACAACGCGCCCCTCAAGATCCCCTGGGTAACGGAGGAGGCCATCGTCTCTGCCTTCTCCGACGGTGTGCGCGACGTCAAGATGAAGGAGGAGCTGGTGATGCATGAAGATCTGTGCACCTCCTTGGAGTTGTTCAACTGGCGACCAAGTGCGCCCGAGGCTGAGGAGGCGCCTCTCCCTCCTCGAGCTGCCTGCCATGGATCCCAAGAAAAGAAGTCCAAGGCCAAGGACGTGAAGCGCAAAGGGGCTGCCGTACTCATGACGAACCAGACACCAAGCGAGGCGGAGATCAGCCCGAGTCCTCCAAGGGCGGCGGCATCGTGTACCACGACCTCCACACCCACAACACCAATGAGTGCCAAGAGCTCCGGGCTGTCTTGCGAAGAAAGGTCGGCAGACGCCCAGCCTTGTGCGACCGGGGCTACGGCCGAGGAGGAGGAAGGAATGCGGGGCCTGGGAAGACCAGCGGCCGCGCCAAGGGTGGCGCGACCAACCTCGCAAGGACCGTTAGCAAGACCCGCCTGCAAGGGAGGCCGGAGGGATCAGCCTCGCAAGGATCGCCCAGGGAACGCAGATCCTCCCTCAGCCGCCGCAGCCAAGGAGAATTGAGGACCGTCATCAGGACGAGGGGCCTGGGGGCTTCCAGGAACTGCGTGCGATCGCCTGCATCCTGGGCGGAGCTCAAGACCCAGCCTCTCAGCGCATCTTCAAGCAGTTCGCCCACGAGGTGAATGCAGTCCTCCCCAAGCTCGAGGCCACGCGCCCTCTCAGGTGGTCGGCGTGCGCCATCACATTCAGCTCAGCGGATCAGCTCAAGTCTTGGCCACGGCGGAGTTCTCCCGATGCTTTGTTCCCCAATCATTAGCAACATGCTGGTCACCAAGACCCTCATCGGCCGGCGGGCCAGGGCTCAACGTCTGTCCGTGGAAACATTCAACAATCTTCAAGTGCCTTACAATCGCCTTCAGCCAACCAAGCCTTTCTCCGGAGTCACCGACGGCTCCACGGTCCCGATCGGGCAGGTCCGCCTTCCTGTCACCTTCGGGCTCGCGATAACTACCACACCGAAGCTCATCGACTTCGACGTCGCCCACATTCTGCCGTACAATGCCATCCTCGGGTACCCGGCGCTGGCCAAGTTCATGGCCGTAACCCACCACGGCTACAACATCCTCAAGATGCCAGGAAGCGGCGGGGTCATCACGGTGCCCTGCAAAGAGAGAGACGCAGTGTGCTCCCTGGAGCGAGCCTTTCAGGCCGCATCGCTAGAAGACCCAGACAACAGCAGCAGGAGGCCTCTCGAGTCCGCACCCAAGAAGAAGAAGACATCAACCGGCCCGGCACCTCAAGACGCAGGCCCCTCAGGGCCCGTGCCCGGCCAGGGGGAGCCTCCTTCCATCGCATAGGAAAGCATGCCCGGCGCCCTCCTCAGGCCGGGCTCGGGGGCTCTCCCCTGGAGGGCCGCCGACCTCGCCAAGGTCACGAGGGAGGCGCTTGGGCACCACGTGGATGCGTGCTTCGAAGCACGTTTCCCGCAAGCAGGAGCAAGGCAAGGAGGGCCGAACCCTCAGGAGTTCGTCAGCAAGGCCATTCAGGAGCTATAGGAGTCAAGGGTCATGAGGGGCAGCCGCCGCCTACCCTCTGTGGCTCCCCATCCATGCGAGGATGGTGGGCTGCGCGTCTGCATCGACATACCAGGGCTCAACCGAGCCGCGTCTCAAGAGCGCCTCTGGCCCTCGCGAGTGGGACATTGCGAGGGCCCGCCCCACAGCTACGTGCGCATGCCTCACGGCCTGCCAAACGCGGTTGCTGCGCACCAGCATCTCATGAGGGCCATCCTGGAGGCTCGAGAGGTCCGGCACGCCGCAGCCCTGGCGGAGATGGAGATGGCCCCCGAGGAGCCGCCAGCGCCTCCGGATCCTCCCGAGGCCCCCGGGCCTGGGGGCTCGTGAGGATCGGCTCCCGCAGCCCACCGAGTCTGCTACACCAACACCCCTTCGTCCCCAACATCACCAGGTGACATCTTTAAGTTTTGTTTCGCTGGGGCGCCTTCAAGGCCGCATTATTCCCTGTGCCGCGTGGGTTCGTCCCTGCGGCATGTATCCCTTTTATTTCATGTCATTAGCCTATCCTGTTGGGGCGCCCCTCGGGCTGCATCATCCCCAAGCCGCTCGGGCCTGTCCCAGCGGCATGTATCCTTCTTACGTTTTCCTTAGGATTATGCTCTCGCTCCACCATGCTTGTTATTTGGTGCCTTTTCCTGGGTGACGGAATCTTGCACGTTAAAGGGGGGGTGCCTGAGCATCGCGACTCAGGCTCCTACCGGCTCTCCGGCCCTCACCCTCTGGTCTTGTCCATGGCATCGCGACTGGCTTGCCACGACGGCCGAGACCAGCCGAGAGCCGGGACACGAGGGACGAGTTTCGTCATCTAGCCCAGCTTGCTGCGTTAAAGGGGAGGTGCACGAGCATCGCGACTCGTGGCTCCTACCGCTCTCCGTCCTCACCCTCTGGTCTTGTCCATGGCATCGTGACCAGGCTTGCCGACGGTCGAGACCAGCCCGAGAGCCGGGACCCGAGGACGTAGAGTTGCTGCATCTAACCCAACTTGCGCGTTAAAGGGGGGGTGCCTGAGCATCACGACTCAGGGCTCCTACCGGCTCTCCGGCCCTCACCCTCTGGTCTTGTCCCTGGCATCGTGTCAGGACCCCGATTCCAAGTCACATCGATCTAGCCGGTAACACCTCATATCACTTTGCGGCCTCACGCACGGTATTCCCACGGGTGTCGCCTTACCATGGCCCGGGACCGTTTAAGCCTTTCCGCTCACGTATATGATAGTGTCGCTAGCATCCATATATGACAGAGAACCCGGGCCGACATGGCTAGTCGTGAACCCAAAGCGGCACTAACCCATGGGGACATGCATACATGAATCACATCGAGCATGTCGGTCGCCAGCTGTGAATCCGGGCTGTAGAACTGGTCTATCAGTACTCCGGTAACCCGGGCTGTAGCATGCTAGGCAGGTCTCCGGATGTCACAGCGTGACATTTCCCCAAGGGCGAACCACAGGAACAAAGTGAAACACATGCCGCCGATCAAGTGTCCAGAGCAGTAGTGTTGGGCTAGCAGGACTCCAGTGAACCGGGCTGTAGTGGACTACTATCGCTCAGGAAGCACTAGACTACATTTCGCCATATGAGAGGCTGCCAAGGAGAAACAACTAGATTGTCGGATCCCACACATACCAAGCATTTCAAACATACACACAATATGCTCGATATGTGTAAATACAACATGGCATCACAACATAACTCTACGACTCAAATATTTATTCATTAGGCTCGAGGAGCGAGATATTACAAACATGGGTCTCATGACCCAACACTCGAAACATACAAGTCAAAGCACAAGCGGAAGCTTAACATGTCTGAGTACAGACATCTACAAATGAAAAAGGCTGAGAAGCCCGACTATCTACCAGATCCTGCCGAGGGCACAAGATCGTAGCTGAGGTAACAAGCTAAACGTCGAAGTCCAAGCGGAACTACTAGCGAGACTGACGTCTCTCTGCAAAACATAAAATAAGCAAACGTGAGTACAAACGTACTCAAAGAAGACTTACATCGTAACTATCTACATATGCATCATTATCAACAAAGGGGGTGGTGGAGTTTGACTGCAGCAAGCCAGCTTTGACTCGATGGCTATCCTGAACTACGATTGCAAGTAACTCTTTTGAGGTGGCGCACACGAGTCCACATATTCACCATATCAATACACCACTATGGGTCCGCTTCCGTCTCCCTATGGGAACGCCATCCATAGCACGCACACTTATCTTGTGCATTTTAGAGTATCCACTTTCACTTGTCTATGAACTATGCAAGGGGTCCAAGTTTCCATATCCGAGGAATCCGGCTATTCGAATAGATAATGATAACCTGCAGGGTGTACTTCTTCACACGCTCTCGCCACTTATCGCCTCAGACATCGCCATGTACCTCGGCAACCTTCAAGCGGAAGCGGGCAAGGAGTCGCCACGACCTGACTAACCACACAAGTCTCTCGTCCAGGTTTATCGCCTATTCGGGTTCCATCCGCAAGGAGATCCGGCCGGGGTGTCGCTCACGGCCCCAAACGATGTGTACAGGATTCCAAGCCCACCAAACGGGCGGCGCTTGGCATACCCTGCCACGGTGCCTAGTCTGTCCCAAGCCCACCTGTACCGGGTGCCACTTGGTAGACTACTAACACTACCTACAAACACCAGAAACTAGTTGCAACTCCTGGACAGAGATCATGTTGATTAATAAGTTGAGAGGGTCGAGTTACTGGAACCCAATGTGTGGTAGTAACTGTTCATGGATCACAAACACAGAACTCAGTTCCTGAGGACGGCTGCAATGAGACAACCCACCATGTACTCCTACATGGCCTCTCACCTCTACCTTTACCAAATCATGTTCACACACTTAGCTCTCACACAGTAGGACATGTTCACACCCCATTCCAATTCATTCCTGATGAATCAGACCTGACTCAACTCTAAGCAGTAGCAGGCATGACAAACAAGCATGAATGAGTAGGCACAACATGGCTCAAACAACTCCTACTCATGATAGTGGGTTTCATCTAATTATTGTGGAATGACAGGTCATGCAGAGGATAAAGGGGTTCAGCTACCGCAGCAAGTAACACATGAGTCGTTGTTGTCCTAATGCAGTAAAATAGAGCAGGAGCGAGAGAGTGGGATTATATCAGAATGAACAAGGGGGTATTGCTTGCCTGGCACTTCTGAAGATATTATAGCTCTTCATCGGTGTCATCGAACACGTCGTCAGTACGTCGTCTACCGAGAGGGGACAAACACCGCCAAACAAGGAAGAACACAATCAATGCAATGCGACAATATGATGCATGAATGTGACATGGCAATATGATGTGATTTGAGCTAATGCAACTAGCAGCAGGTTAAATGAAGTTGGTTTGAACCCTAGGTTCAAATTCAAACTCCACATGTAGTTATTTAAATGCCATTCATTTCATTTGTCCTAATCAGTAGTCATAAGTTGTTCTAACATGTATGAAAATGGTACAGATGGATATATTGGATTTTTCTGATAATTTTTCATATATAATTTATCTCATTTGGAGTTACGGTTGAATTTATATGAATTTTTGAAGTTTATACTATTTTCTGGAATTTGCTGAATAAGAATAAATCCAGGAAAAAGCATTATCACACAAGATGACGTTAGTGTGACGTCATCGGGTCAACGGAGCGGGTCCAGTCAAACCTGATGTGTCGGGTCCACAGGTCGCTGACTAACTAACTAATCTAAATTAACTAGTGTTAAACTACTACTAACTAAAAATGTCAAGGAGTAATTAGACTTAATTAAAAACTAAACTAGGATTAGTCAGCATCGGCCCATTTGTCAACGACCACGGGAGGTCAAACCCCAGGTCAACAGGGCCTAACCAGCCGGCGGCTCGTCGCCGGTGGCAACAGGCGCGACGGAGGCACGGGTTCGCTCTGCCGGCGCCCAAACGAGCGGCGGAGGGCACCCGCGGGGAGCTGGAGCTCGCCCACATCCAACGCAACAAGCAGCAGCGGCTAGGGCGGCCAGAGCTTGTCGGGAACGAGCTCGGGGCGGCGGCCGGCGATCGGGCGCAAGTGGCGCGGTGGCTACGGTGCACAGAGAAGAAAACAGAGAGGGGGAGGACGGGCAGAAGCTCACGGCGATCTTCTTGGAGTGGACGGCGAGCTCAGGGGAGGCCTGAGGCACTCGGGGCGTCGAGGGGGATCTCCGGCGACGGCGGTCGGGGACGAGCTCGGTGAGGGCAGAGGGGCGCGCCCGGCATCGGTGGCGGAGCGAGGAGGTCGAGGACGTCGAGGCGGAGCTCATGAACTCGTCAGAGGGGCGAGGGAATGGCTCAGGGCGCAGCAACGGCGAGCGGCTGCGTTCGGTGCATGCGAGGAAGAGAGCCAGGGGAGGGGATGGGGACGAGAGAGAGCGAGAGAGAGTCGGGGCTGGCGCGTGGCATCTCCCAGAGGTGTCCGGGCAAGCAGGCAGAGAGGAGGTGGCCAGGGCGCGTGCCTGCGCGCGGCGACCACACGCGCGCGTCCTCCTGGCAGGAGCTTGAGGACGGTGGCGCTGGTGGGCTGGGCTGGCCAACTGGCCAGCCAGGTGGGCTTTGGTGGGCGCCAGGTAAGTTCCTGGTGAGTCTCTGCTCTTTTCCTTTTCTTTCTCTTTTCTAATTCTGACATTTGTTTCTTGACTTAGTAAAAATGGCTAGGCACTTTCAAAAATCATGCCACTAACTGAGGTCACTGTTTGGAATATTTCCAACAAGAATATTTCAGTTGTGATTAATTGGACATTTAAAATATTCATAGTATTTAAATGCCCAAAGTCAACTACAATAAGATTTAATTCAGTGACCCCTAATTGACCTAGAAAAATGTGCAATATTTTTGGCAGAGGTTCAAGACCAAACCAAAGATGATGAACATTTTTGGGAAGGCATTTTGGGTTCATTGAAGATATTTTTATTTGAACCTAGTTGAATTCTTTTCTCGATGCTAGGGTTTGGTCAATCCCCATTTCAACTTAAATAGAATTTAAACATGATGCAACAAGATGCAAAACACCAGCAAGATCGTAAGCTAGGGATGTGACAACTCACCCCCACTAAACAAGAATCTCGGCCCCGAGATTCGTGGACGTGAGGTAAGAAGACAGAGGGGCACTAAACTATCACAATCTTCTCGATCCAATTGCCCTTCTCGAAGATGTTGATTCATTCCATCATCTTGGTCTTGACGTCTTTGCTTTTGAGATCTTCACTCGACACGACAACAGAAAGAGAGGGAAACACTACAGGATTTAATCTTCTTGAAGATCGAGCAACTCAAGATCAGTTCATGGAGTGAGACGTAAGAACATCTCTTGAGTTGAGACACCAAACACACATTAGGAATGATGAAAAAAATGGATGCCGAAGGTTCAAATTGGTAGGCAACCATTCCACGCTTAAGTAAAATGGTGCACGGTTTCAAAGTAGCAAGTAGATGATTGCCATGATTCCATAACGGGACACCTTAGGAAAGGTGACTCGTAGAGTTATTCCCTTAAGTGGCAAAAAGAGTTACTTTTGATTCAGAGATCATTGACACTCTTTATACCAGCCTAAGGCAATTCACAACACTCGTTCGGCGGAGTACGAAGGGATGGCATACACGGACTAGAATGGATAATGTGGACTACCTTGTTGAAGACAACGCAAAGGATGATTTTACTTGCGCGTGCTCTCAAGAACTTGAGAATTTCCATATTCACCAAGGTTCTATCAACATCCGTGTCAAGGATCCTGACAACACAACATACTACCATGATGAATAGTGATGGACGATGCGGATGCATAGGAAGATAACACCTCCTCGATCTCACCTTAGCGAGGCCAAGGAAACAAAATCTGGATGATCGACCGAGAGACATTTAGCACTTCGCTTCTAATGTTCTCCTTGATGTACTGGTTACCACCGGCATGCTTTAAAGCATCAACATAGCCATTAAGTAGTGGTCGGACTTCAGAATACAAAGGATCCATAAGAAATAACTTCTGGAGTAAATCCTACGAAATCCTTTATGGGGAGGTGGCCAACTTTCTCAATTAACATACTACGATAATAGGTCTCTCGGCTGGGTGTGTTGGCCACAACATGCACTTACCGGGTTATAGAGAGACCATTAGTATAGTTCTTGGGAAATGTTCCAACCATCATATCTGCCTGAGATTCAGATCTAGTTGGGGTTAGGACATTCCAGACTCATCAAGTCTAGAAGAAAAATGGAAGTTTGCAACACAAATCGATGATATGGCGTTGCGAGATTCTCGAGGAATGAACTAAGATAGCAAGCTCCAAAACATGAGCTGGTTCTGCTAAATACATGTGATCACGCTGTCCTAGACAAGCATGACCACATAGTAGTCTTATGATAAAACACTACTGAGTTCAGGTGGGGAACCATCATCAAGGATATCAAAGTCTTGTGCACTCAAATTAGACTTCTTTACCTTGAACAAATCACTCAGTGGCTTGTGTGCTAGGAATTCATATGGAACGAAGATGATCAGTCTAACATACCACAGAATACTTTGCACGTGCATGGCTGACTTGGGATGATTCCATAGGAAACAACATTGACTTTCTCGATTTCATGGCGGCAACTTACACCTAATGCACGTGAACTTGGAGAAAGTCACTTCTTTCACCAAAACATATACCTCATGAGCGGAACATGAAGGCAATGCTTACAAAGTTTCCAACACTAGGTTGATGCTCAACATGAATCATGGGGGAGACAAAATGCTGCTGATGGGCTCAACAACAACTCATCGGAATTTCCATATCAGACTTCCACCATCATGTGAACACGGTGATAGCATTGATCAGACCAAAAGATGTAATGGTGTATGCTCAAGGGATCAACCACGAGTAAGACAACATTACGAACATCGTTGGTTCTGATTTGACTTGACAATAGCCCATACTCAAGTCAAAGTTCTGACAAGGCAATAGATCCAACAACTGATCACGAGGACCAATCAATGGAGATATCATCTTTCTTCAACACACACATGCACAGAAGATATCCCTTAGAGATGAACTAAGTTAAGCAAAGCTTTATCTTCCAACTCTCCAAGTTGTTGTCTAGCTCAACCAACTAGTTCAGGGATATCCAACACAGAGTCTTGGAGAATGGGTGGTTTAGAGGAAAACCAATATGATCACGAACTCAACTTAGCGGTCAGGTGACAACCTGGTAACACTTCCAAGAAGATATTTGGAAAGTCACGAACTACCGATATATTACTAAGCTCGAGAACAATCTTGCTTTTGAGGCAAGACGATATGATCAAATGAGCGAGGACTTGACAAGATCCTAACTCATCAATCGAAGTGTGCACCAGAAATAAGGACTAGGTAGCACGATCAATCTTAGGATGATGATTTAATAACCGACACGCTAAGAATGAGGATATTGCCCATTAGCTACCGAGCAACGAGGTTGCTAGGAGTATCGATTTCACACATCACAGTTCACTTGTCGGCATTCCGGTTACAACAACACGGAACCGAGGAATGAATAATGATAACGAGAAGTATCACTACGTCAAGAATTCATGAGAAATGGTGCAATTCTCATGACAATCCTGACATAAAGGGGGTAATACTCCGAGGTAAAACAGAATCAAAACTTGGATTGGCATTTTGATCTGCGGAATACAACTGCTTTGACCCAATCCTAGAAATGGACAAGGTACTGGAGTTTGTTTCTCCTAGTCATTCCAGAATAGAATGGCTCGACGGACCACAAGGATAATAGGCATCGATAAACACGATCGCACACATACCCTTGACTATTAATTGATAGACGGGGGTCAGAATACAACTGAAGAGGGACAACTCAAGAGGACATATATCTTTCTGAGTTGTGGATGCATAGATTAATATGTCGAACCAAGTTCAACAGGTTTCTTCCAGATAACCCATGCAGAAAGGTAGAACTGGCAGAATCACAATTATGAATGGAGAACTCCTCAAGAGTACTCTGATTGTGATCTTTTGGTTTAAATAACTTCTGCCTTAATGGTTCATGGTATTTGGGAGAAGGAAATACCACGGACCTCGAGGACTATCGCAAAGTTACTAATATCCTAAAGGAACTAGCAAATACTAACAACATGAAGTAGGGTGAATCTCGGGTTCAGAAACCCAGGAGTAGAATGCCTACTACTAAGTGGCATCATGGGATGCTTTCGAGAATGACGCTTAATCATCACACTGGGAACACAAAACATGGCTAGATTACTAGATGACTCCTCAAACACCTAGGGTCATAATAATAGTTCCAACATATATGTCAAGGCAATAAATTACCTCAACGCACAGGTTAGTGTGCTTATTCTGACCAAAAGGACATCAAAATGAGAGGAAGGAATTTTGCAAATGCTTCAGATTGTTTTAGAAACCTGGGATGACTCGGACATCATAACGGCTGTAAATGCTCAAAAAGATTTGGGACATCATGCAAAATGGTGGCATAACCACTCAATATCATCATATCAATGTTCCGAGATCAACAGTTAACATGCAGAAATAGTAGAAACTGAACTGGGGCGTAAAACCAACAATCTTAAAAGTCTATGGATTAGTAACACGTCATCCTAATAGATAGATGAGAAGCCTAGTTCTTAAACCCCGTAGAAGAGAAGAGGATGACTCAGATTAGAAGGCCATGAGGTATAAGGAGTAAAAAGAGCCTTACGTTCGCTTCCACAATCAATTCCCTTATATACTAAAGCATTTCTAGACACAACTTCGACCAGTTTGGCTTGGTAATCCTACAGCAATCGAGCTCGATACCAAAGCTGTCAGACCCGATTCCAGGTCACATCGATCTAGCCGGTAACACCTCATATCACTTTTGCGGCCTCACGCACGGTATTCCCACGGTGTCGCCTTACCATGGCCGGGACCGTTTATGCCTTTTGGCTCACGTATATGATAGTGTCGCTAGCATCCATATGACAGAGAACCGGGCCGACATGGCTAGTCGTGAACCCAAAGCGGCACTAACCCATGGGGACAGGCATACATTAATCACATCGAGCATGTCGGTCGCCAGCGTGTGAATCCGGGCTGTAGCACTGGCTAACAGGACTCCGGTAACCCGGCTGTAGCATGCTAGGCAGGACTCGGATGTCACACGTGACATTTCCCGAAGGACAAACACAGAACAAAGTGAAACACATGCGGCCAATCAAGTGTCCAGCGGTAGTCTTTGGGCTAGCAGGACTCCGGTGAACCGGGCTGTAGCGGACTACTATCGCTCAGGAAGCACTAAACTACATTTCCCCATATGAGAGGCTGCCAAGGAGAAACAACTAGATTGTCGGATCCCACACATACCAAGCATTTCAAACATACACACAATATGCTCGATATGTGTAAATACAACATGGCATCACAACATAACTCTATGACTCAAATATTTATTCATTAGGCTCCGAGGAGCGAGATATTACAAACATGGGTCTCATGACCCAACACTCGAAACATACAAGTCAAAGCACAAGCGGAAGCTTAACATGTCCGAGTACGTACATCTACAAATGAAAAAGGCTGAGAAGCCTGACTATCTACCAGATCCTGCTGAGGGCACAAGATCGTGGCTGAGGTAACAAGCTAAACATCGAAGTCCAAACGGAACTACTAGCGAGACTGACGTCTCTCTGCAAAACATTAAATAAGCAAACGTGAGTACAAACGTACTCGCAAGACTTACATCGTAACTATCTACATATGCATCATTATCAACAAAGGGGTGGTGGAGTTTGGCTGCAGCAAGCCAGCTTTGACTCGGTGGCTATCCCGAACTACATTTGCAAGTAACTCTTTTGAGGTGGCGCTACGAGTCCACATATTCACCATATCAATACACCACTATGGATCCGCTTCCGTCTCCCTACGGGAACGCCATCCATAACACTCACGCTTATCTTGCGCATTTTAGAGTATCCACTTTCACTTGTCTATGAACTGTGCAAGGGGTCCAAGTTTCCATATCCGAGGAATCCGGCTATTCGAATAGATAATGATAACCCTGCAGGGGTGTACTTCTTCACACACGCTCTCGCCACTTATCGCCCTGTAAACGTCATGTACCTCGGCAACCTTCAAGCGGAAGCCGGGCGAGGGAGTCGGCCAGGACCTGACTAACTACACAAGTCTCTCGTCCAGGTTTATCGCCTATTCTGGTTCCATCCGCAAGGAGATCCGGCCGGGGTGTCGCTCACGGCCCCAAACGATGTGTATAGGGTTCCAAGCCCACCAAACGGGCGGCGCTTGGCATACCCGGCCACGGTGCCTAGTCTGTCCCAAGCCCAATTGCATCGGGTGCCACTTGATAGACTACTAACACTACCTACAAACACCAAACTAGTTGCAACTCCCGGACAGAGATCATGTTGATTAATAAGTCGAGAGGGGTCGAAGTTACCGGAGCCCAATGTGTGGTAGTGACTGTTCATGGATCACAAACACATAACTTAGTACCTGAGGACGGCTGCAATGAGACAACCCACCATGTACTCCTACATGGCCTCTCACCGCTACCTTTACCAAATCGTGTTCACACACTTAGCTCTCACATAGTAGGACTTGTTCACACCCCATTCCAATTCATTCCTGATGAATCAGACCTGACTCAACTCTAAGCAGTAGCAGGCATGACAAACAAGCATGAATGAGTAGGCACAACAGGGCTCAAACAACTCCTACTCATGCTAGTGGGTTTCATCTAATTATTGTGGAATGACAGGTCATGCAGAGGATAAAGGGGTTCAACTACCGCAGCAAGTAACACATGAGTCGTTGTTGTCCTAATGCAGTAAAATAGAGCAGGAGCGAGAGAGTGGGATTATATCGGAATGAATAAGGGGGTTTTGCTTGCCTGGCACTTCTGAAGATATTATAGCTCTTCATCGGTGTCATCGAACACGTCGTCAGTACGTCGTCTACCGAGAGGGGAAAAACACTGGCAAACAAGGAAGAACACAATCAATGCAATGCGACAATATGATGCATGAATGTGACATGGCAATATGATGTGATTTGAGCTAATGCAACTAGCAGCAGGTTAAATGAAGTTGGTTTGAACCCTAGGTTCAAATTACAACTCCACATGTAGTTATTTAAATGCCATTCATTTCATTTGTCCTAATCAGTAGTCATAAGTTGTTCTAACATGCATGAAAATGGTAAAGATGGATAGATTGGATTTTTCTGATCATTTTTCATATATAATTTATCTCATTTGGAGTTACGGTTGAATTTATATGAATTTTTGAAGTTTATACTATTTTCTGGAATTTTCTGAATAAGAATAAATCCAGGAAAAAGCATTTCTGCGTCAGCATGACTTCAGCGTGATGTCATCGGGTCAACGGAGCCGGGTCCACGTCAAACCTGATGTGTCGGGTCCACATGTCAGTGACTAACTAACTAATCTAAATTAATTAGTGTTAAACTACTACTAACTAAAAATGTCAATGGAGTAATTAGACTTAATTAAAAACTAAACTAGGATTAGCTGGGGCCCTGGGCCCACTCGTCAGCCGACCACAGGAGGTCAAACCCTGGTCAACATGGCCCTAACCAGCCGGGCGCTGCCGCCGGTGGCAACAGCGCGACGGAGGGCACGGGTTCGCTCTCCCGGCGCCCAAACGAAGCGGCGGAGGGCACCCATGGGAGCTGGAGCTCGCCAAGATCCAACACAAAGCAAGCAGTTAGGGCGGCCGGAGCTCGTCGGGAACGAGCTCGGGGCGGCGGCCGGTGATCGGGCGCAAGTGGCGCGGCGGCTATGGTGCACAGAGAAGAAAACTGAGAGGGGGAGGACGGGCAGAAGCTCACGGCGATCTTCTTGGAGTGGACGGCGAGCTCAGGGGAGGCCTGAGGCACTCGGGGCGACGGCGGTCGGGGACGAGCTCGGTGAGGGCAGAGGGGCGCGCCCGGCGTCGAGTGGCGGAGCGAGGAGGTCGAGGACGTCGAGGCGGAGCTCATGAACTCGTCAGAGGGGCGAGGGAATGGCTCAGGCGCAAAGCAACGGCAGCGGCGCGGCGGCTGCTCGGTCAAGTGCGAGGAAGAGAGCTGTGGGAGGGGATGGGGACGAGAGAGAGCGAGAGAGAGTCGGGGCTGGCGCGTGGCATCTCCCAGAGGTGTCCGGGCAAGCAGGCAGAGAGGAGGTGGCTGTATGCGCGTGCTCATGGCGACCACATCGCCAAGGCCCTCCTCTGGCAGGAGCTTGAGGACGGTGGCGGTGTGGCTGGTGGGTGGCCAACTGGCCAGCCAGGTGGGCTTTGGTGGGCGCCAGGTAAGTTCTTGGTGAGTCTCTGCTCTTTTCCTTTTGTTTCTCTTTTCTAATTCTGACATTTGTTTGTTGACTTAGTAAAAATGGCTAGGCACTTTCAAAAATCATGCCACTAACTGAGGTCACTGTTTGGAATATTTCCAACAAGTAAATATTTCAGTTGTGATTAATTGGACATTTAAAATATTTATAGTATTTAAATGCCCAAAGTCAACTACAATAAGATTTAATTCAGTGACCCCCAATTGACCTAGAAAAATGTGCAATATTTTTGGCAGAGGTTCAAGACCAAACCAAAGATGATGAACATTTTTGGGAAGGCATTTTGGGTTCATTGAAGATATTTTTATTTGAACCTAGTTGAATTCTTTCTGATGCTAGGGTTTGGTCAATCCCCATTTCAACTTAAATAGAATTTAAACATGATGCAACAAGATGCAAAACACCAGGCAGTACCAGAAGCTAGGGATGTGACACATAGCGACCTGGCTTGCCAGCGACGGCTGAGACCAGCCCGAGAGCCGGGACCCGAGGACATAGAGTTTTGTCATCTAACCCAGCTTGCGCGTTAAAGGGGGGGTACCTGAGCATCACGACTCAGGGCTCCTACCGGCTCTCCGGCCCTCACCCTCTGGTCTTGTCCATGGCATCGCGACCTGGCTTGCCAGCGACGGCTGAGACCAGCCCGAGAGCCGGGACCCGAAGATGTAGAGCACCGGCATCTGGCCAAATTAGCAGGAACACACTTGAAGATAAGGCCCAGAGCCAGGCACAACCCACCTTGAGGTAGGGCCCCGTGAGTCCCGCGCTGGCTCACGGGTGCCCAGATACACCTCGTCCAGCCCTACCGTGCCAGCCACGTGTCAGGGTGGGGCTGTATACGCCCCGGGGGCTCCTCCCGGAGGGGAGCCCCCTCCCACGTGCCAGTGGAAGCACCATGCTCCGCGCTGGCTGACGACACTGCCGAGGAGCGGCTATGCCCGTACGCATGCGGAAGCGCTATGTTCCGCGCTGGTGATAAACAACTGAGGGTGGCCTCCGGGTCGCATCAACCTCAGGGAGCCCAGAGCTCAGTGTCCGGCCTCATCGCAACGCCTCCCCTCAGGAGCGCCGCGCGAGGGGGCCGGGCACGGGGGCTGCGCTTGGGTCACGCTCAGACGCACGCCACCCAGCCAGGCCCCCCGGGCCTGGTTCGTCACATGTCACTCCCCGAGCGGAGCCAAGGTACGAATGCCATTTGAGCGTCAAGGGGTCTCCTGAGCATCGCGACTCAGGAGCCTAACTGGTCACGTAGCCCCTCACCCCTTAGTTCCGAAAGGCTAACGGCGGTCGAGGTATGCGCGGGGCCGGGCTCTGCAGACGTAGAACGGTAGATCCGCCCGCGTCTCACCTCCCTACTTGCTGTTCGTGCGCCAAGGGGGACTCCGGAGCATCGCGACTCAGAGCCTAACTTGTCACGTAGCCCTCACTCCTTGGTCCCGTCCTGGTTTCCGGTCGGGGCTAACGGCCGAGGTATCTGTGGGGCAGGCTCTGCCGGCGTAGAACATAAGCAAGTAGGAAGCGCATAAATTCCAAGGAATTCAAAAGCAAATATTATAGTCCACACTGTTATCGCAATACCAAATGCAAGTTTAAACGCCTCCCGAGGCATGATACATGTGCAGGAATTAAAGGCGGGACAGAGCCTGGCGGAGTCACTTGTCGGCGGTGGAGCAGCTGTGAGTGGGTTCGCCTCTCGTGGAGCAAGCAGGTCGGCAGCGCCGCTTCGCTTGGTGCTGAAGGCCGAACTTCCCCAACAGAGCCTCCGCGCGACCCTTCACAGCCTCGGCAGCGGCAGCTGCATGCTCGCCGCTTGTGGCTCCAAGAAGCTGCCCGGTCGACGCTGGATCGCGAAGGTAGATGTGGGTGAGGACCCGTCGATTGCCGCAGAAGACAAGACACGTGCCTCGGCATCGGGCCGTGGGGCCAAGGCCAAGGAGACATCTTCAAGAGCGCGAACCAGGAAGGGAAGCAGCTTGGCGGGACCATCCTCGGCGCCGCCGGCCGGACTCTCCAGTCACCGGCCGTAAAGCGTCTTCAGCAAAGAGCGAGCCTTAACCTCCATATCCATGAAGGCCACGCGATCTTACGCAGAACCCGCGCCTTGTCGTCCAGCTCGACCTTCCTCGCCTCCAGCTCCTGCTCCAGCGCGCCTAGGTGGTCGCGGCGCTTCTTGAGCCTGGCCTCCCGGTCCTTGACGGCCGCCTCGCGAGCCTTCATGCTTTCCTCTTGCTCCTGGCGGAGGCGGGCCTCCTCGGCAAGCTGGTTCTGCAGGCCGTTCAGCTCGCTCTCCAGCGTCTCACAACGACCTTGGATGCTAGCTGCCCCCCCCCCCCCCAGGGAAGCATCGCGGGCAATCTTCGCCTCACGGACAGCCTGCTTCTCCTCATCGCAAGCCGTCGAGGCCTGAACCAGTGCCGCTCGAATCGAAGCGTCAGAGCGAATCCAGCCAGAGGCCAGCTCCAAGCGCCCGGCCACCAAGCGAGGATCGGCGCCTGTAAGATCTTGCCGCAGCGGTCCAATTCAGCAGCAGACGATCCAGGACAGTGGGAGGAGTCGCAGAGACAGCAGTTGGTGGAGTAGGAGGAGAGGACGGCAGCGTAACCACAGTATCGTGAGGCGGGACCTGCTGCGCCCCAATAACTATGACGACGGCATCAGGCAAGGACACCTCGGGAGTCGCTTGGGCCATGGGGGCTGAGCTCGCCCCAGCCAGCTCCGCCAGGCCTCGCGAGGATGACCGGGCAGGAGAGGCCCGTGTCTTGCCATCGCCTTCCTTCGCGGGCAGAGGCGCCGCCCCAGATGAAGCCTCAGGAGCTCCCTTCAGCTTCTTCGCCACAGGCGCCAGCCTAGCCTAGAGATACATATATCAAGCCTCGGCGACAAAGCAAGGAATAAAACAAGAATCAAGCACTTACTGGTCATCGCTCACGAGCTCGAGCAACCTCCGGCCATACTTGAAGCCCGAGAGCCGGCTGCAGGGATCAGCTTCAAGGGCCCGGGAGGCAGCAGGCGTCTGCTCATGGATCGCCCCGGGGCAGGCGGACTCCATGGGGACCAGCCCAGTCCGGTCCTTCTTCGGGGTCGGGGGCAGGCTTCTGCCTCCCTGCTCATCCTCATCCTCATCGTCGTCACTCTGGGGGAGGCGGAGAGTGCCGGACCTGCGCCGAGGGGGAGGAGCCCTTGACTCCGCCCCTGAATCAACCCCCTCTCCCGGCTCTCTTTCCTCCACCTCTTCGCTGGAGCCGGCAGAGGACACGTCCACCAGGTCCTCTGGAGCCTCCACGGGCACGGGCCCATCCCCATTGAAGACATGCATGGGACCCACTACCTGCTTCCAATCCTCGCTAAGGAACAAGGGCGCGGGGGCGCCCTCCAGTCTCGCCACATCACCCCCAACCAAGGACTGGAGGACCGCCGCCAGATCTTCATCGGCCAGGACCACGGGGCTCGAGTGAGGCCTCCACATCGGAAGCGATCATCGACGGCGGAGCCAATTGTTGCTCCAGAACTCCCTCAAAGAGCGGCCTTGCGGTCAGCCGCGCCGCCACGCCGGCCGGCTTCAGATCTGCGTCCATCTTCTCCAGCACCAGCTTCGCGCGGGGATCCAGAAGCTCCACTCGGGACCAGTCGTCGGAGCTCGCGGGGTGCTCCGTGGGCAGGATCAGCCGAGGGTGGATGTGCCTAGCATCCACCAAGACCCACTTGCTCCTGAAGCCCTCAATCTGCTTCCCAGGGTTTGAAATGGCGATGGCTCACGCCGTGTCACGAAGCTCACAAGACGCCTGGAGGCGTAACCACGGGAGGTTCGGAGGGAGAAATAGTGGCGCAGCAAGGCCACCAAGGGCTTCACCCCAACATGGGCCTCGCAATAGTAGGCGAAGATTGCCAGAAGAAGGACGGAGTTGGGATGGAGGTCCAGAGCTTGAATGTTGTAGTGACGGAGGACGGAGAAGAAGAACTCAGAAAAGGGAGGCACCAGACCAGCAATGATGGTGCTCACGAAGAACGGGTAGAAGGTACTCCCCCGACCCTCAGGGGCGGCGGAGCCGGCCTTGAACGCCTCCGTTCCGTTGACGCCCTGCGCCTCCGCCATCCGGCGCACCAGGGCGAGGCTCGCCCCTGACACATTTGGCGGGTCCAAGGCAGGAGAGTACCAAGCTCCGGCCAGGGCTTGGCGAGGCGCCATGACTGGCTAGGGCACGCAGGCGGAGTGGATCTGAAGATCTTGGAAGTAGAGAGGAGAGGCGCAAGAAAGGGGATCTGAGCAGCAACTGGAGAAAGTAAAGGAGGCAAGGAAGATGCCGCTCTATTATCAACTCACGCGGTTTGCAGAGGCGCACGCGTCCAATCAACCGCCACGCGGCGCCCAAGGCCGCAGGCTGTTAGGGCCCGCGACACTTTGCACTTGCCCTTTCGCCTCTCTGCTCGGCCAAGTTCGGGCGCGCCGTGGGCCCGGAGGCTACTGTCGGCGTTCTGGGAACGGGGTCCCTGGACTTGCTCGCCTGCCTCAAGGGCGTGGCTCAAAGGAGGCCCAAGACGGCCCATCTTCATCAACGCAACCTCAAGACCCTCGCGAGGGGCCAAGCCTCGCGGGGCGGACGACAAGGAGCTTCCTCAGGCACGGCCTCGTCAGGCTGGCTCATGAGGAGGCGGAGAGTTCAAGGCAGGGTACCTCGCGAGGTGCCCATGACGCAAGCCATGACGACCGAGGGCGCCCGGTCACGCCCGACTGCGATGTCCTCCTTTCCTCTTTGGTGCAAAGGGAGCAAGCGCAGCGAGAGCATCAAGCAAAGGCATCCGCTCGGTACAACAAGACCAAGACCAGCCCAACGGCTGGAAGGAGTCATCGTGGAGCCCAAGCAAAGGCGTCATCACGAGCCTTTGGCAGGCGAGGACCAACTTTAGTCAGGATAAGTGTACCCGCTGTTCCCCTTCAAAATGGCCAATTATTGGCGCCCTTCCCGCTCAATATTTGGGAAGAGGCCCAGGGCCTTCGCCTATAAATAGGAGTAGTCACCCCCAGGGCCAGAGGGAGACCCGGATCCTCATCAAGAAACCAGTAGCTAGAGCGACTGAACCCCACATAGCGGTTCATCGCACCCGCCAAGAACAGACCCTCGCGAGGCTGTTCTTCCTTGTATTGTTCCTCACCAGCCCAAGAGGCAATCCACCACACCACACACTGGAGTAGGGTATTACACCACAATGGTGGCCTGAACTAGTATAAATCTCGTGTCTCTTGTGCTGTTCCGTTTAGTAGTTTAGGTCCCAGCGATTCGGCGAGGTGCGAGACGGTGGAGGGTTGGATCTCCGCGCGCACCCCAGTGTTCGAACCTCAAGGGTCTGCCGGAATCCGAAATCCGACAGTCGCGTTTTTTGTCATGCATGTACATCCATGACAAATTTATGACAGAATCAAGATAGTCATACATGTGCTGTCGTAGAAGTGTTCCATGTCATTACCAAAATTATCATCACGGAAGTGTCCACTTCCATGACGATAAATCGCTACACATGTATGCTTTCGTCAAGGGTGACCGGTTACATGGCATCCACCATAACGGAACGCCATTAAGCTATCGGGTCGGGTTTTGGATCTGATAACCCGTTAACAGCCCCGACCAATGGGAAATTTCCATGTGTAAAATTCTTATTGGCGGGATGAAACACGTGTCAGCTCGTCAGTGGGTCAGATAGGCGCCTATGATATGTCGACACGTGCCACGGCCCACCACTGGCCCATTTAGCTTACAAAGCCAGCCCGTTTGACTTGGTCAAAAGTTAACGGGCTGGCCCATGAAAAGCCTGTTAACGCTCTCTTCGCAAATAGCCCATTTTACGGCCCGTTAGGCACTAAAGGAAATCGGGCCAACAATGTCATGTGGCCCGTCGAATATAACACCAGCCCATTTCACTTTCGGCCCATGTATGGCCCACGACGTCTTTCGGCCCATATGAGGCCTTCGTATCTTTCAGCCCTTTACAGGCCCACGGTGACTCTAGCCCATAATGAACAGTAATTTTCTTTGTACCCGTTAACGGCCCGTGATTTACATGGGCCGTTTCCAGCCCGTGTTAGCTTTCGGCCTATTGACGGCCCATACGTTCTTGGGATCCTTTTCGCCCTCGATTACTTTCGGCCCGTTCTCGGCTGTTCCCTAATAGGCCAAATTCGCCCATGGCAAGAGTCGGCCCGTTCTTGGCATGTTCCCCAAATGGGCCAAATTCGCCCATGGCAAGAGCCGCCCGTTCTTCGCCTGTTACCCTAATGGGCCAAATTCGGCCCATGGCAAGAGTCGGCCCATTTCTGGCCAGCCCGTCCTATATTCTGGCCCATTAATGACCCGTTATGCCTGTGACAGAATTAAGCTTTTGCAGTCCTATGGCATGTTAACGGCCCGTTACCATGCTGTGCCGATACCAATTACGCCCGATTACGGCCCATGTAGACGCATTTATCCGACGGCCCAGGCCCATTTATCGACGGCCCGAGGCCCACCGATTACAGGCCCATTTATCGGCGGCCCGTAGGAGACCCATGGATCCTACGACCCGTATATGGCCCATGGGTAGTTGCAGCCACTAGCAAACCAGGGAAAAAGAAGACTAGGAAATAAATAAGGCCCAAACTAACGCTAGGCTATTACGGCGATTGCACAGATTACATCCACTCGGCATCAAAGATCGCCACCAGTGCAAATATAGGGAACACCCTACACTATACAAAAATGGCTTGTTGTTTTCTTCAGCCGGTGGCTGCACGTTAAGAATAAACTTTGTATCAAACCAAAACAAATTACAACTATATAACAAAAGGAAGGTTGGCATAAAACTTAATGTCTAGCGTAAAAATGCACCACCGTAAGTTCGTAAGCTCGGTTCATTTGACCGATATTACGCCTTCATGTTGTATTGTCCGATGGAACACCATAACCCTCGCCTTCATTTCCCTAGGCTCTGAACAACATAGCAAGTGTATGATAGTCCGTTTCAAAACCATGCATATCTTGACGACATTGAGCAATGTTTCTCCTTGTTTCACAAAGGGCCTCTGTTAGGGAATGGACTTGTGTCTGGAGCGCAGATACAACATTGCTTTGAGCTTGCATATCTTGATCATTAGGCAGTTGGGACGATATTGCCTTAACAACCAACCCAGTATTACGCAGGAACGTGGTTTTGGCACTATTAGTGGACAGGTACTGACCCACTGCAGCAAGAGCTCACATTGCGTTATAGTTGCCTCGCTACCTTCAGAAGGTGGCGGTTCCACCATTTTTTCCATAGCTCGCTGAAAAGTTGAGGTTTTACATTAGTAGTACCATAAAAGAAGATATTAAGGAGGCAGCAAAACCAAACAAAATAGCTTTGGTCTATATACAGAACTTATTATGGTGAACCCATGTAAAATATTAGTTGTATTTTATTGCAAAGTACATAATAAAACCAGGTTCCAAACATATGACCATGTACCATCGCTAATGTATTATCTATTTCTTCACATTGTATTGAGGGCTAAGGATAAATAGACGAACTTTATAATACGGTAAGCATAGTATGACATCATTCATATCACAAAACAACTGAGAATGCATAAACAGGCAATTGTAACATTGTGTGGGCAAGTCCAGCACAGAACTAGATTACGGGTCAAGATCAAAGGAACATCACTCCTCCCTTTTAAACCTTGTAAAGTGCAATGATACGCTAAGACAATTGTGTATAAAATTGAAAAGAGTAATAGACATTGGCTGCAAACCATGCAGTTCAAGGCACAAGTCAGAGTAAGTAGTAGTTAAAAGGCATGAGGTTTAAGGACTTACAACAATGGGCTTTGATCGTGTAGTCATGCCCTTCTTCTTGCTGGTTTGACAGTCCTTGTCTATTTCCACAACTTTTGGTTCATGTACTTTTTGGTCCTTGCGGGCTTTCCTCTGCATTTCGAACAAGTCAATATAGATCTGATAATATGGTACAGCGAAAAGAGTGAAACATCAGCTAATTACAAGAGCCTCGTAGTGTGCAATATAGCTACGAGATCCTGTCATTTGTTGAAATTTCACTTTTGTACAGTTGGCCTTGTTCTTTGAACAGTTCACCTACAAGAAGATAGATTTGTGTGGCACATGCGTCAATAGGACTTCAACATGTGATCTGATCACATATATATAGTACCTGATACTTCGGATTAGACCAGTGTTCAACAAGGCCCCTCCAGTCTTCATCCGATATATTTTCCACTGGAGATGTTTGGGAAAGTTCACTGTTAGCCTTGCCTTCAAAGTGAGTTTTCCTCAGTTATACCGATACTGTCGCAGAGCCGACTTGAAAACATGGGTGCAAGCTTGTCTGGTTCCATCATCTTGGCTATCCAACTTGAACCTCATCTGTTGAAAATTATGGGAGTCTCATTATCAGCAACCTAGAAAGTATGGGATAGAGCAAGACGATATTACTAGTTTCCATACATAACCATACTTACAGATAAATGGTTGAGGAAGGTGTTGAACTGAGTTTCGTCTTTGTCATTCCTGTACTGAATCCATGTTGGGAGGATACGTACATGACACCTAACGGCAACCGCTGCCTCGATACTAACTTGGCTGACTCAGAGCATCACGTGGCCTTTTTAAACCTACCTCAAAACGGATCTCCATTCTTCCTCCTCTAGATTTAGTTAACCTATCGAGCATTATCCCTGATGTTTGTTTTCTCTTGCGCCTAGGTGCTAGTCCAACAACAAACATAGGAAGTGTTAGTGTACATCAAACCGTGAGACTACATATAAAGAAGCATGCAATCGTAACTTGACTCCAAAGAACTACCTTCTTCTTGCTGTTGAAGCTCACAAGGTTCTTCCGATATTACCAACTCGTCTTGTGTCAAGAGTGCTTGGGAAGTAGTGTCGTGGCAAGGGAGCTTGGGAACGTGCTGCTAGCTCGATTGGCCTTGCAGTATGTCGTGTACCGGTAGTAATCTTGTGGTAGGTGTTGCAAGAACTACGACTATCTCTCGCTTGTTTGGTGGCAGCTATTTGTTTCGCTTGGCTTTTTTGCAGTTCGTGTAGCATGGGATGCCGTGTTTGTAGAATTTTCCGCTGGACTTTCACCTTCTATTGCACCATCAGTACCAGGAGAATCTGCAGGATTCATCCGCTTCTCATCCGCTTCTCATCCGCTTCTCATCCGCTTCCTCTTTCTCTATCATGACAAGAAAAATGAATAAAATTTAGTTTTTCAGAACAAACTGATGCGTGATGCAGATGAATAAAACTTTGATGTTAGACAACCACATGATAGGAGGATGTAATATGTATGAAAATCAGGATGAAAGAGATAACCAGAACTATGATGTGTAAACTAAGAAGAAGACATTTCACCAAATTAGAAGCAATGCAATGGAAGGTAGACACCATATGAAAGATGCTACAAATATCGCCTTCCCGCCAAGTTAACAGTGTCTTAGCATAAATGGCGCGTTTAAACAAATGTGAAGCAAGACAAGAAATAAATCATATGCAAGATGCAAACAACATCACACTACCATGTTAGAGGTCTCTCGTCATTAGTGCCATCGCATATTCACAGCATTGCATATTCACAGCTTATGATGTGTAAACTAAGGAGAATGCATTTCAACAAATTATAAGCAATGAAAGCTAGACACCATATGAAAGATGCAAATAATATCACTCTACCAAGTTAAAACTCTCTCGTCATAAGTGCCATTTCAACAAATTAGTAGTACAAGCTAGAAAAGAATGTGAGAGGTAACCTATATCACACTCCAAAGTCAAACGTGCCTTATGATAAGTGATTGTTGCAGGTTACACAACAGTAGTAATTTGATGTAAGAACATGGTGTGATAGACAGATATTGTATGTTCTATAAACAGGAACACGTGTCTTATTCAAGTATAATGTGTAAAGTAAGCAGATGGAATTCAACAAAATTAGAAGCAATACAAGCTAGACATCACACATAACATGCAACCACATATAACGATTGCCAAGTTAGAGGGAGCACCAGTGTTTTTGCACTAGGGGTGACGTGCTCATCATAAACAAAGCTTTGTTGAGTGTCTATGCATGTGTTGTCCTAGAAATCATCTTGGGGGTGTGGAGTAGTAGAAATCAGAGGCCCTCCGTTTGGAAGGAGCACCTTTATCCGCTGCCTTGCTAACTTCCTTCCGCTTTATTGATTTTGAATTGTCAAGTAAAACCGACAAGAAAAAGCAATAAAATTCTCTCTTCGTAACTCATTCATGCATGATAATCGACAATCACTACTTTGATGTAAGGCAAACACATGATACCAGGATGGAATATGTACGAAAAATAGACGGCATGGCATGTTCACAACTGTTTGTGTAAACTAAGCAGAAACCATTCCAGCAAATAAGAAGCAATGCAAGCTAGACACCACATGAAAGATGCAACCAATATGACTGCCAAGTTAAAAGCGTTCCATCATAAATGTAATTTCAACAAATTAGAAGTAGCGCATGCTATAAATCATATGAAAGATGCAACTAATATCGCACTGCATATACTAAAGGTGTCTCGTCATATTAATTGATGCGGGATACAAAAAAACAATAGTTTTATGTAAGGACATGCTTAATAGACAGATGTACTATGTACTAAATACAGAAGGCATGTCACATTAAGGTATAATGTCACATTTACAGGAGTATAAGCTAAGCAGACTAGCACATGCAGTTTAACCAGATTGGAAGAATTACAATCTAGACACCATATGCAACATGCAACCACATATCACGCTGCCAAGTTAGAGCAAGCACCTACAATGCTAGTGTAGGGGAAATGCTGTAATCAACTATAGAGCTACGTTCACTATCTTCATCTAGCATTTCTGTTTCTTGAGAATCATGTCGGGAGGCTGATGCTGCATTCTTTAAATGAGGAGTAGTCCCCTTGCCTGCCTGCCTCGTCATAGGTGATTGATGAGGGATCCACAAGAACATTAGTTTGATGTAAGAACATGGTTAATACGGATGTACTAGTATGTACCAAAAACAAAAAGGCATGTCATATTCAAAGGTATAATGTGTAAGCTAAGCAGATGCAATTTAACCAAATTGGAAGCAATACAAGCTAGACATCCGGCTGGAGTGGTGAGCATGATCATCTAGGACCCGAGAGCCTGGTGGGAGGCGGGCTGCTTCACCACCATCGCAACTTTTTAGTTGGCTTCCAGGTGATGCCTATCTTTGCTGGGCTTGTCACTGGCTCGGCCAGTGCCCTGACTAGCTATTTGTCTTCTGGTGCTCACGGGATGGTGGTTCATGTAAAAAAATATATTTCCTTATCTTACCGACTTCGACCTTTCGAATACACACTAGACACCATATGCAACATGCAACCACATATGACACCGTGAAGTTAAAGCAAGCACCTGGGTTGGTGGTTCACGGCGAGCGAGATCATCAACTCCAGAGCTACGTTCCTCGTCTTCATTTGCTGACACTACACCCTTTAAAGCCTTGAAACGTTTTTGGCCTAGCCGCGTACCATGCTGGAGCAACTTCTCTCTATTCTTTTCTGCTTCTGTCAAGGCAGGGTCTGAAATTCCCTTGCATAAAAACACAATAGTGAGAGTAAGGGTGAAGTGTGTGCAGCACTAGTGCACTGTAAAAGTAGCAGATAGAAGGTGGCTGAAAAATAAATGACAGGAGACATATGATAGCTCTACAACATTGCATGGCAAACAAAATTAGATTCTACTCCGCATGATTTTGTAATATATGAGCACAGGAAATGTAGGTACTCCTCCAGCACACCACCACATGTGGTCATATCTAAGATAACAACGATCGAAAATAAATAGGTCATCGATTTTTTAATGAACCGTCCGATCTATAAGGAACGGGCAGATGGCCTTCGCTCTACCTCCCGCCATCACTTGATTCATCTTTCTCGAACGGCCAGCGACCACCGGCCCATACCCCTGCCTCCGCCGCCCCGCCCTCCCATCGACCTCACACCACCGCCGTGCTTGGCAATGCCCCCAGGCCATCCCTTTAATCCCGGTCGACCTCTAGATCGGGCCCCAGTAGCTCTAGGCCGCACACACCCCTAAGATAAACACCAAGGCGCTGCTTCCCCGGCGTAATAGGCGTACTAGCGCCTGTTACGCCGGAGAATGCTTCCGTTAATTGGGAATCAACTGGCCAGAAATTGAAATTCAGGGGGGCGACGGACCTCTAGCTAAGGTGAAATAGTATATGAGGAGAAACCTTGTGCATCACGAGTTACTAGGAACATCTAGTATCAAGAAGAAGCGGTCAACTAGTGTCTTCTGTGGGATGAATACCGTGCAAGCAGAGACGTAAGATTTGCACGAATAAGGGAAGAGGAGTACCTTCTTCTTTGCGGTGTGGTCACCTCCACATGTCACGCCGATCTTCTTGTTTTTACCGGGGAAACCAATGTTCTGGAGGGTGCAGGCTTGGACGAACCCATGGCCAAATTGTTGACTGTGTTGCCGTGGCTGTATGTCGGTGGAGGGGAAGCAGATCCGAGGCGGCGAAGGACGGCGTAGCAGGAACACCTCCGGTGCGGTGGAGGGTGGCGAAGTTGGAGCGACAGCGGTGAGGCGCAGGACGGCGTGGTTGAACTGGCTCGGGTACGGACGGCTCGGCCTCGGCTTCAACTACTAGCCGTGGAGGGTGTTGCGGTTGAGGTTGCGGTGGACGACGACGTCGGGGTATCGGCTCCGGTGTGATGGAGGAGGGCGGCGGTTGATGGGTGGGATGGGGTGGAGGACGGAGGACGCCGGGGTTTCGCTGCTGGTGGAGAGGTAGTTTTGGCACCCACGGAGTACGAATTGGGAATCGGACGGGTGGGGGGAACCATGTTTCGGTCTGGGACGCGCTTGTTTTTGGCTTTTTTGAACAGAAGATGGGACGCGCTTGTTTGAAATTTGGGGAAAGTACAAACTTTGCCCCCCTCTTAAATTTCGAACCCATCATGCGGGTCGGGGGTAGGATGGTAATCCCAGGTCTCCCAAATAGTGGGCGGGAGCGATTTCGGCCGCGCGCATGTGTGCTTAGGCGGCCATTGTGTATGAATGTTTTTCGAGGCGGTTGCGTGGCGTCTAGATGAAGCTACAAACCTACCCCGGTTTAGACCTTTGGACGTTGGGCCGGTAGGTTTCACAGGTCGGAGTTATTAGAAAAGTAATTTCCTTGTACTACCAAACATTGGTCTCACACGATTTCGGGCGAGTAGAGTCTCTTTTGGCGTTTCGTTCGAAATTTTGAAACACAAGCATTCACGTTTAGAGTACTCTTGAACTATGAGGATTGACCTAAATAGACAACGTTATATTTGACCTTGTATGTTTGAAAACCTCATTAAATTATCCGCTTCCTTTTGAATTTTGACACTTGAAAATCCTATAACTACGATTATTTTGGAATGGAGGAGCTAAATTTGAATCTATTTTGTACATGACTACATATGCTATTACGTACAAAATCAGAGCAAAGATTGGTACCCCCATAGTTTAGGTATGGTTTACAAATGCCATGATATCAAATTCAAATAATTGAATGGACTTCATGTTGAATCCTAGGTTGAATTCAAATGTATACTAGTTCATAGGTAGCTATTTATAAATGTCCATTGTGTAACTTTCATATGTATAATGTGCTTTACACACACAACATGAACTATACTCACGTTTATATTCGATTGCTAAAGCGATGCATTGTCTGGAGTTCAAAATACTAACTATGTGGATCAATTGTGTCGAATAATAACATAGACATGCTCAAATTCGATAGAATCTACATGTCTAATGGATCAATGACCGCTCCTTACGCGAATTGCAAATATCATATGATCCCATCCTAATATTTGGATACAATTTATATCTTTAATCAATGTGTAGAGCAGTCTTTTACGTGTAGTTTCACTCTCCATCGGTGGTCTCTCACACATGCTCACACACTCTCTCCCGAGGTGTCTTTCTCGCACACATTCTCTAGATATAACCCTCCCTCCCTCTCGTAACCATTTACAACTGTTTTCACTAACCTTTATCACAAGCACTCTTCCTCTCGCAAACATACACATGCACAATCCTCATCGACCCTTTCTATATACATGGACCTGCCTACGTGTCTCATGTAAGCACATTATCTTTATGCCTGTCTCTCACGCATTATCTCACACCTCTCTTCCTAATCGACGAGTATGATTCTAGAAGAGCATTCTGTAGGATGCCCCTTAAAGTTAGGTTGGATCAATAGTAATATCAGAGATAGAGGGGTTACCTAAGTCCGAGAACCTAGGGTTACAAATCCTAGCGGCTTTGTCAGATGGACACAGAGTCCTTCACAATTCTGCTATCTTTGTCTTGTACGACTAGTCATCCATGGGTCTTCCTAAATGTGTCATGGGCCGACCAATGTGGCGCAGGACAGAACCGAACAAAGGGCCTCACCTCGACCCACCGGACCTCACGCGGTGACACACCCTCTGCCCCCACGTCTCATTATCTTCTCACACCCACACATACCAACACAAACACCACACACACAGAAAAATTCTCCTGGTGCCTCGATTCCCTCCCCCCTTGCAGATACTCACTCAAGGGAATGGAATCGCTTGTCGTGACGTCATATTCGCTCTCTCTCTAGACCACCCTCATTTCTCGTGCTATCTCCCCCGTCGGCCCCTCTATCCATGCCTCTCTCGAATACGTAATACACACACACACCTCTCTAGGCCCCGCCAAATGCATCAACTACATATTCACACATCCTACATCACGTACCCCATTGATCTAAAAAGCCCTCTCTTCACGTTTATTTCACATACAACATTCCTTTTGAATAAAGTGTGGCCAAAAAATTATTTTAGAGTTTCTACATATATACAACATTACAAAGTTATATGGAGGAGTACGAACGCTAATTTTCATTCCATTGTGCCCACAATGATATTTATTCCGCACTATGAATTCGTATATTTTTATACTATATACAAAGTTAGTCATAATAAAGAGAAACAAAGAGCATCTCTCTCTCCATCGCATACCCCCCCTGTACGCCCCTTTCACGTATGCACACAAAACTATCTCAATGTCCTCTAAAAGTAAGCCCCCAGAAAATTCACGCGTGTTTCATCTTTCTCTCGCGATATATGCAATGACGATCATTGTATTTGAAGTGAAAGCACGATCCATACATTGGACTCCATAATCCACTCATTACGGTCACCATTTACGTTTAGTGGTTATTATACAGTCACGGGCTCACCGTACAACTTTGTATTTGCTCATGACATGACTAGTTGACCAGTTGAATCGCTCCACGTGGCACCTAATCTATTGTTGAAACATATTATCTCACTAACATCATGCCCACCGGTCGACTTGTATCTACTCTACATCTACACTATTATAAAATACATAAAATACACTCTTATAAAAAACAGAGTTGGTGATGATGGTGTGCCTGCCATCCTGCATTATAGGCCGACCGATTTATATCTGACGGATAGGAAAGAAACTATGGCAGTTTTGCAAAAAGGTACCTTCACACCTCTCCACATTTGCAAATAAGGCCTTCCCTCGTTCATCCTTTTCTCTCACAAGATAAACAAGTCATACAAATGCATCTTGATGTTACGTGCAACGCACGGGCATCTTGCTAGTAAGAATGAAAACAAACGACAAAAAAATTATTTTGACGGTGGTGCGAAGTCATGACTGCGGGCACAGCGGACAAGGTGGCCTTGTATTGGTATGCTGAGCCGTCTGTTTTAACACACAGGAGCTGGTGTGGTGATTATACACACACACACGCATGCACACGAACTCCATCCACGCAACACTCACACAAACACATGCACCCACGCACGCACGCAACACTCACACGTACACACGCAACCACGCACGCACGCAACACTCACACGCACACACGCACGCATGCATGCACACACCAAGACACCACACGACCAACACACACTTTCCCGCTCAAGTGCTCAACCTACACGTGCATGCGCACACATCAGCCCCGATGCACACATACACAACCAGGTGATTCCCGCCACGGGTTGGAGCCTTGTCGCGCTGCGTAAATTTGTGTTTATCGACCTTTTCCCTATGTGAACCGGCAGGTGGGACCCACAAGGAACATGGTCAATTTAACTAGTCAACATGGCGCCCGTCACGGAGACTATTTGGCCGGTCAATGAGTGCAATCCGATGCTGAAGTGTGAGCAAGTGACCGGATAATCACCGCAAAACGTATATAGTGACCGTAATCAGCTTATTCTGAAGTTCGGTGACCGTATTTACACTTTTCTCTCTCAGAGGCCCTCCAAAACTACATCTCTACACGTTCTCGCATGTTACATCTAACAACTATGCAATACAGCACTACTACTACACTCTAACACAATAAATCATATGTGTTTTTAATTTTACTAGATATCATATTGTTACTTATAATTATTCAGTTTGTATACATTGAAATTGCCTTTGAAATGTATGGCTAGTATCATCTACCGCGCGGGAAAAATCCCGCCCTTTCCTGTTTAATCGGGTTTGTATCGATGGATCATGCGAAACAGCAAAACTATAGTACTATACAAGACAAGTGACAGTTCATCGGGCCGTCGTGTCGTCTACTCCTCCGTCGTAAGAGTGGAGCGCTCGCTTTCATAAATCTTCTAGTCCCTTTCGCCGACATGTGGGACATCAAGCTACCGGGTCCACGTGCCATATCAGAATACAGTGCAGAGCAGCCTGGTGAAGCACCCCAGACATGGCGCCGGCATACTAATGAGCAATGAGGCGTCAAATCACAAAGTTGCACCTTTCCCGCAGTTAAGTTGGAGGGACGAAGTAATAATGCTAAAAAAGAAGTTGGAGGGACGAAGCAACCATCATTTCACTCGTTGCTGAATTCGCTTCTCCCTCATCTTCTTCAACTTAACCACGTGCTGCTTCTACCGTTGTTCAGCCTCATGTGGGACGCGGATCAGCTTGGTCGCTTCTCCTCATCTTCTTCAACTTAACCACGTGTTGCTTCTGCCGTTGTTCTGCCTCATGTGGGACGCGGATCAGCTTGGTAAAGCACTGACACGTGGGACTGTATGTTAGCAAACCGCCAGGACAACGTCCTCCGAAAATAAGAAACCTCCCCCACCATCCGCGCGGAAAAATCACCTCCTTTTTACTAATCTTTGATTCTATAATTTTTTAGATCAATATAATTGAGATTTGTATAGATAGCACACAGGAGAAAAACCAAGTGGTACAGTTAAGGGCATCCACAATGTGTAGCCAAATGTGAAAATAGCTTTTGGCATCGTGGGAACCATTGTGGACGGCGTTGCCAAAGCCAAAAAGATGGAACCGAAGCTCCCTGTTTGATTGATTGAAGGAATAGAAAAATGCAACGTCTCTCCTCTTTCCCCCATGCTTGGACGCATGTAGGAGTAGTACAAAGATAGAGCATGAGTCTACTCCCCGTCCTTCTATCACAAATCACAAAGCGGTGAGGCGTCAAATCACAAAGCACGGACGAAGCAACTATCATTTCACTCTTCACGACTCCGCTTCTCCATCGCCTTCTTCGAGGAACCATGTCACCGCACTAGTACTCCTAGTAGTAGTACTAGTAAAGGACTTCCTGGATGCAAATAAGGCGGTTGTCTCGGCTTGGAGGCGGCACTTGCGAACGACTTACCGTGATCTCCCTCAATGGTGTTCTCCGTCGAAAGCACTTTGCCAAACCACAAAAAAAGTCACGACGCCACCACAATGGGCAAGTAATTCAAATATAGTTACTACCTCCATTTTTTTTTTTGTACACAAGGCCAGTATATCAAAATTACAATTTGCAAAGGGCCACTAACACTAATCGAGGCAAAATTGATGGGGTTAGCAACCAAGGACATTAATATCCCCGCATGCATGCGGAAGTGAGAAGGTTCGTTTGCATGGCGCTGCATTAATCAAGCGATGAGGAGTGAGATGGTTAGCTCTTTGGTCTTTCGAGAAAAAAAAATACGCATTAATTGACACGTGAAATGAGGATTTGTATCGAAGGAAAACCCCGCCTTTCTTTTTTAACACCAGTACTCCTAGTACATACTACCTCCGTCCTGGTTTATAGGTCCCTTTTATAGTTTGTGCCAAATTTTGACTAAAGATTTAACTAACAAAATGTTAATGCATGTCAATAAAAATTATCTCATTGGATTCGTATTTCAACATAGTTTTGAAAAATATAATGTTTGGTGACATGCGTGAACATTTTCTTAGTTTAATCTATTGTCAAAATTTGGCATGAAATACAATGGGGACCAATAAACCCGGACAGAGGTTGTACGTACTTATCCTATTTGGGTCTAGGCCTTGCATTGCCAAACTTCGCCACACATTTTTGCCAAGCTTGCCTAAAGTTTTCAAAATGAGAAGGAGGTACACTTATAAGACGGTCGTCGAGGTTGCACCGCACCTCACACGGTCGCTTCCTGCACGCCGCAATGCAAGACCGCACCCTCACACTTCGCACCTGCAAGCCGCAAACCCAACCAAGGGAACGCACCCTCACTGACACGTGTTGTCGCATGTGAACAAACCAAACTCAGCCATCCTATCGCTGACACATAATTTTCGTTCATAGAGTATGTTTATCCAACCGGAGTATCCGTACGGCCCGTGCGGTGGTCTGTTGGGGAAGAAGAAGAGGTGATGAAGAAGGAAAGAAGGGTTAGGAGACGTAGGATATTCATCCAACCGCCTGAAATGGTAGACTCGGGCGACTTGCATAACAAATAGTATATTTTTACACAGCAAAAGATCCATAATAATAAAAACAACAACATAAAGAAAAACTATCACTGCTTGCGGAAAGAGACGGCCTCGTCGTCTTTGGCTGCCGGCGCGAACCAGCCATCGTTGCCGACGTGTGTCTCCGCACCGTGGTTGTCCTCGGCCTCCAGCTACTCGTTCAAGCGGAGCGTGCGGGCGCTCTGCACGGACGAGAGCACAGCCCGGTTCAAGTCGAGGACGTCCGGTTCCGCCTGCGGGAGGGCCTCGATGGCAGCGTATCTGCGCGCTCCGCGTCGAGTCGAGCCTCCGCCGCCCGGTTCAAGTCCAGGACTTCCGGTTCCGCCTGCAGGAGGGCGTCGATGAGAGAGGCATCCGCGCGCTCCGCGTCGAGTCGAGCCTCTGCCGCTCGGTTCAAGTCTAGGACTTCCGGTTTCGCCCGCAGGAGGGCGTCGATGAGAGCGGCATCCGCGCCCTCTGCATCGAGTCGAGCCTCTGCCGCCCGGTTCATGTCCAGGACGTCCGATTCCGCCTGCAGGAGGGCCTCGATGGTAGCGGCATCCGCGCGCTCCGCCTCAAGTTGAGCCTCCGCCGCCCAGTTCACATCCACGGCATCCGGTTCCGCCTGCAGGAGAGCCTCGATGGCAGCGGCATGCGCGTGCTCCGCGTCGAGTTGAGCCTTTGCCTCCCGGTCCTCCTTTAGTATCGCCATGTTGAACCGCTGGTCCGCCTGCACCATGGGGACTCGGACGCCGCACGGCCGACGCCCATCGCCTCATACCCATCGGGGCCTTCTGCGCCGCAACCTCCGCCATGAACATTGGATCGGCTTCCTCCTCCTCGTAGCTTGGCTCCAGAGAACTCGGGGATTGGCCCGCCGCAAAGCGAGCTTGGGAACGGAGGTCTGTGGCGCCGACTGCCGCCGCGATTTCTGCGCGGCGCTCCAGCGTCAGCATCTTGTAGTAAGTGATCTTGCGGCGCACCACGGCTTTCCGGCGAACTAGGGGACGCTTGATGCGGGCTAGGGGATCGAAAGGTGGGGGAATGGGCTGGAGATTTGCTGTGATTTTAGGGCAGTGGCTGGCGTAGGCCGAGCAGTGAATGTTCTGGTGTGAATAGTGGTTCCGGTGACGACCGGTCAATCGGTTTTGACTGTACATCGCTCTTGTCGCGTTCGCGTTGCGGCCCAGCTCGCTGGACCCTCCACGTCACTCACCGAATGGAACGCGCTTCGTCTTGCGTTTTTGCTCGCTTGTGGGACCGCAGTTGAGAGCAAATCGACGTCCCTCCCCCTCCCCCCGCCCGCGTCATTTATTATACCACTACTCCCTCCATTTTATGTGGAGTAAATAAAAACAGAGGGAGTATACTACAGATGAGGATCCCCTGACGTGGGCAAACCCATTGAGTAACTGACATGCGGGGCCTAGCAAGCATGGGGTCCGCCAGTAAGTGACCAAAAGGGAGGGTAAGGCAGGGATACCTACGTCAGAGGATCCACTTCGACTATACTCTGACCAAATGTTAGAGTAATAATATATGACATGCAACTTACACAAATGTTAGAGTAATAATATATGACATGCAACTTACACAAAGCATGCAGGGTCTAATGCGTTTTTCGAGGCTAACTTTGACCAAATGTTAGAGTAATAATATATGACATGCAACTTACACAAAGCATATGGTCAATTTCGTATGTGAAAGGAGTTTCTAATGATATAATTTTCACATTATACATCTCATGTACTCCCTCGTCTAGGTGTGTAAGTCATCTTACGAAAACCAAATAATCCCAAAACACGTAGGCGCGGTGCATTAACTTCTACATCGTTTCTTGTTTCTTGACATATGAACCAATATGAGATGAGGGTGTGCATGCTTTTAATGACCTAAGACTATCAAACATGACATGCAGTGGTTAGTTCATTGCATGCAATAATATTAATTAGCAAATAAACATTAATGTCTCTCGTTTTCCCCTCCTCCTTGGTCACGGTGCACAGCCTAAGATGACTTACTCACCTATGTGAAATGAGTACTATTAATCTTGTCAATAGTCAAATTGGAAACCATCTCGAGTAAAAATCTAGGAGTACGTTCTTTTCTGACTATATTGATTGGGCGTTGTTGTATGTTGATACCTTTTTTATCATAGTAGAGATACTTTGACTACACATAAAACTTATATGTAAGGTAGAAAGGATAGGAGGGAGTATATTGTACGTTCAAAAACGAAACGAACATTGAATACCCTTTATATATGATTTGCGGAAGCTATGATCACCGGTTCAAAATTTTGAATCCGCCTTAGGTATCACGTGCCCCCACTCCTTCCCTCTTGATTTCATCTCGGGGTCTGGAGATCTATTGAAAGAGGACTAGGGTGGGTACATGCGAATGATACTCGGCGGAATGTTCAAATGAGGCATTCAGGAGGATGGACTCGACTGGAGGGCGACATGATCGATGGAGAAGAGGGTTGGAGAGGAATGAGAAATAAGCAAACGCCACATGATTACACTTGAATGGCTCAAATAAACAATAAGTTGTCTCGCTTGGCCTACATAGTGAAAGGCCTAATGCGCAATGCGGAGCACTGACGCTCGAATATGGCCGGGAAAACAGGGAAACTGACATGTGGGGCACACCCGTCGGGACGATGTAGCGTAGACTAGTCCAATGGAGGAGCTGGCCCACGACCTCCTCGCCACCGACAACCGTTCATGTGGGTCTTTGGGGCCAACAACGGGGCGCAGCTCCAGCACCGCCTCTGGACACGGAGATCATGGTGAGCGACACGCTCATATCGTCGATAGACACGGTCGGTTTCAATGCCGAGGGTGGCGTTTGTGCTGTGGCACGACCAACGGTATGTTTGGTTTGTGCCCAAGGTTGCCCCATCAAAGCATTGGGTAGCAAAAATTTTGGTTGAGGTATTGGTTGCCCATGATTTGGCCGACATTGGTAAGAAATGGCAACCATCCAAACAAAGACCAATCTTTGGGTCATGACCAAAATTTTGGTAAGGTGCACTTTGGCCACAATCCAAACACACCCCACACCCGGCTCGTCACGGATGCACGGGGCGCCGCAACACGTCCGCGGAGTGGTGTAGCGCGGCCAACTGCATCCTCTGGACCTGAGACCATGCCTGGTCGTCTTGCTTTTTCAATGACATGCGGGGATCGCATTTGAGCAAAGGGCATCTCCAACGTTGCCACGACCGCAGCTGACTACCCTGGCACACCAAAGCCCTCGTCCCTCACGCCGTCGCGTTGTGTGTTCCCAGCCGGCGCCAACTGCCCGCATTCATTGAGTCCGTTTGTATGTCATCGTTAAGAGGCTCGGTGCCCGAGGAACCAACTCCGGCGACTTAATGACGCACCCGGACACTTGGCCTCACCGAAATGCGCTACTTAAAGCGGCAACGCCCAGCTAACCTCCACACCATAGCGCATCATCCTCCTACCTGACACCACATCCGCCATGAACGCAAGTGCGAACGCCTCTGAGAGAGCTTGTCTTCGGGATGAAGCTCGAGGTCGCCGCCCTCGCTCAAGTCGCCTCTTGCGACGCAATAGCGGGCGTAGCCGGACGCGGATGCGATCAAGACAAGCAAAGGGTTACGCCGGGCGGCCGACGAACAGGAGCACCGTCGCCACGCTGTTTCTACTTGCCGCCGCCCAACGTCGGCACCGCTGAGGTCGGGACTCCCGAGGATGAGTAGGGCATGGGAGGCGGCAGGGCATGGTGTGCCAACTGGCCAGTCTGTATCCCGTGTTCTACTCTTCCTCGCCGGAGACCGCACCTTCACTTCACGGGTCTTGAACCCCGCCTCCATACATAGAGATCGCAGATGGAGGACCTCGGTCGCCGCCGTAGAATAGGTTTAGGGTCGGGTTTCTTTTATTTTTCTGTCTTACAAAAGTTCGGAATGTAATGAAAATCTGTCGTGTTTGCATTAATCTGGGCCGGTGTATATGAACTTTCACAATAATATACATATTGTAGGAGTACTAGTGCACGGAAGATCAAGATCTGTGACACTCCAAAATTTTTGTTTTGGTTTTCAACAAAAACTTTGTTGGTTTTGAAGGAGGTCATTTAAACCCTTCCAAAAATCTCTTTCTCTCAAGAATTTCCCTTTTGGCAATGGATTTTACTTTGGCATCTTCTTCAACTATGGTGTTGGTTATTTAAAAAAAACCTTTCTACTCATTCTCCCCTTCTCAAATTTATTTTTGGGATTTATTTTTCTTTTAGAAGAAAACCCTAGGAGTTTTGGTTCTTTTCTTATTTTAAAACCACCCATGGTTTTATCTTGCCTCTTGTGGTAAATCTTCCCAAAACCCCTCCTTACACTTTGGGACGATCCAAATATTCTGACCCAACCAGTCCAACTCATTTTTGGATTTTTATTTCATTTATTTCTTTGCCCAAAACAATTATGTCCATATTTTTGAGCCTAGGTGATTTGCAAAGCAAGTACCTTAATGCCTTTGAACTTTGATCTCAAATCAACTCCTCTGGATAGTCCCTAGCACCCACAACCTAGAACCATCAAGATCTACTCTTCTTCTTTTCAAAATTTTCAAGTTTCAGCTTCTGCAAGTTTGGACCAGATTTGTCAAATTTGGTGAAATTCATATCTCCTCTTCTCCAAAAATTCCACCAAAATTCAGGCAACCACCAGTTGCAATGAGAAGCCCCTCCACCAAAAATCAGCTCAAGGAAAAATCCCCACATGCCAAAATCATTTTGTCGAACACCTAGCATGCACTGTCACTTTGCACTTTCAGAGAAATTCAGACATTCAGAATTTCAGTTTCGTCAGAGGCTGGTCACTTGTCAACTGTGCACTTGGCGCGTTGCGCATGGTTCCTCCTACCTTTCCAGAGCGCCGCACGAGCACTTGGCGGGTTCCTGGCGTCGGTGGCACCATGGCCCGTCTGCGCCGGCGTCTTCCGCGGCGTCGAGACCTCCCGTGGCGGCCAACAGGGGGCACCCTGCGGCACAACGTCGTTCGCTACCGCCCACGCCACCTGGGAGCTCCGCGTGGCCGTCTCACTTGCCCGCGCACGCATGCAAAGACGTCGCCGTGGCACAGCACGCACGGCGCGCCCTCTGCCGCCACGGCGTGCCGCCGCGGCCGTTCCGTTGGGGACAGCCGTAACCGCCCTGCCTTGCTGAGTTAGGCACCGGGATGGACTCAGTGCTCCGTCTAGTCGATGCTCAAGCTCCTAAACCTACCGTCCAGCCACAGCACCGCCGTAATCGCTCGCCGGACTTATCCCGTTCTCGGCAACCGCCTCGGGCCGGCTATATATAGCGCCTCCGAGCTCGCTCTCGACCCCGCACACCTCCACCACCTCACCAGACCCCGCCCAGCCACTGGAAGAGCCTCGAGGGCCCCTTCTTCCTCAACACCGGCCACCTCCGTCCGCTTTGGGCTCCGGCAGCGTTCTCTCTGGTGAGAGCTCCTCCACCGCCCAAGACTTGCCCGTAGCCTCATGGCACCTCTAGGAGACTAACCCCACTCCAATTTGACCCCGAAACTCTCTCCGACGAGACCCACGGCTTCCCAAACCATCGTCCCACGGAGCAAGGGTCATTGCCGTCGATGTGGTGCTCACTGGCGAAAGCACCACCGCCACCCACCGACGCGGAAGGGTGCGCTGATCACTGAGGTAACCCCGGATCCCCCTGCCTTTCCGTGGATCGCCGCGGCGCCACGCAACTCTCGGCGCCGACGAGCTCTGCCGCCTCTTTTGAATATTCAAACCTGACGGGTGGGACCCGCCCGTCAGCTTCTCTATTCTTTTTTTTTCAAACCGTTTCTGAAAGCGTATTCTGGCAAATGCGCTTTCTAATCCGAATCGTTTTCTGGACTTTTCTGTTTAGACCCCTGAGAGTTTTCTGTTTCATTACATAAAGGTCCTTGGACCAAAACTCTTATAACTTTTAAACAGAAAAGGATTTTTTTGAGTGATTCTTTTTCTGTCCTCTTCAAAATTTTGTCTAGTTGTTTATCAGATTTATTTGAAAAATATTTGGAATATTTTTGTGCACCCCATGGTATTTACGTTAGTGTGTGTATTTTTGTATACCGTAGATACCGAAGCAGGTGACGGAACCGCGAACTTCACCGAGCTAGGCCCCGACTACTCTGAACCAGGCAAGCATGTTTGAACTTTTTATATGATGAGTGTTTGGGCATGTTTGCATTAACTAGTCTCATGGCATGTTCATGAGCATCTCGATGATAGTCATATCACGTAAAAAGTTGAGGCAAGTGAGTTTCGGAAATCCATGAGTTGATGGAAATGAGTTTGCATGGCCATGAGTTGGCATGAGAATGGGTAAGATGGCAGTGTTGTAGCATGCCGCCTTTATGCCGATGGTTTGACCCAAAGGTCAACATGAATCAGTCCAGTTCCGTCCGTTTCCCCTTCCGTGCTACCACATACTTTCCGCAAGGTATACGGCATAGTAAGTTGCAAACCGCTTTCTGGTACACACCAAATCGAGAGGCCGGGATGAGGTTTCATGGCCCTGGATTAAAGCCTATCATCCGGTCAGGGGGCATGGGTGTTTCCGGTTGGGACCGAGAGGGGGGCACCCATTAGAGCGCGCGTATATAAATTTGATCCCATGCTATTCGAGATTGTGATCTCCCCGGCTCAAAGTTTTCTTGAACGCTGTCTAGGGTGATTCCTGGCAACGTAAGGTGGGATGGTGTGTACTGGTTAGCTATGTTTCCTCCGAAATACCGTAAATGGAACTAGCCCTTCGAGACTACGGAAATCCGTTGGCTGTGGATAATTTAGTACAAACTCTGCAGAGTCAATAATCCTTGAAATCATCTTATCCAGGTCCAAGTGTCATGTTCATCTTATCTTGTCAAATGTCACCCGGTGATGTAAACTCCTGAGGACCACATGAGTGTTGAATGTTTATTTCCTGTGGATGGACTAACCCGTTTACTATCATGTGATGAATACTTTCCTGTGAGCACTATTTCTTGCAAGTTAACCGATATGAAAAGTGAATTATAAGCCCTTTCTGCGATGTCGCTCAGACGTCGGATTGCGGTGTTGTTAATTATTTACTTTTGATATAAGCCCTTTCTGCGATGTCGCTCAGACGTCCGACTGCGGCATTGTTATTTATTTACTTTTGATATAAGCCCTTTCTGCAATGTCGCTCAGACGTCCGACTGCGGCATTGTTATTTATTTACTTTTGATATAAGCCCTTTCTGCGATGTCTCTCAGACGTTCGACTGCGGCATTGTTATTTATTTACTTTCGATATAAGCCCTTTCTGCGATGTCGCTCAGACGTCCGACTGTGGCATTGTATTTGTTTACTTTTGATATAAGCCATTTCTGTGATGTCGCTCTGACGTCCGACTGTGGCACGCATGTCTTTTCTTTCAGTATAAGCCCTTTATGAGGTGTCGCTTAGACGCCCGATCGGTTTTGTTCGCCATTCGAGGTGTCGCTTCAGACACCCGATCGGTTTTCAGTTTATTTTATTGGGTTTTCGAGCGGACTTCCGCCGATTCCCTTTTCACTTACCTTGTTATACTGATTTGACTGCGCATTGTTAAATTACTCATGACGCATTCACATATACATTTTTATATCTTTTGTCCGAACTGTCTTGCGAGTACTTTCAAAGTACTCACCTGGCTTGTTGATTTGGCCAGATGCTGACGAAGGCGATCTCATGGATGAAGAGTTCGATAGCGAGTCCGACGCCTAGAGGAATCCCGGTCGATCTCGTCGACCCTGGATTAGTCACTGTGTTATATCCGCTTCCGCTACCCAAATAAATTCATCGAGCCTCACCTCGACACTCGATGAGTCGCCAGTGTAGGAGTTATATTATCCACTCCACTGTGTTATTCCACTACTTTACCTCGAGTCAAGAGTATGCCACCACTCCATGTCATATCCGCCACTATGTATAATTATTGGCGTGCTTGTAATAATTTGTTGAACAACCTCAGCTCGACCCTGTAATATATTAAATGCGACTGGCTTATTGTATCAAGGTTTTGTCTACCAGTAAGGAGGATTTTCCTCACACTGGAATTAATAGATTGGTTTTCTCAATAAATATTTTTATTGGAAAACCGGTTTTGACAAGCTTGGTACCACAGCCAGGCTGACTGTAGGAAGCCACTAAGTGCGATCGCTAATCGGTTATTAGCATATTAGAGCTAAATTTTTTTTTACAAATGTAGTCAATTTGTGACAGTCAGCATAAATTTATGATTTGACCACTCAGAATTTTGCATACTTTTGTAGATGGCTGGCAACGACTGCGAGTCACAGATGTTCGCCAACATGCCCGATGGGTTCGTCAAGCTTCTCTCCTTCATCGTCCAAGTCGCGATGGGGCCATCTGTGCGCCCAGTCTTCTCACTCTCTCAGCACAAGGTCAATGACCGTCTAACCATGCACCAGGCCGCGGTGCAATTCAAGGGAGGGCGAGTTGAGCGTTTTCGGTTCTTGGGGAGAGCCATGCCTACGGAGAAGCATGCACTGCAGATGGCAGCCCGTGAGGCGATAGCTCGTCTCAGGGATATCCTTCCTTTGATGAAGACTCGTCGTTACCACTACCTTCCATGTCACGTGCCATACCTGCCACTACGCGTTCTCTTGCCCCAGAGGAGAACGATACGAGGCTTTTGAGATGCTTATCGAGTATCTCCGGGCTTTGGAGGCAGCCTTCGACAACCTGGTGGACGACTTTGTGGCTGCCCGCATGGACTCAGTCCATGGCTGTGCTGCCAACAGGAGGGAGCTCCTCAAGACCGCACCGCCACCGACTTTCGCCTCACATCGCATCTTTTGCTCAGATCGCTCTCGCCACTACTCGTCGCCTGCCTACCACTGAGGAGTTCAACCATGTCATTGCGCCTACTCCAGTTCGTTCTGCACCACCCCTTGCGCCCGCTCATGTTCGTGTTGTCCCGCATAGGGCGCCTGCTCCACCAACTCAGCGCAGCACTTCACGTCTGGAGCCTATTACCGAGGAGGAGGTTGAGTCCCCAGCCTCATCATACTCACCCTCGGCAGGCCAAGGGAAATCCTTACCATCTCCGACTGAGTACACTTAGCCGCCATGCGATGTACCGACTTGTGTGATATGTTTATATGTACATAGGCTGTGAGAATGAGCTTGTTTGCGCATCATGTAGGAACTGGAGGAGTGCACTAGCCTATATAACATGTCAGGAATATGTACGCATATCCTGAGTGATGTATTGTATAATTACTGCTTGCGTGTAAGATACGTAATGAGCAGTCCTTCTCCGTGCGCAAACGTTTATTCTCTTAAAAAATATCTTGGAGCATTTGAGACTTTTTCCGTCTTCATGAATTTATTGATTTTTGCGACTCAATTTCTTTTCTTATGAGTTTTACAAAATATATCCCCAGAGTGAACAATGTCTCGTCCTTGGACGCGCTCCATGCCAACTCCGCTAGAGCAAAATTTTGGCACACAACCCAGCAACAATTTCACACAGGGGCAGTCAAGTCAACAGGACAGTGAAACAACACTTTCCCAAATGTGCCGTCTTTATGAGCAAAGTCAGCAACAACATCAGGAAATGATGAACCAAGTCATCAATATGGGAAATCACCGTGGAAAGTTAGCAGCAATCAAAGTTATCTGAGCTACAGAAGACGCGTCCCCAAACATTTTCTCACACTGACAAACCTCTTGAAGCCGAGGACTGGCTTCGAGACATGGAAAGAAAATTAATTATTGCCCAGTGTTCAGATCTTGAGAAAGTACTATATGCACCGCACTATCTCACTAGAGCAGCCGCATCGTGGTGGGAAAATTTCCTACACATGCACCCCCAACAAAAATAATATAACCTGGGAGGAGTTCAAAGAAGGTTTTCGTGGGGCACATATTCCTAAGAGTCTTATGAAGATCAAAAAGAGGGAATTTGATGACCTCAAGCAAAGGACAATGACGGTGTCAGAATACAACAGTCAGTTTACTCTGTTGTCTCGCTACGCCAACGAGGAGCGTATGTTGGAAAGCAAGAAGATGGAAAAATTCATAGACGGTCTGACACCCGCGCTTAAATGCCAACTCGTTGTGCACACCTTTCCATATTTTAAGATGCTGGTGGATAAGGCCATTACCTTGGAAAATGAGAGACGCAGCTTGGAAGATTTCCGCAAGCGAAAAAGGGACCAGACTAATCATGCCCGCAACCACCGCAGCAAGACATATGTTCAAAAAAGTTGGGCACCCAAACCCACGACAAGCGTCTCACGTCCAATCAAGAATTTCCATGCAAGGGACAAGGAGTTCACATACCGCCCAGGCGTTACCTGTTACGCTTGTGGAGAAGAAGGGCACTATGCCAAGCAGTGCCCCAAACCAATGAACTCGACCCCAAAGCCGAACAACAGAGGCAATAATTCGGCGCCAAAGCGCAACAATTTCAACCCAAATAACAACCACAGGAAGGGTCATCTGAACCACGTGACCAACGAGGAAGCACAGAATGCCCCAGATATCGTACTCGATGCGTTTCTGTCAACACAATACCTGCCATGGTTTTGTTTGATTCTGGAGCTTCTCACTCATTCATTTCGAAAAGTTTTGCCTTGCAAAATAATTTTTTGATGCTTCCCTTGGAAAAATCTATGATCGTCAAGTCCCCTGGGATTAAGCAAGTTACCCAGAGTTATTGCCAAGATGTGATTATTGAGTTTGAAGGGTTGAAGTTTCACGCAAATCTTATCGTGTTGGAAAATAAAGGACTGGATGTCATCCTAGGGATGGATTGGTTAACCACCAACAAAGGTTTTATTGACTGCTTCAACCGGACCGTGATTCTCACCCACCACCACGGGAAGACCATAAAAGTTTCAGCCAAAGAAAGAAAAATATCCCGCAACCAAGATTGAACAAGGTGGATATTTCTGAATTAAGCAAGGTTCCAGAGTGTGTGAATTTCTAGACGTATTTCGAAGAACTACTGTGCATGCCACCAGACCGAGAGATAGAATTCAGCATTGAGCTAGCACGCGGAACCGCCCCCATATACAAGAAACCATACAGAATGGCACCATACGAATTTGTAGAACTGAAGAAGCAAATAAAAGAATTACTAGACAAAGGTTATATACGAGCCAGCTCCTCACCCTGGGGTTCACCAATTTTATTTGCCAAAAAGAAGGATGGAACACTGAGATTGTGCATAGACTATCGAGCGCTTAACATGGTCACAATCAAGAACAAATATCCGATGCCACGGATAAATGATTTATTTGATCAGCTCGCTCAGGCCAAGATATTCTCAAAAATTGACTTGAGGTCGGGATACCATCAATTAAAGGTGCGAACCGAAGATATTCCCAAGACGGCTTTCACCTCCAGATACGGATTGTATGAGTTCACCGTAATGCCATTCGGACTAACAAACGCTTCGCATATTTTGTTCACCTCATGAACAAAGTATTTATGAAGTTTATGGACAAGTTTGTTGTGGTATTTATCGATGATATTCTGGTATACTCCAAGACACCAGAAGAGCACGCTGAACATCTCCGAATTGTACTAGGGGAACTCAGGAAACATCAATTGTAGGCTAAATTCAGCAAGTGTGAATTTTGGCTAAGGCAAGTAGGTTTTCTGGGCCACGTACTGACCCAAGAAGGTATTGCCGTAGACACGGAAAAAGTCAAGGCCGTGCCATTTGGCGGAAGCCACCAGCCAACAGAATGGACGTACGAAGTTTCTTGGGAATGGCAGGATACTACCAAGATTTATTGAAGGATTCTCCACCATAGCAAAGCCAATGACGCAGCTACTCAAGAAAGACAAGAAGTTTGAATGGACGGAAGCTTGTGAGAAAAGTTTCCAAGAATTAAAAAGGAAATTAACGACAGCACCAGTATTAATTGTGCCAGACATACACAAGAATTTTGAGGTGTATTGTGACGCATCCCGGAAAGGCCTCGGATGCGTGTTGATGCAAGAAGGCAAGGTAGTCGCATATGTCTCCAGACAACTTCGCAAGCATGAGGAAAATTATCCTACTCATGACCTAGAGTTAGCAGCAGTTATTCATGCACTCAAAGAATGTAGACACTTTTTACTTGGAAATTGTTATGAGATATACACGGACCATTAGAGCCTCAAGTATATTTTCGCACAACCGGAACTGAATTTACGGCAACGACGCTGGTTGGAACTAGTGAAGGATTATGACATTGGAATCCACTACCATCCAGGAAAAGCAAATGTAGTGGCAGACGCTCTAAGTCGGAACCCTAGCCCAAACGACGACGGCCTGCCAAACCTGAGACCTGAATTTCGGGGAGTTTGCTAAACTCAACTTGTCGGTAGTCACCGAAGGCAGCGTATCAAATTTAGAAATACAACCTACCCTGATGGAAACGATTAAAGAGGCTCGGATGGACACCCCAAAGATTGAAGGCATTAAACGGAAAGTGAGTTTGGGCAAGGCCCCAGAGTTTGTTATCGATAAGCAGGGAATATTGTGGTACGGAGATAGACTTTATGCATTCAAATATCAAGGATCTTAAACAGCAGATCTTAGCTGAAGGCCACACCGCCCAGATTCGATACATCCCGAGGGACAAAAATGTACAAGGATATTCAATAAAAATATTGGTGGCACGGTCTAAAAGGGACATAGCCGTTCATCGTGATGTTGTGACTCTTGTCAACGCATCAAGGCCGAGCACCGTAAACCGCCGGACTTTACAGCCAAATAAAATACCCGAGTGGAAATGGGACGAGATTGGGATGGATTTTATTGTTGGGCTACCTCGGTCACGGCACGGAAATAATGCCATTTGGGTCATCACTGATAGACTGACTAAAGTAGCACAATTCATCCCCGTGAAGACAACCCACACCACTCAGAAGCTTGCTAGGCTTTATCTTTCCCGTATCGTCTGCTTGCGTGGAGTCCCAAACAAAATAATATCGGACAGAGGCACTCAATTCATCTCCCGATTTTGGGATCACTTACAACAAGCTCTGGGAACTCAACTGGCATTCAGTACTGCATACCACCCCCAGACAGATGGACAAACTGAACGCATAAACCAGATTCTAGAAGACATGTTGAGAGCATGTGTCCTCACCTATGGGACCAGTTGGGAAGAGAGCTTACCATACGCAGAGTTCGCATATAACAACAGTTATCAAGCCAGCCTGCAAATGGCACCATTTGAGGCTCAGACGGCGGAGATGTCGTACCCCGCTAAATTGGTCAGAAACCGGAGACAGCCATATCTTCGGCCCAGACATGCTTAAGGAGGCTGAAGATAAAGTTAAGGTCATTAGGGATCGACTCAAGACAGCCCAAAGTCGACAGAATAGTTATTACGATCAAAAACATCAGGGAATCAGCTTTGAACCCGGTGAATTTGTGTACCTACGAGTATCCCCTATGAGAGGCCTGCATCGATTCAAGATTAAAGGGAAGCTGGCACCAAGATTCATCGGACCATTCTGCATAGTGGCACGGAGAGGCACGGTAGCCTACCAGCTAGACTTATCCGAAGATTTATCGGCGTCCACGACGTGCTCCACGTCTCGCAATTGAGGAAGTGCGTGAGCAACCCAGAGAAGCAAGTATCCCATGAAAACATTGACGTGCAGCCAGACCTCACATATCGAGAGCATCCAATAAAAATCTTGGAGGAGTCTGAAAGGAGGACCCGATAGAAAACCATCAAGTTCTTCAAAGTTCAGTGGAGCAACCACACCGAGAGTGAAGCCACTTGGGAAAGAGAGGATTTTCTTCGGACAGAGCACCCACACTTATTTGAGAATCAGCTGAAATCTCGGGGACGAGATTTTTCCTAAGGGGGTAGGTGTTGTGACACTCCAAAATTTTTGTTTTGGTTTTCAACAAAAACTTTGTTGGTTTTGAAGGAGGTCATTTAAAACCTTCCAAAAATCTCTTTCTCTCAAGAATTTCCCCTTTGGCAATGGATTTTACTTTGGCATCTTCTTCAACTATGGTGTTGGTTATTTAAAAAAAACTTTCTTCTCATTCTCCCCTTCTCAAATTTATTTTTGGGATTTATTTTTCTTTTAGAAGAAAACCCTAGGAGTTTTGGTTCTTCTCTAATTTTAAAACCACCCATGGTTTTATCTTGCCTCTTGTGGTAAATCTTCCCAAAACCCCTCCTTCCACTTTGGGACAATCCAAATATTCTGACCCAACCAGTCCAATTCATTTTTGGATTTTTATTTCATTTATTTCTTTGCCCAAAACAATTATGTCCATATTTTTGAGCCTAGGTGATTTGCCAAGCAAGTACCTTAATGCCTTTGAACTTTAATCTCAAATCAACTCCTATGGATAGTCCCTAGCACCCACAACCTAGAACCATCAAGATCTACTCTTCTTCTTTTCAAAATTTTCAAGTTTCAGAAACCGCAGGTTTGGACCAGATTTGTCAAATTTGGTGAAATTCATATCTCCTCTTCTCCAAAAATTCCACCAAAATACAGGCAACCACCAGTTGCAATGAGAAGCCCCTCCACCAAAAATCAGCTCAAGGAAAAATCCCCACATGCCAAAATCATTCTGTCGAACACCTAGCATGCACTGTCACTTTGCACTTTCAGAGAAATTCAGACATTCAGAATTTCAGTTTCGTCAGAGGCTGGTCACTTGTCAACTGTGCACTTGGCGCGTTGCGCATGGCTCCTCCTCCCTGTCCAGAGCGCCTCACGAGCACTTGGCGGGTTCCTGGCGTCGGTGGCACCATGGCCCGTCTGCGCCGGCGTCTTCCGTGGCGTCGGGACCTCCCGTGGCGGCCAACAGGGGGCACCGTGCAGCACAACGCTGTTCGGCACCGCCCATGCCACCTGGGAGCTCCGCGTGGCCGTCTCGCTTGCCAGCACACACATGCAGCACGTCGCCGTGGCCTGGCACGCACGGGGCGCGCCCTCTGCCGCCGACGTGCCGCACGGCCGTTCCGTTGGGGAGAGGCCGTAACCGCCCCTGCCTTGCTGAGTTAGGCACCGGGATGGACTCAGTGCTCCGTCTAGTCGATGCTCAAGCTCCTAAACCTACCGTCCAGCCACAGCACCGCCGTAATCGCTCGCCGGACTTATCCCGTTCTCGGCAACCACCTCGGGCCGGCTATATATAGCGCCTCCGAGCTCGCTCTCGACCCCACACACCTCCACCATCTCACCAGACCCCGCCCAGCCACTGGAAGAGCCTCGAGGGGCCCTTCTTCCTCAACTCCGGCCACCTCCATCCGCTTTGGACTCCGGCAGCGTTCTCTCTGGTGAGAGCTCCTCCACCTCCCTAGACTTGCCCGTAGCCTCATGGCACCTCTAGGAGACTAACCCCCACTCCAATTTGACCCCAGAAACTCTCTCCGACGAGACCCACGGCTTCCCGAACCACCGTCCGCCGGAGCAAGGGTCATTGCCGACGTGGTGCTCGCCCGCGGCCACCACCACCACCCCCCGACCCGGGAGGGTGCGCTGATCACCGAGGTAACCCCGATCCCCCCGCTTGCTTGTGGATCGCCGCCGGCGACCACCGCGGCTCTTGGGCGCCGACGAGCTCTGTCGCCTCTTTTGAATATTCAAACCTAACGGGTGGGACCCGCCCGTTAGCCTCTTTATTCTTTTTTTCGAACCGTTTCTGAAAGCGTATTCTGGCAAATGCGCTTTCTAATCCGAATCGTTTTCTGGACTTTTCTGCTTAGACCCCTGAGAGTTTTCTGTTTCATTACATAAAGGTCCTTGGACCAAAACTCTTATAACTTTTAAACAGAAAAGGATTTTTGAGTGATTATTTGTCTGTCCTCTTCAAAATTTTGTCTAGTTTTTTATCAGATTTATTTAAAAAATATTTGGAATATTTTTGTGCACCCCATGGTATTTACGTTAGTGCGTGTATTTTTGTATACCGTAGATACCGAAGGAGGTGACGGAACCGCGAACTTCACCGAGCTAGGCCCCGACTACTCCGAACCAGGCAAGCATGTTTGAACTTTTTATATGATGAGTGTTTGGGCATGCTTGCATTAATTAGTCTCATGGCATGTTCATGAGCATCTCGATGATAGTCATATCACGTAAAAAGTTGAGGCAAGTGAGTTTCGGAAATCCATGAGTTGATGGAAATGAGTTTGCATGGCCATGAGTTGGCATGAGAATGGGTAAGATGGCGGTGTTGTAGCATGCCGGTCTTATGCCGATGGTTTGACCCAGTGTCAACATGAATCAGTCCAGTTCCGTCCGTTTTCCCTTCCGTGCTACCACATGTTTTCCGCAAGGTATACGACTTAGTAAGTTGCAAACCGCTTTCTGGTACACACCAAATCGAGAGGCTGGGATGAGGGTTCCATGGCCCTGGATTAAAGCCTACCATCCGGTCAGGGGGCATGGGTGCTTCCGGTTGGGACCGAGAGGGGCACCCTTAGAGCGCTGCCAGATATAAATTTGATCCCATGCTATTCGAGATTGTGATCTCCCCGTCTCAAAGTTTTTCTTGAACGCTGTCTAGGGTGATTCCTGGCAACGTAAGGTGGGATGGGTGTGTACTGGTTAGCTGTGTTTCCTCCGAAATACCGTAAACGGAACTAGACCTTCGAGACTACAGAAATCAGTTGGCTGTGGATAATTTAGTACAAACTCTGCAGAGTCAATAATCCTTGAAATCATCTTATCCAGGTCCAAGTGCTGTGTTCATCTTATCTTGTCAAATGTCAGTCCCGGTGACAGAAACTCCTGAGAACCACATGAGTGTTGAATGTTTATTTCCTGTGGATGGACTAACCCGTTTACTATCATGTGATGAATACTTTCCTGTGAGCACTATTTCATGCAAGTTAACCGATATGAAAAGTGAATTATAAGCCCTTTCTGCGATCTCAGACGCCCGACTGCGGCGTTGTTAATTATTTACTTTTGATATAAGCCCTTTCTGCGATGTCGCTCAGACGTCCGACTGCGGCATTGTTATTTATTTACTTTTGATATAAGCCCTTTCTGCGATGTCGCTCAGACGTCCGACTGCGGCATTGTTATTTATTTACTTTTGATATAATCACTTTCTGCGATGTCGCTCAGACGTCCGACTGCGGCATTGTTATTTATTTACTTTTAATATAAGCCCTTTCTGCGATGTCGCTCAGACGTCCGACTGTGGCATTGTATTTGTTTACTTTTGATATAAGCCCTTTCTGTGATGTCACTCCGACGTCTGACTGTGGCACACATGTTCTTTCTTTCAGTATAAGCCCTTTATGAGGTGTCGCTTAGACGCCCGACTGTGGCATGCTTTACTTATTTGTTCGCCCTTCGAGGTGTCGCTTCAGACACCCGATCGGTTTTCAGTTTATTTCATTGGGTTTTCGAGCGGACTACCGCCGATTCCCTTTTCACTTACCTTGTTATACTTATTTGATCGCGCATTGTTAAATTACTCGTGACGCATTCACATATACATTTGTTATATCTTTTTATGCGAATCAGTATTGCGAGTACTTTCAAAGTACTCACACGGCTTATTGATTTGGCGAGATCTTGTGAAGGCGATCTCATGGATGAAGAGTTCGATAGCGAGTCCGACGCCTAGAGCAATCCCGGTCGGTCTCGTGCGACCCCTGGATTAGTCAGCATGTTATATCCGCTTCGCTACCCAAATAAATTCATCGAGCCTCACCTCGGCGCTCGATGAGCCGCCAAATGTAGGAGTCATATTATCCACTCCACCGTGTTATTCCACTACTTTACCTCGAGTCAAGAGTATGCCACCACTCCACGATGTCATATCCGCCACTATGTATAATTATTGGCGTGCTTGTAATAATTTGTTGAGCAACCTCAGCTCGACCCTGTAATATATTAAATGCTACTGGCTTATTGTATCAAGGTTTTGTCTACCAGTAAGGAGGATTTTCCTCACACTGGAATTAATAGATTGGTTTTCTCAATAAATATTTTTATTGGAAAACCGGTCATGACAAGATCTTGTGGGAGAAAAGGATGAACGAGGGAAAGCCTTATCTGCAAATGTGGAGAGGAGTGCGGGTAAATTGTCATAGTTTCCTTCCTATCCGTCAGATATAGATCGGACGGCCTATATTGCAGGATGACAGGCACACCATCATCACCAACTCTGCTTTTTATTGAACCGAGACAAATCTAAAAAACCCAACTAAGCCAACCTGCCAGCATATCGCTGAAAAGATCCGCCGCGCCCGTTTAGTCGGGATTACCGGATTACTAGTAGTAGTATCGATGGATCGCGCGAAGCAACTTTTTTTTTGAGGGGGCGAAGCACCTAGTTTAAAAGGAAAAAAGGCGGTACACTCACAGCACTCCTGTCGTGGTCGCATTGCACCCCACACACGTTCGGTCCTGCACACGGCTCACGCATACGGAACGCGTTTCGGCTTGCCTCTTCATTGACACATGGGACTGCACTTGGAGAAACCGACCATGCGCCAAACTCCCCCCGCCCACTGCGCGAAAATCCTTACCCCCCCTCCACACACACAAAAATTCCCCCCAAATTCGATTCAACCGCCCTTCGGCCAAATGTTTCCCAAACCCCCCTCCCCCCGTCCCCCCTCCACTCCATTCACTCTGCCAAAGCCACCCTCCCCTTGTGACGATATGTCGGCGCCATGATTCGTGGAGGGACGACGGCGATCCTCTCGCTGCCACAAGACGCTCTCGTAGACTGCCGTCCTCTAGCTGCGCCCGCCACCTCAGCTACGTTCTTGTGGGCGCGACGGTGGTCGCGCCACCACCATCACCGGGCGACGTTCAGGTGGAGACGCACGGCGGTCAGCTTCTCCCACGGTACGCGCATTCTAGACTGAGGCCCCGTTCATGTCGGTGTAGCGCTGAATGTTAGCTGATAGACGCTGTTAATCTCATTGTTTTCCGAAGTAGTTTACTGTCAATATCCTCTTCTTAAGAAGCTTCCTTGCCCTGTTCTGCACTCAATCTGCTTAGCTGAGATGGCATGCCAAGGCCGATTAGTTGCTAAAATATCCTGCCATATATTTATTGTGACGTAGATTGCCATGGTCTAGTAGCCAATCTGTTAGGTGAAATAGCTCTACACCGTTTTATACTCGATCTTTGTTGCTGCGATGGCCTTCGATAGTTTGATGGCTATGTGCTCGGGCTCATTGATTTGAAACAGCCTGCCATAATTTAGCACTCAAATCTGTTTGCTGAATTAGCTTTACATATATTTTGTTACTTAGATCTGCTCGTCCAAATATCTTGCCATAGCTTTAGACATCGACCTAGGTATTTTTTTTCTGGACTTCATAAAAAAGCATATACGCTTTTGTATGTCTAACAGATGGACATGACTTGGATAACTTCTGCTCGAAGATTCTCCGCTGCATATGTCGAGGGGGTTGTAAACTTCATGAACTTTATCAGAGCTGAGTATGGTGGTCGGAAATCAGATGTGCTCTACCCGTGTAGCAGTTGTATGAATTCAGTTACAAGACCCCAGTCAACTGTGCAAAATCATCTACACTTGTATGGGATGTCGGTCACATATACTATGTGGGTTCATCATGGTGAAGTTGTGAACGTCAATGTTATTGACTATGTGGAAGCAGCAGATCACCATCTTGATCTGCTTGATGCTCAGGTGGAAGAGGAGGAGGAGGTGGTGGTGGCGGAGCCAGTGAGTTTGACGAACATTGAAACAATGCTACGAAATGCTCGTGCATTCCGTGAACTTTCACCTGCAGAAGAAAAACGGTGGGCCCGCATGTTGGAACAATGCAACATTGCTGTCACTCCAGGAAATAAGTTGTCAGTATTCTCAGCTATGGTTACCTTTCTTCAGGTGAAGACATATGAGCGGATGACCAACAAATCATTCAATGCGATGTTGGCTGCTTTCCGCAAATCTTTCCCAGATGCATCTGAGCTGCCACACACCTACAGTAAAATTAAGAATTTCCTTCGTGCAGTTGGAATTGGATATTATATGATCCATGTTTGTAAGAATAATTGTGTTCTGTTCCGGAAGGATTATGCCAACTTACATGAATTCCCGAAATGCAAATCATCAAGATGGAAAGATGGCGATGCTGTGAAGAGGGTTCCTCATAATGTTCTAAGACATTTTCCAATTACACCAACATTGCAGAGGTTGTTTCATGATGCTGAAACAAGAGAGGATGTATTGTGGCATTCTAGGAACCAGGAGTACAGAGATCTGAATGTAATGAGCCATCCATCTCATGGTAGTGAGTGGAAAAGCTTCAATGATAAACACAAAGAGTTTGCTGCTGACCCGAGAAACATTAGACTTGGCTTAGCTTCAGATGGATTTAACCCATTTGGCCACTGAGCGCCACATATAGCATGTGGCGATTAGCTTGTTATCCCTTACAACATGCCTCCAAATGTCTGCACCAAAGAATCAAACTACATGATGGCCTTGCTCATCCCAGGTCCAAAAAGTCCTGGAAAGGATTTTGATTTGTTCATGGAGCCTCTTGTGGAGGAACTTCAACAGCTATGGAAGGGTGTTCTCACCGAGACCTATATAGCAGCCCACCAGCTGATTTCTTTCTGCGTGTTGTTGTAATTTGGTGCATCCATGATTATCCAGCTTTGGGCACTATGTCAGGGCGAACGACACATGGTTACAATGCATGTGTTCGCTGTGACAAGAATCCGCTGTCATACGCAATACTTAGCAAGATCTGTTACATTGGACACCGTTGTTTCCTTGCCAATGACAAGCTGCATCCTAGAAAATACCAAAGACATGTGTTCAATGCAAAGCATGAAAACCATGATGCGCCAAAGAGGTTCACCGCCGATGAGTTGCAAGTGGAATTAGAGAAGGTCAGGCATATCACACCAGGAAACCATCCTGGTAATGGTAGCGGGAAAAGGAAGCGTAGCATGGTAGAAGAGAGATTATTGTTTACCCGCAGGTCCACTTTGTGGGACTTGGAGTATTGGAAAGATTTGGATCTGCGGCATAATCTTGATGTGATGCACATCGAGAAAAATATATGTGACAAAGATTATCGGCACACTTCTTAACATTGAAGGCAAGACGAAAGATACCTTAAAATCTAGGATTGATTTGACACACCTGTATCGTAAAGGATTTGCAGGTGCAAGATGAAGGTAAACCATGGGATATGGCACCAACTGTGTACGTCTTGGACAAGGTAAAAAGAAAAGAATTCTGCGAGGTCCTGTCACGTGTGAGATTCCCACATGGATTTGCTTCCAACCCTGAAAGGAGAGTCAGTGCAGATGGAAACAAGGTACAAGGGTTGAAAACTCATGACTGCCACGTCCTACTTCAAAGGGTTTTACATGTTATCCTTAGAGGATTGGGCCGCCTACGACTTATACAGAAAGCGATTGCGAGTTGGGACAATTCTTGAGGGAACTCAGTAGTAGAAATATCGAGGATAGATGCTTTGGAGCGTCTTAGAGACAAGATACCAACTATCCTATGCGACCTTGAGAAGATATATCCTCCAGCCTTCTTTGATGTGATGGTGCATTTGGTTGTTCATCTACCTGATGAGGCACTACTTAGAGGTCCAGTACAGTATGGCTGGATGTACCCTATTGAAAGGCGGCTAGGCACTTTCAAGGGCTATGTTAGGAAATGAGCTAGACCCGAGGGTTCCATTGCGAGAGGCCTACATTGCTACGAAGCGTTGACATTCTGCTCAAAATACATTGAAACAATTGATCAGCTTAGCAAAGAGGTGGGTGAAGACAATCCGGGCTCAATGTTTTCGATTATTCTGCTCGAAAGTTACAGGAAGAGTCGACAAGAGGACAAACCTAAAGATTTGGACAAAATGGTTTGGTATGTGTTGAATAACTGTCACGAGATACTACCTTATATCAAGTAAGTGCAAGATCAGATCTTATACATCGTAATCTACTAAACTTGTAGCACATTCTTATATATTTAGATGTTTGACGCGATCACTATGTTGTGCAACATGTACAAAGAGGAGTTACTGCCGCAAAATCCAAGAAACATTGACAAACTGGTTATGGCAGGACTTGCGAAATGGTTCAAGAACCATGTAAGCTTTTGAAGTGCAATCGCCGCTTTTTAATATATTGAGTACATAAGATGATCAGCTTGTCTATTTTCTAACCATAGGTTAAGAAGATGCGGAGGATGGGCAGGCAGTTGATGATGCCCTTTACTCACTAGCAATGGGTCCCGATACTCGGGTAAGACATTATGAATCTTGCGTTGTTGGAGATGTGCGCTACAACACCCTTTGCACGAGACGAAGCGTGAAGACACAAAACAGTGTCATCATGAGCACGGATATGTATGACAAAGAGATAACTGAAATGTATGCTAACATAACAGACATTGTTCAGCTTGCAGTATATCTCCAGCTTCGAGGATCATCGGTGTGTGGTTACATTGTCTTTGTCGTTGGTATAACCTGTTTTCCGGGATCGCAAAACCCAGAGCTGATGATTATTTCAAATCCATCAATGTCAAGGCGGTGTAACAGACCAGCGAGCCTTTTATTTTGGCAAATCAAGCAACACAGATATTTTTCTTGGAAGACACATTTCCACGTAGCGATGACTGGAGAGTATTGCAAAGGTTTGAGCAGAGAAATTCGTTTAATGAAGTTGCACAACAGGATGATGCTTACACTGCTCCTGATGTACAAGATAACACAGATGTTCCTAATATCTTTGAGAACCATCATGTCAATGACGCCGTGAAAAAGATTGCACAGCCGTGTTGTGGACATACAAGAGTTGATCAAGAAGAAGCCAACGTTCGAGGGCGTTGAGGACGAAGAAGAAGATGACACCGTGGGGAATTACGATTCAGGACCGATACACATGGCGAAGATGTTGACGCCTTGCAAATGGATGATGATTACATTGCTTTTGTCGTATTTGCCTGTCGAGACGCTTTTATCTACTATGTCAAATTGTGTTTGCTATGACAACTGAAACCTGATGAACATGTTGTTTAGTATTTTGCTGTGAGAACATCACTTGTTACGTATGCTGATTTGTGTTTGGTGATTGTATGACAACTAAAACATGACATTTTTGTTTAGTTGTACTCATATTTGGCTGTGAAACTTGAATTTGATGGCATAGTTTGTTGTTGGACTGCAATTTGCTCGACGTCTTCGAATGAGAACAAAGCTGACCCGACAGGGCCTCTGCTATCTATTTATTTATATGAGCAAAAGGATACCCCTGATTTCCGTTAATATAAATCATTAGATGTTCACAACACTACGCCCAAATTTCGCTACACAGGTTTCATTCATTACCAGTTTCAGCAAAGTGCTCATGTCATAGCCACTGAATACATCACGAGTGCTACATACACTGCAAATAAAGAGACAATCATCCTACATAGCACATCGATTTTGCCCATTATCTTCACAAGTTGCTATCAAGGCCGTTCAGCAGCTGTTGCTTGGCCATGATCAGAGGAACTGCATCTTTAACCTTCTGATCTGCATCTTCCTCTTCCGTCGTTCCTTCAGTTACTTGTCCAACACCCCAACCTGCTGGTACTGGGATTCCTCGACTAACCACATAATCAGCGTAGTTGCATTCCCCCACATCAGCAACTTCCCAGAAATACAAATCACACGAATCTTCCCTTTCTCGCATCGAATCAAATTGGAAGATCATCAACCAAACTATTAAAAATCAGCAACTGAAAGCAGCAGAACAACACTTAACCATATTATTACCCCATGATTCGGGCATTTGTAGAAGACTTCGGCGTGGTTGGGGATTGTGGTTGAGACGCGACGGATGACTCTGCGTGATTTGCAGCAGTGGCACCACACCAACGGCAGCGGGTTGCGATGAGCAATCGGCTGCGGTGCGCGTGCCGGCGGGGGTGTGATGAGACCCACAGGCGATGGTACGGGTGGCGACTTGGTGCATATCTGGTTGTTGCTCGTCAAGAGCAGTGGACGAGCAACCAGCCGGACATGGTTGTTGCGGCGAGCTTACGATGCTAGGCGAGTAAGTAGAGAAGAGGAGAAGTGAACGTTGGATATGTCGGTTTCATTACTTGCGTAGTAGCATAGCACCATATATAGTCATAGTCTAGGTTTGGATTCAACCAGCTACGAGCACGTCTTTCTTTTTCTAAAACTCGCAACGCGTCTCTTTCTTTGGTACACTAGCTTGTTCTGTACGCCTTCCCAAGTCTTTGATTTTCTTTCTCTTTTTTTGCGAGGAAGGAAGGAGGAAAAATTGAGAGTTCCTTGGAGTCGAACCCAAGACCTCTTGGTTGAAAACCAAGGGTGCTAGTCACTTATGTGGCGAACGTTCCCTATGAGGAGGACGGCAGACGAACGCATTTTCCTCGCAGTTTTCTTCCTATACATAAAAAGTATGCTACTTGGTATCCGCTTAGTAAAAAACGATTGTGCCAACCTTGACCGTTCGATTGACATTCAACGCCTGTCGCGTTTCTTCAGTCTCTTCTTCCTCGAGCCGCCAAAGCCAAACCCGGCCCGGCGGACCGCTTCTCCGCCTCCAGCGGTGGCCTGTGATCTTCCCCGGCTCCTGTTCGTTCCCGTCCGAGGCCTCACCATCGTCCTCCGCGCTCGCCGTGGAGCCGCCCTCCGGTGTTGTCAACATGGTCAACAATCGAGAGGAATAAGGAGATGACTGTACATGCTGAGGATGACAGTAGGGACCCAGCAGCGCGCAGTAATTTTGTTTTTCGGGACGGAGAAGGGCATCAACTGGGTAGTGCGGGACCCGTGGCCCGTCTAGCCCAGGCTTTTATTTCATATGTTTAGCACATGACCAGCCCAGTTTGTTTTTTTTCCTTTCTGAAAAATGGCTAGACAGCTATTTTGTTTTTTTCCAGAATAACCAACATAGGCCTACTTGCTTTTCTACGCCTTGCTGGGCCGGAAATCTTTCAAGCCGAGGAGGGATGCATTTTGCCCAGAAAATGGGCTATAAGTAATAAGAAATGGGCTATAAGTAATACGAAATGGGATATAAGTAATAATAAATGGGCTATAACTAATAATAAATGGGCTGTAAAATGAAAAAAATACAACAAACAAGCAATTAGTTCCCAAATACTGTTTTCTTTCGGATTTTGATATTTTAAATTTCATTGTTTTTGCGCGGGTAAAATTTCATTGAATTTAAATTAAGGTATATTTAGATTTAAAATTAATTTGAATCCGGCTAGAAATTTCGGGTTGTATGCTGTTTGGGACAGATTTGGAGGCTGACTCGTGGGTCTACTAGGTTGACGTGTACTTTGGCTTTGTCAACTCAGTCCACAAACGATTCTAGCAGCAGTGACCATTGGATGTTAATCCAACGGCTGTGCTGCTTCTTCAATATCTGATCTTCTTGCTCCAGCCGCCCAAACCAGCTCCGGTGGGACTGCATGCTCCCGCCTCCCGTGGCTATCTTTGCCGCCGCAGACAGCCGCACCGCCCACCCTACTTCATTGCTGGCCGTGCCATTCCTCTATTCACCCACACCTCCTGTTATTTTACGGCGGCGTCGGCGGACCAAGAAACCCTCGTACTCCCCACCGCGTGGGCAACCATTGCCGAGTCTTCCCCGGCTCCGTGTTGTTCCCTTCCTATGCCTCGTCGTCGTCCACCGCCATGGTGCTCTCGGCGCGGCCTGGTCATCGTGGTCAACGAACGACATCCATCGGCAGTGGACTGTACGCACAAAATAATGAATCCTCCACCTGACAGCTGTGACCCACCGGAAGGGCCTCTGTATTTCGCGAAAAAACGTTCCCCCCGCTGACATGTCGGACCCACCAGCTATATCTTCGCACGCAAGGAAGTGCCTCCTTATTACGCACAAAAAATGAATACCCACCCTGCTAGATGGGACCCACCATAGTGGGAGGATGACTTAGGGCCAACTAAGTTGACGGGACGAGGGCTTTGTCAACTTAGTCAATATGAACGATTCTAGCTCCAAAGGACCGTCTGATGTCCATCCAACGGCCATAGTGCTTCTTCAACCTCTGGTCTTCTTGCTCCAGCCGCCCAAAGCAGCGCCGGTCGTGCCGTGTGCTCCTGCCTCTTGTGGTCGGCTGTGATGCCGCGGAGGCCTCACCGCCCCCTACTACTCCCACCGCTGGCCGAGGGTATCCCTCTACTCACCCACACCCCCTGTTATTCTGCGGCGACGACAGCCTCACGCCGCAGCTAAACCAGTGAACCCTCGTACCCCTCTCCGCGCGGGCTACCACTGCTGCGTCTTCCCCGGCTCCGCGTCGTCCCCTTCCTAGGACTCGCCATCGTCCGCACCACCGCCCTGGTGCTCTCGGCGCGGCGTGGTCAACGTGGTCAACGACCGACTTCCATCGGAAGAGTACTATACATGGAGAGGTCGACACCGGTCCAGCGGCCGCAAGGAAGTGCCTCCTTATTACGCCATAAAATAATTATTCCTCCACCGACAGCAGAGGACCCACCGGACGGGCCACCTTATTTCGCGAAAAAACGCTTCCCCGATCGCTGGGACCCACCGGACGGGCCAGCGTATTTCACGAAAAAAAACGTTCCTCACAGCCACTCGGACCCACCGGAAGTGCCTCCTTATTACGCACAAAAAAATGAATACTCCCCTTGCTAGCTGGGACCCACCATGGTGGGAGGCTGATTTGTGGGCCTACTAAGTTGACTGGGACGGGGGCCTTTGTCAACTTTAGTCAATATGAATGATTCTAGCTCAAGTGACCGTATGATGTCCAGCCAACGGCCGTAGTGCTTCTTCAACCTCTGGTCTTCTTGCTCCAGCCGCCCAAAGCAACGCCGGTCGTGCCGCATGCTCCTGCCTCCCGTGGCCGATCAGGCCGCCATGGAGGCCTCACCGCCCCCTACTATTCCCACCGCTGGCCAGGCCCTGCGGCGACGGCAGCCTCACACCGCAGCCGAACCAGTGAACCCTCGTACTCCTCTCCGCTGGGACCCACCAGCTACATCTTCGCACGCAAGCAAGTGCGTCCGGGCAAAAAAAAAACAAAAGGATTTGCCCCCTGACTGTTGGGACCCACCAGCTACATCTTCGTACGCAAGGAAGTGCCTGACAGTAGGGACCCACCTGGTCGAAGCGTACGTAGCATTGTCATTATGGCCGCGAACGTGTACATACATATTGGTCGATGTAGAGGCGCGCACGTGTCGTAGATGTAGAGGCGCGCACGTGTCGTAGTAGAGGCGCACATGTAGCATGTACACGTACATACATCGGCGAGGATGCAAGAAAGAAAATACGGCCACGTACGTACATACGGGCAGGGTCTCGAACGCCTACTCGCGCATACGTACATGGCTGGGTCGGAACAGAGAAACAATGTCGTTGTCGTGTTCATGGGGAGCCAACCGGCTGGGTCAGAACGGAATGTGTGCTCGTGTTCATCGGGAGGGCTTGGACGGAACAGGCGACGGAAACGAGGCCTGGCGTACCGCACAACGGAGGAAACGGCCTTGTGTTCGACCGTCCACATTCGAAACAGGGTCCTGTTGATCGGGAGGGCTGGCGTGCATCAAGAACGGAGGAAACGGACCTCCTACGGTCGAAACGGGGTCCTGTTGATCGGGAGGGTGTGGCGTACCGCAAAAGCGGAGGAAATGGACCTCCCTACGGTCGAAACGGGGTCCCTGTTGATCGAGAGGTGTGGCGCATCGCAAAACGGACTTGTGTTGGAGCGCTACGGTCGAAACGGGGGGTGTGGCGTACTGCAAAACGGGACTCCACGGGATACTGTTCATCTCCACCGTCGACCTCCTCCAGCCTCCACGGGCTACCGTCAACCTCCTCCAGCCTCGACGGGCTCCTGTTCATCCAGCCTCCACCGCGTGCTACTCCACCAGCCACTGTTCAACCACCCCTCCACACGGGCACCCCTCCACCGTCTCATCGTCCATCCAGCCCTCCACACCACGGGGTCCTGTTCAACCCCCCCCCCACGGCCACCCCCCCCCCGTCTAATGTTCATCCAGCCCCCCACCCCCCGGGTTCCTGTTCATATAGAGGCAACGCCACCGCCATCGCTCATCCAACCCCCCGCCAGCAACGCCACTCACTAGCAGCAAGAGCGGCGAATCGCTCCATCGGGTTCGATTAACAGCCATCGATCGATCGCTCGGGTTCGATGTCGTAAGCCTGCGGTAATCGCTCGGGTTCGATTAGAGCCCAATGCCTCGCTTCGAGGTTTAGTTAGAGCCAACGCCTACACACACGCGTCACGTATGAGAGAAAGCAGCGCATCGCTCCGCCCCGACCTCCCACCGTAACCGGCAACTCCCCGAAATTTTCCTCCCCCTCGCTTCTACCACGGTTTTTTCAGTCATGGACTGCCCAAAGAATGTCATGCAGCTGCGTCTCCGGCCCGCCCAGGACGAAAAGCCATTTTCTGTCATGATTTTTTGTCATAGAAGTAGGAGCCCACCTGATGTAGGGCGGAACCCTACGTGGACGATCTTTCACGTTGGAGCGGATCCCTACGAGGAACACGAAGAACGAGCGGAAGAACACGAGGGAAAACACGGGGAGAACGAGAGAGAGATCACTCAACCGACAAGAAAACGATCACACAAGTGCTAGATTATCAAACACATAGAGTGGCACAAGATTCAAGGACAACAAAGGGTAGGATACAAGGGTAGCCGTTCTTCTCCGCATGAGGAGGTCTTGATGGGGTCCACCCTAGGAGGGGGTCTTGAATCCGCTTGGGGGATCTTCTCCGTAGAGGTCCTGATCTCGAAGGAGAAGTAGCCAAGTGGATGAGCAAAGGCTCTCACACCGAAATATGAGCAAATCCAAAGCTAACCCTAGAAAGGAGGGGGGGTGGTCTATTTATAGTCTAAGCCCCGAAGGGGTAAGTGAGAGGGGGGATACAAGGCCAAAGGCCGTGGTTGCGCACAGGCAGAGCGGTAGTACTGCTTGGGAGGGCGGTAGTACCGCTTGCAAGCCAGTAGTGCCCGCTTGGACCCGGGCGGTAATGCGGACCCGGGTCGCTCGAGCAGGAGTTTGTCGGGTTGGCGGCGATGAGAGCGGAAGTTCGGCGGTAGTGCCGCTCGGGGGCCTTTAGCGGTAGTACCGCTTAGTGTTGGCGGTAGTACCGCTCTCCCTGGGTCTTCTTTCTCCTTCTCCTTCCTTCGCTTCCGCGCATGCTTGGCCTTGGTCCTTGGGCTCTCCATGGTCTCCTCGGGTGTACCTGAGTATGCACAAGGTCCGCTTGAAGTAGCATCCATGTCTTACATGCGGAAAGGGAAGATTCGGAAAGGAGCGAGTTCACCTTAGGTCCAATGGCGCAAAGTCGAGGTCTCATCTTATGTATCCTTGGGGCTTGGAGAGTAGATGGAGTGTACATGGGGATGAACGGGATGCTCCGCATCATCTCCCTCCCTTGGGAAAGATCCGACCTCGGATCGTGATCCTCATCACCATGGAAACGGTTGTCGTAGACGGACTTGTAGTTGGACGAAGTTGAAGACATGGCGCAATCCAAGTAGTCCACGGTGTCGTCGGGATGGTAGACCTGCAAAGAGAGCAAACACAAACGACACTCGGAAATACAATGGTTAGCGCACACAAAGTGTCCATCATGTAAGAATGAGTCCGTGCGGCAAGATTGTTCATGACAAAGCATGAGATGCTTATCCAAATGATGTAAAATGACATGTAAAGCATTCATGGGAACCAAAGCATGGTGCACAAAGCGACAAATTCTACCATTGTGCAAAATGATGTCATAGAGAGACGATTTATCAATAGCATGAATATGGCAATGGATGCTCAACATGTGTATGATATCATGCAATTGATGATAGGCAATGTGATCATTATGTATGAAGATGCCATCAAGAAAGATCACAACAAATTTGCTAAGAAAATGCACAAGCTCATATATCATGGATGACATGGGAATACAAGATGCAACAAGGCAATCATAATGTGAGTCAATCCATGCATAAGACGCAAATTTGTGGTGAGTATGATATGTCCATCGAGCATGAGTATGATCACAATCAACAAATATGGAGGTGTTGGTATACCAATGCTCGATGTTGCGGCAAGAGTGGAAAACCGAAGGTGCATCCAATAAGTGCGAGCGCTCCTCAATGTGAAGGTCCAAAGAGCCAATCTCCAATGTTGCTCCTCCATCCAATAGATGTAGCATGTAGACAACAAGAAAGAAACAACAATGAAAGAGTGACCCATCCAATATGCAAACTTGAGGATGGCTCAAAGGGAAGGCGTTCACCTCAAGAAAGTTCCCAAAGATGTTGGAGCCAGACATCATGTATGTCTTCACATATCCAATATGTCGCATAACGGCACCGCCTTGTGAATCCTTCAAAATGAAAGAACATGACAAACACTCGGAAAAACAAATGAGGTTAAGCGGAAGTGCAAAACCTATCATTCGTGTGGTAAGATACCGAACAAGTGTATGCATCATGCTCATCATAAGAAAGTACACGGGAGCATTTCAAAGTATGGAGGCATATGATGTAAGAACATCCAAATACAAGAGGCTCAATCAAACAAGCATGCATCACAAGTAATATGTCAAAGTCTCCAAGATCAATAAGCATAGTATGGTTGCACTCAATACAAGTGGATATGAAAGAGGCAACTAATGGACACAAGAGACAATGAACAAGATATATCATGTGAGAGGCATGAACATATATGTCATCAACCCAAGAAAGCAAGTAATAGTGGAACATGGGTGATGCAACATAGGAAGCAATCATATCAATCAAGTGAAGCAAGCTAGTAGTGCGAAGATGCAACGTACTAGAAGGAATCAAGGCAATCATGTCATGGGTGCAAATAGTGTGCATGAATACTTCACATGACATGTCACAAGCATGAAGGCAAGATATGAGCAAAATATCATCAATGTGAGAGGTCATATGTAAATAGCAATGGATCATCATGACTCTCCCAACACAACAAGCATCAATAGCATGGGGCACAAAGAAATCATGACAATAGCTACTAGGATCTCCACCAAGCATGCAAATACACATAGGAGTAGCATAATGGTGAATCATGGGTAGATGCAAGCAAGGGTCACAAGTGCATGGCAAAGGCATAGGAGCAAGCATAACATGCAAAGTGAACACGGTAAAATGAGCATAAGGTGGCGAGTGGTAAATAGCCCATAGCCGCTTGAGAGCCAAGTAGAAGAGATGCGCGTAGTCCTTGCGCAAAAGGAATGGTGGGAATGAAAGTCCACGTGATCCCAAGTCATCGTTGCTCTCAAGAGCTCGTTTCGTCAATTCTTGGGATTGAGAAGTTGACGAGTATACGTGAGTACCTACACAAAACAAAAACAAAGGAAAAATTGTGTGTGCATGGTATATGTACACATCATCCATCATGATGCGCACATGCATGTGTCGGTTAGCACAAAATATCCAATGCTCAAATAAATGAGATGCGTGATATAGAAACATGTCATCCATCATGATAGGTTTGTTATTTTGTATTGCATAATGGAGACTCAAAGGATGTAATGCATCACGAGCAATATCTAGAGCATTGTTATTCATGGAATGCATATGGTGCAAGCAATCATGGAAATCATGCAAAATATGGGATGAATCAAAATCTCCTAATATGCATGAGGAAACTATGGGGTCTCCTCATGAGCATTAATGGAAACATCACATGGAGAATATTGACAACATCCAAAACAAAGCATATTTGGTTCAATGTGATCATGGCATGGAATAGTAGACGAATTAGCAAATCATGTAAAGGAAGCATGGCAATATCATCACAAGAGAAGCAAAAGCCTATGACCATCATCTCGTCATCTATGCCATAAGTGCAAATGGGATTTATTTTAATGGGGCATGCATAGTTACTATGTTGAGATTGTGAAGATGCAATATGGGAGATCTCACTCATAGCATATGACAAGTTAAATGGATTGTCAAATATGATGTGACCAAAAGAATTTTCACATGATATCCTATGGAGCATAACATCACAACTAGGCAACTCAACATGCTCATCATCATATTCATCATAAATAGGTAAGTCAAGGCATGAAGAAGTTTCACTAGCATGGTAATAGGTGGGTCGACATCATGGGAGCAATCGATGGTAAGAGAGTCCACTAGTGGGACAAGAGAAGCACCATCACCTATGTTACCTTTGGAGCATCGCTCATGTGTTGTAGGTGAGGTGTTGAAGATCCATTCGTTGTCATCTTCATCTTGATGGAACCATGTGGGGGGTGTATCATCGTCCACCATGGCCATCGTCGTCTCCAATGTAGGGATGGACTCAAATGGGGATAGGTATGTCGTCATGTAGGAGACCTAGCACCAAAGAAGAAAACACACTAGGAGTAGAGGTTAAGTCGTTAGAAATCATAGTGGCCTCATGTGCCGTGTCAACTACCTCACTCACTAAGTGTTGTGGCTCACTCACTCCCTCAAGGATGCTCTGACTTTGCGTATGGTGGGTGGAGTCACTCAAATGTCTCTCAACCTCACATAGGATGTGTGGCATGCTCTCTTGTGTGGGGCTAGTGGTGGTCACACTCATCCTCTCATAGGAAATGCTCTCAATGTCACATATGGTGGAGTCACTCATGTCACTCATGGGGTGGTGGCTCTCCTCACATGGCAATTGGGGCATCTCGACATATGTGGGTACCGAGAGATGTAGGTGCAAATGTCTCCATGCGCGGTCGCGTAGCTTGACTCGGAGTATGAGTCCAATGTGGGCGTCGTCTTCATGTTGTTGAAGAGGTTCGCGCTCGTCGCCGTGGTCGAAGGGGATGGCCCTTGCTCGACCATCTTGTCACCGTCTTGGTGTTGGAGGCCCATATGATGTGGCACCTCATAGCTCGTCTCCATGACCGAAGGGAGTTTCCCATGCTCGGCCTTCTTCCTTGAGGGGCTTCCGAAGATGGAAGGGTCGCCCTCGCTCGTAGGTGGTCGCCTTGGACTTGATGAAGTCGATGTAGGCGTACACATGGGAAGTAGGCGAAGATGCCGTACGTCCAAAGGCGAAGATGCCTTGAGAACACTTGGCGAAGATGCGAAGTGGTTGATGTAGCCGTAGCACCGTCTTGGTGGTGGTCGTCTTGCGGTCTTCTCTTGTGCTTATGAAGCTTCGACTTGGCGTGAAGTAGGGCTTGTTGGGACTTGTGCATTTGCGCTTGTGGAGCATCTTCATGATGATGATGTCGTTGTCGTGCTTGAGCTCGTAGTAGATGTCGTCGTTAAATGCGTCGTCGTGCACATGATGCTTGGAGGTGACTTTCCCTTCATGACGATGTTGATCACGAACGTGATGGTGGTCGCCATGGAGATGTGGACGACTTGCGCTTGCATCGCTTAGGCGCCGAAGACTTGTGGCTTGAACGTCGCCGTCTTGAAGATGACAAAGGGGAAGAAGACTTGATCAAGGCCCGAATCTCCTCCATCCTTGCATCTTGCTCCTCTTTATGTGCGGCAAGCTTCTTGTCGAAGTAGTCCCTTCTCCTTGCTTCGGAGTGATGAATGTCATTTGGAGATGTTCTCGATGCGCTCTCGCAATCTTGATTGTGTGCCTTGCACTTGTCGTTGTAGATCGAAGAGACGCTTTGGTGATGTAGTTGTTCACGCCGTCGTTGTTGTCGAAGACCGGAGATGAAATGCCTTGCCTATCCATCACAAGACTCGAGCAAATATGAGTGGGAGAAAGAGAAGAACTTATACCAATGTACCTTGACCGATGTTGAAAATGAATCAAGTTCACTCAAATGCGGACAATGAAATAGCATTATTGGTACCAATCCTTGTCGGTCCTCACACCTACACAAGTAAAGCTTATGGAGGAGCTCGGTGAGGATAGTGGCACAAAAATTTAATGCAAAATGTTAGCAAGAGTCAATAATGTTGAAAGAGATTCACAAATTAGCAAGTGAAACAAATGGACCAATAGCAAAGAATGGCACACGGAAACACACACACGGATAGATAAATGGGGTCGTGCAACCAAGGAATGAGCACAAAATGTGGAATCCACGGAAAACGCTTCGTGTTGCACAACTCAAGAGAGACGCTAGCACGATTGCTCAATAGGCGGATCGACACTTGTGCATAACCTATAAGATGCAAAATGGATAAACTTCTATCCCAAGTATGCTATGTATGTATGGTTCCCGGTGTTTCTCTCAAGATGATCCAAGATGATCGGATATGGTAATCTTATATGCAATGTGGTATGATGCTATGGCACTTGCTTACAAGCTTCTTTGCTCTTTCTCTCTTTTGCTTAAAAGCTTTATTTCTTTTTTTTTCTATGGCCACTTTGCACAATGCACAAACCAAGATAGCAATTGTGTATATGCGGGAACAAACTTGAGACACAATGGATGATATGATACCAATATGATATGGTATGGTATGTAATGGAAGGTATGATCACTAATGTGCACAAGTAACGTTGCGGCATTACTCAAATGGCTAGTCTCGATAGGCAAGTAACGCAAAAGTAAGGCTAGGGGTTAACAATGCAATGGCAAGGGAATATACAATGGAGGGATACCACGATACCAAGATGATATGGAGGTTACCGTCCGGCGATGATGAGTAGCGGTGTTCTTGATGTAGATACCAAGATGATGGAGACTCGTCCCTAAGTAGCCGAAACACCTTAGGAAACGAAAAAAACCGCGAACTCAAAATCTCAAACGTCAAATGTCAAAATGGTGGTAGCGGGAATGCGGTGGTGGTTTGCACTTGGCAATGCGGAAGTGAAATGATGGGCTATACACGCGTCGGAGTTGAAGTTGCCGTCCCTAAGTAGCCGAAACACCTTAGGAGACACAAGCCACAACTCGAAAAAGCTCAATCAATTATTGGGTTAAGTTGAGGTTGTCGGAAGTGTATGGTGGGCAAGGTTATGTGGAAGTGGTGGTGGTGGTTGATGAAGAAGCAATCATCCCTAAGTAGCGAAACACCTTAGGAGACTCGAATCACTACTCAAGCAACCACTAATGCTATGGGGAACAAAATTGGTCAGGTTGCGGAAGTCGGTGGTGGTTATGCGGAGGATGTGGTGGAAGCCCTAGGCAAAGATGCCAAAGTTCCAAAACTTTGATGGAGTCAAATGGTGGTGGTAGTATTTTTATGGGAAGGGGGATGTCAATAGCTTCAAAACGAGCTAAAGAACGTCAAAATCGGAGTTCGGATGAATTAGTTATGGGCAAAACGGTGAAACTCGGAAAGCTGAAACTGGCCAGGGCGGTAGTACCGCTGGGGAGGGCGGTAGTACCGCTCGTGTCGGGATTTTTCGACTGTTTCGGCTGAAACGGGGCCTGGCGGTAGTACCGCTCGCTGGGCGGTAGTACCGCTTGAGGTTCTCAGCGGTAGTACCGCTTGGAGGGCGGTAGTACCGCTTGTGTCTGGATTTTCTCGATTGTTCGAATCGTTGCGCGATTTTGGGGCGGAAATGGGTGATTTCGGGGGCAAAATTTGATGGATTTTGTGGAGGAAAGATGGGGAAACTTGGGGGAATGCTAGATCCACTTGAAACCAAGCAAATCCACGGATCAAAATCAACAAAACATCATCAAAACTAACAAATCACAAAAAAATTGGGGCTATTTTTGTGGGAATTTTCGAATTAGGACAAAAACAACAAAATCAAGCTAGAAAAGAGGGGTAGGGACTCCAATAACGTGATCAACGTGGCTCATGATACCATAGATGATGTAGGCGGAACCCTCGTGGGCGATCTTTCACGTTGGAGCGGATCCCTACGAGGAACACGAAGAACGAGCGGAAGAACACGAGGGAAAACACGGGAGAACGAGAGAGATCACTCAACCGACAAGAAAAGCGATCACACAAGTGCTAGATTATCAAACACATAGAGTGGCACAAGATTCAAGGACAACAAAGGGTAGGATACAAGGGTAGCCGTTCTTCTCCCTTGAGGAGGTCTTGATGGGGTCCACCCTAGGAGGGGTCTTGAATCCGCTTGGGGATCTTCTCCGTAGAGGTCCTGATCTCGAAGGAGAAGTAGCCAAGTGGATGAGCAAAGGCTCTCACACCGAAATATGAGCAAATCCAAAGCTAACCCTAGAAAGGAGGGGGAGGTGGTCTATTTATAGTCTAAGTGATGCGGAGCATCCCACGTTCATCCCCATGTACACTCCATCTACTCTCCAAGCCCCAAGGATACATAAGATGAGACCTCGACTTTGCGCCATTGGACCTAAGGTGAACTCGCTCCTTTCCGAATCTTCCCTTTCCGCATGTAAGACATGGATGCTACTTCAAGAGCGGACCTTGTGCATACTCAGGTACACCCGAGGAGACCATGGAGAGCCCAAGGACCAAGGCCAAGCGTCTTGTGAGCGAAGGAAGGAGAAGGAGAAAGAAGACCAGGGAGAGCGGTACTACCAGCCAACACTAAGCGGTACTACCGCTAAAAGGCCCCGGCACTACCGCCGAACTTCCGCTCTCTGCCGCTCAACCCGACAAACTCCTGTGCTCGGCGACCGGGTCCGTACTACCGCCCGGTCCAAGCGGCACTACCGCTTAAGCGGTACTACCGCCCTCCCAAGCGGTACTACCGCTCTGCTGTCTTGTAACCACGGCCTTTGGCCTTGTATCCCCCTCTCACTTACCCTTGGTTGCGCCAGCAGAGCGGTAGTACCGCTTGGGAGGGCGGTAGTACCGCCAGTAAGCGGTAGTGCCGCTGGACCGGGCGGTAGTACCGGACCCGGTCGCCGAGCACGTGAGTTTGTCGGGTTGAGCGGCAGAGCGGAAGTTCGCAGTAGTGCCGCTGGGGCCTTTAGCGGTAGTACCGCTTAGTGTTGGCGGTAGTACCGCCTCCCTGGTCTTCTTTCTCCTTCTCCTTCCTTCGCTCACAAGACGCTTGGCCTTGGTCCTTGGGCTCTCCATGGTCTCCTCTGTACCGAGTATGCACAAGGTCCGCCTTGAAGTAGCATCCATGTCTTATATGCGGAAAGGAAGATTCGGAAAGGAGCGAGTTCACCTTAGGTCCAATGGCGCAAAGTCGAGGTCTCATCTTATGTATCCTTGGGGCTTGGAGAGTAGATGGAGTGTACATGGGGATGAACGTGGGATGCTCCGCATCACCACCACATCTATGATGATACCGGGTTTTGTCACAATTATCATCATAGAAGTGTCATATGTATGACAGGAAAAAAATTCGTTCGGCCCAAAATGTCACAGATGTGTCTTTTTTTTGTAGTGGATCATGATTTCGTGATAAAATTCTCTCGGACTTGCTTACCAACGGTGATCTCTCTCGGATCACAAAAGGACCAACAACTTGGTCAAAATAATTACTTATATCCATAACCATATTACTTCTTCATAACAAATATTACTTCTAGTTACTTAACAAACTTAGTTAGCTTCAAACTTTCTGTAAACTAAGCATATCAACTTAAACAAGCAACCAATCAGAATATAAATAATATACTAGTGATTTGAATGCATGGATTAAATCATTAATTCAAGTTGAAAAAATCACAAATATTGTAATGGCACCATGAAAATGTTGTTGTGGCTTGCCTTAGTGCAGATGAGATTCACAATCCTCCTGGTGATCCTCAAGACAAGCTTCACTTTCTGAAAATAATTATAAACACCAAAAGAAAACATCAAGAACCCTTCTGAAATTCACTAGAAAATCTAGACAGCAGAGAAAAATCTCATTTTTTGTGAGCTGCTAGATTTCTTCATAAAGAACACAATGCAAAAAGAATCAATTCATTTGGACTTATGGCTAAAAAGTTTTGGCCGTTTGAAGCTCTCTGGATAGAATTAAATTTGAATTTAAATAAAACAGAACTGAGGGGGTGACGTCGAAGGTGTAAACCTCGCGAGCGCCACCAATCGTACCGCTTCGCGCGCATACAAAGTGGCTGACTAGAGGGCCCCGCTAGTCAGGTGAGAGGGAGGGGGAGAGGGAAACAGAGGACGGCGCAGCTTCGCCGGAGCACGCGCCAGCGAGGAGGGCTTCTTGGACCGAACTAGAGGGGGGGGTGAAAGAGGAGACGGAGGCGCACCTGCCCGTACCCGTAGGTTAGCTAGGGATGGTCGGACGGCGTCGAAAACGACCTCTCTAGCGGCGACAGGAAGCAGAGGTCGCCGGAGTTGAAGACGATGGCAACTAGAGGCGACACCGGGGCCTCCAACCGAGTGGACGGCACCACTGAGGAACGACGGAGGCCCTGGAAGGGTGGCCCGAGCCTGGGAGGGGCTAGAGCTGCAGAGGCGACCCAAGGGGATCGCCGGCAAGCTCGAGCTCGGCGACGGCGACCCGCGGCCTGCCCGGCCGGGCTACGGCTTTCTACAAGATCGTGGAGTGTGTGTGAGGAGTGGGTGATGCTCGAGGAGGCTGGGGAGGGCTCTATTTATAGCCGAGCATCGAGAGGGGATTAGGGCTCCGCCAGAGGACACCTGGACACGGCGCCCGGTGAAGAACGACGTCAGTGAGCGAGGGGGAAGGCGATGCAGCTCAGGCGGGAACTGTGGGCGAGCGGAGACGAGCAAAGGGGCGAGAGGGTGGCAACGAACACAGCGCGTAGCGCACTATTGTGTTGGCCGGATCGTTCCCGTGCTCACTGTGGCGAGCTCCGGCGTCGGCAAGCGCCAGGAGAGAGTTAAGAAGGTCGGGACGAAGATCATGGCGAAGTTTGGCAAGGTTTGGCAGGCGGGGAAGCGATCACGCGAGCAACAGAGGCGCGGGCGCGACACAAAGAGTGTCGGTCGTATGCCAGCACTCCTGGACGAATGCGGTCAGCGCGTGAACTCTGACCTCAGGCCGACCTAAGCCCAAACTTCATGTCTGGCGTGTAGTTCATGGTAGATTAGGAGGTTACCACGTTTTGGTTTGAGCCCAGACGCAGTAGAATGGATTTCAACTTCCTGGTAAGTTTCTGGTCAGTAACTTTGAGAGCTTACTGTGGTCAAACTACTGAGAGTTGGGGTTGGGCTTTGGAGGTTAGCAATCATCTACTAAGGTGATGATGCGCAAGAAAAATCCGCCACAATAGAGCAAGTAAAATGGTAGTTGCTGTAGAACCTACCATTTCTGTCCAGAACAGAAAATATCTTCTACAGCAAAAATATTCCAGGAAGTGGTGAAATATTTTTGCTCAGGAAGGTGCCCTAGGGTTCAAAGAATATTTGGGAATTTTCTCAGATTTTTGTGGGCAAGAGAAAATTGGGGTTGCTTTGGAGCACATTGTGCTAGCTAGGGTTTTAGAGAGGGAAATGAATATTTTCATTTAAGAAAAATATTCAAAATATTATTTTGAGGTGATCAGAGAGGAAATGATAGTTAGAGAGGGAAATGAGGCACTTGGGTGAATGTCAAGGGGTACCCAAGTGTTTAAGTCCATCTGAAAAGATTCAAAACTCCAAATTTCAAAACCAAACCAACTGAAAAATTAGGCAAAGAAAAGAGGGCAAAGACCAGACTATCACAAACCTCCCCCACTTAGGATGAATCTCGTCCTCGAGATTCGGTTTTTGGGAAAAACCATTCTGGATAATGTGCCTTTAGAAATTCTTCTCGTTCCCAAGTTGATTCTGCCTCTGTGTGATGCTCCCACTGAACTTTTTAAATTTCCTTGCTTTACTACGAGTGACCCTTTCCATCTGATCCAAAATTCTGACCGGTCTCTCTTCATATGTTAAATCCTTTGCCAACTGTATTTCAGTAGTAGCAGTCTTTTTCTCATGCGACGATATGCATCGCCTCAACTGTGAAACATGAAACACATTGTGCACTTCCGACAATTAAGTGGTAATTCCAATTGATACGCAACGGTACCCACTCTGGACATAACTGGAAATGGACCAATAAATCTGAGTGCCAAGTTTCCACGAGTCTGGAATCTCTTGACTCCTTTCATAGGAGTGACTCGGAGGTATACGTGTTCTCTGGGTTCAAAACTGATCTGTCGGTGCTTTGCATCATAATAACTCTTTTGTCGTGATTTGGCCAATTGCACTCTGTCTCGGATTTCCTTGACTTGCCTCTCAGCTTCCATCATGAGATCCATTCTGAAAATACGGCTATCTCCAGTTTGAGACCAATTCAAAGAGGTGCGGCACTTACGGCCATACAAAGCCTCATACGGTGACATCTTTAGACTAGTCTGTAAGTTGATGTTGTATGAGAACTCGGCATATGGCAGGCAGTCTTCCCGTTTAGATCCTTGGGCCAAAGCACAAGCTCGTAGCATATCTTCGAGTATTTGGTTTACCCACTCAGTTTGTCCATCAATCTGAGGATGATAAGTGGTACTATATTTTAGCGCTGTCCCCAAGGCTTGATGGAGACATGACCAGAAAGCGGAGGTAAAAGTGACCTTCGGTCAGAAGTGATTGTTCGGGGTACTCCATGCAGACTGACTATCATGGATACATGCAGTTGTGCAAGTTGATATGCTCGATATGTGGTTCTGATCGGCATAAAGTGAGCTACATTGGTTAAGGTGTCTACTATGACCCAGATTGCATCATTGCCTCGCTGAGTCTTAGGTAGCCTTGTGAAAAAATCCATGCAGACATCATCCCATTTCCATTGTGAAACTGGCAGCGGTTGGAGAAGTCCGGCTGGCTTCTGATGCTCTGCCTTCACCTTGTTGCATATGTCGCAACAGGCCACAAAATAGGCAATGTCTTTCTTCATTCCATCCCACCAGAATATTTTTCGAAGGTCTTCATACATTTTAGTACCTCCAGGATGAATAGAATACGAAGATTCGTGTGCTTCCGACAGGATTTTCTTCTTTAAGTCTGCCTGACTGGGTACACAAATCCTTCCATGGAATCGGAGGGTACCAAGTTGATCCTTAGAAAAATCTGAAGTCTGTCCTGCTATCATAAGCTTGGCACGTTTCTGCAGGACGGTGTCAGCTGGCTGGGCCTAGCGGATCTCTTCAAGTGTAGGTGCAATTTCCAAAATATTAGCAACACCTGCGTCAACTATGACCAGGTTGAGCTGAGCAATCTCCTCTTGAAGTTCAGGAGGCAAAGATTTCATTATGACATTCAGGCTGATAGGCTTTCGACTGAGTGCATCGGCAACCACGTTGGCCTTACCCGGGTGGTAATTTATTCCAAGATCATAATCCTTGACTAACTCAAGCCATCTTCGTTGACGGAGATTTAAATCTGGCTGAGTAAATATATACTTGAGACTTTTGTGGTCGGTAAAAATTTGGCACCTCTTCCCGATGAGGTAGTGTCTCCGAATTTTTAGAGCATGAACCACCGCGGCCAATTCCAGATCATGAGTAGGATAATTTCCCTCGTGGGGTCTGCTACCTCTTGAGCACTGTGTTGGATTTCCTTGAAGAGGAAAGGATGATGCAGCAAAGTAGCGTAAGTATTTCCCTCAGTTTTTGAGAACCAAGGTATCAATCCAGTAGGAGGCTACGCGCGAGTCCCTCATACCTACACAAAGCAAATAACTCCTCGCAACCAACACGAACAGGGGTTGTCAATCCCTTCACGGTCACTTACGAGAGTGAGATCTGATAGAGATGATAGATAATATTTTCGGTATTTTTGTGATAAAGATGCAAAGTAAAATAAAAAGCAAAGTAAAAAAAGCAAAGCAATAATAGAGTGATGGAAGATTAATATGATGAGAATAGACTCGGGGGCCATAGATTTCACTAGTGGCTTCTCTCAAGAGCATAAGTATTTTACGGTGGGTGAACAAATTACTGTTGAGCAATTGACATAATTGAGCATAGTTATGAGAATATCTAGTATGATCATGTATATAGGCATCACGTCCGAGACAAGTAGACCGACTCCTGCCTGCATCTACTACTATTACTCCACTCATCGACCGATCTAGCATTCATCTAGAGTATTAAGTTAATGAAAACAGAGTAACGCCTTAAGAAAGATGACATGATGTAGAGGGAGAAATTCATGCAATATGATAAAAACCCCATCTTGTTATCCTTGATGGCAACAATACAATACGTGCCTTGCTGCCCCTCATCACTTTGGGAAAGGACACCGCAAGATTGAACCCAAAGATAAGCACTTCACCCATTGCAAGAAAAACCAATCTAGTAGGCCAAACTAAACTGATAATTCGAAGAGACTTGCAAAGATAACCAATCATACATAAAAGAATTCAGTGAAGATTCAAATACTGTTCATAGATAATCTTGATCATAAACCCAGAATTCATCGACCTCAACAAACACACCGCAAAAAGAAGATTACATCGAATAGATCTCCACGAGAGAGGGGGAGAACATTGTATTGAGATCCAAAAAGAGAGAAGAAGCCATCTAGCTACTAACTATGGACCCGAAGGTCTCAGGTAAACTACTCACACTTCATCGGAGGGGCTATGGTGATGATGTAGAAGCCCTCCGTGGTGGATTCCCCTTCCGTGAGCTCTGGAACAGCCCCAAGATGGGATCTCGTGGAGTACAGAAAGTTGCGGCGGTGGAATTAGGTTTTGGCTCCGTGTCCGATCGTTTGGGGGTAATGAGGTATATATAGGAGGAAGAAGTACGTCGGTGGAGCTTCGTGGGGCCCACGAGGGTTGGGGGCACGCCCTAGGGGGTAGGCGCGCCCCCCTACCTCGTGCCCACCTCGTGGCTTTCTTGACGTAGGGTCCAAGTCTCCTGGGTCATATTCGGTGAGAAAATCACGTTCCCGAAGGTTTCATTCCGTTTGGACTCCGTTTGATATTCCGTTTCTTTGAAACACCGGAAATAGGCAAAAAAACAGCAATTACGGGTTGGGCCTCCGGTTAATAGGTTAGTCCCAAAAATAATATAAAAGTGGAAAATAAAGCCCAATATGGTCCAAAACAGTAGATAATATAGCATGGAGCAATCAAAAATTATAGATACGTTGGAGACGTATCAGGCATCCCCAAGCTTAATTCTTGCTCGTCCTCAAGTAGGTAAATGATAAAAACGGAATTTTTGATGCGGAGTGCTACTTGGCATAATTTCAATGTAATTCTTCTTAATTGTGGTATGAACATCCAGATCCAAAAGATTCAAGACAAAAGTTTAATATCGACATAAAAATAATAATACTTCAAGCATACTAACAAAGCAATTATGTCTTCTCAAAATAACATGGCCAAAGAAAGTTATCCCTACAAAATCATATAGTGTAACATCCCCAAAATTCTAAATTTTGGAATGTAATAAACATATAGATAGTTTTGATTGATTATTTGATTGATTGACTGAAAGTGAGTGAATTCGAAATCTTTTTGAGAGTTAAATGAGAGGGAATAAAAGGACTTTCCCAAACTTCCATTTTTGCTTTTATGGTCTTCAGGAATTCAAATTCTTTTCATCACAAAACCCTGGAGAGAAGATGACATGACTTCTTCCATTTATTTAAATGACAAGGGGTGTTGAAAATATTTGAATTTCATTTGAGAATATTTCCAATTCTAAAACTTTAGGCAACTCAATGATTTTCACGAGAGAAGATAAAATGACTTCTTCAAATTATATGAAATATGAGTTGGGAGTTTTAAAATAATTAAATTCAAAGTTCTCCTGAATTTATTTCCAATTAGGACTTATTTGAGTTTTATTCAAATTATTTTTCTTCAAAAATAAAATATATGGAAAATAGGGTAACATGATTCCCTACATCAGAAAATTGGAGAGAAATAAATTTGAATTAATTTTGGTATTTTAAAAATGATTTTTATTGGATTTTATTGGACCAGTAGCACTGTTTGAATTATTAGAATTTGTGTGTATTTTATTTGACTCTAGAATAAAGTTCATTTTGTAGGAAATCTTTTTCTGAAAATTTTGATATATTATATGCCTATATAATATTTCTATTTATTGTTGTTTTTATTTTGGTTTGACTATTTTTTTTTAAAAAATATTTCTTTTGGACCGACCAGGACCGAGCTGCCCAGCTTGCTGTGCCACGCCCAGTGCCCATGTCGCTCGCCCAGGCCGAGCTCCGCTCGAGTCCGCCGCCACCACGGGCGCGCCATCATGACGACCTCGGCGTCCGTGCCTGCCCGGTCTCCTCTGCCCCCTCCCGCACGCAAGCCGACCCCTCCTCCTATAAAGGGCGCCCGCCCTGCTTTTCCCTCTCTCTCTCCCTTTTCATGGCCTTGCAAGCCACCATACCGGCGAGATCTGCCGTCGCCCCGCCGTTAAAATCGCCCTCGACCGCCGCCGCCTCGCTCGTCTCCGCCTCGCCCGCTCCTTCGGTGGTGGCGCTGAGCCGAGAAAGCCACCGAACCGCCTCCCGTTCAACGCCGAGCCGCCGCGTCTTCCTCGCCGCCGACGCCGCCCGCCGCCGCGGTACTCCTCCCCGCCCCTCGTCCGTTGGATTTAGATCTAACGGATTAGATCCGCTCGTTTTTTTCCCAATCTAGCGAATGGTTCATTCGTTAGCGTTCGTTAGCGAATGTTCGTTAAATAGCCTTTTCGTTTTATTTTATTTCTGCCAGGGTCCCTTCTGTGATTAAAAGATTTTACAAATTAGTCCCTAATCTTCAAACCCTCACTACTTTTTACTCGTTAGTCGGAATCCAACGAAACCAACGCCTACTTCTTCGTTATGATCTCCTCTATCCAGTAATCCACCTCAAATATGTTTTTTGAAAGTTTTAAAATTTGAATTAGATCAGATTTGAATTCAAACTTCGTTTGATCATAACTTGAGTTTTATAACTCCGTTTGAGTTGATTCTTTTTGCAAATCGAAGCTCTTGACCTAAACTTTCTGATAAGGCCAAATTCACATAATTTTGGTACTGTCAGAAATTGTTTTATGTTGCAAGAGTTATTTGCTTGGTTTTGATGTTTTTTCAAATCGTCTTCTCCGTTCTTTCTGATCTTTTGAGTGATTGCTTATGTGTGGTTCCTATTGATTGCTTGCGATAGATTGACCGGAGTGTGACGAGTAGATCTATCAAGAGTTTTGAGTGTGAATCATCTTCATCAACTTTGCAGGCAAGTAACACTTGATCATACCTTTTCATACCCAGTTTTATGCATTAGCTCAATCCTCCAACATTGCATGATTAGGATGTCATTAATTTGTGGGTTGGGAAGTAGATGACGAGGTAGGAACCTATTTCCCTGTTACTATCAAACCCTTGGGAGTTACTTCTACGTGTTGCTTATATTGTTTTGCTATGCTCGTAGACGTGGTTTGGGTTTGAGAGATATTCACGACAGATGTGAGATTGTTAATTAATGGTTTACTTTAAGGTGGCAACTTAAATACACATCTGGGTGGATTGAGGCACCTGGGGGGCCCAGTGTTGTCTGATTTATTTTATGGAAATCCCGGGGTACCTGTGTGATCTTCCTAAGGACCGCCACCCAGGCTCAAAGGGAACTGAGATTATTCATGCTAGAAACTTCCGTGTGCAGCCACAAGCTATTATGGGCTCTAGCATAGTTGAGTAAGTTACGTGAAGCTCTCGAAGAGGTAGATCAGATGGGTAGTGGGTTTTATAGGTTTGGTATGATCTATCCGGAGTAGAGAGTTAATGTTTACGAAAGACTGTGTCTCGGTCATCCGCTTTCTCAAACACCATGTAGTGCGAGAAACCAACGGTGGCGATCGAGTCTTGTGGGGAAAAGTGCGCAAACCTCTGCAGAGTGTACAATCTAATCATGGTTAGCCGTGTCCCCGGTTATGGACAATTCTGAGTATCTAGTACTTGAGTTTTCACGTGTATCTCATCACTCTAAATTAATATTGTTGGGTTGTTAATTACTTTAATTGGGATTGAGTTGGGGTTATACCTTCTCAATGATGTTTCAACCACCATGATAGTTAAAATAAAATTTATTCCTTTGATGTAGGGAAAAATTGGCTTTATGCAAAACTGTAACCATAGAGCTTTCCACCAGCCATATATGCATGTAGTATAGTCTATTCTTTCATTACTCTCTATGTGTTACATTGCCAACATATTCCATGTGCTGACCCGTTTTCGGGCTGCAACATTTCATGTTGCAGACTTTTCAGACGACGAGTAAGTGATACGTTAGGGTTACGATTTCCTATACTCAACTTTGCCGTTGGTGTTGATGGGAATCCACAACCTTGTTGCTTCCGCTATATTTTGGATTGAGGTAATAGTATTTACGTTATTTATACATGTGATTTACCTCTGTTATAAATCCTTCGAGTACTGTGTGTGTCAGCATACCGATCCAGGGATGACACCTAAGCACAGAGACTTGATCCATTCGGGTCGGGTCGCTACATGTAGTCTATCTATGCTCTATCTTCACCACATAGAGTATTTAAATCATGCACAACCCCGATGACAAGCCAAGCAATTGTTTCATACTTTTGACATTTTCAAAACTTTTTCAATCTTCACACAATACATGAGCGTGAGCCATGGATATAGCACTATATGTGGAATAGAATGGTGGTTGTGGAGAAGACAAAAAGGGAGAAGATAGTCTCACATCAACTAGGCGTATCAACGGGCTATGGAGATGCCCATCAATAGATATCAATGTGAGTGAGTAGGGATTGCCATGCAACGGATGCACTAGAGCTATTAGTATATGAAAGCTCAACAAAAGAAACTAAGTGGGTGTGCATCCAACTCGCTTGCTCACGAAGACCTAGGGCATTTGAGGAAGCCCATCATTGGAATATACAAGCCAAGTTCTATAATGAAAAATTCCCACTAGTATATGAAAGTGACAAAGTGAGAGACTCTTTATCATGAAGATCATGGTGCTACTTTGAAGCACAAGTGTGGTAAAAGGATGGTAAAATTGTCCCTTCTCTCTTTTTCTCTCATTTTTTTATTTGGGCCTTTTCTCTTTTTTTATGGCCTCTTTTGTTTTCTTTTTTTATTTTTCGTCTGGAGTCTCATCCCGACTTATGGGGGAATCATAGTCTCCATCATCCTTTCCTCACTTGGGACAATGCTCTAAAAATGATGATCATCACACTTTTATTTTTCTTACAACTCAACAATTACAACTCGATACTCAGAACAAAATATGACTCTATATGAATGCCTCCGGCGTTGTGCTTAGGGATATGAAATGAATCAAGAGTGACATGTATGAAAGAATTATGAACGGTGGCTTTGCCACAAATACTATGTCAACTACATGATCATGCTAGCAATATGAAAATGATGGAGCGTGTCATAATAAATGGAACGGTGGAAAGTTGCATGGCAATATATCTTGGAATGGCTATGGAAATGCCATGATAGGTAGGTATGGTGGCTGTTTTGAGGAAGGTATATGGTGGGTGTATGATACCGTAGAAAAGTGCGCGGTATTAGAGAGGCTAGCAATGGTGGAAGGAAGAAAAGTGCGTATAATCCATGGACTCAACATTAGTCATAAAGAACTCATATACTTATTGCAAAAATCTAGAAGTTATCAAAGCAAAGTATTACGCGCATGCTCCTAGGGGATAGATTGGTAGGAAAAGACCATCGCTCGTCCCCGACCGCCACTCATAAGGAAGACAATCAATAAATAAATCATGCTCCGACTTCATCACATAATGGTTCACCATACGTGCATGCTACGGGAATCACAAACTTTAACACAAGAATTTCTCAAATTCACAACTAATCAACTAGCATGACTCTAATATCACCATCTTCATATCTCAAAACAATTATCAAGCATCAAACTTCTCTTAGTATTCAAGGCACTCAAAAGAAAGTTTTACAAATCTTGAATACCAAGCATATTAGGATTGTTTAAGCAAATTACCATGCTATTTAAGACTCTCAAAATAATCTAAGTGAAGCATGAGAGATCAATAGTTTCTATAAAACAAAGCCGCCACCGTGCTCTAAAATATATAAGTGAAGCACATAGAGTATTCTAACAATTTCCAAATCATGTATGGCTCTCTCAAAAGGTGTGTACGGAAAGGATGATTGTGGTAAACTAAAAATCAAAGACTCAAATCATACAAGACGCTCCAAGCAAAACACATATCATGTGGTGAATAAAAATATAGCTCCAAGTAAGTTACCGATGGAAGTAGACGAAAGAGGGGATGCCTTCCAGGGCATACCCAAGCTTTGACTTTTTGGTGTCCTTAGATTATCTTCGGGGTGCCATGGGCATCCCCAAGCTTAGGCTCTTGCCACTCCTTGTTCCATAGTCCATCAAAAGATTTCACCCAAAACTTGAAAACTTCACAACACAAAACTCAACAGAAATCTCGTGAGCTCCGTTAGCGAAAGAAAACAAAATACCACTTCAAGGTACTGTAATGAACTCATTCTTTATTTATATTGGTGTTAAACCTACTGTATTCAAACTTCTCTATGGTTTATAAACTATTTTACTAGCCATAGATTCATCAAAATAAGCAAACAACACACAAAAAACATAATCTGTCAAAAACAGAACAGTCTGTAGTAATCTGTAACTAACGCAAACTTCTAGAACTCCAAAAATTCAGCCAAAATAGTAAGACCTAGTAAATTTGTTTATTGATCAGCAGAAATTGGAATAACTATTTTATCACGTTCTGGTGATTTTTAACAATTGTTTTCGTGAACATAAAGTTTCTAGAAATTACAGCAAGATCAAATAACTGTTATTCAAGAAGATCCTATAGGTTTAACTTGGCACAAACACTAATTAAAACATAAAACCAAATCTAAACAGAAGGTAGATGGATTATTTATTCCTAAAAAAAGCAAAAGCAAAAAAAACTAAAAATAAAATTGGGTTGCCTCCCAACAAGCGCTATCGTTTAACGCCCTTAGCTAGGCATAATAGCAAGGATAGATCTAGGTATTGCCATCTTTGGTAGGCAATCCATAAGTGGCCATCATGATAGATTAATATGGTAATTTTATTTTCTTTCTACGGAAGTGTTCCATGCCTTTCTTTAATGGAAATTGGAATGTAATATTCCCTTCCTTCATATCAATAATTGCACCAATCGTTCTAAGAAAAGGTCTACCAAGAATAATAGGACATGAAGGATTGCAATCTATATCAAGAACGATAAAATCTACGGGCACATAATTCCTATTTGCAACAATAAGAATATCATTAATTCTTCCCATAGGTTTCTTAATAGTGGAATCCTCAAGGTGCAAGTTTAGAGAGCAATCATCAAAATCACGGAAATCTAGCAAATCACACAAAGTTTTAGGAATAGTGGAAACACTAGCACCCAAATCACATAAAGCATAAAATTCATGATCCTTAATCTTAATTTTAATAGTTGGTTCCCACTCATCATAAAGTTTTCTAGGGATAGAAACTTCCAGCTCAAGTTTTTCTTCATAAGATTGCATCAAGGCATCAACGATATGTTTAGTGAACGCTTTATTTTGACTATAAGCATGAGGAGAATTTAGCACGGATTGCAACAAGGAAATACAATCAATTAAAGAGAAACTTTCATAATTAAATTCCTTGAAATCCAAAATAGTGGGTTTAGCAACATCTAGGTTTTTGCTTTCTTCAATCCCACTTTTACAATTTTAGCATCATAATCTAAAAACTCCGAATTCTTGGAACGCCTTCTAGGTAAAGGTGGATCATATTCAGTCTCATCATTATCAAGATTCATATTGCAAAACAAAGATTTAATAGGGGACACATCAATAACTTTTAGATATTCATCTTGATTTTCATAGGAATTGGAAGAACACGCTTTAATAAAGGCATCTTTCGTAGCACGCATCCTAGCGGTTCTTTCCTTGCACTCATCAATGGAAATTCTCATGGCTTTGAGAGACTCATTGATATCATACTTAGGAGGAATAGATCTAAGCTTTAAAGAATCAACATCAAGATAAATTCTATCAACGTTCCTAGCCAATTCATCAACTTTAAGCAATTTATCTTCAAGCAAAGTATTGAAATTCTTTTGCGAATTCATAAACTCTTTAACACTAGTCTCAAATTCAGAGGGAATCTTATTAAAATTTCCATAAGAGTTGTTGTAAGAGTTTCCACAATTATTAGAAGAATTACTAGGATAAGGCCTAGGATTAAAGTTCCCTTTATACGCGTTGTTACCAAAATTATTCCTACCAACAAAATTCACATCCATAGATTCATTATTATTCTCAATCGAAGTAGACAAAGGCATATCATTAGGATCAGAAGAAACACTCTTAGTAGAAAATAGTTTCATAAGTTCATCCATCTTTCCACTCAAAACATTAATTTCTTCTATCGCATGCACTTTTTTATTAGTAGATCTTTCAGTGTGCAATTGAGAATAATTAACCATAATATTATCTAGGAGTTTAGTAGCTTCTCCTAAAGTGATTTCCATAAAAGTGCCTCCCGCGGCCGAATCCAAAAGATTTCTTGAAGCAAAATTCAATCCGGCATAATTTTTTTAATAATCATCCAAAAATTCAAACCATGAGTAGGGAATTACGTATCATTAATTTCATCCTCTCCCAAGCTTGTGCAACATGTTCATGATCAAGTTGCTTAAAATTCATAATATCATTTCTAAGGGAGATGATCTTAGTGGGAGGAAAATACTTAGAGATAAAAGCATCTTTGCACTTGTTCCAAGAATCAATACTATTTTTAGGCAAAGACGAAAACCAAGCTTTAGCACGATCTCTAAGCGAAAAAGGAAATAGCTTCAATTTAACAATATCATTATCAATATCTTTCTTATTTTGCATAACACATAGATCAACGAAGCCATTCAGATGAGTAGCGGCATCTTCACTGGGAAGGCCGACGAATTGATCTTTCATAACAAGATTCAAAAAAGCAGTATTAATTTCACAAGATTTAGTATTGGTAAGAGGAGCAATCGGAGTGCTAAGGAAATCATTATGGTTGGTATTGGTAAAGTCACACAACTTGGTATTATCTTGAGCCATCATCACAAGCAAGCGATCCAACACACGAGCAAACAAAAGCAAGCAAGAAAAAAGGCAAACGGAAAAGAGAGGGCGAATAAAACGGCAAGGGTGAAGTGGGGGAGAGGAAAACGAGAGGCAAATGGAAAATAATGTAATGCGAGAGATAAGGGATTGTGATGGGTACTTGGTATGTTGAATTTTGCGTAGACTCCCCGGTAACGGCGCCAGGAATTCTTCTTGCTACCTCTTGAGCACTGCGTTGGATTTCCTTGAAGAGGAAAGGATGATGCAGCAAAGTAGCGTAAGTATTTCCCTCAGTTTTTGAGAACCAAGGTATCAATCCAGTAGGAGGCTACGATGAGTCCCTCGTACCTACACAAAGCAAATAACTCCTCGCAACCAACGCGAATAGGGGTTGTCAATCCCTTCACGGTCACTTACGAGAGTGAGATCTGATAGAGATGATAGATAATATTTTTGGTATTTTTGTGATAAAGATGCAGAGTAAAATAAGAAGCAAAGTAAAAAATCAAAGCAATAATAAAATGATGGAAGATTAATATGATGAGAATAGACCCGGTGGCCATAGATTTCACTAGTGGCTTCTCTCAAGAGCATAAGTATTTTACGGTGGGTGAACAAATTACTGTTGAGCAATTGACAGAATTGAGCATAGTTATGATAATATCTAGGTATGATCATGTATATAGGCATCACGCTTTGAGACAAGTGGACCGACTCACCTGCATCTACTACTATTACTCCACTCATCGACCGCTATCCGGATGCATCTAGAGTATTAAGTTAATGAAAACAGAGTAACGCATGTAAGCAAGATGACATGATGTAGAGGGATAAATTCATGCAATATGATAAAAAACCCATCTTGTTATCCTCGATGGCAACAATACAATCGTGCCTTGCTGCCCCTCATCACCGGGAAAGGACACCGCAAGATTGAACCCAAAGGTAAGCACTTCTCCCATTGCAAGAAAAACCAATCTAGTAGGCCAAACTAAACTGATAATTCGAAGAGACTTGCAAAGATAACCAATCATACATCAAAGAATTCAGAGAAGATTCCAATATTGTTCATAGATGATCTTGATCATAAACCCACAATTCATCGATCTCAACAAACACACCGCGAAAAGAAGATTACATCGAATAGATCTCCACGAGAGAGGGGGAGAACATTGTATTGAGACCCAAACAGAGAGAAGAAGCCGTCTAGCTACTAATTATGGACCCGAAGGTGCAGGGTAAACTACTCAACCTTCATCGGAGGGCTATGGTGATGATGTAGAAGCCCTCCGTGGTGGATTCCCATTCCATGAGCTCGGAACAGGCCCCAAGATGGGATCTCGTGGGTACAGAAAGTTGCGGCGGTGGAATTAGGTTTTTGGCTCCGTATTTGATCGTTTGGGGGTACGTAGGTATATATAGGAGGAAGAAGTACGTTGGTGGATCTTCGTGGGTCCCACGAGGGTGGGGGCGCGCCCTAGGGGGGTAGGCGCGCCCTCCTACCTCGTGCCAACCTCGTGGCTTTCTTGACGTATGGTCCAAGTCTCCTAGGTCATATTCGGTGAGAAAATCACGTTCCCGAAGGTTTCATTCCGTTTGGACTCCGTTTGATATTCCGTTTCTTCGAAACACTGAAATAGGCAAAAAAAACAGCAATTCTGGGCTGGGCCTCCGGTTAATAGGTTAGTCCCAAAAATAATATAAAATTGGAAAATAAAGCCCAATATGGTCCAAAACAGTAGATAATATATCATGTAGCAATCAAAAAGTATAGATACGTTGGAGACGTATCAGACTCGTAGTTGTCGCGATGCATATGCTACCACCTTGTCGTCTTGCATAAGTACGCATCCAAGACCTTGCCTAGAGGCCTCGCAGTACACATCAAAGCTGCGGTAGATATCTGGAAGAGTCAACACAGGTGCGGTCGTCAGCCGTATCTTTAGCTCATTGAAACTTTTCTCACAGTCCTTAGTCCATTCAAACTTCTTATCCTTCATGAGCAGCTCCATCATGGGTTTAGCAATCTTGGAAAATCCTTCAATGAAGCGACAGTAGTATCCGGCTAATCCAAGAAAACTCTGGATCTGTGATACGGTTGTGGGTGGCAACCAATCTAGCACATCCTTTACTTTGCTCGGGGTCCACGGCTATACCTTCAGCTGATAGCACATGCCCGATAAATCCAACTTGCTTGAGCCAAAACTCGCATTTACTGAATTTGGCGTATAGCTGATGGTCGCGGAGTCGTTGTAGCACTACTCGGAGGTGTCCTTTGTGCTCTTCTTCACTTTTTGAGTATATAAATATGTCATCGATAAAGACTACCACGAATTTATCAAGGAAGTCCATGAATACTTTGTTCATCATAGCATGAAGAAGGCAGGGGCATTGGTGAGACCAAAGGACATAAATGTATATTCATAAAGACCGTACCGAGTAGTGAATGCGTTCTTAGGAATATCTTCCTTTTTAATCTTGAGTTGATGATATCCTGCCCTTAAATCAATCTTGGAGAATACCTTGGCCCCACTGAGCTGATCAAACAAGTCATCAATCACAGGCAGTGGATATTTATTTTTGATGGTGACATCATTCAGCTGACGGTAATCCACACACATGCGGAGGCTGCCATCCTTCTTATCCATGAAGATAGCAGGTGATCCCCATGGTGAAGAGCTGGGACAGATATATCCTTTTTGGAGCATTTCATCAAGCTGTTTCTTTAGCTCCGCTAATTCTGATGAGGGCATCCGGTAATACTTCTTGTATAATGGTGCGGTCCCGGGCACAAGATCTATTGCAAACTCAAGCTCTCGATCGGGTGGCATGACTGGCAGTTCTTCTGGGAATACATCAGGAAACTCACTGACCACAGGAATTAATTCCAACTCACCAGCCATAGCGGTGAAAACCATTTCTTTCTTGGGTATGCTTCTACGAGCATAGAATTTGGTAGTCTGCCCCTCTTGACTGGTCAAATTGACTTCTCGGGTCGCACAGTTTATGCATACTTGATATCGGGTCAACCAATTCATACCCAAAATAACATCCAACTTTACAGACTCAGTGATTATCAAGAAAGTTGGAAAACGGGCTCCGTTGATATTGATTTTCAGATGACGGCAGACCAGATTGCTCCTGATTAAGGATCCTGGGGATTGTACCAGCATATTCTTGCCCAAAACACTACAAAAAAATACACTTCCTTGATGATACGTGTTTGTCACAGTAGGTCGCGTTTTTTGTCATGCATGTACATCCATGACAAATTTATGACAGAATCAAGATAGTCATACCTGTGTTGTTGTAGAAGTGTTCCATGACATTACCAAAATTATCATCACGGAAGTGTCCACTTCCATGACGATAAATCGTGCATCACAGAACTGCTTTCGTCAAGGGTGACCGACATGTGGCATCCACCGTAACAGAACGCCGTTAAGATATCGGGTCGGGTTTTGGATCCGATAACCCGTTAACAACCCCGACCAATGGGGATTTTCCACATGTAAAATCATCATTGGCTGGAGCAAACACCTGTCGGCTCACCGTTGGGACAGATGTCATCCGCTCATTGGACCAAAGGCGCCTATGATACGGCGACACATGGCACGGCCCAACAGAGGCCCATTCCGGCGAAAAGGCCGGCCCGTTTGACTTGGTCAAAAGGTGGCGGGCCGGCCCACGGAAAGCCTGTTAACGGCCTGTTCGCATATAACCCATTTACAGCCCGCTAACCGAGGGCCCGTTACGCCCTACACGAATTAGGCCCAGTAGCGTCATCTGGGCCGTCCAATACGATTCAGCCCGTTTTAACTTCCGGCCCATGTGTGACCCGTGACTTCTTTCGGCCACTATGAGGACCTTTGTAACTCTTGGCCCATTAACGGCCTGTGGTGAAACTGGCCCGTAATGAACAGTGTATCACTTTATACCCATTAACGGCCTGTTATTCCATTGGGCCATTTCCAGCCCAAGTTATCTTTCGGCCTTCTCAGGGCCCATTGATTCTTGGGCTCATTTGCAGCATTCGGTTACATACGGCACGTTACTGTCATTTTCTGCTTGTGGGCCAAATTCATCCCGTCGTTGCAGTCGGCCCGTTTGCGGACCGTTAATACGTTGGGCCGTTTTCATGTAAAAAAACATGTTGGGCTGTTTTCATAGAGTTATCAAATACGACCTATTAACGGCCCGTTATGGTCCACGAATAGTACGACCCATGATTGGCGAAATGATGATACGCCCCATAGAAGGCCCATGGATCCTACGGCCCGTATGAGGCCCATGGATAGTACGGCCCGTAGAAGGCCCATGGACCCTACGGCCCGTAGAAGGCCCATTGATCCCTAAGGCCCGTATAGAAGGCCGATGGATCCTACGGCCCGTATAGAAGGCCAATGGTCCTACGGCCGAACAAAGGCCCATGGATCATACGGCCTGCAGGAGGCCCATGGTTACAACAGCCCGTGTGTTGCCACGATTATTTTGCCCTACTTACCAAAAATAGGCTATTGTGGCCACTAGAAAAACACAGAAAAAGAACTGCAGTGACTACAAGCAAACAACTAAACAAGACAACAAGGAAATAAATAAGCAAGCAATTAAGGCTAGCCTATTACCGCTATTACACATATTACATCCACTTGGCATCAAAGTTCGCCACGAGTGCAAATATAGGGAACAAAGCAGCATATTACATACACTTGGCCGTCAAAATTGGCCACCAGTGCAAATAAACGCTGACAAAACAAGAGCATAACTGAAACAACTTCGGAAGAGCTCAAGAAGCGTTATCCTTGGTATCCACCATCGGCAATAAGCTTAGCAAGCTGATTAGCTTTGTCCTGTTTAGGCGCTAAAATCCTCCAACGCTTGTCGTTGCACCGTAAAGTATGCATCTGAATGCTCGAGGACTTCCATGATCCTTCCGCTTCTTGTCGATGTCTTTCAGCTTGTAGTTGAGACTCAAGAAACTGAACTGATTCGATGTGAGTTTGAATAGCTTGTGCATGCGGTAGTGGCGATGCTTTCGAGCACTAAACCAAGACAGGACTTTGGGGTTGTCTCATTGTCTTCAAGATAGTCTTCCTTAGCAGTTTTATCAGCTTTGTTGGAGACCAACAAGGATGTGTCACTATCCTGAACCTTATCTGCATTACTTCCTTTACCATTGCTTAATAAGGCACTCTTCCCCAATATTCTCACAAGATTCTAAAACAAGAAACAAGCAGACACATAACAAGTTTAGCATGTACTAGTATATGAAACTCATTTCGATGAACCAGTTCATTAGTAAGGTGGACATGATTAAACTACCAAGTTTTCTATTGCCAAGTACTAGTGCATAATAAAAGCATCAAACAAACATATATCTATGTCCTATGGTCACTGCATTGTCTTGCCAAATCAAAATAGAGACACGGTTCAAATCATATCGATTCAAGACAAAGCAGCGGTGAAAGAATACAAAGCGTGAGGAAACTACACGGCACAACAAGATTTCAGATGGGTACCATGGGTCTACATGTACAACAACACTATTGGCTCTGTTGTGATGCTAGTAATGTGTATGATATGAAAGTCAATCAGTATACACAATTGAAATTGAAATCAACAGAGCTATTGATAAGAGCAAACCTGTTAAAGAAACATGCGTGAACATACCTGCTGTGCCATTGGAGTTTTTATTGGATCCTTCAATTTAAAAATAAGTTCGCATCAGTAAATACAGTGATACAAGAGCAAATCAATCATAGTTAAAAAAGGCGCGCCTAAGCGAGCGCTTAAGCGTGCCTAGGCTCTAGGCGTTGTCAAAACGCATTGCGCATAACTACGCATAATCTGTGCATAACTGCGTATAAGCATGCGCTTTGGTCAGTGAGGGAGTCCTGGATTAGGGGGTGTCCGGATAGCCGAACTATCACCGTTGGCCGGACTCCTGGACTATGAAGATACAAGATTGAAGACTTCGTCCCGTGTCCGGATGGGAGTTTCCTTGGCTTGGAAGGCAAGCTTGGTGATACGGATATGTAGATCTCCTACCATTGTAACCGAATCTGTGTAACCCTAACCCTATCCGGTGTCTATATAAACCGGAGGGTTTTAGTCCGAAGGACGAACAACAATCATACCATAGGCTAGCTTCTAGGGTTTAGCCTCTCTGATCTCGTGGTAGATCCATTCTTGTACTACCCATATCATCAATATTAATCAAGCAGGAGTAGGGTTTTACCTCCATTGAGAGGGCCCGGACCTGGGTAAAAACATCGTGTCCCTTGTCTCCTGTTACCATCCGCCTAGACGCACAGTTCGGGACCCCCTACCCGAGATCCGCCGGTTTTGACACCGACATTGGTGCTTTCATTGAGAGTTCCTCTGTGTCGTCATCTTTAGGCCCGATGGCTCCTTCGATCATCAACAATGACGCGGTCCAGGGTGAGACTTTTCTCCCCGGACAGATCTTCATATTCGGGCGGCTTTTGCATCGGGCCAATTCACTTGGCCATCTGGAGCAGATCGAAGCTTCGCCCCTAGCCATCGTGTCAGATTTGGGAGTTTGAACTACACGGCCGACATCCGCGGAGACTTGATCTTCGATGGATTCGAGCCCGCGACCAAGCGCCGCCTTGTCTCGATGGGCACGATCTAGCTCTGCCGCCGAACAGTGCCCTGGAGGCCGCACCAGCGTCCGCTCCGCCCCTTAGCTCGGAGCCAACTCCGCCGATCGAGGACGAGTGGTTGGACACCGCCTCGGGGGCTATGATCTCTATGGCGATTGAGCCGAACTCCTTCCCTGTCCTTTGCGAAGACCGTGACTCCAAGGTGTCGGACTCCTCTCTGGACTCCGAGCCCTCCGCGCCCTCGCCAATCGAATCTGATTGGGCGCCGATTATGGAGTTCACTGCCGCGGACATCTTTCAGCACTCGCCCTTTGGCGACATCCTGAATTCACTTTAGTCTCTCTGTTTATCAGGAGAGCCCTGGCCGGACTATGGTCAGGAAGGTTGGGATGCGGACGATGAAGAAATTCAACGCCCACCCACCACCCACTTTTTAGCCACTGTCGATGATTTAACCGACATGCTCGACTTCCACTCCGAAGACATCGACGGTATGGATGATGATGCTGGAGACGACCAAGAACCAGCGCCTACAGGGCACTGGAAGGCCACCTCTTCATACGACATATACATGGTGGACATCCCAAAAGATGGGAACGGCGATGGAACAACGGAGGATGACCCCTCCAAGAAGCAGCCCAAGCGCCAAGTCGGCACCGCTCTAAATCCCGCCACAGAAAAACGGTGATTCCGCACGGAGATAATAACACCCGGACAAGGTCAAGACAACCCCTCCAGCAGGATTCAGCACAGGAGGAGGGAGAAGCCAGCCCTCATGATAGAGCGGAAGACAGGGAGGTGGAGGATGATAATTATATGCCTCCCTCCGAAGATGAGGCAAGCCTCGACGACGACGAATTTGTCGTGTCTGAGGACCCCGCCGAACAGGAGCGTTTCAAACGCAGGCTTATGGCCACGGTAAGCAGCCTCAAGAAAAAGCAGCAGCGGCTTAGAGCTGACCAAGACCTGCTAGCTGACAGATGGACTGAAGTCCTTGCAGCCGAAGAGTACGAACTCGAATGCCCCTCCAAGAGATACCCAAAACGCAGGCTGCTACCCCAATTGGAGGAAGCAGCACCCAAACCTATATCACCAGCGCATGATGCGGCCGACCGGCCACCCCGTGGTCGCGACAGAGAGGCCTCTAGACCCTCCATTCAAGCCGCACTCCGGCGTCGCTCGAAAAGTACCAAGGCACGGGGAAACGCGCCAGACCTGTGAGACATATTGGAGGACAAGGCAAGGCAAACAAGATCGATCTACGGATCGCGTGGGCGCCCCACGATACGTGATGATAACCGTCACGCCGGATACAGCAATTCCGGCCGGGCCGAACACAGTAGACAAAGCTCATTTGAGCTGCGTCGTGATATAGCTCAATACAGAGGCGCCGCACACCCACTATGCTTCACAGACGAAGTGATGGATCATCAAATCCCCGAGGGTTTCAAACCCGTAAACATCGAATCATACGATGGCACAACAGATCCTGCGGTTTGGATCGAGGACTACCTCCTCCATATCCACATGGCCCGCGGCGATGATCTACACGCCATCAAATACCTCCCACTCAAGCTTAAAGGACCAGCTCGGCATTGGCTTAACAGCTTGCCGCCAGAATCAATTGGTTGTTGGGAGGACACGGAAGCCGCATTCCTTGATAACTTCCAAGGCACATACGATGCGACCACGAACGCCGATGACCTCAGCCACATAATTCAGCAGCCAGAAGAATCGGCCAGATAATTCTGGACACGGTTCCTAACCAAGAAAAATCAAATTGTTGACTGTCTGGATGCAGAGGCCCTTGCAACCTTCAAACATAACATCCGCGACGAGTGCCTTGCCCGACACCTAGGATAGGAAAAGCCGAAATCCATGGCAGCCCTCACAACACTCATGACCCGCTTTTGCGCGGGAGAGGACAGCTGGCTAGCTCGTAGTAACAACTTGACCAAAAACCCTGGTAGTTCGGATACCAAGGACAGCAATGGCAGGTCGTGTGGCAACAAGCACAAGCGTCGCATTAACGGCGATAATGCTGAGGATATGGCAGTCAATGCCGGATTCAGAGGCTCTAAACCCAGTCAGCGGAAAAAGTCGTTCAAAAGAAATACTCAGGGCCCGTCCAATCTGGACCGAATACTCGATCGCTCGTGCCAAATACATGGCACTTCGAAAAACCAGCCGACCACACCAACAGGGATTGTTGGGTCTTCAAACAAAGGCAAGTTAAATGCCGAACTCAATGACAAGGGGCTACATAGCGATGACGAGGAGGAGCCCCGCCCGAACAATAGAGGATGTAAGGGCGTCCCCCCACCAGTGCGGACGGTGAACATGATATACGCAACCCACATACCCAAAAGGGAGCGGAAGCATGCACTAAGGGACGTATATGCGATGGAGCCAGTCGCCCCGAAGTTTAACCCATGGTCCTCCTGCCCGATCACCTTTGATCGAAGGGGCCACCCCACTAGCATCCGCCATGGCGGATTCGCCGCATTGGTTCTTGACCCAATCATCGACGGATTTCACCTCACTAGAGTCCTGATGGACGGCGGTAGCTGCCTGAACCTGCTTTATCAGGATACAGTGCGCAAAATGGGCATAGACGCCTCAAGGATTAAACCCACAAAGACGACCTTTAAAGGCATCATACCAGGTGTAGAGGCCAACTGTACAGGCTCAGTTACACTCGAAGTGGTCTTCGGATCCCCGGATAACTTCCGAAGCGAGGAGTTAATCTTCGACAAAGTCCCGTTCCGCAGCGGCTATCACGCACTGCTTGGACGAACCGCATTTGCAAAGTTCAATGCGGTGCCGCACTACGCATACCTCAAGCTCAAGATGCCAGGCCCTCGAGGAGTAATCACGGTCAATGGAAACACCGAACGCTCTCTCCGAACGGAGGAGCACACGGCGGCCCTCGCGGCGTAGGTGCAAAGCAGCCTCTCACAGCAATTCTCGAGTCCGGCTATTAAACGTCCGGACACCGTCAAGCACGCCCGGAGTAACCTACAACAAGACCGCCTGGCACGATTCGAGCAAGCGTAGCAATCTGGCCCCCACCCCAGCCCTCGCGAAATCGCGAAGCCAGTACTACGCATACATAACTACGCTCTGGAGATACCATGGGCATAAGGGGAGGGGCACGACCACGGCACACCCAGAATGCGGCTCAATAGCACCAGGGGCTCCCGATTGTGTCATTCTTTTTTCTTTTCTCTTACTTTCAGGACTCCGTTTTCCAGAAGCCTGTCCGGCACTATAATTGCCGAACTCACGATGCAACAGCCAGGGAAGCAGAAAGCTATGTCGAGTGTCCAGGTGGTCTCTACTACGAGCATTATACCTGGTTTACATACCATCCCGCAGCTTACCCCTGGAGGGGGACATGTTAAATAGTCCCATCCCTTGATTATCGCACTATTTGTATCGTTCTGCTTTCATTGCAGTACCTTTTTGAATAAACAATACATAGCTTTTGCCTATTATTGCACTACTTTCTTTATCTATATATATGTTCATTCATGACATGTTGCGCCCGTACACTTTGGTACGGCCAATACACCAGGGGCTTAAATACCCCAAATATATGGTGTGATAAGTCCAAACACTTACACAAGTGCGGCACCCCGAACTTATAGCATTATATGCATCGGCTCCGAATCATGTCTTGGGTCAATAGTTGGGTTTGCCAGCTCCCATGTTTTGGTACCTTACGTTCCGTTATATCGGCTAAGGTAGCGCTGGGAGAACCACTGCGATTGTGCCCCGGTTGAGCTGGGTTGAGCACCTCAGTGGAGAAAGCTAAAACTGACCGTCATGATAGGGCGAGAGCTGGTCGCTGTTCGAGAGGTTTTTTCGGGTCCCTAAAGACTTATGCCGCTTAGTGCGAGGAGTCGGCATTGTCCGGCCAAGGCGTGGATAGCGCCCCGAACTCGGTTTTCCGAATACTAGGGGCTTCGCCGAAATTTAAAATTATAGAATTCTATGGCTAAGTGAGAGTGTTCAAGCACTATAAGTCCGGTTGCCTTGTTCGCTATGCTGAGCGCCTCCTCGAAGGACCCAAAATGGGAACAAGAGCGCTCAAGTTTATCCCGAACACCCCAAAGACTCATGGCATGGGGGCTGAAGCCAACGACTTGCCATCTCTCAAATTTGATAAACGGCCGCACATAAGGTAATATTTTAAATTCACAAGCGTTGCTTAAGCGCATATGAACAAGTTTTCAGCGACAGGATAACAAATGCGAGTCTATTAAAAATTACATCTTTGGAGCATTCACCCGCTATAAGGCGGGCACCCTTCATGACGCCCTCATAGTACATTTTGGGCTTGCGATGCTCCTTGCCCTTCGGTGGCCCGTCTGTCACAAGCTTCTTCGCATCCAGCTTGCCCCAGTGCACTTTAGCACGGGCAAGGGCCCAGGCACCTTCAATGCAGACGGAGCGCTTGATGACTTCAATCCATGGACAGGCGTCCACCAGCCACCGCACTAGCCCGAAGTAGCTCCCAGGCATGGCTTCCAATGGCCACAACCGAATTATGAGGCCCTTCATGGCCTGTTCGGCGACCTTGTGGAGCTCGACCAGCTGCTTTAGCTGGTCGCTCAGGGGCACCGGATGTCCGGCCTCAGCATACTGAGACCATAACACCTTTTCCATCGAGCTCCCCTCCTTGGCGCGGTAGAACGCGGCAGCATCAGACACTAAGGGGCAGATCTGCGAATGCTCCTCGAGAGCTCCGGATTCGGGTAAGTAATAGGTAATTCACTTTCACATGCTTGCTTTGCATAAAGAATGCCTTACCCGCCACTATCTTCTTTAATGATTCAATTTCTTGGAAGGCTTTTTGGGCTTCGGCCTTAGCGGCTTTGGCACTCTCAAGAGCCGAGGCGAGCTCGGACTCTCGAGTCTTCGAGTCACGCTCCAAACTCTCGTGTTTTTCCACGAGAGCCTGGATCTCTTGCCGCACCTCCGCCACCCGCGCCTCCTGCTTCTCTCGCTCGGTGCGCTCCGCGGCCGCTTTGCTTTCGGCCGCGGACACCGCCTCTTTCAGGGTCGCCACCTCGTTCGTGGCCCCTACAATACCCACGTTAGTCCTATCATTTTTGCAACCAAATCCTTTCTATAAGGTATTTCTTTAATAAGGTATTACTTAACTTCCTTGTCCTCGAGCTGCTTCTTGGCAAGGCCGAGCTCGTTCTCGGACCGCTCGAGGCTCTGCTTCAATGCATTGACCTCCGCAGTCAGTGCGGCAGAGGTCAGCAGCGCAGCCTGCATTCCCATATTGACATACTTATGTTAGACTCCTGCGTATATCTTTTAAGATCCTCAGTCCGACTTTTCTTTCCGAACACCGAACTAAGCATCAGGGGCTACTGTCTATGCGGTAATATTTTAACATATTCTAAACTTACCTCAAAGCCTGTTAGAAGGCTGGTACAGCTTGATCAGCCCGCTCTTGGCGGATCGAACTTTCTCGATCACCACACTCATAACAAGGTGGTGCTCCTCCTGATGGAGGCGCCGTTAAGCGCCTCCAGAAGCTATCCGTGCCTCCCGGATGGGCGGAGGTCACCGGCGTCGCGATCTCGCCCTTCTTACGAAGGGGCCGCTTGTCGGACTTCTAACCTCCTGAAGGTTCCAAAGACGGAGTCCCGCAGGCGGACTTAGAGCCCTCTAGGGTCTCGCCCCCTTTGCGCCTAGAGTCCGGGAGGTCGCCTTGCGGCGCCTCCAGTACCACCTCCTCCTGGCTGGGCCCCTTTTGGGACTCCACCGTGGTGTCGTCGGCGACACGAGGAGAGGAGGCGGTCGAAAGTGAAGTGATATTCACATCCGACGGATCCAGGGATCCGCTCGATGAAGCGGCGAGCTCGTCCTTGGGCGGGCTACATGGTCATATTCGGTGTTAGAAGACACTATGCGACAAATAAAAAGTCATGAACTATTCCAGAGTCCGGACACTTACGATCTCGCCAGGGGCTTGGCCCTTGTTGGCCGCTCCTCCTCGTCGTTGTCGGCGTTGGTGGAGAAGTCCGGAGGAAGGGTCCTTCCTTTCTTGGACCCTCCGGCCTCCCCAGTCAGGGCGGCCTTCCTTTTCTTCTCTCCCCCCGCTGGGGGAGAGGCTTCCTTTTCCTCCTCCTCTTCCTCAGGGGAGGATTCCGCCTCAGAATCGTCGGACGATGAGTCCAACAACACCTGACGCCGGGAGCTCCTTCGAGTTCCCGTGGCCTTCTTATTGGCCTTCTTCTCCGGCACCACGTGAGGTGCCGGAGCCAGCAGCCCCGTCAATCGGGTGTCCGCTGGGTCTTCTGGCAAGGGGGCTGGACAGTTAATCTGTCCGGACGTCTTCAGCCAATCATGTCAAAGGTTAGGGAGTTTTAGATCCCGCATAAACTCAAACTATGAAAAAGAGTCCCATAAAGGGTAAAATAACTTACCTCGCTGGCTTGACGCTGCAAGCTGAATCCGCGATCTTCGGTAGCGGATGTGGGAGCCTCGGCGCCCTTAAACAAGACACCTTCCGGGCATCTTCATACGTGAGTGTCAAGAGCCTTTTCAGAGTTGGGTGTCAGGCGGATCGAACTCCCACAATTTGAAGGCCCGTTCTTTGGCATGGGAGAATCCGGCGGATGAGCATCACCTGGATTACATTGACAAGCTTGAGATTCTTGTCCACCAGGTTTCGGACGCAGGTTTGGAATCCGGACAGCTCTTCCGAATCACCCCACGTTAGGCCCGTCTCTTTCCATGACGTAAGCCGTGTGGGGGGAGCCAGATCAAAATTCGGGGGCCGCCGCCCATTGAGGGTCGCGCGGCTCGGTGATGTAGAACCACCCCGATTGCCACCCCTTTATGGTCTCCACAAAGGAGCCCCCGAGCCATAGGACTTTGGCCATCTTGCCAACCATGGCACCTCCGCCTCCGCTTGGCGGCCTCCACTACCTTCGGCTTGGCATTGAAGGTCTTCACCATAAGCGAAGTGGGGCTGGATGCAGAGGAAGGCCTCGCACGACGATAAACACCGAGATGTTGAGGATGAAGTTCGGGCCAGATCGTGGAAATCCAGCGGTAGTAGAACATGAGTCCCGGACAAATGGGTGAAGTGGAAAACCTAGTCCATGGAGGAAGTGGGTGAGGAACACCACCCTCTCATGGGGCCTAGGGGTGGGAATAAGCTGCCCCTCGTCGGGGAGCCGGTGCGCGATGTTGCTGGACAAGTATCCGGCCTTCCGCATCTTTTTGACTTGTCCCTCCATGACGGAGGAGACCATCCACATGCCTCCCGCTCCGGACATGGCTGGAGAAGGTTGAGGAGGGATGTGCGGACTTGGGCGCTGGAGCTCAAGTGCGCGGAAATGGATGAGCAAAGGAGGAAGAAGGCGTAGGTGAAAAGGTGGATCCTTATCCCACTATATGGACGGACGAAGCTATGCATCCCCCGCCAGCCTGGTAAAACTCGCTTATCTCCCAAGCGTCATAATCAATGGCGCGGTTGGGTTACCCACGTCCGTATTGATGAGAATCCCGGAATAAGGGGGCACGATCTCCGCTTTGATAAGACGTGCCAAGGGAACCGCCTCGCTAAACGCACTGAGGTGGAACAGTAAAAACGATTCGTATAAAGGCCTGGCCGTGGTGTGATGTCACGATGCGGAATACGTCAGCAGATCTGTGCAAAGGTTATTCTCTCTACGGTAGTATCTGGAACTTGTTTTGCAGAGCTGGACACTATGCTTGTGTTCAAAATCTTCTATGAAGTATTTGGAGGAGGAACCCGCCTTGCAATGCCGAAGACAATATGCGCGCCGGACTCGTCGTCATTGAAGCCTGGTTCAGGGGCTACTGAGGGAGTCCTGGATTAGGGGGTGTCTGGATAGCCGAACTATCACCGTTGGCCAGACTCCTGGACTACGAAGATACAAGATTGAAGACTTCGTCCCGTGTCCGGATGGGAGTTTCCTTGGCGTGGAAGGCAAGCTTGGTGATACGGATATGTAGATATCCTACCATTGTAACCGACTCTGTGTAACCCTAACCCTATCCGGTGTCTATATAAACCGGAGGGTTTTAGTCCGTGGGGACGAACAACAATCATACCATAGGCTAGCTTCTAGGGTTTAGCCTCTCTGATCTCGTGGTAGATCCACTCTTGTACTACCCATATCATCAATATTAATCAAGCAGGAGTAGGGTTTTACCTCCATCGAGAGGGCCCGAACCTGGGTAAAAACATCGTGTCCCTTGTCTCCTGTTACCACCCGCCTAGACGCACATTTCGGGACCCCCTACCCGAGATCCACCGGTTTTGACACCGACAGTCATTAAAGCGCAAGGCGGTGGCAAAATGCACAATTAACGCCTAGCGCTTTTTTGAACTATGATAGCAATGTAATCTTAAATTAGAACAGTTGTTCTTCAGGTTTAGGCACTTGTTCTACATGAACAGTGTACAGTAAGATGCAAGAATAAAATACTTAAAACGAGAAAATGAGCTCATAGACCTTACCACATTCTTGGTTCGGGACCAGTACAGAACAAGGCGTTCCCAGTCAGCGTCCAGTAAATGTGTCTTAGGAGAACGTAAGGGAATTTGATGAGTTTCTTTGCCGGTGAAGTACGCTTTCTTCGTGTAATTCCGATATCGCCACCAAGCATTCTTGAAGATAGCAGATGTATTAGCACAGGTTACCTCATCCTGAGTTTCCAAATCGGTCCTTCTCTATAGAGAAAAATTGGAAAATTTGTTGTATTATAACCATCATGGAGGTACAATGTATGGGACGAAGCAAAGTAATTGCCATGAATAACATTACTTACACATAACTCCTGGACAAGCACCTGCAACTGGCATTTTCCTTCATCTTCAGTATAATATTTCCAAGATGGGGAGATACGCACATACGATTTAACAACATCAAATGCGATAGGTGCTAAACTACGACTGGCTGGCTGTGCTTCCTCCATAGGAATAGGCGTACTAACTGGTGGACTTGGGGTTCGTCGTGATAGTACTGGCCCTTTGGGCACTGGAGCTGCCTTACTAATTGCTGTTGTTTGGGAGCTCTGTGGTGGAGATGGTGTTGTGTCAACAGGAACTGGGTTACTATCGGCTGGGGTTGGGGTTAGATTGGGTGAAGCTGGTTCTCTGTCCATCGCAGTAGGGGTACAATCTGCGAGTTTGGGTTATGTGTGGTAGGGCTGGTTCTTGTGCATGTACAACCGGGGTGCTATCTCCACCAAGAGGTAGCACAGTTTTATTTGAAGACCGTGTTTTTATTCCGCTAGATTCCTGCATCACCCGCTCCAATTCAAATGGCTGATAAACAGGAAAAATAGTTGAATGTACAGACATTGTATGAGAGACAGATGCAATAGATAGTGTGGAAAAAAGAGGGCATGAAATAGTTGACATGTATATTGTTTAACTAAAACGGATAGCATGACATAATTTCACATATATGATGTCTATCTAAACTGGATAGCATAGCATAATATAATTCAAGATATGATGAATAACTAAACATGATCGCATGACATAATTCACGTACATGTTATCTAAGTAATCAGGATCGCATCATTTAATTCACATATGTGATTTATATGCTAAACATAGGGCATTCGATATGATGTCTGAACTAAGAACATGGTGTTGAATATTGTGTATATGATGTCTAAACTATGCAATGCAAGACACCTTTGTATGCATGATATGAGCAGTATAACTGCCAAGTTAGAGCATACACCTCGGTGGGGGAATATGACTGGTCATCTATCTCTGAATCCATCTCTCGAGGAGCTAGGGACCCAACAAGAGATCTGCCTTGACAGTAGCACTGTCTACTCAAGGCCTTGTTTTCACTCCAGATTTTTCCATCTCCCACCCAAATGGCTGATTCACGGAAGAGTAGTTTAATGTACAAACATTGTCGACAAATGGAAATGTAATGAAGAAAAGGATGGGCAAGATATCATTCAAATATATGATGCCTGGTTAAACAGGATGGCATTGCACATTTCACATATATTATGGCTGGCTAAAAGATATGAGACTGCATAATTCCCATATATGATAGAGAAACTAAACAGGTGGCATTACAGAACATGTCTAAACTAAGCAGATGACATATATGATGTCAAAAGTAGGCCCTTCAAGGCAACATATGCATGATATGACTAACATCATCATGCCAAGGTAGAGCAAACACCTTGGGGGGTAAATAGGAGTGGTCAGCGGCGTCTGAATACGCCTCAGAACAGATATCTTCCTCTGGATTACAATCTAGAGAGTGGTGGGGAGGGTTTGCCATTGAACCCACCATGGAGCGATGTCTGCATGACATTGTATTGCCGCACAAAACTCTTCTCTTTTTTCTACATGTTCAAAGATGACTGTACAATATCGACATGCATACGAAAAAAATATGGTGAGATTATGTAAGGAGAGCATGCAGAAATTTAGAGTGATGGTAACAACCGATTGGATCGAAGTTTTCCTTGAACCAAAATAGCCCTAATGGATCGACGTGAATGTATAGTAATAATCGACGCAACAAGTGTACAACCTCTTTGCCGTAGCCGTGTCGACCTCAAAGATCATTGGGTTGGTCATTTGAAGCAATTGAGGCAGAGGTGGCTGTCGGAGGTGTGGAGGAAGATCTGAGGAATCAGAGACGGCGTCGAGAACCTTTCTGTTGTGATGGATCGCTCATCATTGGAGCAGCTCCGGTGAGCAGTAAGACGTCAAGGCTGAAGTAGCACAAGACAGACATCGTCAATCTCAAGTGGGATTCTAATAGCATCTCCATTAGATGATGAAAAATGGATGTAAAATTAACATCACTAAAAACCACCTGACTACAATAGATAAGGTAAAACTGTTGACTCGAACTTAATCACAAAACTGAAATTAACTGTGGAATCTGAATGCTACTGTCGAAACTGAATGCAATGGTAGCAGAGAGACACTTGACATGTAGTTTAGGGAGGGCCTGCAGTTCATCTTCAACCTGCACACCCCCGAGCCACCTGCCACCACCGGTCGAACCGCCGGCCCCAGCGCCTCCCCGCCGCCCCGAAACAACTCGCCATCGCCGCCACGGCCAGCCCTCTAGGCCCCCCCCACCTTGAACCCTAAGATAGATAGTGGGGTGCCTCTCCGGCGAGCCCCCATCCCCGCTGCGGGGGGTTCTTCCTTAACTCCGTGAGCCCCTCCCCCAACCTCGAAAATCGATCGACCCAAAAGTCGATTCAGTCGATCAAGTGTGGCTTAATCGGAGCAGAAAGCAGAAGACTAGCGAGGGGAGAGCAGCAGCAGCTGGGCGAAGCGAAAGCGATCGAGCGAGAGGCGGAGCAGCAGCAATAGCGCGAGCGAGCGAGCGAGAGGCGGAGCAGCAGCAGCAGATCCGGCTGGTATGGACGCCGCCGCCGAAGGGACCTCGCACTGGGGGAGAGCCGCCGTGGAGATGTCTCCCGCGGCGCCGACTTCAAGGTAGCCGCTCCATGGCGGTGCGATATGGAGCACCATCGGCGCCGGGAGGTCGAGTTAAGGAGAAGGTGCGATGCGATGAGTGTACAACCTCTTTGGTGGCACCGAGTAGGCCTCGGCTTCGTCCGAGGAGTCGGTGAGGATGTTGCGGTTCCGGTGGAGCAGGTTAAGGCGGCGCTGTGGGGATGGAGCAACGCGATAGACGAGGCGATCGTTGGAGCGGCTCCTTGGAGGTGGAGGGCAGGCGGCTGAACCGGCGGGACGGCGAGATGGACGACGGATCCTCAACCGGGGAGGTGGACGAGGGACGTCGAGCTGTTGCGGTGGACGACGTCGTCGGGGAAGAGGCTCCGGCTGGGCAGCAGTGACATGGCGGACGGAGGAGGGTGGGGTTTCGCGGATGGAGCGGAGAGGTTATGGCGGCCTGGGATTTCGAATGGCGAAAATGGGGCGATGGGAGGGGGTGAAGCGTGACTTAGGGACGCGCTTGTCCAAAATGTAGGGTGTGTTACAAAAGTACCCCCCACCGATTTGAACTAGGGGCCCTTTCGGCTCAGGGTTAGAAGGGGGATTTCGCGTGTCGGGATTTGGCAGCTGGAGGGAGTTTTCGCGCGCGTTGTAGTTTCGGGATAGCAAGGCGCGGGTTGTGAAGGCGACAGTTTTGGGAGCACGATATCTAAATTTTCGGGATATAACAAGACGCGGGTTGAATTTTAGGGACAAGCCTAACGTGTAGTAATATTGTACTTTTTTTACTGCATAGTTATATTGTACTTGTACGTACCAAATCAATTCGCACTTCCCTCAACCAAAAAGAAAACAAAAAAATAAAACTATTCACACCACACAAAGAGAGAGTCTTGCCCCGTTTTACTATACAAATGCTATTCAAAGCTACTCCGTCCTTCCATCTATATAGGGCCTAATGCGTTTTTCGATGCTAACTTTGACCAAATATTAGAGCAATGATATATGACATGCAACTTACACAAAGCACACCGTTAACTTCATCTGTGAAAGGTTCTTTCAATGATATAATTTTCACATTGTGCATATCATGTACTATTAATCTTGTCAATAGTCAAAGGCGGTCTTAAAATCTCATTACGCCCTATATAGATGGAAGGAGGGAGTATGAATCCATGTTATGTTTGATTAATTTTTTTCGCTTTGTTGTATAATGCATGTAACCTACTCATACCAACATTTTAGTGCATTCCAAATGTCTATACTACCGCTGCAATTCGAACTAAATTTGAATTCGTTTCTCTATTTCAATAAGAATCTACAATCATTATTGTTGCCAACTTCAACCATCATAGTTTCCTTGCTATCCGCCTGATATTAATCGGACGGCCTATAATGCAGGATGGCAGGCACACCATCATCAACAACTCCGTTTTTATAAGAGTAGAGATAAAATATATTAAATGTAGTATAACATGTTCATAAACACACCATGTGTATCACCGTTATATATATTCACACATACGTCAGTTTAAAACACTATGATAAATTCTTCAAATATCCGAATTCGCTTTTATAATGAAGTATATATGATCTCTATTCGTCTTTTCCACCCACACAACCCTCTTATCTTTGTAGCTAGCGCTAACTTTCTCTTGTGCATGCACACGCCCGCATCCCTCTCACCCTCCCTCAGCATTCTCTAGCTCCATCGCAAGAAATTGCCTTTTCACTTTAGGTCGTTCACCCACGGTGTGTGTAGGCCCCCAGCTCCTTATTTACGGCACACACTGATCGATATGCCTCTCTAGCCAGGTGTGCCTACCACAAACACAAGCTCTCCCTCTTCTCTTCTCACCGTCCATGCCTCACTCCCACCACTCTTTTCATCGTTCTCGTACTACTTTCCTCCTCCCGCCGATATAGTATGCCTCTCGTACCACCTCCTACATGCATCCCTCTATCTCTATCCTTCTCCTCGTGCCTCGTTTGCTTCTAACACACACATGCATGTATACCGATCGATCTCCCAACATATACCATGACGACTTTAACTACCCCCCATCGATCGACGTACCTCACAAGTTATGTCTCTCCTTTCTCTAACAAAGGGCGATTGATCTTCCTATGTAGTTATGTCTGCTTACCACAGCCACATCGTCCCCCCTCATCATTCGTGCATGCCTCCTGACCCGTCTCTCACAAGCACGTGCACAGACAACAAGCAGCCGTCTCCTCTCTTACTGATATTGCGGGCGGGCCCTCCGTTTATCTAGCAAGCTTATCCCACCATTTGTTAGAAGCAACTCCACTACCACCCCCTCCAACATTCTAGCTCTGTCTCTCTCCCAACCTTATTCCTCTCATGCACATATGCATGGATGCCGATCGATCTCCCTTAATACATGAGGGAGATCGATCTCCTTAATACATGAGGTAGGCCTCTCTCCTCCTCCACACATATACCAGCCATTGTACCTCTATAGTTAATTGGTCCTCCCTCTTCCCCCACCACACACCGATAGTCGAGCACTGCAGGTAGGTATCCATGCCACAGAGACAAACTGCACATGTCCCCTCACGCTCCAAAGAGGGCCAGCCATTCTATATCTTTGACGTGGGCACACACAAATTCGACGGCACTCTTTATCGATCACGCGCGCACACACACATCATCCCTCTTTTCGATTCTATGGACACCTCAAGCCGGTGATACCTCCACTCTCTTCTCGTGGATCGCCCCCTCTATATATATGTTATATCCAGGACTCTATTTCACACACATTGCATATGTTACATTTTTTGATTGAACCCCCCCCCCCCCAAAAAAAACTCTCAAGAACCCACACACTATATCTCTCTAGGTTTGTATCTCTCTCACACAACCTCACGTAGGTGGTGTATGTATACAAGAAGAGAATAGGTGCACCGTGCGATACTCACGCCGTGCCCAGCCACACCAAGGCTGGTACACGGTGGAGCTCATTTCTTTCTGAAATGGCAGCCCACGTGCTAATTTGAACGCTGTGGCGGTTGTTTACCTAGGGAGGTCGTGTACCACGCCTTGCATGAAACAAAGTTCGACTTGACGCGTTGCCGCGTTATTTTTAAATAAAGTTATAGCGCTCAATGGCACGCATTACACAGAATATAAAACGATTTTTATGGAGAAAAAGGTAGTCCGCTCACTATATACAATGGAGCCTTGCGTGCCTGGTTTGTCGCTCTTCAGAGTATCTCACACAAGGCTGCGGTGGCCTCTCTCTCTCTCTCTCTCACCGTTGGTCACTGATCCGGCCGCATCCCGTCCGCCGGGGGAAAGGGAGTGTGGTGGCCTCTCTCTCTCTCACCGTTGGTCACTGATCCAGCCGCATCCCGTCCGCTGGGGGAAAGGGAGGAAGTGCATCGTTTCTCCGTTCGACGACGCCGAGGAAGCATGTCCCGATCTGCGGTACACGCCGTTCTCTCTGACCAAGCTCTGGCGCGGCAGGGCCTACGCCACCTGCTCGCAGATTCCGCCTGCCGCCGCTCACCTAGTTACATCCCGACGACCTCCAGGTATCCCCTTCGGCCTTGCTTCACTGCCCGTCTTCCCACGTCGCTGCATGTGGATCTTCCATAGTTCTTTGCCCAAAACGTAGCTCGTCCAGCGTACTTTCCATATTGCATCCTCGTCCTCACACCGTTTTAGACAAACACAACAGTGTTGTTATCTTCCCTTAGGGCAAGGAATATGCTTCTTTTTTGTCGTCGCATGTGTCATCAACTGTTATTGGCCAGTAGTTGTTTCCTTTCTACCTCTTTTTTGCAAACAGGGCTATCCATTTCACCTCGTTGCTATTGTGACCTTTTGGTGAACTGCACAAATCACTTTTTTCTTAAGTGTTTTGTGCAGTTGTACTAAAATGTCACATGGGCAACGTCTCTACATTTCAGTCTTGTTGCACAAAGGGAGATTGGTTTTGCTCTATCCTCCTCATCCAACTCCGAGCCTAATCTTCTCCAACTAGTTAGTCTTAAAAGAGACTGCAAAGGTGACCGGCTTCTATTTATGTGTTTATTGTTTCATTAGCAGTCCTCTATTATCGTAATCACACTTAATATCTTTGGAACAGGGACGTTCATCTCTATTTTAGTGGAACTGCACAAAATGATCGGAATGTTGCATGCTCCAGACAGCTACTTTTTTTCCCAACATGCCTTGTTGATTTAGACAGAGCTAGGGGGACGTTGCTTTAATGAAAGCATGGATCAATTTTAATTTAACACCTTCTCACAACTCTATCTTCAGTTGTGATGTAATTATTAGCTCGATCTGCTAATAATTGACATGCATTAGCAAGGAAGTTAGTTTTTATTGTTTTCGAAAAGAGCATCGATGGCAAGACACGTGAAATGTAGCTGAAAGCTCACACCATTGTACAATTTCATGTCTCGTTGGAAAATTATTTGTATAGTACGTCAATTATGTAAACAAATGATGGAAGCTTGATAGCATTGCGAAGCCTCTTCATCATCCGGTTCCATGTGCCATGCAAAAAATTATTCTCCTTCGTTCCTAAATATTTGTCTTTTTACAAATTTCAAACGGGCATATTTTAGAGTGTAGATTCACTCATTTTGCTTCGTATGTGTGCTCCCTCTGTTCCTAAATATTATATTCGTCTTTCTAGAGATTTCAACAAGTGATTACATACAGAGCAAAATGAGAGAATCTACACTCTAAAATATGTATATACATTCGTATGTGCCAGTCCATTTGAAATCTCTAAATAGACAAATATTTGAGTAGTCACTCGTTGAAATCTCTAGAAAGACAAATATACTCCGGAGTATATTTAAGAACCGAGGGGGTAGTGCACAACCGCATGGGAGACTCAGCCCGGTTGTTGCGCCGCATTAATAGTGAGTAATGAGTAGTCAAATCATAAGCCCCACCTTTCCCTAATCGTAAGTTGCTCAAGAAGCAACCATCAATACGCTCTTCTTTGAATCCGCTCATACTACTCCATCCGTCACATCGCTTATACAAGCCGCTTGAAAAAAAGAAAAAAGATCTGGTGGGACCAAAGGCGACTAGCGATCGGCCTGAAAAATAGCATTGGTAGTTATAGCACGCGTCTATTACTAGTAGAGGGAATAATGCGTACACACATGCATGCAAAGTGCTTCCACCACAGGTACACACATGCATGCACTTACTCCATTCCATAGTTACATGGAGAGAAAATTGTGGACTTGATTGCGGTTACCACGCCCTAATTAATTGAGCATTAAACCAAACGCGTCTAAAGTCTCTCTCGGTGGTGGAAATGCATTGAGAGAAATGCATCATAATGAAGCGCTACCGTAAACCGTGGACGGAGAGAGGAGTAGTATGAAGGTTCAAAACCAAATACGCCAGATGGCGGTCGGTCAACGCACCTCCTCTTGGCATATCACTGACATGTGGGACGGGAGTGTGAGCAAACCGATCTCAATTGAGGGCAAAGAGCCAACCCGCCGTGGCTTGGGAGAGACGAGGAGCGAGAACACACAGACGGGTTCGCATGGAGGCCAAGATATATTCGAGCATGGTTGGTTGATCGATATCATTCATTACATGTTGCCATGTTGGGCTGCCGTTTTCCGCCCTTCTCCGAAATAAACGTGTACTTTATCAGAGATAAAAAGAAATAAGAGTACAAACGCTCCACCATGCGGTTCTAGTAGTAGTACTACTCGTACTACTGCGCTTGGCTCTTCGCCTCTTCGTGAAGTCGAACAATGATGGTACTCCGCATGTTGGGTACTACAGTGTATGCCTCTGAAAATCTGACACCGAATGGACTGATGCATGTCCACCGAGGGTAGGTTGCATTAGTCAAAAGGCGAGGGTAGGCTTCACCTTGTCCTGCAAGCTTCTCCTCGTTCTGCGAGTTGACGGGACACACCAAAAAGTAGTGCTAGTCCATACTCCCTCCTTTCCGGTTAATATGGATCAATCCATTTTGCGGATAAATGAGAGAGCTTTATTCATATATAAGCATTCTTAGGACGATCAGCCAAGACACTGGTCACTAGGAAGCGAGGTACCCCGCAAAAAGAGAAGTAGGAAGCGAGGTGTTTCATCAAGCCAGCTCTCGGCCACATTCAAAGTGCAGCAAGCACGGTTCGCACGAAGATGCGCCACAAGGTTTGCTGACCTGTTTACATGCTGAATAACAAAAAAAGAGGAAATATTACCGAGCGCTACTATTTGTAATAGGATATGAGCCAGAATTAAGCGATAATTGTGGCGAGTGTTCCATGCAATCAACTTCCATTATCACATGCAAGAACCCTCGAAGATAACCAAATGTGTTGAAGATTGCTTTATCCCGTTTTAAAATTATAATAAGAGTGCAGACGCTCCTCCATCCGGTTCCTAGTACTAGTATAGTATGTACCTTTATAGACTATATTAGTAAACTTTGCGCTTGGCTATTCGCCTATTCGGGAAGTCGAACAATAGTAGCACTAGTAGTATAGTGTATGCTTACGTAATCGACACCGAATTAATCGTTGCACATCCACCGCTCGAGCGAGGGAGAGCTTGCATTAGTCAAAAGTTTCTCCTTGTCCTGCGAGCCACCGCGCAAGTAATGCTAGTCCATACCGCCTCCTCTCTGGTTAATATGGATTAATTTCAAACGAGATAAATACAATTATGCATCAGATATTTGTAAAAATACGGTCAGTGGACTTCATAATACGCTCATTGCGCTCAATATATAAAATTTCCGGTGTTTATACGGTCACTAGCTCACCCTGACTGAGTATGTGTGTGCATGCACGTGTAGGTTGAGCACTTAGCGTGACCGTGTGTGTTCCGTCGTGTGCTCAGACATGCATGCATTAGGGCGTCACACGCGTTTTTGCGTCCATGTGTGCGTGTGACTGTTGCATACACTTAGGGGGAGTACGTGTAGGGGCCACTAAGGAGCAGTCAAATCACACAGTAAATCACGTCTGTCGTGTTCGTGTCTCACCCTCCTCCACGGCTCGACCCCACACAGTCGCTTGGCATGCCACTCACCGCAAACCAAGTATACGATAACTTTCCCGCCTGCTTGTCGATGGATCGCGCCATGGAGTACTACTAGCACTACTGGAAGAGATTGACGAGATGGGGGAGGACAGCTACCTGTAGCACGGACTCCCAAAAAAATTTTACATGCATGTTGTAGCCAGCTATTGCGACCTTTGAACGCGGAGCAGCTGCGTGCACCCGGAAGCGGCACAGGCGACGCTCTCTCGACCGGCGCGCCGCTTCAATGCCGGCGCCAGTGAGAGGTCGCGTCCACTCTGGTCGGGCATGAATGCGACACTGACCGTTTCGGGCGGGAAGCACGTGCGGGTGATGAAGAGGGTTCGGGTTGTTCAGGACCGGCCGTGGCAGCGGTCCGGACGTGCGCAAAAAAGAGATGATGTACGTTAATATTGTTGCGTATATAATTAACAACGTAAATAATGTGCCAGTTGGACAAATATGATTGGAGATGGAGATGGAAATGGAATTTTACGTAAACACGGATATGCATGTCTATGTCTATGTGTGTGTGCGCGACTACTCTCGCGACCTGGAAGCGAGGCGTGCTTTTTGATCGAGTTTTCTTTCTTGGTACGTTAGAAAATCAGTTTGTCCAATTCACATCTAGATGTTGTTGAAGTTTATCACATCTAAGCTCCCACAAGTATATAATGTAGCAACAAGAAACAAACTAAACTAGGACAAAAAAATAGACCACAAACAGAGTGGACATGAACTTAGATGTGACATAACTATGTCACATCTAGATGTGTCCTAGACAGATCCTTAAAAAATTGTCTGCCAGTTTTCGTTTCTTTTTTCCGGGAATGCGTGTATTCTATTTAAAACCACTGCTACGGAGATTTTTTACTCCATTATAGCCTCTTGTTTGATAGAGTTTCTCGCGTCTCGCTCTCTCACCCTATCCATATCAAAGAAAGATGCCAGTGTCCAGTCTATCTCTCTCCTCACCGGTGGTCACAGATCCGGCCGAATCCCGTCCGCTGCGGGAGGTGAGGAGGTGCAGCATTGATGTTGTCGCCGTCGGCAACGGGGGGAGCCGATGCACACCGTCCTCTCGGAGCCGGCGATGGCGCGGACGAAGATCCTCCGCGCCCTTGTTCGCTGCGGTCGTGTGGGCAGATCCCGCCCGCCCGCCTAAACGACATCTCGCCCACCTGAGGTATAACTTCTTGTACTGGTCCAGCTCCCCAGGTCGCTGCATGCGGGTTTTCTTCTATGCGACTACTCCCCAGCTCCCCATGCATAGTAGCTAGGGTTCGTCGGCTGGTCCAACATCACCTACTAGTACTATTATACTCGGTGGAGGTATACATGTTGTTTCGACAAAAAGTACATGGTGGTTGTGCGGTCATTGTCCATATGGTGGTAGTACTATCACTGGTTAAATGAAGAAATGCTTTTCTTCTCGGGTATCCTGGTTTAGTTCCATCAAGATATAATTATGATGCTTCTGTTTGTTGGTGTACTTTTCATTAACCCTTTTTTATATTTTTAGAAACAGCGATGCGTGTCTCCATACCCGGGCATGTCTTCCTCAATTTTAGTGGAACTGCACAAAATTGGATGGCCATTGTTGTTCCGCCTCACTGTCCTATGCCACGTGGTTCTTCCTTCCTCGAGCTTGATTACTGAGAAGAAACAGACCACAGTGAGGATTTGTCGAACTTCATAGGTGCCTCACCCAAACTTGATGCCAAATGGATGATGCATCACCATGATGACCTATCGAGGCTCATGGTCGCGCCTCATGGTTGCATCGGCTGGTGAAGCTGATCAATTTTCAATGAAAAACAAGTTGTCTTCCATCAGTGCTCTTTGCTTGTTACGCACAAGGATGATATCCTTCGTCAGTTCACCTTGGTTGCGTTCGAGACGCAGTCGTCTTTCATGTTGGTGCAATTTTATCACACAATTGGCTATGAACCAAATGTTTCCTCGAAGAAGGATCGACGTTGGTACTAAGAGCATAAGTTTTGTATTGATTTCTAAGCCTTCTCACAACTTTGTCTCCAACTCACCTATAATTTTATTTGTCCAGCTATTAACTTTGATTTAAAAAATGGTGTGGACTAAAAACCCGGATGGACGTAATAGCCCTCCATTTTTATTTACTCCGCATATTAGATTTGACTGAAGTCAAACTTTGTAATACTCTCAAACCTTTATGATAATTGAAATTATAATTCTTTGTTGTAAACACTCTCACACGTTTCTGATAATTTGGCGCATGTGTGGTTGTTCACTTAAGGGAGGGTAGTGTACCACACATGAAGGACAGGAAGTGCGACCAGGACGCGTGGGCGTGGATCGTTAGTTCATCGGAAGTAGTACCCCCTCGGTACATTAAATAAAGAGTTTCGTTTCGTACTTACACAATTTAAAACAATTGTTATGGAGAGAATAAGAAAACCACTCCACTATATATTAGTCCTATACACACAAGAGTACTATATGGATGCAGCTTCATTGACTTAGTGCACCTGCCTTTGGGTTTATGATAGGTGGGCCCAAAATGTGGCTGGCTCACCTGTCATACAGCCAAAAGTAGATGGAGTGAAGGCACCGGAGCTCAGTCCGTACTACATTAGTACTCCCTCCGTAAACTAATATAAGAGCATTTAGATCACTACTTTAGTAATCTAAATGCTCTTATATTAGTTTACAGAGGGAGTACATATATAAGCGGGAGCCTCAGCGCTTGTTCGCTAGGGTTTGCACTCTCCACACGCTCGCCGCAATACATATATGTTACACGCTGGAGGCTCAGCGTTCATTTGCTAGGGTTTGCTATATTCACAGTCTCCCACCCTCTCTTCACTGTGTCTAAACAAGACTGCGTTGGCCTCTTGTCTCTCTCCCCCTCACAGTGGTGAAGGAGGCGTCAGATCCCGTCGCACCGGAAGGGGAGGAGGTGCAGCGTTAACTCTATCGCCTTGGCGAGGAGGCAATCCACCGGGCTGTTGTTCTCTTTCACCCAGCGCCTGTGCGAGAGGGCCACCGACCCCTTCTTCCTCGCTGTCGTACATAGTGTGGGCAGATCTGACCTCCCGCCGCACGCCTTCCCACATCCCGACGATCCTAAGGTATAAGTTTCTTTGAAACCGTCGTTGCTCTAGCTGCATGTGAATCTTTTTCGATCTATAGTTGAATCTAGGTCTTGGTTCAAAGAGGAAAGAAATGTGCGGTGGGGTGGAGCATGAATCTAGGACGTGGTTCAATGAGGAAAGGAGGGAGGAAAAGTAGTATAGACTGGCTATCCAGCCGCTTTGTTGGTCGAAAAGGGGAAAAGGGGGTAACCCAGTACACACATCTGTAAGGAACCGATCTCTTTGTTGAAAAGGGAAAGAAACTATGGGGGGGGGGGGGGTTCGGGTAGTTTGTGCAGGACTAGATTTGCTGCCCTCACATAGGAAAAAAGTTCAAAGAGAACAAATATGGGACCAACACAGATATGCTGCTTGGCTACATACTCTGCATCACCCATTTATACGTGTGGACGCACATGGTGCTAGCATGTCCCATACAGCTATTTTGCTGTTGTTAATCTAAGAATGCTGCTGAAAAATTGAAGCAATGCCACTGTTAAAAGTAAATTACATTTTTAACGAATGATGTTTCAAGAGAGTGTCTCTGTTAATATGAATCAATGCTACTATCCTACTTTGTTTTCCATCCAAGATAAGTTAGATGCTTCTTTCTGTCACCGTTTGTTTCATCCTCCTTTATCGGCAAGTAATTGTTTCCTTTTTTGCCTCTGTTAAAACAGGGGTATCGATTCAACTTGTTGCTATTGTGACATTTTACTTCGCTACTCGAAACACTTATGTTTTAAGAGTGTTTTGTGCGATTCAACTTGAATGTCACACGGTGACTTTGCTTAATTTTGGTGGAACTGCACAAAAGGAGATCGAGATTTGTTTCAGTGTTCCCGCTCGAGTTGTTTCAAATCTTGGTCTCTACCACATGATATCTATTCAACTTGTTGCTATTATGACATTTTGCTTCGCTACGCGAAACACTTTGCCTGATTTCAGTGCATTGTTTTAGGAATGGTACTTTTCTGCTTTGTCGTTCTTTATACATGTTGAACCAAGGCATTGTTAAGATAATGTCTCAGTCAATATGAATGAATCACACTGATGGAGTATTGCTCCTCTCCTGCTTTGTTTCCCATTAAGACAAGTCATCAACCATTATTTCTCAGTAATTGTTTCCCTTATACCTATTCTTTCTTACAGGGATATCAAAATTAAAGCTCGGTTTTATTCCGACTTCGATTTTAGTTGAACTGCACAAAAGGAGCCAATGTGTCCAAGGCAAACTGCTGCATTACTGGGTCCAGTTGGTCGTTCCACTTTGTAGAAAGAAGCAGTCACTGGATGCGGCACATTACGGAAGGAATGACCGAGAATCTTTACAGAGTATTATTAAACACCGGTGACATGACTAGTCTGCAGAGACCATTGGCAATTTAACAACACGTGGAGTGCCCTGGGCAAAAAGTGCCCAAACAAGTACAAGAAGCTAAGACAGGACACGATCATAGGCATTACATATTTTGAAGGGAGGAGCTTGTCAAAGTTTAATCATTGATGTTAGCAAGAAGACGTTAGTTTAATATATTGGAATTGGAAAACCTTGTCAAAATTTGCTTATTGATGTTAGCAAGAAGACGTTAGTTTAATATATTGGAATTGGGAAACCTTGTCAAAATTTGCTCATTGATCTTAGCCAGAAGACATGCATTTAATATTTTTGAGTGGGACGCCCTTCTTTGTGAGCAGCGTCGAGTGTTTTTCCTATTCTTGTGTTCGGTTTAGAAGTATATAGTTACTCTGCTGAGATATTCCTGTGTTAAGAGTTTGTTCGAATATTGTCTATGTAATGCGGGCCTTGTGTTTGATTGCAAAGTTGAGCTTGGAATGTTGTGGCATGTGGCATCACGAGCTGTTCATCGTGCCTCCTGAGAATAATGCTTCGTATTGTTTTGCATGTCGATCTAATGCCGGTGATTTTCTTGTTAAGAAGATCATCCTCTTCGTTGTTTCCGCGCGTAAGAAGTTCATCGTCTGATGTTTGATTCATAGCCTATACGACATGTCGGGTAGGTTAGACGTGATACCATATGATCTTCCGACCAACTCATGATATTAGGCCGTGATTGGATCGTCGTTTTCCAACCAAAACTGCTTGCAAAACTGACGCTTGTAAATTAAAGCAGATGGTCTCGGGCGAAGGCGCTTGGTTGGTCGATTTCGACTAGTAAAATATCGGAAGTACTTCACACACGATAAAAACGCTGAACGACACTCGGACGATTGCTAATCCAGCCATTAGCTGCTGTTTCAGCCTTGCCCATGGATGGCATGATACGCACGTCGTGCATGTATCATCTGGTAATGTCGTCCATATAGCAATGCTCGTAAAATATACACTTGTCTCTCAAATTACATGCGTAACCCACCGGTTTTACTTACAGACCTCGGGCCTTCCGATGACGAGTAAATTACACTTGTATGTTAATACAGGTTTGAAATAAACCAGAGCTCCCAAGCGCGGCCTTACCGTTTCATGCCGTCTCAGTTTCTCGAAGGTGCTCATAGGTGTCCGATGAACCTGGCTTCCTGAATGAGCAGCGGGCGCTGTATCAGACCTCCGTAGGGCCCGTGAGGCCCTCTCCATTGTCCTTCGAGTTATTGCGCTCGCCGTGGCGCCAAGCATTGTTAACATGGTCAACGAACATGAGGATTCAGGAGATGACTTTATTTTGACTGGATGACACTAGGGACCCACTAGGGCCATAGCCGTACGTACGCAAGTGCCTCCTTATTATGTACAACTATTTTTTTTTGCTTTCTCCTGGTTTCCTGACATCACAGTCCCACACCATTGTCAACCTATGTAGTCAATATAAACGAGAGAATTGCACAAGGTGCGGTCGACAGCTGGGACCAAGCAGCTCGAGCAGTATTTGTGTTTTTGAGGCGTGAGCACTGCAGAGTTTTTCTTGGCGATGATTTCATTGTTGTTCAGAGGAGAGCAGGGTATTAACTGGGCGGGCTGTGGCCCGTCTAGCCCAAGCCAGATATCCAGCCTAGATACTACTTTTTTCAAGATGAAAATGGCTAGCCCAGCTATACGCTCTTTTGAGGAATACCGTGTAAGGTCAACTTGTTATTCTCTGCTGTTGTCGCAAATCTTTCCTAGGAGGGATGCATTAGGCTTAACAGGAAAATGGGCTTTAAAAATAATAAATGGGATGTAATTATAAAAAGCTGGGCAAGAATTATAAAAATGCACCAAACACGAAATTAGTTTATAAAATATTATTTATGGATTTTGAAAATCTTAAATTTTCATTGTTGCGTGCGCAATGTTTCGTTGGATTTTTACGTAATACAAATTTATATTTAATCTGAATAGAAATTTCGGGATAAAAATATTTCGGATCCCATCAAAATGTGGGAAATTTTATTGAATTCTGTCTTCAACGGTTGGTTGAAATTATTAATCGTTGTCCTAGCTAGAAAATGGGTTGTACTTTTAACAAACTGTAAATGGGCTGTTGTAAATTCCATTAGAATTCAAAAATGGGCTGTACATTCTTACAAAACGCAAATGGGCTATAAGTTCTCTGCCATACACTTGTGGGCCTACTAAGTGACGCGTCCCCTAAAAAAATAAGTTGACGTGTATGCAAGGCTTTGTCAACTTATTATAGTCAACACATGGTTCTAGTAGCAGTGGCCGTTGGATGTCTATCCAACGGATGTCGTGCTTCTTCTTCAATCTCGGATATTCTTAGCTTCGGCCGTCCAAAAAATGATTCCTCCCCCTGACATCTGGGGCGCACCGTTTCGGAGGCTGACCTGTGTGTCTACTAAGTTGGAGCGTACCAAGGGCTTTGCCAACTTAGTCAATATAAACGATTCTAGCTTCAGTGACCGTACGATGTCCATCCAACGGCCGTAGTGCTTCTTCAACCTCTGGTCTTCTTGGTCCAGCCGCCCAAAGCAGCGCCAGTCGTGCCGCCTCCTCCTGCCTCCCGTGGCCGGCTGTGCTGCCGCGGAGGCCTCACTGACCCCATACTACTCCCACCACTGGCCAGGCCATCCCTCCACTCACCCACACCCCCTGTTATTCTACGGCGACGGTAGCCTCACACCGCAGCCGAACCAGTGAACCCTCGTACTCCTCTCCGCGCGGGCTTCCACTGCTGCGTCTTCCCTGGCTCTGCATCGTCCCCTTCCTAGGCGTCACCGTCATCCACCGCCCTGGTGCTCTCAGCGCAGCGTGGTCAACGTGGTCAATGACCGAATTCCATCGGAAGAGTACTATACGTGGAGAGGCTGACAGCTGGGTCCACGGCGGCCGCAAGGAAGTGCCTCCTTATTACGCGCAAAATAATTATTCCTCCACCTGACAGCTGGGACCCGCCGGACGGGCCACCTTATTTCGTGAAAAAAACGTTTCCCCCTGACTACTGGTACCCACCGGAGGGGCCACCGTATTTCATGAAAAAAAAACGTTCCCCCGCTGCCAGCTCGGACCCACCGGAAGTGCCTCTTTATTACGCACAAAAAAATGAATACTCCCCCTGCTAGCTGGGACTCACCTTGGTGGGAAGCTGACTTGTGGGCCTACTAAGTTGACGGGGATGGAGGGCTTTGTCAACTTAGTCAATATGAACGATTCTAGCTCCAGTGACCGTACGATGTCCATCCAACGGCCGTAGTGCTTCTTCAACCTCTGGTCTTCTTGCTCCAGCCGCCCAAAGCAGCGCCGGTCGTGCCGCTTCCTGCCTCCCGTGGCGGTCAGGCTTTGCCGCGTGAGGCCTCACCGCCTCCATACTACTCCCACCGCTAGCCAGGCCATCCCTCCACTCCACTCAGCCACACCCCATGTTATTCTGCGGCGACGGCAATGCAGCCGAACCAGTGAACCCTCGTACTCCTCTCCGCATGGGCATCCACTGCCGCGTCTTACCCGGCTCCGCGTTGTCCCCTTCCTAGACCTTGCCGTCGCCCACCGCCGTGGTGCTCTCGGTGAGGCGTGGTCAATGTGGTCAACGACCGAATTCCATCGGAAGAATACTGTACGTGAAGAGGCTGACAGGTGGGTCCACAGGAGCCGCAAGGAAGTGCCTCCTTATTATGCGGAAAATAATTATTCCTCCACCTGACAGTAGGGACCCACCGGACGGACCACCAGTATTTCGCGAAAAAACGTTTGCCCCTGACTGCTGGGACCCACCGGACGGGCCACCGTATTTCACGAAGAAAACGTTCCCCAGTCATTTCGGACCCACCGGAAGTGCCTCCTTTTACGCACAAAAAAATGAATACTCCCCCGGCTAGCTGGGACCCACCTTGGTGGGAGGCTGTCTTGTGGACCTACTAAGTTGACGGGACTGAAGGGCTTTGTCAACTTAGTCAATATGAACAATTCTAGCTCCAGTGACCGTACGATGTCCATCCAACGGCCGTAGTGCTTCTTCAAACTCTGGTCTTCTTGCTCCAGCCGCCCAAAGCAGCGCCGGTCATGCCGCATGCTCCACGCCTCCCGTGGCGGCTGTCTTTGCCATGAGGCCTCACCGCTCCCTACTATTCCCACCGCTGGCCAGGCCCTGCGGCGACGGCAGCCTCACACCACAGCCGAACCAGTGAACCCTCGTACTCCTCTCCATACGGGCTTCCACTGCCGCGTCTTCCCTGGCTCCGCTTCGTCCCCTTCCTAGGCCTCGTCGTCGTCCACCGCCGTGGTGCTCTCCGCGCGGCGTGGTCAATGTGGTCAAGGAACGACCTCCATCGGAAGAGTACTGTACATGGAGAGGCTGACAGCTGGGTCCACGGCCATAGCCCAGTTTTTTTGTGATTTTCCAATTAAGTCGCTTTGTCAGGCCTGTTGGGATGCAAATCTTTCAAGAAGAGGAGAGCTTTTCATTCGGTTGGCCGAGAAAATGTCCCATCAGTAATGAGAAATGGGATGTACATTTCTAAAACACATCAAACCGGCAATTAGCTTCAAATATATTTTTTTCATTTCAAGATTTTAAATTACATTAATTTTTATGCGTGGAGAATTTGTTGGATTTTATATTGATATACATTTATTTTTAAAATCAATTTGAATGTGAGTCGAAATTTCGGGATTAAAACAGTTCGAACCGCTTTTGAAATATGGAAAATATTTTATAATTTTTTAACCGTGGCCACAATATGGGTTGTAATGCTAACAGAAAGAATATGGGCTCCAAAGAAAACCTTAAGAATTAGTAAATGGGCTGTAAATTATTAGAAATAATGGCAGATGGGTTGTATGCTGTTTTCCACAGATTTGAGGCTTTCCTAAAAAAAAGGTTGGCCTTTAGCGGTGGCGGTTGGATGTCCATCCAACAAATCGTCGTCTTCTTCAATCTCTGCTCTTCCTACTCCGACCACTCAAACAAGCGCCATGGACTGCTGCTCCCTCCTCCTCATGTCGGCCGGCTATCTTGCCACAGCAGCCTCACCGCCCACCGTACTCCCATCGCTGGCCTAGCCATCCCTCTACTCACCCACACCTGCCGTTATTCTCCGCGACGGCGCACAAACTAGTAAACCCTCGTTCGGTCGTACTCCCCTCCGTGGGAAACAATCGCCGAGTCTTCCCCGCCTCCGTGTCGTTTCCCTTCCTAGGCCTTGCCGTCATCCACCGCCTGGTGCTCTCGGCGCTGCCTCGTCAACGTGGTCAACGACCAACATGCATCTGAAGTGGATCAGACGTGGAGAGGCCGATACCGGGTCCACGGCCGCACGCAAGGAAATGCCTCCTTATTACGTGCAAAATAATGGTTCGTCCACCGACATCGTGGAACCACCGAAAGGGCCTCAGATTTCACGAAAAAACGTTATCGCCGACAAATTTCGCACTCCACCAGCTATATCTTCACACGCAAGGAAGTGCCTCCTTATTACGCACAAAAAATGAATACTCCCCTCGTTAGCTAGGACCCAAAGTATAGTGGCAGGCTGACTTGTGGGCCTACTAAGTTGATGGGGACGGAGGGCTTTGTCAACTTAGTCAATATGCACGATTCTAGCTCCAAAGGATCAGACGATGTCCATCCAACGGCCGTAGTGCTTCTTCAACCTCTGGTCTTCTTGCTCCAGCCGCCCAAACCAGCGCCGGTCGTGCCTCGTGCTCCTGCCTCCCGTGGCCGGCTGCGATGCGGCAGAGGCCTCACCGCCCCTACTACTCCCACCACTGGCCAGGCCATCCCTCTACTCACCCACACCCCCTGTTATTCTGCGGCGACGACAGCCTCACACCGCAGCGAACCAGTGAACCCTCGTACTCCTCTACGCGTGGGAATCCACTGCCGCGTCTTCCCCGGCTCCGCGTCGTCCCCTTCCTAGGCCTCGCCGTCGTCCACCGCCCTGGTGCTCTCGGCGCGGCGTGGTCAACATGGTCAAGGAACGGCTTCCATCGGACGTGGACTTTACGTGGAGAGGCTGACAGCTGGGTCCACGGCCGCAGCAAGGAAGTTCCTCCTTATTACGCGTGAAATAATTATTCCTCCACTTGACATCGGGGACCCACCGGATGGGCCACCATATTTCACGAAAAAAAAGTTTCCACCCTGATTGCTGGGACCCACCAGCTACATCTTCGCACGCAAGGAAGTGCGTCCAGAAAAAAACGATTCACCCCCCTCACTGCTGGGACCCACCAGCTACATCTTCGCGCGCAAGGAAGTGCGTCCGGGCAAAAAAAAAACCAAAACGATTCGTCCCCCTGACTGCTGGGACCCACCAGCTACATCTTCGTAGGCAAGGAAGTGCACGGCTTGGGACCCACGGTCAAGCGTCGTAGCGTTGTCATTCGTCGCGAACGTAATGCATATATATATCTTGGTGGATGTAGAGGCGCCGCACGTCGTAGTAGAGGCGCCGCACGTAGCATGTACACGTCGCATAACGGCGAGGGTGCAAGAAAGAAAATACGCCACGTCACGTACATACAGGCAGGGTCTCTAACGCCTATCGTGCATACGTACATGGCTGGGTCGGAACGGAGAAACAACATCGTCGTCGTGTTCATGGGGAGCCAACCGGCTGGGTCGGAACGGAATGCATGGTCGTGTTCGTCGGGAGGGCTCGGGTGGAACAGGCGATGGAAACGAGGCCTGGCGTACCGCACAACGGAGGAAACGACCTTGTGTTCGACCGGCCACGTTCGAAACGGGGTCCTGTTGATCGGGAAGGGCTTGGCGTACAGCAAAACGGAGGGAACGGACCTCCTACGGTCGAAACGGGGTCCTGTTGATCGGGAGGGGTGTGGCGTACCGCAAAACGGACGAAACGGACTTGTGTTGGAGCGCTACGGTCGAAACGGGGGTCCTGTTCATCGGGAGGGGTGTGGCGTACCGCAAAACGGACGAAACGGACTTGTGTTGGAGCGCTATACGGTCGAAACAGGGGGGAGGGGTGTGGCGTACCGCAAAACGGGACTCCACGGGATACTGTTCATCTCCACCGTCGACCTCCTCCAGCCTCCACGGGCTACCGTCGACCTCCTCCAGCCTCCACGGGCTCCTGTTCATCCAGCCTCCACCGCGCTCTACTCCACCGCCATCGCTCAACAACCCCTCCACACGGGCACCCCTCCACCGTCTCACTGTTCATCCAGCCCTCCACACCACGGGGTCTGTTCAACCACCCTCCACGGGCACCCCTCCACCGCTTCATCGCTCATCCATCCCTCCACACCACGGGGTCCTGTTCATCCAGAGGCAACGCCACCACTCACTGTTCATCCAAACCCACCCGCAACGCTCACTGTTCATCCCAGAGGCAGCATCGATCGGCTTCAGTTAGTAGCAGTAGCGAAGGAATCGCTCCATCGGGTTCATTTAACAGCCATAGATCGATCACTCGGGTTCAGTAACGCGTAGCCTGAGTGCAATCACTCGGGTTCAGTTAGAGCCCAACGCCTCGCTTGGCTTGAGAGCCAACGCCTACCAAACACGCCAGACGTCGTCACGAGAAACGCAGATCGCTCTCCCATCAGAATCGCAACTCCCCGAAATTTTCCTCCCCCTCGCTTCTACCACGGTTTTTTCTGTCATGGACGGCCCAAAGAATGTCATGCAGCTGCGTCTCCGGCCCGCCCAGGACGAAAAGCCCATTTTCTGTCATGACATTTTGTCATAGAAGTAGGAGCCCACCACATCTATGACGATACCGGGTTTTGTCACAATTATCGTCATAGAAGTGTCATATGTATGACAGAATTTTTTTTTCGTTCGGCCCAAAATGTCACGGATGTGTCTTTTTTTTGTAGTGAAAGCGAACAAGGAAATTTGTTTTGGGCAACAAAACTCCAGAAATAAAAGAGTGGGAAGCCCCAGAGTCAAATAAAATTACGGCAGGTATGTTATTAATAGAAAACATACCAATGACGACTTCGGGGTTCTCTTGGGCTTCATCTGCGGAGAGGTGATGAAATTGCACAGAGATGATATTCTGGTTAGGGCATGACTCCAGAAAGTTGACTTGTGGCCTGAATAGGGCATTTGCCTTGCCGTTCTTGGGACACCGTATGCGGCATAATGTCCGGTTTGCCCACAATCAAGCAAGAATTGTTCTTACGGCACTTGTCTCGCACCGGGTTAGTCACGACATTCTTGACTTGTGTGGTGGTCTTGTTAACATTCTGTTCCCAATTGGGCTTGTATTCCACCTGAGTATGCTGCCAGGTACCAGCCTTTTGCACTGGCTGCGCTTCCTTCCTTGGCTCGAACTTGCGCTTGTGATCGTTATTGGCAGGCTTGTTGCCTGATACGAGCTTGTGCTCCCTTTCAGCAATGAAAGCCTTGTTTACCAGAGTTTGGAAATCTAGGAAATCAAACATACTGAGGGTACATCGGACGTTGCGGGTTTAATCCCCCAAGAAATCTGTCAATCTTTCTTTCTTCGGTGGCCACGTCATAATGAGAGTAACGGGCCAAATGATTGAACTTTTGCAAATATTCACCCACAGACTGATTTTCTTGAAAGAGCGCGAGAAATTCATGCTGCTTAACCTTCATAATTCCAGTAGGAATATGATATTTCCGGAACTGATCCTTGAATTTTTCCCAGGTGTTTTCTTCATCAGCAGGCCACATGGCTTTTGCGTTTTCCCACCATATGGCAGCAACGCCTTCAAGATAATGGGTTGCAAATGGAACTTTATCACCTTCTTCAGTATGAGCAATCTCAAGCTTCCTCTCAATGGTTCGCAACCAATCGTCTGCATCCAAGGGATCAATAACCTGACTGAAACTGGGAGGCTTGGTTCTCTGAAAATCTGACAGCTTGGAGTGATGACCGTTCTGATTTCCATTTTGTCCAACCACAGCTTGCACACTCCTTAATATTTCAATCAGATCATTATTCCTTCTTTCCTCAAACATACGCAGAATTTGCTCTATGGAGGGAGGATTTGGCGGTGGTGGAACGTACGGCTCAGGGGAGTGTCCTGCCTGTCATGCCGAACGACGAACAGGAGTATCCGCATGAGCGTCGCTGCTGTTGCCTCCCCGCGTCATCCTATTGTGGTTTTTTCCAAGACAACACAACCAAGATGAGAAACATCCAAAAATAAATTAGGGAAAAGCCAGCAACAAATCCCGAGAGAAAACGAAATAACAAAGAAAATACGACGAATAAAATAGAGCTCCAACATAATTATACATAGACTCATACATGAAAGATAAACATCATGCCAGGTTCAACTACTCTCATACAGGAAACGGAACATCATGACTCTTACGACTACATCCGTACATAATCCTGACAACTGCGGATACTCAGAAGCTCTACTGCTCTGCTAGTGCTGCGGGGTCCTCTCCTGAAGTGGACTCGGATCCTGAACTGGCGTGGTTAACTGAAACCTCCAGGTTAAAGGTAACACGACGACGCTGCCTCGAGGGCTCCCCCTCCAAGGCAGGTGCAGGGTGAAACAACGGGGCTACAGGAGTAGTGAGAAGTGAAACCCTCTCAGCAGGAGCACTGAGAGGTTTCACGGTCAAGGTGCCCAAGCTACTCGGAGGAGTAACCGGTGAGATAGGGGAACTAGAACTGGATGGAATTATAAGGAGTAAATCCCATAGAGGATGGAGCAGTGACAGATCTAGTAGAGACTAAAGTAGTACGAGCACGAGTCAGTTCTCGAGCCATCTCGTGGATCATAAGATAGCTAGCAGTGATATAACGGGAAAGGTGGCTAGCAACACTATTAGACTCCGGATCAATGATAGGGAAACGGACACGACCATTGTCATCCAGAGAGGGATAGTAGTAGAAACCTCGATGGTTCTGCATCCGGGCCTCGTTATAACAAGCTCGACAAGGACCTCGAATGCAGCAAACTGGACAGCCTGAGAAGCAGTAGAAGCAAAACTGCTCCAGGAGGTACAAGTGTAAGTGCTGGAATCGGAACTGGTGCGCAGAGTAACCAGTGCGTGATACTCATACACTAAGTCTGCTGGACGCTCCCGGTACACACGATAGACTGGGTCGTCACCGAGGGGGTACAGCCGACGCCACACGTTACGAAGGAGATGCGGCAACGTGCACGGCATCAGCTACAACTGGCACGGATACGGTGTTGGAGCCATCTACACTCACAGCCATTAGCAGGTTAGCATAAAAATAAAAGGAGTGCATACAATGCAACAACTAGCTACAAATGCTACCGGCAATCAACTTAAACTCGTAACTAACATCCGGTCAACATGTCGTAGTCTAGCGTGGCCTATAGTCAGCGCGGCTCTGATACCAAGCGTTGTGGCACCCCGGCTCAGAGCAACCGGTTTACCATGCATTGCCAGCCCAGAGACCATGTCTTCTGGCAACACACAACATCTTGGTACAGAAAACAACCGCTTTATTGATGCTAGCGGATCATAGTTTATATTACAACAGGTGGCGAGGCGAAGCGGCACACACGGTGCGGCTGAACAATATGTACACTATTTAGTGAACATAAAGGGCCTCGATCATAAAAACTACATGGCAGCGGAACAACATCGTAGAGGAACTCCATATCATAGGGACACCGATGTGACACGATCTAGACTCGGACATCACTCCTTTCCAACGAGACTTTCCTGAAAGCTGGCATGACACGCCAGGTCAGTACATTGAATGTACTTGCAAGCTCACAACAAACATAAACATAATGACAAACAATATCATGATACTTAACCAATTAACAATGCAACAACATATCATACATGTTGTGATCATGATCTCGTGATAAAATTCCCTCGGACTTGCTTACCAACGGTGATCGCTCTCGGATCACAAACGGACCAACCCATGGTCTTGGATTGGGTTACCTTGTAACCAAACGGTGATATTTCTGGCAATCACAACCATGACCAACACTTTGTCTCAAACGGTGATCTTTCCGGTGATCACAACCATGACCAACACTTGGTCTCCAACATCAAAATGGTTTACCCACCATCATCTTCTCAACAGTGCGACGTTCATAACTTAGTGTGCAAGATTAATTTAAACGTTGACCCATGGTGTGACCTACTTTCGAGCGTGTCCGTAATCGTGGACTCGGCTATCGATAGATTTAATACACTCTGCAGAGGTAGCGCACTGTACCCACACCACGGAACCCATGGCCTCGCACTCCCATTCGGGTGGACCAACGGCATTCCGACGAAACCCCTCCATTGCCATGACACTCTCTCGGCCACTCCGACTCACTCCCCACTGGGCTAGTCCTGGGTGGCCCCATGTCTACCAAAGACACCAATGGCCACCATCGTGGAAAAACATAAACGGTCCCAAACGGGGACAAGGTACCATAACATCAACAACGGGCACACAAGGTTATGTCTGCTTACCGGGCCAGGGTACCGCACGCCCATAACCTTCCCTCGTTGGAGGCACCGACCAGAGGCATGACAATGGATCGAATAAAGGCCTTCCCATAAAGGCAAATGTGGTTGCACTGGGAAAACTCGATTCAATGGCACCATGACCCGGTCAATGATATATTCAAGTTGAGTTATTAGCAGGTTCAACTTAACGTGAAAGTAACCGGTGTCATAACATGCCATGAAAGTGCAACACAAATATATGCATCATATATCATCGGAAATAACTGGGTCAACTATATCCACACTAAGCATAGACATCAACAACTCATAGCACTTCCCTGGTTATGATTAATCATCACTTTAAAGAGAATCTTTACTTAGCAAATTTATCATTTTTCTCCTCCAAGAAAATAACTCAAAATAATTACTTATATCCATAACCATATTACTTCTTCATAACAAATATTACTTCCAGTTACTTAACCAACTTAGTTAGCTTAAAACTTTATGTAAACTAAGCATATCAACTTAAACAAGCAACCAATCTGAATATGAATAACATACTAGTGATTTAAATGCATGGATTAAATCATTAATTCAAGTTAAAAAAACACAAATATTGTAATGGCACCATGAAAATGTTGTTGTGGCTTGCCTTAGTGCAGATGAGGTTCACAATCCTCCTGGTGATCCTCAAGACAAGCTTCACTTTCTGAAAATAATTATAAACACCAAAAGAAAACATCAATAACCCTTCTGAAATTCACCAGAAAATCTAGACAGCAGAGAAAATCTCATTTTTAGTGAGCTGCTAGATTTCTTCATAAAGAACACAATGCAAAAAGAATCAATTCATTTGGACTTATGGTTAAAACGTTTTGGCTGTTTGAAGCTCTATGGATAGAATTAAATTTGAATTTAAATAAAACAGAATAGAGGGGGTGACGTCGAAGGTGTAAACCTCGCGGGCGCCACCACTCGTACCGCTTTGCGCGCGTACAGAGTGGCTGACTAGCGGGCCCAACTAGTTAGGTGAGAGGGAGGGGGAGAGGGAAACAGAGGACAGCGTGGCTTCGCCGGAGCACACGCCAGCGAGGAGGGCTTCTTGACCCGAACTAGAGGGGGGATCGAAAGAGGAGACGGAGGCACACCTGCCCGTACCCGTAGGTTAGCTAGGGGTGGTCGGACGGCGTTCGAAACGACCTCTCCAATGGCGACAGGAAGCAGAGGTCGCCGGAGTTGAAGACGACGGCGACTAGAGGCGACACCAGGGGCTCCAACCGGGCGGAACGGCACCACCGAGGCACGGCGGAGGCCCTGGAAGGGTGGCCCAAGCCTGGGAGGGGCTGGAGCTGCGGAGACGACCCGAGGGGATCGCCGGCAAGCTCGATCTCGGGGACGGCGGCCCGCGGCCTGCCTGGCCGGGCTACGACTTTCTACGAGATCGTGGAGTGTGTGTGAGGAGTGGATGATGCTCGAGGAGGCTGGGGAGGGATCTATTTATAGCCGAGCACCGAGAGGGGATCAGGCTCCGCCAGAGGACACCTGGACACGGCGCCCGGCGACGAACAGCGTCAGTGAGCGAGGGGGAAGGCGACGCAGCTCACGCGGGAATTGTGGGCGAGCGAAGACAAGCACAGGGGCGAGAGGGTGGCGACGAACACAGTGCGCAGCGCACTGTTGTGTTGGCCGGACCGTGCCCATGCTCGCTGCGGTGAGCTCCGGCGTCAGCGAGCGCCAGGAGAGAGTTAAGAAGGTCAGGACGAAGATCATGGCGAAGTTTGGCAAGGTTTGGCTGGCGGGGAAGCGATCACACGAGCAACATAGGCGCGGGCGCGACGCAGAGCGCGTCGGCCGTATGCCAAAGACGCTCGATTTAACGTGGTCACCGCGTGAACTCTGACCTCAGGCCGACCTAAGCCAAACTTCATGTCTGGTGTATAGTTCATGGTAGATTAAGAGGTTACCACGTTTTGGTTTGAGCTCAGACAAAATAGAATGGATTTCAACTTCCTGGTAAGTTTCTGGTCAGTAACTTTGAGAGCTTACTGTGGTCAAACTACTGAGAGTTGGGGGCTGAGCTTTGCAGGTTAGCAATCATCTACTAAGGTGATGATGCACAAGAAAAATCATCCACAATAGAGCAAGTAAAATGGTAGTTGTTGTAGAACCTACCATTTTTTTCCGGAACAGAAAATATTTACTACAGCAAAAATATTCCAAAAAGTGGTGAAATATTTTTGCTCAGGAAGGTGCCCTAGGATTCAAAGAATATTTGGGAATTTTCTCAGATTTTTGTGGGCAAGAAAATTTGGGGTTGCTTTGGAGCACATTTTGCTAGCTAGGGTTTTAGAGAGGGAAATGAATATTTTCCTTTAAGAAAAATATTCACAATATTATTTTGAGGTGATCCAGAGAGGAAATGATAGTTAGAGAGGGAAATGAGGCACTTGGGTGAAAGTCAAGGGGTACCCAAGTGTTTAAGTCCATCTGAAAAGATTCAAAACTCCAAATTTCAAAACCAAACCAACTGAAAATCAGGCAAAGAGAAGAGGGCAAAAACCATACTGTCACACCAACCCGGAGCTCGGTTTTCCCCTTCTCGTTGCTCTCCCCTGCCGTCAGCAGGCGTGTGGTGGCGAGGTTCTTCTCTGAGATGTTTGGCACGTCCAGAGCTGGCTCGTACCAGGCGGGCGATGAAGAAGACTTGACCTTCCGGGGTGCCATTGGTCGAAAACTCGGAAGGGGATTGAAGCAGATCTGAAGATTTTGAAAGTAAGGAGCGAGAAAGGGGATCTAGGGCAAGACGAAGGGAAGCAATGAAGGCAAGCGTTGCCCGCGCCAGCCTTTTGTCAGACGGGCGGTTGCCGAGGCAGCGTGGGGAAGCGGAGACGCCCACGTCCAATCAATCGCCATGCGTCAAGTAGGGCCGCAGGCTGTTGGGGCCCGCGGCGCCCCGCACTTGCCCTTTGGCTTTGCCTCGAAGCCAAGTCTGAACGCACCTTGGGCCAGGGGGATACTGTCGGCGTCCTAGGAACGGGGGGTCCCCGGACTTGCTCGCCTGCCCACGAGTGGTTTCCACCAAATGGCCCCAGACGCCCATCTTCACCAGCAAACACTCAAGACCCTCGCGAGGGGCCAAGCCTCGCGAGGCGGACGACACAAGACCTCCTTGGGGGCTGCCTCACCAGGCTGGCTCGCAAGGGGTGGAGAGATCAAGGCAAGGGATACCTCGCGAGGTTTCTATGACGCAAGCCATGACGACCGGCGCCAGGCGGGCGCCAGCACGCGCAGTGTCCTCGTTTCCTCTTTGGTGCTAAAGAGGCAAGCGCAGGCGAGGAGTCTCGAGGCATCATGCAAAGGTTTCCATATCGGTGCAATGAGACCAAGACCAGCAGGACGACAGGACGGAGGTCATCATGGAGCCCAAGATGGCATCACCACTAGAGCCTTTGGCAGGCGAAGACCACCTTTAGTTAGGATAACTTGTACTAGTTGTCTCCTTCGAATTTGGCCATTGTTGGATCCCATCCCGCTCAATATTTGGGGGAGAGGACCAGGGCCTCTATAAATAGGACTAGCCACCACCACAACGGGGGAAGATAAAAACGAATGATTGAGATCACCCGCAACCACACAAGTTCACCAAGCACAAGAGCACCTCTCCTCACGAGGCTGTTCTTACCTTGTAATTGTTCATCCTCAGCCCAAGAGGCAATCCACCACACCACACTGGAGTAGGGTATTACACCACATCGGTGGCCCGAACCAGTATAAACTCTTGTGTCTCTCTTTCTGCGGGTTCGTCGAGCTAGGCCTTGCGATTTGGTGAGAGCGGTCTAGGTAGGGGGAGATCTTCGTGCGCACCCAGTGTTCGAGCCTCAAGGGTTTTGCCGGAACCTGAAATCCGACAGATGCATGCTGGATAGCGGTCGATGTGTGGAGTAATAGTAGTAGATGCAGGCAGGAGTCAGTCTACTAATCTTGGACGTGATGCCTATATCATGATCATTGCCTGGATATCATCATGATTATTTGAAGTTCTATCAATTGCCCAACAGTAATTTTTTTACCCACCGTTTGCTATTTTTCTCGAGAGAAGCCACTAGTGAAATCTACGGCCCCCGGGTCTCTTCTCTATTATATTCGCCTTCGCGATCTATTTTTATTTGCTTTTATTTTCAGATCTATTAAACCAAAAAATACCTCGCTGAATTTTATTTGCATCTATCAATCTATCACAATTTTTATCCCGTCTACTTGTCAATTTCTGGCGCCGTTACCCGAAAGGGATTGACAACCCCTTTAATACGCCGGGTTGCGAGAATTTGTTATTTGTGCGCAGGTTCCGTTCACGTAGTGTTGCGTGGTTCTCCTACTGTTTCAATAACTTTGGTCTCATCACTGAGGGAAATACCTACCGTTGCTGTGCTGCATCATCCCTTCCTCTTTGGGGAAATACTGACGTAGTTCAAGCAAACATCACCCTCAGATGATGCGTGAGTAGTTTACCACGAACCTATGGGTCATAGTTAGTAGCTAGATAACTTCTTCTCTCTATTTGATCTTCGATACATTGTTCTCCCCGGTGTTCTTGGAGGTCTATTTGATTGTAATGACTTTTTGCGATGTGTTTGTTGGGATCCAATGAATTGTGAGCTTATGCTCAGATCTATCCATGAATATTATTTGAGTTTTCTCTGAACTCTTTTATGCGTGATTGTTATAGCCTCGTATTTCTTCTCTAATTTATTGGTTTGGTTTGGCCAATTAGATTGATTTATCTTGCTATGGGATGAGGTGCTTTGTAATAGGTTCAATCTTACGGTGCTCAATCCCAGTAAAAGAAAGGGACATGACACATATGTATCATTGCTATTATGGGTAAAAAGATGGGATTTATTTCATACATGAGTTTCTCTTATCTGCATCATGTCATCTTGCTTAAGACGTTACTCCGTTCTTCCATGAACTTTATACACTAGATGCGTGCTGGATAACGGTCGATGTGTGGAACTTATAACAAGACTTCTCCCATGTCCTCAAGAACAAAAGTAACTACTCACAAATCATATTCATGTTTAAGATCACGAGTGTATTGAATATGCTTGAGGATCTGAATATTTAATCTTCCACCAAATAAACCAACTAACATCAGCTACAAGATGTAATCAACACTACTAGCAAACCACATGTACCAATAAGAGGTTTTGGGATAAAGACTAAATGCAAGAGATGAAATAGGGTTTGAGATGAGATGGTGCCTGTGAAGATGTTGATGAAGATTGGTCCTCCCACAATGAGAGAATCGTTGGTGATGTCGATAGCTTCAATTTCCCCCTCCCGGAGGGAAGTGTCCCCAGCGGAATCGCTCCACCCGAGAGCAAAAGTGCTCCTGCCCAGGTTCCGCGTCGAGACGGCGATGCTTCGTCCCTAAGACCTTCTCCTTGATTTTTTTATATGGAAAACTGTTTCATATAATAGAAGATGGGCACCGGAGGCCTGCCAGGGGGCCCACAAGCTCATAGGGAGCACCCAGGGGGGTAGGGCGCCCCTGAGCTTGTCACTCCCTGGTGGCCCCCCTCCTAGTATTTATTTTACCAATATTTTTTATATATTCCAAAACAATTCTCCATAAATTTTTACGTCATTTGGAGTTGTGAAGAATAGCTATCTCTGTTGTAGCCTTTTCTGGTCCAGAATTCCACCTGTCAACATTCTTCCCCTTCATGTAAAACTTGCAAAATAAGAGAGAAAAGGCAAAATTGATGTATCAGTAATCATGTGAAGTTGGTTTTCGTTCAATGTGTTGATGATGTGTTATGTTGTTCTTCCTCTAGTGGTGTCGTGTGAACATCAACTACATGGAACTTTACTATGATTAGGCCTAGGGGAAGGCATTGTAGAATTAACTTTAGATGGTGGGTTATGGAGTGATGTAAACCTAAACCCTGGTTTATGAGTTGTTTCATAAGGGGTTGTTTTGGATCCATATGTTTCATGCTATGGTTAGATTATTCTTAATTCTTCTTTCAAAGTTGCGGATGCTTAGGAGAGGGGGTAATCATAAGTAGGTTGTTTGTTCAAGTAAGAACAACACCTTAACTCCGGCACAACAATTTATCAAAGCAATGAATGCAAGTCAATGAATTGTGGTGAAAGTAACTAGATGAATTTCTCGTGTGTCCTCAAGAGCGTTTCAATCACTATAAGAAGTACTTCTAGCTTGTCCTTAGAAATAATAAGGATCGGGCCACCTTGCCACACCTTGTTAGTTTTTTTACTTGTTACCGATTATATTACTATCAAACTATCTGTCAAAATTGTCTTACAACACTAGTAGAGAATACCTTGCTGAAAACCTCTTATCGATTCCTTCTGCTCCTTGTTGGGTTCGACACACTTACTTATTGAAAGGACCACGATTGATGCCCTATACTTGTGGGTCATCAATCCTCTTGTGAATTATTTAATTAGTAGAATGATCCTCTTGGAGGAACGACTTTAGAGTTATAAGGATCAAGATCGGGGAAAAGACTTTAGCACGAATGAATTGTGCTAAGTCAACTAAAACGTATATGATTAAGTAATGAATCAAGTCCATGTAGTTCAACCATAACGAATGGTCAATTAACAATGCCATGGAACCGAGCCTTTTCCATATGACCACATTTGCCTAAACGGGAAGGCCTTACTTCGTTTGCAGTTATGTCTCTTTCGCGTGTCTCCAAAGAGGGAAACTGGGATGAGTAGTACTTCCTTGCCCGGGAAGCTGTCGTCCAGTCATGAGAGCATGGGTTGGTAGTTTTGATCTCAGAGACTATATATTCCTAGGTGGGAATAGTTGTGCCACGGGGTGGTATGATGACCCACAAGTATAGGGGATCAATCATAGTCCTTTCGATAAGTAAGAGTGTCGACCCCAACGAGGAGTAGAAGGAAACGACAAGTCGTTTTCAGCAAGGTATTCTCTGCAAGCACTGAAATTATAAGTAATGAGTAGTTTGATAACAAGATAATTTGTAACGAGCAAGTAACGGTGATGGTAAATAATATGCATCAAGGTACCCCAATCCTCTTGTGGCAAAGGACAGCTCAAAACGGTCTCGTATGATAAGCAAAGCGTTCTTGAGGGTACACGGGAATTTCATCTAGTCACTTTCATCATGTTGCTTTGATTCGTGTTCGCTACTTTGATAATTTGATATGTGGGTGGACCGGTGGGTTAGGTCTGTTCTTACTTGAACAAACCTCCTACTTATGATTAAACCCCTGTGAAGCATCCGCAACTATGATAAAAGTATTAAGATAAAATCTAACCATAGCATTAAACTTTTTGATCCAAATCGGTCCCTTACGAAGTAGCGCATAAACTAGGGTTTAAGCTTCTGTTACTCTAGCAACCCATAATCTAATAACTAATCCACAATGCATTCCCTTAGGCCCAAATATGGCTAAGTGTCATTTAGTCGATGTTCACATGACACCACTAAGGGAATCACAACATACATATCATCAAAATATCAAACACAAATCAAGTTCACATGATTACTTGCAACAAGATTTCTCCCGTGACCTCAAGAACAAAAGTAACTACTCACAAATGATAATCATGCTCAACATCAGAGGGGTATTAAATAGCATAATGGATCTGAACATATAATCTTCCACCAAATAAACCATATAGTAATCAACTACAAGATGTAATCAACACTACTAGTCACCCACAAGTACCAATCTAAGGTTCCGGTACAAAGATTGAACACAAGAGATGAACTAGGGTTTGAGGGGAGATGGTGTTGTTGAAGATGTTGATGGAGACTGCCCTCCCCAAGATGAGAGAGTTGTTGGTGATGATGATAACGATGATTTCCCCCTCCAGGAGGGAAGTTCCCCGACGGAATCGCTCACGGAGGGCAAAGTGCCTCGCCCAAGTTCCGCCTCGAGACGGCGGCGCTTCGTCCCAAAAGTCCTAACCTTATTTTTTTTCTAGGTCAAAATGACTTATATACCAGAAGAGGGGCACCGGAGGTGGGCCGAGGAGGGACAACCCACCAGGGCGCGCCTAGGCTCCCTAGCGTGCCTAGGTGGGTTGTGCCCACCTGGTGGGCCTCCCTTGGTAGTTATTTGCTCCAATATTCCTCATGTATTCCAAAATAATTCGTCGTCAATTTTCAGCCATTTGGAGATGTGCAGAATAGGAAACTTTGTGTAGCTTTTCCAGGTCCAGAATTCCAGCTGCCGGTATTCTCCCTGTTTGTGTGAACCTTGCATATTATGAGAGAAAAGGCATTACATTACTCCAAAATGCATTATTATGCATAAAACATAGTAAATAACAGTAGGTAAAACATGATGCAAAATGTATGTATCAACTCCCCCAAGCATAGACCTCGCTTGTCCTCAAGCGAAAAACCGATATCGAAAAACATGTCCACATGCTTAGAGAGAGAGGTGTCGATAAAAACAAAATACAGACATAGAAGCATCATGTATATTATTATAACAACAACAAACTTTATTAAAGAACTTCTAATATAAAACTTTATCAAGCAATTTTTATCATATAACTTCTCATGAACTAGTAATGATTCATCACAAAATCGAGGTATAAAGCATAAAATCTATTGAAAACCAACAAACTATGTTCTCAGTCAACTTTGCAACTACAATTCATCATATTTTCAGGAAGGGTCACGTATCGGAGTCTTTTGGCAAGTCCACATACTCAACCATAATATAATCTTCTATGATTGCTAACACTCACCACATACCCATGAGCAAAAAGTTTCAACCAGACACATAGGAAGATAGGGCGTATAGTTTCGCCTCCCAACGTATTCACCTCAAGGGTGATGTCAACAATAATAACTTATGCCCACCCATATTCAAGTGGATATATGTGCCTAGATCTTTCCTCACCACATGATGCTTGCAAAGAGAAAATAAAAAAGGAATAGGGAAGAATACTTTGACTCTTGCATAAAAGTAAATACATACAAGTAAAAGATAGGCCCTTAGCAGAGGGAAGCAGAGGTTGCCATGCGCTTTTTGGTTGTATGCTCAATCTCTTAGTGCAAAAGAACGTCATGTTATATTACCCCTTGTGATAGCAACCTTTATTGTGCAATCTGTCGCTTTTATTATTTTGCCATCACAAGTTCGTACAATGCTCAATTTTCTCTTACAATAAATGATCTAACACATTTAGAAGCAATTTTTATTGCCTTATTGCACCGATGACAACTTACTTGAAGGATTTTACTCAATCCATTGGTAGTTATGGTGGCCTCTCAAAGCAAGATTTGGGTTTAAGGGTTTTTTGATGCACAAGTAGTATTTCTACTTAGTGCGGAATTTTTGGCTAGAAAAGCTAGGGGCAAGCACCACATGTTAAAGGATCTCTGACAATATAACTTCTATGTGAATCTGAACCAACATAAATCATTGTGTTGTCTTCCTTGTCCAACGTCAACAATTTTGGCATATAATATTTTGATGAGGGCTCACAATCATAAAAGATGTCCAGATAGTGTATTTGCATGTGAATCCTCTCTTCCCTTATTAATTCTTTCATGAATTGCATCATTGACCAATGCTACGTTTGTCAATCTCCAATAGATTTTACTACTTATACTCTTCCTTATGTGATGCCATTACTTACCGTAAGATTAGCATATGATCCTTTTCATTTATTTTCCTTCCTTTTTATTGGAACATGAAAGTAAAGAAAGCAAAACTCAAACAAAACTTTATTATATATATCAAACACGATTACAAGGATAGAAAGATCACTAAGCAAACACTCGAAGAAAGATCAAACTAAAATCCTTTTTTCAACTAAATCAAAAGATAACTAAAGATCGAATTGAGATAAATAAAGGCAAAAGATAGTGGTGGTGATACGATACCGGGGCACCTCCCCCAAGCTTGACACAAGCCAAGGGGAGTGTCCATAGCATGAACTCAAGTCTCCTTTGGTGGTGAAGAAGATGGAGGTGGTGTGATAAGGTAGTAGCGGTCTTGTCCTTCTCTTTCTCCAACTTGCGTTTGACGGTGAAATTATCCACCCTCAACTCATCATTCTCTATCTCAAGCTTTATTATCCTTTTGCATAATGCCTCTTTGCTTTCTTGCTTGAGCGAGGAGGGACTGGTTCATCTTCATTTCCTCATCGGTGTACCATATATAGGGATAGGTATCGTTGAAGATATTTTTATCCAAAGGCCGATAAGAAACTGGGCAATCCTCCTCTGAATTTTGAGACGACATATTTTCAGATCAGTCAGAAAACAGCGAGAAAGAAGAACGAGAGATTTCTCCGCGATACGGTGGTCAATAGGTTCGGGGGGTATATACAGATTTTTTATCTTGGGAAACAAGCAAACATGAGAAAAATGGAGTTCGGAAGATACCCGAGGTGGGCACAACCAGGCGCGCCCTGGTGTCTTGTGCCCACAAGGGTTGCCTTCCTCATTGTTTCTTATTTTCCTAATTTTTGTAATATTCCAAAACAGACAAAAAATATTTTTTCGGATTTTTTGGAGTCCGTTTATTTACCGTATCACGTACCTCCTCTTTTTCACGATTCTGGAGTGTTCCGGAAGGTTTCTTTTATGTGTTCTTCCGGTGTCATAAGTTGGATAATATTGCTTTCAACATTAATGCGTGTACCTGAGATATAATGTTTTATTCTTTGCCCATTGATAACCTTTGGGTTAGTACCTTCGGCATTATTTATTTTGGTAGCTCTAGAATGATAAACTTCTTCGATAACATAAGGTCCTTCCCATTTGGAGAGAAGTTTTCCTGCAAAGAATCTTAAACGAGAGTTGTACAAAAGAACATATTCTCCAACTTTAAACTCACGCTTTTGGATTCTTTTGTCATGCCACCTTTTAACTTTTTCTTTAAATAATTTGGCATTTTCATAAGCTTGGGTCCTCCATTCATCTAATGAGCTAATATCAAACAACCTCTTTTCACCGGCAAGTTTGGAATCATAGTTGGGTTCTTTAATTGCCCAACATTCTTTATGTTCTAACTCAAGAGGCAAATGACAAACTTTTCCATAAACCATTTTATAAGGAGACATACCCATAGGATTTTTCTAAGTTGTTCTGTAAGCCTAAAGTGCATCATCCAATTTCTTAGACCAATTCTTCCGGGACCTATTAACAGTTTTTTGTAAAATTAATTTAATTTCTATATTGCTAAGTTCAACTTGACCACTAGACTGAGGATGATAGGGTGAAGAAATTCTATGGTTGACATCATACTTAGAAAGCATTTTACGAAAAGCGCCATGAATAAAGTGTGAATCACCATTAGTCATTAAATACCTAGGGACTCCAAACCTTGGGAAAATAACTTCCTTAAGCATTTTAATAGACGTGTTGTGATCAGCACTACTAGTTGGAATAGCTTCTACCCACTTAGTAACATAATCAACAGCAACCAAAATATGAGTATACCCATTAGAGGAAGGAAAAGGTCCCATGTAATCGAAACCCCAAAAATCAAATGGTTCAACAAGTGAATGATTCATAGGAATTTCTTGACGCTTACCGATATTACCAATTCCTTGGCATTCATCACAAGATAAAACAAACTTACCGGAATCCTTTGAAGAGAGTAGACCGATAAAAACCAGATTGCAATACCTTGTGAGCCGTTCTATCTCCCGCATGATGCCCTTCATAAGCTTCTAATGACATTTCCATAGGATTTGTCCCTTTAATATCTCCAGGACATGGCATTTTCTCAATTGCATCAACTTTAGCTTTATCCACCTCAATACCTCGTTCAGAAATTTTATGTCCCAAGACAATACCTTCATTAACCATAAAGTGGCACTTCTCCCAATTCAAGACAAGATTCGTTTGCTCACATATTTACAAAACTCGATCAAGGTTGCTCAAGCAATCATCAAAAGAAGTTCCATAAACAGAAAAATCATCCATGAAAACCTCAACAATATTTTCACAAAAGTCAGAGAATATAGCAGCCTTACATCTTTGAAAGGTAGAAGGTGCATTGCATAAACGAAAAGGCATACGTCTATAAGCATAAATTCCAAAAGGGGAAGTAAAGGTGGTTTTTTCTTGATCAGGTTGTGCGACAGGTATTTGAGAAAAACCAGAATATCCATCAAGAAAGCAAAAGTGTGTGTGCTTTGATAATATTTCTAACATTTGATCAATAAAAGGCAAAGGGTAATGATCTTTTCAAGTTGCTTTATTTAATTTTCTAAAATCAATTACCATTCTATAGCCAGTGGAAATTCTTTGTGGAATAAGTTCATTTTTATCATTAGGAACAACAGTAAGACCTCGCTTCTTAGGGACACAGTGAACGGGACTTACCCATCTACTATCAACTATGGGATAGATTATACCTGCTTCAAGAAGCTTTAATATTAGGATTCAACCGTCGTTGGTGATCAAAAACGAGTTTAGCATCAGGTTCCATATTAATCTTGTGCTGACATAGAGTGGGACTAATGCCCTTAAGATCATCAAGAGTATATCCAATACCAGCTTGGTGCTTCTTTAGAATTTTCAGTAATCTTTCTTCTTCATGTTCTGAAAGGTTAGCACTAATAATACATGATATATCTTTTTCTCATCAAGATAAGCATATTTCAAGATGTCCGGCAATTGTTTTAATTCAAACACAGGATCACCCTTAGGTGGAGGAGGACCTCCTAGAGTTTCAATAGGCAAATTGTGTTTAAGCAAAGGTTATTGTTCAAAGAATATTTTATCTATTTCATTTCTTTCATCCATATGCATATCATTTTGATGGTCTAGCAAATATTGTTCTAGTGGATTAGTAGGAGGCACGGCAATAGAATCAAGACCAATTATTTCATCCTTACTAGGTAATTCTTTCTTATGAGGTTGTATATTAAACTTGGAGAAATTAAATTCATGAGACTCATCACCAAAACTAACACCGACGGTTTGTTTTTGACCATCTATTTTACCATTAACGGTGTTCAAGAAAGGTCTACCAAAGATAATGGGACAAAAGTCATCTTGTGGGGAACCAAGAACAAGAAAATCAGTACGATATTTTATTTTCCCACACAAGACTTCAACATCTCTAACAATCCCAAGTGTTGTGATGGTGTCTTTATTAGCAAGTTTAATAGTAACATCTATGTCTTCTATTTCAGCGGGTGCTATATCATTCATAATTTCTTGGTATAAGGTAAAAGGAATAGCACTCATGCTAGCACCTAAGTCACATAAACCGTGATAACAATGATCTCCTATTTTGACCGAGACAACAGGCATGCCACCAACGGGTCTATGTTTATCTTTTTCATCGGGTTTACCAATTCTAGCAGCTTCAACGTAGACGTAAATAGCATGCCCATCTATATTTACCAAGAGATCTTTAACCATAGCAACACTAGGTTCTACTTTGATTTGTTCAGCAGGTTTAGGTGCTCTAATATTAATTTTATTGACCAAAGTTGAAACCTTAGCATGTTCTTTTATCCTAAGAGGGGAAGGTGGTTTTTCAATATAAGCAGTAGGAACAACTGGGTCAGCATTGTAAATAATAGTTTCATCTTTAGCTATGACCGGTTCTTTAATTTCTTCTTTAATAGGTTGATGATATTTAAACCACCTCTCCTTAGGGAGACCAACATGAGTAGCAAAAGATTCACAAAAAGAGGCTAATATCTGAGAGTCAAGTCCATATTTAGTGCTAAACTTGTGAAAAGCATCGGTATTCAGAAAAGATTTAACACAATCAAACTCAAGCTTAATACCTGACTCCTTACCTTCGTCGAATTCCCGGTCTTCAGAGTTGCATTTAATTCTTTCCAAAAGATCCCACCCGAATTCAATAGTCTTCTTCATAAAAGAACCAGTACAAGAAGTATCGAGCATGGGTTGATCATCACGAGAAAACCGAGCATAAAAATTCTGAATAATAATTTCTCTTGAAAGCTTATGATTGGGGCATGAATATAACATTGACTTAAGCCTCCCCCAAGCTAGAGCGATACTTTCTCCTTCACGAGGCCAACAATTATGTATATAATTCCGATCACGATGAATTAGATGCATAGGATAATTTTTTTTGGTGAAATTCCAATTTCAATCAATTCCAGTTCCAAGATCCAATATAATCGGATAGCTTATACCATGCAAATATTTTCCCTTCAAAGATAAAGTGAAAACCTTCTTCTTGGCTTCATCTCCAGGCAAACCTGAAAGCTTAAATAATCCACAAATTTCATCTACATATATCGAGTGCATAACAGGATGTTCGATTCCGTCTCCTGCATAAGGATTAGCTAGCAGTTGTTCTATCATACCCGAAGGAATTTCATAACCAATATTTTCAGTAGGTGCAGTAGGTTGAGGGGCAACTAATTGTGGTTCCGATCGAGGTGAAGATACCCCGAACAAACTCTGACGTAGCTTTTCCAGGTCCAGAATTCCAACTCCCGTTATTCTCCCTCTTTGTGTGAACCTTGCATATTATGAGAGAAAAGGCATTAGAATTACTCCAAAAGGCATTATTATGCATAAAACATAGTAAATAACAGTTGGTAAACATGACGCAAAATGGACGTATCATGGTAGGGACCCAGATGCTCTCACCCAAGGCTAGCCTGCGGGAGGTTGGAGACACGGTAAAAGTGCATGTTGTAAACATGATAAGTTAGACCGGGAGTCCATGACGTGGGTAAAGTATACAGCCTCTGCACACTCTGTGTCAAAACCTGTTCAAACAGCCGAGTCCCCGGTAACGAGACACCGTCCATATTAAGTCACACTATTTGATCAGACTCACAAATAAGCTAAAGTTAAGGTAATGAAAGGTCGACAAGATGTGTGAAGGATCATGGGGTGATCAGTTGAGAAGATCCTGATGATCGAGAATCATGCCGAGATGGTCCATGGGACGTAAAACGAACATGCTAAGTTTACACTTTGGTTAACTAGTAGTTGTAGTGCAAGTTTTTAATCTCCTTGTTGTGTTTACCTTGTTCTTGCTTGCTTTTGGATTGTTTGTGACCTTGTGAGTACATTCAAAGTACTCACTTGGCTTATCATGCCAGATGCAGGAGAGCCCGCAGTGGAATATTCTTAGGAGTTTGAGTACGTGGACTAGATGGTGTCCCAGCAATGTCCCTTTGGATTGGAGGCCCACCGTCATCACGCCTTTCGTTGTGTTATTTCTGCTTCTGTCCTTAGTTTACCGATGCTAAGTCGTCGGGAGAATAATGTACCGACGCCACCCTGTTCGCCTCCCGTGGACTGGCTACGACGCGCTCCGGTTTCGACCGCGTCGCCGAAGTTGTCGTTTTATAGTCCGAGTCGCCTTCATGGCCTATTGACCCGCCATCGGAGCTAGCTCTGCTCCTTCCCCGACGGCTGTGAACCGGCTGATTGAATTGACCCGTGACCCGGTGGTGATTTACGGGCATGGACACTAACAGGGAACAAAGGACTTTCCTCAGTTTACGGGCATGGACACCAGCAGGAGCCTTGCTTCTCATGTGCTTGTTGTGCCCGGAAAGAAGGAAACAAAGGGATAAGTGTGGTCGGTTGAAAAAAAATGAAAAAAGATCAGTTGGAAATACAATGATGGACATGACAGGCTCGTCATAGGAAAAGATCAGGTGCTATCTACCTTATTTATTTTTTCAATATACTTTAAGTTCCTCCGTGAACAATTGTCCTCCCTTTCATATGTTTGTTCCATGATCATAGCAGAGACGATAAGATCATCTCTCATCCAAATACATCAAGACAATTATTCACCGCTGAAGTGGAGTTATATCACGGATATGGAACGCATAGCATCATCATTTGGCACTACATTTATCCATGTTGCCATGCCCAACGGAAATGCTTACGCTACCGCCCTTGCGGTTTGGTCTACATCAGCATACCGGGCCGCACCTGTCTGCAGGAGTTATTTATTGTGTATGAGCAAGTCACTGCTTGGGTAGCCCGGTTTTCTTCCAACAAAATTGGAGGCAAATTATCATCAGCCGCTGCCTGCGCCGGATGGATCAATGGACATGCGCATAAATCGCTGCCACTACAGTTTGGTCACTTCAAAACAACCAGTTGAAAGGAACCATTGGCCGAGTTGCTGACACGGCTCATACAGGATCATTTATAATCTGCCGCAGTCACCTCAACCTTCTGTGGGTTTACATCGCGTTATTAACACCGATGATATATACCTTCTGCTATGGTCAAGTACGGAGAATCTCAAGACAACTCCTTGAATCATCTTAAGACTCGGGGGCTACGATGATATGATGCAGCAAGTCTTGCCAGTTTCAGCAAATTCAAGTGCCCCACGATGTTGAAGGGAAACCCGGTCCCGGAGGCTCTTTGTTATATTGATGAAAATATAAAGGCCGCCCGAAATATTCCGGCTCACAATGATGTTTCCGGTTTATAGTCCGGTTTAAGGGAATCCGTCTCCCACACAAAGTGAAGCCCTTAGTATCTGGTTCAAATCCGGTTTAAAAATGTCCGGTTCAAAAAGGAATTAACTTCTCGCAAGTCCGAGTTTAAAGGCTGTCAGAAAATTTCCGGCTGAAAATGAAGATTCCGGTTTAAAATCCGGTTCAAGGGAAAGAAGTCTCCCACAAAGCTTTCAAGCTCTCAATATCCGGTTTAATGTCCGGTTCAAGAAGGATTTATCTCTTGCAAAAATTTAAAGGGTGCCAAAGAGGACCTGCTGCCATGATCTTGTGGTTCAAACATGGGTATCATGCCTTATTGGCTTATCATATTATTGATCACTTGGGGGCTTGGTCATGTATAAACCATAGTCACACCTCTTGATCGGTGCAATGCCACAATATCACTTGGGGGCTTTGGTCGTGTCCGAACCATAGCAACGCCATTTGGTAGGCGAAAAGCCACATCATCACTTGGGGACTTGGTCATGTCTGAACCATAGTCACGCCTCTTGATCGGCCTAGTGCCACAGTATCACTTGGGGGCTTTGGTCGAACCCGAACCATCGCTACACCTCTTGATCGGCGTAATACCAACGCATCATTTGGGGACCTGGCTGACTTGAACCATAGCTACGCCTTTTTGGGGGCATGGTCTTGTCCGACCATGGTAATGCCACTTGATCGGCTCAAAGCCTCATTTGCAATGTTACAGATTGACGGAACACGATTAAATCATAATCCGGAGACTATCAGCCCAGTTTGTTTTCGACTATAAGTCGCCAGTATATATTTGGATTGCGCCATTGGAATCATGCGCTCATAAATCATTGGATTATATTATTCAAATATTCAAATAGCCAACATGGCTGGATTTTATTATGGTTATCAAGAATCGATTACTATGATTAAGGTTTTCAAAGTCGCTTTAGCGCAATGGCTATTATATTATCAATGGGTATGATTTATTTTATAATTGAAGGAATAGTCCCAAGTCGCTGCAAGCATGCACCATGACACTTGGGGGCTAATGCAAAGTCATTTTTATTAGTCTTATTGAAGATCCGACTCATCACATCAATAATGAGCCGTCCCTTGGGGGCTACCAATTGCTCCTGTCAACAATTCAAGGTACATAAATTTTCATCTATTATTGAAGGATCCACTGCTCAGTTGGTAAAGCACAAAGCTCTCAACCTTGTGGACGTGGATTCACGCCCCATGATGGGAGTCACATAATATAATGTTATTCTCAATGAAGTATATATAAAGTCCCAGCTCAATATTATCTTACTGAGCCGGCCCTTGGGGGCTACACGTTCTTTGTTACATTCTACATGATCATATTTTCAAAAGTCCTGCTCATTATTTGCATAATGACCCGGCCCTTGGGGGCTACACTGGTTGAACTTTTTATGAGCATCAGAAATTACAAGTCCCGAGTTCTTTGCAAGCATGACAACCCGACACTTGGGGGCTACATATGTGGAATACTCGATTACGGCTATTGGTTGAGATGAACAACCTGGATTTCTTCAAGCTTGTGACATTCATATTGAAGCAAATCTTAAGCTGTTACTACCTTACCTTCTTAAGATTTGAGGGCTACAAGTGATAGGCATATAAGAGGTATATTTTCAAAAGCTGATGTTAACAAACAGTTATGATCCGGTACCATCAATATTTGTAAACCGGCAAAGTTCTACATTCTTAAACCGGCTGAAGATCGGATGAGTATCTCAAAGACCAATATTTTTGCATTGGGAGCTGAGTCAAAGAAGTTATTCTTCACAATATTTCTCTGTGACAAACCAATGTCAGCAAATTGATTATGAAGCTGGCCTATTGACCCGGATTTTCTAGAAGGAAATGACAAGGATTTAAATATACTCGGGATCGGTTTAACATGGATAAATCCAAATTAAAGCTGGGGCTAATGTCGAGGATATACCCAGCGGTATGATCCATTTGGAGTTTTAAACCGGTGGGACTTGGTAAACCGCGGATGGTGAACCGGCGGAGAGTTAAAACAGAGAGTCAAGACAGATGGCTAAGACAGAATGATAAACCGGCTGGTGGTAAACCAGCGAACAATGTTAAACCGGCAGACAATGTTAAACCGGCGAGACAATGTTAAACCGCAAACAGTGATAAGCTGGGTTGTCGAGGGGTTATGAAGCACGAGATGTTAAGAAGCCCAAGATGTTAAGAAGCCCATGAAGATAAGTTAGAATAGTTAAGTCTTAAGTCCGAGTTGGACTCTACATGTAACCCGCCTCTTCAACATATATAAGGAGGGGTAGGGCTCCCCAAAGAGGGACAAGCTACAAGCAAGAAGAAACAATCTTAGGGCTAGACACAAAGAGGAGAGCCGGTTTACGATGACTCCCTTGTGATGATAATGAGACCTAGCCTCAACAGCATGTAGGGTTTTTACCGGATGATGTTTCCCGGGGCCCGAAGCTGTCTAAATCCCTGTCTTGTGTTGCATCTCTCGATTCCGCTCAACCCCTCTCAAGCTACCACATAGATGCATTGGCCTCGCGACTAAGTCCTAACACTAAGGACATCTGACGTGTTAATTCCACGACACCATGCGTGTTACCTTGCTTTGCAAGAGTATTGTACTATTAAGACAATGTACTATTTAAGTACCATATTATTGTGGTTTATATGTATCAAGCTATACCGTTTTTCAAAAGACGTTGATCTATGAATTGAAACACGAGGCCTCCGGTTCTCTGAACCGGGGTGCCACACTGACGTGGCACACAATTCTTTCTTTAGGGCCATCCACTAGACTTTATTACTCGCATAACATAATTAAAGTGATGATGCTACATAAGATCATGGGGATGACCTGAACAATGTGACGACCCTGGCCTTAAAATAACGAGTGTCTAGCCAGATGATGACCTTCATAATTGCAGCGACTATTCACATAAGGGTATGTACATGGAGTAAAAGAGTCCATCTAACTTTGAATATCCTTGATGACACCTCCATACGAACCTCCTGCTCCAATCATGTATATCCTTCATCACCGCCTTACAATTCGAGGCACCAAATAAATTTCGGACGCCCAAGTCGTCCGCTAGGGCAAGAGCTTCTTGACATGCAATATATTCGAGTGGCCAGTTGTGATAAACCATGAATCACCAACGTAGAGGATCCAAGATATGTTCCATTATGCTCACGTGAGACTAACGCAACAACTACATTTTTTGGGAGCAAAACACAGTAGCTACATAGACGACATAGTCTACCAAATTCTTGAACTAAACCGTTCAGCTGAGCCTATGACCCACCTATAAGTATCACCCCGAGACCTTTAGATAGACGATTTTGGGAGCTCCTGTTCGGCGCCTTAGCGTACGAAAAGGGTCCTAGCACCCACGTGCCTCTGCTTTTCTGTTGGCCAAATAAGAAGGCAATCGCTCCCATGGTCGCTCAATCGTTTTTTCGGGTTTAATCGCGCATGACTGGTTGCGGTTGACCGATCAACCATTGAGTTTTGGGGGAAAAGATCATGAATTCAAAAAAGTTCATGAATTTGAAAAGGTTAATCGATTTTGAAAATGTTCACTGAATTTCCAAAAAAAGTACACACATTTTTAAAAACTCCATCGATTATGAAAAAAGCTCATCGATTAAAAAAAATTCATCGAATTTGAAAGAATGTTCATTAAATTTGGGAAAAATCATTAACTTTGAAAACAAAATCATCAAATTTGAAAAAAATCATCAAATTTTAAAAAGTTCACCGATTTTTTAAAAAGTTCATCGACTTTGAGAAAAAGTTCACACATTTAAAAAGGTTAAGAAACTTAAAAAAAGTCCATGAATTTAAAGAACCTTCATCGATTTTGAAAAAAGTTCACCGAATTTGTAAAAAGTTCACTCATTTTTAAAAACTTCATTGAATTTGGAAAAAGCTCATTTATTTTGAAAAAAGTTCATCAAATTTGAAAGCATGTTAACCAAGTTTAAAAAATCATTAATTTTGAACAAAATCATCAAATTTGAAATATTCATAATTTTTTAGAAAAGTGAGTTAATTGCACGGAGCTACCATAATTGCTACCATAATTGGGGCAGTACGTGCGGATTTGTACGACCACATAAATGCTCATTATTTTGTGGGAAGAAGGTCCTGTGAGAGACCTCATTTGAAAGTTTCCGTCGAATTGGAGAATTTAAGCAATGATAAATCACGTACTAGCAGGAATCGAACATGCAGCCCGTTGTACTGGGGCTCCGTCCGCTAGCCACCACTCCACAGCGACGCTCACGTTAGATAACAAGCGAGATATCTTTTTTTTTAAGAAGACATGCGAGATATCTTTTTTTTTAGAAGACATGCGAGATATCTTTTATACCAGTGTAGACGCGCTGGCCGGCGGTTGGGCCTAGCGAGGCTGCGCGCATTGAGTTACTCATGTTTTTAATCATGATATCAATACATTTTTTGTGATTACATATTACTATTATTAAGTGTCAAGCACCAGACTAGAACACATGCACAGCCCAAAACTTATGTGTCTTCACTCAGGACCACAAGCATGCACAATTATTGTGTATCCTCATTATATTTTTCAAATACACAACTTCTAAAAAAATTATATGCCCAACAAATAGTTTTTTTAGTTACTCATATATTAATTGTATTTTTTTAATGCACAGTTACCTCAAAAGTTGACAATATGTATTAAAAATAATTGTGTAATCATAATAAAATTTAGAAATGCATTAAAACTGTTCAACTTTTATTTAAAAAATTGATGTGTTTCTTGAAATGCACGAATGATTTTACACAATAAGTTTTTAATACATGCTGAACATTTTCTGAAATACATATTGTAAAAAAATATATCATGTATTAAGAAAAGGTTCACCATAAATTACAAAAAGTTCACCGCGCATTATGTAAAGTGTTCATCATATCTTATGAAAATTGTTCAACGTATATTACAAAAATGTTCAACGTACATTACCAAAAGTTCATTACATTAATAAAATGTTCACCGTTTGTAAAGATAAGTTCATGGTGCATTTAAAAATGTTCACTATACACAAAAAAGTGCTCAACGTACTTAAAAAAACATTCATGCATATTTGAAAACATGTTCATCATATACTGAAGCCTATCTCAAAAAATGTTCTAAGTATGTTAAAAATTCAGGAGAAAAACCAACCCAGTGAATGCAAAAAGAAGAAGAAAAAAGAAAGAAAAAGAAAAGAAGAAAAACCAAAAAATAAGCCAAAACCAGAAACAAAACTAAAGCATGCTAAGAAAATGAAATGAAAAGAAACCTAGGCACCCCTAAAAAATAAGAAACCTGGGCAACGAATGAGCCCCAGCGCGCGCAGCCCCCGTACGACAGGTCGCTGGTTCGATTCCTGCCAGCGCAAGATTTTTCGTTTCTTTTATTTATTTGTCCAATTCAACTAAAATTTCAAATGTGTCATTGGAAACTTGCGACCAGAAAAAGTCTCTCTCAGGAGCCTTTTTTTGTTTCTTTTATTTAATTGTCCAATTCGTCGGAAACTTTCTCTTTTATTTATTTGGCCAATTTGATGAAAGCTTTCAAACAAGTCTGTGGAAACTTGCGAACGGAAAAAAGTCTCTCTGAGGAGCCTTTTTCCCGCAAAATAATGGGTATTTGTGTGATTACGTATAAAGCAAGGGGGTTTTCTGCAAAAAAATATGCCATGTCGGCAGCTGACAGGCATGCCCGCCGGTCAGATACACCGTCAATATGCGTTTATATGCGGTTTAGACCTTTTTGTGACGGCTAGCCCAAGACTTGGTACTGTCATGTTAAAATTACGAAAAAAGTTGTACCAATCGGCACATACTGCCCTAATTGTAGTACCTTCATGCAATTAACTAAAAAAAGTTCACCGATTTTAGAAAAAGCTCATCAAGAAAAAGTTCACACATTTTTAAAAAGCCCATTGATTTTGAAAAAAAGTTCATCAAATTTGATAAAAGTCCATTGATTTTGAAAAAGGTCATTGAATTTGAAAACAGTTCATCGAATATGAAAAAAAGTTCATCTATTTTGAAAAAATAATCAAATTTGAAAAAAGTTCACCGATTTTAAGAAAATTTCATTGATATTGAAAAAAGGTCCATCAAATTTGACAAAGTTCAAGCATTTTTAAAATTTAAAAAGAAAAAAGTGTAAAAATATTAAATAAAAAATAGAAAAAGGAAAGAAAAATTAAACTAAAACCGGAAACCAGGGGCTTTCTTCAAACTGAAAAAAAAAATAAAACAAAGAAAACGAAGTGAGAAGTCATGAGCGCTAAGTTGTCCGAGTGGTTACTGCGGTTTATATTTGTGGAAGAGATCGCGAGTTTGGTTCTGGCTGAGCGCACATTTTTTGCAGTTTAACAGAAAAAGGGGGAAAGGCAAGCCCAACGAGACTGGGCGTGGGTGCCCGTTTTTAAAAAGAACTAAAACGGACGCTTGAAGCGGCAAATATGAAATGCCGACGATTCTGAATGGTTAAATCCCTCAAAGTCGCATGTTCACAGCTTGTTTGAGTTTGATGGGCCTGATTTTCTGGAACAAATGAAAAGACGCACATCTTGTTCCAGCCCAAATTTCATTAATTTGCTTCTCCTTTTTTAAAACATATAATTTGCTCCTCTTTCTCGTTCAACATGCGTAGATCATCTCATCAGCCAAGTTTACTGATTAGAACTCCTCATTAATCAGCGTACCTCATTAATCTAGGGCAGGCCAGAGGCCACACACATTAGCCAAACCTCCACGGCCCGCAGCTCAGAAGTTTTCAGCTAGTGCTGACGCGTCTGTAATACGGCGGCTTCAAAACAAAAACCAGCCAGCTTCTTTTCGAACTTGAAGCAAAGGGAGCTTTCCTCCCACACTCTGACCGAAACTTGAGCTTTAGGCTGGCCATAGTGGGGTAACATAACCGGTAATATGTACTTGGAACTAGCAAACATGCTTATGTGGCACACAATTAAATAAAAGATAGATAGTTAGAATAACATAAGTGAATCTGATGTCGTATTAAATACTATATCTTTCTTTTTAATGTCGTGCATAGCGATAAATATGGCATCTATGATACTACTTTATGATATTATGCACTATGAAGATAGTATCATATACTAGTATCATATGTATGATACTAGTATATGTTACTCTCCACTATGAGTAGTCTTAACCTGCGTTTCCTTCAGGCCATTATTGTTCGGCACGAAGGAAATCCAGGCCCTTCCGTCGACGTCGTTGCCGATCAATCGAGCGCCACACATATGTGGGCTGTGGGCAGCAGGCAGACACTCGGACTCGGATGGCGATGGCACAGAAGTACACTTGTTCCATGTGTGCTGGGCAGCGCGGCCTACTTTCTAGAAGGCTATCATTGCGTTTCGGTTTCATCCAACGGGCTGGGTTTTCCCTGGAGACCGTGATGATCAAAATCAAATGATCAGGGATATATGCCGCGTCATCGTGGGAAGATCATATAGGAGACAGATTCTATGAGGTTGTAGTAAGGGGCAATCGTCTTGGTGCCGGGACCTGTTTCGTAGCATGAAATCGCTTGCTGACTTTATATTTACGTGGAATTTGGTAAACTTTTTGTGTGATATGTTTCATCTATTTCATGTAAACCATGTGTTGAAATCCACATGAGACTCCTCGCAAAAAAAAAATCCACATGAGACAAGTGGTAGAAACTACGACAGTTTTGTCGTTTCAAAAAAGATTTACTGAATTTTCATGTTTTATGTTTTATAGAATTTTTATCTCTACATCAAAACATTTGTAAAGATGGATTTTTAATTAGATCTCTAGCAAAGAAGAATCCTTAAGCAAGATTCAAGATGAAAAGGGCTCGATTCAAGTTGTGGACACAATTCGTTGCACTTTCTTCTTTCCGTAAAACACGCCCAATTATTTCCGCACTCCATGGAAGCGGGAGAGCACACCCCGTAGGTTTGCTTCCGGTTGCAGGATTTCAAACAAACGGACGCGTCATAAACATATACGGGTCCGCGTTGGATAGCAAAATGCGTTCAAACAACTCGGTCCGGACTTATGCCGTTGATTTGAGGGTCTGCGTTGGAGATGTCCTTACAGATCCTTGTATCATCGTGAGTAAGCTAACTTAAGTTTGAGAAACACAAGGTCCGACAGTTAGATCTCTCACATGGGAACTCAAATACCATATACTTTGGTTCTTAAGAACTCTTCCAACTACTTTTGATAATATGATGTTGTCTAAGTAGGATATATTTTGTACTTTTCAGAAATGAATAACCGAGGGAAGACAATGGGAACATAAAGTGGAGTATGATCAAGCATGGAGAAAACAACATATGTACAAGGAGCGAAGACAACGTGTCGAGTCGAGGTTTCAGGACTTTGAAGACACCATGATAACATCTGAGGACATGGATGGAATATAGAAGACTACACTTTATAATTTCACCCATAATCACCTATAGGTGTTGAGTCAGGTCCATGCATGTATTTTCAGAGTAAAAGAATATGTGCATTTTTTTAGAGTATGTATTCAAGAGAGGAGACCAACTTAAGGCTGGTCTCGGCCTCCTCCTTGAAATGGCTGACCCCCCCCCCCCCCTCCCCGAGCGTCGACTTAGGGTTTGAGTTTTGCTTGATTGACTTTTACATGCTACTACTCCTAACCATGGGCGCGGTTCAGCAAGACCTCCTATACTATGCATCAGCAAAGCTCCAATTTAACAATTGAGTACTTCATCTTATACCCGCATTTAAATTGTATATCTTAAATTCTTGTTTGTTCTTTGATTGCATGCATAGGTTAATTTTGGTGATAAGATGATCATGTTTTCAACACCGTCAATAACCATATAGGAGTTAGGTTTAGAGACTATTAAGGCGCATTGTCTAATGCTCAGTGTAGTCGGATTATCAGTCTCCTTCAAAAAGTCGATATCGTCTCATCGAATGATCAGACCACCCTAGTATATATTAAGGGTGAAACCGCGGTCGAAATGAACATTCAATTTTCTTAAAGTAACTAACAGTGTCAATTAACTATAACTAATACACAATCCTTCAGGCGGGAATTTCAGTCGGCTCGTTGGTACTAGATATTCCTATTATGTAAGTCGTGTGATCCTTAATTAGGGGAAACAATCTAAACATTTTTCTTATTTTTCTCCCTAGTCAGTTACTCCACTTTGCATGCTTCGCTAAGACCTCCCGTAGCGGGAGTATCATAGTTAGTACACTACAATGCCAACTAGGCATGAAATAGAAACTGCATTTCATTAAATTAAGAGAGATGCACTTGTAGTATCATAATATGATACCAGGGGCGGAGCCAGGATTTGAGTATAGGGGGGGGGGGGGGGGGCAAGTTCAACGAGGGAGCTACGGTTTCAACATAGGGGCCAATGCAAATAAAAGCAATTTTGCTTTTATATAATAATGTACCGCTTTTTTTTGCGGGGTAATAATGTACCGCTTCGATGCTATATAAAATGATAAAAATATCTACCGCAATACTATAAAAATTTATCACTTAGGCGTTGTAGAACATGATTTATTTGTATTAGTTTAAATCTGACTCTATGATGTCAGTAAAATAAAAAGGAAAAGTAGTTTCATTGGAAGAGAATTTAGATGCTAAACCTTATTTCCATACAGTTTATCTAATTCATATCTAGATGTTTTTTAAGAATGTCATATCTAAGCTCCCATAAATAACGCAGCAACAACAAAAAAAGCTGGGACAAAAAAAGATAGACCACAAACATAATGGACATCAGGTTAGATGTGACATAGATGTGTCCTAGACAGACCCATTTCCATATAGATTATCATGCAATGCCAAAGCAAAGTCGTCTTCCATTAAACGATGCATCAAAATGAAATAATTTTTACGGTGTTTGACGGCATTTTCTCTTTTATAACCGCTGATCTACAATTTTCAGAATTGGCGTCATACATCATGCAAGCAAAAGAGCAAAAATTTGTTTATATAATTTTGCCATATACAGTACTCCCTCCGTCCGAAAATACTTGTCATCAAAATGGATAAAAGGGATGTATCTAGACGTATTTTAGTTCTAGATACATCTCTTTTTATCCATTTTGATGACAAGTATTTTCGGACGAAAGGAGTACAGGATGAGAATTGAAAAAAAAATACAATAATTGATTGCGCTACCGCTAACTGCTTGAGTTAATCACGGCAGGGTCTAACTTTTTTTTTTGAGACAATCACGGCAGAGTCTAACTACACACCATTCACAAAAAAGAGTCTAAGTACGCTAGGGCCTATGAGACTTAGTAGAGGCCGGTAGGCATCTCATGGGCCTATTCTTTTTCCTGTTTTTATACTTGAGACAAGGAGGGCCCAGTACGTGGCTTCTCATGGACCTTTCCTTTTCTCCATATTGCTTGAGATTAGGGGGGCTCTAGTACGTGCAAGTAGATAAAATTGGTACGTTTACCGCTAACTGATGCGTAGTTTCCTCGATCGTTAGGGGGGGCCAGGCCCCTGCTCGCCCCCCATTGTCTCCGCCACTGTATGATACCTTATCATAACACGTGAAATGGAAAAGGTTAATGTCAAATATATCTTGTCCACAATTCTGTATTGGGATTCTATAGACAAATAAATAAGTATTCACTCTATGGTACTATGCTCATGTTTTGTTGCTGAAATATGCTATTGTTTTGTGCTGAAATATGCTCTTTGCTGCTGTTATTGCTGAAATGCTGCTGAAATGTACTCATGTTTGCTGATGAAATGCTATTCTCTGTGGCTGCTATTGGACTCATGTTTTTGCTGATGAAATGTCATGATTTTTTCTGCTGCTATAGCTGAAATATACTCCTATTTTCTTAAGAAATGCTGCTAGTTTTGCTGACCGCTCGCGGGGACGGGTTTCTCGCGGGTACAGAAAACCCAGCGGGTTGAGGGGATAGGCAAAAAGCAGGCCCGCGCACGGGGGCGGGTTTGCGGTCTTCTGACGGGGATAGGGATGGCATGCAAAATCCGGTGGGTTTCGTACCCGTTGCCGTCTTGAATTGTATTGTAGCAAGGGATCGAGAGATGGGACGGCACATCCCCTCACGCCTGCAGTACATTCATTCATTCATTCATTCATCCCGATCTCTACTCCCAACAGGGGCAAGAACAAACATGTTGAAACAGTCGGAGGCAGAGATAGTATGGGCATCCACTGCACACACAAAGAAAGAGAGTGAGAGCTAGCTGAGCAGGAGGGAGAGAGTGAGAGAGAGGACTGAGCAGAGCAGGTCAATAATTTCTCGCTCGCCAAGGCCCGCCTTTGCCTCCCTCCATTTTGTCCCCGCGCCCGTCCCAGCCGGACTCCCGAGTCACTCGCGTATCCTCCCGAAGTCCAAGGAGGGAGGGCATGGGGGAGACGCGCACAGTCGCCGCTGCTCCTGGACGTTGACGAGTCAAGTCGTTCATCGTCTTCTTCCTGTGTATGTACGCGTACGCTGTTGCGCCTCGGGCCGATCGATCGAGCCAGACGCAGGCCCGCTTTCCGTTCCACCGACGACAGACAGCAATCCCTCACCTGTGCATGCGTTTGAAGTCAAACCGAAAGCCATGGCCAGGGCGGGACGGCGGAACCCACCAGCGTGAGATGCCCCTGAGTTACATACTCCACTGATGACTGACCTGATGACTGATCCAACATTAGTCTGCACTGTTTAATTTTGGGGCACGGTGGTCACTTAGGCCAACTCTAGCGCACGACCTCAAACGGATGTCCATTTTACCCTGCTTTCGTTCATTTAGGGCGGCAATAGGGTCGTTCATGTTCATTTGGGGTCGTTACCGTGTCGGTGTGCCCAACGCGCGGCCGTCACCCATATCATGTCCGGAGTGGACGTGATATAAAAAAATCGCAAAAACTCAAAGAAATAACGAAAAAAATCAAATAAACGCAAACACAAAAACATAATTAAACAGTCTTCACGGTCCTAAAACGGCCCCGTTCCATAGTTCTTAATATAAACATAATTAACATAAAAATAAAACAAAAGAAAGGCGCCGCCCGCGCGCTGCAGCCGTGCCCGTCGATGCCGTCCCCGTCGCCGTCTCCTCACGCGTAGCCGTTGTCGTCCTCGTCGCCAATGAGGTCGATGTAGGGCGGCAGCGTCCAGAGGTGGGCCGGTCTCTGGAAGGTGGGAGGCGCCTGCACCACCTCACCCCGTGGCGACGTCTCACGCTCCGATGACCGCGACGGCGTGGGGCGCCAGTTCACGGCCCCCACGGAGTCGGCCATGTTCGTGGCCGTGCACGGCCAACTCCACCGCTGGCCCACCAGGTGCGGGTGGAACGCAGCTGTCGGTGTCAAAATCGGCGGATCTCGGGTAGGGGGTCCCGAACTGTGCGTCTAGGATCGATGATAACAGGAGACGGGGGACACAATGTTTACCCAGGTTCGGGCCCTCTCTATGGAGGTAATACCCTACTTCACCTTGATTGATCTTGATGAATATGAGTGTTACAAGAGTTGATCTACCACGAGATCGTAATGGCTAAACCCTAGAAGTCTAGCCTATGAGTATATGGTCATGAATCTGTCCTATCTGGACTATGCTCTCCGGTTTATATAGACACCGGAGAGATCTAGGGTTACATGAGGTCGGTTACATAGGAGGAAATCTTCATAATAGGTCGCCTAGTTTGTCTTCCACGCCAGGTAGAGTCCAATCCGGACACGGGTATTGTCTTCGGCCTTCGTGTCTTCACAGCCCATCAGCCCGGCCCATGGATAACAGGCCGGACGCCCGAGGACCCCTTAGTCCAGGACTCCTTCAGTAGCCCCTGAACCTGGCTTCAATGGCGAGGAGTCCGGCGCGCAGATTGTCTTCGGCATTGCAAGGCGGGTTCCCTTCTTCCGAACTCCAGGATAGTCTTCAGATGTGATCATTGTATCCGGACCTGTAACGCACTCCACACACAACCGCAGAGAGAATATAATATTTGCACGAGTCTGATCTGTGTGACTTTTACAACACGACGTCGCTGTCCGGCCATAATTGAACCGTTTCTTTATATCTGCCATTACGTCTCAAAAGCGCGGTTGCTCTTGTACGTCTTGTCGGCGAGATCGTGTCCCCCTATCGCTGATTCTCATCAATGCGGGCATGGCTAACCCAACCGCGCCGTTTACGGCCCTTGGGAATAAGCGAGTTTAAAGCGGCGGGGCGCTTGACATTCGCGGCCTCTATAAGGGGGGTAAGGATTCCCCTCTTTTACCCACGCCCCTTTTCTTTCTCAGCCCTTCCGTCCTCGACCTCCAGCGCCCAAGCTTTAGCTTTTCCCTCGTTCGAGAAAGTACTCCAAAGATGTCCGGATCCGGAGCTGGAAGTAAGTGGATGGCCTCTTCCGTCAAGAAGAATGATATCAGGGAGCTTCGGGAGGCCGGATATCTGGCCAAAGAGATCGCTCATCGACTGCCGGCCAAGGGACAGGTCGTCCCCACTCCCGAGCCCCACGAGAGGGTTGTGTTTCTCACACACTTCATCCGCGGGCTTGGGTTCCCTCTTCACCCATTCGTCTGCGGGTTAATGTTTTACTACGGGCTGGATTTCCATGACCTAGCCCCTAACTTCATCCTCAATATTTCGGCGTTTATCGTTGTTTGTGAGGCTTTTCTCCACATCCTGCCTCACTTCGGCCTGTGGCTGAAGACCTTCAATGTGAGGCCGAAAGTAGTGCGCGGTCAACAAGCAGAATGCGGAGGCGCTATGGTGGGCAAGATGCCCAACGTCACCTGGCCCAAAGGTTCATTTGCGAAGACGGTAAAGAGGTGGCAATCGGGGTGGTTCTACATCACCGAGCCGCGCGGCGCTGACTGGTTGGCGGCTCCCGAATACCGTCCGGAATCCCGATGCGGCTCACCTCCTGGCAAGAGAGGGGCCTAACCTGGGGTCCCTCGGACGACCTGGCTGGGCTCCAGACGTGCATCCAAAACATGATAGAAAGGAAAATCAAGCTCGTCAACGTGGTCCAGGTCATGCTTGTTCGTCGGGTCCTTCCATGCCAACGCCGAACTTGTAATTTGTGGGAGTTCGAGCCGACCAAGCACCAGACGCTACTGGAGCTCTTCGGCACGAGGCACGAAGAAATCTGGAAGGTGCCCTTCAAGGCCGGCGAGGCGCCACCGCCTACGACCGAAGACCGCGGGCTTAGCTTGAAGCGCCAGCCCAACCCGGTAAGCTCCTTTAAAGTTTTCAAGGAGTATCCACTATTAGCATATTTTGAGAGGAATTTTAAGCTTCCTTCCCCTATTTTCAGGCCTGGATTAAATTAGCCGAGGAGATTAACTGTCCGGCTCCGCTGCCCGAGGACCAAGGATTTCCATTATTGGAGAAGATGTTGTTCCCTGCACCTTATGAGGTGCCGGAGAAGACGACTAAGAAGGCGGCCCAAGGGGCCAAGAAGAGCCTTCGCCGAAGACGCACTCCGGACGCGACATCCGGAAGCGAGACTTCCTCTTCGTCCACTGATGACGATGATGAAGAGGAACAGGAAAACGACTCCCCACCCAAAGCGGGGAGGAAGAAGAGAGCGGCCCCCACAAGCCTGGAGGCGAAAGCGCCTAAGAGGGTTAAAGGCCCCCTCGCGGATAACTCCGCGTGGGATGTTGATAGCTGTCCGGAACGACCTCGCTGGACCATGCCTCGGGCCGCTTCGTAAGCACCAGAATTCGCAAATGTCTGGCTTTTCCGATTTGTAATATTGACATATTGTAAACCTTGTCCTTGCAGTCCGGCACGCGATAACTCCCCGCGATCCTCGACAGAGGATTCGCTAGACATAGAGGAGATGGCTAGCATATCTCCCCCGCCTGCTCATTCCGTCTCACCCAGGGGTGATGACGAGGTGGTGTCCAAAAAGGCCTTCCTGGGCCGGGGGGAGGTTCCGGAGATCATCGGGGTGACACCCCAGGATGACCCCTCGGACGACGGACACCTAGGGGAAAAAGCCCTAATGGGGACTGGTGATGGGGCCCGAATTCCCTTCGGCCCTCAGCCGGATACCATCCCGGAAACCTATACAGCTCCGGGGTCCAGCGAACGGCATTCCCCACCAGGAGGGGGTGTGCCTGTTCCACCGGTGACCTCTGTCCAACCAGAGGCACCGGATAATCTGCTGGAGGCGCTACGAGGCGCCTCTATCGTGGATGAACATCGTGTCCTTATGGACACGGTAATAGAGAAGGTTCAGTTTGTTAAAAATAGACCGACCGAAGCCTGCACTAGCCTTCTAACGGGCTTTGAGGTAAGTAATGTGATTATGGGAAAAATATCACAGTATAGACAGTAGGCCCTGATGCTCTGTTTGGTGTTCGGGAAGAAAATCCGAACAGAGGATCAAAAAACCGCGGGAGTCTAACATAAGTTGTCTATGTGAATAAGCAGGTATCGTTGCAGGCTGCCACTGCTCATGCTGCGAATGTTTCCGGAGTAAAGCAGAAATTGGAGCGGGCCGAGAAGGAGCTCGGCCGCTTGAAGAAGCAGTTGGAGGATAGCCAAGGTATACGATAACCTGTGTGTACATTTTGAAAATAAATGAATAGTTTGACTGGACTAAAGTGTCATAAACTTTATTAGGGGCCACGGCCGAGGTGGCGGCCCTGAAGAAGGCGCTAGCCGTGGCCGAGGATAAAGCGGCCAAAGAGCGTGTCTCACGCGAGAAACATGAGGCTCGGGTTGGCGAGGCGCAGCAACAACTCCAGGGCGCGATAGAGAGATTTGAGGCGCTGGAGCGCGATTGTAAGGTGCAAGAGTCCGAATTGGTGAAGGCTCACCAAAGCGCTCAGGATGCGCGAGCCGAAGCCCAGAGCACCCTCCAGGAAATCGAGATGGCCAATAGGATTGCGGCAGGTAAGTTCTTCACCATGCAGAGCAAGCGTGTAGAGGCAACGTCCCTTGTACTTATCCTGAATTTTGGTTTTTCAGGGGCATTTACAGGTCTGCCGCACAGTGTGTCGGATGCGGCCGAGCATTATAGAGCCGAGGAAGGGATGTCTATGGAGAAGCTGTTCTAGTCCCAATATCTGGGAGCCGAACATCTGGTGCCCTTCAGCGACCAGCTGAAGCAGTTGGTCGAGCTGCACAGGTTGGTAGAGTTAGCCATGAAGGACTTTATAGTCCGGCTGTGGCATGCCGATCCTATACCGAGCAGCTACTTCGGACTTGTGCAGCGGCTTGTGAGTGCCTGTCCGCGGCTCGAAGCCGTGCAGCGGTCGGTCTGTATTGAAGGTGTGCGTATGGCCTTTGCCCGCATCAAGACGCATTGGGCGAAGCTGGATGCCAGAAAGGCGATGACCGAGGGACCGCGGAGGGCAAGGAGCATCGTCGACCCGAACACTATTTTGATGGTGTCTGGAGGTCCCGTCTTCTTGGTGAGCAATGTTCGAAGGATATTATATTCCCATAAGAACATGTGTACTATCTTGCCCTGTAATATGGAACAAAGATGTTATGTAGTATAATGTTTATGATTTTAAATTTCACCTCCCGTGCAGCCGTTTATTAAATCTGAGGGATGACCAGTCGTCAACTTCGCTTTACGTAGATAATGCAGGTGTTCGGGATAAATCTAAACACTCTTTACTCCACATTTTGGTTCTTAAAGGAGGTGTTTAGCGCAACAAATGAGGCAATCAGACTATGCGGCCTTTACCGCCCCCACTTAGCCATAGGAGTTTGACAATTAATAAAGTTGGCGAAGCCTCTGGTGTACGGAAGGACGAATTAAGGGCGCTATACACGCCTAATCGGAAGAACCGATTCTTCACAAGAAGCGGGAAAAATCTCCAACGATTTAGAACCTCACGAACAGCTCACCGGCTCTCGCCGCATCATGACAGTCAGTTTTCGGCTTTCTCTACTGAGGTGCTTGTTCGGAAGAACCGGGACACAATCGCAGTAGTTCTCCCTTTACTACCCTAGTCGATATAGTGGAACGTAAGGTAGTAAGCACAGGAGCCGGGCAACCCAACTATTGACCAAAGACATGATTCGGAGCCGATGCATATAATGCTATAAGTTCGGGGTGCCGAACTATACTATAAAAGTGTTCGGACTTTTATTGCCGTGATGTGGGGTGTTATTAAGGCCCTGGCGTATTAGTACGTACCACGGTGTACGTGTGCAATGAGTAATAATACTGAGGTGAGGAAACAGAAAAATGAAGTAATGGGATAGCGCCGCCATTTATTCACCGTTGTGGTGTAATCAGTACGTCAAGGCGTACTTTGTACAAGTAATGCAATAAGCAAGTAAGGCTATTGAAAATGCCATAACCAAGGGCGAGCTGCGTGCGGGTATGTAAAACAAGTATAGTAATCGTTTATTAGAAACCACCTGGGGGGTTCCCTTGTACGCCAGAGCTCCGTGCCTCCTTGGTGTGTTACGCGTGAGTTGTCCGTATAGCCCTTGAAAAGAGAGGAAGACCTGTACAAAGAAAAAGCAGAAATGTGCGAATCCCAGGGTCTATCAAGCCGTACTGTGGATTACGAGCGAGTTGTGCCTCCGTCAGCACCCCATGTGTTGGGGAACGTAGTAATTTCAAAATTTTCCTACGCACACGCAAGATCATGGTGATGCATAGCAACGAGAGGGGAGAGTGTTGTCTACGTACCCTCGTAGACCGAAGCGGAAGCGATCTGGCGTAGAGGAAGTAGTCGTCGTTCTCCTCGCGATCCAACCGATCCCAGCGCCGTTACTCCGGCGCCTCCGAGTTCTTGGCACACGTTCAGCTCGGTGGCGCTCCTCGAGCTCCGATCCGGCCAAAGCTCGGGAGAGAGAGTTCCACAATCGGCCTGACGGCGTGGTGGCGATCTTGATGTTCTACCGACGCAGGCTTCGCCTAAGCACCGCTTCTGATATGACCGAGGTGGAATATGGTGGAGGGGGCACCGCACGGCTAAGAGATCCAAGAGATCAATTGTTGTGTCTTTGGTGCTAGCCCTGCCCCTCTATTTATATGTTGAGCCCGGGTCGAAACTTGGAGCAAAAGCCTCCTCAAAGTCGGTTTTGCCGAAAGGCAAGAGTCCCACTCGGACTCGAGGACCAACGCCACAATCCTTGGCGTCGGCCCCGAACGCCATGGGCCTCGGTGTCGGCCCGGGGCGAGACGCCAGGTCTCCGGCGTTTGGCCCCCAACCTCCATAAAACTCCTTTTGCACCGACCTAAAGCCTCATGGGCTTGACCCCTTGGCCTAAACATATCATCCAATATATGAATCTTTACGTCTCGACCATTTCGAGACTCCTCGTCATGTCCCCGATCTCATCCGGGAATCCGAACTCCTTCGGTACATCAAAATACACAAAACTCATAATATAACCGTCATCGAAACCTTAAGCGTGCGGACCCTACGGTTCGAGAACAATGTAGACATGACGAGACATCGTCTCCGGTCAATAACCAATAAGCGGGACCTGGATGCCCATATTGGCTCCTACATATTCTCTGAAGATCTTTATCGGTCGGACCGCATAACAACATACGTTGTTCCCTTTGTCATCGGTATGTTACTTGCCCGAGATTCGATCGTCAATTATCCAATACCTAGTTCAATCTCGTTCTTGGCAAGTCTCTTTACTCGTTCCGTAATACATCATCTCGCAGCTAACTCATTAGTTGTAATGCTTGCAAGGCTTAGTGATGTGTATTACCGAGAGGGCCAGAGATACCTCTCCGACAATCGGAGTGACAAATCCTAATCTCGAAATCGCCAACCCAACATCTGCCTTTGGAGACACCTGTAGTACTCCTTTATAATCACCCGATTCGTTGTGACGTTTGGTAGTACCAAAGTGTTCCTCCGGTAAACGGGAGTTGCATATTCTCATAGTTATAGGAACATGCATAAGTCATGGATAAAAGCAATAGCAACATACTAAGCGATCGGGTGCTAAGCTAATGGAATGGGTCATGTCAATCAGATCATTCAACCAATGATGTGACCTTGTTAATCAAATGACAACTCCTTTGTCTATGGTTAGGAAACATAACCATCTTTGATTAATAAGCTAGTCTAGTAGAGGCATACTAGTGACACTCTGTTTGTCTATGTATTCACACATGTACTATGTTTCCGGTTAATACAATTCTAGCATGAATAATAAACATTTATCATGATGTAAGGAAATAAATAATAACTTTATTATTGCCTCTAGGGCATATTTCCTTCAGTCTCCCACTTGCACTAGAGTCAATAATCTAGTTCACATCGCCATGTGATTTAACAAAGAATAGTTCACATCACCATGTGATTAACACCCATAGTTCACATCAATATGTGATCAACGCCCAAAGGGTTTACTAGAGTCGATAATCTAGTTCACATCGCTATGTGATTAACACCCAAAGAGTACTAAGGTGTGATCATGTTTTTGCTTGTGAGATAATTTTAGTCAACGGGTCTGTCACATTCAGATCCGTAAGTATTTCTTAATTTCTATGTCAACAATGCTCCATGAGAGCTATTCTAGCTAATTGCTCCCACTTTCAATATGTATCTAGATCGAGACTTAGAGTCATCCAGATCGGTGTCAAAACTTGCATCGACGTAACCCTTTACGGCAACCTTTTGTCACTTCCATAATCGAGAAACATATCCTTATTCCACTAAGGATAATTTTGACATTTGTCCGATGATCTACTCCTAGATCACTATTGTACTCCTTGCCAAACTCGATTGTAGGGTATACAATAGATCTGGTACACAGCATGGCATACTTTATAGAACCTATGGCCAAGGCATAGGGAATGACTTTCATTATCTTTCTATCTTACGCCGTGGTCGGGTTTTGAGTCTTACTCAATTTCACACCTTGTAACACAGGCAAGAACACTTTTTTTTGACTGTTCCATTTTGAACTACTTCAAAATCTTGTCAAGGTATGTACTCATTGAAAAAATTTATCAAGCGTCTTGATCTATCTCTATAGATCTTGATGCTCAATATGTAAGCAGCTTCACCGAGGTCTTTCTTTTAAAAACTCCTTTTAAACACTCCTTTATGCTTTGCGAATAATTCTACATTATTTCTGATCTACAATATGTCATTCACATATACTTATCAGAAATATTGTAGTGCTCCCACTCACTTTCTAGTAAATACAGGCTTCACTGCAAGTCTGTATAAACTATATGCTTTGATCAACTTATCAAAGCGTATATTCCAACTCCGAGATGCTTGCACCACTCCATAGATGGATCGCTGGAGCTTGCACACTTTGTTAGCTCCCTTTGGATCGATAAAACCTTCTGGTTGCATCATATACAACTCTTATTCCAGAAACCCATACAGGAATGCAGTTTTACATCCATTTGCCAAATTTCATAAATTGTGGCAATTGCTAACATGATTCGGACAGACTTAAGCATCGCTACAGTTGAGAAAATCTCATTGTAGTTAACACCTTGAACTTGTCAAAAACCTTTTTGCGACAAGTTGAGATTTGTAGATAGTAACACTACTATCAACGTCCGTCTTCCTCTTGAAGATCCATTTATTTTCTATTGCTTGCCGACCCTCGGGCAAGTCAACCAAAGTCCACACTTTGTTTTCATACATGGATCCCATCTCGATTTCATGGCTTCTAGCCATTTAGCGAATCTGGGCTCACCATCGCTTCTTCATAGTTCGTAGGTTCGTCATGATCTAGTAGCATGACTTCCGAACAGGATTGCCGTACCACTCACTGTGCGGATCTCACTCTGGTTTACCTACGAGATTCGGTAGTGACTTGATCTGAAGTTACATGATCATCATCATTAGCTTCCTCACTAATTGGTGTAGGAATCATCGAACTGATTTCCGTGATGAAATACTTTCCAATTCGGAGAAGGTACAAATTACCTTATCAAGCTCCACTTTCCTCCCACTCACTTCTTTCGAGAGAAACTCCTTCTCTAGAAAGGATCCATTTATAATCAACGAATGTTTTGCCTTCGGATCTGTGATAGAAGGTATACCCAACAATTTCCTTTTTGTATTCTATGAAGACGCACATCTCCGATATTGGTATGAGCTTATCAGCATGAAACTTTTTAAAATAAGCATCACAACTTCCAAACTTTAAGAAAGCAGCGACTTAGGTTTCTTTGTTAAACCATAGTTCATACGGTGTCGCCTCAACGGATTTAGATGGTGCCCTATTAAACGTGAATGCAGCTGTCTCTAATGCATAACCCCAAAACGATAGTGGTAAACTGATAAGAGACATCATAGATCGCACCATATCCAATAAAGTGCGGTTACGACTTCCGGACACACCATTATGCTGTGGTGTTCCAGGTGGCGTGAGTAGTGAAACTATTTCACATTGTTTTAACTGAAGGCCAAACTCGTAACTCAATTATTCGTCTTTGCGATTAGATCGCAGAAACTTTATTTTCTTGTTACGATGATTTTTTCACTTCACTCTGAAATTCTTTGAACCTTTCAACTATTTCAAACTTATGTTTCATCAAGTAGATATACCCATATCTGCTCAAATCATCTTGTGAAAGTCAGAAAATAACGATACTTGCCACGAGCATCAACACTCATTGGATCGCATACATCGGTATGTATTATTTCCAACAAGTCAGTAGCTTGTTCCATTGTTCCGGAGAACGGAGTTTTAGTCATCTTGCCCAAAGCGGCGGTTACGCAAGCATCAAATGATTCATAATCAAGTGATTCCAAAAGTCCATCGGCATGGAGTTTTCTTCATGCGCTTTACACCAATATGACCTAAGCGGCGATTGCCACAAATAAGTTGCACTATCATTATTAACTTTGCATCTTTTTGGTTTCAATATTATGAATATGTGTATCACTATGATCGAGATCCAATGAATCATTTTCATTGGGTGTGTAACCATATAAGGTTTTATTCATGTAAGCAGAACAACAATTTATTCTCTTACTTAAATGAATAACCGTATTGCAATAAACATGATCAAATCATACTTATGCTCAACACCAAATAACACTTATTTAGGTTCCATACTAATCCCGAAAGTATAGGGAGTGTGCGATGATGATCATATCAATCTTGGAACTACTTCCAACACTCATCTTCACTTCCCCTTCAACTAGTTTCATTCATTACGCAACTCCCGTTTCAAGTTACTACTCTTAGCAACCGAACCAAAGTATCAAATACCGAGGGGTTGCTACGAACACTAGTAAAATACACATCAATAATCTGTATCTCAAATATACCTTTGTTCACTTTGCCATCCTTCTTATCCGCCAAATACTTGGGGTAGTTCCGCTTCTAGTGACCAGTTCCATTGCAGCAAAAGCACTTAGTCTCGTGCTTAGGTCCAGACTTGGGTTTCTTCACTCGAGCAGCAACTTGCTTGCCGTTCTTCTTGAAGTTCCCCTGCTTCCCTTTGCCCTTTTCCTTGAGACTAGTGGTCTTGTCAATCATCAACACTTGATGCTCTTTCTTGATTTCTACCTTCGTCGATTTCAACATCACGAAGAGCTCGGGAATTGTTTTCGTCATCCCTTGCATACTATAGTTCATCACGAAGTTCTAGTAACTTAGTGTTGGTGACTAGAGAATTCTGTCAATCACTATCTTATCTGGAAGATTAACTCCCACTTGATTCAAGCGATTGAAGTACCCGGACAATCTGAGAACATGCTCACTAGTTGAGCGATTCTCTTCCATCTTTTAGCTATAGAACTTGTTGGAGATTTCATATCTCTCAACTCGGGTATTTGCTTGAAATATTAACTTCAATTCCTGGAACATCTCATATGGTCCATGACGTTCAAAACGTCTTTGAAGTCCCGATTCTAAGCTGATAAGTATGGTGCACTAAACTATCAAGTAGTCATCATATTGAGCTAGCCAAACGATCATAACGTCTACATTTGCTCCAGCAATCGGTCTGCCACCTAGCGGTGCATTAAGGACATAATTCTTACGTGCAGCAACGAGGATAAACCTCGGATCACGGATCCAATCCGCATCATTGCTACTAACATTTTTCAATACAATTTTCTCTAGGAACACATATAAAAACATAGGGAGGCAACAACGCGAGCTATTGATCTACAACATAATTTGCAAAATACTACTGGGACTAAGTTCATGATAAATTAAAGTTCAATTAATCATATTACTTAAGAACTCCCACTCGAGATAGACATCTCTCTAGTCATCTAAGTGATCACGTGATCCAAATCAACTAAACCATAACCGATCATCACGTGAGATGGAGTAGTTTTCAATGGTGAACATCTTATGTTGATCATATCTACTATATGATTCACGCTCGACCTTTCGGTCTCCGTGTTCGAGGCCATATCTGCATATGCTAGCCTCGTCAAGTATAACTCGAGTATTCTGCGTGTGCAAAACTGGCTTGCACCCGTTGTAGATGGACGTAGAGCTTATCACACCCGATCATCACGTGGTGTCTCGACACGACGAACTTTGGCAGCGGTGCATACTCAGGGAGAACACTACTTGATAATTTTAGTGAGAGATCATCTTAAAATGCTACCGTCAATTAAAGCAAAATAAGATGCATAAAGGATAAACATCACATGCAATCAATATAAGTGATATGATATGGCCATCATCATCTTGTGCTTGTGATCTCCATCTCCGAGGCACCGTCGTGATCACCATCGTCACCGGCGCGACACCTTGATCTCCATCGTAGCATCGTTGTCGTTCCGCCATCTATTGCTTCTCGACTATCGCTACCGCTTAGTGATAAAGTAAAAGCAATTACAGGCGTTGCATTTCATACAATAAAGCGACAACCATATGGCTCCAGCCGATTGCCGATAACCCGGTTACAAAACATGATCATCTCATACAATAAAATATAGCATCACGTCTTGACCATATCACATCACAACATGCCCTGCAAAAACAAGTTAGACGTCCTCTACTTTGTTGTTGCAAATTTTACGTGGCTGCTACGGGCTTAAGCAAGAACCAATCTCACCTACGCATCAAGACCACAACGATACTTTCGTCAAATAGACTCCGTTTAACCTTCTCAAGGACCGGGCGTAGCCACTCGGTTCAACTAAAGTGAGAGAGACAGACACCGCCAGCCACCTTTAAGCACGAGTGCTCGTAGCAGTGAAACCAGTCTCGCATAAGCGTCTGGCGTAATGTCGGTCCGGGCGCTTCATCTCACAATACCGCTGAACCAAAGTATGACATCTTTGGTAGGCGTATGACTTGTATCGCCCACAACTCACTTGTGTTCTACTCGTGCAAAACATCAAACCATAAAAACCTAGGCTCGGATGCCACCGTTGGGGAACGTAGTAATTTCAAAATTTTCCTACGCACACGCAAGATCATGGTGATGCATAGCAACGAGAGGAGAGTGTTGTCTCGTACCCTCGTGACCGAAGCGGAAGCGATCACAACGTAGAGGAAGTAGTCGACGTTCTCTTCGCGATCCAACCGATCCCAGCGCCGTTACTCCGGCGCCTCCGAGTTCTTGGCACACGTTCAGCTCGGTGGCGCTCCTCAGCTCCGATCGGCAAAGCTCGGGAGAGAGAGTTCGTCGGCCTGACGGCGTGGTGACGATCTTGATGTTCTACCGGCGAGGGCTTCGCCTAAGCACCGCTTCTGATATGACCGAGGTGGAATATGGTGGAGGGGCACCGCACGGCTAAGAGATCCAAGAGATCAATTGTTGTGTCTTTGGTGCTAGCCCTGCCCCTCTATTTATATGTTGAGCCCCGGGGTCGAAACTTGGAGCAAAAAGCCTCCTCAAAGTCGGTTTTGCACGAAGGCAAGAGTCCCACTCGGACTCGAGGACCAAACGCCACAATCCTTGGCGTCTGGCCCAGACGCCTGGCCTCGGCGTCGCCCAGGCCGAGACGCCAGGTCTCCGGCGTTTGGCCCCACGGCCTCCATAAAACTCCTTTTGCACCGACCTAAAGCCTCATGGGCTTGACCCCTTGGCCTAAACATATCATCCAATATATGAATCTTTACGTCTCGACCATTTCGAGACTCCTCGTCATGTCCCCGATCTCATCCGGGACTCGAACTCCTTGGTACATCAAAATACACAAAATTCATAATATAACCGTCGCCATCGAAACCTTAAGCGTGCGGACCCTACGGTTCGAGAACAATGTAGACATGACCGAGACACGTCTCGGTCAATAACCAATAGCGGGACCTGGATGCCCATATTGGCTCCTACATATTCTCTGAAGATCTTTATCGGTCGGACCGCATAACAACATACGTTGTTCCCTTTGTCATCGGTATGTTACTTGCCGAGATTCGATCGTCGGTATCCAATACCTAGTTCAATCTAAATCGGCAAGTCTCTTTACTCGTTCCGTAATACATCATCTCACAGCTAACTCATTAGTTGTAATGCTTGCAAGGCTTAGTGATGTGTATTACCGAGAAGGGCCAGAGATACCTCTCCGACAATCGGAGTGACAAATCCTAATCTCGAAATCGCCAACCCAACATCCGCCTTTGGAGACACCTGTAGTACTCCTTTATAATCACCCGATTCACGTTGTGACGTTTGGTAGTACCCAAAGTGTTCCTCCGATGGCAGAGTTGCATATTCTCATAGTTATAGGAACATGCATAAGTCATGGATAAAAGCAATAGCAACATACTAAGCGATCGGGTGCTAAGCTAATGGAATGGGTCATGTCAATCAGATCATTCAACCAATGATGTGACCTTGTTAATCAAATGACAACTCCTTTGTCTATGGTTAGGAAACATAACCATCTTTGATTAATAAGCTAGTCTAGTAGAGGCATACTAGTGACACTCTGTTTGTCTATGTATTCACACATGTATTATGTTTCCGGTTAATACAATTCTAGCATGAATAATAAACATTTATCATGATGTAAGGAAATAAATAATAACTTTATTATTGCCTCTAGGGCATATTTCCTTCACCATGAGTGCGTAGTTTAAATGCGCGTGGTACTAATACCATTGCCTCGTCGGGGCTGGGACGGAGGCTGACTTTGCTAGACTGGCTCGTGACGGGCCGAGCTATCCTTCTGCAGTGTAGTCCGGACCCTCTTAATGATGTCCGGAGGCTCGGCAACCGGATTATAGTGTTGCTTGAGAAGGCCACTCTGTACTTCTGCTGCTAGGGCGGTGGTGCGTCTCTGTACGGAGGGAGCATTCCGTGTTTCCATTTACTGTGATGACTGATACGTCTCCAACGTATCTATAATTTTTTATTGCCCCATGGTATATTATATTCTGTTTTGGACATTATTGGGCTTTATTCTACACTTTTATATTATTTTGGGACTAACCTATTAACCGGAGGCCCAGCCCAGAATTGCTGTTTTTTGCCTATTTCAGAGTTTCATAGAAAAAGAATATCAAACGGAGTCCAAACAGAATGAAACCTTCGGGAACGCGATTTTCGGAACGAACGTGATCCAGAGGACTTGGACCCTACGTCAAGACATCAACAAGGAAGCCACGAGGTAGGGGGCGCGCCTACCCCCCCTGGGCGCGCCCTCCACCCTCGTGGGCCCCGTGTTGCTCCGCCTACGTACTTCTTCCTCCTATATATACCTACGTACCCCCAAACTATCAGATACGGAGCCAAAAACCTAATTCCACCGCCGCAACCTTCTGTACTCGTGAGATCCCATCTTGGGGCCTATTCCGGAGCTCCACCGGAGGGGGCATCGATCATGGAGGGCTTCTACATCAACACCATAGCCTCTCCGATGAAGTGTGAGTAGTTTACCTCAGACCTTCGGGTCCATAGTTATTAGCTAGATGGCTTCTTCTCTCTTTTTGGATCTCAATACAATGTTCTCCCCCTCTCTCGTGGAGATCTATTCGATGTAATCTTCTTTTGCAGTGTGTTTGTTGAGACCGATGAATTGTGAGTTTATGATCAAATTTATCTATGAACAGTATTTGAATCTTCTGAATTCTTTTATGTATGATTGGTTATCTTTGCAAGTCTCTTCGAATTATCAGTTTGGTTTGGCCTACTAGATTGATCTTTCTTGCAATGGGAGAAGTGCTTAGCTTTGGGTTCAATCTTGCGGTGTCCTTTCCCAGTGATAGTAGGGCAGCAAGGCACTTATTGTATTGTTGCCATCGAGGATAAAAAGATGGGGGTTATATCATATTGCATGAGTTTATCCTTCTACATCATGTCATCTTGCTTAAAGCGTTACTCTGTTCTTATGAACTTAATACTCTAGATGCATGCTGGATAGCAGTCGATGTGTGGAGTAATAGTAGTAGATGCAGGCAGGAGTCGGTCTACTTGTCACGGGCGTGATGCCTATATACATGATCATACCTAGATATTCTCATAACTATGCTTAATTACATCAATTCCTCAATAGTAATTTGTTCACCCACCGTAAATACTTATGCTCTCGAGAGAAGCCACTAGTGAAACCTATGGCCCCCGGGTCTATCTTCCATCATATTAATCTTCCAACACTTAGTTATTTTTATTGCCTTTTATTTTACTTTGCATCTTTATCATAAAAATACCAAAAATATTATCTTATCATATCTACCAGATCTCACTCTCGTAAGTGATCGTGAAGGGATTGACAACCCCTTATCGCGTTGGTTGCGAGGATTTATTTGTTTGTGTAGGTGCGAGGGACTCGTGCGTGGCCTCCTACTGGATTGATACCTTGGTTCTCAAAAACTGAGGGAAATGCTTACGCTACTTTGCTGCATCACCCCTTCCTCTTCAAGGGAAAACCAACGCAGTGCTCATAAGCATAATGTGGCACCGCGTTGAATCTAGCGAATGCGGTTCGTCCGAGCAGCGCGTGATAGCCGCTCCGGAATGGGACGATATTGAAGATTAGTTCTTCACTTCGGAAGTTATCCGGGGAACCGAATACTACCTCCAGCCTTATTGAGCCCGTACAACGGGCCTCTACGCCTGGTATGACTCCTTTAAAGGTAGTCTTCGCGGGCTTTACTCATGAGGGGTCAATGCTCATTTTACGTACTGTATCCTGACAGAGCAGGTTGAGGCTACTACCGCCGTCCATTAGGACTCGAGTCAGGTGGAATCCGTCGATGATTGGGTCGAGGACCAGTGCAGCTGAACCGCCATGCCGTATGCTAATTGGATGGTCTCGGCAGTCGAATGTGATCGGGAATGATGACCATGGATTAAATTTCGGGGCGACGGGCTCTACCGCATAGACGTCCCTGAGTGTGTGCTTGCGCTCCCTTTTGGGAATATGTGTAGCGTATATCATGTTTACCATTTTGACTTGAGGGGAAATTTCTTTTGCCCCCTGGTGTCTGGCTGCCGGGGCTCTTCGTCAGCGTCCTCGCTCTGTGATTCCCCTTCTTTGTTTATGCTATTTACCTTGCTGTCTTGTTTAAAGACCCGGCAATCTCTGTTAGTATGGTTGGCCGGTTCGTCGGGTGCCATGTATTTGGCAAGGACAGTCGAGTATGCGGTCCAAGCTGGATGGTTTTCCACTGCTCCTTTTATAGGGTTTCTTTCGCTGGGCGTACATGGAGCCACTGAATCCGGCATGAACTGTTGTGTCATCGGTGTTATCTCCATTGTTTCGGCGTTTGTTTTTGTTGCGCCGGAGCTTGCCGATGCTATTTTTGGCCTCGGAGGGGCTTGTTTCGTTGGCCGTGTTTATACTTCGAGCCAACCAACTATCTTCTCCCGCGCAAAAGCGGGTCATAAGTGCCGTGAGGGCTGCCATGGACCTTGGCTTTTCTTGGCCGAGGTTGCGGGCGAGCCATTCGTCTCGGATGCTATGCTTGTAGGCTGCCAAGGCCTCGGCATCCGGATAGTCAATGATTCTGTTCTTTTTGGTTAGGAACCTAGTCCAGAATTTCTGGCTGATTCTCCAGGTTGTTGAACTATGTGGCTTAGATCATCAGCGTCTGGTGGTCGGACATATGTTCCTTGGAAGTTGTCTTGGAAAGCTTCTTCCAAGTCCTCCTAGCTGCCGATAGAATTTTCAGGCAGGCTATTAAGCCAGTGCCGAGCTGGCACTTTGAGCTTGAGTGGGAGGTATTTAATGGCGTGGAGGTCATTTCCTCGAGCCATGTGGATGTGGAGGATTAAATCCTAGATCCATGCTGCGGGATCGGTTGTGCCGTCATATGATTCAATATTGATGGGCTTGAATCCCTCGGGGAATTCGTGATCCAGTACCTCGTCCGTGAAGTAGAGAGGGTGTGCGGCACCTCTGTATCGAGACGCATCGCAGCGTAGCTCTGATGGAGTCCGTCTGCGGCATTCGGCCCGGGCGTGGTTAGGTTTGTCACGTCCGAATAGGTAGCCATCGTCGTGCCTTCAGGCACGTCCGCGTGATCCGCAGATCGATCTTGTATGTCCTGCTTTATTGTCCAGGGTTTGCCGAAGGTCGTATGTGTGACCCGAACTCTTTCGTCTTTATTTTTTCAGGGTGGTGGGGCAGGCTGCTGTTCAGCCTGAGTTGCTGCTTTATCCCGACCGCAGGGTGGCCGGTCGGCCACCCTGTCTCGACCACGCGGTGGTCGTTCTGCATTACGTGAGGGAGATGTGTGCTTCTGTGCTTCCTCGTCGAATTGAGGTAGCAGTCTGCATTTTGGGTAGCTCTTAGTTGGGCGATTGATGTCGTATTCTTCGGCAGTCAGGACATCAGTCCATCTGTCTATGAGCAGATCTTGTTCGGCTTGAAAAGGCTGCTTTGTTTCTTTTTCGTGCTCCTTGCGGTGGCTATGAGCTGAAGCTTAAAGCGCTCTGCTCCACAGAGTCCTCCCAAGACGATGAAGTCTTCGTTGCCGAGTCTTGTCTCTTCCTCGGAGGGTGGATGGTAACTATCGTCCTCCGAGTTATCTTCTGTGGCCTGTTCATCAGGGTTGTCTTGCCTGTTGTCATGTTCCTCCTGTTCGGATGACGCACCGACGGGGTCTTCATTATTTTCGGCTCACCCGAAGTGCAATTGTCTCCGGTGCCAGTGTTGCCATCCTTTGAGTGACAAGGCTTAGAACAGCGTTTGGGGCGCCGATGCTTGGACTGCGTCTCAGAGGGTTTGTTCATATCCGGCTCTTCTTTGTCGTCGCCAAATCCTTTGGGTGTATCAACAATGTACATGTCGTACGAGGACGTGGCCGTCCAACGTCCAGTGAATGGCGGGTCTTGGCCTTGCTCATTGTCGGCATCGTCGTCCATACCTATGATGTCTTCGGAGCCGTAGTCAAGCACGTCGGTTAAGTCGTCGACGGTGGCTATGAAGTGGGTGGCGGGTGGGAAGCAAAATTCCTCGTCGTCCACCTCTAGCTCAAACCGAATGTAGTTCGGCTGTGAGTCTTCCTCCAGGGTCAAGTTCTTCAAAGAATTTAGTACGTCACCCAAAGGCGAATGCTGGAAGATGTCTGCGGCGCTAAATTCGAAAATCGACAACCGATCCAGCTCGGTGTCCGCAGGTGTATCCGGTCCGGAACGTGTAGCCGGAGACGAGTCCGGGGTTCCGTTGACGCAAGCATTGCAGGATGTCGAGTCCATGTGCGGCTCCAACACCGCGGACTTTTTGGCGTCGGAGGGCGCGATATGCTTTGGATCTAAGGCCATTGTAGCAATAGGATCCATCACCTGGATGTGATCTGATGATAGATTTAAGTCAAGTTCATCGGTGAGAGGGGGAGTGACCGCCGCGGTCTCAAATCCATCGAAGATCAAGTCTCCATGGATATCCGTGACGTAATTCAAGCTTCCGAATCTGACCTGATGGCCAGGGACATAGCTATCGACCTGCTCCAGGCGGCCAAGCGAGTTAGTAGCGTAATCTGAAACCGCCGAACACAAAGATTTGTCCGGGGAAAATGATTTCTCCCTGAACGACACCATTGCCGGCGATTGGAGGGGCCATCGAGCCTTACGTCGATGACACAGTGGAACTCTCAATGAAAGCACCAATGTCAGTGTCAAAACCGGCGGATCTCGGGTAGGGGGTCCCAAACTGTGCGTCTAGGATCGATGGTAACAGGAGACGGGGGACGCAATGTTTACCCAGTTTCGGGCCCTCTCTATGGAGGTAATACCCTACTTCCTGCTTGATTGATCTTGATGAATATGAGTGTTACAAGAGTTGATCTACCACGAGATCGTAATGGCTAAACCCTAGAAGTCTAGCCTATGAGTATATGGTCATGAATCTGTCCTATCCGGACTATGCTCTCCGGTTTATATAGACACCGGAGAGATCTAGGGTTACATGAGGTCGGTTACATAGGAGGAAATCTTCATAATATGTCGCCTAGCTTGCCTTCCACGCTAAGTAGAGTCCAATCCGGACACGGGTATTGTCTTCGGCCTTCGTATCTTCACAGCCCATCAGTCCGGCCCATGAATAACAGGCCGGACGCCCGAGGACCCCTTAGTCCAGGACTTCCTCAGCAGCGACCGGCTGCTCCTCCAACACCTCCTCCCTCACCCCCTTGTTGACGTCCCTCATCTCCAGCTCCGGCACAGCCACGTCGCTGGCCACAGAGAGGGAAATCATGGTGTCTAGGCCCTTCCATTGGCGCTCATTGTGCGTGTTCATGGAGTCTTCAATGACAAGTTGAATGAGCCAGGCCTCCTCCTCTGTCATGCGAGGAGGTGGTGGTGGCGACGGAGAGGGAGAAGGCGACAGCGTCGGCGTGATGCCGTGCATTCGCGCATCTGGGGAGGGCTCGGAGCACGCGCACGGCGCTCTGTACGTGGCCGTCGCGGCCCCGATGAGGTGCCAGCAAAGAAGGACGCGCGCCGCACGTCGTGCTCGTCCCGAAACCATGTGACCCAGAGAGTGGAGTCGACGGCGTACCTGGTGTCGTAGAACAGGTCGTCTGGTAGGAGGCGGCGGTGGCGTTCGACCTCCTCGCGGCGGGCATGACCGCTCGTTGGGACCGGCGGGATCGAAACCCGGTCCGCGGACAGATGCCAGTTATTGGGCAGGTGGACGTCGCTGCAGGGGAGCGGCATCCTCGTTTCCCAATAACGACAACAAACATTTGTGTGGATGTAGTGTCGATCGCGCTCGCATGCGGCCGTAGGGGCGATCGTGAATGTGGAGGCGTGGGGGCCCTCCGTGGGGGTGATGTGGGCTCTGCTTTGACACCGTGGCGGCGGCGGCCCGAGGACGAACCAGCCTCGTGGTCGTGCGCTCCCTTGCGGCCGGCGCTCTACCACACCATGGGTGTCGGCGGCCAACGAGCTCGAGGAAGGGGAAGGGAGAGCTAGGGTTTGGGTGTCGGGTTTCGAGGAGGCCGCAGCGACTGGAGTGTGAGCGTGGACTGCGACAGGTCCACGGCCTCCCATTTAAGAAGGACGCCTACCGCGCGCCTGGGCGGATGATAGGTGGGGCCGACCGCGTGTGCACATTTATGTTGGGTGGTGGGAGGTAGGTGGCCGCCTGCCACGCGGCCCTGATGCGGACGAGCGGCGCGTCCGTTTGCTATCCGCCTGGACCCAAACCGGCCGCATGTTTGCGCTCGAAATGGGTCGGGGCGGACACAAAACGGACAAGATGGGTCCAGGCCGTCGCGCGCTGGACCATGGGGTCTGTCCGTTTCGCCCCAAACGGACAGCGCCGGACGGGATGGGGTCGCGAGCTGGAGTTGGCCTTAGAGCGTCTACAGCCGGCGGCCCAAACCGGCCTCAAACGCCCGGACGGCCAGAACGGTCACAGACATGTCACGAAAATCTGACCCAGATGGACGTCTAAAACGGGCTCAAACGTCCGGGCTGACCGACACCCCCATAGCCAGCCCAAATATGTTCGGACGCTTCGCAACCCCGCTGTAGGTCATAGCGGTCCTACCTCACTAATAGAAAACATGGCTTTGGTTGAGGCCATGAGAAGGGCATTAATCCCGGTTCACTCACGAACCAGGACCAAAGGGTGCATCAGTCCCGGTTTGTGAGGCCATGTCACCGGCTGGGCCTCGAGGGCCATTGGTCCCGGTTCGTCTGACACTTTTGGTCCCGATTCCAGACACGAACCGAGACCAATGGGCCTCGCTCCTGGCCCGACACCTTTAGTCTCGGTTGGTGGCTGGAACCGGGACCAAAGGTTGTCCTTTAGTCCCGGTTTTAGCCACAAACCTGGACTAAAGAGAAGCCTATATATACCCCCGCCCCTGCACGCTCAGTGCTTGATAACCCACAAGTATAGGGGATCGCAACAGTTTTCGAGGGTAGGGTATTCAACCCAAATTTATTGATTCGATGCAAGGGGAGCCAAATAATATTCTCAAGTATTAGCAGTTGAGTTGTCAATTCAACCACAACTGGATAACTTAATATCTGCAGCAAAGTATTTGGTAGCAAAGTAGTATGATAGTAGCGGTAACGGTGGCAAAAGTAAATGATGTGATGCTTTGTAGTGATTGTAACAAAGGACAATGTAAAAGTAAATAAGCGAAGAACAACATGTGAAAAGCTCGTAGGCATTGGATCGGTGATGGAGAATTATGCCGGATGCGATTATTCATGCAACAGTTATAACATAGGGTGAAACAGAACTAGCTCCAATTCATCAATGTAATGTAGGCATGTATTCTGAATATAGTCATACGTGCTTATGGAAAAGCACTTGCATGACATCTTTTGTCCTACCCTCCCGTGGCAGCGGGGTCCTATTGGAAACTAAGGGATATTAAGGCCTCCTTTTAATAGAGTACCGGACCAAAGCATTAACACATAGTGAATACATGAACTCCTCAAACTACGGTCATCACCGAGAATGGTCCCGATTATTGTCACTTCGGGGTTGCCGGATTATAACACATAGTAGGTGACTATTGACGTGCAAGATAGAATCAAGAACTCGCATATATTCATGAAAACATAATAGGTTTAGATCTGAAATCATGGCACTCGGGCCCTAGTGACAAGCATTAGGCATAGAAAAGTCATAGCAACATCAATCTCAGAACATAGTGGATACTAGGGATCAAACCCTAACAAAACTAACTCGATTACATGATAAATCTCATCCAACCCATCACCGTCCAGTAAGCCTACAATGGAATTACTCACGCACGACGGTGAGCATCATGAAATTGGTGATGGAGGATGGTTGATGTTGACGATGGCGACGGATTCCTCTCCCCGGAGCCCCGAACGGACTCCAGATCAGCCCTCCCGAGAGAGATTAGGGCTTGTCGGCGGCTCCGTATCGTAAAACGCGATGAATCCTTCTCTCTGATTTTTTTCTCACCGAACACGAATATATAGAGTTGGAGTTGAGGTCGGTGGAGCTCCAGGGGGCCCATGAGGCCGGGGGCGCGCCCAGGGGGGGCAGGCGCGCCCCCACCCTCGTGGACAGGGTGTGGGCCCCCTGGCCTTGATTCTTTCGCCAATATTTTTTATTATTTCGAAAAATAATCTCCGTGAAGTTTTTGGTCATTCTGAGAACTTTTATTTCTGCAAAAAAATGACACCATGACAAATCTCTTTGAAAAGCAGCGTCGATCCGAGTTAGTTCCATTCAAATCATGCCGCTTAGAGTCCAAAACAAGGGCAAAAGTTTTTGGAAAAGTAGATCTGACGGAGACGTGCTCGATTGCTCTTTTTGGCGGCCATGTGGGTGAGGTGTATGTTGCTTTAGCTCTCACCTCCTATGCACATGAGGTGTTCGATGAAATGCCCGAGCCACACTTAATCTTTCTCCTCTCCAAGCTCGACCTCTAAACTCCATTTTCCTCAAGATTTGTCTAGGTTTGGCGGTCCGTCCTGTCCCGTCCCCGTCCTCACCGCCGTCGATCGCCCGCGCCGATCTCGTCGCCGGCACCACCATGGTGAACCTCTTGTTCTTATCTTCTTTCTAAATTTTTTTTACTTTTATTATTGTTTGTTATTATATAGTGCCATAGTTTTGGTATCCGCCCCCGTCCGCCCTCGTCCCGTCTATGATTTAGATGTGGTATATTATCTTTTATAACTATTTGTTTCATTTAGTGTTTATGACAATTATGCCAACCAACGTGACATAGATGTTTTTATCTAGGAGGTATGTGAACAGGAAATTCCAACCGACCTTCTTGTCGAGAGGTTAAATTTAGTTGAAAAAGAAAACAATTTTTTGTAGAAAAAATTGAAAAAAAATGAGGAGGAGAAGATGGAATTGGATTTAAATGTTGCGGATGTCGTCGATGATCACAAGATCAAGATGGATGCAATGCGCTTGAAGATTAGAAAGATTAGAAAATATACCATTCATACTGAGGCTTGATATCATTATGCCATGGATCAATTGTTATCTTAGTTGCGATTATGATCGCATTTGTTGTGGCATTTAAATGTTTTACATAGTTTCAATGTATGTTTTAATTACATGCTCTAGAGAGCTCTATGTTGTTGAATGAGAACTATGTATGAACTTTATGTATTTATTTTTTCAGTGATAACATTTGATCACCACTGTACTTTTGTTTTAATGTGATGATGAACTTCTATTAATTTGGTCACTTCTCTATTCATGATGTTCTGTAATGGTTTTTGACACACTTAATTATATATAATGCACGCAGATGAACCGGCAATGGATGTACGGTGACAGACGCACCTCTGAGTACATTAAGGGCCTGCATAATTTTCTCGAAGTGGCTGAGGCAAACAAGCAGAATGGTTTTATGTGTTGTCCATGCCCTATCTGTGGGAATACGAAGTCTTACTTTGACTCGAAAACCCTTCACATCCACCTGCTTGAGAAGGGTTTCATGCCACACTATAATGTTTGGACCAAGCACGGAGAAAGAGGGGTTATGATGGAAGACAACGAAGAAGAAGAGGATGGTGACAACTAACCGCTCCCTGAATACGGTGATGCTGCAACAGGGGAAGCTGAAGATCAAGAGGAACTAGACGATGTGCTCGATGATGATCTTCGTTGGGTCATTGTTGATGCGAAGAGACAATGCCAAAGTGAAAGGGAGAAGTTGAAGTTCGATCGCATGTTAGAAGATAAAAAAAGGGTTGTACCCAAATTGCGAAGATGACAACACAAAGCTTGGTACCACACTGGAATTGCTACAATGGGAGGCAGACAATGGTGTATCTGGCAACGGATTTGAGAAGATACTGAAAATATTGAAGAAGAAGCTTCCAAAGGATAACGAATTGCATGAAAGTATGTACGAAGCAAAGAAGGTTCTATGCCCTCTATGATTGGAGGTGCAGAAGATACATGCATGCCCTAATGACTGTATCCTCTACCGCGGTGCGTACGAGGATTTGAACGCATGGCCGGTATGCGGTGCATTGTGGTATAAGATCAGACGAGATGACCCTGGTGATGTTGAGGGCGAGCGCCCCAGGAAGAGGGTTCCTGCCAAGGTGATGTGGTATGCTCCTATAATACCACGGTTGAAACGTCTGTTCAGAAACAAAGAGCATGCCAAGTTGATGCGATGGCACAAAGAGGACCGTAAGAAAGACAGGATGTTGAGAGCACCCGCTGACGGGTCGCATTGAGAAAATTCGAGAGAACATGGGGGGACTTTGCAGGTGACGCAAGGAACGTATGGTTTGGTTTAAGCGTGGATAGCATTAATCCTTTTGGGGAGCAGAGCAGCAATCATAGCACCTGGCCCATGATTCTATGTATCTATAACCTTCCTCCTTGGTTGTGCATGAAGCGGAAGTTCATTATGATGCCAGTGCTCATCCAAGGCCGTTAAGCAACCCGGCAACGACATTGATGTGTACCTAAGGCCATTAGTTGAAGAACTTTACAACTGTGGAATGGAAAAGGTGTACGTGTGTGGGATGAGCATGACCAGGAGGAATTTGACCTACATGCGTTGCTATTTGTAACCATCAACGATTGGCCTGCTCTCAGCAACCTTTCAGGATAGACAAACAAGGGATACCACGCATGCACGCAATGTTTAGATTACACCGAAAGTATATATTTGGACAAATGCTGGAAGAATGTGTACCTGGGACATCGTCGATTTCTTCCAACCAACCATCAATGTTGGAAGAAAGGCAAACATTTCAAAGGTGAGGCTGATCACCGGAAGAAGCCCGCCCTCCATACTGGTGATCACATACTTGATATGGTTAATGATTTAGAAGTAATCTTTGGAAAGGGTCCTGACGGACTATCTGTTTTGAATGACGCTGAGGGACGCGCACCCATGTGGAAGAAGAAATCTATATTTTTGGACCTACCCTATTGGAAAGAACTAGAGGTCAGCTCTGCAATCGATGTGATGCACGTGATGAAGAATCTTTGCGTCAACCTTCTAGGCTTCTTGGGTGTGTATGGGAAGACAAAAGATACATCAGAGGCACGGGAGGACCAGCAACGTGTGCACGAAAATGATGGCATGCATCCAAAGCAGTATGAAGGTCCTGTCGGCTATGCTCTTACCAAAGAAGAGAAGGAAATCTTTTTTGAATGCCTTTCGATCTGAAGGTCCCGTCTGGCTTCTTGTCGAATATAAAGGGAATAATAAATATGGTAGAGAAAAAGTTTCAGAACCTAAAGTCTCATGACTGCCACGTGATTATGACGCAACTGCTTCCGGTTGCATTCAGGGGGCTTCTACTGGAAAAAGTTCGATTAGCCATTGTGAAGCTATGTGCATTCCTCAATGCAATCTCTCAGAAGGTAATTGATCCAAAAATCCTACCAAGGTTAAGGAGTGATTTGGTGCAATGTCTTGTCAGTTTTGAGCTGGTGTTCCCACCATCCTTTTTCAATATCATGACGCACGTCCTAGTTCATCTAGTCGACGAGATTGCCATTCTGGGACCTATATTTCTACACAATATGTTCCCCTTTGAGAGGTTCATGGGAGTCTTAAATAAATATGTTAGAATGCATGCTAGGCGGAAGGAAGCATCTCCATGGGCTGGCAAACAGAGGAGGTCATTGGGTTTTGTGTTGACTTCATTCCTGACCTTAAGCCGATTGGTCTCCCTCAATCGCGGTATGAGGGGAGACTGACTGGAAAAGGCACGTTAGGAGCAGGCTCAATAATATGTAGGGACGGGCATTCTTGGTCTCAAGCACACTACACAGTTCTACAAAATTCTACCTTGGTGACCCCGTATATCAATGAACACAAGAATATTCTGCATTCCAAACACCCGGAGCAGTGTGACGACTGGATTACATGTGAACACATCAGGAGTTTCGGCAGTTGGTTGCAAACACATCTCATGGGTAACAACACCATTGCGGGTGAAATTTGTACTACGTTGGCGGGGACCATCTTGACTATATTGACTTACAAAGTGCAGAGATAAATGGGAATACATTTTACATGATCTCCCAAGATCAAAAGAGCACCAACCAAAACAGTGGTGTCCACTTTGATGCAGTAACCAATAGGGGAAAGGACACATATTATGGTTACATGGTGGACATATGGGTACTTGACTATGGACATGATTTTAAGGTCCCTTTGTTTCGGTGCAAATGGGTCAATCTATCAGGAGGCGGGGTATAGGTAGACCCGCAGTACAGAATGACAACAGTGGATCTCAACAATCTTGGGTACACAGACAAACCATTCGTCCTAGCCAATGATGTGGTGCAGGTTTTCCATGTGAAGGACATGTCTACCAAACCGAGAAAAAGAAAAGATAAGGAAGCGAAACATCATACAATGAGCCAAAGCGCCACATAGTTCTTTCAGGGAAAAGAAACATCGTGGGAGTGGAGGGCAAGACAGACATGTCTGAAGATTATGAGAAGTTACATGAAATTCCTCCCTTCAATGTGAAGGCTGACCCAAGCACCTTGTTAAACAATGAAGATTATCCATGGTTACGGCGCAATAAGCAAGGGACACACGCGAAGAAAAAGTGAAGACTTTCTCTCCACAACTATTCTGATGATGCCTTTGATCTAGAATGTCACTGCAGCTACATGTGAAGAAATGAAATGCCTTTGTAACATATGAGTTTTCGTCCGAAACCCTGATACTTCGAAAGAGATTGTCCATTTTGTACATGAAGTGCATCCAGTTTTTGTCGTAACCCTCTCAACTTTTTAGCACATGATATGTGGGTGAAATGATGATACCATGCCAACTTTCAACCTTTTAGAGTTCATTTGTACTGCTTTTAAATTTCATTTCATTTAGCTCAAAGCAAAGATTAAATGCATGAAAAATAGCAAATGAAGTCATAAAGGGTTGAAAATTGATGATGTGGCTTTGAATGGTGCATATTGAACGCACAAAAAGTCTGGAGTTCAAATAAGTTTAAAAAATATATGAAATGCCTTCATAACACATGAGTTTTCGTCCGAAATCCTGATACTTCGAAAGAGATTGTCCAGTTTGTACACGAAGTGCATCGAGTTTTTGTCGTAACCCTCTCAACTTTATAGCACATTCTATGTGGGTGAAATGATGATACCATGCCAAGTTTCAACCTGTTCAGATTTTATTTGTAGTGCTTTTCAATTTCAGGGTCATTTATCTCAAAGAATGAACTAATAGCAAAAAGAATGAACTGAAAAGCTTTTACAAAACTCTAATAGCAAAAAGAATGAACTAAAAAGAATCAATTTTTTTGTTATGATCAACTAAAACAAAACTATAATATTCTTCAACAGCAAAAGAATCAACAAAAAGCTTTTATAAACCTCTAGTATTTTGAAACTAAAATTATATAAAATTTATGCAACTAGAATTATCAAAGTATGTTTTGTTCAAAACATTAATAGAAAAAAAAATTAATAAATATTTTTTTGTTAGAAACTTTAATAGCAAACTAAAATAACAAAAATATGTTTTTGGTTAAAACACCCATTTAAAATAACCTAAAAATTACCAAATTGAATATAATGATAAAACACACTAATATAACTAAAAGAATCACTCAAAAATCTATTTTTAAAGTAAAGTTATTCATAAACTAGTGATTCAGAAAAATATCAAAGAATTCAGATGAAAACTATTCAAATTTGAAAACTAATGGCACTAACAGAAAGTTTATAATTTTTGTGACCTTGATAACGCACAAATATAGGGGATCGCAACAGTTTTCGAGGGTAGAGTATTCAACCCAAATTTATTGATTCGACACAAGGGGAGCCAAAGAATATTCTCAAGTATTAGCAGTTGAGTTGTCAATTTAACCACACCTAGATAACTTAGTATCTGCAGCAAAGTATTTAGTAGCAAAGTAGTATGGAAATAACGGTAACGGTAGCAAAGGTAATATTTTTGGGTTTTGCAGTGATTATAACAGTAGCAACGGTAAAGTAAATAAGCGAAGAACAATATGTGAAAAGCTCGTAGGCATTGGATAGGTGATGGAGAATTATGCCGGATGCGGTTCATCATGTAACAATCATAACATAGGGTGACACAGAACTAGCTCCATTTCATCAATGTAATGTAGGCATGTATTCCGAATATAGTCATACGTGCTTATGGAAAAGAACTTGCATGACATATTTTGTCCTACCGTCTCGTGGCAGCGGGGTCCTAATGGAAACTAAGGGATATTAAGGCCTCCTTTTAATAGAGTACTAGACCAAAGCATTAACACATAGTGAATACATGAACTCCTCAAACTACGGTCATCATCGGGAGTGGTCCTGATTATTTTCACTTCGGGGTTGCCGGATCATAACACATACTAGGTGACTATAGACTTGCAAGATAGGATCAAGAACTCACATATATTCATGAAAACATAATAGGTTCGGATCTGAAATCATGGCACTCGGACCCTATTGACAAGCATTAAACATAGCAAAGTCATAGCAACATCAATCTCAGAACATAGTGGATACTAGGGATCAAATCCTAACAAAACTAACTCGATTACATGATAAATCTCATCCAACCCATCACCGTCCGGCAAGACTACGATGGAATTACTCACGCACGGCGGTGAGCATCATGAAATTGGTGATGGAGGATGGTTGATGATGACGATGGCGACGGATTCCCCTCTCCGGAGCCCCGAACGGACTCGAGATCAGCCCTCCCGAGAGCTTTTAGGGCTTGGCGGCGGCTTCGTATCGTAAAACGATATGAATCTTTCTCTCTGATTTTTCCCTCCCCGAACACGAATATATGGAGTTGGAGTTGAGGTCGGTGGAGCTCCAGGGGGCCCACGAGGCAGGGGCGCGCCCAGGGGGGTAGGGCGCGCCCCCCACCCTCATGCCCAGGGTGTGGGCCCCCTGACATTGATTCTTTCGCCAATATTTTTATATTTTCCAAAAATAAGTTTCGTGAAGTTTCAGGTCATTCCGAGAACTTTTGTTTCTACACATAAATAACAATAACAATATGGAAAGTCTGCTGAAAATAGCGTCAGTCCGGGTTAGTTCCATTCAAATCATGCAAGTTAGAGTCCAAGACAAGGGCAAAAGTGTTTGGAAAAGTAGATACGACGGAGACGTATGAACTCCCCCAAGCTTAAAACTTTGCTTGTCCTCAAGCAATTCAGTTGATAAACTGAAAGTGAAAAGGAAAAACTTTTACAAACTCTGTTTGCTCTTGTTGTTGTAAATATGTAAAGCCAGCATTCAAGTTTTCAGCAAAGATTACGAACTAACCATATTCACAATAACATTTAGGTCTCATGTTTACTCATGTCAATGGCATAATCAACTAGCAAGCAATAATAATAAATCTCGGATGACAACACTTTCTCAAAAAAATCATGGTATGATATAACAAGATGGTATCTCGCTAGCCCTTTCTGAGACCGCAAAACATAAATGCAGAGCACCTTCAAAGATCAAGGACTGATTAGACATTGTAATTCATGGTAAAAGAGATCCAATCATAGGCATGCCCAATATAAATTAATAGTAATGGATGCAAATGACAGCGGTGCTCTCCAGATGGTGCTTTTCAATAAGAGGGTGATGACTCAACATAAAAGTAAATAGATAGGCCCTTCGCAGAGGGAAGCAGGGATTTGTAGAGGTGCCAGAGCTCGATTTGGAAATAGAGATGAATAATATTTTGAGCGGCATACTTCCATTGTCAACATAACAACCAAGAGATGGCGATATCTTCCATGCTACGCACATTATAGGCGGTTCCCAAACAGAATGGTAAAGTTTATACTCCCCTCCACCAACAAGCATCAATCCTTGGCTTGCTCGAAACAACGAGTTCCTCCAACAAGCAACAGTCCCAGGGGGAGTTTTGTTTGCAATTATTTTGATTTGATTTGCATAAAGCATGGGACTGGGCATCCCGGTGACCAGCCATTTTATCGTGAGTGAGGAGTGGAGTCCACTTCTCTTGAGAATAACCCGCCTAACGTGGAAGATATGGACAACCCTAGTTGATACATGAGCTATTCGAGCATACAAAACAGAATTTCATTTGAAAGTTTGGAGTTTGGTACATACAAATTTACTTGGAACGGCAGGTAGATACCGCATATAGGAAGGTATGGTGGACTCATATGGAATAACTTTGGGGGTTAAGGGATTGGATGCACAAGCAGTATTCCCGCTTAGTACAAGTGAAGGCTAGCAAAAGACTGGGAAGCGACCAACTAGAGAGCGACAACAATCATGAACATGCATTAAAATTAATAAACATTAAGTGCAAGCATGAGTAGGATATAATTCACCATGAACATAAATATCATGAAGGCTATGTTGATTTTGTTTCAACTACATGTGTGAACATGTGCAAAGTCAAGTCACTTGAATCATTCAAAAGAGGATACCGCCCTATCATACCACATCACAACCATTTTAATAGCATGTTGGCACGCAAGGTAAACCATTATAAGCTCCTAGCTAATTAAGCATGGCATAAGCAACTATGATCTCTAATTGTCATTGCAAACATGTTTATTCATAGTAGGCTGAATCAAGAATGATGAACTAATCATATTTACAAAAACAAGAGAGGTCGAGTTCATACCAGCTTTTCTCATCTCAATCAATTCATCATATATCGTCATTATTGCCTTTCACTTGCACGACCGAATGATGTGAATAATAATAATAGTGCACGTGCATTGGGCTAAGCTGGAATCTGCAAGCATTCAATAAACATGAGAGGACAAGGCAATATGGGCTCTTGGTTAAATCAACATCAATGCATATAAGAGCCACTTCAACAATTTAATTATGGTCTTCTCCTATCGACCCCCAAAGAAAAGAAAAGAAATAAAAATATTTACACAGGAAAGCTCCCAACAAGCAAAAGAAGAACAGGAAATCTTTTTGGGTTTTCTTTTTAATTACTACTACTACGGAAAGAAAGTAAACTAGCTAAAAACTACAACTAATTTGTTCTGGTTTTTCTTAAGGTTTAACAAACACACAAGAAAGCATAAAAAGGAAAATAAACTAGCATGGATAGTACAATGAAAGAGTATGAGCACCGACAACTAGCAATGAGTGTGTGAACATAAATGTAATGTCGGTGAGAAATACGTACTCCCCCAAGCTTAGGCTTTTGGCCTAAGTTGGTTTATTGCCACGGTTGGCCTGGCGGATATGCAAAGTTATAGTTGGGGTCGTACTGAGACGAAGAAGCCTCCGATTGCCATTGGTTGGCAATCATCTCCGGATCCCACTGGTAATTAGACTATCGTGGAGGATCAAATTGTGGTTCCGGCTCTGGCTCTGTGGCTGATGTAGGGTTCCGGTAGGCGTGGATGGTAGCCAGCGGAACGAGGTACTTGCCTGCAGATAAATCAAACAAGGAAGGAGCAGGCAAGGTAATAGTCTCAGGGTGATTTTTATGAAATAACATTTTATATTTAAGTGCCATTTCCCTATTCTTAACAATAAAATCATGTGCTAACATACTCTTATAATCTAAATAAGCGTTAGGCAGCAATTTTTCTTCTTTCTCATAGTGCCTAATAGGTATGTTATAGTACGCAACGAGGCGCGAGGCGAAGATGCCTCCCAAGATGGGGCCCTTAGTACGGTTAAGATTTAACCGCCTTGCAACAATGGCGCCCATACTAAATGTATCATCACGAAACAAGGCATGGAACAAAATGATAATATCAGGGACCTCAAGTTTCCACAGTTTCCGCGACCAATTATGCATCTACTAGCAAATATAGCAAAGTAACGTAGAACAGGAAAATGTATGCTAGTGATTCATGCGTCGGAAACCTTCCTCGTTTCCCCTACAACAATTGTATCAATAAACCCTTCCACACCGTTACTATGTGGTTCCTCTATGATACCCGAAAAAGGTAACTTGCAAACTCTACAGAATTCACGAAGGGTCATCTCCTTATACTCATCATAGAAATGAAAATCCACTGTAGGTGGTGACCTCCGAGAATGGAAATGAAAATTTTGCACAAAGGTATTGGTGAGTAAGAGATATTGTTCGCGTTGGTCGCGGAGGAAGTCGGTGAGGCCTGCATTCTCAGCCAATCCATAAAAATCATCAGAAATCCCGGCTGCTCCCAAGAAATCATCACATGGCCATTCACACGACCGAACCTCCGTGGTACGAGGCAAATTATATTTGGGCCTCCTTTCTTCTTCACTTTGGTTTTCCTTCAAGCTTCGGCTCGATGAGCCCCTCAAAATTCTCTTCATCATTTTCTGAAAATTTCTGAAATTTTTAGTAACTTCAAATAAAAGTGAACCAAGCTCAACAAAATTGATAGCAACTACTCCTACAAGTGCCTAGAGCCTATATCATGCATTAGAACTACTTGTAACCACGCAAATTTAAAATGCAAGCTCAAGAACATGGTCACCTAGGCAGCACAAATTTGCAATGAATAAAGCACTAGAACAAAACTAATTGGACCAATGGAGGAGTCACATACCAATGAACATTCCCCCAAAGCAGTTTTGTGAGAGGTGCTTTGTGCAAGGAGATCGAAAATCGTAGCAAAATGAGCTAGAACTCGTGCTTGAGCTGGATGGTGATTTTTTTGGGAGTAAGAAGAAGTATGTGGGTGCAAGAATAAGTGGAGGGGATCCACCATGGGCCCACGAGGCAGCCTGCGCGCCCGGGGGGTGGGCGCGCCCTGGACCCTCGTGCCCAGGTGCTTGCTCCCCCTGCAGTGTTCTCAGTGCCAAATATTCTCAAATATTTCAGAAAAAATCATATTCAATTGGCAGGGAATTTGGAGAACTTTTATTTTTGGGGTGTTTTTATATTGCACGGATAATTCAAAAAACAAACAGAAAAAATATTATTTTTACTTTATTTCAACTAAATAATAGAAAGTAGAGAGGGTACAGAAGGTTGTGCTTTCTAACTTCATCCATCTCGTGCTCATCAAAAGGAAACCACTAACAAGGTTGATCAAGTCTTGTTAACGAACTCATTCCGAATAACATGGAACCGGAGAAATTTCGAATAACACTATGTTACCTCAACGGGGATATGCACATCCCCAATAATAAGAATATCATATTTCTTCTTGGAAGTAGGAAGAGGAAATTCAAAGCCTCCAATAATAATCGATGGAATTTTTCCAATAGAGTTTATACTGTGAACTTGAGGTTGTTTCCTCGGAAAGTGTACTGTATGCTCATTGCCATTAACATGAAAAGTGACATTGCCTTTGTTGCAGTCAATAACAGCCCCTGCAGTATTCAAAAAGGGTCTTCCCAGAATAATAGACATACTATCATCCTCAGGGATATCAAGAATAACAAAGTCCGTTAAAATAGTAATGTTTGCAACCACAACAGGCACATGCTCGCAAATACCGACAGGTATAGCAGTTGATTTATCAGCCATTTGCAAAGATATTTCAGTAGGTGTCAACTTATTTAAATCAAGTCTACAATATAAAGAGAGAGGCATAACACTAACACCGGCTCCAAGATCACATAAAGCAGTTCTAACATAATTTCTTTTAATGGAGCATGGTATAGTGGGTACTCCTGGATCTCCAAGTTTCTTTGGTATTCCACCCTTAAAAGTATAATTAGCAAGCATGGTGGAAATTTCAGCTTCCGTATCTTTCTTTTATTAGTAACAATTTCTTTCATGTACTTAGCATAAGGATTCATTTTGAGCATATCACCAATCGCATACATAAAAGATAGGTCTAATCATTTCAGCAAAGCGCTCAAAGTCCTCATCATCCTTTTTCTTGGAAGGTTTGGGAGGAAAAGGCATGGGTTTATGAACCCATGGCTCCCTTTCTTTACCATGCTTCCTAGCAACAAAGTCTCTCTTATCATAACATTGATTCTTTGATTGTGGGTTATCAAGATCAACAGCAGGTTCAGTTTCTACATCATTATCATTACTAGGTTGAGCATCAACATGAACATCATCATTAACATTATCACTAGGTTCATGTTCATTACCAGATTGTGTTTCAGCATCAGAAATACAAATATCATTCGGATTCTAAGGTATTTCAGCAACAGGTTCACTATAAGCATGCAAAGTCCTATCATTTTTCTTTTTCTTCTTTTTAGAAGAACTAGGTGCATCTAAATTATTTCTCTGAGAATCCTGCTCAATTCTTTTAGGATGGCCTTCAGGATACAAAGGTTCGTGAGTCATTTTACCAGTTCTAGTAGCCACTCTAACATCATAATCATTATTCTTACTATTTAATTCATTGAGCAAATCATTTTGAGCTTTAAGTACTTGTTCTACTTGAGTGCTAACCATAGAAGCATGTTTGCTAATGAGTTTAAGTTCACCTTTAACTCTAGACATATAATCACCCAAGTGTTCAATCATATAAGCATTTTGTTTTAATTGTCTAAAATAAGCATTGAAGTCTTCTTGTTTAACAATAAAATTGTCAAACTCATCTAAGCAGCTTGTTTCTTATGAGCGGGGAAATATTTAGCAGAGAAGTAATAAATCATATCCTGGGGACTACGCACACAACCAGGATCAAGAGAATTAAACCATATCTTAGCATCACCCATTAATGAGAACGGAAATATTTTAAGGATATAAAAGTAGCGAGCTCTCTCATCATTAGTGAACAGGGTGGCTATATCATTTAATTTAGTAAGATGTGCCACAACAGTTTCAGATTCATAGCCATAGAAGGTATAATATTCAACCAAAGTAATTATATCAGGATCAATAGAGAATTCATAATCCTTATCAGTAACAAAGATAGGTGAAGTAGGATAAGCAGGATTTGTGATTCATGAAATGCAGTACGGACATGATTGTTACCCTAGTAAAGGAGATAGATCCTGACTATAAATCTTCTCTTCTATGTGATAAATATAGAATATTCATAGTAACAGTCTATGTTCTTTAAAAAGGATACAATAATGTCAAAAGCCTATCACTTCTACACGACCCGTCTATTTAAGCAGGTCGACTAGCTCGCCACGCGATGAGGTAGGACTAATATGTGTGTAAAAATCTTAACTTTGAGCAATTTTCGGTGGCGTTTTGACAGCCCAGCCGGCACAAGACGGATGGGATGATCGTCGTGCATGGCGCTGCATGTAATAGGTGTCGGAAATAGGGTATGTGGCTGCAAATGGTCAATTTCGAGGCCTGCCTGGTCACTGTCCGCGGGCGCGTTCGGGTGCGTTCACGGACGTTTGAGGGACCAGATTTGTAACCTGTGGCTGTAGATGCTCTTAGCTTTACAGTAGTATGGATATGGACACGCTAATAATAACCTAAAACGTACGAACACACTACCCGTACATGGTAAGAGCGTCTCTAGCAAACCCCTCAAAAGCTTGTCGCCTCGTTAAATTCCGCGGATATACAGGACACGTGAAAAATCCAGCCCTTCATCCATAACATGGCCCTCGAGCTGTGAGCAATTCATATTTATTAGGGGAGAGTCTTCATCATCACTATCATCAATATTATCGGTTTCAATAATTTCATTCTCTCTAGCCCTAGCAAGTTGTTCATCAAGAAATTCACCAAGTGGCACGATGGTATAAAGCATAGAAGTAGTTTCATCATAAGTATCATGCATAGCAGATGTGGCATCATCAATAACATGCGACATATCGTAATTAATAGCGAGAAGCAGGTTTAGGTGTCGCAAGCATACTCAAAAGCAGAAGGTGAATCAAGTGCGAGCTAGATGGCGCTTCCTTACCTCCCTCGTAGTTGAGGGATAAATTTTTGTTTTCTCGTCTTTCAAGTTCTTCATAGTGACCAGCAGATACAAATCCCGAGTGACTCAAAGAATAGAGCTATGCTCCCGGGCAACGGCGCCAGAAAATAGTCTTGATAACCCACAAATATAAGGGATCACAACAGTTTTCGAGGGTAGAGTATTCAACCCAAATTTATTGATTCGACACAAGGGGAGCCAAAGAATATTCTCAAGTATTAGCAGTTGAGTTGTCAATTCAACCACACCTAGATAACTTAGTATCTGCAGCAAAGTATTTAGTAGCAAAGTAGTATGGAAATAACGTGATAACGGTAGCAAAGGTAATATTTTTGGGTTTTGCAGTGATTATAACAGTAGCAACGGTAAAGTAAATAAGCGAAGAACAATATGTGAAAAGCTCGTAGGCATTGGAGCGGTGATGGAGAATTATGCCGGATGTGGTTCATCATGTAACAATCATAACATAGGGTGGAACAGAACTAGCTCCAATTCATCAATGTAATGTAGGCATGTATTCCGAATATAGTCATACGTGCTTATGGAAAAGAACTTGCATGACATCTTTTGTCCTACCCTCCCGTGGCAGCGGGGTCCTAACGGAAACTAAGGGATTTTAAGGCCTCCTTTTAATAGAGTACCGGACCAAAGCATTAACACATAGTGAATACATGAACTCCTCAAACTACGGTCATCACCGAGAGTGGTCCCGATTATTGTCACTTCGGGGTTGCGGATCATAACACATAGTAGGTGACTATAGACTTGCAAGATAGGATCAAGAACTCACATATATTCATGAAAACATAATAGGTTCAGATCTGAAATCATGGCACTCGGGCCCAAGTGACAAGCATTAAGCATAGCAAAGTCATAGCAACATCAATCTCAGAACATAGTGGATACTAGGGATCAAACCCTAACAAAACTAACTCGATTACATGATAAATCTCATCCAACCCATCACCGTCTAGCAAGCCTACGATGGAATTACTCATGCATGGTGGTGAGCATCATGAAATTGGTGATGCAGGATGGTTGATGATGACGATGGCGATGGATTCCCCTCTCCGGAGCCCCGAACTGACTCCAGATCAGCCCTCCCGAGAGGTTTTAGGACTTGGCGGCGACTCCGTATCGTTAAACGCGATGAATCATTCTCTGTGATGTTTTCTCCCCGAACACGAATATATGGAGTTGGAGTTGAGGTCGGTGGAGCTCCAGGGGGCCCACGAGGCAGGGGCGCGTCCAGGGGGTAGGGCGCGCCCCCCACCATCGTGCCCAGGGTGTGGGCCCCCTGATGTTGATTCTTTCGCCAATATTTTTTATATTTTCCAAAAATAAGTTCCGTGAAGTTTCAGGTCATTCCGAGAACTTTTGTTTCCGCACATAAATAACACCATGGAACGTCTGCTGAAAACAACATCAGTCCGGGTTAGTTCCTTTCAAATCATGCAAGTTAGAGTCCAAGACAAGGGTAAGAGTGTTTGGAAAAGTAGATACGACGGAGACGTATCGGACCTAAAGCAAAAAGAATCACTCAAAAGCTTGCTAAGTATTTAGCTGTAAGTAGAAACAAAAGAAAATAAATAAAGCAAAAAACAAAACAAAAAACTGGAAAATTTTTAAAAAAATGCCACCTTCTGGGCCACCACGACCTGCATATGACTAGAAACCCAGCCCACTAGTTGGGCCAGGATGCAGGCCCGCAGCAGGCCTAGTAGGCCCACAGGCAGAGAGAGTGCGTTTAGGCCCGTAGGCCTGCATAAGAGAGGAGCTCGGAAGGGTTGGCGCAACCGCGCTTATAAACCACTCTTACGCCTCTCAGCTAGCGAGCTGGGACTAAACATCCACCCGCCCGACGCCGTGCTAGCCGCAGCCCTTTCGTCCCGGTTGGTGGCACCAACCGGGACCAATGCAACCCTTTCGTCCCGGTTGGTGGCACCAACCGGGATCAATGCCCACCGTTCGTCCCAGTTTAAGCCACCAATCGGGACCAATGGGCTGTGCTTCCCGCCCTTTCGATTGGCGAAAACTGACCTTTGGTCCCGGTTGATGTCATAAACCCGGACGAAAGGTGGGCATTGGTCCCGGTTGGTGCCACCAACCCAGACCAATGCTTTGTGTATATAAGCAACACTTAGGAATTTTTCAGTTTTCATCAACCAGTTGCCCCAGACGACGCCGAGCACAATAACGCCGCCAGGCTGCCCGAGGTCGCCGTCGCCATCGACGCCCTCGCCCTGCCCCGACGCGCCGCCCCATGCCGTCGACGCCCTCGCCCTGCCCTGCCCCGAGCTCGGTGTCGATGCGCCGCCCCGCTCCCTACCCCGAGCTCGCCGTTGACACGCTGCCCCTGCGCCCCTGCCCTGCCCCGACGGTCCGCGCCACCCCGCGCCCCTGCCCGGCCCCGACGGTCCGTGCCGCTCCACGCTCCTCCCCGTTCGGTCCGGTCGGCTCCCTTTCCTCCCTATCCTCCTCCCCTGTTTTTTTTCATGATTTTGTTGATAGATGATGATGTTGTTGATAGATGATTGTTAGATGATGATGTTGATGATAGATGATGTATGCCTTTTTTGTTCATATAATTTTTTTTGTTCATATGATGATTTTTTTGTTCATAGAATATTTTTTTGTTCATAGCATATTTTGGTCCATGTATATATGTATGTGTATGTATGTATGTATGTATGGATGGATGTATATATATAGAAAATGATCATATGATGTTTTTTTCATAGAAATTAGTTAAAATTTACCAAGTTACTAAGTCAATAAGTTAAAATGTTCATATATTCAAAATGAGTTAATTAAAAGACTCACTCTAAGTTAAAATTTACCCCCTCCCCGATAACTTCGACATGAGGGGGGACGTCGGACATGCATGAGAGAGAGGCGGTCCGCTCACCCGACCAACTATTGAGGCCACCCAAACCCTAGAAGAATGAGCGTCGTTGTCGATCTACCCCCTCCCCTATAACTTCGACATGAGGGGGGACGTCGTACATGCATGAGAGAGAGGCGGTCCGCTCGCCCGACCAACTATCGAGGCCACTCAAACCCTAGAAGAAAGAGCGTCGTTGTCAATCTACCCCCTCCCCGATAACTTCGACATGAGGGGGGACGTCGGACATGCATGAGAGAGAGGCGGTCCGCTCACCCAGCCAACTATTGAGGCCACCCAAACCCTAGAAGAAAGAGCGTCGTTGTCGATCTACCCCCTCCCCGATAACTTCGACATGAGGGGGGACGTCGGACATGCATGAGAGAGGCAGTCCGCAACTAATCCATTGCTCATATATGCATATGATTCCTTGTTGTGATTAGCTAGGTCTAGGTTTGCCACTAATCCATCTCTCATGTTTGTATATTGCCATGTTGTAATATTTGCAGAAACTATGGAAAGAGACTTAGAACAAGAACAGTTGTTGGGGGATATAATCCTCGCCGAAGGTGATCCCTTGTCGTTTCTCAAGGACACCGATGGTCAGGAAGGAGAGGATGACTGCTCCGGTGATCCAACAATGGAGGAGGAAGGAGATCATGACGGCTCCGGTGACCGAACGGAGGAAGGAGTTGTTGCAAAGTCCGGCGAGGTATATATATATATATATATATATATATATTAAGCTTGTGCTGACTTGATGCACTAATTGTTTTGGTATGTACATATATTAATGCTTCTTTCTTCTTTTAGCCCTCCGGATCGAGCCAAACTTTGGTAAGGAGACGAGTGAGGGAGTCCTGGATTAGGGGGTATCCGGACGGCCGGACTATATACTTCGTCCGGACTATTGGAGCATGAAGATACAAGATTCAAGACTCCGTCCCGTGTCCGGATGGGACTCTCCTTTACGTGGAAGACAAGCTTGGCGATCCGGATATTGTATTTCCTTCCTTGTAACCGACTCCATGTAAACCCTAGCCCTCTCCGGTGTCTATATAAATCGGAGAGGTTGATCCTTAGAAGGTCGATCACAATTACAATCATAATCATCATAGGCTAGCTTCTAGGGTTTAGCCTCTACGATCTCGTGGTAGATCTACTCTTGTACTACTCATATCGTCAATATTAATCAAGCAGGAAGTAGGGTTTTACCTCCATCGAGAGGGCCCGAACCTGGGTAAACATCGTGTCCCTTGCTTCCTGTTACCATCAGCCTAAGACGCACAAATCGGGACCCCCTACCCGAGATCCGCCGGTTTTGACACCGACATTGGTGCTTTCATTGAGAGTTCCTCTGTGTCGTCGCTGCAAGGCTCGATGGCTCGTCTCGTTGTCAAGGACAACATTAACTCTGGGGGAGCTCTGGCTGTAGGCCAAACTCTCTGACTTGGCGGCTTCGTCATGGCCGCCCCATCGGCTTCGCGCCGACTATGGCCTCTCGGGTCATCGCGCATAACCTTCGCGTCAATTCGGAACTCGCCGAACAGATGGACCCGATAGAGCTGTCCTCCCTTAATGGGCTCTTGGATCGCACCACCGCTTTGGGAGTCGCTATGGACTATGACCGGATCGGGCTTAAACCTGACCAAAGAGACATAAAATCCCCGCCGGCCACCCATGAGATAGCGGTAGTGGAGGAACCACACACGGACTACCCCTTAATTCTAAGGACGAATTATGTCCGGATCGCCGAGCTCCCTGAGCCGGACACCCGTCCAAGGGAAGACATGACCCAGATCCCGGACTTAGAATCGGGCATTGGGCCGGAGAAATTGGGCAGCACCCCGGATCCTGAGCTGTCAGGTTCGGAAGCTCCCATGCCCCTGGGTGTTAGATCGGATCAGAATCCGGATTCAGCTATTCCCACCCACACAGACTTAAACCGTCTCTCCCATATCAGGCAAGAGCCCCAGGAGGCGATTACATCGTTCTTGGGCGATTCCTCCTTGTGCTAAACAAGGTCAAGGACTGCCGCGAGGAGGACGGAGTCTCACTTTTCTGCAAAAACTGCATGAACAAAGGAATCCTTAATGCTATAAGTCGCCGTGACATAGTACACTTTGCGGACTTGGCAATCATAGTACAGAAGTACTGTGCGATGGAAAGCGCCTGGAAAACCCAAACAGAATTTTGGGATAGTCCGGCTCTCACCAAAACCTCTATCCGAACCAAACGGGCGAACTCTCGTAAGTCGTCCGATCCAATCCCCAGGAAACCAAAGCCCACCCTGTATGGGAACCGTATTGGAAGAATGGCTCAATGGGCCATGTAAACTCCAAGATGCCGGACACAACACCAACTCATAGCCTTAGGGCATGTTGGATACTCCGTGTCGCAAAAAGTGGCGAGGATCTTCTTGCAAGCCATAAAGCAGAACAACTTCCCACCAACGAACACAATACGGTACTAACAGTCTTCGAGACTTTTGCCTCAAACAATAGGCGCAAGCGAGCTCATCGAAGCTCCGCTGAAATTTGCCATGTGGCGAAAATAGACCCATGGAACGACACTGCTATAACTTTCAATGCCAGTGATGAGCCTCGATTCTAGACTGTCCGGGCCCCAGCCGCTCTAGTCCTTATCCCAATCGTGGACGGCTTTCGGCTCACTAAAGTACTCATGGACGGCGGAAGCGGATTAAACTTGATCTATGAAGAAGCACTCAACAAGATGGGAATTGATAAAAGCCGCATTGAACAAAGCGGCACAACCTTCAGGGGAATTATCCCTAGTCGGGAAGCGCGGTGTGCGGGAAAAATCACACTCGATGTGGTATTCGGCACCCCGGAGAATTATAGGTCCGAAGAAATCACATTCCAAGTGGCTCCTTTTAGCAGCGGATACCACGCCCTTCTAGGGCGGGACGCGTTTACAAGCTTTCAAGCTATACCCCATTACAGGTACATGAAGCTTAAAATGCCCGGACTCAATGGAATCATCACTCTAGCAAGTGATCCGGACGTCGCACTTCGTGCCGAAAACAAAACCGCAGCACTAGCCCTGGAAGCATTATCCGAAGCCCTAGCAGCCGAAGAATTAACAACATTGCGGTCCACCGTGGACAGGGACGACGTGATACTCGACAAGCGACCCAAATCCACCTCATTTAAACCCGCAGACGAGATAGTCAGATTCCAAGTCCATCCAACGGACCCCACGAAGATAGCTTCCATTGGAACACAGTTGAGCCCCACAATGGACGCCGCACTGCGGGACTTCTTACGTGAAAATTGGGACATTTTCGCCTGGCACCCATCGGACATGCCCGACATCCCACGCAGATTGGCCGAACACAACCTCAATATACTAAAAGGATACAAACCGGTCAAGCAGACTCTAAGGTGGTTTTCAGAGCCCAAACCGCAAGCCATGGGGGAAGAGCTAGCCAAACTACTCGAGGCCGGATTCCTCAGAGATATCAAGCATCCGGATTGGCTGGCAAATCTGGTAATGGTACCAAAGAAGGACAAATCCTGGCGCCTATGTGTCGACTTTAAAGACCTCAACAAGGATTGCCCCAAGGATCCCTTTCCCCTCCCTCGCATCGATCAAATCATCGATGCCACAGCAGGACACGATTCGCTGTGTTTCCTCGACGCATATTCTGGATACCATCAAATAAAGATGGCAGAGTCTGACCAAGCTGCAACAGCTTTCATAACGCCATATGGCCCTTTTTGCTTCAACACTATGCCTTTCGGGCTTAAGAATGCCGGCGCAACCTATCAACGCATGATTCAAACATGCATGGAAAAGCAAATCGGCAAAACAGTGGAGGCATACATGGACGACGTGGTCATAAAAACAAGACACGTCGAAACCCTAATAGATGACTTGAGGATTACATTCGATAACCTCCGAACATATGACATAAAGTTGAACCCAGAAAAATGCGTTTTTGGCGTCCCCTCGGGAAACTGCTGGGCTTCATTGTTTCCAATAGAGGAATTGAAGCGAATCTGACAAAGATCCGAGCTCTGTCGCAGTTGGCTATACCAACAGACCTCAAGCATATCCAAAAATTAGCTGGATGCGTGGCTGCTTTGAGCCGCTTTATCTCCAGGTTAGGAGAAAAGGCATTACCTCTTTACCGCCTTCTCTGGCGCACCGAACACTTCGTGTGGACGGATGCCGCCACGTCCAGATTGGACGAAATAAAGACCTTATTGGCCAGTAATCCAGTCCTAACAGCGCCAAATATCGGCGAACCTATGCTGCTGTACATAGCTACAACACATCAAGTGGTAAGCGCAGTGCTCGTCGTCGAACGAGATGTTGACGGATACAAATTCCCGCTCCAGAAGCCGGTTTATTATGTATCCACGGTACTCACCCCATGCAAATCCCGATACCCACATTATCAAAAAATAGCATATGCGGTCTTCATGGCATCCCGGAAGCTACGACACTACTTTCAAGAGTGTTCGATTATGGTAGCCTCCGAAGTACCGCTCAATGACATAATAAATAACCGCGACGCTACGGGCCGGATTGCTAAATGGGCCATCGAGCTCCTTCCGTTCGACATAACATACAAACCACGGCAGGCCATCAAAGTCATGAAATCTGGCTGACTTTGTCGCCGAATGGACAGAAGCCGAACTCCCTAAAGAGTACAGCGCGTACTCCAACTAGATCATGCACTTCGACGGCTCTAAAATCCTGGCCGGATTGGGAGCAAGTGTAGTCCTGACGTCTCCCACCAGAGATACGGTCCAGTACGTCCTCCAAATATTATACACAGACTCCAACAATGCAGCCGAATATGAGGCTCTGTTGCACGGTCTTCGGATGGCAGTTTCTATGGGCATCCAACGCCTATAAGTGCGCGGGGATTCAAACCTCGCAATATCACAAATATACGGAGACTTTGATGCCAAGGATCCGAAAATGGCGGCCTACCGTAATGTCGTCCTCAAAATGTCAGCTTGGTTCGAGGGGCTCGAATTCCACCATGTGGCTCAAGAAAACAATCAAGCGGCAGACATCCTCGCCCGCATCGGCGCTAAACGCGACCCTGTCCCACCTAACATATTCCTGGAAAGGTTGTTCAAGCCATCCATAGTATGGGAAGGGGAATCCGGCAACACTAGCACGGATCCGAACACACCCCCAGATTCCGAACCATCGGACATAATCGGAGGCTCCACCACCGAAACAACATCTTCGGCCCATGAAATCATGGCTGTAATCACCCCGTGGACTGAGCCTTTCTTGGCCTACCTAAATAGGTAGGAGCTCCCAGAAGACCAAAATGAAGCACGCTGCATCACTACTAGAAAAACCCCTACTAATGGCGCACCTAATATGGCTATTAATGGCGCATCTGTGGTGCGCCATTAATAGCACGCCATTAGTAATTTTTACCACCACCTGGTGCGCCATTAGTATAGCCCACGGTGCGCCATTAGTATCTAGTATACTAATGGCGCACTACATAGAGGTGCGCCATTAGTATCTGGTATACTAATGGCGCACCACATAGAAGTGCGCCATTAGTAACATTTTTTTCAATTTTTTTTAAAATTTTTCCAAATTTTTTTTAATTTTTTTCAAATTTTTTCTTAATCTCAGTTCACTATCGCTTAATCTCAGGTCAAATCGCACTCCGTGGTCAAACTTCCCGAAAGGTCACCCATCCTCACACTACTCCAGCCCAAGCACGCTTAACTTCAGAGTTCTATCCAACCCCAAAGAATAAACTCACTTCACGAGCACTTGTTGATATATCTAGCATATCAATCTGTTATACCTTATTGATGTCTAGGACTTTGTTCATGTTAATGACTATGATGAAATTTTGAAAAATATTTCAAACTTCTCGATCATATTACGTATCATTTTTTGAAAAAAAATCAATTTTTTTTTTGAAATTAGTAATTTTTTTCTGTTACTAGTGGCGCACCACATCCACGGTGCGCCACTAGTAAGTTTGAAATTTTTGAATTTTTTGCCGCCAGATCTTAAAAGCCCGTAACTTTTTTCTGTTAGGTTTTTGGGGATTTTGAAAATGTTTAACAGGGTACCCCAGTTAAATTCAGATGTAACTTTTCGAGTAGATGATTTTCATATAAAAACTTTTTCATCCGAGTTAGTATGCAAAAGTTATGCCCATTTTTACAAATTCTCGAGAGATTTTGCAAATGAAGTCGAAATTCATATTTGCAAATTTTCCCAACAACTAGACCACATATCACATGGGAAACTTATTTTCTTTTATTTTTTTGACATTTTCATCATTTTCTTTTATTTTTTTTAAAACTGAAAAGGCGATCCAGGGGGGGTGCATTCGGTGGAAGGTGGCCAAGTTACTAATGGCGCACCGTGGGAGTGGTGCGCCATTAGCGCACCACTCCCACGGTGCGCCATTAGTAACTTGGCCACCTTCCACCGACGACATCAGATTACTAATGGCGCAGGTGGGGTGGTGCGCCATTACTAGTTCAACTACTAATGGCGCACCACTCCCACGATGCGCCATTAGTAGTTTTGAAAAAAATCATATTTTTTTGATTTTTTTAAAAAACTTAGTAATGGCGCACAAAGGAAAGTGCGCCATTACTAGTTAAAACTAGTAATGGCGCACCACTACAAGGTGCGCCATTAGTAACAATTTTTTTTACATTTTTTCAAAACTACTAATGGCGCCTGACGGATGTGGTGCGCCATTACTATGTCAGTAGTAATGGCGCACTATGCACCGGTGCGCCATTAGTAACAAAAATGTTTTTATGTTTTTTCCAAACTACTAATGGCGCACCACACACCAGGTGCGCCATTAGTAATATATTACTAATGGCGCACCGGGACCTGGTGCGCCATTAGAATATAGTAATGGCGCACCACATCACAGGTGCGCCATTAGTAGCCATTCCATCTATAGCCCTTTTTGTAGTAGTGCATCGTCCTGCGTTCTAAAGCTTACAAAGTCCATGAAGGGGAACTCTATAAGAAAAGTGCGACCGGAGTGCTCCAAAGGTGCATCTCCGAAGAGGAAGGGCGGTAGCTCTTGGCTGAAATCCATGCCGGACTGGGCGGGCACCACGCCGCGGCTCGAGCACTAGTCAGCAAGGCCTTTCGTACAGGCTTCTATTGGCCGACGGCCCGAGCAGACGCACAGGATCTTGTCCAACACTGCGTCGGTTGCCAGCTCTTTGCCAATCAGAGTCATATGCCCCCTACCGCTCTCCAAACAATCCCCATAACTTGGCCCTTCGCGGTGCAGGGGCTGGATATGGTCGGACCTCTTAAAGGGAGAAGCCATAAGAAAAATACTTATTGGTCATGGTGGACAAGTTCACCAAATGGATAGAAGCCAAACCAGTCAAGACGGCCGAATCCGGACCAGTAATAGACTTCATATCCGGGGTCGTACACCGATACGGTTTCCCCCACAACATCATCACTGATAATGGCTCAAATTTCACAGCCGATGAAGTGAAAACTTGGTGCGGCAAAATGGGCATTAAGCTTGATTACGCTTCCGTCTACCATCTCCAAACAAAAGACCAGGTCGAACGGGCAAACGGTCTCATCATGAGCGGCATCAAACCCAGACTAGTGCGATCCTTGACAGAGTCGGATACGCACTGGGTCGAAGAGCTCGACTCTGTACTCTGGGGGCTGCGGACCACGCCGAATCGCACCACCAGATATACACCATTTTTATGGTGTACGGCGCGGAAGCAGTACTACCCTGCGACATAATACATGATTCGCCACGCGTACGCATGTACGAAGAGAAGGAAGCCGAGTTAGATCGGCAGGATAACTTGGATGCCCTGGAGGAAGAGCGCGACGTCGCAAAAAGCCCGCTCCGCATTCTATCAACAAAGCAGCTCGACGATACCAAAGCAGAGAAGTGCGGGCCAAAACTTATAATATTGGCGAGCTCGTTCTCGCCCTTGGAGAAGAAGAAGGACAAGCTCAAACCCAAGTGGGAAGGTCCCTTCGTCATTGACAAAGTTCTCACCAGAGGAGCGTACCGCTTACGTAATGCATCCGATAACAGACTCGAGCCGAACCCATGGAACGCGGCCAGACTCCGGAGATTCTACGTCTATCGCCGAAATCAGTGTTCGTCTCCTTACCCCCTCCTTTTTAATTATGCTCCCTCCCTTTTCCTTTCTCGACCTTTTTCCCTCTTCACACAAAGTATTTAATACAGTACGGACTCCTGGATCCTTCCGGCCGCACTATGTGTGCAAGTAATACCTGGGGGCTTCCTATTTCGGAAGCTAAATATAATTACTTTAATGGCTTCTCGCCCATCACATATGCGTTCTTTTTCCATATGTGCCTTTTCTTCACCATTATATGCATCGATATGACTTAAGATGTGGCCAAGCTGGGTTGCCTGGCTCTTGTGTTTATGCCCTACGTTTCCGTTAATTCGGCTAGGGCATAAGGGGAGCACCTCTGCGATTGTTACTGCCGGTTCAGCGGATGTGTACCTCGGTAGGTGAAGCCGAAAGCTAGCGTCCTTAAGAGAATATTCGGTCGGTGAACAAAAGATGTATTCGTTTATTATAACATAAATCCCCAGAAGTTTTGTATCCTACGCCCTTGTTCGCAGTCCGGACATGTGCATCGTCGCATGCGTACCCGGGGAAAGGAACCCCTAACGGAACTATTCTCCCTGGAAGATGTTTCTTACTATCCATGTAATATAACATAACTAGTTGGGTACTTGTCTGTTCAAGCACTTATGACCCCTACGCCTGGTGTCCACGCATACCCCAGTTCTGTATAACTGAGTGGGTATTAGGACACACCCGGACTATAGGATCCGGGCTGAAGCGTAATGGTCCGCCATGACAAATGATTTTAATCCGGCTAGGGACTATTTATGTCCATTGAATTACACAGTCACTTGGACTGACTATATTCCTCCTCTATACCATCCAACAGGCTATCTAGCTTACAATCCTGTTGAGAATACTTTGCGGCTAATGCTACCTGGTCATATACCAGACTCACGGGAATTTCTTGCCCATCTGGCCCCGCCGGTCCGACTTCTGCCATATGGTTCGGGTCCAGCTTTGTGTAGTGCGTCTTCACCATAGCCCAGGCTTCTCTTGCACCCTGCCGGCAGGCTGACATCTTCCACAATCGGAAGTGCCGTCGTGCTCCTTGCAGCATATCCACAAGCTCCCCCATGCCATTCGGCAGGAAGCTTGATGGCCACAAGGCCTGAGCAACGCCCTGCATCACCCGCTGAGCTCGCTCATGCAGTTGTGAGAGGTCTTGTAGTAAATCGCCTGCAGATGAGGGCATCTCCTCCTCAAGGCGACCCGTTAACATTCCTACAAGCAAAATCCTTTCAATATACTTCTGGGCCGAACTATACTACAGTTCATCTAGGCACTTACCATAAATGCCGCGTCGAAGCCTTTTGTTCTCCTTCACGGAGTCCGCCAGCTGAGGCGGACATCTTTTAACTCCACGTCCAGCTGGACTTTGGCATCTTGAAGATTGTTCTTCTCCTGCCTAACTTGCGTAAGAATGCGCTGGCAAGCCTTCAGCTGCCTTTTGAGATGTGATTCGTCATCTCTTACGCCCTCCGGATTCACCCGGGATTGTCTGCAGAATTTTCGTTAGACTTGTCATATCAGCCATTTACTACAGTGCATCTTCGTACAATTGAGACAAATGTTACCAGATGAGGGCTTTTGGGATTCCTCTAACTTGGCAACTATGGCCCCTCACCGCCTTGCACGCCTCCAGCTCCCGAGACAATTGCTCATTCTTATCTACAAGGACACTGTGCATAAATTGATCCTTAAAACAGTTGTTTCAACCGTTTCAAGTCTCGAGGGCTACTGCTACACATGCTTATTTAATTTTCTTACCCGTATATCTTTGGTATACTGGTCCGTCGCTCGGGCAAGCCCGCCTTGAGCAGCTTGGATGTATGTGTCTCCCGAATTGAAGGCGTTAAATGCCTCTTCGGAAAAGATGTTGTTACGAAGTACGGCCCGTCGGCGCCGGTGATTCATGGCGCTCTCTACTTCGGAATTCGTGGCCGAGGGCATATCTGCATCCTCTGTCGGAGAACTATGCGACATCGGCCCCGCTCCCGCCTCCGCTCTCGAAGCCGGTTCTGGAATCCGGCTAGTGGAGGCGTGGTTGTGAGATCCCGGATATAGTCCGGCTGCTCCTCTTCCTGCCAGGACACAAAGGGCGCTGGTATACTTCATAATACCATAATCGCAGCACAGGTTTTTGCCTTACCTCTGTAGCGGCGAGTCGACCCTTACCGCCTTCCTCTTGAGCCTGCCCGATCCGGACACCCTTGGCCGACGAGTCCCTAGGGGCTCGGCCCCATGCTCCGACCGTTGTTTCTGCAAAAACACGACACTTCAAGAGTAAGGCATGACATCTGAAGGGAGTCCTCTTCGGAGGATATGGTTTTTCGGCTTGGCTTACGCGCGACGTAGGCAGCCGTCCGGGATAGTCGGAAATAATGGCCACTGAGGCGCCATCGCAGCTCGCTTGATAAAATATCCCGTTGAAAAGCTCCACGGTAATATCCGGGTCTTCCTCGAGTCCTGGATCTAGGGCCCTTCCGGGGTCCTCTGGCTGCGGGGAGGGGCTGGATATTCCTTCTACGGCCCCCCTCAGTTCCTGCTTGGGAATATCGAGGCAGATAATCTTAGCGAAGAACGCCACAATAAGCGAAGCGGGGAAAGGAATGACGACTTCCTCAGTTTAGGGGGTTGTGCATGGAGAATCCATCTCGCGGTTTGATGTGAAGGAATTCTTCCTCTTCCCCTTTGTATAAATCGGACAATATACTTGCCAGAGTGGTGGCGGAGTCCGAACCCTTACGGCCACAGCGGGTGGCATCATCTTCCCCCTTGAAGTGCCACATGAGCTTCCCCCGATATTGAAGCGGTTGCACTCCCCGTGTTATGCATATTGCCATAACCTCGACTATCGTCAGTCCAGATTTGGCCAGTAACTTTATCCTGCCTATCAGGTAATGTATTTCCCTGGTATCCTCCTCTTGGGGGCCTCGGGGGCGCCATCTTAGACGTGCCCTCGGTGGGGCGTTACTGAACTTGGGGAGACCTGTCCGGACTGGATCCGGAAGGGGAACATCGTCAATATAAAACCACTCTGAAGGCCAGTTCTCTGGTGCCTTCTTGGGAGTGCCGGATAAGTATCCGGTCTCGGCAATGCGCCATACTTCGGCCCCGCCCACTTGACATAGGGATTCTCCCTGGTTGCGGGGGACAAGGCAGAACAATTTCTTCCATAACCCGAAGTGAGCCTCGCAGCCTAGAAATAGCTCACAAAGGGCAACGTACCCTGCTATATGTAGTATGGAGGTTGGGGTAAAGTTGTGCAACTGGAGGCCATAGAACTCCAGGAGCCCGCGAAGGAACGGGTGGATGGGAAACCTGACGCCCCTTAGCAGATGTGGGATGAGGCATATTCGCTCCTCTGGAGATGGATTAGGAGATTCCTCCGCCTGTTCCCCGCCGTTATAGGTGGCTATTCCGGCTCGGACGGGGACCATGAACGCCGGTGTGAGAAACCCTTGGGTTTGTAACTTAATCAAGCGGCTATGGGGAACTAAACACTCTTCCAGTCCCCTGCTTGGGCGAGGAGAAGCGGCGGAGGAGCTGCAACGACCGGCCATGTTGGAATGGTTTTTCCAGAGCGCTCTGTTGGATGCTTGCTCGAGGGGGGAGAGTGAGGTTTGGATCTGAGAATCCCCGTCTCTTCAAATAGACGGTCAGCCCGAAGGATTGGGGGTGGCAAATGCAAAAATGCCTCGGCTCCTCGCATTCGCTCGACATGTGGAGATGGTCATTATTGAGGCACTGAAGCCAAGGATTACAACATTGATGGAATGCCGGACACTATTCGTCATAACAAGTACTTTGGAGTATTCGGAGATGGAACCCGCCCTGCAATGCCGAAGACAAGACTGCGCGCCGGACTCATCGTCATTGAAGCCCGGTTCAGGTGCTACTGAGGGATTCCTGAATTAGGGGGTATCCGGACGACCGGACTATATACTTCGTCCGGACTATTGGAGCATGAAGATACAAGATTCAAGACTCTGTCCCGTGTCCGGATGGGACTCTCCTTTGCGTGGAAGACAAGCTTGGCGATCCGGATATTGTATTTCCTTCCTTGTAACCGACTCCACGTAAACCCTAGCCCTCTCCGGTGTCTATATAAACCGGAGAGGTTGGTCCTTAGAAGGTCGATCATAATTACAATCATAATCATCATAGGCTAGCTTCCAGGGTTTAGCCTCTACGATCTCGTGGTAGATCTACTCTTGTACTACTCATATCGTCAATATTAATCAAGCAGGAAGTAGGGTTTTACCTACATCGAGAGGGCCCGAACCTGGGTAAACATTGTGTCCCTTGCTTCCTGTTACCATCGGCCTAAGACGCACAGATCGGGAACCCCTACCGGAGATCCGCCGGTTTTGACACCGACAACGAGGCCCGAATAAAAGGTTGCGCCGAGTTGAAAGGTTCACGATCACAGAAGTCGTGAAAGATGGCCAACCGATTGCTCCCAAGCATACCAAGGACGCATTTGTACATCAGTGCGGAGTTGTTGTTAGGGACAGCGTCCCGATCAGCATCCAACAATGGAACAAGAATAAGGACGACCCTGAAGTTTTTTATGTCCATGATAGACAGAAAGATGATCTTTGGACCTCGCTGATGACAAATTTCAGCCTACCGCCAGAGAAGGAGCCGAATAACCCAGTTATAGAGCAAAAGGTCAAGGCGTTTTCTCTTAAGAAGATGGCAGAACTATTCAGGAACTAGAAGAAAGAGTTGAACACATAGTTTGTCGACAAAGAGAAGACTCCAGAATTCATCGGTCGATATGGGAAGATAAGAGATCATTGGCCTGCATTTGCGGCCTACAAGAAATCGGAGAAGGGTAAGAAAAGGTCACTGACAAACAAGCAAAATGCTGCAAAGAAGAGGTATAACCATCACACGAGGTCAGGTGGCTACTACAAAACCCGACCGTTTTGGGACAAAGCTGAGCAAGACCTGCTTGCTAAAGGGGTCCAACCAGCGACATTGCACTGGCCAGATCATTCAAGGACTTGGTTCTTCGGGGTTGGGGGAACTTTCGACCCAGAAACAGGGGAGTGTGTTTTGACGGAAGAGCAACTTGCAATACCAATCCCGAAGCTTCATAAAGCAATCAAGGCAGTGCAGGAAGGGACGTTCATTCCCGACAGTGAGAAGGACGTGCTAAGAGATGCCCTCGGGAACCCTAAGCACCCTGGACGAACACGAGGCACAACAGGCTCCGTTTCGTGGGTGCATGGGTTTCCCGACAGCGGTGGTTATAGAAGCTGAGAGAGAAAGAGGAAAGTGGAAGCAACCGAAATGCAGAGGCTCGGTGCAAGATTGGCAAAACTAGAGGAACTTGAGAGCCAGTGAGCTACCGGCCAACCATCTCAGCGGCACGAAGATCCTTGCTTCGACGCTGCCCCAGAAGCTACCCCAGCATCTCAGCGGAGAAGCAGCGTGGCTTCCATGGAGCTCGCTCAGCCCGATTTCAAGGCTCCTCGCTACCCCGTGGATAGTATCACGGAGGCTGAACATTGCGAGCTAATGACGAAATGCCAGAACCTGACCTTGAAGGCGGTGGACGGCTCTGTTGTACCTCCTTAAGCTAAGGGAACTTTTCATTGCCGTCCGATTCCACATGGCTATGCTATTGTGACGGTGGATGAAATAATGGAGGGATTTGAGGAGCTGGAGCTTGACTACCCTACAGGTGAAGGGGAGATTCATTTAGAAAATGCTTTAAAGAGTACCTGTCTATGGAGAAAGTAGTACATCAAGCTTCCAAACTGGATGCCTCCTCCTCCCCCTCCTCCGCCGTGTCAGGGCACTCCGCCTCCTCCTCCTCCTCCTCCGGCGAGTCAGGGCGCTCTGCCTCCTCCGACGCGTGAGGGCACTCCGCCTCCTCCTCTGCCTCCTCTGGCATGTTGGCGGACTCCACCGCATCAGTAATGGCGGAAGAGATACGCTGCCACTCCGGCGGCTAGTAGTACAAGAGGCGGGAACAAATACAGATTTGGTCCAAGCCTGAAGCCTCTTCCAAAGTTACCATATGAGAGGACTGATGAGGAAACCGATGAATCGTGGAAGCTGAAGTGCAGACCCATTTTGAATGAGGAAGCCTCCACCTCCGAAGGAAACCGCAAATCCAGTGAAAGTGAAGCGCAGTCTGGATGCCCTTAAGCGACCACCACCGCCTCCACCGCAATCCAACTATGACCGCTGTATTGAAAGGACATATGAGGAAGCGCGGCGGTCGAGAAGTACTTCCAGTGATGCAAGATTAGCAAGACGAAGAAGTGGGAAAACAATTCCCCAGCTCGGGTTACAGGCGAACCAATCGTGCCCCCCCTCAAGGTGTCCAGCGATATCGTCGCTAATCATCCGGGGCTAGTGCCCGGTACCAATCTTGGTGATTACCTGGGCGATGATGTACAGTTTGAAACGTTAGAGGTAGTAGAGATCTTCAAATACGAGCACGGGAAGCCACTCGTTAAACCTGATCATCCTCCTCTAACAACGATGATGCGAAGATTGCATGAATGGCACATGGATAGCTGCAGAAAGTCTGGGACTGACAGTTTATTGCTGAGAATTAAAGTTGTGCATGACCTCATTGGAGTTGAGGTACTGCCTATTGAATTTGTGGAGTTATTTCAGTTATTCAATCAAGACGCCCTCGACAAACAACTCATGACTTGCTACTGTCTGTAAGTATTACTTCTGTAATTAAGTCTCTATAGCTCAGTTTGTTCATTGCATTTATATATAATTATCCTCACTATATTATGCAGATTGAAGATCGTCGAATGCAAAAAAGGACAAATCTTTGGGTTCATTAGCCCAAATACCGTAAACGAATGGTCAGTTCAAAACAGTCAAAGATACTGAGGACAACTTGCTACAATCTTTCCTTGGACATCAAAACAAAGGGAAAATACTCTTTCCTTACAACTTCAAGTGAGTGTTACTATCTTCTGCATATCCAGGTTTCGCTTACTCGAGGTTATAGTAATGTAATTGATGAGTTATGCGTGCGCGGGTTCCACTTTATTCTTCTAGAGATTAAGCTTGACGGGGAAGTAGTAACAGTCTTAGACTCGAGACGTAAAGATCCCCGAGAGTATGCAGACATGACTGCAATGCTCCAGAAGTAAGTTCAATCATTATCACACCATATTGGCAACTTTCGTTCATTTCCTGATATCAAGTAATCGTTTTCTATGCATGGCAGGGTTTGGAAAAAGTTCACTGGAATGGTTCTGGGTCTGTAGAAGGAGCTGTGATTTACACACCCCAAAGTAAGTAGTACTAGATAGTTCCGCGCATCTCTCATTGATTCTTGTTTCATCAATACCATGATCATGCTTGATTATCAGTTTGATTGAACTCTATTCTCGTAAAGTGCTTGTGGCAGGAAGGCGGGAATAATTTATGTGGATACGTTTGCGAATTCATCCGCCACTCGACCTCTGAGCGGGGCTACTCTGACAAACAATTTGAAGTACATAAACAATAATATTCACAATTTTATTTTATTATCATCAATTGTGTGGAGTTCCATTCATATATATGTATTGACCCCCTTCTTTAAATTAGATGTGGGAGATGCGGCAAGAACTCCTACCACATGATCGCATACGAGCAATTCAAGAGGAATTGGCAGGATTCTTTCTTGACCACGTCATACATAAAGACGGAGAATACCATATGGAAATTCAATGGGAGTTTGGCGCTTGATGATGTCAGGGATGTTATATTGTATATATGTAGTAGAGTGGGATAAATATACAAAAACTTGTTGTTCGACCAATCTCGGAGAAAGAGAGGTCACTTCTCTCTGTATATGTTCATGATGATCTTGTGTAATTAATAGTTCCTTCATTTGCTTACTAGCGTCGATTTCTCTCTATATGTAGTAGTTAGTGTCGACCAAGCACTGAGAAAGAGAGGTCACTTCTCTCTATATGTAGTAGCTATAGCTAACACAATATGAAACCCCTAAATCAACCCTCCAAAACCCGAAAACCCCCTTTCATAAAAAAAACCCCAGCGCCTGCGAGCTGCTGACGCGTGGCTGCCTTTTGGTCCCGGTTGGTGTTACCAACCGGGACTAAAGGTCCTCCTCCCTGGGCGCCCCACAGCGGCCATGTGGACCTCCTTTGGTACCGGTTCGTAAGCCAACCGAGACTAAAGGTTTTGGGCATTAGTCCCGTCTGTTTTGTCCCGGTTCCAGAACCAGGACTAAAGGCCCTCTGGAGCCGGGACTAGTACCCTGTTTTCTATTGTGCCTGCAGCGACTGAAGCTCCGTCCTATCGTATCGGGCACTGAAATTTTAGTCCCATATCACCGGGCGAGGCGGACGACGACCGGTTTAAATAGCCGCACCGGCGCATGGCGGCAAGCTTCTCTATTCACTACTAGAAAAACCACTACTAATGGCGCACCTAATTTGGCTATTAATGGCGCATCTGTGGTGCGCCATTAATAGCACGCCATTAGTAATTTTTACTAATGGCGCACCACCTGGTGCGCCATTAGTATCTGGTATACTAATGGCGCACCACCTGCGCGCCATTAGTATATCTTGATGCGCCATTAGTATGCCTCCCGAGGCATGTATACCAGTGCTTTGGCATACTAATGGCTCACCACCTCGGGATGCGCCTTTAGTAACCGCGGCATACTAATAGCGCACTACCCCGTGATGCGGCATTAGTAACCTTGGCATACTACTGGCGCACTGACACGTGATGGCCATGAGTATGCTTTGTCATTCTAATGGCGCCTTTATCATGTGATGCGCCATTAGTATGAATATTAGGTTTTTTATTTTTTATTTTCTGTTTTTGCACAGGTTACAAAATGTATAATTTGACAAAATATAGACAGCACACATCAACAATAGATTCATCGGATACAATAGAAGATTAGTCTTTGAATACAATTCATCATATTAGTCTCCGAATACAATTCATCATATTAGTCTCCGAATTGAAAAGACCGAACAAAGATAGAACATTATATTACAAGTCTCGAGACCGCGAGTAGCGAGTTTGTCTTCACATTACAAGTCGATATCGATCATCTAAACTACCATCACATAGAAGAGAGCTGCGGTCATCACGATGAGCATCATCACGATGAAACTTCGTCTTCATCCGGTTCCTCCAACGCTCCCTCCCCTCTCCCGCTAGATAGCGGGCGTATCTAGATTCGGCCTCGGCCCTAGTGGTGTACCCTTTGTAACTGTTACCGCTGAATCGATGAACCTGTCTCCGACACGCCTCCCAGTCATCGTAGACTCCGGGAACCTTACCCTTGTACACGACATACGTCGGCATCGCTATGCACTAGCCAAAGCAAGCGTTAGTACCAATTCACGCACAATACATAAGCAATATATAAGTATGCAATAGAACGATCGGAAGAGAAAAGCAAGACATTAATAGCATCGATTACATCTAAGTTGAACGACTCTCGAAACCAAAGAGACATACTACAAGTTCATTAAAGTTTAATTACAACATGAGCCAATCGATGTTTCAGAACTAGACAACTCGACTCAAGGGACGGAGCGTGGATGAAGCCGCCGTCTATCATGGGAGTCATGAAAGAACGGGCGTTGTCATCCTGCATTTGTAGCATTGTGTCGATGTCACCGATGACGGTTGATTTCTGAGGTAGAACTGCCCGAGGTACGAAGGACATCTTGATGGATGATTTCCGCAAACTCCATTTGGATGAGAAAGAATTCTTGTCGGAGGTCCGCGTCTGGATTGCCGACACGCCGCGGCCCAATCTTGGAGTTTACTCGGTGGCGAAGTTGATGATGGTCCTGTCGATCGCCCGCATGTGATGGATGGCGTAGTAGGCACCCTTCTCGACCGCCAGCGGCCGCTTGACGCAGCGTAACGTCAGACAGGGAGAACACGTGCTTGCCGTGCTTACGAATAGGCCTGGTGAAGGTGCCTCCAGATTTGGCGTGGCAGGAGAACATCATCAAGAACCTTCTTGACATTTGTGTAGTCTACGTTCGATCGACGGTCCGGGTCGAAATACGTGGCCATGGAATATTTGGGGCTTAGGAGGATGAGCGTGCAATGTGTGTCACTGCAGAAAACACGGAATGTTAAAGAAAAAGCGATCGAAATGTAAGAATTCATATGTTACGGGCGGTTGAGGGGAGGACTTACTCGGGAAAGTAAGGCACGAGGAAGTTATCCTTATCTTGGTTTGCGAATGACGCCTTCGAGGTAAGAACTTCGCGACTTGCGGTCCCAGCGCTGCCCAAGAACTTGGCACGCATGTAGAAGGGTCAACTATCACGATGTCCGGGTCTTGTCGCGAATGATCCGCATCTCCATACTCGGTGAAAATAGCCGAACGAAGGTGTAGTGCAGCGGATGAAGGTTCAACATAGCGTGGATGTCATCAAAACGCAGGACGATCGTCGCCCGATGGAGTTATCCACAAAGCCCTTGCCCTCCGCACCTTGGCCGAAAACCGGGTATGCCACATCCTTCTCCACGAGACGCAGCTTCTCCAAAGAAAGAACAACATCATGCAGACTCCGCATAGCACCGGTTGCAGCATTGAGCATATTTGTCGGTAGCATCGCCTCTACCCGCCACATGCACCCTCCTCGAGATATCCTGCGGTGAAGGTGGCCCGTCCCGAGCACGGATCGTACTCGGTGCGGCTGGCTCGCACCCTTCTTAGTCTTTCTTTTGCGTGCCTTCTTCTTCTCCTGTAATGGGACCGAGTTTTGCTCACAGACCGCCTTCTTGAGTTTGTTGGGGCTGATAATATTTCGCACCTCGCCTATCTGAGGCTCGGTGAAGTTGGCAGCTGGAGGCGTCTCGAGAGCTGAACGCCCGCAGGCGCTGTTGCAACTTGGCTTCTTCGTGGTACGAAGCTAGATCGCACCGTCTTTTGTTGGGTTTGGTTCTTGAGAAGGAGGCCCCATGAAGTCGCCATCGTACCCATGCTCGGCAAAGTACTGATCGACGTTGACAAATGTATCATAGTAAATGCGTCGTCGTCGTTACGATCCTGTGCCATATGCATGTTTGGATCGATGGCATAGGGATGTCCGGCACCGTTCTGGCGGTCTTGCCATGGGGCCGACTTGGCGCCGCACGGGCGGTGTTGTCTTTGGGGTGGTGTCCCCGCCCCAAACGAATCTGGCTCTTCGGCCAAAGCAGGGCCAGCTCAGGCAGCGCCGAGGGTCATCACGTCATCATCGTCGGCCCCGACGGGTTGATTCGGAGGTAACAAGTCGTCGCAGCCTGGCAGCACCCGAACCAGTTGAACCCTAAACAAGTTGGGTGGCATCTGGGTACCGTGGAACAAGGGGTTGCCTGGTTGAACGATTTTGCCCTTGGCGACATCGACCAACTCGTTGTTCACGAAGTGGAGGAGAGTGCACGGAACGTCGGCGGCGCCCTGCGAAAACATGTAGGGCGTCAGGGATGCCCAGTCAAAGGCAAGGAGATGAAGTCCTCGGCGAGAGAGGCTTAATTAGTTACCGTGATGATGGCGCCGAGCTCGGCTAATGTAGAGGCACCGCCAACGGCGGGCGTCGCAGATTGACGGAGGGGCCGCTTGCTGCGAAGGTGCTGCCGGCGTACACCCGGTGCATTAAGCTCCGTGCGGCGTCGGAGACACCAATGCCGCCTCCGCCGGAGGCACCAATAACCCGCCATCGCATTATGCGAGTTGCTGGCCGTGAAGCTAGGAATCGGGCGGCCCTGTTGGCCGCCCGCAATCCACGCACTCAACCCGAGATCAAGGTAGGCACAAGGCGGTGATCGTCGCTCCGAGTCGTTGTTCCACTTGCTCTTGGACAATCTCCGAATCCGCGCCACCTGTGCCTTGAGTTCTTGAACCTCTCGCGCTGGCTTTCCGAGCTGGTCTTTTTCTCCTTCTCGCACACCAGCGGTATAGTATGACCCCATTTTGTCGACAAGCCTTTGCCGCCACCACGACCAGTGACGTCGGCTTCATCGAGCTTATCCTTGTTCTTCATTACATTCAACCCCCTATTTAGAGTGGTGTCCCAAGGGTTGCTCTGAGTCGACCCAGCCATCGCTTTTAGTCGCTGCGGAAGGAATGTGAACCATTTAGAAATTCGGCTTCATTAATTAGAATGCAACCATATGGAGCTAATTACGCGGGGTGTATTCCTTACGAGAACAAAATTTGAAGCTACTGGTCTTCGGATCCGTGGTAAGCTCCTTTGTTTTCGGGTCCTTCTTGTACCGGCCCCGACAAAGTTCCTGGTCCGCTTGTCACCGTATGTATCGAAGAGGGCGGTAGGCCTTGCTCGGCACGCTCCGCCTCCTCCTTGTCCCATATAGGCTCCGCCACTCTGTAACCGCGCCGGGACCGAGTGTGTGTTCCCCTATGTTCAGCTCCGCATTTGTTTCCCCACTCACTTGATTGGGAGCTTGCGGTGCTCGAGCAATTGATCTTGAAGTCGTTGTAGTCATCTTCGGTGATCGAAGGATTTTCTCCTTGATCTTCGATAACTCTCACCTTTCTCGATCATTCTCTTCACATTGCTTTTCCAAGTAGACAGGGCCTTGCTCATCTTCGTGAGGGCAGCATTGTTCACTTTATTCCCTTTGAGGCTTGTGTTTTCAAATTCAGCGGGAACTTGTATCGTTAAATGCAGCTTCGTGAAGAGGAGGTTGCGCCAAATTCCCTCGGTCGGGATGCCTCGGGTTCTCGGTGTTGATCGAGACGGTGCTCGGAGAATGCACCCAGCTGAAGCGAGTACCCCTTGACTATTCGTTCGGGCGCCGTTGGATTCCCGTTGGAGTCCACTTCAGTAACTTCCTCCTTGAGGGTGCGGAGCACGATCGGGCGCCGGTCCTTCCGTTGCCTCTTCGGTTGGCTGCCATCTGTGCGTGCGCCGCCATCATCAGTGGTGGCATCCTCGGCGGCACCATCATCGGTGGTAGCATCGGTGGGAGTCATCCTCGGCGGTACCATCGGTGGTCTCGGGATCGGTGGGGAAAGGCGGCGGCCTCATACAAGTGAGGTTGTTCCTCCATCTCTGGGACAGCTCCCGAGAATGCCTTGCCGCCCTTGAACCCCGGCCTCATCGTTGTGGGCCATGTTTCTCTCTAAATAGAAACAAAGTTTGGTCAAAAGTTGGTTATTGTCAAGGAACAAGATCATGGTCTCATCATTTAGGGTTTGTCGACACCGAGGCATCCTAAAATCTAAGCTTTTATCATTGAGGGTTTTTCGACGCCGAGGCACCCTAAAAGCCTAAGCTTTCATCATTTCGGTTTTTATCGACACCGAGGCACCCTAAAAGCCATGCATTAGTCACAAGTACGTCGGGCAGTTGATCCTACTTAATTAACTACTAAGATACCCGGCCCATGCATTAGTCACAAGTACCCCATATGTCCTATTTTTAGCAAAGTCATGCTAAAATTCACGGAAAATTTCAGCATGACCTTTGCTGAAAATAGGACATATGGAGTACCAATTTGCCGGAACGGAAGTTAATCGACATTCCGCAAACTCAAGGGCCTCTCGGGTACCTGCAAAATCATCATGACACGATGGTCGGAGACAAAACCCGATAAACTAGCACCACAATGTGCCTCTACTTTCATATGGATGAAAAGGCCACGAGACCATATGGTCCTCTGCTTTCATATGGACAAAAATCAGCTCAACTTATGTGAGCTTCCATTCCAGATCTAATAGGTCACCCAACAAAAAATCATCAATAGTTTAGCAAGTCTGTACCCTCAAGAATGAACATATAGCAATATCTGTTGTCCCCCCATAACATACGGAAATCAAAATCAGCTCAACTTAGATGACAATGTATATATAGCAAACTAAACTGATAGCTGCTCTCAAACCGTACATCCAAACGACACAAATAAATACTCTAAAGAAACCTTGAAACTTTATCTAAAACTTATGTAAAGGGGCCAACTCAAAATTCTGAGCCTATCTAACTCATTTTTCAGATATAAGCTTGCTTGTTTTCCATTGTACTGAAGAACCAATTTGTTGCTACTCCTCTGCCCGTGTTCTTTGATGCTCCTCTTCCGCTGATCCAAGTGATTTGTGTCGTGCTGCTGCTAATTAATGAAGTTGATTTAGTGTTAACTGAATCATGACAATGCCAATAAAGGAGTAAATTCAGTTGTTAACTTAAAATTCATGGAGTACATTCATTTTAATACAAAAACTGCTGTTGATCATTGTGAAAAAAAAATCGTGGATTGCTGTTAACTAAAAATTAGTGAAAGAAACTGTTGCTGGTCATGGATTACTGTTAATTAAAAATAGAGCATCTGGCTTGTCTTATCATGTTCACTAAGTCCACAAAATGAATCGGTTCAAGAAACTTGAAGTACTCAACACTTGAACATGGTTCAGAGCTCACTACACTACACTACATCGCGCAATGGTTCAGAACTCACTACACTAGAACAAGCTCACTACACTACACTACACTACACTACACATGCTTAAAGTCCTGAACATAAACAAACACCCGCAATGCCGGACCAAGACTTTCTTTGGAAAATTCTAAGAAGTATTTATGAGTTTTAGCTGACACGAGGAACTCTGCAAGAATGGTTAGGTACCCACGATAAATGCAGTAAAAGCAGAAGGCAATGCAATTAGACATGTCTTGATGAAGCCATTTATAGCAGAGTTCAAGCGAACATACAACTGAACATAAATGCGATAAAAGCAGAAGGCAATGTAGTTACTTCCTATTACTTCCTACTAGTTCGAATTCGTGGCACTCACCCTTCTAAACAATATGTAAACTACCTCTGTTTCTAGGCAACAAGAGTTATCATCAATTTAGTTTGGTTACACCTCAAAATTCAGTTTAAAATTTGTTCTTCCACTCAAATACAGAGCACTTTTCTGAATATGAATTTACAGTGGAAGCAAATAAACTTCTAGCTGTTGGTTATGGTTGATGTTTAAAATATAGAGTACTTCTCTGAATATGACAATTGGCAACATGTACTTATGACAATCAGCAACATGTATGTCCATGCTAGCATCTCTGGATGTTGGTCTTATACTTGTTTTTTTAATGTACTTATGTCAATCAAGACATGTCTATCCATGCCAACTTCAAACAACTGAACAACAATACTTGTATGCATGGATAGGATGATTCAGAGTAAAAACTGAACACACACATGTTATAATCAACTCTTTTCATACAGTTTTCTGTTTCCATCTATTATACAGGATTTTATCCACTTTGCGGTGGAGCAAATTTCAGGGACAATTACAGTATAACCATTTATACTTTAACCATCACATACTCCAACAGTAAATCCATGCCCTGCTTAGAAATTTATTCTACGGTATATGAATCCACTACTTTAACTGTTCAGTGTTCACATCTGTCAAACCATTTATTTGCTTTGCTTTACCTCATTATTCTTGAATAGCCTTAACAGCTTTCTATTTCCATCTACTCGATCTGCAGGATTTTATCTTTGCAAAGGCAGCAAGTTTCAAAGACAATTCCGGTATAGTCAAATCGACAAAACCATTGCTAATACATCCATGGAACTAATACATGTCCGTAACAACAACCGGTGCTAGGCAAACAAGAACAAGGGAAACAATGTTCTTTGGAAATGACATTATGCATAATTCAGCCAGGTTTACAAGGCATTGCTCTGAATCGAAATCAACCAAACAGGAGTGCAAGCACCGCAAATTGGGCAGCATGATTCAAGCAGATTCACAGTACACAAACAAGTACTTCAGCCAACAGAAGATCCAATTTTGGAGGAAGCACAAGGGTGGTTTAAAGGTCACATTACTGCCCATCTACACTGCTAATGACTCAAAACAGAGGAACATATGATAGAAACCGCTCTTTGTTGTCTATTGTTTATCTCAACATTAAGGATACAACCAACTTCCTCATGTTGCATATTGTACGCTGCCAAGGTATCACCTCCCCATGAAACCAGGAAAATGGTGTATAATCTGGATGAATCCAGCCACATTGTACCACTTCCTAGTCATGCTCGTAAGATTATCGATGTTGGAGGTATTCATCGTGACCAATTCTTTCTTGTCACAATCCTTGAGGGAGGAGGAGGAGGAGGAGGGGAGCTCACGGGGTGGTGGTGCTCCGTGACGGTGGTCGGGTGGGGCCGAGGTGGGCAGCGCGCTTGGCGGGGTCGAGGCGCTGCCGGGCGGCGGGCAGCGTCGAGGCGGAGTCGGGCGGCGTCGGGCGGCGGGTCGCGTCGAGGCGGCGCTGGGCGGCGGGGTCGCCGAGGCGGCGTGGGCGGCAAGGCCCGCGGCGGGTCAGCCGAGGCCGCTGCTGGGCGGCGGGGTCAGCCGAGGCGCGCTGGGCGTCAAGGCCGAGGTGGCGGGACGGTGGCGTCGAGGGAGGCGGGCGAGGAGAGGGCGAGGGAGGGAGAGGGCGAGGCGAGGGCGAGGGTCAGGCAGCGGCGGCGGGCGGTGGATCGAGAGGGAGAGGGAATCTGGCGAGGGGAGAGGAAGGGGGATCGGGCGAAGGGGAGAGGCGGGGATCGGGCACAATACTAATGGCGCACCTCACCATGGTGCGCCATTAGCATGTCCATACTAATGGCGCACCTCACCGTGGTGCGCCATTAGTATTGTTTTTCATTTCAACTCGAGCCAAAAGGTTATGTACTACCAGAACATATCCATGTCAAGCCCACTCTACTAGCTCGACCGGTCGCCAGTTCTCACACCGGAGGTCCTGGGTTCGACTCCCGAGGCTCCACAAATTTTTTAGCATTTAAAAGCTGTTTGATACTTATTTATGTTTAAATATGTTCAAACTTGTTTAAATAATAACAGTAATATTTTTCTATAAGACAAGTAGCATTTAAAAAGCTGTTTGATACTTATTTTTTTGATAAGACGGTGCGCTGGGTGCGGGGTCGGCTACGGCGGTTGAGTAGGGAATCGAGGGTGCGGGGGTTTCGGCGGCGGCCGGTGGACTGGGGTGCTTTCGGCGAGGGACGGATCTGGCGAGGTGGGATAGCGATCGAGATGGAGGGATCGAGGTGGGCTCCACAAATTTTTTAGCATTTGAAAAGCTGTTTGATACTTATTTGTGTTTAAATATGTTCAAACTTGTTTAAATAATAACAGTAATATTTTTTTTTATAAGACGGTAGCATTTAAAAAGCTGTTTGATACTAATTTTTTATAAGACGGTCTTGTGAGGTGCGGGGTGTGTGGCGGTTGAGTAGGGGAATCGAGGGTGCGGGGGTTTGGCGGCAGTGGGTGAGGGGTGCTTTCGGCGAGGGACCGGATCTGGCGAGGTGGGATAGCGATCGAGATGGAGGATCGAGATCGAGTGTCCATGAAATTTAAAAATATTCATGATAGTTCAAAAAGTACCCATGAAATACAATCGAGAAATGAAGGCTACGATTTAAATACAATCGATCTTAGCAAGCTATCTGTTCACAATCTTCTTGCCCTTCTTTTTCGTAAATGGAGTTCTTCTGTGGAACGGACGTCCTTTAGGTAGGGTGGTCCTGCTTCTTCTTGTGGTGTATCTTTGCTACTTCATCATCGTCGTCATGTTCGATCCTCGGATCGCCGTACTTGTCGAAGTCTTGCTCATTGGCTACTCCATCCATTCCGATGATCTTCCTTTTGCCTCTCCTCACGACAACACGACCGGGCTTTGGCGGTCGGTAATGAAGAAGCATTGGTCCACTTGGGAAGCCAGTACCCATGGCTCATTTTTTAGCGGTGACGTTTAGCCCTTGATCTTGGATTTGGCTTCGGGTATAACCATGGTGGTGAAATACCGGTCTTCTTTTATGACGTTCTTGGCCCATCTGCCACGGAACATCGGGACCTTCTCTCCAGCGTAGCTCAGATCCCAGATCTCCTCGATCCTTCCGTAGTATCTGTCCTTGTCGTTACCGGTGTAGGATTCCATCGTTACCCGGAGTTCGATAACCATCGCTCTTCATGTCCTTGGCCTCGGTGTAGAATGTGTAGCCGTTTATATCGTCGCCTCATAGGTCATCGAGGTTGTGCTCGGCGCCTGTGACAAAGGCGAATATGAGTTGTTCTTCCGCGGAAGAATCCTCATGTAAAGGGTACGCATGTAAGCTTCGCTTGAACCAACGCGTGAAACATGAGTTGTGCTCTTTGAGTGTATCTCCGTCCGTCCTCTGTTGGCCTCGGTCATTGTACGTCTTTTTAATAAAGGTTTTGTGCTCTACCACCCAAGGATCGACCACGTCTATGTGTTGTAGCGCAACTAGGTTTGCTCTTTCAAAGTCGGCGAGTCGACCCTCGAAGTCGACATGCATTTCGCGGCGACCCTCACGGTGACCCCATCCGGCGAGCTCGCCGAGGTGCCTGTTGACGGGCGGACCAACGGGTTCTCGATGCCTAGATAATTCGTGCGATGGGAGATGCACTCTTGATTGAAAAGCCCCTGGCTATGCTTCCTTCTGGACGTGACATGTTGCGAACGTATCCTTTGATGACACCATTCATCCTTTCGAACGGCATCATGTTGTGCAGGAACGCCGTAAAAAGTGCATGTGCACATTGTTGTAGGGAGAACAACCTAAATATAGCTTCCCCCTTACTTACCTATTAAAACAAGGTAATTTAACCACTTAATTTGAATGAATCTATGGTGGAAATGAGGTGAAAAGAGGAGGCACCCGAGACAAGGAGGAGGTGGAGAGAATGAAGTGGGGAGAAAGTGAGTGTGTGGGTAGGAGAGGCTGTCCCAAATATCTTGTTGCTGCCCACTTACTAATGACGCACCTCTTGCATGATGCGCCATTAGTAGTTACAACTACTAATGGCGCACCTAAGCCGGATGCGCCATTAGTATGTTTGGATAGGCGCACTAGTTCAAAAAAAATTTCTATACTAATGGCGCACCCACTGCACAGTGCGCGCCATTAGTAGTTACAACTACTAATGGCGCACTTGGGCAGGATGCGCCATTAGTATGTTTGGATAAGCGCACTAGTTAAAAAAATTCTATACTAATGGCGCACCTTGCAGTGCGCCATTAGTAGTTACAACTACTAATGGCGCTTTCGGGCAGGATGCGCCATTAGTATGTTTGAATAGGCGCATTAGTTCAAAAAAAAATTCTATACTAATGGCGCACTCCACTGGTGCGCCATTAGTAGTTACAACTACTAAGGGCGCACTTGGTCAGGATGCGCCATTAGTATGTTTGGATAGGCGCACTAGTTAATTTTTTTTTTGATACTAATGGCGCACCCTTTGCCAGGTGCGCCATTAGTAGTTTAAACTCTAATGGCGCATCAGGTGGTGGTGCGCCATTAGTATATACTAATGGCGCACCAGCTTTCTGATGCGCCATTAGTGTCAATCCCATCTATAGCCCTTTTTCTAATAGTGATTGTTGTGTAGGTCTATCAATTATCGTTGCGTGCGCAAGATAACATGACACTAGAATGTATTTCATTACATGACCATTGTTCGTTGTGTGTGTCAAGTTCGTCTCGTTCATGTACGTTGATACCCCTACTACATTGACATTAGCTTTTTTATTTTGTTCATCGATTTTTTGTTGACAAATTGTGATTCATAAAATGCAGTACGTACATGATTGTTACCCTAGTAAAGGAGATAGATCCTGACTATAAATCTTCTCTTCTATGTGATAAATATAGAAGATTCATAGTAACAGTCTATCTTCTTTAAAAAGATACAATAATGTAAAAAGCTTATCATTTCTGCATGACCCGGCTATTTAAGCAGGTCGACTAGCTCGTCACGCGATGAGGTGGGACTAATATGTGTGTAAAAATCTTAACTTTGAGCAATTTTCGGTGGCGTTTTGACAGCCCAGCCGGCACAAGACGGATGGGATGATCGTCGTGCATGGCGCTGCATGTAATAGGTGTCGGAAATAGGGTATATGGCTGCAAATGGTCAATTTCGAGGCCTACCTGGTCACTGTCCGCGGGCGCGTTCAGGTGCGTCCACGGACGTTTGAGGGACCAGATTTATAACCTGCGGCTGTAGATGCTCTTAGCTTTATAGTAGTATAAATATGGACACGCTAATAATAATCTAAAACGTACGGACACACTGCCCGTACATGGTAAGAGCGTCTCTAGCAAACCCCTCAAAAGCTTGTCGCCTCGTTAAATTCCGTGGATATACAGGACACGTGAAAAATCCAGCCCTTTCAGATAATGAAAAACGGCCCGGCCGTAAACTTTTTACGGGCAGCCCACACACCGCCGGCGTTTTTGCTATATACAACAGAGCATCCACGATTTAGGATTCACATCCGGTATTTCCCCTTCAACCCTCTGTCGCAATCGTTAGCTCCGGCAAAAAATCCTCCTTCCTCCGGCCGCAGTCTGCCGCGCGTACAGGCACCCAAAGCTCGCCCCAATGTCGAGCGCTGGTTGCGGAAGGGGTGGCCGAGGGGGCCGCGGCGGCTCGCCGCCACGCAAGCGCCACCATGACGACGAGGTGGGGAGTCTTCCTCCCCGCTGGTGAAGGAGTGGCACAAAGTGCAGGCGCGGGAGCACGGCACGCTCTCCCGTATCGATGGCCGACAAGCATGGTGCAACTTCGACCGCCTCCACGAGATCTTCTAGCCGACGACCAAGTGTCCCCGGGCGGAGGAGCGCGTTCTTCGAGGTGAGGGAAACAGTCGCCGCCGAAGAAGAAAGTGTCGTGGCACAACTGGAGGCGGCAAGGGAGGAGTACGACCTCGCCTTCATCCTCTCCAACTCCTTGATGGAGTACCATCTTCATGTCAAGAAGGACGGTGACTATGATGAGTGGATTTAGGTTTTAAGTTTGTGGTATGAATTATGTTGAATTTCGGTGATGTATCCGACCCCAACTAGTAGTTTAAATTATGGGCAACGATCTGCGCCGGCGCGCCGGCTGAACGTTTCGGCCGGTCACATCCTAGCCGTCAGATCGGCCCGTCCCGAGCCGTTGGATCCTTATCCAACCAGTCGTAAATCTTCCTCATGGTAGCGTCACGAGAAAAGGCCATCTCGCCGGCGCGCGCGTTCTCCCTCGTCGTCGGCCCCTCGCCTGCCCTCCTCGTCTCTCGAGCTCGTCGACACCCTCACCGCCCTCGCCGGCCGTCTTCGCCGGCCGCCATGGTCGCCGGTCCCAGCCCTGGGCGGCCGTCCTCGTCACCGGCTTCGCCCATGCAACAACACACCCCTGTGGTTGTAGCTTCCGTGGCAACCGTTGTACCTCCGGTGGCGACGACCGGAGCTCACCGGCGTGCTCGCCGGTCTGCTCGCTGGTGCTCATCCCCCGCTTGCAACAAAAAATCAAGCCCCGAGGGAATATGCCCAGTGCTGCAACCGACGACGGAAAAAGCTACAATCGCTGACGAAAAAAGCTTCAACTAGCTATGAAAAAAGTTTCAACTTGTACGACGGAAACTATGAACGACCAAAGAAAAGTTAGAACCGATGACAAAAAAAGCTTCATCTCGCGACGAAAAAAGCTTCATCCGACGATGAAAAAAGCTTCAACTGTGGAGCCGTACCCATGGACGACAAACGAAAAAGCTGCAACCGCCGGTTACAAAAGCTACAACGGGCAATGAAAAAAGCTTCAAACTTATTGTCTTAGCTGTGAACCCCGCGATGACGATGACGCCGTTTTGCTGCTACCATAGTTTGGTTTTGCTACAAAGGGCGTTGAAATTTGCTACAACCATTATCACAGCTACTTGTGATGCTCCACCGAGCTCCCATGCCTGCCCATGGCCATCGCCGTTTTGCTGCAACCGTAGTAGATTTTCGCTACCACCGATGATTGAATTTGCTACAACTAGTTCCACCGATGATTGTAGTTTGCCATGGCTGGCTGCAGCTCCGGCGTGGCTGGGTCCGGCGAGGTAGGTAGAGCTCCGATGCATGCGGATCCGCACGGATCTGGTCGAGGGTGGCCAGATCGGCTGATTCCCATGACGACGGCGTCCCTGGGAAGCCTCCGGCGTGGGTGACAGGTTGACCATGGCAACGGGAAAAGAGAAGAGAGAGATAACCAAGAGGAAGAAGAGAAAGGACAGGAAGGAGAAGACGCACGTGGGCGGGCCCCTCATCCTACGTGTCGTTAGGTGGGTCGCTGGGCGCGTTTGCGCGTGGACGCGACCGGCCGAAGCTTCGGCCGATGCGCCGTTGGCAAACGATTCCCTTAAATTATGCGGTATGTGTTTACCGGATCTGATCTTTCGTGCTGTCCACGGTACCGCAAATTCGGTTTACGGTACCCCGTAAACGAAATCTACGACACCGCCGTTTTCAGGATGAGATGCTCTAATACTCCCTAGAACAATACGCCACTGTCTTACGTGCATAGCTTCCCTTTTCCCATACGCCCAAGTCTAGTATGCATTGCATTCTAGCTGAACTGCAGAGCAGATTCACCTCTCTCCGACAGGGGGACGCGCGCAGGCGATGCACGCTCCTCGTGGCCTCGCTCCGGTTTCCGGCCTCTTGCTCACGTTCTTTCCTCCGTGCCCTCTCCCCTGTCCGGCCTCTCGCCGCCCCTACGCATCGTACGTTACCTCCCGCACAGCTATTCCATCCCATGCACGCGCTTGCTGCTTGCCTACTAGGTTCCACCCGTACGTCGTTCCCGGACCCGGCCGGGAGTACGAGCACACGCGGCACGGCCGTCGCACACCACTATTCTCTGTCCTGCGTGCGTGCATGCATGCATACCGTTCCTTGCCGACCGTAACTTCTCAGCAGTCTCAGGGCGTCGATCGATCGCGTCTGCGGAGAGGCAACGATCGCCTTCCGCCCCTTCGCTGTAGCCACTTAATCTATGCTTCCAAAACCCCTCGCGTGTTCATTCATTCGTGTTCAGTAATGCGGTCGACAACGATCGATCGGATTTCTTGTCGTACGTACGCGCGCGATGAGGCCCATACATGGCCGATTCCTTATCATCATTACAGTAGTTGAACCCTTGAAGTGACTAGAAATGATATCGAGTGAGACACGGCCGAGCCGCGGGAAAGCGGTGCAAGCTTCGCCCCGGAATTAACCGGCGACGTGCATGCACATGCACCCTCCGAAGCTGTACCTGTACGTATGCTATGTAATGTACCAAACGTACGTACGTACATGCATGCATGCTAGCTTAGCACTGTCAATCGTGGCCAGCTACTGTTGCGATACACGAGTATGTACATCCCGCTGTTTCCTAATTTGCCTCATCAGGTGTACAGGGCATGGACTGGGCTGTTTTTCGAACTGCATCTTCAGATCGAGAGCCCTGTCCATCTTTGATCATGTGCATCATGTGCCCCATGAACAGGGCAGACATGACGGGGACTGAATTAGGGTTCGTATCAGAGCATGAGCCGCTGGGCTGGGCTGGGCTAATTCCACGCCATCGGTCGCGAGATTTTCGTGAGCTCCTTTCTTCCACGTTCCATCGTCTCCGCTAGCTTCTCTAGCTACCGTATGACTTCGTCGCTACCGCCCAAAGCCAGTCACCACTCACCACCTTTGATCTGACATCCTTGAAAGGCCAGATGTTACCTGAGTACGTACGTCGTCGGTGCCATCTTCGTCGCGTGCAGGGCGGGAAATTCCATCAAATCACGGCACGTTTTACATCCAGGTTAGCTGTGTGCACGGGAACCAGGCTTCCTGCTGGCTGCTGGACCGATCGTTCGGCTGGCCATTGCATGGTCATGGCCGCGCCTAGTCTAGGCTAGATAGCTACACGTACTGAGTGATCCTTGGCTCCATCTCCACGCGTGACGTGCGCGTGGGCTGATGGAGGACGAGGAGTACCAGGAAGAATGATGTGCCAGCCCGCGCGAGAGCTATGCCGCCGGTGTCGCCGGAGCCTGCCGCCCCACCGGCCGGACCTGATTAACAGCGGGAGAGGAGGACTGCATCCCCCGCGGCGTATTTCGGCTAATTTTAGCGCGCGAGCGGCTATTTATTGCTGGGGCGCGCAGTTCTGGTACGCTGGGGCGTGCCGATCCATCGACCAACCGCCCAACTGCTAGCGCTGCTGCACATATCTCTCGCAGATCTCGACCGACCGCCGCGGACGGCCGGCCGTGAGGACCGCGCGCAACACCCCACCGGCCGGCCGTACCCACCTCCGGCTGGCTGCCCACAGCATGCATGCCCCTGCCGGTTGCCCCGCCCTGCACACTCAGTGAACTAGCGATCCACTAGTGCCACCACGTTACGCTCTTGAAGCTTCGCCTTCGGAGTGCCCCCCGGTAGCTCGCTCGTCCGGTAAAACAAAACATGTACTTCCAATGAACCACACAATTTTTTTTTGAGAAAATTCCCAATCTATTCATCAATTATCATGGCAGTACAAAGAACATTAAATATAATAAAAATTACATCCAGGTCAATTAAACACCTAGCAACGACTACAAGCATTGAAAGCGAGCCGAAGATGCGCCGCCGTCATCGCCCCTCCTTCACCGGATCCGGGCAAAACTCATTGTAGTAGACAGCCGGGAAGTCGTCGTGCTAAGGCTCCGCGGGACCAACGCACCAAAACAACAACCGCCATCGATGAAGAGAAGCGTAGATCAAAAGAATCCAACCTGTAAACACATGAACATAGACGCACCAAGACTGGATCCATGGTGGTCCACCGAAGACCAACACCGACCGAATCCCGCGAGATCCGCCGAAGACATACCTCCACAAGCCTTCCAACGACACTGTACGCGCCGCCGGAACTGGGACTAGACGGGAAGAACCTTATTCCAACTATAGGGAGCCGCAATCGTCTCGCCTCCCTGAGTAGGACACAAACCCTAATCAATCTTAAAAAAGATCTAAAAATAGAGCAGGAGCCTTCCCATCGGCGAGAGCTGGGGTCCACCATGCCTCCATGGCCCTAAGGCTACCGAAGATAGGGCAGATCAGCGGCAGCGCCGGCGGGAGGCGTGAAGGCCCTCGTCCTGGCAGAGTGGCAGGAGTTTCTCTTGAGAGCTAGATGCGATCTCGCTAATGAACCACGCAAATTGCTGAAACATGTTCATTTCTCGAGAGTGAAACAAGTTTGATGCAGAGGCCGATACAGTCCGTACGTATGTATGTAAACTGTACATACCTCTCCATACTGGCGCCGGTATTGTCGAGCAAAGCAAAAACGGTCATGACATGGATATATGGCTACGTACTGCTTGGACCACAGTAACCGAACCGAAAATGAAAGGCAGCACCAAACTGGCCGGGCCATGGGCGGGCGCGTGGGCCGCAGGGGCACTTGACGAACAATCATGCGTGCATGCACGACCCATGGGAGGAAGGACGTGCGTGGTACGTACGCGCGCGATCGGCCGGCCTGGCCTGACCGACAACATAAATGTTACACCGGCGTACCACAACATGTCTGGGGAATTAACATGCATGCTGCGCAAAGCTAGAGATGGGCCGATCGAGAGATTAAAACCAGATAGCCGCGCATCGGCCCAAGTAAATTGCAAGAGACGAGCGCCAGAGGCCAGAGTTCGCACGTACATCGTCCGGTACCACGCCGGAGTACCGGACCCCCACCCCCTGTCCCTGCCTGCTTGCCTGAATTAATTCTGAGACACTGAGGCTCCCGTCATGTGGAAATTCGAGGGGATTTATTGCCGAGGTAAGGGGTTTGGCAGCGCTGCCTGCACGCCGATCAGGTACCCAGGTCCGTGGGACACATGGAATTAGCCAGGGTGTGTGGTGCAGTGCACCCACCATCAATTCATCCATCACACCACTAGATCAACGACGGGCAGGTTCGCTTGGGGCTGGATTTTGCCCATTTATTAGGGGCCCAATGATTGGGGTTTAGTGTTCCTTGCAGGCGCAAGTGATAAAAAGGGCGGACGCGGTTCAGTTGAGCTCGGATAAACAGTAAAATAAAATAAAATAAATTGAGTTTTTTACGACAGTGACAAAAGTTCTAAGAGCTGGTAGGGATTCGTCATGAAATCATATTTGTGAAAGTTATGGTAGGAAAATCGATACTCTAAAAATGCTACTTTCAAAAGTATTTTGGAGCATTGATTTTTTTTGCCACGATTTCCATAAATGTGATTTCATGATGAATTTGGCAAGCTCTTAGAACTTCTGTCAATGTTTGTCATAAAAACATTCAAATTATTTTGATTTTTTTTCCAATTTTACTATTCACCCAAGTTCATTTGAGCTCGGGCTGAGAAGGTTAGTTTCCTTGTGCTAGCCCATATAGTTGTATCAAAAAAAATGCGAGTGAGGTTGCATCACAATTTTGCAAAATAAATTACTCCCCCAACCAGTAAAATATATGGTGTTTCGGACATGTCTACTTGCTAACTATGTTAGTAAATTTTTTAGGCATTAGAACATCTTTACCGCAGACCCTCAACCGTCCACACACGTGTGGACCGTCATCCAACGCGGTACTCCATCGATTCATGAACTGGTTCGAAAGTCCATTTTTCCGCAACCTGAAACCAAATAAGGGGCTTCGCGGGAGTCCGGACATCATGTATTTTCTCTCCGTCCAAATGCACTGCTCATAATTTGCTATTTGGCAGAAGCCACTAACACATGGTGACGAAAGGTAGCTAATTAGGCTGGTCATAGTGGGAGTAACATAGGTAGTAATTTAGATGCCACATAAGCAAAAATGATGAGGTGGCAAGTAGTTAATGAAGAGAGAGGCAAATAGAGTAACATAATATGTTACCATCACATAGCGCTTCCCAATGCAAAATGAGTCTACAAAGTAATAAATAAAGACATCTATGTTACCACATATATGATACTACCCACTATGAAGGTAGTAACATAGACTAGTAACAAATGCATGTTACTAGTCTAAGTTACTCTCCACTATGACCAGCCTTACCGTAGCATTTGAGGAAAGCTAGTAGTTGTTGGAAATATGCCCTAGAGGCAATAATAAAAGCATTATTATTATATTTCCTTGTTCATGATAATTGTCTTTTATTCATGCTATAATTGTATTATCCGGAAATCGTAATACATGTGTGAATACATAGACCACAATACGTCCCTAGTGAGCCTCTAGTTGACTAGCTCGTTGGTCAACGAGATAGTCATGGTTTCACGACTATGGACATCGATGTCATTGACAAGCGGGATCACGTCATTAGGAGAATGACGTGATGGACAAGACCCAATCCTAAGCATAGCACAAGATCGTGTAGTTCGTTTTGCTAGAGCTTTCTCAATGTCAAGTATCTATTCCTTAGACCATGAGATCGTGTAACTCCCGGATACCGTAGGAGTGCTTTGGGTGTACCAAACGTCACAACGTGAATCGGGTGACTATAAAGGTGCACTACGGTATCTCCGAAAGTGTCATTGGGTTGACACGGATCGAGGCTGGGATTTGTCACTCCGTATGATGGAGAGGTATCTGGGCCCACTCGGTAATGCATCATCATAATGAGCTCAAAGTGACCAAGTGTTTGGTCACGGGATCATGCATTATGGTACGAGTAAAGTGACTTGCCGATACTTGAGACCGAACGAGGTATTGGGATACCGACGATCGAAGTCTCGGGCATGTAACGTACCGATTGACAAAGGGAATAGTATACGGGGTTGCTTGAATCCTCGACATCGTGGTTCATCCGATGACATCATCGAGGAGCATGTAGAGCCAACATGGGTATCCAGATCCGCTGTTGGTTATTGACACGAGCCGTCTCGGTCATGTCGCATGTCTCCCGAACCCGTAGGGTCTACACACTTAAGGTTCGGTGGCGCTAGGGTTATTAGGAAGACTTGTATGTGATTACCGAATGTTGTTGAGTCCCGGATGAGATCCCGGACGTCACGAGGAGTTCCGGAATAGTCCGGAGGTAAAGATTTATATATGGGAAGTTGTCAAACGGACACGGAAAGTTTCGGGGCATACCGGTATTGTCTGGGGCCACCGGAAGGTTCGAGGTCCACCGAGGAGCCACCCCTCGGGGGGCCACTGGGCTGCGTGGGAAGGGGCCAGCCCCTGGTGGGCTGGGCGCACCCTCCCTTGGGCCCTTGCGCCTAGGGTTGAGGGGAACCCAGAGGCGCCCCCCTTGCTTGGGGGCAAGCCCCCCCTCCCGCCGCCCCCTCTAGATGCATCTAGAGGGGCCGCCTCTCCCTTCCCCTATAAATAGAGGGGTGAGGGAGGGCTGCACACCCCAAAGCCAAGGCGCAGCCCTCCCTCCCAACACCTCTCCTCCTCCCGTGCGTGCTTGGCGAAGCCTCGCCGAGATCTTCTTTGCACCAACAACACCACGTCGTCGTCTTTGCGGTGGAGCTGTCTTCCTCAACCTCTCCTTCCTCCTTGCTGGATCAAGACGGAGGAGACGTCGTCCGTACCGTACGTGTGTTGAACGCGAAGGTGCTGTCCGTTCAGCACTTGGTCATCGGTGATCCGAATCACGGCGAGTACGACTCCATCATCACCATCCCCTTGAACGCTTCCGCACTCGATCTACAAGTGGTATGTAGATGCAAACTCACTCCCTTGACTCGTTGCTTAGATGAACTCATAGATGGATCTTGGTGAAACCGTGGGAAAAATTTTAATTTTCTGCAACGTTCCCCAACAGTGGCATCATGAGCTAGGTCTATGCGTAGTTCTCTATTGCACGAGTAGAACACAATTTTGTTGTGGGCGTCGATCTTGTCAACTTGCTTGCCGCTACTAGTCTTATCTTGCTTCCGCGGTATTGTGGGATGAAGCTGCCCGGACCAACCTTACACGTACGCTTACGTGAGACCGGTTCCACCGACTAACATGCACTAGTTGCATAAGGTGGCTGGCGGGTGTCTGTCTCTCCCACCTTAGTTGGAGCGGATTCGATGAAAAGGGTCCTTATGAAGGGTAAATAGAAGTTGACAAAATCACGTTGTGGTTATTCATAGGTAAGAAAATGTTCTTGCTAGAACCCAATTGCAGCCGCGTAAAAGATGCAACAACAATTAGAGGACGTCTAACTTGTTTTTGCAGCAATTGTCATGTGATGTGATATGGCCAGAAGTTGTGATGAATGATGAATGACATATTGTGATGTATGAGATCATGTTCTTGTAATAGGAATCACGACTTGCATGTCGATGAGTATGACAACGGCAGAAGCCATAGGAGTTGTCTTTATTTTGTATGACCTGCGTGTCATTGAAGAACGCCATGTAAATTACTTTACTTTATTGCTAAACGCGTTAGCCATAGAAGTAGAAGTAGTCGTTGGCGTGACAACTTCATGAAGACACAATGATGGAGATCATGATGATGGAGATCATGGTGTCATGCCGGTGACAAGATGATCATGGAGCCCGAAGATGGAGATCAATGGAGCTATATGATATTGGCCATATCATGTCACTACTATATAATTGCATGTGATGTTTATTATGTTTATGCATCTTGTTTACTTAGAACGACGGAAGTAAATAAGATGATCCCTTACAACAATTTCAAGAAGTGTTTCCCCCTAACTGTGCACCGTTGCTAAAGTTCATCGTTTCGAAGCACCACGTGATGATCGGGTGTGATAGATCCTCACGTTCACATACAACGGGTGTAAGACAGTTTTACACATGCAAAACACTTAGGGTTAACTTGACGAGCCTAGCATGTACAAACATGGCCTCGGAACACGGAGACCGAAAGGTCGAACACGAGTCGTATAGAAGATACGATCAACATGAGAATGTTCACCGACGATGACTAGTCCGTCTCACGTGATGATCGGACCACGGCCTAGTCGACTCGGATCGTGTAACACTTAGATGACTAGAGGATGTCAAATCTGAGTGGGAGTTCATTCAATAATTTGATTAAGATGAACTTAATTATCATGAACTTAGTCTAAAACTTTTGAATAATATGTCTTGTAGATCAAATGGCCAACGCTCATGTCAACATGAACTTCAACGCGTTCCTAGGGAAAACCAAGCTGAAAGATGATGGCAGCAACTATACGGACTGGTCCGGAACACGAGATCATCCTCATAGCTGCCAAGAAGGCATATGTCCTAGAAGCACCGCTAGGTGACCCACCTGCTCTCCCAAAGACCGCAAGACGATTTGAGCGTTTGGCGAGCGCGTCGATGATTACTCCCTTGTTCAGTGTGGCATGCTATACAGCTTAGAACCGGGGCTCCAAAAGCGTTTTGAGCATCACGGAGCATATGAGATGTTCGAGGAGCTGAAACTAGTTTTCCAAGCTCACGCCGGGTCGAGAGATATGACGTCTCTGACAAGTTCTATAGTTGTAAGATGGAGGAAAATAGTTACATCGGTGAGCACATACTCGTAATGTCCAGGTTGCACAACCGCATGACCCAATGAATATTAACCTCCCCGATGAGGCGGTCATTGATGAATCCTTGATCGCTCCCACCAAGCTACAAGAGCTTTGTGATGAACTACAATATGCGGGGATGGTGAAGACCATTCCTGAAGTATTTTCAATGCCGAAGTCAGCAGAGGTTGAGATCAAGAAAGAACATCAAGTGTTGATAGTCAATAAGACCACTAAGTTCAAGAAGGGCAAGGGCAAGAAGAACTTCAAGAAGGACGGCAAGGATGTTGCTGCCCGTAAGCCGATTCTGGGAAGAAGTCAAAGAATGGACCCAAGCCCGAGATCGAGTGCTTTTATTGCAAGGGAAGGGTCACCGAAGCGGGCCCCAAATACTTAGCGGATAAGAAGGCCGGCAACACCAAAGGTATATTTGATATACATGTAATTGATGTGTACCTTACCGATTACTCGTAGTAACTCCTGGGTATTTGATACCGTGCCGTTGCTCATATTTGTAACTCACATCGAGCTGCGGAATAAGCGGAGACTGGCGAAGGGCGAGGTGACGATCTTGGCGTCGGGAATGGTTCCAGAGTCGATGTGATCGCCGTCGACACGCTACCTCTACATTTACCTACGGGATTAGTTTTGAACCTTAATAATTGTTATTTGGTGCCAAGTTTGAGCATGAACATTGTATCTGGATCTCGTTTAATGCGAGATGGCTACTCATTTAAATCCGAGAATAATGGTTGTTCTATTTATATGAGAGATATGTTTTATGGTCATGCTCCGATGGTCAACGGTTTATTCTTAATGAATCTCGAGCGTAATGTTACACATATTCATAGCGTGAATACCAAAAGATGTAAAGTTGATAACGATAGTCCACATACTTATGGCACTGCCGCCTTGGTCACATTGGTGTCAAGCGCATGAAGAAGCTCCATGCTGATGGACTTTTGGAGTCTCTAGATTATGAATCATTTGACACATGCGAACCATGCCTCATGGGCAAGATGACCAAGACTCCGTTCTCTGGAACAATGGAGCGAGCAACCAACTTGTTGGAAATCATACATACCGATGTATGCGGTCCAATGAGTGTTGAGGCTCGCGGAGGATATCGTTATGTTCTCACTCTCACAGATGACTTGAGTAGATATGGGTATGTCTACTTGATGAAACACAAGTCTGAGACCTTTGAAAAGTTCAAGGAATTTCAGAATGAAGTAGAGAATCAACGTGACCGAAAGATAAAATTCTTACGATCGGATCGTGGAGGAGAATATTTGAGTCACGAATTTGGTACACACTTAAGAAAATGTGGAATCGTTTCACAACTCACGCCGCTGGAACACCTCAACAGAACGGTGTGTCCGAACGTCGTGTCGCACTCTATTGGATATGGTGCGATCCATGATGTCTCTTACCGATTTACCACTATCATTTTGGGGATACGCTCTAGAGACAGCTAAATTCACTTTAAATAGGGCACCGTCTAAATCCGTTGAGACGACACCGTATGAATTATGGTTTGGGAAGAAACCTAAGCCGTCATTTCTAAAAGTTTGGGGATGCTTTGCTTATGTCAAGAAACTTCAACCTGAAAAGCTCGAACCCAAGTCGGAAAAATGCGTCTTCATAGGATACCCTAAAGAAACCATTGGGTATACCTTCTACTTAAGATCCGAGGGCAAGATCTTTGTTGCGAGAACGGATCCTTTCTGGAAAAGAGTTTCTCTCGAAAGAATTAAGTGGGAGGAAAGTAGAACTCGATGAAGTACTACCTCTTGAACAGGAAAGTAGTGCAGCTCAGGAAAATGTTCCTGTGATGCCTACACCAACTGAAGAGGAAAATAATGATGATGATCAAGGTACTTCGGATCAAGTGGCTCTTGAACCGTGGGTCCACAAGGACACGTTCCGCACTAGAGTGGTACGGCAACCCTGTCACCGGAAATCATGTTGTTAGACAACGGTGAACCTTGAACTATGAAGAAGCGATGGCGGGCCCAGATTCCAACAAATGGCTAGAAGCCATGAAATCCGAGATAGAATCCATGTATGAAAACAAAGTATGGACTTTGACCGACTTGCCCGATGATCGGCGGCGATAGAAAACAAATGGATCTTTAAGAAGAAGGCGGACGCGGATGGTAATGTCACCATCTATAAAGCTCGACTTGTCGCTAAGGGTTATCGGCAAGTTCAAGGGATTGACTACGATGAGACTTTCTCTCCGTGGCGAAGCTTAAGTCCGTCCGAATCATGTTAGCAATTGCCGCATACTATGATTATGAGATATGGCAGATGGACGTCAAAACGGCATTCCTTAACGGGCATCTTAAGGAAGAGCTGTATATGATACAGCCGGAAGGTTTTGTCGATCCTAAGAATGCTAACAAAGTATGCAAGCTCCAGCGATCCATTTATGGGCTGGTGCAAGCATCTCGGAGTTGGAACATTCGCTTTGATGAGATGATCAAAGCGTTTGGGTTTATGCAGACTTATGGAGAAGCCTGCGTTTACAAGAAAGTGAGTGGGAGCTCTGTAGCATTTCTCATATTATATGTAGATGATATACTTTTGATGGGAAATGATATAGAATTCTTGGACAGCATTAAGGCCTACTTGAATAAGTGTTTTTCAATGAAGGACCTTGGAGAAGCTGCTTATATATTAGGCATCAAGATCTATAGAGATAGATCGAGATGCCTCATAGGTCTTTCACAAAGCACATACCTTGATAAGATTTTGAAGAAGTTCAAAATGGATCAGTCCAAGAAAGGGTTCTTGCACTGTCTTTGCAAGGTGTGAGATTGAGCTCAGCTCAATGCCCGACCACGGCAAAAGATAAAGAAGAGATGAGCGTCATCCCCTATGCCTCAGCCATAGGATCTATTATGTATGCCATGCTGTGTACCAGACCTGATGTAAACCTTGCCGTAAGTTTGGTAGGAAGGTACCAAAGTAATCCCGGCAAGGAACACTTGATGATGGTCAAGAATATCCTGAAGTACACGAAAAGGACAAAGGACATGTTTCTCGTTTATGGAGGTGACGAAGAGCTCGTCAGAAGGGTTACGTCGGCGCTAGCTTCGACACAAATCTGTATGACTCTAAGTCACAAACGGATACGTGTATATGTTGAATGGTGGAAGCGATGGTAGTGCGGTATGCAAGCGAAGCGTCGTGGCGGGATCTACATGTGAAGCGGAGTACATGGCAGCCTCGGAGGCAGCGCATGAAGCAATTTGGGTGAAGGAGTTCATCACCGACCTAGGAGTGCGTCGGGGCCGATCAAACTCTTCTGTGACAACACTGGAGCTATTGCACTTGCCAAGGAGCCCAGGTTTCACAAGAAGACCAGGCACATCAAGCGTCGCTTGAACTCCATCCGTGAAAATGTTCAAGATGGAGACATAGAAATTTGTAAAGTACATACGGATCTGAATGTCGCAGATCCGTTGACTAAACCTCTTCCGCGGGCAAAACATGATCAACACCAGAACTCTATGGGTGTTCGATTCATCACAATGTAACTAGATTATTGACTCTAGTGCAAGTGGGAGACTGTTGGAAATATGCCCTAGAGGCAATAATATAAGCATTATTATTATATTTCCTTGTTCATGATAATTGTCTTTTATTCATGCTATAATTGTATTATCCGGAAATCATAATACATGTGTGAATACATAGACCACAATACGTCCCTAGTGAGCCTCTAGTTGACTAGCTCGTTGGTCAACAGGTAGTCATGGTTTTCGACTATGGACATCGGATGTCATTGACAACGGGATCACGTCATTAGGAGAATGACGTGATGGACAAGACCAATCCTAAGCACATCACAAGATCGTGTAGTTCGTTTTTGCTAGAGCTTTCTCAATGTCAAGTATCTTTTCCTTTGACCATGAGATCGTGTAACTCCCGGATAACGTAGGAGTGCTTTGGGTGTACCAAACGTCGCAACGTAACTGGTGACTATAAAGGTGCACTACAGGTATCTCCGAAAGTGTCTGTTGGGTTGACACGGATCGAGACTGGGATTTGTCACTCCGTATGATGGAGAGGTATCTCTGGGCCCACTCGGTAATGCATCATCATAATGAGCTCAAAGTGACCAAGTGTTTGGTCACGGGATCATGCATTACTGATGCAGTAAAGTGACTTGCGATAACTAGACTGAACGAGGTATTGGGATACCGACGATCGAGTCTCGGGCATGTAACGCATCGATTGACAAAGGGAATAGTATACGGGTTGCTTGAATCCTCGACATCGTGGTTCATCCGATGACATCATCGAGGAGCATGTGGGAGCCAACATGGGTATCCAGATCCCGCTGTTGGTTATTGACCTGAGAGCCGTCTCGGTCATGTATGCATGTCTCCCGAACCCGTAGGGTCTACACACTTAAGGTTAGGTGACGCTAGGGTTATTAGGAAGACTTGTATGTGATTACCGAATGTTGTTCAGAGTCCCGGATGAGATCCCGGACGTCACGAGGAGTTCCGGAATAGTCCGGAGGTAAAGATTTATATATGGGAAGTTGTCAAACGGACACCGGAAAGTTTCGAGGGCATACTGTATTGTATCGGGGCCACGGAAGGGTTCCGGGTCCACCGGGAGGCCACCCCTCGGGGGCCATTTGGGATGCGTGGGAAGGGGCCAGCCCCTGGTGGGCTGGGCGCACCCCCTCCCTTGGGCCCTTGCGCCTAGGGTTGAGGGGGGGAACCCTAGAGGGGGCGCCCCCCTTGCTTGGGGGGCAAGCCCCCCTCCCCGTGGCCGCCGCCCCCCCGCGAGATGCATCGAGAGGGGCCGGCCCCCCTCTCCCGTCCCCCGATAAATAGAGGGGTGAGGGGAGGGCTGCACACCCAAGCCCAGGCGCAGCCCCGCCCCACCCCAACACCACTCCTCCTCCGTACGTGCTTGGCGAAGCCACAGCCGAGATCTTCTTGCACCAACAACACCACGCCGTCGTGCTGCCGGTGGAGCTGTCTTCCTCAACCTCTCCTTCCTCCTTGCTGGATCAAGACGGAGGAGACGTCGTCCGTAACGTACGTGTGTTGAACGCGGAGGTGCTGTCCGTTCAACACTTGGTCATCGGTGATCCGAATCACGACGAGTATGACTCCGTCATCACCATCCCCTTGAACGCTTCCGCACTCGATCTACAAGTGGTATGTAGATGCAAACTCACTCCCTTGACTCGTTGCTTAGATGAACTCATAGATGGATCTTGGTGAAACCGTAGGAAAAATTTTAATTTTCTGCAACGTTCCCCAACAATAGTGCTATTTTAGGATTTGGCTGAAACTAGCATGACATGATGGCGGAAGATCCTGATCACACAGCGCATATCGTAACACTACTAATCACATAGTAATAAATGGCGGAAGCTCCTTGCTTTGCTCCGTTGGATGGTGGAAGCTTCTAATCACGAACTCCCTTCATGAAAATTATGAAGTGGAGTCAAAAATGCATTGGAAAGTTGCAAGCTGCCATCTCTCCTCTTTAAACCTGAGTGGGCGCTGGCTTTGTCCAACTCACTCCAGGATAGGTGCGCTGACAAAGCAAGGAACAAAGCAGCCCACAAAGACGTCATAACTCTATTCATGCTAGTGCTATGGGAGCTATGGAAACATGGGAACGCAATTGTTTTTGATGGTGCAACACCATCCATTGCACATGTGCTGCAACAAATGCAAGAGGAAGAGAGGACATGGAAGAAGGCTGGCCTATTCAAGTGCGACACCACAACGTTCTTTGGGGAGTTATCCAAGTGGGTGAGTGAGAGGAGTTAGCCATCCTTAGGTAGACCGGCTAGGCTGGGTGGAGTGGGCGTTTCATACGCATTGTAAATAACGGTTGTATGAGGGCTCTTTATCCCTCATTCTTCTATAATATAAAGTACACACACTCGTGCGTATCTGAGAAAAAAAATAAAAATTACCCTACCCCCAATGAGCTAGATGCATATAGAAATTAAGAAGACCATGTGTAGAATGTTATTAGTCTTGATTACCGTGTGATGAGATAAAAGTATTTTTTTACTTTAAAGTGCATTAGGAAGATAGAATATATTCTTTTGTGGACAAATTTTAAAGCCAAGCGTATACTCTTCATTGGACGAAGGGACTAGTGCTTATCTTGGATGGTGGAAGCTCCTAATCACTAGTTGGCACAAGATTTTCACGTGTAATCACATGGAACGCTACTAATTGATAGAAAGTTGTTTATGGCTATGTTTTTTAAGTGAATATAAAAACAGAAATTTGAGGTATAAAATTTGATGGTCGCCTATCACATCACTGTCCGCGGACTGGTCCCTACCAGTCCGAGGACGGATACGATGTTCAATTTGGGGATCAACGTTGGAGATGCTCTTACATTTTTTAATTAGGTATTACATTCTTTTAAGACAAATCTAATGATAATTCATGTGGTTATATATACAGTTTCACTCGTGCATAGAAATTTGAGTGTATTCCCGCAGGACTCACATTGAGTGAAAAACAATTAAGTTATTTTTTGTACTTCATTTAGGATGGCGCAAATCTTTGTATGTTCTTGATTTTAGACTTGCTAATGATCATGACAATAAAATTATAGCATATCTTTATATCATTTGTGACATAGTCGGTCATGGTTGTGTAAAATTAACCAATGTCCTTAGTCTTATGGATCATGATGAGAGCACCCTTGTAACATGACTTGTGACCATCATGGTATTAAATATGAGAGAGCTGCGGGGCGGGCGAGAAAAGGCCCCTCAATCATGTTTATATTCTAACTACATGCATTAAATGGTATGATATATTATAGGGTGATGGTATTAGAAGATAGGAACCAGTGAAGGCTGCTAGCTAGGGTTTGTGATGCGTTGGCATGGGGATTGGAGAAAAAGTTGTTGATGCTGCAGAGATTATACATGGTTTGGTACGCTTTGGACATTGTTGTGTTGAAGGATTTGGCTTATGAATTTTAATTATGCAAGCAGAGCCCTCTTCTATTCATGCTCCTAAGATTAAATATGCATAATACACATTCGTGGGTCATTGATTAATACATTGGTCTTGTATTTGTTGAAGCAAAAACTAATGCAACATTTGAGTGTTTATATAAGGTTTTGACTCACTGTTTTATTTCTTACGAGTACACATACACATATCACATATTCTCAATATATATCACATATCTCACATCACATTCATGCATATAAACATTCTCACATACCAAACATTACATATGGTTGCATACACATTCATCAACGAACATCAAGATAGAAGGTATTGATGTGCCTCGCTAGGGGGTTAATCTTTCGATGAGAGTCACTCCTTTGATTTGGGCAGAAATAGATCTTGACAACCCGACCACACTAAGCAGTTATAAATGTTTGCCACTAGTATTGCTCTATGCTGCCGGCTCAGGGCCTCTACAGAAATGACGAGCTCTCTTGAGATTCATACCCATAAGTATTGAGGATCGGTTTTAGATCTTTTTGATAAGAAGACAATTGAACCCAACAAGGACTAGAAGAAATTGGTCTGTAGAAATTAGTTAGGAATTACTGTTCAAACTGGAAAGAGTGGCGTTTGTGTGTTTAGATTGATAGGACCAGAAGAAATTGGTCTGTAGAAATTAGTTAGGAATTACTGTTCAAACTGGAAAGAGTGGCGTTTGTGTTAGATTAATATGATTATTGCGAGTACTAAAAGGACAAGCCGGTTGTGTTCTTGTATCAACTAAACCGTTCCTCGAGGACGACATGACTATATCACCCAGTTATTAAATTCAGAATTATTTGCGTTGATCCTAAGATACTTGATTTTTTTTCATGTGGATAAAGCATAAACTTATATACTGCAAAACCCTTGACTCATGTATACTTATGGTTATACTGTAAGCAAGCATACAAAAACACTAAGAGTAATTAAGACAAATAAACATAGTGTTGTGATCTTGGGTTCCTATTCAACCCTCATGCTATAACTCATAACTTAGGACAATAACCTATCGCCCAGACTTTCCCTCATAGACTTATTATAACACACCATCACAACCAAAACCGACTAGACCCAGTGATGTCCAAGCAGAGTAGACATCGCAAAACACACTCACCATCCGAGGCGAGCGATAGAAAGAGCCCGGGTTCGCAAAAGCACTTCCGGATCCGAACTAGGCCAGACAATGAAAGCGCCTTACAGCGCCCCATCAGACCCCAACACCGCCCGAGTGGGCAGAGAGTCGGGATAGCCGCCTCTCGAATGCGTGGGGCAGCACGCGCGGTGCAAGGCCAATGCCCCGAGCCATCCGACACGTGTCCTACTGTGGAGGCTTCTTGCCGTCACGACACCTAACCGGATGGCCGCCCAGGCAGCTAGGTGGACAATCACACGCTGAGCCAGGCCCACTAGTACCTGTGCCCGGCTCGCGTGAGCAATGCAGCCCCGCAGGAGGCGAATATACTAACAGGCCGACCCAGCTCGCCCGTCGCGCGGCGATAAACACTACAGAGAGGTGGCCTCAGCTGCGCCCTTGGGCGTCATGGACCCCCCAAGGAAAGACGACTGGGTGCGGGGCGCAGAGGTCACTCTTACACGGCGAGCCACCAAGAGGTGGGTACTCCAACATTCTTTTTAGAGGAGTATTATGTCTCCAATTACGGCGGGTGCCTGTTGGATCTATATTGAATAAAGGCCAAAAACTAAGATCAAGGATTCAAGGTGAATATTTCTCTACAAAAGGAGATAATTAACATATAAAAATACAGTACTAAAACATATAAATATACGTAATATGTTTCACAATAAAAGAATTCTTACCAGATAAGGTGTGCATGCATATATCATCCATCAGAATGATCTTGGAGAACACCCAAAATCAGAAACTCTCCATTCCATTTGAAAATCCAATACTGAAGAAAGAGACCACTTATTTTGAACCTTCTAATCCCCGTACGTACCCCCCCTCTATTCATACTCCATTCTTTCTCTACAACAAACAGCCAAGTGGAGTAACTACCAGCTAGCTAGAGAAGATCGGAGAGAGAGAGAGAGAGATAAAAGGGCCAGTTGGGACGCAACAGCTAGCCAAATACGAGAAGGAAGCCGCTGGCTGGACTCGAGGAGAGAAGGAGGAGGAAAAGTTGCAGAGAGGTGATTCAGGTCAGCGCGCGGCAGCTGCACGAAGTGAGCAGAAAACTTCGTCCCACGGAAAGGGTGCGTACTCTACTCTGGCGCTCACCGTACGCCGGCTTTGGATCCATTTGCTTCCTTCTTTAATTTGTTCCTAATATAAGTTTCTCTCCCTTTGCTACGTTCTTCTTCTTTCTCGCCGACTTCTTTCTTTCTTAGTTCTTTGATTCTTTGATTTCCTCGTGCTTCTTTCTTGGTGCCTGGCTATTAACTAATCCTACCTACGTCTTTTTTGGTGTTTTGATCCCATCAAGCACAAATGCCCACAGCCTCACTGCCTCTTATTGTTCTATATTGATCTTGCGTTGTTGGATGGGATATAGTAGTAGCCCATGTGCGCGGCAGCCTTGCCAATGCTCTCACTTTGGCGTGGCGAGAGCATGATGAGAAGGAAGCTAAAATCAGGATCATGGACGGTTGGAATAAATCGGTGAACAAAATAAATTCTACTGATTTCTCTCAACCATTTTTGTCAAGAAATGTACAGTTACGTTAAGTTTTTTCTAATTTTGTAGAGGTATCGAAGAATAATCTGCACTTTCTTAGAATAGCTTCATGCCATCTGGGCAGTGTGTGTGCAGATATGGCAAGAATAAAATTTATGATCCATTCCCCTTCCCCATTTCCTTTTGCTGCTCCAATTTCCCATACCAAACTTTCCAGAAGGGAAACCGTCACGCCTGACCGTCTGCCTTCTCTTTCTTGCTTGGGATTTGGATCTCCTTCGCCAGGAAGCTAGACCGACCCATCCATCGATCGATGGCCTCCTCATCGGCGTCGTCGTTTCCAGGCTCCGTGATCACCATGGCATCCTCGGCGGCGGCGGTCGGCGCCGCGAGCTCCAGGGCAGCCGGCACGGGCTCGCCGTGCGCGGCCTGCAAGTTCCTCCGGCGCAAGTGCCAGCCCGACTGCGTGTTCGCTCCCTACTTCCCGCCGGACAACCCGCAGAAGTTCGTTCACGTCCACCGCGTCTTCGGCGCCAGCAACGTCACCAAGCTGCTCAACGAGCTGAACCCGTACCAGCGGGAGGACGCGGTGAACTCGCTCGCCTACGAGGCCGACATGCGCCTCCGCGACCCCGTCTACGGATGCGTCGGCGTCATCTCCGTCCTCCAGCACCAGCTCCGCCAGCTCCAGCAGGACCTCACCCGCGCCAGATACGAACTGTCAAAGTACCAGGTAGTAATTATGTACGCATGATAGAATGCATCAAGTGTATTTCTCTAGTTATTAACTTATTATACATGTCGCGAATTTGCTCGTCTTAACTGCTCCAGTTTTGCATCTAGGCGGCTGCAGCGGTGGCGGTCTCGGCGTCTGTGGGTTGCAACGGGACGGCGCCAGCAATGGCGGATTTCATCGGCAACACGGTGCCCAACTGCACGCAGAACTTCATCAACATCAGCCACTCCACGGCGATCGGCGCGGGTCTTGGGTTCGGGCACGACCAGTTCGCGGCCGTTCAGATGCTGGCCAGGAGCTACGAGGGGAGGCGCTGTCGCGAGACTCGGCGTGAACGGCGGCAGCGGCGGCGGCTACGATTTCGGGTACACATCAGCCATGGGCGTCGGGCCGGTGTCCGGCCTAGGCCCGCTGAGCGGTGGACCGTTCTTGAAACCTGGCACGGCCGGTGGGGACGAGAGGCACACCGCCGCGCAGTAGCGCCCGGTGTTCGATCCGACATCCATCGATCGATCTTTGGCAGGTTCGGCTTTCCTCGCCACACATGCTTGATTGTTAGGTTTCCGTTTAATTACTTTTCAATGTGCTCATGTAGTTCTTTATATATATTTTTGGATCGTTCATTTCATATGGTATAGTAAACACAGTAGTACACACCAGGAAGCTAGCACTGTATATACTGAGTTCGATGCATGCATGGAAATCCAGGGTGATTTAATTTTTGCCCAATTTGGGGTTTCATAGAGAGGCACTATATATATAATACTATTTGAGATGGACAATTGTGTTTGCACCGTGCTCCTGTTGGTTTGCTCATTCACTGTGTACGTACTAGCTTAATCAAGAGTGTACTTTCAACTCAGCTAGGTTGAACCGCATCGGTTTCTGATTGCTTCCTGTTGGACACCACTGTGAAATTACTAGCTAATACATGTATGTGCATGTTTTGCCCACACATTCCAATGAACAATTTATCCGACCTAAAAGAAATACAATGAACAATTTCTTAGGCAATTGTACGTTTAGCACATGTAGGAAAACATTTTGTAACTCAGTTTATCGATCGTTCGATCTTTAATTAGGTGTTTTATTTTCGTAAGTACCGAAGAAACAGCATATCGTCTTTCATGGTCATGGTAATAAAAACATGTATCTTAATTTAATTATTTACTGCTATATATATAACCTTGGATGCAAAAAGAGTGTGTTCCCGTACTAGATGACTTTGGAGTCGATCTGGATGCGTACGTACAATAGTTGATATTTCATGTCGTGCATGCACAAGTGTTCCCCTTGAAGTAAAGATTAGAAAAAGGAAAATGTTGAAAGCTCTAAAACATGTACTAAAAGGCTCTCGTATGTTTGTCTCTGCACTCTCTATACTCTATATATGCCAACCTACAGCTAGCTGATCATGACCGGCATATTTAATTTGTCACACACATATTTTGTGCTACAAGTAGAAATAAATTAACTGATGATAATATCCTTTTGCGAGAAAATGAGTACACTAATTCTGCGGTGGAACATTTATTTGTTATAAATGGTACATTGAGCCATATTTCAGTAACAATAATCGACATATTGCACCTAATATTATTGGACTTTATCTATGGCTAATATGAGTAGACTGAATTTTCTTATGTCTAATTTAACTGGATAGCCCTCTGATTTAATCTTGATCTCCCCATCTGTACACGAGTCCCAATGCGGAGACATCGGACGGCTCAAGGCATCTACTTAGATTTTGAAAACACAGACTTTGTAGTTCTAGTCCTGATTTAAAGCTGAAACTTCTATTAATTCTGGTCAATTGATGACTTTGTTAGTTCAAAGTTGGGCTCTTTTTGACCCTTCGTTTTAAAAGTAGCTGACACTTATTTTAACATATACATTGCCAACCAGTTGAATTTACTTCAATTAAGAAGACAGGCCAGCACTTTCCATATTAGCCAAAGGCGGCTATAGTTTGTGAATAGTATCATTTCACTTTTTTATAAGGCCTACACGTATGTTAGAAAAAAATTGACCATTAATTTGATCAACAGAATATTAGTTACATGCCACAAAAAATTTATAAGTGGATTCACATTTAAAAGAAGTTTCAAATGATACATTTTCGTGACATGTAACAATGCTTTGGTGATTACATTAAGGGTCAATGTTTATTTAAAATACTTACGGTCTTATAAACCTGAACGATTGGAGTGGCGCAGTTAAGGAGGTCGATGCATTATGTTTAATCTTGGCTCAGTTGTTAGCTCTTTTGTTTCACCCTCTAATGCGCTTGTTAACATCCGAGCAGATAAAATGACCTGAGGACGTATTCACCAAGCTGAAGACTGGACTTGTGAAAAATATCCTGAAGATCGTTTATCTCTACTCCATTTTACGTGCAGAGAAAAAGGAGTTATCGAACCAATTATCACTGCTTGTTTAATTTGTTGATGTCTTTTGTTCCCTCTATAAAATTCGAACTATATATGTATCCCTATATATATTCCCAGCAGCCAGTGTGTGTGTGGTTTGAGGTTTGATGATCTAGTAGTGCTACTGCTTTCTTGTCCATTTGATATGCAAAATGTTACAAACGTAGTGGTATGAAATATGAAACTGATAACAGCCGCTGGACTTTTACGGTTTTACCTGGACCAAGTGCATGCAATTACATTAGGATTTCAAATACACTATGTTATTCTGGTGAAAGGCTTTGACTTTGACTTCTGACGATCTACTCCGGGACCTCTGTAGAAACATGAATATGGAGATGCTGTAACTACACTTTGCTTGCTGCAGGGGCGTGCATGCATAGATATTGATAGACTTCTGCAGTAGTACGTACTCCGGGACCTCTTATTTGCTAGGCTGCATGCTAGGGCAAACGAGGCAATGAGTAGCTAGCATGCATCCCCGTCAGATATGATCAGAGCCGTCGGGACGTCACATCCTGACCAGATACTGGTACTACTACCTAGTGTACGTAGATCACACAAACAGCCCTGCCTCAGAATGGATCATGACAACATATGTTGCCACAAATTAAGTACTACTTCCTCAATGTAAGACACTTTTTAACATTAGGATAGTGTCAAAAAAACGTCTTACATTATGGAACGGAGGGAATAGTAACTTGGAATAAATGCATGCACATATATTAGTCACTTGGATGCATGTGGGTGCCGACTGCTTAAATTAGCGGTGGTGCTTTATTTCTACACTTTGAGCAAAGCTCTCGAAAACATGCTTTCGTTAGCTTTATAAATACAGCAATTGCTTTACAGCATCTTCAATAAACGATCCATATGTAAAAATAATTAGTTTTTGGATCTTCTAAGACAAAAAACAGCTCTCCAACAGAATAATCAATTTTTGGATCTTCTGAAGCAAAAAACAGCTCCCCAACAGATGGTCCATATACAAAAAAAAAAAAAATTTACATCTCCGCCTTCCGGAGATGTAAAATACAACACCTCGCGATGCAAATTTACATCTTCGAAGGCAGGAGATGTAAAAACTGCGTCTGCGTGCCAACACCCAACCGCCCTTCAGTTAATTTCCCCCTTTCTTCCTTCCGCCCGCCATCGCCCCGCCGCAGCTCCCCGACGCCACCCCGCCGCAGATCCAGCCCCGCCCTATCCCCATCGCCGATTCCACCCCGCCTGGGCCGCCACTAGCCGTCGATATGGGCGGATCGATCGCTGCACCGCGCCGCCCAGCCCCGCCTCCGCTCCGTCGCCTCGGCCCGCCCGCCTCCGCTCCGGCCTCACGCCCGCACCGCCGCCGCCCCTCCGCTGCCTCCGCCCGCGCGCATGTTGCCGTCCGCTCCCGGCAGCGCCGCCTCGACCTCTCTCCACCCGATGGCGCCGAAGAAACCGCCGAAGGGCAAGTCGGGTTTCTTCGGCGTGAGGGCGAAGCCCTCCGGGAACTTTGGAGTTGAGTTCTTTGACGCCGGGCGGAGTTGGTGGCTCGGCACGTACCCCACCGCCGACGAGGCCACGCGTGCCTACGACATGGCGGTGTGGCATGCCGGACGGCCGAAGACGGACCTCTACTTCCCGGAGATCGAGACCCGAGCGATGGCAGAGTGGCTCGTGCCGTAGGGCATCCAGATGAGGGGATGCCGGCGAAGAAGAATAAGAGACCGGCGGTTGTCATCGCTCCCGGTGAGAGCGACAAGGCGGTGATGGCTCGGTTTGCGCTGGAGCATTCCGAGTACGTCCAGGCCGAGCAGGAGTTCTACTGGAAGCGTGATGACAAGGAGAAGAAGAAGAAGAAGAAGAAGAAGAAGAAGAAGAAGAAGAAGAAGAAGAAGAAGAAGAAGAAGAAGAAGAAGAAGAAGAAGAAGAAGGAGAAGAAGAAGAAGAAGAAGGAGAAGAAGAAGAAGAAGAAGAAGAAGAAGAAGAAGAAGAAGAAGAAGAAGAAGAAGAAGAAGAAGAAGAAGAAGAAGAAGAAGAAGAAGACGGAGAAGCAGAAGAAGAAGAAGAAGAAGAAGGAGGAGGAGGATGAGGAGTAGGAGGTGAAGAAGTTGGACGAGGCCGACCCCTCGACGGTGATCCCCATCGAGTCATCGTCGGAGGAGGACGAGGAGTTCTGGGGGCTCTCGGATGACTCCGAAAAGTCGTACTGGATGCCCTCAGACGACGAGTAGGTCTACTAGTTTAAATTTATGTCATCTATATTTTAAGTATGTTTGAATTTGATGTTTGAACTATGTTGAGATGTAGTAGTTGGTTGTTTTCAGAATTTATATCTTCGTTTTTGATCATTTGTTGGAGTTGCTATTTTACATCTAGTTTTGGACCATCTGTTGGAGTTGAGCCTTTTTTGGAGATGTAAAAAGCACTTTTTGGTGATGTAATTTTTTACATCACTGGTTTGGCGCATCAAAATATACATCATCTATTGGAGATGCTCTTACCATTGCACACCAATGTTTAAATGTAGGAAATGTAACTTAAGTCTGCTAGGGCAACAACACAAACATGACCTAATAAAAAATACTCCCTCCGTCCCACAATATAAGACATTTTTGCAAGTTAAAACAACTTGAAAAAATGTCTTACATTGTGGGATGAAGTAGTAGAAAATAGGCCACCAAGTGGTTGGTAGATCAGTGGCTAGATGGCAGAGTAAGGCGACGTCCTGCCGCGGTCAGCGCGTCCATCATGCTCCCTAACCGGTCTTGGTCCCGCTGCCTAGAGAGTGGGTGCCCATGATGTAAAAAAGCAAGAAATTTGAAGATAGAATAAATGGCTTGTTGTAAGAAGACTTGCTCGATAATCATCTTGTTACGCGTGGTTCAAAGGGCAGTCATCGTTGCGAACACTAACTAGTAGAGGTCTCTCCTTCTACCGATCTGGATGACCCGAGTTTCCATAAACTCAACCAGGTCCAGGGCCTCCCATTGAGGTCCAGAAGCCTCACGGACAAAGCACCACAGAGAGCGGGTAGTGGGACAAGTGAAGAAAATGTGGCCACCCATCTCTAGGACACCGCACAGAGGGCAGAGCCCACCTCGAGGCCCATGTCGCTGGTGACACATGATGATATTAAATTTCAAGGGGGAGGGGGCGCTTTCTACAATGGTGCGGTCCACACGAGAGCCGGCATATGACTTAGGCCATGGTATGTCGAGCCTAGACTCTAAATCTGCTCTATTCTTTGACAAAAACCATGGTGACGAAATAGGAAACGTCACCAAAGATCATTTTCTGTGATGGTCAACAATCACCAGCTGTTTTCCTCCCAGGGTAGCACCCTCGGCAACTTTGGTGACATTCTAGCATGTTTTTGGCGACGTATTTGGCCGTCATTAGGCATGTGCATATTCTGCGACGATTTGTAGTGTCACATAAAATGTTCGGTGTCGCAAAAAATGTCTGGTGGGCTAGAAAAATGGTTAAAAGAATGGTGTGTTAGTGTTGAGAACGTAGTACATGGTTTTTCTACCATGGTAGAGTTTATAACATATTTGAATTAAGGGGCAATGAGTTGAGATAATCCTATCTAAATCCGTTGATTTTTTTCCATACGTGCTTTCATTGTAGTGAACTATGTGAGCACGAACGGGAAAATATGATCACATGGAATAATATTGCATTAGAAGTTCTAAATTTCACTTGAAATAGTGTACCGCAATAGCAAAGGGACCGCCAATTCAGATAGTAGTACTACAAAAGGTCATAATTTCTTAATACTACTTAATAGGTCTGACCATAGAACATGCATGTGCATCATCATCACATCAGTACCAACAGTAGTATAAAAATGACCTATAGAGATGAACAATCATGAGGCAACATGACAAAGAGACAGAACTACTCATCTGATTCTACAGCAATGAAACCGAGGAAGGGAAAACTCTCTGCACGTCCATGGTGGAGCACGAGATCATCATGTCTCCATATACATGTCGTACACATCGCCTACTTTGCTCCACCCATTAAAGACGATGCTTCCATCTCCTTCTCCTGAAGCCGAGTATGCAGTGAACTGATGTTGACTATAGGATGGAGAACAATGGTCAGCTCACCATTTGCACCCATGTCCTTAGGCACAACACGTTGCGGGATTCTGGCGGGAAAACACAACTTGAACACTGTAAGCAATGTGCATAAGTACCTGGAGTATATGAAAATAATGAGAGTAGGTACAATTCTAACCACGGGTTTGTCATCAATGTTGGTCTTGTTCAAAGTGTGCGGCAGGGGCACGTAGGAATGATCTCTTGGTCCAGCATTGTAACCATCTGTGAGCATCCAAATTTGATCAACAAAGCCGATGACAAACCACATCTCTTACCAACTTACCATGGTCCCCTCAGTAACTTCCATGTTGTCAATAAACTGTTTTGTTACAATATCCACTTTGTAATAAGCTATCAAAATATTTGTAAATAAGATCAGTTAAATATAGCACCCGGATGAAATGTGATTATTTAAATCTAGCTGCAAATGTTGTTACTTAAAATTGATGGATATTTGCCAGAATACTTACACGGTTGAGTTATTGTATCATTGCTCAAACACACTCGGAGGTGACGTTTAGGTTTTCAACCTAAGCTTAGGGACATTTCCACACCTACTTCGAACTGGTACACTTTGAAAAATTCTTTCCAAGTACGTCCTACAAAAAGGTCCTATCTTCTTTGCTCCTAATCTTGCATATAAAACGAAAGCCTCTCTTATCTTCGGGTGGACGTGTACGGTGGTCTTGATAGATCTGTTTGTATGCAGCTTCTACAGAAGTTTGTGTCTTACAAAGCAGGGGATCCACTGAGCAGAATTCAGAGATTGCTAACAAATGTTTAGGCTGTTTATCGAGTCGGTACCATTTATGAAAATGCCAAATACCATATGCTACAGTGCTTACTACAATTTATGAAAGTGGCCGAAAACATTTTTAAATGAACATTGGATATCAGAAATTTGGTTTTGAAGTTTTTGGTTTCGGAAGGATTTATGAAAATTTCAATGCTGCAACGAAAATCAGGAATTTTTTGTATCATAATAAACATAAAAGAAAATTTCAGATTATACATAGGTTACTCGTGTCATCTAAATTCGGACTAAGTAGTGAATGTAGAAATAAGTGGTAAATGTACCAAGGGGCTATTGTGGGCATTTTACAAAATTTAGTAGGGTGTATCTATTTTTAGATACTTTCCATTAAAGGCATGATTTATGTTCAGCTCATGTGCAAACTTTTCTACTTATGAAGCATGATTTATGTTTAGCTCTTGAGCAGACTTTTCTACTTATGAACCAATCATGAAATACATCTACATTTATGTGTTAAAATCCACATGCAGAGAAACTTCACAACTTAACCAAACACTTGAACGACCTGTACGTTTGATAAACTTTAAATCTTAGAACCATACCGTTATTTCTTTGAATCCTTGTGGAAGAGTGATGTAGAGGTACTTGTCCTTTAGGACATATGGGAGATCACAGAGATTCCCGTTGTCTTGATTATTTCATAAATAACATATGTAGGCGAATCGTAGTGGATTAAGGTGATTTGCATTGGATTAGGAGATGTAGATGGACTTACCTTCAGTTTTTCTGATTACACCCGACGACCTAGGTTTTTTTTTGGGGAGGGAAGTCCTGAACCATAGCGAGCGGTGGCGGCATGCAGCTACCCTCGTCAGCATGTTTGATCTATGGAAAAGATGGTGGCTATCCTCGTCGGCATAGATGAACCTGCAGTGAATTATAGCCACAATACGAGCCGGCGAGAGGTGACAAGAGACTGGATTTGGGACTATACATGAACGGGGGGGGGGGGGAGGGGGGGTGGGGGGGCAGTGAAGGAGATGAACAAAGATGGCAAAACTGACGGGACTATACGCGGGCGTCTCTCTGGTTTAGGCCCACTGGTTAGTTGTAGTATGTGGATAAAATGCAACATATATTTTGTAATGAAGGGATAAGGAAAATACATGTAAAGTATCAAAAAACGTGCAGACACTTTTTCTTTTTGGTTGGAAATTTTGCAATTCAAATAAAATCACAGTGGATCAAACCATTGCAGGACATTTTCATCAATGTCATGCATGGAAAATATCGCCACTTGCGAGGTGTAGGCAAAACGATTGCATATAATGCAACATACTGTCTTGAAATCATTAAAATAACATTTTGCCAGTTGTAACGACAATTTTTTTTGCAATGAGTGCAACAGACCTTCTTGAAATCAATAAAAATAACTGAACTACATTCCCAAAACTTTCAAACAAGGACTTCAAATTTATTTTAAAGGATGGGATGGATCAATGTAAACATTTACACAATGTTTACAACGGCTCATCACATCGATTAATACAACTTAAAGGACTAGCCACTTCTCAGTTGGTCACCCATGATACATACTCTGATACAGACTCAGCAGTCCTTTGCCGTTCCTGCGAAATCGCCTTGTAGGTCTTCCTCGGCCCCGATGAAGCAAGATGGAAGTTCTATACCGACGAATGGCGCACCCTCCAGGAGATCCATGACATTGCCAAACGGTGAATAAACCAAGTAGCTCAAAAAAGTAGTTGCGCATAATCGATTTAATCGGGTATCGATGCGGGAGACATTTTGAGTAGAAGATAAATTCCTCTATGATGTAATTACCTTTCGTCTTCAACTTCGTGCCCAAGAAGTTTGAGAATGAATGTGTTATTTTTTCTGTGCTTTAGTCTGAAAATTGCATGCAAATGCATTGCAAAGTTATCCAAGATTAATGTGCCAACCACAATACGATTTGTTTGTTCCGAAGTAGCCATGTCCACTTTCTGAATAGAAACTTAACTTTATGACAAAGGAGTTTATCTTTATGTCCAGACTTTCACCTATTTTATTCAGTCATATGTAGAGTACAATGCCATATGATTTCTTCATATCAACAAGCAATTGCAGCAAATGCGTTGCAAAGTTGTCCAAAGCTGATGCGGCCACCACACTGCCATTTGTATGTTCTGAGCTAGGCATGCACACTATTTGAAATGGCAACTGAGTTTTCTAACAAAGTAATTGATCATTAGGTCCAAAATTTTACTTGTTTTATCCAGTCATATGCAGAGCAAAATTACATATGATTTTTTCAAACCAACAAGCAATCGTAGTGAATGCTAGATGTATCTGTAAGCTATAGTGAACCACACTATTTATCACACTAGACACCAAACTCTGAAACGCTACAGTCATGAACCACAATAAGAAAAATTATTTATGTTAGTAATTTCTTTTCATGTTGTCGGCGTCCTAGGACCGGGGGTGCCCAAACTTGCCTGCCTGCAGGCCATGGCATGGCTTCGGCGATGGCCTGGTATGGCCCAGCTTCAGCAACAACTCAAGACACTCGCGAGAGGCCAGGCCTCGCGAGGCGGATGACACCAAGACCTCCACGAGGGGCGGCCTCCTTAGGCTGGCTCCTGAGAAGCAGAGATATCAATGCAGGGTGCACCTCGCGAGGTTCATATGACGTGAGCCATGACGACCAAGGTGAAGGAAATATGCCCTAGAGGCAATAATAATAAAGTTATTATTTATTTCCTTATATCATGATAAATGTTTATTATTCATGCTAGAATTGTATTAACAGGAAACATAATACATGTGTGAATACATAAACCTACAGAGTGTCACTAGTATGCCTCTACTTGACTAGCTCGTTAATCAAAGATGGTTGTGTTTCCTAACCATGAACAAGGAGTTGTTATTTGATTAACGGGATCACATCATTGGTTGAATGATCTGATTGACATGACCCATTCCATTAGCATAGCACCTGATCGTATAGTTTGTTGCTAGTGCTTTTCTTCATGACTTATACATGTTCCTATGACTATGAGATTATGCAACTCCCGTTTGCACGAGGAACACTTTGGGTGCTACCAAACGTCACAACGTAATCGGGTGATTATAAAGGTACATTACAGGTGTCTCCGAAGGTACATGTTGGGTTGGCATATTTCGAGATTAGGATTTGTCACTCCGATTGTCGGAGAGGTATCTCTGGGCCCTCTCGGTAATGCACATCACATAAGCCTTGCAAGCATTGCAACTAATGAGTTAGTTGTGAGATGATGTATTACGGAACGAGTAAAGAGACTTGCCGGTAACGAGATTGAACTAGGTATTGGATACCGACGATCGAATCTCGGGCAAGTAACATACCGATGACAAAGGGAACAACGTATGTTGTTATGCGGTCCGACCGATAAAGATCTTCGTAGAATATGTAGGAGCCAATATGGGCATCCAGGTCCCGCTATTGGTTATTGACCGAGAGGTGTCTCGGTCATGTCTACATAGTTCTCGAACCCGTAGGGTCCGCACGCTTAACGTTTCGATGGCAGTTACTATGAGTTGTTATGATGTTTCTGTACCGAAGGTTGTTCGAGTCCCGGATGAGATCACGGACGTGACGAGGAGTCTCGAAATGGTCGAGACATAAAGATTCATATATTGGAAGTCTATGTTTGGACATCGGAAGTGTTCCGGTGAAATTAGGAATTTTACCAAATGCACCGGAGGTTACCGAACCCCGAATACTAATGGGCCAACATGGGCCTTAGTGGAAAGGAGAGAAGGGGGCCCAAGTGCTGGTCGCACCTTCCCCCTTCCCTAGTCCTATTAGGACTAGGAGAAGGCGCCTCTCTCTCCCTTCCCACTTGGGGAAACCTAGTTGGACTAGGATTGGGGGAATCCTACTCCTAGTAGGAGTAGGACACCCTGGCGCACCTCCCTTGGCCGGCCAGCCCCTCCTCCTTCCCTCCTTTATATCACAGGCGGAGGGCACCCCATGACACACAAGTTGATCCTTGAGATCTTTCCTTAGCCGTGTGGTGCCCCTTCCACCATATTACACCTCGAGAATACCGTGGCAGCTTAGGCGAAGCCCTGCGCCGGTGGAACATCATCATCGTCACCACGCCGTCGTCTTGTGAAACTCTCCCTCAACACTCGGCTGGATCGGAGTTCGAGGGACGTCATCGAGCTGAACGTGTGTGCAGAACTCGGAGGTGCCGTGCGTTCGGTACTTGGATCGGTTGGATCGTGAAGAAGTACGACTACTTCCTCTACGTTGCGTCAACGCTTCGCTGTGGGTCTCACGAGGGTACGTGAGACAACACTCTCATCTCGTTGCTATGCATCACCATGATCTTGCGTGATCGTAGGAAAATTTTTGAAATTACTACGTTTCCCAACAGTGGCATCCGAGCCAGGTTTTATGCGTAGATGTCATATGCACGAGTAGAACACAAGTGAGTTGTGGACGATACAAGTCATACTGCCTACCAGCATGTCATACTTTGGTTCAGCGGTATTGTTGGAAAGACGATCCAGACCAACCTTACGCGTACTCTTCTGCGAGACCGGTTCCTCGGCGTGCTTTGCACATAGATGGCTTGTGGAAGACTGTCTCTCCAACTTTAGTTGAACTGAGTGTGGCTACGCCCGGTCCTTGAGAAGGTTAAAGCGGAGTCTATTTGACGAAGTATCGTTGTGGTTTTGATGCGTAGGTAAGAACGGTTCTTGCTCAGCCCGTAGCAGCCACGTAAAACTTGCAACAACAAAGTAGAGGACGTCTAACTTGTTTTTGCAGGGCATGTTGTGATGTGATATGGTCAAGACGTGATGCTATATTTTATTGTATGAGATGATCATGTTTTGTAACCGAAGTTATCGGCAATCGCGTGAGCCATATGGTTGTCGCTTTATTGTATGCAATGCAATCGCCTGTAATGCTTTACTTTATCACTAAGCGGTAGCGATAGTCGTAGAAGCATAAGTTTGGCGAGGCGACAACGATGCTACGATGGAGATCAAGGTGTCGCGCGGTGACGATGGTGATCATGACGGTGCTTGGAGATGGAGATCACAAGCACAAGATGATGATGGCCATATCATATCACTTATATTGATTGCATGTGATGTTAATCCTTTATGCATCTTATCTTGCTTTGATTGACGGTAGCATTATAAGATGATCCCTTACTAAATTATCAAGAAGTGTTCTCCCGAGTATGCACCGTTGCGAAAGTTCTTCGTCTTTGAGACACCACGTGATGATCGGGTGTGATAGGCTCTACGTTCAAATACAACGGGTGCAAAACAGTTGCACACGCATAATACTCAGGTTATACTTGACTAGCTATGCATATATGATATGACCTCGGAACACTGAGACCGAAAGGTCTAGCGTGAATCATATAGTAGATATTATCAAAATATTGATGTTCACCATTGAAACTACTCCATCACACGTGATGATCGGTCATGGTGTAGTTGATATGGATCACGCAATCACTTAGAGAATTGGAGGATATTTTTCTAAGTGGGAGTTCTTAAGTAATATGATTAATTGAACTTAAATTTATCATGAACTTAGTACTGATAGTATCTTGCTTGTCTATGATGTGTAGATAGATGGCTCGTCTTTGTTGTTCCGTTGAATTTTAATGCGTTCCTTGAGAAAGCAAAGTTGAAAGATGATGGCAGCAATTACACGGACTGGGTCCGTAACTTGAGGATTATCCTTATTGCTGCACGGAAGAATTACGTCCTGGAAGCACCGTTAGGTGCCGGGCCTGGTGCAAGGGCTGCGCCGGATGTTGTGAACGTCTGGCAAAGCAGAGCTGATGACTACTCTATAGTTCAGTGTGCCATGCTTTACGGCTTAGAACCGGGACTTCAACGTCGTGTTGAACACCATGGAGCATATGAGATGTTCCAGAGTTGAAGTTAATATTCCAAGCGAATGCCCGGATTGAGAGATATGAAGTCTCCAATAAGTTCTATAGCTGTAAGATGGAGGAGAACGGTTACATCGGTGAGCATATACTCGGAATGTCCGGATATAACAATCACTTGATTCAACTGGGAGTTAATCTTCCGGATGATTGCGTCATTGACAGAATTCTCCAATCACTGCCACCAAGCTACAAGAGCTTCGTGATGAACTATAATATGCAAGGGATGACCAAAACAATGCCCGAGCTCTTCGCGATCTTTGAAAGCAGCGGAGGTAGAAATCAAAAAGGAGCATCAAGTGTTGATGGTTAACAAAACCACTAGTTTCAAGAAAAAGGGCAAAGGAAAGAAAAGGAAACTTCAAAAGAACGGCAAGCAAGTTGCTGATCAAGAGAAGAAACCCAAGTCTGGTCCTAAGCACGAAACTGAGTGCTTCTATTGCAAGCGGGCTGGTCACTTTGGAAGCGGAACTGCCCCAAGTATTTGGCGGATAAGAAGGATGGCAAGGTTAACAAAGGTATATGTGATATACAAGTTATTGATGTGTACCTTACTAATACTCAGTAGCACTGGTATTTGATAATGGTTACATTGCTAATATTTGCAACTCGAAGCAGGGCTACGGATTAAGCGAAGATTGGCTAAGGGCGAGGTGACGATGCGCGCGTGGGAAATGGTTCCAAAGTCGATGTGATCGCGATCGACACGCTACCTCTACATCTACCTTCGGGATTAGTATTAGACCTAAATAATTGTTATTTAGTACCAGCGTTGAGCATGAACATTATATCTGGATCTTGTTTAATGCGAGACGGTTATTCATTTAAATCGAGAGAATAATGGTTGTTCTATTTATATGAATAATATCTTTTATGGTCATGCACCATTGAAGAATGGTTTGTTTTTACTTAATCTCGATAGTAGTGATACACATATTCATAACGTTGAAGCCAAAAGATGTAGAGTTGATAATGATAGTGCAACTTATTTGTGGCACTTGCCGTTTAGGTCATATCGGTGTAAAGCGCATGAAGAAACTCCATCTTGATGGACTTTTGGAGTCACTTGATTATGAATCACTTGGCACTTGCGAACCGTGCCTTATGGGCAAGATGACTAAAACACCGTTCTCCGGAACTATGGAGAGAGCAACAGATTTATTGGAAATCATACATACCGATGTATGTGGTCCAATGAATGTTGAGGCTAAATGGCGGATATCGTTATTTTCTCACCTTCACAGATGATTTGAGCAGATATGGGTATATCTACTTAATGAAACACAAATCTGAAACATTTGAAAAGTTCAAAGAATTTCAGAGTGAAGTGGAAAATCATCGTAACAAGAAAATAAAGTTTCTACGATCTGATCGTGGAGGAGAATATTTGAGTTACAAGTTTGGTCTTCATTTGAAACAATGTGGAATAGTTTCGCAACTCACGCCACCTGGAACACCACAACGTAATGGTGTGTCCGAACGTCGTAATCGTACTTTATTAGATATGGTGCGATCTATGATGTCTCTTACTGATTTACCACTATCGTTTTGGGGTTATGCTTTAGAGACGGCTACATTCACTTTAAATAGGGCACCATCTAAATCCGTTGAGACGACGCCTTATGAACTGTGGTTTGGCAAGAAACCAAAGTTGTCGTTTCGAAAGTTTGGGGCTGCGATGCTTATGTGAAAAAGCTTCAACCTGATAAGCTCGAACCCAAATCGGAGAAATGTGTCTTCATAGGATACCCAAAGGAGACTGTTGGGTACACCTTCTATCACAGATCCGAAGGCAAGATTTTTGTTGCTAAATTCGGAAACTTTTTGGAGAAGGAGTTTCTCTCGAAAGAAGTGAGTGGGAGGAAAGTAGAACTTGATGAGATAATCGTATCTACTCCCTTATTGAGAAGTAGTACATCACATAAAACAGTTTCTGTGACACCTACACCAAATAGGGAAGAAGCTAATGATGATGATCATGAAACTTCAGATCAAGTTTCTACAGAACTTCGTAGATCAACCAGAGCAAGATCCGCACCAGAGTGGTACGGTAATCCTATTCTGGAAGTCATCTTACTCTAACAAGATGAACCAACGAACTATGAAGAAGCGATGGTGAGCCCAGATTCCACAAAATGGCTGGAGGCCATGAAATGCGAGATGGGATCCATGTATGAAAACAAAGTGTGGACTTTGGTTGACTTGCCCGATGATCGGCAAGCAATTGAGAATAAATGGATCTTCAAGAAGAAGACTGACGCTGATGGTAATGTTATCGTTCTATAAAGCTCGACTTGTTGCAAAAGGTTTTCGACAAGTTCAAGGGATTGACTACGATGAGACCTTCTCACCCGTGGCGATGCTTAAGTCCGTCCGAATCATGTTAGCAATTGCCGCATTTTATGATTATGAAATTTGGCAAATGGATGTTAAAACTGCATTCCTGAATGGATTTACGGAAGAAGAGTTGTATATGATGCAACCAGAAGGTTTTGTCGATCCAAAAGGAGCTAACAAAGTGTGCAAACTCCAGCGATCCATTTATGGACTGGTGCAAGCCTCTCGGAGTTGGAATAAACGTTTTGATAGTGTGATCAAAGCATTTGGTTTTATATGCACTTTTGGAGAAGCCTGTATTTACAAGAAAGTGAGTGGGAGCTCAGTAGCATTTACGATATTATATGTGGATGACATATTACCGATCGGAAATGATATAGAATTCTGGATAGCATAAAGGGATACTTGAATAAGAGTTTTTCGATGAAAGACCTCGGTGAAGCTGCTTACATATTGGGCATTAAGATCTATAGAGATAGATCAAGACGCTTAATAGGACTTTCACAAAGCACATACCTTGACAAAGTTTTGAAAAAGTTCAAAATGGATCGTGCAAAGAAAGGGTTCTTGCCGGTGCTACAAGGTGTGAAGTTGAGTAAGACTCAATGCCCGACCACCGCAGAAGATAGAGAGAAAATGAAAGATGTTCCCTATGCTTCAGCCATAGGCTCTATCATGTATGCAATGCTGTGTACCGGACCTGATGTGTGCCTTCTTTGTAAGTTTGGCGGCAGGTACCAAAGTAATCCAGAGTGGATCAACTGGACAGCGGTCAAGAACATCCTTAAGTACTTAAGAAGGACTAAGGATATGTTTCTCATTTATGGCGGTGACAAAGAACTCGTCGTAAACGGTTACGTCGACGCAAGCTTTGACACACTGATCCGGACGATTCTAAATCGCAAACCGGATACGTATTTACATTAAACGGAGGAGCTGTCGGTTGGTGCAGTTCCAAACAAAGCGTCGTGGCGGGATCTACATGTGAAGTTGAGTACATAGCTGCTTGGAAGCAGCTAATGAAGGAGTCTGGATGAAGGAGTTCATAACCGATCTAGGTGTTGTACCTAGTGTATCGGGTCCAATGAAAATCTTTTGTGACAATCTTTGGTGCAATTGCCTTAGCAAAGGAATCCAGATTTCACAAGAGAACCAAGCACATCAAAAGACGCCTCAACTCCATCCGGATTTGGTCCGTGGGAGACATAGAGATATGCAAGATACATACGGATCTGAATGTTGCGCACCCGTTGACTAAGCCTCTTCCACGAGCAAAACATGATCAGCACCAAGACTCCATGGGTGTTAGAATCATTCTTTGTGTAATCTAGATTATTGACTCTAGTGCAAGTGGGAGACTGAAGGAAATATGCCCTAGAGGCAATAATAATAAAGTTATTATTTATTTCCTTATATCATGATAAATGTTTATTATTCATGCTAGAATTGTATTAACAGGAAACATAATACATGTGTGAATACATAAACCTACTGAGTGTCACTAGTATGCCTCTACTTGACTAGCTCGTTAATCAAAGATGGTTGTGTTTCCTAACCATGAACAAGGAGTTGTTATTTGATTAACGGGATCACATCATTGGTTGAATGATCTGATTGACATGACCCATTCCATTAGCATAGCACCTGATCGTATAGTTTGTTGCTAGTGCTTTTCTTCATGACTTATACATGTTCCTATGACTATGAGATTATGCAACTCCCGTTTGCACGAGGAACACTTTGGGTGCTACCAAACGTCACAACGTAATCGGGTGATTATAAAGGTACATTACAGGTGTCTCCGAAGGTACATGTTGGGTTGGCATATTTCGAGATTAGGATTTGTCACTCCGATTGCTCTGAGAGGTATCTCTGGGCCCTCTCGGTAATGCACATCACATAAGCCTTGCAAGCATTGCAACTAATGAGTTAGTTGTGAGATGATGTATTACGGAACGAGTAAAGAGACTTGCCGATAGCGAGATTGAACTAGGTATTGGATACCGACGATCGAATCTCGGGCAAGTAACTAACATACCGATGACAAAGGGAACAACGTATGTTGTTATGCGGTCCTGACCGATAAAGATCTTCGTAGAATATGTAGGAGCCAATATGGGCATCCAGGTCCCGCTATTGGTTATTGACCGCAGAGGTGTCTCGGTCATGTCTACATAGTTCTCGAACCCGTAGGGTCCGCACGCTTAACGCTTCGATGACAGCTTACTATGAGTTGTTATGATGTTTCTGTACCGAAGGTTGTTCGAGTCCCGGATGAGATCACGGACGTGACGAGGAGTCTCGAAATGGTCGAGACATAAAGATTCATATATTGGAAGTCTATGTTTGGACATCGGAAGTGTTCCGGTGAAATTAGGAATTTTACCAAGTACCGGAGGTTACCGGAACCCCGGAATACTAATGGGCCAACATGGGCCTTAGTGGAAAGGAGAGAAGGGGGCCCAAGTGCTGGCGCACCTTCCCCCTTCCCTAGTCCTATTAGGACTAGGAGAAAGGCGCCTCTCTCTCCCTTCCCACTTGGGGAAACCTAGTTGGACTAGGATTGGGGGAATCCTACTCCTAGTAGGAGTAGGACACCCTGGCGCACCTCCCTTGGCCGGCCAGCCCTCCTCCTTCCCTCCTTTATATCTGAGGCGGAGGGCACCCCATGACACACAAGTTGATCCTTGAGATCTTTCCTTAGCCGTGTGCGGTGCCCCTTCCACCATATTACACCTCGAGAATACCGTAGCGAGCTTAGGCGAAGCCCTGCGCCCGGTGGAACATCATCATCGTCCTGCACGCCGTCGTCTTGTGAAACTCTCCCTCAACACTTTCGGCTGGATCGGAGTTCGAGGGGCGTCATCGAGCTGAACGTGTGCAGAACTCGGAGGTGCCGTGCGTTCGGTACTTGGATCGGTTGGATCGTGAAGAAGTACGACTACTTCCTCTACGTTGCGTCAACGCTTCCGCTGTGGGTCTACGAGGGTACGTAGACAACACTCTCATCTCGTTGCTATGCATCACCATGATCTTGCGTGATCGTAGGAAATTTTTTGAAATTACTACGTTTCCCAACACAAGGCCAGGCGGGCGCCAGCGGGCGCAGTATGCCAGTTTCCTCTTCGGTGCTATGGAGGCAAGCGCAGGAGCAGGATCCCGAGGAATCAAGCAAAGGTTTCCATATCGGTGCAACAATACCAAGACCGCCAGGACGGCAGGATGGAGGTCATCGTGGAGCCCACTGCAGCGTCACCACCAGAGGCTTTTGCATGGCGAAGACCACTTTTGTCAGGATAACTTGTGCTAGTTGTCTCCCTTCGAATTTGGCCATTGTGGGATCCCTTCCCACCTACATTTGAGAAGAGGGCCAAGGCCACTAGAAGTAGGACTTAGCCACCACCACCATAGAGGGCAGGGATCCATTCCACCCTGACCACCTCACCAGCTCATCGAGCTCAAGAACACCTCACCTCATGAGGCTGTTCCACCACTGTACTAGTTCATCCTCAGCCCTTCGAGGCAATCCACCACAAAGCTAGAGTAGGGTATTACACCGCAAGGTGGCCCGAACCAGGATAAACTGCTGTGTCTCTTGTCCCTTGGGTTCGTCGAGTTAGGCCATGGAATCGTTGAGCGGGCAGACTGGGGAGGACGAGTTCTTCGCACGCACCCCAGAGCTTGAACCTCTGAAGGGTCTGCGGAACCCTGAATCTGACATTTGGCACGCCAGGTAGGGGTGCGTCGGAGCCTCTCTTCCGTCGGTCGACCCGCCGCCGCTGCACCGCTTCCATGGCTGACGCCCATTGAGCCCGTTCTGAACGTCGGGCCGCCCTCTCCACCCGCGTCGCCCAGACGACGCCTGCCGGCAGGCCTCCCTGTCGATCTCCATCGCCTGCCCCGCCCTCGCCACCCGCGTCGCCTAGACGACGCCTGCCGGCAGGCCTTCCCGTCGGTCTCCATCGCCTGCCACCAACGCCGCCACTGGCCCGGCGGGGCACTAGCAGCAAGCCTCGTTGTTGCACCCCTCCGTGCGGCATGAAGGACGCACGGCCACCCCGTCACTAACTCCGGCTGGTTCATTGTCCCACGCTCATCACGGCCCGGCGAACGCGCAGGCTGCGTTGCTCATGGCACGCGAGCTCCTGCGCAACCGCCCCATCGATGACTTCTACGAAGACTGGCTGGACCGCATCGCTGAGTTGGTCAGCGCCGCTGGGGGCTCTGCTGCACCATCTCTTTCGCTACCTTGCCCAGCGTCTGCAGCGGGCGACGTAGCCCATGGAGCGCCTCCTCCATCGCCGCCTCGTCAAGATGTCACCCTCACACCAAGGCGCGCGGCCCCACGGCGTGACCCGCCGTGCAGGACGCCATCGCATGAAGAAGGAAGCTGCCAGGAGGTCCAGCTTGTACAATTCCATTGTATTATAAAAATAATGTGCCAAGGTTTGCCTTTAGGATGATTAGATTGCTTGTTGGTATGTGCGGTGCAGAAACAGAAACTTTGGCTCTAGCGCGTGAATTTTCATTTTTTACTGGAACGCCAAACATTTCTGAAACTTTTTGCGCAGTCTTGCTATACAAATTTTTTATTTCGTCCTAATTTTTCAGAATTTTTGGAGTACCAAAAGTATGGTAGATGTTCAGATTGCTACAGACTGCCCTGTTTAAGACAAATTCTGTTTTTGATGCATTGTTTTGCTTGTTTTGATGAAATTATCGATTCTATCGGTGGTATAAGCCATGGAAAAGTTATATTATAGTAGCTACAATGCAGAAACAAAATATGAATTGGTTTGCAATAGTACTTAGAGTAGTGATTTGCTTTATTATACTAACGGATCTTACCGAGCTTTTGTTGAAGTTTTCTGTGGATGAAGTGATCAAAGATCGAGGAGGTCTCGATATGAGGAGAAGGAGGAGAGGAAAGAGCTCAAACTTGGGTATGCCCAAGGCACCCCAAGTAAATATTCAAGGAGACTCAAGCGTCTAAGCTTGGGGATGCCCCAGAAGACATCCCATCTTTCTTCAACAAGTATCGGTATGTTTTCGGTTTTGTTTCGTTCATGTGATATGTGTGAATCTTGGAGCGTCTTTTGCGTTTATTTTTTATTTTTATTTTATGCACCATGCTGGTATGAGATAGTCATGGTTGATTTATAGAATGCTCATTGCACTTCACTTATATTTTTTGAGTATGGCTTTATAGAATGCTTCATGTGCTTCACTTATATCATTTGAAGTTTGGATTGCCTGTTTCTCTTCACATAGAAAACCATTATTTGAAGAATGCTCTTTTGCTTCACTTATATTTGTTAGAGCATGGTCTTTTGTAGAAAGAATTAAACTCTCATGCTTCACTTATATCTATTTAGAGAGTCAAAAGGAATTGGTCAATTGCATGGTTAGTCATAAAATCCTACATAAAACTTATGGATCACTGAATATGATATGTTTGATTCCTTGCAATAGTTTTGCGATATAGAGATGATAATATGTGGGAGGTACAAGTAAATGGTTGTGTTTAGTAGGAATAATGGTGTTAAGGTTTGTGATTCCCGAAGCATGCACATATAGTCTCTCGTTATGCTATGAAGTTGGAGCATGATTTACTATTGATTGTCTTTCTTATGAGTGGCGGTCGGGGACGAGCCATGGTCTTTTCCTACCAATCTACCCCCTAGGGGCATGAGTAGTAGTACTTTCCTTCGAGGGCTAATAAACTTTTGCAATAAGTATATGAGTTCTTTATGACTAATGTGAGTCCATGAATTATATGCACTCTTACCTTTCCGCAATTTGCTAGCCTCTACGGTACCATGCATTGCCCTTTCTCACCTCGAGAGTCGGTGCAAACTTCGCAGGTGCATCCAAACCCCGTGATATGATACGCTCTATCACACATAGGCCTTATTATATATTCCTCAAAACAGCCACCGTACCTACCTATTATGGCTTTTCCATGGCCATTCCGAGATATATTGCCATGCAACTTCCACCGCTTCCGTTTGATGACTTGAGCATTCATTGTCATATTGCTTTGCATGATCATATAGCTGACACAGTAGTTGTGGCTCAGCCACCGTTCATCATTTTCCATACATGTTACGCTAGATCATTGCACATCCTGGTACACTGCCAGAGGCATTCATATAGAGTCATATTTTGTCATAGGTATCGAGTTGTAATTTTTTATTTCTTTTGAGTTATAAGTAAATATAAGTGTGATGATCATCATTATTCATTTTAGAGCAAAGGTGCCCAGTGAGGAAAGGATGATGGAGACTATGATTCCCCCACAAGTCGGGATGAGACTCTAGACAATGAGAGAAAAAGAAAAAGAAAAAAATAGAAAAAAAGAAAAAAAAGAAAAAAAAGAAAAAGAAAGATAGAAAAAAAGGAAAAAGAAAAAAGAAAAAAAAAACAAAGAGAGAAGGGGCGTTGTTAGTATCCTTTACCTCACTTGTGCTTCAAAGTAGAACCATGTTTTTCATATAGAGAGTCTCATATGTTGTCACTTTCATATACTAGTGGGAATTTTTCATTATAGGATTAGATGCACACCCACTTAGTTTTCATATTGAACTTTCATACACTTATAGCTCTTAGTGCATTTGTTGCATGGCAATCCCTACTCCTGACGTTGATATCAATTGATGGGCATCTCCATAGCCCGTCGGTTAGCCGCGTCGGTGTGAGACTTTCTTACTTTTTTTTCTTCTTTATATTTACCCCTATCATCATACTCTATTCCACCCGTAGTGCTATACCCATGGCTCACGCTCATGTATTGCATGAGGGTTGAAAAAGCTGAAGCGCGTTAAAAAGTATGAACCAATTGCTCGACTTGTCATCGGGGTTGTGCATGATAAATACTTTGTGTTAAGAAGACAAAGCATGACAAGACTATATGATTTTGTAGGGATAACTTTCTTTAGTGTTGATATTTTGAAAGACATGATTGCTTGTTGGGATGCCTGAGTATTGATGTCTTTATGTCAAATTATAGACTATTGCTCTGAATCACTTATGTCTTAATATTCATGCCATGACTAGACATATGATCAAGTTTATGCTAGGTAGCATTCCACATCAAAAATTATCTTTTTTATCATTTACCTGCTCGAGGACGAGCAGGAATTAAGCTTGGGGATGCTGATACGTCTATGTCGTATCTATAATTTTTGATTGTTCCATGCCAATATTGTACCACTTTCGCATACTTTTGGCAACTTTTTATATGATTTATTGGACTAATCTATTGATCCAGTGCCCAGTGCCAGTTCCTGTTTTTTGCATGTTTTTTATATCGCAGGAAATCCATATCAAACGAAGTCCAAACGCAATAACATTTCACGGAGAATTATTTTGGAATATACGTGATTTTTGGGAGTTAGAATCACCGCAAATGGAGGCCCACACAGCCCACAAGACACCAGGGCGCGCCAGAGGCCCCTGGCGCGTGGTGGTGGGTTGTGCCCTCCTCGAACGTCGGTTGGAGCTCTACTTCGGGCACAAGGGAGCTTATATCCGGAAAAAAACATGTTAAAATCTCAGCGCAATCGGAGTTACGGACCTCCCGGAATATAAGAAACGGTTTTCGGCGAGATTAGGAGAACGCAAAACAGAAGAGAACAGAGAGGGAGATCCAATCTCGGAGGGGCTCCCACCCCTACGCCGCCATGGAGACCATGGACTAGATGGCGATCTCTCCTCCCATCTAGGGGGGAGGCCAAGGAATAAGAAGACGGAGGGGGGCTCTTTCCCCTCTCTCCCGGTGGCGCCGGATTGCCGCCGGGCTAGGATTCTACATCAGCAATCTTGCTACCGTCAACACCAACTCTCTCCCCCTCTATGCAGTGGTGTAACACCCCTTCTCCCCGCTGTAATCTCTACTTAAAAATCGTGCTCAACTCCATATATTATTTCCCAATAATATTTGGCCATCCTATGATCTTTGAGTAGATCGGTTTTGTCCCGTGGGTTAATCATGATCTTGGTTGGTATGATTGTATATTTTATTATGGTGATGTCCTATGGTGCTCTCTGTTCTCACGCAAACGTGAGGGGCCCCCGCTGTAGGGTGTTGCAATATGTTCATGGTTCACTTATGGTGGGTTGCGAGAGTGATATGAGCTTAAACCCGAGTAGGTGGGTTATGGCGTATGGGAGTAAAGAGGACTTGATACTTAATGCTATGGTTGGGTTTCATGACCTTAATGATCTTTACTAGTTGCGTATGCTTGCTAGGGGTCCAATCATAAGTGCATATGATCCAAGTAGAGAAAGTATGCTAGCTCATGCCTCTCCCTCATATAAAATTACAAGAATGATTACCGGTACTTGTTATCGATTGCCTAGGGACAAATAACTTTCTTGTTGACACAAACCCTTTTACTAAACACCCTACTTTTATTATCTTGCAAAGTACTTCTAGTTTTATTCTTGCAAAGTAGTTCTAGCATCACTCCTACAAACAAGTTTCATACTTGTTTCCGGTAAAGCAAACGTCAAGTGTGCGTAGAGTTGTATCGGTGGTCGATAGAACTTGAGGGAATATTTGTTCCACATTTAGCTCCTCGTTGGGTTCGACACTCTTATTTATTGAAAAATTCTACAAACGATCCCCTATACTTGTGGGTTATCAAGACCTTTTTTTGGCGCCGTTGCTGGGGAGCAATAGCGTGGGGTGAATATTCTCGTGTGTCCTTGTTTGCTTTATCACTAAGTATTTTTTATTTCCTGTTCTAAGTTTTTCTGTATCTTTAGTTATGGATATGGAATACGAAATACCAAAAAAAATAGTGGTACTTGCTACTCATGGAGATGGGGAACCTCCTAAAACCCTCGATGCTCGTTATGCTAAAGATATTATGCACTACTTTTATACTCCTGAGAAAACCCCATTCAACTTGATAATGGGAGTAACGTTGGATCAACGTGAATTCCTACTTTTCCTCGCTCTCGCCCGCGCCTGGCCGAGGCAGAGCCGGCCCCGACGGCACTCGCCGGCGGCACAGTCCACCGCAGGTGGTGCCCGACCTACCCACAGATGCAGGGGAATGAGGCGGAGACGGCCCTGGGCACAACAGTCGCCGGGGATGGACGAGGCGACCGCAGTTTTGGACGACGGTGGACGGCGGCGTCGAGCAGATGCGGGCACGGTGCTCCGGGCCACCAGAAGAGAAAGCAAAGAGTTGGGGCGGCTCAGGATACTCCAGGTGGTCTAGTGGAGGTGGAAGAAAGAGCGGAGGAGCTCGGGGCTGCTCGGACTTGAGCGGAGCCCGATGGCGGCCATGGCGGCGATCGGCAGCGGGGAGAGGTCTTCCGGCTCGGCTGACTGATTGGGTAGGGAGCTTGGAGTGAGGGGAGGCCGATGCTGGGCTCGAAGGGCTTGGGGAAGGCCTATATATAGGTGGGGCGAGGACGTGCCGCGCTGGCGTCGCCGCGGACACGCGACCGGTGCCGCGGACGCGTGTGCACACGCATGGGCTCGTCGGGAAGGCGACGGGGAGACGCAGGGAGGAGCCCATGGGGCAGAGGCGGCCAACGGAGCACGGGGAGGAAGAAGACGGCGACGAACAGAACCAAATGGCCACTGTTCGCCCGTGGTCACACGGCGGATTGCGTCGGTGAGGAAGCTGCCGGAGGGGGAGCGGGGTCTAGGTGATCGGCGATGATGAGAGGAAGACAATGGACATGCTTACAGCTAAGACGCAGCGAGGGGAAGTGGACGAAGCGAAACGGCGCCTGGACGCTGCCATCGCACAGAGTGCGTGCACAGGCACACCATTGTCGTGGTCACCATGTGAACGAGGGCATTCAATGCTCAACAGCACCCAAAATATTGTCTAGCAGATAGTCCTTCCAAAGTAGGTTGTAACTGTGGTGGTAGCTTGGTTAAAAGAGCTCCGGTTGAATGGTAATTAACCTCTGAAGTTTACTGCAGTAAACTTGATCGTGTACTGCTGCTCAACAGGGAAGTGATTGGGTCAAATGGAGTTGTCTGGTATGTTCAGGGTAAGAAGGACTTTCATCCTGGTAACTTGGAGAGGATTAGGATCAAGATTTAATGTAGTTGCTTAACAACCACATAAACTGGTCCAGAAACTAGATTAGGATGATGCAATCACATGGAGTTATGGAATGTGATGCAACTTGGCAAATCCTCATGATATGGACATATAAAGATGATATAAAAAGCTCATACCAAATGGACAATCCAAAATGGTATTTGCTTTACAAACATCATTTCTGTCCAGAAACTTGGAAAAGTTCTAGAGGAATAATGGCTTGATGAAACATGCACAAAATGGGTGGAGGTAAGTTATATGGATAATAGAAGGTCTAGAACAATTGGCAGACATAATGGAGCAAGATAAAATATACTTGCTTCACAAACTGAAATTTTGGACAGAATCAAAGAATTGAAGATGAGCTCACATGGAGGCATGACATGAGCTCTACTTTGGTGGATAGCTATGATATGATGATATGAGGGACCATGCAAAATGGAAAATCATTTGGATATTCCTAGCTTGCACCTTCTTCACAAAGCTTCTTTTTGGATAGAAACTTTAGAAAATCATAATTAAATAATTACTAGTCAAATGAGGTTGCATTTTGGCATGTGGCAATGATATGGACAGTAAAAGGTGTACAAGGAGTTTGAGGTCAACTGGGAAAAGGAAAATAGCACTTGCTTCACAATGTGCCATTTAGGGTAGAATAGGAAATGAATTATTTGAGCATGATGATAAACATGACAAATGAAATACTTTACCATATTTGAGGAAGATATGACCCAAAAAATTTATGAGAATTATTTAGGAATTTTAGGAGTGATGTAAATAAAGGTTTCTTCACAACCTAGGGCAATTTGAGTTATTCCTTTAATAGAAAAGGAATATTCCCAATAAAAAGAATATTGGGATTTGGGCTAGGATGAAAATGACAGGGTCTAGGGAAGGATTTGGGTATGACAAGCCACTCTGGAAGCAAAGAAGAGTTTATCTTCTTCACTTTCGAGACCACAAAGCCACGGAAAAAGAAAACTCAAGCAAAAACCTCAGAAAAACAAAAGAAAAAGAAAGGGCCCAAAATCAGGCTTTCACAAACCTTACCCCCTTAAAGAAATCTCGACCTCGAGATTTGGTTGCTCAGGGAACAAGTATGAAGATACTGACTTAAGGAAACCGTTTCCAACTTGGGTATCCTTTTTGTTATTTTTGTTCCCACTAAATTTTTATCTGACTGGCCCTGGGTGGTTTGCTTTAATATATCCATATTTTGACTGATCTTACCTTGCTTGTTCATGCTTATACAGGCTCCAATTTCTTTTTTTAGATCTGCTGACTTAGCTGACTGTGACTGATCCTCACGACTGAAATATATGTCGGTCTCACAAATCCAAGAGTGATTTCCGCTGGGTGTGTCATCCGGCACTGACAATCTTTCATGAAGTGGTGATCAGCTTTTTTTGCTAGTGGATACCCCAGCTCTAACTCCTTGCATTGGGTTTCTCCACTAAATGCAGGTCCTTCGGGTTCCAAACAGTGAGTTGGGTCATAACCGCATTCCTGACAGCTTTTGGCTTATCGCGGAAGTTTTTTGAATCATCTTAACAGGTTCCACTGCCTTGAGTATCGGATTTGTACCAAATATTTGATTGTCGCCTGTCGTGGCTAGCATAAGGGTTTGACCTGTAGGATAATATCTGCAGACTTGACTGGTGGTGGTTCTGCACCACGCGGGTCTTGCAACAATTTTCATACCAACATCACTAGTCTTGCTCCTTCATTACCGTTTTTATTGGTCTGGATCCTTGGCTGAAAGATTTGGGTCGTATTCTTTGTATCACCATAGGTACGGTCGGTACAATTTTTTGGCAATCGTAGCCTATCCTCATTTTTCTGACAAGGTACCCCATTTAAATGGCAGTTTCAACTCCCCTCAAGTTCTGACTGATTCTTGCTTCTGACCAAAATGTTGCGGATCTGATTCTTGGGATTCACTGCCATATGCTGTCAATTCACAACTTACTACCTTGTACCAATGTCTTACTGAGGAAGATTGGCTGGCTTGTGCTCGAAACTTTCGTCGGACAGCTTGCTGAAGAAGACTGGGTATCGTGCTTCAGAAGCTTACCCCCTTAAAGACTTTGCTAGGGAAAGACTCAGTACCTTATGCCAGAAGCTTTTGCGGTTGCTTACTAAAGAAGGCAGAGTACCATGTACGGGAAATCATCCATGTATCGTACAGAGGAAGATAGATGAATTTTGCCTTGGAAGCTTCTCGGGTATCTTTGATAATATTTTGTCAACATTGCACACAATTTATCTTCGTGCTGATTTGATCATTTCTGCTATGAGGATTGCACGTTAATGCAAACTTTATTCCATCCAGGATTTCTTTTGTATTCAGACGAGCTATTTCCAATTTCATTGCAGTCTGCTGACAATTCCATTCTGTTTAGCTGAGTTTCCAAATATATGCATTTCTTGTGACTCTTGGTCCGGTGTCATTGACTAGCAACTTTAATAGGGGAAAAATTTGTAACACCGAAGGCCCAAAGAAAGAAACAAAAGAAACGACTAAAACAAAAGCACACAAGCATACTACTAATTTAATTAATCAAGCAATCATCACATATTACTGCTACTCACACCATAATATGCATGCACACCTAAGCACACAAATCGCGCGGAAACTTTTGTATTACGGTCTAATATGCTGTGGCGGTGTGCATGAAAATTATATCCATGTGTGGAAGGAGTTGGCGTAACCGAAGCTACACCAAGCACTGGCTGAACGATGGCTGGATCTGGATGGATACACAGGTGAGGACGGACTTGACGATCAAGTAGCGAGACATAAAAGTCACGACCCCCTCATCATCAAGCGTACGAAGGGAGTCGTACCCGTCCGAAGAATGAAATGTCATGGCAAGATAACAGTGTAAGACTGGGTTTATTGGCATTGCCCTTTTCTGATAACAAAGATCAGCAACGGTTGCCAAGGGGACGAGGTGGAGGACATGGATGATGATGTGGTCGCATCACACCGAGGAGCAGGCATGCTAAAAAAGATGGTGCAGGCGGTGGACCGAAAACGATGCCATCTACACTCACAAGATTAACCGTTAGTGACAAAAATAACAATCTATATGCATGCTATGCGACAAACAAATGCAACAATCAAGTGCAGCAAATCAAGTGGGGTCTATACTACCGCTTTCTAACGTTCGCGCGGGCTAGGGCATCCTATAGCCAGACCTGCTCTGATACCAAGCCTGTGGCACCCCGGCTCAGAGAAAACCGGAACGCCTCGTATTCCAGCCCAGAGATCGAGGAGAAGCCTTCTGGAATACGGAACTGCTTAGCATAGAACAAACTAGCTTTCTATTATTACAAGAATATGATTACAAGGTCTTCGATATTACAATGAATAACATCGGCACGACGGTACTACGCCATCCTCAGTTTCTCTATGCAAGCAGTAGAACAACTCGAAGCAGCGGAATAACTCTAGCAGTGGAACAACGACGGTAGTGGTGAACTCCACTCTGCAGGGACTCTGGCTGGAACGCTTATCCTAGCTCGCAAACAAAGAATCCACGGCAAACAAGCATGCAATCCAGGCACGACCTGCAAGATGGCATGACACGCCAGGTCAGTACATTGAATGTACTTGCAAGCTCACAATTAACCAGAAGCATTCAAGACAAACAACAGCATGGCAATTACAGGTTAATTGGGGATTATCATGAGATCATCGGGATAACATGGCATGAACAATATGAACATAATATCGCTAGGACAATATATGATCATGGCATGAACATATAAATCTGATGATACTAGCATGCAACATGATGACACTACATGCACCATTTATTCTGCTCGGGTTACCTCGTAACCATCACATGCATCACTTACCAACCTCGGACATCACCACGATCATCTCGTGGATTAAATCAAGCTTGGTATAAACAATACCGTAGTAATCATTAAATGACCACAAGGAGCTTGATCTTTACCCATGATTCTCGCACAACATCACGAATATCCAACAACTCGGTATCCTTGATACCACGGTGATCATTCCGACGATCACAACCATGACCAACACTTGGTCTCAAACGGTGATCTTTCTGGCGATCATAACCAACTTATCTCATCATCGAACCGGGGTTGTCATTAATCAAGTTATTATTAATACTGTTGACTCACGGTGGGGCCGACCTGGCGGGCCCTTATTCATGGTAGCGACTATCGATAAATTTAATATACACTCTGCAGAGGTTAGTACACTGTACCCACACCATGGAACCCATGGCCTCGCACTCCCATTTGGGTGGACCAACGGAGTTCCGACAAGACCAATCTACTGCCATGACACTCTCCCGGCCACTCCGACTCACTCCCCATTGGGCTAGTCCTGGGTGGCCCCGTGTCTACCAAAGACACAACGACCACCGTCGTGGTCCGTCCCAAACAGGGACAAAAGCGCTTATCATCCAACTACGGGCACACAAGGTTATGTCCGCCTACCTGATCAGGGTAAGCACGCCCATAACCTTCCCTAGTTGGAGGCACCGGCGAGAGGCACGACAATAGACCTAGTTAGGACCTCCCCATAAGGTAAGCGTGGTTGCACTTGTCAGCTTTGATATGGTGGCACCATGACTCAGCCAACAGTTGTTCAAGTTCAATTAAATCCGGTTAAACTTGCATGCAAATATGCTGAGCCATGATAAAATAACATGATGCAATTGCAAAGCATGAGAGTACGACCTAATTATCCACTATATAAACAATGAATCGTATCCAACTGAGCATGGCATACTGACTAAAATGAACATAACAAGTACATACTTCTCAGAAACATAGCATGACCACTAGCATCAACAATAAATACCATGCAAGGACATAACAACAATGAAAGCATTTAACCAACGGGATGCAATGAAACATGTATAACAACGGTACTCGGGACAGACGGCAATTATGCACCGAAGACCATCACCAACATCAACAGGTACTACTAGCAAGCATAAGCATATGAAAGGAATACTAGCAACTAGCAGGGCATGATAACCAGGTGCATAACAATATAGCAAGAAGGTAAGCATTAACCCAGAAGCATTACCGAAACAACGATAACCATATTTTAAACAAGCAAACATTTAATAAATATTCAAGTTGGAAACCATGGCTACTGCATGACTATCATGCTAGTGGGTATTGTGGCTTGCCTGGGGATGAAGAAGGTACCGGGCAGAAGTGCGGTGAAGCCACGGAAAGATTTGCCGGAAACAGTTCTCTCTCGGAGGGGCTGTTTACGTGCAAGGGCAAAAAGGTCATTTTCACATTGTCAAACCATAGTGAAAATGAAACCAATAGAACGGGCTCGACGAGACGAAGAAATGGGCTTTGGAATCACCTCATTTGGAGCTGTGGTTAAGAAGTTATAGCCTGACGAAGTTCTGGGACTAATCTGTAAAGATTTCATCACAAACGAGTCCCTGAGTGGATAAGGCAGAAGCGCAAAGTTATGAATACGCTTTCTGTTTAAGAAAACGCATTCTGGGCTGAAACGGAGAGGAAATACGCTTTCAGAAAAAGAAAGCATACTTTGAGCTGAAGCAGAGGGAAAATTTGCTTTCCCGAAGGTGAAAACGTACTCAACCGAGTACACCTGCACTTAATCCAGTCAGCAGGGGCGGGGCCCGACCTAGTATCACTGACACGCGGGGCCTGCGACCAGCTGGCAGGGAAGGGGTCGTCTCGTTCTTTTCCTCACTCTCGCCCGCGCCTGGCCGAGGCAGAGCCGGCCCCGACGGCACTCGCCGGCGGCACAGTCCACCGCAGGTGGTGCCCGGCCTACCCACGGATGCAGGGGAACGAGGCGGAGACGGCCCTGGGCACATCAGTCGCCGGAGATGGACGAGGCGACCGCAGTTTTGGACGGCGGCGGATGGCAGCGTCGAGCAGATGCGGGCACGGCGCTCCGGGCCACCAGAAGAGAAAGCGAAGAGTTGGGGAGGCTCAGGGTACTCCAGGTGGTCTAGTGCAGGTGGAAGAAAGAGGGGAGGAGCTCGGGGCTGCTCGGATTTGAGCGGAGCCCGACGGCGGCCATGGCGGCGATGGGCAGCAGGGAGAGGTCCTCCAGCTCGGCTGACTGATTTGGGAGGGAGCTTGGAGTGAGGGGAGGCCGATGCTGGGCTCGAAGGGCTCGGGGAAGGCCTATATATAGACGGGGCGAGGACGTGCCACGCTGGCGTCACCGCGGACACGCGGCCGGCGCCGCGGACGTGTGTGCATGCGCATGGGCTCATCGGGAAGGCGACGGGGGGACGCAGGGAGGAGCCCACGGGGCAGAGGCGGCCAACGGAGCACGGGGAGGAAGAAGACGGCGACGAACAGAACCAAATGGCCACTGTTCGCCCGTGGGCACGTGGCGGCTTGCGGGCTCCAGGTGATCGGCGAGGACGAGAGGAAGACAATGGACATGCTTACGCGCGCTAAGACGACGAGGGGGAAGCGGACGAAGCAGAAACGGCGCCCTGGACACGGCCACTACGCATAGAGTGTGTGCACAGGCACGCCATTGTCGTGGTCACCATGTGAACGAGGGCATTCAATGCTCAACAGCACCCAAAATGTTGTCTAGCAGATAGTCCTTCCAAAGTAGGTCGTAACTGTGGTGGTAGCTTGGTTAAAAGAGCTCCGGTTGAATGGTAATTAACCTTTAAAGTTTACTGCTCCAAGTAAAGTTACCGATGAACGAAGACAAAAGATGGGATGCCTTCCGGGGCATCCCCAAGCTTAGGCTCTTGGTTATCCTTGAATATTACCTTGGGTTGCCTTGGGCATCCCCAAGCTTAGGCTCTTTCCACTCCTTATTCCGTAGTCCATCGAATCTTACCCAAAAATTGAAAACTTCACAACACAAAACTTAACAGAAAATCTTGTGAGCTCCGTTAGCGAAAGAAAACAAAACACCACTTCAAGTTACTGTAATTAACTCATTCTTTATTTATATTTGTGTTAAACCTACTGCATTCCAACTTCTATATGGTTTATAAACTATTTTACTAGCCATAGAGTCATCAAAATATGCAAACAACACACGAAAAACAGAATCTATCAAAAACAGAACAGTCTGTAGTAATCTGTAACTAACGCAAACTTATGGAACTCAAAAAATTCTAAAATAAATTGTTGGACCTGAGGAATTTGTCTAGTAATCATCTGAAAAAATAATCAACCAAATAGTACTCTCCAGTAAAAGGTTGAAGCTAATCTCGTGAGCGCTAAAGTTTCTATTTTTTACAGCATGATCATAAAGACTTCACCCAAGTCTTCCCAAAGGTTCTACTTGGCACAGACACTAATTAAAACATAAAACCACATCTAAACAGAATCTAGATGGATTATTTATTCCTAAACAGAACCAAAAAGCAAGAAACTAAAATAAAATTGGGTTGCCTCCCAACAAGAGCTATCGTTTAATGCCCCTAGCTAGGCATGATGATTTCAATGATGCTCACATAAAAGATAAGAACTGAAACATAAAGAGATCATCATGAAGAATATGACTAGAACATTTAAGTATAACCCACTTCCTATGCATAGGGATTTTGTGAGCAAACAACTTATGGGAACAAGAATCAACTTGCATAGGAAGGTAAAACAAGCATAACTTCAAGATTTTAAGCACATAGAGAGGAAACTTGATATTATTGCAATATGTAGAAGCATATGATCCTCTCTCATAATAATTTTCAGTAGCATCATGAATGAATTCAACAATATAACCAGCACATAAAGCATTCTTTTCACGATCTACGAGTATAGAATTTTTATTACTCTCCACATAAGCAAAATTCTTCTCATCAACAATAGTGGGAGCAAACTCAAAAAAATAACTATCATGTGATTGAAAATTAAGATCAAGATGACAAGTTTCATGGTTATCATTATTCTTTAAAGCATACGTGTCATCACAATAATCATCATAGATAGGAGGCATGCTTTCATCATAGTAAATTTGCTCATCAAAGCTTGGGGACAAAAATATCATCTTCATCAAACATAGCTTCCCCAAGCTTGTGGCTTTGCATATCATTAGCATCATGGATATTCAAGGAATTCATACTAACAACATTGCAATCATGCTCCTCATATAAATATTTAGTGCCAAACATTCTAATGCATTCTTCTTCTAACACTTTGGCACAATTTTCCTTTCCATCATACTGACGAAAGATATTAAAAAGACGAAGCGTATGATACAAACTCAATTCCATTTTTTGTAGTTCTCTTTTATAAACTAAACTAGTGATAAAACAAGAAACTAAAAGATTCGATTGCAAGATCTAAAGATATACCTTCAAGCACTCACCTCCCAGGCAACGGCGCTAGAAAAGAACTTAGTTGACAGGGTGTGAGTGTTGCTTACCTATCCTCCCCGACAACGGCGCCAGAAAAGAGCTTGATGTCTACTACGCAACCTTCTTCTTGTAGACGTTGTTGGGCCTCCAAGTGCAGAGGTTTGTAGGACAGTAGCAAATTTCCCTCAAGTGGATGACCTAAGGTTTATCAATTCGTGGGAGGCGTAGGATGAAGATGGTCTCTCTCAAGCAACCCTGCAACCAAATGGCAAAGAGTCTCTTGTGTCCCCAACACACCCAATACAATAGTAGATTGTATAGGTGCACTAGTTCGGCGAAGAGATGGTGATACAAGTGCAATATGGATGGTAGATATAGGTTTTTGTAATCTGAAAATATAAAAAACAGCAAGGTAACAAGTGGTAAAAGTGAGCGTAAACGGTATTGCAATGCGTTGAAACAAGGCCTAGGGTTCATACTTTCACTAGTGCAAGTTCTCTCAACAATAATGACATAATTGGATCATATAACTATCCCTCAACATGTAACAAAGAGTCACTCCAAAGTCACTAATAGCGGAGAACAAACGAAGAGATTATGGTAGGGTACGAAACCACCTCAAAGTTATTCTTTCCAATCAATCCGTTGGGCTATTCCTATAAGTGTCACAAACAATCCTAGAGTTCGTACTAGAATAACACCTTAAGACACAAATCAACCAAAACCCTAATGTCACCTAGATACTCCATTTTCACCTCAAGTATCCGTGGGTATGATTATACGATATGCATCACACAATCTCAGATTCATCTATTCAACCAACACATAGAACCTCAAAGAGTGCCCCAAAGTATCTACCGGAGAATCAAGACGAAAACGTGTGACAACCCCTGTGCATAGGTTCATGTGCGGAACCCGCAAGTTGATCACCAAAACATACATCAAGTGAATCACGTGATATCCCACTGTCACCACAGATACGCACGGCAAGACATACATCAAGTGTTCTCAAATCATTAAAGACTCAATCCGATAAGATTACTTAAAAGGGAAAACCCAATCCATTACAAGAGAGGAGATGGGGAGAAGCAACATAAGATCCAACTATAATAGCAAAGCTCGCGATACATCAAGATCGTGCCAAATCAAGAACACGAGAGAGAGAGAGAGAGAGAGAGAGAGAGAGAGAGAGAGAGAGAGATCAAACACATAGCTACTAGTACATACCCTCAGCCCCGAGGGTGAACTACTCCCTCCTCGTCATGGAGAGTGCCGGGATGATGAAGATGGCCACGGTGAGGATCCCCCTCCGTGAGTGCCGGAACAGGGTCCCCATTGGTTTTTGGTGGCTACAGAGGCTTGCAGCGGCGGAACTCCCGATCTATTCTGTTCTCTGAAGTTTTTAGGGCATATGGGTATATATAGGAGGAAGAAGTACGTCAGCGGAGCCACGAGGGGCCCATGAGGGTGGAGGGCGCGCCCCTACCTCATGGCTTCCTTGTTGCTTCTTTGACGTGGACTCCAAGTCTCTCCGGTTGCTTTCCTTCCAAAAATAACTTCTCCAGAAGATTTCATTCCGTTCGACTCCGTTTGATATTCCTTTTCTTCGAAACACTGAAACAAGGGAAAAACAGAAACTTGTACTAGGCTCTGGGTCAATAGATTAGTCCCAAAAGTAATATAAAAGTGTAAAATAAAGCCCATAAACATCCAAGATGAATAATATAATAGCATGGAACAATCAAAATTGTAGATACGTTGGAGACGTATCAGAGGACACCGGGCGAGGAGCGCCCGGCGCTCAGGAGTTCATTGCCAAGACCACTCAGGAACTACAGGATGTAAGAGCCATGCGCGGCGACCGCCGCTCACCCGGCGCGGCTCCCCATCCAGGCGAGGATGGCGGGCTGCGCGTCTGCATTGACATCCCAGGGCTCAACAGGGCTGCATCTCAGGAGCTTTTCTGGCCTTCACGCGTGGGACATTGCGACGGCCCGCCTCACTGCTACGTTCGCATGCCCTTCGGCCTGCTGAGCATGGCGTCCGCCTTCCAGTGCAACCTGCAGAGCATCCTGGCGGCTCAGGAGGCTAGGCACCACGCAGTCCTGGCGGAGATGGAGACGGTCTTCAAGGAACCGCCCGGACCCCCAGAGCCTCCCGAGGCTCAGGGTCCCCGTGGCTCGTGGAGCAACCCCTTCACCACGCGTCTTCGGCTTCCCCAACATTCCTTCAACAACAGAACCAGGTGAAATTTTATAAGTTTATTTAGCTGGGAGCGCCCCTCGGGCTGCATCATTCCCAGGCCGCGTGGGTCTGTCCCTGTGGCATGTATCCCTTTGCATCTTTTGCTTACTTTGCTGGGGGCGCCCCTCGGGCTGCATCATCCCCAAGCCGCTCGGGTCCAGCCCAGTGGCATGTATTGTTCTTGCATTTCCCTGAGCTAGTTTGCTTCTCATGCTTAACCTGTCTGAGATTGTCACCTGCTTGATTGCCGCCCACCATGGGAGCCGCGCGCCGATCGTCTTTCTTTAGGGCCCTTCGCATGGGAAGGCTAGGCACGACGTCTGTGCTCGGGCCCGTCCCTGCAGCATCGATAAATCCAACGGCTGAGCTTTGTCTGGCGGGCCAGCCCCATTCACGTCACCTCCTAGGGTCGTTGGTGCTTGGCCTTCTCATGCGATAACCTCAGGAGATTCGTTCGGCGCAGGTTGTCTAACCATCTCGCAGGACCACACAGCCATCAAGAATCAAGACCAGGCGCAACCCGCCTTGAGGTTAGGCCTCGTGAGTCCCGTGCTGGCTCACGAGTGCCCAGACACACCTCGTCTAGCCTTGTTGTGCAAGCCACGTGTCAGGGCGGGGCTGTGCACGCCCCGGGGGCTCTCCGCAGTAGGGAGTCCCCTCCCACGTACTAGTGGAAGCACCATGCTCCGCGCTGGCTGTCAACACTACCGAGGAGCGGCTATGCCCGTGCAAGTGCGGAACCGCCATGCTTCACGCTGGTGATAAACAACTGAGGGCAGCCTCGCGGCCGTATCAACCTCGGGGAGCCCTGGAGCTTAGTGTCTGGCCTCATCGCAACAGCTCCCCTCGGGAGAGTCATGCGAGGGGGCTGGGCACGGGGGCTGTGCTTGGGTCACTCCCAAGCGTACGCCACCCAGCCAGGTCCCTTGGACCTGGTCATCGCGCGCCCCTCCCGAGCCGAGCCTCGGCGAGGACAAAGGTATGAAGGTCATTTGAGCGTTAAGGGGGACTCTTGAGCATCACGACTCAGGAGCCTAACTGGCCACGTAGCCCCTCACTCCTTGGACTCGTCCTAGTGATCCGGACGACCCAACAGCGGTTGAGGTATGCGCGGTGTCGGGCTCTGCCGACGCAGAACACTAGACCTACCCTTGCATCTCCTTTCCATAAGCTGTTTGCGCGTCAAGGGGGACTCCTGAGCATCGCGACTTAGGAGCCTAACTGGCCACGTAGCCCCTCACTCCTTGGACTCATCCTGGTGATCTGGACGACCCAACGGCGGCTGAGGTATGCGCGGGGTCGGGCTGTGCCGACGTAGAACGTAAAGCAAATGGGAAGGAAATCGCAAAATCTCAAAGCAAATATTACAAGACATATTGTTGTCCGAGTATCAAACGCAAGTTTAAACGCCTCCACGAGCATGGTACATGTTGCGGGAGTTTAAACAGGAAAGGAGCCGCAAGCAAGTCATCCCTGGACACCGCCGGCGCCCGCAAGAGGCGCTCCTTCCTTGGCAGCGTCGCCTTCACCTGTACCATCAGTCGGGGCTGCAGGATTAGTAGCACCGCCAGTCGAAGGCGTAGGAGCAAAGGTGCGGAACTTCTCCAGCAGAGCCTCCACCTGGCTATTCACGGCTGCGGCAGCGGCTGTGCAGTTCTCGTCGTCCACAGGCTCCAGCAGCTCATCAAGGCGGGCGGCAGGATCGCGAAGATGGAGGTGGCTGAAGACGCGCGTCGCGTAGCTGAAGAAAGGATGCGAGCTTCTTCCTCGGCCATGGGGCCGATGCCGCTCACAACTTCCTCAAGCACCTCGACCAAGTAGGGAAGCAGCTGGGCGGGGCCGTCCTTGTCGGTGGTGTGCGGCTTCTCCAAGCCCTTCTCATAGAGTGCTTTCAGCGCCACGCGAGACCTCTCCTCGAGGAGCATGAAGGCCGCACGGTCCTCGGCCAGAACCTTCGCCTTGGCATCAAGATCGGCCTTCTCCGCCTTCACCTTCCGCTCCAGCTCCTCCAGCCGGCTGCGCTCAGCAGCCTGCGCCTTCGCCGACTGCTCCAACTCGGCGACGCGACCCTTGATGGCGTCCTCCCGGGCCTTCATCTTCTCCTCCTCCGCCTTGCGGCCACGATCTTCTTCCGCACGCCCATCGCGCAGGGTCTTCAACTCGGCCTCCAGCGCCGGCAGCGATCCTGGGCGGCCTCGACATCCTTCAGCGCCGCCTCGCGTGCAGCCGCTGCCAGGGCGGCGGCCTGCTTCTCCTTCTCGGAGGTTGCCGTGGCCTGGCTCAGCGTCGCCCGAACGAACACTTTAGAATGAAGCCAGCCGGAGACCAACTCCAGGCGCCCAGCCACCAGGTGGGGTTCGGCGCCCTGAAGATCTTCTCGTAGCCGGGTCATCTGAGAAAGAGCATGCTCCAAGACGTCAGGGGAGGCGGAAGGACCTGGAATCAGCGGTGCGGTGGGAAGAGGAGGAGAAGGTATCGTCACCATAGCCCGGAAGACTGGGGGCTCCTGAGCCTTGGAGACCTCAGCAGCCGAGCCGGACACCGGTGCCTCCAGAGCCGGCGGGGCCACGAGGGCTGACTCCTCCCGAGGATTCTCCCCCAGGCCTCGTGAGGACAACCGAGCCGGAGAGAAATGAGCACTAATGCCTCCCTTCTCCATGAAGGGAGACGCAGCCGGAGCAGGCTGGTTGGTCTCGAGCAGCACCACCGCCTCCTCCTTCCTCTTCTTCGCCGCATGCGTCAGCCTAATCGGACAGCGGAGAAGCATCAAGGTCAAGCAGTAGAAGCAAAAACGAAACAAGGCAAGAGCACTTACTGGTCCACCGCGGTGTAGTCCACCCTCCTCTTGCTAAGCTTGAAGCTCGAAAGTCTCCCAGCCTAGGGCATGGGCGCACGGGCTCCAGGGGCAGAGGAAGGAGCAGCAGACTGGCCAGAAGCAGACCCAGACAGCGTCATAATAGGAGCGTTGTCTCGGGAAGCCAACACCGACCTGCCCCTCGTCGGGATCACGGGCGGCTCCCCCTCTAGAGGTCATCGGTCTCGTCATCATCGTCAGGCATGGTGCGGAGGAGGTCAGCCTTGCGCAAGGGGGAGGTCTCCCCCATCCCCTCGGGGGTTGCCTCCGAGTCGCGCTCCTCATCTTCCTCCTCTTCCTCCTCCTTGAGAGAGTCATCAGAGGACACGTCCACCGGCGCCATCGCAGCCGGGACCGCAGGAGGCGCTGGGGCACCCGCCCGCGCCCATCAAATGTTGGTCTGGCAGCCACGACCTGTGCCCCAGCTTTGCGGCGGAACAAGGGAACGAAGGCACTCGGCGGGTATTCCTGGTCGTCTCCGACCAGGAGGCGGAGAGCCGCGACCAACTCTTCATCAGGCAAGGTCTCCAAGCTCAAGCGAAGCTTGTCCTCTTCGCCCCCAAGCCTCCTTAAGGGGCATGTACGGGCCTGAAGCAGGGCCACGCGCAACATCAGGAATTCCCTCAGGAGCATGGCCCCTATCACCTTCGCCGCCTTCGCGTTGCCCGACTTCAGGTCGGCGTTCATCTTCTCCAGCTCAGACGTTGCCCGGTCATCAGTGAGCTTCGCACGAGACCACCCCGCATCAGACTGGGGCATCTCCATTGGCAGCACCAAGCGTGGGTGGACACACTTGGCGTCCATCATGACCCACTTGCTCCTGAAGCTGTCGGTCTTCTTCCCACCCTTCGAGATCGAGTTGGCCTTGCCGGCCGCGATGAAGTTGGCACACCCGGAGGTATGACTGACGGTGTCCTGGACTAGGGGGTACTCAGCACGTCGTCTCCCGATCAGTTAGATTGGGCCGAGGACCCCATGGCCGCATACTCATGGGCCAGTTCGGACAACCCCTGCCGCATACAAGGAAGACTCCACAAGACTTGGCGCCCAAGACGAGGACTCTCCTAAACCCTAGGCCTCTGGTGTGTTATATAAACCAAGGCCAGGCTAGTTAGTAGACAATCTCATATTCATTACTACAATCTCGTGGTAGATACGTGTACTCTATACTACACCCATATGAATACAATCAAAAGCAGCATGTAGGGTATTATCTCATCAAGAGAGCCCGAAGCTGGGTAAAATCCAGTGTCCATGTTACCATCGCTCCAAGGCGCCTAGCTTAGGACCCCTACTACGAGATACGCCGGATATTGTGCTGCTTTCATTGAGAGTCTTCTAGGTGTCATCACAGATCGATGGCATAAATCAAGTGTTATGATTTCAATTCAATCTATTTTTTCTACATCAAATTTCCTTTGCAATTATTCCCTGTAGTCTTGCGCTATTTTTGTTTGCAGACTAGTTTTAATCTGCAGTGATGGCGGGCGATCCGAATATAGCAGGCGAGTCGAGGCATCTGTCGGATGCCTTCGTAGAGATACCAACGGCCGGCCTTGCGTGACGTACACTGTGCTAGGTCCCAAGGAGTACAGGTCAAGATCGATCAAACACATGCAGCGCCGAGGACAATCCCGCATAGGCATCGGCCATCAAGGGATTTCTTTCCTTTTCTTTATCCTCTTTCTTTTTAATTCAGCACACAGATGTCACTTTCATGCACTAGTACTATGAGGAGGCAGTATTTCCCTTTGTCGCATGACCGACTTAATCAAGTGCTAGTTTTTGCAGCATGATTTATTAAATCTAATTGATGAACAGTGCTAGCTAGCTTTGCATCAAGGGGCATTTCGTCGGTGCACCTTTATCCACTGTCGGACGGACATTACATCTGTAAACAGACAGCGGCTGTCAGGGACGGTACATCTACAGATTATATACTAATATGTCCAGATTACTAATTAAGCATTTCCTTTTCTCGATCATTGTTGTGATCACATGGTGGCCTAGATAGCTTTCACTTGATCAGGTTCTCATGGAACCGTTCACAGCGGCCGGAGAGACATGCCGTCAAAAGGATTAGACGGGTATATGCATGCGCAGCAGCGCGGCGGCGGTGGATGGTCCAGCCAAAGAAATCATGTGTGCTGAAAAGACGGTACGGGGCAGTGCACCGATTAGAGCTCGGCTCGATGGCAGCACACCACAGGGAGATTTGTTTTTCCCCTTTTTATTATTCAATGCCTACCTAGTCGATCGCCGGTTCCTCATTACTTTTGTTGACACGTATGCAAAACAAAATTACTACTAAGTATAGTGAGGACTATTTTCGCAGCATGTTCATTACGGATCAGTTCGTGCGTTTGCTTTGGTCTGCTAAGGTCCTCGCCGCCGGTGAACATGTTTTATCTTTTCCTAACTATTCGGTTAGCTCCTATAATTATTGCACACAGAATATCTTCTGTTGTTTTGCACTACATTATTTTTGCAGAGATAATTTTCCGACACATGTGCACGGTGACGGTCTGGCCAGCCTCTCGCCGTCACCTAGGCCAGCCGACCTGTGTCGACATCACCGTGCCACAACGTTGTCATACCATGGAGCCGACCTCGACGATCAGCCGGACTATTCGCTTCGCATATATTAATTATGCACCTTTTTCACTATTATTATTTCTTGGTTGCACTACTTTGTGTGCGCAGGCAATCTATCTAGGTTGGGCCGCGCTAACACCTCGGCAAGGCGATATCGTCATCCCGCCGATGTTGACCAAGTCATGGCATCACGTCGACGCGTGTCCCTGTGTCAACTTTTTCACATTGCGGCTCTGCCGGGCTGACCTTGTCGCCCAGGCCATATTTATTCAAAAAAATTCACGTATGTCAATTAAATAGAAGATTTTTTATTTTTGTACTGCACTATTTTAGGTCCGCAGGTAATCACCTTTGACTACGTCACGTGGTCAACTCTATGGGACCAACAATGTCGTCCTGCCTACGATTGGGGAGTCGCCTCGGTGCACATCCCTTTGTCAGCATTACCACGCGACCACTTCAGCGGGCCGACCTCGACGCTCAGGCCATATCTCTTTCATTATTTACTTCACTTATATTAATTAAGTAGAGGATTTTTTTAATATACATTATTATTTTTATTTGTCATTACTTTTGGTTTGCACTATTTTATCTGTGCAGCCAATTGACTTAGATCGGGCCGCACTATCCCCTCGGCGTGGTGTCCTCGTCGCCCACCTCCATCGACCGAATTGTGTCGTCCCCATGGAGCGCTGCCCTGTGTTGGCAGCCTCGCATCGTCGCTTCATCAACCTACTCGGCCAGAGATTCCAGTGTCACCCGCAGACATGCTCCATCACCGCGGCTGGACTGGGGGCTTTACATTTTCGGAGTGCCGAACTCTCTGCTCGGCCACCTCGGGACCAGCCTCGGGGCTGGAACCTTGTCCCACATCAAGCTCGGACTGCGTCATCAATGGCGAACACATTAACTAGCTAAGTCGCTTTCATGCTAAAAAACTTTCAGTTTTAAATTTTGTTCGGTTCGACCAAGCATTATACTTTTTTGGCAACAAGTTGCTTGTGAAAAAATTCCCTGTCATAACTTTGTTTGTGACACACAAATCCAAATACCCCGTTTACTTGGGGGCTTCACTACTAGGAAAAGGGCTATAGCTGATATGGACATTAATGACGCACCATGTATGTGGTGCGCCACTGCTATATAGCAGTGGCGCACCGAATCTGATGCACCATTAGTGTCCTCATTACTAATGGCGCACCAGGCACACGGTGCGCCATTACTAGCAAATTTTATTTTTTTATTTTTCCAAAACTATTAATGGCGCACCAGGGCACAGTGCGCCATCACTAGTTAAACCACAAGCTCAGTGCGCCACTACTGACAATTTTTTTTACTTTTTTTCAAAAGTAGTAATGGTGCACCAGGGTGAAGTGCGCCATTACCAGTTCAAACTAGTAATGGCGCACCACAACCACGGTGCGCCACTACAGACAATTATATATATATATATATATATATATATATATTGCAAAAGTAGTAATGGCGCATCCCTAACTGGTGCGCCATTAGTAACCAGGGTTACTAATGGCACATGTTTAGGTGGTGCACCATTAGTAACCTGAGACCAGCTAGATATTTTGGACAGCCACCTACCACACTCACTTTCCCCACTTCATTCTCTCCACCACCTCCTCCAAGCTTGTCTCGGCTGCCTCCTCCTCCTCACCTCATTTGCACAATAGATTCACCCAAATTAAGTGATTAAATTACCTTTTTTTGATAGGTAAGTAAGGGGAAAGCTTTCTTTATGTTATAGATCTACTTTTTTCTCCCTCCAACAACGTGCACATGCACTTTTTATGGCCTAGCTAGATCTACATATGTTTGTGGTGTTGCATATGTTTGTGGTGTTGCATATATGTTTGTGTTTGCAGGTACCGGTATTTGAAATGCGATAGTTGCCAATATTTTGCTGGAATGTTGATTCATTTTCGTTTCGGTGAGAATTTGGCACTATGCATTCTTTTTGGTCCTATTTGTAGGCAAAGTCATGCCAATTTTTTTCTTGGTTCTAAAGTATCGTTTTGCTCTACCCCGCAGGCGACCATGGTCCGCACGATGACCGAAGGCATCATGAATAGGTTTTTGAGCTCCGCGAAGGCCGAGATGCTTCAAAAGAACGAGACGGAGATAAGATGTCCGTGTCAAAGATGCAAGCTGAAGAGCCTTATTGCGGACCCAGATTCCAGGCAGGTGCGGGACCACCTGCTCTTGCGTGGTTCCATGGATGGCTATCGGTGGCAAGGTGATGAAGATGACTATGAAGTCGTCCATGGGGGCCGGGCAAGAAATGAAGGGCAACAAGACAGCCACCACGGCGAGGGCGGGCGAGAAGACGAAGAATCTCCACGAGATGATCACGATGGTGATGCTGTACACAGTCATCATGTAGAAGATGTAGGACATGATGATGAAGATGAAGATGCCGGAGCAGAAGACGATGGACCATCGATGGGCTGGGTGCAGGACCCTCATATTCAAGAGCTGCTTCTCAAGCAGACGGATAACGCAAGAGCTGCCGCCCGAGAGAAAGCCAAGCTGGATCAACTGGAGATAGATGCGGTTACTCCATTGTATGAAGGATGCAGGCCGAGGATACCCGCTTTGAAAGTAATGCTCATGGCTCGAGATGAAGGTAAAACACAAAATGACCGGCGCGTAGCTCGACGAGAACATGTCATTCTGGCACGAACGTCTTCCCAAGGGGAACAAGTGCCCGACCAGTTTCGAGGAGGCGAAGAAAATCATGTGTCGTCTGGATTTACCGCACGTGAAATACTATGTGTGCATGAACAATTGCATCATTTATCGGGACGAGCACGCGGAGTCTACCATATGTCCGGTGTGTGGCGTCACTCGATACAAGAAGAGGAAGAAAGCTCCTCAAAAATTGGTGTGGTACTTTCCGATCACTCCTCGTCTGCAGCGGTATTTCGCGGACACTAAGCTAGCAAAGCTCCTGCGTTGGCACGCGGATAGGGAGGAGAAGAAGCGAGCAGATGACAGAAATGATGCAGAGATAAATAAAAAAGACAAGATGCTGAGTCACCCTAAGGATGCGAGCCAGTGGAAAGCGTTGAACTTCGAACACCCATAATTTGGAATGATCCAAGGAACATCGTGCTGGGCGCGAGCACCGATGGAGTCAATCCGTTTGGCAGCCAGAGAAGCACACATAGCACCTGACCTGTGTTTGTGTGGATATACAACCTTCCCCCTGGTTGTGCATGAAGAGGAAGTACATTCACATGAGTATGCTAATTGAAGGGCCGAAACAACAAGGGAACGACATCAATCTGTATCTAGGGCTGCTGAAAGAGGAGCTAGACACACTGTGGAAAACGCCAGCCAATACGTGGGACGCCGGAGAGAAAGAATATTTCCCTATGAGTGCCGCCTTTGCTTACGACGGTGCCACGACTATCTCGATTCTGGATATCTCGCGGGGTAGGTGGTCCACGGATTTTTACGGGCCAGCGTCGGTGCATGGATGACACAACGTATCGCCAGCTAGATAGAGATCCTGGGTCTTTGAAAACCGTGTTCATGGGACATCGAAGGTGGCTTCGCGACGATGACCCATGGAGAAAACGCAAGGATCTATTCGATGGTGAAATCGAACCCCGAAGACGCCCGCGTACGAGGAGCAGCGAGGAAATAGATGAGCTGTTGAAAAATTGGAAAGATTGCCCACTGCCGGGAAAGAAGCAAAAGGCGCCAGAGCCGGGAAAGAAGCGAAAGGCGCGAGCAGCTGCTGAAGGTATGGAAAAGCGATGTCTGTTTTACGGGACTTGCCGTCTGGAAGATCCACCGTGTGCCTCACAGCTTTGATGTCATGCATATCACGAAGAACGTGTGCGAGAGTCTGCTTGGTACCCTGCTCAACATGCCAGAGAGGACCAAAGATGGGCCGAAAGCAAGGGCAGACTTGAAATCAATGGGCATCAGGGAGGAGCTTCACGCTAATGATGATGAGGCGAAGCAGGACACGAAAAGTCGTCGCAAAGGCAAAAAGGCCAAGAAGACCAAAAGTGACTACCCTCCCGCATGCTTCACTCTAAGTCAGGAGGAGATCGATCGTAGGAGTAAATCTTCCTTACGGTTACGCGGGGAAGATAAGCAGATACCTAGACTCAGCGAAGCAGAAGTTCAGAGGGATGAAGTCTCACGACTGTCACGTGCCGATGATGCAGATACTTCCAATTGCAATCCGTGGGATCAGGGACGCGCACGTCCGTGAAATGCTATTTGGCCTATGCAACTTTTTCGACGTCATCTCTCGGAAGTCGGTTGGCGTGAGGCAACTCAGAAGGCTACAGGAAGAGATCATGGTGATACTATGCGGGCTTGAGATGTACTTCCCGCCCACATTCTTTGATGTTACGGTGCATCTGCTGGTCCATATCATGGAGGATATCATCCAACTCGGGCCGACATTCCTGCACAGCATGATGCCGTTCAAAAGGATGAATGGTTTCATCAAAGGATACGTTCGCAACATGTCACGTCCAGAGGGAAGCATAGCCGGGGCTTTTCCGATCAAGAGTGCATCTCCTCTTGCACGAATTATCTAGGCATCGAGAACCCCGTTGGTCTGCCCGTCAACAGGCACCTCGGCAGGCTCGCTGGATGGGGTCACCGCGAGGGTTGCCACGAAATGCATGTTGACTTCGAGGCTCGACTCGCTGACTTTGAAAGAGCAAACCTAGTCGCGCTACAACACATAGACGTGGTCGATCCTTGGGTGGTAGAGCACAAAAACTTTATTGACAAGACGTACAATGACCGAGGCCAACAGAGGACGGACGGAGATATAATCAAAGAGCACAACTCATGTTTCACGTGTTGGTTCAAGGAGAAGCTTTTGTCGTACCCTTTACATGAGGATTCTTTCGAGGAAGAAAACTCATATTCGCCTTGTCACAGGGCGCCGAGCAAAACCTGATGACCTATGAGGCGTACGATATCAACGGCTACACATTCTACACCGAGGACAAGGACATGAAGAGCGATGGTTATCAGAACTCCGGGTAACGATGGAATCCTACACCGGTAACGACAAGGACAGATACTACGGAAGGATCGAGGAGATCTGGGAGCTGAGCTACGCTGGAGAGAAGGTCCCGATGTTCCGTGTCAGATGGGCCAAGAGCGGCCTAAAAGAAGACCGGTATTTCACCACCATGATTATACCCGAAGCCAAATCCAAGACCGCGGGTGCAAACTTCACCGCGAAAAATGAGCTATGGGTATTGGCTTCCCAAGTAGACTAATGCTTCTTCATTACCGACCCGTCAAAGCCCAGTCGTGTTGTCGTGAGGAGAGGCAAAAGGAAGATCATCGGAATGGATGGAGTCGCCAATGAGCAAGACTTTGACAAGTTCTGCGACCCGAAGATGGAACATGACGACGATGATGAAGTGTCCATCGACGACCCCCGCGCCCGGTCCGCACCCGCTCCGGCTCCCATGTTGGATAAGGCCGAGCCAGACCCCTGTGCAAACCCTAGAACCTCCCCACTTCCCGTCCCCTCGCGCCGCTTCACCCGACTAGGTCGTCGCTGTCACCGTATCGTCCCCGGACCCACCAAGGAGTCCAGGAGCTCTGCAGTGTTCTTCTATGTCATCTACGGCCACCCGTTCGAGCTCGATGACTCTGCATTCTGCAGATCGAGGTCTTCTTCCATCTCCGGCCACCGCGGCCTCACCGTCGATCCGCGTCACCTCGTCAACCCCGGCCCGCACGAGCTCACCATCGTCTTCCTCTCGGTGAGCTGCACCGGTTCTCCTTTCCCCCCTTCGATTTTGTTGCCGTAGACTGTCACACCACCGCGCCCCAGCTCCTGGTTGCCGCCCCCCGTGGCCGTGCTCCCCTCGGCCCCAGGCCGCGCCCTGGCCCCGCCCAGGTGCGCTCAGCGCACCACGACCGTGCCTCCACTACGCTCGGGCCGCGCCCAGCCATATCGCCGAATTTGGATTACGGCCGGAGATGGGGAGCAATGTTACTTTATCATGCTAGTTCCAATGATTGTGTGTTCCTGCTGCTTGACTAATAGAACACCTGCTGTTGCTAATGTGGGACAATCTTCCTTCTTTTCTTCCTGATGTTGTTATTTCCATTGAAGTACTCACATGTGTTCTAGATGAGTTGCTGCTAGTTAGTTCCCCTTAGACTGCATTCTAGATTGCATAACATAACTCCAGAATTTTGTCATTGCACACCTGCGCATATATTTCTGTTGTGAACATAACTCCAGAATTTATTTATCTGTGATTCGTATTGGGTTAATAATCTGCAGCTAGTTGTATTTTTAATTCACTAGCCTTTTGCTTATACATGAGAGAAGTGGGAAGCTAAGTCAATAGGAGCTAACTCAACCCTTGGGTTGTTACGTGAGCTCAAACTAGTACCTAGTGAGTGTTTCATGTACTGAACTTGGATTTCTGGTGTTTTTGTAACATCCATGTAAGGTGCATAGCAGCCCTATTTTATGCTAGATCCTTTGTTTAACCAAATTAGTTAGGGATGATAACCCATTCATGAGCAATATTGCGAGATGTTGGTTGCCTTTTAGAGAAAATCTGGATCGTGGGGTGACTCTGGCTGTAAACTGAACTTGGTTCGGTTAAAAACTGCACTGCCAAATCTGGACAACAAGCTTATATCTGAAAAATGAGTTAGCTAGTCTCAGAATTTTGAGTTGGCCCCTTTACATAAGTTTTAGATAAAGTTTCAAGGTTTCTTTAGAGTATTTATTTGTGTCGTTTGGATGTACGGTTTGAGAGCAGCTATCAGTTTAGTTTGCTGTCCCGAAATATATGTTCCTGGGTACAGTATTTTGATATGGGAGATTTGGCCCTGTTAGAGGTGGTATTAAAATAAAGTTACAACATGAAAATTTTAGAGGCTGTTCTGTAGATACTTAAAACACATATCACTTGTCAGGTTTCGTTCGGTATATTAAATCTTATGAAATTATCAAAGTGGGTTGTACTATGTTGGACAGAATTTTATCTTTGGACTTGGGTGAATGTAACCAGACTTATACTCTCAGATTTTGTCATAGTTGATGGTGTGAGGACTTATAATGTGATAAAGTATATACGTTGTTGCAACACCTCCTTATGTTATCTTCTATTCCATGCAGCAAAGGCAATTTTCATCTAAGTTGAGCTGATTTTGATTTCCGTATGTTATGGGGGGACAACAGATATTGCTATATGTTCATTCTTGAGGGTACATATTTGCTAAACTATTGATGATTTTTTGTTGGGTGACCTATTAGATCTGGCATAAGTTTAGCTGATTTTTGTCCATATGAAAGCAGAGGACCATATGGTCTGTGTCCTTTTCATCCATATGAAAGTAGAGGCACATTGTGGTGCTAGTTTGCTGGGTTTTGTCTCCGACCATCGTGTCGTGATGATTTCTTGGTACCCGAGAGGCCCTTGAGTTTGCGGAATGTCGATTAACTTCCGTTACGGCAAATTGGTACTCCATATGTCCTATTTTCAGCAAAGGTCATGCTGAAATTTTCCGTGAATTTTAGCATGACTTTGCTAAAAATAGGACATATAGGTACTTGCGACTAATCATGGGCCGGGGTATCTTAGTACTTAATTAAGTAGGATCAACTGCCTCTTGTGTTATGCATGGGCCTCAGCGTCGACAAACCCTAAATGATAAAACCTTGGCTTTTAGGGTGCCTCGGTGTCGATAAAAACCTTAATGATAAAAGCTTAGGCTTTTAGGGTGCCTCGACGTCGACAAACCCTAAATGATAAAAGCTTAGCTTTTAGGATGCCTCGGTGTCGACAAACCCTAAATGATGAGACCATGATCTTGTTCCTTGACAATAACCAACTTTTTGACCAATTTCTTTCCTATTTAGAGCGAAACATGGTCCACAACGATGAGGCCGGCGGTTCGGGCAAGGCATTCTGGGAGCTGTCCCAGGAGATGGACGAAGAACCTCACCGCTATGAGGACGCCGCGGAAGACACCGATCCTGACTACACAACCCCTAGTGGCGTCGGGGATGACACCGCTGATGGTGCCGCCGAGGATGCCACCACTGATGATGCCGGCTGAGGGAGTCCTGGATTAGGGGGTGTCCGGATAGCCGAACTATCATCGTTGGCCGGACTCCTGGACTATGAAGATACAAGATTGAAGACTTCGTCACGTGTCCGGATAGGACTTTCCTTGGCATGGAAGGCAAGCTTGGCGATACGGATATGTAGATCTCCTACCATTGTAACCAACTCTGTATAACCCTAACCCTATCCAGTGTGTATATAAACCGGAGGGTTTTAGTCCGTAGGACGAACAACAACTATACCATAAGCTAGCTTCTAGGGTTTAGCCTCTCTGATCTCGTGGTAGATCCAGTCTTGTACTACCCATATCATCAATATTAATCAAGCAGGAGTAGGGTTTTACCTCCATCGGGAGGGCCCGAACCTGGGTAAAGCATCGTGTCCCTTGTCTCCTGTTACCATCCGCCTAGACGCACAGTTCGGGACCCCCTACCCGAGATCCGCCGGTTTTGACACCGACATTGGTGCTTTCATTGAGAGTTCCTCTGTGCCGTCGCTATCAGGAAGGATGCCTCATCCCGTCTTTAAAGACGACACTGTTGCTAAAGGAGCTTTGGCCACCGGCCAAACTCTCCGGCTAGGCGGTTTTCTTATGACCGCCTGTTCGGCCACCGCGCCGACAATGACTTCTCGGGTCATCGAAAGCAATCTTCATGTTAACTCGGAACTCGCCGAGCAGTTAGATCCGATGGAGCTCTCTTCCTTGAATGAGCTCTTGGATCGCATCGCCGCCCTGGGAGTTGCTACAGACTACGATCAGATTGGGCCTAAAACCGATCTGAGAGAGATCAACTCCCCCCAGGCTACCCACCATGTTGCTGTGGTAGAGGAACAATACGGCGACTCTTCTCCTACCTTAAGGACTAGCTATGTCCGGATTCCTGTCCCCTCCATGCCGGATTCCCGCGGAGGGGAGGACACCACTCAAGCCCTGAACTTAAAGTCAGGCAGCGGGCTAGATTCATTGGGCAACCTCCAAGAACCCAAGCTTCCAAGTTCGGAAACTTCTTAGCCCTTGAATCTTAGATCGTACGGGGTTCGGAATTTAATTCCACCCGCCCACCCAAACATAAGCGATCTATCCCAAATCCGGCAAGAGCCCGGTGAAACAGTACATCATTACTGGGCCAGATTCCTCCTGGTTATGGACAGGATAAAGGACTGCCGCGAGGAGGACGCAATCTCATTCTTCTACAATAATTGCATGGACAAGGGAATCCTAAACGCCATAAGTCGTCGTGAAATTACACGCTTCGCTGACTTGGCGTCCATAGTACGAAAGTACTGTGCGATGGAGAGCGCTGAAAACCGAAATCAAATTTTGGGATAATCCGGCCCCGAATCGACCCTAGTCTGAAATAAAAGGGTGCATCATCACGGGCACACAGGTTACATACCAAAAGCAAAAAACCCCCAAAGGGCATGGAACCGTACTGGAGGGATGGCTCAATGGACCCTGCAAAATTCATAGCACAGAGGGCACCACTCCAACTCATAGCCTTAGAGCATGTTGGATACTACGGTAGGTGGCCAAAAGTGGCGAAGAGCTCCTAGTTCGAGAGCACCAGCCCAGAAATACCAGTACGGTATTAACAGTCTTCGAGACTTTCGCATCAAATAATATGCGGAAACGAACACTCCACAGCCTTGCCGAAGTCTACCAGATAGCAACAATAAATCCATGGAGTGACACGGCTATTACCTTTAACGCCAGTGACGAACCTAAATTCCGAACAGCCCGAGCACCGGCTGCATTGGTCCTCGGTCCAATAGTGGGCGGCTTTCGCCTTACCAAGGTACTCATGGAATGACGGCAGTTAAACATCATCTCTGAGGAAACCCTTGAAAAATGGAAATAGACTGGAGCCGCATTGAGCGAAGCAGCACAACCTTTAGAGGAATAATCCCGATCGGGAAGCATCTTTGTCAGGGAAAGATCACACTAGATGTGGTGTTCGGCACGCCGGACAATTATAGGTCCGAGGAGGTCACATTCCAAGTGGCCCTGTTCAGCAGCGGATATCACGCTCTATTAGGGCGGGAGGCATTCACAATTTTTCAAGCTATACCCTATTACGGGTACATGACGCTCAAAATGCCCGGACCCAACAGAATTATCACTCTCGCTAGTGACCCGGACATAGCGCTCCGCGCCGAAAATAAAATAGATGCACTTGCCCTTGAGGCACTATCCGAAGCCCTTCGAAAAATGGAAATAGACTGGAGCCGCATTGAGCGAAGCAACACAACCTTTAGAGGAATAATCCCCAGTCGGGAAGCATGCTGTACAGGAAAGATCACACTAGATGTGGTGTTCGGCACGCCGGACAATTATAGGTCCGAGGAGGTCACATTCCAAGTGGCCCTGTTCAGCAGCGGATATCACGCTCTATTAGGGCGAGAGGCATTCACAATTTTTCAAGCTATACCCTATTACGGGTACATGATGCTCAAAATGCCCGGACCCAACGGAATTATCACTCTCGCTAGTGACCCGGACATAGCGCTCCGCGCCGAAAATAAAACAGCTGCACTTGCCCCTGAGGCACTATCCGAAGCCCTAGCGGCAGGGGAACTCACTGCGCTGTGCTCCACGGTGAACAGGGACGATGTGATACTCGATAAGAGATCCAAGTCCACCTCTTTTAAACCGGCAGACGAAATAGTCAAATTCCAAGTCCACCCAACGGACCCTCCAAAAACGGCCTCCATCGGGGCACAATTAAACCCTGATGTGGACGCCGCAGACACGAGAATTCCTCTGAAAATTGGGACATTTTTTCCTGGCACCCTTGAGACATGCCAGAATCCCACGCCGATTGGCCGAGCATAGCCTAAATATCCTAAAAGGATTCAAGCCAGTCAAACAAGCTCTTCGGCGTTTCTCTGAACCCAAGAGACAGGCCATGGGAGAGGAGCTAGCCAAACTATTGGAGGCCGGATTCATCAGAGATATTAAACATCCGGACTGGCTAGCAAACCTGGTAATGGTACCAAAGAAGGACAAATCCTGGCGCCTATGTGTCGATTTTAAGGACCTTAACAGGGCTTGCCCAAAGGATCCCTTCCCCCTCTCCCGCATCGATCAAATTATCGACGCTACCGCAGGACACGATTCATTGTGTTTCCTTGACGCATACTCCGGCTACCACCAAATTAAGATGGCAGAGCCAGACCAAGCCGCAACGGCATTCATCACTCCATACAGCCCATTCTGCTTCAACACAATGCCCTTTGGGCTCAAAAACGCCGGCGCAACATATCAGCACATGATTCAGACATGTCTGGCAAACCAGATCGGCAAAACAGTGGAGGCATACGTAGACGATGTGGTCGTCAAATCCAAGCATGTCGAAACCCTAGTCGACGACTTGAGGCTCACATTCGATAATCTCCGAACATATGACATCAAGCTCAACCCAGAAAAATGTGTTTTCGGCGTACCAGCAGGAATGCTCTTGGGCTTCATTATATCTGCTAGAGGAATTGAAGCAAACCCAGCCAAGATCCGAGCTCTATCAGAATTGGATATCCCCAAAGACCTCAAACAAATACAAAAATTGACTGGATGCGTGGCGGCTCTAAGCCTCTTTATCTCCCGCTTAGGAGAAAAGGCATTACCCCTTTATCGCCTCCTCCGGTGCACCAAACACTTCGAGTGGACGGATGCTGCCACGGCCGGACTCAAAGAAATCAAAGCCATATTGGCAACAAATCCGGTCTGGCCGCCCAACATGGGCGAACCAATGCTATTATACATCGCAGCAACCCATCAAGTTGTAAGTGCGGTGCTCGTTGTCGAACGAGAAACGGATGGACACAAGTTCCCTCTCCAAAATCCAGTTTACTACGTGTCCACTGTCCTAACTCCATGCAAGTCACGGTACCCGCATTATCAAAAGATAGCATACGCGGTGTTCATGGCATCCCGGAAGCTGCGACACTACTTCCAAGAGTGTTCGATAACAATAGCCTCCGAAGTACCTCTTAATGACATTATAAACAACCCATGACGCAGCGGGCCGGATTGCTAAATGGGCCATTGAGCTCCTCCCGTTCGACATAACCTATAAGCCACGACGAGCTATTAAGTCGCAAGTTTTGGCTGACTTCATCGCCGAATGGACTGAAGCCGAACTCCCTAAAGAGTACGACGCATATTCCAACTGGATCGTGCACTTCGATGGCTCCAAAATGTTGGCCGGCCTGGGGGCTGGCGTCGTTCTGACGTCCCCAACCGGAGATACAGTCCAATATGTACTTCAAATAATGTACACGGACTCCAACAACGCGGCGAATCTGAGGCCCTTCTACATGGTCTCCGGATGGCGGTCTCCATGGGCATTCAACGCCTAGAGGTGCGCGAGGATTCGAACCTCGCAATATCCCAAATAAATGGGGACTTTGATGCCAAGGATCCGAAAATGGCAGCTTATCGCAATGCCGTCCTAAAAATGACAGCTCAGTTTGAGGGGCTTGAATTTCACCATGTAGCACGGGATAACAACCAGGCAGCAGACATGTTGGCACGCATTGGCGCAAAGCGCGATGCCGTCCCCCCCAATATCTTCCTAGAGAGGCTTTTCAAGCCATCCGTACTATGGGAGGGAGAGTCCGGAAATAACAACCTGCACTCCAACCACACTGCCCCACACCGAACATTCCGACATAGTTGGTGGTCCCGCCAACGAAATAACACCATCAGCCCACGCAATAATGGCAGTCATTGCCCCGTGGACAGAACCATTCCTAGCCAAGCTAACTAGGCAGGAACTTCCCAAGGACCAAAACGAGGCCCGCTGCATAGTGCGGCGGTCTAAAACCTATAAGGTCCATGAGGGAGAGCTTTATAAGAAAAGCACAACCGGAGTCCTTCAAAGGTGTATCTCCGAAGAGGAAGGGCGGAATCTCCTGGCTAAAATTCATGGCGGACTCGGTGGGCACCATGCCGCAGCCCGGGCCCTTGTAGGCAAGGCCTTCCATACAGGATTTTATTAGCCGACGGCCCGGGCAGATGATCAGGACCTAGTCCAACGATGCGTCGGTTGCCAGCTCTTTGCTAATCAAAGCCACATGCCACCCACCGGCCTCAAAACTATACCCATCACCTGGCCCTTCGCGGTCTGGGGGCTTGACATGGTTGGATCCCTTAAAGGAGGAACGCACAAGCAAAAATACCTATTGGTCATGGTGGATAAATTCACCAAATGGATAGAGGCCAAGCCTGTAAAGACAGCCGAATCCGGACCGGTGTTAGACTTCATATCAGGGGTAGTACACTGTTACGGCGTCCCCCATAGCATCATCACTGATAACGGCACGAACTTCACGGCTGACGAGGTCAAACTCTGGTGCAAAAACATGGGCATCAAGCTCAACTATGCTTCAGTCTATCACCCACAAAACGGTCAAGTCGAGCGAGCAAACGGTCTAATCATGAGCGGCATTAAACCTAGACTAGTGCGGTCCCTCAAGGAATCTAACACGCACTAGGTAGAGGAGCTCGACTCCGTACTCTGGGGGCTGCGGACCACACCGAATCGCACTACTGGATTCACACCATTTTTTATGGTATACGGCGCAGAGGCAGTTTTGCCCCGCGACATAATTCATGACTCACCTCGCGTGCGCATGTATGAAGAAAGAGAAGCCGAGCTTGATCGGCAGGACAGCTTGGACGCCTTGGAGGAGGAGCGTGACGTGGAAAAAGCTCGTTCCGCATTCTATCAACAGCAGGCTCGAAGATATCAAAACAAGGAAGTACGGGCCAAAGCTTACAATGTTGGCGAACTAGTTCTACGCCTTCCGGACAAGAAAAAGGACAAACTCAAGCCCAAATGGGAGGGTCCCTTCATCATCGACCAAGTCCTGACCGGCGGAGCGTACTGTCTACGAAACGCATCGGATAACCGACTCGAGCCGAACCCATGGAACGCAGCCCGTCTCCGAAGATTCTACGGCTAGCGCCGGATTCTGAGTTCGTCTCCTTCCTCCGTCTATATTTTATACTTTAAGCTGTCTTTTATTTCTTTCCTTCTCCCTCCTTTTTTTCTTTCCGAAGCCGTTCAAGGCTCGTTTGCGCATTGTTCGCACACTTGACGCCGCTATCCGCTCATTATACACAGGGCTTCTTTAACAGAAGCTTACTTATACGGGCTTTATGCCCAACACATGTGTCACACTTCCGCATGTACCTTTTATTCGCCATTATATGCACCGATATGACTTAAGTTTTGGCCAAGCTGGGTTGCCTGGATCCTGTGCTTACCCCTACGTTCCCGATTGTTCGGCTAGGTGGTAGAGGGAGCACCTCTGCGATTGCTACCGCCGGGTCAGCCGGGCGCGTACCTCAGACTGGGTGAAGCCGAAAGCTAGCGTTCTTAAGGGAATATTCGGTCGGTGAACTAAAAGACGATTTTTTATTTTTTCATTTATCTGCCCCCAGATGCTTTTCTGCTTGTTTTGCAGTGCGGACATGCACTTTAGGGCATGCCTCCCAGGGAAAGGAACCCCTAACAGAACTATTCTCCCTAGAAGATGTTTCTTACTAACCATGTAATATAACATAACTAGTTGGGCACTTGTCTGATAAAGCACTCATGACCCCTACGCCTGGTCTCCACGCATGCCCCAGTTTTTACATAACTGCGAGGGTATTCGGACACACTCCGGACTATTGGGTCCCGAGGTTGAAGCGAAAAGATCCGCTACGACAAACGATCTACAATCCGGCTAGAAGGCATTTTACATGTCATTTTAAATTACATAGTCAAATTGACTGATTGTATTCCTCTTTAATGCCGTCTAATAGGCTGTCTAGTTTACAGTCCTGCTGGGAATACTTTGTGGCCAACTCTACTTGGCCGTACACTAAGCTCACAGGGATCTCCTTCCTGTCGGGCCCCACAGGTCCGACCTCGGCCATGTGGTTTGGGTCCGCCTTCGTGTACCGCGTCTTCACCATGGCACAGGCCTCCCTGGCGCCTTGACGACAGGACGATATCTTCCATAGTCGGAAGCGCCGCTGTGCTCCCTGAAGCTTCTCTGCAAGCTCTCCAAGGCCTTCGGGCAGGGAGATAGATGACCACAAGGCCTGGGTGACACCTTTCATCACCTGTCGAACTCGTTCGTGCATTTGCAATAGCTCGGGAAGAAGGTCACCGTAGAACCGGGCATTTCCTCTTCAGGACGACCCGTGAGCATACCTACAGACATAACTCTATTAATTGACGTCCTCGCCGAACTCTTTTTCAAAGTTCGCTCAAGCACTTACTATAAATGCCGCGACGAAGTCGCCGATTCTCCTTCACGGAGTCAGAAAGCTGGGCACGAACATCCTTTAGTTCCTCAACCAGCTGGGTGTTGGTCTTGGAGATTATTTTTGTCTTGCCTCACCCTTGTAAGCACATTCTCGCCGGCCTTCAACCGGCGCAAGAGCTGTTGCTTGTCCGGATCTAGTCCGGCGCCATCTGCAATATTATCGTCAGATTTACACACACGCCGCACTCTATAAACTATTTATGTTTTAAAGCATATAATTACCAGAGGGGGTCTCTGTGGCTCCCCCTGTAGCGGCTAGTGCGGCCTCAAGTTGGGTCTTGCATTCTTCAAGCTCCTGGGACAGTCGGGTATTCTTTTTTGTAAGATCCTGCATAACAAATGATCCTTAAATCAGTTATTCTAACTATTTTAAGTCTCGGGGGCTACTGGCATGTATAACTGTCAAATTTCCTCACCCGTATGTCCTTGACATACTGCTCCGTGGCTCTGGCTAGACCATCTTGAGCTGACGCGGAGGTGCACATCTCCCGAATTGAAGGCATTCAATGCCTCTTGGGAGAAACATGTCGTCCTGAAGAACTGTCCCGTGGCGCTTTGTGATTCATGGCGCTCTCCACCTCGGAGTTGGTGGCGGACAATCTGTCGGCATCCTCTGTCGGAGGAGCATCCGACACACGCCTCGTGCTCGCCTCCGCTTCTGGACCCGGCTTTGGAGCCTGGCTGACGGAGGCTCGGTTGGCAACCTCTCCGGACACATTCCGGCGAGCGCTCTTTTTCCTGCGGGGCCATACTGTTGCGATAGCGTTTCGATCCGGACCGCACTTATTTTTAGCCTGCGGGGCCGTACTGCAACTTGTTGGCTGGCCGCCGCGGGCTCGGCCTCCTGCCTTGAAGGCACCCCCTGCGAAACACCATTGGTATACGGTGATCAAAAATAAGCACGGATGGGTCATTATCAGAGTATTGGGACCTCGGTCTCAGTTACCTGTGAGGCTGGAAGTATTCTGGGGTAATCGGCCGTAATGGCAACCAAGGCATTATCGATGCTCAGTTGGTGATATACCCCATCAATCAGCTCCACCAATATGTCCGGATCCTCTTGGGAGGCCGGATCGAGGAACCTTTCCGGATCCTCGGGTTGTGGAGGCGGGCTGTTTATGTCTTTTACGGCCTGGCGCAGTTCCTGCGTCAAAATCACAAAATGAGATACCTAACCATGGGAATACGGATCGGATGTGCAAAAAAGAAATGTCCGCTTACCCAGCTTCGGGGATTGTTCATAGAAAATCCGTTCAATGGACTGACGCGGAGAATATCTTCCTCTTCTCCCTTGTACCTCGCGGACAAGATCTTCACCAGATCGGCGACCGATCCCGGCCCCTTACGGCCATGACGGGTGGCATCGTCCTCCCCGTTGAAATCCCACATGGGGTGGCCCCTATACTGAAGCGGCTGCACCGCCCGCATAATGCATGTGGCCATGACACCGATCATGGTTAGTCTGGAATGAGCCAACAATCTTATTCGGCTCATCAGGTAAAGGACGTCCATGTCGTCTTCCCTCTGGGGGCTTCGCGGGCGCCAACTCAGGCGGGACGTCTTCTATATAAAACCATTTCGAAGGCCAGTCTTCGGACGCCTTCTTCGGGGTTCCAGATAGATATCCGGTCCCGGCGATGCGCCACAGCTCGGCTCCGCCCACTTGATATATTGACCCCTCATGAGAATGGGGTACAAGGGAGAATAATCTCTTCCACAGCGCAAAATGAGCCTCGATGCCCAAGAACAGTTCGCAAAGGGCCACGAAGCCCGCGATGTGCAAAATGGAGACAGGTGTAAGGTGGTGCCACTGGAGGCCGTAGAAGTCCAAGAGCCCCCGGAGAAACGGATGAATTGGAAATCCGAGTCCTCTTACTAGATAAGAGATAAAGCATACCCGCTCTCCTTTGGAGGCATCGGGGACACTCTCCGCTTGCTTTCCGCCCTTATAGGTGGCGAGTCCGGCTCGAACCGGAACCATGAAGGCCGGGGGAAGAAATCCCTTGGTTTGGAGTATCACTAGCTCGCTATATCTTGAGGACTGAGCATCTCTCCCAATTTCCAGGCGGAGGGCTGGGAGCGCGAGAGGAGGAGCCGCATCGACTGTCCATGATGGAATGGATTTTTGTCAGAGGCGCTCCGACGAAAGCTCACGGAGGGGGGATGGTGTGACTCAGATCTGGGTCCTCGTCCCTTTTATAGACAACTCATTTGCGCAGCTAGGGGGATAAGTGTAAAAATACCCTGGCTTTTCGCATTCATTCAAACACGTGGAAGATGGCCATTATTGGGCGTGGAAGCCAAGGAGCGCAGCATTTATCAGAAGCCAGACACTATTCAACAAGTATATGGAATTTGGAGAAGAACCCGCCTCGCAATGCCGAAGACAAACTACGCACCGGACTCATCGTCATTGAAGCCTGGTTCGGGGCTACCGAGGAGTCCTGGATTAGGGGGTGTCCGGATAGCCGAACTATCACCGTTGGCCGGACTCCTAGACTATGAAGATACAAGATTGAAGACTTCGTCCCGTGTCCGGATGGGACTTTCCTTGGCGTGGAAGGCAATCTTGGCGATACAGATATGTAGATCTCCTACCATTGTAACCGATTCTGTATAACCCTAACCCTATCTGGTGTCTATATAAACCGGAGGATTTTAGTCCGTAGGACGAACAACAATCATACCATAGGCTAGCTTCTAGGGTTTAGCCTATCTGATCTCATGGTAGATCCACTCTTGTACTACCCATATCATCAATATTAATCAAGCAGGAGTAGGGTTTTACCTCCATGGAGAGGGCCCGAACCTGGGTAAAAACACCGTGCCCCTTGTCTCCTGTTACCATCCGCCTAGACGCACAGTTCGGGACCCCCTACCCGAGATCCGCCGGTTTTGGCACCGACAGCGGCGCATACACATGGCGGCCAACCGAAGAGGCAACAGAAGGATCGGCGCCCGAACGTGCTCGACATTGTCAAGGAGGAATTTACTGAAGTGTCCTTCGAGGGGCATCCAACGGCCCCCAAAGAAATAGTCAAGGGGTACGCATGACAGCTCGGGTGCATTCTCCGGAGCACCGTCTCGATCAACACCTGGAACCTAAGGCATCGTGACCGAGGGAATTTGCGCAACCTCCTCTTCAAGAAGCTGCACGAATGATACAAGTTCCCCGGTGACTTCGCAAACACACGCCTCTCAGGGAATAAAGTGAACAGTGCGGCCCTCACGAAGATGAGCAAGGCCCTGGCTACTTGGAGAGGCTCGGTGAAGACCATGATTGAAAAAGGTGATAGTTATGAGAAGATCAAGGAGAAAAAATCCTTCGATCAGCGAAGATGACTACCGGGAGTTCAAGATCAAGTGCGAGAGCAACGTGTGGCACCCCGATCCGCATGGAGCAGGGGGCCTTCGCGCGTCAGCCCAGGATAACAGCTAACGCACGACAGGTCCATAATACAACATTCCAGGTACAAGAATATTCATCAAATACATGTATATGAGATTACATCATTGATGAATACAATTATCTAGCATAGCCCTAAGGCTATTAAATGACAGTGGAGGTCTGATTGAATGGCGGTGGAAGTCTTGGTTTGGCAGCATAACAACTCTGGCTGGGCTCCACAACTCATAGGACTGGCAAGGTTACGGCCTAGCACGACGGATCAAGCGAACAATGCGGGTACGACCTACAAAACTGGCATGACACGCCAGGTTAGTACATTGAATGTACTTGCAAGACAACCAAATACATAGCGTCCAAACAAGCAGAAGACAAAGCAAGAACCGAGTGTATGCAACATCCTATCTCATATCAATTACTAAACATGGCATGATAAAATTGAACTAAGCATGAACAAAATCATAACATCTACTAGCATGGCAATGACATATCAGATCATGCTTCTAACATGGCAAAGGCAAAACATAGCATATCATCTCAATCATGGCATAATTTAACATGTCAATCAAAGCATGGCATGGCATCATGAAACTATGCTGAAAATAAACTACCGATAATATGTAATGCAAAAATAACATGTTAACTCTATGCAATCATCTTCTGTTCTGCCTTGGTTTATAAATGCAACATATTGCTCATGCAATGCAAAAAAACTTATGCACCGAGTCCCTCGGACTTTCTTACCAATGGGTTGCCTCGCAACCGAACGGTGATCTTTCCGGCGATCACAGCCATGACCAACACTTGGTCTCCAACACTCACCGAGACCTCGTCTCGTGATCATATCAAACCATCGTTATGGTTTCTCACGACTATCTCAAAGTCCAAATCACCATATTTTTGTTATCGCATATTTATTTACCAACTTAATTATTTCAGTTTATCCTCCATTTCGACCAAGACCTGATAGTGGGACCTACTACGAACTGTTGCTATCGATAGACTTAATATACACTCTGCAGAGGTAGCACACTGTACCCACACCACGGAACCCATGGCCTTGTCATCCCATTCGGGTGGACCAACGGCATTCCGACGAAACCGATCTACTGCCATGACGCTCTCTCGGCCACTCCGACCCACTCCCAACTGGGCTAGTCCTGGGTGGCCCCGTGTCTACCAAAGACACACCGACCACCGTCGTGGCCAAAACGTCCCTCACGGGGACCGGTACCAAAAATATCAAAAACGGGCACACAAGGTTATGTCCGCCTACCTGATCAGGGTAAGCACGCCCATAACCTTCCCTAGTTGGAGGCACCGGCGAGAGGCACGATAATAGCTCGCATTAAGGCCTTCCTGCAAAGGCAAATGTGGCTGAACTCAAAAGTTCGATTTGGCGGCACTATGACCCGATCCCATCGATGACGGAGGAGCTTTATTATTATGTCAATTTAATTCCTTCCCCATCATCATGAACATGAATGCAACAATGAGCATGCAGCATACAAATGTATGAACAAAAATATTGAACTTCTCAAGTGCACAACTATAGCATAAAGAACGTGACAATACCAAGTAATAGCATATTAACAGGGCATTTCAATCATCATAACATTTTAGAATGATGACATGCAAATAAAGTAGAGTAGTGACATGGCATTATTAGTAACAGCATTCTAATTAGCATGGCAAAGATATCATGAAAGCACAAGCATGCAATATAGGCATAAAGAAATAACTGCAGATGAAAACGATATGAAACCACTTCAACTACACACACACACAACGTGTGGCACCCCGATCCGCATGGAGTAGGGGGCGGAGAGATCAAGGCAGGGCGAAACTCGTGAGGTTCCAATGACGTAAGCCATGACAACCAAGGTCAGGAGGGCGCCAGGCGGGCGCCAGCGCGCGCAGCGTCCTCGTTTCCTCTTTGGTGCTAAGGAGGCAAGCTGAAAGTGCAACTATCCCTAGGTGGTTTTGGTAATTCCTAACAACATATAGCTCATTGAGCTAATGCTATTTCAAGATTAATATTTCAGGAAAGCTCAATGATTGGCATGGCATGGATGAGAAAAGTGGAACCCTCAAAATGCTAAGGACAACAGGATTGGCTCAAGCTCAAATCTCAAGACTCTACATTTTCTATTTTAGTGATCCAAGATCACATTGAGTCTATAGGAAAAGCCAATACTATCAAGGAGGGATGAGGTGTTGCTTAATGAGGCACTTGCTCAAAATGCTTAGTGATATGCTCGAGAGCCCTCAACTATTTTCTCACATCCACATATGACCTAAACCAAAAGTCAAACTCGGCCCCACCGATTCTTTCTATCCGGCGCCACCGAGTTCAGATGTCATAGCCACTGCCACAAACCCTAGGAAAATCGGTCTCACCGATAGGGATCTCGGTCTCACCGAGATGGGATTGTAATCTCTGTTTCCCTTCGTAACGTTCGGTCCCACCGAGATGAGCGATCGATCCCAACCGAGATTGCAATGTAAACTCTCTCTGCTTCCCTTTTGTAACATTTCGGTCTCACGAAATGAGCGAATCGGTCCCACCGAGTTTAGCTGACCAACTCTCTGGTTAGCTTATTACCAAAATCGGTCTCACCGAGTTTGTGTAATCGGTCTCACTGAGATTATGTTATGCCCTAACCCTAACCATATCGGTCCTACCGAGTTGCATGTCGGTCCCACCGAAAATCCTAACGGTCAAAAGATTTGCTGAATCGGTCCGTCCGAGTTTATCAATTCGGTCCCACCGAGTTTGGCAAGTTGTGTGTAACGGTTAGATTTTGTGTGGAGGCTATATATACCCCCCCACCTCCTCTTCATTCGTGGAGAGAGCAATCAGAACGAACCTACACTTCCAACCTACATTTTCTGAGAGAGAACCACCTACACTTGTGTTGAGGCCAAGATATTCCATTCCTACCATATGAATCTTGATCTCTAGCCTTCCAAGTTGCTTTCCACTCAAATCTTCTTTACATCAAATCCATGTCCTGTCAGAGAGAGTTGAGTCTTGGGGAGACTATCATTTGAAGCACAAGAGCAAGGAGTTCATCATCAACACACCATTTGTTACTTCTTGGAGAGTGGTGTCTCCTAGATTGGCTAGGTGTCACTTGGGAGCCTCCGACAAGATTGTGGAGTTGAACCAAGGAGATTGTAAGGGAAATTAGATCGCCTACTTCGTGAAGATCTACCGCTAGTGAGGCAAGTCCTTCGTGGGTGACGGCTATGGTGGGATAGACAAGGTTGCTTCTTCATGGACCCTTAGTGGGTGGAGCCCTCCGTGGACTCGCATAGCCGTTACCCTTCGTGGGTTGAAGTCTCCATCAACGTGGATGTATGATAGCACCACCTATCGGAACCACGACAAAAACATCCGTGTCTCCTATTGTGTCTGAATCCTCCAAACCCTTCCCTTTACATTCTTGCAAGTTGCATGCTTTACTTTCCGCTGCTCATATACTCTTTGCATGCTTGCTTGAATTGTGTTAAAATTGCTTGACTTGTCCAAAGTTGCTAAAATCTGCCAAGAACTAAAATTGGGAAAATGATAGATTTTTATTTGGTCAAGTAGTCTAATCACCCCCCTCTAGACATACTTTCGATCCTACACAAGCGCAGGCGAGGAGTACTAAGGCATCAGGCAAAGGTTTCGATATCGGTGCAAGAAGACGAAGGCCAGCAGGACGGAGGTCGCCGTGGAGCCCAAGACTGTCGGCGTTCTGGGAACGGGGGTCCCCAGACTTGCCTGCCTGCGGCCTGCGGCATGGCTCAAGGGGTGGCCCAGCACGGCCCATCTTCATCAACCCAAGCTCAAGACCCTCGCGAGGGGCTAAGCCTCGCGGGGCGGATGACAGGGAGCTTCCTCAGGCACGGCCTTATCAGGCTGCCTCGCGAGGAGGCGGAGAGATCAAGGCGGGGTACCTCACGAGGTGCCCATGACGCAAGCCATGACGACCAAGAGGCGCCGGTGAGGCGCCAGCCCGACAAAGGTCCTCCTTTCCTCTTTGGTGCAAAGGGAGCAAGCGCAGCACAAGAGTATCAAGCAAAGGCATCCGCTTTGATTGCAACAAGACCAAGACCGTCGCAACGGCAGGAAGGAAGTCATTGTGGAGCCCAAGCCGGGCGTCACCACGAGCCTTTGACAGGCGAGGACCAACTTTAGTCAGGATAAGTGTACTAGATGTTCCCCTTCAAAATGGCCAATTGTTGGCGCCATTCCCGCTCAATAGTTGGGAAGAGGCCCAGGGCCTCTACCTATAAATAGGACTAGCCACCCACAGAGTAGGGGCATCTGATGAGGCATCTAGAGAGAGAGGATCCAGCATCTGGGATCGACAGAGAGAGAGCGACTGAACTCCCCCTAGCAGTTCATCGCACCAGCCAAGAGCAGACCCTCGCGAGGCTATTCTTCCTTGTATTGTTCATCATCAGCCCAGGAGGCAATCCACCACACCACAAACTAGAATAGGGTATTACACCACAATGGTGGCCCGAACTAGTATAAACCCTGTGTCTCTTGTGTTGTTCCTTTCATAGTTTAGATCCTAGCGAGGCGGCGAGGTGCAGGTAGGTAGGGGGTGAGATCTTCGTGCGCACCCCAGTGTTTGAACCTAGAGGGTCTACCAGAACCCGAAATCCGACATTTGGCGCGCCAGGTAGGGGTGCGCCGGAATTCGTCTTCCGCCGCCCTGTTCTTTGCCGACCATCGCATCCATGTCAGACGCTCGTCAGGCCCGCGCCGAGCGCCGAGCCGCTCTCGCTTCCCGCGTCGCCCAGACGGCCCCCGTCGGCGGCCGCCCCCGCCGTTCCCAGTCGCCTGCTGTCAACGCCGCCACCGACCCGGCGGGGAACAAGCAGCAAGCATCATCCCAGCATCCGTCCGTGAGGCGAGACGGCCGCACCGCTACTCCCTCACTCGCCCCAGCTGGTTCTTCGTCTCGCGCACTCTGCGCGCCCATGGAGGCTCGAGCTGCACTCATCGCGGCAAATGAGCTCCTGCGCTACCGCTCTGTCGATGACGTCTACGAAGAGTGGCTCGACCGTGTCGCCGAGCTCGTCCGCGCCGCAGCGGGTTCCCCTGCGCCGTCCTTCTCGCTGCACCGCGCCCCGCCCTGTGCGGGAGATGAAGCTCCGGGGGTGCCTCAGCCGCCTCCCCCTAAAGAAGGCGCCTTGGCCCCAAGGCGCGTGGCCCCTGGGCGGAACCCGCCCCGTCCGGCGCTAGCGCAGCAAGAGGAGAGCTGTCAAGAGGTCCCTCGCCCCCAAGAAGCTGCCCGAGTGCTCCACCTGCACCGCTCACGACCACGCTCCTGCTCCCGCGCCAAGACCCCGCTGCTCAAGCTGCAGCGCATGAGGACCCGCAAGACCAGGCTCTTCGTCACCAAAGGCCTCCCGTGGCAACAGCAGGCTCCCGCGCCTCCGCCGCCGAGCTGCGCAGTGTCGCGTAGCCCGACAAGTTCGAGCCAGACCTGCCTCCTCGCTACAACGGCACGACCGACCCTGCGGAGTTCCTCCAGCTCTATGAGCTGGGCATCGAAGCCGCCAACGGGGATGAGAAGGTCATGGCGAACTGGTTTCCCATGGCACTCAAGGACGGAGCTCGCACTGGCTCCTGAACACGGCTCTGGCACGATCTCCTCCTCAGGGGCGAGATGCGCACTCCGCTTCATCGCCAACTTCCAAGGTACTGCGTGACCAGCCTCCTGCCGTGGCGACATGCGCTGCATCAAGCAACAACCAGGAGACCCTGCGGAAGTACATCCAGCGCTTCAACAACGCACGCCTCAAGATTCCCAAAGGTGGTGAGGAGGCCATCATCTCTGCCTTCTCCGACGGTGTGCGTGCCGTCAAGATGAAGGAGGAGCTGGTGATGCATGAAGATCTGTGCACTTCCTTGGAGCTGTTCAACCAGCGACCAAGTGTGCGGGGCTGAGGAAGGCGCCTTTCCTACTCGAGCTGCCAGCCACGGACCCGGAAGAGAAGAAATCCAAGGCCAAGGGCGTGAAGTGCGAGGCGCTGCCGTGCTAAATGGCGTAACACGACACCAAGCGGGCAGAGATCAGCCCGAGTCTTCCAAGGGCAGCCGGTACTGTGTGTACCACGACCTCCACACCAACAACACCAACGAATGTCAAGAGCTCCGGGCCGTGCGAGAAGGGAGGATCGGCCGGTGCCTCGACCGCAACGATCGAGGCTACGGCCGAGGAGGAGGAAGGAACGCAGGACGCTGGGAAGACCGAGGCCCTCGCGAAGGGTGGCGCGACCGACCTCGCGAGGATCGCTGGCAGGATCAGCCTCGCGAGGATCATCCGCAGGGAAACGTAGGCCTCCCTCCTCTGCCGCCGCAGCCAAGGAGAAACGAGGACCATCATCAAGACGAGGGGGCTGGGGGCTTCAAGGAGCCGCGCGCGATCGCTTGCATCCTGGGCGGAGCTCAAGCCCCAGCCTCCCAACGCATCTTCAAGCGGTTACTTTCATGAAGTGAATGCAGTCCTCCCCAAGCTCGAAGCCACGCGCCCCCTCAGGTGGTCAGCATGCGCCATCACGTTCAGCTCAGCGGATCAGCTCAAGTCTTGGCAGCCCACGGTAGAGTCCCTGCCAATGCTTTATTCCCTAATCATCAACAACGTGCAAGTCACGGGACCCTCATCGACGGGCGGGCGGGGCTCAATGTCTTGTCCGTAGAGACATTCAACAATCTCCAAGTGCCTTACAATCAGCTTCAGCCAACCAAGCCTTTCTCCGGAGTCACCGATGGCTCCACGGTTCCGATTGGGCAGGTCCGCCTCCCTGTCACCTTCGGGGCGCGCGACAACTACCGCACTGAGCTCATCGACTTCGATGTCGCACACATTCGCCTGCCATACAATGCCATCCTCGGGTACCCAGCCCTGGCCAAGTTCATGGCCGTGACTCATCACGACTACAACGTCCTCAAGATGCCAGGAAGCGGCGGAGTCATCACGGTGCCTTGTGAAGAGAGAGAGCGCCTTTGTGCTCCCTGGAGCGAGCCTTTCAAGCCGCATCACTTGAAGACCCAGATCGCAGGAGCGTGAGGCTCCCTGAGACCGCTCCCAAGAAGAAGAAGACATCGCCAGGCCCGACCCCTCGGGAGGTATCGGATTTTGGGTTCGGGCAGACCCTTGAGGTTCGAACACTGGGGTGCGCGCGGAGATCCAACCCTCCACCGTCTAGCACCTCGCCGAATCGCTGGGACCTAAACTACTAAACAGAACAGCACAAGGGACATGAGATTTATATAGGTTCAGGCCACCGTTGTGGTGTAATACCCAACTCCAGTGTGAGGTGTGGTGGATTGCCTCTTGGGCTGATGAGGAACAATACAAGGAAGAACATCCTCGCGAGGGTCTGTTCTTGGCGGGTGCGATGAACTGCTAGGTGGTGTTCAGTTGCTCTAGCTACTGGTTCCTTGATGAGGATTCGGATCTCAGATCTCTGATCCCTCTATCCAAGATGCCAGATGCCAGATGCCAGATCCCTCGACTATGGTGGCTAGCTCTACTTATATATGCAAAGGCCCTGGGCCTCTTCCCAAATATTGAGCGGGAAGGGCGCCAACAATTGGCCATTTTGAAGGGGAACAGCGGGTACACTTATCCTGACTAATGTTGGTCCTCGCTTGCCAAAGGCTCTGGTGATGACGCCTGCTTGGGCTCCACGATGACTCCCTTCCGGCCCGTTGGGGCTGGTCTTGGTCTTGTTGCACGAAGCGGATGCCTTTGCTTGATGCTCTCACTGCGCTTGCTCCCTTTGCACCAAAGAGGAAAGGAGGATCTGCGCCGGGCTGGCGCTGGACTGGCGCCCTTGGTGCGTCATGGCTTGCATCATGGGCTCTCGCGAGGTACCCGCCTTGAACTCTCCGCCTCCTCATGAGCCAGCTGGCGAGGCCGTGCACGAGAAGCTCCTTGTCGCCCGCCTCAGGCTCCTCGGCCCCTCGCAAGGGTCTTGAGCTTGCGTTGATGAAGATGGGCTGTCCTGGGCCTCCTTCGAGCCACACCGCAGGCCGCAGGCAGGCAAGTCTGGGGACCCCCGTTCCCAGAACGCCGACAGTAGCCCCCGGGCCCACGGCGCGCCCGAACTTGGCCGAGCAGAGAGGCGAAAGGGCAAGTGCGAAGCGTCGCGGGCCCTAACAGCCTGCAACCTTGGGCGTCGCGTGGCGGTTGATTGGATGCGTGCGCACTGCATCCCACGATGCCTCGGTAACCACTCGGATTCGACAAGTCCCTGCATGCAGAGTTGGTCATGATTACCGGTGATCGTGGAGGCCGACGGTTGGCCTTTGCCGGCTATAAGGACGGAATAGCGCGCGCCCTTCCAGTCTATCCTTCTCCCTCTCCTCCTCCTTGTTTCGTCTGGTTGCCATGGCTCCGATCCGCCGGTTCTCCACGGAAGAGAAGGGAAAGGCTCCTCAAGAGGATCCTGACCTGCTCCCCCCAAAGAAGCGGCTTGCCCTCTGGTGTCAGGGCAAGAGCGCGTGCCAGGAGGCGCCCATGCCCTGGTGCGTGCGGCCGCCACCAGGGTTTCCTCTTCCCTTGTACGCGCACGTTGGCGGCTCTGAAGGAGGCAACGCCCGAGCGCCACGCAGCGGGCGCCGCCCGGCGACACCGGCCGGAGTCACGGCGAAGGTGTCGTCTTCCCCCGGAGTCCACGCCGAGGGCTCTGCCGGGAGTTCGTGCTTCAGCGTCGCCACGCCTCCCTAAGTCTTCGATTCGTCTTCCTTCTTTCTTCGCCTCCGTTGTATGCAGCAGGGGAACCCTCAGGACTCACAGCTGCTGTCGACATGCCCATTGCAGCACCCTCGCGACAGGGGCAGAGGTTGCAGTAGTTGCCCGGGAGAGGTCTTCATGACTCGAGGCTGGGGCGAGTCGCCCGGGTCTGCAGGGGTGAGCGCCCTCACGATCCACCTAGAGTAATGCGATGGTGCTTGGTGGTGTCCTTCAAGGTCTTCGACGCGGAGGTCGCGGCTGGAAGTGCTGCCCGGGAGAGGTGGTGGGGTCTTGCTGCGGTGAGACAGGCGGACCGACCACTCCTTGGTAGCTCCTCAGCGGCACGGCGCCGGAGGATCCAGCGACTCCGCCCGAGCTCTTGACGCGGAGATGAGCAACGATAGCTCTGAGCCTCACGAGCTGCGCCCGCTCCCGAGCGGGCGGGCTCGTCAGGTCGTCGCCGCCCCTGATCTGGATGGGGTTGGCTCCGGACCGGGTGGCCCAATATTGATGATGGCGTCTGCCGTGGTGGTCCCTGTTGGTAGGACTCCTTAGGATTCGCGTCTTTTGTTCCTGCGAGAGCCAGAATGTACCCTCACGGGGCTTGTAAGATGTTTGTAACCGTTTGTCAATATGATCCTTATTGTGAGGCGGTGCGAGATGCTCATTACGTTCTAGCTCAGTTTCCTCCTTTCGGGTCCTCACGAGGGCACTGATGCTCTGTGGCCGACAGGTCCCGATCCCAAAGGCGGCTTCAGCCGTTCTGTCGGTATGCCGTGTCGCGATCACGAAGTGGTCAAGGCCAGAGGTGGCGGCCCGAGGTCCCAGTAAGAGCCTCACGAGTCGCGATGCTCGAGGGTCCCCTTGGCGCTCAAGCAGCCATTATTCGGTGAGAAAGGAGAGCGACGTTGCTAACACGGGGTTGCATTGAGTGTGAGGATGGTGTTGCGATAACTAGTGTGTCCGGAGGGTGACTTATCTCGAGGGTCAGGACAATGCTTCCTGGTGCGGCGCTAGGTCCGTGCCTTGGCCGGCGAGAGATTGCATGGCGAGGTCGTTTCGTGCTACTTGGAGGGACCCTGCAGCTTCACCATAAAAGGAACAAGAGCTCGCCGTGGTGATCGTTAGTTCTGCCATTAGTTGCTTGGGGGAGGCGCGAGAGGCCTCGCGAGGTGTGTTGGGGCACCCGTGAGCCAGTAGCGAGGCTCACGGGCCCTACCTCAAGGCGGAGTTGCGCTGGCTCAGGCCTTATCTTGAGTGTGTTCACTGCAAATTTGGCGGATGCGGTGCTCTACGTCTTGGTCTTGGCTCTCGGGCTGGTCTCGGCCGTCGGCCGCAAGCTGTGTCGCGATGCCATGGACAAGACAAGAGGGTGAGGGCCTAGAGCCGGTAGGAGCCCGAGTCGCGATGCTCAGCACCCCCCTTTAACGCGCAAGCTGGGTTAGATGATGAAACTCGTCCTCGGGTCCCGGCTCTCGGGCTGGTCTCACCGTCGGCCTGGCAAGCCGGTCGCGATGCCATGGACAAGACCGGAGGGTGAGGGCCGGAGAGGCGGTAGGAGCCACGAGTCGCGATACTCAGGCACCCCCTTTAGCAGCAAGCTGGGTTAGATGACTGAAACTCTCGTCCTCGGGTCCCGGCTCTCGGGCTGGTCTCGGCCGTCGGGCAAGCCAGGTCGCGATGCCATGGACAAGACCAGAGGGTGAGGGCCGGAGAGCCGGTAGGAGCCCTGAGTCGCGATGCTCAGGCACCCCCCCTTTAACATGCAAGATTCCGTCACCCAGGAAAAGGCACCGAACAAGCATGGTGGAGCGAGAGCATAATCCTAAGGGAAAAGTAGGAAGGATACATGCCGCTGGGTCTGGCCCGAGCGGCTTGGGGATGATGCAGCCCGAGGGGCGCCAACAACAGGATAGGCTAATGAAATGAAATAAAAGGGATACATGCCATGAGGGGCCGGACTCCACAGCGGCACAGGAATAATGCAGCCACAGAAGGCGCTCCCAGCGGAAATAAAACTTAAAGATGTCACTGGTGATGTTGGGGACGAAGGGGTGTTGGTGTAGCAGACTCGGTGGGTTGCAGAGCCGATCCTCCACGAGCCCCAGGCCCGAGGGCCTCGGGAGGCTCGGGAGGCACTGAGTGGCTCCTCATAGACCATCTCCATCTCCGCCCGAGGGCTGCGGAGCCTTTGGCCTCTTGAGCCTCAGGATGTCCCTCATGAGGCGTGGTGCCCGCAAGCGTTTGGCAGGCCGTAAGGCATGCACACGTAGCTGTGGGGCGGACCCTCGTAACGTACCACTCTCGAGGGCCAGTGGCGCTCTTGAGACGCGGCTCGGTTGAGCCCTGGTATGTCGATGCAGACGCGCAGCCCACCATCCTCGCCTGGATGGGGGCCACAGTGAAGTGGCGGCGGCTGCCCCTCATGACCCTTGACTCCTGTAGCTCTGAATGGCCTTGCCGACGAACTCCCCGAGGGTTCGGCCCTCCTTGCCTTGCTCACCTTTGCGGGAAGCGTGCTTGAAGCATGCCTCCACGTGGTGCCCAAGCGCCTCCCTCGAGACCTTGGCGAGGTCGGCGGCCCTCCAGGGGAGAGCCCCCGAGCCCTGCCTGAGGAGGGCGCCGGGCGCGCTTTCCTATGCGACGGAAGGAGGCTCCCCCTGGCCCGGCGCGGGCCCTGAGGGGCCTGCCTCTTGAGGAGCCGGGCTGGTTGATGTCTTCTTCTTCTTTGGTGCGGCCTCGGGAGGCCTCCTGCTGCTGTGGTCTGGGTCTTCTAGCAATGCGGCCTGAAAGGCTCGCTCCAGGGAGCACATTGCGTCTCTCTCTTCACAGGGCCCCGTGATGACCCGCCGCTTCCTGGCATCTTGAGGACGTTGTAGCCATGGTGGAGTTCTGACCATGAATTTGGCCAACGCTGGGTACCCGAGGATGGCGTTATCTGGCGGCGAATGTGGGCGGCGTCGAAGTCGATGAGCTCGGTGTGGTAGTTGTCGCGAGCCCGAAGGTGACGGAAGGCGGACCTGCCCGGATCGGGACCGTGAAGCCGTCGGTGACTCGGAGAAAGGCTTGGTTGGCTGGGAGCTGGTAAGGCACTTGAAGATTGTTGAATGTTTCCACGGACAGGGCGTTGAGTCCTGCCCCCGCCCGTCGATGAGGGTCTTGGTGACTAGCACATTCGCGATGATTGGGGCACAAAGCATCGGAGAACTCCGGCTGTGGCTGCGCACTTGAGCTGAGTCTGGCTGAGTTGAACGTGATGGCGCACGCCAACCACCGAGAGGCGCGTGGCCTCGAGCTTGGGAGGACTGCATTCACTTCACGGGCGAACTGCTTGAAGATGCACCGAGAGGCTGGGGCTTGAGCTCCGCCCGGGATGCGAGGCGATCGCCGCGCTTCTGGAAGCCCCCAGCCCCCTCGTCCTGATGACGGTCTTCAATTCTCCTTGGCCGCGGCGGCAGCGGAGGGAGGCCTGCGTTCCTCTGCGGGCGATCCTCGCGAGGCTGATCCCTCTAGCCTCCCTCGTGAGGCGGGTCTTGCCAACAGTCCTCGCGAGGTTGGTCGCGCCACCCTTGGCACGGGCCGCGGTCTTCCCAGCGTCCTGCATTCCTTCCTCCTCCTTGGTCAGTAGCCTGGTCATTGCTGGCTTTCCAGGCGTCTGCCGACCCTTCCTTCTCGTGACGTCTGGAGCTCTTGGCATTCATTGGTGTTGTGGGTGTGGAGGTCGTGGTACCACGCAGACTGCTAGCCTTGGAGGACTCGGGCTGATCTACGCCTCGCTTGGTGTATGCGGATTTCGACCCACGAAGTACGACAGCCCCCTTTTGCTTCACGTCCTTGGCCTTGGACTTCTTTTCTTCGAGATCCACGACAGGCAGCTCGAGGAGGGAGAGGCGCCCCTCCTCAGCCCTGGCGCACTTGGTCACCAAATTGAACAGCTCCAGGGAGGTGCACAGATCTTCATGCATCGCCAGCTCCTCCTTCATCTTGACATCACGCACGCCGTCGGAGAAGGCAGAGATGATGGCCTCCTTCGTTACCCTGGGGATCTTGAGGCGTGCGTTGTTGAAGCGTTGGATGTACTTTTGCAGGGTTTCCCAGCTGCTTGATTCGGGCGCATGTAAACTACGGCGGGTGGCCGGTCGCGAGTACCACAGAAGTTGGCGATGAAGCGGGTGCGCATCTCCGCCCAGAAGAGATCATGCTCGGGGGCCAGATTCAGGAGCCAAAAGGGCTCCGTCCTTGGCGCCATGGGAAACCAGTTCGCCATGACCTTTTCATCCCGTTGGCAGCCTCGATGCCCAGCTCGTGAGCTGGAGGAACTCCGTAAGGTCAGCTGGCCGTCGTGGCGAGGGAGGCATGTCTGCTTGAACTTGGCGGGCCACGCTGACACAGCAGCCTGGAGGTGAAGGTGCGGCAGCCCGCCGTGGCAGCGGGGGCCTCGGGACGAGAGCTTGGTCTTGTGGAGGCCTCCCTGCGCCCTTGGTAGAACAGCGCGAGGTCTGACGTCTTTGGGCGGGAGCGCCGGGCAGCTTCTTGTGGGCGAGGAACTTCTTGACAACTCTGCTCTGCCCGGCGCCCGGGCGCTGGCGGAGCGGGTTCCGCCAGGGCAGGCGCCTTGGGGCAGGCGCCTTCTTGAGGAGGAGGCGGCTGAGGCGCCCAGGAGTTCATCGCCCATGGGCGGAGTGCGGTGCAGACGACGGTCGGGTGAGGCGCCTCCTGCAGCACGGACGAAGCTCGGCGACTTGGTCGAGCCATTCTTCGTAGAAACGCTGCCGACGGCCAGGCGCATGCCTTGAGGCTCGTTTGTCGCTGATGAGTGCGGCTCGGGCCTCCATGGCCTTGGGCGCGCGTGGCGAAACAAGCGGTGAGTGAAGGAGTGGCGTGCGGTGATCCGTACCTCATGGAACGGTCTTTGGGGCGATGCTTACTGCTTTCGTTCACGGCCGGCCGATGGCGGCGCTAGACGGCAAGTGACGGGAACGAGCGAAGCGCCGCCCGGCAGAGCCGCTGTCACGGGCGACATGGGAGGCGAAGCGGCTCGGCGCTTCAGGCGCGGCCCGGCAGGCGTCGAACATGAATTGCGGTGGTCGGGGAAGAACGAGGCGACGGAAGGCAGATTCCGGCGCACCCCTACCTGGCGCGCCAAATGTCGAATTCGGGTTCCGGCAGACCCTTTAAGTTCGAACACTGGGGTGCGCGCGGAGATCCAACCCTTCACCGTCTAGCACCTCGCCGAATCGCTGGGACCTAAACTACTAAACAGAACATCACAAGAGACACGAGATTTATACTAGTTCAGGCAACCATTGTGGTGTAATACCCTACTCCAGTGTGAGGTGTGGTGGATTGCCTCTTGGGCTGATGAGGAACAATACAAGGAAGAACAGCCTCGCGAGGGTCTGTTCTTGGCGGGTGCGATGAGCTGCTAGGTGGTGTTCAGTTGCTCTAGCTACTGGTTCCTTGATGAGGATTCGGATCTCGGATCTCCGATCCCTCTATCAAAGATGCCAGATGCCAGATGCCAGATCCCTCTACTATGGTGGCTAGCTCTACTTATATATGCAAAGGCCCTGGGCCTCTTCCCAAATATTGAGCGGGAAGGGCGCCAACAATTGGCCATTTTGAAGGGGAACAGCGGGTACACTTATCCTGACTAAAGTTGGTCCTCGCCTGCCAAAGACTCTGGTGATGACGCCTTCTTGGGCTCCACGATGACTCCCTTCTAGCCGTTGGGGCTGGTCTTGGTCTTGTTGCAATCAAGCAGATGCCTTTGCTTGATGCTCTCGCTGCGCTTGCTCCCTTTGCACCAAAGAGGAAAGGAGGGGCGCCATGTGGCTGGCGCCTCGACCAGGCGCCCTTGGTCGTAAATCATGGCTTACATCATGGGCACCTCATGAGGTACCCCGCCTTGAACTCTCCGCCTCCTCATGAGCCAGCCTGACGAGGCCGTGCTGAGGAAGCTCCTTGTCGTCCGCCCCATGAGGCCCGGCCCCGCCGAGGGTCTTGAGCTTGCGTTGATGAAGATGGGCTGTCCAGGACCTCCTTTGAGCCACGCCGCAGGCCGCAGGCAGGCAAGTCTGGGGACCCCCGTTCCCAGAACGCCGACAGGAGGCAGGACCCTCAAGGTCCGCGCCTGCTCAGGGGGCACCTCCTTCTGTCGCTTAGGAAGGCGTGCCCGGCGCCCTCCTCAAGCAAGGCTCGGGCGCTCTCTCCTGGAGGGCCACCGACCTTGCTAAGGTCACGAGGGAGGCGCTTGGGCACCACTTGGAGGCATGTTTCAAAGCACGTTTCCCTCAGGAAGGAGCAAGGCAAGGAGGGTCAAACCCTCATGAGTTCATTAGTCAGATCACGCAGGAGTTGCAGGAGTCAAGAGTCATGAGTGGCAGCCGCGGCTTACCCGCTGTAGCTCCCCATCCAGGAGAGTATGGTGGGCCGCGCGTCTGCATCGACATACCAGCGCTCAACCGAGCCGCCTCTCAGGAGCGCTTCTGGCCCTCACGCGCGGGGCACTGTGAAGGCCCACCCCACAGCTACGTTCACATGCCCTACGGCATGCCGAACACGGCCGCCACGTACCAGCGCCTCATGAGGAGCATCCTGGAGGTTCAAGAGGCCAGGCGCTCCGCAGTCCTGGCGGAGATGGAGATGGTCCACGAGGAGCCACCAGCGCCTCCAGAGCCTCCCGAGGCTCCTGGGCCTGGGGGCTCGTGAAGATCGGCTTCCGCAGCCCGCGACGTCTGCCACTTCAACATCCCTTCGTCCTCAACATTATCAGGTGACATCCTTCAAGTTTCATTTCCAGCTGGGAGCGCCCCCCAGGGCTGCATCATTCCCAGGCCGCGTGGGCCCGTCCCTGCGGCGTGTATCCCTTTTACTTCATGTTCTTAGCTTACTTTGTTGGGGGCGCCCCTCGGGCTGCATCATCCCCAGGTCGCTCGGGCCAGACCCAGCGACGTCTGCCTTCCCTGCATCTATCTAAATGAACTTGCTTCTTCATGATTAACGTGCTTGACCTAGTTGCCTGCTCAACTGACACCAACTGATGGAGCTGCTCCAACGGCACGACGCTTGCGCATGGGTCCGTCCCTACAACGCCGACAAACCTGAATGGCTGACCTCTGGCCGCGGCAGCCCCGCACAGCGCCACCTCGTCAGGCCTTCAGTGCCTCGTCACCTCTCCAAAGCAACCAACGGCTGACCGTCGCTTGTCATAGCAGACTCTTGTCCTTTTTGTGGTGAGCCTGCAGGATCCCTTCAAGGAGCAGCACCAAGCGAGGCCCTCACGACGTCTTCTTCACTCTCGTCCGCGCGAACCGCTTGCACGTTAAAGGGGGGTGCCTGAGCATAACGACTCAGGGCTCCTACTGGCTCTCCAGCCCTCACCCTCTGGCCTTGTTCATGGCATCGCGACCTGGCATACCAGCGACGGCTGAGACCCGCTCGGGGGCCGGGACCCGAGGGACGAGAGCGAAAGGGAGCAAAGGCGAGAGGGAATAGGCACGCGGGGACCTCGCCAGGCAACCCCTCGCCTGCCGATGCGCGGACCTAGCATCGCACCAGGAAGCGGTTCCTGACCCTCGAGATAAGTCACCCTCCGGAAACACTAGCTATCGCAGAACCGTCCCCGCACCCAATGCAATCCCGTATTAGCAATGTCGCGCTCCTTTCTCACCGAACGATGGCTGCTTCAGCGCTAAAGGGGACCTCCTGAGCATCGCGACTCAGGGGCTCTTACTGGACCCCGGGCCGCTCACCTCCTGGCCTTGACCACGGCATCGCGACCTGGCATACCGGCGACGGTTGAAGCCTGCCTTGGGACCGGGACCTGTCGGCGCAGAGCACCAAGCCCTCGTGAGGTTCGAAAGGAAGAACTAAGCTAAGACGGAATGAGCATCTCACACAACTTCATGGCAAAGACTATATTAACAAACAGAACCACATGCACCTTACAAGCCCCCGCGGGGCGCGCTCTTTCGATTCCTCACAGGGAACAGAGGGAACAAATCCTAAAGAACGCTAACTACACGTGCCCCCGCAAGAGACGCCATCATCAATAGTGGGCCGTCAAGCACCGGCCCCAACCTCATCCAGATCAGAGGCGGCGGCGGCCTGACGAGCCCGTCCGCCGAGAGCGCGCAGCTCGGGGCCAGAGGCTGCCGTCGCTAAATCTCCGAGTCGCGAAGAGCTTGACGGAGTCGCTGGATCCTCCGCCGCCTGAGGAGATGCCGAGGAAGTGATCAGCGAGCCTGGTCCTCGCCGCGGCTGGGCCCCGACCACCTCTCTCAGGGCAGCACTCCAGCCGGCATCCGTCCGCGTCGAAGACCTTGAAGAGCATCATGGAAGCACCATCGTATTCTAGGTGGATCGCGAGGGCGCCCCTCATCCTGCAGACCCGGGCGATCTCGCCCCAGCCTCGAGTCATGAAGACCTTGCCCGGGGCGACGACCGCGACCTCCGCTTCGGTCGTGAGGGCATTGCAGCCGGCGTGCTGCAACCAGAGCTCCAAGTATCCCCCCTGTGGCATCACGAAGGCGAAGGAGGGAGGAAGGCGAATCCAAGACTGAGGAGGCATGGCAGCGTGGAGCACAAACTCTCGGGAGGAGCCCTCGGCATGGACTCTAGGAGGGACAACGCGCACCGCCGTGACAAGCCGGTGCCGACGGTGGCGTCGTCCATGGCGCTCGGCATCAACTCCAGCAGGACCCTCAAGGTGGGCGTACAAGGGCAGCGGGAACCTTGGCGGCGGCCGCTCGCACCAAGGCCTCGACACCTCTGCGGCCAGCACCCTCATCCCGGACAAAGATAGGGCTAGCTGCTTTTCTTGGAAGCGGGTCGGGACCCTCTCGGGGAGCCTTTTCCTTCTCTTCCGCGGAGAACCGGCGGATCCGAGCCATTGCGGCAAGATGGAGCAAGGACGGAGAAGAAGGAGAAGCAAGAAGAGATGGACTGGAAGGGCACGCACCGTTCCGTACTTATAGACAGGGAAGGCCAACCGCTGACTTCCACGATCACAGGTAATCGTGACCCGCTTTGCATGTAGGGACTTGTCAATTCATGCAATTGCCGATGCGTCATGGGGGAGCAGGGCCGCCCACGTCCAATCAACCGCCATGCGGCGCCCAAAGGCCTTGAGCTGTTAGGGGCCACCCGCTTCGCACTTGCCCTTCGCTTCTCTTCAGCCAAGTCCAGCGCGCTTTGGGCCCGGGGCTCTTGTCGGCGTTTCGGGAACAGGGGTCCCCAGACTTGCTCGCTGCGGCCTGTGGCGTGGCTCAAGGGGTGGCCCAGACGTCCCATCTTCATCAACACAAGCTCAAGACCCTCGCGAGGGCCAAGCCTCACCAGGCGGGGCGGACGGGGAGCTTCCTCGAGCACGGCCTCGTCAGCTGGCTCGCGAGGAGGCGGAGAGATCAAGGCGGGGTACCTCACGAAGGTGCCCATGACGCAAGCCATGACGACCAAGGGCGCCAGGCGGGCGCCAGCGCCGCCAGAAGGTCTTCCTTTCCTCTTTGGTGCAAAGGAGAAAGCACAGCAAGAGTATCAAGCAAAGGCATCCGTTTGGTGCAACAAGACCAAGACTGGTCACTTAGCGGCAGGAAGGAAGCCATTGTGGAGCCCAAGCCGGGCGTCACCACGAGCCTTTGACAAAGCGAGGACCAACTTTAGTCAGGATAAGTGTACTAGATGTTCCCCTTCAAAATGGCCAATTGTTGGCGCCCTTCCCGCTCAATATTTGGGAAGAGGCCCAGGGCCTCTGCCTATAAATAGGACTAGCCACCCACAGAGTAGGGGCATCTGATGAGGCATCTAGAGAGAGAGGATCCAGCATCTGGGATCGGCAGAGAGAGAGAGAGCGACTGAACTCCCCTAGCAGTTCATCGCACCAGCCAAGAGCAGACCCTCGCGAGGCTGTTCTTCCTTGTATTGTTCATCATCAGCCCAAGAGGCAATCCTCCACACCACAAACTAGAGTAGGGTATTACACCACAATGGTGGCCTGGAGTCTCTTGTGTTTTTCCTTTCATAGTTTAGAACCTAGCGAGGCGGCGAGGTGCAGGTAGGTAGGGGGTGAGATCTCCGCGCGCACCCCAGTGTTCGAACCTAGAGGGTCTGCCGGAACCCGAAATCCGACAAAGACGGTGTCACCACCAGAGCCTTTGGCAGGCGAAGACCACCTTTAGTCAGGATAGCTTGTACTAGCTGTCCCCCTTCAAATTGGCCATTGTTGGCTCCCTTCCCGCTTAATATTTGGGAAGAGGACCAGGGCCTCTATAAATAGGACTAGCCACCACCATAGAGGGAGAGGAACACTCAAGCTCTCCCTCAACCAAACCAGTTCACCAAGCACAAGCACACCTCTCCTCAGGAGGCTGTTGAGGGAGTCCTGGATTAGGGGGTATCCGGACAGCCGGACTGTGTACAACGTCTGGACTATTGAAGCGTGAAGATACGAGACTCAAGACTTCGGCCCGTGTCCGGATGGGACTTTCCTTGGCGTGGAAGGCAAGCTTGGCAATCCGGATATTATATTTCCTTCCTTGTAACCGACTCCATGTAAACCCTAGCCCTCTCCGGTGCCTATATAAACCGGAGAGGTTGGTCCTTAGAAGGTCGATCACAATTACAATCATACCATCATAGGCTAGCTCTTAGGGTTTAGCCTCTACGATCTCATGGTAGATCTACTCTTGTACTACCCATATCATCAATATTAATCAAGCAGGAAGTAGGGTTTTACCTCCATCAAGACGGCCCGAACCTAGGTAAACATCTGTGTCCCTTGCTTCCTGTTACCATCAGCCTTGACGCACAGATTGGGACCCCCTACCCGAGATCCGCCAGTTTTGACACCGACATTGGTGCTTTCATTGAGAGTTCCTGCAATGCCGTCGCTACGGGCTCGATGGCTCCTTCAACCATCGTCAATAACACGGTCCCGGTGAGACCTTTCTCCCGGACAGATCTTCGTGTTCGGTGGCTTCGTCTGCGGGGCAATTCGCCAGCTATCTGGAAGCAGATAGATAGCTTCGCTAGCCACCAGATCGTAATTGGAAACCTGAATTACAGCGGATATCCGCGGAGATCGGATCGCCCGGCGAATTCGCGGCTATGCCGAGAGCAGGATAGTCACGGCATTTAACACGGCTTAGGCCTGCTGTCGGACAAAGCTCGGGGTATCACCCCCGCAGTAGCCTCGGACCTGAATCCGGAGCAGGCCGCGTTGCCTGTGGACGGAGGGCTGGACCCCGCCCCGTAGGTTGCACACTTATCGGCGGTGGAGCCGAGCACGGGCCTTACCTCTGTGGTGTCCTATGACTCCGGACCACCGGATTCGTATCCGGATGTTGAGTCCGGTCCGCGCACTCCCGAGCCGGTCGAGCCAGGTTGGGCTCCGGTAATGGAGTTCACCGCCGCAGACATCTTTCAGCACTCACCCTTTGGCGACATGCTGAACTCGTTGAAAACTCTCTCTTTGACAGAAATTTCTAGGCCAAACTATGTCCGGTTCGAGTGGGAAGCAGGCGACGAAGAAATTCGTTGCCCACCCACCACCCACTTCATAGCCACGGTCGATGATTTAACCGACGTGCCTGACTTCGACTCCGAAGACATCGACGGTATGGACGACGATGCAGGAGAAGACCCGGAATCTATGGGGCGCCGTACTTCCCCCTCGTCACACGACATATACATGGTGGATATGCCCAAAGAGGACAAAGGCAACAATCCGGACGATAAACCCCCGCACAAAAGCCAAAGTGACGGCGCAGACATGTTCTAAGTCCAGCAACAGTAAAAATAGTGAAAAGAGCGCGAGAGGGATCGATACTACAATCAACTCCAAAGGCAACAATGACCATACGGACCCAGCGATGGAGCAGGATGAACCAAGTCACCCTGAACACAGTTCGGAGCAGACGCCCGAGGACAATGATCCCGACGGACGAGGTCATCAAAATGAACCAGCACAGGAAAACAGTCCGGATAATAATGCAATCCCGGAAAAACACGTGGAACGAGATAACATCCACAGAAAGCTTATGGACACCGCAAGAAGTCTAAAGAAGCAGAAGCAACGGCTCAAAGCCGCACAGGAAACGCTCAACCGCAGATGGAATAAAGTGCTAGATACTGAAGAAAGATACAGCGATGATCGCCATACAAAGAGCTATCCAAAACGCAAGCTACTGCCAGAATTCGACGACGAAGCTGTACCACTTCATAACCGCAACAAAGCGGCTACCGATGCTGCGAACAATCCACGTGAACACCTGAATAAGAAAGCCAGCGCGGCCAGGTCCATTTATGAATCCAAAGGACCTACCCCGGCGAGCGACTATGGTCACCAAAACGATTACGCAAATCGAATACCAGTCCGGAATAAACACCGGACACAACAACAGCCGACGGTATGCCACAACACGTCCAGATATCTGAGGGCTGCTCACCCCTGTGCTTTTACCGATGAAGTAATCTTGGACCATGAATTTCCATAGGGCTTTAAACCTGTGAACATAGAGGCATACGACGAACGATGCAGACCCGGAGGTCTGGATCGAGACTTTATCCCTGCACATACATATGGCTCAAGGGGATGACCTTCACGCCATCAAATACCTCCCCCTCAAACTGAAGGGACCAACTCGGCACTGGTTAAAAGCCTCCCCGAAAATTCAATTGGGAGCTGGGAGGAACTCGAGGACGCTTTCAGGGCCAATTTTCAAGGGACCTATGTCCGGCCTTCGGATGCTGACGACTTAAGTCACATAGTCCAACAGCCCGGAGAATCCGCCCACAAGCTTTGGAACAGATTCCTCAGTAAGAAGAACCAAATTGTTGACTGTCCGGATGCCAAAGCCTTACCGGCATTCAAACACAGCATCCGTGACGAGTGGCTCGCCAGACACCTCGGCCAAGAAAAGCCAAGGACAATGGCAGCACTAACAAGCCTTATGACCCGCTTTTGCGCGGGAGAAGATAGCTGGCTAGCCCATAGAGGCAGCAGTGACCCCAGCACATCCGAAATAAGGGATGGCAACAGGAAGCCACGGCGTCATAAAATCAAATGCCAAAACAAGGAAGAGAGCCCGGATAACACGATGGTTAATGCCGGATTCAGGGGCTCTCGACCTAATCAGCAAAATAAGCCATCTAAAGGTAGCAAATAAGGACCGTCCGGTCTGAATAGAGTCCTCGACAGACTATGCCAAATTCATGGCACCCCTGACAAACCCACAAACCACACGCACAGAGAGTGCTGGGTCTTCAAGCAGGATGGCAAATTAAATGCCGAACACAAGGGAATGGAAACACCAAGTGAATACGAGGATGAACCTCGCCAGCCGAATACTGAAGGATAGGAAAAATTCCCGCCAGAGGTTAAAACAGTGAACATGATCCACGCGACTCACACATCCATGAGGAGGCACAAACGCGCGCATAGGGACGCGCTCGATATAGGGCCCATCATACTCACACCTAACCACTGGATGCCTTATCCGATCACTTTCGATAACTTGGACGACTGAACCAGTATTCAGCACGGAGAATCAAAGGCCTTGGTGCTTGACCCGATAATCGACGGATAGCGTCTCACCCGCGTCCTTATGGACGGCGACAGCAGTCTCAATTTAATATATGAGGACACTGTCCGCAGGATGGGGATAGACCCATCCAGAATTAACCAAAGTAACACCACCTTTGAAGGGGTGATACCAGGAAGCCCACAGTAGAGGCTCCGTCGCACTAGATGTAACATTCGGCTCTCCAGGCAACTCCAGAAGCGAAGAACTACTCTTCATCATCGCACCCTTCCAAAGCGACTATCATGCAGTGCTCGGAAGAACGGCGTTCACCCGCTTCAATGCATTGCCGCACTATGGCTACCTTACACTTAAGATGCCTGGACCACGTGGCGTCACCACCGTTAGCGGAATAACAGAGTGCTCGTCACGCGCAGAGGAACACGTGACGGCCCTCGCGGCCGGACTATAAGCGACCTGCAACATCAAAAAATATGACCGGTCGTTAAGACCAGGGACACGGTTAGACGAGTCCGGTAGCCCAGATCGAACCAGGGCACCGTATATGTAATCCTATAGTGGACACCAGGGGCTATAAATACTTAATACAGCCCCACACTTGGCTCAACTTTATAGGCAGGTCAACATCATACACTTTTATCATCCATCGCATACTTACGTTGTACTCTCCTATGAGTTTTCCTTTTTCTACAGACAACGTTCGCGCGATACCCTTCCAGGATACAACACAACGGAGACAAAGGCGCAGACGTGCAGCAGGGCCCCGTTCAACAGGTTTCTTTTTAGATTAAGCCCCTGTGTAAACCTTTTCTATTGCCTCTTGTTGTTTAACCATCCCATGGGTTCCATACCCACAGAGGATACTGCCGTTTTTGGCATGTCGCCACGATAGATTAACGCCTGTACCTGGAAACACAGGGTTTATAATGAATGGGCATTCTTGAGCCCATCGACTATTATAATGTCTGAATACCTTCGGGAGTGTTCGGCATCACGAGTTTGGTGTTATGTGCAGCAGCTCCGAATCATGTCTTTGGTCAAATGTTGGGTTTGCCCGGCTCCTGGGTTTGCCGCCTTACGTTCCGTTATTATCGGCTAAGGTGGCCAAAGGAGAATTACTGCGATTGTGCCCTGGTTATTCCGGACGAGCACCTCAGTAGAGAAAGCCGAAAACTGACTGTCATGATACAGCGAGATACTGTTAAACCACTCGAAGACTTATCGGAATCTTTAGGATCCCTCCGCATTAACGAAGGACCATTTCCCTGTCATGTACACACGTGCCCGTATTCGAATGCACGCAAAGGTACCAGGGGCTACATTGTAGCCCCAACATTAGACTCCCATGGCTAAGTGAAAGTGTTATATCTATATAGTCCGGTTGCCTAGTTCGACGTGCGATCACCTCCTTCATGGACCAAGACGTTGGATCAAGTGTGATTAAACATATTTTTTTGCGAACACCCCCACATTGCCTGCGTGGGGGATGAAGCCAACGACTGCTATCTTTCGGATATAACATTCATATATATATATATATATATATATATATATATATATATATATGTGTGTGTGTGTGTGTGTGTGTGTGTGTGTGTGTGTAAACCGCCGCACAAGGGACACAATAATACTTTCGGGCAGAAAGTATAAATATAGCCTTATAACCAAACTAACATTGTTTTTACAATGATTCGATTCATCACTCGAACAAGACATTCTTCGAGCACTGCGCCTCTATTAGGCCAGCACCTTCTGTGACCTGCGCCAAGTAGTGCTCGGCCGGATATTGGCCCCCCGCCGGATCCTGGGTTGCTATAATGGTGGCCTCCATATCCGTCCAATAGGCTTTAACGCGGGCAAGAGCCATCCGTGCACCCTCTATGCACGCCGCCCTCCTCATGGCGTTGATTTGAGGCACTACCCCAAGTAATTGCTGCACCAAGCCAAAATAACTGTCCGGCTTAGGCCCCTTCAGCCAAAGATGGTCTACCACAGCCCGTGCAAGCCCGGGCAGCCTGTGAAGCTCCGCTACAGCAGCCATTTTGTCACTTAACGACAGCGGGCGAGTGGGAGCATTGAATTGCGACCAGAAAATCTTCTCCACTTCCTTATCACCCTGATCCTCGAAGAACTTGGCAGCGTCAGCCGTACTCTTCGCCAAATCTGCATACACGTCCATAGGACTCCAGCGTCCATCCAGGGGAGCGTACTTCGGATCGAAATACTTCGTCCGCAGCAAGTAGGAGCCTCCAGCCGTGATTTTACCGGCCTGTTGAAGTTCCTCCCGTGCACCCCTGAGCACAGTACATATTTCCTTGGTGGCATTACGTGCTTTGTCCAGCTCGGCCAAACTATCCTTATGCTCCTTTTTAAGGAGCTCATACCGGTCAGCAGCATCTTTCAACTCCACAGCCATTTCGGCTACCTTTTCCTCGCTTCGGTTATGAGCAGCCTGTTCGGTTCTCAATTCTTCGGCCGCCTTTAGGGCAGCCGCATTGCTAACCCGAGCTTGTTCCTTGGCTTGAGCAAGCTCCACCCTCAGGGCCTCTATGGCAGCAGCACCATCTGCAGTCCAAGCAAACTACATCAACATCATTCCATCTTTATATTTTCTCTACACAAGGGAAGGCATGACACATACCTTGTGATTTGTCCAGTCGCTCATTCACCAGCGTGATATCAGCATCAATCGATCCAATTTGCCTCGTTAATTCGGCAATTTCAACGGACTGGCCGGCGTCCTGACTCACAGGTACCTGCACACGTTTACAACACTATCATTGGTTTGTGATCCCCCGTTTGCTGCCTAGGGCGGGCAACCAGAGTCTCAGGGGCTACTATCTATATGGAGCACACATAGTGCGTGCCTTACAACCAAAGAAATAGTGAATTCTTCCATTACATACCTCTAAGCCTCTGAGCAGGCTTGTGAATGCTTCATTCAAACCGCTGGTAGCGGATGAAATCTTCTTGAGCACCGCGCTCATTAATGAGCGGTGCTCCTCCGATAGCGCAGCTCGATCCAAAGAGGGGTCTGCCAAGATGTCCGCCCGACATCGAATCTGTGCGGACCCTTCCATCGCCCTCATGGGAGCCAAACGCCCGGGCTCGGGGGCTGACGCATTGGCTTCCGGCTTCGGCAGATCCGTACTCCTCCGTGACGACACCTCGGTGTCACCCGCTTCATGAGCCGGAGAGGTGGGTGGGGTCTCGCTCTCCATCATCTCCGGAGGGAGATCCCCCGAAGATGAACTCTATTGAGAAGGGCTGCTAGCCGGACTGCGAAAGACGAATCCTGGTTATTGATCTAGGAGAAACGCAGTACCTTCGAATCAAAAATTGACTTACAGCTCGGTGGAGGGCTGGCCCGTTGGTGGGCACGATGCGGTGAGGGTGCCCGTCGGGGCAGAGCCCCCTGGTGATATCTTTTTCACTGGTTTGGGCATCTTCGTCTCCGCGTCTTCAGAGGCAGCCCTGTTCTTCCCGTGCGGGGAGGAGGCCTTAGCCCCCCCCCCTTCCCGACTATCCTCACGATTCCCCCGGTTCGGTTGCGTAGTGTGTGGAGTTCGGTTTCTTTGTTCTTCCCCTTGTCTTTCCCTGAGGGCATTCTGCTGAGTACCCGGTCAAGCATCTTGGCCATGCTGGGACCAGGCGAGCCTTCGGGAAGTGGCGCCGGACACCTGATTCTCTCTGCCTTGTTGAGCCATTCCTGGCCACGGGTGATTTCCAGGATAAAAAATTATGAAAAATACAAAATACGGTGTCCGGTATCAAATTTACTTACTTGGATATCTAGGCGATTGCAGCTTAGGCCCGCATCCGCGGTGGTGTCCGAACACTTTACTTTCGGTCCGAAGAATAATCTGCACATCCCTTCGAGCTTTAGGCCGAAGAAGTGCTTAACAGTCCGCAGACCCTCTGGATTGAACTCCCACATCTAGAGAGGTCGGCGTTGGCACGACAACATCCGTCGGATTAACATCACTTGCATTATGCTGACAAGGTTAATGTCCCTCTCAAGAAGCTCTCGGATGCGGCTCTGCAGGACTGGTACATCACCAGCGGGCCCCCAATTTCGTCCTACATCGTTCCAAGACGCTAGCTGTGACGGAGGGCCCGAGCGGAACTCGGGAGCAGCCACCCACTTTGTGCCTCGGGGAGCCGTGACATAAAACCACCTCCGTTGCCATACATCGGATACTTCTGGGGAAGAACCCTCTCGCCATGGGGCGTCAGCGTTCCTTCTTATTACAGCACCTCCGCACTCTGTGTGTCGCCCCTCGATCATCTTCGGCTTCACATTGAAGGTTTTGAGCCATAAGCCAAAGTGTGGGGTGACGTGGAGGAAGGCCTCGCACACTATAATGAACGACGAGATGCGGAGGATAGCGTCGGGAGCCAGATCATGAAAATCCAACCCATAATAGAACATGAGCCCCCTCACGAAGGGATCGAGGGTGAAGCCCAAGCCGCGGAGAAAGTGCGGGACAAAAACGACGCACTCATTAGGCTCCGGTGTGGGGATGACCTGCCCTGGGCCAGGAAGCCGGTGTTGGATGTCGGCGGTCAGGTATCCGACCTCCCTAAGATTCGCAATGTCATCCTCTTGAATTGAGGAGGCCACCCACTGGCCTAGAGGGACGGATCCGGACATGTTGGAGGATCTGGGGTGTTGAAGCTTGGGTTTCGGGTGTTAGAACTCGAGATTAGAGGAGGCGCGAGGAAGGTGGAAAAGAGGTATAGGCCTCGACCCTTTTTATAAAGGGGATGAATATCAGGAGTCCTTGGTGTGGCCGTTTGAGGCTTATCTAAAAACACGCGGGGTAATACCAACGGCCGTCATGGGGTCGCACGCGCTCGTATTAACGGAAAGTCCCATAATAAGAGGAACACGATCTCTGCCTCGACGGGACGTGCCAATAAATCCGCCTCGTAACACGAGTCGTTGTGGGGTAGGAAACGCCGGTCCGTGTTGGACCAGGCCATGATGCAAGGGCACGATGCCCGAAGATTGCCAGTAGATCGGGTTTATGCTACGTGAAGATCATCTTGCAGATCCGGACACGGTCTACCTGTTCGATAATTACCTTGGAGTATTCGGAGGAGGAACCCGCCCTGCAATGCCGAAGACAAGACTGCGCGCTGGACTCTTCGTCATTGAAGCCTGGTTCAGGGGCTACTGAGGGAGTCCTGGATTAGGGGGTATCCGGACAGCCGGACTGTGTACTACATCCGGAGTATTGAAGCGTGAAGCTACGAGACTCAAGACTTCGGCCCGTGTCCGGATGGGACTTTCCTTGGCGTGGAAGGCAAGCTTGGCGATCCGGATATTATATTTCCTTCCTTGTAACCGACTCCATGTAAACCCTAGCCCTCTCCGGTGCCTATATAAACCGGAGAGGTTGGTCCTTAGAAGGCCGATCCCAATTAAAATCATACCATCATAGGCTAGCTCTTAGGGTTTAGCCTCTATGATCTCGTGGTAGATCTACTCTTGTACTACCCATATCATCAATATTAATCAAGCAGGAAGTAGGGTTTTACCTGAGGGCCCGAACCTGGGTAAACATCAGTGTCCCTTGCTTCCTGTTACCATCAGCCTTGACGCACAGATCGGGACCCCCTACACGAGATCCGCCGGTTTTGACACCGACAGATGTTCTTCCCCTTGTACTGTTCATTCTCACCCCAAGAGGCAATCCACCAGACCACACTGGAGTAGGGGTATTCCACCACAATGGTGGCCCAAACCAGTATAAACCTCGTGTCCCTTGTGTTGCGAGTTCGTCGAGCTAGGCTTTGAGATCGCGGTGAGGCTGAGGGCGTGATTCGGTAGGGGGAGATCTTTGTGCCCACCCCAGTGTTCGAACCTCAAGGGTTTTGCCGGACCCCGAAATCCGACATTTGGCGTGCCAGGTGGGGGTATGCCGAAGCCTCTCTTCCACCAGCAGACCCGCCAGCACTCTGCAGCACCGATGCCTGGTGACCTGAGAGCCGGTGCCGACTACTGGGCGGCTTGGCCGGCCCGGGCGGCGTCGGTCGCCCAAGAAGACCTCGAGTCCGCACTTCAGGCGGCACGCGCGCCGCCAAACGCTGCGGGGCGCGGGCGTCACGCTCCGGTGTTGTCCACCCTTACCCCACGGTGCACGCAGGAAGTGCAAGGGCCTCAAGCTACGCCCTGGCCATGGCGCCGCATACCCGACGGGAACAAGCGAACATGAGGGCCACGCTCATAGTGGCTCAGGAGCTGCTGCGGTGCCGACTGATGGAGAGCGGTCGAGATGCGTTGCTGGAGCGTGTTGTCGAGCTATTGGACGCTGTAGCCAGGGGTATGCCGCCTTTCTGCTCCTTTCTTACACCTAAGGCTGCGACCGGATCGCACGGTGGGCCTCGACGCGCCCGCGCGCCGCTGGGCGCACCAAGAGGTTTCATCGGCATCGGCGCAGCCAGCGGCGCCGGCCACCCAACTGCACATGTGCCTTCCCCGATGGGTGCAGGCGCGAGCATTGCCGCCCACGGTCCCGGCAGGATGCCACCCTACCATCCTCAGGGCGGCGAGCCGAGCCGGGCGGCGTGAAGCGCGGGATACTTCAGCGAGGTTTCCGGGGCGACGGCTCCGGAGGCCTATGTGCCCCGCGTGATGGACCAAGAGTACACGCCGGAAGATGACCCCAGCATGTTTCTCGAGCCGGGTTGGTAAGAGGAGATGCTGGAAGTTGAGGCCTTCCAGGAGCCATCCAGGAACCTCGCCAACCATGCCGGTGACAACAACTACAGGGTACCACTAATCTCTCAGGAGCAGGCTTACGCTAACCATGGGTCACAAGTGAATCAGGTTACAGCGGTGGACGACGGCCCCAGCACAGCAGCCCCCCTTCCACCAAGGGAAGCGCACTGGGGGTTGCGTGGGAGGAGCCAGGAGCAAGGCCCTCCCTGTGTTGCACCAAGCAAGGCGCCGCCTGGAGGTAGGTCCTCTGTCAGGGAGGCACTGGCGAGCCTTCCCCCTGGCAGAGGGCCCGTGGTCGCCGAGGGTGCCGCTGGCGTCCCATTTGCCCCTTGGCATCGCCCTGGTTTCCGGACGCCCCAACGGTGGTCGAGGGTGGCACAAGACGGGGCCCTCCTCTGGCGATATGAAGCAAGGCTCGCGCCTGTGAAGGTCTCCGCTCATGAATCTCTCACGAAATGAGTGGGGCTTTACACGCCCCGGGGTCTCCGGAGTGCCGCCCTCGGGCCTCGGGGGCTCCCGCCCACGTCCTAGTGGAAGCACCATGCTCTGCGCTGGCCGTCGACACTGTCCCCCAATAAATATGCCCACGGTCATGAATGCACTTAGCTCTGCGCTGGTGAGAAGACTCGAAGACAAGAAGACTAGCTAGGTGCCGGACGCGACCATTTGCTTTTCACCTCTTCTCTGTAGCTCAGATTTGCAGCCTTTGATCTTGAATTTGAAGTTGTATTTTCCATTGGCAATTGTGGGGGGATTCTTACTCGTTTGTGTTTATTTCGTGAGTTTCTTGATTTGCGTTTCATTTGGGATTTGCGCCCGCTATCTCCCCCCCCCCTCCAAAGACCTCGCGAGCGGGGGGTGGTAGTGGCGCACACGCACTATGCACACACCTCGCGAGTGCTGGCGCTCGCTCCTCGTGAGGCCCTCTCGGGTGCACCGGCGGACCTCTCAGGAAACCAAGACCTCACGAGCTCGTGGGAGGCTCCCCTCAGAAGGAATACACATCCGCAGCCGCCAAATCAGCTCGAAGCCCAACCGGACCAAAGTAAGTCAGGACAGTAAGTTACGGCGGCAAACCCGCAAGGGTGCTCGCAAGCACACAAAAGCATGTTTCCTAACCTGGCCTAAGGAGTAAGTTGGTAGTCTATTTTACATAAGGGGCTCCCCCTTTCCAAAATAGTCTTACATCGTGAGGGACCGTACCCAAGCTTTTGTGTGCCGGATCAAAATAAAGGAGCGCGGGCTCAGTCGGATATGTCACTCGCCTCGTCTCTTGAATAGCTCCCGGACAGGCTACTGGCGCCATCGCCGTCACTGTCCTCACCGCCATTAACCACGTTGCCCTCGTCCGCCGTGACCACCACCGCGTCGTCATCAGAAGCAAAGGCCCTAACCAGAGTGTCCACGTTGTCGTCCACCAAGTGCGCTAGGTTGTCCCTGAGGACCTCAGGCACTGGGGTTATGGCGGCGACGAAATCGAAGTCGGGGTTGGTGTTTAGGAGATGGCTGAAGACGCGGGAGAATGCACGCCTGAGGAGGCCCCAACTCTTTTCGTCCACAAGCTCACGAGCCCTCTTAGCTCGGTTCTCCAAGCACGTCACGACGTCGGTGAAGAAGCGAAGATGGCCGACACAGTCCTCAGCATGGGGGTGGGGAGCGTTCTCGTCGCAGATGGTGCAAGCGTCGCATTGGCCCTCATCCGGAGGCCCCGAAGCATGGGAACATGCTCGTGCTGTAGCGTCTGCAGGTGAAGCGCCTCCTCCTTGCTCTGCTGCGCGAAGGACTCAGCGCTGGTGACCCGCTGCTACAGAGAAAGCAGCTCGGCACGAGCGGAGGCCAGCTCAGCCTGCACTGAGATCAAGGTGGCTGTGGCAGCTTTCTCACGCTGTTCCGCCTCAGCCATCCTCGACCTCAGGGCAGTAGTCCTGCCCACAGCTTCGGTTTCCACGAACTTCAGCTTCAGGTCATACATGCCAACAAGATCCGCGCGAGCCTCGGCCATTCGGCGGTAGACCTCCTCCTGGGCCTTAGCCTCGCGCGCATCGACAACATCCTCTGCTTGGGCGACCTGGCGCTCCCTCGTCTCCAACCGCTCGAGCTCAAGGCTGCGCTCTGTGGCCTCCAGCAACAGTGCCTCCTCGCACCTCGAGATCTCCTCCTCATCGGACGGTGCAGCCTTCATCGACGCCAAGGCGGCTCTGCGCACCTCCACCTGCTGCTCCAAGGAGGCGTTCAGGACCAGGAGCTCCTGCCTGCGCTCCTCAGTGATCGCGCAGCGACAGTCTGCCTCCCTGCCTCCTCTAAGGCTCGGGCGCTAGCCTCGCGTGAGGTCGCCAGGGATGCCTCGGCCTTCGCATTGGTGTGCTCACGCTGATGGCGCCCAAGGTTAATAGCCACCTTCAGTTGATGCCATTCCTCCACCAACCAAAGCCCCTCGGCTACAAGGCGCGTGTCAACATCCGCGAGCTCTCCGCCGAGTCGGCTCATCGCACCCATTGCCTCATGAAAGAGCTCGTGGCGGACGAAACTCCGCTCATGCACAAACTTAAGCGTGCGACCGGGTCCGTCCTCCACAGCGGGGGTTGCCAACGGGATCGGAAGCGGCTTTCCCCCTTCTAGCAGGGGGCTGGAAGCTGGCCCCTCCCGGGTCGCCAACCGGACTTCGGCAGGGGCCCGGATGGGTTGAGGCTAGTTTCTCGAAGAAGAAGCTAGGATCGAAGCCATCCAGCCGCCATCCACAACCAGAGAAGGAGCCCTCGGCACGCCTGCCGCACCCTAGGCGAGGCCACAAAGGAGAGACGGCAAGGGCGTGGACTCGAGGCACTTGGCTCGCTTGCCCGCCTCTCCGGCTGACCTCGCGCCGGGGGCGGCACGTCGGCTTGGGGCGCTCAAGGCCAGTCAGGGATTTGAAGCAGGTGAAGGTTGCTTCCCGGGAGACTTCGCGGCCTCAGTAGAAGGGACCCTGAGGAGCCACTATCAGGAGGGAAGGCGGCAGTCGAGAAATTACAAAGATAAGGTACTCACTCGTCTATGGCGATATACTTCCTCTGCTTCAACAGCCGGAAGGCATCACTCCTGCAGCTTGGAGACCCTTTCCTCTTGCGGAGCACATCAAAGTCCAGATGGAGCCGACATAGAGTGTTGGATGCGGCAACCAGCGCGGGGCGCGGCTGGTGAGGCGCCTGAGGAGGCGACCTCGGAAGTACTGGGCCGAGGAGAGCTCTCGGCCTCTACCTCATGATGACCTGCTGAGACCTAGAGGGCTTCGGCCTCAGGAGCAGCGGATTGCGTCGCCCCCTCAGCTGTCACCTCAGGGCAAGAATCACGGGCTCCCGGGGATAGCACCTTGGGAGCCTCGAGTGGCGTTGATGCCTCAGCACCCGCGCCTATGGCCTCTAGCGGTGCTCGCCCCCCTACATCCACTCTTGGGGTAGGTTCGGCGCTGGCAGCCAGGAAGGGGACCACGGAGACAGGGTTCTCGCGGGGCCCTTCAAGGCCGATTGGACGCAGCCCCCGTTCATCGAAGGGGGGCATCTGCCCCGAGAAGTCAACCCTGTTTGAGTAACAGTACAAAAGACAGCCCCCCTGCGGCATATCAGCTGGCGAGGGGTCGCCTGTCAGGACCTTGAGCACCGTTCTTCGTGCCTCAGATGAAAGCCCCGACTCCTGCAGCCTCATGCGATCCTGGCCACCGGACAAGGCCCACATCGGCCGGGAATGGTGCTAGAGTGGGGCCACGCGGCGTCAGAGGAACTCCTTCATCACCATGGGCGCAGTCACGCCAATATCCTTCAGCCTCTTCAACCGGAGCCAGACAAAGGCAAGGCGGGGGCCCGCGAGCTTCTCGTGCCCCCAGCCGGAGCTGGGGACAGCGGACGCCGACGGAGGCGAGAGTAGGGGGCTGAGCACTCCGACATCCACATTCAACCACCATGTCCGAAACCCGCTCGCAGACAGCGGGAGTTCAAAGTCAATCCCCGAGCCGGCCGTCGCCGCCACAACTTGGAAGCTCAAGCACCCCGAGCACTGCCGGGGGGCGGTCAGGTGCAGCGAGATGAAATGGCGCAGGAGGGCCACGAAGGGGGAATGCTCACCATGGCCTCGCAGACAAAGCCAATGATGGCAAGAAGGGAAACTGATTGGGGATCTAGGTGCAGCACATTGATCTAGTAATGGGAAAGCACGGCGTTGAAGAAGGCGGAGTAGGGAGGAACCAGGCCGGCCCACAGGGCGTCAATGAAGAATTGGACCTTGGTGGTTGTCCTATCGACAGAAGCTCGGGATGCAGGCCAGGCCACCGTCCCCCTCCCCCCATTCGTTGAAGCTGGTGGCGAGCGCCGGCGGACCTTGTCCATGGCCTCCTGGTTGAACACCAGCGATCGACCGACGGCGGGCTCAATGGCCGGAGGTGGTCTAGCAGAGGACAGGGGATTCTTCCCCCTCTCTGTTCGGTTCGGCGCCATGGCAGTGGAGAGGGCTGAGCTTGGGTCGGATTGGGAGAAGAAGCTGAATTTCGAGGAAGCGGAGGAGTTGGGGGAGTGCGTCGCCAACAATGGGGAAATAACTGCATAGGACGTCGTGGCTACCTAGCCAGGCGGATATCGAGGCTACATGGGGAAGCGGGGCCGCCCTCGTCCAATCAATCGCCACGCGTCGACCGAAGCCGCAGGCTATTGGGGCCCGCTGCACTCCGCACTTGCCCATTGGCTTCGCCTCGAAGCCAAGTCCGAGCGCGCCTTGGGCCCGGGGGCTACTGTTGGCGTCCTGGGAACGGGGGTCCCCAGACTTGCCTGCATGCAGCCCACAACGTGGCTCCAACGGCGGACCCATATGGCCCAACTTCACCAACAAACACTCAAGACCCTCGCGAGGGGCCAAGCCTCACGAGGCGGACGATGCTAGACCTCCTCGGGGGCAGCCTCACCAGGCCGGCTCGCGAGGTGCGGAGAAATCAAGGCGAGGGGCACCTCGCGAGGTTCCTGTGATGCAAGCCATGACGACCAAGGCCAGGCGGGCGCCAGGCAGGTGCCAGTTCGCGTAGTGTCCTTGTTTCCTCTTTGGTGCTAAAGGGGCAAGTGCGGGCGAGGAGTCCCGAGGCATCAGGAAAAGCTTTCCATATCGATGCAACGAGACCAAGACCAGCAGGACGGCAGGATGGAGGCCACTGTGGAGCCCAAAACAGCGTCACGACCATAGTCTTTGGCAGGAGAAGACCACCTTTAGTCAGGATAATTTGTACTAGTTGTCTCCCTTCGAATTTGGCTGTTGTGGCATCCCTTCCCGCTCAATATTTGGGAAGAGGACCAGTGCCTCTATAAATAGGGCTAGCCACCATCGTAGCAAGAGGGGGATCATTCAGATCATCCCCATCCACACAAGCTCACCAAACGCAAGAGCGCCTCTCCACAGGAGGTTGTTCTTCCGATTGTACTAGTTCATCCTCAGCCCAAGAGGCAATCCACCACACCACACTTGAGTAGGGTATTACACCACATCGGTGGCCCGAACCAGTATAAACTCTCGTGTCTCTTGTTCTGTGGGATCGACGCGCTAGGCCTTGCGATCGTTGCAAGAGCGAGCTAGGCAGAGGAGAGATCTTCGTGCGCACCCCATTGTTCGAACCTCAAGGGTTTTGCCGGAACCCGAAATCTGACGCTTAAGTATTGGATCTAGTTAATATTCGAGTGTGCTTCATGAATGGATCAATGGAGCATGATGGGCTAGGGATAACTTATTTTAGCGTTGATATTTTCAAAGACATGGTTGCTTGTTGATATGCTTGAGTATCTAAATTATTATGTCAAAACTAGACTATTGCTTTGAATCACATAAAAGTCCAATTGTCCATGCTATAAAGAAAAGACTATGACATGACATGTTAGACAACATTCCACATCAAAAATTCATTTTTATCACTTACCTACTCGAGGACGAGTAGGAGTTAAGCTTATCTATAATTTTTGATTGTTCCATGTTGTTATATGATCAATCTTGGATGTTTTATAATCATTTTATAATCATTTTATAGACATTTTATATCATTTTTTGGTACTAACCTATTGACATAGTGCCAAGTGCCAGTCGTTGTTTTCTGCATGTTTTTTACATCGCAGGAAATCAATATCAGACAGAGTCCAAATGCAACGAAACTTCACAGAGAATTTTTATGGACCAGAAGGAACGTAATGGGCCCTGGTTGCGTCTGGGGGGTGCCCCGAGGGGGGCACAACCCACCAGGGCGTGCCAGGAGGCCCACGCGCACCCTGGTGGGTTGTGCCCACCTTGGGTGCCCCTGGACCGCCTCTTTGCTCTATAAATAACCCAATATTCCTGAAACCCTAGGGGAGTCGACGAAATATTCATCCAGCCGCCGCAGAGTCCAGAACCACCAGATCCAATCTAGACACCATCTCGGATGGGGTTCACCACCTCCATTGGTGCCTCTCCGATGATGCGTGAGTAGTTCTTTGTAGACCTTCGGGTCCATAGTTAGTAGCTAGATGGCTTCCTCTCTCTCGCTGAATTCTCAATACAATGGTCTCTTGGAGATCCATATGATGTAACTCTTGTGTTGTGTGTTTGTTGGGATCCGATAAACTCTGAGTTTATGATCAGCTATATCTTTTTTATATCCATGAAAGCTATTTGAGTTTCTTTGATCTCTTATATGCATGATTGTTAAAGCCTCATATTTCTTCTCCGATATTTGGGTTTTGTTTGGCCAACTTGATCTATTTATCTTGCAATGGGAAGAGGTGCTTTGTAGTGGGTTCGATCTTACGGTGCTTGATCCCAGTGACAGAAGGGGAAACGACACGTATGTATCGTTGCTACTAAGAAAAAAATGACGGGTCTATCTCTACATAGATAGATCTTGTCTACATCATGTCATCGTTCTTATTGCATTACTCCATTTTTCCATGAACTCAATGCACTAGATGCATGCTGGATAGCGGTCGATGTGTGGTGTAATAGTAGTAGATGCAAGCAGGAGTCGGTCTACTAATCTTGGACGTGATGCCTATATAATGATCATTTCTTAGATATCGTCATGATTATTCGAATTTCTATCAATTGCCCAACAGTAATTTGTTTACCCACCGTTTGCTATTTTTCTCGAGAGAAGCCACTAGTGAAACCTACGGCCCCTGGGTCTTCTTTCTCATATATTTGCCTTTGCGATCTGCTTTTCTCTTGCATTTATTTTCAGATCTATTAAACAAAAAATACAAAAATACCTTGCTGCATTATATTTATATTTATTTTATTTGGTGTTTGATCTATCAATCTACTACAATTTATCTCACGTCAGTTTGCCTATCTTGAGGCGCCGCACCCCGGAAGGGATTGACAACCCCTTCAACACGTCGGGTTGCGGGGATCTGTTATCTATGTGCAGGGGCTGTTTACGTTGTGTTACTTGGTTCTCCTATTGGTTTGATAACCTTGGTTTCATATCTGAGGGAAATACCTACCACCGCTGTGCTGCATCATCCCTTCCACTTTGGGGAAATACCGACGTAGCTTCAAGAGACATCAGTAAACATGCTTCCATGGTCCAAACCCAGTTAGAACAAGTTGCTAAATCTCAAGGTGAATTGCTCAATGAAATGAATATCAATATGAATTATCATGTTGTTAGAGTAATTACCAGAGGAGGAGAATGACTCAGGATCCACTTTATCCTGAAGGTCACCCTAAAAGAATTGAACAAGACTCTCAAAGAATTAGTATCGATGCACCCAGTTCTTCTTAAACAAAAAAGAAAAAGAAAAATGATCGGACTTTGCATACTTCTAGTGAACCTCAAGTAGAGAAACCTAGTAAATGATAATGATAATGATGATGTTCATGTAGATGCTCAACCACGCAATGATAAAGAACCTGATAATGATGTAGAAAGAGAATCAGATATTGATCTTGATAACCCACCTTCTAAAAATAAACGTTATGATAAGAGAGATTTTGTTGCTAGAAAACATGGTAAAGAAAGAGAACCACGGGTTCAAAAACCCATGCCCTTTCCACCTAAACCATCTCAAAATAAGGACGTGGAGAATTTTCACGCTCTGCTGAAATGCTTAGGCCAATCTTTTTGCGTACTTCTTTGACTGATATTTTAAAGATGGCCCCATATGCTAAATACATGAAAGATATTGTCACTAATAAAAGAAAAATACCTGAAGCTGAAATATCCACCATGCTTGCAAACTATTCTTTTAAGGATGGAGTACCAAAGAAACTAGGAGATCTCGGAATACCAACTATACCATGCTCCATTAAAAGAAATTATGTCAAAACTGCTTTGTGTGATTTAGGCCTAGTGTTAGTGTTGTGCCTTTCCCTTTATATAAAAGACTTGATTTGAATAAACTCATTCCCACTGAAATATCATTGCAAATGGCTGACAAGTCAACTACCATACCTATAGGTGTTTGTGAGGATGTGACCGTTGTAGTTGCAAAGGTTACAATCTGTCGGTGTACAAAAGTAGGGGTCTTTTCTGTACCCCTTTACTTGTGCACGGGCAGTCGTAGCCATGCCTGCGGCCGGGCTTGGCAGGTGGATTCCCCCGGCGAGACCCTTTCCGGGGTGGCCTACACAGCCCCGGCAAGAGCCTTAGAGGGGTGACTTTCCCAACACTAGCAAGACCGCCACCCTTGAGCCTGAGAGTCCTGACACCATCGACAAACATCAAGACCAAAGCTCAGGGGCGCCTGCATGGTGGCATGTAGATCTTTGTGAAGACCAATGGCCTGCAAATCTAGATGGGAACCAGAAGAAGAAGACCCCTGGCGAGATCCTTGTCGGGGACAGACGAAGACCCCCCCGGCAAGATCCTTGCCAGGGACGCCCACAAGACCCCGGCAAGACCCTTGCTAGGGGACATCTGCGGGGCCACAACCAGGCCCGCACCACTACAAAAAAAATACACTTCCGTGATGATACGTGTTTGTCACAGTAGGTCACGTTTTCTGTCATGCATGTACATCCATGACAAATTTATGACAGAATCAAGATAGTCATACCTGTGCTGTCGTAGAAGTTTTCCATGACATTACCAAAATTATCATCACGGAAGTGTCCACTTCCATGACGATAAATCGCGCGTCACAGAAGTGCTTTCATCAAGGGTGACCGACAGGTGGAATCCACCATAACGGAACGCCGTTAAGCTATTGGGTCCGATTTTGGATCCGATAACCCATTAACAGCCCCGACTAATAGGGATTTTCCACGTGTAAAATCATCATTGGCTGGAGGAAACACGTGTCGGCTCACCGTTGGGGCAGATGTCATCCACTCATTGGACCCAAAGCACCTATGATACGTCGACACATGGCACGGCCCAATAGAGGCCCATTCCTGTGAAAAGGCCGGCCCGTTTGACTTGGTCAAAAGGTGGCGGGCTGGCCCACGGCAAGCCTGTTAACGACCTGTTCACATATAGCCCATTTACAGCCCGCTAACCTAGGGGCCGTTTAGGGCCTATCCGAATTAGGCCCAGTAGCGTCATCTGGGCCGTCCAATATAATTCCAGCCCGTTTTAACTTCTGGCCCATGTATGGCCCATGGCGTCTTTTGGCCCATATGAGGCCCTTAGTCACCCTCGGCCCATTAACGGCCCGTGGTAAAACTAGCCCGTAATGAACAGTGTATCACTTTATACCCATTAACGTCTTTTGGCCATCTCAGGGCCCATTTATTCTTGGGCTAATTTCCAGCATTCGTTTACTTTTGGCCCGTTACTGTCATTTTCTGCTTGTGGGCCAAATTCAGCCCGTGCTTACAGTTGGCCCGTTTGTGGCCCGTTAATACGTTGGGCCGTTTTCATAGCGTCATCAAATACGGCCGATTAATGACGGCCCATTATGGTCGGCCCATGAATGGACGATTTGAACTCTAGCCCATTTACGGCCATAATGTGGTCTGTTATTGGCCCATGTTTGGCCAACCGATCATACGGCCCGTAGAAGGCCCATTGATGATACGGCCCGTAGAAGGCCCATTGTGTCTACGCCTCATAGAAGGCCCATTGTTTCTATGGCCCTTAGAAGGCCCATTGTTTCTACGGCCCGTAGGAGGCCCATGTTAACTACAGTAAATATGTAGCCCATTGTTAAAGTGGCCTAGTTTTAAAAAAATAGGTTATTGCGGCCACTAGCAAACCACGGAAAAAGAACTGCACTAACTACAAGAAAACAAATAAACAAGACAATAAGTAAATAAATAAGCAAGCAACTCACGCTAGGCTATCACGGCTATTACACATATTACATCCACTGGGCATCAAAGTCGGCCACAAGCGCAAATATAGGCAACAAAGCAGCATATAAACGCCGCAACAAAACAAGTCCAGAACTGAAACCACTTCAGAAGAGCTCAAGAAACAATATCCTGGGTACCAATAATGCTGGCAAGATGCTTAGCAAGCTTATTAACTTTCTCTTGTTTGGCGATTAAGTCCTCCAGCACTAGTTGTTGCACCATAAAGTATGAATCTGATTTACTGCGAGGACTTCCTCAGTCCTTCGGCTTCCTGCCGCATAACATCTGATCGATGTCTTTCAACTTGAAGTTGAGACTCAAGAAGCTGAACTGATTCAGGAAGCAAGTTTGAAGAGTTGGTGCCAGTAGTAGTAGCCAGTAACTCGAACACTACATCAGGACAGGACTTTGGGGTCGTCTCAGTGTCTTCAATATAGTTTTTATCACCTTTTTTGGAGAACAACAAGGATGTTTCACTATCTTGAACCTTATCTCCATTACTTCCTTTACCATTGCATAATGGGGTACTCTTCTCCAATATTTTATCCGCGTTCTAAAAGAGAAACAGACAAACACATCACAGGTTTACAATGTAGTATATGAAACTCATTTTGGTAAACCAGTTCAGTAGTAAGTGGACAGGATAATAGCATGAAACAAGGAACAAGCATATGTCTATGTAGTATGGTCACTGTATGATCTATATCGTTCTAGTTTATGTTGCCAAATCAAGATAGATACAGTACGAATCATATCTATTTAAGACAAAGCAGCATAGACAGAATATAAGTGTGGGAAACTACACAACAATAACAACACTTGTAATGTGCATGGCATGAGAACATAATTGTTTATTCAATTTAAACTGAAATCAACATAGACCAAGTTACAACCGCAAACACGTTAAAGAAACAGGTTTAAAACATACCTGTTGCGCCATTGGAGTTTCAATTGCATCCTTCAAATTTGAAATTAGTTGGTATGAGAAAATACAGTGATGCAAGAGCAAAGTAGTATGAACCATAGCAACGGAATCTGACCTAAGAACAATTCTTCTTCTGCTTTAAGCATTGACTTGGGGTTCAGAGTGGTGGTCATCATGCTTTGGGCACTGCAGTTGCCTTACTAACTGATCGTGTTTGGGTGCTCTGTGGTGGAGACGGTGTCGTGTCAACGGGAACTAGTTTACTATCTGCTGGGGTTGGTGTTAGAAGGGGTGTAGCTGGTTCTCTGTCCAACTGGGTAGGGGTACAATCTGTGTGAGTCTGGGTTATGTGTGCTGGGGCTGGTTCTTGGGAAAGTACAACCGTGGTTCTATTCCATCGATAGGTAGCATGGTCTTTTCTGAAGACCGTGTTTTTACTCCCACAGATACTGCCATCACCCCCTCCAATTGGAATGGATGATAAACAAGAAAAGTAATTGAATGTACAGACATTGTAAGATAAACAAGGGCAATGGATAGTAGGGAAGAAAACAGGGCATGAAATAATTCACATTTATGTTCTCTAACCAAACAGAATAGCAGGACATAATTTCACATATATGTTGGCTAATTAAACAGGATAGCATGGCACAATTTCACATGTATGATGGCTAACTAAACATGATAGAATGCCATACTTCAAAATATGATGACTATGTAAATAGGATGACATGATATAACTATATGATGTGTCTATTAAAGTGGTTGGCATGCCATAAATCACAAACATGCTGTCGATGGAAACATGATGGCATGATATAATTCACGGCTAGAATGATATAATTCAAAATATGATGACTATGTAAACAGAATGAGATGATATAACTATATTATGTCTTTATAAAATGGGTTGGCATGCCATAATTCAGATACATGCTGTCTATGTAAACATCATGGCATCATATAATTCAAATATATGATTTATATACTAAGGTAGTGAGCATGGGGCAATCGCATATATGATGTGTCAACTAAGGAGATGGCATTCAATATCGTGTATATGATGTAAAAACTAAGCATTACAATATAACATATGCATGATATGAGTAAATAACCCTGCCAAGTTTGAGCATACACCTCAGGGGGATAATAGGACTGGTCATCTGCCTCTGAATCCTCCTCTGAAGAGCTATCTGTAACCAGCAAGATATCTGCTTCAGCAGGTAGCATTGTCTGCTCTGAAGACCTTGTTTTCACTCCTGATTTCTCCATCACCAATTCAAATGGCTGATGCATAGGAAGAGTAGTTGAATATACAAACATTGTCGACAAAAGCAATGAGGAATACAAAAAAGGACGACATGATATAATTCACATATATGACGCTTGGCTAAACAGCATGGCATTGCATAATTTTACATATATAATGCCTTGCAACAAGATAGCATTGCATAATTCACATATATAATGTCTTGCAACAAGATGGCATTGCATAATTCACATATATGGTAATTAGACACTAAACAGGTGGCATTCACACAAATCATGTCTAAACTAAGCAAATGACATAGCAGTGCAAGATACCATATGCACGATATGAGCAACATAACCCTGCCAAGTTAGAGCATGCACCTCGTGGGGGGGGGGGGAATAGGACTGGTCATCTGTCTCTGAATTCTCCTCTGAGGAGCTATCTGTAACCAGCAAGACATGCGCTTTGTCAGATAGCATTATCTGCTTTGAAGACCTTGTTTCCACTCCATATTTTTCCATGACCGTGCCGAATGGCTGATGCACAGGAAGAGTAATTGAATGTACTAAAATTGTTGACAAATTTAACACATAATAAGAAAATGATGTCATGATATAATTCACATATAAGATGTTTGGCTAACTAGGGTGGCATTGCAAAATTCACATATATGATGCCTGGCTAAACAAGATGGCATTGCATGATTCACATATACGATAAAGAAACTAAACAGATGGCATTGACTCAAAGCATGTCTAAACTAAGCAGATGACATCTTTGATGTATACAAGAAGCAATGCAAGGCACCATATGCATGATATTACCAACATCAAGATGCCAAGTTAGAACGAAGACCTCATGGGGTAAATAGGAGTGGTCTTCGCTTACGAATCCCCTCGTAATAGTTATCTTCCTCTTGATTACAATCTGAAATGGGTGGAGGGGGCTGCCTTTGCGCCCACCATGGAGCGATCGCCTGCATGAAATTTTATTGCCACGCAAGGCTTGTCTCTTTTGCTCTACATGTTCAGTTCCATTGTGTACAATAACTGAAATGGATAGGAATAAAACATAGTGAGATTATGTAAGGAGTGCATGCACAAATCCAGAGTAAAGGTAGCAAACTATGGATAGACCCAAAACCAATGATAGCAGGCAGATAATAGCTTTAGTTAAAAAATACAGATAATGGCTCCTTTAATGTTTGTTTGCACCCAACATGAAACTCATAGTAGACACCCGAGATTAACCAGATAGTAGACAGATAGTACTGATTGTTGCCCCAATATGTACCCCACAACCATTTAAAAACTCACGTTTCAACATAAGTTTGGACCTGACTCTGAGTCTAATAGGTGAACACGACGATAAAGTAGCATGTCATCAAATTAAGCGATGCATAAGTAAGCAAACACGGAAGAGTGCGACCTCTCTTGCGGACCCGTGTAGTCCTCAAGGTCATCTGCTCCGTTGATGATGGTAATGCAGTTGTCATGGCTGCCGGCGGCGCGGAAGAAGATCTGAGGTGGCGAAAGATAGTCTAGAGAGCGGATCCCTGCTGTGGTGAACCCTTTCGTCGTTGGAGCAGCTGAGCTAGGGTGGAACACAGCACCGCAGGAGCAGGACAAAACACACAATGTTTTCTTTGACACATATCTTTAACAGAAGTAATTGTGTAAGGGCTTGTTTGAATTCGAGGATTCTAACAATGCAGGGATAGGAAATAGACATGCATAGGATAGGAATGCGCGTGCAAAACAGAGAATTTAAAAACACAGGATTTCTGCCAATCTGGGTGTTTGGTTCAGAAGAATTGAAGATCACAGGATGAAGAGAAGCATGGTGAGATTAAGTCAAACCACAAGAAGTGTACAACCTCTTTGGCGAAGCCATGTCGATCTCAGCGTGATTGGGTTGGCCGGTGAGGATGCTCCGGCTGACTTGGCTGTCGGAGGAGGGGAAGAAGATCTTAGGCGTCTGGAGATGGAGCCCGAGGTACTGCTCCGCTGTGATGGAGGGTTTCGTCGTGGGAGCAGCTCAGTTGAGTTGCACGACCCCGAGGCTGAAGCAGGACAAGAGAGACAATGTTAACCTAAGTGGAATTCTAATACCATCTCCAATAGATGACGTGAAATACACAACCACAAAGTTCTAGATGTATACATCAGCCGCTCATCTACGAACTTAACTATTGAAACTGAATTTAACTGTCAAAACTGAACTTAACTGTCGAAACTGAATTTTGCTGTCGAAACTGAATTTAATGTCGAAACTGAACGCACTAGAGGTGAGCTACACGTCAGTCGGCTGACTTTTTCATCTCTGTTCAGTCGATTTTGCAGCCGTTGGATACGAAATCAAGGGCCTGCAGTTCATCTTCAACCTCCACCCCCGTGAGCCGCCAGCCACCACCGGCCAAACAGCCGCCCCTGCCGCCCCGGCGAGCCCCCCTCCCCGTTGCGGCTGATTCTTCCTTAACTCCGGTGAGCCCCCCACCCCCTGAAAATCGACTGACCCAAAAGTCGATTCATTCGACTAAAGTGTAGCTAAATCGGAGCAGCATCGCAAGCAAGAGCAAGAGCGAGAGTAGCAGCGCGAGCAAGAGCAAGAGCAAGAGCAGACCAGGCAGGGGACCGAGAGAAAGAGTAGAGCAGCAGCGCGAGCGAGAGCTAAAGCAGCAGTAGCTCCTATTGATGTGGACGTCGCCGCCGAGGGAGCGACGCCGTGGAGGAAGTGGCTGGCAACGCCGCCGTGGATGGAGCCGCGCCGTTTTGGCTCGGGACCGAGCGTCGGCAGCACCGTGAGATCGAATCAAGAAAAAATGCGGCGATTAGTTTACAACCTCTTTGGTGGTGCCGATTAGGCCGCGGTTTCATCCGAGGAAATGGTGATGATGATGCTCTTCCGTGGTGCACGTGAAGACGGCGGTGTGGGAATGGAGGTGGCGCGAAAGACGAGGGGAACATCAGGGCAGCTCCTTGGAGGTGGCGGACGGGGTGGCTGAACCGGCGGGATGACCAGATCGACGCCGGATCCTCATCCGGTACGGTGGATGAGGGACGTCGAGGTGTTGCTGTGGATGACTTCATCGGGGAAGAGGCTCCGGCTGGGTGGCGGACGGAGGAGGGTGTGCGACTTTGCGAGTTTTCCCAGCCTCGATGCACGAATGGGTGGGCGTATTTGATGGGAGTGGGGAACGATGGCTTAAGGACGCGCTTGTCCAAAATGTGGGGTAAGTTACAAAAGTAACACCACCGATTTGAGGCGGTTCTTTCGGTTCAGGGGTATCACGGGCATTTCACGTGTTGGGATTTCACAGGAGGTGGTAGTTTTCGTGCGCGTTGTAATTTTGGAGTAGCAAGGCACGGATTGAGATGGAGGGAGTTGTCGGAGCACAACGAGACAAAGATATATCTTAAATATTTCGGGCTAACAAGGTGCGGGTTGAAATTTCCGGACAAGCCTAACGTGTACTGTACCAAATCAATTCGCACTACAAATGTCATTCAAAACTTTGGATTCATGTTATGTTCAATTAAAATATTTCGCTACGTGTATAATGCATGCAGCCTAGTACTCAAATGAATTTTTTAGTACATTCCAAACGTATATACTACCGCTTCAATATGAACTAAATTTGAATTCGTTTCTCTATTTGAATAAGATATACAATAATGATCGTTGTGAAGTCAAAGCATTTGAATTCGTTTCTCTGTTTTAATAAGATCTACAATCGTCATTATTGTCAAGTTAGACCATCGTTTGTGTATTATCTTCACACCACACCACATGATTAGTCTCGAGTTACATATGAACTATGTGTACTATATGAACTCGAACTTGATTTTTTGAATCCACTTTATGTTGATTTCAAATCATAGTACATTTCAAGCTCTAGCTAGATCTTCACAAACTAAACCATGTCTCATATGTATAATGTGTTTATCACATTATGTATGGTTCCCCGCCCCCTACGCCTACAAGTATTTAGATATGAGTTGCAAACAGCACACATTACCACAAATTCAAATAAAATGTGAGAATGTTCGATATATAGTATTGTTTAGATTGTTCGATATTTAGTTGTAAGTTGCAAACGCCACACATTATCACAAATTCAAATAAAATGTGAGATTGTTCGATGTATAGTATGGTTTAGATTGTTCGACATTTAGCTGTGAGTTGAAAACGCCACGCATTATCACATTATGGTATAACATGTGCAAAACCACAACACGCGTATCACCGCTATATTCATGCATGCATATGTTTAAAACACTATGATCTCCTATTCAAATATATGAATCCACTTACATATCAAATTATGATCTTTGTTTGTCTCTTACACCCACACAATCCTCTAACCTTTGTAGCTACCACTAACTTGCTCGTGCATGCACACGCCCTCTTCGCCCTCCCCCTCCCTCAGCATTCTATCCATCGCGCACATTCATTTTTTTCTTTAGGTCGTTCTCCCACAATCTCCACAACTCCTTTCCGACACAACCGGTCGATAAATCTCTCCAGCGATGTCTGCCTACAACATACACACGCACCTTCAATCTCCTCCTTTATGTGTCCTTGCCTCGTGTCTCTCATATGGTCCCACACACGTGTAAACTCTCGCCCCTCTTTGCATCGATCTAATAACCGCACACTCCTCCCCCTATCTAGCTAGTAGCTAGGCCTCTCGCACCACCTCCTAGCTCCATTCTCTCTGTCTATCCGTCTCGCCGGGCCTTATTTGCCTCTAACAAATGGACGTACACCGACCGATCTCCCGCTATACATATAGCTAGCTAGGTCCTTATAACTCGCTTTTTCCCACGCGTCGATCGATCTACCTCATTGTTATGTCTCTCCCTTCCTCCGACAAACAACAATTGATCTACCGATCTAGTTAGGTTTGCTTACCAAACACATGGTTCCCCTTCATCATCCATGGATGTGTCCCGACAGATCTATCATGCACAGGCACACACAGAAACACATCCCCACTCTTATTGATAATATTGCAGTTCCACCCTCAGTTTGTCTAGTAGGCCTCTCCCACCATCTTCGAGAAGCAACTCCATCACCCATCCAACACTCTACCCCTCTCCCTCCCTCTCTCTCTCTCTCTGTCCCATCCTATTTCCCGTCCTTCAGTTATGTATGGATGTCGACCAATCTCCCACAAGACATAGCTGGGTCTCTCCTCAACACATATACGAGTCGTTCTACCTCTATAGTTAGGCCTCTGCCTACCCCTCCCCGCACCCCTCCCACACACACACCGATACATCGAGCTCTCTAGTCATGTCTCCCTGCCACACACAAACTTGACTTGTGCCCTCTGATGTTCCGGTAGCTAGGTCAGTCGCCCTATATCTTTGACTTGCACACACACACAATTTTGATGGCTCTCTTCATCGGTCTCGCACCCACCCACTTGATCCTCTCTTCGACTCTATTGATATCTATGACCCCTCCCTCTCTTCTCGTGGATCGCCCGACCCTCTATATATGATATGGATAGGCCTCCATTTCACAAACATTGCATGCAAAATTTTGTTTGAGATGTCATCGACACATATTACCACAAATACATTCAGGAAACCAACCTCCCCCCCAAAACAAAAACACTCATGAATGCACAAGCCATTTGTCTAGGTTTGTATCTCTCACACACACCCACGTAGGTGGGGGACGTGCATGGAGAGAAGAGGTGCATGCACCGCGCACATACTCTCGTCTCTTTCCCAACCACACCCGCGCGGGTACACGGTGGAGCTCATTCCTGTACGAAAAGGCAGCCCACGTGGTAATTTGACACGTGTACTGGTTGTCCACTAGATTGAGGGAGGATCGTCTACCACGGGTGAACAAACAAATTACGACTTGACGCGTTATGTTAAAAAAGAGGCAAACCATGTGGGTCCTACCTTAGAGGCAAGGCTCTATACACTGGAGTACTTTTGATGTGTCCCGTCAACTCGCGGAATGAGGAGAAGCTTGCTTAGTATGCCGTCTCCCCCGCCCACGGGCGCGGCGGCTCGCAGGATGAGGTGAAGCTTGCTTACACCCGCTCCCTCGCCCACGCGCGCGGTGGCTCGCAGTACGAGGAGAAAATTTTACTACTCCCTCTGTTTACTCCTCGTCCCTACTACCTTGGTTAGAGAGATTATCATATTGTTTGGAATATATATGTCCTTTAGTAGATTTCAATATGAACTACTAGTACATACTTCAAACACTGATGTATATAGACGTATTTTAGAGTGTAGATTCACTCATTTTGCTCCGTGTGTAGCATAAAGTTGAGACACTTATTTTGGAACGGAGGGAGTACATATTTGCTATGATCTGTCAATCATTGAGATGCAATAGCATGCATGTTAGTCTCCTTTGTATTTGATGAAATGTTGCAACGGGCAACCTTGGACGCAAGATACATGTAACAGAAGCTTGAAGCTTCATAGCATTGTCCTATCTCGCTGATAAATTACAGTACGTACTATACAAGTACTTCCTCCATTCCTAAATATAAGTCTTTGTAGAGATTTCACCATGAACCACATACTGATGTATATAGGTGCATTTTAGGTGTAGATTCATTCATTTTGTTCCGTATGTAGTCCACCTAGTGGAATCTCTACAAAGATTTATATTTAGGAACGGAGCGAGTACTATGTAAAGAGTTAGGTGTCACACGGTGTCCAGAAAATATGGTGATAGTGTGAGGTGGGCCATGTAATCACTAAGCCCGCGTGTTTTCACTGCTCTTGCACTACTCCACCGTAAGAATGGAGAAAATTGTAATCTAGTAGTACCTCCTTTCGCCGAAAGCGTGGGACATCCAGCATTCCTACCACCTCAGTAATAATGACCAATGAGCCGTCAAATCACATAGACTCAGAAGTAAGTTGGACCGACGAAGCAACCATCACTCTTGAATCCGCTTCTCCCTTCAATGCAGGCGCCAGTGAGAGGTCGCGTCCGCTCTGCCCGGGCATGAATGCTGCACCGATTCTTTGGAGCAGCGTTGACCATTTCGGGCGGGAAGCGCACGCGGACGATGGAGGGGCTTTGGGTGGGCCAGGCTGGTCAGGAGCGGGCGTGGCAACTGTCCGCCTGTCCCTACAGCCCAGAAACGAGAGGATGCACCGACTCTCGCAGCTAAAATCATACACAACACACCATCTCTCTTTAGGAGTAGGTCGATCTGTCGCTCTGTCTAACACACACACGCACACGCACACGCACACGCACACAGGTTCATAGAATAGGAAAATCATGCGAGTGTGAAGCCACAGGAAGTGAGATGCAAATGGATTACGTATAAGAAGAGAAGAGTTGATGAATATTCCATCAAACCCGGACTGAGGAGTAGTACTCCCTCCGTCTAGGTGTTAAGTCATCCTACGGAAATCAGATATTCCCAAAATGTTTAGGCGTCGTCCATTAACTTCGCATCTCAATCCCCTCCTGACCTCGTTGCTAGCGAGCATTGTTACTTAGGGAGCGTTTGGATCCTTAGCAAGAACAACTTATAGCATAGCCGGACAAGGTTAGGCGTTTGGAATTGTTAAAATATGTTAGCTTTTGTGGGCCAGCTAGCTTGGGTGGGCTAGAAAAACCTTGCTAGCTCAGGAGAGCCAGTTCGGCTCGCTTCCTACGACAAACTTCACGTAGTAGTAACATAGACTAGTAACATATGCATGTTACTAGTCCAAGTTACTCACCAATATGACCAGCCTAAGCAATGTAACCAAACGCTCCTTACTCTGCCTTGTTATCTCCCCCGGAAACCAATGCATGGAGCGCAACTACGCGTTGATCAGTCAAGAAATCAAAGTCGGCTTGCATGCGAGTTAATATGTGGCCCTGCATGGTAGCTAAAACGGCATCTCTTAGTTGTTTGGATTAATTTTTGCATTTAGAGACAGAAATCAGGGCTTTGATTGGAGGAATGACCAGTCAAGTTTCTCCTTGTCCTCCAATCCGCTTGCACCTTGGTCCCGCTGCACCTTCTAACGTGACTTATTACACCTAGACGGAGGGAGTCATATGAGATACGATGTCACACTGACTTAGGTCGAATACAATTGCCCAAAATTGTGTGCATGTTATAATAAGGATTCACTTAAAATAGTACGTGAGCGAACAGAGGGATCAATTGGACAGTGTTCCCGGCGATGCGTAGATGTGTGAGGTAAGATACACCGCTGGCACTTTTAATTTTTCTTATTAATTTGTTTGTTTCACCCTCTGACTGGTGGGACCCAACGTACTACGTGGAGAGAGGTAAGGTGACTAAGGCTGCATTATTTCTGCACCATTGTGGATAGTCTTACCACCAAAGCCACATGACACGATTATGATTTAAATCCAAATCACTCCCACACACACACAAAAACACGACATGCTTGTCACACGAATGCAGGAATGTATAAAAGGTTATTTTCCTCTCATTAAACATAACGGGAAGGTTGTGTAGCTGGTTAGCCTGTTCGCTCATCAAACTTGAGGTCTCGGGTTCGATAACTACACTTGAGCATAATTAGTGCGTGAGGATTCTTTGACTGGTCAAAATGGATGGATACGGTGCTATACGATCTCGTAGTGACCGTATAATCACCTCATCACGTATAAGCTGCAGCCTCAGCGCTTGTTTTATAGGGTTTGCACTCTTCACACTCTCTCCAATATATATATATATATATATATATATATATATATATATATATATATATATATATATACACACACACACACGCCGGAGCCTCAACGCTTGTAGTTGCTCTCTTCACACTCTCTCACCCTCTCCAGATCTAAACAAGACTTCGTTGGCTTCTCTCTCTCCCCTCACTGCTGGTCTGCTTGTAGTTGCTCTCTTCACAGTCTCTCACCCTCTCCAGATCTAAACAAGACTTCGTTGGCCTCTCTCTCTCCCCTCACTGCTGGTCAAAGAGCCGGCAGGATCCGTCCGCCGGGAAGGGAAGGAGGCTTAACGCTGTCGCCGTGAGCGAGGGAGGGAATCCACTACCGGCGCAGCTGTTCCCTTTCACCCAACGGCGGCACGGGAGGGCCTGCGACCCCTTCTTGTTCGCTGCCGTACATAGTGTGGGTCGAACGGCCTCCGGTCGCCCACCGAACCACACACCAAGAACCTTAAGGTATAATTTACTTATTCCACATGCATTGCTCTAGCTGCATGTGGGCTTTTTCCGCTTCTGCTGTCGAATCTAGGTGTTGGATCAAACAGGAAAGTAGTGAGGAAAGTTGTATACCATGAATCTAGGACATGGTTCAGAGAGGAAAGGAATGGGGGAAAGTAGTGGGAAAAGTTGTATAGTATGAATCTAGGACGTGGTTCAAAAAGGAAAGGAAGGGGGAAAGTAGTGGGGAAAGTTGTCTCGCATGAATCTAAGATGTGGTTCAAAGAGGACAGGAATGGGGGAAAGTTGTGGGGAAAGTTGTATATTATAAATCTAGGACGTGGTTCAAAAAGGAAAGGAAAGGGAAAGTAGTGGGGAAAGTTGTATCGCATGAATCTAAGACGTGGTTCAAAGAGGACAGGAATGGGGGAAAGTAGTGGGGAAAGTCGTGTAGCATAAATGGCGGACGTGGTTCACAGTGGACAGGAAGTGGGGAAAGTACTAGTACAGACTGGCTATCCAGCACCTACGTTGGTCGAAAAGGGAAAACAATGACAAACGCAGTACGCACATCTGTAATGAACTGATCTTTTGTTTTGGGGGACAAGGCTGTAGAGTTTGAGCAGGACTAGATTTGTTGCGCTCACATAGGGAAAGGTGTCTAAAGATAACAAAACTGGGACCAACACAAATATGCTCCTTGGTTATTTGTTCTTTGTTGCAACAGACTGTGCATCACCCCCGTACATTGGTAGATGCACATGGTGCTGGTGCGTCCACTGTCCCATGCAACTCTTTAATTGTTGTTAATCTAAGGCCCTGTTTGGTTAAAAACTCCCTAGTCCCTACCTGCTTGGTTCGAAGGACTAAACATGGACTAGAGGTTATTAAATGACATGCTAAAAGACCATGTTACCCCTAGTAATGAACTAATAGAGACAAGGTGCGATGCGTGGTAGGGGCAACTGTTGGAAAAAGTCCGACTCTCCCTCGGGGTCTTCTTTCTATAGTCCCAAATGCCCACTTTTAGTCCCTAAAAGTCCCTCCTGTTTGGTTTAGATGGGACTGACATGCAGTTTTTTTAGTCCCTCCACCAAAATGTCCCTGTAAACAAACACCCTCTAATAATGCCGCTGGAAAATTGATGCAATGCCACAGTTAAAAGCAAATTACATGTTTAACGAATTTTATTGTTAATATAATCTCTATGTTAATATAAATCAATGCTACCGTTTGAGAAATGCTACTGTCTTGCTTTCTTTCCCATTTAGTTAAGGTAGATGCTTCTTTTTGTTGGCTTCTGTGTCATCCACCGTTATTGACCACTAGTTGTTTCCTTTGCACCTCTGTGTAAACAGGGTTATCTACTTCACCTCGTTGCCATTGTGACCTTTTGTTGCACTGCACAAAACACTTTTGTTATAAGAGTGTTTTGTGCAGTTCAACCAAGATGTCACACCGACAATGTTGCTTGATTGCTTGATCTTAGTGGAACTACACAAGAGGAGATCTTACTTCCTATCCGTGTTGGCAAATTTGGTTCAGATCTTCTTCTTGTGAGTTGTTTGAATTCCGCGTCATGAGAGGTCAGTACTAGCCTTCTTTCACATGATTCTGCAGTGTGCTTTCATATGTTGTGCTACTTGTACGGTAATGTTGCTTGATTTTAGTGAACTGCACAAATGGAGACAAGACTTCCAATGCAGATGTGCACCGCAATATCCCATTGAGGTAAGATAAGGATATTTCACAACTGTTGGCCTGTATTTTGCCACTTTCATCAGAAAATTAATGCCATTGTTTACTGCTATACTTGTGCAACCTAATTGACATGCCAAATCTTACATTGAAAGTGAAGCTTGTCTGTTATTGAACCAAGTGATGAAGGGGAAGAACAAGCAGAAGAAAAACAAAAATCAACTGCTTGTGTTGTAATGAAGCACTGGAACTGTGATGACACAAGTAATGATATAGTTTTGCATCTTAATTTATTGCTATGGCTGGAACGAGCAATTGTTTTTCCACTGATTTGTTGCCACTCTTAATGTAATACGTAATTATCTCTACTTGTGCAAACAGGGATCTTCTTTAAAGATACCATATATTTTAGTGGAACTGCACAAGAAGATGTTGGAAACATTAATCTAATCGAGGAGTATATAGTAAGCATGGCCACCACAGTAGATAGCAACAGATGGTTCTGGAGAAGTGCTTCATCTGTATGCTCTACACAATAAGTCTCTTGACAAAGGTTGGTACTCGCCCACTGATTTCATTCATATGATTGACTTTGTCATCTCTATTAGTGTTGTGCTACTGTTTAGATACTGTCATCAAAGAGTGGTATTGTCCTTGAGAAGTGCTTCATCTGTGCTATTTTAAATATTTCCTTACCTTTTTTTCGAGCAAACAAGGATGCTAGCATTTAGTTATCCTCTTGTCTTTGCACAACAGGATCATCCTCCTCTGAAGAAGAATATGGAGTACGTGAAGTGACTAGTTCCGATTATACCAGGATGAAGAAGCCCTGTCTATCTTCTCATCAGAAGGAGCAGTTGAAGGATGGTTACATTACCCCCCACAAGACCAAACTAACTTCAGCTCAGAAGGACTGGCAAATCTCCATTTTCTTGCTGTGATGCGCGACTACAATGTTGTTCTAGGATTCTTTCCGGTGAGTTCCATTTTTCTAAAAGTGTGCTCTACATGGACCATGTAGGTGCATGTTTAAACTGTCAATTCATAGTACAGTTTGCTTTATACTAATCACTTTTTTTGTATTTGTGCAAAAAGGGGTGCTCAGCTTGATTTCAATGGGAACTGCACAAAATGTTCATGAATACATCGAATCATTCATTTCCACCACAAGAAAGGAGGTGCCGATAAGTTCAAGGCGTTGCAACATATAAGGGCGAAATCATACAAGGTACGCACAAATTTGGTTGATTTTGGTGGAACTGCACAAAAAGAACAGCTGGTTTATTTAGCACGAGGTGCGATGTCAATGTCCGAACTGATGGCAAACCCTGCCCATTCCACTATCGTAGACATTTGATATTTTGGAATGGGAAAACCTTGTCAAATTTTGCTCATTGATTTTAGCAAGAAGACATGCGTTTGATATTTTCGAATGGGACACCATTTGCTGTCCGCAGCGTCGATCCATTTTTTCTTTATTCTTTAGTTGTGAAGTAAATATTGGCTCTGACATGTGAATCGCTGAGATGCATAATCATCGTTTGTTTTGAATGTTCTCTATGAATTGCCAGGCGTGTGTGTTTGACTGCAATGTACACGAACGCTAAAAAGCTGCTCAAACTCTTTATACTCCTTCTGTTCCTTTTTACTTCGCACATTGTGAAAGTGCATACTTTTTTCTATAAGATTGGTCAAAGCAGAGATACTTTGACTGCAGACAAAACTTGTATGCAGACTAGAAAGGACTGGAGGGAGTACATGTGAAACTGCTGCAAACGAGGTGATCACCCTAGGAATAATGCAACTACGTATTGTTTTGCATGTTCATCGAATGCCGGTGATACAAGAATTCGAACTAATCGAAATAAATTCATTCATACACGGTCGGGTTTCATATAAACATGCTGGATTTCATTACATTTCATACATTATTCAACTAAAAAGGGGTGCATTGGAGGTATAATTAATTAACAGAAGCTACCCACCTGTGTCCGGCTGAGTCGAACAGAAGCTTCAGTGACTTAACTGCAGGTGCAGTTGCGTAACTGACATGTGGCCCAGACGCCTCTTGGGCCCACGTGTCAGTCAGCAAACTGCACCAACAGTTAAGTAGAAGCAGCGTCCTTCTCCAACATAGCTCTCCGACTTCATGTCGCCGCCAAGAAGCTAACCGGTCATCAATGGTCAACCCGCCTAGCTTGTCATAGCGATTAGGGAAACTAGGAGCCCAATGATCAGGATCCCCACATGACAAACACTTTCTTCTTGTCATTCTTCTTCTTGAAGTTCGTGTGTTGCACAGCCTTGTTCTTCCCATCAAACTTTGCTTTTCCATCAAACTTGCCCTTGTTCTTGAACTTGTGGGGTTGGAAGTTCTTCTTCTGTACCAGATTGGCACTAGATCCTCCCTCAATTCCTCGAGCACGTGTGTCCTTTGCTCTCGCCTTTTCTTCAACATCAAGAGTGCCAATGAGATCCACGAAGGAGGAAGCTTAGTGATGATACCTCTGGCAACAAACTTGTCCGGTAGCATACAACTGAAGTGATCATGTTCTCTAGCAAATGACTGTATCTCATGAGCTTGCTCAACCACGGAGCACTCTTCAATCATCCTATAATCATATAATTGCTCCATGATGTACAGCTCAGTGCCAGCAACCGGAGGGTAGCAGCGGTGGCCTTACTTGGACCCGAGCGGCGGCGACCTACCGTGTTCTACTCTTCCTTGTTTTCTGTGTGGCGCGGCCTTGTTGGCAGCGGGGCAGGGCCTCGGCAGAGCCGGCGATGTCCTCTGTCTCGTTGTCGGCGGGCGGCACCTTGGCGGAGCGGGGGAAATCCTCCCCCTCGTTGCCAGTAGGGTGGGGCCTCGGCCGAGCCGGCGGTGTCCTCTACCTCGTTGTTGGCGCCACGGGGCCTCGATGGAGCCGGGCCTCATCGACGCCAGCGGAGCGGGGACTCGTCGGAGCCGGCATTGTCTTCTGCCTCGTCCTCGGTCTCGCCAAACAGCGCCTCGCCCGCTTCATCGCCCTCTTTGTAGGCGGTCGCAGCCTCCGCCACCCGCATGTGATACCGCTAGCACTCGAGGCGGCCCTCGCGGGCGGAGCGGTACGAGTCGAGCAGCGCCTCCTGCTCCGCCCGCTCCGCGTCGACCTGCTCCTCCGCCTGCAGGAGCTCCTGGAGGAGATGGTGGTTGTAGGCGGCATCGGCCTACGCCTCCCGGAACTGATCCACACGCTTCTGCCTCACCGTGTCCATATATTGGGCACGGGCCTCGCCGATGGTCATGGTGGAATGCACCAGCGAGGATGGCGCGGAGGAGGGGGTTGGTGCCGGATTGTCGACTACCATGTTCTCCATTGGGACGTCGTCGTCCTCCGGCTGCCTACCGGCCAGCCAGTCGGCAGCAATGGTTGCCATCTCCTTGTGGTCCGTCGTCCGCCCGTCCCGAAGAGCGCTGGAGCGCAAGGAAGCCATGGTGGGCAATAGTGGTGTGGACAGGAGAATAGGAACGGATGCGGATGACTGTGGCTATGGCCGGCGCAGCAGTTTATATAGCAATGGTGGGCAGCGGAGGGACGAACGTGTGGCGCCGGAGTAGCCGCCTCGGCAACCGCATATCATTAATGTGGGCGGTAGAAGGACCGACGAACGACACTTGTGTCGTTTGAAGGCGGAGCAATCGCATGCACCGGTAAGCGGGGCGGGCGGTGCTGACCGTTTCGGGCGGAAAGCACGCGCGAGCGAGGGAGGCGGTCTGGGTGGGCCAAGGTAGTCAGACTCGTGCTTGGCAGTGGGTCGGTCCAGCAGCCGGCCATGCTAGCTCGCCGGCTACCACGCGGCTGAGCAACGACAATCAGACGATCGACGTAGCTTCCGACCAGGAGCCGGAACCACTGTCCAAGACGGTACATGCCGTGTTCACCATAGAGCAGGTGCGACCGCACTTCGACGCCCTAACGGCGGAAGAGCTACCAGCGCAGGAGGACCTGTGCTGCAACCTCCGTCTCCTCAATGAGCATCGGTGAACAACGGAATGACAATGTTGTCGCAGACATGTGGCCCTATGATCCTGGCTTCTCGAATGAGCAGCGGGCGCTGTAGCAGACCATCCATAGGGCCCGCGAAGCCCTCTCCGTCGTCCTTCGAGTTGTTGCGCTCGCCGTGGCGCCACCGTCTCGCATTGTCAACATGGTCAACGAACATGAGGATGAGGAGATGACTTTACTTGGAGAGGATGACAGTGGGGACCCACCGGGGCCAGAGCCGCACGTACGCAAGTGCCTCCTTATTAGTATATAAAACTATAATTTTTTTGCTTCCTCCTGGTTTCCTGACATCACGGTCCCACACCATTGTCAACCTATGTAGTCAATAAACGAGAGAATTGCACAAGAAGCGGCCGACAGCTGGGACCAAGCAGCTCGAGCAGTATTTGTGTTTTTGAGGTGTGAGCACTGCAGAGTTTTTCTTGAGCGATGTTTAGCCCAGATATTAATTTTTCTCCTCTGAACAACAACGAAAACATCGCTGCAGCTATTAACTGGGCGGGCTGTGGCCCGTCTTGCCCAGGCCAGATATCTAGCCCAGCTATTAAATTTTTTCAAGCTGAAAATGCCTAGCCCAGCTATACTTTTTTTAGGAATACCCACACAAGGTCAAGTTCTTATTCTCCGCCCCGCAGGGCTGCAAATCTTTCCTAGGAGGGATGCATTAGGCTTAACAAGAAAATGGGCTTTAAGAAATAATAAATGGGATGTAATTATAAAAACTAGGCAGTAACTATAAAAAATGCACTAAACACTTAATTACTTTATAAAATACTATTTTTGGATATTGAAAATTTTAATTTCATTAATTGTTCAGAGTGCAATGTTTCGTTGGATTTTTACGTAATATAAATTTATATTGAAATTGTATTTAATCTGACTAGAAATTTCGGGATAAAAATAGTTCGGATCCCATCAAAATGTGGGAAATTTTATTGAATTCTGTTTTGAACGATTGGTTGAAATGGGCTGTACTTTTAACGAACTGTAAATGGGCTGTAGTAAATTCCATTAGAATTCAAAAATTGGCTCCACATTCTTACAAATCTCAAATGGGCTATAAGTTCTCTGCCACACACTTGTGGCCTTACTAATTTGACACGTCGCCTAAAAAAAAGAGTTGACGCGTATGCAAGGCTTTGTCAACTTATAGTCAACACCTTTGTTCTAGTAGCGATGGTCGTTGGATGTCCATCCAACGGATGCCGTGCTTCTTCTTCAATCTTGGATATTCTAGCTTCACCTGCCCAAAAATGATTCCTCCCCACGACATCCGGGTGCACCGTTTCGAAAGCTGACCTCTGGGCCTACTAAGTTGACGCGTACCAAGGGCTTTGTCAACTTAGTCAATACAAACGATTCTAGCTGCAGTGAACGTACGATGTCCATCCAACGGCCGTCGTGCTACTTCAACCTCTGGTCTTCTTGCTCCAGCGGCCCAAAGCAGCGCCGGTCGTGTCGCCTGCTCCTGCCTCCCGTGGTCGGTTGTCTTTGCCATGAGGCCTCACCACCCCCTACTACTCCCATCGCTGGCCAGGCCATCCCTCCACTCACCCACACCCCCTGTTATTTTGCAGCGAATGTAGCCTCATACCGCAGCCGAATCAGTGAACCTTCATACTCCTCTCCGCGTGGGTATCCACTGCCGTGTCTTCCTCGGCTCTGCGTTGTCCCCTTCCTAGGCCTCGCCGTCGTCCACCGCCGTGGTGCTCTCGGCGCAGCGTGGTCAATGTGGTAACCGACCGACTTCCATCGGAAGAGTACTATACGTGGAGAGTGATACGTCTCCAACGTATCTATAATTTTTGATTGTTCCATGCTATATTATATTTTTTTCGATGTTTAAGGGCTTTATTATACACTTTTATATTATTTTTGGGACTAACCTATTAACCGGAGGCCCAACCCAGATTGCTATTTTTTTGCCTATTTGAGAGTTCCGCAGAAAAAGAATATCAAACGGAGTCCAAACGTAATGAAACCTTCGGGAACGTGATTTTTGGAACGAACGTGATCCAGAGGACTTGGACCCTACGTAAAGAAAGCAACAAGGAGGGCACGAGGCTGGGGGCGCGCCTACCCCCCTGGGCGCGCCGTCCACCCTCATGGGGCCCACATTGCTCCACCGACGTACTTCTTCCTCCTATATATACCTACGTACCCCCAAACAACCAGAGGCATCCACAAAAACCTAATTCCACCACCGCAACCTTCTGTACCTGAGAGATCCCATCTTGGGGACTTTTCTGGCGTCCTGCTGGAGGGGGCATTGATCACGGAGGGCTTCTACATCAACACCATAGCCCCTCCGATGATGTGTGAGTAGTTTACCTTAGATCTTCGGGTCCATAGTTATTAGCTAGATGGCGTCTTCTCTCTCTTTGGATCTCAATACAAAGTTCTCCACGATTCTCGTGGAGGTCTATTCAATGTAATCTTCTTTTGCGATGTGTTTGTTGAGACCGATGAATTGTGGGTTTATGATCAAGTTTATCTATGAACAATATTTGAATCTTCTCTGAATTCTTTTATGTATGATTGGCTATCTTTGCAAGTCTCTTCGAATTATCAGTTTCGTTTGGCCTACTAGATTGATCTTTCTTGCAATAGGAGGAGTGCTTAGCTTTGGGTTCAATCTTGCGGTGTCCTTTCCCAGTGACAGCAGGGGCAGCAAGGCACGTATTGTATTGGTGCCATCGAGGATAACAAGATGGGGTTTATATCATATTGCATGAGTTTATCCCTCTACATCATGTCATCTTACTTAAAGCGTTACTCTGTTCTTATGAACTTAATACTCTAGATGCATGCTGGATAGCGGTGAATGTGTGGAGTAATAGTAGTAGATGCAAAAGTGTGAGTCGGTCTACTTGTCACGGACGTGATGCCTATATACATGATCATACCTAGATATTCTCATAATTATGCTCCATTCTATCAATTGCTCAACAGTAATTTGTTCACCCACCGTAAAACTTATGCTCTTGAGAGAAGCCACTAGTGAAACCTATGGCCCCCGGGTCTATTTTCCATCATATTAATCTTCCAACACTTAGCTATTTTTATTGCCTTTTATTTTACTTTGCATCTTTATTATAAAAATACCAAAAATATTATCTTATTATATCTATCAGATCTCACTTTCTTAAGTGACCGTGAAGGGATTGACAACCCCTGTATTGTGTAGGTTTGAGGTTTTTATTTGTTTGTGTAGGTGCGAGGGACTTGGGCATGGCCTCCTACTGGATTGATACCTTGGTTCTCAAAAACTGAGGGGAATACTTACGCTACTTTGCTGCATCACCCTTTCCTCTTCAAGGGAAAACCAACAGAGTGCTCAAGAGGTAGCAAGAAGGATTTCTGGCGCCGTTGCCGGGGAGTCTACACAAAAGTCAACATACCAAGTACCCATCACAAACTCTTATCCCTCGCATTACATTATTTTCCATTTGCCTCTCATTTTCCTCTCCCCCACTTCACCCTTGCCGCTTTATTCGCCTTTTCTTCGCCTTCTTCCCGTATGTCTTTTTTTTTGTGTTTCCATGTGCCTCCTATTTGCTTGCATCTTTGCTTGCTAAAAATCTATTGATGTGGATCCACTTAAAGTGTTCTACTTGGATCATCTTTGATCCTTATGCGCTCGTGCTGAAAACCCAACTAGCCTAGTTGATGGGAAATCTTTAGATGAGCATGCTCATTTTGTGTGTCACCGTTTGTCTGAAAAGGGGAGACTCTTATGGAATCAAATTGCTGTGTTATGCTTGGAATCTTTGTGAAATTTGTGATTTTACTTGTTGCTCTAAGAACCCTAAAAAACACCTTCCCTACCTATGTGAGTTTAATGATAATGAAATATTATCTTCTTATGCAAAGGGTGTTTATAGTTACTATGATATCGAACAAATTGAAGAATTTATTGCTTTTAAGGGTGGTTATGAAGTTGCTTCTTTGATTGAAAAGTATGATATTACTCTCTATGAAACTGAAAATTTTGACATACTTAAATTTTGCTATGAAAACTATGCTCATAATGTCTATGTCAAAGAATTTATTTAGAGAATGACCGTTGCTTTGGTAGAAAATAATGATATGCATGAATCTATAGATAATGATGATTCCGATGATTTGATTGAAAAATCCCTTGATGAACATGATGCTTGCTATTCTTGTGGCCATGATGCCAATATTTATGTAGATGAATTTGCTATAGTTCCTTATGTTAAACATGAGATCGTTGCTATTGCACCCATACTTGGTTGTTCCTTCGATGAAAAGCATGATTGCAATGATGTTATTATAAATTCTCTTAATGCCAATTGTGTTAATAATATGCAAAACCCTAAGCTTGGGGATGCTAGTTTTGCTATGTCTACTACTTGTTGCAATGATCATGATTGGGGTGATTCTTCTTTTGATCTTGAAAATTTATTTAGGCCCCATGATGATTATGAGATTGATAATAGTGTTTGCAATATTATTGAAAGTGGGTTTGGAAGAGGGTTAACTTTAGATCCCACATATTTGGAGAATGTTCAATCTTATGAAATTTTTGATAAAAGTGGGTTTGGAGAGGTCATGACTTTAGCTGATATTAATCCCACTATTTTGGAAGAGTGTCAACTTTGCATGCATGTGGATCGTGTTGAAAATATTTTATGTGATGGCTATTTTGTTGAACTTTCTTATGATCCCACATGTAATTATTATGAGAGAGGAAAATATGGTTGTAGAAATTTTCATGTTACTAAATTACCTCTCGTTATGTTGAGATTGCTATTGTTTCTTTTCGCTTCCTTGCATATGCTAGTTTTTGCTTGCTACGATAATTTGTTTGCCTATAAGATGCATATGCATCGGAAGTATGTTAGACTTAGATGTGTTTGTCACATGTTTCATGATGCTCTCTTTGCGCTTCAATTCTTTTCTTTCATATGAGCATCATTGAAATCTCAACGCCTAGCTAAGGGCGTTAAACGATAGCGCTTGTAGGGAGGCAACCCAATTTTATTATAGTTTTTTTTGCTTTTTGCTTCTGTTTAGGAATAAATATTTGATCTAGCCTCTGGTTAGATTTATTTTTATGTTTTAATTAGTGTTTGTGACAAGTTTAACCTATAGGAACTACTTGGATGTTAGTTATTTGATCTTGCTGAAAATTCCAGAAACTTTCTGTTCATGAAAAAGACTGTTAAAAATCACCAGAACGTGATAAAATATTGATTAAAATTGCAGCAGATCAATAAAAAAATTCTCTAGGTCTTCCTATTTTGGTAGATTTTTTGGAGTTCCAGAAGTTTGCGTTAGTTACAGATTACTACAGACTATTCTGTTTTTGACAGATTCTGTTTTTCGTGTGTTGTTTGCTTATTTTGATAAATCTATGGCTAGTAAAATAGTTTATAAACCATAGAGAAGTTGGAATACAGTAGGTTTAACACCAATATAAATAAAGGATGAGTTCATTACAGTACCTTGAAGTGGTGTTTTGTTTTCTTTCACTAACGGAGCTCACGAGATTTTCTGCTAAGTTTTGTGTTGTGAAGTTTTCAAGTTTTGGGTAAAAGATTTGATGGATTTTGGAACAAGGAGTGGCAAGAGTATAAGATTGGGGATGCCCATGGCACCCCAAGATAATCTAAGGACGCCTAAAAGCCAAAGCTTGGGGATGCCCCGGAAGGCATCCCCTCTTTCGTCTACTTCCATCGGTAACTTTACTTGGAGCTATATTTTTATTCACCACATGATATGTGTTTTGCTTGGAGCGTCTTGTATGATTTGAGTCTTTGTTTTTTTAGTTAACCACAATCATCCTTGCTGTACACACCTTTTGAGAGAGACACGCATAAATTGGAATTCATTAGAATACTCTATGTGCATCAATTATATTTTTTGAGCTATATAGTTTCGCTCTAGTGCTTCACTTATATCTTTTAAAGCACGGTGGTGGATTTGTTTTATAGAAACTATTGTTCTCTCATGCTTCACTTATATTATTTTGGGAGTCTTAAAACAGCATGGCAATTTGCTTTAATTATAATATCATGAGAAATTTGATGCTTGATAATTGTTTTGAGATATAAAGGTGGTAATATCATGGTTGTGCTAGTTGAGTAATTGCGGATTTGAAAAATACTTGTGTTGGAGTTTGTGATTCCCGTAGCATGCACGCATGGTGAACCGTTATGTAACAAAGTCGGAGCATGAGGTATTTGTTGATTGTCATCCTTTGTGTGGCGGTCGGGATCGCGCAATGGTTAACTCCTACCAACCCTTCCCCTAGGAGCATGCGTAGTAGTACTTTGCTTCGAGGGCTAATAAATTTTTGCAGTAAGTATATGAATTCTTTATGACTAATGTGAGTCCATGGATTATACGCACACCTACCTTTCCGCAAATTTCTAGCCTCTTCGGTACCGTGCATTGCCCTTTCTCACCTTGAGAGTTGGTGCAAACTTCGCCGGTGCATCCAAACCCCGTGATATGATACACTCTATCACACATAAACCTCCTTATATCTTCCTCAAAACAGCCACCATACCTACCTATTGTGGCATTTTGATAGCCATTCCGAGATATATTGTCATGCAACTTTCCACCGTTTTGTTTACCATGACACGCTCCATCATTGTCATATTGCTTTGCATGATCATGTAGTTGACATTGTATTTGTGGCAAAGCCACCGTTCATAATTCTTCCATATATGTCGCTCTTGATTCATTGCATATCCCGGTACTCCACCGGAGGCATCCACATAGAGTCATATTTTGTTCTAAGTATTGAGTTGTAATTCATGAGTTGTAAGTAAATAAAAGTGTGATGATCATCATTTTTGGAGCATTGTTCCAAGTGAGGAAAGGATGATGGAGACTATGATTCCATAAAAAAGAGAGAAAAGGCCCAAATAAAAATAAATTAAAAATGACAGAAAAACAGAGAAGGGACACTTGTGCTTCAAAGTAGCACCGTGATCTTCATGATAGAGAGTCTCTCATTTTGTCACTTTCATATACTAGTGGGAAATTTCATTATAGAACTTGGCTTGTATATTCCAATGATGGGCTTCCTCAAATGCCCGAGGTCTTCGTGAGCAAGCAAGTTGGTTGCACACCCACTTAGTTTCTTTTGTTTGAGCTTTCATACACTTATAGCTCTAAGTGCATCCGTTGCATGGCAATCCCTACTCCTTGCATTGACATCAATTGACGGGCATCTCCACAGCCCGTTGATTAGCCTCGTTGATGTGAGACTTTCTCCTTTTTTGTCTTCCCACATAACCCCTATCATTATACCTTATTCCACCATAGTGGTATATCCATGGCTTGCGCTCATGTATTGCGTAAAAGTTGGAAAGGCTGAAGCGCGTTAAGAAGTATGAACCAATTGCTTGGCTAAAACCGGGGTTGTACATGATATGAATATTTTGTGTGGGGAAGATGGAGCATAGCCAGACTATATGATTTTGTAGGGATAACTTGCTTTGGCTATGTTATTTTGATAAGACATAATTGCTTGGTTAGCATGCTTGAAGTATTATTATTTTTATGTCAACATCAAACTTTTATCTTGAATCATATCAAATCTGAACATTCATGCCACAATAAGAAGAATTACATTGAAGTTATGCTAAGTAGCATTCCACATCAAAATTCTTTTTTATCATTTACCTACTCGAGGGTGAGCAGGAATTAAGCGTGGGGATGCCTGATACGTCTCCAACGCATCTATAATTTTTTATTGTTCCATGCTATATTATATTCTGTTTTGGATGTTTAAGGGCTTTATTATACACTTATATATTATTTTTGGGACTAACCTATTAATCGGAGGCCCAGCCCAAATTGCTGTTTTTTTTGCCTATTTCAGAGTTTCACAGAAAAAGAATATCAAACGGAGTCCAAATGGAATGAAACCTTCAGGAACGTGATTTTTGGAACGAACATGATCCAGAGGACTTGGACCCTACGTCAAGAAAGCAACCAGGAGGGCACAAGGTAGGGGGCGTGCCTACCCCCCTGGGCATGCCCTCCACCCTCGTGGGGCCCATGTTGCTCCACCGACGTACTTCTTCCTCCTATATATACCTACGTACCCCCAAACCAACAGAGGCATCCACGAAAACCTAATTCCACCGCCGCAAACTTTTGTACCCGAGAGATCCCATCTTGGGGCCTTTTCCGGCGTCCTGCCAGAGGGGGCATTGATCACGGAGGGCTTCTACATCAACACCATAGCCCCTCCGATGATGTGTGAGTAGTTTACCTCAGACCTTCGGGTCCATAGTTATGAGCTAGATGGATTCTTCTCTCTCTTTGGATCTCAATACAAAGTTCTCCACGATTCTCGTGGAGATCTATTCTATGTAATCTTCTTTTGCGGTGTGTTTGTTGAGACCGATTGTGGCGACCGATTCTCCGGGTAAAAATTCCCAGAAAATGGCCCTTGTGCTCACCAGCCCCAGGATAACCGTTAGCTGATGAGGCACCAACTTGTCACAGAGATTCCAAGCAAAATACAAAATATGTAGTACAATGTCGGCGTTCTGGGAACGGGGGTCCCCAGACTTGCCTGCCTACGGCCTGCGGCGTGGCTCAAAGGAGGCCCAGGACAGCCCATCTTCATCAACACAAGCTCAAGACCCTCGCGAGGGGCCAAGCCTCGCGGGGCGGACGACAAGTAGCTTCCTCAGGCACGGCCTCATCAGGTTGGCTCATGAGGAGGCGGAGAGTTCAAGGCAGGATACCTCGCGAGGTGCCCATGACGCAAGCCATGATGACCAAGGGCGCCAGTCGGGCGCCAGCCCGCGCAGCGTCCTCCTTTCCTCTTTGGTGCAAAGGGAGCAAGCGCAGGCGAGAGCATCAAGCAAAGGCATCCGTTTCAGTGCAACAAGACCAAGACCATCCCCAACGGCTGGAAGGGAGTCATCGTGGAGCCCAAGCAGGCGTCATCACCAGAGCCTTTGGCAGGCGAGGACCAACTTTAGTCAGGATAAGTGTACCTGTTGTTCCCCTTCAAAATTGCCAATTGTTGGCGCCCTTCCCGCTCAATATTTGGGAAGAGGCCCAGGGCCTTCGTCTATATAAGTAGAGCTAGCCACCATAGTAGGAGGAGGGCTGGTATTTGGAATCCAGGGAGAGGGAGAGAGACCCGATCCTCAAGCTAGAGCGACGGGACACCACCTAGCAGTTCATCACACCCACCAAGAACATGCCCTCGCGAGGCTGTTCTTCCCTGTACTATTCCTCATCAGCCCAAGAGGCAATCCACCACACCACAAACTAGAGTAGGGTATTACACCACAACGGTGGCCCGAACTAGTATAAATCTCGCGTCTCTTGTGCTGTTCTATTTAGTAGTTTAGGTCCCTGCGATTCGGCGAGGTACGAGACGGTGGAGGGTTGGAACCCTGCGCGCACCCCAGAGTTCGAACCTCAAGGGTCTGCCGGAACCCGAAATCCGACATTTGGCGCGCCAGGTAGGGGTGCGCCGGAATCTGCCTTCCGTCGCCGCATTCTTCCCTGTCTACCGCAACCATGTCTGACGCCCATCGGGCCCGCGCCAAGCACCGAGCCGCCCTTGCCTCCCATGTCGCCCAGACAGCTCCCGTCGGCGGGCACCCTCGTCGTTCCCCGTCACCTGCCGTCAACGCCGCCACCGGCCCGGCGGGGAACGAGCAGCAAGCGTCGTCCCAGCACCCGTCCATGAGGCGGGACGGCCGCACCGCCACGCCTTCGCTCACCCCGCTGGTTCTTCGTCACGCGCGCCCAGCGCTGCGCATGGAGGCCCGAGCTGCACTCATTGCGGCTAACGAGCTCCTGCGCTACCGCCCCGTCGATGACGTCTACGAAGAATGGCTCGACCGAGTCGCCGAGCTCGTCCGCGCTGCAGGAGGCGACCCCGCGCCGTCCGTCTCGCTGCACCGCACCCCGCCCCGCGCGGGCGATGAAGCTCCCGGGGCGCCTCAGCCGCCTCCTCCCCAAGAAGGCGCCCTGGCCCCAAGGCGCGCGGTCCCGGGGCGAAACCCGTTCCGCCAGGCGCTAGCCCGGCAAGAGCAGAGCTGTCAAGAAGTTCCTCGCCCGCAAGAAGCTGCCCGGCGCCTCGCTCCAAAGACGTCAAGACCCTGCGCTGCCCCCAGCCGCGACGCAGGGAGGCCCACAAGACCAAGCCCTCTGTCGTCCGAGGCCCCCCGTGGCCATGGCGGGCTGCCGCGCCTTCACCTCCGAGCTGCGCAGCGTCGCGTGGCCCGCCAAGGTCAAGCCATACCTGCCTCCTCGCTACGACGGCACAGCTGACCCTACGGAGTTCCTCCAGCTCTACGAGCTGGGCATCGAGGCTGCCAACGGGGATGAAAAGGTCATGGCAAATTGGTTTCCCATGGCGCTCAGGGACGGAGCCCGCACTGCTCCTGAATCTGGCCCCTGTGCACGATCTCTTCTGGGCCGAGATGCGCACCCGCTTCATCGCCAACTTCCAAGGTACTCGCGACCGGCCACCCGCCGTGGCGACATGGGCCGAATCAAGCGGCAGCCCGGAAACCCTGCAAAAGTACATCCAATGCTTCAACAACGCGCGCCTCAAGATCCCCAGGGTGACGGAGGAGGCCATCATCTCCGCCTTCTTCGACGGCGTGCGCGACATCAAGATGAAGGAGGAACTGGCGATGCATGAAGATATGTGCACCTCCCTGGAGCTGTTCAACTTGGCGACCAAGTGCGCCAGGCCTGAAGAGGGGCGCCTCTCCCTCCTCGAGCTGCCTGCCGCGGATCCCGAAGAGAAGAAATCCAAGGCCAAGGACGTGAAGCGCAAGGGGGCTGCTGTACTCGCGGCCGAACCAGACACCAAGCGAGGCAGAGATCAGCCCGAGTCCTCCAAGGGCAGCCGGTACTGCGTGTACCACGACCTCCACACCCACAACACCAATGAATGTCAAGAGCTCCGGCCAGACGAAGAAGGAAGGTCGGCAGACGCCCGAGCGCAGCGACCGGGCTACGGCCGAGGAGGAGGAAGGAATGCGGACGCTGGGAAGATCAGCGGCCCGCGCCAAGGGTGGCGCGACCAACCTCGCGAGGACCGCTGGTAAGACCCACCTCGCGAGGGAGGCTGGAGGGATCAGCCTCGTGAGGATCGCCCGCAAGGGAACGCAGGCCTCCCACCGCTGCCGCCGCCGCCAAGGAGAATCAAAGACCGTCATCAGGACGAGGGGGCTGGGGGCTTCCAGGAAGCGCGTGCGATCGCCTGCATCCTGGGCGGAGCTCAAGCCCCAGCCTCTCAGCGCGTCTTCAAGCAGTTCGCCCGCTAAGTGAATGCAGTCCTCCCCAAGCTCGAGGCCACGCGCCCTCTCAGGTGGTCGGCGTGCGCCATCACGTTCACCTCAGCGGATCAGCTCAAGTGCGCAGCCACAGCCGGAGTCCTCCCGATGCTTTGTTCCCCAATCATCAGCAACGTGCTAGTCACCAAGACCCTCATCGACGGCGGAGCAGGGCTCAACGTCCTGTCCGTGGAAACATTCAACAATATTCAAGTGCCCTACAGTCAGCTTCAGCCAACCAAGCCTTTCTCCGGAGTCACCGACGGCTCTACGATCCCGATCGGGTAGGTCCGCCTTCCTGTCACCTTCGGGGCTCGCAACAACTACCACACCGAGCTCATCGACTTCGACGTCGCCCACATTCGCCTGCCGTACAACGCCATCCTCGGGTACCCAGCGTTGGCCAAATTCATGGCCATAACCCACCATGGCTACAACGTCCTCAAGATGCTAGGAAGCGGCGGGGTCATCACGGTGCCCTGTGAAGAGAGAGACGCAGTGTGTTCCCTGGAGCGAGCCTTTCAGGGCCCATTTGGAAGACCTGCACCACGCAGCAGGAGGCCTCCCGAGGCCGCACCCAAGAAGAAGAAGACATCGGCCGGCCCGGCTCCTCAAGAGACAGGCCCCTCAGGGCCCGCATCAGGCCATGGGAGCCTCCTTTTGCATAGGAAAGCGCGCCCAGCGCCCTCCTCAGGCAGGGCTAGGGGGCTCTCCCCTGGAGGCCCGCCGACCCCGCCAAGGTCTCGAGGGAGACGCTTGGGCACCGCGTGGAGGCGTGTTTCGAAGCACGTTTCCCGCAAGCAGGAGCAAGGCTAGGAGGGCTGAACCCTCAGGAGTTTGTCAGCAAGGCCATTCAGGAGCTACAAGAGTCAAGGGTCATGAGGGGCAGCCGCCGCCTACACGCGGCGAGGATGGTGGGCTGCGCGTCTGCATCGACATACTAGGGCTCAACCGAGCCGCATCTCAAGAGTGCCTCTGGCCCTCGCGAGTGGGATGTTGCGAAGGTCCGCCCCACAGCTACGTACGCATGCCTTATGGCCAGCCAAACGTGGCTGCTGCGCAACAGCGTCTCATGAGGGCCATCCCGGAGGCTCAAGAGGTCAGGCACGCCGCAGCCCTGGCGGAGATGGAGATGGCCCCTGAGGAGCCGCCAACGCCTCCGGAGCCTCCCGAGGCCCACGGGCACAGGGGCTCGTGGAGGATCGGCTCCCGCAGCCCACCGAGTCTGCTACACCAACACCCCTTCATCCCCAACATCACCAGTGACACCTTTAAGTTTTATTTCCGGTGGGAGCGCCTTGAGGTCAGATTATTCCCAGGCCGCTGGGTCCGGCCCCTGCGGCATGTATCCCTTTTATTTCATGTCGTTAGCCTATCCTGTTGGGGGCGCCTCGGCTGCATCATCCCCAAGCCGCTGGGCCGATCCAGCGGCATGTATCCTTCCTGCTTTTTCCTTAGGATTATGCTCTCGCTCCACCATGCTTGTTATTTGGTGCCTTTTCCTGGGTGGCGGAATCTTGCACGTTAAAGGGGGGGGGGTGCCTGAGCATCGCGACTCAGGGCTCCTACCGGCTCTCCGGCCCTCACCCTCTGGTCTTGTCCATAGCATCGCGACCTGGCTTGCCAGCGACGGCTGAGACCAGCCCGAGAGCCGGGACCCGAGGACGTGGAGTTTCGTCATCTGACCCATCTTGCGCGTTAAAGGGGGGTGCCTGAGCATCGCGACTCAGGGATCCTACCGGCTCTCCGGCCCTCACCCTCTGGTCTTGTCCATGGCATCGCGACACGGCTTGCGGCCGACGGCTGAGACCAGCCCGAGAGCTGGGACCCGAGGACGAGTTTCGCCATCCGACCCACTTGCGTGTTAAAGGGGTTGCCTGAGCATCGCGACTCAGGGATCCTACCGGCTCTCCGGCCCTCACCCTCTGGTCTTGTCCATGGCATCGCGACCTAGCTTGCCAGCGACGGCTTAGACCAGCCCGAGAGCCGGGACCCGAGGACGTAGAGTTGCTGCATCTGACCCAGCTTGCGCGTTAAAGGGGGGGTGCCTGAGCATCGCGCCTCAGGGATCCAACCGGCTCTCCGGCCCTCACCCTCTGGTCTTGTCCATGGCATCGCGACCTGGCTTGCCAGCGACGGCTGAGACCAGCCCGATAGCAGGGAACCGAGGACGTAGAGTTATGTCATCTAACCTAGCTTGCGCGTTAAAGGGGGGGTGCCTGAGCATCACGCCTAAGGGCTCTTACCGGCTCTCCGGCCCTCACCCTCTGGTCTTGTCCATGGCATTGCGACCTGGCTTGCCAGCGACGGCTGAGACCAGCCCGAGAGCCGGGACCCGAAGACATAGAGCACCGGCATCAGGCCAATTTTGCAGGAACACACTCGAAGATAAGGCCCAGAGCCAGGCGCAACCCGCCTTGAGGTAGGGCCTCGTGAGTCCCGCGCTGGCTCACGGGTGCCCCAACACACCTCGCGAGGGCTCTCGTGCCTCTCCAAAGCAACTAACGGCAGGACTAACGATCGCCACGGCGAGATCTTGTTCCTTTTGTGGTGAACCTGCAGGGGCCCTCCAAGGAGCTCGAAACGACCTCGCCACGCAATCTCTCGCCGGCCAAGGCACGGACCTAGCACCGCACCAGGAAGCATTGTCCTGACCCTCGAGATAAGTCGCCCTCCGGACACACTAGCTATCGCAGCACCATCCCCACACTCAATGCAGCTCCGTGTTAGCAACGTTGCTCTCCTTTCTCATCGAATGATGGCCGCTTGAGCGCCAAGGAGGACCCCCTGAGCATCGCGACTCAGAGGCTCTTACCGAACCTCGGGCCGCTCACCTCCTGGCCTTGACCACGACATCGCGACCTGGCATACCAGCGATGGTTGAAGCCGCCTTGGGACTGGGACCTGTCGGCACAGAGCATCAAGCCCTCACGAGGTCCGAAAGGAAGAAACTGAGCTAGAACGGAATGAGCATCCCGCTTTGCCTCACAATAAGGATCATATTGACAAACGAAGCTACAAATATCTTACAAACCCCCACGGGGTACATTCTTGGCTCCTCGCAGGAACAAAAGACGTGAATCCTAAGGAGTCCTATCTACAGGGACCACCACGACAGACGCCATCATCAACAGTGGGCCACCCAGTCCAGAGCCAACCCCATCCAGATAAGGGGCGGCGACGACCTGACGAGCCCGCCCTGCTCCGGGAGCGGCGCAGGCTCGGGGGCTCGTAGCTGTCGTCGCTCGTCTCCGGCGTCGCGAAGAGCTCGGCGGAGTCGCTGGATCCTCTGGCGCCTTAGTCGCCTGATGAGCTTCCAAGGGAGTGGTAGGTCGGACTCCGTCTCACCGCAGCAGGGACCCGACCGCCTTTCCCGGGGCAGCACTCCAGCCGACGACCCTCCGCGTCGAAGACCTTGAAGGACACCACCGAAGCACCGTCGTACTCCAGGTGGATCGTGAGGGCGCAGCCTCGTGTCATGAAGACCTCGCCCGGGGCCACTACTGCGACCTCTGCCCCGGCCGCGAGGGTGCCGCAGCCGGGCGGTTGCAGCCAGAGTCCTGTGGCTCCTTTCCGGACGACGGAGGCGAAGAAAGAAGGAAGACGAATCCAAGACTTGGGAGGCGCGCGGCGCCGGGCACGAACTCCCGGCAGGCGCCCTCGGCGTGGACTCCAGGGGGGAAGACGCACACCTTCGTGACCCGCCGGCGTCGGCGGCGGCGCCGCTCGTGGCGCCCGGCCTCGCCTCCTTGAGGGCCACCAATTTGCGTGTACAAGGGAAGAGGAAACCCTAGTGGCGGCCGCGCGCACCAGGGCATGTGCGCCTCCTGGCGAGCGCTCCTGCCCTGACACCAGAGAGCAAGCCGCTTCTTTGGGGGGAGCGGGTCAGGATCCTCTTGAGGAGCCTTGCCCTTCTCTTCCCTGGAGAACCGGCGGATCGGAGCCATGGCAACCAGACGAGGAGGAGGAGAAGCAGAAGGATAGACTGGAAGGGCGCGCGCTGTTCCGTACTTATAGCCGGCGAAGGCCAAACGTCGGCCTCCACGATCACCAGTAATCTTGACTGACCATGCATGGAGGGACTTGTCGAGTCCCGGCAGTTACCGAGGCATCGTGGGGATGAAGTGCGCACGCGTCCAATCAACCGCCACACGGCGCCCAGGGCCGCAGGCTGTTAGGGCCCGCGACGCTTCGCACTTGCCCTTTCGCCTCTCTGCTCGGCCAAGTTCGGGCGCGCCGTGGGCCTGGGGGCTACTGTCGGCGTTCTGGGAACGGGGGTCCCCAGACTTGCCTGCCTGCGGCCTGCGGCGTGGCTCAAAGGAGGCCCAGGACAGCCCATCTTCATCAACACAAGCTCAAGACCCTCGCGAGGGGCCAAGCCTCGCGGGGCGGACGACAAGGAGCTTCCTCAGGCACGGCCTCATCAGGTTGGCTCATGAGGAGGCGGAGAGTTCAAGGCAGGATACCTCGCGAGGTGCCCATGACGCAAGCCATGATGACCAAGGGCGCCAGTCGGGCGCCAGCCCGCGCAGGCCCTCCTTTCCTCTTTGGTGCAAAGGGAGCAAGCGCAGCGAGAGCATCAAGCAAAGGCATGCGTTCGGTGCAACAAGACCAAGACCAGCCCCAACGGCTGGAAGGAGTCATCGTGGAGCCCAAGCAGGCTTCATCACTGTGAGCCTTTGGCAGGCGAGGACCAACTTTAGTCAGGTGTACCCGCTGTTCCCCTTCAAAATGGCCAATTGTTGGCGCCCTTCCCGCTCAATATTTGGGAGGAGGCCCAGGGCCTTCGTCTATATAAGTAGAGCTAGCCACCATAGTAGGAGGAGGGCTGGCATTTGGAATCCAGGGAGAGAGATAGAGACCCGATCCTCAAGCTAGAGCGACGGGACACCACCTAGCAGTTCATCACACCCACCAAGAACAGACCCTCGCGAGGCTGTTCTTCCCAGTACTGTTCCTCATCAGCCCAAGAGGCAATCCACCACACCACAAACTAGAGTAGGGTATTACACCACAACGGTGGCCCGAACTAGTATAAATCCCGTGTCTCTTGTGTTGTTCTGTTTAGTAGTTTAGGTCCCTGCGATTCGGCGAGGTACGAGACGGTGGAGGGTTGGAACCCCGCGCGCACCCCGGAGTTCGAACCTCAAGGGTCTGCCGGAACCCGAAATCCGACAGACAAGACCATTCTGGTATGTGAGTACAACAAATGGTTCCTAGTGGTTGATGGCGGAAGCGGGTTGTGAAACATCCTCGTCTATGGGACTCCATTTCCCGCGGGAACAGCTGACCAGGTTAACTCCTATCTTCGCGGGGCTGCTATCACCGTTGCTTAGGTTCCGGACTATCGCCACGGCCGCTCCTCTCCGCGCAAGAAAATCTGGCCAAGACAATAGCCAGGGACAAGCCAGTGAGTACTTTGAATGTACTCGCAAACATTATGAATACAGGCATAATATAGCAATGATGTGCTGAAAATATTTCATGCTCATGACGTCAGTCACAAAAGATAAATAAAAAAATTCGGTTGCGTGCAAGCATGTTATTTATGAATCTGCAATAACATAGTAGTATTAAAATTATGAAATACATAACATGCATGCCACAGTCGGGCGTCTTAGCGACACCACATAAAGGGCTTTAAAAGGAATGCCACAGTCGGGCGTCTTGGTCACACCACCTAAAGGGCTTTGAAAGAAATGCCATAGTCGGGCGTCTTAGCGACACCACATAAAGGGCTCTAAAAGAAATGCCGCAGTCGGGCATCTTAGCGACACCACATAAAGGGCTTTAAAAGAAATGCCACAGTCGGGCGTCTTAGCGACACCGCATAAAGGGCTTTAAAAGAAATGCCACAGTCGGGCGTCTTAGCGACACCACATAAAGGGCTTTAAAAGAAATGCCACAGTCGGGCGTCTTAGCGACACCACATAAAGGGCTTTAAAAGAAATGCCACAGTCGGGCGTCTTAGCGACACCACATAAAGGGCTTTAAAAAGAAGACACATCAAATATCCAGGAGGTAGGACCATCCCAGGGATATTCGATAATACCATCAATATCACGGGTTAGTCAACAATAATAATAATAATCATAATTATCACAAGTCACGAGTTGTGATTTCCAGTTCTGGTTTAACAGTTTCACCTCCGAAGACTGACACTAAGACCGACACTTGACCCATCCTGCATCAGTAATCCTTAACCATGGACATGGCTATTCGAATAGGTTTAATCTCTGCAGAGGGTGTACTCTTTACCCACGGTTAACGGATTCCTTTAGTCCACCGGGACTAATTCCGTCTACGGTCTTTTTGTTGAAAACACACCTAACTTGCACACACCAGCTTAACTCACCTGTGTCTGGAATCACCCACGACACCTGTCAAGCAAAACTCTAAGTGGGGAGGCTACAACCTCGACGTAACATGGGATCACAAAATTTATACCGCGCGCAAACTGGGGAGCTACCCCCTTTCGGCTACAACCGAAACACCCATGCTCCCGGACCCGGTGGCATGACTACCGGATGCCTCCGGTATCTTCCACCATGGCCTCTCTGTACGGTGTGTGCTAGGAAAGGGTTGAAAACTTACTGAACCATACCCTACTTGTTGTAGAGACGAGTGGTAGTACGAAGCAAGTATGGGGGTTACTGGCACAAGACTCGATGTACGGTCGACTCAGGAGGTTGCAAGATTCCCTGCAAGATTAGTATAACAATGCAATTACTTCAAACTACAGATAGAAACACCACGCGACATACCCCCTCATGTCATACCAGACATGACCGTCTCGACGGAGGACTAGGGACAAGACCGTGTCTACCCAAGACAGAGGCCTTCCCGTCTTTCCTCCCGGTAGGCACGAAAGGCATAGGACGGTGATTTCTATCACAATCATACCAACTCCATTTGCATTAAATTCATTAACATGCACTCATGAGTAGGAACACATCCTCACATAAAATGACGTATGCTCGTGTCGGGGTGGTGTTGTCACCGTGCTATGCAACACACACAAAATTTCACCTGGGTTCAGAATGCTTGCCTTCAGGTCATGGGAAGGTAGGGTGCATTCCAACACATCTTGAAATCTTCAAAAATCCTATTTAAAAGAATATATATGAATTAACACAAAAATCAAAACAACACAAAAAGTTGTTTTGAAAAATTCTCAAATAAATCTTAAAATAAACTATACAATATTTGAGAGAGGTAGGAAAAAGAATTAATTTATTTGGAGCTGTATTTAAAAAGATACAGACGGTCAAAGTTTGGTCAAAAATTTGTTATTAAAAATAAAACAGAAAAGAAAACGTTTCGAATATACACGTACACATCAAAGGCGTAATCTGGAAATGCGCTTCCACTTAACCCACGTGGACTGGGCGGGGTCACTGACAGTGGGTCCCGGGGGACCACTGGTCAGGTTTGACCATTCTCCCTTCCCTCTTCTTCCTCTGGCCGAACAGAGGCGGGGGCTCCGGCGATCGTCGCCGGCGCTAGGCGGCTCCTTGCGGGCCCCCGAGGGTGGGGATGGATCCGCAAGGCTGGGGCGGTTCTTCCGGTGGTCGAGGGAGTGATGGGGATGGAGGAGTCATCGGCGACGAGCTCTACGGCGGAGGAAGGTTTCGGTGGCGTAGTGGTTTTGGGGCGGCGGTGGTTTTCGATAACAATTGAGCAGGGGGTTGGGTTCACGGAAGGAAGGTAGAGCTCATGGTGAAGAGAGTGGAGAAGGGGAGGCTCTGATGACGCTGGAATGGCCAGGGCGGTGGCGGCGGCTGCGGTTGCCGGAGATGGGGAAGGAGATCTCCCCGGGTCGATTGGATGCCAATGGGGTCCTAGGGAGGGGTTTGAGACTGCCCTGCGTGCGGAGACGAGCTCGGGGTCTCCTTAAATAGGCGCTCGGGGTCGGTTCTGCGGCGGCCGTGGATAAGGTCGCCGGTGACCGCCATTCTGTAGCTTAGGATGTCGTGGCGGCGACGAGCGCTAGTGGACATGGCTGCGGATGAGCTCGCGCTGTTCCAGGGGGCAGGTGGCGAGCGCTGGAGGCTTGGGCGGTGCTGCTCATGGCGGTGGCGGTTGTGGCCACGGGCGTGCCGCCAAGCGGCTTGCTGGCAACGCTGCAGAGGCGGTCGGGGTTCCTGGCGCGACGTAGCGAGAGGCTAAGTGAGTGGCGCGGCTCTGCGGAGTGGTGGCAAGCCAGGGGCGCGACGCGTCGGCTCGGGCGCGGCCCGTGCAATCGCTGGCGATGCTGCCGCGCCCGAACGCACTTGCCAGGCGTGCTCGGCGAAATGTCATGGAATGCTACTGTGGCTTGGGTGAGGCCGGCACTTAGCGTATCTAGGTTAGGATCGTCTAGGTGCTTAGTAGACATGCTAGATTGCCCGGAGATGCAAGGTCACAGTGCAAAAAAAAATCATGTCAAAATAGATCATGCCCATAAGGTGTTTGACAAAACGCCAAGGGTACTAGGCATTTCTTGGAGTGGCCAAAACTCCAGATCGGTGTCTCCATGGATGTAAGAGAGGGTGGTGAAGTTAGTTTGCCAAAGGAGAAACTTGCTAGTGCAAGTTTTGCAAAACTACAATTCTGGACAGAATGAAGAGGGCATCACTACATGGACCAAAAGTGTTCCAAAGAGTGCATGCTCCTGGACTTAGGGGTTTGGCAGGAGGACTACAAGCGTAAGAAAGCTCATGAGTAAAGGAGCAAGTTAGGAGATGGTTGCGTTACAAAACACAAGTCTGGTCCATAATGAAAAAGAGGTTGGTATACTTAATTTTTCCATAGAACATCACAAGGTTTTTGCATAAAGTTGGATGGCATGCTACTACTGATATCTCATAATTTTGGTGGAGGCTCTAGGGAAATATTTAATTAGGCTATAGTGCAAAAGTGTCCACTGGACCAGATTTGAAAAACAGGTGTAAAACTCAAAATATGCAATGAAATAATTATATTACTGTACACAAGTGATTTAGAGACATTACATGACATCTCCAAATTTTGGTTGGATTTTTAGCAAAATAAATCCAATAGTTGTAGTTCAAAAGGAGCTCCAAAAATTTAAAACCATCACTTTAATGAATAAAGCTCAGGGTGAAATAATCTAATAAATAATCCTACTGATTAAGAAAATGGTATACAGAGAGCATAGAAGTCCAATATGTTTTGGAAAGCTCCACATGGAAAAGACACCATAATATTAAAAGAAAAGTTCTGAAGTCAACAGAAATAAAAAATTTAAAACTCCTGGCAAAATTTTAACATCTAAAACTTGGCTAAAATTTGGGGTGTTACAACTACTACCCCCCTGAAGAAAAATCTCGTCCTCGAGATTTGCTAAGGGTTGTAAACAAAATTCTTTTACTTTCTCAAAAGATTATTTTACTCAAGCGGTAAAAAGTGGCTACAGTGAGAGGGCAATAAGTGGTGAGTAACTACAGTGTGGGATACAGGCGCTGCGTGCAAAAATCTATGTTTAGGAGCAAAACGAGAGATTTCTACACCGTATATTGATTTAGAGTAAATTCTAAATCTTAAAATACGCTGGTCGCACCCGAGAGCACAGTGCTCTCTCTGTCTGACTGGTGGACCCGGGCCCACGATCAGCCTCTTCTTCTTCCTCCGGCTCTTCTTCTTCCTCTCTCCCGCGCGCTTTCCCGCGCTTTCTCCACCGGGACGCCCTGCGCCGTGGGGCACCTAGGCCGCATCATGTTAGTGCGCAGCGTGCTAGCTGCCAGTGCAGCGTGCACTCACCTCATGCCAGTCTTGCTGTCGGCACGGCTGCAGATTCGCCTCCGAACACCGGCGGTCGGGCGACGAGCGGCGCTGGTGGACCTCGCCCACCGTACACCGAGCTCGAGCTATAAAATGACCGCGGCGTTCTCCTCTTCTTCCTCACACCTGGCCTCGTTCCTCTTTCTCCTTCCTTCTCCTCTGTTTCCGTTGGCCGGAGCTCGAGGCGAGGTTCTAATGGCGGAGGTGGTGCCGGACTGCATGCGTGATCCTGCTGTGCGGAGGGCTGGCAGCGGTGCTGGGGCTCTCTGTGCTCCTGTGCATGATGATCCTTGATGATCGTCGCGATGCCGCTGCTCGGTTGCTGGCTCTCCGCGGTGGCGGTGACCACGATGAGTAGGTGGAGTGTGTCGGGTGATAACTGTTGTCCGGAGGTGCTTAGTTAGATGCGACACGGTTTGCAATTTTTTTGCAAGCGGTGTATGTGTCCGTGTAATCGTGGTGGTGAGTCTGCTGCCGTGGTGCTGCGTGAAATAAACAATCTATGCCGTGAGAAAATATACGATGCGGCAACTCAGGGAAAAGAAATCTCACTCCAGGATTTCTCGCGAGAGAAAACAGTAATACATTAGAGTCAAACAGCGACAGAGCTACTTACATTAATGATTTACTCGCCGCGAAACTCGGGGTACTAAGCATAAGTTACAACACATAAATAAAAGTTGCGGTAATAAAAATAGTGGTGCATCTAAATTGAAAACGGTAACTGGACGGGGTCCTGAGAAAACGTTTCCGGTACTAGGATACACTCTTCTTCTATCGGAGGAAGTGGATTGACCAGTCGATGAATGTGTCTCTCCTGGTCAGGCCTCAGTGATCTGCCGATGGCAATCTGAGGGTTTAAATCCGCGAGGCTTTGTAGATAACCCATCACGCGTTGGGTTAAACGCTCTTGAGCGATGACGTATTGGACGAGGTTGGCCAAGACTGGGTCTCTCTCAATACGTCCACCTGGAAAAGATGTTACTCCTCCGGGTGCTGCACGGCTCGGAAAATAATAATACCCTCGTTCGCTGGCATAGGGTACCGCGAATCAAAGGCGAGCAAGTGCTTCATACGCAGCAGCTTCTACGGCCATATGCGGGGTTGGCATAGATTTCCCTACGAAGGAGACTTCCATTGGATCTTGCTTTGGGTTTACGGGAGGGATGTGCACGGCTGCCCAATATCTTGAGGTGGAAGGGATGATTCTCGATTTGAACAGCTCGTACTGGGGTGGCTGGGTGGCGCCCATGGTACTGCGGGTGAAATCCCACAATATCTTGACAAAACTACCTGGGGTAGCATCTGGAGTCCTCAGATAAATACTAGGGCTCGGCATGGCAAGAAATGGTTGTGAGGATGGTGCACAAGGTGAGGGGTGCTTGGCAAGGTCACTCGGTGGCCTTTTTATAGCACCGGGGCTGGGTCATTTACCGTGGTAAAAAGTAAAGAATTGGCCGGCTCAGCTCGGGGTCAACTACAGGTACACACATCTTACTAAAGTGACGTATCACTGTGGGTGTTGTCGGGGCGGTTTTTGGTGGCTGCGCCAAGGTTAGAGAATCACATTGCATGCTAATACATCCATGCAAGACTACTATATAAAACAGAGGCAAGATGACAGGTTGCGCTAATTTAAGGGATCACAAGATTACAAAGCGAGGATACACTGGGACTCGCCACTACTCGAGTGACTTAGTCTACTTCGTTTACATCCAAGCGGGCGTCCCTTGTGGATGTCGAGGCTTCTCCACGATTCTCACCATCGGAATTAAATTTGGAGAGGGCTGAGGGGCTGCAGGCTCGGGTAGTGATGATGACCATCGCGAGGATTGTTGACCACAACCCGTTGGAGTGTGCTCCTGTGAGGCGACAAAGCACTTACAGGGTCATCAAAGCACCTTGGCCGACGGTGGGGCTGACCTCGGGGTCTCGATCGGGTGTCCAAACAGCACGACCGGGTTGTCGGCGTTGGGCTCGATCTCCTCTCTTCTTGGGGCTCGACGAACCAGCTCTCCACGAGCTGCGATCAGATCAATGGTGATTTGATCGAATAGATCCTCAGCAAGACCTACATAGCGCACTAGGTGCAGCAATGCAGGTCCGTCTCGTGATCACCGTTGGCTACTTGGGGTGGTCTACCATACGCTTCACGCTGGGGTAGTAGTGGAACGAGCGACGCTTAACTTCTGGGCTGACAGTGCACGAGATGAACTATAGCCTCTCGAGCAACTAGTTGGATGGCTTGTGGCTCAAAGGAAGTTGTCCTTCCGGTGAACCTGTAGGGGTGCTCGGGTGCTAGACCCCTACCGTAGATATGTACCGTGGCCCAGAATTGACGGCTCTCACCACTCATGGATCCTTGGTACACAACATATTCGGGTGGCTCTTCTAACGCATAGGCACGACGGGTGAGGTTTGCGAGTATGGTCACAAAACCTCCAAGGTTTGTTGCTGTAGTCTCATGGTGCACACCGGGACCAGGCATTGTGGCTCGGTTTTGGGGTAGCGGCTGTGATGGGCTGGGTTGAGGCGAGAGTGCCCTTTTTATAGAAAAAGGGGACGGGGTCTTCCTTCGCACGCTTGCGAATGAGACACCTTGGGTGCTGATCACTGGTGCGTGATAGACGGACTAGGTTGATAGGTTGGGCACCGACTGCCAAAAGCGTCGGGTCACTGTGTGGCTATCTTGCACGGGAAGCTTGGCTGGGGTCTTGGTTATGGCTTGGTGTGTTGTTAGCCTAAGTTTATTGACCTGGCTAAGATAGGATTAGCCAATGGTCAGCCTGGCTCTGATACCAAGTCTGTGGCGACCGATTCTCCGGGTAAACATTCCCAGAAAATGGCCCTTGTGCTCACCAGCCCCAGGATAACTGTTAGCTAATGAGGCACCAACTTGTTACAGAGATTTCAAGCAAAATACAAAATATGTAGTACAAGACCATTCTGGTCTGAGAGTACAACAAATGGTTCCTAGTGGTTGATGGCGGAAGCGGGTTGTGAAACATCCTCGTCTATGGGACTCCATTTCCCACGGAACAAATGACCAGGTTAACTCCTATCTTGGCGGGCTGCTATCACCGTTGCTTAGGTTCCGGACTGTCGCCACGGTTGCTCCTCTCCAGCAAGAAAATCTGGCCAAGACAATAGCGAGGACAAGCCAGTGAGTACTTTGAATGTACTCGCAAACATTATGAACACAGGCATAATATAACAATGATGTGCTGAAAATATTTCATGCTCATGACGTCAGTCACAAAAGATAAATAAAAAAATTCGGATGCGTGCAAGCATGTTATTTATGAATATGCAATAACATAGTAGTATTAAAATTATGAAATAAATAACAAGCATGCCACAGTCGGGCGTCTTAGTGACACCACATAAAGGGCTTTAAAAGGAATGCCACAGTCGGGCGTCTTAGTGACACCACCTAAAGGGCTTTAAAAGAAACGCCACAGTCGGGCGTCTTAGCGACACCACATAAAGGGCTCTAAAAGAAATGCCGCAGCCGGGCATCTTAGCGACACCACATAAAGGGCTTTAAAAGAAATGCCGCAGTCGGGCGTCTTAGCGACACCGCATAAAGGGCTTTAAAAGAAATGCCACAGTCGGGCGTCTTAGCGACACCACATAAAGGGCTTTAAAAGAAATGCCACGATCGAGGCCTTAGCGACACCACATAAAGGGCTTTAAAAGAAATGCCACAGTCGGGCGTCTTAGCAACACCACATAAAGGGCTTTAAAAAGAAGACACAACAAATATCCAGGAGGTAGGACCATCCCAGGGATATTCGATAATACCATCAATATCACGGGTTAGTCAACAATAATAATAATAATCATAATTATCACAAGTCACGAGTTGTGTTTTCCAGTTCTGGTTTAACAGTTTCACCTCCGAAGACCGACACTAAGACCGACACTTGACCCATCCCAGACTGTAATCCTTAACCATGGACACGGCTATTCGAATAGGTTTAATCTCTGCAGAGGGTGTAATCTTTACCCACGGTTAACGGATTCCTTTAGTCCATCAGGACTAATTCCGTCTACGGTCTTTTTGTTGAAAACACACCTAACTTGCACACGCCAACTTAACTCACCTGTGTCTGGAATCACCCACGACACCTATCAAGCAAAACTCTAAGTGGGGAGGCTACAACCTCGACGTAACATGGGATCACAAAATTTATACCGCGCGCAAACTGGGGAGCTACCCCTTTCGGCTACAACCGAAACACCCATGCTCCCGGACCCGGTGGCATGACTACCGGATGCCTCCAGTATCTTCCACCATGGCCTCTCTGTATGGTGTGTGCTAGGAAAGGGTTGACAACTTACTGAACTGCGTACCCTACTTGTCGTGAGACGAGTGGTAGTCTGAAGCAAGTATGGGGGTTACTGGCACAAGACTCGATCTACGGTCGACTCAGGAGGTTGCAAGATTCCCTGCAAGATTAGTATAACAATGCAATTACTTCAAACTACAGATAGAAACACCACGCGACATACCCCCTCATGTCATAACGGACATGACCGTCTTGACGGAGGACTAGGGGCAAGACCGTGTCTACCCAAGACAGAGGCCTTCCCGTCTTTCCTCCCGGTAGGCACGAAAGGCATATGACGGTGATTTCTGTCACAATCATACCAACTCCATTTGCATGAAATTCATTAACATGCACTCATGAGTAGGAACACATCCTCACATAAAATGACGTATGCTTGTGTCGGGGTGTTGTTGTCACCGTGCTATGCAACACACACAAAATTTCACCTGGGTTCAGAATGCTTGCCTTCAGGTCATGGGAAGGCAAGGTGCATTCCAACACATCTTGAAATCTTCAAAATCCTATTTAAAAGAATATATATGAATTAACACAAAAATCAAAGCAGCACAAAAAGTTGTTTTGAAAAATTCTCAAATAACACTTAAAATAAACTAGGCAATATTTGAGAGAGGTAGGAAAAAGAATTAATTTATTTGGAGCTGTATTTAAAAAGATACAGCCGGTCAAAGTTTGGTCAAAAATCTGTTATTAAAAATAAAACAGAAAAGAAAACGTTTCGAATATACACGTACACGTCGAAGGCGTAATCTGGAAATGCGCTTCCACTTAACCCACGTGGACTGGGCGGGGTCACTGACAGTGGGTCCCGGGGGCCCACTGGTCAGGTTTGACCATTCTCCCTTCCCTCTTCTTCCTCTGGCCGAACAGAGGCGGGGGCTCCGGCGATCGTCGCCGGCGCTAGGCGGCTCCTCGCGGGCCCCCGAGGGTGGGGATGGATCCGCAAGGCTGGGGCGGTTCTTCCGGTGGTCGAGGGAGTGATGGGGATGGAGGGAGTCGTCGGCGACGAGCTCTGCGGCGGAGGAAGGTTTCGGTGGCGTAGTGGTTTTGGGGCAGCGGTGGTTTTCGATAAAAATTGAGCAGGGGGGAGGGTTCACGGAAGGAAGGTAGAGCTCATGGTGAAGAGAACGGAGAGGGGAGGCTCTGATGACGCTGGAATGGCCAGGGCGGTGGCGGCGGCTGCGGTTGCCGGAGATGGGGAAGGAGATCTCCCCGGGTCGATTGGCTGCCAATGGGGTCCTAGGGAGGGGTTTGAGACTGCCCTGCGTGCGGAGACGAGCTCGGGGCTCCTTAAATAGGCGCCGGGTCGGTTCCATGGCGGCCGAGATAAGGTCGCTGGTGACCGCCATTCTGTAGCTCAGGGTGTCATGGCGGCGACGAGCGCTAGTGGACCTGGCTGCGGATGAGCTCGCGCTGTTCGAGGCAGGTGGCGGCTGGAGGCTTGGGCGGCAGTGCTGCTCATGGCGGTGGCGGTTCTTGCATGGGCGTGCCGCCAAGCGGCTTGCTGGCAATGCTGCAGAGGCTGTCGGGGTTCTTGGCGCGACGTAGCGAGAGGCCAAGTGAGTGGCGCGGCTCTACGGAGTGGTGGCAAGCCAGGGGCGCGACGCGTCGGCTCGGGCGCGACACGTGCAATACGCGTGCTCTGCTCGCGCCCAGAGCACGCACGGAACATGCTCGACGAAATGCCATGGCATGCTACAGGGCTTGGGTGAGGCTGGCACTTAGCAGATCTAGGTTAGGATCGTCTAGGTGCTTAGTAGACATGCTAGATTGCCCAGAGGTGCAAGGTCACAGTGCAAAACAAAAATCATGCCAAAACAGATCATGCCCATAAGGTGTTTGACAAAACGCCAAGGGTACTTCGGCATTTCTTGGAGTGGCCAAAAACTCCAGATCAGTGTCTCCATGGATGTAATAGAGGGTGGTGAAGTTAGTTTGCCAAAAGGAGAAACTTGCTAGTGCAAGTTTTGCAAAACTACAATTCTGGACAGAATGAAGAGGGCATCACTACATGGACCAAAAGTGTTCCAAAGAGTGCATGCTCCTGGACTTAGGGGTTTGGCAGGGAGGACTACAAGCAGAAGAAAGCTCATGAGTAAAGGAGCAAGTTAGGAGATGGTTGCAGTACAAAACACAAGTCTGGTCCAGAATGAAAAAGAGGTTGGTATACTTAATTTTTCCATATAACATCACAAGGTTTTTGCATATAGTTGGATTGCATGCTACTACTGATATCTCATAATTTTGGTGGAGGCTCTAGGGAAATATTTAATTAGGCTATAGTGCAAAAGTGTGCACTGGACCAGATTTGAAAAACAGGTGTAAAACTCAAAATATGCAATGAAATGATTATATTATTGTACACAAGTGATTTAGAGACATTACATGACATCTCCAAATTTTGGTTGGATTTTTAGCAAAATAAATCCAATGGTTGTAGTGCAAAAGGAGCTCCAAAAATTTAAAACCATCACAATAAATAAAGCTCAGGGTGAAATAATCTAATAAATAATCCTACTGATTAAGAAAATGGTATACAGAGAGCATAGAAGTCCAATATGTTTTGGAAAGCTCCACATGGAAAATACACCATAATATTAAAAGAAGAGTTCTGAAGTCAACAGAAATAAAAAATTTAAAACTCCTCGCAAAATTTTAACTTGTAAAACATGGCTAAAATTTGGGGTGTTACACCGATGAATTGTGGGTTTATGTATGATTGGTTATCTTTGCAAGTCTCTTCGAATTATCAGTTTGGTTTGGCCTACTAGATTGATCTTTCTTGCAATAGGAGAAGTACTTAGCTTTGGGTTCAATCTTATGTGTCCTTTCCAAAGGATGTTAGGGCAGCAAGGCACGTATTGTATTGTTGCCATCGAGGATAACTTGATGGGTTTTATATCATATTGCATGAGTTTATCCCTCTACATCATGTTATCTTACTTAAAGCGTTACTCTGTTCTTATGAACTTAATACTCTAGATGCACGCTGGATAGCGGTCGATGTGTGGAGTAATAGGAGTAGATGCAGGCAAGAGTCGGTCTACTTGTCACGGATGTGATTCCTATATACATGATCATACCTAGATATTCTCATAACTATGCTCAATTCTATCAATTGCTCAATAGTAATTTGTTCACCCACCGTAATACTTATGCTCTTGAGAGAAGCCACTAGTGAAACCTATGGCCCCCGGGTCTATTTTACATCATATTAATCTTCCAAAACTTAGCTATTTTTATTGCCTTTTATTTTACTTTTCATCTTTATTATAAAAATACCAAAAATATTATCTTATCATATCTATCAGATCTCACTTTCGTAAGTGACCGTGAAGGGATTGACAACCCCTTTATTGCATTGGTTGCGAGGTTTTTATTTGTTTGTGTAGGTGCGAGGGACTTGGGCGTGGCCTCCTACTGGATTGATACCTTGGTTCTCAAAAACTGAGGGAAATACTTACGCTACTTTGCTTCATCACCCTTTCCTCTTCAAGGGAAAACTAACGCAGTGCTCAAGAGGTAGCAGAGAGGCTGACAGCTGGGTCCACGACCGCAGCAAGGAAGTGCCTCCTTATTACGCGCAAAATAATTATTCCTCCACCTGACAGCAGGGACCCACCGGATGGGCCACCGTATTTCACGAAAACAAAGTTTCCCCCTGACTGCTGGGACCCACCAGCTACATCTTCACACGCAAGGAAGTGCGTCTGGGCAAAAAAAATATGATTCGCCCCCTGATTGCTGGGACCGACCAGCTACATCTTCGCACGCAAGGAAGTGCCTGACAGTCGGGACCCACCTGGTCGAAGCGTACGTAGCGTTGTCATTATGGTCGCGAACGTAATGCGTACATACCTTGGTCGATGTAGAGGCGCCGCACGCGTCGTAGTAGACGCGCACGTAGCATGTACACGCACGTCTGCCGCCGGGGTGCAAGAAAAGTAAATCTGACCGCGTCACATTACATCTGGCGGGGTCTCGAACGCCTTCTCGCGTGTACGTATGGCCAGGGCTCGTGTACATGGCTGGGTCGGAACGGAGAAACTGCGTCGTCGTCGTGTTCATGGGGAGGCAACGTAATGCGTCGTGTTCATCAGGAGGCAACAGAACGCGTGGGAGCCAACCGGCTTGGACGGAACAGCCGATGGAAACGAGGCCTGGCGTACCGCAGAACGGAGGAAACGGCCTTGTGTTCGACCGGCCACGTTCGAAACGGGATCCTGTTCATCGGGAGGGGTCTGGCGTACCGCAAAACGGAGGAAATGGACCTCCTACGGTCGAAACGGGGGTCCTGTTGATCGGGAGGGGTGTGGCGTACCGCAAAACGGAGGAAACAGACTTGTGTTGGAGCGCTACGGTCGAAACGGGGGTCCTGTTCGCCGGGAGGTGTGGCGTACCGCAAAATGGGACACCACGGATATTGTTCATCTCCTCCGTCGACCCCTCCGGCCTCCACGGGCTCTTTGTTCATCCACCGTCGACCTCCTCCAGCCTCCACCTGCGACTGTTCATCCACGGGCTCCTGTTCATCCAGCCTCCACCGCGTGCTACTCCATCGGCTACTGTTCAACCAGCCCTCTCCACGGGCTCCTGTTCAACCACCCCTCCACGGGCTACTGTTCATCCAGCCCTCCACCATCTACTGTTCATCCAGCCCTCCACGGGGTGGTCCTGTTCATCCAGCTCTCCACGGGGTCCTGTTCATCCAGCCCCAACCGGCTCGATCAATCGGGGTCCTGTTCATCCAGAGGCAACACCACGGGGTCCTATTCATCCACCCAAACCGGGAACTGTTCATCCAAACACCCCCCCCAGCAACGCTCACTGTTCATCCAGAGGCAGCATCGATCAGCTTCAGTTAGCAGGAGTAGCGAAGGAATCGCTCGATCGGGTTCAGTTAACAGCCATCGATCGATCGCTCGGGTTCGAATGTCGTAGCCTGCGGTCTGTCGCCGGTTTTAATTAGATCCCAACGCCTCGTTCGGGTTCAGTTAGAGCCCAACGCCTCGCACACATGCGCATACGTGTACGAGAGAAACGCGCGTCGCTCGGCCGCCGACCACCCACCGTAAGCGGGACCTCCCTGAAATTTCCCTCGCCCTCGCTTCTACCATGGTTTTTTCCGTCATGGACGGCCCAAAGAATGTCATGCAGCTGAGTCTCCGGCCTGCCCAGGACAAAAAGCCCATTTTCTGTCATGATTTTTTGTCATAGAAGTAGGAGCCCACCACATCTATGATGATAACAGGTTTTGTCACAATTATCGTCATAGAAGTGTCATAAGTATAACAAAAAAAATCGTTCGGCCCAAAATGTCACGGATGTGTCTTTTTTTTGTAGTGCACCTACCAAGGTTTCGCTGTCCCACGGCCGTTCCGACGTGGCAACTAGCCTGCCAAACTGGGCACACACCTACGTGTCAGCGAGCAACGTCTAGGCCAACCAGTCACGCACCTGCGTGGTGGCATGCAGATCTTCATGAAGACTCTACCACCGCACCAGCGCAGCAGCCAGCCAGCCAGCATGGCGCTGCATGCCTCGTCATCTTGGACATGCGTCGAGGCAAGGTGAGGCGGCGACGGACGGGACGAGCTTCGTTGTCGTTCCCGATAAAGCAAGAGGACACGTAGGTGGCGCATTAAATGCGTTTGTCCCATGATGTCAGGGATACACTTGTACACTGTAGATGCTATCCACATCGTGTGTGCCACTGTGGCGACCCCTTTGACATATAAAAGGAGGCCCGAGGCGTACTGAGGAAGGATTTAGACTTTTTGGACTGGGCATGCACCGTAGCTAGTTCAAGAACTCAAGAACACCAAATACACACAAAATAAGGACTAGGGTATTACGCATCGTTTGCGGCCTGAACCTGGGTAAAAACCCCCCTCGTGCTGATCTTTTAGACCTGCTCTTTGCGCAGCCCCATGCCCCACCAATCGTAGTAGGGATTCCCTGTGATCCCATAGGTGTCGTTTCCCCCGTCATCTTTGGCGCGCCAGGTAGGGGATTAATAGTACTTAGAATGGCTTTTTCATATTGAGAAATTCGCTGAACCGCTCAAACCAAGCACGAGGTGGTTGCTTTTTTCCGGGGGCGCAAGCTGTGAGAATCTGGTCTAAAAGTCAGCGCAACAACTTCTTCATCGCCATGGCTCTGAAGGAGAAGGTGGCCCCAGTGGTCAGATCATCTGGACCCGGTTTTTCCGCGCCGGTACAGGTAAGCGACGGGGCAGACGCTGGCGGTGGAGGAAGTCAAGGCCATCTCCATCTCTCTGGTGCCACCAACCAGGCGGGTGGTGTCGTCTGCAGCTGCAACAACTCTCCGTGTGGCGATGAAAAGCTAAGTCATGCGAAACCTTGAACAATTTCCTTTTTTATGTAAGGTTATTTTCCTCGAAAGATCTTTCTCCTTGTATGGAGAACCTACATGCAAAGGAACCCTTCCGCTATTGGCAACACCCTTGTTCTGTTTTGAGTCCGCTCAACAGTTCAAGTGGCTGCGCTGAGAATGGCAAGGTGGCTTGCCCGGCAGCAAGCACCCCCCGGCAGGCTGCTAAGGATCCGTTCCTCAAAGCGCCACAACACGGGATTACGCGCCGGCAAACCTATCCAACTAAGCGTAGGGTGCGTACATACAAAGAGAGATCAAACAGGAAGATAGCACACACTATCTTAGAATACTGCAAATTTATATTACATCAATAGTTGTTGCGGTTCTAACTTAAAATAAAATTGTCTTGGTCACAAACTTGTAGCGGCGATGAGAAACGGGGTGCCTAGTCCAGGCGATGGCCCTCCAGCCTCTTGCCTTCGTGACGCAGATGATGATGGGCTCGATACGCTCTTCGAGCACCGTGAGGTCCGCATCCTCCGGCAAGCTCTCCAGCACATTGGCGAAGTCGACGCTGGGGTTCTAGAACGCCACCTCGGTGAGCACCTTGGTCAGGGCGCCCCGGCAGAGCCTCCGGGCCTCGTTGACCAGATAAGCTGCTCGATTGGAGCAGAGGTGCTCTAGGGCCTTGAGGATGCGCTCGAAGAACAAGGTCAGCCTGGCATTGGGGCTTATGTTTGCCTCCTGGGAGAACCTGACGTCTGGCATGCCCATGACGGATAGCTGCATGGTGAGCTTCTCTGCAACAACGATGAGGCGGGCGATCCAGAGATTTACGCTGTCCACATAGTCATTGTGTGCAGCGGCATCATCCTTCTTCAGCTGCCTCTCATCATCAAGGGCCTTGCTCAGGGTCTCCTCTCGAGCCTTGCCCTCCGAAAGCGTCCCTTCCAAGCCTTCCAGTTTCAGCTTCAGGTCGTTGATGGAGTCGTTGGCCTCGGAGAGCAGCTTGGCCTTGTCGGAGATGGCGACCTGCGAATCCGCCAGAGTGCGGTTGGCCGTGTCCCTCTCCTCCGTCAGCTCCAAGATCTCCTTTTTCAGCCCATCTCGCTCCAGCTCCAGCTTCTCCACCTTGCCAGTGTGGTCCAGGGCCAGAGCATCAAGTGCATCCTTGTGTTTCTGCTCCAGCTCCTGGTTCCGCCGCGCGACGATCTTCTCGATTTCCTCATCCTTGCTGCGGAGCATGGAGGCAAGCGCCTGCTCATTTGAAACGAGGTCTTCCTCCTGGGTGTCCAGCAGAGCCTGCTGCTGCCGCCGGGCAGCTTTGTCCTTGGCGTCCTGTTCCTTCGCTGCCTCCTGGGCCTTCTCGATATCGGCCTGTGATACGTCTCCAACATATCTATAATTTTTGATTGCTCCATGCTAGATTATCTACTGTTTTGGACTATATTGGGCTTTATTTTCCACTTTTATATTACTTTTGGGACTAACCTATTAACCGGATGTCAGCGTTCTGGGAACGGGGGTACCCAGACTTGCCTGCCTGCGGCCTGCGGCGTGGCTCAAGGGGTGGCCCAGCGCGGCCCATCTTAATTAGCACAAGCTCAAGAACCTCGCGAGGGGCCAAGCCTCGCGGGGCGGAGAACAGGAAGCCTCCTCAGGCACGGCCTCGTCAGGCTAGCTCGCGCGGAGGCGGAGAGATCAAGGTGGGGTACCTCACGAGGTGCCCGTGACGCAAGCCATGACGACCAAGAGGCGCCCAGTGGCGCCAGCCACAAGAAGTGTCCTCATTTCCTCTTTGGTGCAAAGGAGGCAAATGCAGGTGAGAGCATCAAGCAAAGGCAGCCATTTCGGTGCAACAAGACCAAGACCAACACAACGGCAGGAAGGAGGTCATCGTGGAGCCCAAGCCAGCGTCATCGTCAGAGACTTTCGCAGGCGAGGACCAACTTTAGTCAGGATAAGTGTACTAGATGTTCCCCTTCAAAATGGCCAACTATTGGCGCCCTTCCCGCTCAATTTTTGGGAAGAGGCCCAGGGCCTTTACCTATAAATAGGACTAGCCTCCCACAGGGAAGAGGATCAAAAATCGGGAAGAGAGCTAGAGATCCACCTTGGATCCAGAGAGAGAGAGAGAGAGAGAGAGAGAGAGAGAGAGAGAGAGAGAGAGAGAGAGAGAGAGCGATCGAACTCCCCCTAGCAGTTCATCGCACCGGCCAAGAACAGACCCTCGCGAGGCTGTTCTTCCTTGTATTGTTCATCATCAGCCCCTGAGGCAATCCACCACACCACACACTGGAGTAGGGTATTACACCACAATGGTGGCCCAAACCAGTATAAACATTGTGTCCCTTGTGTTGCTCTTTATGTAGTTTAGATCTTCGCGAGGCGACGAGGTGCAGGTAGGTAGGGGGTGAGATCTCCGCGTGCACCCCAGAGTTTGAACCTAGAGGGTCTGCCGGAACCCAAAATCCGACATTTGACGTGCCAGGTAGGGGTGCACCGGAATCCGTCTTCCGCCGCCTTGTTCCTCACCGCCCATCGCATCCATGTCAGACGCTCGTCGGGCCCGCGCCGAGCGCCGGGCCGCTCTCGCCACTCATGTCGCCCAGACGGCTCCCAACGGCGGCCGCCCCCGCTGTTCCCCGTCGCCTGTCGTCAACGCCGCCACCGGCCCGGCGGGGAACGAGCAGCAAGCGTCGTCCTAGCATCCATCTGTGAGGCGAGATGGCCGAACCGCTACTCCTTCGCTCGCTCCAGCTGGTTCTTCGTCTCGCGCGCTCCGCGCGCCCATGGAGGCTCGAGCCGTGCTCATCGCGGCAAGAACGAGCTCTGCGCTACCGCCTGTCGACGACGCGTCACGAGGAGTGGCTCGACCGCTGTCGCCGAAGCTTGTCCGTGCCGTGAGGGGCTCCCCGCCGCCCTTCTCACTGCACCGCGCCCGCCTTGCGCAGCGATGAAGCTCGGGCGCCACCGCCTCCCCCTCAAGGAGGCGCTTATTGGCCCTAAGGCGTGGCCTCGGGCGGAACTCCACTCTGCCCGGCGCCAACAAGCAGCAAGAGCAGAGCTGTCAAGAGGTTCTCGCCCCAGAAGTTGCCCGAGTCCTCCCTCGCACCGGCCCGGCTATGACCAAGGCCTCGCCCAAAGACGCTAAGACTCGCTGCTCCCAGCGGCAGTGCATGGGGACCCGCAAGACCAGGCCCTTCGTCACCAAAGGCCCCCCGTGGCCACTGCAGGCTGCCGCGCCTTCACCACCGAGCTACGCAGCATCGCGTGGCCCGGCAAGTTCAAGCCAGACCTGCCTCCTCGCTACGACGGCACGGCCAACCCTGCGGAGTTCCTCCAGCTCTATGAGCTGGGCATCGAAGCGGCCTACGGGGACGAGAAGGTCATGGCGAACTGGTTTCCCATGGCGCTCAAAGACGGTGCCCGCACCTGGCTCCTGGCACGATCTCCTCCTAGGACGAGATGCGCACCCGCTTCATCGCCAACTTTCAAGGCACCCGCGATAGGCCTCCTGCCGTGAGCGACATGCGCCGCATCAAGCAGCAGCCAGGAGAAACCCTGTAGAAGTACATCCAGCGCTTCAACAATGCACGCCTCAAGATTCCCAAGGTGACCGAGGAGGCCATCATCTCAGCCTTCTCCGACGGTGTGCGCGACGTCAAGATGAAGGAGGAGCTGGTAATGCATGAAGACCTGTGCACATCCCTGGAGCTGTTCAACTTGGCGACCAAGTGCGCCAGGGCAGAGGAAGGACGCCTTTCCCTCCTCGAGCTGCCGGCTGCTGACCCAGAAGATAAGAAGCCCAAGGTCAAGGACGTGAAGCACAAGGGGGCTGCCGTGCTCGTTGCAGAACCGGACACCAAGCGGGGCAGAGATCAGCCCGAGTCTTCCAAGGGCAGCCTGTACTGTGTGTACCACGACCTACACACCCACAACACCAACGAATGTCAAGAGCTCAGAGCCATGCGAGAAGGGCGAATCGGTCGACGCCCCGACCGCAATGATCGAGGCTACGGCAGAGGAGGAGGAAGAAATTCAGGACGCTGGGAAGACCGTTGCCCATGCCAAGGGTGGCGTGACCGACTTCGCGAGGACCGCTGGCAGGATCAGCCTCGCGAGGGAGGTTGGAGGGACCCGCCTCATGAGGGAGGCTGGAGAGATCAGCCTCACGAGGATCGCCCGCAAGGCAACGCAGGCCTCCCTCCACTGCCACCGCAGCCAAGGAGAAATGAAGACCACCATCAGGACGAGGGGCCGGGCTTCCGTGAGCCGCTGCAATCGCTTGCATCCCTGGGCGGAGCTCAAGCCCCAGCCTCTCAACAAGATCTTCAAGCAGTTCGCCCTTGAAGTGAATGCAGTCCTCCCCAAGCTCGAAGCCACGCGCCCTCTCAGTGGTCAGCGTGCACCATCACGCTCAGCTCAGCCGGATCACCAAGTGCGCAGCCACAGCCGGAGTCCTCCCAATGCTTTGCTCCCCAATCATCAGCAACATGCAAGTCACCAGGACCCTCATCGATGGCGGAGCAGGGCTCAATGTCCTGTCTATAGAGACATTCAACAATCTCCAAGTGCCTTACAATCAGCTTCAGCCAACCAAGCCCTTCTCCGGAGTCACCGATGGCTCCACAGTTCCGATTGGGCAGGTCCGCCTTCCTGTCACCTTCGGGGAGCGTGACAACTACCGCACCGAGCTCATCGACTTCGACGTCGCCCACATTCGCCTGCCATACAATGCCATCCTCGGGTACCCAGCTCTGGCCAAATTCATGGCCGTGACCCATCACGGCTACAATGTCCTCAAGATGCCAGGAAGTGGTGGAGTCATCACGGTGCCTTGTGAAGAGAGAGAGACGCAGTGTGTTCCTTGGAGCGTGCTTTTCAAGCCGCATCACTTGAAGACCCAGATCACAGGAGCGGGAGGCTCCCCTAGGCTCCTCCTCCGAAGAAGAAGACATCGCCTGGCCCGACCCCTCGGGAGGCAGGACCCTCAGGGTCCGCGCCTGTTCAGGGGGCACCTCCTTCTGTCAAGACAGAAGGCGCGCCTGGGCGCCTCCTCGAGCAAGGCTCGGGGCTCTCTCCGAGGGCCATCGACTTTGCTAAGATCACGAGGGAGGCACTTGGGCACCACTTGGAGGCGTGTTTCAGCACGCTTCCCTCAGGAAGGAGCAAGGCAAGGAGGGCCAAACCCTCGTGAGTTCACACCAGATCATTCAGAGCTGCAGGAGTCAAGAGTCATGAGTGGCAGCCGCCGCCACTCCGCCGTAGCTCACCATCCAGCGAAGATGGTGGGCTGCCCGTCTGCATCAACATACCAGGCTCAACCAAGCCGCCTCTCGGGGCGCCTCGGCCCCTCGCGCGTGGGGCATGCCAGAAGGTCCACCCCACAGCTACGTTCGCATGCCTTACGGTTTGCTGAACGCGGCTGCCATGCACCAGCGCCTCATGAGGAGCATCCTGGAGGCTCAAGAGGCCAGGCGTTTCGTAGTCCTGGCGGAGATGGAGATGGTCCGCGAGGAGCCACCAGCACCTTCGGAGACCCCCGAGGCTCCTGGGCCCGGGGGCTCGTGAAGATCGGCTTCCGCAACGCACGACGTCCGTTACTTCAGCATCCCTTCGTCTTCAACGTTATCAGGTGACATCCTTCGAGTTTCTTTTTCAGCTGGGAGCGCCCCCTAGGGCTGCATCATTCCCAGGCCGCGTGGGTCCGTCCCCGCGGCATGTATCCCTTTTGCTTCATGTTCCTAGCATACCTTATTGGGGGCACCCCTCGGGCTGCATCATCCCCAAGTCGCTCGGGCCAGACCCAGCGATGTCTGCCTTCCCTGCACCTATCTAAATGAACATCCTCCTTCGTGATTAACGTGTTTGACCTAGTCGCCCGCTCGATTGACACCAACTGATGGAGCTGCTCCCCAACGGCACGACGCTTGCGCATGGGTCCGTCCCTGCAACACCGACAAACCTGAATGGCTGAGCTCTGGCCGCGGCAGCCCCGCATGCCGCCACCTCGCCAAGCCTTCAATGCCTCGTCACCCCTCTAGAGCAACCAACGGCTGACTATTGATTGTCATGGCGAACTCTTGTTCTCTTTGTGATGACCCTGCATGATCTCTTCAAGGAGCAGCGCTAGGCGAGGCCCTCACAGCATCTTCTGCACTCTCGTGCGCGCGAACCGCTTGCACGTTAAAGGGGGGGGGGGTACCTGAGCATCGCGACTCATGGGCTCCTACTGGCTCTCCAGCCCTCACCCTCTGGCCTTGACCATTGCATCGCAACCTGGCTACCAGCGACGGCTGAGCCCCGCTCGAGGGCCGGGACCCGAGGACGTAGAGCAGAAAGGGGAGTAAAAGCGAGAGGGAAGAGGCACGCGCGGACCTCGCCAGGCAACTCCTCACCTGCCGATGCGCGGACCTAACGCCGCACCAGGAAGCGGTTTCTGACTCCCGAGATAAGTCATCCTCTGGAAACACTATCCATCGCAGCACCGACCTTGCACCTATGGAAATCCCGTGTTAGCAACGTCGCTCTCCTTTCTCACCGAACGATGGTTGCTTGAGCGCTAAAGGGGACCTCCTGAGCATCGCGACTCAGGGGCTCTTACGGGACCACGGGCCGCTCACCTCCTGGCCTTGACCACGGCATCGCGACCTGGCATACCAGGGACGGCTGAAGCCTGCCTTGGGACCGGGACCTGTCGGCGCAGAGCATCAAGCCCTCGTGAGGCTCGAAAGGAGGAACTAAGCTAAGACGGGATGAGCATCTCGCACTACTTCACGCCAAGGATCATATTAACAAACAGAACCACAGGCACCTTACAAGCCCCCACGGGGCGCGTTTTTCGATTCCTCGCAGGGAACAAAGGGAGCAGATCCTAAAGAACGCTAACTACACGCGCCTCCGCAAGAGACGCCATCATCAACAGTGGGCCGTCAGGCACCGGCGCCAACCCCATCCAGATCAGAGACGGCGGCGGCCTGACGAGCCCGCCCTGCTCCGAGAGCGACGCAAGCTCGGGGGCTCGTAGCTGTCATCGCTCGTCTTCCGAGACGCGAAGAGCTCGGCGGAGTCGCTGGATCCTCCGACGCCTCCGCCGCCTGAGGAGCTGCCGGGGGAGCGGTCGGCGAGCCTAGTCCTCGCCGCGCTAGGGCCCCGACCACCCCTCTCAGGGCAGCACTCCAGCCGGCGTCCTTCCGTGTCGAAGACCTTGAAGAGCATCACGGAAGCACCGTCGTACTCCAGGTGGATCGCGAGGGCGCCCCTTGTCCTGCAGACCCGGGCAATCTCGCCCCAGCCTCGAGTCATGAAGACCTTGCCCGAAGCGACGACCGCGACCTCCGCTTCGGTTGCAAGGGTGCTGCAGCCGGCGTGCTGCAACCAGAGCTCCAGAGGTCCCCTCTGAGGAATCGCGAAGGCGAAGGAGGGAGGAAGGCGAATCCAAGACTGAGGAGGCATGGCGGCATGGAGCACAAACTCTCGGGAGGAGCCCTCGGCGTGGACTACAGGGGGAACAACGCGCACCGCCGTGACCCGCCGGCACCGACGGCGGCGTCGTCCATGGCGCTCGGCGTCAACTCCTTCAGGGCCCTCAATGCAGGCGTACAAGGGCAGCGGGAACCCTGGCGGCGGCCGCTCGTACCAGGGCTTCGACACCTCCTGCCGGACGCCCTCATCTCGACGGCAGAGGGCAAGCCGTTTCTTCCGCGGAAGCGGGTCGGGACCCTCCCGGGGAGCCTTTTCTTTCTGTTCCACGGAGAACCGGTGGATCGGAGGCATTGCCGCAAAGTGGAGCAAGGGATGGAGAAGAAGGAGAAGCAAGAAGAGATGGACCGGAAGGGCACGCGCCGTTCCGTACTTATAACCGGGGAAGGCCAACCGACGACCTCCACGATCACAGGTAATCATGACCCGCTTTGCATGCAGGGACTTGTCAATTCGTGCAGTCGCCGAGGCGTCGTGGGGAAGCAGAGACGCCCACGTCCAATCAACCGCCACGCGGCACCCAAGGCTGCAGGCTGTTAGGGCCCGCGACGCTTCGCACTTGCCCCTTCGCTTCTCCGCTAAGCCAAGTCCAGGCGCGCCTTGGGCCCGGGGGCTACTGTCGGCGTTCTGGGAACGGGGGTACCCAGACTTGCCTGCCTGCGGCCTGCGGCGTGGCTCAAGGGGTGGCCCAGCGCGGCCCATCTTCATCAGCACAAGCTCAAGATCCTCGCGAGGGGCCAAGCCTCACGGGGCAGACGATAGGAAGCCTCCTCAGGCACGGCCTCGTCAGGCTGGCTCGCGAGGAGGCGGAGAGATCAAGGCGGGGTACCTCATGAGGTGCCCGTGACGCAAGCCATGACAACCAAGGGCGACAGGCGGGCGCCAGCCCGCGCAGTGTCCTCATTTCCTCTTTGGTGCAAAGGAGGCAAACGCAGGCAAGAGCATCAAGCAAAGGCAGCCATTTCGGTGCAACAAGACCAAGACCAACACAACGGCAGGAAGGAGGTCATCGTGGAGCCCAAGCCAGCATCATCGTCAGAGCCTTTCGCAGGCGAGGACCAACTTTAGTCAGGATAAGTGTACTAGATGTTCCCCTTCAAAATGGCCAACTGTTGGCGCCCTTCCCGCTCAATATTTGGGAAGAGGCCCAGGGCCTTTACCTATAAATAGGACTAGCCTCCCACAGGGAAGAGGATCAAAAATCGGGAAGAGAGCTAGAGATCCACCTTGGATCCAGAGAGAGAGAGAGAGAGAGAGCGATCAAACTCCCCCTAGCAGTTCATCGCACTGGCCAAGAACAGACCCTCGCGAGGCTGTTCTTCCTTGTATTGTTCCTCATCAGCCCCTGAGGCAATCCACCACACCACACACTGGAGTACGGTATTACACCACAATGGTGGCCCGAACCAGTATAAACATTGTGTCCCTTGTGTTGCTCTTTGTGTAGTTTAGATCTTTGCGAGGCGACGAGGTGCAGGTAGGTAGGTGGTGAGATCTCCGCGTGCACCCCAGAGTTCGAACCTAGAGGGTCTGCCAGAACCCGAAATCCGACACCGGAGGCCCAGCCCAGAATTGCTCTTTTTTGCCTATTTCAGTGTTTCAAAGAAAAGGAATATCAAACGGAGTCCAAAAGACCTGAAACTCCACGGAACCCGTTTTTCGACCAAAAGAAGCCCATGGAGTATCGGAAGCTCACCAGGGGAGTCCCGGGGTGCCCACGAGGGTGGGGGGCACGCCCACCCCCTGGGGCGCGCCCCCCTACCTCGTGGCCAGCCAGGAAGTCCACCGACGTCCTCCCTGCACCCATATATACTCTCGTACCCTAAAACTTCCAGGACAGAGATTGGACCATAAGTTCCGCCGCCGCAAGTCTCTGTAGCCATGAGAAATCGATCTAGGCCCTCTCCGACGCCCTGCCGGAGGGGGCCATCATCACCGGTGGCCATGGAGGAGTATCCCGGAGGGGTCTTCATCATCATGAAGGCCAAGGACCAGAGGGTGGAGGCCATGGAGGAGGAAGCACAAGGGGGAGAACCTCTCCTCCTCTCTGCCGGTGGCGCCGGAGTGCCATCGGGAGGGGAATCATCGCCACGGTGATCGTCTTCATCAACATCACCATTATCAGCACCATCCTCATCTCTTTTACGCGGTCCACTCTCCCGCAAACCGTTGTAATCCCCTACTTGAAGATGGTGCTTTATGCCACATATTATGATCCAATGATGTGTTGCCATCCTATGATGTTTTGACTAGATATCTTTTGTCTTTGGGTTGATTGATGATCTAGATTGGTATGAGTTGTATGTTTTACTTTGGTGCTGTCCTATGGTGCCCTCTGTGTCGCGCAAGCGTGAGGGATTTCCGCTGTACGGTGTTGCAATACGTTCATGATTCACTTATAGTGGGTTGCTAGAGTGACAAAAGCTTAAACCCGAGTAAGAGGGATTGTTGCGTATGGGAATAAAGAGGAATTGATGCTTTAATGCTATGGTTGGGTTTTACCTTAATGATCTTTAGTAGTTGCGGATGCTTGCTAGAGTTCCAATATAAGTGCATATGATCCAAGTAGAGAAAGTATGTTAGCTTATGCCTCTCCCTCATATGAAACTGCAATAGTGATTACTGGTCTTGTTAACAATTGCCTAGGACAATTCCGCACACCGATCCACCATTATTCCACACTCGCTATTTATAATATTTAGTACTACATTCTAACTTTATGATAATAGCACCTACTTTTATGTTTTAGCTCTCCGATATCATACAAAGTTATCCTCTTCATACCCACAATGAAGTTTTATTTCTTGTTCCTAGTTGGAAGCAAATGTCCGGTGCACGTAGAGTCGTATCAGTGGCAGATAGGGCTTGAGAGAATATTGATCTTACCTTTAGCTCCTTGTGGGTTCGACACTCCATACTTATCACTTCCACCTTTGGAAAATGCTATGATGATTCCTTGCACTTGGGGATTATCAAGCTCTTTTCTGCCGCCGTTGCCAGGGAGCAATAGCGTGGGGTTGATATTCCCGTGTGTGCCTGTTTGCTTCCTTCACTAAGTAGATTTTGTTTTTACTTTTTGTTTCTGTTTAGTTGTGGGTGAATCATACAAAAAAAATTAAAAAATGAAAATACAAAAAAATTATTACTTGCCTTTCATGCCTAAAAAGTTTTTCAAAAAGAGAAGTGATTGGAAGGTTTTGCATTGAAGAAGTGAGGGTCGACCTTGAGCACTTGTGCTCATGCTCACGGAAACAATGTAGAATTTTTCATGGAATTTTCTCTGTAAATAATTATCCCCTTGTACATATTCCTTGTATTATAAAAATAATATGCCAAGCTTTGGTTTTAGGATGATTAGATTGCTTGTTTGCTTTGTGCAAAACAAAAACAGAAACTTTGGCTATAGTGCATGAATTTACATTTTTAACTGGAAAGTCAAATGGTTATTATTCTTTTTGAACATTACTTATGTACAAATTTTTCAAATTTTCAAATTTAGTTTATAATTTTATGAGTTACAGAAGTTTGCCAAACTTCTAGATTACTACAGACTGTTCTGTTTTTAACAGATTCTGTTTTCGTGTGTTGTTTGCTTATTTCGATGAATCTATGGCTAGTATCGGGGGGTATGAACCATAGAGAAGTTGGAATACAGTAGGTTTAACACCAATATAAATAAAGAATGAGTTCATTACAGTACCTAAAGGTAGTGATTTGCTTTATTACACTAACGGATCTCACAAGTTTTTGTTAAAGTTTTGTGTGGATGAAGTGTTCAAAGGTCGAGGAGCTATCAATATGAGAAGAATAAAGAGAGGCAAGAGTTCAAGCTTGGGGATGCCCAAGGCACCCCAAGTAAATATTTCAAAGTATTCTCAAGCATCTAAGCTTGGGGATGCCCCGGTTGGCATCCCATCTTTCTTCTTCAACAATTATCGGTATACCTCGGTTTTTGTTTTGTTCACATGATTTGTGTCCTTTGTGTTTTTCTTTTTCTTCTAGAACCATTCTAGCATGAGATATCCCTTCATTGATTTATAGAATACTTCATGTGCTTCACTTAAATCTTTTAAGTATGATCTTATAGAATTGCTCTTTGTGCTTCACTTAAATCTTTTGAGTATGGTTTTATAGAATGCTTCATGTGCTTCACTTATACACTTTGAGCTTGGATATTGGTTAGTTGTAGAATGCTCCATGAACTTCACTTATATCTTTTGGAGTATGAATAATGCTATCATTTAAAGTGGGTTTGGAAGAGTGTCAACTTTAGGAATTAGTGATCCCACTATTTTGGAAGTGTTGAATCTTAGTGTGATATTTATGGAAGTGGATTTGGAAGAGTGTCAACTTTAGCTAGTAATGATTCCACTATTTCGGAAGAGGTTCCAATTGAGTATGAGAACAAATTTTCTATCCATGATACTACTGAAAATTATTATGAGGGAGGAATACATGCTTGTAGGAGTTGCAAAAATATTAAGTTTCCTCTCTATGTGCTTAAAGTTTTGAAGTTATATTTGTTTTGCCTTCCTATGCTAGTTGATTCTTGTTCCCATAAGTTGTGTGCTCAAAAAATCCCTAGGCATAGGATGTGTGTTAGATTTAAATATGCTAGTCATATTCTTCAAGATGCTCTCTTTGTGTTTCAATTCCTATCTTTAAAGTGAGCATCATTGAAATCTTCATGCCTAGCTAAAAGGCATTAAAGAAAAGCGCTTGTTGGGAGACAACCCAATATCTACCCTTACTTTTTTGTGTGCTTACATGATTAAGCTACTGTAGTAATCATGTTTTATAACTTTTGTTTCAATAAAGTGCCAAGTAAGACCTTTGGGAAGACTTGGGTGAAAGTTAATGTGATCTTGCTGTAAAAAACAGAAACTTTGCGCTCACGAGAATAGATGTAATTTTTACAGAAGAGTGCTATTGAGTTGATTCTTTTTGCAGAAGATTAATAGACAAATTCCTCACGTCCACCAATTTATTTCATAATTTTTGGAGTATCAGAAATATGGTTATTGTTCAGATCATGACAAATTGTTCTGTTTCTGACAGATTCTATTTTCATTGCATAGTCTGCTTGTTTTCTAGTTTCTATGTCTTATATTTCTCAATATAATTTGTAGAAATGATATGGTACAGTAGGCATTGTTGGAAAACAATTATGAACCTTGTCTTTGTCAGTACCAAAGTGAATGGTTTGCTCTTTATCATACTAACCTATCTCACGAAGTTTGGCTAAGTTTTGTGTGATTGAAGTTTTCAAGTTTTGGGTGAGATATCGATATGAGGAGAATAAGGAGTGGAAAGACCCTAAGATTGGGGATGACCAAGGCACCCCAAGGTGATATTCAAGGAAGACTCAAGCGCCTAAGCTTGGGGATGCCCCGGAAGGCATCCCCTCTTTCGTCTTCAAAACTATCGGTACACCTTACTCGGAGCTATATTTTTATTCGTCACATGATATGTGTTTTACTTGGAGCGTCATTTTCTTTTCTTAGTATTAGCTAGCTTCTATTTATAATAGTGTTTTGCATCTTTACTTTCAATAAAAATGTCAAGGATAGCCTTTACCATGCTTATTTTGCTAGTATATATGTTGCTGTTTGAAAATAGAAAGCTTACCGCTGTTGCAAAAATTCCCTAGAAAAGTCAGAGCATGATATAATGTTGAAACTTTTTGCATAATGAGATCTGATAAATATACTACAGTGGGAATGTTCTCTCATAATTTTTGGAGTTAGCGAAGTATTGATACTCTTGCATTCTTTACAGGCTGTACTGTTTTGACAGATTGCTGTTATGTTTGCATTGTTTGCATATGTTTGCTTGTTTAATGATTCTATTTGAGGATAGGAGTATTAAATATGCAGATTCATTTAGTATGAAATGTTGAATAATAATTTTAGCGGTTTGTTACAGTAGAAAATGATAAGGTTTTGCATTGGTTTATACTAACCTATCTCACGAGTTCTTTGTGAGTTTGTTCTGGATGAAGCTTTTGATAAAAAGAGAAACCATGATATGACAGGAATTAAGGAGATATGAAAGTTCAAGCTTGGGGATGCCCAAGGCACCCCAAGATAATATCCCAAGAAGTCTCAAGCATCTAAGCTTGGGCATGCCCCGTTATGCATCCCACCTTTCTTCTTCAGCAACTATCGGTTAGTATCGGTTGAGCCTAAGTTTTTGCTTCTTCACATGAGTTGTGCTATCCTTGCAATGTCATTTTATTTTGTTTTACTTGCTGCTTGAATAAAATCATTGGATCTGAATTATTTAATTGAATAGAAAAGGAACCCTCCCATGGCTAGTTCATTATTTGACTACTTAGTGTCTTTCACTCATATCTTTTAGAGTAGTTTGTCATTTACTCATGTGCTTCATATATATCCTATGAGTAAATGGGGGAATGAATTGAATGTCATAAATCTGAACTTTTATATGTTTCATTTTCTTATAACATGGTTAGTGATGACTTCACACATAGAAAGTATGAGGCATAAAAGTTGTTGAGAATTGGCAAGCGTAGTTTTGGTCATCGTTGCAATTAATAGGAAGTAATAAGGAAAGAGAGGTTCACATACAAATATATTATCTTGGACATCTTTTATGATTGTGAAGAACTCATTAAGTATGACATGCTAAAAGAGTTGACGTTGGAGAAGGAAGACAACGTAATGGTCTATGTTTTCCGACATCTCAGTTAAAGTATATTGTCATTGACCTTCCAAACATGTCGAGCTTGCCTTTCTCCCTCATGCTAGCCAAATCCCTTGCACCAAGTAGAGATACTACTTGTACTTCCAAATACCCGTAAACCCAGTTTTGCCATGAGAGTCCACCATACCTACCTATGGATTGAGTAAGATCCTTCAAGTAAGTTGTCATCGGTGCAAGCAATAAAAATTGCTCTCTAAATATGCATGACTTATTAGTGCAGAGAAAATAAGCTTTGTACGAACTTGTTGTGGAAGTAATAAAAGCGACGGACTGTATAATAAAGGTCCACATACAAGGGGCAATATAAAGTGACGTTCTTTTGCATTAATATTTTGTGCATCAACCCTAAACGCGCATGACAACCTCTGCTTCCCTCTGCGAAGGGCCTATCTTTTACTTTATGTTTTTACTCTATGCTTGAGTCAAGGTGATCCTCACCATTCCCTTTTTCATTTTATCCTTTGGCAAGCTCCTTGTGTCTAAAAGATCATGATATATATATCCAATTGGATGTAAGTTAGCATGGGCTATTATTGTTGACATCACCTAAAGGTAAATACGTTGGGAGGCAACACAATAAGCCCCTATCTTTCTCAGGGTCCAGCTGAAACTCCATAACCACAAGTATTGCGTGAGTGTTAGCAATTGTAGAAGACTATATGATAGTTGAGTATGTGGACTTGCTGAAAAGCTCTATTCTTGACTCTTTCTCGATGTTATGATAAATTGCAATTTCTTCAAAGGACTGAAATTATAGTTTGTAAGTTCTCAATGAAGTTTCTGAACCATGCTTGACATTGTGAATAGATTGTTACTTGATCATGAAAAGTTTTATGAGATAAGCTGCTATTATGACACATATTGATGCTAGAGAAAGTGATTGGAATTATCATTGATCAAACTTAAGCACTTACTAGCATTCCACATCAAAAATTATCTTTTTTTATCATTTACCGCCGAGGACGAAAGGTGAATTAAGCTTAGATGCCTCGATACGTCTCCAACGTATCTATAATTTTTGATTGCTCCATGCTAGATTATCTACTGTTTTGGACTATATTGGGCTTTATTTTCCACTTTTATATTACTATTGGGACTAACCTATTAACCGGAGGCCCAGCCCAGAATTACTGTTTTTTGCCTATTTCAGTGTTTCGAAGAAAAGGAATATCAAACAGAGTCCAAAAGACCTGAAACTGCACGGAACCTCTTTTTGGACCAAAAGAAGCCCATGGAGTATCAAAAGCTCACCAGGGGAGTCCCGGGCTGCCCACGAGGGTGGGGGGCGCTCCCCCCTACCTCGTGGCCAGCCCGGAAGTCCACCGACGTCCTCCCTGCACCCATATATACTCTCGTACCCTAAAACTTCCAGGACAGAGATTGGATCATAAGTTCCGCCGCCGCAAGCCTCTGTAGCCACGAGAAATCAATCTAGGCCCTCTCTGGCGCCCTGCTGGAGGGGGCCATCATCACCGGTGGCCATGGAGGAGTATCCCGAAGGGGTCTTCATTATCATGAAGGCCAAGGACCAGAGGGTGGGGGCCATGGAGGAGGAAGCACAAGGGGGAGAACCTGTCCTCCTCTCTTCCGGTGGCGCCGGAGTGCCATCGGGAGGGGGAATCATCGCCACGGTGATCGTCTTCATCAACATCACCATCATCATTACCATCCTCATCTCTTTTACGCGGTCCACTCTCCCGCAAACCGGTGTAATCCCCTACTTGAACATGGTGCTTTATGCCACATATTATGATCCAATGATGTGTTGCCATCCTATGATGTTTTGAGTAGATATCTTTTTTGTTTGGGTTGATTGATGATCTAGATTGGTATGAGTTGTATTTTACTTTGGTGCTATCCTATGGCGCCCTCCGTGTCGCGCAAGCGTGAGGGATTTCCGCTGTAGGGTGTTGCAATACGTTCATGATTCGCTTATAGTGGGTTGCTAGAGTGACAGAAGCTTAAACCCGAGTAAGAGGGATTGTTGCGTATGGGAATAAAGAGGACTTGATGCTTTAATGCTATGGTTGGGTTTTACCTTAATGATCTTTAGTAGTTGCGGATACTTGCTAGAGTTCCAATCATAATTGCATATGATCCAAGTAGAGAAAGTATGTTAGCTTATGCCTGTCCCTCATATGAAACTGCAATAGTGATTACTGGTCTTGTTAACAATTGCCTAGGACAATTCCTACACCGATCCACCATTATTCCACACTCGCTATTTATAATATTTAGTATTATATTCTAACTTTATGATAACAGCACCTACTTTTATGTTTTAGCTCTTCGATATCATACAAAGTTATCCTCTTCATACCCACAACGAAGTTTTATTTCTTGTTCCTAGTTGGAAGCAAACGTCCGGTGCACGTAGAGTCGTATCAGTGGCAGATAGGGCTTGAGAGAATATTGTTCTTATCTTTAGCTCCTTGTGGGTTCGGCACTCCATACTTATCACTTCCACCTTTGGAAAGTGCTATGATGATTCCTTGCACTTGGGGATTATCAGCCTGCTTCAGGATGAGCTCTTGCTTGCACTCATCCAGCTCACCCTGGGCAGTCCTCAGTTCCTCCCGGGCCTCGCCAAACCAGACCTGCGTCTGAACGACGCGCTCCTCAAAATATGCCTCCGCCTTGTCCACCGCCGCCATCCTGGATTTCACTTTGTCTTGGTGGGCACGGTGGAGTGCCTGGAGCTTGTGGAAGTTGGCGCTCATGGCTCGGAGAAGCTGCTCCTCTTGGGAACCGTCACCGCCGGCGCTTGGTTCGTCAACAAACCGGAGCCCGTCGGTGGCGAGTGCCTCTTCATCAAACACCTCCCCTTCGGTTGGCGCTCTGGTGCTCGTCGTCCCTGGGAGGCGGACGAACAGGTCGTCGACCACCCTCAGGTACTAGCCCGGAGCGGGAGCTGCGGGGGAGGAAGGTTGGTCGTTGGCCACCTCCTCCTTGGTGGGCTCCCTGACGGCCTCCTCGGTAGCGGCCTCGCCGGACCCCCCGGAGGCCCCTTGCATGGCTCACCGGCAGCCCCCTTGCTGGCCTCCCCGACAGCGGCCTCGCCGGTCTCCCCGGCAAGCCCCTTGGCGGCCTCCTCGGCGGCAGACTTGGCGGCTTCCCCAACCTCGATCTTGGCCGGCTTCGGCATCCTTGGCGACCTCCTCGATGACGGTGTCAATATCTTCCTGGTCCGTCGAGGGAGGGTCTAGAAACTAGAAAGGAGAATGAAACGAGGCCAAAATCAAGGTTCAGTACAAAGAAAAGGAAAAAAACAGGGACGGGAGGCAGGCCACTTACCCGTGCCAAGCTGAGAAGAAGTGGTTCCCTCCCCGCCAACGTTCGTGGCCGGGACGGAGCTGCCAGCACCCAAGCCCGCCTCCTCTTCCTCCGTGCGCGTGGGCTCGGCGGTAGATTCCCTTGCGGGGACGCCCCTCCGGGCGGCGTGGTCGATGGGGGCGGCGTGTCGGCGGCGGCCCTCAGCCGCTCCTCCTGTTGCCGCTCTCCTCTTGCAAACCAAGAAAGGTTAGCACCAGGGATTCATGCCCAAATGCCCATCGATGAGGAGTGAGTAATGAACTCACGCTGGGGGCTAAAGCGGGGGCTGCGTCGTGGGCTGTTGTCCGAGCTGATCTCCACCAGCACCGGAGTGCTCGCCGGGGGCTTGTCACCCGTCGAAGCCTTGGCCCTCTTCGCCGCCCTCTGGGCCAGCGTCTCTGTGTCGCTGAAAAGATGAGAACATGTCAGGGAAGATGGCACAGGCTGAGGGTCAGAAATAATGAAGGGCACGGTGCTTACTCGTCCTCCTCCTCTGGCATCCTCTTCCTCGTCGGACTGAAGGACCCGACGTTGAAATCGGCCTCCGGGTGCCGTCCGAAGGAGGAGGAGAAGGGGATGGAGTCCTGCGCCGCTTGGACGAGGATGAGGCGGCGACCACTGCCTTCTTCGCTGCCGCGCCCCTCGTCTGGCGCACGGGCTGCGCCACGGCCTGTTGCCGCTGCGTGGTCCTACCGGGCCGGACCGGCTTGCCAGAGCTAGCCCACCGTAGGACGCGTTTCCTGCCCGGAGCCGAGGAGTCATCAGCCTCGGTCTCCCCTTCGGCCGACTCCTCGATCTCTTCCTCAACAAGGGGGGCACCGGTGTCGACGCTGCTGGCTTCCCCGGCAGACCTCGCCCACTCGGTGAACTCTTTCTCTTCTGCGGCCGTGTCAGCCTCATCCTCCATGGCGCTGATGCTGCCGGCCACCTTAGCAAGTGCCGCGTCCTCCACCCTGGTGGCAATGTATGCCAGCTCTTCCTGAGTGGTGTCACGGACGAGCAGTGGCTCGTCACGAACATACCTATCCAACAGGTTGTCGAAGAATGCCTGCACCCGCTCCGCTTCCAGCTCGGCCCAGGTTGGATCGAGGCCATGCGCGTTGAAGTCCGGCATCATGGCGATGATGGCGGTCTGGCAAGAGTTGTTGCTCAATGGGACCACTCCTGCTGGCAACCCAAATAGAGACCCGTCGGCCTTGATGGCCTTGCCGGTCCTCTCGACCCCACATGCCTCGTCAACCTTTAGCTGAAAAAGCCTCTGGCAAAGATGAGCATGCTGCAGCACCGTGAAATTGTGTTTCAGATCGGGGTGGAGCCTCATGACGTCGGCCACGTTCCTGAAGTCCCAGGCCGGCCTCCCCTTGTTGTGAAGTGGGGCAATCCGGCGGTGGAGGAAGTCCGCCCCAATCATCTCGAGGGTGAGCCCGGGCGAGATGAGGCGATGGATCCTGGTGGTGGCGACCGTGAGCTTCTTTTCATCGGCGTCGAGCTCGCCCCAGTCCTTGCTGGGAACCGGCGACCTCCGATGGACCTGACAGAACTCCTGCGGATCTGCCACCTCGATCCAGCACCCTCGGCCCCGCCACTTGTCCCACCTCTCCTTCTGGGCACCCTACGGGTACGTTCCCCTGCTCTTGGTCCTCAGGATCCAAGTAATACAAATAGAGATGGCACCCCCTGGCTGGATGCGAGGGGTGAAGTAATGGCGGAAGAGCGTCGCGCTGGGATGCACTCCGGCAAAAGCCCTCGCAAAGATGGGCAAAGAAGGACATGCACGCCACAACGTTCAACGTAAAATCCATAAGGTGGAAGACGTAGATGTGCATGATGTCATTGAAGAAATCTGAGAAAGGGGGCAGAGCCCGAAGGAGAAATAATCGACAAATAAGGGATACCGGTTTGGACCGGCCTCAGCAAAGGAGGCAGGGATGATGCGCGTGGCAGGGTGCCCCGACGTCTCCCTTCCCCACAGGGGCCTGAACATGTCCCCGAGGGTGAGCGCGTCGACCGTCGAGGTGAAGAGGGCGCTCAGCGTCCGAAGCTCCACCAACTAGCTCTCCGGCGCCTCCTTCACTCCAACCTCTTTGGCCGCTCCCTTGCCCTTGCTTGTCTTGGGCGCCATGGCGGCTGGGGGGATGAAGGATCGAGAGCAATGGGGGCACAGCGACAGCGAGCGGAGAAAGTTTTGATTTGTGCTTAAGGAAGGAGAGGGGAACAACGGTTCCAAGATTGGAAAAGGCGCAGAGGGTAAATGAGTAGCATCCCTGCGGTTTCCTCTTTTTTATGGGGAAGGCGTGGGGTGCCTCTTTACTATTCACCGCAGGATGACGCAAGCATGCTGCAGCCACTCCAGGCATGACCCTCACGTCACGCACTCAATGCAGATCATGGCGAAGCGCAACTGGCGAGGGAGTTACCACAGTTAAAACTCTACCACACATGCCCGTGCACCGTTCTGGGCCTGGCCCAACAACACATTGCGCTTGTGTGTGGCCCAGGCCCAGGGGCTCGTGTCGGTGTACAAAAGTAGGGGCCTTTTCTGTACCCCTTTACTTGTGCACGGGCAATCGTAGCCACACCTGCGGCTGGGCTTAGCAGGGCAGAGGAAGGGAAGGTACAAGGCTGCCAAGGCAACACTCAAGCCAGAAGCATGAAGAGCAAAGGGGCAATGTGGATTCGCCTAGCGAGACCCTTGCCGAGGCGGCCTACACAATCCTGTCAAGAGCCTTGCCGGGGCGACTTGCCCAACACCAGCAAGGCCGCCACCCTTGAGCCTCAGAGTCCTAACACCATCAACAAACATCAAGACCAAGGCTCAGGGGCGCCTGCGTGGTGGCATGCAGATCTTTGTGAAGACCAAAGGCCTGCAAATCTAGATGAGAACCAGAAGACGAAGACCCCTAGCGAGATCCTTGCCGGGGAAAGGCGAAGACTCCCGGCAAGATCCTTGCCGGGACGGCCACGAGACCCCCGGCAAGATCCTTGCCGGGGACGCCCACAAGACCCGGCAAGACCCTTGTCGGGGGACATCTGCGGGGCCACAACCAAGCCCGCACCTACCAAGTTTTTGCTGTCCCACGGCCGTTCCGACGCGGCAACCAGCCTGCCTAACTAGGCACGCACCTACGTGGCAGTGAGCAACCTCTAGGCCAACCAGTCAAGAACCGACGCGGTGGCATGCAGATCTTCGTGAAGACCCTGCCACCGCACCAGCGCAGCAGCCAGCCAGCTAGCGTGGCGCTGCATGAGTCGTCTTGGACGCGCGTCGAAGCAAGGCGAGGCGGCGACGGATGGGACAAGCTTCGTTGCCGTCCCCGATAAAAGCAAGAGGACACGTAGGTGGAGCATTAAATGCGTTTGATCCTTTCCGAGGGTCTCGTGGCCGTCCTGGCAAGGATCTTGCCGGGGGTCTTCGTCTGTCCCCGGCAAGGATCTCACCGGAGGTCTTCGTCTTCTGGTACCCATCTAGATTTGCAGGCCTTTGGTCTTCACAATGATCTACATGCCACCACGCAGGCGCCCCTGAGCCTTGGTCTTGATGTTTGTCGATGGTGTCAGGACTCTTAGGCTCAAGGGTGGCGGCCTTGCTAGTGTTTGGCAAGTCGCCTCGGCAAGGCTCTTGCCGGGGCTGTGTAAGCCACGCCAGCAAGGGTCTCGCAGGGGGAATCCACCTTGCACCTTTGCTCTTCATGCTTCTGGCGTGAGTGATGCCTCGGCAGCCTTGTACCTTGCCTTCCTCTGCCTTGCCAAGCCCGGCCGCAGGCGTGGCTACGACTGCCCATGCACAAGTAAAGGGGTACAGAGAAGGCCCCTACTTTTGTACACCGACAAGAGCCCCCGGGACTGGGCCACACACAAGCACAATGTGTTGTTGGGCCAGGCCCAGAACAGTGCACGAGCATGCATGACAGAGTATTAACTGTGGTAACTCCCTCGCTAGTTGCGCTTCCCCATGATCCGCATTGAGTGCATGACGTGAGGGTCATGCATGGAGTGGCTGCAGTATGCTTGCGTCATCCTGCGGTGAATAGTAAAGAGGCAGCATACGCCTTCCCCAAAAAAAAGAGGAAACCGCAGGGGTGCTGCTCATGGCTGATACCCACGCGCCTTCCCCAATCTTGGCACCGTTCCATGTTTCCCACCACGCCCGTCTTTTTCGCCATGTATGCTGCATGCATGGCGCGGGGTAGGTGGCGGACATGCAGGGTATGGGAAGGCGCGCCATTTTTGATACCCACGCGCCTTTGATTGGCGCGGGGAGGGCGGTTGATACGTATCCGTCGTATCTATAATTTTTGATTGTTCCATGCCAATATTATTCAACTTTCATATACTTTTGGCAACTTTTTATACTATTTTTGGGACTAACATATTGATCCAAAGGCCCAGCTGCCGCCTCGTTTGTTGCATGTTTTATGTTTTGCATAAGCCCCATATCAAATGGAGTTCAAACGGGATAAAAATGGACGGACAATATTTTTGGAATATTTGGAGAATATGGGAAGAAGAATCAACGCGGAATGGTGCCCAGGGTGGCCACGAGGCAGGGGGCGCGCCCCTGACCCTCGTGGGCCACCCGTAAGGCGGCTACTGCTCTTCTTCGGCCACAAGAAAGCTAATTTTCAGGAAAAAAAATTGGGCGAAGGTTTCAATCCGTTCGAAGTTACGGATCTCCATATATACACGAAACGGCGAAAGGGCAGAAGACAAGAACACAGAGACAGAGAGAGACAGAGAGACAGATCCAATCTCGGAGTGGCCCCTTGCCCCTTCCATGCCATGGAGACCAAGGACCAGAGGGGAAACCCTTGTCCCATCTAGGGAGGAGGTCAAGGAAGAAGAAGAAGAAGAAGAAGAAGAAGAAGGGGCCCCTCTCCCCTTCTCTTCCGGTGGCGCCGAAATGCTGCCGTGGCCATCATCATCATCACCGCGATCTTCACTAACACCTCCGCCATCTTCACCAACATCTCCATCACCTTCCCCCCTCTATCTACAGCGGTCCACTCTCCCGCAACCCGCTGGTGCTTTATGCTTCATATTATTATCCAATGATGTGTTGCCATCCTATGATGTCTGAGTAGATTTTCGTTGTCCTATTGGTGGTTGATGAATTGCTATGATTGATTTAATTTGCTTGTGGTTATGTTGTTGTCCTTTGGTGCCCATCATATGAGCGCGCGCGTGGATCACACCATAGGGTTTGTTGTATGTTGATAGGACTATGTATTGGAGGGCAAGAGTGATACAAGATTCAACCTAGCATAGAAATTGATGCATACGGGATTGAAGGGGGACCAATATATCTTAATGCTATGGTTGGGTTTTACCTTAATGAACGTTAGTAGTTGCGGATGCTTGATAATAGTTCCAATCATAAGTGCATAGAATTCCAAGTCAGGGATGACATGCTAGCAGTGGCCTCTCCCACATAAAACTTGCTATCGGTCTAGTAAAGTAGTCAATTGCTTAGGGACAATTTCGCAACTCCTACCACCACTTTTCCACACTCGCTATACTAACTTTATTGTGTCTTTTATCTAAACAGACCCTACTTTTTATTTACACGCTCCTTATTATCTTGCAAACCTATCCAACAACACCTACAAAGTACTTCTTGTTTCATACTTGTTCTAGGTAAAGCAAACGTCAAGCGTGCATAGAGTTGTATCTGTGGTCGACAGAACTTTAAGGAATATTTGTTCTACCTTTAAATCCTCGTTGGGTTCGACACTCTTACTTATCGAAAGAGGCTACAATTGATCCCCTATACTTGTGGGTTATCTAGACCTTTTTCTGGCGCCGTTGCCGGAGAGTCATAGCGTGGGGTGAATATTCTCGTGTGTGCTTGTTTGCTTTATCACTAAGTAATTTTTATTTGCTGCTTCTTAGTTGTTCTTTATCTTTAGTTATGGATATGAAACACGTAATACCAAAAAAAATTAGGTGTACTTGCTACTCATGGAGATGGGGAACCTCCTAAAACCCTCGATGCTCATTATGTGAAAGATATTATGTACTACTTTGATAATCCCGAGAAAACCCCATTCAATTATGTAATGGGAGACACGTTGGATCAACGTGAATACTTTAGGGATTATCGCTTGACTCAGAAAGGGAAACTATTATGGGATCAAATTCATATGTTGAAGTGGTATGCTAGGCAACTATGCTTGAGATATGATTATACTTGTTGCTCTAGGATGAAGTCTCCACACCTTCCATTTTCATGCGAATTTAATGATAATGAAACCTTGGCTTCTTATGCTAGAGGTATATATGATTACTATGATGTGGAACAAATAGAAGAATTTGTTGATTTATGGGTGCTTATGAAATTGAATCTATGTTCAAAGAGTTTGAAAATCTTTATGATGCTATTTATAGACCTGAAAATTTAGCTATCCTTCAATATTGCTATGCCAATTATGAATTCAATTCCGATATTGATGCATTTATTGAGAAAGTCTCCGCTGTCCAAGAAGAGACTAATATTTTGCAAGAATATATGGAAGAAGAAATTGATGAAACTGTGAGCTCATTGGATGAAAAAGATGAGGAGGAGAGCGAAGAACAAAAGGAGGAAGAGCGGATTTGCTACCCGTGTCCACCTTCTAATGAGAGTAACTCTTCAACTCATACATTGTTTAATTTCCCTTCGTGCTTACCGAAGGATGATTGCTATGATGATTGTTATGATCCCATTGATTCTCCTGAAATGTCCCTTTTTGATGATGCTTGCTATGCTTGTGGCCAAGATGCCAATATGAATTATGCTTATGGAGATGAACTTGCTATAGTTCCTTATGTTAAACATGAAATTGTTGCTATTGCACCCACGCACGATAGTCCTATTATCTTTTTGAATTCTCCAAACTACACTATATCGGAGAAGTTTGCCCTTATTAAGGATTATATTGATGGGTTGCATTTTACTATTACACATGATGATTTTGATGAATACAATATGCATGTGCTTGCTGCTCCTACTTGCAATAATTATGAGAGAGTAACTACATCTCCGCCTCTTTATGTTTCCAACACGAAAAAATGCAAGAAACTGTTTATACTATGCATTGGCCTTTACTAGGTGTGCATGAATTGTAATTTTATGACATGCGGATGCATAGGAAGAGAGTTAGACTTCGTCATTGCTTGATTTATGTTACTTTGTGCTCACTACTAAATGCCAAATCATTGGTAATTAAAATTGGCTTTGATATACCTTGGGATCCGGGTGGATCCACTACTTGAGCACTATATGCCTAGCTTAATGGCTTTAAAAAAAGCGTTGCCAGGGAGACAACCCGGAAGTTTTAGAGAGTCATTTATTTTTATAGAGTGCTTTCATATAGTTAAAAAAATAAAGAGGGGAACCCAAAACTTTTTTAAAAAGAAAAGTGAAAGTGAGATAGACGAGCATTGTGAAAGTGGGGGACGTCCTTGAACTTTGTTCATGCCCATGGAAGCTTTGTGCATCTTGATTACAGAAAAATTTCAAAAAAATAATTATCCCCTTGTCCAATTCCATTGTAATATAAAAATAATGTGCCAAGGTTTGCCTTTAGGATGCTTACAATGCTTGTTGGTTTGTACGGTGCAGGACAGATACTTTGGTTGTAGTGCGCGATTTTTAACTTCTTACTGGAACATAGAATGGTTCTGATTCTTTTTGCACTGTCTTTATATAAGAATTGTTTATTTTTACTAATTTTTGCAGAATTGTTCAAGTATCATAAGTATGGTGAATGTTCATATTATTACAGACTGTTCTGTTTTAGACAGATTCTGTTTTTCATGCATAGTTTGCTTGTTTTGATGAAACTATCGATTTATATCAATGGATTAAGCCATGGAAAAGTTATATTACAGTAGACACAATGAAAAAACAAAATATTAATTGGTTTGCAACAGTACTTAGAGTAGTGATTTGCTTTATTATACTAACGGATCTTACCGAGTTTTTTGTTGAAGTTTTGTGTGGATGAAGTGTTCGAGGAACGAGGAGGTCTCGATGTGAGAGGAAGGAAGAGAGGAAAGAGCTCAAGTGTAACACCCCGGATGTAACTTTCCATATTTGTAACTCCAACTCTTGCCATTTTCGGCATTGTGATATGATATTCCCTCCGTGGTTGGGTTTTTGTCTTTTGTTTTGCATTTTGTTCATGTCATGCATCTCATATCATGTCATCATGTGCATCTCATTTGCATACGTGTTCGTCTCATGATTCCGAACATTTTCCCCGTTGTCTGTTTTGCAATCCGGCACTCCTATGTCCCCCGTCCCCTTTTACATTTTTCCGTGAGCTGGTACTAAACTTTCTCGGAATGGACCGAGGTTTGTCAAGTGGCCTTGGTACACCACCGGTAGACCACCTGTCAAGTTTCGTGCCATTTGGAGGTCGTTTGATACTCCAACGGTTAACCGCATAACCGCAAAGGCCTCTTTTGGGTTGCAGTCCAACACCCCTTCAAAAACGCCCAATAACCCATCTAAGTCACTTCCATGCTCTCCGTCGTCGGATCACGATCGTGTGGGCGAAAATCGCACCCCATTTGGAGTCTCCTAGCTCCTTCTACCTATAAATATGTGCACTCCCCCGAATTTTCCGGATCCCCAAACCCTAGCCCGCTCCTCCGCCGCCGACACGTCCGGAGAGCGGACACGTCCGCCATCACCCGACGAATCGGGCGTCGACACGTGGCCTCCGTCGCGCCCCAGCCGCCGGCCATGAGGCTCGTCTGGGCCCTCATGCCGTTCGCCGCCAGCGGCTGAAGCTCCCCTGGCCGCCGCCCGCGCGCCCGCCCGCCGAAGTCCCTCCGCCTCGCTGCCCGGCCTGCCCGCGCCGCCATACTGCCCGTCGATCGCGAGCGCCCGCCAGCTTGTCGCCGCGCCATCCGCGCCCCGCCCGGCCGCCTCCGCCGCCCAGCCTCTCCTCCCGGCCCCGAGCTCCCGCTCCGCGACGCCTCGACCACAAGGCAATCGGATCCGATCGGATCTGAGAAGGGTTGACTTCTCCTCCCCCCTTTTTTTTCGTCTAAGTCATTTTCCTGTCAGATTTTGTTGCATATTCATTGCATCACATCTTTGCACCCTTGGCTCCGTTTTGGGCGTGTAGCACACCAAGTTGTTCGACTCGAAAGGTACATCATTTCATTCCATTGCCTCATTTATATTTGAGCTCATCTTGATTACCTAAATGCTGTTGGAAGAGGGCTATGTGATGTTAGTTTCTGTTTCTTGACAGAACTTGCACTTTTGTCATTTTTGCCATGATTAATGTGTGCATCTTATGAACTTGAGCCCTACATATGTTTTGATCTATGCCATGCCATCTTTAAAGGGGTTTATTCCATGTATTTTTGTGATATCTGTGGTGACTAGCACAAGCATGCAAATTAGGCTTCATGATGTTGCTGATTTCAGCCCCTGTTCTGCTGATATTTTTATGCCATGTAAACTTGATGCTACAGAGAGATCCATGCTTATTTTGAGATACTTCATTAAGGATGTTTTGAACATATGGTTATGATATATCCTTCCAAGCCCTTTTTTGCAATTATGGAGTGCCATAGCTTTAGTCAATCGAGCTCTACTTTTGCTATAAAATGTTTCCTGGCAGGTTGTTTACATGTTATTTAATTTTGCCAAGGTTGTTGTAGTTGATCCGTGTATGCTATGATGTTGTTCTTGCCATGTATAGCTTCTATGCCATGTCTTTTTGATGTATATGTGCTTAGTTTATCTTGAAATGCTCTGTAGTGAGTGCATCGAGCTCGCGAAGATGCCTTCATAATTCTGTCAATGTCATGCCCTGTTTGCTGAATCTGTTAACGAAACTTGATTTATTGACATGGGTGCTATTACATTTTCTGATCCCTTTTGGCTCTTGGTCAGTAAGGGACTTTTGTTCTATGCTTTGAGTAGATTCATACCATGCCTTGTTTTTCTATTATAAGTTCCTGTAGAATGTTGTTTGCTTGCTCTGAACATTGCTTCCTGATGCTGATTCTGCCATCTTCAGTATTTTCACTAAGTCTGTGATTTAGCCGTAGCTCACTGTTCATCATTTTTCAAGCATCTTGAGTAGATCACTGCCATATGCTTTGTTGGTACGTTTGGGTGCAGTAACTTAATTTCTTGTTGCTTGCTATGTGGCATCATGCTGTTTATGGCAGATTTGTGCCATTCTTGTTTTGCTTGTCATTTGCAAACCGTGCATCCGATTCCAGTGATCTTTATATCGATTTCAACCGAAATCATCTCACCTTTCTAGCGGCATACTTGGTTTGCCAAGTTGATGCCTTGTTCATCATTTTCCTTCCGGAGCACGCATACGCATTGCATCTCACATCTCGCATATCATGCCATGTATTGCATCATGTTGTTTGTGCATCGCCCGTGATTTACTGTGGTTCCATTGTTTGTGTTCTTGCTTTGGGTAGAGCCGGGAGACGAGTACGTGAATGAGGAACCTGTTGAGATCGCTTACGAGGATCAAGCTTTCGACAACTCTGAGAACCTTGCATGTAAGATGACCATACCCTCGAAATCACTTCTATCTTTGCTTGCTAGATGCTCGCTCTTTTGCTACGCCTATGCTATGATGCCTATCACTTGCTTATCATGCCTCCCATATTGCCATGTCAAGCCCCTAACCATCCTTTCCTAGCAAACCGTTGATTGGCTATGTTACCGCTTTGCTCAGCCCCTCTTATAGCGTTGCTAGTTGCAGGTGAAGATGAAGTTTGTTCCTTGTTGGAACATGGAGATGTTGTTCCTTGTTGGAACATGTTTACTTTTTGGGATATCACAATATCTATTGTTTAATTAATGCATCTATATACTTGGTAAAGGGTGGAAGACTCGGCCTTATGCCTGGTGTTTTGTTCCACTCTTGCCACCCTAGTTTCCGTCATACCGGTGTTATGTTCCTTGATTTTGCGTTCCTTACACGGTTGAGTGATTTATGGGACCCCCTTGACGGTTCGCTTTGAATAAGACTCCTCCAACAAGGCCCAACTTTGGTTTTACCATTTGCCACCTAAGCCTTTTTCCCCCGGGTTTTTCCGAGCCCGAGGGTCATCTTTATTTAACCCCCCCCGGGCCAATGCTCCTCTGAGTGTTGGTCCAAACTAGAGCCCTTTGTAGCGCCACCTTGGGGAAACTTGAGGCCTGGTTTTAGTTGTACGGACTGCTCATCCGGATGTGCCCTGAGAACGAGATATGTGCAGCTCCTATCGGGATTTCTCGGCACAATCGGGCGGCTTTGCTGGTCTTGTTTTACCATTGTCGAAATGTCTTGTAGTCCGGGATTCCGAGACTAATCGGGTCTTCCCGGTAGAAGGAATATCCTCCGTTGACCGTGAGAGCTTATAATGGGCTAAGTTGGGACACCCCTGACGGGGTATTATCTTTCGAAAGCCGTGCCCGCGGTTATGAGGCAGATGGGAATTTGTTAATGTCCGGTTGTAGAAAACCCGAAGTTGACCTTGACTAAAACACATCAACCGCGTGTGTAATCGTGACGGTCTCTTCTCGGCGGAGTCCGGGAAGTGAACACGGTGTTGGAGTTATGTTTGACGTAAGTAGTTTCAGGATCACTTCTTGATCACTACTAGCTTCACGACCGTGCCTTGCTTCTCTTCTCGCTCTCTTTGCGAATGTAGCCACCATATATGCTAGTCGCTTGCTGCAGCTCCACCTCACAACTCTGTCCTTCCTATAAGCTTAAATAGTCTCGATCTCGCGGGTGTGAGATTGCTGAGTCCCCGTGACTCACAGATTCTACCAAAACAGTTGAAGGTGCCGATGAAGCCAGTGCAGATGACGCAACCGAGCTCAAGTGGGAGTTCGATGAGGAACGTGGTCGTTACTATGTGTCTTTTCCTGATGATCAGTAGTGGAGCCTAGTTGGGACGATCGGGGATCTGTGTAGCATTTGGGGTAGTCTTCTTTTATTTTGGTTCCGTAGTCGGACCTTGAGTGTAATCTGGATGATGGATGTTTATTTGTGTATTGTGTGAAGTGGCGACTGTAAGCCAACTATGTATCTCTTTCCCTTATGTATTACATGGGTTGTGTGAAGATTACATCACTTGCGACATTGCTTTCAATGCGGTAATGCATCTAAGTCGTGCTTCGACACGTGGGAGATAAAGCCGCATCTAGGGCGTTTCAAGTTGGTAATCGAGCCATCCCGACTTAGGAGCCCTCGCTGGATTGTTTGCTGGCGTTGTTGAGTCTAGAACAAAAATGTTTTGAGTCTTAGGATTATATATATCGGAGAGTAGGATTCTTTTTACTCCCCAGTCCCTTCGTCGCTCTGGTGAGGTCTCCTGACGTAGAAGTTTTGACTCTCCTCTCCTCAAATTTCACTAAAAAATTTTTAGGATCACGCGGGTATCTTGGAATCGTTTCGATGGTTTTGTGATGAGAACATTGTTCTTGGTGCCTCCTGACATTTAGGGGTTGTGGCGTTGTCCCGGGAGTTGAGCTCCGAGGTGTTGTCGCCACAATTTTATCGTTGCAGTTCGAATACCGAGCTTTGCCGACATCGAAAATATCTTTTGTACAGTTGTTGGTGAGATAACCCCAATAACTCAAAGATCGGGCGAGCCTGGGAGTATTGCCATGACTCGTATAACGGATGCTTTTCAAGGTCGAGGTACCACGATTTCCGAAGGTTTCTTGGTTATGTGTTGACGGATGGATACAAATTGGATCTAGGTATTGTTAGTTTGGGTGATATATTTTGTGTCCCTCAGATCCCCAACACCGATTGCATAACCGTAAAGTTTCGAGTTTATAGGTGGGATTCAAGTAGCTCTTAGCATTTCTTCCCGCAGATATTTGGTTTGTGATTGGGTAATCCTTACCACTTATTTGTTCCAGCCATACCTTGTTATTTTTTTCATCAACCCTTAATCAAGTGGCTTCTCACCTTTATGGACGTGTGATGTTAACTTTGGAATTCATTCGTTCATCCTTGTTCGAATGTTTATTGTGAAGACTATATGTTGCAATTTCTATCCGTTGATTCAACTTGTCTATCTGTCTATCAAAGTGCTAACGGATGTCACCCTCTTCAGGATGGCTCCGCCAACGCTGGCTGAATCCGGAACGCAATGATGGGAGTCGGTCAGACCCTCCACCTCCACCTCCGCCTCTGGAGGCATGGCAAGCTATCATGGCAGCCACCAACGCAAATGCTCAGATGATTTTGCAACTCTTGCAAGAGCGTACCCAAGGGCAAGGCAACCAAGGAAACCAAGGTCAAGGCAACAACCAGCCGCACTTTGCTACCCTCAATCAGTTCCTCGCTAATCAGCCGAAGTCTTTCAGCTTCTGTGTCGAGGCCACGTGGCCGACGATTGGCTTGTGGACATCTGCAAACATTTTGAATGTAGCAATGTCGACACGAGGACTTTGTCAAGTTTGCTTCGTTTCAACTCAAGGACCAAGCTGCCGAGTGGTATCAAGAATACAAAGATTCCAAGAGGAGGTCGTGTAATTACCTGGGATGAGTTCCGCCGAGACTTCAAAGCTCACCACATTCCGAAAAGTGTTGTTGAGAGCAAGCGTGAGGAGTTCCGCAATCTCAAGCAAGGCGGCATGTCTGTGTATCAATACAATATCCAGTTCCAGAAACTCGCTCGCTTCGCTAAGCAAGACGTACCTGATGAAAAGAGTATGATCTATCAATTCAGAGGTGGCCTCAGAGAAGATCTGCAATTAGCTCTCATGCTTTTTGAGCCAGAAAAGTATGATGAATTATACAACATGGCACTGAAGCAAGAAGTTGCCCAGCTCAAATGTGAGGCTTCTAAGAAGAGAATCAGGGATGCAGTTCAGTCTTCTTCTTCCTCTCAAGTGGCAGCTAAGCAGCAAAAGTTCTACCTTCCTCCTCCTCCGTTCCGTCAGCCTTATCAGCAGAAGAACTCATGTGGTCGTGGATCTTCCCACCCACCCAACCCAGGCTATCAGAACAAGTGAAATTCTGAAGCTCCAAGGTCAAATGCTCCTTATCACCGTCCGCTCTCAAAGGTGACTTGCAACAAATGTCAGCAGAAAGGTCACTATGCGAACAAGTGCTTCAACCGAAGGCGCCTTCCGCCTCCTCCTCCTGTGAGGTCTTCTAGCAATGCAGTGGTCAAGCATAATCCCAAGTCTGCAAAGGTGAACATGATGAATGCAGTGCAAGCAGAGGATTCTTCTGATGTGATTATGGGTAATCTTCCAGTTAATGATATTCCTGCAGAAGTTTTATTTGATACCGGTGCATCGCATTGTTTCATGTCTAGATCATTTGTTGCAAAGCATGATTTCATTTCGGAAATGTTGGAAAACCCCTTGGGAGTTGTTTCTCCGGGCTCTTCTATGAGGGCTACCACAATGATTCCGGATGTTTCTATCAAGATGGGCGAGTATAGATTCTCTATCTAAACCATTTGTTCTTGGTGACTCAGATATTGATCTTATTCTTGGGATGGACTGGCTTTCTCAGCACAAAGCTCAGCTTGATTGTGCTGCCAGGGAAATTCAATTGACACACTCTTCTGAGGATGTGATCATCTATGCCGCTCGTGATGAAACCATTCGGTTGTTTTCTCTCAATGAGAAGGGCGAATTGGATGCTATCTCTCGATTCCAACATGCTTGTGAGTACCAAGATGTCTTTCTAGAAGAGCTCCGGTATGCCTCCTCACCGCCAGCTTGAATTCTTTATCGATCTTGAGCCCGCATCGAACCCGTTTGCAAGCGCCCATACAAGCTTGGACCTAATGAGTCAAGGAATTGAAGGATGAACAAGAGCGTGCTGGTCCGATCGGACCGAGTTCATCTCCTTGGGGTTGTGGTGTTCTTTTGTCCGTAAGAAGGATGGCATGTAATCGACTTTGCATCGACATCATTCATTGAATAAGAAGACTATCAAGAACAAGTATCCACTTCCCAACCTCAATGAGCTTTTCGAGCAACTCAAAGGTGCTAAAGTATTCTCCAAGCTTGACCTTCGTATGGGTTATCATCAAATTCGCATTCGTGAACAAGATATTCCCAAGACAGCATTCAGAACAAGCTTTGGTTCTTATGAATATACTGTCATGTCTTTCGGCCTTGTCAATGCTCCGCCAACATTCTCTCGCATGATGAACTTTATCTTCAACCCCTACACAAATGAATTCGTCTTGGTGTATCTCGATGATATTTTGGTCTTCTCCAAGAATAAGAAGGATCATGCCAACCATTTGCGATTGGTGCTCGACAAGCTCAGAGAGCATCAATTCTATGTGAAGTTTTCCAAATGTGAATTTTGGCTTGATGAAGTGCTGTACCTTGGTCACATCATCTCCGCCAAGGGCATCGCTGTTAACCCCGAGAAGGTGTCTGCAGTTGTGAATTGGGAACCTCCTCAGAATGTCAAGCAACCTTAGCGATTTTCTTGGACTTGCAAGCTATTGCCGAAGATTCGTTGAGAACTTCTCTAAGATTGCAAAGCCTCTTTCCAACCTCCTCCAGAAGCATGTGAAGTATGTCTGGACTCCTGAGTGTGACGTTGCTTTCAATACTCTCATAGAGAAACTCGTCACAGCTCCTGTCTTAACTCCTCCTGATGAATCCAAGCCATTCGAAGTTTTCTGTGATGCTTCTATTCAAGGTCTCGGTGCTGTGTTAATGCAAGAGAAGAAAGTTGTGGCCTATACCTCTCGTCAGTTGAAGCCCAACGAAAAGAACTACCCACTCACGATCTTGAGTTGGCAGCAGTTGTCCATGCATTGATAACATGGAGACATCTCTTGTTGGGAAGGAAAGTGGACATTTTCACCGATGACAAGAGTCTCAAGTATATCTTCACTCAACCCAACCTCAACCTCAGGCAAACTCGATGGGTCGAGATGATTGAAGAGTACAACCCAAGTATTGAATATACTCCAGGCAAGGCCAATGTGATTGCAGATGCTTTGAGCAGGAAGGCTTATCGCAACAGCTTAATCCTCAAGCCCTTCCAACTGACCTTTGTGAAGCTTTCCAAGCTGAATCTTCAAGTTTTTCCTCAAGGCTTTCTTGCCAACCTCATAGTCTCTCCTACTTTGGAAGACCAAATTCGTGAGGCTCAACTCCTGGATACCATGGTGAACAAGGTGAAACGTGGTATCGACAAGGGCATTTCCAAGTACAAGTGCTTCCACATTGATGACAAAGATACTCTTTTCTTCGAGGACCGGATTGTGGTTCCTAAGGGTGATCTACGGAAAGTCATTATGAACGAGGCGCACAATTTCCTTCTATCCATTCATCCTGGAAGTACGAAGATGTACGATGACCTCAAGCAGTCGTATTGGTGGACTCGAATGAAGCGAGAAATTGCTCAATTCGTGAATGAATGTGATGTCTGCAGAAGGGTGAAAGGTAACACCAACGACCAGCTGGTCTCCTCCAACCTCTTGCTATTCCGTAATGGAAGTTTGATCATATCGAAATGGACTTCATGACTGGATTTCCAAAGACCAAGCGTGGAAATGATGCTATCTTCGTTGTCATTGACAAGCTTACTAAAGTGGCTCATTTTCTTCCTATCAAAGAATCCATCACAGCAGCTCAGTTGGCAGAGCTATACACCTCCAGAATTGTCTCCTTGCACGACATTCCACAATTGATCTCTTCAGACCGTGGCAGCATCTTCACCTCCAAGTTTTGGGATTCTTTTTCGTAAGGCCATGGGCACCCACATTCGGTTCGACAGCCTTTCCATCCTCAAACAAGTGGCCAAGTCGAGCGAGTCAATCAAATCCTTGAAGATATGCTCAGGGCTTGTGTCATTTCCTTCGGTATGAAATGGGAAGATTGTCTTCCATATGCCGAAGTTCTCCTACAACAACAGCTTCCAAGCGAAGTTCGGCAAGGCCCCATTCGAAATTCTCTATGGCGTAAAGTGCCGTACTCCTCTCAATTGGTCCGAGACAGTGAACGCCAACTTCTTGGCGATTTACTTGATCACGAAGCCCAAGAAATGTGCAAAGTCATTCGTGAGAATCTCAAAGCCGCCAAGAATCGCGCCATGGAAGAGCTATTATGATGACAAGCACCGTGATGTGGCTTTTGAAATCGGAGACCATGTCTACCTCCGCGTCTCTCCAATGAAAGGAACTCGTCGCTTCGGTATCAAAGGGAAGCTTGCCCCTAGATACGTGGGTCCTTTCAAGATCATTGGCAAAAGAGGCGACCTCGCCTATCAACTTGAGCTTCCCTCCAACTTCACCAACGTGCACGATGTGTTTCACGTGTCACAGCTTCGCAAGTGCTTCAAGACTCCTGAGCGCACCATCAACTTCGAAGAAATTGACCTCCAAGAAGATCTCTCTTATCATGAGCACCCCGTGGCTATTCTTGAAGAAACTGAGCGCAAGACTCGCAACAAGTCAATCAAATTCCTGAAAGTGAAGTGGTCACACCATTCCGACCGAGAAGCCACACAGGAGCGCGAGGATCACCTCCGTTCGAATATCCAGAGTTCTTTCAGTCCTAGATCTCTGGACGAGATCCTCTTGTAGTGGTGGAGTGTTGTAACACCCCGGATGTAACTTTCCATATTTGTAACTCCAACTCTTGCCATTTTCGGCATTGTGATATGATATTCCCTCCGTGGTTGGGTTTTTGTCTTTTGTTTTGCATTTTGTTCATGCCATGCATCTCATATCATGTCATCATGTGCATCTCATTTGCATACGTGTTCGTCTCATGATTCCGAACATTTTCCCCGTTGTCCATTTTGCAATCCGGCACTCCTATGTCCCCCAGCGTCCCCTTTTACATTTTTCCGTGAGCGGGTACTAAACTTTCTCGGAATGGACCGAGGTTTGTCAAGTGGGCTTGGTACACCACCGGTAGACCACCTGTCAAGTTTCGTGCCATTTGGAGGTCGTTTGATACTCCAACGGTTAATCGCATAACCGCAAAGGCCTCTTTTGGGTTGCAGTCCAACACCCCTTAAAAACAGCCCAATAACCCATCTAAGTCACTTCCATGCTCTCCGTCGTCGGATCACGATCGTGTGGGCGAAAACCGCACCCCATTTGGAGTCTCCTAGCTCCCTCTACCTATAAATATGTGCACGCCCCCGAATTTTCCGGATCCCTAAACCCTAGCCCGCTCCTCCGCGCCGCCCGGACACGTCCGGGCGAGCGGACGTCCGCCGCCCAGCGCCCGGCGAATCGAGCGTCGACACGTGGCCTCGCCCGCGCCCCGCCGCCGGCCGCGAAGCCCGTCTGGGGCCCCAGCAACCCGTTCGCCGCCCGCCGCGCTCCCCAGCGCCGCCCGCCCCAGCGCCGCCCGCCCGCGCCGAGTCCCTCCGCCTCGCCGACGGTCGCGCCGCCGCCGCCGCCCGCGTCGATCGCCAACGCCCGCGCCCAGCGCCCGCGCGTCGCCCGCCGTCCGCGCCCCGCCTCAGCCCCGGCCTCTCCTCCCGGCCCGAGCTCCTGCTCCAGCGCCTCGACCAGCGCGGTCGGATCGATCGGATCTGAGAAGGGTTGACTTCTCCTCCCTGCCCCCCCCCGTTTTTCGTCTAAGTCATTTTCCTGTCAGATTTTGTTGCAACTTCATTGCACCACATCTTTGCACCCGTGGCTCCGTTTTGGGCGTGTAGCATAACATATTGTTCGCCTCGAAGGGTACATCATTTCATTTCATTGCTTCATTTAAATTTGAGCTCATCTTGATTCCCGAAATGCTGTTTAAAAGAGGGCTATGTGATGTTAGTTTCAGTTTCTTAACAGAACTTGCACTTTTGTCATTTTTGCCATGATTAATGTGTGCATCTTATGAACTTGAGCCCTACATATGTTTTGATATATGCCATGCCAGCTTTACAGGGGTGTATGCCATATATTTTTGTGATCTCTGTGGTGACTAGCATAAGCATGCAAACTAGGGTTCATGATGTTGCTGATTTCAGCCGATGTTCTGCTGATATTTTTATGCCATGTAAACTTGATGCTACAGAGGGATCCATGCTTATTTTGAGATACTTCAGTAAGGGTGTTTTGAACATACGGTTATGCTCTATCCATCCATGCCCTTTTTTGCAATTATGGAGTGCCAGAGCTTGAGTCAATCGAGCTCTACTTTTGCTATAAAATGTTTCCTGGCAGGTTGTTTACATGTTATTCAATTTTGCCAAGGTTGTTGTAGTTGATCCGTGTATGCTATGATGTTGTTTTTGCCATGTATAGCTTATATGCCATGTCTTTTTGATGGATGTATGCTTAGTTTATCTTGAAATGCTCTGTAGTGAGTGCATCGAGCTCGCGAAGATGCCTTCATAATTCTGTCAATGTCATGCCCTCTTTGCTGAATCTGTTAACGAAACTTCCTATATTGACATGGGTGCTATTACATTTTCCGATCCCTTTTGGCTCTTGGTCAGTAAGGGAATTTTGTTCTATGATTTTAGTAGATTCATGCCATGCCTTTTTTTGCTATTATAAGTTCCTGTACCATGTTGTTTGCTCTGAACATTGCTTCCTGATGCTGATTCTGCCATCTTCAGTATTTTCACTAAGTCTGTGAAGCTGATATATTTTGCACTTTTGCCATGCTTGGTTGGACCTGTTATGGTGAGATTTGGCCGTAGCTCAGTGTTCATCGTTTACCAAGCATCTTGAGTAGATCACTGCCATATGCTTTGTTGGTATGTTTGGGTGAAGTAGCTTAATTTCTTGTTGCTTGCTATGTGGCATCATGCTGTTTATGGCAGATTTGTGCCATTCTTGTTTTGCTTGTCATTTGCAAACCGTGCATCCGATTCCGGTGATCTTTATATCGATTTCAACCGAAATCATCTCACCTTTCCAGCGGCATACTTGGTTTGCCAAGTTGATGCCTTGTTCATCATTTTCCTTCCGGAGCACGCATACACATTGCATCTCACATCTCGCATATCATGGCATGTATTGCATCATGTTGTTTGTGCATCGGCCGTGATTTATTGTGGTTCCATTGTTTGTGTTCTTGCTTTGGATAGAGCCGGGAGATGAGTACGTGAACGAGGAACCTGTTGAGAACGCTTACGAGGATCAAGCTTTAGACAACTCTGAGAACCTTGCAGGCAAGATGACCATACCCTCGAAATCACTTCTATCTTTGCTTGCTAGATGCTCGCTCTTTTGCTATGCCTATGCTACGATGCCTATCACTTGCTTATCATGCCTCCCATATTGCCATGTCAAGCCCCTAACCATCCTTTCCTAGCAAACCGTTGATTGGCTATGTTACCGCTTTGCTCACTTCTCTTATAAGCGTTGCTAGTTGCGGTGAAGATGAAGTTTGTTCCTTGTTGGAAAATGGAGATGTTGTTCCTTGTTGGAACATGTTTACTTGTTGCGATATCACAATATCTATTGTTTAATTAATGCATCTATATACTTGGTAAAGGGTGGAAGACTGCCTTATGCCCGTGTTTTGTTCCACTCTTGCCACCCTAGTTTCCGGCCATACCGGTGTTATGTTCCTTGATTTTATGCTCCTTACACGGTTGGGTGATTTATGGGACCCCCTTGACAGTTCGCTTTGAATAAGACTCCTCCAAAGAAGCCCAACCTTGGTTTTACCATTTGCCACCTAAGCCTTTTCCCCCGGCTTTTCGCGAGCCCGAGGGTCATCTTTATTTAACCCCCCGGGCCAGCGCTCCTCCGAGTGTTGGTCCAAACTAGAGCCCTTTGCAGCGCCACCTTGGGGAAACTTGAGGCCTGGTTTTAGTTGTACGGACTGCTCATCCGGATGTGCCCTGAGAACGAGATATGTGCAGCTCCTATCGGGATTTGTCGGCACAATCGGGCGGCTTTGCTGGTCTTGTTTTACCATTGTCGAAATGTCTTGTAGTCCGGGATTCCGAGATCGATCGGGTCTTCCCGGTAGAAGGAATATCCTTCGCTGACCGTGAGAGCTTATAATGGGCTAAGTTGGGACACCCTCGCAGGGTATTATCTTTCAAAGCCGTGCTCTGCGGTTATGAGGCAGATGGGAATTTGTTAATGTCCGGTTGTAGAAAACCCGAAGTTGACCTTGATTAAAACACATCAACCGCGTGTGTAATCGTGACGGTCTCTTCTCGGCGGAGTCCGGGAAGTGAACACGGTGTTGGAGTTATGTTTGACGTAAGTAGTTTCAGGATCACTTCTTGATCGCTACTAGCTTCACGACTGTGCCTTGATTCTCTTCTCACTCTCTTTTGTGAATGTAGCCACCATATATGCTAGTCACTTGCTGCAGCTCCACCTCACAACTCTGTCCTTCCTATAAGCTTAAATAGTCTCGATCTCACGGGTGTGAGATTGCTGAGTCCCCGTGACTCATAGATTCTACCAAAACAGTTGCAGGTGCCGACGAAGCCAGTGCAGATGACGCAACCGAGCTCAAGTGGGAGTCCGATGAGGAACGTGGTCGTTACTATGTGTCTTTTCCTGATGATCAGTAGTGGAGCCCAGTTGGGACGATCGGGGATCTGTGTAGCATTTGGGGTAGTCTTCTTTTATTTTGGTTCCGTAGTCGGACCTTGAGTGTAATCTGGATGATGGATGTTTATTTGTGTATTGTGTGAAGTGGCATTTGTAAGCCAAATATGTATCTCTTTCCCTTATGTATTACATGGGTTGTGTGAAGATTACCTCACTTGCGACATTGCTTTCAATGCGGTTATGCCTCTAAGTCATGCTTCGACACGTGGGAGATATAGCCGCATCGAGGGCGTTACATCAAGCTTGGGGATGCCCAAGGCACCCCAAGTAAATATTCAAGGAGACTCAAGCGTCTAAGCTTGGGGATGCCCCAAAAGGCATCCCATCTTTCTTCAACAAATATCGGTATGTTTTCGGATTCGTTTCGTTCATGCGATATGTGCAAGTCTTGGAGCATCTTTTGCATTTAGTTTTAATTTTTATTTTATGCACCGTGCTGGTATGAGATAGTCCTTGGTTGATTTATAGAATGCTCTTTGCACTTCACTTATATCTTTTTAGTATGGCTTTATAGAATGCTTCATGTGCTTCACTTATATCATTTGAAGTTTGGATTGCCTGTTTCTCTTTACATAGAAAACCGCCATTTTTAGAATGCTCTTTTTCTTCACTTATATTTGTTAGAGAGTGGGCATATATTTTGTAGAAAGAATTAAACTCTCTTGCTTCACTTATATCTATTTAGAGAGATGACAGGAACTGGCCATTCACATGGTTAGTCATAAAATCCTACATAAAACTTGTAGATCACTGAATATGATATGTTCGATTCCTTGCAATAGTTTTGCGATATAAAGATGGTGATGTTAGAGTCGTGCTAGTTGAGTGATTATGAAATTGAGGAATACTTGTGTTGAGGTTTGCAAGTCCCGTAGCATGCACGTATGGTGAACTGTTATGTAACAAAGTCAGAGCACGAGGTGTTCTTTTATTGTTTTCCTTATGAGTGGCGGTCCGGGACGAGTGATGGTCTTTTCCTACCAATCTACCCCCCTAGGGGCATGCGTAGTAGTGCTTTGCTTCGAGGGCTAATAAACTTTTGCAATAAGTATATGAGTTCTTTATGACTAATGTGAGCCCATGGATTATACGCACTCTCACCCTTCCATCATTGCTAGCCTCCTCGGTACCGTGCATTGCCCTTTCTCACCTCGAGAGTTGGTGCAAACTTCGCCGGTGCATCCAAACCCCGTGATACGATACGCTCTATCACACATAAGCCTCCTTATATCTTCCTCAAAACAGCCACCATACCTACCTATCATGGCATTTCCATAGCCATTCCGAGATATATGGCCATGCAAATTCCGTCATCATCATACACATGACTTGAGCATTTATTGTTATATTGCTTTGCATGATCGTAAGATAGCTAGCATGATGTTTTCATGGTTTGTCCGTTTTTTTATGTCATTGCTACGCTAGATCATTGCACATCCCAAAGACATCGCCAGAGGCATTCATATAGAGTCATATCTTTGTTCTACTATCGAGTTGTAATATTGAGTTGTAAGTAAATAAAAGTGTGGTGTTCATCATTATTAGAGCATTGCCCCAGTGAGGAAAGGATGATGTAGACTATGATTCCCCCACAAGTCGGGATGAGACTCCGGATTTTAAAAATAAATAAAAGAGGCCAAAGAAGCCCATTAAAAAGAAGAAAAAAACAAAAAATGAGAGAAAAAGAGAGAAGGGGCAATGTTACTATCCTTTTAACACACTTGTGCTTCAGAGTAGCACCATGTTCTTCATATAGAGAGTCTCTTGAGTTATCACTTCCATATACTAGTGGGAATTTTCATTATAGAACTTGGCTTGTATATTCCGATGATGGGCTTCCTCAAATGCCCGAGGTCTTCATGAGAAAGCAGGTTGGATGCACACCCACTTATTTTCCAGTTTCAGCTTTCATACACTTATAGCTCTAGTGCGTCCGTTGCATGGCAATCCCTACTCCTCACATTGACATCAATTGATGGGCATCTCCATAGCCCGTTGATTAGCCGCGTCTATGTGAGACTTTCTCATTTTTGTATTCTCCACACAACCTCCATCATCATATGCTATTCCACCTATAGTGCTATGTCCATGGCTTGCGCTCATGTATTGCATGAGGGTTGAAAAGTCCAAGCGCTGCTAAAAAGTATGAACCAATTGCTCGGCTTGTCATCGGGTTGTGCATGATTTGAATGCTTTGTGTGGTGAAGATGGAGCATAGCCGTAATATATGATTTTGTAGGGATGAGCTTTCTTTGGCTATGTTATTTCGATAAGACATAATTGCTTGGTTGGTATGCTTGAAGTATTATTGTCTTAATGTCAAAAAATAGACTATTGCTTTGAATCACTCGTGTCTTAATATTCATGCCATGATTAGATACATGATCAAGATTATGCTATGTAGCATTCCACATCAAAAATTATCCTTCTTATCATTTACCTACTCGAGGATGGGCAGGAATTAAGCTTGGGGATGCTGATACGTCTCCGACGTATCTATAGTTTTTTATTGTTCCATGCCAATATTATTCAACTTTCATATACTTTTGGCAAGTTTTTATACTATTTTTGGGACTAACATATGTGACACTCAAAAAAAATTTATTTAATTTTCAACAAAAACCTTGCTTGATTTGAAGAAGGTCATTTAAATCCTTCCTAAAACATCTCTCTATCTCTCAAAACTTTTCCCCATGGCAAGGATTTCATTTTTTTTCTTGTATCTTCTTCAACCCTGGTGTTTCGTTATTAAAGACCTTTATTCTGAGTTTCCCATCTCAAAAATATTTTTTGGAATTTATTTTCTTTTAAAAAGAAACCCTAAGGGTTTTGGAGCTACTCTTTTGTTTTGAACCATCCTTGGTTTTACCATGCCTCATGTGGTAAATTCTCCCAAAACCCCTCCCTCCACTTTGGGGCAACCCAAACATTCTGGCCCAACAAGTTCAATCCATTTTTGGATTTTAATTCATTTATTTTACTCCCCCAAACAATTATGTCCAATATTCTAAGCCTAGATGATTTACAAAGGAAGTGCCTGATTTACTTTGAGTTTTGATCTCAAACCAACTCCTCTGGATAGTCCTTAGCACCCCCAACCTAGATCCATCAAGATCCACTCTTCCTCTTTTCAAAATTTTCAAGTTTCAACCTCTGCAAGTTTGGACCAGATTCATCATTTTTGGTGAAATTCATATTTTCCTTTCTCCAAAAATTTTACAAAAATTCAGGCAGTCCCCAGGTGCTTTGAGACACCACCACACCAGAGATCAGCCCCAGTTAAAATTTTCTCATGCTTGAATCATTTCATCAAACACTTGGCCGACACTGTTCCTATACACTTTCAGTGAAATTCAGAGTTTCAGAGTTATCCTCGATCGTTTTTTCGCCGCTGGCTTGTCATCGATCACCAGGCACTCTGCTGCTATGCGCCGGCCCCTTCTCATTGACCAGAGCACCGCACGCCCTCTTGGACGGACGCAGGTGGCGGTGGCGGCGAGCATCGCCGATGCTGGCAGCGTCTGCGGTGGCAGAGCCACCCGTGGCGACCAACGGAGCCAGCGCCGGCTCGCTACGCCGTTCTGCGCCGCCCAACGCTCCCTAGCACTCCACGTGGCCTCATGCATGCCAGCTCACACCACAGCACCGTTGCCGTGGCCCGGCAAGCACAGGGCGCGCCCTCTGCCGCCGACGGGCCCGCGCCGCCCCGTTCTGTCGAAACCACCCTTGCGTGCCAAATCCAACCGGGGTTAGCCTCTAAACGGAGCCCGTGGACCTCCACGTTGATGCCCAACCCCCTAAACACCCCGACCAAGCACTGCGCCGCCGTAACCATCGCCGGAGATTCCCGTTCTCGGCCACCGCCTCAGATCGCCTATAAAATAGAGTCCCGAGCTCGTCCTCGAGCACACACCACCACTGCAACCCACCAGAACCCCGCCAAGCCACTAGGAGGACCTAGAGGAGGTCTCCTCCCCCAACTCCGGCCGCCCCGATCCGCCTCGGCCACCAGCTCGATCCACTCAGGTGAGGCCATCCCCGCCGCCCAAATCTCATCAGTAGTCTCCTCGGGAACCCAGTGATCTAATCCCGGCTTCAATTTGACCTCCGCAGCCCTCCCCGACGAGATCCAACTCCACCCGAGCCGCCGTCTGCCGGAGCAAGGACCGCCGTCGACCACCACCACCACCCACCGACGCGGAAGGACACACTGAGCACGTAGGTACTCTCCGATCCTCCCAACTCGCCGTGGATCACCGCCGGCAACCACCGCAGCTCTCGGGCGCTGACGAGCTATGTTCCTCCCCGTTTGAAATTTCAAACCTGACGGGTGGGACCCTCGTCGATGTTTTCTATTTATTCGAATCGTTTTCTGAAAACGCCTTTGGGTAGAGTACGCTTTCCTTTGCAGTTGACGGCTTTTTAGCCGAAGCGTTTTCTGTTTTTATAAGTTGGCCCCTGGAAACTTTCTGTTTCATTACAGATGAGTCCCTGGATTAAAATCTTTATAACTTTTAAACAGAAACTGATTTTTGATTGATTCTTTTTCTGTCATCTTTATTTTTCTGTCTAGTTTTTTGTTATATTTATTTGAAAAATATTTGGAAAACTTTTATGTGCACTCATGGTATTTATGATAAGTACGTATTTTCTTATACCTTAGATACCGGAGGAGGTGACGGAACCGCGAACTTCGCCAAGCTAGACTCCGACTACTCCGAACCAGGCAAGAATGTTTGAACTTTTGATATGATGAGTGTTCGTTGCATGTTTGAATTAAGTAGTTACATGGCATGTTTATGAACATTTCGATAAGTGTTATAATACATGCAAAGTTGAGGCAAGTGAGTTCGAAAATCCATATGTTGTTGGATATGAGTTGCATGGCCATGTGTTGGCATGAGAATGGGTAAAGATGGCAATGTTGTAGCATGTCAGTCTTATGCCAGACTATTTGACTCCAGTGTCAACGTGGATCAAGTCATGTTTTCATCCGTCTTTCCTTCCTGTACTACCACATGTTTTCCGCAAGGGATATGGCTTAGTAAGTTGAAAACCGCTTTCCTGGTACACACTAAATAGAGAGGCCGTGATGAGGGTTCCATGGCCCTGGATTAAAGCCACCATCCGTCAGGGGCATGGGTGTTTCCGGTTGGGACCGAGAGGGGGGCACCCCTCAGAGTGCACGTATATAAATTTGATCCCATGCTATTCGAGGTTGTGATCTCCCCGTCTCAAAGTTTTTCTTGTACGTTGCCTAGGGTGATTCCTGGCATCGTGAGGTGGGATGGGTGTGTACTGGTTAGATGTGTTTCTACCGAAATACCGTAAACGGAACTAGTCCTCGTGACTACAGAAATCCGTTGGCTGTGGATAATTAGTACAAACTCTGCAGAGTCAAGAGACTTTGAATCATCTTATCCATGTCCAAGTATTGTGTTCAACTTACCTTGTCAGGTGTTAGCCTCAGTGACAAAAACTCCGGTGAAACACTTGAGTGTTAAGTGCTTATTCCCGTGGATGGACTAACCTGTTTATTATTATGTGTTGAATATTTCCTATGAGTGTTATATCTTCGTGAAATTATCAGATATGAATAATGCAATTTAAGCCTTTTCTGCGATGTCGCTCAGACGTCCGACTGTGGCACGCTTGTTATTTACTTTCACTATAAGCCCTTTCTGCGATGTCGCTCAGACGTCCGACTGTGGCAGGCTTATTATTTACTTTTAATAAAATCCCTTTCTGCGATGTCGCACAGACGTCCGACTGTGGCACGCCTGTTATTTACTTTGGATATAAGCTCTCTCTGCGATGTCGCTCAGATGTACGACTGTGGCACGCTTGTCATTTACTTTTCAATATAAGCCCTTTATGTGGTGTCGCTTAGACGCCCGACTGCGGCATGATTATTTATTCGTTTACCCTTCGAGGCGCCGCCTCCGCATAATTCGATCGGCTTTTATGTTATTTTGTTGGGATTTCGGGAGGACTACCGCCCGACTTCCTTTTTGCATACCATGTTGTGCAATATTTATTATTTGAATGTGCATTGTTATTTTGCTCATGACGCATTCATGCATGCATTTGTTATATCTTATGTCCGAACTGTCTTGCAAGTACTTTCAAAGTACTCACCTGGCTTGTTGATTTGGCCAGATGTTGATGAAGGCGATCTCATGGATGAAGAGTTCGATAGCGAGTCCGACGCCTAGAGGAGTCCCAGTCAGTCCCTCTGCGACCCTGGATTTGGTCACTGTATTATATCCGCTTCCGCTACCTGAATAAATTCATCGAGCCTCACCTCGACGCTCGATGAGCTGCCAGTTTAGGAGTTAGGTTATCCACTCCACTGTGATATATCCACCACCACTTTTATCTCGAGTCAGTAGCATGCCACCACGCTCTTGTGTCATGACCGCCCTAATGTACAATATTGGCGTGTTTGTAATAAATTGTTGAGCAGCCTCAGCTCAACCCTCAGAATATATTTAATGCTACCGCCTTCAATCAAGTATTTGTCTACCAATAAGGATAATTCTTCTTATACTCAGACCTAAAGATCGGTTTCTCAATAAGTATTTTGTTGAAAATCCGGTCGTGACAAACTTGGTACCGTGAGCCAGTCGACTGTAGGAAGCCACTAGGTGCGATCGCTAATCGGTTATTAGCATAATAGAGTTAACTTATTATTTTTGCAAATGTAGTCATTTTCTCGACAACAAGATAAATTTATGATCCGACCATTCAGAATTTTTGCCTACTTTTGTAGATGGCTGGCAACGACCGTGAGTCATGTGTGTTCGCCAACGTGCTGAGGGGTTCGTCAGCTCCTCTCCTTCATCATCCAGTCGCGATGGGGCCATCATGCCAGCCTCTTCACACTCTACCCACACAAGATCAACGACAGTCGACCATGCACCAGGCCGCAGTAATTCAAGGGAGGGCGTGTTGAGTTACGCCCGCTCCGGTTCTTGGGGAGAGCCATGCCCACGGAGAGGCATGCTATGCAGATGGCTGCCCGTGAGGCGATAGCTCAGATCCGGGATGTTCTTCCTTCAATGAAGACTCGTCACATAGCCTACCTTCCATGCCACGTGCCATACACCTGTCACTACTCATTCGCTTGCCCCAGAGGAGAGAGAGATGAGGCTATTGACATGCTTGTCGAGTACCTCCGAGCTCTGGAGGCAGCCTTCGACAACCTGGTGGACGACCTTGTGGCTGCCTGCATGGACTCAGTCCATGGCTGTGCCGCCAACAGGAGGGAGCTCCTGCACACCGCACCACCGCTGACTTTCGTCTCGTCCTCGGCATCTTATTCTCCTACCATTCTCCCCACTGCTCATCGCCTACCTACCACTGAGGAGTTCAACCAAGTCATTGCACCCACTTCAGTCCGTTCTGCACCACCTATTGCGCCCACTCCTATTTGTGTTGCTCCGCCTATGGCGCCCGCTCCATCAACTCAGCGGAGCGCTTCACGTCTGGAGCCTATTAGCGAGGAGGAGGTTGAGTCCCCACCTCATCGCCTCACCCTCGGCAGGCCTGTGGAAATCCTTACCATCTCCGATCGAGCACGCTTAGCCATGCGATGTACCGACTTGTACGATATGTTTATATGTACATAGGTTGTGGGAAGTAGCTTTTTATGATCATGTAGGAACCGGGAGAAGTGCACTAGCCTAAATAACATGTCAGGAATATGTACGCACATCCCGAGTGATGTATTGTATAATTACTGCTTGCGTGTAAGATATGTAATGAGCAGTCCTTCTCCGTATGCAATCGCTTATTCTCTTGAAAAATCTTGGAGCATTTAAAATTTCCCGTATTTGTGAATTTATTGACTTTTGCGACTCATTTTCTTTTCTTATGAGTTTTACAAAATATATCCCAAGAGTGAAAAATGTCTCGTCCTTGGACGTGCTCCATGCCAAATCCGCCAGAGGAAAATTATGGCACACCACCAAGCAACAATTTCACACAGGGGCAGTCAAGTCAACAGGGCAGTGAAACATCATTTACCCAAATATGCCGCCTTTATGAACAGAGTCAGCAACAACATCAGGAAATGATGAACCAAGTCATCAATATGGGAAATCACCATGGAAAGTATCAGCAGCAATCCAAGTTATTTGAGCTACATAAGACGCGTCCCCAACATTTTCTCATACATCGACAAACCTCTTGAGGCCGCATTTAATGGCTTTAGACATGGAAAGAAAATTAATTACAACACAGTGTTCAGACCATGAGAAAGTACTATATGCACCGCACTATCTCACTGGAGCAGCTGCATCATGGTGGGAAAATTTCCTACACATGCACCCCAACGAAAATGAAATAACCTGGGAGGAGTTCAAAGAAGGTTTTCGTGGGGCGCACATTCCTAAAAGTGTTATGAAGATCAAGAAGTGAGAATTTGATGATCTCAAACAAAGGACCATGACGGTGTCAGAATACAACAGCCAGTTTACTCTGTTGTCTCGCTACGCCAACGAAGAGCGTATGACTGAAAGCAAGAAGATGGAAAATTCTTGACGGCCTGGCACCCAGCTTAAATGCCAGCTGGTTGTGCACACTTTCCCAGATTTCAAAACACCGTGGATAAGGCTATTACCTTGGAAAATGAGCGACGCAGCTTGGAGGATTTCCGCAAACGCAAAAGGGACAAGACTACTCTTGCTCGCAACCACGAAGCAAGACGGAATTTCAGAAAAATGGGACACACAAACCCACGCATTTAATATTTCACACCCAATCAAGAATTTCCATGCAAGGGACAAGGAGTTCACATATTGCCCAGGCGTTACTTGCTACGCTTGTGGAGAAGAAGGGAACTATGCCAAGCAGTGCCCCAAGCCAAGGAACTCGACCCCAAAGCCGAACAACGGTGGCAATAATTCAGCGCCCAAGCGAAACAATTTCAACCCCAATAAGAATCACAGGAAGGGTCATCTGAACCACGTGACCAGAGAAGAAGCAAAAAACGCCCCGGATATCGTACTCGGTATGTTCCCTATCAACACAATACCTGCCATGGTTTTGTTTCATTCTGGAGCTTCTCACTCGTTCATTTCAAAGAGATTTGCTTTGCAAAATAATTTTCCGATGCTTCCCTTGGAAAAATCCATGATCATCAAGTCCCCCGATTAAGCAAGTGACTCGTAGTTACCGCCAAGGTGTGGTTATTGAATTTGAAGGATTGAAGTTTCACGCCAACCTTATTGTATTGGAAAATAAAGGACTGGATGTCATCCTAGGGATGGATTGGTTAACCACCAACAAAGGTTTTATTGACTGCTTCAACCGGACCGTAATTCTCACCCACCATCACGGGAGGACAATAAAGGTTTCAGCCAAAGAGAGATAAATATCTCGGCAACCGAGGTTGAACAAGGTGGATGTTTCTGAGTTAAGCAAAGTTCCAGTGGTGTGTGAATTTCTAGATGTATTTCCCGAAGAACTACCAGGCATGCCACCAGACCGAGAGATAGAATTCAACATTGAGCTAGCGCCCGGAACCGCTCCCATTTACAAGAAACCATACAGAATGGCACCATCCGAGTTGGTAGAATTGAAGAAGCAAATAAAAGAATTACTGGACAAAGGATATATACGAGCCAGTTCCTCACCTTGGGGTTCACCAATTTTATTTGCCGAGAAAAAGGATAGGACACTGAGATTGTGTATAGACTATCGAGAACTTAACATGGTCACAATGAAGAACAAATACCCAATGCCATAGATAAATGACCTGTTTGATCAGCTCGCTCAGGCCAAGGTCTTCTCAAAAATTGACCTAAGGTCGGGATACCATCAATTAAAAGTACGAACAGAGGATAACCCCAAGACAGCTTTCACCTCCAGATACGGACTGTATGAGTTCACGGTAATGCCGTTTGGACTAACAAACGCCCCCACATATTTTGTTCACCTCATGAACAAAGTATTTATGAAGTTTATGGACAAGTTTGTTGTGGTATTCATCGACGATATTCTGATATACTCCAAGACACCAGAATAAAGACGCTGAGCATCTCCGAATTGTACTAGGAGAACTCAGGAAACATCAATTGTACGCCAAGTTCAGCAAATGTGAATTTTGGCTAAGACAGGTAGGCTTTCTGGGCCACATACTAACCCAACAAGGTATTGTCGTAGACCCGAAAAAGGTCAAGGCCGTACTTGGCTGGAAACCACCAGCCAGCGTAACGGACGTGCGAAGTTTCTTGGGAATGGCATGATACTACCGAAGGTTTATTGAAGGATTCTCCACCATAGCAAAGCCAATGACGCAGTTACTCAAGAAGGAGAAGTTTGAATGGACCGAAGCTTGCGAGAAAAGTTTCCAAGAGCTAAAAAAAATTGACGACAGCACCAGTATTAATTGTGCCCGACATACACAAGAATTTTGAGGTGTATTGTGAGCATCCCGGAAGGGCCTCGGATGCGTGTTGATGCAAGAAGGCAAGGTGGTCGCATATGTATCCGGACAACTTCGCAAGCACGAATAAAATTACCCAACTCATGACATAGAGTTGGCAGCAGTCATCCATGCACTCAAGGAGTGGAGACACTTCCTACTTGGAAATTGTTGTGAAATATACACAGACCATAAGAGCCTCAAGTATATTTTCACACAACCGGAACTAAATTTACGGCAACGATGCTGGTTGGAATTAGTAAAGGATTATGATGTTGGAATCCACTACCATACATGAAAAGCAAATGTAGTGGCAGATGCTCTAAGTCGGAACCCTAGCACGAACAACGACAACCTACCAAACCTGAGACCTGAATTTCGACAGGAGTTTGCTATACTCAATTTGATGGTGGTCACCGAAGGCAGTTTGTCGAATTTGGAAATACAGCCTACCCAGATAGAAAAGATTAAGGAGGCTCAGCATAGACACCCCAAAGATTGAAGGCATAAAACGGAAAGTGAGTTTGGGCAAGGCCTCAGAGTTCATCATAGATTTAGCAGGGAATATTGTGGTACGAAGAGAGGCATTATGCATCAAATATCGAGGACCTTAAACAGCAAATTTTAGCTGAAGGCCACACCATTCGTATTCAATTCATCCCGGAGGAACAAAAATGTACAAGGATCTTCAGGAAAAATTTTGGTGGCACGGTATGAAAAGGGACATAGCCACGTTCATTGCATGTTGTGACTCTTGTCAACGCATCAAGGCCGAGCACCAGAAGCCAGCCGGACTTCTACAACCAAATAAGATACCCGAGTGGAAATGGGACGAAATTGGAATGGATTTTATTATTGGACTACCTCGGTCACGACACGGGAATGATGCCATATGGGTCATCACAGATAGGCTAACTAAGGTAGCACACTTCATTCCCGTAAAGACAACCCACACCACTCAGAAGCTTGCCAGGCTTTGTCTTTCCCATATCGTCTGCTTACATGGAGTCCCAAAGACAATAATATCGCATGCAGGCACTCAATTCACCCGATTTTGGGATCACTTACAACAAGCTGGGAACTCAACTAGCGCTTAGTACCGCATACCACCCCTGCATCGATGGACAAACCGAACGCGTAAACCAAATTCTAGAAGACATGCCGAGAGCATGTGTCCTCACCTATGGAACCAGTTGGGAAGAAAGCTTGCCATACGCAGAAGTTCGTGATACAACAACAGTTACCAAGCCAGCCTGCAAATGGCACCATTTGAAGCTCTGTACGGGCAAAGATGTCCTACCCCGCTAAATTGGTCAGAAACCGGAGACAGCCATATCTTCGGCCCAGACGTGCTCAAGGAGGCTGTAGATAAAGTTAAGATAATTAGGGATCGACTCAAGACAGCTCAAAGTCGAAAGAAGAGTTATTACGACAATAATATCAGACAGAGCCACTCAATTCGTCTCCCGATTTTGGGATCACTTACAACAAGCTCTGGGAACTCAACTGGCGTTTAGTACCGCATACCACCCCTAGACTGATGGACAAACTGAAAGCGTAAACCAAATTCTAGAAGACATGCTGAGAGCATGTGTCCTCACCTATGGACCCAGTTGGGAAGAAAGCTTTCCATACGCAGAGTTCGCATACAACAACAGTTACCAAGCCAGCCTGCAAATGGCACCATTTGAAGCTCTGTACGGGCGAAGATGTCGTAACCCGCTAAATTGGTCAGAAACCGGAGACAGCCATATCTTCGACCCAGACGTGCTCAAGTAGGCTGAAGATAAAGTTAAGATAATTAGGGATCGACTCAAGATAGCTCAAAGTCGACAGAAGAGTTATTACGATCAAAAACATCGGGGAGTCAGTTTTGAACCCGGTGAGTTTGTGTACCTAAGAGTATCTCCTATGAGGGGCCTGCAACGATTCAAGGTTAAGGGAAAGCTAGCACCAAGATTCATCGGACCCTTCTGTATAGTGGCACGAAGAGGCACAGTAGCCTACCAGCTAGACCTACCCGAATAATTATCCAATGTCCACGACGTGTTCCACGTCTCGCAGTTGAGGAAGTGCATGAGCAACCCAGAGAAGCAAGTATCTCATGAAGACATTGACGTGCAACCAGACCTCACTTATCGGGAACGTCCAATAAAAATATTGGAGGAGTCTGAGAGGAAGACCCGACAGAAAACCATCAAGTTTTTCAGAGTTCAGTGGAGCAATGGAGCAATCACACCGAGAATGAAGCGACTTGGGAAAGAGAGGATTTTCTTCAGACAGAGAACCCACACTTTTTTGAGGATTAGCTGAAATCTCGGGGACGAGATTTTTCCTAAAGGGGTAGGTGTTGTGACACTCCAAATTTTTTTATTTAATTTTCAACAAAAACCTTGCTTGATTTGAAGAAGGTCATTTAAATCCTTCCTAAAACCTCTCTCTCTCAAAACTTTTCCCCATGGCAAGGATTTCATTTTTTTCTTGTATCTTCTTCAACCCTAGTGTTTGGTTATTAAAGACCTTTATTCTGAGTTTCCCATCTCAAAAATATTTTTTGGAATTTATTTTCTTCTAAAAAGAAACCCTAAGGGTTTTGGAGCTACTTTTTGTTTTGAACCATCCTTGGTTTTACCATGCCTCATGTGGTAAATTCTCCCAAAACCCCTCCCTCCACTTTGGGGCAACCCAAACATTCTGTCCCAACAAGTTCAATCTATTTTTGGATTTTAATTCATTTATTTTACTCCCCCAAACAACTATGTCCAATATTCTAAGCCTAGATGATTTACAAAGGAAGTGCCTGATTTATTTTGAGTTTTGATCTCAAACCAACTCCTCTGGATAGTCCTTAGCACCCCCAACCTAGATCCATCAAGATCCACTCTTCCTCTTTTCAAAATTTTCAAGTTTCAACCTCTGCAAGTTTGGACCAGATTCATCATTTTTGGTGAAATTCATATTTTCCCTTTCTCCAAAAATTTCACAAAAATTCAGGCAGTCCCCAGGTGCTTTGAGAGACCACCACACCAAAGATCAGCCCCAGTTAAATTTTTCTCATGCTTGAATCATTTCATCAAACACTTGGCCGACACTGTTCCTATACACTTTCAGTGAAATTCAGAGTTTCAGAGTTATCCTCAGTGTCGTTTTTCGTCAGTGGCTTGTCATCGATCACCTGTGCACTCTGGCGCGTTGCGCACGGCCCCTTCTCCTTGACCAGAGCACCGCACGCCCTCTTGGACGGACGCAGGTGTCGGTGGCGGCGAGCATCGCCGATGCCGGCAGCGTCTGCGGTGGCAGAGCCACCCGTGGCAGCCAACGGAGCCAGCGCCGGCTCGCTACGCCGTTCTGCGCCGCCCAACATTCCCTAGCCTTCCGCGTGGCCTCATGCATGCCAGCTCACACCGCAGCACCGTCTCCGTGGCCCGGCAAGCACAGGGCGGGCCCTCTGCCGCCGACGGGCCCGCGTCGCCCCGTTCTGTCGAAACCACCCTTGCGCGCCAAATCCAACAGGGGTTAGCCTCTAAACGGAGCCCGTGGACCTCCACGTTGATGCCCAACCCCCTAAACACCCCGACCAAGCACTGCGCCGCCATAACCATCGCCGGAGATCCCCGTTCTCGGCCACCTCCTCGGATTGCCTATAAAATAGAGTCCCGAGCTCGTCCTCGAGCACGCTTCACCACTGCACCCCACCAGAACCCCGCCAAGCCACTAGGAGGACCTCGAGGAGGTCTCCTCCCCCAACTCCGGCCGCCCCGATCCACCTCGGCCACCAGCTCGATCCACTCCGGTGAGGCCATCCCCGCCGCCCAAATCTCGTCAAGAGTCTCCTCGAACCCAAAGGATCTAACCCGGCTTCAATTTGACCTCCGCAGCCCTCCCCGACGAGATCCAACTCCACCGAGCCACCGTCTCACGGGAGCAAGGATCGCCGTCGGACGTGGTGCTCGCCGACGACCACCACCACCACCCACCGACGCGGAAGGACACACTGAGCACGTAGGTACTCTCCGATCCTCCCAACTCGCAGTGGATCGCCGCCGGCGACCACCGCAGCTCTCGGGCGCCGACGAGCTCTGTTCCTCCCCGTTTGAAATTTCAAACCTGACGGGTGGGACTCCTCGTCAGTGTTTTCTTTTTATTTGAATCATTTTCTGAAAACGCCTTTGGGCAGAGTACGCTTTCCTTTGCAGTTGACAGCTTTTTAGCCGAAGCGTTTTCTGTTTTTATAAGTTGGCCCCTGGAAACTTTCTGTTTCATTACAGATGAGTCCCTGGATTAAAATCTTTATAACTTTTAAGCAGAAAACTGATTTTTGATTGATTCGTTTTCTGTCATCTTTATTTTTCTGTCTAGTTTTTTGTTATATTTATTTGAAAAATATTTGGAACACTTTTCTGTGCACTCATGGTATTTACGATAAGGACGTATTTTCTTATACCGTAGATACCGGAGGAGGTGACGGAACCGCGAACTTTGCCAAGCTAGACTCCGACTACTCCGAACCAGGCAAGCATGTTTGAACTTTTGATATGATGAGTGTTTGTTGCATGTTTGCATTAAGTAGTTACATGGCATGTTTATGAGCATTTCGATAAGTGTTATAATACATGCAAAGTTGAGGCAAGTGAGTTCGAAAATCCATATGTTGTTGGATATGAGTTGCATGGCCATGTGTTGGCATGAGAATGGGTAAAGATGGCAGTGTTGTAGCATGTCAGTCTTATGGCAGACTATTTGACTCCAGTGTCAACGTGAATCAAGTCATGTTTTCATCCGTCTTTCCTTCCTGTACTACCACATGTTTTCCGCAAGGGATATGGTTAGTAAGTTGAAAACCGCTTTCCTGGTACACACCAAATAGAGAAGCCGTGATGAGGGTTCCATGGCCCTGGATTAAAGCCAGTCATCCGGTCAGGGGGCATGGGTGTTTCCGGTTGGGACCGAGAGGGGGGCACCCCTTAGAGCGCGCGTATATAAATTTGATCCCATGATATTCGACGTTGTGATCTCCCCGTCTCAAAGTTTTTCTTGTACGTTGCCTAGGGTGATTCCTGGCATCGTGAGGTGGGATGGGTGTGTACTGGTTAGATGTGTTTCTACCGAAATACCATAAACTGAACTAGTCCTCGTGACTACATAAATCCCTTGGCTGTGGATAATTAGTACAAACTCTGCAGAGTCAAGATCCTTTGAATCATCTTATCCATGTCCAAGTACTGTGTTCAACTTACCTTGTCAGGTGTCAGCCTAAGTGACAAAAACTCCGGTGAAACACTTGAGTATTAAGTGCTTATTCCTGTGGATGGAGTAACCTGTTTATTATTATGTGTTGAATATTTCCTATGAGTGTTATATCTTCGTGAAATTATCAGATATGAATAATGCAATTTAAGCCCTTTCAGCGATGTCGCTCAGACGTCCGACTGTGGCACGCTTGTTATTTACTTTCACTATAAGCCCTTTCTGCGATGTTGCTCAGACGTCCGACTGTGGCACACTTATTATTTACTTTTAATAAAAGCCCTTTCTGCGATGTCGCACAGACGTCCGACTGTGGCACGCCTGTTATTTACTTTGGATATAAGCCCTCTCTGCGATGTCGCTCAGACGTCCGACTGTGGCACGCTTGTCATTTACTTTTCAATATAAGCCCTTTATGTGGTGTCGCTTAGACGCCTCGATCATGACATGATTATTTATTCGCTTACCCTTCGAGGCGCCGCCTCCGCATAATTCGATCGGCTTTTCTGTTATTTTGTTGGGATTTCGGGAGGACTACTGCCCGACTTCCTTTTTACATACCTTGTTGTGCAATATTTATTATTTGAATGTGCATTGTTATTTTGCTCATGACGCATTCATGCATGAATTTGTTATATCTTATGTCCGAACTGTCTTGCGAGTACTTTCAAAGTACTCACCTAGCTTGTTGATTTGGCCAGATGTTGATGAAGGCGATCTCATGGATGAAGAGTTCGATAGCGAGTCCGATGCCTAGAGGAGTCCCAGTCAGTCTCGTGTGATCCTGGATTTGGTCATTGTATTATATCCGCTTTCGCTACCTGAATAAATTCATCGAGCCTCACCTCGACGCTCGATGAGCTGCCAGTTTAGGAGTTACGTTATCCACTCCACTGTGATATATCCACCACCACTTTTATCTCGAGTCAGTAGCATGCCACCACGCTCTTGTGTCATGACCGCCCTTATGTACAATATTGGCGTGTTTGTAATAAATTTTTGAGCAGCCTCAACTCAACCCTGTAATATATTTAATGCTACTGGCCTTCTGAATCAAGTATTTGTCTACCAGTAAGGATAATTGTTCTTATACTGGGACCTAAAGATCGGTTTCTCAATAAGTATTTTGTTGAAAATCCGGTCGTGACAACATATTGATACAGTGCCCAGTGCCAGTTCCTGTTTGTTGCATGTTTTATGTTTTGCAGAAACCCCATATCAAACGGAGTCCAAACTAGATAAAAACGGACGAAGAATATTTTTGGAATATTTGGAGAATATGGGAAGAAGAATCAACGCGGAACGGTGCCCGAGGTGGTTACGAGGTGGGCGCCGACCCTCGTGGGCCACCCGTAAGGTGGTTGCTACTCTTCTTCGGCCGCAAGAAAGCTAATTTTCAGGAAAAAAATCTGGGCGAAGATTTCGATCCAATCGGAGTTACGGATCTCCATATATACACGAAACGGCGGAAGGGCATAAGACAAGAACGCAGAAACAGATAGAGACAGAGAGACAGATCCAATCTCGGAGGGGCTCTCGCCCCTCCCATGCCATGGAGGCCAAGGACTAGAGGGGAAACCCTTCTCCCATCTAAGGAGGAGGTCAAGGAAGAAGAAGAAGAAGGGGCCCCCTCTCCCCTTCTCTTCCGGTGGCGCCGGAACGCTGCCGTGGCCATCATCATCATCGCGATCTTCACCAACAGCTCCGCCATCTTCACCAACATCTCCATAACCTTCCCCCCTCTATCTAAAGTGGTCCACTCACCCGCAACCCGCTGTACCTTCTACTTGAACATGGTGCTTTATGCTTCATATTATTATCCAATGATGTGTTGCCATCCTATGATGTCTGAGTAGATTTTCGTTGTCCTATTGGTGGTTGATGAATTGCTATGATTGATTTAATTTGCTTGTGTTTATGTTGCTGTCCTTTGGTGCCCATCATACGCGCGCGTGGATCACACCATAGGGTTAGTTGTATGTTGATAGGACTTTGTATTGGAGGGCAAGAGTGACAGAAGCTTCAACCTAGCGTAGAAATTGATGCATACGGGATTGAAGGGGGACCAATATATCTTAATGCTATGGTTGGGTTTTACCTTAATGAATGTTAGTAGTTGCGGATGCTTGCTAATAGTTCCAATCATAAGTGCATAGAATTCCAAGTCAGGGATCACATGCTAGCAGTGGCCTCTCCCACATAAAACTTGTTATCGGTCTAGTAAAGTAGTCAATTGCTTAGGGACAATTTCGCAACTCCTACCACCACTTTTCCACACTCGCGATACTAACTTTATTGTGTCTTTTATCTAAACAGCCCCTACTTTTTATTTACGTGCTCTTTATTATCTTGCAAACCTATCCAACAACACCTACAAAGTACTTCTAGTTTCATACTTATTCTAGGTAAAGCAAACGTCAAGCGTGCATAGAGTTGTATCGGTGGTCGATAGAACTTTAGGGAACATTTGTTCTACATTTAGCTCCTCGTTGGGTTCGACACTCTTACTTATAGAAAGAGGCTACAATAGATCCCCTATACTTGTGGGTTATCAGCGGTCGATGACCTCGCTCGTTACCAATGACTTTAATCAGCCAGACTTCAAAGGGCTCTTCAGAGGTGTAGAGCCAGTCTAAGGACTTCTTTGCTTGGCTATAAAAAGGGGACAAGGAGGAGGAGGAGAGGCATCCTCTCGTGTCTTCCCTACTCCTCCATTCTCCATCCACTTCCATGCCAAGAGAGCGTGGCCGCGGCCGTCCTTCTGCGGAGGCGACTAGGTCTTCCTCCCACCAGAGAGACGCGGCGGTTAAGGAAGAGCCAGATGCTCAAGGCGGAAGCGCCGAACGGGGTCGCGGTCGGTGAGGTGGTCGAGGCAGAGGTGGGCACGGAAGGAGGACACCCGCGACGCCACCGTCTCCGCCACCATCTCCTCCTGCTTCGTCAAACAGCCATGTTGGAGACACAACGATGGAGTTCATCTTGCCGTTGCGCGAGCTGCCGCGTAGCCGCCTTCATCTTCCCGAGGCCTTCACGAGGGTGCTGGAGATCGACCAGCCGCCGAGTCTGAGGCGTCACATGAAGGGGTGTTGCAATGGAGACATGTGGGCGAACACAAGGTTCCCCGTCCCTCATGTAATGCTTCTTCGTCGGGGTTGGAAAACCTTCGCACGCGCCCACTACTTGATGAAGGGGCATGTCCTTCACATCAAATTAGTGGAGAGCGACCTGGTCTCCGTCAAGGTCTTCGGGCACTCAGGAATCGGGTTAGGGTGCTGCGCGGAGAGCTCGACCAACAACGAGAGCTCCTCCTCGAGCGACGGCGACGAGGAGTGGACCAGTGGGGATGACGATGGGGACGGGTCCGACTAGACATCGGACGCCCCGTCCCTAGGCGACGCCGGCAGCAGGACCATCTGCACCTAGCCTTCTTCCAGGGAGAATGATTTGTCGGGGGGGGGGGGGGGGTAGTTCTTGGCGGCGGCTCCTCGAGCCAGCTCCTAGAGCTTCTCGGGGTCGTTGCTTCTGGCGGCTGGCGCTGGAAGGCCGGAGAAGACAAAGAAGGCGGGTGGTGGGCCAACAAGTCGTAGTACGATGGCATCGATGCCTTCGTCTCGTATTGTCGACCCGCTGCCTCATCTTTCGGCTTCTTCCCCGGCACCGTCATCACCAGCCCTCTTCTAGGCGGCCGCCGGGACGTTCTCTTGGTGTCTTGTGCTGCTCGTACCTCGCCTAGGCACTCCTTTTTCCCTCCTGCTATCCCGATCCGCTTCCTGACAAGAGGGACAAGAAAGGGATTATGGGCACCTTATCTTTTTTTAGATCTTAAGCCTACGGGCACTTGTCGAATTTAGACTTTGTTAGCCCTTGCTCATGTTTACATTCCGTATGAATTGTACTTGTTTAATCAACGTATTAATGAAAATGGGTATTTGCCGGGTTCTTTTGTGCGTGAGCGAGGCACACACTAAGGAGCGAGTCCTTGTTATTTTAAGTAAACAACGTCGCCCGGCAACAAACCTTGCCGTCCTCCCGCTTTATACCATGATTATACCCACGCCCTTGGCGGGAGTAGGGCTAAAGTAGGATCAAGCCCTTCGTTTGTTTCCCTTCCACTGCAACAACAACCAAATTCCGGCCTGAAAGGAATTTCGGGCATAGGAAGAAGGGAGCACGGTGGCATAGGAATGAACAAAGTTTCGTACGTTCAAGTTTCATACGGAAGCGCATAGCGGGGGAGAAAAAACTTATCTGAATCTGCAGCCCCCGGCAACCTCGGCTTGCTGGGGTCGGGGGTGTCGGTCCGTCTTCTTTCCTCCAAACGGTTCTGCAGAAGCGCCTGTGCAGCCTGCGAACCAGAAAAGGACTGGAAGAGACAGAAAGATAGGCACTTGACCTCTATGCTTGGGGTTAGTTGCCGCCAAGAACTATCAACCCTACCAGAGAGAGAGACTCAACCTAGCATGCATGCTAATTTTTAGGGCGCCAGTGGTTCATTTATTTGTCTGTTGCTCAGGGTCTGCACCTGGCTTTGTACAAAGGGTTACATGCCTTGCCGGCAAGGCATGTACAAAAAGTGGTCTGCCGGGGGGGCCCGACAACCGCGCCTTATGGGTAAAACTTGCGAATATGTTCGATGTTCCAGGAGTTGCTCACTGGAATACCATCTTGGGTCTCCATGCGGACTGCGTCGGGCCTGTTGACTCGTATTACCAGATAAGGGCCTTCCCACTTCGGCATCAACTTGTTGGAATTCTTGCCGGATTGGACTCGCCAAATAACAAGGTCACCTTCCTCAAGGCTTCGGGCATGAACCTTGCGGCTATGGTAGCGGCGCAAGGCTTGCTGGTAGCGAGCGGCTGGCACAACAGCCCGAAGACAATCTTCCTGAAGGAGTGTCGCATCATCCTGGCTGTCACATCCCCAGTTCTGGTAATGCTTAGTGCTTGCATTAGAGTGTTGCATCATGTCTACTTTTCCAGAAAACTTGAAATGGGGGATTGATCAAACCCTAGCACCAGATCAAATCAAATAGGTTCAACATAAAAACATTTCCAATGAACCTGAAATGCCCTTCTAAAATGTTCATCATCTTTGCCTTGGTCCAGAACCTCTGACAAAAATGGTGCACAATTTTCTAGGACACATCAGGTCACTGGATTAAATCATATGTTATTTGCAATTGGGCATTTAAGTGCTATATATTATTTTAAATGCTCAATTAATTCTGAACTTAAGTGAGGGCTGTTTGGAATAATCCAAACAGAGCCCACAACTATCTTCAGGATTTTTGAAAATGTTGTAGTATTTTAATAAAAGCCCTAAAGTTGCAGAAGAATTAGAAAACAGAAATAAAAGAGAGAGAGAGAGAGAGAGAGAGAGAGAGAGAATACTGCAGTAACTTACTCCGGGCGCCAAAGAATCGCCCAGCCTCCCGTGGCTGCCCACCAAGGCCCAGCCCACCACCAGCCTCCCCTGTCGTCTTCCTCCTCGGGACAAGAGGGGGAGGCGTGTGCCCGACGACGACAAAGAAGCGCCACCTCACCTCCCGCTTCCCGGCCCTCCTAGCGACGCCACGACGACGCCCGTGTCCCTCGCTCCTCTCCCTCACTCGCTGCACCCTCTCTCCTCCCCGACTCTCTTCCCCGAAAGCACACCCGAGAGTCGCCGTCATTGCCGCCGTCGTTACTGCGTGGCTACCAAGATCCCCACGCCGGCCAGCGCCCCCACGAGCTCCGCCTCGACGCCGTAGAGCCGCACGCCAAAGCACGCGACCCCGGGAGGCCAGCAACGTCTCCATCACCGTCGTCTTCCACCTCGGGCTCCGGCCACCATCGTCGTTGATCCGCCGCACGCAGGACGTCCCCGAGCCTGCTAACCATCCCTATGACACCGTTGTGAGCTCCGCCACCGTTTCCCCCTCTTGCCCTCTTCGTTTGATTGCCGTAGCCGTCGCCCCCTTGAAGACCGAAATGCACCGCCGCCTGAGCTCACCGTCGATGATGCTCCGGTGACCAAATGGTCACCCTGGGGTGTCCAACCTACTCCCCGCGATGCGTAGCGCCCTCCTAGCCCCCTTGCCCCGCTCTTCTACGACCTAAATGCGATCCTGCACAAGAATCAACTCCGGCAGCCGCAAAAGAGCTCGCTGCCATTAGCTCCGGCCACCTTAGCTCCAGCCGATGCCGCCGTTGGATGCGCAAGACTCTCAGCTTTCTGTAGCCGCAAACCGCGTCCAAAACCGAGCCCGGTGGGCATTTTCCGAAGCCCTCCGCCGCGTCTGTCGTCGTCGGCGTCAAACCGCCGGCGAGTTGACCCGTTTGACCTGGGGTTTGACTCCCCTGGGTCAACGAAAGGTGGGACCAGAGCCTTGCTAATTTTAGTTTAGCACTAATTAACTTTTAGTTAACACACTAAGTCACTGACATGCGGGCCCAGGCCCCACTGACAGTTTAGTTAGTATTAACTTAACCCTGTTAATTAGTTGTTTCACTGACGTGTGGGTCCTAGCCGTTAGGTTTGACCTGGGCTGGCGCCTTTGACCTGCTGATGTCACAGTGACGTTATGCTGACGCAGTAATCTGTTTTCTGGATTTTAAATAAATCAGAAATGATTTATTTATTTCAGAAAATGTACAAAACTTCTAAAATTCATATAAAATCAACCGTAGCTCAGAATGAAATAATTGATATATGAAAAATGATCAGAAAAATCTAATCTTTCCATATGTACCATTTTCATGCATGTTAGAACAACTTATACCTGCTGATCAGTTCAAATCAATTAAATGGTATTTAAACTCTCACATATGGAGTTTGAATTTTAACCTAGTGTTCAAACCAACCCCATTTAACTTGTGCTAGATGCATTAGGCCAATCAACAGCATATTGCCATGACATTATCATGCATCATAATTGTTGCATTGCATTGATTGTGTTCCTCTTTGTTTGCCGGTATTTGTCCCCTCTCAGTAAGACGTGTACCGACGATGAGATCGATGACACTGATGAAGAGCTATATTATCTTTGGAAGTGCCAGGCAAGCAAAACCCCCTTGTTCATTCCGATACAATCCCACTCTCTCTCTCCTGCTCTCTTTTACTGCATTAGGACAACAACGATGCATCTCACATTTGCCATGTAGCTGAACCCCTTTATCCTCTGCATGACCTGTCATTCCACAAGAATTAGATGAAACCCACTAGCATGAGTAGGAGTTGTTTGAGCCCTCACAGCCTACACATTCATGCTTGTTTGTCATGCCTGCTACTACTTAGAGTTGAGTCAGGTCTGATTCATCGGGAATGAATTGGAATGGTGTGTGAACATGTCCTACTGTGTGTGAGCTAAGTGTGTGAACACGATTTGGTAAAGGTAGCGGTGACAGGCCATGTAGGAGTACATGGTGAGTTGTCTCATTTCAGCCGTCCTCAGGATCTGAGTTCTGTGTTTGTGATCCATGAAACAGTTACAACCACACATTGGGATCCTTAATTGACTCTCTCGGCTTCTTAACCACCCTTGTCCTTTGTCCGGGAGTTGCAAAGTAGTTTCTGGTGTTTGTAGCATGCTGGGGGCCGCATGCAGCGCTGACCTTAGGGGTGGGCTGTGGCGGTAGGCACGCGTGCACGGTGTACCGATTCGCCTGCTTGGTGTCTCGGGAACCCTGCACACATCGTTCGGGGCCGTTAGTGGAAACCTCGGCGGACTCCTGCGTATGGAACCCGAATAGGCGATAAACCCGGACTAGGGACTTGAGTGTTTTGGTAGGTCAGGCCGACACCCTCGCCAAAGCTTCCGCTTGAAGGTTTCCGAGGTACATGACGTGTACAGGGCGGTAAGTGGCGAGAGCGTGTGTGAAGAAGTACACCCTGCAGGGTTAATATGATCTATTCGAATAGCCGTGTCCGCGGTAAAGGACTTCTGGGTTGCCTATAACAGTTCATAGACAAGTGAAAGTGGATACTCTAAAATGCGCAAGATAAGCGTGAGTGCTATGGATGGCGTTCTCGTAGGAAGACGGGATCGAATCCATAGTGGTGTATTGATTGGTGAATACGTGGACTCGTAAAGCGCCACCTCAAAAGAGTTACTTGCGATGTAGTTCAGGATAGCCACCGAGTCAAAGCTGGCTTGCTGCAGTTAAACCCCACCACCCCCTTTGTTGATAATGATGCATATGTAGTTAGTTCTGATGTAAGTCTTGCTGAGTACATTTGTACTCACGTTTGCTTATTTTATGTTTTGCAGAGAGACGTCAGTCTCGCTAGTAGTTCCGCATGGACTTCGATGTTTAGCTTGATACCTCACTTACGATCGTGTGCCCTCGGCAGGATCTGGCAGATAGTCGGGCTTCTCAGCCTTTTTCATTTGTAGATGTTTGTACTCAGACATGTTAAGCTTCCGCTTGTGCTTTGACTTGTATGCTCTGAATGTGGGTTATGAGACCCATGTTTGTAAAATCTTGCTCCTCGGAGCCTAATGAATAAATACTTGAGTCGTAGAGTTATGTTGTGATTCCATGTTGTATTTACACATATCGAGCATATTGTGTGTATGTTTGAAATGCTTGGTATGTGTGGGATCCGACAATCTAGTTGTTTATCCTTGGCAACCTCTCATATGGGGAAATGTAGTCTAGTGCTTCCTGAGCGATAGTAGTCCGCTATAGCCCGGTTCACCGGAGTCCTGCTAGCCCAAAGACTAGTGCTCGGACACTTGATCGGCCGGCATGTGTTTCACTTCGTTCTGTGTTTGTCCCTTCGGGAAATGTCACGCGGTGACATCCGGAGTCCTGCTTAGCTCTGCTACAGCCCGGGTTCCCGGAGTCCTGTTAGCCTGCTACAGCCCGGATTCACACGCCGTCAATCGACATGCTCGATGTGATTCATGTATGCCTGTCCCCATGGGTTAGTGCCGCTTTGGGTTGACGACTAGCCATGTAGGCCCGGTTCTTCGTCATATGGATGCTAGCGACACTATCATATACGTGAGCCAAAAGGCGCAAACGGTCCCGGGCCATGGTAAGGCGACACCGGTGGGAATACCGTGCGTGAGGCCGCAAAGTGATATGAGGTGTTACCAGCTAGATCGATGTGACTTGGAATCGGGTTCCTGACAACGTTGGTATCGAGCCCCGATCGTCAGAGGATTACCAAGCCATACTGGTCGAAGTTGTGTCTAGAAATGCTTTAGTTATGTAAGGGAATTGATTGTGGAAGGGAATGTAGGACTCTTTTTACTCCTTATACCTCATGGACTTCTGATCTGAGTCATCCTCTTCTCTTCTACGGGGATTAAGAACTAGGCTTCTCATCAATCTATTAGGATGCCATGTTACTAATCCATAGACCTTTAAGATTGTTGGATTTAAGCCCCAGTTCAGTTCCTACTAATTGAAAGTGCTAGTTATCGACTAGAGGGGGGGGGGTGAATAGGCGATTTTTAGGAAAGTCTTCAAAACACGGATGCTTCGAAGACAAACACTAGAAATGACCTAATTGATATGCAGCGGAAGATAAACTACAACAAGCAAGCAATAGTCAAGTAGGCAATAATGTGAACGTACAAAGACTAATGGAAGCTAGGTAGTAAGGATCAGGATGGAAGATAGTATGAAGCCAAACAACGATAGTAGTCAAGCGATGAAGTCAAACAGATAAGACATATATGCAATGACTTCATGAAGACAAACTCAAAGTAAAGGAGGGAAGGGATAGAACCAGTCACTTGTTGAAGACACAGGGTTTGTTGGACCAGTTCCAGTTGCTGCGACAACTGTACATCTGGTTAGGGAGGCTGAGATTCAACTCAGAAGACCGCGTCTTCACCTTATTCCCCTTGAGCTAAGGACACAAAGTCCTCGCCCAATCACTCTGGTAAGTCTTCAAGGTAGACTTCCGAACCTTCACAGACTGCGTTCACCGGCAATCCACAGTGACTCTTGGATGCTCAGAACGCGACGCCCTAACCGGGCTGGAGGATTCACAGTCCTCAAGTGTAATAAGTCTTCATGTCACACAGACAGGAAAACTTCAGTGATGCCTAACACTCTTTGGCTCTGGGTGTTTGGGCTTTGTCCTCGCAAGGATTTCTCTCTCTCTCAAAGGCTTCGAGGTGGGTTGCTCTCAAACGACAAAAGCCGTGCACTAACTCTGAGCAGCCACCAATTTATGGTGTAGGGTGGGCTATTTATAGCCACTAGGCAACCCGACTTGTTATGTCCGAAATGACCCTGGGTCACTAAGGAACTGACACGTGTTCCAATGGTCAGATTTCAAACACACACGACAACTTTACTTGGGCTACAAGCAAAGCTGACTCATCCAGCTCTGGATAAGTTTTGCTCTCATTGTCTTCGCTCGAAGACATAGGATTTGGGTTGAGCATCACTTCAGTCATTCTGACTATGATCACTTAGACCCCACTTAACAGTACGGTGGTTCCTACGACTCAACAAAGAAGAAAAGGAAACAACGAAAGGACACAGTCTTCACTCAATGTCTTCTCATGTCATAGTCTTCAATATGAATATCTTCACATACCACCATTGTCGTCAATGTCTTCATACATTTTTAGGGGTCATCTCCGGTATGTAAACCGAATCAATGAGGGACACTACCTGCGTTATCCTGCAATTCTCACAAACGCATTACTCCCTCAACCACATTTGTCGTCAATACTCCAAAACCAACTAGGGGTGGCACTAGATGCACTTACAATCTCCCCATTTTGGTGATTGATGACAAACTGGTTGAAGTTTTCAACGGGGATAAAATATGTGAAATTGTAAAGGATAGGGAATTGTCTTCATAAGTGGCAAAGGCTCCCCCTGAAGTTGTGCATATAAGTAGTTTGCTTTTGGAATGCAAATGCACATGGCAGGTTGTACTTGTGGAGATCCTCTTCAACTTATGAAGATAATTCATCATGCATGAAATGATATAGCTAAGAGAATGACATGCATAATGAAAAATGGACATCTGCATAATGATCTAAGTGCGGAAGTTATCGTCGCATTACGCGGAATTTATCATCGCACCAGAGTAAAGCAAATAAGTAGCAGACGACCATTGAGTGTAAGTGTTACAACTCAATGAACCAAATGTATCAAAAGTGAGAGTTGTAAACACTAGGCAAAATATTTATGCAACCTCCCTTATGAACCCGCTTGAAGACTATCAAACTCGTATGCTTCTCCCCCTTTTGTCAGTAAGTACCAAAAAGGTTTGAAGACATAGAGCATCTACTCGTCCTCTTCAGAAGTAGATGATGCAGCAGGGTTGTCGTTGTTGGTTGGCGGTGCAGACGAGCTTGGCGCAGTGTCGATTCATGCAGAAGTAGGGGGCGGTGAGGTAGCATCATCTTCATCATCGATCACTCTGGCATTGACAGTTGCCGCGGAGGAAGAATAGTCAGAGTCTTCAAGTGATGGAGTTAAATCGTGAGGCCTGCATTCCGTGGAGGAGTGGAGTCAAACTTGAAGCGTTCAAGGAAGCCATCGTCTTGAAGATCTGCTTCAACACCGAAAGGTGGTCAAACTCTTCCATGATCGCCGACAGGTCTCATGAGTGACAAAAGCATTCTTGGTGGCAAGGTTGCGAATGCGATTGACGTCCACCAAGAGGCTTTGCATTTGTCGCTTGAGCCAGGAGTGATGCTTATCTTGTTTCTGATGCAGCGCCACAAGAAGTTCTCGATCATTGAGGACTCGAGAGCGCTTCCGAGGCCTTTGGCCAATTGTGCTCTCAGTGGCTTCAGTCCGTGCACGATGAGGCAGACGTGTGTTCCCAGCCAGGGGATAGAACCACGAGATACCGCTTGGACGCCTTCCATGGGTTGAGAGAAGCTATGGTGATCTGCATTACGAAGACTTAGTGGCGTTTTGGCATGCTCAGGTATATGGCTTCAATGTACATATCAACCTCCGTAGAAAGATCGATGATTGCGGCGAGAGGGTTGATAGTTGATAGCAGAGTGCATTTTGATGAGGCGATGACCCATGGAGCATAGAACTTCGCATCAAACAGATCAGATCCAGACGCAGCCAATTGTCGGATGAAGAATTCTTGCGTGTTGAAGCTGATGCCATTGAGGATGTAGAAGACCAATGTCTTCATTGCTCCTTCAAGCTTTGCAGACGATGAATGACCTTTGATAGGCCATAGAGTTCGCCTGATGATGTGATATATTGTGCGAGGCAGATACTCAAGGTCATCAACAAAGAAGTGTTGAGTGTATTCTGCGTCATGTGGCAGTGGCTTCATCATGCTCAGCATCTGACTCATGTCGGGTTCTGGCTTATGAAATATGCTCTCCAAGGCATCGCGGTGGAGTTGACATCCAGGTTCAAAGAGCTCTCCGGGAGTGGGTAGGCCTGTGAGCTCAATGATGTCAAGAGCTTTGGCTTCATGATGAACATTTCCTGTCATCCACTCGAGAACCCATGTCTTCGTGATTCTCTGTTGTAGCCATGGATGTGGAGGGTAGTATAGAATTGAAGCACAAGTTCTTCATTCCAGTGCTCTTTATGCATTATGAAACCAAGCAGACCTGCATCACGAAAGCAATCAAGTGCTTCTTCTAAGCACGGCAGTCCGGCAATGGCCTCAGTATCGAGGCGCATATGAGGGAAAATGCGGCTTTGATCATACAGAACACAGGAGTAATAGCTTCATTGCGGATAGCTCCTGAAACGGTCAGACGATATCCTTGGCCTTGTGTAGGGGTTCTTTGCACTGTCAAAGAAAGTATTGTGGGCTTTGAAGCCATTTGCATTGAAAGAACCCGTTGAGGTGGCAGTGCCTGGAAACCTTGGCAGTCTTGGCTTAGGCTTCTGGACCTGAGGCCTATGCTCAATATGATAGTCGAACTGAGGACCCGGAGGCATGAGGCGGAGGGACCGTAACGGGCCATCTTATCGTGACTAGCTCGCCATAGTTGTATGCTTGCTCGATTGTGTAGGGCCTTGGTGGCGGAATCGAGCAAGGCAGCAATCGAGGTTTGTGCTGCTCGCCAGATGCTTCGGGAGCAGTTGCCTCATTGGCTTCAGGCACATTTACTTCAGTGGCTTCAGGAGCACTTGGGACAGGCTCCACATTGGCTTCAGCCATGACCACGTCATTGGCTTCATTGGTGTTAGAGGTGGCAGCCTCAATGTTTTCAACCTCCACTTGAGGAGCTGGAGGGTCTGGCACTGGCACGTTGATATCAGGTATAACTTCTTCGATTCTGGGGTGTAGGGACACGTTCTTCTTCTTCTTGGATGTCTGCGGCTGATGTAGCCGGATTGTCTTCAGCAGCTTTAGCTTCAGACTCAGAGACATTCACAGTTGGAGTGGCTTCTGAAAACACTTGACATGCAACAGGTTGGTGGTGCACTTCTCGTTACGAACGCTCGAAGAGGTACTTGAGGCCTTTGACCTTTGCGAAGCTGCGAAATGTCAAGCGACGCCTTTGGAGATGGGGTTACTGGGCCTCAAAGTCTTCCTCTTCTTCTTGCTGTTGTTGGGGAATGACTTGTTGTTGGGGAGTACTAGGGAGTCTTGTTGTTATGGCGATCAGCCCATGAAGCATCCTGAGCAATTAGCGTCAGAGGACGACCAATGCTGATGAGTTCGCTGTTCGTACGAACAGGCAATGATACCACATTGTACTCGATTTGAGGAAGAACTTCATCATCTTCAACATTGTCATGGTGACCAATGTCTTCAGCAGTGATGGGATCAGCTGTTGGAATCTCTTCAGCTTCAGGAGCCTCTGTGGAAGCAGGCTCATGAACAGTCATGTGAAGTTCTTGGGTTGCAGACGCGGGACGAACCACTGAAATGGGTTCAACAACCAAGGGCTCTGTGGGAGCAGCCCGTTTCTTCTTGGTCTTAAGCTTCTTCTTGGAGGGAGCAGCATCAGAGGCGTCAGGATTTTTCCTTTTTCTCGCTTCAGCCTCGGCAGCCCTCGTCTTCTTCTGTTCAAAAGCGGTTGACCGGACCTTTGGGTTCGAGCCAGTCATGCTACTTGGGAAGATTATGCGGGGTTCTTCCTGCCTTCAAGGTGCAGCTTGGTCAGTTGAAGACTTCTTTTTCTTTGCAGCCATCCTGGGGTCGATGCCAAGACGGCCAAGAGCCTTGCGCTTCTCAGCCTCATTGTAGGCAAGCACGCACTTGTCAGCCAAGCTCTTCATGCGCTCACGAGAGCCTCTAGCTTCTTCACGCTTCTTGACAAAGGCTTCCTTGAGGTCGTGCAGCATGACCTTGAAGTTTTTGACGTCTTACACGCTGAGTGCAGCCATATGCTTCTTGAACTGAGCCTTCTCATAGTCAATTTTGTGCTTCAGTTCAACAATGCGCTGAGCTAGAGCTAGCTCAGAAGCAATGGCTCCATTGAAGGAGACGCTGAGGCCAATAGGAAGTTGCAGATCTTCAAAGCTGATGTTTGGTGTGTCAAACCACTCATCAATGAAGTGATGGATGATTGCCACATCAAAGAGAGGCAAGTTGTTGAAGATTTCTGCTTCTTCTTTGCTCTTGATAAGTTGCTCAAGAGCATCATCTGCAAAATCGCCATCACTTGATGTATCAATGTGCTCTTCACGCAGAATGGCAGCGAGGGTCGATGTCGATTCGGTGTTCTTGACAATTTTCTTTCTCGTCTCCGTCTTCCTGGAGATATGGGATTGATCTTCAGACTGTGCACTGGCTTCAGGAGGTGCAGTGTCCAGTGGTTTCACACGTGAAGCTTTTGGAGGAGGAGCTGACTTTGGAGCCTTGACTTTCTTAAGCTTCTGCGGCTTTGGAGCAGGAGCTGGAGCTAGAGCTGGGGCTTCATCAGACTCAGCATCGTCATCAGAGTGATCCACTTTGGCACCTTGGACCAGGATGTAGGTGATGAGGCCATCAAGGTTTGAAAAGGGACCGATGACATTGGGTTCAACATCACGTGAGCCGTCAGCACGAGGTGCAGAGGGACCAGGGTTGAAGTCTAATCCCAATGACTTCTTGTTTTCCCTTGCAGAAGCCTTTGCATGCTAGAAGTTGCGCTTGAAGAGATTATCGTCACGACACCAGAGCAAAGACGTTGGGTTTGCATTCTCAGGCTGAGGTCCACGGACCACGCAAGGATAGAAACCTTGTGCAATAGCTTCAGCCATGTTCTTGGGAGGAAGGCCTCGAAAGATAATATCACCCCAAGGGCTTCTGATAGCATTCTTCTCGGCATATTCCTGTGTGACGAAATTGTACTTGAACAACTCTTCAGCCCAATATCGACGAATCCATTGGATTCACGTCTTGCGCTGATTGTAAGTCTCTTCGGGATCTGTTTTGTACAGCTCTGCGAGGTCATCAGGCAGATCTTTTGAGGTTCCCTCACGACGCTGTCTGCCGCCCTTCCTGACTGATTTCTCTGAAGCCATGAATTTCAAACTGAATGGCTTCACGTTCAAAGGCTTCAAAGGCTTGCGTTTGCTGAACAGACAGGAACTGGCTTCGGGAGAGTTAGTTTGATGCTGTAAGAATTCTGCAAACGAATGCAGACTATGAGAACCAAGGGATTCTCCCTATGACATGTACCTGTGATAACATTAGTGATGCGAGGGAAGGGGAAGAGGTCATATGCATTCTCAGAAGATTTTGAAGATAAATCGGTTTGAAGACATTGATCTCATGATGCGAAGACATTCACTTATACGCTGAGAGTTGGTTCCAGATTTGTACGAATCTGTGAATATGTACAAGTGAGGAATCTAACTAGTTGTAAAGCTTAAGTGAATATACTAGGCAGTACAAGATGCGCATGTAATAGATCTAACATAGTATGGGCAGAAACCAATTTTGGCAAGTAGGATGAATCTTGAAGATCAAAAAGATGGTAAAAATAGAGTTATATTTACCGCTTCGAAAAACTGCTAGACGGGAGGAAAGGAGGCCGAGCAGTTCAATCCACCGTGCCCTAACTTGGTGACGGAGGACACCTACGGCGGCGGCGGAGATGAAGATGTTCGTGGCTGGCGTGAAGACGACGTCGGACAGGTCGCGGCAGCTAAGCGCTTCGTCGCCGGCGTCGTCGAGAGCTAGCGGCGGCGCTATGGTTTTGACGAGGTGGAGAGGTGGAAGAAGATTTTCTTTACCGCAGGGGACAGGTATTTATAACGAGGCGTGCGGCGCAGCACAATTACGCAGGTGCCCCTGGCGGTTCACATCTGAGGTGCACGTGGCACGCATGCAACATGCTCGAAGTTGTCCCATGTTCCCACGCCGCCAGTTTGTTTGATGGTCGCTCCGGCTTCTCCGAATTCAACGATGAGATGAATCATTTAAAACAGACTTAAAGTTTGTCTCTGTGTCTTCTGGCGACAAGGACGCAGAGAAGACATTCGACAGTTTCAATAGAATGCATATGATTTGGACAGATAGACTTTGAGATAGTAAGCATAGAGAGATTAGGGTCCGATCACATTCACTTAGTTCAAAAGATTCAACTTGAAGACATAGCTATAAGTGAATGCTGTAGAGGACAGAATAATATATATATATATATATATATATATATATATATATATATATATATATATATATCGACAACAACCAAATCAACATAGTGAAGAAAATCATGAAGATAAGTTGAAGTTGAAGACAAATCAAATGAGAAGATATTGCGTAAATAACGCCATGAGTGAAACACTTCAAACAAAGAAATTTGGTGGTGGCGTTACCCACAGTATAGGAAATATTAGACCCAGACTCTGCGCACAATTATCGTGGCGCTCCGAAGTCAAATTCCACGTTAATGTATTCACACAAAGAATGTAAGTCTTCATTGATTGAAGATATACGTTACTTCGTGTGTTGCACATCTAAGTCATCAACATGCATAAGTGTTAGGATGTGTGCTTGATCACAGGACATTTGAGGATTCCAAGATATTTAGCTCACACCATAACTTGCAAAACCTTTTCTCATCCAAGGGCTTAGTGAAGATATCTGTCGATTGCTCTTCAGTGTTGACGTGAATGATGTCAATATCTTTCTTCATGACATGATCCCTGAGAAAATGATGACGAATTTCAATGTGCCTTGTCTTCGAAAGTGCTTTGGATGGATTGTTGGCAATCTTGATGGCGCTTTTCGTTGTCGCAGAAGAGAGGTACTTGTGTCGATTGATGCCATAGTCCTTGAGAGTTTGCTTCATGAATAGAAGCCGAGCACAGAAGATCCAAAGAAAGAATGTATTCAGATTCAGCAGTTGAGAGTGATACATAGTTCTGCTTCTTTGAAGACCAACAGACAAGTGATCGTCCCAGAAAGTGACATGTGCCTGATGTAGACTTGCGATCCACCTTGTCACCAACATAATCAGCATCCGAAAATCCAACTAAATCAAATTTTGAGCCCTTTGGATACCATAATCCGAGTGTTGGGGTGTGAGCCTAATATCGAAGAATTAAACTTCATGACTAAGTGATGCGATTCCTTTGGTGCCGCTTGGAATCGAGCACACATGCAGACACTAAGCATAATATCTGGCCTAGATGCACATAGGTAAAGTAAGGAACCAATCATGGAGCGGTATACCTTTTGATCGAACTCTTTACCGTTGTCGTCGGGACCCAAGTGGTGTTTGGCTAGCATTGGCGTCGTGTATCCTTTGCACTCTTGCATTCCAAACTTCTTCAGGCAATCTTCGAGATATTTTTCTTTAGATATAAAGATGCCATTCCTTTGCTGACGAATTTGAAGACCAAGGAAGAACTTGAGCTCTCCCATCATGGACATCTGATATTGTTCTTGCATCATGTATCCAAACTCATCACTATACTTCTGGTTGGTGCAACCGAAGATAGTTCACCATCATATGTCTTCGTGAAGAGTGTGGGATCAAGGGATCCAGGTTTGAAGCCTTTGCTCTTCAAAAAGTCTTTGATTGTATCATACCAGGTGCGAGGAGCTTGTTTGAGGCCATACAGCTTTTATTTAGCTTGTACACCATATCGTGGATGTTTTGGATCTTCAAAGCCGGTGGTTGAGCGACATATACTTCTTCTTCAATCTTGCCGTTGAGAAATGCACTCTTCACATCCATTTGATAGAGAAAGATGTTGTGGTGGTTAGCATAGGCTAGTAGTATGCGAATGGCTTCAAGCCTAGCTACAGGAGCAAATGTTTCATCGAAGTCAATTCCTTCAACTTGAGTATATCCTTGAGCCACGAGTCGTGCTTTGTTTCTGACGACTTGACCATGCTCATCTTGCTTGTTTCGATATATCCATTTGGTGCCAATAATGTTATGCTTGCGAGGGTCAGGGCGCTTGACAAGTTCCCAAACATTATTCAGCTTGAACTGTTGAAGTTCTTCTTGCATAGCTTGTATCCATTCTGGTTCCATAAAGGCTTCAAAGAACTTTCTTGGGTTACGATATTGACACAAAAGAAAAGTTCCCACGTAAATTTGCTAGTCTGTGTTGCTCTTGAGCGAGTAAGCGGACCAGGTGCATTGATGCTATCGATTATCTTCTCAATCTGTACTTCATTTGCAACTCGAGGATGAATCGGATTTAAGACTTTGCTCATGCCGATCATTGTCATCATTGGGAGGATTGTCTTGAGTGAGCATTGTCTTCAAGTTGGTTAGGTGCGAAATGATAAGTTCCTCTTCAGCTGTGCTTGAAGGCATGATTTCACCGGTTCCCATCAGCTTGATAGATTCACCGGGCGGAGCTTCGTCTAGTGTGCTTGGCAGAACTCTCTTTGTGAACCATTGGTTTCATCAAATTGCACGTCTACAGCTTTGACGATTTTGTAGAGATAGAGATTGAAGACTCAGAAGAGTGTGAGTCCTTTTCGTAATCGAGCATGAAGCCTTCGTGAGCTTTAGGTTCAAATTTTGACTTGTGATGGGGATCCTTGATCCAAGACTTAGCCCCAAATACTCAAGTAGGCGACATTTGGCTTCTTGCCAAGAAGGAGCTCGTAAGAAGTTTTGTTCAAGCTTATGGATATAAACACGGTTGATGACGTGACAAGCTGTATCAATGGCTTCGTGCCGAACTTTCTTGGTGTCTTGTACTCGTCGAGCATCGTTCGAGCCATCTCAATGAGGGTTCTGTTCTTGCGCTCCACGATGCCATTTTGCTGAGGTGTGTATGCAGCAGAGAACTCATGAGTGATTCCCATAGTATCCAGATAAAGATCAAGTCTAGTGTTCTTGAATTCAGTGCCGTTATCACTTCTGATATGCTTGATCTTGACGCCATAATTGTTCATTGCTCGATTGGCGAAGCATCTGAAGACATCTTGCACTTCAGTCTTGTAGAGAATTATGTGCACCCATGTGTATCTTGAGTACTCATCAACAATGACGAAGCCATAGAGACAAGCAGTTGTTGTGAGGGTAGAGTAATGAGTAGGGCCAAACAAATCCATGTGTAACAGCTCGACGGGTTGAGATGTCGTCATGATTGTCTTCGAGGGGTGCTTTTCCCTAGTCATCTTTCCAGCTTCGCAGGCACCACACAAATGATCCTTCTTGAACTTGACACCTTCAATGCCTATGACATGCTTCTTCTTGGCGAGTGTGTGTAAGTTCCTCATGCCAGCATGCCCCAACCTCCGATGCCAGAGCCATCATTCTGAAGCTTTTGCAAGAAGACATACGGCAAGTTGTGGACCTGCTGAGAAATCTACCATATATAGATCATCTTTCCTATACCCTTCAAAGACTAGAGACTTGTCAGATTCCATTAGTACAAGGCAACAATATTTTCCGAATATCACAATCATGTTCAAGTCACAAAGCATTGAGACAGATATCAAGTTGAAACCAAGGGATTCAACAAGCATCACTTTATCCATGTGTTGATCCTTTGAGATTGCAACTCTACCTAGACCCAATACCTTGATTTTACCAGTGTCAGCAAATGTGATGTGACTCTTGTCTGATGGACGTAAGGTTGAGTCCATGAGAAGACTTCGATCACCAGTCATATGATTTGTGCATCCACTGTCCATAATCCATTCGGAAGCATGAGGTGTCATACCCTACAGTACAGTTAGGCGGATAGGCTTCACCAAGAGCATTGTGAAGCATAAACATTTGACGGGCAAGTGGATTATTGAAGCTTAAATCAATATTATGACTGATAGGATGAATGTCAAACGATTCAGGAACAAAATACATAGTGAGACCATTTGGGCATTTGATCTCGTGCCCTACAAGATGTTTTAGGTCCCCAACAATAGCATCAGACGCCTTTGATTTTTGGCTGGAGACCCTTTCCTGCAAAAGAGAGTTAATTCTTCTTAACCACCCACATCTTCAGGGGTGGCTTAGAAGCAATGAGTCTAAGTGCAGCATCTGAGAACTTCGGCTTTGGAGGCCTAGCAAATAGCCTTGCAGGAGATGAATGATACTCATGTGAATAAGCAGAAAAGTTATTAGTTCTATGAACATAGTGGTTTGAAGACACACGCTCATATTCATAAACTTGAGTACCGTTTCCCTGCAAAACATTGGCGTTAGGGTGACTCAGGTGAGTCCTCTGTCTGTATGAAGCCTTTGGACCATATGACGCCTTAGGTGTGGAGTTTTTCTTCTTCCCAGGTGGTGTCATGATGACATTCCTTATGGAAGATTCTCAAGACAGCTTTTGGGAACCCAGATCTTCTTCATAGGTGGTCCATTCCTGCAGCTAGTACCAATATACCTGGCAAACACTTCACCATTCTGATTCTTGAACAGCTTATAGTTTGCATCAAAGGATTCATCAATGATAATAGGGTTAGCACAGGTAAAACCAGATAAGGTGGATGGATCCACTGAAGGTCCCTTTGCAGCAACCCATGTGGTTTTGGGATACTGCTCAGGCTTCCAGTAGGAACCATCAACATTCATTTTCCTCTCAAACCCAACACCCTCTTTCCTAGGGTTTCGGTTCAGAATCTGCTTTTTGAGGACATCGCAAAGTGTCTGATGCCCTTCAGACTTTTATACATCCATGTTTCAAGCAATGTCTTCAACCTAGCATTTTCATCAAGAATAGCAGTGGTATCCTCCGCAGAGGGGTTAGTTACCACATTAGTAGTTGAAGACAATGCAACAAAGAGCGTTAGCTGAACATTCAAAGAACAGAGGTAGCGATATCACGCTCAAGACATTTTAGACATGGTGGTTCAAATCCATCCTGAGCGGAACTGATCTATTGAGCGCGAAGTGACTCATTCTCTTTTTGAAGATCTTCATGAGTCGCTCTCAATTTGTCAAGCTCTTGCTTCCTTTGAAGATAATCATAGGAGAGCTTTTCATGAGTAGTTGAGAGCGTTTCATGATGACTTCCAAGTTCTTGGTACTTAGCATGAAGATTTTTAATGTCTTCAACTAAGGACTGTGAACGTGTCATTTCCGCGTCCAACAGAGTCATCGCTTTTGTCTAACAGTTTTGAGTATGTTCCATAGCTCTTTGTTGTTCGGTTGCAATTTTAGCAAGTGTTTTGTAGCTGGGTTTGGATTCACAATCGAGTCATCTTCACTTGATGTTTGAAAGTAAGCATCACGTGATTTTACATTGGCACCGCGTGCCATGAAGCGATGGGTGGGAGTAGGGTCGTCCTTGTCATCGCCTTCAGCTGGTGTAGAAGTCATTGTCTTGATGTTGAAGATGGACTTGGCAACATAGGTCGTGGCTAAAGCCGGACTTGCAACGCCGGGTCGGACTCCTCTTCGGACTCCACCTCCACCTCCTCGTATGCAGACTCCTCCTCTGAATCCATTTCCTTGCCAACAAAAGCACGAGCCTTGCCGGATGAGCTCTTCTTGTGCGATGAAGACTTTGATGAGGACTTGGAAGAAGACTTTGAAGATTTCTTCTTCTTCTTGTCATCGTAATCATATTCCTTGCTCTTCTTCTTCTTCTTCTTCTCATTGTCCCACTGTGGACACTCGGAGATATAGTGTCCAGCTTTTCTTGCACTTGTGACAGGTTCTCTTCTTGTAGTCATGAGTGGAAGCTTCATCATTTCTTGAGCTGGATCGTGAAGACTTTCTGAAGCCTTTCTTCCTAGTGAACTTCTGGAACTTCTTCACAAGCATAGCAAGTTCCTTTCCAATGTCTTCAAGATCATCAGAATCGCAGTCAGATTCTTCTTCAGATGAGGAAACAACTTTTGCCTTCAAAGCGCGAGTTCGACCATAGTTGGGACCATAGATATCTCTTTTCTCAGATAGCTAGAACTCATGTGTGTTGAGCCTCTCAAGTATATCAGACGGATCGAGTGTCTTGAAGTCAGGACGTTCTTGTATCATGAGGGCAAGGGTGTCAAAAGAGCTGTCAAGTGATCTCAGTAGTGTCTAGACGATTTCATGCTTGGTGATCTCAGTGGCGCCGAGAGCATGAAGCTCATTTGTGATGTCAGTGAGGCGATCAAACGTGAGCTGGACATTTTCATTGTCGTTTCTCTTGAAGCGTTTGAAGTGGTTGCGAAGAACACTGATCATTTGATCTCTCTGGGTTGAAACGCCTTCGTTGACCTTCGATAGCCAGTCCCAGACTAGCTTCGACGTTTCCAGAGCACTCACGCGGCCGTACTGTCCTTTGGTCAGATGACCACAAATGATGTTCTTTGCAGTGGAGTCCAGTTGAATGAACTTCTTGACATCAGCAGGGGTGACACCTTCACCAGATTTAGGAACGCCGTTCTTGACGACATACCGAGGTCGACATCAATGGCTTCAAGATGCATGTGCATCTTATTCTTCCAAAGAGGGATAGTCAGTTCCATCGAACACGGGGCAAGCAGCGGAGACTTTGATTATCCCTGCAGTCGACATAGCTAAAACTCCAAGTGGTTAAACCGAATCACACAGAACAAGGGAGTACCTTGCTCTGATACCAATTGAAAGTGCTAGTTATCGACTAGAGGGGGGGTGAATATGCGATTTTTAGGAAAGTCTTCAAAACACGGATGTTTCGAAGACAAACACTAGAAATGACCTAATTGATATGCAGCGGAAGATAAACTACAACAAGCAAGCCATAGTCAAGTAGGCAATAATGTGAACGTACAAAGACTAATGGCAGCTAGGTAGTAAGGATCAAGATGGAAGATAGTATGAAGCCAAACAATGATAGTAGTCAAGCGATGAAGTCAAATAGATAAGACATATATGCAATGACTTCACGAAGACAAACTCAAAGTAAAGGAGGGAAGGGATAGAACCAGTCACTTGTTGAAGACACAGGATTTGTTGGACCAGTTCGATTCTTTGTGACAACTGTACATCCTGGTTAGGGAAGCTGAGATTCAACTCGAGGAAGACCGCGTCTTCACCTTATTCCCCTTGAGCTAAGGACACACAGTCCTCGCCCAATCACTCTGGTAAGTCTTCAAGGTAGACTTCCGAACCTTCACAGATCAAGGCTCACCGGCAATCCACAATGACTCTTGGATGCTCAGAACGCGACGCCTAACCGGCCGGAGGATTCACAGTCCTCAAGTGTAATAAGTCTTCAGGTCACACAGACAGGAAAACTTCAGTGATGCCTAACACTCTTTGGCTCTGGGTGTTTGGGCTTTGTCCTCGCAAGGATTTCTCTCTCTCAAAGGCTTCGAGGTGGGTTGCTCTCAAACGACAAAAGCCATGCACTAACTCTGAGCAGCCACCAATTTATGGTGTAGGGGGTGGGCTATTTATAGCCACTAGGTAACCCGACCTGTTATGTCCGAAATGGCCCTGGGTCACTAAGTTACTGACACATGTTCCAACGGTCAGATTTCAAACAAACACGGCAACTTTACTTGGGCTACAAGCAAAGCTGACTCATCCAGCTCTGGATAAGTTTTGCTCTCATTATCTTCGCTCGAAGACATAGGATTTGGGTTGAGCATCACTTCAGTCATTCTGACTATGATCACTTAGACCCCACTTAACAGTGCGGTGGTTCCTACGACTCAAAAGAAGAAAAGGAAACAACGAAACGACACAGTCTTCGCGCTCCATAGTCTTCACTCAATGTCTTCTCATGTCTTAGTCTTCAATGTGAATATCTTCAGATACCACCATTGTCGTCAATGTCTTCATACATTTTTAGGGGTCATCTCCGGTAGGTAAACCGAATCAATGAGGGACACTACCTGCGTTATCCTGCAATTCTCACAAACGCATTAGTCCCTCAACCACATTTGTCGTCAGTACTCCAAAACAAACTAGGGGTGGCACTAGATGCACTTACACTATTTTTGTATGTTAACTGTTGATCTCAGAATCTTGTTATGATGTTGTAGAGTGGTTATGCCACCATTTTGCATGATGTCTCAAATCTTTTTGAGCATTTACAGCCGTTATGCTGTCCGAGTCATCACAGGTCTCTAAATAGTCTGATGCATTTGCAAATCCCTTCTCTCCATTTCTAATGTTCATCTGGGCCAGATTAATCACACAAATTAGTATGTTGAGTTACTCCGCTGCCTCAACATATATGTTGGATTTATTATTATGACCTAGGTGTTTTAGGGAGTCACCTAGTAATCTAGCCATATTTTGTGTTCCCAGTGTGATGATTCTGGCCATTATTCTCGAAAGCATCCTGTGATGCCATTTAGTAGTAGGTATTCTATTCCTGGGTTCTTGATCCGAGATTCACCCTACTTACTTCATGTTGATAGTGTTTGCTAGTTCCTTTAGGATACTAGTAACCTTGCAATAGTCCTCGAGGTCCGTGGTATTTCCTTCCTCCAAATACCATGAACCATTAAGGCAGAAGTTCTTTGAACCAAAAGCTCACAATCAGAGTACTCTTGAGGAGTACTCCATTCATATTGTGACTCTCCCAGTCCTTCCTTTTATGTATGGGTTATCCGGAAGAAACCTGTTGAACTTGATTCGACTTACTAACCTATGCATCCACAACTCAGAAAGCTATATGTTCCACGAGTTGTTCCTCTTTAGTTGTATTCTGACCCCCGTCTATCAATTGATAGTCAAGGGTATGTGTGCGATCGTGTTTATCGATGCCTATTATCCTTGTGGTTCGTCAAGCCATTCTATTCCGGAATGACTAGGAGAGACAAACTCCAGTACCTCATCCATATCTAGGATTGGGTCAAAGTAGTTGTATTCCGCAGATCAAAATGCCAATCCAACTTTTGCTCTGTTCTACCCTGGAGTATTATCATATTTATGTCAAGAATATCATGGGAATTGCACACCATTCTATGAACTCTTGATACAGTGATACTTCTCGCCCTCATTATTCATTTCTCGGCTCCCGTGTTGTTGTAACCGGAATGCCGACAAGTGAAGTGTGGTGTGTGAAATCGATATTCCTAGCAACCTCGTTGCTTGGTAGTAAATGGACAATATTCTCATTCTTAGCTTGTTGGTTATTGAATCATCATCCTAAGATTAATCGTGCTACCTAGTCCTTATTTCTGGTGCACTCTTCGATCAATGAGTTAGGATTGTGTCAATCCCTCACTCTTTTGATCATATCGTCTTGCCCTGAAAAGCAAGATTGTTCTCGAGCCTAGTAATATATCGGTGGTTTGTGACTTTCCAAATATCTTCTTGGAAGTGCTACCAGGTTGTCACCTGACCGCTATGTTAAGTTCGTGATCAAGTTGGTTTCTTGTAACCACCCCTTCTCCGGGAATCCGTGTTAGATATCCCTGAGCTGGTTGGTTAAGCTAAACAACAACTTGGAGAGTTGGAAGATAAAAGCTTTGCTGAACTTAGTTCATCACTAAGGGATATCCTTGAGTATGCGTGTGTGTTGAAGAAACATGATATCTCCATCGGTTGGTCCTCATGATCAGTTGTTGGATCTATTGCCTTATCAAAACTTTGATTTGAGTATGGGCCATCGTCAAGTCAAATCAGAACCAACGATGTTCGTAATGTTGTCTTACTCGTGGTTGATCCCTCGAGCATACACCATTACATCCTTTGGTCTGACCAATGCTATCACCGTGTTCACATGATGGTGGAAGTCCAGTGATATGCAAATTCCGATGAATTGTTGTTAAGCCCGTCAGCAGCATTTTGTCTCCCCCATGATTCATGTTGAACATCAACCTAGTGTTGGAAACTTTGTAAGAAATGCCTTCGTGTTCCATTCATGAAGCTTATGCTTTGATGGAAGAAGTGACTTCCTCTAATTCACGTGCATTAGGTGTAAGTTGCCGCCATGAATTTGAGAAAGGTTTGTTTTGTTTCCCTTGGAATCATCCCAAGTCAGTCATGCATACGTGCGAAGTATTCTATGGTTTGGTAGATTAATTGCCTCCACTCCATATGTGTTCCTAGCACACCAAGCCACTGATTGATTTGTTCAAGGAGAAGAAGTTCCTGCATAAGAGCTAATCATATGACTTATGCAAGGGCTTCGCTCTCCACAATGATGGTTCCCAACCAGAACTCGGCAGTGTTTTGTTGTAAGACTACTATGTGGTCATGCTTGTCTGGGACAGCGTGTTCACATGTATGTAGCAGAACCAGCTCATGTTTTGGAGCTTGCTATCGTAGTTCATTCCTCGAGAATCTCGCAACGCCGACTCGTCGATTTGTGATGCAACTCTTCTTCTCAGACATGTGAGTCTGAAGTATCCCGTTTCTAACCAGATCTGAATCTCAGGCAGTTATGATGGTTGGAACACTCCCAACATTTGCATTTTGTTCCCAGCTTGCACCCCATTGTGCCAAATATCCATGGGATGCCCTTCTCAGAAGTTTCTGTCCAAGATCATCTTCAAAAGTGGACTTACCATGGGTTCCATCCATTTCCGATGATAAGCAAAATCATCCATTGTGTTGTTTTCAACAAGGTAGTCCACATCATCCATTCTAGTCTGAGTATGTCATTCTTTCGAACTCCTTCAAATGATCGATCGTGATTGCCTTAGGCTGGTTTAAAGAGTATCAATGATCTATGGATCAAAAGTAATTCTTTTTGCCACTTAAGGGAACAGTTCAACGAGTCACCTTTTTCAAGGTGCCCCGTTACGGGACCATGGAAATTATTTCCTCGCCACCTTGACACCATCCACCATCTTTTTAAGCGTGGAATTGTTGCCCACCAAATCAAACCCCGTCGCTTGTTCTTCCATTCCTCTCGATGTGTTTCAATGTCTCACTCGATGAGTGATCCTGAGTTGTTCGATCTTCGAGAAGATCGGTCCCTCTGGAGTTTTTCCTTTCCACTCGTTGTCATGTTGGATGTAGTTCTCAAAGCAAGACGTCAAGATCAATTTGAAGCAATGAATCAACATCTTCGAGAAATGCAATGGATCATGAAGACTGTGTCAGTTCCGTGTTCCCTCTGTCTTCTTACCTCACGTCTTGAATCTCGGGACGAGATTCTTGTTTAGTGGGGGTGAGTTGTCACATCCCCAGTTCTGGTAATGCTCAGTGCTTGCATTAGAGTGTTGCATCATGTCTACTTTTCCAGAAAACTTGAAATGGGGGATTGACCAAACCCTAGCACCAGATCAAATCAAATAGGTTCAACATAAAACATTTCCAATGAACCTGAAATGCCCGTCTTAAATGTTCATCATCTTTGCCTTGGTCCAGAACCTCTGACAAAAATGGTGCACAATTTTCTAGGACACATAAGGTCACTGAATTAAATCATATGTTATTTGCAATTGGGAATTTAAGTGCTATATATTATTTTAAATGCTCAATCAATTCTGAACTTAAGTGAGGGCTGTTAGGAATAATCCAAACAGAGCCCACAATTATCTACAGGATTTTTGAAAACGTTGTAGTATTTTAATAAAAGCCCAAAAGTTGCAGAAGAATTAGAAAACAGAAATAAAAAGGGAGAGAGAGAATACATGCGACTTGCAGGCGCCAAAGAACTGCCCAGCTCCTGTGCTGGCCCACCTGCGGCCCAGCCCACCACCAGCCTCCCTGTCGTCTTCCTCCTCGGGACAGTAGGACAGGGCGTGTGCCCGACGCACGACAGCACGCGCGCGCCACCTCCTGCTTCCCCGGCCCTCCTAGCGACGCCACGACGACGCCCCGTGTCCCCTCGCTCCTCTCCCTCACTCGCTGCACCCTCTCTCCCTCCCCTGACTCTCTACCCCGAGCTCACCCCGAGAGTCGCCGTCGCCGCCGCTCGTCGTTACCGTGGCCACCAGCATCGCCACGCCGGCCAGCGCCCCCACGAGCTCCGCCTCGACGCCGTAGAGCCGCACTCCAAAGCACGGGACCCCGGGATGCCAGCAACGCCGCCATCACCGTCGTATTCCACCTCGGGCTCCGTCCACCATCGTCGTTGATCCGCCGCACGCAGGACGTCCCCGAGCCTGCTAACCATCCCTACGGCACCGCTGTGAGCTCCGCCACCGTTTCCCCCCTTCCCCTCTTCGTTTGATTGCCATAGCCGTCGCCCCCTTGATTACCGAAATGCACCGCCGCCTGAGCTCGCTGTCGATGATGCTCTGGTGACCAAATGGTCACCCTGGAGTGTCCAACCTACTCCCCGCGATGCGTAGCGCCCTCCTAGCCCCCTTGCCCCGCTCTTCTACGCACTGAAATGCGACCCCGCGCGCAACCGAACTCTGGCGGCCGCAAAAGAGCTCGTCGCTGTTAGCTCCGGCCACCTTAGCTCCAGCCGATGCCGCCGTTGGATGCGCAAGACTCTCAGCTTTTTGTAGCCGCAAACCGCGTCCAAAACCGAGCCCTGTGGGCGTTTTCCGAAGCCCTCCGCCACGTCGCCGTCGCGGCGTCAAACCGCCCGGCGAAGTTGACCCCGTTTGACCTGGGGTTTGACTCCCCTGGGTCAACGAAAGGTGGGACCAGAGCCCTGCTAATATTAGTTTAGCACTAATTAACTTTTAGTTAACACACTAAGTCACTGACATGCGGGCCCAGGCCCCACTAACAGTTTAGTTAGTATTAACTTAACCCTGTTAATTAGTTGTTTCACTGACGTGTGGGTCCCAGCCGTCAGGTTTGACCTGGGCTGGCGCCTTTGACCTGCTGATGTCACGGTGACGTTATGCTGACGCAGTAATCTGTTTTCTGGATTTTAAATAAATCAGAAATGATTTATTTATTTCGGAAAATATCCAAAACTTCTAAAATTCATATAAAATCAACCGTAGCTCAGAATGAAAAAATTTATATATGAAAAATGATCAGAAAAATCTAATCTTTCCATATGTACCATTTTCATGCATGTTAGAACAACTTATACCTGCTGATCAGTTCAAATCAATTAAATGGCATTTAAACCCTCACATATGGAGTTTGAATTTGAACCTAGTGTTCAAACCAACCCCATTTAACTTGTGCTAGATGCATTAGGCCAATCAACAGCATATTGCCATGACATTATCATGCATCATAATTGTTGCATTGCATTGATTGTGTTCCTCTTTGTTTGCCGGTATTTGTCCCCTCTCAGTAAGACGTGTACCGACGATGAGATCGATGACATTGATCGGAAGTGCCAGGCAAGCAAAACCCCCTTGTTCATTCCGATACAATCCCACTCTCTCGCTCCTGCTCTCTTTTACTGCATTAGGACAACAATGATTCATCTGTTACTTGCTGCGGTAGCTGAACCCCTTTATCCTCTGCATGACCTGTCATTCCACAAAGAATTAGATGAAACCCACTAGCATGAGTAGGAGTTGTTTGATCCTGTTGTGCCTACTCAGTCATGCTTGTTTGTCATGCACCACTCTTTGCTTAGAGTTGAGTCAGGTCCGATTCATCGGGAATGAATTGGAATGGTGTGTGAACATGTCCTCACTGTGTGAGCTAAGTGTGTGAACACGATTTGGTAAAGGTAGCGGTGAGAGGCCATGTAGGAGTACATGGTGGGTTGTCTCATTTCAGCCGTCCTCAGGAACTGAGTTCTGTGTATGTGATCCATGAAACAGTTACTACCACACATAGGGATCCTTAATTGACTATCTCGGCTTATTAACCACCCTTGTCCTTTGTTCGGGAGTTGCAAAGTAGTTTCTGGTGTTTGTAGCATGCTGGGGGCCGCACACAACGCTGACCTTAGGGGTGGGCTGTGTTGCGGTAGGCACATGGCACGGTGTACCGATTCGCCCGTTTGGTGTCTCGGGAACCCTGCACACATCGTTCGGGGCCGTTAGTGGAAACCTCGGCCGGCCTCCCTCTGGATGGAACCCGAATAGGCAATAAACCTGGACTAGGGACTTGAGTGTTTAGGTAGGCCGTGGCCGACACCCTCGCCAGGCTTCCGCTTGAAGGTTGCCGATATACATGACGTGTACATGGCGGTAAGTGGCGAGAGCGTGTGTGAAGAAGTACACCCCTGCAGGGTTAATACGATCTATTCGAATAGCCGTGTCCGTGGTAAAGGACTTCTGGGTTGCCTATAACAGTTCATAGACAAGTGAAAGTGGATACTCTAAAATGCGCAAGATAAGCATGAGTGCCATGGATGGCGTTCTCGTAGGAAGACGGGATCGAATCCATAGTGGTGTATTGATTGGTGAATATGTGGACTCGTGTGCGCCACCTCAAAAGAGTTACTTGCAGTCGTAGTTCAGGATAGCCACCGAGTCAAAGCTGGCTTGCTGAAGTTAAACCCCACCACCCCCTTTGTTGATAATGATGCATATGTAGTTAGTTATGATGTAAGTCTTGTTGAGTACATTTGTACTCACGTTTGCCTATTTTATGTTTTGCAGAGAGACGTCAGTCTCGCTAGTAGTTCCGCGTGGACTTCGACGTTTAGCTTGATACCTCAGCTACGATCTTGTGCCCTCGGCAGGATCTGGCAGATAGTCGGGCTTCTCAGCCTTTTTCATTTGTAGATGTCTTTACTCAGACATGTTAAGCTTTCGCTTGTGCTTTGACTTGTATGCTCTGAATGTTGGGTCATGAGACCCATGTTTGTAATATCTCGCTCCTCGGAGCCTAATGAATAAATACTTGAGTCATAGAGTTATGTTGTGATGCCATGTTGTATTTACACATATCGAGCATATTGTGTGTATGTTTGAAATGCTTGGTATGTGTGGGATCCGATAATCTAGTTGTTTATCCTTGGCAGCCTCTCATATGGGGAAATGTAGTCTAGGGCTTCCTGAGCGATAGTAGTCCGCTACAACCCGGTTCACCGGAGTCCTGCTAAGCCCAGATTACTCTTGCTCTGACACTTGACTGGCCGGCATGTGTTTCACTTCGTTCCTGTGTCTGTCCCTTCGGGTGTCACGCGGTGACATCCGGAGTCCTGCCTAGCCTGCTACAGCCCGGGTTCCCGGAGTCCTGCTAGCCTAGTGCTACAGCCCAGATTCACACGCTGCTGACCGACATGCTCGATGTGATTCATGTGTGCCTGTCCCCATGGGTTAGTGCCGCTTTGGGTTCACGACTAGCCATGTCGGCCCGGGTTCTCTGTCATATGGATGCTAGCGACACTATCATATACGTGAGCCAAAAGGCGCAAATGGTCCCGGGCCATGGTAAGGCGACACCCGTGGGAATACCGTGCATGAGGCCGCAAAGTGATATGAGGTGTTACCAGCTAGATCGATGTGACTTGGAATCGGGGTCCTGACATTGGCGCAACTGCTCTTGCTCAAGCTCATCATAAGCGAGCACTCGAGGTGACCCGTATATGAGTTTGATGGGGAGAACTGCTTCTGACCCGTATACCAGGGAAAAGGGTGTCTAGCCAGTGGCTCGATTTGGCATCATTCTGATCGGCCAAAGAAGCGTTGGCAACTCATCAATCCAGCGCCTTCCACACTTGTGTAGCCTGTCAAAAGCCCTGGTTTGAGGCCTCGCAAGAACTATGCGTTTGCCCTCTTAGCCTAGTCGTTACTTCTGGGATGAGCAACAGAAGCAAAACAAACCTTGCCACCGAGGTCTTGGATATACTGCATAAAGGTGCGACTTGTGAACTGTGTGCCGTTCTCGGTGATGACTCTATTTGGCACACCAAAATGGCATACTAGTCCCTTGAAGAACTTGACGGCTGATTGTGCTGTCACCTTTCTCACCAGTTCCACTTCTGGCCACTTTATGAACTTGTCGATCGCGACGTACAAGTACTCAAAGCCCCCGACAGCACGGGGAAAGGGGCCCAGTATGTCAAGCCCCCGGACCGAAAAGGGACAAGAAAGAGGAATTGTTTGAAGGGCTTGGGCTCGTTGATGAAGCTTCTTTGAATTGAACTGGCATGCTTCACACTTGGTTACTAGTGCAGTTGCATCCTGGAGAGCGGTGGGCTAGAAGAAACCTTGCTGGAATGCCTTGCCGACAAGGGCCCTTGACCCTATGTGAGAGCCACATATGCCTCCATGTATCTCTGCCAATAGCTTAAGTCTGTCCTCCTAAGTAATGCACTTCAATTTCACACTGTTTGGTCTCCTTCTGTATAGGGTATCATCCACAAACTAGTACATGCTGGACCGATGGGCTACTTTCTCTACTTCTTCCTGTTCCTCAGGGAGTTCCCCCGTTTGGAGGAAACGGACGGTGTGATGCGCCCATGCCGGAGCCTAGGGCTCGACGGCAAGTACTAAAGGCTCATCTTCGACCGTAGGGGCAGCTATCTCTATGGTCAGGGCCTGGGGTCCTGCTGGAGGTTGCTGCTCCTCGGCAAGCTTGGGATACCCAGCAACTTCCTTGCCGGCAGCTCCTAGGAACTCAGCGGGATAGTACTTGTCAGGGCCTACCTTCCTTCGCTTGTTCTGTCCTGCTGATGGCTCAACGGATGGCTGAGTTAATCGAAGCACAAAGGTACCTGGTTCCACATGCAACTCGAGGGCATCGCGTTTCGACAAGTCGTCAGCAATGTTGTTCCCTGCTCGGGGAACATGCTCTGCTTGCAGTCCATCAAAACGCTCTTCCAACTTCCTCACTTCATCCACATAGGCCTCCATCAACGGGCTCTGGTAGTCCTTGTTAACTTGCTTAACAGCGAGCTACGAATCACCTCTGACGATGAGCTTCCTGGTTCCAAGGTTTGCCGCGATCCTGAGACCGGCAAGCAACCCCTCGTACTCTGCCGTGTTGTTTGTTGATTTTTTCGGGGAAAGTGCATCTGGACTACGTACTTGAGGCGCTCGCCGGTGGGTGCGACGGGTAGCACGCCGGCACCGGCACCTTGCAGTGAGAAAGCTCCATCAAAGTACATAATCCAATCGTGGCACGTCTCCTTGCTGGGAAGGGTGGTCTCTTGAATCCCTTCGTCGGGCGTTGCAGTCAATTCTGATAAGAATTCTGCCAAGGCTCGGCTCTTGACCGTTGAAGTACTTTCAAACTTGAGGCCAAAGCTCGATAGCTCCAACGCCCACTCCACAATCCTCCCAGTCCCATCTGGGTTGTGCAAGATCCGTTGCAAAGGGAGGTGGTGACGACGGTGATCTCATGTGCATGGAAATAGTGGCACAGCTTTCTTGAGGCCATGAGAAGGCCGAAAAGTAGCTTCTGCATACCAGAATATCTTGATCTAGCCCCCTGCAAGAGAGAATTGACAAAATAAACCAGGTGCTGCACCACCTTCTTCTTCTGTTCGACTTTACCTACATGTGCAGACTCTGTCTTGCCGGGATCGGGCCTTGCCGGGGGTCCCACCTTGCCGGCATCAGGCCATGCCGGGGAATGCCCCGGCCCATCATGCAACGGCTCGGCCGCTGCCACTGTTTCTTCCTCAAGTTCCCTTTGCGCCACTAGCGCAGCACTCACCACTTCATTCGTCGCTGCTAGATATAGCAGCAGTGGCTCTTGTGGCTTAGGCGCGGCTAGTGTTGGCATGGAGGAGAGGCACCTCTTCAGATCTTGCAGCGCTGCCTCTGCCTCTGGAGTCCATTTCATTGGACCCGCCTTTTTCAAAACTTTGAAAAAGGGGAGGGCGCGCTGAGCAGATTTGGATATGAACCTACTTAGAGCAACAACGTAGCCGGTGAGCCTACAGACGTCCTTGACCCATCTTGGCGCCTCAATCTGCTCAACCGCTTCGATCTTGTCGGGATTTGCTTCGATTCCGCATTGAGACACAAAGAAACTAAGAAGCTTGCCGGATGGGACGCCGAACACGCACCTCTCTGGATTGTTCAAGGTTTCGCGTGACTTAGCTTTTCGTCGTCACGCGGATAGTTGTTGCAGCTGTAGACGACACCACCCGCTTGGCTGGTGGCACGAGAGAGATGGAGATGGCCTTGACTTCCTCCACCGCCAGCGTACACCCCGTCGCTTGCATGTACCGGCGCGGACAAACCGGCTCCAGATGATCTGACCACTACGGTCGCCTTCTCCTTCAGAGCCATGGCGATGAAGAAGTGGATGCATTGACCTTTAGACCAGATTCTCACAGCCTGCGCCCCCTACCTGGCGTGCCAAAGAAGTCAGGGGAAACAACACCTATGGGATCACAGGGAATCCATACTATGGTTGGCGGGGACGCGGGGCTGTGTAAAGAGCAGGTGTAAAAGATCAGCACGATGGGGATTTTTACCCAGGTTCGGGCCGCAAGCGATGCATAATACCCTAGTCCTGCTTTTGTGTGTATTTGGTATTCTTGAGTTCTTGAACTAGCTGCGGTGCATGCCTAGTCGAAAAAGTCTGAATGCTTCCTCTGTATGCTTCGGGCCTCCTTTTATATGTCAAAGGGGTCGCCACAGTGGCACACTGGAGGTGGAAAGCATCTATAGTGTACAAGTCTATCCCTGACATCATGGGACAAACACATTTAATGTGCCACCTACGTGTCCTCTTGCTTTATCAGGGACGGCAACGAAGCTCGTCCTGTCAGTCGCCGCTCCGCCTTGCTTCGACGCGCGTCCAAGCTGACGAGCCATGCAACACCAAGCTGGCTGGTTGGGCTCTTCATCTTTGGTCTTGATGGCGAGTCTTCACGAAGATCTGCATGCCACCACGCAGGTGCTTGACTGGTTGGCCTAGAGGTTGCTCGCTGCCACGTAGGTGTGTGCCTAGTTTGGCAGGCTGGGTGCCGCGTCGGAACGGCCGTGGGACAGCGAAATCTTCATAGGTGCGGTCCTGGCTGTGGCCCCGCAGATGGCCCCTGGCAAGGGTCTTTCCGGGGTCTTGTGGGCGTCCCTGGCAAGGATCTTGCCGGGGGTCTTGTGGCCGTCCCGGCAAGGATCTTGCCGGGGGTCTTTGTATGTCCCCGACAAGGATCTCGCCGGGGGTCTTCGTCTTCTGGTTCCTATCTAAATTTGCAGGCCTTTGGTCTTCACAAAGATCTGCATGCCACCACGCAGGCGCCCCTGAGCCTTGGTCTTGATGTTTGTCGATGGTGTCAGGACTCTCAGGCTAGAGGGTGGCAGCCTTGCTGGTGTTGGGCAAGTCGCCCCGGAAGGCTCTTGCCGGGGCTGTGTAGGCCGCCGCGGCAAGGGTCTCGCCGGGGGAATCCACCTTGCCCCTTTTCTCTTCATGCTTCTGGTTTGAGTGCTGCCTCGGCAGCCATGTACCTTCCCTTCCGCTGCCCTGCCAAGCCCGGCCGCAGGCGTGGCTATGACTACCATGCATAAGTAAAGGGGTACAGAATAGGTCCCTACTTTTGTACAGCGACAGGAGCCCCCAGGCCTGGGCCACACACAAGCGCAATGCGTTGTTGGGCCAGGCCCAGAATGGTGAGGGCATGCGTGGCGGAGTTTTGACTGTGGTAACTCCCTCGCCAGTTGCGCTTCCGCATGATCCGTATTGAGTGCGTGACGTGGGGGTCGTGCGTGGAGTGGCCGCAGTATGCTTGCGTCATCCTGTGGTGAATAGTAAAGAGGCGGCCCGCGCCTTCCCCATAAAAAAGAGGAAACCGCAGGGGCGCTGCTCATTTACCCTCTGCGGCTTTTCCACTCTTGGAACCGCTGTTCCACGTTTCCCACCACGTCCGTCTTTTTTTGCCACGTATGTTGCATGCATGGCGTGGGGTAGGTGGCGGACATGCAGGGTATGGGAAGGTGCGCCATGGCCAATACCCATGCGCCTTTGATTGGCGCCGGGAGGGCGATGGATGTCCTCGCTCGTTACCAATGGATTTAATGAGCCGGACTTGAAAGGGATCTTCAGAGGTGTGTAGAGCTAGTCTTCAGCCTTCTTTGCTTGGCTATAAAAAAACGGGACCAGCAAGAGGAGGAGAGGCATCCTCTCGTGTCTTCCCTTCTTCTCCATTCTCCATGCACTGCCATGCCGAGAGGGCGTGGCCGTGGCAGTCCTTCTGCAGAGGCGACTAGGTCTTCCTCCCGCCAGAGAGCCGCGGCAGTTAAGGAAGAGCTAGACGCTGAAGGCGGAGGCGACGGACGGGGTCGCGGTCCGCGAGGTGGTCAAGGCAGAGGTGAGCACAGAAGGGGGACACCCGCGACACCACCGTCTCCGCGACCATCTCCTCTTGTTTTGTCGAGCAGCCATGTCGGAGACACAGCGCCAGAGTTCATCTTGCAGTTGCGCGAGCCGCCGTGTAGCCGCCTTCGTCTTCCCAAGGCGTTGCAAGGGTGCTGGAGATCGACCAGCCACATGAAGTGGTGTTGCAATGGCGACATGTGGGCGAACACAAGGTTCCCCATCCCTCATGTAATGCTTCTTCATCGGGGTTGGAAAACCTTCACACGCGCCCACTGCTTGATGAAGGGGCACTTCCTCCACTTCAAATTAATGCAGAGTGACCTACTCTCCGTCAAGGTCTTCGGCCGCTCGGGAATCAGGTTAGGGTGCTGCATGGAGAGCTCGACCGACGACGAGAGCTCCTCCTCGAGCGACAGTGACGAGGAGGGTACCAGTGCGGAGGACGACGGGGACGGGTCCGACTAGACGTCGGACGCCCCATCCCTAGGTGACGCAGGGAGCAGCACCATCTGCACCTGGCCTTCTCCCCGGCAGAATGATTTGCTGAGTGGGGTAGTTCTTGGCGGCGGCTCCTCGAGCCATCTCCTTGAACTTCTCGGGGCCGTTGCTTCTGGTGGCTGGCGCTGGAATTTTGAGAAGACGAAGAAGGTGGGTGGCGGGCTGTCAAGTCAGAGTACGATGGCACCGATTCCTTCGTCTCGTATTGCCAGCCCGCTGCCTCATCTTTCGGCTTCTTCCCCGGCACCGTCATCACCAGCCCTCTTCTGGGCGGCCGCCGGGACGTTCTCTTGATGTCTTCTGCTGCTCGTACCTCGCCTAGGTAGTCCTTTTACCCTCCTGCTATCTTGTTCCACTTCCTGACGAGAGGGACAACAAAGGTGTCAGATCACGGTTTCCGGCAAAACACTTAAGGTTCGAACACTAGGGTGCGGGAGAAGTTCTCCCCCTACCGATCCACGTCCTAACTTGCTAAGATCTCAAGAACAAACTCATGAACTCACAACACAAGGGACACAAGATTTATACTGGTTCGGGCCACTATTTTGGTGTAATACCCTAGTCCAGTGTGGTGGTGGTGGATTGCCTCTTGGGCTGCTGATGAACAGTACAAGGGGAAGAACAGCCTCCTGAGGTTGAGGTGTTCTTGTGCTTGGCGAACTTGTGTGTGTGAGGATTACTCAAGATGAGATGCGTCCTACTATGGTGGCTAGTCCTATTAATAGAGGCCCTGGTCCTCTTCCCAAATATTGAGCGGGAAGGAAGCCAACAACAACCAATTTGAAAGGGGACAGCTAGTACAGCTTATCCTGACAAAAGCAGTCTTCGCCTGCAAAAGGCTCTGGTGGTGATGCTGCCTTGGGCTCCATGGTGACCTCCGGCTTGTCGTCCTGCTGGTCTTGGTCTTGTTGCACCAATGTGGAAACCTTTGCTTGATGCCTCGGTACTCCGCGCCTGCGCTTGCCTCCTTAGCACCAAAGAGGAAACAAGGACGCTGCGCGCGCTGGCGCCCGCCTGGTCTCGATCGTCATGGCTCACGTCACGAGAACCTCGCGAGGTTTGCCTTGCCTTGATTTCTCGCCTCATGAGCCTGCTGGCGAGGCCGCCCCGGATGAGGTCTTGCGTCATCCGCCTCGCGAGGCTTGGCCCCTCGCGAGGGTCTTGAGTGCCTTGTTGATGAAGATGGTCCGTACAGGCCTGCTAGCACAGCCACGCCATGGGCCGCAGGCAGGCAAGTCTGGGGACCCCCGTTCCCAGGACGCCGATAGTAGCCCCCGGGCCCAAGGTGTGCTCAGGCTTGGCTTCGAGGCGAAGCCAAAGGTCAAGGACGAAGCGCCGCGGGCCCCAACAGCCTGCGGCCTTGGTCGACGCGTGGCGGCTGATTGGTCGTGGGCGTCTCCGCTTCCCCACGCTGCCTTGGAATCCGCCTAGCTATGCGGCCCCCGCAACCTACACAGTTATTCTTCCATCGCCCGTGACACACTTCCCCGATTCCTCTGCTCCTCCGAGACTCTGCTTCTCCTCCCAATCTGGTCTGCGCTCCGCCTGCTCCATCGCCATGGCGCCAAAACAAGCTGACAAGGGGAAGAAGCCTCTATCTTTTGTCGGCACGCCTTCGGCCATCGAGCCCCCGGTTGGCCGATCGCTGGTGCTCAATGACGAGGCCATCGGCAAGGTGCGCCCCATGCTCGCCTCCTGTTTCAATGAGCGGGGGGAAGACGACGGCTTGGCCTGCGTCTCGCGCTCGTATTGACCGGGCAGCCATCGAAGTCCCAATCTTCATCGATGCTCTTTGGGCTGGCCTGGTCCCCCCTTTCTCCGCCTTCTTCAACGCAGTGCTGGAACACTATCAGATCCACTTGCTGCATCTTGACCTCCAATCTGTGACCCTCCTTGCCATCTTCGCCTTTGTGTGTGAGGCCATGGTGGGCATTTCCCCTTCTGTGGCCCCTCTTTGCCACTTCTTCTCGTTGCACCTGATTGATCCTCGGCAAAGCTCGGGGTGCATGAGCTTCCAGACTGTGGCTGCAACGACAGGCGCAGGGATCAACTTCGAGCTTCCTCCATCCACGCACGAGTTTCGGACACGGTGGGTATTTGTCGATGCCAGGGTGCTCCATTCTCAAGCAGCACATGTCGTTCCCAACTCTGGTTTGGGCCATGAGAAGCTCGCGAGCCCCTGTCTTGTCCCCATCTGGCTCAGGCTGAAGAGGCTGAAGGACAGTGGCGTGACCATGCCTATGGTGGTGAAGGAGTTCGTCAGGCGTCGAGTCGCTCTGTTTCAGCGCCATTCTTGCCCGATGTGGGCCTTGCTAAATAGTCAGGACCATATGAGGCTTCAGGAGTCCGGGCTTACTCTTGAGATGCGGCAAACTGTGCTCGAGGTCTTGACGGGTGTCGCATCGCCGGACGACATGCCCGGGAGGAGCTGTCTGCTATACTACTGCAGGAACAAGGCAGAATTTGCGGAGCACATGCCTTCCTTTGATGACTGGGGGCTGCGCCCGGACGGCCTGGTGGGGCCCCGCGAGAATCCCATCAACGTGGTTCCTTTCTTCGTCGCTGGCGTCGAGCTCGCCCCGAATGTGGATGCAGGCAGCAAGCACCGCCAGAGGCTGGCGGCCTGAGTGCTGAGGCGCAGATGCCTTCAGGGGCCCCTGGGGCATCGTCCTTAGGAACTCATGGTCCTTCCCCTGGGGTGTCGGTCGCTGAGACGATGGAGCATGCGGCTCCCGAGGCCGAAGCTCCGGAGGTCTTGGGAGGCCGCGGTGAGACGGCGCCTGGCTGCTCTCCGCAGCCCGGCACCCCTGAAGCTGTCCCTTCGAGCGCTTCTCCGGTCGCATCCCATGCCGGCCACCACGTCCAGCGCTTCGGCCGGCTTTGCACGGACTTCAAGGAGCTCCGCAAGAGGAAAGGATCCCTGAGCAGCAGCGGTATCTTCGGGCTGTCGAAGCAAAGGAAGTACATCGCCATCGACGAGTAAGTACTATACCTTTTTGATTTCTTGAGTGCTGCTTTCCTTCCAGACGGTGGCCCTCCAGGATCCCTTCCACCAAGGCTATTGCATCTCCTGAGGAGCAGCCTCCTCTTTCCTCGACAACCCCGCTGGCCTTGAGCGCCCTGAGCCAGCTTGCCGTCCCTGGAGTAGGGCTGGTTGGAGGGGCGCGCTTGCCTTCATGGCGCTTCGGATCTGCGGCCCCGTGGTCCTTCCTCCACGGCCTGGCTTAGGGCTTGGCGGGCGTGCCCAAGACCCCTCCTCTGGTCTTGGGCCGCAGTTGGTTGGCTCCGATCTTTGGCTCCTCTTCAAACAGAGGTCCCCGACTAGCTAGGGCCCCTCGCGAGCCCTGGCTGGCGCCCGAGGCAGCACCAGCCCCCAGCCCCCTGCCGAGAGGGGGTGCGCTGCCTCATGTCCCGCCCGCTGCCCCAGTGGCAGATGATGAGGTGGGATGTGTGTCGGGGAGGCTGATCGTACCCACGAACACCTATGGGGCCGGCGGACCAGGCCCCTTGTGGTTCGGAGGGGGGCGGAGATCGCACGAAGAGCGGATCGGGGCGAGGCACACGAGCAGTTTACCCAGCTTGGAGCTCTCCGAGAGATAAAACTCCCTCTGCTGCTTGTTTGATGTATTGTGTTCTTGCTAGGGAGCGATGCGAGCTACAAAACCTAGCGTAAGCGTATATGGTCACGAGTGAGTCGAATGAACCGAACCCCTTCTACGTTGCGCATGGGCCTCCTTTTATATGCTCAAGGGGTCTCCGACAGGTGGCAACATAGGCGAGGGTACAAATGTAAAAACAGAAGTTGGTACAACTACTTGAACAGTGTCTGATGCAAAATACCTAACTCGACGGCAAGGGACAAAAGCAATAAATGCCCGTCTGTGTCGCCTAAACAAAGGCAACAGAGACCGTCAGGTGCGCCACCGCTCGCCACGATGGCAAGCTTGTCAGCGCCGCTTATCGCTGCTCTCCGCTGGCTGCACAGCCTCTTGACACGCGCGCATGGAATGGTCCCATGGCGACGAGTTGTTGGATGAGCTGGAGCGGAGGTGGAGAGAGGTTGCTTGCCGCGGCAAGCGCCTTGCCGCGGCCGAATCCTTGTCGCGTCCGGAGGCTTGTCGCGGCCTGAGCCTTCCCGCAAGCTCCTCTTGCCGGGGCCTTGTCTTCTGCATGCCTTAAATGGCCTTCCCGGCAAGCTCCTCTTGTCGGGGCCTTGTCTTCTTAGTCAAATACTTTGTTCTTGAGTGGCTCCAAAGGAGCCACGGAGGATCTTGGCGGTGACCAGGCAAACCTCGCTGGCGTCAAAATCGTCTGCGGCAGTCACGGGATACTAGGGTACCCTACTCTAGTACACCGACAGAGCCCCGGCCCGGGCCGTACTGCAGTGCCGAGCGCTGTCGGGCAAGGCCCAAGATAGTGCACGGCCACACGCGGCCTAGATCACGCCGTAACTCGCCCCGGACCCACCACGACCCCCACTAACGGCACGCACCGAATGTGCCGTCGCGCGAGAGATCGGGGGTGTGGTCATGGGGGTTTCTTTATCTGGAAAAGCGGAACGTCCGCCCCCTCCCCCTCCTTATAAGCAGGGGAAACAGGGGCAGGCCGTCCACTTCGCAATTGCTGTCTTGTCAAGAAAACCACCGCCGCTCCCCCCTTCTTCTCCAAAGGTCGAAGAGAGCAGCGCCCCGCCCCCTTTCGCCACAAGCACACCCACCGCCGTCGGCCTCCTCCGCCGCCCTCGCCATGGCTCCGAAAGCCGACAAGGAGAAGGGCGTCAAGTCGGCCGAGGCGCAGCGGCTTGCGGCGCTGCGCAAGGAGCGGGCCATCTTCTCCCCTCAGCTCGGCGCAAAGGAGCTGTGGGAGCTCTTCTATCTCTTTTGGTCGACGGAGACGCGTGCGCATCCGCGCACGAAGGTACTCCCCGCCTCCGCTTCTGATTCAGCCCCAACTGGGTACCCCTTCTTTGCCCTTTTCTTCTATTGCGGGCTTCTGCGATATCATGAACACATATGGCCTCCGCCTCCTTGATTTCACCCCCAACGCTGTCTTGACCATGGCAGTTTTCGCACACCTTTGTGAAAACTTTGTCGGAGTCCACCCAAATGTGGCACTCTTCCGCCACTTCTTTGTGCCCCGCGTCGAGAGAGGAGAGCCACTTGCCGGAGGGATAGCTTGGGTCTCCGTGATCGCACGAAAAGAAGCCTATCTGGAAGGAGAGTTCCGCAACAAGTGGGAGGAGTGGAGAGCCAATTTGTGTTGGGTCAGAGGAGAACCCGCAGCCCTTCATCGCTGCGCGCCAAACCCCAATAGTGCACGGCAGAGATTGGAGTAACGGCACCGAAGGATGCTAGGTTGAAGATAGTCATGACCGGATTTTGCGCCTCGGGCTTGCCGGACTAACCGTAAGCGCAGCTTGGCGCGGAACTTCCTTCACCGCGCATCGCTTCCCTTGCAGGAGAGGAGGAGGCCTGCTTGGGAGTTCCAAAATGCGCGTACATCATGAGGTTGCGCCCGGCCTGAATCGGAATTTCACCGTCTTGGAGCTGGATGCGATGTCGCTAGAGCTGTTCAAGAACGACCCGATCACCCCGAGTGGTTTAGGTTGCCGAGGGGTCGCCCCATTGTGCAACAACTCGGCGCTCGACCGCATCCGGCGCCATGATGCCGCCAGCGATTCCCATGGGATCGTTCCAACCTGGCAGGAGCCTCCGACGAGGTCGTGCAGCAGCTTCTTCGACGACTTGGAAGAAGTGCCGATCCACTCCGACGGCGAAAAAAGGCTCACTCGCGACACCACCGACGAGGAGATGGCGCGTATTGCCACCAGGCTGGAGGAGGCGGCAGCAGCCGCTGCCGCTGGAGCCTTCGGGTACACCGTGGAGGAGGCGGACGCTGTGAAGGCGGCAAGCCTTGACGAGCGAAGGGAGATCGCCGGCGAGGACGAGCTTGTCGAGCCCGAGGCCGGGTCGAGTGGACCCGCCGAGGGCGCTTCTTCTCCACCACCCAGCGACTTGCCGCCGGCTGAGCCCCCGGCTCATGAAGAGGCGTCTCCGCAAGGCCGGAGGCACGAGGCGGCAGAATGGCCACAAGAAGCGGCCAAGGCGACAAGGCTTTCATGCTGCAAGCGATGTTGCCGCTGGAGTGCCTCTCACACCGCTGCGACAAGCGGGGCGGGATCCTCCCAGGCCACCGCCGACGCCTCCGCCAAGCGGCCAATAGAGCCCACTCCTCCGCCTCGTCGCACCGGAGGCGAGCCGGAGTTCGACTTCTCTGCCCTCAGCTCCGAGGAGGAAGAAGAAGAGTAAGCCACAATATCGCGCTTGTATTTCTTCAATTTTGTTGCTTCATCTTGAATCTGATTTGCTTGCTGAACTCTTTCCTTTTCAGGACGCTAGCCCAGAGAGCGTCGAAGAGGGCCAAGATCCCGACGGTCGTCGTTGAGGACGATCCACCCGTGGCAACAGAGGAGGCGTCTGAGACCCCCTTGCCGGACCCGGCAACCCTTCCTCAGAGCAGCCCCCAGCACAGCCCCCAGGGTAAGTGTGCGGCTTTCTCCTTACTGTTAGGTGTGCAGGGGTGCTCCTTCTTCGTTGATACCTGATTGTTTGCTTGTGTAGGAGCAGAGCAGCCTCATCAGGAGGGCTCGGAAGCCACCCCAAATCTCTGCTCACGCCACTACGCTGCCAAGGGAGGATTCTCCGGCAAGGGAGCGCCCGACAAGGGAGGCCACTCCGGCAAGGGAGGCTACCCGGCAAGGGACAGCGCCACACCCTCCGGTGGTCGAGGCCATGGCTGCGGATCCTGCAGGTGTAATTTCCTTACACGAAAATCTCCCTTGGGCTTGTTTTCTTCGCTTCTCTTTTTGAACATTTGCTTGACTGCTCTTTCTTCGCTCGACGAAGAGCCGATGGAGGTCGAGGCTGCCGGCGAGGAGGAAGTGCGCGGCAACACCGACGAGGCCGCCGTCGTGGAAGAAGAGGTCGTTGCTGTGGAAGAAGAGGCCGTCGCCGACGAGCCTGTTGGCGAGAAGGCCACCGAGGCTGCCGACGCAGGCTGTTGAGGGTTTCGGGCGATCGACCGACGGCCCCGAGGCCGCAGGAGCGCCAGCGCCATAATCGACAGCCGACTTCCCCCACCGCTGTAGCCAGCTCCGAGGAGCCTGAGCCGCCGCCACCAAGGCCGGGCGAGGGTGTCTTCATCAAACTCCCCGAGTCGAGCTCAGGCGTCGGTCGAAGGAGAGACCTTCGACGGCGAGCTACTCACCTCCAGGCTGACGCTGGTGGACGCGCGCCAAGCAGCAGCGGCGAAGTTCGAGGAGGAGCAATGCTGAAGAAGCTCGCCGCTCTACCGCCGGCAAGCCAAGTTGGAGTCCCGGAAGCACTTGTCACGAGGGCAGGAGCGGACATGGAGAAGCGCGCAGAAGAGCTCCGGAGCGCCAACCAAGAAACTCTCCGCGACGTAGCAGAAGCGCGGGAGCAACTTGCAGAAGAGCACACGACCTTCATCCTTGAGAAGGCCGCAGCTGAGGAGGAGCAGCGGCTAGCTGCCGAGAAGCTCTCCGCGCTGGAAAGCGAGCTGGCGCAACGGAAGGTCAACCTGGACAGCCACGAAGAAGACCTTTCCGCGCGCGAGGAGTCACTTGGCGGGGCGCTTAAGGAAGCGAAGGATGCTGCCGCAGCCGCCGAGGCCGCCAAGGAAGAGTTGAAGGCGAAGGTGGCACACCGAGGCCAGCCTCAAGAAGAGTGGCGAGGAGCTTGCCGCGCTCAAGCACGAGCGAGAAGGACGCTTACACCCTTGGCGAGCTGCAGGGTCGTCTCGCCGATAGGGGCAAGGAGCTCGACGCCGCCAAAGATTCCAAGGCGGATCTTGAGCTGAAGCTGACCACTCTGACGCAGACGTTGGACGGCGCCAGAGAGCGGGAGGTGGGGTTGTTGGAGACGATCAAGGCCAAGGAGGAGCTGCTAGCGAACGTTGTCTCCACCCAGAGCGCCTTGAGGGAGAGTGTGGAGCATTGGATCAAGGTCTTGTGGACACCGCCGCCGATATCCACAACGAATGATGGAGCTGGGGATGGCGGACCTTGCATACTCCTCCGACGAGCATCTCCAACCCAACGCCAAACTCAGTTTATTCTTCAAAGGCGTGGTGACGGGCCTCCAGCGACTCCGGGAAGAGGTCCAAAGCAGCTGGCCGAGGAATCACGCCAGATCTGTGCAGAGCCCTCGAGAAGGTGTTGATAAAGGTGGCCTTCCGCAATCCAGGCCTCAACCTCAGCCGGGCGCCCTCGAGATCCTTGCCGCCAGATGCCAACGTGGAGGAGTTTCAAAGCCCTTGTCGCACCCATTGTGGACAAGGTGAACAAGATCAAGCGGATTGATGGCGACAGCGTAGACTAGGGCTGCCAATTTTATCTTTCCCTTGTCGCTGCTGATCATGTTTAGAACCCTTTGTTAGATCAGCGACAAGTTATTTTGTAATATACTCTATCCTAGGCGATCAATGCAACGTTATTTCCTCTACTTGATTCCTTCCTTTGTACGTTTCTGCCCTACGCATTTGGGGGACTTGTCGGTGCGGGCACCTTTGCCGCGAGCGCTGAGTGCGGAACGTCAGCAGCCTGCCGGCAGTGCCGCCTCCGACAAGCAACCTTGTCGCGACTAGCTGCAGCTCACTTAAGTTGTTGAGCGGACTCGAAACAAAGTAAGGGCGCGACTAGCCTGCGAGTTGGTTCCTCTGCGCACAGGTTTTCCATACAAAGTACTACCGTTCGAGGAAGATAACTTAAAAATTTAAAAATTGATTGCTCAAACTTTGGCAACTTAGCTTTTCTGTCTCTTGCTTCCCGATAAGGCGAAACTTCCTCGAGTGATGCTTGGTCCATAGTATTATCTTCTCCTTCCCCCCTGGTTAACTTGTGCGCGAGGGAGCCTTCCTTTCTTTAAGAAAAGAGAAAGAAGAGAACATAAAGTTATGGAGCCCAGCGGCTCGATTTTGCTTACCAGGTGTGGTTGCTGCACAAAGTGTTAGCCAAAACATGCAATAAAATGATGAAAGCATGAATTTGACAAGTTGTGCACAATGCATGAGCTTTTATCGATGGACGGGTCTGCATACCGACTTTGTACAAAGGATTACATGCAACAGCGGCAAGACTTGTACAAAAGGTGGTTGCGGAACAGGTTCCGACAACCGCGCCCTATGGGTAAAACTTACGAAGATGCTCAATGTTCCAGGAGTTGCTCACCGGAATGCCATCTTCGGTCTCAAGGCGGACAGCGCTAGGCCTAGTGACTCGTTTCACCCGTTAGGGGCCTTCCCACTTCGGCGTCAACTTGTTTGAATTCTTGGCGGACTGGACGCGCCGAAGAACAAGGTCGCCTTCCTCGAGACTTCTGGCACTAACTTTGCGGCTATGGTAGCGACGCAAAGCTTGTCAGTAGCGAGCAGCTCGCATAAGACTGAAGACGATCCTCCTCAAGGAGCAGCGTCATCTTGTCGCAGCTGCTCTTGCTCAAGCTCATCATAAGCGAGCACTCGAGGTGATCCGTATCACGAAGTTCCGTGGGGAGAACTGCCTCGCTCCATAGACTAGAGCAAAGGGTGTCCGCCGGTGGCTCGATTTGGCGCCGTCCTGATCGACCAAAGAACCACCGGCAGCTCCTCGATCCAGTTTCTTCCGCACTTGTGCAGCCTGTCGAAAGTTCTGGTCTTGAGCCCGTGCAGCACTTCAGCACTTGCCCTTTCTGCTTGACCGTTGCTTCTCGGGTGAGCAACAAAAGCAAAGCAGACCTTGGCGCCAAGATCTTGGACGTACTGCATGAAGGTGCGACTCATAAATTGTGTGCCGTTGTCGGTGATGATCCTGTTAGGGATTCCAAAGCGCACAATTGACTGAAAGAACTTGATCACGACCGTGCCGTCACCTTCCTCATCGCTTCCACTTCCGGCCACTTTGTGAACTTGTCGATGGCGACGCATAAGTACTCAAAGCCCCGACAGCTCGGGGAAAGGGCCGAGGATGTCGAGCCCTGCACCGAAAAAGGGCCGGGATAAACGGATCGTCTGGAGAGCTTCAATTGGCTGGTGTATCTGCTTGGAATGGAACCGCACGCTTCACACTTGGTTACTTGTGCAGTTGCATCACCGGAGGCTGTCGGCCGAAGAAACCTTCTTGCCGGAAAACTTTGCCGCAAGTGCTCTTCTTGCCAATGTGGTGACCACATATGCCTCCGTATCTCTCGCCAACAGCTTCATTCCATCTTCCCGGAATACACTTCAATTTCACACCGTTGAGTCTTCTTCGCATGCGATGTCAGTCGACAAACTGGTACATACTTGATCGCGGGCTACTCTTTCCGCTTCTTCTTGCTATTCGGGAAGTTCTCCTGTCTGAAGGAAAAGGACAATCGGCTGCGCCCATGCTGGAGCTTGCGGCTCGACAACGAGGACTAAAGGCACATCTGCTGCTGCGGGAACATCATCTTCTACGACATGAACCTGCGGCTCAGCCGGAGCTTGATGCTCCCCGGCAAGCTTGCCGGAGCAAAACTTGTCGGGAGCGTGCAGCTTCAACGGCAAACCACGGGCTTGTCGGCAGACTGCCCCTCAAAGATTGTTGGTGTCGATTTTGGGGACCTTGGCGGCGGCGACGGGAAGCTCTCTACCGGAAGTAGTCACCAGAGAGCAACTTCCTCTTCTTGCTCTGTCCGATTGATGGTGTTACGGTTGGTTGAGTCAGCTTGAGCACGAAAATCCCTGGTTCCACAGGCAACTTAAGTGCAGCACACTTTGACAGGCCGTCAGCAATATCATTCTGAGCTCTTGGAACATGTTCCATTTGTAGGCCGTCAAAGTGCTCTTCTAGCTTCCTCACTTCATCGACGTAGGCTTCCATCAACGGACTCTGATAATCTTTGTTCACTTGGCGGACGACAAGCTGCGAGTCACCCCTGACGATAAGCTTTTTGATCCCAAGGTCCACGGCGATCCTGAGACCAGCAAGCAAACCTTCATACTCTGCAGTATTGTTTGTTGCTTGCTCCTTCGGAAAGTGCATCTGGACTACGTACTTGAGGTGCTCTCCGGTGGGTGCGATAAGTAGTACGCCGGCACCGGCGCCTTGCAGCGAGAAGGCACCATCAAAGTACATTAGCCACTCTTTGCCTGCTTCCTTGACGGGAATGCTCGTCTCCGGAATCTCTTCATCTGGCGTTGGCGTCCATTCTCCTATGAATTCTGCCAATGCTCTGCTTTGGATAGTTGAAGTGCTTTCAAACTTGAGACCAAAGCTTGACAGTTCCAGTGCCCACTCGACAATCCTGCCTGTTGCCTCTGGATTCTGCAGTATCCTCTTGAGCGGAAAGCAAGTGACAACTGTGATCTCATGTGCTTGGAAGTAATGGCGCAGCTTTCTCGAGGCCATGAGGAGGCCGAAAAGCAATTTCTGCACACCAGAGTACCTTGACCTAGCCCCCTGCAGGAGGGAACTGACAAAGTAAACTGGGCGATGCACCATCCTTTTCTGCATCTGTTCATGCGTTTGCGCGGATTCGTCCTTGTCGGGACCAGAGCTTGTCGGCGAAGCCCCCCGCTTGTCGCTGGATGTGCTTGCCGTGGTTGCTAGCTCGTCATCCGCCTCCCTCTCCGCTACTAACGCAGCACTAACCACTTGATTGGTTGCTGCTATATATAGCAGCAACTTCTCTTGTGGTTTAGGTGCGACAAGTGTTGGAGTGGAGGACAGGTATCTCTTTAAGTCCTGCAGCGCAGCCTCCGCTTCAGGAGTCCATTTCATTGGACCTGCCTTTTCAAAATCTTGAAAAAGCGGCAGGCGCACTCAGCAGACCTAGAAATAAACTCTTGAGAGCAGCTACATAACCGCAAGTCTTCGTACATCCTTGACGCGCTTTGGTGCTTCAATCTACTCAATGGCCTTGATCTTGTCGGGATTGGCTTCAATCCTTCATTTGAGACACGAAGAACCCGAGAAGCTTGCGGAAGGGACTCCAAACACGCACTTCTCGGGGTTGAGCTTGAGGTTGATCTTGCGCAGATTTGCAAAGGTCTCGTCCAAATCTTGAACCGTAGTTGCTTTGTCCTTGCTTTTGACCACTATGTCATCCATGTAGGCTTCTACATTTCGTGCATTTGCGGCTCAAAAGCCGTCATGGACTACCCTTGCAAATGTTGAACCAGCATTCTTCAAACCGAAAGGCATCCGTATGAAAGCGATATGTGCCACATGGTGTAATGAATGCGGTCTTCTCCTCATCTTCTTCAGCCATGAAGATCTGATGGTATCCTGAGTATGCATCAAGAAGCGAAAGCAAATCACATCCAGCCGTGGAGTCAACAATCTGGTCGATGCGCCGGTAAGGAAATGGATCTTTGGGACAAGCTTTATTAACATCCGTGAAGTCAATACAAAGTCTCCATTTTCCATTTGCTTTGCGCGACTACAGGATTGGCCAACCACGTGGGATGGAGCACTCCTCGACAAGGCCTGCTGCTTCCAGTTTCTTGATCTCTTCTGCTATGAATTCTTGGCACTCCACTTCTTGCTTCCTGACTTTTTGCTTGACGGGCCGCGCATGAGGACAAACAGCCAGGCGGTGCTCAATCACTTTCCTGGGAACACCGGCGATGTCAGAAGGTTGCCATGCAAACACGTCGACATTCGCCCGCAGGAAAGCAACGAGCGCGCCTTCCTATTTAGGGTCATGAGAGGCACTGATGGTGAAGGTACCACCAGTGCCGTCCTCCTTGGCGGGCACCTTCCTGGTCTTTGGAGGAGCTACCATCTTCTTCTTGCACTTGTCGGTGGAGCTCGATGGTGCATCCTCGACGGTAGCGCAGTACTCTGAAGAGGTGCGCTTGCCGGAGTGGGCATCAGAGCTCCTGCCGGACTTGGACTTGGTCTTCTTCCCCCCGGGAGCTTCAGCGGCAAGTGCCTGGCAATCTGTCGCGGCTGTTGCATCCCGGTAGATCTTGTCGGCACAGATAAGGGCATCCTTCTTGTCGCCATGGACAGAGATGACACTTATCGGGCCTGGCATCTTGAGTAAGTTGTAGGCGTAGTGAGAGGCTGCCATGAACTTGGCAAGTGCTGGACGGCCAAGTATCCCATTGTAAGGCAATGGGAAATCGGCAACGTCGAATGTGACCCTCTCAGTCCTAAAGTTCAGCTCGCTACCAAATGTTACCGGCAACATAATCTTCCCTTTCGGCTTGCTCCTTCCCGGATTGATTCCTTGGAAAGTGCCAGTCTCTTCGAGCTTGCTGTCAGGGATTTGAAGCTTCTGGAGCACCGCGGAGGAGATCAGATTCAAGCCGGCCCCCCGTCAACTAGCATCTTGTTGACCTTGAGGTTGCGGATGGTTGGTGAGACCAACATCGGCAAGCACACGACCGCAGCTTATGCGATCGTGGTGGTCCTCAATATCAAAGATGATAGGCGTGCCGACCACTTCAGAGGCTTGCGTGACTTCTGAGATGGTTCCGCTGCATTGACCTCCCGCATCCACCGCTTGAGTTGGCGGTGGGAGGTATGCAGGAAGCACCTCCGTCAACGCAGAGGACCTCCGCGGGCTTTCGAAACTCCTGCTCATCAGTCGTCGCCTTCCATATCTTCGCCATCGCCATCATCTTCATCCTTGTCGCGCCGCTGGAGGTCTATCTCCTTGCCGCTGCTTGGCCTTTGCTGGCGCCCTCCCCGCCGGACGTTTCTTGCTTGCTCCCCAAAGACCTTCTGGGCCTTCTCCTTGTCGCGCCGCTCGTACTCAGCCTTCTGCTGCTCAACAAGCTGCTCGACCTTCTTGCAGCTCTGGAGGTCGTGGCCCTTGGTGCGGTGGATCTTGCAGTACTGCTTGCCGGAGCCGTCCTGCTTGTCGGCGGCCGCCAGAGACTGGTGGTGTGTGTCAGCGGCAACCTCCTTGCCGGAGCCACCAGCCTTGGCGTTCTTGTCGCCGCCTCCGTCGCCGGACTGCTCAACAGCTAGCACTTCTCTACTTTTCTTCTTCCTGTTGCCCCGCCGCCGACCCTTCTTTGCCGGGGCGGTCTCCTCACAGTCAGATCCTGCTTGTGCATTCTCTCCTGGGAGTCTCCTACCTTCCTCAGCGCGTGCACACTTGTCGGCCAAGGCGTACAACTCACTAACGTCCTTGACTTTGCACATCGCCATCTCCTCCCTCATCCTGCGGTTCCACACGTTCTCATGAAACGCGCTGATCACCACGGCAGGGTGGACATCTGGGATGTTGTAGTGCACACGGCTGAATCTCTGAATGAACTTGCGCAGGGACTCTCCTTCCTTCTGGGCGAGCAGATGAAGGTCACTGGACTTGCCGCAGCTCACGAGTGAACGCAGGGCAACCTACCGCGTACGGCAAGTCGCCTGGCTCCTCCGGCGCGCGCATGTCAACAGAAGGCCCAGCGCGCTTGTCGGACTGACGTCGCGCTTCTCTCCGGCGCTGATGCGAGTTCGAGCGTCCTCTTGTTGTCGTTCATGAAGAACTTGGCGCTGATCGCGGCGAGCTCGCGGATCCAACGACGCGGTGGAGTCGCTGTCGAGGTGGATCCGGTGAGTCGGCGATCTTGGCCTTCGGGGCGGAGAGTGCATGGTAGTTGCACCTCCGACAGTCTCGTCGCCACCGGCTCATGCCTTGTCGTCTTGCCGCGACAATAATGGCGTTGGTTGCCGCGGAGCGTCGCGATTGGCAAAGCCGATGAGGCTCTGGATAGCGGCCCTCCACTCGTCGACCTTGTCGGCCGTAGGAGGGTAGTCGAGGAGCAGCTGAGCTCTCGCTAGAGCTTCTGCTGGAGTAGTGGGTGGCATTGGCGAACGGTGCGAGGAGCGGGATATGCTCGGACTTCTAACTACGTTAGAAGGAGCAGCACCCCGTCCAGGCGACCGTATCTCACTCGTGCCAGCACGTTGGCGCGCATGCTGGTCTTGAGGGTCTCGATCCAACGAACGTATGGCATCATGAACGCCATGACGTTGTTGGTCCCGCGTCTCCTGAGATGGGCGCGGGGGATGCGCGGACGCCGAGGTTTGCGGGCCTTGTCCTGATTCTGGTGACGCCACGTAACTCCTTCGCCGGCGCTTCGCTCTCCGGGCCAAAGGCTCCCGCCCCCACCACCCGTTTGCTGCGGTGATGTTGGATATGGCGCAGACGGCTCTGCTGCCGCCGAAGCCTTCTTCTTCGGTGGCATGATAAGGAGGACGTTGAGGATGACAAAGACGCTACTCTTGTGAACGCCGGATCAGATTCACACGCCCTCGACGCCCCCTACCTGGCGCGCCAAAGATGTCGGGGAGGCTGATCGTACCCACGAACACCTATGGGGCCGGCGGACCAGGCCCCTAGTGGTTCGGAGGGGGGCGGAGATCGCACGAAGAGTGAATCGGGGCGAGGCACACGAGCAGTTTACCCAGCTTCGGAGCTCTCCGGAGAGATAAAACTCCTACTGCTGCTTGTTTGATGTATTGTGTTCTTGCTAGGGAGCGATGCGAGCTACAAAACCTAGCGTAAGCGTATATGGTCACGAGTGAGTCGAATGAACCGAACCCCTTCTACGTTGCGCATGGGCCTCCTTTTATATGCTCAAGGGGTCTCCGACAGGTGCCAACATAGGCGAGGGTACAAATGTAAAAACAGAAGTTGGTACACCTACTTGAACAAAGGTACAAAGGCAAAATACCTAACTCGACGGCAAGGGACAAAAGCAATAAATGCCCGTCTGTGTCGCCTAAACAGTGCAACAAAGACCGTCAGGTGCGCCACCGCTCGCCACGATGGCAAGCTTGTCAGCGCCGCTTATCGCTGCTCTCCGTTGGCTGCACAGCCTCTTGACACGCGCGCATGGAATGGTCCCATGGCGACACGTTGTTGGATGAGCTGGAGCGGAGATGGAGAGAGGTTGCTTGTCGCTGCAAGCGCCTTTGCCGCGCCGAATCCTTGTCGCGCCCGGAGGCTTGTCTCGCCTGAGCCTTCCCGGCAAGCTCCTCTTGCCGGGCCTTGTCTTCTGCATGCCTTAATGGCCTTCCGGCAAGCTCCTCTTGCCGGGCCTTGTCTTCTTAGTCAAATACTTTGTTCTTGAGTGGCTCCAAAGGAGCCACGGAGGATCTTGGTGGTGACCAGCAAACCCTCGCCATTGGTGTTGCATCGTCTGGCACGTGCAGTACGGGATACTAGGGTACCCCTACTCTAGTACACCGACAATGTGCGCTTGAGTTTGAGCGGGAACGAAGCATCGTTTGCCACGAGCTCTTCCAGGAGGCGATGGGTGCGATGAACCAACTTGGTGGTGAACTTGTGGACATCGACGCGTGCCTCAAGGCCGAGGGTCTTCGGCTGGCGGAGGAACGACGTAAGCTGAAGGTGGCTATCAAGCTTGGCCGCTACCAGCGTGATCTTGATAATGCAAAAGCTGAGGCATCCCTCAAGGTTTCCCGTGAAGCTTGCTCCCGAGCTTTGGAGGAGGCTCGCGAGGCAGACCGCCGTCGCGAGGCCGCGGAGAAGCACGCGTGGGAGCTCCAGGCCTGGAGCGCGTCCCTGGAGCGGCAGGTGGAGGCGCGCAAAGCAGCCATTGCGTAGGCGAGGGGGGCATCCGCCGAGGAGGAAGACATCCGAAAGCTTGAGGAGGCGATGGCGCTGGAAGCTGTGGAGCGCAGCCTCGAGCTTGAGCAATTGGAGACGAGGGAGCGCCAAGTTGTCCAAGCAGAGGACGCTGTCGATGCGCGTGAGGCCAGGGCTCAGGAGGAGGTTGATCGCCAAGTGGCCGAGGCTCATGCGGATCTTGAGGGGAGGTATGACTTGAGGTTGAAGCTTGTGGGGATGGAGGCTGCGGGTAGGGCCGCCACCCTTAGGCCCACGCTGGCTGAAGTGGAGAGGCGCGAGGAGGCTACATCCGCCGCCTTGGTCACGGCACAGGCGGAATTGGCCTCTGCTCGCGCTGAGCTGCTTTCTCTTCAGAAGCGGGTTGATGACGCCGAGGCCGTTGCGCGGCTGAACAGCGAGGAAGTGCTTCAGCGGAGGACATTGGAGCGCGAGCACGCCCCCATGCTCCAGGTTCTCAGGAATAGGGCTAACGCTGCGCTAGGCCATATCTGCGACGAGAATGCCCCTCATCCTCATATGGATGACTACACGAGCCATCTTTGCTTCTTCTCCGACGTGGTGACGCGTCTTGAAGCTCAATCCGATAGAGCTTGCCAGCTTGTCGAAGAGAGGAGTCGTGGCTTGCTCGGGCGCGCGTTCTCCCGTGTCTTCAGCCACCTCTAGAACACCTGCCAGGATGTTGACTTTGACACCGCCATCGCCCCAGTTCCGCAGGCCATCCGGGGCGACCTGGCGCGGTGGGTGGAGGACAATGTGGACGCGCTGGTCAGAGCCTTCGCTTCTGACGATGAGGCGGTGGTGATCACTGCAGACGAAGGCGACGTGGTCGACGACGTCGATGCCGGTGCGGGTGAAGGTGGAGGCGATGCCAACGATGGCGACAGCGATGCCAGCGGTGCGTCGGAAGATGACATGGGGGACGCAGCGAGCGACATATCCGGATGATCCCATGTATCCCTGCTGTTTACCCAGTAAAAACTTGGGCGCGACCCCTAGAAATTGTAAGAGCATTTTGAGAGGCGGAGCCCCTCATGTAAACAAATCGCAGTTTTTATTCTTCTACGTCAAGTTGGGTATGTGCCTTTGCGCGACCGTGAGTCCGATGGAGGGTCTTTGGTATGGCTTACCTTAGCCAGCGCATGTCCCAAGCTGGATCGCAGAGTCGTGCGTTTCCGAGGCTCCTGAGGAGCCTGCCGATCCTTCCGAGGAGGCCTCGTGAGAGGCAAGCGTCTGCTGTGACACTGGCGCGTGCGTGGCACACATCTGCCTCGCCTAGTCCCGCTCGCGAGGGGCTCATGAGGGGAGGCAACTGGCGTGAGCTCCAAATAGGGCGAGAACCGGAAAGCAAGAAATCGCTCGAACGAGAAAAGGCACCCCCCCACGCATCAACGAAAATTCAACTTCAACTTAAATCCGAATCCAGAAGGCAAGGCTACAAAAAGGGATTCAAAGCAAATGGCCGCGTCCGGCACCTAGTCTAGTCTTCTTGTCTTCAAGTCTTCTCACCAGCATGGAGCTAAGTGCTGCCACTAGGGTGTGGGAGGGAGCCCCCGAGGCCCGAGGGCAGCTCTCCTGAGGCTCCGGGGCGTGTACAGCCCCACTCATTATTACGTGAGAGTGTCATGGGCGGCAATCTTCACAGGCGTGAGCCTTACTTCATATCGCCTGGCGAGGGCCCCGCCTTGTGCCAACCTCTACCATCGTTGGGGTGACCGGAGACCAGGACGGCACCAACGGGGCAGAGGGGACGCCAGCGGCACCCTCAGTGACCACGGGTCCTCTGCCGGGGTAGGGCTTGCCGGCGCCTCCCCGGCAGAGGGCCTACCTCCGGGTAACACCTTGCTCCGTGCGGCGCGGGGAGGGGCCTTGCTCCTGGCTCCTCCCACGCAGCCCCCAGCGGGTTTCTCCTGATGGGGCGGGCATCGCCGTGCCGGAACCATCGCCCGGCGCTGTGACCTGGTTCATCTGAGACTCATGGTTAGCGTAAGCCTGTCCCTGAGGGATTATCGGTACCCTGTATCTGATGTCGACGGTGCGGCTGGCGGGGCTCTCTGGCGGCTCCTGGAAGTCTTCAGCTCATAATGCCTCCTCCTCCCATCCTGGCCCGAGAAACGAGCCGGGCTCGTCCTCTGACGAGTACTCCCGGTTCATCATGCAGGGCACGTAGGCCTCCGAGGCCGCTGCCTTGAAAACCTCGCCGAAGTGCCCAACACTCCATGTTGCTCGGCTTGTCACGCTGTCCTGAGGATGGCAGGGCGGTGCTCCGATGGGGCCGTACGTGGCAACACTTGTGCCTGCACCAATCTGGGGTGGTACGGGCGCAGCAGGGTGCCCTCCACCGTTGGTCATGTTGACGTCGACAAGGCCCCCGGGCGTACCCGGAAGCACGCAGGCACGGCGAGGCCCGCCGTGGGACCCAGCCGCCGCCTGAGGCGAGAGCTAATAGCAGAAGGGCGGCGCTCCCGTGGCCGCCACGTCTAGTAGCTTGGCGACGCATTCCAGCAGCGCATCCCGGCCGCTCTCCATCAGTCGGCACCGCAGCAGCTCCTGCGCCACTGTGAGTGCGGCCCGCATGTTCGCCTGCTCCCGCCGGTTGTGTGGCGTCGTTGCCGCGGCGTGGCTTGCGGCCCTTGCAGCGGCTCGCGCTTGTCGTGGAGTAAGGGTGGACGGCGCCTGGCCGCGCCGCCCGCGCCCAGCAGCGTTAGGTGGCGCCCGTGCCGCCTGGAGCGCGGGGTTGAGGTCTTCCTGGGCAGGCGGCGCCGCCCGGGCGGGCCAGGCTGCCCAGCGGTCGGCGTCAGCCCTCGGGTCGCCGGACATCGGAACCGCGGAGCGTCGGCGGATCGACTGGTGTGGAAGAGGCTCTGGCACACCCCTACCTAGCACACCAAATGTCGGATCACGGGTTCCGACAAAACCCTTAAGGTTCGAACACTATGGTGCACGCGAAGTTCTCCCCCTACCAATCCACGTCCTAAGTTGCTAAGATCTCAAGAACGAACTCAAAGCACAAGGGACACAAGATTTATACTGGTTCGGGCCACCGTTTTGGTGTAATACCCTACTCCAAAGGTGGTGGTGGTGGATTGCCTCTTGGGCTTGATGAACAAGATAAGGGAAGAACAGCCTCCTGAGGTTGAGGTGTTCTTGTGCTTGGCGAACTTGTGTGTGTAAGGATTACTCAAGATGAGATGCCTCCTACTATGGTGGCTAGTCCTATTTATAGAGGCCCTGGTCCTCTCCCCAAATTTTGAGAGGGAAGGGAGCAAACAACGGCCAATTTGAAAGGGGACAGCTAGTACAACTTATCCTGACAAAAGTAGTCTTCGCCTGCAAAAGGCTCTGGTGATGACGCCGCCTTGGGCTCCATGGTGACCTCCGGCTTGCCGTCTTGCTGGTCTTGGTCTTGTTGCACCGATGTGGAAACCTTTTCTTGATGCCTCGGTACTCCGCGCATGTGCTTTCCTCCTTAGCACCAAAGAGGAAACAAGGACACTGCGCGCGCTGGCGCCCGCATGATCTCGATCATCATGGCTCGCGTCACGAGAACCTCGCGAGGTTTGCCTTTCCTTGATCTCTCCGCCCCTCGCGAGCCTGCCTGGCGAGGCCGCCTCGAGGAGGTCTTGCCGTCTGGCCTCGCAAGGCTTGGCCCCTCGCAAGGGTCTTGAGTGCCTTGTTGATGAAGATGGGCCGTACAGGCCTGCTACCACAGCCGCTCCGTGGGCCGCAGGCAGGAAAGTCTGGGGACCCCCGTTCCCAGAACGCCTACAAAAGGGATTACAGGCACCTTATCTTTTTTGGATCTTAAGCCTGCGGGCACTTGTCGAATTTAGACTTTGTAACCCATTGCTCATGTTTACGTTTCATATGAATTGTAACATTTTAATCAACATATTAATAAAAAAGGGTGTTTGCGGGGTTCTTTTGTGTGTGAGCGAGGCCCACACTAAGGAGCGAGTCCTTGTTATTTTAAGTAAACATCGTCGCCTTGAAACAAACCTTGCCGTCCTCCCACTTTATACCATGATTATACCCACGCCCTTGGCGGGAGTAGGGGTAAAGTAGGATCAGGCCCTTCGTTTGTTTCCCTTCCAGCGCAACTACAACCAAATTCCGGCCTTAAAGGGATTTCAGGCATAGGAAGGAGGGAGCACGGTGGCATAGGAATGAACGAAGTTTCGTACGTTCAAGTTTCATACGGAAGCGCATAGGGGGGGGGGGGGAAACTTATCTGAATCTGCAGCCCCCGGCAACCTCGGCTTGCCGGGGTCGGGGGTGTCGGTCCGTCTTCTTTCCTCCAAGCGGTTCTGCAGAAGCGCATGTGCAGCCTGCGAACCAAAAAAGGACTGGAAGAGACAGAAAGACACACACTTGACCTCTATGCTAGGGGTTAGTTGCCGCCAAGCACTATCAACCCTACTAGAGAGAGATACTCAACCTAGCATGCATGCTAATTTCTAGGGCGCCAGCGCTTCATTTATTTGTCTGTTGCTCAGGGTCTGCACCTGGCTTTGTACAAAGGGTTACATGCCTTGCCGGCAAGGCTTGTACAAAAAGTGGTCTGCCGGGGGGCCCGACAACCGCGCCTTATGGGTAAAACTTGCGAATATGTTCGATGTTCCAGGAGTTGTTCACTGGAATACCATCTTCGGTCTCCAGGCGGACTGCGCCGGGCCTGGTGAATCGTATTACCAGATAAGGGCCTTCCCACTTTGGCGTCAACTTGTTGGAATTCTTGGCGTATTGGACTCGCCGAAGAACAAGGTTGCCTTCCTCAAGGGTTTGGGCATGAACCTTGCGGCTATGGTAGCGGCACAAGGCTTGCTGGTAGCAAGCGGCTCTCACAGCAGCCCGAAGAAGATCTTCCTCAAGGAGGGGCGCATCATCTTGGCGCAACTGCTCTTGCTCAATGTCATCATAAGCGGGCACTCGAGGTGAACCATATACGAGTTCCGTGGGGAGAACTGCTTCTGCCCCGTATACTAGGGCAAAGGGTGTCTGGCCAGTGGCTAGATTTGGCATCGTTCGGATCGACCAAACAACTGTTGGTAACTCATCAATCCAGCGCCTTCGGCACTTGTGTAGCCTGTCAGAATTCCTGGTCTTGAGGCCTCTCAACACCTCTACATTTGCCCTCTCAGCCTGGCCGTTACATCTGGGATGAGCAACAGAAGCAAAACAAACCTTGCCGCCGAGGGCTTGGATATACTGCATAATGGTGTGGCTTTTGAACTGCGTGCCGTTGTCGGTGATGACTCTATTCGGCACACCAAAACGGCATACTAGTCCCTTGAAGAACTTGACGGCTGATTGTGCTGTCACCTTTCTTGCCGGTTCCACTTCTGGCCACTTTGTGAACTTGTTGATCGCGACGTACAAGTACTCAAAGCCCCCGATAGCATGGGGAAAGGGGCCCAGTATGTCGAGCCCCCAGACCAAAAAGGGTCGGGAAAGAGGAATTGTTTGAAGCGCTTGGGCTAATTGATGAAGCTTCTTTGAATGGAACCGCCATGCTTCACACTTGGTTACTAGTGCAGTTGCATCTTGGAGAGCGGTGGGCTAGAAGAAACCTTGTCGGAACGCCTTGCCGGCAAGGGCCCTTGACCCTATGTGAGAGCCACATATGCCTCCATGTATCTCTGCCAACAACTTCAGTCTGTCCTCCTGAGGACTGCACTTCAATTAGTTTTTGCTCTCGTGGATTATATTTTGCATAATTAGCTGCTCTTGGTGCTACTGAAAATGAGCTTGAAAGTTGAATTCTTTGAGTTCTAAGTAGGTTGAATGCTTGATATAGCCTCTAGACATCCATATGAGTAGTTGCTATCAATTTTATGAAGTCTTGTTGACATCATTTTGTGGCCCAAATTTTTTAGAAATGTTTTGCTCAAAAATGAACTTCTTTAGGAGGAGTTCTTTGAGGAGGAGGTCCTCAGAGGGGTCGACAAGCGAGAGCTTGATACAGCAAGCGTATGTTGAGCCAAGGGCAAGCTCAATGCACATTACAGATATTAAATCATCGGTGGCCATGTGACGAGTTCATTATAGGCGCGGGTATTAAAGAAGAATTTGATGAATATATTCATAACACTGAGCTCGCTCCTTTCCTCGCAGATAAGTGTACTCAGCACTATAATCTCACTCAACTGCTCACTAAAAAGTTTGATTACCACTCTCATGATTCTAGAGTTTTATTCCATCTTTACGATAGAGCTATGCTATACCTTTAGAAGAATTATGTGATGCTTGCAAAATTCCATTTTGGGGTTCACTTGATGAACCACAAAAATCTGATCATCAAATGTTCCTTGATAGCCTTTGTAATGGTGAGGACAGAGGAGTCACACAGGCTAGAATAAAAAGTATCCAATTTCCCTTTGTTCGTTACTTTGCACTATTGAATGGTAAATGCATTGAAGGTAAACATGACTGTAGTGCACTATGTGCCCCTGACTTAAGCATTATTTATACTGCTCTAATGGGCCACAAATTATATAATCTTGGGGCAATTGTTGCGCGGAGGCTACAACACAACACTAATAGGGGTCATTTGTATGGAGTCTAACCTAGGCCCAATGATCCTATCCTACCTGATAAATACTTAGATTTTGAGGCACTGCAGCACCATGATTTTATTAAGAATGGAGCTCAGATCTATGACTATAACTTAATGTTCGATAGAAAAATGCATTGTATCTTTTATTTTCCCTGCACCTGCCCTCTTTGATTTCGAGAGTAAATAAAGATATTTCATCTATGAGTTCGAGGCACGCGGGTACAATGCAGCAGTGGAGGCCACTCACCGGACAGAGGAGGAGGCACAGAGAGCCTCCATGAGTTACCACTTTGATTATTACCCAGACCAGCGATGGTGATTACCAAGCTAGGCAAAAGCCTAAGCTTGGGGGCGTACGTATGTCCCACCGACATCATATTCATGTTCACACATTTCATTCCTGTTGTCGGTGTTCATCCTTTTTCATTGTATAATACACGTTAGTTTTATTTTCTCGCTTTCTTCTTGTGTGTTTGAAAAACTTTGAGAAAACCCAAACATATTTCTCGCTTCCTTTTGGTTTTCCTTTCTAGTTTAATTTATTGTAGTATTAAAAGAAAACCCAAAAGGATTTTCCATTTCTTCTTTTGCTTGTTGAGAGCTTTCCCGTGTAAATAGTTTTTCTCGTTTTTGCTTTTCCCTAATTAATTTTGTTCCTTCAAGAAAAACTAATAACTCCAAAATTATTTTAGTGTGTCTCTCTGAAATTCTTTTTCTTTTGTTGAGTTATTGTGAGGAGAAGGCCACGAGGAAAATGTTGAGTGGCTCTCATATGCATTATTGTAGATCTAACAAAGAGCCCATATTACTTTGTCTTCTCCTTGAATAAAATGTTTGCAGATTCCAGCTTAGTCCACGACACTCTTAGACTATTATTATTGTCATATGATTCAGTCATCCAAGTGAATGGCAATAATGACGATATCTGGTGAAGTGACTATGGCAATGAAAAGCGGGTATGAACTCAACTTGTTTTCTTTTTGTAAATATGTTTAACTCAAGATCCATGATTCAGCATATTATCATTAAACATGTTTACGATGACAATTAGAGATTATACTTGCTCATGCCATGTTTAAGTAGCTAGGAGTGTATAATGATTTATCTTAGGTGTCAATGATACATCCATTTTGCATCATGTTTTCCTACTATTATTTATATTGTTTTTATGCTTTATAACACTTTATGTAGTAATTCTCATGCCATTTCTCTCTCATAATATGCAAGGTTTACACAAAGAGGGAGAATACCGGCAACTGGAATTCTGGACTTGAAAGAGCTATGTCAGAGATACCTATTCTACACATCTCCAAATGAGCTGAAATTTTACGGAGAATTATTTCTGAATATATAAAAGAATATTGGAATAAAGAACCACCGGAGGGGGTCACCCAGGAGCCCACAAGGCCCCAGGGCGCGCCACCACCTCCAGGCACGCCCTATTGGGTAGTGGGGGCCCAAGCCCACCTCCGGTGCCCATCTTCTGGTACATAAGGTATTTTGACCTAGAAAAAATAAGGAGAGGTCTTTTGGGACGGAGCGCCGCTGTCTCGAGGTGAAACTTTTGCAGGGGCACTTTTGCCCTCCGGCGGAGCAATTCTGCCAGGGGAACTTCCCTCCGGCAGGGGGAAATCGAAGTCATCGTCATCACCAACAACCCTCTCATCTTTGGGAGGCCAATCTTCATAAACATCTTCAACGGCACCATCTCATCTCAAACCCTAGTTCATCTCTTGTGTTCAACCTTTGTATCGGAACCTCAGATTGGTACCTGTGGGTGACTAGTAGTGTTGACTATACCTCGTAGTTGATGCTAGATGGTTTATTTGGTGGAATATTATATTTTTAGATCTATTATGCTATTTAATATCCCTCAGATCTTGAGCATGAATATTATTTGTTAGTACTTTCCCTTGTTCTTGAGGCCACGTGAGAAGTCATGTTGCAAGTAATCATGTGAATTTGATATCCGTTCGATATTTTGATGGTATGTATGTTGTGATTCCCTTAATGGTGTTATGTGAATGTCAACTACATGACATTTCACCATCTTTGGGCCTAAGGGAATGCATTGTGGAGTAGTTATTAGATGATGGGTTGCTAGAGTGATGGCACTCAAATCACACAAATCATGGCACTCATAATTTTAATCTTAATCTTAATAGTAGGTTCCCACTCATCATAAAGTTTTCTAGGGATAGAAACTTCCAATTCAAGCTTTTCTTCAAAAGATTGCATCATAGCATCAATAATATGTTTAGTAAAAGCTTTGTTTTGATTATAAGCATGAGGAGAATTCAACATGGATTGTAACAAGGACGTACAATCTATTAAAGAACAATTATCATAATTAAATTCCTTGAAATCCAAAAGAGTGGGTTCATTGCTACTTAAAGTTTTGACCTCCCCAATCCCACTTTTATCAATTTTTGCATCAAGATCTAAAAACTCCGAATCATTGGGACGCCTTTTAACTAAAGTTGACTCATCTCCAGTCACATCTTTCTCAAAATTTATATTGGAAAACAAAGATTCAATAGGAGTCACATCAATCACTTTAAGATCTGTTGGGGATATAACTCCTAGGTATGACCCGCCCAGGAGGGACCGGCTCATGCCATTGGTGACTTAAACATGAAGATGGCGGTTCATGGACAAGCTTATTGAAGGCCCAAGGCCCGGAGGCGACTCAAGGCCGAAGGTGTGAACCGCCAGGCAATAACTTGTTCTTTAAGGCAAGCTTAGTTAGAAACCGAGTCGGTCATATTTGTGTGAGTCAGCTGGGACTCTGTAAGCCGCCGGGCATCAACCTGTATATAAAGGGTGACCAGGCGGCGGGTCAACTCAAGAAAAAATAAATCGAGAACTAGGTCAAGCGTATTCGCTCCCTGGTAATCAAAACCCAAGGAATACAACTAAAAGCAGGAGTAGGCTTTTACCTCATTGAGAGTGGCCGAACCTGGTAAACTCTTTGTGTCCTTTGTCCCGTTCAACCCCTTTAAGCTAACCTAGTTGCGATGGCTCCACACCTAAGTCCTTTTCCTAGGACATCTGCGGTGACAAATCCACGACCGTTGGTGCCCACCGTGGGCCCAGGGCATGGTGGTTTCGAGTTCTTGAAGGGCATCTTCTCAGGGATCAAGGGATACGCCATGGGCCGGATGACGAAGAGTCGCCGCTGCAAAATCTACGTTGATGACGCAGGCTAGGGCCCCGAGTCCGATTCAATCAAATACGGGTACCGGGTCCCCTTCGGCGGAATCCATGTCTTCATCGACAAGATCAGCGAGTCAGAGCTTGAGCCGGACACGTGCACTGACATCATCGAGATGGCTCGGCGCGCGTGACCCGCCAAGGTTCAAACCGTCGTGAAGCACGACTTTGTTGGTTTTATTCACGGAACGGATCTTGAGGAAGGATCTGTGTCCAGTGGAGAGACGACCATATACTCTTATGTTGAGTCCTCAACCGGTGACACCAATTCAATGTATCAACTGCAAGACGGCGGGCTTGGGGGATATTCCGATGGAGACAGTATTCCGGACCCTATGAGCCGCCGAACAGAGTTGCGATCTTCATGGCCGGCACGCAACCGGTGTTGAATTCATCAACTGTGGTGGCTATGTCTTCCGGTTCAACGGCTGCAGCGACAGCCGGGGCAAGTGACCCTGTGCGCCCGCTGGCTCAGGTCTTATCCGAGCTCTTGGATGCGTTGGGCAACATTATTGGCTGTAGAGGTAACCCAAGTGACTCAAGCACATCATAAGGTGGACGTCACGAAACTACGAGATGAGATAGCTCATGCTAAGGAGGAGCTTAATGCTGAGAACGCTAGGATGGCAACAGAGCAAGCCGCCTTGGACGCAGAATCGCAACGGATTCAAGCAGAGGCTTTGCGGTTAAGCTTGGATCAGATTGCATCAAATGTCGTTCTTCGTAGGAGGCACCAGAGTCATCTACCTCCGAAGTTTAATGCAAGGAATCTTTTCAATACCCCTGGGGCAGGACCAAGTAACCCACCTGAGGTAACCCGAGCTGTCGAAGCACCCGCAGCTAGGGCGACGGTTCAACCACGCGTTGCGGATCCGCCTCGTTTAAATTCAACCACCGTAACCAGCCCCGTGGGCATGACCCTCCTTGTACTAATAACAATGCTCAGGTTTTGGTGGTTGAAGCCAGGGCACGTCGAGAGGCGGAGCTAGCGGCTCGGTTGGCAGCTCATCAGCAACCTCAGCATAATCCGTCGATGTCCATAGAAGCTGGGATGACTTCTAGGACCGTGGGTGTGCCGTGCCTGGTGCCGGCTTTAAGTAATGAGCGACTTCCTAAAGATTTCAAGGGCCCTCGCAAGGTGCCCAATTACACAGCTGATCAACCGCCGCAGACATGGATTGAGAGCTATGATCTGGCCATGGAGATGTTAGACGTCAACGACGTTGTGTGCGCTAAACATTTCACCATGATGATGGATGGGCCAGCTCGCACCTGGTTAAAGGGACTGCCCCCTAACTCCATCAGATCATGGGCTGAACTGAATACATGCTTTATTCAGAATTTCAAGGACACATGCAAGCAACCTTTGTCGATTCTTGATTTAGACACTTGTATCCAGAGGGAGGACGAGTCAACCTCCCATTGGGTACGCCGGATCTCGGCCATTATCCACTCATCAGAAAGCATCAACGCTGGCTTAGCCATCGTAATTTTGGGGGAAAATTGTCGGTTCATTCCCCTCAAACAGAAGCTGGAGCGACTCAAACGCCACTGCAATGACATGGGAGAGCTCATGGCAGCTCTCATCGAATATGTCGACTCTGATAACACTAAAGACCCTTAGTCTGATGAGGAGAAGTCTGGCAAGGGGAAGAAGAACGGTAATGGAAAGGGACAACAACATAATACGGCGGGTCAGAACCAAGGTAATAACGGTAAGCGCAAGCAAGCTGACGGTGGTTCAGATTTTGTGGCTAATACCAACACGCAGAGTAACAATCAGCATCGTAAGGGGAAATCTTCAATGCCCCGGTTTGGCGGGCCGAAGTTCAACCTTGAGGCGATAATGAATCAGCCTTGCCCAAAGCATGGTTCTCAAGACAAACCGGCTACTCATCTATGGAAAGATTGTTTCATCATGAAGGAGTATAGAAATTCTGGCTTTTATCAGGACCATCATAGCCCGAATGGCGGGTCAGGATCCGGCACTCACGGATCCGGCTTTGGAGGTAGCGGCTCAAACTCTGGATTTCAAGGCCAAGGCAGTCAAAGCGGTTTTAATCAGCAGCCAAGTCAAGGTAATCAGTAGTAGCAGTCCGGCAATCAGAGTAATCCAAAGCAGCTGAATAGTGGCCAATATCATGTTTTTACCACGAGTTTATGCAAGCGAGACCATAAGATTCATAAACGAGCGGTGAGTGCGGTTGAGCCGGCAGTCCCCCGATACTTGCGATGGTCAGAGCAGCCCATTGTATGGAGCCATGAGGATCACCCGCCCCAGGTTGACAACCCGGGTCAGCTAGCATTGGTGGTTGCTCCTCAGGTTGGAGGATACAAGTTCACGAAGGTGCTTATGGACGGGGCAGCGAGATCGATATCCTTTATTACGATACTTTTCGCTGTATGAATTTGATTGACAAAGATCTTAAGGCGTCTTCTACCTTTTTCATGGGGTGGTGCCTGGTAAATCGGCATATCCGTTGGGTAAGATAGCCTTGGAAGTGGCTTTTGGCAATGAGCATGACTATAGGGCCGAAAAGTTGACTTTTGAGGTGGTCAAGATCAAGAGCCCTTATCACGCCTTGTTTGGACGGTCGGCTTATGCCAAATTTATGGCATAGCCTTGTTATATTTACCTGCAGATTAAAATGTCGGGTCGTAAAGGTACCATCATGGTGCATGGTGATAGGAAGATAGCTTTGGAATGTGAAGAGGGCGATGCTGCCTATGCTAAGTTTGTTTGTGCAACAAAGGAGTTGAAATTCTACAAAGATAATGTTGACCTGGCGGATATGACCCCCTTGAAGAAGCCAACCACAGAGCATGACCCTTTGTTGAGGTTTAAGTCGGCAGATGACACCAAGCAGGTTGATTTTGTCCCTGACGACTCATCCAAGTAGTTCAGTATCAGTGCTAACATGGATCCAAAATAGGAAAGCACGCTCATCGAGTTCATCCGTGAGAACTGAGACATCTTTGCATGGAAGCTCAGACATGCCAGGTGTTCCGAGGGAACTCGCTAAGCACACTCTCAATATTGATCCGAAGTTTAAGCCGGTCAAGCAATTCCTTCGTCATTTTAATGAAGAGAGGTGGAAGGCCATTGGTGAAGAAGTGGCCCGGCTCTTGGCAGCTGGGTTTATTGTTGAAGTTTTTCATCCTGAATGGTTGGCTAACCCGGTGCTAATACTTAAGAAAAACGGCACTTGGCGTATGTGTGTGGATTACACAGACCTTAACAAGGCTTGTCCGGCTGATCCTTTGCTCTCCCTCGTATCGGTCAGATCATTGATGCTACGGCGGGTTGTGAGCGTTTGAGTTTCTTAGATGCTTATTCTGGTTATCATTAGATCAAGATGGCAGTTAAGGACCAGGAGAAGACATCTTTCATCACTCCCTTTGGAGCCTTCTGCTATGTGTCTGCCTTTTGGGCTTAAAAGTGCCTAGGCCACTTATCAGCGTTGTGTTCAGAATTGCCTCCACAGCCAGATAGGACTCAATGTTCATGCTTATGTGGATGATATCGTTGTAAAATCCAGGAAGAAGGAGACCTTGCTAGATGATTTGAAGGAGACCTTTGACAACCTCCGGGTCTACAAGATGATGCTTAACCCGGCCAAATGTGTCTTCGATGTGCCAGCAGGCAAGCTCTTGGGTTTTTTGGTCTCTGAGAGAGGTATTGAAGCTAACCCGGAGAAAATCAAGGCTATCACTTCTTTCGCTAAACCGGCATGTATTAACGACATCCAGCGCTTGGCGGGTTGTACTGTGGCTTTAAGCCGGTTTATAAGCCGCCTGGGAGAAAAGGCTATTCCTCTATACCAGATGATGAAGAAAACATATCACTTTGTTTGGAGTGATGTTGCCAATCAGGCGTTCGAGGCGCTTAAAAAACAGTTGGCTGAGCCGCCAGTTCTTGCAGCTCCTATTGATAAGGAGCCCATGCTTTTATATGTGGCTGCTAACAGCAGAGCCGTTAGTAGGGCTTGTTTTGGAGAGGAAGGAATTAGGCAAGGAATATCCGGTTCAAAGGCCGGTTTACTATGTCAGTGAGGTGCTACTTGAATCTAAGCAGAGGTACCCACATTGGCAAAAGCTAGTCTATGGAGTGTTCATGGCTGGTCGCAAGTTGAAGCATTATTTCCTTTGTCATCCCATCACTGTGGTCAGTTCTGCTCCTCTATGGGATATTATTCAAAACAGAGAAGCTACAGGCCGGGCGGCCAAGTGAGCCATTGAGCTTGGACCCCATGGTTTGAAGTATATGCCTCGGACAACCATCAAGTCTCAGGCACTTGTGGATTTCATCAATGACTGGATAGAGTTGCAGATGACTGAGGAAAAGCCTGATAATACATATTGGACTATTCATTTTGATGTCTCCAAGAAATTGGAAGGCTCGGGGGCTGGAGCTATTTTGACTTCCCCACGAGGTGATAAGTTTTGTTATCTCTTAAGGCTCATGTTTCCTTGTACTAACAATGCAGCTAAATATGAGGCCTTACTCCATGGTCTTTAGATGGCCAAAGAGATGAACCTAAGCCGGGTCAGATGTTTTGGCGATTCAGATCTAGTGTCTTAGCAAATCTCAGGAACTTGGGATTCCAAAGACCCACTCATGGCAGCTTATCGCCGGGCGATTGATGGTATTTCAAAGGTTATCAAGTGGAACATGTTGATCGCATGAAAAAATGAGGCGACTGATGCTTTAAGCCGGCTGGGGTCTCAGCGTAAGACAGTACCACCTAATGTCTTTCTTGATATTCTGAATTATCCTTCAGTGAAATTGCCATGGAAGAGGATCTTGCTATCCCTAACCCGGAGGCACAGTTGGTGGCAGCACTTCATGCTATTCCTGATTGGACAGTTCCGTATTTGGCTTATATGACCCGGGGTGAGTTACCTGAGGCTGAAACTTTTTCCAGGCAAATAACCCGGCGGTCTAAGTCAATGACCATTGTCAATGGCGAGTTACACCGATGCAGTGTCACAGGGGTGTTTCAGCGATGTATTTCTCCTAAGGAGGGCCATGAGATTCTAAGAGAGATTCATGAAGAAGATTGTGGCCATCATGCCGGCTCCAAGTCTCTCGTGGCTAAGGCTTTTCGTCATGGGTTTTATTGGCTGACGGCTCATGCTAATGCAGAAGATCTGGTTAGCAAGTGCGATGGCTGTCAGAAATTTTCCAAACGAGCTCATGTGCCAGCTCAAGAGTTGAGGATGATTCCAATCACTTGGCCGTTTGCAGTCTAGGGGCTGGATATGGTTGGACCTTTCAAGAGATCCAAGGACAAAAATACCTACCTTTTGGTGGTGGTTGACAAATTTACAAAGTGGGTTGAGGCAGAGCCGGTCAGCAAGTGTGATGCGGCAACGGCGGTTCAATTCATTAAAAAGGTGATTTTCCGTTTTGGCTACCCTCATAGCACCATAACAGATAATGACACTAATCTATCTAAGGGTGTTATGAAAGAATTTTGTCAATGAGAGCATATTCGTCTGAACATTTCATTAGTGGCTCAGCCCCAGTCCAATGGTCAAGCCGAAAGGGACAATCAAGATATCTTGAGAGGCATGAAACCCCAACTTATGGTCCCTTTGCAGAGGACGTCGGGTTGTTGGGTAGAGGAGTTACCTTCAGTGCTTTGGAGTATCAATACTGCACCCCAACAGATCCACGGGTTATACACCCTTGTTCCTGGTTTACGGAGCGGAGGCGGTTCTTCCCAGTGACATCCGTCACGACTCACCCCCGTGTGGCGGCTTATGTTGAAGCTGATAACGAAAAAGCACGTCAGGATGCTCTCGACCTCCTGGATGAGGAGCGTGACCTTGCGGCGGCTTGTTCAGTGATTTACCAGCAAGATTTGCATCGTTATCATAGTCGTCGGGTTAAAACCTGGACCTTTCAAGAAGGCGACTTGGTGCTCCGGCTCATCCTGGATCAAACATATATGCACAAATTGTCCCCACCTTGGGAAGGGCCTTTTGTGGTCAGCAAAAACCTGAACAACGGGTCGTACTACCTTGATACGTCTCCAACGTACCTATAATTAGTTATTGTCCCATGCTATTTTATTATCAATCTTGGATGTTTTATAATCATTTTATAGTCATTTTATATCATTTTTTGGTACTAACATATTGACATAGTGCCAAGTGCCAGTTGCTGTTTTTTACATCGCAGAAAATCAATATCAAACGGAGTCCAAATGCCACAAAACTTCACGGAGATTTTTTATGGACCAGAAGGAAGCTATTGGGCCCTGGTTGCACCTGGGGGAGTCCCGAGGAGGGGACAACCCACCGAGCTGCCAGAGGCCAGGCCCAGCGCTCGGTGGGTTGTGCCACCACGGGTGCCCCCCGGACCGCCTCTTTGCTCTATAAATACCCCAAAAATCCCAGAACCCTAGGGGAGTCGACGAAATATTCATCCAGCTGCCGCAGAGTCCAGAACCACCAGATCCAATCTAGACACCATCTCGGATGGGGTTCACCACCTCCATTGGTGCCTCTCCGATGATGTGTGAGTAGTTCTTTGTAGACCTTCGGGTCCGTAGTTAGTAGCTAGATGGCTTTCTCTCTCTCGCTGAATTCTCAATACAATGGTCTCTTGGAGATCCATATCATGTAACTCTTTTTGCGACGTGTTTGTTCAGATCTGATGAACTTTGAGTTTATGGTCAGTCATATCTTTTTATATGCATGAAAGTTATTTGAGTTTCTTTGATCTCTTATATGCATGATCTCTTATAGCCTCGTATTTCATCTCCGATATTTTGGTTTTGTTTGGCCAACTTGATCTATTTATCTTGCAATGGGAAGAGGTGCCCGGTAGTGGGTTCGATCTTACGGTGCTTGATCCTAGTGACAGAAAGGGAAACAACACGTATGTATCATTGCTGCTAAGGATAAAACGATGGGATCTATCTCTACATAGATAGATCTTGTCTACATCATGTCATCGTTCTTATTGCATTACTCCGTTTTTCCATGAACTTAATACACTAGATGCATGTTGGATAGAGAACGATGTGTGGAGTAATAGTAGTAGATGCAGGCAGGAGTCGGTCTACTAATCTTGGATGTGATGCCTATGTAATGATCATTGCCTCGATATCGTCATAATTATTGCTGAATCTATGTCATCGTTCTTATTTGAGGTTCTATCAATTGCCCAACAGTAATTTGCTCACCACCGTTCGCTATCTTTCTCGAGAGAAGCCACTAGTGAAATCTACGGCCCACGGGTCTTCTTTCTCATATATTTGCTTTGCGATCTATTTTATTTGCACTTTTTATTCAGATCTATTAAACCAAAAATACAAAAATACTTTGCTGCACTTTATTTTATTTGTGATCTATTTATTCAATATATTGCAACTTTCTCTCGTCCACGCACCGTTTGAGGCGCCGTACCCGAAAGGGGTTGACAACCCCTTTAACATGTCGGGTTGCGAGGTGTTTTTATTTGTGTGAAGGGGCTGTTTACGTTGTATTTCTTGGTTCTCACACTAGTTCGATAACCTTGGTTTCATATCCGAGGGAAATACCTACCGCTGTTGTGCTGCATCATCCCTTCCTCTTTGGGGAAATACCAACATAGCTTCACGCGACATCAAAAGGAATTTCTGGCGCCGTTGCCAGGGAGGATCTTCAACATATACCAGGTTCCTAATCAAAAATCTCATCCCCTCGCAATTTACATTATTTTCCATTTGCCTCTCGTTTTCCTCTCCCCCACTTAACAAAAATTTGCCGTTTTATTCGCCTCTCTTTTTTCGTTTGCCGTTTTCTTGCCGGATCTGTTTTTCAGTGCAATCTTGTTGTGTGGTCATCATGACTCAAGAGAACACCAAGTTATGTGATTTCTCAAATACCAACAACAATGATTTTATTGGCACTCCACTTGCTCCTCCCGCCACTAGTGCGGAGACTTTTGATATTAATACTGCTTTGTTGAATCTTGTTATGAAAGATCAATTTTCCGGTACTCCTAATGATGATGCCACGTCCCATCTTAATACCTTCGTGGAATTATGCGATATGCAAAATAAAAAAGATGTGGACAATGATGTGGTGAAGATGAAATTATTTCCGTTTTCTTTCCTTGATTCTGCAAAAATTTGGTTCTCTTCTTTGCCTTATAATAGTATCAATTATTGGAATAAGTGCAATGATGCTTTTATCACTAAGTATTTTCCTCCCGCAAAAAATATTTTTCTTAGAAACAAGATCATGAATTTCAAGCTACTTGAACATGAGCAAGTTGCACAATCTTGGGAAAGGATGAAAATGATGCTAAGGAATTACCCAACTCATGGGTTAAATCTTCGGATGATCATACAAAATTTTTATGCGGGATTGAATTTTGTCTCTCGAAATCTTTTAGGTTCCGCCGCGGGTGGTACTTTTATGGAAATTACTTTGGGTGAAGCCACCAAATTGCTTGATAATATCATGGCAAATTATTCACAATGCATACCGAAAGGGCCCCAACTAGTAAAAAGGTTAATTCTGTTGAAGAAATTTCTTCTTTGAGTGAAAAAGTAGATGCTCTGATGAAATTGGTTGCTAGTAAAGGTGCTCCTATTGATTTTAATGATATGCCTTTGTCTACTTTTCTTGAGCAAAATAGTGATGCCATAGATGTGAATTTTATCTCTAGAAATAATTTCAACAATAATGCTTATAGACGCAATTTTAATCCTAGAACTTTTCCAAGTAATTCCTCTAATAATTATGGAAATTCCTATGGAAATCAATCTTATAATACTAATAGTAACACCTCTGATCTTGAGAATAGTATTAAAGAATTTATCAACACACAAAAAGTTTTCAACACTTCCATAGAAGAAAAGTTGAATAAGATTGATGATTTGTCTAGAAGTGTTGATAGAATTGCTCTTGATGTGGAAAATCTCAAGATGAAAATCTTTGTGCCTAAAGTAGATGAACCAATTAAAGCTCTTCATGTTTCTATGGATGAAAGTAAGAAAAGAACCGCTATGCTTAGAGCTAAAAGAGAATATTTAGAAAAAGCGTTTTCTAGCGATTTCTTTCGCAAAAGTGATGAAGATCTTAAAATGATTGGTGTTTCATCTATTGATTCTTTGTTTAGTAAAATTAATATTGATGAAAAAGGGACTGGAGAAGAGTCAACTTTAGGTAGAAGGCGTCCCAATATTTTGGAGGGTGAAAATCTTGTTGAGAACATTGATGAAAGTGGGTTCGGAGAGGTCAAAAATTTAGCTAGTGATGTACCCACTCTTTTGGATTACAAATAATTTAATTACGATAGTTGCTCTTTGATTGATTGTATTTCTTTGTTGCAATCCATGCTAAATTCACCCCATGCTTCTGAGCAAAATAATGCTTTTACTAAACATATTGTTGATGTTATGATGAAAGGTTTGGATGAAAAATTGGAATTAGAAGTATCAATTCCTAGAAAATTGCATGATCAATGGGAACCTACTATCAAAGTCAAGATAAAAAAATTATGAGTGTTTTTCTTTGTGTGACTTGGGTGCTAGTGTTTCTACAATTCTGAAATCTTTATGTGATGCGCTTGGTCTTACTAATCTTGAAGAATGTTCTTTAAATTTGCACTTGGCGGATTGTACTATTAAAAAGCCTATGGGAAGAATTAATGATGTTCTTATTCTTGCAAATAGGAATTACGTGCCCATGGATTTTATTGTTCTTGATATTGATTGCAATCCGTCTTGTCCAATTATTCTTGGTAGACCGTTTTTACGCACTATCGGTGTCGTGATTGATATGAAAGAAGGCAATATTAAGTTCCAATTTCCCTTGAGGAAAGGTATGGAACACTTTCCTAGAACAAAAATTAGGCCACCTTATGAAACAATCATGAGGGCATCTTATGGATCTCGAACCAAAGATGACAAAACTTAGATCCGTGCTTTATGCCTAGCTAAGGGCGTAAAACTATAGCGCTTGTTGGGAGGCAACCCAATGAATAGAATTTTGTTTTTTCTTTTTGCTTTATGTTTTTGTGTGTTTTCACAATTATACTACTGTTATGATTGTGTTTTTTGTGTTTTAATTAGTGTCTGTGCCAAGTAAATCCTTTAGGATCTTCTTCGGTGATAGTTGTTTGATCTTGCTGAAAAACACAGAAACTTTGCGCTCACGAAAATAATTTTCATAAATCACAAAAAAGTGATTTTGCCTTGATTCTTTCTGCAGAAGATTAATATACAAATTACCCTGGTCTTCCTAATTTGGTAGAATTATTGGAGTTCCATAAGTATTCGCAAAAGTCAGATTGCTACAGACTATTCTGTTTTGAGAGATTCTGTTTTCTTTGTGTTGTGTGCTTATTTTGATGGTTCTATGGTTTTCTTTGATGAGTTTTTGCCATAGAAAAGTTGGAATACAGTAGATATAATACAAAAACAAAATATGAATTGGTTTGATATAGTACTTATAGTAGTGGTTTGCTTTCTTATACTAACGGATCTCACGAAGGTTTTGTTGAGTTTTATGTGATTGAAGTTTTGAAGTTTTGGGTTATCTTACGATGGATGAAAGAAGGATAGAAGAGCCTAAGCTTGGGGATGCCCCAGCATCCCAAGCTATTATCCAAGAATGAGCAACCAACTAAGCTTGGGGATGCCCCTGCCGGCATCCCCTCTTTCTTCCAACAACTATCGGTACTTTACTCGAAGCTATATTTTTATTCGTCACATGATATGTGTTTTGCTTGGAGCGTCTTATATGATACGAGTCTTTGCTTGTTTTATTTTGTGTTTTAAGTCATCAATCCTTGGAGGACACACCTATTTGAGAGCGCCAAAATTATTTCATGACTTGTTAGAATTGCTCTCTGTGCTTCACTTAAATGTTTTATGAGCTAGGACTTGCTCTAGTGCTTCACTTATATCTTTTTGAGCACGGTGTGCTTAGTATTTTTGAAGAAATGCTCTCTTGCTTCACTTAGATTTATTTGACAGTTAGCAATTTTTTTTGAAGAAACTCTCTCTTGCTTCACTTTAATTATTTTGCTCGAAATAAAAAAATATGCTCTTGATCTTCACTTATATTTGTTTGAGCTTATGAAAAGCAACACATGAAAATTAGTCCCAAAGTGATAAGAAGGATAAGTAAAAATTATCATGAAGATCATTAGACAAAATAAACATGATTCTTAGTAATAGTTTTGAGATATGATGATGTGATATGTGAGTTATGTTGATGAGTAATTATGCTTTAGTAAGAATATTGGTGTTAAGGTTTGTGATTCCCTATGCATGCACGAAAGTCAATAGTCATGCAATGAAATTATATCCTATTTGTGGTGCATTATTCGATTATTAATTATGCTTAATGCTTTCTTATGAGATTATTCGTTTCTTGATTGGTTGCTTCTCAATCTTTTTGCTAGCCTTCATTTTGCACCAAGTATGACCTCTACTTGTGCATCCAAAATCCTTTAAACCAGTTTTGCCACATGCGTCCACTCTATCTACCTATATGCGATATTCTTTTGTCGTTCTAAGCAAATTTGCATGTGCCATCTCTAATTTTCAAAATAAACTTCTCTTTTGTGTGTTTGTTTCACTCGCGGAACGGTAACGGGTGGCCAATATTTTCCATGCTGGATGTGCTATTCTCACGATGAGTGTTTATTCACTTGTCAATGAACGAGAGTAAGGCAAAGGTTTTAGGGATGCCTAGTCCCGAAATGCAAAAATGAATTTACTTTGTCAAATAATAAATTCCTTGCAAAGTGTTGGTATGGAGGGCACCCGTGGATAAGGCTAGCCATGGAAAGTGAAAGTATGGTGGAAAAAGGAATAAACTTTATTTTCTGTTTGGGAACCGCCTATGGCATATCTAGCATGCAAAGTGTTCAGAACTCTAAGTCGTTTTCGTTGGTGGGATGGATACACCTCCCAAAATATTTTTATCTCTATTTTTTTTGCTTTGAGCTCTGGCACCTCTACAAATCCCTACTTCCCTCTGCGAAGGGCCTTTCTTTTACTTTATGCAATTTTTATTTTTATTTTGAGTCTCCATCATCTCTTACAAAAGCACCAACTAAGAGGCAATATGATCATACTTAAGTATTGGGTGTAGCTAATATTCGAGTGTGTTTCATGAATGGATCAATGGTTGAGCATGATGGGCTAGGGATAACTTATTTTAGCGTTGATATTTTGAAAGACATGATTGCTTGTTCATATGCTTGAGAGTCTAAATTATTATGTCAAAACTAGACTATTGCTTTCAAATCACATAAAAGTCCAAATGTCCATGCTACAAAGAAAAGAATATGATATGACATGATAAACAACACTCCACATCAAAAATTCTGTTTTTATCACTTACCTACTCGAGGACGAGCAGGAGTTAAGCTTGGGGATGCTGATACGTCTCCAACGTATCTATAATTTTTTATTGTTCCATGTTGTTTAATTATCTATCTTGGATGTTTTGTAATCATTTTATAGTCATTTTATATCATTTTTTGGTACTAACCTATTGACATAGTGCCAAGTGCCAGTTGCTGTTTTTTCCATGTTTTTTACATCGCAGGAAATCAATATCAAACGGAGTCCAAATGCCACAAAACTTCACGGAGATTTTTTATGGACCAGAAGGAAGCTATTGGGCCCTGGTTGCACCTGGGGAGAGTCTCGAGGAGGGGACAACGCACCAGGGCACGCCAGGAGGCCCATGCGCGCCCTGGTGGGTCGTGCCCACCTCGAGTGCCCCCCGGACTACCTCTTTGCTCTATAAATACCCCAAAAATCCCAGAACCATAAGGGAGTCGACGAAATATTCATCCAGCCGCCGCAGAGTCTAGAACCACCAGATCCAATCTAGACACCATTTCAGATGGGGTTCAGCACCTCCATTGGTGCCTCTCCGATGATGCGTGAGTAGTTCTTTGTAGATCTTCGGGTCCGTAGTTAGTAGCTAGATGGCTTTCTCTCTCTCGCTGAATACTCAATACAATGGTCTCTTGGAGATCCATATGATGTAACTCTTTTTGTGGTGTGTTTGTTGGGATCTGATGAACTTTGAGTTTATGATCAGTTATATCTTTTTATATCCATGAAAGCTATTTGAGTTTATTTGATCTCTTATATGCATGATCTCTTATAGCCTCGTATTTCTTCTCCGATATTTGGGTTTTGTTTGGCCAACTTGATCTATTTATCTTGCAATGGGAATAGGTGCCTGGTAGTGGGTTCAATCTTACGGTGCTTGATCCCAGTGACAGAAAGGGAAACAACACGTATGTATAGATAGATCTTGTCTACATCATGTCATCGTTCTTATTGCATTAGTCCATTTTTTCATGAACTTAATACACTAGATGCATGCTGGATAGCGGTCGATGTGTAGAGTAATAGTAGTAGATGCAGGCAGGAGTCGGTCTTGGGGGCTTCCTGCTCAATTATTTGAGGTTCTATCAATTGCCCAACAGTAATTTGTTCACCCACCATTTGCTATCTTTATCGAGAGAAGCCACTAGTGAAATCTATGGCCCCCGGGTCTTCTTTCACATATATTGCTTTGCGATCTATTTTATTTGCACTTTTTATTCAGATCTATTAAACCAAAAATAAAAAAATAATTTGTAGCACTTTATTTTATTTGCGATCTATTTATTCAATCTATTGCAATTTTCTCCCGTCCATGCATTGTTCGAGGCGCTGTACCCGAAAGGGATAGAAAACCCCTTTAAGACATCGGGTTGCGAGGTGTTGTTACTTGTGTGCAGGGGTTGTGTAGCGACCCGGCCCGGATGGATCAAGTCTCTGTGCTTAAGTGTCATCCCTGGATCGGTATGCTGACACACACAACACTCGAGGATTTATAATAGAGGTAAATCACATGTATAAAGTAACGTTAATACTATTACCTCAATCCAAATAGCGGATGTAACAACAAGGTTGTAGATTCCCATCAACACCAACGGCAATTTTGAGTGTAGAAATCGTAACCCTAACGTATGACTTACTCGTCATAAGAATCATGCAACATGAGACATTTCAGCCATATAGGTCAGTACATTGAATGTACTGGCAATTTCACACTGTAGAGCAATGCTGAATAATGGCTATCACTACATGCATATTTGGCTGGTGCAGGCTCTATGGTTATCATTTGCAGAAAGATAGTTTTCTCCTACAACAAAGGAATACATTTTATTTTTCTAACAAGTTGATTGAAAACTATTGAGAAGGTTCCTCCAACTCAATTCCAAAATAGTAATCATTAACCCAATCAAACTACTTAAATAAAGTGTTGAGATCAACATGATAATCCAAAATACCAGAGACTCAAAATATCCATAACCGGAGACATGACTAACGATGATTAGTTTGTACACTCTGCAGAGGTTTGCACACTTTTCCCCACAAGACTCGATCTCCTCCGTTGGATTTCTCGCACTACATGGTGTTTGAGAAACGGATGATCGAGACACAACCTTTCAGAAGCATTAACTCTTTACTCTGGGTAGACAGCTACACCTACTTTCCCCTACATCTGCTAGCCTACCACTAAAAGAGGTCACGCAACATACTCAACTATGCCAAAGGCCATAATGGCTTGTGGCTGCACACGGAAGTTTCGAGCATGAATAATCTTATGATCCCTTTGAGCCTGGGTGGCGAACCATAGGATGATCACACGGGTACTCCGGGATATCCTAGGACAACACTGGATTCTCCAGGTGCCCGCAACCAATCCACCCAGATCTGTATTTAAGTAGCCACCTTAAGTTAACCATTAATTAACAATCTCACATCTGTTATGGATACACTCAACCAATCCACGTCTACTAGCATAGCATAGCAGTATAAGCATAACGTAGAAGTAACTCCCAAGGGTTTGATAATAAAAGGAAATAGGTTCCTACCTCATCATCTACTTCCCAAACCCACTTGTTAAGAGATCCTACTCGTGCAATGTTTGAGGGTTGTAACTAATGCATAAAAACTGGGTAATAAAGAAGTATGACCAAAGTGTTACTTGCCTTGTACTGTTGATGAAGATGATTCGCACTCATAACACTTGATAGTTCTACTCGTCACACTGTGTTCAATCCATCGTAGGCAAGCAATAGCAACCACACATAAGCAATCATGCAAAAGAATCGAAGAAAAGATCTTGGAAAACTTTGAAAACAAACAAACAACTCTTGCAACATAAAACAATTTCGAACAGTACCAAAATTGGATGAATTTGTCCTTATCAGAAATTTAGGTCAAGAGCTTCAATTTGCAAAAAAGAATAGTTTAAATCGGAGTTATAAAACTCAAGTTATGCACAAAAGAAACTCAAATTCAAAACTTTTTGGAATTCAAATTTTAAATTTTCAAAAACATGTTTAAGTTGGTTATCTGGATAGAGGGATCATAACGAAGAAGTGGGTGTTGGTTTCATGGATTTGGTCAAACGTGTAGAAAGTAGCGAAGGTTTGAAAATCAGGACTAATCATAAATAAAATATTCACAGATGGGTCCTTGGCGAAATTAAAAAGAAAAGAAAATCCCATCGAACGAACGTTCGCTATAGAACCCTATAGAATGAAATCGTCCGCTACCAGAAGCTAACGAGCGAACGCTCGCTAACTAAACTAACTGAATAAAAAAAGGGGTTTTAAACGAAAACCGAAACCCTAAAAAAACCGGCGAACCGAGCGGGTTTATACCGATTCAGGGCGGATCGGGTCCGGCGGCTCCCGCAACGGCTAGCGTCAGTGAGGGCGGCGCGATGGCGATGCACAAGCGGCATGTTCGGCGCGGCAAGCTGCGCGGATTGGCAAGTGAGTGGCTACAAAGAGAGGCGGCGGTGAGGTCCGGCGATGGCGACGGTTACGGCGAGATGCGAGGCGAGGCGAGGGGAGAGGAGAGAGGGCGGGGCGGGCGGAGTAAATAAGGAGGGGCATAGGCTTGCGTGGAGGAGGGGGCACGGAGGCCGAGGCGGTCACGGCGCGGCGGCGGAGTCGACTGGAGAAGTCCCGGTCGAGCACGTCGGGAGGAAGACGGCGCGGGCCGGGCTGCTGGCCTGGTTGGAGCCAGGCCGACCCAACAAGTAGAAGAAGTTTAAAAAAACACATATAAACATTAAAATAATAAAAAAAAAAGAAATAAAAATATTATATAGGCTTATAATATATCAAAAAAATTAGAAAAATATTTTCTACAACATGAACATTTTTCTAACATACAAAAATTTAAATAAAACAAAGAGTGCTACTATTACAATAAACAAACAATAAGGAGCTGGGAAAGTCCTTTTTATTCCCTCTCATTTAACTTCCAAAAAAAGTTTCAAATTTCACTCAATTTCACACAAGCAACCACACCACAATCAAACAAACAATCAAAACTATTTATTTAATATAACATTCGAAAATTTAGAATTTTGGGATGTTACAAACCTACAACCCTTAAAATGAATCTTGTCCTCGAGATTCGGAGAGGCTAGAAAGTTTAGGGTCAGGGTCTTCTCAAAATCCATCGATCATCACAGGGGGTCTGGGGTGCGACCACCCTTAGAAGCATTGTTACGGTTCCAATATTCATATACTCCATCCTTATTATTGACAGTGTCAGTCTTCTCAGATTCTCGGGAAATTCCTACTCTATGCTCTTCCGGTAGTGGCATAACCTTTTTCCTCAATTCCTATGTCCTTTCGTCTTGGTACGGTTCTTCTATGACTGGGTATTCATAGCTGACGGGTTTGGCGCCAATACTAAACAATTATCGATATCTCATGGTGGTCAACAATTTGTGGTTTCTCCTGCAGGAAAATGGGTTTGGGCTTTATTCTCACCGTATGACCTACGATTGGCAACAGCTGCCTTGTACAAGGGAAAAAATTGTTATACCATTCTAAGGTTTAAAGAAGGTTTTGATCGTCGCCGCTCTACTATGGGTAAGTCACTCAGATTTACCATCCCATATAGCAAGGCGAATAATAAGAGTAAGTCGGTATGGTGATCAATCCATCCCGCACCCAGATCATTACCCTGTATAAGGTTTAGTGAATCTCGCATTCTAACACTCGGTCATCCTCACAAGCATTGCAGAATTTCTCTTGTCAATGAACCAAGTTCGGATAAATCCATTGATTCTGCAAGCCAAAAAAACATCTATCGTTCCTTCACAACTCTCAGGTTTTGCGTTACTCCTATAAGATCATCAGTGGGTAAGGTCGTAATCTCTTCCAGGGTTTTCTCCTTCAGCAAGAGTGTGCTTGCTTCTTGGCAGGTTCTGGGGCCTGTGCGTTATGGCCCATCTCATCACTTGTAAACCTTGAACTTATCATCGGGGGAAATTAATCATTATTCCAACACCCAGCTTCCTAGCATTCTTAAATCCATCCAATTGTATTGTCTCCCTTCCTCTATTTGTACCAAACTAAGATGTGATTACTCACACTACAAAAAAATACACTTCCGTGATGATACGTGTTTGTCACAGTAGGTCACGCTTTCTGTCATGCATGTACATCCATGACAAATTTATAACAGAATCAAGATAGTCATACCTGTGTTGTCGTAGAGGTGTTCCATGACATTACCAAAATTATCATCACGGAAGTGCCCACTTCCATGACGATAAATCGTGCGTCACGAAAGTGCTTTCGTCAAGGGTGACCGGCACGTGGCATCCACCCTGTTCAGCTATCGGGTCCGGTTTTGGATCCGATAACCCATTAACAGCCCCGACCAATGGGGATTTTCCACGTGTAAAATCATCATTGGCTGGAGGAAACACGTGTCGGCTCACCGTTGGGACAGATGTCATCCACTCATTGGACCCAAAGCACCTATGATACGTCGACATGTGGCACGGACCAACAGAGGCCCATTCATGTGAAAAGGCCGGCCTGTTTGACTTGGTAAAAAGGTGGCGGGCCGGCCCACAGCAAGCTTGTGAAAGGCCTGTTCGCATATAGCCCATTTACAGCCCGCTAACCCAGGGCCCGTTTACGGCCTATCTGAATTAGGCCCAGTAGCATCATCTGGGCTGTCCAATATAATTCCAGCCCGTTTTATCTTCCGGCCCATGTATGGCCCATGACGTCTTTCGGCCCATATGAGGCCCTTATTACTCTCGGTCCATTAATGGCCCATGGTAAAACTGGCCCGTAATGAACAGTGTATCACTTTATACCCATTAACGGAACATGGTGAAACTGAGCCGTAATGCACAGTGTATCACTTTATACCCTTTAACGGCCCATCATTTTGTTGGGCCGTTTCCAGCCCATGTTATCTTTCGGCCTTCTCGGGGCCCATTTATTCTTGGGCTCATTTCCACATTCGTTTACTTACGGCCCGTTACTGTCATTTTCTGCTTGTGGGCCAAATTCAGCCCGTGGTTACAGTCGGCCCGTTTGTGGCCCGTTAATACGTTGGGCCGTTTTCATAGCGTCATCAAAATACGGCCGATTAACGACGGCCCATTATGGTCGGCCCATGAACGGACGATTTCAACTCTAGCCCATTTACGGCCATAATGTGGTATGTTATTGGCCTATGTTTGGCCAACCGATCATACGACCCATAGAAGGCCCATTGATGATACGGAACATAGAAGGCCCATTGTGTCTACGGCCTGTATAAGGCCCATTGTTTCTACGCCACGTAGAAGGCCCATTGTTTCTACGACCCTTAGAAGGCCCATTGTTTCTACGGCCCGTAGGAGGCCCATGTTAACTACAGCCGGTGGGCATCAAAGTTCGCCACCAGTGCAAATATAGGGAACACCCTACACTATACAAAAATGGCTTGCTGTTTTCTTCAGCCGGTGGTTGCACGTTACGAACTAATTTTGTATCGCACCAAAACAAATTACAACTATAAAACAAAAGGAAGGTTGGCATAAAAGTTTACTATCTAGCAGATAAATGCACCACCAGAAGTTCAGAAGCTCAGTTCATTTGACTCGATCACACGTTTTCATGTTGTATTGTCCGATGGAGCACCATAACCTTCGCCTTTAGTTCTCCTAGGCTCCTGAACAACATAGCAAATGTCTGATAGTCTGGTTTCAAAACCATGCATATCTTGACAACATCGAACAATGTCTCTCCTTGTTTCACTGGAGATGTTTGGGCAAGTTCACTGTTAGCCTTGCCTTCAAAGTGAGTTTTCCTCAAGTTATACCGATACTATCGCAGAGCAGACTTGAAAACATGGGTGCAAGCTTGTCTGGTTGCATCATCTTGGCTATCCAACTTGAACCTCATCTGTTGAAAATTATGGGAGTCTCATTATCAACAACCTAGAAAGTATTGGATGAGCAAGACGATATTACTAGTTTCCATACATAACCATACTTACAGATAAATGGTCGAGGAAGGTGTTGAACTGGGTTTCGTCTTTGTCATACCTGTACTGAATCCATGTTGGGAGGATACGTACATGACACCTAACAGCAACCGCTGCCTATAATACTAACTTAGCTGACTCTGTAGCATCACGTGGCCTTTTTAAACCTGCCTCAAAACAGATATCCATTCTTCCTCCTCTAGATTTAGTTAACCTATCGAGCATTATCCATGATGTTTGTTTCCTCTTGCGCCTAGGTGCTAGTCCAACAACAAACATAGGAAGTGTTAGTGTACATCAAATTGTGAGACTACATATAAAGAAGCATGCAACTGTAACTTGACTCCAGCAACTACCTTCTTGTTGTTGAAGCTCACAAAGTTCATCTGATCTTGCCAACTCATCTTGTGTCAAAAGTGCTTCAGAAGTAGTGTCAGGTGGCAAGCGAGCTTGGGAACATGCTGCTAGCTGAGTTGACCAACAAGTAAATCATGCAGCTGGTGGTACTGTGGAAGGTGTTGCAACAACTAGGGTTGTCTCTGCTTGTTTGGTGGCAGCTATTTGTTTCTGTTTGGCTTGTTCTGCAGCTCGTTTAGCACGGGATACCCTGTCGGTACAATTTTCCGCTGGACTTTGACCTTCTATTGCACCATCAGTACTAGCAGAATCTGCATGATTCCTCCACTTCCCTTTCCCTGTCGTTCTGTCTTGCTTCCTCTTTCTCTGGGCCATGTTAAGTCAAGCCGACAAGAAAAACGAATAACAATTTAGTTCTTCAGAAGAAATTGATGCGTGATACAGACGAACTGAACTTTGATGTTAGACAACCACATGATAGGAGGATGTAATATGTAAGAAAAACAGGACGGCATGAGATAACCAGAACTATGATGTGTAAACTAAGCAGAAGACATTTCACTAAATTAGAAGCAATGCAATGGAAGGTAGACACCATATGAAAGATGCTACAAATATCGCTCTACCAAGTTAAAAGTGTCTCATCATAAATGCCATTTAAACAAATGTGAAGCAGTACAAGAAATAAATCATATGCAAGATGCAAACAACATCACACTATCAAGTTAAAGGTCTCTCGTCATTAGTGCCATTGCATATTCACGGCATTGCATATTCACAGCTTATGATGTATAAACTAAGGAGAAGGTATCTCAACAAATTAGAAGCAATGAAAGCTAGACACCATATGAAAGATGCAATGAATATCACTCTACCAAGTTAAAACTGTCTCGTCATAAGTGCCATTTCAACAAATTAGTAGTACAAGCTAGAAAAGAATGCGAGATGTAACCTATATCACACTCCAAAGTCAAACGTGTCTTATGATAAGTGATTGTTGCAGGTTACACACCAGGAGTAATTTGATGTAAGAACATGGTGTGATAGATGATATTGTATGTTCTAGAAACAGGAACACGTGTCTTATTCAAGTATAATGTGTAAAGTAAGCAGATGGGATTCAACAAAATTAGAAGCAATACAAGCTAGACATCACACATAACATGCAACCACATATAACAGTGCCAAGTTAGAGGAAGCACCGGTGATGGTGCACTAGGGGAGACGTGCTCATCATAAACACAGCTACGTTGAGTGTCTATGCATGAGTTGTCTTGGAAATCATCTTGGGGGGATGGAGGAGTAGAAACTATAGAGGCCCTCCATTTGGAAGGAGAACCTTTATCCGCTGCCTTGCTAACTTCCTTCCGCTTTATTGATTTTGAATTCTAAAGTAAAACCGACAAGAAAAAGGAATAAAATTATCTCTTCAGAACAAATTCATGCATGATACAGACAATCACTACTTTGATGTAAGGCAAACACATGATACTAGGATGGAATATGTACGAAAAACAGGACGGCATGGCATGTTCACAACTGTTTGTGTAAACTAAGAAGAAACCATTCCAACAAATAAGAAGCAATGCAAGCTAGACACCACATGGAAGATGCAACCAATATGACTCTGCCAAGTTAAAACCGTCATATTGATTGATGCGGGATACAAAAAAACAATAGTTTTATGTAAGGACATGCTTAATAGACAGATGTACTATGTACTAAATACAGGAAGGCATGTCACATTAACAGGCATAATGTATAAGCTAAGCAGAATAGCACATGCAGTTTAACCAGATTGGAAGAATTACAATCTAGACACCATATGCAACATGCAACCACATATCACGCTGCCAAGTTAGAGCAAGCACCCGCGATGCTAGTGTAGGGGAAATGCGGTAATCAACTAGAGAGCTACGTTAACTATCTTCATCTAGCCTTGTTATTTCTTGAGAATCATGTCGGGAGGCTGACGCTGCATTCTTTAAATGAGGAGTAATCCACTTGCCTGACTGCCTCATCATAAGTGATTGATGAGGGATGCACAAGAACATTAGTTTGATGTAAGAACATGGTTAATACACAGATGTACTAGTATGTACCAAAAACAGAAAGGCATGTCATATTCAAAGGTATAATGTGTAAGCTAAGCAGATGCAATTTAACCAAATTGGAAGCAATACAAGCTAGACATCAGACTAGAGTGGTGAGCATGATCATCTAGGACCTGAGAGCCTGGTGGGAAGCGGGATGCTTCGCCACCATCGCGGCTTTTTAGTTGGCTTCCAGGTGATGCCTCTCTTTGCTGGGCTTGTCACTGGCTCGGCCTGTGCCCTGACTAGCTATTTGTCTTCTAGTGCTCACGGGATGGTGGTTCATGTAAAAAATATATTTCCTTATCTTAATAAAGACCGACTTCGGCCTTTCGAATACAAGCTAGACACCATATGGAACATGCAACCACATATGACACCGCGAAGTTAAAGCAAGCACCTGGGATGGTTGTTCATTGCGAGTGAGGTCATCAACTCCAAAGCTACATTTACCGTCTCCATCTGCTGACACTACACCTATTATAAGGCAGAAACGTGTGTTCCTATCCGCGTACGCTGGAGCGACTTCTCTCTTTTCATTTTTGCTTCTCTCATAGCAGCAGAGTCTGAAATACCCTTGCATAAAAACACAATAGTGAGAGTATGGGTGAAGTATGTGCAGAACTAGTGCACTGTAAAAGTAGCAGATAGCAGGTGGCTGAAAAATAAATTACAGGAGACATATGATAGCTCTACAGAATTGCATGGCAAACAAAATTAGGTTCTACTCTGTATGATTTTCTAATATATGAGCACAGGAAATGTAGGTACTCCTCCAAAGACACCACCACATGTGGTCATATCAAGATAACGATGATTGAAAATAAACAGTCGGTCGATTTTTAATGAACCGTCCGATCTGTAAGGAACGGGCAGATGGCCTTCGTCTACCTCCCGCCACCATCAACGACGATCATTCTCGAACCGCCAGCGACCACCGGCCCAGACCCCTGCCTCCGCCGCCCCGCCCTCCCCTCGACCTCACACCACTGCCATGCTTGGCAGCGCCCCCAGGCCATCCCTTTAATCTCGGCCGACCTCTAGATCGGGCGCCCAGTAGCTCTAGGCCCCACACGCCCCTAAGATAAACACCGAGGCACTTCGTCCCCGACGTAATAGGCGGACTAGCGCCTGTTACGCCGGGAAATGCTTCCGTTACTTGGGAATCAACTAACCAGGAATTGAAATTCAGGGGGGGGGGGCAGACCTCTAGCTAAGGTGAACTAGTATATGAGGAGAAACCTTGTGCATTGCGAGTTACTAGGAACATCTAGTATCAAGAAGAAGCGGTCAACTAGTGTCTTCTGTGGGATGAATATTGTGCAAGTAGACACGTAAGATTTGCATGAATAAGGGAAGAGGAGTACCATTTACGGTTGCCGATGTGGTCGCCTCCACATGTCGCGCCGATCTTCTTCTTTTTGCTGGGAAACCGATGTTCGGGAGGAGGGTGCAGGCTTGGATGAACCCATGGCCAACTTGTTGACTGTGTTGCCGTGGCCGTATGTCGGCGGAGGGGAAGCAGATCCGAGGCGGCAAAGGACGGCGTAGTAGGAACAACTCCGGTGTGGTGGAGGGTGGCGAAGTTGGAGCGGCAGCGGTGAGGCGCAGGACGGCGTGGTTGAACTGGCTCGTGTATGGATGGCTCGGCCTCGGCTTCAACTACTAGCCGTGGAGGGCGTTGCGGTTGAGATTGCGGTGGATGACGACGTCGGGGTATCGGCTCCGGCGTGATGGAGGAGGGCGGCGGTTGATGGGTGGAATGGGGTGGGGGACGGAGGACACCAGGGTTTCGCGGCTGGTGGAGAGTTAGTTTTTGCGCCCACGGAGTACGAATGGGGAACCGGACGGGTGGGCGGGGGGGGGGGGGGGAGGGGGACAACCATGTTCGGTCTGGGACGCGCTTGTTTTTGGCTTTTTTGAACAGAAGATGGTACGCGCTTGTTTGAAATTTGGGGAAAGTACAAACGTTGCCCCCCTCTTAAATTTCGGACCTACTGTGGTTCGGAGGTAGGATGGTAATCCCAGGAGTCCCAAATAGTGGGCGGGAGCGATTTCGGCTGCACGCATGTGTGCTTAGGCAGCCATTGTGTATGAATGTTTTTCGGAGGCGGTTGCGTGACGTCTAGATGAAGCTACAAACCTACGCCGGTTTAGACCTTTGGACGTCAGGCCGGTAGGTTTCACGGGTCGGAGTTATTAGAAAATTAATTTCCTTGTACTACCAAACATTGGTCTCACGCGGTTTCGGGCGAGTAGAGGCTCTTTTGGCACTTAGTTCGAAATTTTGAAACACAAGCATTCACGTTTAGAGTACTCTTGAACTTTGAGGATTGACCTAAATAGACAACGTTAAATTTGACCTTGTATGTTTGAAAACCTCATTAGATTATCCACTTCTTTTTGAAATTTTGACACTTGAAAATCCTATAACTACGATTATTTTGGAATGGAGGAGCTAAATTTGAATCTATTTTGTACACGACTACATATGCTATTATGTACAAAATCAGAGCAAAGATTGGTGCCCCCATAATTTAGGTATGATTTACAAATGCCATGATATCAAATTCAAATAATTGAATGGACTTCATGTTGAATTTGATTTTTTTAAACCACCTTAAGTTGAATTCAAATGTATGCTAGTTCATAGGTAGCTATTTATAATGTTCATTGTGTAACTTTCGTATGTATAATGTGCTTTACACACACAACATGAACTATACTCACGTTTATATTCGATTGCTAAAGCGATGCATTGTCTGGAGTTCAAATACTAACTATGTGGATCAATTGTGTCGAATAATAACATAGACATGCTCAAATTTGATAGAATCTAGATGTCTGATGGATCAATGACCGTTCCTTACGCGAATTGCAAATATCATGATCCCATCCTAATATTTGGATACAATTTATATCTTTAATCAATGTGTACAGCAGTCTTGTACGTGTAGTTTCACTCTCGAACGGTGGTGAGGGAGTCCCGGATTAGGGGGTCTCCGGACAGCCTGACTATATCCTTTGGCCGGACTGTTGGACTATGAAGATACAAGATTGAACACTTCGTCCCGTGTTCGGATGGGACTCTCCTTGGCGTGGAAGGCAAGCTTGGAAATACGGATATGTAGATCTCCTCCCTTGTAACCGACTCTGTGTAACCCTATCCCCTCCGGTGTCTATATAAACCGGAGGGTTTAGTCCGTAGGACAACAACAATCATACCATAGGCTAGCTTCTAGGGTTTAGCCTCTCTGATCTCGTGGTAGATCAACTCTTGTAATACTCATATCATCAAGATCAATCAAGCAGGAAGTAGGGTATTACCTCCTTCGAGAGGGCCCGAACCTGGGTAAACATTGTGTCCCCCGCCTCCTGTTACCATCCACCTTAGACCTATAGTTTGGGACCCCCTACCCGAGATCCGCCGGTTTTGACACCGACATTGGTGCTTTCATTGAGAGTTCCACTGTGCCATCACCATAAGGCTAGATAGCCCCTTCGATCATCGGTAACGATGCGGCCCAGGGTGAGGTTCCCACACCCCCCCCCCCCCTAGACAGATCTTCGTATTCGGCGGCTTCGCACTGCGGGCCAACTCGCTTGGCCATCTGGAGCAGATCGAGAGCTACGCCCCTGGCCACCAGGTCAGGTTTGGAAACTTGAACTACACTGCCGACATCCGCGGAGACTTGATCTTCGATGGATTTGAGCCTATGCCAGGTGCGCCGCACGATCACGACGAGCATGATTTAGCTCTATCGTCGGACAGTGTTCGGGAGAGCACACCTGCAACTACTCTGGCCCACAATCCGGAGCAAACTGCGCCATCCAAGGACGGGTGGATAGACCCCGCCATGGAGGCCGCACTCTTAGTGGCGATAGAGCCGAATACCGACTTCACCCCTTACGAGAGCCGCGTTGCCGAACCACGGTCTCCGGCCACGGACTCTGAGCCGCCTGCGTCCGTGCCTATCGAATCCGATTGGGCGCTGTCGTGGTTTTGTCACGGCAGATGTCCGCATGAAAGGACTTAGTCGCGGAGCCATCGCTACGGGTTAACTTAGAGGGGTTAAAGCGGACGCAAAGACACGGGAGTTATACTAGTTCGGCCCCTTCGATGAAGGTAAAAGCCTACGTCTAGTTTGTGATGGGATTTATGTGGTCTCGATGACTAGGGAGCAAACAGCTTCGCCTAGGCCTCGAGTTGTTGTTGTCTGTCCTTCAACCGTCCCGGGTCGTCCCCTTATATACACGGGTGACGCCTGTCGGCTCAGAGTCTCCCAACCTCCGGTTCATATTCGTATCCGGGTTGGTCTCTCTCTATTCCTAACTTACAATACAAGTTATACATCCGACTACAGGCCTTGGGCCCTTACACTCATGCCTCTTGGGCTTTTATACTATTGAACTACTGATGAAGTTAACCCGGCCCAGATAGGCCGGTTTACGCCCAGTAGTAACATCCCCAACATTAGGCCCCAGATTGATTTGAACAGGTTCACGTCAATCCTTGAGAAAAAAACCTTTATCTTCAATACCTTCTTGAAATCGTTGAACCGCCGTGATATCACTTTTTCCTGATGTTGTGAACTGGTCTGACGCCCTCAGAAAGACATCATCCGCGATATCTTCTTTGTTTTAATAGATCCGCAATAATCAAGGCGACAGCTCCGCTTTCTAGGGTTACGGTTCCTTGATTCCCCGCTACCGACATGTGGATCCTGCCTTATAAATAGGCCGAAGGGTCATCCCTTCTCTTCCCTTCGTCCCCTTTCTCTTCGTCTTCTTCGCGTCGCTGGCCTCAGAGCTCCGCCGCCGCCGTCAACCTCTGCACCGTCTTGGGCCGCTGCATCGACCTGAACACACCAGAGAAAACGCAGATTCCTTCGCCTCTCCTTGACTGAGGTAGGTCCTCAGTTCCCTTTTGACCTAGATCCATTCTAGGGTTTCCTGTCCTTGCCGTACTCCATGAACTTGTTCTTATAGCAGATTCTTGAATATATCTCGATACTTTTGCGCTTGATTAGCAAGAACTTTTATGCTCACTTTGTAGTCTCGTCGCGTGCATCCAAGAGTCTAGTGCATCATCTCTGCTCATTGTATCAATACTGCTCTCATTGTCTTCCTTTTTTGGATATTTTTCTTATTTTCTGATCTGGCGTTAGATCCTTCGTTGTAGAAAAAACTTGCGAAACCTGTTTCTGCACACTTCGCCGTTCGCAACCTTCATTGCTTTCAATATTTAGATCTTAGACCAGGCGGTTTAACTTAACATAGAAAAAATTAGATAAGCCGGTATACACCATTAGCCCTCTTGTTGAACCGCCAGAATTTCTGTAGAAGATACTGTCGCTCCATAAAACTCCAGTTTAGCATTGTACACCGGTTCTCTCTTTATCCCACCATATTTCTTTGAACCGGATTTATACATTTTTTGTAGATGGCCAAACAAGTGTATGAGTGCAACTGGCTCCTTCCGTGTCACCGAGACTCAATTAAACAACCTGGTCCTGTTGGCGCTTTAGCCAAGAAAATAGCATCCATTGGAGGGTCCCTGGCAAAGAATGTCCACCCACCCCTCGTGAAGGAGAGGTTGTAGTTTTCGCAGATCACCTAGCCCGGGCTTCAACCCGCCGGTTCAAAATTGTATCGAGATGTGCTAGCCAATTTTCAACTCCGTCCACAAGATATAGGCCCCAATTACATTACCAATATCTGCCACTTCCAAGTGCTCTGTGAGGCATACTTTCAAGAAGAACCCACAGTGGAGCTGTTTAGAGATTGCTTCCATATAAACCGCCGCACATAATTCACTGACGGGCCTAACACGGAATTAGGTGGCGTGGCGATTCAGAAAAGAAAGGAGGTCACTTATCCTCATGTCAAACTGCACAGCCACCCCAAGGAATGAAATCAAACATGGTTTTATTGCAAAGATACTTCACCTGCTAATGAGAATCCCTTGCCTGGTTTTCGTCCGGAGCGACTCAGCAACACACATCCCTTTCCACAAAGGTTAACTGCCAGTGAGAGAAGTAAATATGGTCCTCAACTCTACAAGCTGAGAGCCTTCATGGCTAACGGTTTAACCGGAATTGACCTTGTGCGCTGTTGGATATCATGGAGCATACTGCCACTCTCCCAGCGCTCCGGTTTAATGTGCGAGTACACTGGTAGTGTCGACGACCCTCCGGCTACACATTAACATCCAGCTTACCGATGACGAGGTCACCGAGGCGGTGAAGAAGATGCTGAACGAACCGGAAAATCTACGTACTGGACCGGTCTGCTCCCCTTCTGCGCTACCAACAAACCGCCAGCCGTAAGATTTCTTATTATTTTTTACTGAATATATAATCGCTATCCCGGTATAACTTTGAATACCTACTATTGCTGAACCAGGGCGATGATCCGGTCTGGAGCAAGAAACGCCCGCAAGAGAAACCGGAGAAACCAGATAAACCGGAAAACCCACTTAGGCAAAAGACAAAAGCTGTTAAGAAGACTGCTCATAAGAGAAAAACCACTGCCTCCTCTGATCCGGCTGCGGATGATGATGTGGGTAATCCGGACCTTGAGGTAGAATTTGATTCAGTTGGTTTACCTTTCACACGCCTAATTAATGATGATGTTTGTCGGGGATGATCTTGTCAAGCCCGAATAATCGATGCCGTAGAGGTAACCGTTCTCTCCTCGACTCCAATCCTTTGCCTTCGCTAAAAACCGTCGAACAAACCGAAAATTTAATTTTCTCATCCCTTGCTTACTTGGATCCCCAATTTCTTATGAAGATCGAACAACATGAAGCTCGCCGCACAACTCGCACAACCGCTGTAGTTACCTCCACCGGTTTACCAAACAGTCCGGTTCGGAAACGCCGTTCAGAGGTCTCTAATTTGCTTATCAGTGCTCCTCCTAAAGCAGGCTTGTTTTGTCAACCCCTTAATCCGTCTGATTCTGATTATCAGGTCACTTCCCACTCCTCATCTGGCGAGTCATCAGCCACTCAAATTGACGCCGCTTAAAAACGGTGCTTGGGTAAGTTATACTTTTCATATTCCTTCTACAGATCACCTGTTGTATATGCCGTATTTAACTCTTGTTGTGCTTTTTCAGGCCAAGCCTAGGCCGAGCAAAAAGGCTCGCCTGGGCAAAGCTGCCGACGAAGAAATCGCTTCGAACCGGGAGCACCCCAAACCTTGAAACGGACAACTGCGAAGACACACCCAATGATCCGTCACAGCAAAATGACGATCTTTTTACTGAAGAAAGGCCTACCGACACCGCCCTTCCCGCTGATCAGCCTAGAAGCCCAACCCGGATTGAAAAATCCACCAGTCCATTCCGGCCTGCTGACCAACCGACAGTTCCTTGTCAAACCGGTAGCTCCAAGGACGATGACGTCGTAATCACTGGTTTTGGCGACAGTGAACCAGGCAATCCAGTTGCTTTATCTAAACATTCTGCCAAGGAGGAGTTTGCCACTATGAGCAAGGGCAAGTGGGATGTTGATCTGGCCACTTACGCCGCTCTGAACCCTCAAAACCTTCACTCCGGCTACTTGAACCGGCTGTATACCAGCCATGACTATGAAGCTGGCCTGGTGACAATGATGAAGGAGAAACTCGAGGTAACCTCCATGTTCTTTTCTTGCCTGAATACTTCCATGTTTGTTAACTCTCCTAGTTCCCAAGGGCCGGTTCAACTTAGCATATTTAAACCGGGACTTAATATAAACTCAATGCTTCGTAATCCATGATGTAGTTTCCAAGAGCCGGTTCAACTTAGCATAGTTAAACCGGGACTGTATTTTATATCGCCACATCGGTACATGTTTGAATAAATAGCCATTAGCCCCCAAGTGGCAAGTTGAATAATTGTATTGAGCTTGGGACTTTGTGATTGCATTAACAGATGAAGATTAAATATGCATTAGCCCCCAAGGGCCAAGTGTATAACAGGTTATGCACTGGGGACTTGAAATGATGATATGTAACATACTTCCTTGTTGCAGAGTGAGATACGTCAACAAGGCTCACAAATCCAGGACCTCCAAGAAAATCTGAAATCTCAACAATCAGAAACCTCCAAGGCCAAAGATGAGCTGAAAACCGCTTTAACTACTATGGAACAACTCAAGGAGTGGTTCAAGTCTGAGCGGGCCGGCTGGGATACTGAAAAGGCCGCTTTGACCAAAAAGGTTGAAAATGCTGAGGCTGCCCTTAAACCGGTGGTAGACGAGCTGACCAGCGTGAAGCGGCAAGTGCATTCCATGACTGCTGCCATCTTCGGTAAGTTTCCTCTGGTTTCTATGATAATCTTGATCTTTCTTATCATAAGTCCGGTTTGTAATTTCTCTTGCAATGTTGTAGGCACACGCATTGGTCACTTGGGGTCAGATGTTCGGAAAAAATTGAAGGCTGCCTATACCTTAATAGAGCAACAGATATCGAGTGCAGCGGATCATCTCCACCGCCTCTCATAACAATCCGGCGCCTTCCTTAATTCAGGATACCCTTAAGCGGTTGTCTATGCTCCCCGCCCGGATTGAAGAGCTGAAGAAATCTGCTGCATGAACCGGTGCCATCAACGGCTTAATCCGGGCCAAAGCATGGGTGCCTGATTTCGATCCCATTGAAGCGGCTCAGGGATATCCCAGTCTGAAGGAAGACGGCTCAGAATTCAACGAAGATGACTTGATAGCAATAAACCGGGCCGTTCGCCCTTTGGCTTGCCAATTAGTCAAGAAGCCAACTTGTCACATTATCAAGCTCAAGATGATGATCGTAACAAGCGAAAGTGGCTGCACCTATCCTCAAGCGGAGAACCTGATCCCTCCAATCCGTAAGCATACTTATGCTCGATATTGACCCAACTTCCTGATCCATGAAGAGGCTGTCTTTCAAGCTTTAATGGGAATCGACCGACCATCGTTGATTTCCAAAGCAGCTGGGTAGAGAGGAAGAGGTCAAGCGGCACAGATTTATCCACAACCATCAAACCGGGTAGCGAACAAGCATGAACCGTAAGCCGGTTTGAAGAGCTGCTTTATTATATTCCGTCAAGAAACAATGATCTTATTTGGGCACCATGTTGCCTTGTAATAGGATAGCCAACACTCTTGCTCGAACATGCCTTCGCATGGGTGCTGATACTCTTGCTTGAATGATCAAAACTTTTTATCTTATATTCCCTGCAACTACAAAACCTTAAACCGCCACGGCGGGTTATACCGCCAGCTGGTTTGTGATATTCATGTATTCATATAATGGAATATTTAAGGCATATAACCAAAATTTATGATATCAAATACCTGCCATTGCTGGGCATAAGGTTGGCTTAGCCAATCTTGAAGCGGAGGTCGTATAAACCTCATCACAATCGGAGAAAACAACTCCTCATTATTTATACCGCCGGTTTACTATGTAAACCGTGTCGGGTCATAATAAGCCCCCCTGTTACTCCATAATAGGATGTTAACAGAAAAAACATCAAACCAGTGAAATTATCACCGGATTAAAGATTTGGCCGAATTCCATCAACTGATAGTTTTGAAAACGGTTTAAAAAATGTTGCCGGTTTAAGAAACGCAACCAAAATTAAATAACAGTGATGAAAAAATACGGAAGCAAAGGCAATGATAAAACCGTTTTCAAAAAGAGGCTTTACTGAGCCGATCAGATGGTGTTACCATGGTCGGACACGACCAAGCTCCCAATAAGGTGTAGCTATGGTTCAAGTCAGCCAGGCCCCCAACTGAAACCGTGGCATTATGCCGATCAAGTGGCGTGGCAATGGTTCGGGTTCGACCAAGCCCCCAAGTGATTCTATGGCCTTAGGCCGATCAAGAAGCGTGACTGGTTCAGACATGACCATGTCCCCAAGTGATCTGGTGGCTTTCGCCTATCAAAAGGTGTTGCATTGGTTCGGAGACGACCAAGCCCCCAAGTGATATCACAAAGGTTTTGAAAAGAAAACTCAAGGGGTAAACCGGAGGCCGTTTTAAGATAGTACAACTCCATGTAACCACGCAGGATGTAACAGAACGGATACCCCGCTTTAGCCGAGGCTCCGTTTTAGTGCTTTATTCATAATATATACACTGTCATAATATATACATAAGTAGAGCCGATGGCTCAGGTATAATAAGGCCGAAGATGAGCTGTGTTCCACGGCCTGTTGGTCTCCTCTTCTAACGTGTGTGAGTCTTTATGCTCTCGAACATCGATCAGATAGTACGACCCGTTGTGCAGATTCTTGCTGACCATGAAAGGTCCCTCCCAAGGCGGGGATAGCTTGTGCATGTCTGTCTGGTCTTGGATGAGCCGAAGCACCAAATCTCCTTCTTGAAAGGTTCTTGTCCTGACCCGGCGACTATGATAACGACGAAGATCCTGCTGGTAAATCACCGAGCGAGCAGCTGCTATGTCTCGCTCTTCATCCAGCCGATCCAAAGAGTCTTGTCGTCGTCTTGCTATCCGCTTTCAACATAGGCTGCCACACGAGGTGAATCATGACGGATGTCGCTGGGGAGAACCGCCTCCGCTCCATACACCATAAAGAACGGCGCGGTATCCCGTGGATCTGTTAGGTGTAGTATTTATACTCCATAACACCGACGGTAGCTCTTCTACCCAACAACCCGGCGTCCTCTCGCAAAGGGACCATAAGCCGGGTTTGATGCCTCTCGTGATCTCTTGATTGGCTCTTTCCGCTTGACCATTGGACTGTGGGTGAGCTATCAAGAAACGTCTGCCGATGTGCTCACGTCGCAGAACTCCTTCATAGCACCTTTGGACAAATTTGTACCATTATCTCGTAATGATACCGTGGAAAACCAAACCGAAAATCACCTTTTGATGAACTGAACCGTCGTGGCCGCATCACACTTGCTAATGTGTTCGCCTCTACCCACTTTGTAAATTTGTCAACCGCCACCAACAGGTGTGTCTTCTTGTCCTTGGACCTTTTGAAAGGTCCAACCATATCCAGCCCCCAAATGCAAAGCGGCCAAGTAATTGGAATCATCCTCAATTCTTGGGCGGCACATGAGCACGTCTGAAAACTTTTGGCAACCGTGACATCGTCGACCAGATCTTTCGCATCAAGATGGGCAGTAAACCAATAGAAACCGTATGGAACGCCTTAGCCACCAAGGATTTTGAACCGGCGTGGTGACCACAGTCTCCTTCGTGGATCTCATGCAATATTTCACTGCCTTCCTCGGGGGACACACAGCGTTGAAACGCCCCTGACACACTACAATGATGCAACTCGCCATTAATGATGGTCATAGATTTAGACCGCCGAACTATCTGTCGGGCCAACGTCTCATCTTCTGGCAACTCGCCTCGGTTCATGTATGCCAAATAAGGGAGCGTCCAATCCGGAATGACATGCAGAGCAGCCACCAACTGAGCCTCCGGATCAGGAATAGCCAAATCCTCTTCATCAGGGAGCTTGACTGACGGATTGTGCAATACATCGAGTAAAACATTGGGCGGGACCGGTTTGCGTTGAGAGCCCAACCGGCTCAAAGCGTCTGCCGCTTCGTTCTTCCGACAATCCACGTGGTCCACCTGATAGCCCTTAAAATGACCTGCGACAACATCCACCTCATGACGATATGCAGCCATAAGTGGGTTCTTGGAATCCCAAGTGCCAGACACCTGTTGAGCCACTAGGTCCGAGTCACCGAAGCACTTAACCCGGCTTAGATTCATCTCCTTAGCCATCTGAAGACCATGGAGCAAGGCTTCATACTCGGCTGCATTGTTAGTACAAGGGAACATTAAGCGGAGGACGTAACAAAACTTGTCACCTCGTGGGGATGTTAACACGACTCCAAATTTCGAGCCCTCCAACCGCCTGGATCCGTCAAAATGGATGGTCCAATAGGTATGATCCGGCTTGTCTTCAGCGCTTGTAACTCTGTCCAATCATTAATGAAATCCACAAGTGCTTGAGACTTCACCGCCGTTCGAGGTACATACTTCAAACCGTATGCCCAAGCTCTATAGCCCACTTGGCAATCCGGCCAGTCGCCTCCCGGTTCTTTATGATATCACCTAAGGGAGCTGAACTGACCACCGTGATGGGGTGCCCCTGGAAATACTGCTTCAGCTTCCGGCTCGCCATAAAAACTCCATACACTAGCTTCTGCCAATGCAGATATCTTTGTTTCGACACAATAAGCACCTCGCTGATATAATAAACCGGACGTTGAACCAGATGCTCCTTCCCTGCCTCCTTCCGCTCTACCACAATGGCAACGCTAACTGCCCTGGCGTTAGCAGCAACATACAGCAGAAGCGGCTCCTTGTCGATGGGAGCGGCGAGCACAGGCGGGTTGGCCAATTGTCGCTTCAAGTCCTCCAATGCTTCATCAGCGGCTAGACTCCAGACAAACTGATCTGTCTTCTTTAGCATCTGGTACAAAGGGATGGCCTTCTCTCCGAGGCGGCTGATAAACCGGCTCAGCGCGGCAATCCGGCCGGCCAAACGCCGGACATCATTAATACACTTTGGTTTAGCCAAGGAGGTGATAGCCGTAATCTTCTCCGGATTAGCTTCAATCCCTCTGTTGGACACAAGAAAACCCAATAACTTGCCTGCCGGAACACCAAAGACACATTTTGCCGGGTTGAGCATCATCTTGTAAACCCGCAGGTTGTCAAAGGTTTCTTTCAAATCATCAATTAGTGTTTCCTTCTTCCTTGACTTAACCACGATATCATCCACATAGGCATGCACATTACGGTCGATCTGTTCATGCAAGCAATTCTGTATGCAACGCTGATAAGTTGCTTGGGCACTCTTGAGCCCAAAAGGCATAGACACATAGCGTATAGGCTCCAAAGGGAGTGATAAACGCTGTCTTCTCCTGGTCCTTAACCGCCATCTTGGTCCGATGATATCCAGAATACGCATCCAAAAGCTCAACGCTCACAACCCGCAGCGTGGCATCAATAATCTGGTCAATGCGGGAGGGCAAAGGATCTGCTGGACAAGCCTTGTTAAGATCTGTGTAATCCACACACATGCGCCAAGTACCGTTTTTCTTAAGGACCAGCACCAGATTAGCAAGCCACTCTGGATGGAAAACTTCAACGATAAAACCCGCTGCTAAGAGCCTCGCAACCACCTCCCCAATGGCCTTACGCCTTTCTTCGTTAAACCGGCGGAGAAACTGCTTTACCGGTTTGTACTTGGGATCAACATTAAGAGTGTGCTTAGCGAGCTCCCTCGGTACACCTGGCATGTCAGAAGGCTTCCATGCAAAAATTTCCCGATTCTCACGGATGAACTCGATGAGCGCGCTTTCCTATTTAGGATCCAAGTTGGCACTGATGATGGACTGCTTGGACGAATCGCCAGGTACGAAGTCAACAAGTTTAGTCTCAGATGCCGATTTAAACTTCAGGGCCGGATCGTGCTCTGTAGTTGGCTTCTTCAACGGAGTCATGTCCGCCGGATCGACATTATCCTTATAGTACTTCAGCTCTTCGGTGGCACAGACCGACTATGCGTAAGCCGCATCACCTTCCTCACACTCCAAAGCGATCTTGCGGCTCCGATGAACCGTTATCGTCCCCTTGTGACCCGGCATCTTGAGCTGCAAATAGATATAACACGGTCGTGCCATGAACTTGGCATACGCCGGCCGCCCAAACAGGGCGTGATAAGGACTTTGAATTTTCACCACTTCAAACGTCAATGTTTCTGATCTGGAGTCATGTTCATCCCCGAAGGCCACCTCCAGAGCTATTTTACCGACCGGATATGCTGACTTGCTAGGCACCACACCATGGAACACTGTATTGGACGATTTGAGATGTTTATCTGTTAACCCCATACGATTTAAAGGTCTCAGAGTACATGATGTTGATGCCGCTCCCTCCGTCCATAAGCACCTTGGTGAACTTGTAACCTCCCACCTGAGGTGCCACCACCAGGGCTAGCTGACCCGGATTGTCAACCCGGGGAGGATGATCCTCTCTACTCCACACAATGGGCTGCTCTGACCAGCGTAGGTAATGAGGCACGGTCGGTTCAACAACGTTGACTGCCCGCTTCTGAAGCTTCCTGTCTCGCTTGTCTAAGATGGCGGTGAAGATGTGGTACTGCCCACCATTCAACTGCTTTGGGTTGCTCTGATAACCCGACTTCTGCTGCTGCTGCTGATTGTAACCACCTTGGTTATTCTGATTGTTCTGATTGTTATGTCCGCCCGGATTACCACTAAACCCTGGACAGGAATTTCCTCCACCGTAACCCGGGCTGGACCCTGAACCGCCGCCGGAACCTTGATCATACCGGAAAGCATTAGAGCTTTTGAACTCCTGCATAATGTAACAATCCTTCCAGAGGTGGTTTGCTGGCGCCTCCTTCGTCCCATTCTTCGGACAGGGTTGATTCAACAGATGTTCAATCGGCCCGGATTGGGATTAGGCGCACCACCTCGATTCGGCTGTTTACCCTTGCGCCGCTGGCCCTTGTCCTGCGCGTTGGTGTTGGCTATGAAGTCCATGTTGCCGTTCGCTTTACGCTTACTTCCACCATTACACGCCGAGTGATGTCATGTTGGCCTCGAGTTGCTATTCTTCTTTCCCTTCCTGTCTCATCATCATCATCGACTCGGGATCCTTGGTACTATCGTAATCAGCATACTTCACTAAGACGCCCATGAGAGTGCCCATGTCATTGCAAAACCGCTTCATGCGTCCCAGCTTCAACTTTAAAGGTTTAAACCGCAGTTGCCCTCTAGGGTCAAGATCGCAGAATCAGCGTTGATCCGGTCTCAAGAATGTAAGACTTCAAACGCCGACGCACTCCAATGGGTTGTTGATTCCCCTCAAAGATGGACACAAGCCGCCAAGTCCACCACGTACATGGGCTGTTTACAGGTATCTTTGAAATTCTGAATGAACCGGGTCCGTAACTGGGTCCATGAACTGATGGAATTGGGTGGCAAGTTTTTCAACCAAGTACGGGCCGTGCCCTCGAGCATCATGGTGAAGTACTTCGCACACGCAGCTTCATCCACATCCAGCATCTCCATGGCCATCTCATAGCTCTCTATCCATGCTTCTGGAGCCAGATCGGCGGTGTAATTCGGCACCTTGCGCGCCCCTTGAAATCCTTCGCAAGCGTGACATTGCGTAAAGCGGGACGAGGCAAGGCACACCCAAAGAGCTAGAGGTAACTCCAGGCTCAAAGATGGTCAGACGAACCGCGCAAGCCGATAATCCCGATGCCGTGCTACTAACTCGGCCTCCTCGCGTGCGGGCCCGGTCCACCACCTCTTGAGCGTTGTCGAAACCACCCGCCGAATTGTTGCCACGGGGCGCACCGCGCCGTGCATTACTTGACACGGCCGGTTCATCCACGCGCCTACTATAGCTCCGGCTTGGGCGGGGGGTAGAGTGGATCTGATCGCGGCTGTACGAATACGCTTCCTGTTGGACCAGAGCTGTCCTAAGGAGCTCCTTGACCCGGCGCGTCTCTACCGCCTGTGGTGAATCGCCTTCAATTGGAATCGCCTCCAACCGTGCCGCGGCTGCAACAAGGTTATCCATCGGATTGGAGTAGTGACTGAGGTGTTTGCACAGCCCGAGGCGTCTTTGGTATGATGGCGAGGTAAATCTATTACGCTGGGTTGAAGCGGTGCGCCCGTCTCAAAAGCTTCCGCCCGGTTTACCACCGCGGATTACTGGTCCTCGCCCTGGGTATTGAAGAGATCTCTTCCTCGAAAACTGAAGGCAAACGGGATCAGTATTTCCTCTTCATGACTTCATGCGACGCTGCTCGATCCAAAGCATAAGCCTATACGCTTGCGCATCCAAAGCGCCCGCTCGCCGCCATCCTGGCGTCTGCGCTGCCAAATCCGCTTAGCCTCGAGTGATTTGTTCCTTCATCTTCGCAATCTCCGCATTATGAATGTCCTGGTTCGCGGGTTAGCCTCTCGCCATGAGCACAGCCAACGCATCAAATAGTTCTCGATAAAACTTGAGCCGGCGGGCGACAGGGCCTCTCGCCTGCCGCCATCGCTGTGTTGAACCGCGACCATTGTCGGGCGGTCGAAGAGTGAAGCATCGCTTGTGTTCCGCCATGAATATTCCAACCCGGTTGGGCATATCAAGGGGTCCGAATATCGTCACCATCGAACAGCCCCTAATCCGCCATCTTGCAGCTGATACAGAGACTCAGTTTCTCCGGTCGACGACTCGTCATCAGAGTAGACGACGGTTTCGCCACCAGATGTTGATCCGTCCTCATAATTTCCTCCGTGGATGACTCCCACGAAAGCACGCTTGACGGCCGGTTTAGCCTGGGCAGGTTTCGCACGCTGAGCCATCTCGACGAGGTCGGTGCAGATGTCCAGCTCAGGCCCTGGCTCACCGATCTTGCCGATGAAAACGCAGTATGCCACCAAAGGGGACCCGTATCCGTACTCAATCGAGCCGCCTGGGCCCCCAAACCTGCATCGTCGATGTAGAGCTTGCCGCGATGACTCTTGGTCATCCGCCCACAGCGTAACCTTCGAGTCCTTCGAACTTGCCCTCCAAGATCATCAAACCATCGATGCGATAGCCCCACGGTGGGCGCCAACCGCCGTGGTTTTGTCACGGCGGATGTCCTCATGAAAGGACTTAGTCGCGGAGCCATCGCCACGGGTTAACTTAGAGGGGTTAAAGTGGACGCAAAGACACGGAGTTATACTAGTTCGCCCCTTCGATGAAGGTAAAAGCCTACGCCTAGTTTGTGATGGGATTGATGTGGTCTCGATGACTAGGGAGCAAACAGCTTCGCCTAGGCCTCGAGTTGTTGTTGTTCGTCCTTGAACTGGCCCCGGTCGTCCCCTTATATACACGGGTGATGCTCGTCGGCTCGTAGAGTCCCAACCTCTGGTTCATATTCGTATCCGGTTGGTCTCTCTCTATTGCTAACTTACAATACAAGTTATACATCCGCCGGGTTTACGGCCATGTGTTCTGATCCGACTACAGGCCTTGGGCCCTTACACTCATGCCTCTTGGGCTTTTATACTATTGAACTACTGATGAAGTTAACCCGACCCAGATAGGCCGGTTTACGCCCAGTAGTAACATCCCCAACAGACGCCGATCATGGAGTTTACCTCCGCAGATATCTTTCAGCACTCGCCTTTTGGCGACGTGCTGAATTCGTTAAGGTCTCTCTCCCTGTCAGGAGAACCTTGGCCGAACTATGTCCGGCTAGAATGGGATGCGGACGATGAAGAAATTCGCTGCCCACCCACCACCCACTTAGTAGCCACTGTCGATGATTTAACCGACATGCTCGATTTCGACTCCGAAGACATCGACGGCATGGACGATGATGCAGGAGAAGAACAGGAACCATCGCCTGCTGTATACCGGACAGCCACTTCATCACATGACATATACATGGTGGATACACCAAAAGAAAACAATGACGAGGAACGGAAGGAAGTAGCGAAGAACAGCTCCATCGAGAAGCAAACAAAGCGCAGGCGTAGACGCCGCTCCTAATCCCGCCTTGGCAAAAACAGCGATAACAGCGAAAGAGAAAATAACACCCCAGTCGACTCCAGAGGAAACTACGACCACATCGACCCAGCGGCAGAGCAGGATGAACCAGCAAACAACAAACATAGTATGGATCCACTGTCCGAACAAGGCGACGCCGAGGATGAAGCTCATCAACCTCCCTCCGGAGAGGAAAACAGTCCAGACGAAGATGCACACATCATCCCTGAAAGGCACTTGGAACAAGAGAACCTCCGTAGAAGGCTTACCGCCACCGCGAGGAGTCTGAAGAAGCAGAAGCAAAGGCTTAAGGCCACGCAGAATACGCTCAACAATAGATGGAACAAAGTGCTCGATAATGAAGAAAAGTATGGTGGTAGTTACCACACAAAGAGCTATCCAGAGCGCAAGCTATTGCCCGAATTCGACGATGAGGCCTTAGAGCCCACACAGTCAAAAAATAAAACGGCCAACCAGTCGGATCAACCACCTTGCGGCCGCGATAGTACGGCTAACAAGGCCGCACATAAGTCAACACACGATCTACGTGAGGACTTGCGCCAAAAATCCAGCATGACCAGATCCATCTATGGATCTAGGAAGCGCGCTACAGCACAAAATCAAAACCAAATACAACAACCGTCCGAACGACATGATACCTATAAATACAGGGGTGCCGCACACCCCTTATGTTTAACTGATGAGGTGCTGGACTGTGACACTCAAAAAAATTTTGTTTGGTTTTCAACAAAAACTTTGTTGGATTTGAAGAAGGTCATTTATATTCTTCCAAAAACCTCTCTCTCAAAACTTCTCCCTTGGCAAGGATTTCATTTTTGATATCTTCTTCAACCCTGGTGTATGGTTATTAAAAACCTTTCTTCTGATTGTCCCCATCTCAAATTATTTTTCTTTTGGATTTATTTTTCTTTTAAAAAGAAACCCTAGGAGTTTTGGGACTTCTCTTATATTGAAACCTTCCATGGTTTTACCATGCCTCATGTGGTAAATCTTCCCAAAACCCCTCCTTCCACTTTGGGGCAATCCAAACATTCTGTTTCCACAAGACCAACCCATGTTTGGATTTTATTTCATTTATTTTTTCTCCCAAAACTATTCTGTCATTTATTTTGAGCCTAGAGGATTTACAAAGCAAGTACCTAATTCCCTTTGAGTTCTGAACTCAAACCAACTCCTCTTGATAGTATTTAGCACCCACAACCTAGATCCATTAAGATCCACTCTTCCTCTTTTCAAAATTTTCAAGTTTCAACCTCTGCAAGTTTGGACCAGATTTGTCAAATTTGGTGAAATTCATATCTTATCTTCTCCAAAAATTCTACCAAAATTCACGCAGACCCAGATGTAGTGAGAGGCCACCTCACCAAAAATCAGCTCAAGGAAAATTCTCCACATGCCAAAATCATTTCGTCGAACACCTGGATGGCTTTGTTCCTGTGCACTTTCAGAAACTTCAGAGATTCAGAGTTTTCTTCAGTGTCGTTTTCGTCAGTGGCTTGTGACCGATCACCTGTGCGCCCTGGCGCGTTGCACACGGCCCCTTCTCCCTGGCTAGAGCACTGCACGCCCCCTTGGACGGGTGCAGGTGTCGGTGGCGGCGAGCATCGCCAACGCCGGCAGCCTCTGCGGTGGCAGAGCCACCCGTGGCGGCCAGCGAGAGCCCGTACCTCGCCACGCTGCTCACGCCGCCTAACGCTCCCTTGCCCTCCGCGTGGCCTCACGCACGCCAACAGACCTCGCAAAGATGTCGTGGCCCGGCAAGCATAGGGCTTGCTCTCTGCCGCCGACGGGCCCGCGCCGCCCCATTCCGTCGAACCCACCCAGAGCACCTAATCCGAACTCGTTTAGCGCCTAAATGGAACCAGTGGGACTCCACGTTGACGCCCAACGCCCTAAAACCCCCGACCAAGCTCTGCGCCGCCGTAACCCTCGCCGGAGATCTCCGTTCACGGCCACCGCCTCGGATCGCCTATTAAAGGAAGCCCCGAGCACGTTCTCGAGCACGCACCACCTCTACACCTCACCAACACCCCGCCAGGCCACTAGGAGGACCTCGAGGAGGTCTCCTCCCCCAACTCCGGCCGCCCCGATCCGCCTCGGCCACCACCTCGATCCACTCCGGTGAGCCCATCCTCAGCAACCAAACCTCACAAGAACTCCTCGAGCACCTAGTAAGCTAACCCATGATTTGATTTGACCTTCGAAGCCCTCCCCGACAAGACCCAGCTCCACCCGAGCCGTCCGTCACAGAGCCAGGGCCGTGGGCCGACGAGGTGCTCGCCGGCGACCACCACCACCACTCACCGATGCGGAAGGTCGTGCTGAGCACGTAGGTAACGCCCGATCCCCCTGCCTCACCGTGGATCGCCGCCGGCGACCACCGCAGCTCTCGGGCGCCGACGAGCTCTGTTTTCTTTGTTTGAAAATTCAAACCTGACGGGTGGGACCCGCCCGTCAGCCTCTCTGTTCTTTTTTTTTGAACCATTTTCTGAAGACGTATTCGGGCAAATGCGCTTTCAGTCTGAAACATTTTTCTGGTCTTTTCTGTTCAGCCCCCTGAGAATTTCTGTTTCATTACAGAAAAGTCCCTAGATTAAAACCCTTATAACTTTTAAATAGAAAAGGATTTTTGATTGCTTCTTTTCTGTCCTCTTTCAAATTTTGTCTAGTTTTTTATCAGATTTATTTGAAAAATATTTGTAATATTTTTGTGCACTTCACGGTATTTACGATAGTGCGTGTATTTCTGTATACCGTAGATACCGGAGGAGGTGACGGAACCGCGAACTTCACCGAGCTAGACTCCGACTACTCCGAACCAGGCAAGCATGTTTGAACTTTTGATATGATGAGTGTCTTGGCATGTTTGCATTAAGTAGTTCTTGGCATGTTTTTGGAGCATCTCGATGAAGGTTATATTGCATGTAAAGTTGAGGCAAGTGAGTTTCGAAAATCCATAAGTTGTTGGATATGAGTTTGCATTGACATGAGATGGCATGAGAATGGGTAAGATGGCAGTGTTGTAGCATGCCGCCTTATGCTGCACCATTTGACCCAGTGTCAATATGAATCAGCTAGCTTCGTCCGTTTTCCCTTTCCGTACTACCACATGTTTTCCGCAAGGGATACGGCTTAGTAAGTTGCAAACCGCTTTTCCGGTACACACCAAATCGAGAGGTCTGTATGAGTGTTCCATGGCCCTGGTTTAAAGCATATCATCCGGTCTGGGGTCATGGGTGTTTCGGTTGGGACCGAGAGGGGGCACCCTTAGATCGCTACAGATATAAATTTGATCCCATGCTATTCGAGATTGTGATCTCCCCGTCTCAAAGTTTTTCTTGAACGCTGTCTAGGGTGATTCCTGGCATCGTGAGGTGGGATGGGTGTGTACTGGTTAGATGTGTTTCTTTCGAAATACCGTAAACGGAACTAGTCCTTCGTGACTACGGAAATCCGTTGGCTGTGGGTAAATTCGTACAAACTCTGCTTAGTAAAGAATCCTTGAAATCATCTTATCCATGTCCAAGTACTGTGTTCATCTTATCTTGTCAAGTGTCAGTCTCGGTGACAGAACTCCGGAGAACCACATGAGTATCAAGTCCGGTTAAATGTTTATTCCTATGGATGGACTAACCCGTTTATTATCATGTGTTGAATAATTTTTATGAGCATCATTCTTGCAAGTCTAATGATATGAATAATGAATTTAAGCCCTTTCATGCGATGTCGCTCAGACGTCCGATCGTGGCACGCTTTGTTATTTACTTTGATATAAGCCCTTTCTGCGATGTCGCCGAGACGTCCGACTGTGGCACCCTTGTTATTTACTTTGATTTAAGCCCTTTCTGCGATGTCGCTCAGACGTCCGACTGTGGCACGCTTGTTATTTTACCTTGGATATAAGCCATTTCTGCGATGTTGCTCAGACGTCCGACTGTGGCACGCATATTATTTACTTTCAATATAAGCCCTTTCTGTGATGTCGCTCAGACGTCCGACTGTGGCACATATGTCTATTACTTTCAATATAAGCCCTTTATGTGGTGTCGCTTAGACGCCCGACTGCGGCATGATTTATTTTTATTTGTTCACCCATCGAGGCGTCGCTTCAGACACCCGATCGGTTTACAGTTATTTCTGTGGATTTCGATTGGACTACCGCCTGACTTCCTTAGTACTAATAATGTCGTGCAAGTTCATCTTTTGATTGTACATTACTAATTGCTCATGACGCATTCATGCATGCATTCGTTATATCTTATGTCCGAACTGTCTTGCGAGTACTTTCAAAGTACTCACCTGGCTTGTTGATTTGGCCAGATGCAGACGAAGGCGATCTCATGGATGCAGAGTTCAATAGCGAGTCCGACGCCTAGAGGAATCCCAGTCAGTCTCGTGCGACCCTGGATTGGTCACTATGTTATATCCGCTTCCGCTACCCAAATAAATTCATCGAGCCTCTCCCCGACGCTCGATGAGCTACCAGTTTAGGAGTCATATTATCCACTCCACTGTGTTATTCCACCACCACTTTCATCTCGAGTCAGTAGTATGCCACCCCACTCCATTGTTTCATATCCGCCATTATGTATAATTATTGGTGTGCTTGTAATAAATGGTTGAGCACCCCAGCTCGACCCTGTAATATATTCTAATGCTACTGGCTTATTGTATCAAGATTTTGTCTACAAGTCAGAAGGATTTCTTTTCCTCGTACTGGACTCAAAAGTTCGGTTTCTCAATAAGCACTTTATTGGAAAACCGGTCGTGACAAGCTTGGTACCAGAGCTAGGCTGTCTGTAGGAAGCCACTAGGTGCGATCGCTAATCGATTATTAGCGTAATAGAACTAATTCATATTATTGCAAATGTAGTCATTTTCTGACAGTCAGCATAAATTTATGATCTGACCACTCAGAATTTTTGCCTACTTTTGTAGATGGCTGGCAACGACTGTGAGTCACAGATGTTCGCCAACATGCCTGATGGGTTCGTCAAGCTTCTCTCCTTCATCATCCAAGTCGCGATGGGGCCATCTATGCGCCCAGTATTCACACTCTCTCAGCACAAGGTCAACGATAGTCTGACCATGCACCAAGCCGCGGTGCAATTCAAGGGAGTGCGTGTTGAGTTACGCCGCTTCCGGTTCTTGGGGAGAGCCATGCCTACGGAGAAGCATGCGATGCAGATGGCAGCCCGTGAGGCCATAGCTCGTCTCCAAGATGTCCTTCCTTCGATGAAGACTCGTCGTTACCGCTACCTTCCATGCCACGTGCCATACACCTGTCACTCACGCTGCCTTCTTGCCCTGCAGGAGAACGAGACGAGACTTTTGAGATGCTTATCGAGTATCTCCGGGCTCTGAGGCAGCCTTCGACAACCTGGTGGACGACCTTGTGGCTGCCCGCATGGACTCGATCCATGGTCAAGCCGCCAACAGGAGGGAGCTCCTGCACACCGCATCGCCACTGACTTTCGTCTCGTCATCGGCATCTTTTGCACCTACTACTCCCGCCTCTGCTCGTCGCCTGCCTACCACCGAGGAGTTCAACCAAGTCATTGCACCCACTCCAGTTCGTTCTGCACCACCCTTTGCGCCCACATCTGTTCGTGTTGTTCAGCCTAGGGCGCCCGCTCCATCAACTCAGCGCAGCGCTTCATGTATGGAGCCTATTAGCGAGGAGGAGGTTGAGTCCCCAGCCTCACTGCGCCTCACCGTCGGCAGGCCAAGGGAAATCCTTACCATCTCCGACTGAGTACGCTTAGCCGCCATGCGATGTACCAACTTGTACGATATGTTTATATGTACATAGGTTGTGAGAAGTAGCTTGTTTGCGCATCATGTAGGAACTGGGAGAAGTGCACTAGCCTAAATAACATGTCAGGAATATGTACGCATATCCTGAGTGATGTATTGTATAATTACTGCTTGCGTCTAAGATAAGTAATGAGCAGTCCTTCTCCGTGCGCAAACGTTTATTCTCTTGAAAAATCTTGGAGCATTTAAATTTTTTTCCGTCTTCATGAATTTATTGACTTTTACGACTCAATTTCTTTCCTTATGAGATTTACAAAATATATCCCCAGAGTGAAAAATGTCTCGTCCTTGGACGCGCTCCATGCCAACTCCACCAGAGCAAAATTTTGGCACACAACCAAGCAACAATTTCTCACAGGGGCAGTCAAGTCAACAGAACAGTGAAACCGAACTTTCCCAAATGTGCCGTCTTTATGAACAAAGTCAGCAACAACATCAGGAAATGATGAACCAAGTCATCAATATGGGAAATCACCGTGGACAGTATCAGCAGCAATCCAAGTTATCTGAGCTACAGAAGACGTGTCCCCAAACATTTTCTCATACTGACAAACCTCTTCAGGCCGAAGACTGGCTTCGAGACATGGAAAGAAAATTAATTATTGCCCAGTGTTCAGATCTTGAGAAAGTTCTATATGCACCGCACTATCTCACTGGAGCAACTGCATCATGGTGGGAAAATTTCATACACATGCACCCCAACGAAAATAATATAACCTGGGAGGAGTTCAAAGAAGGTTTTCATGGGGCACATATTCCTAAAAGTCTTATGAAGATCAAGAAGAGAGAATTTGATGACCTCAAACAAAGGACCATGACGGTGTCAGAATACAATGGTCAGTTTACACCGTTGTCTCGCTACGCCAACGAGGAGCATATGTCTGAAAGCAAGAAGATGGAAAAATTCCTAGACGGTCTGGCGCCCGCGCTTAAATGCCAGCTGGTTGTGCACACCTTCCCAGATTTTAAAATGCTGGTGGATAAGGCCATTACCTTGGAAAATGAGAGACGCGGCTTGGAGGATTTCCGCAAGCGAAAAAAGGACCAGACTAATCATGCTCGCAACCATCGAAGCAAGACAGATTTTCAGAAAGGTGGGACACACAAACCCACGACAAACGTCTCACGCCCAATCAAGAATTTCCATGCAAGGGACAAGGAGTTCACATATCGCCCAGGCGTTACTTGCTACACTTGTGGAGAAGAAGGGCACTGTGCCAAGCAGTGCCCCAAGCCAAGGAACTCGACCCCAAAGCCAAACAACGGTGGCAATAATTCAGCGCCAAAGCGCAACAATTTCAACCCCAATAACAACCACAGGAAGGGTCATCTGAACCACGTGACTGGAGAGGAAGCACGTAATGCCCCGGATATCATACTCGACGCTTTCCTGTCAACACAATACCTGCCATGGTTTTGTTTGATTCGAGCTTCTCACTCATTCATTTCGAAAAGTTTTGCCTTGCAAAATAATTTTTCGATGCTTCCCTTGGAAAAATCCATGATCGTCAAGTCCCCTGGGATTAAGCAAGTTACCCAGAGTTATTGCCAAGGTGTGGATATTGATTTTCAAGGATTGAAGTTTCACGCCAACTTTATTGTATTGGAAAATAAAGGACTGGATGTCATCTTAGGGATGGATTGGTTAACCACCAACAAAGGTTTTATTGACTGCTTCAACCGGACCGTAATTCTCACCCACCACCACGGGAAGACAGTAAAAGTTTCAGCCAATGAAAGAAAAATATCCCGGCAACCGAGATTGAACAAGGTGGATATTTCTGAATTAAGCAAGGTTCCAGTAGTGTGTGAATTTCCAGACGTATTTCCCGAAGAACTACCATGCATGCCACCAGATCGAGAGATAGAATTCAGCATTGAGCTAGCACCCGGAACCGCCCCCATATACAAGAAACCATACAGAATGGCACCATCTGAATTGGTAGAACTGAAGAAGCAAATAAAATAATTACTGGACAAAGGATATATACGAGCCAGTTCCTCACCTTGGGGTTCACCAACTTTATTTGCCAAAAAGAAGGATGGAACACTGAGGTTGTGTATAGACTATCGAGTGCTTAACATGGTCACAATCAAGAACAAATACCCGATGCCACGGATAAATGATTTATTTGATCAGCTCGCTCAGGCCAAGGTATTCTCAAGACTTAAGGTCGGGATACCATCAATTAAAAGTACGAACAGAAGATATCCCCAAGACGGCATTCACCTCCGTGACACGGATTGTATGAGTTCACAGTAATGCCATTTGGACTAACGAACGCCCCCGCATATTTTGTTCATCTCATGAACAAAGTATTTATGAAGTTTATGGACAAGTTTGTTGTGGTATTTATTGACGCTATTCTGATATACTCCCAGACACCAGAAGAGCACACTGAACATCTCCGAATCGTACTAGGAGAACTCAGGAAACAACAATTGTATGCTAAATTCAGCAAGTGTGAATTTTTGCTAAGGCAAGTAGGTTTGCTGGGCCACGTACTAACCCAAGAAGGTATTGCCGTAGACCCGGAAAAAGTCAAGGACGCATTTTGGTCGGAAACCACCAGCCAACAGAATCTGGACGTCTGAAGTTTCTTGGGAATGGCAGGATACTACCGAAGATTTATTGAAGGATTCTCCACCATAGCAAAGCCAATGACGCAGCTACTCAAGAAAGACAAGAAGTTTCAATGGACGGAAGCTTACGAGAAAAGTTTCCAAGAGCTAAAAAAGAAATTAACGACAACACCAGTATTAATTGTGCCAGACATACACAAGAATTTTGAGGTATATTGTACGCATCCCTAAGGGCCTCGGATGCGTGTTTATGCAAGAAGGCAAGGTAGTCGCGTATGTTTCCAGAAAACTTCGCAAGCATGAGGAAAATTATCCTACTCATGACCTGGAGTTAGCAGCAGTTATTCATGCACTCAAGGAATGGAGACACTTTTTACTTGGAAATCATTGTGAAATATACACAGACCATAAGAGCCTCAAGTATATTTTCACACAACCGGAACTGAATTTACTAAGAACGACGCTTGGTTGGAATTAGTGAAGGATTATGATGTTGGAATCCACTACCATCCGTAAAAAGCAAATGTAGTGGCGGATGCTTTAAGTCGAAACCCGGTCCGAACAACGACAGCCTACCAAACCTGAGACCTGAATTTCGGCAGGAGTTTGCTAAGCTCAATTTGATGGTGGTCACCCAAGGCAGTGTGTCAAATTTAGAAATACAGCCTACCCTGATAGGAAAGGTCAAAGAGGCTCAGCATGGGCACCCCAGCATTGAAGGCATTAAACGGAAAGTGAGTTTGGGCAAGGCCTCAGAATTCGTTATCGACGAGCAAGGAATATTGTGGTACGGAGATAGACTTTGCGTACCAAATATCGAGGATCTTAAACAACAAATCTTAGCTGAAGGACACACCGCTCCGTATTCAATCCATCCTGGAGGAACAAAAATGTACAAGGATATTCAGGAAAAAAATTGGTGGCACGGTCTGAAAAGGGACATAGCCACGTTCATGGCATGTTGTGACTCTTGTCAACGCATCAAGGCCGAGCACCAGAAACTGGCCGGGCTATTACAACCAAATAAAATACCCGAGTGGAAATGGGATGAGATTGGAATGGGTTTTATTGTTGGGCTACCTCGGTCACGGCACGGAAATGATGCCATATGGGTCATCACTGATAGACTGACTAAAGTAGCACACTTCATCCCCGTGAAGACAACCCACACCACTCAGAAGCTTGCCATGCTTTATCTCTCCCGTATCGTTTGCTTACATGGAGTTCCAAAGACAATAATATCAGACAGAGGCACTCAATTTATCTCCCGATTTTGGGATCACTTACAACAAGCTCTGGGAACTCAACTGGCGTTTAGTACCGCATACCACCCCCAAACTGATGGACAAACTGAACGCGTAAACCAAATTCTAGAAGACATGCTAAGAGCATGTGTCCTCACCTATGGAACCAGCTGGGAAGAAAGCTTGCCTTACGCAGAGTTCGCATACAACAACAGTTACCAGGCCAGCCTGCAAATGGCACCATTTGAAGCTCTGTACGGGCTAAGATGTCGTACCCCGCTAAATTGGTCAGAAACCGGAGACAGCCATATCTTTGTCCCATACATGCTCAAGGAGGCTGAAGATAAAGTTAAGGTAATTAGGGATCGACTCAAGACAGCCCAAAGTCGACAGAAGAGTTATTACGATCAAAAACATCGGGAGTCGATTTTGAACCCGGTGAGTTTGTATACCTGCGAGTATCTCCTATGAGGGGCCTACAACGATGCAAGATTAAGGGAAAGCTAGCACCAAGATTCATCGGACCATTCTCAGAGTAGTGGCACGGAGAGGCACGGTAGCCTACCAGCCTAGACTTCTACCCAAGAATTATCCGATGTCCACGACGTGTTCCACGTCTCGCAGTTGAGGAAGTGCGTAAGCAACCCAGAGAAGCAGGTATCCCATGAAAGTGTTGACGTGCAGCCAGACCTCACCTATCGGGAGCATCCAATAAAAATCTTGGAGGAGTCTGAAAGGAGGACCGCATGTAAAACCATCAAGTTTTTCAGAGTTCAAAGGAGCAATCACACCGAGAGTGAAGCCACTTGGGAAAGGGAGGATTTTCTTCGGACAGAGCACCCACACCTATTTAAGGATCAGCTGAAATCTCGGGGACGAGATTTTTCCTAAGGGGGTAGGTGTTGTGACACTCAAAAGAATTTTGTTTGGTTTTCAACAAAAACTTTGTTGGATTTGAAGAAGGTCATTTATATTCTTCCAAAAACCTCTCTCTCAAAACTTCTCCCTTGGCAAGGATTTCATTTTTGATATCTTCTTCAACCCTGGTGTTTGGTTATTAAAAACCTTTCTTCTGATTGTCCCCATCTCAAATTATTTTTCTTTTGGATTTATTTTTCTTTTAAAAAGAAACCCTAGGAGTTTTGGGACTTCTCTTATATTGAAACCTTCCATGGTTTTACCATGCCTCATGTGGTAAATCTTCCCAAAACCCCTCCTTCCACTTTGGGGCAATCAAACATTCTGTTTCCACAAGACCAACCCATGTCTGGATTTTATTTCATTTATTTTTTTCTCCTAAAACTATTTTGTCGTTTATTTTGAGCCTAGAGGATTTACAAAGCAAGTACCTAATTCCCTTTGAGTTCTGAACTCAAACCAACTCCTCTTGATAGTGTTTATGTTGGGGAACGTAGTAATTTCAAAAAATTTCCTACGCACACGCAAGATCACGGTGATGGCATAGCAACTAGAGGGGAGAGTATTGTCCACGTACCCTCGTAGACCGTAAGCGGAAGCGTTATGACAACGCGGTTGATGTAGTTGTACGTCTTCACGATCCGACCGATCCAAGTACCGAACGTACGGCACCTCCGAGTTCAGCACATGTTCAGCTTGATGACGATCCCTGGACTCCGATCCAGCAAATTGTGGGGATGAGTTCCACAAGACGACGCGTGGCAGGACGATGATGATGCTCTACCGGCGCAGGGCTTCGCCTAAACTCCGCGACGATATGACCGAGGTGGAATATGGTGGAGGGGGGCACCGCACACGGCTAAGGAATGATCCGTAGATCAACTTGTGTATCTATGGGGTGCCCCCCTGCCCCCGTATATAAAGGAGCAAGGGGGGTGCGGCCGGCCCTAGCAGGAGGCGCTGCTGGAGGAGTCCTACTCCCACCGAGTAGGACTCCCCTTCCTAGTTGGACTAGGACTTGGGGGAAGGAGGAGAGGGGAAAAGGAAAGGGGGCACCGCCTCCTTGTCCTATTCGGACTTGGGGGAGGCGCGGCTGCCCCTTGGCCCCTTCTCCTCTTTCTCCACTGGGCCCACTAAGGCCCATTAGGTCACCGGGGTTCCGTAACCTCCCAGATTCTAAGAAATGCCGATTTCACCCGGAACACTTCCAATGTCCAAACAAAGGCTTCCAATATATCAATCTTTATGTATCGACCATTTCGAGACTCCTAGTCATGTCCGTGATCACATCCGGGACTCCGAGCAAACTTTCGTACATCAAAACATTTAATATCATAATAAAACTGTCATCATAATGTTAAGCGTGCGGACCCTACGGGTTCGAGAACTATGTAGACATGACCTAGAACTATTCTCGGTCAATAACCAATAGCGGAACCTGGATGCCCATATTGGTTCCTACATATTCTACGAATATCTTTATCGGTCAAACTGCATAACAACATACGTTGTTCCCTTTGTCATCGGTATGTTACTTGCCCGAGATTTGATCGTCGGTACCCAATACCTAGTTCAATCTCGTTACTGGCAAGTCTCTTTACTCGTTACGTAATGCATCATTTTGTAACTAACTTATTAGCTACATTGCTTGCAAGGCTTATAGTGATGTGCATTACCGAGAGGGCCCAGAGATACCTCTCCGACAATCGGAGTGACAAAACCTAATCTCGAAATATGCCAACCCAACATGTACCTTTGGAGACACCTGTAGTACTCCTTTATAATCACCCAGTTATGTTGTGACGTTTGATAGCACCCAAAGTGTTCCTCCGGTAAACGGGAGTTGCATAATCTCATAGTTACAGGAACATGTATAGGTCATGAAGAAAGCAATAGCAATATACTAAACGATCAAGTGCTAGGCTAACGGAATGGGTCATGTCAATCACATCATTCTCCTAATGATGTGATCCCATTAATCAAATAACAACACATGTCTATGGTTAGGAAACATAACCATCTTTGATTAATGAGCTAGTCAAGTACAGCATACTAGTGACTATATGTTTGTCTATGTATTCACACATGTATCATGTTTAGGTTAATAGAATTCTAGCATGAATAATAAACATTTATCATGATATGAGGAAATAAATAATAACTTTATTATTGCCTCTAGGGCATATTTCCTTCAGTCTCCCACTTGCACTAGAGTCAATAATCTTGATTACACAGTAATGATTCTAACATCCATGGAGTCTTGGTGCTGATCATGTTTTGCTCATGGAAGAGGCTTAGTCAACGGGTCTGCAACATTCAGATCCGCATGTATCTTGCAAATCTCTATGTCTCCCACCTGGACTTGGTCTCGGATGGAATTGAAGCGTCTCTTGATGTGCTTGGTCCTCTTGTGAAATCTGGATTCCTTTGCTAAGGCAATTGCACCAGTATTGTCACAGAAGATCTTCATTGGTCCCGATGCACTAGGTATGACACCTAGATCGGAAATGAACTCTTTCATCCAGACTCCTTCATTTTCTGGTTCCGAAACAGCTATGTACTCCGCTTCACATGTAGATGCCGCCACGACGCTTTGGTTAGAACTGCACCAACTAACAGCTCCACCGTTTAATAAAAACACGTATCCGGTTTGCGATTTAGAATCGTCCGTATCAGTGTCAAAGCTTGCATCGACGTAACCATTTACGACTAGCTCTTTGTAACCTCCATATACGAGAAACATATCCATAGTACTTTTCAGGTATTTCAGGATTTTCTTGACCGCAGTCCAGTGATCAATTCCATGATAACTATGGTACCTTCCTGCAAAGCTTATTGCTAAGCATACGTCAGTCCGTACACAAGATTGCATACATGATAGAGCCTATGGCTGAAGCATAGGAACATCTTTCATTTTCTCTATCTTCTGCTGTGGTCGGGCATTGAGTTTGACTCAATTTCACACCTTGTAATACAGGTAAGAATCCTTTCTTTGCTCGATCCATTTTGAACTTTTTCAAATCTTTATCAAGGTATGTGCTTTGTGAAAGTCCAATCAAGCGTCTTGATCTATCTCTATAGATCTTGATGCCCAACATGTAAGCAGCTTCACCGAGGTCTTTCATTGAAAAACTTTTATTCAAGTATCCTTTTATGCTATCCAGAAATTCTATATCATTTCCAATCAATAATATGTCGCCCACATATAATATCGTAAATGCTACAGAGCTCCCACTCACTTTCTTGTAAATACAAAGCTTCTCCAAAAGTCTCAGATAAAACCATATGCTTTGATCACACTATCAAAGCGTTTATTCCAACTCCGAGAGGCTTGCACTGCATCATAAATTGATCGCTGGAGCTTGCACACTTTATTAGCCCTTTTGGATCAACAAAACCTTCCGTTGCATCATATACAACTCTTCTTCTAGAAATCCATTCAAGAATGCAGTTTTGACATCCATCTGCCAAATTTCATAATCATAAAATGCAGCAATTGCAAACATGATTCGGACAGACTTAAGCATCGCTACAGGTGAGAAAGTATCATCGTAGTCAACCCCTTGAACTTGTCGAAAACCTTTCGCAACAAGTCGAGCTTTATAGACAGTTATATTACCATCAGCGTCAGTCTTCTTCTTAAAGATCCATTTATTCTCAATGGCATGCCGATCATCTGGAAATTCAACCAAAGTCCATACTTTGTTCTCATACATGGATCCCATCTCAGATTTCATGGCTTCTAGCCATTTTGCGGAATCTGGGCTCATCATCGCTTCCTCATAGTTCGTAGGTTCGCCATGGTCAAGTAACATGACTTCCAGAATAGGATTACCGTACCACTCTGGTGCGGATCTTACTCGGTTTGACCTACGAAGTTCAGTAGAGACTTGATCTGAAGTTTCATGATCAATATCATTAGCTTCCTCACTAATTGGTGAAGTTTTCACAGGAACCGGTTCTTGTGATGAACTACTTTCCAATAAGGGAGCAGATATGATTATCTCATCAAGTTCTACTTTCCTCCCACTCACTTCTTTCGAGAGAAACTCTTTTTCTAGAAAGGATCCGAATTTAGCAATGAAAATCTTGCCTTCAGATCTGTGATAGAAGGTGTACCCACCAGTCTCCTTTGGGTATCCTATGAAGACACATTTCTCCGATTCGGGTTCGAGCTTATCTGGTTGAAGTTTCTTCACATAAGCATCGCAGCCCCAAACTTTAAGAAATGACAACTTTGGTTTCTTGCCAAACCACAGTTCATGAGGCGTCGTCTCAACGGATTTTGATGGTGCCCTATTTAACGTGAATGCGGTCGTCTCTAAAGCATAACCCCAAAACGATAGCGGTAAATCAGTAAGAGACATCATAGATCGCACCATATCTAGTAAAGTACGAACCGATGTTCGGACACACCATTTCGTTGTGGTGTTCCGGGTGGCGTGAGTTGCAAAACTATTCCGCATTGTTTCAAATGTAAACCAAACTCGTAACTCAAATATTCTCCTCCACGATCAGATCTTAGAAATTTTATTTTCTTGTTACGATGATTTTCCACTTCACTCTGAAATTCTTTGAACTTTTCAAATGTTTCAGATTTGTGTTTCATTAAGTAGATATACCCATATCTGCTCAAATCATCTGTGAAGGTGAGAAAATAACGATACCCGCCGCGATCCTCAACAATCATTGCACCACAAACATCAGTATGTATGATTTCCAACAAATCAGTTGCTCGCTCCATAGTTCCGGAGAACGGCGTTTTAGTCATCTTGCCCATGAGACACGGTTCGCAAGTACCAAGTGATTCATGATCAAGTGATTCCAAAAGTCCATCAATATGGAGTTTCTTCATGCGCTTTACACCGATATGACCTAAACGACAGTGCCACAAATAAGTTGCACTATCATTATCAACTCTGCATCTTTTGGTTTCAACACTATGAATATGTGTATTACTACTATCGAGATTCAATAAAAATAGACCACTCTTCAAGGGTGCATGACCATAAAAGATATTATTCATATAAACAGAACAACCATTATTCTCTGACTTAAATGAATAACCTTCTCGCATGAAACAAGATCCAGATATAATGTTCATGCTTAACGCTGGCACCAAATAACAATTATTTAGGTCTAAAACTAATCCCGATGGTAGATGTAGAGGTAGCATGCCGACCGCGATCACATCGACTTTGGAACCATTTCCCACGCGCATCGTCACCTCGTCCTTATGCAATCTTCGCTTAATCCGTAGTTCCTGTTTTGAGTTGCAAATATTAGCAACAGAACCAGTATCAAATACCCAGGTACTACTGTGAGTATTAGTAAGGTACACATCAATAACATGTATATCACATATACCTTTGTTTACTTTGCCATCCTTCTTATCCGCCAAATACTTGGGGCAGTTCCCCTTCCAAAGGTCTGCTTGGCGGAGAAGCACTCGGCCTCGTGCTTAGGTCCAGACTTGGGTTTCTTCTCTTGAGCAGCAACTTGTTTGTTGTTCTTCTTGAAGTTCCCCTTCTTCTTCCGCTTGCCCTTTTTCTTGAAACCGGTGGTCTTGTTAACCATCAACACTTGATGCTCCTTTTGATTTCTACCTCATGGCGTTTAGCATTATGAAGAGCTCTCGAATAGACTTGTCCATCCCTTGCATATTATATTTCATCACGAAGCTCTTGTAGCTTGGTGGCGATGATTGAAGAATTACATCAATGACACTATCATCGTGAAGATTAACTCCCGGTTGAATCAAGTGATTATTATACCCGCACATTTTGAGTATGTGTTCACCGACGTAACTATTCTCCTCCATCTTGGAGCTATAGAACTTATTGGAGACTTCATATCTCTCAATCCGGGCATTTGCTTGAAATATTAACTTCGACTCCTGGAACATCTCATATGCTCCATGACGTTCAAAATGTCGTTGAAGGCCCGATTCTAAGCCGTAAAGCATGGCACACTGAACTATCGAGTAGTCATCAGCTTTGCTCTGCCAGATGTTCTTAACATCGTTAGTTGCATCAAGAAGCAGTTCGCACCCAGCGGTGCTTCCAGGACGTAATTCTTACGTGCAGCAATGAGGATAATCCTCGTGTTACGGACCCAGTCCGTGTAATTGCTACCATCATGTTTCAACTTTGCTTTCTCAAGGAACGCATTAAAATTCAACTAACAGCAAAGACGAGCCATCTATCTACAAGAAACATAGACAAGCAAAATACTATCAGGTACTAAGTTCATGATAAATTTAAGTTCAATTAATCATATTACTTAAGAACTCCCACTTAGATAGACATCCCTCTAATCTTCTAAGTGATTACGTGATCCATGTTAACTACACCATGTCCGACCGTCACATGAGATGGAGTAGTTTCAACGGTGAACATCAATATGTTTATCATATCTACTATATGATTCATGCTCGACCTTTCGGTCTCCGTGTTCCGAGGACATATCTGTTATATGCTAGGCTCGTCAAGTTTAACCTGAGTATTCCGCGTGCGCAACTGTTTTGCACCCGTTGTATTTGAACGTAGAGCCTAACACACCCGATCATCACGTGGTCTCAGCACGAAGAACTTTCGCAACGGTGCATACTCAGGGAGAACACTTCTTGATAATTTTAGTGAGAGATCATCTTAAAATTCTACCGTCAATCAAAGCAAGATAATATGCATAAAGGATAAACATCACATGCAATCAATATAAGTGATATGATATGGCCATCATCATCTTGTGCTTGTGATCTCCATCTCCGGCACCGTCGTGATCACCATCGTCACCGGCGCAACACCTTGATCTCCATCGTAGCATCGTTGTCGTCTCGCCAATCTTATGCTTCTACGACTATCGCTACCGCTTAGTGATAAAGTAAAGCATTACAGGGCGTTTGCATTTCATACAATAAAGTGACAACCATATGGCTCCTGCCAGTTGCCGATAACTTCGGTTACAAAACATGATCATCTCATACAATAAAATATAGCATCACGTCTTGACCATATCACATCACAACATGCTCTGCAAAAACAAGTTAGACGTCCTCTACTTTGTTGTTGCAAATTTTACGTGGCTGCTACGGGCTGAGCAAGAACCGTTCTTACCTACGCATCAAAACCACAACGATAGTTTGTAAAGTTGGTGTTGTTTTAACCTTCGCAAGGACCGGGCGTAGCCACACTCGGTTCAACTAAAGTGAGAGAGACAGACACCCGCCAGTCACCTTTAAGCACGAGTGCTCGCAACGGTGAAACCAGTCTCGTGTAAGCGTACGCGTAATGTCGGTCCAGGCCGCTTCATCTCACAATACCGCTGAACCAAGGTATGACATGCTGGTAAGCAGTATGACTTGTATCGCCCACAACTCACTTGTGTTCTACTCATGCATATGACATCTACGCATAAAACCTGGCTCGGATGCCACTGTTGGGGAACGTAGTAATTTCAAAAAAAATTCCTACGCACACGCAAGATCATGGTGATGACATAGCAACGAGAGGGGAGAGTGTTGTCCACGCACTCGTGAGACCGTAAGCGGAAGCGTTATGACAACGCTGTTGATGTAGTCGTACGTCTTCACGATCCGACCGATCCAAGTACCGAACGCACGGCACCTCCGAGTTCAACACACGCTCGGTTCGATGACGATCCCGGACTCGATCCAGCAAAGTGTCGGGATGAGTTCCACAAGACGACGGCATGGTGACGATGATGATGCTCTACCGGCGCAGGGCTTCGCCTAAACTCCGCGATGATATGACCGAGGTGGAATATGGTGGAGGGGGGCACCGCACACGGCTAAGGAATGATCCGTAGATCAACTTGTGTATCTATGGGGTGCCCCCGCCTCAGATATAAAGGAGCAAGGGGTGCGGCCGGCCCTAGCAGAGGCGCGCTGAGGAGTCCTACTCCCACCGAGTAGGACTCCCTTCCTAGTTGGACTAGGACTTTGGGGGAAGGAGGAGAGGGGAAAAGGAAAGGGGCGCCGCCTCCTTGCCTTATTCGGACTTGGGGGAGGGGCGGCTGCCCTTGGCCCCTTCTCCTCTTTCTCCACTAGGCCCACTAAGGCCCATTAGGTCACCGGGGTTCCGGTAACCTCCCTGCATCTCGTAAAATGCCGATTTCACCCGAACACTTCCGATGTCCAAACATAGGCTTCCAATATGTCAATCTTTATGTCTCGACCATTTCGAGACTCCTCGTCATGTCCGTGATCACATCCGGGACTCGAACAAACTTCGTACATCAAAACTTATAAACTCATAATAAAACTGTCATCGTAATGTTAAGCGTATGGACCCTACGGGTTCGAGAACTATGTAGACATGACCTAGAACTATTCTCGGTCAATAACCAATAGCGGAACCTGGATGCCCATATTGGTTCCTACATATTCTGTGAAGATCTTTATCGGTCAAACCGCATAACAACATATGTTGTTCCCTTTGTCATCGGTATGTTACTTGCCCGAGATTTGATCGTCGGTATCCAATACCTAGTTCAATCTCAATTCGGCAAGTCTCTTTACTCGTTACATAATGCATCATTTCGTAACTAACTTATTAGCTACATTGCTTGCAAGGCTTATAGTGATGTGCATTACCGAGAGGGCCCAGAGATACCTCTCCGACAATCGGAGTGACAAAACCTAATCTCGAAATACGCCAACCCAACATGTACCTTTGGAGACACCAGTAGTACTCCTTTATAATCATCCAGCTTACGTTGTGACGCTTTGGTAGCACCCAAAGTGTTCCTCCGCAAACAGGAGTTGCATAATCTCATAGTTACAGGAACATGTATAGGTCATGAAGAAAGCAATAGCAATATACTAAACGATCAAGTGCTAGGCTAACGGAATGGGTCATGTCAATCACATCATTCTCCTAATGATGTGATCCCATTAATCAAATAACAACACATGTCTATGGTTAGGAAACATAACCATCTTTGATTAATGAGCTAGTCAAGTAGAGGCATACTAGTGACTATATGTTTGTCTATGTATTCACACATGTATCATGTTTCCGGTTAATACAATTCTAGCATGAATAATAAACATTTATCATGATATGAGGAAATAAATAATAACTTTATTATTGCCTCTAGGGCATATTTCCTTCACTTTAGCACCCACAACCTAGATCCATCAAGATCCACTCTTCCTCTTTTCAAAAGTTTCAAGTTTCAACCTCTGCAAGTTTGGACCAGATTTGTGAAATTTTGTGAAATTCATATCTTCTCTTCTCCGAAAATTCTACCCAAATTCAGGCAGCCCCCAGATGCATTGAGAGGCCACCTCACCAAAAATCAGCTCAAGGAAAATTCCACACATGCCAAAATCATTTCGTCGAACACCTGGCCGGCTTTGTTCCTGTGCACTTTCAGAAAGTTCAGAGATTCGGAGTTTTCTTGATGTCGTTTTTAAAGCTGGCTTGTCACCGATCACTGTCAGGCGCGTTCGCGCTGACCCCTTCTCCCTGGCGAGCACTGCACCCCCTTGACGGGTGCAGGTGTCGGATGGCGGCGAAAGCATCGCTAACGCCGGCAGCCTCTGCGGTGGAAGAGCCACCGTGGCGGCGGCGAGAGCTCAGGCTAGCTCGCCGTTCGCACCGCCTAACGCGCTACCTTGCCCTCGCGTGGCCTCGCGCCGCCAACCCGCAGAACGTCGCCATGGCCCGGCAAGCAGGCGAAGCTCTCTGCCGCCCGGCTCAAGGCCCGCGCCGCCCGTTCAACCCACCCAGAGCACCTAATCCGAACTCGTTTAGCGCCTAAACGGAACCAGTGGAACTCCACGTTGACGCCCAACGCCCTAAACACCCCGACCAAGCTCTACGCTGCCGTATCCATCGTCGGAGATCTCTGTTAACGACCACCACCTCGGATCGCCTATAAAAGGAAGCCCCGAGCTTGTTCTCGAGCACGCACCACCACTGCACCTCACCAACACCTCGCCAGGCCACTAGGAGGCCTCGAGGAGGACTCCTCCCCCAACTCCGGCCGCCCCGATCCGCCTCGGCCACCACCTCGATCCACTCGAGTGATCCCATCCCCGGCACCCAAACCTCGTCAGTAAACTCCTCGAGCACCTAGTAAGCTAACCCATGATTTGACTTGACCTTCGAAGCCCTCCCCGACGAGACCCAGCTCCACCCGAGCCGCCCGTCACGGAGCAGTGGCCGCCATCGACGTAGTGCTCGCCGGCGACCACCACCACCACTCACCGACGCGGAAGGTCACGCTGAGCACGTAGGTAATGCCCGATCCCCCTGCCTCACCGTGGATTGCCGCCGGCGACCACTGCAGCTCTCGAGCGCCGACGAGCTCTGTTTTCTCCGTTTGAAAATTCAAACCTGACGGGTGGGACCCGCCCGTCAGCCTCTCTGTTCTTTTTTTCGAACCGTTTTCTGAAGACGTATTCGGGCAAATGCGCTTTCGATGAAACGTTTTTACGGTCTTTTCTGTTCAGCCCTGAGAAGTTTCGTTTCATTACGTAAAAGTCCTCGGATTAAAACCCTTATAACTTTTAAACAGAAAAGGATTTTTGATTGATTCTTTTTCTGTCCTCTTTAAAATTTTGTCTAGTTTTTTATAAGATTTATTTGAAAAATATTTGGAATTTTTTTGTGCACCTCATGGTATTTACGATAGTGCGTGTATTTCTGTATACCGTAGATACCGGAGGAGGTGACGAAACCGCGAACTTCACCGAGCTAGACTCCGACTACTCCGAACCAGGCAAGCATGTTTGAACTTTTGATATGATGAGTGTCTTGGCATGTTTGCATTAAGTAGTTCTTGGCATGTTTTTGGAGCATCTCGATGAAGGTTATATTGCATGCAAAGTTGAGGCATGTGAGTTTCGAAAATCCATAAGTTGTTTCCATGGCCATGAGATGGCATGAGAATGGGTAAGATGGCAGTGTTGTAGCATGCCAGTCTTATGCCAGACCATTTGACCCAGTGTCAATATGAATCAGCGCAGTTCCCGTCTGTTTTCCCTTTCCGTACTACCACATGTTTTCCGCAAGGGATACGGCTTAGTAACTTGCAAACCATTTTCCTGGTACACACCAAATCGAGAGGCCGGGATGAGGGTTCCATGGCCCTGCATTAAAGCATATCATCCGGTCAGGGGGCATGGGTGTTTCCGGTTGGGACCGAGAGGGGGGCACCACTTAGAGCGTGCGTATATAAATTTGATCCCATGCTATTCGAGATTGTGATCTCCCCGTCTCAAAGTTTTTCTTGAACGCTGTCTAGGGTGATTCCTGGCATCGTGAGGTGGGATGGGTGTGTACTGGTTAGATGTGTTTCTTTCGAAATACCGTAAACGGAACTAGTCCTTCGTGACTACGGAAATCCGTTGGCTGTGGGTAATTTAGTACAAACTCTGCAGAGTCAAAAATCCTTGAAATCATCTTATCCATGTCCAAGTACTGTGTTCATCTTATCTTGTCAAGTGTCAGTCTCGGTGACAGAACTCCGGAGAACCACATGAGTATCAAGTCCGGTTAAATGTTTATTCCTATGGATGGACTAACCCGTTTATTATCATGTGCTGAATATTTTTTTATGAGCATCATTCTTGCAAGTCTAATAGATATGAATAATGAATTTAAGCCCTTTCTGCGATGTCGCTCAGATTTCCGACTGCGGCACGCTTGTTATTTACTTTGATATAAGCCCTTGCTGCGGTGTCGCTCAGACGTCCGACTGTGGCACCCTTGTTATTTACTTTTATTTAAGCCCTTTCTGCGATGTCGCTCAGACGTCCGACTGTGGCACACTTGTTATTTTACCTTGGATATAAGCCCTTTCTGCGATGCCGCTCAGACGTCCGACTGTGGCATGCATATTATTTACTTTCAATATAAGCCCTTTCTGTGATGTCGCTCAGACGTCCGACTGTGGCACATATGTCTATTACTTTCAATATAAGCCCTTTATGTGGTGTCGCTTAGACGCCCGACTGCGGCATGATTTATTTTTATTTGTTCACCCATCGAGGCGCCGCCTGCATAATCCGATCGGTTTACGATTATTTCTGTGGATTTCGATTGGACTACCGCCTGACTTCCTTAGTACTAATAATGTCGTGCAAGTTCATCTTTTGATTGTACATTACTAATTGCTCATGACGCATTCATGCATGCATTCGTTATATCTTATGTCCGAACTTTCTTGTGAGTACTTTCAAAGTACTCACCTGGCTTGTTGATTTGGCCAGATGCTGACAAAGGCGATCTCATGGATGAAGAGTTCAGTAGCGAGTCCGACGCCTAGAGGAATCCCAGTCAGTCTCGTGCGACCCTGGATTGGTCACTATGTTGTATCCGCTTCCGCTAACCAAATAAATTCATCGAGCCTCACCCCGACGCTCGATGAGCTGCCAGTTTAGGAGTCATATTATCCACTCCACTGTGTTATTCCACCACCACTTTCATCTCGAGTCAGTAGTATGCCACCCCACTCCATTGTGTCATATCCGCCATTATGTATAATTATTGGCGTGCTGGTAATAAATGGTTGAGCACCCCAGCTCGACCTGTAATATATTCTAATGCTACTGGCTTATTGTATCAAGATTTTGTCTACCAGTCAGAAGGATTTCTTTTCCTCGTACTGGACTCAAAAGTTCGGTTTCTCAATAAGCATTTTATTGGAAAACCGGTCGTGACATGGACCACGAATTTCTAGAAGGATTCCAACCAGTGAACAGAGAAGCGTACGGCGGGACCACAGACCCTGGGGTCTGGATTGAGGACTTTATCCTCCATATCCATATGGCTCGCGGAGACGATCTCCACGCCATCAAGTACTTGGCCCTCAAGCTCAAAGGACCAGCTCGGCACTGGCTGAAAAGCCTCCCCGAAAACTCGATGGGAAGTTGGGAGGAGCTCGAGGATGCTTTTCGGGCTAATTTTCAAGGGACCTATGTCCGACCTCCGGATGCAGACGATTTAAGTCATATAATTCAACAGCCAGGAGAGTCAGCCCGAAAGCTTTGGAACAGGTTTCTCACTAAGAAGAACCAAATCGTCGACTGCCCGAACGCTGAAGCCTTAGCAGCTTTCAAGTACAACGTCTGAGACGAATGGCTCGCCAGACACCTCGGCCAAGAAAAACCAAGAACAATGGCAGCCCTGACAAGCCTCATGACCCGCTTTTGCGCGGGCGAAGATAGCTGGTTAGCCCGCAGTAGCACCAGCGACCCAAGCACATCCAAAGTTAGGGATGGCAACGGAAAACCACGACACAGTAAACGCAAGCGTCGAAATACAGAAGACAGCCCAGATAATACGGTGGTAAACGCCGGATTCAGGGGCTCTCGACCAGGTCAACGGAAAAAGCCTTTCAAAGGCAGCAGAGATGGACCGTCCAGCCTAAACAAGATTCTAGACAAACTATGTCAGATTCACGGCACCCCCGATAAACCTGCAAATCACACCCACAGAGAATGCTGGGTCTTCAAGCAGGCCGGTAAGCTAAAGGCCGAGCACAAGGGGAGGGAGACACCAAGTGAAGACGAGGATGAGCCTCGCCGAAAAATCATTGGGGGACAGAAAAAATTCCCACCAAAGGTTAAAACAATAAACATGATCGACGTGACGAAGAGGAGAAGCAAACATGCACTCCGAGACACACGCGCCGTAGAGCCCGTCACCCCTAAGTTAAACCCCTGGTTGGCCTGTCCGATCACTTTTGATCGCAGTGATCACCCGACAAGCATCCGGCATGAAGGATTGGCTGCCTTGGTGTTAGACCCAATAATAAATGGATACCATCTCACACGAGTCCTTATGGACGGCGGTAGTAGTCTTAGTCTGATATATCAGGACACAGTCCGCGAAATGGGGATAGACCCGACAAAAATAAGCCACAGTAATACTACCTTCAAGGGAGTAATACCAGGCCCAGAGGCCCGCTGCACGGGCTCTCTATTACTAGAGGTTGTATTCAGTTCTCCCGACAACTTCCGAAGCAAAAAGTTAACCTTCGACATTGCTCCATTCCAAAGTGGCTATCAAGCACTACTCGGAAGAGCGGCTTTTGCTTGTTTTAATGCAGTACCACATTACGCTTCTCTCAAGCTTAAGATGCCAGGTCCATGTGGCATGATCACCATTAGCGAAAACGTGAACGTTCCTTACAAGCGGAGGAATGTGCGACGGCTTTAACAGCCGAACACTAAATGGCCCCTCCAACCAGAATAAAGGATAGGTCATCAAGACCGCGGACACGGCTAGACGAGTCCGGTGCATTACTAGCTATAACAGCTTAGATAAAACCTGAGAATGGTTTGATGGTTATACCCCCATAGACGGCACCAGGGGCTTCCCGTGTGTAATCAGGGCTAGTTCGGCTCAACTTGACTTATCTTGAATTTTAATGGTTTATTGAGCATAACCAATTTTTTGGCACGGCAACTTTCACCTAAGTTCTTCTCTTTTACAGATGACAATCGCGCCACACCCGTCCAAGATACGGCACGACGGAGACACAGGCGCAGACTGTAGCAGGGACCCGCTCAAAGGTTTCTTTTTAGATTAAGACCCTGCGTAAACCTTTTTTTTACTGTCTCTTGTTGTTCACATCCTCCGGATACTTTGGACACTCGGGGTTCATTATCAAGGGCACTGTTCAGTCCGACATATGTTATAAAGACCGATTACCTTAGGGAGTGTTCGGCATCGCGAGTTTGGCCTTATATGCATCAGCTCTGAATCATGTCTTTGGTCAAATGTTGGGTTTGCCCGGCTCCCGTGTTTTTCTACCTTATGTTCCGCTCTGTCGGCTAAGGTGGCACCGGGAGAACTACTGCGATTGTGCCCTGGTTCATCCGGATGAGCACCTCGTACAGAAAGCCGAAAACTGACTGTCGTGATAAAGCGCGAGACTGGCCAACCACTCTATGACTTAGCGGAATCTTCGGGATTCCTCCGCATTAATGAAGGGCCGTTTCCTGGTCATGTACGTACGCGCCCCGTATTCGGACGAGCGCGGAGGTACTAGGGGCTATATAGTAGTCACACCGTCAAACTCCTATGGCTAAGTGAAAGTGTTAAAGCAATATAGTCCGATTTCCTTGTTCGCTGCGCTACCACCTCCTTAATGAACCAAGACGTTGGATCAAGTGTGAATACGCGTTTTTTTTGCGAACACCCCCGCATTCTATGCGTGGGGGCTGAAGCCGACGACTGCAAACTTTGAGGTTATATACATATATACGTAAATGGCCGCACAGGAGGCATCATAATACTTTCAGGAAAAAGTATAAACACAGCCTTTATAATTGAATGAAACATTGTCTTGACAATAGGAATATATGTCACTAGAACATAATATTCTTCGAGCACTGAGCCTATATTGAACGAGCGCCTTCAAGGACTTCTTCAAAGTAGTGCTCGGCAGATACTCGGCCCACGGTCGGACTCTAGGTTGCAATAGCGGTGGCCTCCATCTCCGCCCAGTATGTCTTGACACGGGAAAGTGCCATCCGTGCACCCTCTATGCACACCGACCTCTTCATAGAGTTGATGTGCGGCACAACACCAAGGAACTGTTGCACTAAACTAAAATAACTATTCGGCCTTGGCCCTTCCGGCCACAGATGATCCACAACAGACCTCATGGTAAGCCTGGACAACCTATGGAGCTCGGCCCACTCAGCCATTCGCTCATTCAACAGCAGCGGACGCACTGGACCATCGAACTGTGACCAGAACAGCCTTTCCACTTCACGATCTTTTTGATCCTTGAAGTACTCGGCCGCATCAGCAGCAGTGGCTGCAAAATCCACGTATGCGTCTGCAGAACTCCATAGTTGATCAAGAGGGGCATACTTCGGATCTCCGAACTTCGTCCGCAACAAAAAGGGCTTCCCAGCCGCGATATCTCCAGCTTGACGCAGCTCCTCCTTCACCGCTCTGATTTTAGAGCAGGCTTCCTTGGCTGCTACCATGGCCTTCTCCAGGTCCGTCGCCTTCGCTCGGCTTTCTTTTTCAAGAAGCTGGTAACGATCGGTGGTATGTTTCAACTCAACGGCCATCTTGGCCATTTTTCCTTGCTTTCGCAATGCGTAGCCTGTTCAGCTCTTAGCTCTTCGACCGCCTTTAGAGCGGCCGCATCACTACTCCTGTCTTGTTCCTTGGCTCGGGCAAGTTCCGCCCGCAGGGTCTCCACTGCGGCAGCCCCATCTGCAGTCACAAACATATTAAAGATACTAACATCATGCTCCTCTTACTATGTGTTGATCACCGGAGAAATCACATACCATGTGCCTCGTCGAGCCGCTTGTTGACAAGCACGATGTCGCCATCTACCGCATCAAGTTGCCGCTTCAGCTCGGCAAACTCACCAGTCCGGCTAGCCACCGGACCTTCAGCCACCTGCACATGAAGGTGGCCTGATTATTAAGTGGGACTATGATCCTCTGTTTGCCACCGTTCTCGACGGCAACCAGAGTCTCAGGGGCTACTATCTTCATAGGGCACACCTAATGTGTGCGGTACCGTAAAAAACATACACTATTTCACGTACCTCAAAGCCTTTCAGCAGACTCATAAAAGCTTCATGCAACCCGCTTTCGGCGGATGAAATCCTCTGAATCACCGTACCCATTAAGCGTGCGATGCGCTTACGAGATAGCTGCTTGCTCCGGAAGATCCTTCAAAGGTCCGATCTCACACCGGACGGTTCCGGACTCTTCTTCATTACACTCCTCGAGCCGAATCTCGAGGTTTTGGGTGGCCGAGGATTACCCTCTGCCTTGGCGGATCAGAGAAACCCTTCACGATGACATTCAAGCGCCCGCCTCATGAGGCGGGGTGGCTTTGGGAGGTGCTTCGCTATCCATCATCTCCTAAGAAGATCCCCAAGACGAACTCACGAGAAGGGCTACGATCCGAACTACAAGATATATGCTTCGGTTATTGTCCTCAGAGTTAAAGCAGGATATTTTTACTATTAAGTACCTTTTTTACTTACAGCTTGGTGGAGGGCTGATCCCCTTCCGGACATTGTGCGGCAAGGGTACCCTCCGAGGCAGAACCCTCTGGCGAAGATTTCTTCCCCCGTTTGGAAACCTTCATTTCCGGGTCTTCAGAGGTGGTCCTCTTCCTTCCTCGGGGAGAGGGAATTTCAGATTCTTCTCCCCGGTTATACTCCTTCACGGAGGCGCTAATTCCCCCCGGTTTGGATGAATAATGAGTGAGGCCCGCCATCGGCCTCTTTATTCCCCCCTTTATCTTCCCCTGAGGGCGCCTGATAAGGCGCCGGCTCGAGCATTCTGGCCAGTACTGGATCTGCTGAGCCTTCGGGAAGGGGAGCCGAACACCTTATCATCTTCGCCTTTGTTACCCAATCCTGGTCAAAGAGCGACGTTTCAGAATAATGTTGTGATAAATAAAAAGAGAGTCGGCCACGGGATTACTTACTTGGGTATCTGGGCGATTGCAGCTCAGACCCGCATCCTCGGTGAGGTCTGGACACCTTATTTGTGGTCCGGAAAACAATTTGTACATCTCTTCGAGCGTCGTGCTGAAGAAGCGCTGGATAGCTCGCGGTCCTTCCAGGTTGAACTCCCACATTCGGAGGGGGCGACGTTTGCAAGGCAAGACCTGACGAACTAGCATGACTTACATTACCATGACCAGCCGACATCTCTCTCGAGGAGATCTCGGATGCGACTTTGCAATATCAGCACATCATTTACTGGCCCCCAGTCCAGCCCCTTGTTGGTCCATGACGTCAGTTGTGGTGGGGGGCCCGAGCGAAAGGCAGGGGCGGCCACCCACTTGGTACCCCGGGGAGCTGTGATATAAAACCACTCCCGTTGCCATAAACTGGACACCTCCGGGAAGGAACCCTTTGGCCATGGAACATCGGCGCCTTTGCTTATTACAACACCTCTGCACTTTGCGTGTCGCCCCTCAATCGTCTTTGGCGTCACATTGAAAGTTTTGAGCCACAGGCCGAAGTGTGGGGTAATGCGGAGGAAGGCTTCACACACGACGATGAACGACGGGATGTGAAGGATGGAATCCGGGGCCAGGTCATGGAAATCCAGCCCGTAATAGAACATGAGCCCCCTAACGAAGGGATCTAGAGCAAGGCCTAGCCCTCGAAGGAAGTGAGAAATGAATACAATGCTCTCGCTGGGTTCGGGAGTGGGAATGACCTGCCCTCGAGCAGGCAACCTGTGCGAGATTTCACGGCCAAATACCGGCCTCTCTTAGCTTCTTGATGTCTTCCTCTCAGGATGTAGGAAGGCATCCACCACCCTTGAAGGTTGGATCCGGACATAGTTGAAGGTCCGAAGCGCCTGACCTGAGCCTTGGGTGTTGGAACTCAAGGTGGGGGGAGGATTTGATTGAGTGCAAGAAGAAAAAGGACAGGCCTTGGCCTCTTTATAAATGGGATGAATATCAAGCGTCCTCCGCGTGGCCGTTTGGGACTTGCCTAAGATCGAGGAGTCATACCAACGGGCACGATTGGTTTACCTACATCCGTATTGATGAGAATCCCGTAATAAGGGGGACAAGATCTCTGCTTCGACAAGACGTGCCAATAAAATCGCCTCGCGAAACATGCAAAGCAAGGTGTCGATTGAGAAAGACGGTCCGTCATGGCCAGACCACGGCGATACGTCACATTATGAAAAACGGTCGGTAGATTGGATTTGTGGAAATATTATTCTCTCTATGATGGTATGTGGAATTTGTTTTGCGGAGCCGGACACTATCCTTGTGTTCAAAATCTTCTATGGAGTATTCGGAGGAGGAACCCGCCTTGCAATGCCGAAGACAATCTGCGCGCCGGACTCATCGTCATTGAAGCCTGGTTCAGGGGCTACTGAGGGAGTCCTGGATTAGGGGGTCTCCGGACAGCCGGACTATATCCTTTGGCCGGACTGTTGGACTATGAAGATACAATATTGAAGACTTCGTCCCGTGTCCGAATGGGACTCTCCTTGGCGTGGAAGGCAAGCTTGGCTATACGGATATGTAGATCTCCTCCGTTGTAACCGACTCTGTGTAACCCTAGCCCCCTCCGGTGTGTTTATAAACCGGAGGTTTTAGTCCGTAGGACAAAAATAATCATACCATAGGCTAGCTTCTAGGGTTTAGCCTCTACGATCTGGTGGTAGATCAACTCTTGTAATACTCATATCATCAAGATCAATCAACCAAGAAGTAGGGTATTACCTCCATCGAGAGGGCCCGAACCTGGGTAAACATTGTGTCCCCCGCCTCCTGTTACCATCCGCCTTAGACGCACAGTTCGTAACCCCCTACCCGAGATCCTTCGGTTTTGACACCGACAGGTGGTCTCTCACACATGCTCACACACTCTCTCCCGAGGTGACTTTCTCGCACACATGCTCTTGATATAACCCTCCCTCCCTCTCGTAACCATTTATGACTATTTTCACTAACCTTTATCACAAGCACTCTTCCTCTCGCAAGCATACACACGCACAAGCCCCATCGACACTTTCTATATACATAGACCTGCCTACGTGTCTCCTGTACGCACACTATCTTTAGGCATGTCTCTCTCGCATTGTCTCACGCCTCTCTTTCTAATCGACGAGTATGATTCTAGCAAAGCATTCTGTATGATGCCCCTTAAAGTTAGGTTGGTTGAATAGTAATATCAGAGATAAAGGTGTTACCTTAGTCCAAGAACCTAGGGTTACAAATCCTAGCCGGCTTTATCAGTGGACATAGAGTCCTTCACAATTATGCTATCTTTGTCTTGTACGACTAGTCATCCATGGGTCTCCCTAAATGCGTCACGGGCCGACCAATGTGGCGCAGGACGGAACCGAACGAAGGGCCTCACCTCGACCCATCGGACCTCACGCGGTGACACACCCTCTACCCCCACGTCTCGTTATCTTCTCACACCCAAACATACCAACACAGACACCACACACACAAAAAAATATTCTCCTGGTGCCTCTATCCACTCCCCCCTTGCATATACACACTCAAGGGAATCTCCCACCGTGACATCATATTCGTCTCTCTCTCTAGACCACTCTCATTTCTCCTGCTATCTCTCCCACGCCCCCCCGCCGGCCCCTCGGTCCATGCCTCTCTTGAATACGTAATACACACACATACCTCTCTAGGCCCTACCAAATGCATCAACTACACATTCACACATGTTACATCACGTACCTTCTACCTCTTAAGCACTGCGTTGGTTTTCCCTTCAAGAGGAAAGGGTGATGCAGCAAAGTAGCGTAAGTATGTCCCTCAGTTTTTGAGAACCAAGGTATCAATCCAGTAGAAGGCTACGCGCAAGTCCCTCGCACCTGCACAATACAAATAAATCCTCGCAACCAACCTGATAAGGGGTTGTCAATCCCTTCACGGTCACTTACGAGAGTGAGATCAGATAGATATGATAGGATAATATTTTTGGTATTTTTGTGATAAATATGCAAAGTAAAATAAAAGCAAAGGAAATAACTAAGTGTTGGAAGATTAATATGATGAAGATAGACCCGGGGGCCATAGGTTTCACTAGTGGCTTCTCTCAAGAGCATAAGTATTTTACGGTGGGTGAACGAATTCATCGTTGAGCAATTGATGTAATTGATCATAGTTATGAGAATATCTAGGTATGATCATGTATATAGGCATCACGTCTGAGACAAGTAGACCGACTCCTGCTTGCATCTACTACTATTACTCCACTCATCGACCGCTATCCAGCATGCATCTAGAGTATTAAGTTCATGAAAACAGAGTAACGCCTTAAGCAAGATGACATGATGTAGAGGGATAAATTCATGCAATATGATAAAAAAAACCATATTGTTATCCTCGATGGAAACAATAGAATACGTGCCTTGCTGCCCCTACTGTCACTGGGAAAGGACACCGCAAGATTGAACCCAAAGCTAAGCACTTCTCCCATTGCAAGAAAGATCAATCTAGTAGGCCAAACCAAACCGACAATTCAAAGAGACTTGCAAAGATAACCAATCATACATAAAAGAATTCAGAAAAGATTCAAATATTGTTCATAGATAATCTTGATCATAAACCCACAATTCATCGGTCTCAACAAACACACCGCAAAAAGAAGATTACATCGAATAGATCTCCACGAGAGAGGGGGAGAACATTGTATTGAGATCCAAAAAGAGAAGAAGCCATCTAGCTACTAACTATGGACCCGAAGGTCCGAGGTAAACTACTCACACTTCATCGGAGAGGCTATGGTGTTGATGTAGAAGCCCTCCGTGATGGATACCCCCTCCGGCGGAGCTCCAGAACAGGCCCCAAGATGGGCTATCGTGGGTACAGAAAGTTGCGGCGGTGGAATTAGGTTTTGGCTCCGTATCTGATCGTTTGGGGGTACGTAGGTATATATAGGAGGAAGGAGTACGTCGGTGGAGCAACAGGGGGCCCACGAGGGTGGAGGGCGCGCCTGGGGGGAGGGCGCGCCCCCCTACCTCGTGGCCTCCTGGAAGCTTCCTTGACGTAGGGTCCAAGTCTCCTGGATCATGTTCGGTGAGAAAATCACGTTCCCGAAGGTTTCATTCGGTTTGGACTCTGTTTGATATTCCTTTTCTGTAAAACTCTGAAATAGGCAAAAAAACAGCAATTCTGGGATGGGCCTCCGGTTAATAGGTTAGTCCCAAAAATAATATAAAAGTGGATAATATAGCCCATTAATGTCCAAAACAGTAGATAATATAGCATGGAGCAATCAAAAATTATAGATACGTTGGAGATGTATCAAGCATCCCCAAGCTTAATTCCAAAAAGGGTGAAGAAGGGCATCAACCGCCTTACGGGTGGCCCACGAGGGTGGGGGGCCATCCCTCCTGGGGAGGGCGTGGGCCCCTGCCTCGTGGCCACCTCGGACACCGTTTCACGTTGATCTTTCTCCCAGATTTTCCAAATATTTCAAAAATAAGCTCCGCCCGTTTTTATCCTGTTTGATATGGATATTCTGTGAAACCAAAAACATGCAACAGACAGGAACTGGCTCTGGGCACTGGATCAATATGTTAGTCCCAAAAATTGTATAAAATGTTGCCAAAAGTATATGAAAGTTGAATAATATTGGCATGGAACAATCAAAAATTATAGATACGACGGACACGTATCAGCATCCCCAAGCTTAATTCCTGCTCGTCCTCGAGTAGGTAAATGATAAAAAAGATAATTTTTGATGCGGAGTGCTACTTGGCATAATTTCAATGTAATTCTTCTTAATTGTGGTGTGAATATTCAGATCCGAAAGATTCAAGACAAAAGTTCATATTGACATAAAAATGATAATACTTCAAGCATACTAACTAAGCAATTATGTCTTCTCAAAATAACATGGCCAAAGAAAGTTCATCCCTACAAAATCATATAGTTTAGTCATGCTCCATTTTCCTCACACAAGAATGCTCTCATCATGCACAACCCCGATGACAAGCCAAGCAATTGTTTCATACTTTAGTAATCTCAAACCTATAAACTTTCACGCAATATATGAGCGCGAGCCATGGACATAGCGCTATGGGTGGAATAGAATATGATGATGGGGGTTATGTGGAGAAGACAAAAAAGGAGAAAAGTCTCACATCAACGAGGCTAATCAATGAGCTATGGAGATGCCCATCGATTGATGTTAATGCAAGGAGTAGGGATTGCCATGCAACGGATGCACTAGAGCTATAAATTTATGAAAGCTCAACAAAATAAACTAAGTGGGTGTGCATCCAACTTTCTTGCTCACGAAGACCTAGGACATTTGAGGAGGCCCATTATTGGAATATACAAGCCAAGTTCTATAATGAAAAATTCCCACTAGTATATGAAAGTGACAAAACAAGAGACTCTCTATCATGAAGATTATGGTGCTACTTTGAAGCACAAGTGTGGCAAAGGATAGTAGCATTGTCCCTTCTCTCTTTTTCTCTCATTTTTTGGGCCTTCTCTTTTTTATGGCCTTTCTCTTTTTTTTCCTCACTTGGGACAATGCTCTAGAAAATGATGATCATCACACTTCTATTTATTTACAGCTCAATGATTACAACTTGATACTAGAACAAAGTATGACTCTATATGAATGCCTCCGGCGGTGTACCGGGATATGCAATGAACCAAGAGTGACATGTATGAAAGAATTATGAACGGTGGTTTTGCCACAAATACTATGTCAACTACATGATCATGCTAGAAATATGACAATGATGAATGTATCATGATGAACGGAATGGTGGAAAGTTGCATGGCAATATATCTCGGAATGGCTATGGAAATGCCATAATAGGTAGGTATGGTGGATGTTTTGAGGAAGATATAAGGAGGTTTATGTGTGAAAGAGCGTATCATATCACGGGGTTTGGATGCACCGGCAAAGTTTGCACCAACTCTCAATGTGAGAAAGGGCAATGCACGGTATCGAAGAGGCTAGCGATGGAAGGGTGAGAGTGCGTATAATCCATGGACTCAACATTAGTCATAAAGAACTCACATACTTATTGTAAAAATCTACAAGTCATCAAAAACCAAGCACTACGTGCATGCTCCTAGGGGGATAGATTGGTAGGAAAAGACCATCGCTCGTCCCCGACCGGCACTCATAAGGAGGACAATCAAACAACACCTCATGTTTCAAATTTGTTACATAATGTTTACCATACGTGCATGCTACGGGACTTGCAAACTTCAACACAAGAATTTCTCAAATTCACAACTACTCAACTAGCACGACTTTGATATTATTACCTCCATATCTCAAAACAATCATCAAGCATCAAACTTCTCTTAGTATTCAACACACTCATAAGAAAGTTTTTACTATTCTTGAATACCTAGCATACTAAGATTATTTTGGCAAATTACCATGCTATTTAGGACTCTCAAAATAATCTAAGTGAAGCATGAGAGATCAATAGTTTCTAAAAAACAAATCCACCACCGTGCTCTAAAAGATATAAGTGAAGCACTAGAGCAAAACTATATAACTCAGAAGATATAAGTGAAGCACAAAGAGTATTATAATAATTTCCAAATCATGTATGGCTCTCTCAAAAGGTGTGTACAGCAAGGATGATTGTGGTAAACTAAAAATCAAAGACTCAAATCATACAAGACGCTCCAAGCAAAACACATATCATGTGGTGAATAAAAATATAGCTCCAAGTAAAGTTACTGATGGAAGTAGACGAAAGAGGGGATGCCTTCCGGGGCATCCCCAAGCTTTTGCTTTTTGGTGTCCTTAGATTATATTTGGGGCGCCATGGGTATCCCCAAGCTTAGGCTATTTCCACTCCTTGTTCCATAATCCATCAAAAATCTTTCACCCAAAACTTGAAAACTTCACAACACAAAACTCAACAGAAATCTCGTGAGCTCCGTTAGCGAAAAGAAAACAAAAGACCACTTCAAGGTACTGTAATGAACTCATTCTTTATTTATATTGGTGTTAAACCTACTTTATTACAACTTCTCTATGGTTTATAAACTATTTTATTAGCCATAGATTCATCAAAATAAGCAAACAACACACGAAAAACAGAATCTGTCAAAAACAGAACAGTCTGTAGTAATCTGTAACTAACGCAAACTTCTGGAACTCCAAAAAATCATCCAAAATAGGACGACCTAGACAATTTTTTTTATTAATCAGCAGCAATTGGAATCCGTATTTTGTCACGTTCTGGTGATTTTTAACAATTGTTTTCGTGAACAGAAAGTTTCTGGAAATTTCTGCAAGATCAAATAACTATCATCCAAGAAGATCCTATAGGTTTAACTTGGCACAAACACTAACTAAAACATAAAAACACATCTAACCAGAGGCTAGAACAAATATTAATTGGATAACAGCAGGTAAAAATATTGGGTTGTCTCCCAACAAGCGCTTTTCTTTAAAGCCTTTTGGCTAGGCATTGATAATTTTAATGATGCTCACATGAAAGACAAGAACTGAAGCGCAAAAACAGAATCATAAAACACATGACAAACACATCTAAGTATAACCTACTTCCTATGCATAGGCATTTTATATGCAAACAAATTATCATAGCAAGCAAAAATTGGCATATGCAAGGAAGAAGAAAGAGATGATAGCAATCTCAACATGACGAGAGGTAATTTAGTAACATGAAAATTTCTAAAACCATATTTTCCTATCTCATAATAATTACATGTAGGATTAAAAGAAAATTCAACAATATATCTATCACATAAAATTTTCTCTACATGATCCATATGCATTCAAACTTGACACTCTTCCGAAATAGTGGGATTAACATTAACTGAAGTCAAGACCTCTCCAAACCCACTTTTATCAAAAACTTCATAAGATTGAACATTATCCAAATATGTGGGCTCTAAAGTTGACACTCTTCCAAACCCACTTTCAATATTATTGCAAACATTATTATCAATCTCATGTTCATCATGGGGCTTAAATAAAATTTTAAGATCATAAGAAGAATCACCCCAATCATGATCATTGCAACAAACAATAGACATAGCAAAACTAGTGTCCCCAAACTTAGGGTTTTGCATATTATTAGCACAATTGACATCAAGAGAATTTGTAGTAACATCATCGCAATCATGCTTTTTATTCAAAGATCTATCGTGAATCACTTCATAAAGCACTTCGTCACAATTTTCAGATTCACGGATTTCAAGCAAAACCTTATAAAGATAATCTAGTGCATCCAAATCACTAGGAATTGGTTCATCATAATTGGATCTCTTAAAAAGATTGGCAAGCGGATGAGTATCCATAGATATTAGCTTCTCTGTTTAGGAATAAATACTCAACTATTTCAAGCAAACTAGCAAACGAGCCAAGTAAGACATGAAGGCAAACGAAAAGACGAACGGAAGAAGGGCGAATAAAACGGCAAGGGTGAAGTGGGGGAGAGGAAAACGAGAGGCAAATGGTAAATAATGTAATGCGGGAGATAAAGGATTGTGATGGGTACTTGGTAGGTTGAATTTTGCGTAGACTCCCCGGCAACGGCGCCAGAAATCCTTCCTGCTACCTCTTGAGCACTGCGTTGGTTTTCCCTTGAAGAGGAAAGGGTGATGCAGCAAAGTAGCGTAAGTATTTCCCTCAGTTTTTGAGAACCAAGGTATCAATCCAAAGAGGAGGCTACGCGCAAGTCCCTCCCACCGCACAATACAAATAAATCCTCGCAACCAACGCGATAAGGGGTTGTCAATCCCTTCACGGTCACTTACTTAGAGTGAGATCCGATAGATAATGATAGATAATATTTTTGGTATTTTTGTGATAAAGATGCAAAGTAAAATAAAAGCAAAGGAAATAACTAAGTGTTGGAAGATTAATATGATGAAGATAGACCCGGGGGCCATAGGTTTCACTAGTGGCTTCTCTCAAGAGCATAAGTATTTTACGGTGGGTGAATGAATTATTGTTGAGCAATTGACAGTATTGAGCATGGTTATGAGAATATCTAGGTATGATCATGTATATAGGCATCACGTCCGAGACAACTAGACCGACTCCTGCCTGCATCTACTACTATTACTCCACTCATCGACCGCTATCCAACATGCATCTAGAGTATTAAGTTCATGAAAACAGAGTAACGCCTTAAGCAAGATGACATGATGTAGAGGTATAAATTCATGCAATATGATAAAAAACCCATCTTGTTTCCTCGATGGCAACAATACAATACGTGCCTTGCTGCCCCTACTGTCACTGGGAAAGGACACTGCAAGATTGAACCCAAAGCTAAGCACTTCTCCCATTGCAAGAAAGATCAATCTTGTAGGCCAAACCAAACTGATAATTTGAAGAGACTTGCAAAGATAACCAATCATACATAAAAGAATTCAGAAAAGATTCAAATATTGTTCATAGATAATCTTGATCATAAACCCACAATTCATCGGTCTCAACAAACACACCGCAAAAAGAAGATTACATGAATAGATCTCCACGAGAGAGGGGGAGAACATTGTATTGAGATCCAAAAAGAGAGAAGAAGCCATCTAGCTACTAACTATGGACCAAGGTCTGAGGTAAACTACTCACACTTCATCGGAGAGGCTATGGTGTTGATGTAGAAGCCCTCCGTGATGGATGCCCCTCTGCGGAGCTCCTAATGTGCCCCAAGATGGGATCTCGTGGGTTCAGAAAGTTGCGGTGGTGGAATTAGGTTTTTGGCTCCGTATCTGATCGTTTTGGGGTACGTAGGTATATATAGGAGGAAGGAGTACGTTGGTGGAGCAATAGGGGGCCCACAAAGGTGGAGGGCGCGCCCCCCTACCTCGTGGCCTCCTGGGAGCTTCCTTGACGTAGGGTCCAAGTCTCCTGGATCATGTTCGGTGAGAAAATCACGTTCCCGAAGGTTTCATTCCATTTGGACTCCGTTTGATATTCGTTTTCTGCGAAACTCTGAAATAGGCTTAAAACTGCAATTCTGGGCTGGGCCTCCGTTTAATAGGTATACCCAAAAATAATATAAAAGCGGATAATAAAGCCCATTAATGTCCAAAACAATAGATAATATAGCATGGAGCAATCAAAAATTATAGATACGTTGGAGACGTATCAGTACCCCATTGATCTAAAGAGCCCTCTCTTCACGTTTATTTTGCATAGAACATTCCTTTTGAATAAAGTGTGGCCAAAAAAATATTTTAGAATTTCTACATATATACAACATTACAAAGTTATATGTAGGAGTATGAACGCTTGCATTGCATGGTGCCCACAATGATATTTATTCTGCACTGTGAATTTGTATATTTTTAGACTATATATAAAGTTAGTCATAATAAAGAGAAACGAGGAGCATCTCTCTCTCTCCATCGCATACCCCCCCCCCCTCTACGCCCCTTTCACCTACGCACACAAACTATCTCCAGGTCCTCTAAAAGTAAGCCCCCAGCACATTCACGCATGTTGCATCTCTCTCATGATATATACAAAGTGATTTATCATTGTATTTGAAGCGAAAGCACGATACGTACATTGGACTTCAGAATCCACTCATTACGGTCACCATTTACGTTTTGTGGTTATTATACAGTCATGGGCTCACCGTACAACTCTATATTTGCTCAAGACACGACTAGTGGACCAGTTAAACACTCCACGTGGCACCTCTAGTGTTGCATCACATTATCTCACTACCATCGAGCCCACCTGTCGGCTTGTATCTACTCTACATCTACACTCTTATAAAATACTAGCAAGATGCCCATGCGTTGCACGGAACATCAAGATGCATTTGTATGAGTAGTTTATCTTGTGGGAGAAAAGGATTAACAAGGGAAGGCCTTATTTGCAAGTGTAGAGAGGGGTGTGGGTATCTTTTTGCAAAATTACCATAGTTTCCTTCCTATCCGTCAGATATAGATCGGACGGCCGATATTGCAGGATGGCAGGCACACGATCATCACCGACTATGCATTTTATAAGAGTAGGGATAAAATACACTCTTATAAAAAAACAGAGTTGGTGATGATGGTGTGTCTGCCATCCTGCAATATAGGCCCTCTGATTTATATCTGACAGATAGGAAAGAAACTATGACAATTTTGCAAAAAGGTACCCACACACCTCTCCACATTTGCAAATAAGGCCTTCCCTCGTTCATCCTTTTCTCTCACAAGATAAACTAGTCATACAAATGCATCTTGATGTTACGTGCAACGCACAGGCATCTTGCTAGTAAGAATGAAAACAAACGACAAAAAAATATTGGACGGTGGTTCAAAGTCATGACCGCGGGCACAGCGGACAAGGTGGCCTTGTATTTGTATGCTGAACCGTCTGTTTTAACACACAGGAGCTAGTGTGGTGATTATACACACACGCACACATGCACACGAACTGCATGCACGCAACACTCACACGAACACATGCACCCACGCACGCACGCAACACTCACACGTACACACGCAGCCACGCACGCACGCAACACTCACACGCACACACGCACGCATGCATGCACACACCAGTACACCACACGACCAACACACACTCTCACGCTCAAGTGGTCAACCTACACATGCATGCGCACACATCAGGCCCTGACAGACACATACACAACCAGGTGATTCCCACGCACGGGGTGGAGTCTTGTCACGCCTGCGTAAATTTGTGTTTATGTGACCTTTTCCCTATGCGAACTAACAGGTGGGACCCACAAGGAACATGGTCAATTTAACTAGTCAACATGGTGCCACGCAGACTATTTGGCCGGTCAACAGAGTGCAATCCGATGCTGAACCATGAGCAAGTGACCGTATATTCACCGCAAAACATATATAGTGACCGTAATCAGCTTATTCTGAAGTTCGGTGAACGACACGCTTTTCTCTCTCAGAGGCCCTCCAAAACTACATCTCTACACGTTCTCGCATGTAACATCTAACAACTATGCAATACAACACTACTACGACACTCTAACACAATAAATCATATGTGTTTTTAGTTTTACTAGATATCATATTGTTACTTAATTATTCAGTTTGCATACATTAAAATTGCCTTTGAAATGTATGGCCAGTATCATATACCGCGCGGGGAAAATCTCGCCCTTTCCTGTTTAATCGGGTTTGTATCGATGGATCGTCGAAACAGAAAACTATAATCTTGTATCAGATACAAGTGACGATTCACTGGGCCGTCGTGTCGTGTACTCCTTAAATAAGAGTGGAGCGCTCGCCTTCATAAATCTTCTAGTCCCTTTCGCCGACATGTGGGACATCAAGCTACCGGGTCCACATGCCATACCGGAATAGAGTGCAGAGCAGCCGGGGTGAAGCAGCCAGTCATGGCGCCGGCATAGTAATGAGCAATGAGGCGTCAAATCACAAAGCTGGACCTTTCCCGCAGTTAAGTTGGAGGGGCGAAGTAATAATGCTAAAAAAAGAAGTTGGAGGGACGAAGCAACCATCATTTCACTCATTGTTGAATCCGCTTCTCCCTCATCTTCTTCAACTTAACCACGTGTTGCTTCTGTCGTTGTTCTGCCTCATGTGGGAGGCGGATCGGCTTGGTAAAGCACTGACACGTGGGACCGCATGTTAGCAAACCGCCAGGACAACGTCCTCTAAAACTAAGAAACCTCCCCCGCCATCGCGCGGCAAATCACCTCCTTTTTACTAATCTTGATTCTATAATTTTTAGATCAATATAATTGAGATTTGTATAGATAGCACACAGGAGCAAAACCAAGTGGTACGGTTAAGGGCATCCACAATGTGTAGCCAAATGTGAAAATAGCTTTTGGCATCGTGGGAACCATTGTGGATGGTGTTGCCAAAGCCAAAAGGATGGAACTGAAGCTCCCTGATTGATTGATTGAAGGAATAGAAAAATGCAATGTCTCTCCTCTTTCTCCCGTGCTTGGACGCATGTACAGTATAGAGGACAGAGTCTACTCTCCTGTCCCTTCTATCACAAATAACAAAGTAGTGAGGCGTCAAATCACAAAGCACGGATGAAGCAACCATCATTTCACTCTTCGCTGACTCTGCTTCTCCATCGTCTTCTTCAAGAAACCATCTCACCGCACTAAGCTGGACGGACAACGCTATTGTGTACGAGTAGTACTAGTACATTTATCCGTCCTTTGGTTCAACGGACTTCCTGGATGCAAATAAGGCGGTTGTCTCGGCTTGCAGGCGGCACTTGCGAACGACTTACCGTGGTCTCCCTCAATGTGTTCTCCGTCGAACGCACTTCGCCAAACCACAAAGTTCGAGATATCGTCGACGTCACCGCAATGGGGAAGGAAGTCAAATATAGTTACTACCTCCATTTTTTTGTACACAAGGCCAGTATTATCAAAATTACAATTTGCAAAAGGCCACTAACACTAATTCCTTATCTTCCCACAGGCTAGTGATGACTTCTGGAAAGTCAAATATGACCACGAGGCCGCCCAACAAGCCAGAGCAGCCAAGAAAAATGAAAGGAAAAACACCAAGACAGGGACTTCAAAAAAGAAGAAACCCAGCGCCTCTGAATTACTCAAATTGGATGACTCTTCTTCAGATGAGGAAGAGGTAATCTCTTATTCTCTTTAACTCCTTTGTTACTATTTTACTGATATTTCCGCCTTTCAGGAAGACACTGGAAACAGCCAAGCTCATGGTGAAGAGGTAACTATAATTTCCTCCGACTCAGAGCCTTTGCCAAAGCACAAAACCCAAGGGTGACCCGGAAAGTAAGATTTTCACATCCCTTAGCTTATCAAGATCCTCAATTTCTTTTGAAGCAACAACAGCTTGAGAACCGGAGGCAAACCCGGACAAGTAAGGATGTAGAGCTATCTTCCGGCTTACCTGACGTAAGCAGGAAGCGTCGAACTGAGGTCATCTCCGCTTTGTGTTCTGTTTTTCCTTTGGCGGGTTTTATTCGTCAGCCTCTCAATTAATCTGACTCCAATTATCAGGATACCTCTCCTTCTTCTGGCGAGTCTATGCAATCCAATATGCCGGCTTTCAAGACTGCCCCTGGGTAATGTACCCTTGTTATCCTCATACTTTGCCTTACTCATATTTTGTACTCATCCCTTTGTTTTATTCACAGTGTGCAGGCGAAGCCCAGTAAGAGGGCAAAGAAGAATAAGCCGATTGAAGACCCGGTAGCAACGGAGCCGGAACCCGGAACCACTGTCCCTGATGCTTCTACTCATCAGCCTCCTCCTGAGCCGGCCCATGAAATTACGACACCATCTTCTGACCCGCCTCAAGACAACACTCTTGATAACTCCGATAAAATGGAAATTCCTAGCCCGGTCCGGACGGCTGAACTGGAAGTTGAATACTTGAAAAGCCAGTATGTTGAACCGGGGCAGCCTACTGTTCTTGCCAGGTGTACCGCTAAGGAAGAACTTGTCAAAAGCCGGAAGACCAAACAAGACATCGCTGATTATGCCCATTTAAGCATTGGCGATATAGTCTCGGGCTATCTGAATCAAGTGCATAACAACCGCGACCTGGAAATTGACATTGTGAAACAGATATAGCATAAATCTGAGGTATAACTTATATTATTTCTCCTGAATCTTACTTACTATACCAGCCCCCAAGTCTACTCCTTATAGATAAATATGCCATAGACTTAGATACCGGCTTACTGTTTGCTCACCCGGTTTACAAGAAAGTATATTTAACCCGGCTGTAATATAGCAACTTTTAAAGAAGTGATGCACATTAGCCCCCAAGTGTCAAGTATCTTTACTTGTAAAGTGCTTGAGACTTTAATATGCATGATCTGACATTATAAAGTAAAATTTTCTTCAGCATACATTAGCCCCCAAGTGTCAAGGGTCTTTACTTGTAAAATGCTTGAGACTTGAACAATACCTTACCATAACCTTACTTGTAACCCATCGTTATTGCAGGTCTCTACCAGTCAATTTGAATTGCAGATTGCTGATCTGAAGACCCGGCTGGCGGCCCAAGACCTTGAGATTCAAAAAGCCGACTCCAAATTCGCCTTCAGCATCTCTGAGCAAGAAAAGTTGAAGAAAGATTTTGACGCGAAGAAGAAGGCACAGGCGGATGAAAAATCTTCACTTGTGACCCGGGCGAGACAGCAAGCAGCTCTTGCCGAAGCAAGCTGCCCGAATTGTCCGGCTTAAAAACCAGATATCCCAAATGGTCTCAGCAATTTTGGTAAGTGACTATGTGTATCCTTTGAACATCACCATGATTCATTTGATAACTGTTTCAGATATGATCTCCGGCTTAATCTTATATGCATAAACGCAGGTCCTGTGAGTACCAACTCAAATGTAATATGCTGATCAAGCTTAAGGCGGTGTACACTCTAGTGGAACAGCTGTACACCGGGTCACAACGTGCCTTTGCCGTTGTGGCTTTATCAAATGATACTCCTTATCTCCTGCAGGATGTACTCAAACGGCTTGCCGTATTACCTCAACGGATTCAGGAGTTAAGGAGACCATCTGGTAGAGCCGGGGCCATAGCCGCCTTAAGCCGGGCCAAAGTGTTGGCTCCAGAGCTAGACTTAAACAATGTCGCTCTTGGATACCCTAGCTTAAAGGAGGACGGCTCTGCATTCAATGAATCAGACTTCACCACCTGTGTGAGAGTTGTAAGTCCTGTGGCCACCATTATCGGCAACGATATTGATCTTACGAAGTACCAGCCGGGTTATGACAACAACAACCGGAGGATTCCAACTCCCCATTATGATGATATCAGCCTGATCCCTCCAACTCGTAAGCATACCTTTGCTCCTGAAGTTGACCCGGCCAGTTTAATAGATGATGAAGCCGAATTTGAAGCCTTAAGCGGCATTGACTGGTCCTCGTCAACCTTCCAGGACAAAGCAGCAGACGGAGAGGCGGAGAAGGATAACCCGGAGTCGTCAAGCCCACCAAAAGAGTAACCCGCTTGCCACTAAGTCTTTGAAAAAATAATGCCCCATTATTCAGACTCGGGGAGTCTTGTAATAGGGTAGAAACACTTATTAACTCTGTCATGCCTTCGCGCATGTTTATGATGCTTAACAATGTCTCAAGCCGCTATTGTTGTGCACTGCCGGCTTGCTTGAATTGCTTCTTAACATCCAAAAGCTTTTTGCTTTACCCTGTGTATACAAACAAAAAATTCCTTTGGCATCTCACCACATCCGGGGTCGTGTAAAATAATATTAACCCGGAGTATGAACCAAAACATTATAAGTATCAGCTGGTTTAAAGCGTACATTACCGGCTTACCTGTTCCCCAAAAACAGACAGTTACACTTAACTTCTGAAAATTGGCACATATAATGTTTACCTGGCCCTTAATATTTTTCACACTTATAGAATAAGGTAAACCTAATTTTCAAAGGCCTCTGATTCGAATACGATCAGTAGAACCGTTCCAATGGGGTTAAGCTAAGATTCGGATACGATCATATAGCCCCCAATGGCTTTGGCGATGCCGATCAAGTGGGTGTCGACAGTTATGTTCTCTTTGGTTCGAATACGACCTATGTTTGAATAGGAAGCCCCCAAGTGACCATGAGAGTTGTTTAATGACGCTGATTCGAATACGATCCACGTCAGACCCAAAGAGGTTAAGCTATGATTCAAATATGATCAAGAAGCCCCCAAGTGAGTTTGGCAGTGTGCCAATCAATTGGGTATCGACAGTTATGTTCTCTTTGGTTCGAATACGACCTATGTTTGAACAGGAAGCCCCCAAGTGACCATGGCTTGATTCAGATATGATCATAAGTCGGACCAAAGGGAAAACCGGATTCAGATATGATCCGCTCCCTGTTAGTCATTTCCACCACCTGGTAAAGAAGACACATAAACCTTGTAGGATGGAAAGAAAAGAGGTCGTGCTTTATTGCTTTATATAATATATACATTTCTAAAAAGGAAAAAAATATACTCTGAAAGCCGGTGGCTTAAGTATAGTAAGGCCGGAGATGCGCTATGTTCCACGGCCGGCGGGTCTCCTCCTCCGACTTACGTGAGACTTTGTGATCTCGAACATCATTGAGGTAATATGACCCGTTGTTGAGATTCTTGCTGACCACGAAAGGTCCTTCCCAAGGAGGGGACAGCTTGTGCATATCGGATTGGTCCTGGATGAGCCGGAGCACTAAATCGCCTTCCTGGAAAGTTCTGCTTCTAACCCGGCGGCTGTGATAACGGCGCAGGTCTTGCTGGTAAATCACCGAGCGGGCTATTGCCAAGTCTCGCTCTTCATCCAACAAGTCAAGTGCATCCTGACGAGCTTTTTCATTATCAGCCTCAACGTAAGCCGCCACCCATGGTGAATCATGTCGGATGTCACTTGGCAGAACCGCCTCTGCTCCGTACACCATGAAGAAAGGCGTATAACCTGTAGACCTGTTAGGCGTTGTGTTGATGCTCCATAGCACAGAGGGTAACTCCTCCACCCAACAACCCGGAGTTCGCTGCAAGGGAACTAAAAGCCGGGGTTTGATACCTTTCAGGATCTCTTGATTAGCTCTTTCTGCCTGACCATTAGACTGGGGGTGAGCAACAGCCGAAACATCAAGCCGGATGTGCTCTTGTTGACAGAACTCTTCCATGGCACCCTTGGAGAGATTAGTACCATTATCAGTTATAATACTGTGTGGAAAACCAAAGCGAAAGATCACCTTTTTGATGAACTGAACCGCCATGGCTGCATCACACTTACTGACCGGCTCTGCTTCAACCCACTTGGTGAATTTATCCACTGCCACCAATAGGTGTGTCTTCTTATCTTTAGACCTTTTGAAAGGTCCAACCATATCAAGCCCCCAGACTGCAAACGGCCAAGTAATTGGAATCATCCTCAATTCTTGAGCCGGCACATGAGCTCGTCGTGAGAATTTTTGACATCCGTCACATTTGCTGACCAGATCCTCTGCATCAGCATGAGCCGTCAGCCAATAAAAACCATGACGAAAAGCCTTGGCTACCAGAGAGTTTGAACCGGCATGATGACCGCAATCACCTCCATGAATCTCACGAAGTATCTCCTGACCCTCCGTAGGTGACACACAATGCTGAAACGCCCCAGTGATGCTGCGGTGATGCAACTCGCCATGAACAATCGTCATGGATTTGGACCGCCTGACGATTTGTCTTGCCAAGATCTCGTCCTCAGGCAACTCTCCCCGGGTCATATAGGCTAAGTATGGGACCGTCCAGTCCGGGATGGCATGGAGAGCCGCCACCAGCTGCGCCTCTGGGTCCGGGACTGCAAGCTCTTCCTCTGTAGGCACTTTCTGCGGAAGGGTTATGCAAAGCGTCAAGGAAAGTATTAGGCGGCACCCGACTTCTGCTGAGACCCCAGCCGGCTTAAAGCATCGGCCGCCTCATTCTTCCTTCGATCAATGTGCTCTACTTGATAACCTTTGAAGTGCCCAGCCACCGCATCAACTTCACGACGATAAGCCGCCATGAGGGGATCCTTAGAATCCCACGTGCCTGACACCTGTTGAGCGACGAGGTCTGAATCGCCCAAGCATCTTACCCGGCTCAAATTCATCTCTTTGGCCATCCGGAGGCCATGGAGTAAAGCCTCGTATTCAGCTGCATTGTTAGTACAGGAAACATAAGCGGAGCACATAACAAAATTTGTCACCTCGGGGAAGTTAAAACAACTCCAGCCCCAAGCCTTCCAACCGTCTGGACCCATCAAGTGAATAGTCCAATACGTGTTATCCGCTTCTCCTCCGTGCCTGCAACTCCGTCCAATCATTAATAAAGTCCACTAGGGCTTGAGACTTGATAGCTGTGCGCGGCATATACTTCAAACCGTGAGGCCCAAGCTCGACGGCCCACTTGGCAACTCGTCCTATGGCTTCCCTGTTCTGGATGATGTCTCCCAAGGGGGTTGAACTTACCAGAGTTATAGGATGACCCAGGAAGTACTGCTTTAGCTTCCGGCTCGCCATGAACACCCCAAAAACCAGAATATGCCAATGCGGAAACATTTGATTGGACTCTAATAGCACCTCACTGATGTAATAAACCGGCCGCTAAACCGGATGCTCCTTGCCAGTCTCCTTACGCTCCACCACAATGGCCACACTAACAACACGTGAGTTAGCAGCAACATACAATAGCAATGGCTCTTTATCAATCGGAGCTGCGACAACTGGCGGCTCGACCAATTGTCTCTTTAAATCTTCAAAAGCAGCATCAGCAGCTTCACTCCAGACAAAGGTGTCTGCTTTCTTCATCATCTGATACAGCGGTAAAGCCTTCTCCCCTAGCCGGCTTATGAATCGGCTTAAAGCAGCAACGCGACCCGCCAGTCGCTGAACATCGTTGATGCACACCGGTTTAGCCAGAGAGGTAATTGCCTTGATCTTCTCCGGGTTAGCTTCAATGTCCCTATTTGAGGCCAAGAATCCCAAAAGTTTGCCTACAGGTACACCGAATACACACTTGTCCGTGTTAAGCATCATCTTATAAACCCGGAGATTGTCAAAGGATTCCTTTAAGTCGGAGATCAAGGTTTCCTTCTCTCTGGACTTCACCACAATGTCATCCACATAAGAATGAACATTGCGCCCAATCTTATTGTGGAGACAATTCTGCACGCACCGCTGGTAAGTCGCCTGGGCACTTTTGAGCCGAAACAACATAGACACATAGCAGAAGGCCCCAAATGGAGTAATGAAAGCCGTTTTCTCCTGGTCCTTAACTGCCATCTTGATCTGATGATAACCAGAGTAAGCATCTAAAAAACTCAAACGCTCGCAACCCGCTGTGGCATCGATGATTTGATCAATGCGGGGTAGAGCAAAGGGATCGGCCGGACAAGCTTTATTTAAGTCCGTGTAGTCCACACACATCCGCCAGGTGCCGTTCTTCTTGAGCACAAGCACCGGGTTAGCCAACCACTCCAGGTGAAAAGCTTCCACGATGAACCCGGCCGCTAAGAGCCGAGCGACCTCCTCCCCTATAGCCTTTCGCCTTTCCTCATTGAATCGTCGGAGGAACTGCCTGACCGGCTTATACTTTGGATCAATATTAAGAGTGTGCTCAACGAGTTCTCTCGGGACACCCGGCATGTCAGAAGGTTTCCATGCAAAGATGTCCCGGTTCTCACGGATGAACTCGATGAGCGCGTTTTCCTATTTGGGATCCAAATTGGTACTGATGTTGAACTGCTTGGAAGAGTCGCCTGGAGTGAAGTCAACCAGTTTTGTCTCGGCGGCCGACTTAAATTTCAACATCGAGTCTTGCTCTGTGGTTGGCTTCTTCAAAGAGGTCATATCTGCCGGGTCAACATTAGTTTGATAAAACTTCAGCTCCTCTTCAGCACAAACGGATTTAGCATAAGCCGCATCGCCTTCCTCGCATTCCAAGGCCACCTTTCGACTCCCATGCACAGTGATGGTGCCCTTGTAACCCGGCATCTTGAGTTGCAGATAAACATAACACAGCCGTGCCATAAACTTGGCATAAGCCGGCCGTCCAAACAGAGCTTGATATGGGCTCCTGATTTTGACTACCTCGAACGTCAGCTTCTCAGCCCTGGAATCATATTCGTCTCCAAAAGCCACTTCCAGATCGATCTTTCCAACAGGATATGCCGACTTACCAGTTACCACCCCATGAAAAACAGTGTTAGACGTCCTCAAGTCCTTATCAGTCAGACCTATACGGCAAAAGGTCTCATAATAGAGAATATTGATGCTGCTTCCGCCGTCCATGAGCACCTTAGTGAATTTATATCCACCAACTTGCGGGGCCACCACCAAGGCCAACTGACCCGGGTTATCGACCCGGAGGGGGTGATCTTCTCTACTCCAAATGATAGGCTGCTCTGACCACCTCAGATAACGGGGAACTGCCAGTTCAACCGAATTCACAACCCTTTTATGAACCTTCTGGTCACGTTTACACAAGTTAGTGGTAAACACATGGTATTGCCCGCCGTTCAACTGTTTTGGATGGCTCTGATAACCTGACTGCTGCTGCTGCTGTCCTCCTTGACCAGACTGCTGCTGATTATAACCACCTTGACCACCTTGAAAGCCGGAACTTGAGCCGCCACCCGGGCCATGGAAACCACCTGCTCCTGAACCGCCGCCTGATCCGTGATTGCCATCAAACATGTTTGAATTCTTGAAAGCCTTCATGATCGCGCAGTCCTTCCATAAGTGGGTGGCAGGATTTTCCCAAGTACCGTGACTTGGACAAGGCTCATTCAGAAGCTGTTCGAGAGAAGGACCTGAGCCACCAGATCGAGGGGGTGCTCTCCCTTTACGCTTCTTGTTATTACCTTGGGCATTAACATTGGCCACCAACGCCGGGTTACCGTCCGGCTTACGCTTGTTGCCACCTTGACCTACCGGGTGATGCTGCTGACCCTTTCCGTTGTCGTTCTTCTTTCCTTTCCCTGTCTTTTCATCCTCAGACGCGGGATCATCGGTAGTATCAGAATCAGCATCTTTAACCAAAGCCGCCATCAGCGTACCCATGTCATTGCAATCACGCTTAAGGCGCCCCAGCTTCTGCTTCGGCACAAAATGACAATTTACGATGGAGCATAAGTATCATGAGCAGCATCCATCTTATCAGATGAATGTATTATTTCCTTGACCTGGCGCACCCAATGAATTGTGGACTCACCCTCCTCCTGCTTACAATTGGTCAAGTCCACAATGGACATAGATTGTTCACAAGTATCCTTAAAGTTCTGGATAAACCGGGCCTTTAACTCGGCCCATGAACTGATGGAATTGGGAGGCAAACTTTTCAACCAAGATCGGGCCGTTCCATCTAACATCATGGTGAAATACTTAGCCATTGCCGCGTCGCTGACCTCCGATAACTCCATGGCCCTCTCATAACTTTCAATCCATGCCCCGGTACGTAAATTGGCCGTGTAATTCGGCACCTTCGAGGTCCCATGAAATCCTTGGCAGACGCACATCTCGCAGAGCCGGCACTGCATAAGGGACACCACCGGTTCTAGTGGCCACCCTGCTCCAACAGAAGTCATTGGATACTCTGGGAGACCATCATATGCCGTCTGCTGAGCCGCTAATTGCGCCGCCCGTTCATCCTCCTGACGCAATCGATCCTGCACCGGGTTATAGCCACCGGGTTGGTTGCGACGCTGGGCATTGCTTGATAAAGCTTCTCACTCCATGTGCCTGCTGTAACTCGGACTCCGGTTTGGACGAGGTGCTACCCAAGGCTGAGGAGTGGAATGAATCCTGTCCCTGCTGTAAGAATAGGTCTCTTGCTGTGCCAAGGCCGTCTGAAGAAGATCCCTAACCCTCCGGGTTTCCACCGTCGTCGGGTCATCACCATCTACTGGAAGAGCCGCCAGACGCGCCGATGCTGCTATCAAGTTCTCCATGGGGTTGGAAAAGTGGCCCGGAGGTGTCGGTATGTATCGGGGCGGGGCCATGCTCCCGAGAAGAGGTGCCGTCTCTCGAAGCTGAACCGGCCATCCTGCTCCGGGTGTCATAAATTGATTGGCTTCGGGAAGATTGCTAGGACCAGCTCCGGGTGTCGTGAAAAGATTCCGAGGATCGTAAACCGGAGGCAGACGGGACTAGGTCTTCTGATGTCTCCTTCTCATCACCTCATTGGACGCATTCAGACTCATATTAAGCTGGAAAGCCTCTGACTGGAGTCGCTGCGCCCGTGCATCCAAAGCCGCCCGCTCCGCAGCTAGCCTGGTGTCCTCAACCGCCAAGGCCTCCTTGGCCAGGGCTATCTCCTCACGCACCTTTCACCACCTCCGTGTTATGGTCATCTGGATTTGCAGGAATAACTGTGATGGTTAACAGGGCCGTCAACTTGTCCATAAGATCTATCAAGACTGAGCCGGGCGGGCGCTGGGCCTCCTGCCCGCCGCCTCTCGACCGGACTTCATTGTTGCCGCAGCCGCCGAGTTTTGACCGGGTTGGGTACCAGCCATGAAGACTCCTGCCCAGCTCGGCGGCTCATAGCAATCTGGAACGCTAGAGTCGTCAGAACAGCCCCCTAGCATGCCTTCTTGGACCTGATACAGAGAATCTATTGAACCAGAGGACGAATCATCATCTGATGGGACGGCCGTCTCTTCGCCATCTTTAGATCCTTCAGAAAGTGCCTCTCCATGAACACAGCCCACAAAGGCACGCTTCATGGTAGGTTGAACCTGGGCGGGTCTCGAACGCTGAGCCGTCTCAATGAGGTCGGTGCAACTGTCCGGCTCTGGGCCCGGCTCACCAATCCGGCCGATGAAGACGTGGATTCCGCCAAAGGGGACCCAGACCAGACTCAATTGAGTCGGCCTCGGGGCCCCAACCTTCGTTGTCGATGTAGATCTTGCCGCGACGACTATTGGTCATCCGGCCCACTGCGTATCCCTTGAGCCCTTCGAAGCTGCCATTCAAGAACTCAAATCCACCATGCGTTGGCCCCACAGTGGGCGCCAACTGTTGTGGAATTGTCACAGCAGATGTCCTCTTGCAAGGACTTAGTCGTGGAGCCATCGCAACTAGGAAGCTTAAAGGGGTTAATCGGGACAAAGGACACGAGAGGGTTTATACTAGTTTGGCTCCTTACGGTGAAGGTAAGCCTACGTCTAGTTGGGTTGGTATTGCTTGAGGTTTCGATGACCAGGGAGCGAGATACGCTATGCCCGGCTCTCGATTGGTTGTTTCCTGCCCTAAGCCGCTAGCAGGTCGTCCCCTTATATACACGGGTTGACGCCCTGTGGCTTACAGAGTCCCGGCCGGCTCATAAACAGTGTCCAGCTCGGTGACTAGTTAATTCTACCTTATGATACAAGTCATGCCTTCATGGCGGTTTACCACTACGGGCCTTAAGTCGCCTGTGGGCCTTAGGCCTTTCGTTGAGACGCCATCTTCATGCTTGGACTTGGGCTTCTGTCTGGTAACCTCTTTACGTAACCCGGCCCCTCCTGGGCGACTTACACAAATGGTTATATCCCCAACACTAATCGAGGCAAAATTGATGGGGTTTGCCTCGTACTAGTAACCAAGGACATTAATATCCCCTGCATGCATGCGGAAGTGAGAAGGTTGGTTTGCATGGCGCTGCATTAATCAAGCGATGAGGAGTGAGATGGTTAGCTCTTTGGGCTTTGGAGAAAAAAAACGCATTAATTGACACGTGAAATGAGGATTTGTATCGATTAATCCCGTAAAGGAAAACCCTGCCTTTCTTTTTTTAACACTAGTACTCCTAGTACGTAGTACTACGTACTTATCCTGTTTGGGTCTAGGCCTTGCATTGCCATACTTCACCACACATTTTTGCCAAGCTTGCCTAAAGTTTTCAAAATGAAAAGGAGGTACACTTGCGCAAGGCTTTCGCTGTCGCACCGCACCCTCACACGGCCGCTTCTGCACGCCGCGGTCGCACCGCACCCTCACATGCACAGTCGCTCCTGCACGCCGCAAACCCAACCAAGGGAACGCACCCTCACTGACACGTGCTATCGCATGTGAACAAACCAAACTCATCCATCTTACCGCTGACACATAATTTTCGTTCATATAGTATGTTTATCCAACCGCATGTTGGGGAGTATCCGTACGGCCCGTGCGGTGGTCTGTTGGGGAAGAAGAAGAGGTGAGGAAGAAGAGTTAGGAGACGTAGGATATTCATCCAACCGCCTGAAATGGTAGAATGACCCAAGTCAGGCGACTTGCATAACAATATATGTTTTTACACAGCAAAAGATCCATAAAAACAACAACATAAAGAAAAACTATCACTGCTCACGAAACGAGACGGTCTCGTCGTCTTTGGCTGCCGGCGAACCAGCCAGAAGCTGCCGACGCGTGTGTCTCCGCACTGTGGTTGTCCTCGGCCTCCAGCTACTCGTTCACGCGGAGCGTGCGGGCGCTCTACACGGACGAGAGCACCGCCCGGTTCAAGTCGAGGACGTCCGGTTCCGCCTGCAGGAGGGCCTCGATGGCAGCGGCATCCGCGCGCTCTGTGTCGAGTCGAGCCTCCACCGCCCGGTTCAAGTCTAGGACGTCCGATTCCGCCTGCAGGAGGGCCTATATGAGAGCGGCATCCATGTGCTCCACGTCGAGTTGAGCCTCTGCCGCCCGGTTCAAGTCCAGGACGTCCGGTTCCGCCTGCAGGACGGTGTAACATCCCAAATTTTCAATTTGGAATGTTATATATTAAGTCATCATGCATATCAGATTTTCTTGCATTTTGCCTATCCTAGAAATTTCACGCAACTCAAGGACCCTCGGAGAGAGTTGGAGGTTTCGAAATTTTCATATTTGATTTCTCTCAAAACTATGAAAAGAGGATCATTGGATTTATATATTTTATCTTCAAATATTTTTCCAATAAAAAATTAAGAGAGGGAATAATATGACTTTCCCAAAATTTAGGAAAATGAAGATTTAATAATAAATCAATCTTTGAATTTTCGGAGTTCATTTGCTTTAGGAAAAAAATGCGTATTTTAAAAATTTGCATTTTTGCCCCGTATTAAAGTTCATTTTGTTCGACTCATTTTTAGGAGTCGGGGAAAATTTATTTTATTAAAATTGGGGTTCGTTTAAATTTATTTTAATTCATTTTTCGGTTTCAAAAATGCAGCGCCCACTTTGAGGCAAGGGCCGAGCCCGGCCGCCCGGCCGCCAGCGCCCCCCTCCTCGCGCTCCCGCCCGCGATTCCCGCCGCCGCCGCGCCACCCTTCCCCGGTCCGGTTTTGTAAAAAAAACCATTCCGGTTTTTCTTTTGTTGTTCGTTTTTTTAAAACCCTAAATCAGTTTATTTTTTTTCTTTCGGTTTAGTTATTTAGTGAACGTTCACCGATCCGTTCGTTTTAACGAACGTGTTCACCGATTAGTTTCTGTTAATGAACGCACGTTCGTTTAACCATTCGTCGTTTTTCTTTTTAATCGGATTTAATCCGTTATTTTCCGATCTCGATTTCAGATCCAATCTTCAATCTAGTTTATCTTCTCGCTCGTTTATCGGAATCAGGTGACTCAAGCGCCTGGTGTTTCATTACGAAACCGCCGTTCCGACTAATCAACTTAAACAAAGTTTTGCTACTGTAAAATTTGACCTAGTTTCAAATTGCTAGAACCGAGTCGTTTTATTTAGACGTTTGTCGTTCAATGGTTTATTTGATTCGATTCTTTTTGCAACCAGGGTTCTTAAGTTGAACTTTCTGGTTAGATCTTTTACTCGAGTTTTACCTGTGCATTAGATGAGTACTTATTGTATGCTTGTTGTTTGTCTGCGATAGATCACCCGGAGTGCGCCGCTTGTTACTTCGAGTCTCTAGGTTTCGCGGATCGTCAGCAAGGCAAGTAACACTTGATCATACCTTTTCTACTACCCAGTTTTATGCATTAGATCTATTCCTCAAACACTTGCATGATTAGGATCTAATTAAACTGTGGGATGGGAAGTAGATTGAGGTAGTACCTATTACCTGTTTTACTTATGAAACCTTGGGAGCTACTTCTACGTTTGCTTATTATGCCATGCTATGCTAGCAGACGTGGATTGGGTGAGTGATATCCATGACAGATGTGAGATTGTTATTAATGGTTTACTTAAGGTGGCAACTTAAACACACATCTGGGTTGATTGAGGCACCTGGTTTCTATCAGGACTTGCCTGTTTTTCTTCGGACCGCCACCCAGGCTCAAAGGGATCACAAGATTTTTCAAACTAGAAACTTCCATGTGCAGCCACAAGCCATTATGGGCTCGCATAGTTGAGTAAGTCGTGCGAACTCTTATAGTGGTGGGCTAGCAGATGTAGGGGATGTAGGTGTACCGGTCCACCCATCGTAAGGTGCTAGCGCTTCTGAAAGACTGTGTCTCGGTCATCCGTCTAGCAAACAACATGTAGTGCGAGAACCAAACGGAGGCGATCGAGTCTTGTGGGGAAAAGTGCGCAAACCTCTGCAGAGTGTATAAACTAATCATGATTACCCATGTCCCCGGTTCTGGACATCTTGAGTATCTAGTACTTGAATATCATGTGAATCTCAACATGTTACTCTAATTAGTGTTATTGGGTTTTTAATGAGTACTTTTAATTGGGATTGAGGATGCTGTCAACCATTCTCAATGTTTAACAACCACCATGATAGTTAAACAAATTTAATCCTTTGCATTAGGGAAAAACTAGCTTTATGCAAAAATGTAACCGTAGAGCTTTTCCACCAGCCATATATGCATGTAGTATAGGCTTATTCCTTCATTACTCTCTATGTGTTACATTGCCAGCATATTCCATGTGTCTTGACCCGTTTTCGGGCTGCAACGCTCATGTTGCAGACTTTTCGCATTTACAGTAAGGTGTTTTAGGTCGTGGTTCTATACTCAGTGATGCCGATGGAGTTGATGGACTCACTTATCTTCCAAGTCTTCCGCTGTTATCGTTATTTGATGGCCTTAAGCCATATTTATTGTAATAAGTCCTGTTTTGGACAACGATGTAATAAGTGTGTGATTGATACTCTGTTATAAATACTTGAGGTAATCGTGGTGTCAAGATTATCGATCCGGGGATGACACTGAAAGCACGTAGACTTGATCCATTCGGGTCGGGTCGCTACATCGCCGCCCCCCTCTCCTCCCCACCCAAAGACCGCCGCCCCCAACTCAGCAGCCCCACCGCCGCCTGTAGCCGCCTTTAGCCGCCGCTGGTGCCCCGCTCACGAGCCCCGCCGCCTAGCCGACTCCCGCCGGAGCCCGGTTCTCCCGCTGAGCCGGTGCCCGCCACACTCGCCGGAGGTAGTCGCCGCGCCACCCTTCCCCGGTCCGGTTTTGTTAAAAAACGGTTCCGGTTTTTCTTTTGTTGTTCGGTTATTTTTTAAAACCCTAGATCGGTTTATTTTTTTTCTTTCGGTTTAGTTATTTAGTGAACGTTCACCGATCCGTTCGTTTTAACGAACGTGTTCACCGATTAGTTTCTGTTAACGAACGCCCGTTCGTTTAACCGTTCGTCGTTTTTCTTTTTAATCGGATTTAATCTGTTATTTTCCGATCTCGATTTCAGATCCAATCTTCAATCTAGCTTATCTTCTCGCTCGTTTATCGGAATCAGGTGACTCAAGCGCCTAGTGTTTCGTTACGAAACCGCCGTTCCGACTAATCAACTTAAACAAAGTTTTGCTACTGTAAAATTTGACCTAGTTTCAAATTGCTAGAACTGAGTCGTTTTCTGTCGACTTTTGACTTTCGTTGCTTTATTTGATTCGATTCTTTTTTGCAACCAGGGTTCTTAAGTTGAACTTTCTGGTTAGATCTTTTACTCGAGTTTTACCTGTGCGTTAGATGAGTACTTATTGTATGCTTGTTGTTTGTCTGCGATAGATCACCCGGAGTGCGCCGCTTGTTACTTCGAGTCTCTAGGTTTCATGGATCGTCAAAGAAGGCAAGTAACACTTGATCATACCTTTTCTACTACCCAGTTTTATGCATTAGATCTATTCCTCAAACACTTGCATGATTAGGATCTAATTAAACTGTGGGATGGGAAGTAGATTGAGGTAGTACCTATTACCTGTTTTACTTATGAAACCTTGGGAGCTACTTCTACGTTTGCTTATTATGCCATGCTATGCTAGTAGACGTGGATTGGGTGAGTGATATCCATGACAGATGTGAGATTGTTATTAATGGTTTATTTAAGGTGGCAACTTAAACACACATCTGGGTGGATTGAGGCACCTGGTTTCTATCAGGACTTGCCTGTTTTTCTTCGGACCGCCACCCAGGCTCAAAGGGATCACAAGATTTTTCAAACTAGAAACTTCCGTGTGCAGCCACAAGCCATTATGGGCTCTGGCATAGTTGAGTAAGTCGTGCGAACTCTTATAGTGGTGGGCTAGCAGATGTAGGGGATGTAGGTGTACCGGTCCACCCATCGTAAGGTGCTAGCGCTTCTGAAAGTCTGTGTCTCGGTCATCCGTCTCTCAAACACCATGTAGTGCGAGAACCAAACGGAGGCGATCGAGTCTTGTGGGGAAAAGTGCGCAAACCTCTGCAGAGTGTATAAACTAATCATGATTAGCCATGTCCCCGATTATGGACATCTTGACTATCTAGTACTTGAATATCATGTGAATCTCAACATGTTACTCTAATTACTGTTATTGGGTTTTTAATGAGTACTTTTAATTGGGATTGAGGATGTTGTCAACCATTCTCAATGTTTAACAACCACCATGATAGTTAAACAAAATTATTCCTTTGCAGCAGGGAAAAACTAGCTTTATGCAAAAATGTAACCGTAGAGCTTTTCCACCAGCCATATATGCATGTAGTATAGGCTTATTCCTTCTTTGCTCTCTATGTGTTACATTGCCAGCATATTCCATGTGCTGACCCGTTTCGCTGCAACGTTCATGTTGCAGACTTTTCGCATTTACGAGTAAGGTGTTTTAGGTCGTGGTTCTATACTCATGATGCCGATGGAGTTCATGGACTCACTTATCTTCCAAGTCTTCCGCTGTTATCGTTATTAGATGGCCTTAAGCCATATTTATTGTAATAAGTCCTCTTTTGGACAACGATGTAATAAGTGTGTGATTGCTACTGTTATAAATCCTTCGAGGTAATCGTGGTGTCAAGATTCTTGATCCAGGGATGACACCTGAGCACAGAGACTTGATCCATTCGGGTCGGGTCGCTACAGAGATGGTATCAGAGCACACGCTGACTGTAGGACACGACCACTAAGTTAAAGCCATAGATCACTACTCTCTTCTCAATTTCTAACTCCTCATCTTTTCCACTCTTTTAGGATGAAGGACGAAGATCAAGTACACCCAACCGGATGAAGGCACACCTTTGGATTTCACTTGAAGGAAGTCACTAAGTACCGAACATTGGACTACCAAGTTTCACCGGACTTTCAAGGCCACTCTGCTCAAGAGGAGCGCCGGAAGATTCAAGCTCATGTACCCGGAAGGACGTTCGCCCCAATCACCAAGCCTATAGATAGTGTTTTCAGTGCACCAACCTGGAGTCTGGGAAAGAGCATGGCAGCTCATATCACTATGGGACGCATTGGAGAAGTTTATCAAGAAGACCTCAAGGACACCATCTATCAGATTTGCGGACGCCGAGATGAACAATGGGAGGTAGTCAGCACCAAGAAGGATAGATCCATTGCAGCTTTCATCCAGGAGTTAAACCAGCACATTCGACGCCAGGAGAACCAGATGTGCAATGATATGCTCAAATTGAAGAATGCTAAGGGAAGGATCATCGAACTTGAAGGAGAACTAAAGTCTACACGCAAGGACTACATGGACGAGATCGTAGCTCTAGCAAGACACAATAACGATCTTAAGTATGAGATTGAAGAACTCAAGAAGAAATTGGCACTCAAGAATGAAGACCAAGACGCGGTTGTCCAAGCGACTACATCAACATCGGCGACACCGATTCGGATCCAAGTGAACCCGACTTTGAAGATGAAGCTGGAGCAGACATCATGGAGTCTTCCACCGGTTCAAATTAGTAGATTACCCCACATATTAGTAGTATTCCCTCCATGTAACATTTTAGTTCACACACTTTTGCGATAGTTAGACCGTTGTAAGCCCTTGTTTGAATTGAATGAAGTGATTTTGTGTGCATTTGCTCATATACATTTGGGTAGTGTTTCTCCTAAGACCCCACTCTATTCTTAAATCCTCATCTTTTCTAAAACCCATCAGATGCCTCCGAGACGCGACCCCGGGTTTGTTTTTCTGCCGGAGATCACCCAGTTGATTCAGCAGCAGAACACTTTGATCCAAACATTGGTGCAGAATCAAGGCAACAACAACAACAACCCACCGCCACCACCACCACCTGCGGATCACTTGACACGTTTCTTAAGACTGAATCCGCCAGTATTTTCCAGTAGCACCGAGCCGATAGTAGCAGATGATTGGCTCCGTAAGGTAGGAAGGGAGTTGATCACTGCAGGATGTACAGATGGAGAGAAGGTGAAGTTTGCTGCGCACCAGCTTGAAGGACCAGCAGCAGCATGGTGGGAGAATTTTACAGCCACTTACCCTGTAGACACTCTCACATGGGATCAGTTTCAGCAAGCTTTCCGCACCACCCATGTTTCAGCAGGAGCTATGGCCATGAAGAAGCGTGAGTTTCGCAACTTACGCCAAGGAGGAAGGACTGTTGGCCAGTATGTGGATGATTTTAGTAAGTTAGCACGTTATGCCCCAGATGACGTTGCTGCAGATGCAGCTAAGCAGGAGAAGTTTCTGGAAGGACTGAATGATGAGTTAAGCATGCAGTTGATGGTATCAAGTTTCAATAACTGCCAGGAGTTGGTAGACCGTGCCCTCATGATTGAAGGAAAGCAACAGCAAATTGAGAATCGCAAGAGGAAGTATGGACAGGGGAAGTATAACTCTGGAGCCCCACAGAAGCCTCGTTATACCCCTAAACAAGGAGTTCAGTTTCAGCATACCCACGGAGGAAGTAATTCACACAACCATAATGGCACCAAGAATGGGAACGGGAATGGAGGAAGCAATGGACAGAACCGCACCACGCCATCAACCCCAACCAAGAAAGACCTAAGCCATGTCACCTGTTTCAAGTTTTCCAAGACCGGGCATTATGCAAATGATTGTCCAGAAGGCCAAGGTGGCAATGGAAGCTCTGGAAAGAAGCCAAACCCTTTCAATAGGGGACAAGTGAACCACATTGATGTGGAGGAGGTTGAAGATCAGCCCGATGCGATGTCGGTAAGTTTTTGGTTAAGTCATTTTACTGCACTAGTTCTTTTCGATACCGGTGCATCGCATTCATACATATCAAGGGATTTGTAGAGAAGTATAGTCTACCTACCGGATTCTTAAAACCCCTTTGCTAGTAAGCTCCCCAGAGGCGGAGTATATGGCCGCATAAGGATGTTTTCAAGTGCCATTAAGTATAGGAAGGCATGTGTTCCCGGATTTGATCATTTTGGAATCCCAAGGATTTGATGTGATTCTCGGTATGGATTGGCTGTCGATGTACGGAGGGAACATCGATTGCGCCAAGTAAGACGATTTTGCTCACAACACCGTAAGGAAGAAGGATTAAGTATGTATCACGACATCAGCCGAGGAGAGCTCATGTAAATTGCCTATCAGGAGTGGTGCAGGAAGAGGTGCCAGTAGTAAAGGATTACCCTGATGTATTTCCTGAGGAATTGCCAGGAATGCCACCGGATAGAGACATTGAGTTTTTGATTGAACTTTTGCCAGGAACAGGCCCAATATCGACGCGACCATACAGGATGCCCGCACAGGATTTGGCGGAAATCAAGAAGCAGATTAAGGAGCTATTGGATAAAGGTTTTATACGCCCAAGTTCTTCGCCTACAGGGATCACCCGTCTTTGTTAGTGGAGAAGAAGGATGGATCGTTAAGGATGGTTGTTTATTATCGTGGATTAAACGAAGTAACAATCAAGAACAAGTACCCACTACCAATGATAAATGATCTGTTTGATCGTTTGCAAGGAGCTAAAGTGTTTTCCAAGATCGATTTGCGGTCAGGATACCATCAGTTGAAGATTCGAGAGCACGACATACCTAAGACAGCATTTACCACGAGATATGGACTATATGAGTACACCGTTATGTCATTTGGACTGACTAACGCGCCTGCCTATTTCATGAACCTGATGAACAAAGTGTTTATGGAGTTTTTGGATAAGTTCGTCGTGGTGTTCATAGATGATATTTTGATTTTCTCGAAGAATGAAGAGGAACATAAAGAACATTTGCGATTGGTTTTGGAGAAACTAAGGGAACATCGATTATCGCCAAGTTCAGCAAAGGTGAGTTTTGGCTAAAGGAAGTTGGATTTCTTGGACATGTTATATCCGGAGAAGGGATAGAAGTTGACCCCACAAAGGTTGAGACCGTAACCAAATGGGAAGCACCAACGATAGTTGGAGAGATCCGAGTTTCCTTGGACTCGCAGGATACTACCGAAGATTCATTGAGAATTTCTCAAGGATTGCAAAGCCTATGATGTAATTGTTGAAAAAGGATACCAAGTTCATATGGACTGAGGATTGTGAGGCAAGTTTTCAGAGTTGAAGAAAAGATTGGTTACCTCACCAAAGTGTTAATTTTGCCGGATCGGACCAAGGATTACGAGGTGTATTGCGGCGCTTCACGTCGAGGACTTGGAGCGAGGCTTATGCAGGAAGGAAGAGTTGTTTCAGATGCTTCACGACAACTTAAGCCTCATGAGTTGAATTATGCCACACATGATTTGGAGTTAGCAGCCGTTGTGCATGCATTGAAGACACGAGGCATTTCCTCATTGGAAATCATTGTGAGGTGTATACGGATCATAAGAGTTTGAAGTACATCTTCACGCAGAAGGAGATAAATCTCAGACAGAGGAGATGGTTGGAGCTTATCAAAGATTATGATATGAGATTGCATTATCACCCCAGAAAGGCTAACGTTGTAGCAGACGCATTGAGCCGTAAGAGCCACGTCAATACACTAATGATGGGAGGAATACCCAAGGAGTTAGCCAAGGACCTTCGAGAGCTATGTTTGGGAATAGTTCCGAGAGGCTATTTAGCAGCATTGGAGATTCAGTCTACGTTGATGGACAAAATCAGAGAAGCTCAAAAGGCAGATAAGGAAGTTGCCTCTATAAAGGAGAAAATGAGCGAAGGAAAAGCTAAGGGATTTCGTGAGGATGAGCACGATACCCTATGGTTTGAGGACCGTGTTTATGTGCCAAATGACCCGGAGATCAGGAAATTGATTTTGCAAGAAGCACATGATTCACCCTATTCGATTCACCCAGGAAATACCAAGATGTATTTAGATCTGAAGGAAACATTCTGGTGGACCGGAATGAAGAAGGATATCGCGGAGTATGTAGCAGTTTTGCGATGTATGTCGAGAGTGAAGGCAGAGCATCGAAGCCAGCGGGATTGTTGTAACCATTGCCGATACCGAATGGAAGTGGGGTAAACTAGGCATGGATTTCATCACGAGGTTTGCCAAAGACCCGCTTAAGCTATGACTCAATTTGGGTTATAGTCGACCGCTTGACGAAGGTAGCTCATTTCATTCGGTCAAGACTACCTATAGCGATTGCTAAGTTGGCAAAGATATACATGACCAGAATTGTGTGTTTACACGGAGTTCCGAGGAGTATCGTATCAGATAGAGGAACTCAATTTACCTCAAAGTTTTGGAATCAGTTGCACGAAACATTGGGAACCAGATTAGAGTTCAGTACAGCTTTCCACCCACAGACAGATGGACAGACTGAGAGAGTCAATCAGATTTTGGAGGATATGCTGAGAGCTTGTGCACTAGATTATGGATCTAGTTGGGATGATAATTTGCCGTATGCAGAGTATTCTTATAACAACAGTTACCAAACCAGCTTGAAGATGGCACCTTTCGAGGCTTTATGCGGAAGGAGGTGCAGGACACCGTTATCATGGGGACGGCCGAGACCGTCGATTGTTTGGACCAGATTTGATTAAGGAGTCTGAATGTAAGGTTAATTTGATTCGCGATAGGCTCAAGGTAGCCCAAATCGAATGTAAAAGCTATGGATTCGAAACGCAAGGCGATGGAATATGAAGTTGGAGACAGAGTATATCTTAGAGTATCCCCGCTTCGAGGAGTTAAGCGTTTTGGAGTTAAAGGAAAATTAGCACCACGTTTCGTTGGACCGTATAAGGTTTTGCAACGCATGGGAGAAGTTGCTTATAAGCTGGAATTGCCAGAGGGACTGTCAGGAGTTCATGATGTATTCCATGTTTCTCACCGAAGAAGTGTCACGCCGAGATGGCGGAGGTACCGTTAAGAGATACTTGCCACTTGAAGCGATTCTTGAAGGAGGATTTGACATATGAGGAGAAACCAGTCAAGATTCTCGATTATGCCAGTAGAGTTACTCGCAGCAAGGTTATCAAGTTTTGCAAAGTTCAGTGGAGCCACCACACTGAGGATGAAGCCACCTGGGAAAGAGAAGAAGATTTGCTCAAGGATCACTCTCACCTATTTTTTTCTAGCCAACCCGAATCTCGAGGGCGAGATTCATCTTAAGGGGGGTAGGTTTGTAACATCCCAAATTTTAAATTTGGAATGTTATATATTAAGTCATCATGCATATCAGATTTTCTTGCATTTTGCCGATCCTAGAAATTTCACGCAACTCAAGGACCCTCGGAGAGAGTTGGAGGTTTCGAAATTTTCATATTTGATTTCTCTCAAAACTATGAAAAGAGGATCATTGGATTTATATATTTTATCTTCAAATATTTTTCCAATAAAAAAATTAAGAGAGGGAATAATATGACTTTCCCAAAATTTAGGAAAAATGAAGATTTAATAATAAATCAATCTTTGAATTTTCGGAGTTCATTTGCTTTAGGAAAAAAATGCGTATTTTAAAAATTTGCATTTTTGCCCCGTATTAAAGTTCATTTTGTTCGACTCAATTTTAAGAGTCGGGGAAAATTTATTTTATTAAAATTGGGGTTCGTTTAGATTTATTTTAATTCATTTTTCTGTTTAAAAAAATACCGCGCCCACTTTGGGCTAAGGGCCCGGCCCGGCCGGCCAGGCCCCCCTCCTTGCGCGCTCCCTTGAAGTCCCGCCGCCCGCCGCCGCCGAGTCCGGCTCGGCCACGTTGCCGCCCGCCGAGTCCCGGCTCGGCCACGCCCGCCGCCGTTGCCCCCTCCCAAGCAACCCCACCCTCCCTCCTTAAAGCCGCCCCTCTCTCCTCCCCACCCAGCCGCCGCCCGCCCCAATCCAGCCTTGCCGCCGCCCGGTAGCCGCCGCCTCTAATCGCCCGTCATGGTGCCCCCGCCGAGCCCCGCCCCTAACCGCCCGACCCGGGCGACCTCGCCGGAGGTAGCCGCCGTGCCACCCTTCCCCGGTCCAGTTTTATTTAAAAAAACCGTTCCGGTTTTTCTTTTGTTGTTCGGTTTTTTTTAAACCCTAGATCGGTTTATTTTTTTTCTTTCGGTTTAGTTATTTAGTGAACGTTCACCGATCCGTTCGTTTTAACGAACGTGTTCACCGATTAGTTTCTGTTAACGAACGCCCGTTCGTTTAACCGTTCGTCGTTTTTCTTTTTAATCGGATTTAATCCGTTATTTTCCGATCTCGATTTCAGATCCAATCTTCAATCTAGTTTATCTTCTCGCTCGTTTATCGGAATCAGGTGACTCAAGCGCCTGGTGTTTCGTTACGAAACCGCCATTCCGACTAATCAACTTAAACAAAGTTTTGCTACTGTAAAATTTAACCTAGTTTCAAATTGCTAGAACCGAGTCGTTTTCTGTCGACTTTTGACTTTCGTTGCTTTATTTGATTCGATTCTTTTTTGCAACCAGGGTCTTAAGTTGAACTTTCTGGTTAGATCTTTTACTCGAGTTTTACCTGTGCATTAGATGAGTACTTATTGTATGCTTGTTGGTTGTCTGCGATAGATCACCCGGAGTGCGCCGCTTGTTACTTCGAGTCTCTAGGTTTCATGGATCGTCAAAGAAGGCAAGTAACACTTGATCATACCTTTTCTACTACCCGGTTTATGCATTAGATCTATTCCTCAAACACTTGCATGATTAGGATCTAATTAAACTGTGGGATGGGAAGTAGATTGAGGTAGTACCTATTACCTGTTTTACTTATGAAACCTTGGGAGCTACTTCTACGTTTGCTTATTATGCCATGCTATGCTAGTAGACGTGGATTGGGTGAGTGATATCCATGACAGATGTGAGATTGTTATTAATGGTTTATTTAAGGTGGCAACTTAAACACACATCTGGGTGGATTGAGGCACCTGGTTTCTATCGAGGACTTGCCTGTTTTTCTTCGGACCGCCACCCTGTGCTCAAAGGGATCACAAGATTTTTCAAACTAGAAACTTCCATGTGCAGCCACAAGCCATTATGGGCTCTGGCATAGTTGAGTAAGTCGTGCGAACTCTTATAGTGGTGGGCTAGCAGATGTAGGGGATGTAGGTGTACCGGTCCACCCATCGTAAGGTGCTAGCGCTTCTGAAAGACTGTGTCTCGGTCATCCGTCTCTCAAACACCATGTAGTGCGAGAACCAAACGGAGGCGATCGAGTCTTGTGGGGAAAAGTGCGCAAACCTTTGCAGAGTGTATAAACTAATCATGATTAGCCGTGTCCCCGATTATGGACATCTTGAGTATCTAGTACTTGAATATCATGTGAATCTCAACATGTTACTCTAATTACTGTTATTGGGTTTTTAATGAGTACTTTTAATTGGGATTGAGGATGCTGTCAACCATTCTCAATGTTTAACAACCACCATGATAGTAAAACAAATTTATTCCTTTGCATGAGGGAAAAACTATCTTTATGCAAAATGTAAATCAGAGAGCTTTTCCACCAGCCATATATGCATGTAGTATAGGCTTATTCCTTCATTACTCTCTATGTGTTACATTGCCAGCATATTCCATGTCTTGACATCGTTTGGCTGCAACGTTCATGTTGCGTACTTTTCGCAACGACAGTAAGGTGTTTTAGGTCGTGGTTCTATACTCGGTGATGCCGATGGAGTTGATGGACTCACTTATCTTCCAAGTCTTCCGCTGTTATCGTTATTAGATGGCCTTAAGCCATATTTATTGTAATAAGTCCTCTTTTGGACAACGATGTAATAAGTGTGTGATTTCTACTTTGTTATAAATCCTTCGAGGTACTGTGTGGTGTCAGCATTACTGATCCAGGGATGACACCTGAGCACAGAGACTTGATCCATTCGGGTCGGGTCGCTACAGAGGGCCTCGATGGCAGCGGCATCCGCGTGCTCCGCCTCGAGTTGAGCCTCCGCCGCTCGGTTCACATCCACGACATCCGGTTCCGCCTGCAGGAGAGCCTCGATGGCAGCGGCATGCACGCGCTCCACGTCGAGTTGAGCCTCTGCCTCCCGGTCCTCCTTTAGTATCGCCAGGTTGAACCGCTGGTCTGCCTGCACCATGGGGGACTCGGACACCGGCACGAAGTCGACGTCCATCGTCCCATACCCATCGGGGGCCTTCCGTGCCGCGACCTCCACCATGAACATTGGATCGGCTTCCTCCTCCTCGTAGCTTGGCTCCAGAGAACTCGGGGATTGGCCCGCCACAAAGCGAGCTTGGGAACGGAGGTCTCTGGCGCGGACCGCCGCCGCAATTTCTGCGCGGCACTCCGGCGTCAGCATCTGGTAGTACGTGATCGTGCGGCGCACCATGGCTTTCCGGCGAACTAGGGGACGCTTGATGCGGGCTAGGGGATCAAAAGGTGGGGGAAGGGGCTGGAGATTAGGTGTGGTTTTAGGGTAGTGGCTGGCGTAGGCCGAGCAGCAAAGGTTCTGGTGTGAATAGTGGTTCCTGTGACGACCGGTCAATCGGTTTTGACTGTACATCGCTCTTGTCGCATTCGCGTTGCAGCCTGGCATGCTGGACCCTCCATGTCACTCACCGAATGGAACGCACTTTGTCTTGCGTTTTTGGTCGCTTGTGGGACCGCAGTTGAGAGCAAAACGACATCCCTCCCCCTCCCCCGCCCGCGTCATTTTATGCAGAGTAAATAAAAACAAAGGGAGTATACTACAGATGAGGATCCCCTGACGTGGCCGAACCCATTGAGTAACTTACATGCGGGGCCTAGCAAGCATCGGGTCCGCCAGTAAGTGACCGAAAGGGAGGGTAAGGCAGGGATACGTATGTGAAAGGAGCTTCCAATGATATAATTTTCACATTATACATCTCATGTACTATTAATCTTGTCAATAGTCAAATGCGGTTTTGGAAAACGCATTAGAGCATGGTTAATAATATAGCCAGTCGATGGCTATAAGGAACTGCCATGTCATCTATAGCCATCATCTATTATATGCACTCATACAGTAGTGTGGCTATAAGGTTGGCTATTTCCCGCAAAAAAATTATAAGGTTGGCTATTGTATTAGTACTTTTTTCCATCTCCTCTCCATCTCTTTCTTCATATTTATTGTACGTATTTAACTAGGAATGCATATATAGCTAGGCTCTTGCATGAGAGCTCACTCCCCTTAGTTTTTCACATCTCTCTCCTCCACATAGGCCCTATATAAATGGAAGGAGGGAGTACAACTATGAGCACTGCATACTCTAGTATAGATGTTGTCAGTACTCCACTAGTACTATTGGACAGGGAGCTTAAAAAAGTTACTATTGGTCTGGCTATACATGGTGAAATCCTAGTCGGAAGAGCATGCGCGAGAACAAGCACATTCACGTGGTTGAAAACAAATTGGAAACCATCTCGAGTACAAATCTAGGAGTACGTACGAATCTAACAATATTGATTGGGCGTTGTTGAATATTGATACTTTTTTTATCAAAGTAGAGATACTTTGACTACACATAAAACTTATATGTAAACTAGAAAGGATAGGAGGGAGTATATTGTACATTCAAAAACGAAACGAACATTGAATACCCTTCATATATGATTTGCGGATGCTATGATCACCGGTTCAAAAAATTTAATCTGCCTTAGGTATCACACATGCCCCACTTCGTTCTCTCTCGATTTCATCTCGGGGTCCGGAGATTGGAGATCGATTGAAAGAGGACTAGGGTGGGTACAATACGTTCGTTTCGCTTATGAACGTACAATATACTCCCTCTGATCCCCACAGACCCCCCCCCCCCCCCGGCAGGTCATTTCTATCATAGAAACAGACCAAACCTTTATCTCCTTGCACGACATGCAATTGATCTCTGAACATCAATCGATCTCGTCAACATGTGATGGGGCATGAACCGAATGGGATATCAAAACTAAGACGTTTTTTATCTACTATGTGAAATTGTGTTTGCTATGACAACTGAAACCTGATGAACAATGTTGTTTAGTATTTTCCTGTGAGAACATCACTTGTTATGTATGTTCATTTGTGTTTGGTGATTGTATGATGACTAAAACATGATGGCATTGTTGTTTAGTTATACTCATATTTGGCTGGGAAACTTGAATTTCATGACATAGTTTGCTGTTGGACTGCAATTTCTTGTGACGTCTTGAATGAGAACAAAGCTGAACCGACAGGCCTCTGCTAATTTATTTATTTATTACCAAAAGGGCCTCTGCTATTTATTTATTTATGAGCAAAGGGATACCCCTGATTTCCGTTAATAGAAATCATTAGATGTTCACAACACTACGCCCAGCCTGCTACACAGGTTTCATTCATTACAAGTTTCAGCAAAGTGCTCATGTCATAGGCACTGAATACATCATGAGTGCTACATACACTGCAAATAAAGAGACAATCATCCTACAGAGCACATCGATTTTGCCTATTATCTTCACAAGCTCTTTCATCTCCTGATTGCTGTCAAGGCCGTTCAGCAGCAGTTGCTTGGCCATGATCAGAGGAACTGCATCTTTAACCTTCTGCTCTGCATCTTCCTCTTCTGCCGTTCCTTCGGTTACTTGTCCAACAACCCAACCTGCTGGTATTGGGATTCCTCGGCTAACCAAATAATCAGCGTAGTTGCACTCCCCCACATCAGCAACTTCCCAGAAATACAAATCACACGAATCTTCCCTTTTCTTCACGAATCAAATTGGAAGATCATCAACCAAACTATTAAAAAAATCAACAACTGAAAGCAGCAGAACAACACTTAAGCATATTATTACCCCATGATTCGGGCATTTGTAGAAGACTCGGACAAGGTTGAGGATTGTGGTTGAGACGCGACGGATGACTCTGTGTGATTTGCAGCAGTGGCACCACACCAATGGCAGCGGGTTGCGATGAGCAACCGGCTACGGTGCGCGTGCCGGCGGGGGTGTGATGAGACCCACAGACGATGGTACGGTGGCGACTTGGCGCATATTTGGTTGTTACCTGCTGAAGAGCAGGTGGACGAGTAGCCAGCGGACATGGTTGCTGCGGCCAGAGCTTTTGATGCTAGGCAGAGTAAGTAGAGAAGAGGAGAAGCAAATGTTGGATATGTCAGTTTCATTACTTGTAGAGTAGCATAGCACCATATATAGTCATAGTCTAGGTTTGGATTCGAACCAGCTACAGGAGCACATCTCTCTTTTTTCTAAAACTCAGCAACGTGTCTTTACTGGTATACTAGCTTGTTCTGTACGCCTTCTCAAGTCTTTGATTCCTCCACCTGACATCTAGGACCCACTAGAAGGGCCTCTGTATTTCTTGAAAAAAACGTGCCCCCTGCTGACAGGTCGGACCCACCAGCTATCCTCGCACGCAAGGAAGTGCCTCCTTATTACGCACAAAAAAATGAATACTCCCACTGCCATGTAACGCCCCGGATTCGATGCGCCAGGTGTCTTCCAGTTATTTGTCGTCCTTTCCATGTCATGTTCTTGTGTGTTGCACTTTGCCATGTCATCATCTGCATTTCATATCATGTCGTCTTGTGCATCGCATTTGCATACATGTTCGTCTCATGCATCCGAGCATTTTCCCCGTTGTCCGTTTTGCAATCCGTCACTCCTATGTCTCCCGGCGCCCCCTTTTACCTCTTTTTAGGTAATGCGGGTGTTAAACGGTCTCGGAATGGACCGAGGTTTGCTAGCGGCCTTGGTATACCACCGGTGAACCGCCTGTCAAGTTTCGTGCCATTTGGAGGTCGTTTGATACTCCAACGGTTAACCGGGTAACCGTAAAAGCCCTCTTTGTCTTGCAGCCCAACACCCCTTCAAAGTGGCCCAAAACCCAGCAAACTCCCCTCCATGCTCTCGCTCGTTCGATCACGATCGTGTGGACGAAAACCACTCCTCATTTGGACTCTCCTAGCTCCCTCACCTATAAAATCGTCCTCCCCATCCAAATTCGCGGATGTTTCCTACCCTAACCCTAGCGTTTTCCCCTCCCCGCGCCCGGACATGTCCGATCCCGCCGGACGCATCTGCGCCACCGCCCGGAGCCAGTGGCATCACGCCACGTGGCATCTCCGCCGCCACCCGCCGCCGCGGCCCGGCGAGCCCGGATCGGGACCGCCCGGCCCGTCGCCGCCAAGCGCCTCAGCGGAGGCCGCGTCTGCGCCGCCGTTGGCCGCGCCTCCCGCCCGCAGCTGCCCCGCCTCCGACCGCCCGCTTCGCCCGGGCGCCTCACGCCGCCCCTTCCCAGCGCCGGCGTGGGGTGCTCGCCGCCCGCCCGCCAAGGTGTCCCCGCGAGCCCAGTCGCCTCCCCGCCGCCCGGCCAGCCGCGCCCGGCTCCAGCGGCTCGCCGGTGCCGCCGTCCTCTGCGCCGCCGCCATGCCACCTAAGCCTCCAGCCGGCGCCCGCGCCGCGGCGCCGCGCCTCGCCTCCGGTCTCCCCCGTCGTCCCCGCGCCCAGAAGCCGCCGCCCTTCGTCGCGCCATCGTCTCCCTCGCCGGATCCGGCCGGCCTCGCCCTTCTCCGGCCACCGTCGCTGCTTCTCCGGTGAGATCCGGTGGATCGGGATGAGATCCACCGGGATCTCAACCAAACACGGCGCCCCGTCCCGATCCGCTCCGTCCCGGATATCCGCGTCCCGGGTCGACTTTCCGGAGGTGATTTTCGTATGTCCTCAGATCTATGTTATTTTCATGCCATGTTCATCATGCCGTATCTCTGCATCCGTTGCTCCGTTTTGCGCGTGTAATATGTCTAATTGTTCGAATCGACGAGCCCTTCATACCATTCCATTGCATCATTTTCATTTGAGCTCATCTTGATGCCTGAATCTTTGTTGCAAAAGTGCTATATGATGTTAACCTGCTGAAACTGTTATAACTTGATGATTTGTCATTTTTGTTGCATTTGATGTGTGCATCCTATGAGGTCGATGTCTACATGTGTTTTGTGCTATGTCATGCCATCCTCACATAGGTTCCATCCATATATTTTTGTGATTCCTGTAGTGAGTGCATCAAGCTTGTTAAGTAGGGTACTTGCTGTTGCTGTTTTGCATGTCTGAATCTCATATATCATGATGCTATGTTCACCTGCTTCTACAAGTCATTCTATGGATAATCTGGAGATGTTCACTAAGGATGTTTTGTTATAAATATCATTCCCTATCCATCCATGCCCATGGTTGTATTTATAGCCTAATGTAACTTGTTGTAATCGTGCTCTCAAATTGCTAAATGATGTTGATGTCAGCCTGTTAACATTAAGTTCAATGTTGCCATGATTGTTGTTAGTGATCCATGCACCCTATGAACTTTCTCTTGCCATTATTAGCTTCATAAACATGTCTTAGTACTGTAGTTGCATTTCCATGCCATGTGTTGCTCTGTGGTGAGTGGTTCAAGCTCACCAACATGCCTACTTATTGTTGTTCCTGCCATGTATGAATCTGTAATATAACTTGCTATGTTTACATGGGTGCCATCATATTTTCTGATCCTTTTTGGCTCATGGTCACTAAAGGGCTTTTGTTCTATGCAATTAGTATATTCATGCCAAGCCTTTTTTTGCTATGATAAGTTCCTGTAACATGTTGTTTGATAGCTCTAAACATTGCAACCTGATGTTATTTCCTGATAAATCTGAAACTGTTATTATTTGCAATCTTGCCATGTGTGTTTGAGCATGTTCTAGTGATTTCTGGAGATAGCTCACTGTTCATGTTTTGTCATGCTTTACCTGTACATCATGCCCATGCCTTTTTTTATTACGTTGAGATGCTGTAGCATAGTGTTTTGATGCTTGCAATATGCCTAGTTGCTGTTTTGGATAGCTTGTCCTTTAAACTTGTTTCATGTGTATGTGTTGCACCGTTGCTCCGTTTTGAGTGTGCTCTATATGAAACTTGCTTGTTTTTGCATGTAGCTTCATATTATCATGTTGAATCCTTGTTTCAGTGTGTTTGCTTGATGTTTGGGTGCATTTTGCATCAATGCCATGTTTAACTTGTTTTGCTCATATCTTCTAGGCCGTAGCTCCGAACTAAATGAACTTTATATGTAACTTGACTAGAATTTTGTGTAGATCATCTTGGTGCATCTTAACTTGCTGTTTAACAACTTGAACATAAAGTTATTCAGATCTGGACCAATTTCGAAATTTGCATATGAGGACTTACCGGAATTGTTATATGTTGTTCCCGCCCTCATTTAAACTTGCTTTGATGTGTTGGTCGTGTATGCATCATCTCTTGCCATGAGTAGCTTCATGTAGCCTTGTCATGCATCATGCTTGTTGTGCATCATGTCTTGTTCATGTGTGGTGTGTTTACTTTGTTGTGTGCCTCTTTTCGATAGTTCCCGTTTCGTTGCGATCGTGAGGATTCGTTCGTCTACGCTTGGTTCGTCTTCGTGGCTTCATCTTCTTCATGGACCCGTTCTTCTTCCTTGCGGGATTTCAGGCAAGATGACCGTCACCTTGGATCTCATTACTATCATTGCTATGCTAGTTGCTTCGTTCTATCGCTATGTTGCGCTCCCTATTACCTGTTTATCAAGCCATCCCAAATTGCCATGTCAGCCTCTAACCTTTGACACCTTTCCTATGCAAACCGTTGTTTGGCTATGTTACCGCTTTGCTCAGCCCTCTTATAGCGTTGCTAGTTGCAGGTGAAGTTGAAGATTGCTCCATGGCGGACAGGATTTTGTTGGGATATCACAATATCTCTTATTTAATTAATGCATATATATTTGGTAAAGGGTGGAAGGCTCGGCCTTCTGCCTGGTGTTTTGTTCCACTCTTGCCGCCCTAGTTTCCGTCATATCGGTATTATGTTCCCGGACTTTGCATCCCTAACACGGTCGGGTGATTTATGGGACCCCCTTGACAGTTCGCTTTGAATAAGACTCCTCCAGCAAGGCCCAACCTTGGTTTTACCATTTTCCTCACCACCACCTACCTTTCCCTTGGGACTAATTAACCCAAGGGTCATCTTTATTTAGCCCCGGGCCGTTGCTTCTCTAAGTCTTTGGTCCGAACAGCTTCACTGAAGGCCACCTTGAGGCAACCCGAGGGCTGGTTTTACTCGTAGCTAGTCTCATCCGGTGTTGCCACGAGCGAGATATGTGCAGCTCCTATCGGGATTGTCGGCGCATCGGGCGGCTTTGCTGGTCTTGTTTTATTGCTTTGTCGAAATGCCTTGTAGCCGGGATTCCGAGGCTGATCGGGTCTTCCGGGAGAAGGAATATCCTTTGTTGATCGCGAGAGCTTATCATGGGCTAAGTTGGGACACCCTGCAGGGTTTGAACTTTCGAAAGCCGTGCCAGCGGTTATGTGGCGAGATGGGAATTTGTTAATATCCGGTTGTAGTAAACTTTAAGCAAACTCTTCTAAAATACACCAACCGTGTGCGTAATCGTGAGTGTCTCTTTTTCGGGGTTGATCGAGAGGAGAACACGGTTTACGGGTTATGTCGGCGTAAGTAGGAGTTCGGATCACTTCTTGATCATTACTAGTTGACGACCGTTCCTTTGTTTCTCTTCTTGCTCTCATTTGCGTATGTTAGCCACCATATATGCTTAGCCGCTGCTACAACCTCACCACTTTACCTCTTCCTTACCCATTAAGCTTTACTAGTCTTGATACCCATGGTAATGGGATTGCTGAGTCCTTGTGGCTCATAGTTTACTACACCACCAGTTGCAGGTACAGGTTTGCGATGATCATGACGCGAGAGCGATGTTTGCCTGCTTTGGAGTTCTTCTTCTGCTTCTTCGTTCAAGGGATAGGTTCCAGGTCGGCAGCCTGGGCTAGCAGTGGATGTCGTTTGAGCTTGTTTATGTTTCATCCGTAGTCGGATGTTGATCTTGTATATGATGTTGATGTATTCTTGTGGCATTTGTGTCTTGGTTGTATCCCTATGTATTATGTAATGTTGATGTAATGATATCCACCTTGCAAAAGCGTTTCAATATGCGGGTCTATCCTTGGTGGGACCGAGTTCCTTTTGGATAGGGTCGCATATTGGGCGTGACAAGTTGTATCAGAGCCTCGACCGACCTTAGGAGCCCCCTTGATTGATCGTGTAGTTAGGCCGTTGTTGAGTCTAGAAGAAAACTGTTTTCGGAGTCTAGTTATATCGGAGAGTACGAATTCTTTTTACTCCTCAGCCCCTTCATCGCTCTGGTAAGGAATCTTGACGTAGGTGTTTTGAAATACTCCTCTTCCCCTTCAAATTTTTTCTTTAGGATCATGCAGTTGGTTTTTCGATCGTTGTTCCTCAGCTCTTTTCATCCGGTGCATTTTCTCGTCAAGGCAATTCGACCCTCTTTGTTTTTTGCAAGTTCAATCCTCAGCTGTTTTCTTTCCCACCCGCCCTCCCTTCTTCTTCTCGAATCCGGAGTCCGTAATCGAGTATCCATCCTACTCGTGTGAAGTCTTTGCTTTCTTTCAACCGTGTTTTCTCTTCAAGATATTTGTTGGTTCCCCTTCCAAGTTGCCTTTGTTTCCCGCCCTCCCACCCCTTTTCTTCCCGGAGCCTGAGTCTTTTTCGACCATCAATTTCATAAGTGTGGAGCCTCTTCAGTCCTTCGTCAATCATTTCAACCGGTGAATTCTCGTCTCGGTGGACATTCTTCATATCTTTTCCGGTGTACTCAATTCTAATTTTCGGTAGTGATAATATTCTTTTCCTCGAAGTGTTCTCTTTGCTCGTTTGCCTCTCGCCAGTTTATCGTTCCGGAGTTCCGAAGACATCTTAGGAGATTCGTCTGTGTTCCAATTAATTCGAGGTTGTCACCTCATTTAAATCTTTCAATTGTTCCGGTGCATCATCTATCCGTTGAACAATTCTTTCCGACGGTGTTTTTCTCTTTAGTGGGCCCTAACCCACAGGTCTTTTCCCAGGATCTTACCTGACTCTTCTAATTATTCCGGAGTTATTCTCAAGTTCTTTTTGAAGTTTGACGTAAGAATGAATTTCATCGGTCGACGCCTTCCCAAGATCTCTTTCAAATTCTTTTCATTATTGGCTCAACCTCTTCGCTTTTCATTCTACCGGAGTATCTCAACAATTTTGGTGGTGTTTATCGTCGTCCTTGAAGACCGAAGAAAATTTTTTCCTCTAAATCTTGCCAGTTCTCTCGAAGATTCGTGGTTCTAGTTTCTTGTTATCCTCTCGAATTATTCCATTTGTCAGATATTCTTTTCTCAACCATCCGGAGTTTGTCAGGAGTTGTTTTTTTTTTCATTTCTTTTCATCGGAGGCCATCATTCCAGCTATCGTTCTATATTTATCCCGGAGCTTCGTTCAAATGTTCTGTAATCAGCTCGAGTTCTTCCCGTTCTCTTGTATCTAAATCCCCTCAATCATATTTGTTCTTCTAATTATTCCCGGTGATTATTTCTCTTTCGGCAGTCATTTTCGAATTTTTACGGTGGTTCGTTCGAGACTCATTTTCCTTGGTTATCATTTTAATCCATTCGCTCTGTCCAATCCTACCGGTGGTTCAAGAAGACTTTCTCAAGTTTTGTGCTATACCCCCCTTAATCCTTTTCAAGAAGAATAAGTAGTTTTCAAAATCCATTGTTTGTCATCAATTTAATTTGATGAAGGATAAGCATACAATAAATCTTATTATTATTTCCTCAAAGTGAGTAATCCCTTTTCTTTGGAGTTTGGTCGTCAGGAATAAATTCTAGTTTCAAGTGTTTTCATTCTTTCTTTTCCGGAGTTCAAATTTCCTTGGCCATCTCGTCGGAACCTCCATCTAAATCATTGCAAGGCTCATCTTATTCTTTCATCCTTTATTCTATCTCATCATCCTTTTGTCACCGGAGTTTTTCATGGTGGTTCTTCATGATTTAATTCATTCTTCAAGAGTTCATCAAGACTTTGTTGGAGAAAGTCAAGTATCTTTTCTTCTCACGTCTTGAAGTGCAATTAATTCTCCATATTCCTTTGAATTGGAGTTTTGCATGTCTTCGTTCTTCTAAGATATTCAAGCATTTGGTTGTGGCATAATTTCACCTCAAGTTTTGAGATGTTTTTGATAAGCCCACAACAAGCTTATTTCTTTTCGTTGTTGATTTTCTCAACAACTCCGTTCAATCCTTCCTTCTAAGTTCTTCTCATTCAATTCTTTCAATTCTTCCGAATGCATTGTGTTGTTCCTCTCGTCAACTATCGTTCCATTTTGTCAAACTCAGTTCCAACTCCTTCCATGTTCAGCCGGAGTGCTGCCTAAATCCTTTCATCCTTATTCGTTTCTTATCTCGTTCTGACCGGAGTGGTTTCATAGCCTATCTGATTCCGTGAGTCTTCGATTCTCGTCATTCTCGTCGTTTCTCTCTTCTTCTCGTATGCTCTCGATTCTTTGCTTCTTATCTTGAGTTCTTGTTTCGCATCTTCCTCTTTCTCTTCCGTCTCGGTCCTAAGATCTCGGGACGAGATCTCTTGTTAGTGGAGGAGTGTTGTAACGCCCGGATTCGTCGCCAGTGTCTTCCAGTTATTTGCCGTCCTTGCCATGTCATGTGCTTGTGTGTTGCACTTTGCCATGTCATCATCTCAGATTTCATATCATGTCGTCTTGTGCATCGCATTTGCATACATGTTCGTCTCATGCATCCGAGCATTTTCCCGTTGTCCGTTTTGCAATCCGGCACTCCTATGTCTCCGGCGCCCCTTTTACCTCTTTTAGGTGTGCGGGTGTTAAGCGGTCTCGGAATGGACCGAGGTTTGCCAAGCGGCCTTGGTATACCACCGGTGAACCGCTGTCAAGTTTCGTGCCATTTGGAGGTCGTTTGATACTCCAACGGTTAACCGGGTAACCGTAAAAGCCCTCTTTGTCTTGCAGCCCAACACCCCTTCAAAGTGGCCCAAAACCCAGCAAACTCCCCTCCATGCTCTCGGCCGTTCGATCACGATCGTGTGGACGAAAACCACTCCTCATTTGGACTCTCCTAGCTCCCTCCACCTATAAAAATGACCTCCCCATCCAAATTCGTGGATGTTTCCTACCCTAACCCTAGCGTTTTCCCCTCCCCGCGCCCGGACATGTCCGATCCCGCTGGACGCATCTGCGCCGCCGCCCGTACCCAGTGGCATCGCGCCACGTGGCATCTCTGCCGCCCTTGCTCCCATGCGGAGGGCCGCGTCTGCCACGTTGCCGCGCCTCCCCGCCATGCAGCTGCCCCTTCTCCGGCCGCTCGCCGGGCGCCTCGTGCCGCCCCTTCCCAGCGCCGCCAGCAGAAATTGCTTTCGCCGCCCGCCGCCCGCGGTGTCCCCGCGAGCCCCGCGTCGCCTCCCGCCCCAACCGGCCCTTGGCTCCATGGCCTCGCCCGGTGCCCGCCGTCCTCTGCGCCCGCCGCCCGTGCCACCCTCGCCTCCGTCCGGGCGCCGCCCGTGCAGCAGCGCCTCGCCTCCGGTCTCCCCGTCGTCCCAGCGCCCGAAGCCGCCGCCCGCTTAAATGCGTCGTCGTCTCCCTCGCCGGATCCGGCCGGCCTCGCCCTTCTCCGGCCACCGTCGCTGCTTCTCCGGTGAGATCCGATGGATCGGGATGAGATCCACCGGGATCTCAACCAAACACGGCGCCCCGTCCCGATCCGCTCCGTCCCGGATATCCGCGTCCCGGATTGACTTTCCGGAGGTGATTTTCGTCTAAGTCCCCAGATCTATGTTATTTTCATGCCATGTTCGTCATGCCGAATCTCTGCATCCGTAGCTCCGTTTTGCGCGTGTAATATGTAAAATTGTTCGACTCGACGATTCCTACATTTTTTTCCATTGCATAATTTTCATTTGAGCTCATCTTGATGCTTGAATCTTTGTTGCAAGAGTGCTATATGATGTTAACCTGCTGAAACTGTTATAACTTAATGATTTGTCATTTTTGTTGCATTTAATGTGTGCATCCTATGAGGTTGATGTCTACATGTGTTTTGTGCTATGTCATGCAGTCTTCACAGAGGTGCCATCCATGTATTTTTGTGATTCCTGTATTGAGTGCATCAAGCTTGTTAAGTAGGGTACTTGCTGTTGCTGTTTTGCATGTCTGAATCTGATATATCATGATGCTATGTTCACCTGCTTCTACAAGTCATTCTATGCATAATCTGGAGATGTTCACTAAGGATATTTTGTTAAACATGTCATTCTCAATCAGTCCATGGCCATGGTTGCATTTATAGCCTAACGTAACTTGTTGTAATCTTGCTCTCAAATTGCTAAATGATGTTTCTGTCAGCCTGTTAACATTAAGTTCAATGTTGCCATGATTGTTGTTAGTGATCCATGCACCCTATGAACTTTCTCTTGCCATGCTTAGCTTCAAAAACATGTCTTCTTACTGTGAGTTGCCTTTCCATGCCATGTCTTGCTCTGTGGTGAGTGTTTCAAGCTCACCAACATGCCTACTTATTGTTGTTCCTGCCATTTATGTATCTGTAATATAACTTGCTACGTTTACATGGGTGCCATCACATTTTCTGATCCTTTTTGGCTCATGGTCACTAAAGGGCTTTTGTTTTATGAAATTATTAGATTCATGCCATGCCTTTATTTGCTATTATAAGTTATTGTAACATGTTGTTTTATAGCTCTAAACATTGCAACCTGATGTTATTTCCTGATAAGTCTGAAACTGTTATTATTTGCAATCTTGCCATGTGTGTTTGAGCATGTTCTAGTGATTTCTGGAGATAGCTCAGTGTTCATGTTTTGTCGTGCTTTACCTGTAAATCATGCCCATGCCTTTTGTTATTACGTTGAGATGCTGTATGATAGTGTTTTGATGCTTGCAATATGCCTAGTTGCTGTTTTGGACAGCTTGTCCTTTAAACTTGTTTCATGTGTATGTGTTGCACCGTAGCTCCGTTTTGAGTGTGCTCTATATGAAACTTGCTTGTTTTTGCATGTAGCTTCATATTATCATGTTGAATCCTTGTTTCGGTGTGTTTACTTGATGTTTGGGTGCATTTTGCATCAATGCCATGTTTAACTTGTTTTGCTCATATCTTCTAGGCCGTAGCTCCGAACTAAATGAACTTTATATGTAACTTGACTAGAATTTTGTGTAGATCATCTTGGTGCATCTTAACTTGCTGTTTAACAACTTGAACATAAAGTTATTCAGATCTGGACCAATTTCGAAATTTGCATATGAGGACTTACCGGAATTGTTATATGTTGTTCCCGGCCTCATTTAAACTTGCTTTGATGTGTTGGTCTTGTATGCATCATCTCTTGCCATGAGTAGCTTCATGTAGCCTTGTCATGCATCATGCTTGTTGTGCATCATGTCTTGTTCATGTGTGGTGTGTTTACTTTGTTGTGTGCTTCTTTTCGATAGTTCCGTTTCGTTGCGATCGTGAGGATTAGATTCGTCTCGCTTGGTTGGTTCGTCTTCGTGGCTTCATCTTCTTCATGGACTCGTTCTTCTTCCTTGCGGGATTTCAGGCAAGATGACCGTCACCTTGGATCTCATTACTATCATTGCTATGCTAGTTGCTTTGTTTTATCGCTATGCTACACTCCCTATTACCTGTTTATCAAGCCATCCCAAATTGCCATGTCAGCCTCTAACCTTTGACACCTTTCCTATGCAAACCGTTGTTTGGCTATGTTACCGCTTTGGTCAGCCCTCTTATAGCGTTGCTAGTTGCAGGTGAAGTTGAAGATTGCTCCATGGCGGACAGGATTTTGTTGGGATATCACAATATCTCTTATTTAATTAATGCATCTATATATTTAGTAAAGGGTGGAAGGCTCAGCCTTATGCCTGGTGTTTTTTTCCACTCTTGCCGCCCTAGTTTCCGTCATATCGGTATTATGTTCCCGGACTTTGCGTCCCTAACGCGGTCGGGTGATTTATGGGACCCCCTTGATAGTTCGCTTTGAATAAGACTCCTCCAGCAAGGCCCAACCTTGGTTTTACCATTTGTCTCACCACCACCTACCTTTCCTTGGGAGTAATTAACCCAAGGGTCATCTTTATTTAGCCCCGGGCGGTGCTTCTCTAAGTGCTTTGGTCCGAACCAGCTTCTGTGAGGCCACCTTGAGGCAACACGAGGGCTGGTTTTACTCGTAGCTAGTCTCATCCGGTGTTGCCACGAGAGCGAGATATGTGCACCTCCTATCGGGATTGTCGGCGCATCAGGCGGCTTTGCTGGTCTTGTTTTATTCTTTGTCGAAATGTCTTGTAGCGGGATTCCGAGACTGATCGGGTCTTCCGGGAGAAGGAATATCCTTCGTTGATCGCGAGAGCTTATCATGGGCTAAGTTGGGACACCCTGCAGGGTTTGAACTTTCGAAAGCCGTGCCAGCGGTTATGAGGCAGATGGGAATTTGTTAAAATCCGGATGTACTAAACTTTAAGCAAACTCTTCTAAAAAACACCAACCGAGTGTGTAACCGAGAGTCTCTCAATTCGGGGTTGATCGAGAGGAGAACACGGTTTTGGAGTTATGTCGGCGTAAGTAGGAGTTCAGGATCACTTCTTGATCATTACTAGTTGACGACCGTTCCTTTGTTTCTCTTCTTGCTCTCATCTGCGTATGTTAGCCACCATATATGCTTAGCCGCTCATCGCAACCTCACCACTTTACCTCTTCCTTACCCATTAAGCTTTGCTAGTCGTGATACCCATGGTAATGGGATTCTTTGAGTCCTCGTGGCTCACAGTTTACTACACCACCGATTGCAGGTACATGTTTGCGATGATCATGGCCGCGAGGCGATGTTTACTGTTTTGGAGTTCTTCTTTCGCTTCTTCGTTCAAGGGATAGGTTCCAGGTCGGCAGCCTGGGCTAGCAGGGTGGATGTCGTTTGAGCTTCTGTTTATGTTTCATCCGTAGTCGGATGTTGATCTTGTATATGATGTTGATGTATTCTTGTGGCATTTGTGTCTTGGTTGTATCCCTATGTATTATGTAATGTTGATGTAATGATATCCACCTTGCAAAAGCGTTTCAATATGCGGGTCTATCCTTGGTGGGACCTTCGAGTTCCTTTTGGATAGGGTCGCATATTGGGCGTGACATGCCAGCTGGAACCCCGCATAGTGGGAGGCTAACTTGTGGGCCTACCAAGTTGAGGGGCGGAGGGCTTTGTCAACTTAGTTAATATGAACGATTCTAGCTCTAGTTACCGTACGATGTTCATCCAACGGCAGTAGTTCTTCTTCAATCTCTGGTCTTCTTGCTCCAGCCGCCCAAACCAGCGTCGGTCGTGTCGCGTGCTCCTGGCTCCCGTGGCCAACTGTGATGCCGCGGAGGCCTCACCGCCCCCTACTACTCCCACCGCTGGCCAGGGCATCCCTCTACTCACCCACACCCCATGTTATTCGGTGGCGATGGCAGCCTCACACTGCACCAAACTAGTGAACCCTCGTACTCCTCTTCGCGTGGGCATCCACTACCGCGTCTTCCCCGGCTCCGCGTCCTCCCCTTCCTAGGCCTCACCGTCGTCCACCGCCTTGGTGCTCTCGGCACGGCGTGGTCAATGTAGTCAACGACCAACTTCCATCGGAAGAGTCTTTGTCACGATGGAGAGGCTGATAGGCTGGGTCCTGACCACAGCCCAGTTTTTTGTGATTTGCCAAGTAAGTCGCTTTGTCGGGCTGTTGGGCTGCAAATCTTTCAAGACGAGGAGAGCTTCATTCGGCTGGCCGAGAAAATGGCCTATCAGTAATGAGAAATGGGTTGTACATTTTTAAAACACATCAAACCGACAATTAGTTTCAATTTTCTTATTTTCATTTCGAGATTTTAAATTACATTGATTTTTATGCGTGGACAATTTGTTGGATTTTATATTGATATACATTTATTTTTAAAATCAGTTTGAATGTGACTCGAAATTTCGGGATTAAAAAACAGTTCGGACCGCACCGAAATATGCAAAATTTCGTACAATTTTTTAACTGTGGCCACAATATGGGCTGTAATGCTAACAAAAAGAATATGTGCTCCAAAAAAACCTTAAGAAATAGCAAATGGGTTGTAAATTATTAGAAATAATGGCAGATGGGATGTATGATGTTTTCCACATATTTGAGGCTTTCCTAAAAAGGTTGGCCTTTAAGCGGTGACTATTGGATGTCCATCCAACGGCCGTCGTCTTCTTCAATCTCTGCTCTTCTGCTCGGCCGCTCAAACAAGCACCGGGACTGCTGCTCTCTCCTCAGCGTCCGTTTGTCTTTGCCCGCATGAGCCTCACTGCCCCATTGTACCCCCATCGCTGGCCTAGCCATCCCTCTACTCAGCCGCACTTTTCTTTGTTATTCTCCGGCTGACGGCGGGCAGAACGATAAACCCTAAATGCGGTCGTACTCCCCTCTGCGTGGGAAACAACTGCCGAGTCTTCCCTGCCTCCGTGTCGTTCCCTTCCTAGGCCTTGCCGTCGTCCACCGCCCTGGTGCTCTTGGCGCGGCCTGGTCAACGTGGTTAACGACCGATATGCATCTGAAGTGGACTGTATGTGGAGACGCTGACACCTGGGTCCACGGCCGCACGCAAGGAAATGCCTCCTTATTACGCGCAAAATGATGATTTCTCCACCTGACATCTGGGACCCATCGAAAGGGCCTCTGTATTTCGCGAAAAAAACGTTACCACCACTGACAGCTTGGACCCACCAGCTATATTTTCGCACACAAGGAAGTGCCTCCTTATTACGCACAAACAAATGAATACTCCCCCTGCTAGCTGGGACCCAGTATAGTGGCAGGCTGACTTGTGGGCCTACTAAGTTGACACGGACGGAGGGCTTTGTCAACTTAGTCAATATGCACCCAATTCTAGCTCCAGTGACCGTACGATGTCCATCCAATGGTTATAGTGCTTCTTCAACCTCTGGTCTTCTTGCTCCAGCCGCCCAAAGCAGCGCCGGTCGTGCCGGATGCTCCTGCCTCTCGTGGCCGGCTGTGCTGCCGCGGAGGCCTCACCGCCCCCTACTATTCCCACCGCTGGCCAGGCCCTGTGGCGACGGCAGCCTCACACCGCAGCTGAACCAGTGAACCCTCGCACTCCTCTCCGTGCGGGCTTCCACTGCCGCGTCTTCCCCGGTTTCGCGTTGTCCCCTTCATAGGCCTCACCGTCGTCCACCGCCCTGGTGCTCTCGGCGCGGCGTGGTCAACATGGTCAAGGAATGAATTCCATCGGAAAAGTATTGTACGTGGAGAGGCTGACAGCTGGGTCCACGGCCGCAGCAAGGAAGTGCCTCCTTATTACGCGCAAAATAATTATTCCTCCACACGGCGGCGGGGACCCATCGGACGGGCCACCGTGTTCGCCATAAAAAAACATTTCCCACATTGCTGGGACCCACCGGCTACATCTTCGCACACAAGGAAGTGCATCCGGGCAAAAAAAGCGATTCGCCCCATTGCTGGGACCCACTAGCTACATCTTCGCGAGCAAGGAAGTGCACGACGGTCGGGACCCACCTGGTCAAGCGTCGTAGCATTGTCATTACGGTGTGACGTGTATGTACATCTTTGGTCGATGTAGAGGCGCCGCGTGTCGTAGTAGAGGCGCGCGACGTAGCATGTACACGTCGTCACGGCCGGTGTGCAAGAAAGAAAAAAATCTGACCCGTCACGTACATACGGGCATGGTCTCGAACACCTACTCGCACATAAGTACGGCCAGGGCTCGTGTACATGGCTGGGTCGGAACGGAGAAACTGCGTCGTCGTCGTGTTCATGGGGAGGCAACGGAATGCGTCGTGTTCATCGGGAGGCAACGGAACGCGTGGGAGCCAACCGGCTTGGACGGAACAGCCGATGGAAACGAGGCCTGGCATACCGTAGAACGGTGGAAACGGCCTTGTGTTCGACCAGCCACGTTCAAAACGGGATCCTGTTCATCGGAGAAGGGCGTGCCGCCAAAAGCGGAGAAAGCGGACCTCCTACGGTCGAAACGGGGTCCTGTCGATCGGAAGTTGTATGGCGTACCGCAAAACGGAGGAAACGGACTTGTGTTGGAGCGCTACGGTCAAAACGGGGTTCCTGTTCATCGGGAGGGTTGTGGCGTACCGCAAAACAGGACTCCACGGGATTCTTTTCATCTCCACCGTCGACCCCTCCGGCCTCCACAGACTCTTTGTTCATCCACCGTCGACCTCCTCCAGCCTCCACTGCATTTGTTCATCCACGGGCTCCTGTTCATCCAGCCTCCACCGCGTGCTACTCCACCGGCTACTGTTCAACCAGCCTCTCCACGAGCTCCTGTTCAACCACCCCTCCACGGGCTAATGTTCATCCAGCCTTCCATCGTCTACTGTTCATCCAGCCCTCCACGGGGTGGTCCTGTTCATCCAGCCCTCACACGGGGTCCTGTTCATCCAGCCCAAACCGGCTCGATCGATCGGGGTCCTATTCATCCAGAGGCAACACCACGGGGTCCTATTCATCCACCCCCACCGGGAACTATTCATCCACCCCCCCAAAGAACACTCATTGTTCATCTAGAGGCAACACCACGGGGTCGTTTTCATCCACCCCCACCGGGAACTGTTCATCCAACCCCCCCCCCCCAGCAACGCTCACTGTTCATCCAGAGGCAGCATTGATCGCCTTCGCTTAGCGGCAAGAGCAAAGGAATCGCTCGATCGGGTTCAGTTAACAGCCATCGATCGATCGCTCGGGTTCAGTAACGCGTAGCCTGCAGTGCAATCGCTCGGGTTCAGTTAGAGCCCAACACCTTTCTCGGGTTCAGTTAGATCCCAACGCCTCGCACCCACGCGCGTGCGTGTATGAGTGAAACGTGCATCGCTCGGCCCCGACCACCCACCGTAACCGGGAACACCCCGATATTTTCCTCGCCCTCACTTCTACCACGGTTTTTTTCGTCATGGACGGCCCAAAGAATGTCATGCAGCTGCGTCTCCGGCCCGCCCAGGACGAAAAGCCCATTTTCTGTCATGGTTTTTTGTCACAGAAGTAGGACCCCACCACATCTATGATAATACCGGGTTTTGTCACAATTATCGTCATAGAAGTGTCATAAGTATGACAGGAAAAAAATTCGTTCGGCCCAAAATGTCACGGATGTGTCTTTTTTTTGTAGTGTCAACTCATTATGGAGTTACAATTGCTACATATTACCAACATTATACCTCCTTTATATCCAATAGTACTTCATCCCTTCATATTCTTGGGGTATCCCACATATCGAGATAAAACTCGTACTTACTTTTTCCGAAGTCCACTCCGTGGAATATCCTTATCCTTTCCAGGGGTCAAGGGCTCTCACAGGGTACTACCACCCTTGAAATGCACAAATTTATCCATAAACCATATTTCTCCTAGCCTCGAAAATGGTACAAATCCTTCTTCATAGAGTAACCACTCATATAATCCAAATAAGTACCAACGATGCTATCTTTATTGATTCTCAATTTACTACAATCTCCTGCATTTCCATTACATGCCTTAACCCAACACCTCAATAATAAAAGGAAGGTTCCCACTACTACTACTATTTCTCACAGGTCTCCTTCTCCTTGGGACAAACTCTGGCAAAGTGCCCTGCTTCATTACAACGGAAACATATTACTCCTGACAAGTCTCGAGGTTTCCTTGTGATTTCAAGGCCTCCTTGGGTCCTCGGCTTCCTTTTTGGGCAACTATGGAAGTACTGCCTGTCGGGGAGGCTGATCGGACCCACGAACACCTATGGGGCCGGCGGACCAGGCCCCTTGTGGTTCGGAGGGGGCGGAGATCGCACGAAGAGCGGATCGAGGCGAAGCACACGAGCAGTTTACCCAGCTTCGGAGCTCTCCGGAGAGATAAAACTCCTACTGCTGCTTGTCTGATTGTATTGTGTTCTTGCTAGGGAGCGATGAGAGCTACAAAACCTAGCGTGAGTGTCTCTGGTCTCGAACGAGTCGAACTGGCCGAACCCCCTCTACGTTGCGCATGGGCCTCCTTTTATATGCACAAAGGGGCTCCGACATGTGGCAACGTAGATGAGGGTACAAATGTAAAAGCAGTAGTTGGTACACCTACTTGAGCGATTATGCGATGCAAAATACCTAACTCGGCGACAAGGGACAAAAGCAATAAATGCCCGTCGTATGCGCCTAAATAGTGCAACAGAGACCGTCAGTGCGCCACCGCTTCGCCACGATGGCAAGCTTGTCGGCGCCCGCTTATCGCTGCTCTCCGCTGGCTGCACAACCTCTTGACACGCTGCAGCGCATGGAATGGTCCCCATGGCGACCACGTTGTTGGATGAGCTGGAGCGGAGATGAAGAGGTTACTGCCCGGCAAGTGCCTTGCCGCGGCTGAATCCTTGTCGCGTCGGGGAGGCTTGTCGCGCTCCGAGCCTTCCCGGCAAGCTCCTCTTGCCGGGGCCTTGTCTTCTGCATGCCTTGAGTGGCCTTCCCGGCAAGCTCCTATTGCCGGGGCCTCGTCTTCTTGGTCGAATACTTTGTTCTTGAATGGCTCCAAAGGAACCACGGAGGACCTTGGCGGTGACCAGGCAAACCACTGCCCGAGGTGGTGCAATCGCCCGTGCTGCAATCACGGGATACTAGGGTACCCCTACTCTAGTACCACGGACAGGAGCCCCGAACTGGGCCGCCTGCAGTGCCAGCGGCTGTCGGGCCAGGCCCAAAAGCGATTACTGCAGTCAAAGCGGCCTCGATCACGCCGTTACTTGCCCCGGACCCACCACGACCCCCACTAACGGGGCGCACCGAGCGTGGCGTCGTCACGAGATCATGGGCGTGGTCGTGGGGTTTCTTTATTAGGAACAGCGGGCGTCCGCCCCTCCCCTCCTTATAAACAGGGGAAACAGGCAGGCCGTCCACCTCGCCATTGTTGTCTTGTCAAGAAAACCACCTCCGCTCCCCTTCTTCTCCGGTCTTGAAGAGAGCAGCGCCCCGCCCCCTTTCGCCACAAGCTCACTCACCACCGTCGACCTCCTCTACCGCCTCCGCCATGGCTCCGAAAGACAACAAAGGGAAGGGCGTCAAGTCGGCCGAGGCGCAGCGGCTCGCGGCGCTGCGCAAGGAGCGGGCCATCTTCTCCCCTCAGCTCGACGCAAAGGAGCTGAGGGAGCTCTTCTATCTCTTTTGGTCGACGGAGACGCGTGCGCATCCGCGCACGAAGGTACTCCCCGCCTCCGCTTCTGATTTGGCCCCAACGGGATATCCCTTCTTTGCCCTTTTCTTCTATTGTGGGCTCTGCCCGCCCTTTTCCGAGTTCTTCTGCGATATCATGAACACATATGGCCTCCGCCTCCTTGATTTCACTCCCAACGCTGTCTTGACCATGGCAGTTTTTGCACACCTTTGCGAAAACTTTGTCGGGATCTATCCCAACGTAGCCCTCTTCCGCCACTGCCCGCATAGAGAGAGGGGAGCCGCTTGCTGGAGGGATAGCTTGGGTCTCCAGGGTCGGCAAGAAAGAAGTGTATCTGGAAGGAGAGTTCCGTAGCAAGTGGGAGGAGTGGAGAGCCAACTGGTGTTGGATCGTAGAGGAGAACCCGTAGCCCTTCACTGCGTCGCCAAACCCCAATAGTCTTGTGCGGCAACGATTGGAGCAACTTGGCGGAGGATGCTAGATTGAAGATAGCTGTGACCCGGATTTTGCGCCTCAGGCTTGCCGGACTAACCGTAGGCGCAGTTGGCGCAGACTTCCTTCGCCGCCGCATTGCTCCCTTGCAGGAGAGGAGGAGACCTGCTTGGGAGTTCCAAAACGCGGCAGACATCATGAGGCTGCGCCCTGGCCTGAACTGGAATTTCAACGTCTTAGAGTTGGACGCAATGCTGCTAGAGCTGTTCAAGAACGACCCCGATCACCCCGAGTGGTTTAGGTTGCCGAGGGGGGTCGTCCCATTGTGCAACAACTCTGCTCTCGACCGCATCCGCGCCATGATGCCATTGTGCGATTCCCATGGGATCGTTCCAACCTGGCAGGAGCCTTACGGCGAGATCGTGCGGCGGTTCTTCGACAAGTTGGAAGAAGTGTCGATCCGTTCCGAAGCGAAGAGGCTCACTCGCGACACCACCGACGAGGAGATGGCGCGCATTGCCACCAGCTGGAGGCGGCAGCAGCTGCTGCCGCTGGCGTCTTCGGGTACACCGTGGAAGAGGCGGACACAGCGAAGGCGGCAAGCCTTGCCGAGCGAAAGGAGCTCGCCGGGGAGGACGAGCTTGCCGAGCCCGAGGCCGAGTCGAGCGGACCAGCCGAGGGCGCTTCTTCTCCACCACCCAGCGACTTGCCGCCAACGGAGCCCCCGGCTCCGCGGAAGAGGCGTCTCCGCAAGGCCGGAGACGAGACGGGGCGGCAGACGGGCCCACAAAGAAGAAGCGCCAGCAGCGACGCTCATCAAGGCAAGTGAGGTCGCATGGGAGCGCCCACACCATCGCGACAAGCGGGCGGGTCCTCCCGAGCCACCGCCGACGCCTCCGCCAAGCGGCCAAGAGAGCCCACCTCCGCCTCGTCGCACCGAGGCGAGCCGGAGTTTGACTTCTCCGCACTCAGCTCAGGAGGAGGAAGAAGAGTAAGCTTCACTATTGTGCTCGTATTTCTTCAATTTTGTTGCTTCATCTTGAATCTGATTTGCTTCGTTACGGACTCTTTCCTTTTCGTGGCCTTAGCCTGAAGAGCGTCGAAGAGGGCCAAGATCCCGGCGGTCGTCGTTGAGGACGATCCACCCGTGGCAACAGGGGATGCGTCTGCGACCCCCTTGCCGGACTCGGCAACCCTTCCTCAGAGCAGCCCCCAGCGCAGCCCCCAGAGTAAGTATGCTGTTTTCTCCTTACTGTTAGGTGAGCATGGGTGCTCCTTCTTCATTGATATCTGTCTGTTTGTTTGCGTAGGAGCAGAGCAGCCTCATCAGGAGGGCCCAGAAGCCGCCCCCGAGATTCTGTCTGCTGCGACTACGCCACCAAGGGAGGAATCTCCGGCAAGGGAGCATCCTCCGACAAGGGAGGCTACTCCGGCAAGGGAGGCTACCCCGGCAAGGGGCAGCGCCAGTGATCCTCCAGTGGTCGAGACCATGGCTGCAGATCCCGTTGCAGGTAATCCCCTTACACGAAAATTTCCCTTGGGCTTGTTTTCTTCTGTTTTTCTTTGAATATCTGCTTGATTGTTCTTTCTTTGTCCGCCATAGAGCCGATGGAGGTCGAGGTCGTCGGCGAGGAGGAAGCGCGCGGCAACACCGACGAGGCCGCCGTCGTGGAAGAAGAGGCCGTCGGCCAGCGAGCCTGTCGGCGAGGAGGCCACCGATCTTGCCGCTGCAGAAGCCGGGCGAGGGTCGAGCGATCGACCGACAGCCGAGGCGCAGGAGCGCCAGCGCTACACCGACAAAGCCGACTCCCCGCTGGCGTCAGAAGGCCAGCTCGAGGAGCCCCAGCCAGCGCCTACTTGAAGGCCGGCGACGGTGTCTTCATCAAACTTCCACAGAGTCGAGCTCGAGCGCCGGTCGAAGGAGAGACCTTCGATGGCGAGCTACTACGCCTCCGCTGGGTACGCTGGTGGATCGCCAAGCAGCGGCGAAGTCTGAGGAGGAGCAATTCTGAAGAAGCTGTTGTCGCTCTACCGCGCCTGCAAGCCAAGTTGGAGTCGGGAAGCACTTGTCGCGAGGACAAGAGCGGAACATGGAGAAGCTGCAGAAGAGCTCCGGGCGCCAACCAAGAAACTCTCCGGCGTGGCGAAGCTGGAGCAACTTGCATAAGAGCACACGGCCTTCATCCTTGAGAAGGCCGCAGCTGAGGAGGAGCAGCGGCTGGCCGCCGAGAAGCTCTCCGCGCCGGAGAGCGAGCTGGCGCAGCGGAAGGTCAACCTGGACAGCCACGAGGAAGACCTTGTTGCACGCGAGGAGTCACTTGGCGGGGCGCTTAAGGAAGCGAAGGATCTTGCCGCAGCCGAGGCCGCCAAGGAAGAGTTGAAGGTGAAGGTGGCATTGGAGGCCAGCCTCAAGAAGAGCGGCGAGGAGCTTGCCGCGCTCAAGCACGGCCGAGAAGGGACGCCTACACTCTTGGCGAGTTGCGAGGTCGTCTCGCTGATAGGGGCAAGGAGCTCGACGCCGCCAAGGATTCCAAAGCGGATCTTGAGCTGAAGCCGACCACTCGACGCAGACACTGGACGGCGCCCGAGAGCGGGAGGTGGGCCTGTTGGAGACGATCAAGGCCAAGGAGGAGCTGCTGGCGAATCTTTGTTGATACCCAGAGCGCCTTGAGGGAGAGCGTGGAGCATTGGACTGAAGGTCTTGTGGATACTGCTGCCGACATCCACAATGAGCTAATGGAGCTGGGGATGGCGGACCTTGCATACTCCTCCGACGAGCATCTCCAACCCAGTGCCAAGCTTAGCTTATTCTTCAAGGGCGTGGTGACGGGCCTCCGGCGACTCCGGGAAGAGGTCCCAAAGCAGCTGGCCGAGGAATCACGCCAGATCTGTGCAGGAGCCCTCGAGAAGGTGTTGATAAAGGTGGCCTTCCGTAATCCGGGCCTCAACCTCAACGGCGTCCTCAGATCCTTGCCGCCAGATGCCAACATGGAGGAGCTCAAAGCCCTTGTCGCACCCATTGTGGACAAGGTGAACAAGATCAAGCGGATCGATGGCGACCCGCGTGGACTAGGCCGCCAATTTTATCTTTCCCTTGTCATTGATCATGTTTAGAACACTTAGTTAGATCAGCGACAAGTTATTTTGTAATATACTCTATCTTAGGCGATCATTGCAATGTTATTTCCTCTACTTGATTCCTTCCTTTGTACGTTTTTGCCCTACGCTTTTAGGGAACTTGTCGGTGCAGGCACCTTTGTCATGGCCCGAGTCTTGAACGTCGGCCTGCTTTGGCGGTGCCGCCTCGGACAAGCAACCTTTTCGCGACTAGCTGCAGCTCACTTAAGTTGTTGAGCGGACTCGAAACAAAGTAAGGGTGCGACTAGCCTCTGAGTTGGTTCCTCTGCGCATGTGTTTTCCATACAAAGTACTATCGTTCGAGGAAGATAACTTAAAATTAAAACTGATTGCTCAAACTTTGGCAACTTAGCTTTTACGTCGTTTGCTTCCCGATAAAGGCGAAACTTCCTCGAGCAACGCTTGGTCCATAGTATTATCTTCTCCTTCCCCTGGTTAACTTGTGCGCGAGAGCCTTCCTTTCTTTGAGAAAATAGAAAGAAGAAAATAAAGTTATGGAGCCCAGCGGCTCGATCTTGCTTACGGGTGTGGGTGCTGCACAAAGTGTTAGCCAAAACATGCAATAAAATGATGAAAGCATGAAATTGACAAGTTGTGCGCAATATATGAGCTTTCTTGATGCACGGGTCTGCGCGGCTTTGTACAAAGGATTACATGCAACAGCGGCAAGACTTGTACAAAAGGTGGTTGCTTGAACAGGTTCCGGCAACCCGCGCCCTATGGGTAAAACTTACGAAGATGCTCAATGTTCGAGGAGTTGCTCACCGAATGCCATCTTCGGTCTCAAAGCTGAGCGCCGGGCCTAGTGACTCGTTTCACCCGATAAGGGCCTTCCCACTTCGGCGTCAACTTGTTTGAATTCTTGGCGGACTGAACGCGCCGAAGAACAAGGTCGCCTTCCTCGAGGCTTCTAGCACTAACTTTGCGGCTATGGTAGCGACGCAAAGCTTGCTGGTAACGAGCGGCTCGTCTGACACGAAGGCGATCCTCCTCAAGGAGCAGCGCGTCATCTTGTCGCAGCTGCTCTTGCTCAAGCTCATCATAAGCGAGCACTCGAGGCGATCCGTATCACGAGTTCCGTGGGGAGAACTGCCTCTGCTCCATAGACTAGAGCAAAGGTGTCTGCGGCGCTGGCTCGATTTGGCGTCGTCTGATCGACCAAAGAACCACCGGCAGCTCCTCAATCCGGTTTCTTCCGCACTTGCGCGGCTGTCGAAAGTTCGGTCTTGAGCCCGCGAGCACTTCGGCATTGCCCTCTACGCTTGACCGTTGCTTCTCGAGTGAGCAGCGGAAGCAAAGCAGAACCTTTGCGCCAAGATCTTGGACGTCTTGCATGAAGGTGCGACTTCAGTAAATTGTGTGCCATTGTCGGTGATGATCCTGTTAGGGATTCGAAGCGGCAAACAATCGACTGAAGAACTTGACTTGATCGTGCCGTCACCTTCCTCATCGCTTCCACTTCCGCCACTTTGTGAACTTGTCGATAGCAACGTACAAGTACTCAAAGCCCCGACAACTTCGGGAAGGGGCCGAGATGTCGAGCCCCAGACCTAAAATGGCCGTGATAAAGGGATCGTCTGGAGAGCTTGAGCTGGTTGGTGTATCTGTTTGGAATGGGCCGCACGCTTCACACTTGGTTACTTGTGCGCTTGCATCACGGAGGGTTGTTGGCGGAAGAAACCTTGCCGAAAAGCTTTGCGGCAAGTGCCCTTCTTGCCGATGTGGTGACCACATATGCCTCCATGTATCTCTCGCCAACAGCTTCTATCCATCTTCCCGGGAATACACTTCAATTTCACACTTTGTTGAGTCTTCTTACATGCAGTATGCTGTCGACAAACTGGTACATACTTGACTGCCGGGCTACTCTTTCTGCTTCTTCTTGCTCTTCGGGAAGTTCTCCTGTCTGAAGGAAATGGACAATCTGCTGTGCCCATGTTGGAGCTTGTGGCTCGACAACAAGGACTAAAGGCATATCTACTACTGCGGGAACATCAGCTTCTACGGCAAGAACCTGCGGTCCTGCCGGAGCTTGATGTTCCTCGGCAAGCTTGCCGGAGCAAAACTTGTCGGGGGCGTCTGCTTCAACGAAACAAACCCTGGGGCTTGTCGGAGCAGACTGCCCCTCAGCTCTGTTGGTGTCGATCCTGGGGACCTTCGTGGCGGCGGCTTCGGGGAGCTCTGCCGGGAAGTAGTCACCAGAGATCAACTTCCTCTTCTTGTTCTGTCCAGTTGATGGTGTTACGGTGGGTTGAGTCAGCTTGAGCACGAAGATCCCTGGTTCCACAGGCAACTTAAGTGTAGTGCACTTTGACAGGCCATCAGCAATATCATTCTGAGCTCTTGGAACATGTTCCATTTGCAGGCCGTCAAAGTGTTCTTCTAGCTTCCTCACCTCATCAACGTAGGCTTCCATCAACGGACTCTGATAATCTTTGTTCACTTGGCGGACGACAAGCTGCGAGTCACCCACGACAATAAGCTTCACGATCCCAAGGTCCACTGCGATCCACGAGGCGGCAAGCAAACCTTCATACTCTGCGGTATTGTTTGTTGCTTGCTCCTTGGGAAAGTGCATCCGACTACGTGCTTGAGGTGCTCTCTGGTGGGTGCGACAAGCGACGCCGACACCGGCGCCTTTGCAGCGAGAAGGCACCATCAAAGTACATAAGCCACTCTTTGCTTGCTTCCTTGGCCGGGAATGCTCGTCTCTGGAATTTCTTAAATGCGGTGTTGGCGTCCATTCTGCTATGAATTCTGCCAATGCTCTGCTTTGGATAGTTGAAGTGCTTTCAAACTTGAGGCCAAAGCTTGACAGTTCCAGTGCCCACTCGACAATCCTGCCTGTTGCCTCTGGATTCTGCAGTATCCTCTTCAGCGGAAAGCGAGTGACAACTGTGATCTCATGTGCTTGGAAGTAATGGCGCAGCTTTCTCGAGGCCATGAGGAGGCCGAAAAGCAATTTCTGCACACCAGAGTACCTTGACCTAGCCCCTGCAGGAGGGAACCGACAAAGTAAACTGGCGCTGCACCATCCTTTTACGCATCTGCTCTTGCGTCTGCCTTGAGATCCGTCCTTGTCGGGACCAGAGCTTGCGGTGAAGCCCACACTTGTCATTTGGATGTGTCTGCCATGGTTGCTAGCTCGTCATCCGCCTCCCTCTCCGCTACTAACGCAGCACTAACCACTTGATTGGTTGCCGCTATGCATAGCAGCAACATCTCTTGTGGCTTAGGTGCGACAAGTGTTGGAGTGGAGGACAGGTACCTCTTTAAGTCCTGCAGCGCAGCCTCCGCTTCGGGAGTCCATTGCATGGGACCTGCCTTTTTCAAAATTTTGAAAAATGGCAAGGCGCGTTCAGCAGACCTAGAGATAAACCTGCCGAGAGCAGCTACGCAACCGGCAAGTCTTCGTACATCCTTGACGCGCTTTGGTGCTCCAATCGGCTCAATGGCCTTGATCTTGTCGGGATTGGCTTCAATCCCCGAGAGTTTCTGAAGAACCCGAGAAGCTTGCCGGAAGGGACTCCAAACACGCACTTCTCGGGGTTGAGCTTGAGGTTGATCTTGCGCAGATTTGTAAAGGTCTAACCCAAATCTTGAACCAGAGTTGCTTTGTCCTTGCTCTTGACCACTATGTCATCCATGTAGGCTTCTACATTTCTGTGCATTTGCGGCTCAAAAGCATCATGAACTACCCTTGCAAGCGTTGAACCAGCATTCTTCAAACCGAAAGGCATCCGTATGAAACAAAGATGTGCCACATGGTGTAATGAATGCGGTTTTCTACTCATCCTCTTCTGCCATGAAGATCTGATGGTATCCTGAATATGCGTCAAGAAATGAAAGCAAATCACATCCAGCCGTGGAGTCAACAATCTGGTCGATGCGCGGTAAGGGAAATGGATCTTTGGGACAAGCTTTATTAACATCCGTGAAGTCAATACAAAGTATCCATTTTCCATTTGCCTTGGCGCGACTACGAGATTGGCCAACCACGTAGGATGGATCACTCCTTTGACAAGGCCTCGCTTCCGGTTTCTTGATCTCTTCGCAATGAATTCTTGGCGCCCACCGCCTGCTTCCTTACTTTTCGCTTGACGGGCCGCCAAGATGAGGACAAACGGCCAGGCGGTGCTCAATCACTTTCACAGGAACACGGGGATGTCGACGGTTGCCATGCAAACACGCCGACATTCGCCCGCAGGAAAGCAACGAGCGCCGCCTTCCTATTTGGGGTCGAGAGGCGGCGATGGTGAAGGTACCACCAGTGCCGTCCTCCTTGGCGGACACCTTCTTGGTCTTTGGCGGAGCTGCCATGTTCTTCTTGCACTTGCCGGTGGAGCTCGATGGTGCGTCCTCGACGGTAGCGCAGCACTCGAAGAGGTGCGCTTGCCGGAGTGGGCATCAGAGCTCTTGTATGGATCTTTGGGACAAGCTTTATTAACATCCGTGAAGTCAATACAAAGTCTCCATTTTCCATTTGCCTTGCGCACGACTACAGGATTGGCCAACCACGTAGGATGGATCACTCCTATGACAAGGCCTTTGCTTCGGTTCTTGATCTCTTACGCAATGAATTCTTGGCGCTCCACTTTGTTTCCTTACTTTACCTTGTGGGCGCGCATGAGGACAAGCGGCCAGGCGGTGCTCAATCACTTTCACTGGGAACACGGGGATGTCGACGGTTGCCATGCAAACACGTCGACATTCGCCTCGTGAAAGCAATGAGCGCCGCCTTCCTATTTGGGGTCGAGAGAGGCGGCGATGGTGAAGGTACCACCAAGTGCCGCCCTCCTTGGCGGACACCTTCTTGGTCTTTGGTGGAGCTGCCATCTTCTTCTTGCACTTGCGGTGGAGCTCGATGGTGCGTCCTCGACGGTAGCGCAGCACTCCGAAGAGGTGCGCTTGCCGGAGTGGGCATCAGAGCTCTTGTCGGACTTGGACTTGGTCTTCTTCCCCCCGGGAGCTTCAGCGGCAAGTGTTTGGCAATCTGTCGCGGCTGGTGCATCCCGGTAGATCTTGTCGGCACAGCTAAGAGCATCCTTCTTGTCTCCATGGACAGAGATGACGCTTATCGGTCCTGGCATCTTGAGTAAGTTGTAGGCGTAATGAGAGGCTGCCATGAACTTGGCGAGTCTTGGGCTGGCCAAGTATCCCATTGTAAGGCAATGGGAAATCAGCGACGTCGAATGTAACCCTCTCGGTCCTAAAGTTCAGCTCGCTGCCAAATGTTACCGCAAGAACGTAATCTTCCCCTTCGCTTGCTCCTTCCCGGATTGATTCCTTGGAAAGTACCGGTCTCTTCGAGCTCGCTGTCGAGATTTGAAGCTTCGGAGCACCGCGGAGGAGATCAGATTCAAGCCGCCCGCCGTCAACTAGCATCTTGGTGACCTTGAGGTTGCGGATAGTTGGTGAGACCAACATCGGCAAGCACCCGACCGCAGCTTATGCGATCAGGATGGTCCTCAATATCAAAGATGATAGGCGTCTTTGGGCCACTTCAGAGCTTCTTGGCGACTCTACGGATGGTTCCGCTGCATTGACCGCCCGCATCCACTTTGCTTGAGTTGGCGGTGGGAGGTATGCAGGAAGCACCTCCGTCAACGCAGAAGAACCTCCGTAGCTTTCTGAAACTCCTGCTCGTCGGCGTCGTCATCATCCATATCTTCGTCGTCGTCGTCATCTTCATCCTTGTCGCGGCCGCGGGGAGGTCTGTCTCCTTGCCGCTGCTTGGCCTTGCCGCGGCGTCCTCCCCGGCCGGGTCTCTTCTTGCTTGCTCCTCCAGCACCTTCCTGGGCCGCCTTCTCCTTGTCGCGCTGTTGGGGAACGTAGTAATTTCAAAAAATTTCCTACGATCACGCAAGACCATGGTGATGGCATAGCAACGAGAGGGGAGAGTGTCCGTCCACGTACCCTCGTAGACCGAAAGCGGAAGCGTTATAACAACGCTGTTGATGTAGTCGTCGCCTTCACGATCCGACCGATCCAAGTACCGAACGTCACGGCACCTCCGAGTTCTGCACACGTTCAGCTCGATGGCGATCCCGGACTCCGATCCAGCAAAGTGTCGGGGATGAGTTCCGTCGACCGCAGGCGTGGTGACGATGTTGATGCTCCACCGACGCGGGGCTTCGCCTAAGCTCATGACGATATGACTTCTCCGGTAGCGAGGCTTCGCCTAAGCTCATGACGATATGACGAAGTGGAATATGGTGGAAGGGGCACCGTGCACGGCTAAGGAAAGATCCGTAGATCAACTTGTGTGTCTTGGGGTGCCCCCTGCCCCAGATATAAAGGAGCCAAGGGGGTGCGGCCAGCCTTGGGAGGCCTTTGGAGGAGTCCTACTCCCACCGGAGTAGGACTCCCCCTGTCCTAGTTGGAGTAGGATTGGGAGGGGGAAAGAGGGAAGGGGCCCCCTTCTCCTTGTCCTATTCGGACTAGAGGGGAGGGGGGCGCAGCCCACCTGGCCGGCCCTTCCTCTTTCTCCCTTGTGGCCCATGAAGGCCCATATACCCCTGAGGGGGTTCCAGTAACCCGGTGTTCCGATAACTTCCTGTTTTCACTCGAACCCTTCCAAGTCCAAACATAGGCTTCCAATATATCAATCTTTATGTCTCGATCATTTCGAGACTCCTCGTCATGTCCGTGATCACATCCGGACTCGAACAAACTTCGTGCATCAATACTTATAAACTCATAATGAACCGTCATCGAAACGTTAAGCGTCACGGACCCTACGGGTTCGAGAACTATGTAGACATGACCTAGAACCATTCTCGATCAATAACCAATAGCGGAACCTGGATGCCCATATTGGTTCCTACATATTCTACGAAGATCTTTATCGGTCAAACCGCATAACGACATACGTTGTTCCCTTTGTCATCGGTATGTTACTTACCCGAGATTCGATCGTCGGTATCCAATACCTAGTTCAATCTCGTTACCGTAAGTCTCTTTACTCGTTCCGTAATACATCATCTCACAACTAACTCATTAGTTGTAATGCTTGCAAGGCTTAAGTGATGTGCATTACCGAGAAGGCTGGAGATACCTCTCCGACAATCGGAGTGACAAAACCTAATCTCGAAATACGCCAACCCAACAAGTACCTTTGGAGACACCTGTAGTACTCCTTTATAATCACCCGCCACGTTGTGACGCTTTGGTAGTACCCAAAGTGTTCCTCCGTAAACGGAGTTGCATAATCTCATAGTTACAGGAACATGTATGGGTCATGAAGAAAGCATTAACATACTAAACGATCAAGTGTTAAGCTAACGGAATGGGTCATGTCAATCAGATCATTCAACTAATGATGTGACCTTGTTAATCAAATAACAACTCCTTGTTCATGGTTAGGAAACATAACCATCTTTGATTAACAAGCTAGTCAAGTAGAGGCATACTAGTGACATACTGTTTGTCTATATATTCACACATGTATTATGTTTCCTGTTAATACAATTCTAGCATGAATAATAAACCTTTATCATGATATAAGGAAATAAATAATAACTTTATTATTGCCTCTAGGGCATATTTCCTTCAGCCTCCCACTTGCACTAGAGTCAATAATCTAGATTACAAAGTAATGATCCTAACACCCATGGAGTCTTGGTGCTGATCATGTTTTGCTCGTGGAAGAGGCTTAGTCAATCTGTCCGCAACATTCAGATCCGTATGTATTTTGCAAATCTCTATGTCTCCCACTTGGACTTGGTCCCGAATGGAATTGAAGCGTCTCTTGATATGCTTGGTCCTCTTGTGAAATCTGGATTCCTTTGCCAAGGCAATTGCACCAAGATTGTCACAGAATATCTTCATCGGTCCCGATGCACTAGGTATGACACATAGATCGGAAATGAACTCTTTCATCCAGACTCCTTCATACGCTGATTCCGAAGCGGCGATGTACTCCGCTACACAGGTAGATCACGCCACGACGCATTGTTTAGAACTGCACCAACCGACAGCTCCACAGTTTAATAAAAACTCGTTTCGGGTTTGCGATTTAGATTCGTGTGTTTCTGTGTATAAGCTTGCATCGACGTAACCATTTACGACTAGCTCTTTGTCACCTCCATATATGAGAAACATATCCTTAGTCCTTTTCAGGTATTTCAGATGTTTTTGACCGCTGTCCAAAGGATCCATTCCTGGATTACTTTGGTACCTACCGCCAAGCTTACAGCTAAGCATACGTCAGTGTCCGGTACACAAGATTGCATACATGATAGAGCCTATGGCTGAAGCATAGGGAACATCTTTCATTTTCTCTCTATCTTCATTGTGGTCGGGCATTGAGTCCGACTCAATCTTACACCTTGCAATACAGGTAAAAACCTTTCTTTGCTCGATCCATTTTGAACTTTTCAAAACTTTATCAAGGTATGTGCTTTGTGAAAGTCCAATTAAGCCGCCTTGATCTATCTCTATAGATCTTGATGCCCAATATGTAAGCAGCTTCACCGAGGTCTTTCATTGAAAAACTTTTATTCAAGTATCCTTTTATGCTATCCAGAAATTCTATATTATTTCCAATCAATAATATGTCGTCCACATATAATATTAGAAATGCTACTGAGCTCCCACTCACTTTCTTGTAAATACAGCTTCGCCAAAAGTGCAGACAAACCCATATGCTTTGATCACACTATCAAAGCGTTTATTCCAACTCCGAGAGGCTTGCACTGCACCATAAATTGATCGCTGGAGCTTGCACACTTTGTTAGCACCTTTTGGATCGACAAAACCTTCTCGTTGCATCATATACAACTCTTCTTCTAGAAATCCATTCAAGAATGCAGTTTTTACATCCATTTGCCAAATTTCATAATCATAAAATGCGGCAATTGCTAACATGATTCGGACAGACTTAAGCATCGCTACGGGTGAGAAAGTCTCATCGTAGTCAACCCCTTGAACTTGTCGAAAACCTTTCGCAACAAGTCGAGCTTTGTAGATGCGATTACATTACCATCGGCGTCATCTTCTTCTTAAAGATCCATTTATTTTCAATGGCTTGCCGACCACCGGCAAGTCAACCAAAGTCCATACTTTGTTCTCATACATGGATCCCATCTCAGATTTCATGGCTTCCACCATTTTATGGAATCTGGGCTCACCATCGCTTCTTCATAGTTTGTAGGTTCGCCATGGTCAAGTAACATGACTTCCGTAATAGGATTACCGTACCACTCGTGCGTATTTTACTCTGGTTGACCTACGAGGTTCAAGAGCAACTTGATCCAAGCTTCATGATCATCATCATTAGTTTCCTCACTAATTGGTGTAGTTGTCACAGAACCATTTCTTGTGATGAACTACTTTCCAATAAGGGAGCAGACATGATTATCTCATCAAGTTCTACTTTCCTCCCACTCACTTCTTTCGAGAGAAACTCCTTCTCTAGAAAGGACCCGAATTTAGCAACGAAAATCTTGCCTTCAGATCTGTGATAGAAGGTGTACCCAACAGTCTCCTTTGGGTATCCTATGAAGACACATTTTTCCGATTTAGGTTCGAGCTTATCTGGTTGAAGTTTCTTTACATAAGCATCGCAGCCCCAAACCTTAAGAAACGACAACTTTGGTTTCTTGCCAAACCACAGTTCATAAGGCGTCGTCTCAACGGATTTTGACGGTGTCCTATTCAACGTGAATGCGGCCGCCTCTAAAGCATAACCCCAAAACGATAGCGGTAAATCGGAAATCGACATCATAGATCGCACCATATCTAGTAAAGTACGACACGACGTTCGGACACACCATTTCTCCGTGGTGTTCCGTGTATGGAGTTGCGAAAATATTACTCATTGTTTGAAATGTAAACCAAACTCGTATCTCAAATTTTCTCCTCCACGATCAGATAGTAGAATCTTTATTTTCTTGTTACGATGATTTTCCACTTCACTCTGAAATTCTTTGAACTTTTCAAATGTTTCAGATTTGTGTTTCATTAAGTAGATATACCCATATCCGCTCAAATCATCCGTGAAGGTGAGAAAATAACGATACCCGCCAAGGCGTGCCTCAACATTCATTGGTCCACAAACATCAGTATGTATGATTTCCAACAAATCAGTTGCTCGCTCCATAGTTCCGGAGAATGGCGTTTTGTCATCTTGCCCATGAGGCACGGTTACGCAAGTACCAAGTGATTCATAATCAAGTGATTCCGTAAGCCCATCAAGATGGAGTTTCTTCATGCTTTTACAACCGATATGACCTAAACGGGCAAGTGCCACAAATAAGTTGCACTATCATTATCAACTCTGCATCTTTTGGCTTCTACATTATGAATATGTGTATCACTCTTGTCGAGATTCAACAAGAATAGACCATTCTTCAAGGGTGCATGACCATAAAAATATTACTCATATAAATAGAACAACCATTATTCTCTAATTTAAATGAATAACCGTCTCGCATTAAACAAGATCCAGATATAATGTTCATGCTCAACGCCGCACCAAATAACAATTATTTAGGTCTAAAACTAATCCCGAAGGTAGATGTAGAGGTAGCGTGCCGACCGCGATCACATTGACTTTGGAACCATTTCCCACGCCGCATCGTCACCTCGCCCTTTGCTGCTGCTCGTTTATTCCGTAGTCCCTGCTTCGAAGTTGCAAATATTAGCAATGTAACCGATTATCAAATACCCAGTGCTACTACGAGCTCTAGTAAGGTACACATCAATAACATGTATATCACATATACCTTTGTTCACCTTGCCATCCTTTTATCCGCCAAATACTTGGGGCAGTTCCGCTTCCAAAGGTCCGGTCTGCTTGCGGTAAAACACTCAGTTTCGTGCTTAGGTCCGCACTTGGGTTTCTTCTCTTGATCAGCAACTTTCTTGCTGTTCTTTTTGAAGTTTCCTTCTTCTTCCCTTTGCCCTTTTTCTTGAAACTAGTGGTCTTGTTGACCATCAACACTTGATGCTCTTTCTTGATTTCTACCTCCATGACTTTTAGCATTGCGAAGAGCTCAGGAATTGTTTTAGTCATCCCTTGCATATTATAGTTCATCACAAAGCTCTTGTAGCTTGGTGGCAGTGATTGGAGAATTCTGTCAATGACACTATCATCCGGAAGATTAACTCCCAGCTGAATTAAGTGATTGTTATACCCAGACATTTTGAGTATGTGCTCACCGATGTAACTATTCTCCTCCATCTTGCAGCTATAGAACTTATTGGAGACTTCATATCTCTCATTCCGGCATTTGCTTGAAATATTAACTTCAACTCCTGGAACATCTCATATGCTCCATGACGCTCAAAACGTCGTTGAAGACCCGGTTCTAAGCCGTAAAGCATGGCACAATCGAACTATAGAGTAGTCATCAGCTCGCTTTGCCAGACGTTCACAACTTCGCTCAAGATTCACAAAGAAGTTCGCTACCCAGCGGTGCTTCCAGGGCGTAATTTTTCTCAGGCAGCAATGAGGATAATCCTCAAATTACGGACCCAGTCCGTGTAATTGCTACCATCATCTTTCAACTTTGCTTTCTCAAGGAACGCATTAAAATTCAACGGAACAACAAAGACGAGCCATCTATCTACAAAGAAACATAGACAAGCAAAATACTATCGTGTACTAAGTTCATGATAAATTTAAGTTTAATTAATCATATTAAAACTCCCACTTAGACGAGACATCTCTCCGGTCATCTAAGTGATCACGTGATCCATATTAACTAAACCATGTCCGATCATCACGTGAGACGGAGTAGTTTCAATGGTGAACATCACTATGTTGATCATATCTACTATATGATTCACGTTCGACCTTCGGTCTCCGTGTTCCGAGGCCATATCTGTTATATGCTAGGCTCGCCAAGTTTAACCTGAGTATTCGCGTGTGCAACTGTTTTGCACCCGTTGTAGATGGACGTAGAACTTATCACACCCGATCATCACGTGGTGTCCGGGTACTACGAACTTTGGCAACGGTGCATACTCGTGGAGAACACTACTTGATAATTTTAGTGAGAGATCATCTTAAAATGCTACCGTCAATCAAAGCAAGATAAGATGCATAAAGGATAAACATCACATGCAATCAATATAAGTGATATGATATGGTCATCATCATCTTGTGCTTGTGATCTCCATCGCCAAGCACCGTCATGATCACCATCGCCACCGCGCGACACCTTGATCTCCATCGTAGCATCGTTGTCGCCTCGTCAACTATTGCCTCTACGACTATTGCTACTCCTTAGTGATAAAGTAAAGCAATTACATGGCGTTTGCATTTCATACAATAAAGCGACAACCATATGGTTCTCCCGCCAATTGCCGATAACTCGGTTACAAAACATGATCATCTCATACAATAAAATATAGCATCACGTCTTGACCATATCACATCACAACATGCCCTGCAAAAACAAGTTAGACGTCCTCTACTTTGTTGTTGCAAGTTTTACGTGGCTGCTACGGGCTGAGCAAGAACCGTTCTTACCTACGCATCAAAACCACAACGATACTTCACAAATAGACTCCGCTTTAACCTTCTCAAGGACCGGGCGTAGCCACACTCGGTTCAACTAAAGTTGGAGAGACAGGTCTTCCGCGAAGCCATCTATGTGCAAAGCACGCCGAGGAACCGGTCTCGCCAGAAGAGTACGCGTAAGGTTGGTCCGGATCGTCTCGCCCAACAATACCGCTGAACCAAAGTATGACATGCTGGTAGGCGGTATGACTTGTATCGTCCACAACTCACTTGTGTTCTACTCGTGCATATGACATCAACGCATAAAACCAGGCTCGATGCCATCGCTTGGGGAACGTAGTAATTTCAAAAAATTTCCTACGATCACGCAAGACCATGGTGATGGCATAGCAACGAGAGGGAGAGTGTCCGCCCACGCACTCGTGAGACCGAAAGCGAAGCGTTATAACAACGCGGTTGATGTAGTCGTGCGTCTTCACGATCCGACCGATCCAAGTACCGAACGACGGCACCTCCGAGTTACGCACACGCTCAGCTCGATGACGATCCTCGGACTCCGATCCAGCAAAGTGTCGGGATGAGTTCCACAAGACGACGGCGTGGTGACGATGTTGATGCTCCACCGACGCAGGGCTTCGCCTAAGCTCCGCGACGATATGACTTCTCCGGTAGCGAGGGCTTCGCCTTAAGCTCATGACGATATGACCAAGTGGAATATGGTGGAAGGGGCACCGCACACTGCTAAGGAAAGATCCGTAGATCAACTTGTGTGTCTTGGGGTGCCCCTACCCTCAGATATAAAGGAGCCAAGGGGGTGCGGCCAGCCTTGGGAGGCGCGCCGAGGAGTCCTACTCCCACCGAGTAGGACTCCCCTTGTCCTAGTTGGAGTAGGATTGGGGAGGGGAAAGAGGGAAGGGGCGCCCCCTTCTCCTTGTCCTATTCGGACTAGAGGGGAGGGGGCGCAGCCCACCTGGCCGGCCCTTCCTCTTCTCCCTTGTGGCCCATGAAGGCCCATATACCCCGGGGGTTCCGTAACCCCTGTTCCGAGAACTTCCTGTTTTCACTGAACCCTTCCAAGTCCAAACATAGGCTTCCAATATATCAATCTTTATGTCTCGATCATTTCGAGACTCCTCGTCATGTCCGTGATCACATCCGGGACTCGAACAAACTTCGGTGCATCAATACTTATAAACTCATAATGAACTCACATCGAAACGTTAAGCGTGGACCCTACGGGTTCGAGAACTATGTAGACATGACCTAGAACCATTCTCAATCAATAACCAATAGCGGAACCTGGATGCCCATATTGGTTCCTACATATTCTACGAAGATCTTTATCGGTCAAACCGCATAACGACATACGTTGTTCCCTTTGTCATCGGTATGTTACTTACCCGAGATTCGATCGTCGGTATCCAATACCTAGTTCAATCTCGTTACCGGTAAGTCTCTTTACTCGTTCCGTAATACATCATCTCACAACTAACTCATTAGTTGTAATGCTTGCAAGGCTTAAGTGATGTGCATTACCGAGAAGGCTCGAGATACCTCTCCCGACAATCGGAGTGACAAAACCTAATCTCAAATACGCCAACCCAACAAGTACCTTTGGAGACACCTGTAGTACTCCTTTATAATCACCCGATTACGTTGTGACGCTTGGTAGTACCCAAAGTGTTCCTCCGTAAACGGAGTTGCATAATCTCATAGTTACAGAACATGTATGGGTCATGAAGAAAGCATTAACATACTAAACGATCAAGTGTTAAGCTAACGGAATGGGTCATGTCAATCAGATCATTCAACTAATGATGTGACCTTGTTAATCAAATAACAACTCCTTGTTCATGGTTAGGAAACATAACCATCTTTGATTAACAAGCTAGTCAAGTAGAGGCATACTAGTGACATACTGTTTGTCTATATATTCACACATGTATTATGTTTCCGGTTAATACAATTCTAGCATGAATAATAAACCTTTATCATGATATAAGGAAATAAATAATAACTTTATTATTGCCTCTAGGGCATATTTCCTTCACGCGCCGCTCGTACTCAGCCTTCAGCTGTTCAACAAGCTGCTCGACCTTCTTGCAGCTCTGGAGGTCGTGGCCCTTGGTGCGGTGAATCTTGCAGTACTGCTTGCCGGAGGCGTCCCCGCTTGTCGGGCGGCCGCCACAGATCAGGTGGTTGGCGTCGGCGGCAACCTCCTTGCCGGAGCCACCAGCCTTGGCGTTCTTGTCGCCACCTCCGCTGTCTGACCGCTCAACAGCTAACACTTCCCTGCCTTTCTTCTTCCTGTTGCCTCATGTCGGCTCTTCTTGCCGGGCGGTCTCCTCACCGCCGATCCCCGCTTCGCATTCTCTCCTGAGTCTCCTCCTCCTCAGCGTGCACACTTGTCGGCCAAGGCATACAGCTCATCGACGTCCTTGACTTTGCACATCGCCATTTCCTCCCTCATCCCGCGGTTCGCACGTTCGATGAAATGCGCCGATCACCGCGGCAGGGTGGACATCCGATGTTGTAGTGCACACGGCTGAATCTCTGAATGAACTTGCGGGGACTCTCCTTCCTTCCGGGCGAGCAGATGAAGGTCACTCTCTTGGCCATGAGGCTTGTGGTCACCGTGAAGGCGCCAACAAACCGATGGCATAAATCTGCCCAAGAGGATATGGAGCTGTCCGGCCAGTGCATGAGCCAAGATCTGACGTTGGGCTTGAGCACGAGCGGGAAGTAGTTGGCAAGGATCTTGTCGTCCCGTCCCCCCGCAGCCTGCACCGCGATGGTGTAGATGCTGAGGAACTCCGACGGGTGTGTCCTGCCATCGTACTTCTCCGGCACGTCCGGTTTGAAGTTTTTCTGGCTGGGCCACTGGACTTGCCGCAGCTCACGAGTGAACGCAGGGCAACCTACCGAGTACGGCAAGTCGCCTGGTTCCTTCCGGCGCGCGCGCGCATGTCAACAGAGGGCCCGGCGCGCTTGTCGGACTGACGTCGCGCTTCTCTCCGGCGCTCGATTCGAGTTCGAGCGTCCTCTTGTTGTCGTTCATGAAGAACTTGGCCCTGATCGCGGCGAGCTCGTGGATCCAACGACGCAGTGGAGTCGCTGTCGAGGTGGATCCGGTGAGTCGGCGATCTTGGCCTTCGGGGCGGAGAGTGCATGGTAGTTGCACCTCCACCAGTCTCGTCGCCACCGGCTCGCGTTTGGCGTTCTTGCCGTGGCAGCGACGCACTCGGTTGCCGTGGAGCGTCGCCGTTGGCGAAGCTGATGAGGCTCTGTATAGTGGCCCTCCACTCGTCGACCTTGTCGGCCGTTGGAGGGTACTCGAGGAGCAGTTGAGCTCTCGCCAGAGCTTCTGCTGGAGTAGTGGGTGGCATTGGCGAACGGTGCGAGGAGCGGGATATGCTCGGACTCCTAACTATGTTAGAAGGAGTAGCATCCCGTCCAGGCAACCGTATCTCGCTCGTGCCAGCGTGTTGGCGTGCACGCTGGTCTTGAGGGTCTCGATCCAACGAGCGTATGGCATTGTGAACGCCATGACGTTGTTGGTCCCGCGTCTCCTGGGACGGGCGCGGGGGATGTGCGGACGCCGAGGTTTGCGGGGCCTTGTCCTTGGACTTGGCAGCGTCACAAACTCCTTCGTCGGCGCCCGTTCCTCCGCCAGCGTCTGCCCCACCACCCGTTTGCTGCGGTGATGGTGGGTACGACGCGGACGGCTCACCGCCACGAAGCCTTCTTCTTCGGTGGCATGTTGATGGAGATGTTGCTCGTGAACGCCGGATCAGATTCACACAGCCTCGACGCCTTCTACCGGGCGCGCCAAAGATGTCGGGAGGCTGATCGGACCCATTTAACACCTATGGGGCGGCGGACCAGGCCCCTTGTGGTTCGGAGGGGGCCGGAGATCGCATCAAGAGCGGATCGAGGCGAAGCACACGAGCAGTTTACCCAGCTTCGGAGCTCTCCGGAGAGATAAAACTCCTACTGCTGCTTGTCTGATTATATTGTGTTCTTGCTAGGGAGCGATGAGAGCTACAAAACCTAGCGTGAGTGTCTCTGGTCTCGAACGAGTCGAACTGGCCGAACCCCCTCTACGTTGAGTATGGGCCTCCTTTTATATGCACAAAGGGGCTCCGACAGGTGGCAACGTAGATGAGGGTACAAATGTAAAAACAGTAGTTGGTACACCTACTTGAACAAAGGTAAAGGTGCAAAATACCTAACTCGACGGCAAGGGACAAAAGCAATAAATGCCCGTCTGTCGCCTAAACAAGGCAACAGAGACCGTCAGTGCGCCACCGCCGCCACGATGGCAAGCTTGTCGCCGCCGCTTATCGCTGCTCTCCGGGCTGCATGACCTCTCGACACACGTGCATGGAATGGTCCCATGGCGACACGTTGTTGGATGAGCTGGAGCGGAGATGAAGAGAGGTTGCCTGCCCCGGCAAGTGCCTTGCCGCGGCTGAATCCTTGTCGCGTCAGGAGGCTTGTCGTGCTCCGAGCCTTCCCGGCAAGCTCCTCTTGCCGGGGCCTTGTCTTCTGCATGCCTTGAGTGGCCTTCCCGGCAAGCTCCTCTTGCCGGGGCCTCGTCTTCTTGGTCGAATACTTTGTTCTTGAATGGCTCCAAAGGAACCACGGAGGACCTTGGCGGTGACCAGGCAAACCCTGCCGCGGGGTGCTGCAACTGCCCGTGCACGAGTACGGGATACTAGGGTAACCCTACTCTAGTACACCGACACTGCCCTGAATCTTTGCACCTAAAACATGTGATATGACTCAGGTCCTTCCTGGAATCCAATCTATTTCTCTTCCTGGACTTTTCCGTTCTAATCAGGGCTTCTATTTCCTGTGGGTCATACTCTACTTTCTCTGTCGGGAATTCTACTAAATCCCCATTCAGACAATTCTGGGAGATGTGTCCTTCTTCTCCACATGAATAGCATGACTTAGTGCATGGTTTAATTGGGTCTTCTTCGGGTGTGTCCTCCACCTCTTCCTTCATCACAGGTTCTTCTAAAATTTCCATGAGGGCTCCTTTCATTGCTTCTTTCTTTTGCTCGATGGTTCCTTGTACCATGGGGTAAATGTGACACTGGACAGGGTAGTGGGTAGTCCCTTCACACGATAAATAAGTAATATGCCTAGTTGGGCATTCTTCAGCTGGGTTTCTTTCTTCACAATGGGGGCATTCATCCTTGTGCTCTTTATGGTTGTGTCCTATTTCTCCATAGAGCATGCATGCACAAGGTTTCTTCATATCCTTTCCATAAGACTTCAATTTCCGGGACACAAAAGGAGACCTTTGCAAAGTCAACTTAAATTCTTTCCAAGTGGTTACTCTTTGCTATCCATTGATGGTTTGGTACATCGTCCACCAAGTAGGAGCACCTCTTTCGAGGTACTGAAGAGCATGTTGGGCCATATCCTTTCCGGCTATAGTGTTATTCTTCATGCAATCTTCCATGTTTTGAATCCATCGGTCTGTCTCCAATTGAGTCATCGGTCCAGAAAATATGGGTTCATCTCCATTCATCCTCTATTGGGTCCAAGGGTTTTGGGGGGAAGATAAGAGAGAGAGAGGGATACACATAATACAAACAATAGTTTTTTTAAGACAAATTTTATTTGTGGTTGTCGGAAGAAAACATCAAACAAATGACGGCTCACAATCGTCGCATCTAACGTAGGTATATAACAGAGGTTTGGTCTTCTAAAGGTCAATAAATCTTCAACATCGCCAAACTCTTCAAGTCTTGTTCATGTCTCCAATGGCTTCTTCCGATCGTGCTTGTCCTTCTCAAGTTATTTTGCCAGATCATCTCTGTTGACGCGAAGTATCTCGTGATGTCCTGTAATATTCTGGAGTTGCATTCAAACTCCTGGGTTTTAACATCCTTGGCATGAATCCTGGTCCTACTGTCCTTCAGTTCCTGACGAATCTCCGGTATCTCGAGGTTTTGCTTCTCCAGCTTGGCTACTTTCAGCTTCTGGGTCCCGAGTTCTTCACGAAATACTTACTTGTCAAGTAAGGCTTCCTAAAGGTCCATCTTAAAATTCTTGATGTAATACTCCAGATCCTGGTGATACACCAGCTAAGGTTAAAACTTCATCTTTTGCTGATAGGTGCTCCATTAGCCCTTTTGTCATCCAATCCTTCCAGAGAAATGCATGCTTAACTCAACACGGTGACAATAGCATAAGCGGGCGATAACATCATGGATAGTCGTGTTTCTGCTCTTGTCATTTCCATGAGCTATCATTCCATAGTTGATATCTCCTGCCTTAGGGTTTTCTTGACAAAACTTTGAGTTCTAATGCTCCATGTTCTGGTCTTTCTCCGATACACCTTGATCTCGGGTATTGACAGCTTCATAGTCTGCCAAGTTCCATAAGGGTAGCCTTCTAGGTCATACAAATCTGGGAATTCTTCAGAGCCTTCAAATTCTCCTAGTCTTCATAGTCTCCAACCGTTGTAGTTTCCATTATTATAATGCACGGTAAAATCTTCTTCATTCCGAAGTGGTCTTAGTTGTCTGATATCTTGTACTTCTTGGAGTGGTCTCATCAGTCGAATCCTCGTGTGGTCAAAAGGGAAAAGGGGTATGGTCTAACTAAAAGGGAATATTTGATAAAGCTCAGAAAAGAAGAGAGGTAAAAGATCTTTTTGAAAATAAAGTTGTAGAGAAAATCTTTCCTATGGGCTTGCCAGTTTTTAGGGGTCACGTCCTATAGTCAACATGTGCTCTTATACCATCTTGTAGCGACCCGACCCGAATGGATCAAGTCTCTATGCTTAATTGTCATCGCTGGATCGGTATGCTGACACATACAGTACTCGAGGATTTATAACAGAGGTAAATCACATGTATAAAGTAACGTAAATACTATTACCTCAATCCAAATAGCGGAAGTAACAACAAGGTTGTGGATTCCCATCAACACCAACGGCAAAGTTGAGTGTAGAAATCATAACCCTAACGTATCACTTACTCGTCATAAGAATCCTGCAACATGAGACGTTGCAGCCATATAGGTCAGTACATTGAATGTACTGGCAATTTCACACTATGGAGCAATGCTGAATAATGGCTATCACTACATGCATATTTGGCTGGTGGAGGCTCTATGGTTATCATTTGCATAAAGCTATTTTTCCCTACAACAAAGGAATAAATTTTATTTTTCTACCAAGTTGATTGAAAATTATTGAGAAGGTTCCTCCAACTCAATCCCAAAATAGTAATCATTAACCCAATCAAATTAATTAAATAAAGTGTTGAGATCAGCATGATAATCCAAAATACCAGAGACTCAGAATGTCCATAACCGGGGATACGGCTAACCATGATTAGTTTGTACACTCTGTAGAGGTTTGCACACTTTTCCCCACAAGACTCGATCTCCTCCGTTGGATTTCTCACACTACATGGTGTTTGAGAAATGGATGACCGAGACACGGTCTTTCAGAATCATTAACTCTTTACTCTGGGTAGACAGTTACACCTACTTTCCCCTACATCTGTTAGCCTACCACTGAAATAGGTTACGCAACATACTCAACTATGCCAGAGCCCATAATGGCTTGTGGCTGCACACGGAAGTTTCTAGCATGAATAATCTTATGATCCCTTTGAGCCTGGGTGGCGAACCATAGGATGATCACACGGGTACTCCAGGATATCCTAGGACAACACTGGATTCTCCAGGTGCCCGCAACCAATCCACCCAGATGTGTATTTAAGTAGCCACCTTAAGTTAACCATTAATTAACAATCTCAGATCTGTCATGGATACACTCAACCAATCCACGTCTATTAGCATAGCATAGCAGTATAAGCATAACGTAGAAGTAACTCCCAAGGGTTTGATAATAAAAGGCAATAGGTTCCTACCTCACATCTACTTCCCAAACCCACATGTTAAGAGATCCTACTCATGCAATGTTTGAGGGTTGTAACTAATGCATAAAAACTGGGTAATAAAGAAGTATGATCAAAGTGCTTGCCTTGTACTGTTGATGAAGATGATTCGCACTCATAACTCCTGATAGTTCTACTCGTCACACTCCGGTCAATCTACCGTAAGCAAGCAATAGTAACCACACATAAGCAATCATGCAAAAGAATCAAAGAAAAGATCTTGGAAAACTTTGAAAACAAATAAACAAACAACTCTTGCAACATAAAACAATTTCTAACAGTACCAAAATTGGGTGAATTTGGCCTTATCAGAAAGTTTAGGTCAAGAGCTTCAATTTGCAAAAAGAATCGTTTAAATCGGAGTTATAAAACTCAAGTTATGCACAAAAGAAATTCAAATTCAAAACTGTTTGGAATTCAAATTTTAAATTTTCAAAAACATGTTTAAGTTTGTTATCTGGATAGAGGGGATCATAACGAAGAAGTGGGCGTTGGTTTCGTTGGTTTTGGTCAAACGAGTAGAAAGTAGCGAAGGTTTGAAAATCAGGGACTAATCTGTAAATAAAATATTCATAGATGGGTCCCTAGCCAAAATTAAAAAAGAAAAAGAAAAATCCTATCGAACGAATGTTCGCTACAGAACCCTACAGAACGAAAATGTTCGCTACCAGAAGCTAACGAGCGAACGCTCGCTAACTAAACTAACTGGATAAACAACGGGTTTTAAACGAAAACCGAAACCATAAAAAAATCGGCGAACCGGGCGGGTTTATACCGGTTCCGGGTGGATAGGGTCCGGCGGCTTCCCGCAGTGGCGAAGGCTTCAAGGGCGGCGCTGGTGGCGGGCGCCAAGGCGGCTGGTTCACGGGCCAATGAGTGTGGCGACGGCGGCGCAAGGCATGAAGCGCAAGGCAAAGAAGGCTGAATCGGCGGTGGAGTGGCTGCAGCAGCGGCGGCGGCAAGGTCCGGCGATGATGCGAGGCGAAGCGAGGGGAGAGGAGAGAGGTCGGGGCGGGCGGAGGATATGAGGGGGCAGAGGCTTGCGTGGAGGAGGGGGCACGGAGGCCGAGGCGGTCACAGCACGGCGGCGGAGTCGACGGGAGAAGTCCCGGTCGGGCACGTCGGGAGGAAGACGGTGCGGGGCTGGGCCGCGGCCTGGCTGGGAGCTGGGTCGGCTTAGTCGGCGAGAAGAAGTTTAAAAAAAACACAGATAAACAATAAAATAATAAAAAAAGAAATAAAAATATTATATAGGCATATAATATATTAAAATTTTCAGAAAAAGATTTTCTACAACATGAACATTTTTCTAACGTCAAATAAGATCCACAAAATTTAAATTAAACAAAGAGTGCTACAGTTGCAATAAAACCCAATAAAAATCTTTTTAAAAATACCAAAATACTTTCAAATTTATTTCTCTCCAATTTTCTAATGTGGGGAATCAAGTTACCCTAATTTCCATATATTTTATTTTTTGGATAAAAATAATTTGAATAAAAACCAAAATAACTCCAAATTGAAAATAATTTCAAAGGGACTTTAATTTTGATTATTTTAAACTTCCAACTCATATTTCATATATTTTGAACAATTCATTTTATCTTCTCTCATGAAAATCATTGAGTTGCATAATGTTTCTGAATTTGAAATATTTCCAAATGAAATTCAAATATTTTCAAAAAACCCTTTTCATTTAATTTAAATGGAAGAAGTCATATCATCTTCACTCCAGGGTTATGTATTTGTAAATAAATTTGAATTCATGGAGAGCAGAATGCAAAGTGAAAGTTCGGGAAAGTCCTTTTTATTCCCTCTCATTTAACTTTCAAAAAAAAATCAAATTTCACTCAATTTGACACAAGCAACCACACCACAATCAAACAAACAATCAAAACTATTTATTTAATATAACATTCCAAAATTTAGAATTTTGGGATGTTACAGGCTGTTTACGTTGTGTTGCTTGGTTCTCCTACTGGTTCGATAACCTTGGTTTCATATCTGAGGGAAATACCTACCGCCGTTGTGCTGCATCATCCCTTCCTCTTTGGGGAAATACCGACGTAGCTTCAAGCGATATCATACCTCATTGATATTCGAGACCACAAGGACTCACGCACATTGGAGGAGGAGACCCGCCGGCCTTGGAACATTGCTCATCTTCGGCCTTATTACACTTGAGCCACCGGCTCTTGTGTTGTACATACTTTCATCACTGTATATATTATGATCAGTATAATAAAGCCGTCATCCCTGATAATTCAGGGCCTCTGTCATTTCATTTCTAAGTATCTGCGTCTTTATTGTCAGTTCTTAAGATCACTTGGGGGCTTCCTCCTCAATGAGCATAGCTTTGCTTACCCTCTTGATTTGTCTTACACGCCTTGTTACAAATCACTTGGGGGGCTTCCTGCCCAAATTTAAGGGTACCAAAGAGAACTTGCTACAGTGTGCAGTTCAAACATAGGTATCCGGCCTTGAGGGCTCATTATAGGTCACTTGGGGGCTTCCTGTTCAATGAACATAGCTATACTACCCTCTTGATTGGCTTGTATGCCAGGTGTAAACACCAAATTCCGGGTTATCCTGCCTATATGTCCACGAGCCACCAGGGCACCCCCAGGGGGTGGGCGCGCCCTGGTGCCTCGTGGGCACCTGGTTGGCCCCCTCTGGTATTTCTTTGCACCAATAATTTTTATTTATTCCAGAATAATTCTTCGTGCAATTTCAGCTCATTTGGAGATGTGCAAAATAGCTATCTCTGACATGGCTTTTCCAGGTCCAGAATTGCAGCTACCGGCAATCTCCCTCTTCGTATAAATCTTGCAAATTAAGAGATAAGAGGCATCAGAATGGCACCGCAAAGTATTATATTGATCAAAAACATTATAAATAACAGTAGGAAAACATGATGCAAAATGGACGTATCACACGACGGCTGTGAAGAAGGCCGATTTGAATGCCCTTGACCAGTGCTGGCTAGTGTGTGGTGCTCCTACCACATCTCTAAGCTTCAGTGGCTCCATTCCGAGCCACGTAAGGGCACCGGTGGTAAAGAGAAGAAAAAGGGAAAGACAAAACTAAGGGACGAGGGGAAATATAGTGAGGGTGGAGGAAGAATAGAAAGAAATCGAAGAGGAAAATCTAGCTAGTGAGATCTCTAGCCATGTGGAGGAAGGAAGTGGAGAGAGAGAGAGAGAGAGAGAGAGAGAGAGTGTGGAGGGAAAGAATGGATGAGGAGAGGAAGAAGACAATGAAGTGAGAGGGGCAGGAAGAATAGAAATGGGGGGAACAAAAGAAGAGAGCTCGGGTAAACAAACTATTGAGCCCAGATATACACACCGCTAATAGCCACTACTATCAATGCCGTGTAGTTTCGCCACACGCCACTAATTGTATATGTCGGGTGGGGGCTGCACTAGTGGTGTCCGCGAGAGATGCACTAGTGGTGTCTGCTAGAGCTGCGCGCTGCTAATAGCCACTACCACTAGTGGCATGCTATTTTGCCACACGTCACTAATAATATATGGTTGGCACTCATCGGGTGGGGGATGCACTAGTGGCGCTCGAGGGAGCCGCACGCTGTTGATATTCATCTTGTTAGTGATGTTCGATCTTAGAGCACACGCCGCTGATATTTGGCTAGTTAGCGGTGGTGTGTCGTTTCCACTGCGTGACGCTAATAACGAAATCCTATAAGGGTTTCTGCATTACTGTGATATTACACTTTAATAATCTGCAGCCACAAGCCTTCATCCTCCTGAGGATCCGGCAAACCCATCTATGCACAAGGACCACATTCATGTGACGGGGCACAAGAATACCTAGCCCCCCCACCCCCCCCCCCCCCCCCCCAAGTCCTTAGGCAAGCGGATATCTGCCCACCTTACCATATATTTTTTCTGGTGCCCATCCACCGCCTGCCAAAAGAAACACGGTAGGTCCTTGTCAAAGGAGCTATGCACACCTTCTTTCAAAAAATACAACCCCATCATATACATGGAAGGCTAGAGAGACACGAGTCACTAAGCAAGGATTTACTCCCCTTAGAAGTGAGTCTTCCACACCATTGCTCGACCGAGATGCAACCCGTTCCACAAGCAGGACAAAGTCCTGGGCAGAGACCTTCAAGTCAAATAGTGACATCCCCAAATATACAATGGCGAAGGAGGGCCACCTGTAATTAAGATTGTCCGCAATCAGCATACTCCATCACCACTACTTCACTTTTATTGAAGTTAATCTTAAGACTGGACATGGCCTCAAAAGAGAGAAGGAACTTAGGTTGATAATATCAAGTTCCGACCTTTCTAACATAATAATGGTATCATCTACATACTGGAGGTGGATAAAACCTTCAGGAGCCTCAAGGAAGAATTTTACTCTACATGATATTCCCAAGTGTGAAAAACACAAGGCGAAATGGCATTGACACTAAATGAGCTGGCCCCGCCTTCTCAAGGAAGAATTTTACTCCACGTGTGAGATTCCCAAGTTTGGAAAACACAAGGCGAGATGGCATTGACACTAAATGCCGTGCATGTTCCATCCAGAGAATCGCTAGAGGGTAGCTTTAGCTTAGCTAAGCCGGACAATGCATGCATGAACGGCTGAAAGCACATGCGCACCAGAACAGTGCGCGGAGCAGCTGGGCGAAGGCGAATTGCGAACCCAGACGGAAAGCTGGTGAGAAGTGCTGCAGTGTGCGTGCATGCATGAAATCAAACAGTTGTCTATCTGCGCAAAAGGCCCCCTAGCTAGCTAGCTAGCTAGTGGTGGTGTTGACCGTGCGTTTGCTTTCCTAGTAGTAGTACATGTGCGAATCTCATTTGTGTGTGCCATTCTTCATCTCTGTTTCTCCACCCACACACACAAGAATGCCCGGTTGCAGATCACAAGTTAATCAAGAAGTAGTACCCGTGATTTGCAGAGTAATGTATATTTCCATGATTTGCAAGTGCAGTCGAGCAAGCTCAGCAGGTAATCTTCTCACCGTCTGTATGTTCTGCGTGCACCGTTTTCTCCACGTGCCCGTCGAGCGTCGATCTATGGGCAGGCAAGGGAGAGGAGATTCATCTCAATCATCGTCGTATATACCCTGTCTAATCGCAGCCGCGCGCGCGTAGGGTAGCTGGTACTACTACTACGTTGCCGGCCCGTCTGATCTGATTTGACGCGACCTGGCCGGCCGGGTTGCTGCGTGCAGCAGAGCCCCTCGAACTTGGCGCCGCGTCCGTAGAATGTTGCCACCGTCAATGAACCCTGCTGCCCTGCAAGTCAAATCTTTCCCGGCCGCACTGTGCTCTCATTGCTGCTAGCCAGGCCGCGCTCTGCTTGCTGTGCCCCGCAAAGAACTAGGGGTGCTGGCTGCGTAGCAAAATTAGGTTAGCGTTTGGTTTGATTCACGGTTGGTGGTCCGATGATGGATCGACCGGGGCTGGTCATCTTTTTTTCGCGAATACGCAAAGCTTGCGTATCATTGCATTGATAGAAGGAGTTAGAATAAATACATGAGGTGGTACAACACATTGCACGGACGCAAGAGACGTGAACATGGTACCCTAAAAAGAGAGACATGAGAAACTCGACCCAAGCAAAGAAGAACACAGCTAAACTCGCCGACCAAAGAAACAATCCGACCAACAACTAGACGACCGACATCTCCAAAGTCAGCACCGAGGACGCCGCGAGCAAACAAAAAAACGCCTTCACGAAGAAGAACGGCACCAAAGATGACACCGTCGCTGTCCGATCCAGAGAACCGGACCGGCGCCGGTTATCACTTGGCTGGGGATCGATCGCGAGGCCTATATGTATCTATCCTGATTGCAGCTGGGTTAGTTGGGAGCATTAAACCGGCGCGTGGACATACGGCGACACAGCAGAGACACGGGGATAGATCGAGGACCTCCGATCCGTCGATCCATGATGCATGTAGACGTAGAGGGCCAGAGCGCGGGGTAGCGGTCGCATTTATGTATCCTTGTGTTGTGTGGGTGATGCACGCGCGTACATGTGTGCGTATGCATACGGCGGCCTCTGGGTAGCTGGCTGGCTCCCTGGCTGGGCGTGGAGACTGGACTGGAGAGACGAGCGTGCTACTAGAGCTGTGGCTGGAGAGAGAAGGAGCTAGCTTGTGTTGGTGCGGCGCCATGAATGCAGGGGATATTATTTGTAGAGCTAGTAGTATGAATGAATGAATGAATGAATGAATAAATGAATATGTGTGTGTAAGGAGCGCATTGAATATCTCCTGCACAACGGCATTTTTGGGAGGCCTTCTCGGCTCGCTCTCATTCATCACTCACTTCCCTCTCTGCGCGTGTCTTGTCCTCTGTCACCGCTCTGCGAAATGCCTTCTGCCTCCTCCAAACCTCCCACTTTTTCTCCATGGCCATGGCCGGCCAGAGAGAGAGATGGCAGTCTGCCTGTCCGTCTGGCACAACGAAATGAATGAACGTGGGGAAGGAGGGTGGAGATGGGCGGCATTGAAGTAGACAGTGCCAACACCAGATGCTTGCTACATTATGATCGATCAATTCCTCATGCATTCATGCATGACCTAGTGTGTGCATGTCATCGCGGCCCCATCAGGCACCAGGCTAGCTTGCGTTTGACCATGCCTTCTTGGAGTTTGCCCGTCGGTACGTACTACTATATGTGCGTCCTTCCTCTGCTAGCTTTTCGCCATTTACTTATCGGTGGGAGAGAGCACGCTGAGCAGCAACAAGGGAGGGACGCAACCTTTTCTCTCTCTCGTTAGCGTCAAAGCAGATCCAAGATAGATAGACAGAGAGACATGACAGGGATTATGTATGCACGGGAAGACGCCGAGCAGAAGGTTACAACGAATGAGGCGATCGAGACAGGGGAGGACGAGAGCAGTGGTAGCAAAAGGGATTTGCATGCATGCAGTGGACGACCCCGCGTATCATGGCGTGCTCATCATCGTCTAATCCTCCTCGCTGCCGCGCCGCATCATTTTTGCAGTCAGGGAGAGATGTCGATAGCTTTGGCTGGCTGCTACGTACCCTCGTCTGTCTGTCATACGCAAATGATCCAGCGCAAGCGTGCGACATGGCGCCCGTGCCAGTGAGTGACAGTATGATCACTTCTGACTGCGTGCGTGCATGGAAGATTAGCCGAGCTTCATGAACCACATGCATTTCCTTTTGTTGCCTCTCTTTTGTGAGCAACCGGAAAACAGAATCGTGCCTTTTTCCGTTGTTGAACGGAACAGAGCCGTGCCTTTTTCATGTTGGCTCTAGTCCAATAATGATCGCTAAGGACCGGCTTCCAGCAACACGAAATAGAGACACAGAGTTTTGGTTTTCGGATTTTTTTGGCTTTTCTGTTTTTCTAGGTTTTCAAGAAAAAATTGAAAAAGGAAAAATGCATGAAAGACGTGTTTGCTTCCATTGGAGGCGCAGATTTGTTTCCGCCACTGGAGGCACAGATCTGCTTCCGCGGGAGGTAAAGTTGTGCATCTCCGAAAAGAAAAAATATTGTGTTTGTATTCCTTTCATGTAAGGCACAGATTTGCTTATCGTGGAAGTACGAATTTGCTTTCACGAAAGGCACATCAGTTTCTTCCCTAAAGGGAAAAGGTGAGAAAAAAACGTGTTTTTTGTTCTTCTGGTTTTTCTCATGAAAAAAAGTTTGTCAAAACCTATAAACATGGGATCTGGTTTCAAAGATGCCGACACAAGAAATCCAATAGTGAAAATAGTATGAGAATTGGACGCACGATTTAAAAGATAAAACGTTTTGAATAAATGAATCTAAGAAAAATGAAAAACTCCCAGATTGCGACAAGTGGCACATTTGCAGTGTGCCACTTGTCAACCCTTGAGAAAGCGGGAGTGACATTTGCAAGAGGTACCCCTAAATTAGTAATTTCGGTCTTTTTCGCTCGCCCGTAGCTACAGGAAAGAACAGCTCACCTCTGGCCCTACCCAATGAGCCAGCCCGGTGCAGGAGGAGCTCTGGGTCACAAACACAAGTCTTGTTCTACTGTTTTTCCTTCATTTTTTATATTATTTATATTTTGAAATGGAAAATATTTTACTTGAATATTAAAATATGTTCATCACGTGTTTAAAAAACTCCATGCAATGTAAAGAAAATAATTGCGCAACTTTTAAAGAAATATTGATGGATTCAACCAAAAAGTTCATGACATTTAGAAAATGTTCACGTGTTTCAAAATTATGTTTGTAACATTTTTCAAATAAATTATACAATGCAAAAAAATGTTCATGTAATTTAAAAAATGTTTTCGTACCATTCAAACAAATATTCCTGACATTCAAGAAAATATTCACTCGTTTCAAAACATGTTTGTGACATTTTAAGAAATGAATTGTACCTTTACACTGGTGTTGAATGGTACAGAACCGTACCTTTCCGTGTTTGGCTATAATGATTGGCAGCGACTGCCTCCATCAGGAAAAAACAGGGGCGCAGCTATGTGTCCCTTACAGCGAGACGGAAGCCAACATCGCCTGAAGGAAAGCCCCAGTGGGTTTGCCTAATAGCAGGTTTGTACATTTCTTCATTCTGTTTCATTTCTCTCTCTCTTTTCTCATTTTTCCTACTTTTATTTATGTTTAAAAAATCTAAAATACATATATTCCACAAACAAGTATTTATGTTTTGGAAAATGTTTGTGCATCGTTAAAAAAATATTAACAGCATATTAAAAAAAATTAAAAACATTTGTTTGAAAAACTATTAAACATGTATTGGAAAAATGTTAAACGTATATAAAATAAATGTTTCGTATGTATAATAAAAATGTAGGGTGTCTACGAAAAGTACATGTGAAAACACGTATTTGAAAAAAATTGTTAATCATTGTAATTGAAAAATCTAAAACTTGTATCAAAAAATTTATTATGTATACTAAAAATGTACAATATATATGAAAAAGCAGATATAAAAACATGCATTCAAAACAATGGTAACAAATGTATTTCAAAAATGTTATGCATGTAGAAAAAATGTTAGTTATGGATAGAAAAATATGTATAATCTATATGAGAAAAGTAAGCATCAAAGATATATAGTTTAATAAATGTTAATTTGTGTATTTGAAAATGTTAGACTTGTATGAGAATAATGTTTCATAGGTATACAGCAAATGTAAAATGTGTATTAAAAAAGTAGACATCAAAAGCATTGTTTTATAAAAAATTAATCACGTATTTCTGAAAAATTAAATGGATAAAAAAGTTCGTGATGTACATGAAAAATGTAGATACCATAAACATAAATTTTAAACAGTTAATCATTTATTTCAAATAAGTTAAAATGTATAAAAAAATTCTATTTGTTTATTCGCTAGGCGGATCACCCTAAGGTGATGGAACTCCTCCTCGCGGGATTACATTCCATTTGAAAAATGTACAATGTGTGTGGAAGAAAAGGTAGACATGTATTGCAAAAAATGAAAAAGAAATCCCTAAGTCACATGGAAGAAAAACAGCGGTACAAGGTATAAACCAAAGAAAAGCAATGAAAACCGAGAAAGAAACAAAGAAAGCAGAAAAACAGAAACAACAACCAAAAAACCCTAAGAAAAAGTGAAAAACTGAACAAACCAATGCAAAATAGTCAAACCAATGCTATAATACTGGGACGACACGATGACACTGCCCTGTAGGCGAGCCCTATTAAAAATCTGTATCAGCGATACATAGCCCTGGCAGGAAAACCGGTGTATCGGATAGGGGGACTAAACAGCCTGTTAGGTTTTGTAGAAGCGTCTCAACTTCCGTAACATGGGAGCCCGCGTATATATATATATATATTGATATGGGCAAGGCCAGCTCTTACAGGAGGCATACATTGAGGTAGTTGGAACCACCAGAGAGATACACGGGGATAGACAGGATTACATCAAGAGATAAACATGAAATAAAACAAGGAGATCTCCTCTAACTACCCTAGCACCGGAGGTGGCCTATATCTGTACGTGACATAGCATGGGTGTATAATCCAATGTTTAACACTCCCACTTAATCACAACTGCCTCAAGTTGAGATTACGTCTGAATTCTTCAAAGCTTCTGGTTGGTAAGGCCTTTGTAAAGCCATTTGCAAGCTGATCTTTGGAAGGAATAAACCGAACATCAAGTTGTTTATTTGCAACTCGTTCTCTCACAAAGTGAAAATCTATCTCAATATGTTTGGTTCTGGCATGAAAGACTGGGTTAGCAGATAAATAAGTGGCACCAAGATTATCACACCACAACACAAGGAGGTTGAACTTGAGGTACTCCAAGTTCTTTAAGCATAGATTGAACCCAGATGACTTCTGTTGTGGAATTTGCTAATGCTTTATATTCTGCTTCTGTACTTGACCTGGAAACAGTGGCTTGTTTCTTGGCACACCATGAAATTAGGTTAGGACCATAAAATATAGGAAAAACCCCTGTAGACCTTCTATAATCCAAACAACCAGCCCAGTCTGCATCTGAGAAAGCACTCACAAGTGTGGAAGATACTGTCGAAATGTAAGACCTGTGGTTAAAGTATTCTTTATGTACCTCAAATTCTTTTGACTGCTGTCCAATGGGTTGTGGTAGGTGCATGGAGAAACTGACACACCTTGTTAACTGCAAAAGAGATATCTGGTCTGGTAAGAGTTAAGTACTGAAGACCACCAACCAAGCTTCTGTACCTAGTAATGTCCTCTTGAGTCAAAGGTTCTCCATCTATTAAAGACAAAGTTTCTGAACTAGACAAAGGTGTTGGTGAGCGTTTGCAATTTTCCATGCCAATTCTGCTCAACAACTCTGTTGCATATTTTGCTTGTGACAAGTGAACACCATTACTAATTTTGTTTACCTCAATGCCTAGAAAGAAATGCAAGTCTCCCAAATCCTTGAGAACAAATTCTGACCCTAAGTCTCTGAGTAAAGCTGACACTGCTCCATCTGAAGAACTGGTGACAATAATATCATCAACATATATGAGGACAAATATGAAGGTTTGATGCTTATTGTAGATGAACAAGGAGGTGTCAGACTTTGATGGAATAAAACCAAGTGCTTGCAGTTTCATACTTAACCTTGAGTACCATGCTCTAGGTGCTTGTTTTAATCCATACAGGGCCCTATCAAGCTTACACACATGGAAAGGTGCATCTTTATCTTCAAACCCAGGAGGTTGTTTCATGTAAACTTCCTCATCCAGAACACCATGAAGAAACGCGCTCTGCACGTCTAGCTGTCGAAGGCTCCATCCCCTAGACACAACAATTGACAGTACAAGGAGTATCGTTGCAGCTTTAACAACTGGACTAAACGTGTCCTCGTAGTCTATGCCATACCTTTGCTTGAAACCCTTGGCCACAAGTCTTGCTTTATAACTATCTACTGTGCCATCAGATTTCTTCTTGATTCAGTACACCCATTTGCAGTCAATCAAGTTTCTGCCTTGCCGAGGGGGAACAAGATGCCACGTCTTGTTTTTCTTCAAAGCCTTGAACTCTTCTTCCATTTCCCGTTCCCACCTGGGGTCATCAAGAGCTTCCTTCAAGTTGTTAGGTTCACCAGTAGTACATAGCATGCCAAATTTAGAGAACTTTTTGTAATTCATGCGAGTGGTAACTCCCCTTTGAAGTCTGGTGCGTGGTGCCACATGAGAGGCCACAGGCTGCTGTTGCACGGGCGATCCAGGAGGTGGAGATCCTCCTGCGTTAGCGTCAGGTGCTGGCGACCCCAATCCCGAGGGGGGTCCTGTTACCGGGCGCAGCGACCGCAGTTGGGTAATCGATCCACTGGCGGGCCAGCGATGCGGGACTGTGCAATGCGGGCCGTCGCGAATCTGCTGCTGGTCCCCTCCACGTGTTCTCCTCTGGTTGGCGTGGAATGGAGGATTGCATGCATCCGCCTGTGACGTTGCTGTCCACCACCGGGCGCGCAGGCACCGAGGCAGAGTTAGGCGTTGCGGCACTAGATCCCGAAGCAGTTCGGTCTGCCGCCTGCAGAAGCGATCCCGAGGCGGATCCGCCTCGTGTTTTGATGTCTCCTGCTGGGGGGCACATAAAATGACGCCCATTTGGACCCAAATTTGCTCCTGAGGATGAATCTGCAGCAATAAACTCAGGCAAAACATGATGAGTAGTCAAAGGTTGATCAGTAGTGTTCACCCCCATGATCAACGTCGGAAAGGGAAGGTGGAAGAAGGAGTATTTCTTGATTGACAAGGGCACCGGCATTTGGATGAAGGGATTCAAAAGGGAATTTTGTTTCATCGAAAACACCATCACGGGAGATGTATACACGTCCCGTGGCCACATCAAGACATTTTACTCCCTTGTGTTGGGCACTATAGCCAAGAAAAACACACTATTTGGATCTGAAGCTAAGTTTGTGAGTATTATAAGGACGGAGATTAGGCCAACAGGCATACCCAAAAACACAGAGAGAGTATAATCTGGCTTGTTGTGAAAGAGGCGCTCAGTTGGGGTTTTGTTGTTGATAACTCGACCAGGTAGGAGATTTATAAGGTGAACCGCGGTTAGGAATGCGTCATCCCAAAACTTCAAGGGCATGGAGGCGGCAGCAAGAAGTGAAAAACCCACATCAACAATGTGTCTGTATTTACGTTCTGCTGAGCCATTTTGCTGGTGAGCGTGGGGGCAGGATACATGACGAGAGATCCCTATTTTCTGAAAAAGGAGTTCAGTTTTTCATACTCACCACCCCAGTCTGATTGCATGGCAATAATTTTGCTATCAAATTTTCTCTCAACTAGGGATTGCAAGTTGTGAAATACTTGGAAAACATTGGAACGTTTCTTAAGCAAATAGATCCACGTATACTTGCTATAATCATCAATAAAGCTCACATAGTATGTGTGTCTACCAACAGAGGAGGGGGCTGGACCCCATACATCCGAAAAAATGAGTTGCAAGGGTTTTGTGGACACACTAGTAGAAATAGAATAGGGCAATTGGTGACTTTTTGCCCTTTGACAAGCATCACAAATAGTTTCACGATCATGCTCACCAACAAATGGTGACTTATGTTAACTAAGAATTTGATAAACAATGGAAAAAGATGGGTGGCCTAAACGATTGTGCCATCCTTCTGAAGAGACTTTGAAGGCTCCATGAACTTGCTTATTGAACTTGGAAAACTTGGGAATCGGCGGATAGAGACCGTGCATGCATCTACCGCGATAGAGGACCCTCCTCGTGACCTGGTCCTTGATCAAAAAGAAAAATGGGTGAAATTCAATAAAGACACCATTATCAAGTGTGATATGATGAACGGAAAGAAGATTTTTGGATGCACTTGGAACATGTAAGACATCTTTGAGATGAATATCACAATGTGGGGTTTTACCAATAGACTGACCACATGACTTATCATCATATCTGCAGCGTTTTCTGCTGCCTTGATTTGCTCCTTGCCGTGGTATCTTTCATGCATGGTCAGCTTCTCAAGCTAAGAGGTGATGTTCTCGTTGGCGCCTGAATCAAGGTACTAGTTGGAGCCAACTCCGTAGGAGGTATGCGCTGCAGCCGCAACTCGTTTCCTCTGGGAGTTATCCTCTGCATAGCGCCATTTGCACTCTTTGGTTAGTTTTTTTGCAAATATGACATTTGTTCTCATATTCCTCATACCCGGCAAAATTACGACCTTGGTTGTTGTTTTAGTAGGGGTGCGGCTGGTCGTTGTTATTGTAGTAGTAGCCGCCGCCACCATGATTGTTGTTGTAGTTGTTAAAGGAAATATGCCCTAGAGGCAATAATAAAGTTGCTATTTATATTTCCTTATATCATGATAAATGTTTATTGTTCATGCTAGAATTGTATTAATTGGAAACTTAGTACATGTGTGAATACATAGACAAACAGAGTGTCCCTAGTATGCCTCTACTTGACTAGCTCGTTAATCAAAGATGGTTAAGTTTCCTAGCCATAGACATGTGTTGTCATTTGATGAACGGGATCACATCATTAGAGAATGATGTGATGGACAAGACCCATCCGTTAGCTTAGCACTATGATCATTTAGTTTGTTGTTATTGCTTTCTTCATGACTTATACATGTTCCTATGACTATGAGATTATGCAACTCCCGAATACTGGAGGAACACTTAGTGTGCTATCAAACGTCTAGGTGATTATAAAGATGCTCTACAGGTGTCTCCGATGGTGTTTGTTGAGTTGGCATAGATCAAGATTAGGATTTGTCACTCCGTGTTTCGGAGAGGTATCTCTAGGCCCTCTCGGTAATGCACATCACTATAAGCCTTGAAAGCAATGTGACTAATGAGTTAGTTGCGGGATGATGCATTACGGAACGAGTAAAGAGACTTGTCGGTAACGAGATTGAACTAGGTATGATGATACCGACGATCGAATCTCAGGCAAGTAACATACCGATGACAAAGGGAACAACGTATGTTGTTATGCGGTTTGGCCGATAAAGATATTCATAGAATATGTAGGAGCCAATATGAGCATCCAAGTTTCGCTATTGGTTATTGACCAGAGATGTGTCTCGATCATGTCTACATAGTTCTCGAACCCGTAGGGTCCGCACGCTTAATATTCGATGACGATTTGTATTATGAGTTATGTGTTTTGATGACCGAAGTTTGCTCGGAGTCCCGGATGAGATCACAGGCATGACGAGGAGTCTCGAAATGGTCGAGACATAAAGATTGATATATTGGAAGATTATGTTTGGAGACCGGAATGGTTTCGGATAGGTTCGGGCATTTTCTGGAGTACCGGGAGGTTACCGAAACCCCCCGGAGGGATAATGGGCCTTCATGGGCCCTAGTGGAAGAGAGGAGGCGGCGGCCAGGTGGAGGCGCGCGCCCCCCAAGCCCAATCCTAATTGGACTAGGGTTGGGGGGCGGCCCCCTTTCCTTCTTCTCCTCCTCCTGCTTCCCCCCCTTCTCCTTGTAGGAATAGGAAGGGGGGCGAATCCTACTTGGAGTAGGACTCCCCCCCTTGGGCGTGCCACCCTTGGCCGGCCTCCTCCTCCCTCCCTCCTTTATATACGTGCGGAGGGGGCAACCCTGGAACACACAAGTTGATCTGTTAGCCGTGTGCAGTGCCCCCCTCCACAGTTACACACCCCGGTCATATCGCCGTAGTGCTTAGGCGAAGGCCTGCGCCGGTAACTTCATCATCACCGTCGCCACGCCGTCATGCTGACGAAACTGTCCCTCGGCCTCAACTGGATCAAGAGTACGAGGGAAATCATCAAGCTGAACGTGTGCTGAACACGGAGGTGTCATACGTTCGGTGCTAGGATCGGTCGGATCGTGAAGACGTACGACTACATCAACCACATTGATAAAACGCTCCCGCTTTCGGTCTATGAGGGTATGTGGACACACTCTCCCCACTCGTTTCTATGCTTCTCCTAGATAGATCTTACGTGATCGTAGGAATTTTTTTGAAATATGGCGTTCCCCAACAGTGGCATCCGAGCCAGGTCTATGCGTAGATGTTATATGCACAAGTAGAACACAAAAGGTTGTGGGCAATAATAGTCATACTGCTTACCAGCATGTCATACTTTGATTTGGCGGTATTGTTGGATGAAGCGGCCCAGACCGACATTACATGACCGCGTTCATGAGACTGGTTCTACCGACGTGCTGCGCACACAGGTGGCTAGTGGGTGTATGTTTCTCCAACTTTAGTTGAATCGAGTTTGACTACGCCCGGTGCTTGTTGAAGGTTAAAATAGCACACTTGATGAAAAATTATTGCGATTTTGATGCGTAGGTAAGAACGGTTCTTCCTAGAAGCCCGTAGCAGCCACGTAAAACTTGCAACAACAAAGTAGAGGACGTCTAACTTGTTTTTGCATGGCTTGTTGTGATGTGATATGGTCAACACGTGATGATATATAAATTGTTGTGTGAGATGATCATGTTTTGTAGATGTTATCGGCAACTGGCAGGAGCCATATGGTTGTCGCTTTATTGTATGAAATGCAATCGCCATGTAATTTCTTTACTTTATCACTAAGCGGTAGCGATAGTCGTAGAAGCAATAGTTGGCGAGACGACAACGATGCTACAATGGAGATCAAGGTGTCAAGCCGGTGATGATGGTGATCATGACGATGCTTTGGATATGGAGATCAAAGGCACAAGATGATGATGACCATATCATATCACTTATATTGATTGCATGTGATGTTTATCATTTATGCATCTTATTTTGCTTAGTTTGGCGGTAGCATTACAAGATGATCTCTCGCTAAATTTCAAGGTACAAGTGTTCTCCCTGAGTATGCACCATTGCTATAGTTCGTCGTGCCGAGACACCACGTGATGATCGGGTGTGATAAGCTCTACGTTCACATACAACGGGTGCAAGCCAGTTTTGCATATGCAGAATACTCGGGTTAAACTTGATGAGCCTAGCATATATAGATATGGCCTCAGAACACTGAGACCGAAAGGTCGAGCATGAATCATATAGTAGATAGGATCAACATAGTGATGTTCACCATTGAAAGCTACTCCATCTCACGTGATGATCGGACATGGTTTAGTTGATATGGATCACATGATCATTTAGATGACTAGAGAGATGTCTATCTAAGTGGGAGTTCTTAAGTAATATGATTAATTGAACTTTAATTTATCATGAATTTAGTACCTGATAGTATTTTTGCATGTCTATGTTGTTGTAGATCAATGGCCCATCCTACTGTTCCTTTGAATTTTAATGCATTCCTAGAGAAAGCTAAGTTGAAAGATGATGGTAGCAACTACACAGACTGGGTCCGTAACTTGAGGATTATCCTCATTGTTGCACAGAAGAATTACGTCCTGGAAGAACCGCTAGGTGCAACACCCACTGCAGGAGCAACTCCGGACGTTATGAACGTCTGGCAGAGCAAAGCTGATGACTACTCGATAGTTCAGTGTGCCATGCTTTACGGCTTAGAACCGGGACTCCAATTATGTTTTGAACGTCATGGAGCATATGAGATGTTCCAGGAGTTGAAGTTAATATTTCAAGCAAATGCCCGGATGAGAGATATGAAGTCTCCAATAAGTTCTACAGCCGCATCGATGGAGGAGAATAGTTCTTTCAAAGGAACATATACTCAGAATGTCTGGGTACCACAACCACTTGACTCAACTGGGAGTTAATCTTCCCGATGATAGTGTCATTAACAGAGTTCTTCAATCACTGCCACCAAGCTACAAGAGCTTCGTGATGAACTATAATATGCAAGGGATGAACAAGACAATTCCCGAGCTCTTCGCAATGCTAAAGGCTGCGGAGGTAGAAATCAAGAAGGAGCGTCAAGTGTTGATGGTTAACAAGACCACTACTTTCAAGAAAAAGGGTAAAGGGAAGAAGGGGAACTTCAATAAGAATGGCAAGCAAGTTGCTGCTCAAGTGAAGAAGCCCAAGTCTGGACCTAACCTGAGACTGAGTGCTTCTACTACAAAGGGACTGGTCACTGGAAGCGGAACAGCTCCAAGTATTTGGCGGATAAGAAGGATGGCAAAGTGAAAGGTATATTTGATATACATGTTATTGATGTGTACCTTACTAATGCTCGTAGTAGTGCATGGGTATTTGATACTGGTTCTGTTGCTCATATTTGCAACTCGAAACAGGGGCTACGGATTAAGCGAAGATTGGCTAAGGACGAGGTGACGATGCGCGTGGAAAATGGTTCCAAAGTCGATGTGATCGCCGTCGGCACGCTACCTCTACATCTACCTTCGGGATTAGTTTTAGACCAGAATAATTGTTATTTGGTGCCAGCGGTAAGCATGAACATTATATATGGATCTTGTTTGATGCGAGAAGATTATTCATTTAAATCAGAGAATAATGTTTATTCTATTTATATGAGTAATATCTTTTATGGTCATGCACCCTTGATGAGTGGCCTATTTTTGTTGAATCTCGATAGTAGTGACACACATATTCATAGTATTGAAGCCAAAAGATACAAGTTTAATAATGATAGTGCAACTTATTTGTGGCACTGCCGTTTAGGTCATATTGGTTTAAAGTGCATGAAGAAACTCCATGCTGATCGGCTTTTGGAATAACTTGATTATGAATCACTTGATGCTTGCGAAACATGCCTCATGGGCAAGATGACTAAGACTCCATTCTCTGAAACTATGGAGCGATTGAAATAATACATACTAATGTATGCGGTCCGATCAGTGTTGAGGCTCGCGACGGGTATCATTATTTTCTGACCTTCACAGATGATTTGAGCAAATATGGGCATGTCTACTTGATGAAACATAAGTCTGAAACATTTGAAAAGTTCAAAGAATTTCAGAGTGAAGTGGAAAATCATCGTAACAAGAAAATAAAATTTCTACGATCTGATCGCGAAGGTGAATATTTGAGTTACGAGTTAGGTCTTCATTTGAAACAATGTGGAATAGTTTCGCAACCCACGCCACCTGGAACACCATAGCGTAATGGTGTGTCCGAACGTCATAACCGCAGTTTATTAGTTATGGTGCGATCTATGATGTCTCTTACTGATTTACCACTATCGTTTTGGGGTTATGATTTAGAGACGACTGCATTCACATTAAATAGGGCACCATCTGAATCCATTGAGATGACACCTTATGAATTGTGGTTTGGCAAGAAACCCAAGTTGTCGTTTCTTAAATTTTGGGGCTTATGTGAAAAAGCTTCAACCTGATAAGCTCGAACCCAAATCGGAAAAATGTGTCTTCATAGGATACCCAAAGGAGACTGTTGGGTACCTTCTATCACAGATCCGAAGGCAAGATATTCGTTGCTAAGAATGGATCCTTTCTAGAGAAGGAGTTTCTCTCGAAAGAAGTGAGTGGGAGGAAAGTAGAACCTGATGAGGTAACTGTACATGCTCCCGAATTGGAAAGTAGTTCATCACAGAAATCAGTTCCAGTGATTCCTACACCAATTAGTGAGGAAGCTAATGATAGTGATCATGAAACTTCAGATCAAGTTACTACCGAACCTCATAGGTCAACCAGAGTAAAATCCGCACCAGAGTGGTACGGTAATCCTATTCTGTAGGTCATGTTACTTGAGCATGACGAACCTACGAACTATGAGGAAGCGATGATGAGCCCAGATTCCGCGAAATGGCTTGAAGCCATCAAATCTGAGATGGGATCCATGTATGAGAACAAGGTATGGACTTTGGTTGACTTGCCCGATGATCGGCAAGCCATAGAGAATAAATGGATCTTCAAGAAGAAGAATGGTCGCTGATGGTAATGTTACTGTCTACAAAGCTCGACTTGTTGCGAAAGGTATTCGACAAGTTCAAGGAGTTGACTATGATGAGACTTTCTCACCCGTAGCGATGCTTAAGTCTGTCAGAATCATGTTAGCAATTGCCGCATTTTATGATTATGAAACTTGGCAAATGGATGTCAAAACTGCATTCCTGAATGGATTTCTGGAAGAAGAGTTGTATACGATGCAACCAGAAGGTTTTATCGATCCAAAGGATGCTAACAAAGTGTGCAAGCTCCAGCGATCCATTTATGGACTGGTGCAAGCCTCTCGGAGTTGCAATAAACGTTTTGATAGTGTGATCAAAGCATATGGTTTTATACAGACTTTTGGAGAAGCCTGATTTACAAGAAAGTGAGTGGGAGCTCTGTAGCATTTCTAATCTTATATGTGGATGACATATTGTTGATTGGAAATGATATAGAATTTTTGGATAGCATAAAGGGATACTTGAATAAAAGTTTTTCTCTGAAAGACCTCGGTGAAGCTGCTTACATATTGGGCATCAAGATCTATAGAGATAGATCAAGATGCTTGATTGGACTTTCACAAAGCACATACCTTGATAATGTTTTGAAGAAGTTCAAAATGGATCAAGCAAAGAAAGGGTTCTTGCACTGTTACAAGGTGTGAAGTTGAGTCAGACTCAATGCCCGACCACTGTAGAAGATAGAGAGAAACTGAAAGTCATTCCCTATGCTTCAGCCATAGGTTCTATCATGTATGCAATGCTATGTACCAGACCTGATGTGTGCCTTGCTATTAGAATAGAAGGGAGTTTACCAAAGTAATCCAGGAGTGGATAACTGGACAGCGGTCAAGAACATCCTGAAATACCTGAAGAGGACTAAGGATATGTTTCTCGTTTATGGAGGTGACAAAGAGCTCGTCGTAAATGGTTACGTCGATGCAATCTTTGACACTGAACCGGATGACTCTAAGTCACAAACCGGATACGTGTTTATATTGAACGGTGGAGCTGTCAATTGGTGCATTTCTAAGCAAAGCATCGTGGTGGGATCTTGTAGGATCGAAAGTATGTCTAGAAGGGGTGATTAGACTACTTTACCAAAGAAAAACTTATCCTTTTCCCAATTTTAGTCTTTGGCAGATTTTAGCTAACTTAGCACAAGTCAAGCAATCTTAACACAATTCAAGCAAGCATGCAAAGAGTATATGAGCAGCGGAAAGTAAAGCATGCAACTTGCAAGAATGTAAAGGGAAGGGTTTGGATAATTCAAACGCAATTGGAGACACGGATGTTTTTGTCGTGGTTCTGATAGGTGGTGCTATCGTATATCCACGTTGATGGAGACTTCAAACCACGAAGGGTAACGGTTGCGCGAGTCCATGGAGGGCTCCATCCACGAAGGGTCCACAAAGAAGCAACCTTGTCTATCCCACCATGGCCGTCGCCCACGAAGGACTTGCCTCACTAGCGGTAGATCTTCACGAAGTAGGCGATCTCCTTGCCTTACAAACTCCTTGGTTCAACTCCACAATCTTGTCGGAGGCTCCCAAGTGATACCTAGCCAATATAGGAGACACCACTCTCCAAGAAGTAACAAATGGTGTGTTGATTATGAACTCCTTGCTCTTGTACTTCAAATGATAGTCTCCCCAACACTCAATTCTCTCTCACAGGATTTGGATTTGGTGGAAAGAAAAGCAACTTGGGGAAGGCTAGAGATCAAGATTCATATGGTAGGAATGGAATATCTTGGTCTCAACACAAGGGTAGGTGGTTATCTCTTAGAAAATGTAGGTTGGAAGTGTAGGTTCGTTCTAATGGCTCTCTCCACGAATGAAGAGGAGGTGGAGGGGTATATATAGCCTCCACACAAAATCTAACCGTTAAACACAACTTGCCAAACTCGGTGGGACCGAATTGTTAAACTCGGTCAGACTGATTCAGCAAATCTAGTGACCATTAGGATTTTCGTGGGGAAAGACATGCAACTCGGTAGGACCGATATGGTTAGGGTTAGGGCATAACGTAATCTCGGTGAGACCGACATACAAGCTCGGTGGGACCGATTTTGGTAATAAGCTAACCGGAGAGTTGGTCGGAGTAAACTTGGTGGGACTGATTCGCTCATTTCGGAGAGACCGAAATGTTACAAAAGGGAAACAGAGAGTTTACATTGCAATCTCGGTGGGACCGATCGCTCATCTCAGTAGGACCAAAATGTTACGAAGGGAAACAAAGAGATTACAATCCCATCTCGGTGAGACCGAGATCCCTATCGGCGAGACCGATTTGCCTAGGGTTTGTGGCAGTGGCTATGACATCTAAACTCGGTGGCGCCGGATAGAAAGAATCGGTGGGGCCGAGTTAGACTTTTGGTTTAGGTCATATGTGGATGTGGGAAAGTAGTTGAGGGTTTTGGAGCATATCACTAAGCACTATGAAGCAAGAACCTCATTAAGCAACACCGCATCCCTCCTTGATAGTATTGGCTTTTCCTATAGACTCAATGTGATCTTGGATCACTAAAATATAAAATGTAGAGTCTTGAGCTTTGAGCTTGAGCCAATCCTTTTATCCTTAGTATTTTGAGGGGTCCACTTTTCTCATCCATGCCATGCCAGTCATTGAGCTTTTCCTGAAATATTTATCTTGGAATAATGTTAGCTCAATGAGCTATATGTTGTTAGGAATTACCAAAACCACCTAGGGATTGTTGCACTTTCAGTCTCCCCCTTTTTGGTAATTGATGACAACATATAGATCAAAGCTTCGACAAATGATAATAAGAGTGAAAAACATTGTCGCTTTGAGAAGTATGTGATAAGCAAGAGCTCCCCCTAAATTTGTGCATAGTTTAATATTTGCTTTGGACTGCAAATGCACAAAGATTCAGGCTCATGGGTTACTCTTCCATGTCACATACATCTTGGTGGAGCGCTCAAAATGATAACAATAGAATACATGCCCTCATCACCAAGCAAAGTGAATGATCATATAGAGATACATCACCAAGCAAAGTGAATGATCATATAGAGATAAAAGGACAGTGTCATCCAACAAGCATTAATGTAGCATATGATCAAACACATGATCATCCAAGTATCACACGATGTAAGGTATCTCAATCAAGCAAATAAAGTTCAACCACCAAAGCAAGAGAGAATAAAAGGCAACGCTCTCTCGAAGCCTATGATCTATACATTTTTTCTCCCCTTTGGCAACAAGTTACCAAAAGTTCATAGAAAATGCATAGCACTAAATCGTCTCGTGCTTGATCTTCAGGTGGTGGTGTAGAGATGGCTCCTTGGATGAAGACTTCAGTAGATGTGGATGGAGCTGGTGGAGTAGGTTCTGGAGCTGGTTGCACTGGGGCTGTAGCTAGTGCAGATGAAGTGGCTCTGGTGTCTGTCACTGGCACTGCAGCTGACCTCTAAGCTCTAGGCACTCTGGCAAATGCCTCAGTGGTTGTCTTGCCCTTCCTCTCCTGCATATCATCCTAGAGTTGCTCAACAACAGACTGGATCTCAGTTACCTTCACATCCAAGTCATAGAACTTCTGCTCCATGATCCTCTCCAGGCTCTCCTGGTTTTGAGTCAAGGTGGCCAGCCCCTTCTCAATCCTTAGAGTGGATGCAATCAAGTAGCCAAGTTGATCCTGTTTGCTCTTCAAGAAGTATTGAGATGCCTCTTCCATTGTTGGCATCTTGGCAGCCTTCTCCTTCTTTGCTTATGCTTGCACAGAAGATGGTTCATCTTCATCCATAACCACTTGGTTGTCCTCAAAATCTAGATATATAGGCATATGATCCTTGTCCAACAAGTATGTGCCAGTGCTCATCTTGGAGTTAATCAGCTCCTGGATCTGTGGGGCATACCCACAACTTCTCTTTTGGTCAGCAGCTGTCCTCTTGATAGTTTCAACTATAAGACTCATGACCTTGAACTTTTGTGGCACATCAAATAAGTGTAGCAGATTTATTGCATGGCCTCTGATCATGTTGTGATCACCGACTTGGGAAAAAGAGTGCCTGAGGATCCAGCTTGATGGTTGGCAGTCCTGACGAGAAGGTAATGTCTTGATCCAAACTTGTGTGTTTCAATAGCAAGATCTGGGATCTCCTTGTACATATGTGCCATAGTGTTGTGATCCATCTTCTTCTTGGCATAGACATCCAAGTCATCCTCTTTCTCCTTAGGTGCATTGATCAGATTAGCCCATTCTTCAATTTATGATTGGTACCTAGTACCTTCAGACATCCATACTATCCTGCCATCTGGATAGAAGTGTGATGTGGAGTAGAATTGCATTATTAGCTCATCATTCCACTTTGTGAGCTTCTTCCCAACAAAGTCTGCCACTCCACAAGCACTGAAGCTGTCATACACACCAGGATAGTGTTCTTCATTCTCCTTGATGTATTCCCAGTTCACCCTTCTCATGTCACACACTATTGGCTTCTTGTCCAACAAAGACTGCCTCATAGAAATCATGTTGTTCCTTTGTGTGGAACACCTGTAGTCTACAACAGTTCTCCTCCGACTGCATAAGGATCAGTCAACCTCCACTGTTTGAGTCCTGCATCCTTTCTCAGCTTCATGTTCTCAGCTACAGGATGGGCATCATTATGATCTGGAATTTTAGGCTTCAATTTTCTCAAGACATGCTCTTCATCATCTTCCTCTTCAGCAACAGTTTCAGGCACTGGGGCCTTGTTCTTCTCAGCAGCTGGAATGCTCCTGGTATTCCTCTTAGGTGCAGTCTTGGGCTTGGAGGCAGCCTTGGGTGCTTCTTTAGGCTTTGATGAAGCAGCCCCTGACCTGATGGCATCACCCATAGGCTTCTGAGCTTTGGGTGCTGGTGCAGCATCCTCTTCTTCTTCCTCTTCCATCATGGAAGGCTTTCCAACAACCCTGGCCATGGTCTTCTTGACCCTTTCCTTCCTCTTCTTCCCTTCTACAGCAGCCTCTTTGGGTTCAGCTTCCAAAGATGCTTGAGTGGAGGCTCTGGCTTTAGACATGGGAATCCTTTTGGCAGGTGCTTTGGTCTTCATACCAGGCTTAGTGGCTGCAATGAGCCATATTCTTTCTTGAGCACCTTCTTCTTGGAAGTGGCCTCATCCTCAACAGCCACATAGTCTTCATCCTCAGATTCTAAGGTTCTCTTCTTTCCGCCCTGGTGGCAGCTTTGGGTAGGTTGCTTGGGGTGCTCTGCTGCCATCATCATAGCTGCTAGAGGGACTAGTGCCCTCACTCACTTGAACCTGCTCCTCTTCCCTGCTCGTCACACTTTGATCGGACATATTGCAAACACCGACAATAGACCCTGTGAGTAGATATAGATGAGATAGAGTGGATGAGCATCACAAAATCTGAGAGGTTTTTGCAAAAGAATGAGTCAAAAACTTAGTTTTAGTTTTCCATGAAAGCATTTCGGATCTACCGATTTGTAAACTCGGTGATACGGAAGCAGCTTTTGAACCTAAACTAGTGAACTCGGTCGACCGAGTCACAGTTGATGGCACCGAGACTGCTAGGGTTTCACAAAGTCCTGAACTCGGTCACACCGATTTGCAATTCTCGCCGCATCGAGAATTACATGTGCAATGGCCTTAGCCTAATCGGTGGTACCGAGTTCTACAACTCGGTTGGTCCGAGATGGTTTCGGCTGAAACCTAACCCTAAATTTTCAATTCATCTCTAATCTACGGAGTGTTTTGACTAGATAAGATAGTTTCAATCGTGGCAATATTCATGGCGAACACAATGTGCTAGGAATCAGATACGGATAGTACAGTGATCGAGTTCATACCCTAGTTCGGCGATGAACTCGCTACAGCGGCAACGGCGGGGATGATTCCCGTTGACGGCGGCGGAGACCAGCGGCAGGAGGCAGCTGGCGATGAGGAGGACGGTCCGGAGACCCTGGAGGCAGAGCGGGCTGAGCGCGGGCGAAAGAGTTTGGAGAAAATTTCCAAAGTTTTGCCCGTGGGTATATATAGCCTGACCCTCTCGGTGTGACCGAGTGGAACAACTCGGTGGCACCGAGATGCATAACTGCTAGCAATTACAACAACTCGGTGTGACCGAAAAGTTCAAATCGGTTGCACCGAGATTGAAAACCTAGATCGACTTAGTGATCTCGGTATGACCGAAATGGGGATCGGTCAAACCGAAACGCACAATGAAGTTTTGGAAGTTTAAGTCTATGACGAATCGGGGACTCCAAGTGCTCCTCACACAGAGTGGTTCAAATCTGACTTGATCAAATTTTGTGATGTAGCATGAATAGAGTTTGAGACAAGAAAAGCATAGATAGCTAGAGAAGGTTCTTAGGCATTCTTGTCCATCCACTTGGCAAAAGAAAAGAAACCAATCAATCAAAACAACAAGTGGATGTCCTCGAATGAGTAAAATATGCAACCAACATGCTCACACAATAAAATGGCAAATGAAATATGTGGCGAAGCATGCACAACCAATTCTAGCATCTATCAAGCAATTGGCGATGACTAGGTCATCTATATATGAGTATATTGACTTAGGAGTCAAATGAGAACATTTGATCATAGGTCATACTCATCGTTTAAGCTCAAGTGGGGTTACCACTTTTACATAATGCATTGTTGTGTTCACACCATTGGAGTTTCTTTAGCTCAATTCTTAGAGTAAAGCTCCCCCTAGATGTGAGATCCCCCCTTAGAGGGATGAACTAACCTTGGGTTTTGTCGATGATGACTTCATGTAGGTGTTGAAGATGTGGATGCTCAATGTTGATGTAGATCATTTGGAGCAATCCTTTGGAGTGAGTTGTGCTTTCAATACCTACACGGGTTAGTCCCACAAGGAACAAACAAGGATATCCATAGACATAGAGTGATGCACACACAAAATGATGTCTATGGGAGCATTAGGTTACCTTGTCCCTTGTCTTACCAACAAGAGGGTTTGTGACTCCTTGAACTAGTGCAAGAAGTGGAAGTTGATTACACTAGTTATTGCCAAAATTATATGAGTGAAATATGTTGGCGGAGTCACCCTCAAGAACTCTCTAGTTCTTCTTCTTAGGGACCCACATCATCTTGATGGGAATCCTTGGAGTTGTAGTTGTACTAGATGAAGTAGAGCTTGACGTAGTCTTGGGAACCCACTTGACCAAGGCCTTTGGAGCTTCTTCAAATGCATCAATCTCTTCTTGAAGCTTGTCCTTGCCTTTTTGCTTGTGGTCTTGTGGTGGAAGATCATCTTGGGCTTGTGTCCCCTTGAAGGAAGTAGGATGATACTTCTCTTGTTGAGGAACAGACTTCGTCTTGGGTATTGATCTTCTTCCCACTCAACTCCATTGGCATTGAACTTTCGTTCAAAACCAACACCTTGATTCTTCCGGTGCCTTCCTTGCTTGCGTACAATTTCCTCAAACTGCTTACTCCCGGCAAGGCTCTTGTAAACACCTTTCTCTATAATTCCCTTCAATAAGCTATTTTCTTGCTCAAGTGTAACTTGGCTAATAGAATCATTAGTGGAATCAAGAGAACTACTAGAAGCAACAACATTGGATTTAGCATGATTACTGTTACTACTAGAGGAAGAATCCTTCTTGTTCTTGTTACTAGACTTGACTTGAGGCGTGTAAGTAGATAAGAGTAAACGCTTGGCAATGTAAGAAGAACTTTTATTACGAGGATCATCATTGATTGCCTTTAAGAACTCATGCTCTTGCTCAAGGTTGAGCTTTTCAAATCGTAACTTCTCATGAGTCCTTGAAAGTTCTCGATGATCTTCTAAGATAGTTTCATGAGCTAACTTAAGAGTGTTTAGTTCTTTAGTTAGAAGCTCAATCTTCTCCTTATCATTGTTATTTGTTTTATCTTGATTAGCATGATTAATTGACGTTTCATCATAGTATTCATCACTAGAGTTGTCAACAAGTAAATCATCATCACCTAACAAGTCATCTTCATTACTATTGAAATCAACATACTCGGGGTGTGATACCTTTGGACCTTTGGCCATGAAGCATCTTCCAATTCCTTCATTTGGTGAATCAAATATGTTGTAGGAGTTGGTTGACACAAGTGCTAGACCGGCAACACCTTCATCTTGAGTATATTCGGAATCGGAGTGATAGCTTCTCTCGGAATGATTGTCGGAGTCGGAGCCGGATACCCATTCACCAACATGATCTTGATGTCTTCGTTTTGTGTAGCTCCTTGATGACTTGTCCTTCCTTTCCGAATCCTTGCTTCTCCGGGATGTTCTTCGTTCATAACGATCATCTCTACTCCTTCTCTCTCTTGATGGTGATTCTTCCCTTCTATTTCTTCTCTTGGGAGAATCCTCTCTTCTTTTGTAGGGTGTCGTACACTCATTGGAATAGTGTCCGGGTCTTCCACAATTGTAGCAATTACGCTCATGACTAGAAGATCTTTTGTCATTGTAGGACCTTAACTTGGAGCTTCTCTCTTTGCTTCTACTCTTGTAGAATTTGTTGTAGTTCTTCACCATTAATCTCAATTCTTCATTGAAGGTTTGTTTCTCACTTGATGATGTGGGGGCTTCACATGAGGCTTTGTAAGCACCACTTGATTTGTTGTGAAGTTCCTCCTTATCCTTGAGTGACATCTCATGAGCAACGATTCTTCGAATGACTTCCGTTGGCTTGAGATCTTTGTAATTGGGCATCATTTGGATCAATGTGCACACGGTATCATATTTTCCATCCAAGGCTCTTAGGATCTTCTTGATGATGAATCTGTCGGTCATCTCTTCACTTCCTAAGCCGGCGATCTCATTTGTGATAAGAGCAAGCCTAGAGTACATTTCGTGTGACACCTTCACCATCCTTCATTTTGAACTTGTCAAGTTGACTTTGAAGCACATCCAACTTGGATTCCTTGACGGAGTCGGTACCTTCATGCATATCAATCAAAGTATCCCAAATTTCCTTTGCATTCTCAAGACGGCTGATCTTGTTGAATTCTTCGGGGCACAATCCGTTGAAGAGGATATCACAAGCTTGATAGTTGTATTACGGCATCTTCAACTCTTCCGCGGTAGCTTCATGGTTTGGTTCTCTCCCATCAAAGAATTCACCTTGCAAGCCACAATAGCCCAAACGGCGGGGTTATGTCCAAGAATATGCATTTTCATCTTATGCTTCCAACTAGCAAAATTAGTACCATCAAAGTAAGGACCTCTATGGTGATAATTTCCCTCGCTAGACGCCATACTCTCCTAGGTTGTGAAACCAAGGCTATGACTACCAAAAGCTATGGAAATCAAAGCAAATGGAGACCAAAGCTCTGATACCACTTGTAGGATCGAAAGTATGTCTAGAGGGGGGTGATTAGACTACTTTACCAAATGAAAACTTATCCTTTTCCCAATTTTATTCTTTGGCAGATTTTAGCTAACTTAGCACAAGTCAAGCAATCTTAACACAATTCAAGCAAGCATGCAAAGAGTATATGAGCAGCGGAAAGAAAATCATGCAACTTGCAAGAATGTAAAGGGAAGGGCTTGGAGAATTCAAACGCAATTGGAGACACGGATGTTTTTGTCGTGGTTCCGATAGGTGGTGCTATCGTACATCCACGATGATGGAGACTTCAACCCACGAAGGGTAACGGTTGCGCGAGTCCACGGAGGGCTCCATCCACGAAGGGTCCACGAAGAAGCAACCTTGTCTATCCCACCATGGCCGTCGCCCACGAAGGACTTGCCTCACTAGCGGTAGATCTTCACAAAGCAGGCGATCTCCTTGCCCTTACAAACTCCTTGGTTCAACTCCTCACAATCTTGTAGGAGGCTCCCAAGTGACACCTAGCCAATCTAGGAGACACCACTCTCCAAGAAGTAACAAATGGTGTGTTGATGATGAACTCCTTGCTCTTGTACTTCAAATGATAGTCTCCCCAACACTCAATTCTCTCTCACAGGATTTGGATTTGGTGGAAAGAAAAGCAACTTGGGGAAGGCTAGAGATCAAGATTCATATGGTAGGAATGGAATATCTTGGTCTCAACACAAGGGTAGGTGGTTATCTCTTAGAAAATGTAGGTTGGAAGTGTAGGTTCGTTCTAATGGCTCTCCACGAATGAAGAGGAGGTGGAGGGGTATATATAGCCTCCACACAAAATCTAACCGTTAAACACAACTTGCCAAACTCGGTGGGACCGAATTGTTAAACTCGGTCAGACTGATTCAGCAAATCTAGTGACCATTAGGATTTTCGGTGGGAAAGACATGCAACTCGGTAGGACCGATATGGTTAGGGTTAGGGCATAACGTAATCTCGGTGAGACCGATTACACAAGCTCGGTGGGACCGATTTTGGTAATAAGCTAACCGGAGAGTTGGTCAGGTAAACTTGGTGGGACCGATTCGCTCATTTCGGAGAGACCGAAATGTTACAAAAGGGAAACAGAGAGTTTACATTGCAATCTCGGTGGGACCGATCGCTCATCTCGGTAGGACCAAAATGTTACGAAGGGAAACAAAGAGATTACAATCCCATCTTGGTGAGACCGAGATCCCTATCGGCGAGACCGATTTGCCTAGGGTTTGTGGCAGTGGCTATGACATCTAAACTCGGTGGCGCCGGATAGAAAGAATCGGTGGGGCCGAGTTAGACTTTTGGTTTAGGTCATATGTGGATGTGGGAAAGTAGTTGAGGGTTTTGGAGCATATCACTAAGCACTATGAAGCAAGAACCTCATTAAGCAACACCGCATCCCTCCTTGATAGTATTGGCTTTTCCTATAGACTCAATGTGATCTTGGATCACTAAAATATAAAATGTAGAGTCTTGAGCTTTGAGCTTGAGCCAATCCTTTTATACTTAGTATTTTGAGGTCCACTTTTCTCATCCATGCCATGCCATTCATTGAGCTTTTCCTGAAATATTTATCTTGGAATAATGTTAGCTCAATGAGCTATATGTTGTTAGGAATTACCAAAACCACCTAGGGATTGTTGCACTTTCAGATCTACGTGTGAAGCAGAGTACATAGCTACTTCAGAAGCAGCAAATGAAGGATTCTGGATGAAGGAGTTCATATCCGATCTAGGTGTCATACCTAGTGCTTCGGGTCCAATGAAAATCTTTTGTGAATACTGGAGCAATAGCCTTGGCGAAGGAATCCAGATTTCACAAGAGAACCAAGCATATCAAGAGACGCTTCAATTCCTTCCGTCATCAAGTGTCGGAAGCGGACATAGAGATTTGCAATATACATACGGATCTGAATATTGCAGACCCGTTGACTACGCCTCTCTCATGAGCAAAACATGGTCAGCACCAAGACTCCACGGGTGTTAGAATCATTACTTTGTAATCTAGATTATTGATTCTAGTGCAAGTGGGAGACTGAAGGAAATATGCCCTGGAGGCAATAATAAAGTTGTTATTTATATTTCCTTATATCATGATAAATGTTTATTATTCATGCTAGAATTGTATTAACCGGAAACTTAATACATGTGTGAATACATAGACAAACAGAGTGTCCCTAGTATGCCTCTAGTTGACTAGCTCGTTAATCAAAGATGGTTAAGTTTCCTAGCCATAGACATGTGTTGTCATTTGATGAACGGGATCACATCATTCACATCATTAGAGAATGATGTGATGGACAAGACCCATCTGTTAGCTTAGCACTATGATCGTTTAGTTTGTTGCTATTGCTTTCTTCATGACTTATACATGTTCCTATGACTATGAGATTATGCAACTCCCGAATACCGGAGGAACACTTAGTGTGCTATCAAATGTCACAACGTAACTGGGTGATTATAACGATGCTCTACAGGTGTCTCCGATGGTGTTTGTTGAGTTGGCATAGATCGAGATTAGGATTTGTCACTCCGTGTTTCGAAGAGGTATCTCTGGGCCCTCTCGGTAATGCACATCACTATAAGCCTTGCAAGCAATGTGACTAATGATTTAATTGTGGGATGATGCATTACGGAACGAGTAAAGAGACTTGCCGGTAACTAGATTGAACTAGGTATGATGATACCGACGATCGAATCTTGGGCAAGTAACATACCGATGACAAAGGGAACAACGTATGTTGTTATGCGGTTTGACCGATAAAGATCTTCACAGAATATGTAGGAGCCAATATGAGCATCCAGGTTTCGCTATTGGTTATTGACCGGAGATGTGTCTCGGTCATGTCTACATAGTTTTCGAACCCGTAGGGCCCGCACGCTTAACGTTCGATGACGATTTGTATTATGAGTTATGTGTTTTGATGACCGAAGTTTATTCGGAGTCCCGGATGAGATCACGGACATGACGAGGAGTCTCAAAATGGTCGAGACATAAAGATTGATATATTGGAAGGTTATGTTTGGACACCAGAATGGTTTCGGATAGGTTCGGGCATTTTCCGGAATACCGGGAGGTTACCGGAACGCCCCGGGGGGATAATGGGCCTTCATGGGCCCTGGTGGAAGAGAGGAGGCAGAGGCCAGGTGGAGGCGTGCGCCCCCCAAGCCCGATCCGAATTGGACTAGGGTTGCGGGGGGGGGGGGTGGCCCCCTTTCCTTCTTCTCCTCCTCCTCCTTCCCCCCTTCTCCTTGTAGGAATAGGAAAGGGGGGCCGAATCCTACTTGGAGTAGGACTCCCCCCCTTGGGCGCGCCACCCTTGGCCGGCCTCCTCCTCCCTCCCTCCTTTATATACATGGGGAGGGGGCACCCTAGAACACACAAGTTGATCTTCTAGCCGTGTGCGGTGCCCCCCTCCACAGTTACACACCTTGGTCATATCGTCGTGGTGCTTAGGCGAAGCCCTGCGCCGGTAACTTCATCATCACCGTCGCCACACCGTCGTGCTGACAAAACTCTCCCCCAGCCTCAACTGGATCAAGAGTACGAGGGACGTCATCGAGCTGAACGTGTGCTGAACATGGAGGTGTCGTACGTTCGGTGCTAGGATTGGTCGGATCGTGAAGACGTACGACTACATCAACCGCGTTGATAAAACACTTCCGCTTCCGGTCTACGAGGGTACGTGGACACACTCTCCCCGCTTGTTGCTATGCTTCTCCTAGATAGATCTTGGGTGACCGTAGGAATTTTTTTGAAATTACTGCGTTCCCCAACAGTTGTTGTGCCACCGTTGTTTCCATGGCCGCCACCGCCGCCGCGGTAGCCGCTGTTGTTGAAGCCGCTGTTGCTGCTGCCATTGTTGCCGCCACCCTTGGGGAAGCCGCGGTTACCCTTGGGAGGGCCACCACGTCCTCGAGCGGTGGCGTTTGCCAATGACTTGAAGGTGCCCGATCCAGAGCCGTGGAACACCTCCACTCTTTGATTGAAGTTCGACACCATGCCGAACAGATCGTCGACGGAGAGGGGCTCAGTGCGGACGTTAAGAGCAGATATGAGGGGTTGGTAGTCCATATCAAGGCCAGCAATGAGGAATGAGATCAGCTCTCCCTCGAGAAGAGGCTTTCCAGCCATGGCCAGTTCATCTGCGAGTGCATGCATCTGACCGAAGTAACCAACAGCAGATTGAGAACCCTTTTGGCATTGGAGAGGGCGGCGCGGCAGTTGTTGGCACGCGACCTGGACTGGGCAGCAAACATGTTTGCGAGGGCAGTCCAGATGGCGTGGGATTTTTCTAGGGAGGCGACTTGTACCAGAACTTCTTTCGAGAGATTGCGAAGCAGATAGGCTACAAGCTGCTGATCCTGGATCAACCGTAGGTTGGGTTTGGAACGATTTGATCTTTGCCTTCAGCGTTCTTTGAGGTGATGGTGGCTGGTGGTTCTGGGATTGTCTGATCTAGGTATCCTAGGAGACCCGCTCCTATAATATGAGATCAGGCTTGAGCTCGCCACAGAACATAGTTCGTGCGAGTCAGGGGTTCTGAGATGGTGTTGTTTAGGCCAGCGGAGGAGAGGGTTGAACTGGAGGAAGACATGGCGAGATGAGGTTGGATGCGTTGGTGGAGGTTGATGACGGGAGCTAGACGAGAGGGAAGAGGGAGGCTCTGTATACCATGTTAGGTTTTGTAGAAGCGTCTCAACTCCCGTAACATGGGAGCACGCGTATATATATATTGATATGGGCGAGGCCAACTCTCGCAGGAGGCATACATTGAGGTAGTTGGAACCACCAAAGAGATACACGGGGATAGAGAGGATTACATCAAGAGATAAACATGAAATAAAACAAAGAGATCTCCTTTAGCTACCCTAGCACCGGAGGTGGCCTATATGCGTACGTGACATAGCATGGGTGTATAATCCAATGTTTAACACAACCAAGTGCAGCAAGCGGTCCAAGTATGAAAACCAACCACAAGTTTAAAGGATCCCAATGGGTGAGAGATCGTCCTATACAACGCTCAGTGCTTCCAATTGGTTCCCATTCGCACAGCCGAGTGTGTCGTATGCCGGACTAGTTAGGACGTATGGCTCTATTCTTTGCCACGGCTATTTCTCACTTATACCGAGAGATCTTAAGGTCTCGCCTCTTGCGCTCCATGAAAGCACAGGTCCAACACTACGAAAACTGTAGCGGTTTTAGGAAAAAATATACGAACTTGCTTTACAACCTTGCATGTGGTTTTTCTTTCGTTTCTATGTGTTTTTCTATTGGTTTTTCATCAGTTTTTTGTTTTCTTTGGGTGCTAAAATATTCAATTACACGTGGAATTTTCTTCTGAATGATACGAAATCATTTTTATACTACACGAACATTTTTTCACATTGTATAACCATTTTTCAATGTCACGAATACATTTTTTAAACGTGTGAACAATTTTTTAATCTAACATATATTTTCTTTAATGGTATGAAATATTAATTTTGAGTTAAACAAATATTTTTTGCATCATTTAAAACATTTTTAATAATACCACGCACATTTTCGTAAAGGCGTGAACATTTTTTGGTTGTCACAGACATTTTATTGGATGAAATCAGTATTATTTTAAACTACACCAACGTTTTCTCACATTTATAATTTTTTAATGTAAAAAAAATATTCTTGAAACATGTGAACATTTTTTGAGTGATAAAAAATAGTTTTTGTAATTACATGAACATTATTGTACATTGTATAACTATTTTTGAAGAATGTTATGTACAATTTTTGGAAGCACGTGAACATTTTAAGAAGTCGCCAGAAAACATTTAGAATGCTATCAATATTTTATAAACTACGCTAAAATTAATTTATCAATATTTTTTATATATTATTTTATATTTATATATACATATTCCCAAATTTAAATTTACTTATAAAAGTTGAAAACCTGATTTTGGAAAATAGTTGTGTACTCCTGTGAGTAATGCATCTCGCTTACTCATATACCACATAGATGAATCTTTTATACCTCTTATTATTTTTAATATACTTAATTAATAATTACTAGATACCCCAAAATGAGTTTCATGAAAAAAATCATGTGTGTCTCATATTTTCGAAGGTTTACATATATATTGATTTGTTTGTACGTGAAAAAGGTATATTACAAAAAGTACGTCGCAAATTATATTTTTCAACAAAACTCGTATTGAGGTATCTTAGAATATTTAATGAAGTATATTGAGAATGATAAAGAGGTATAATCAATAGAGTAAAATGCACTGGTGGTTACTACACTTGTCATGTACGCTTATTTTGATCACTGTACTTAAGAATACGGTCAATACAGTCACTATATACGTGTTCTGATGATTATATGGTCATTGTCATCCTGTATAGCTCCGTATTTTGTCCAGTTGACCAGTCAAACCATTTGAATGACGCCTTGTCAGCTCACTTTCTCTCTCTACCTACACGGACCCAATTTGTCAATGGGTAGAAGAAAGAAATAGAGGGAAGATAAAGTAATGCGCAAGGGAGATAATCGAACGACTAACCTAATGCTGTGAGGCCAGCACGCTAGCCAGTCGAACTGATCCCGGTAAGTGCTCTATCTTGAGAAAGGCTGCGTATTATATCATGGTTGCATTCACGTGACGACTATGGTTGGGCGGCTGTTGATTGTACGTGCACATTTGTGTTTGTGTGTGTCTTCGCACTTCAGTTGGAGATAGTCTCATCTTCGTCCTTGGCAAAAGAATGTACCATCTTTCGTTTTAGTTGCTGATGGAGTAATATAATGCAGCATCCATTTCGAAAATATCCGATAATATAATGCAGCTCATGTGCAACTCCGTGTGTCCTTCCATGAAGTGTTCGATTATGCATCTGATCATCTGTATTTTTCTTTTTTTTTCTTTTTTTGCGGGTGTCATCAGTATTTTTAGTTGTTCAAATTCCCGCAATGGACTCTAGACCGGTTGTTGGATCTTGGATGTAACGATACTATAGTGCTAACAATTAATGGGCTCCAGACCGGCCATGTGAACCTAAGCAAGCTTAGTTATCAGTATATTTGTCTCAAAAAAAAAAGTTATCAGTATATGGTTACTTCATGCAGGAACCAACCAGGCTCAACGGCGGGAGCCAGGCTTCGTGCATGAACCAGCCAGGAGCGACGCCGGGGAAGCCGTGCTGCAGGACAGAATGCGGAGCGCCGACGGTGACAGGTGGGACCAAGAGAGAAACTAAGCTGACAAGGTGTCATTTAACCGGTCAACTAAACAAAATACAAAGCTATACGGTGTGACAGTGACCGTATAATCATCACAGCACGTATATAGTAACCGTATCGATCGTATTCTTAAGTACAGTAACCAAAGTGAGCGTACATGACAAGTCGAGTGACCATCAATGCATTTTACTCTAATCAATACATATACGAGGTATATTGAAGATGAGAGTACAGAAAATTAGTCCTATATATATATACTAGTAGTTGGAATGGCGCCTTTGGCTTTCCGCTAAAGCTTCGGCGGTGCCAGGTAGGACACGCCCCTTTCAAGATCTTTTTTTTACTAAGCAATGTGCTTTGACTGACATTTTCAACAGATCAAAGCAGCAGAAATGCAATTTTATCTAGAAGAGAATCACATTATAGGCATTAACATGTGCATATGCAAAAGGCAAGTAGTATTACGATCTACAAATCATGTCAAAATAATATCGGTTCCAATTGAAGCAAGCTAACACAGAAAATAATGAACTCGATGGCTAACCATCAAGCAGCGGTAGGCACCCACGCTTGTAGTAAGGCAAAACAATGAAGCAACATGTATGAAGCAGCTACCAAGTAACAACCCATCGCGGCCCCGTCTTGAATCTAAACACCGGCATGGCTGACAGCGCCGCCTTGTCGAGCCCCCCTCAGCTGGTCCTCTGCCTTGTCATCTCGGTCGCGGTGCCAGATCCATCCTGCATGGTGCCCAGGCACACCGTCGTAGACGTTGCCACGAGCTCTAGCATCCCGCTGGATTTGCAGCAGGCGTACCCTCCATCCGTTGATGTCGCTGCTGCCGACAACCTGATGTCGTTGTTCGCTTGTTGTCTACCTATGTCAGTCATCATCTTAATATCAAACAAGAAATGGTAAACTAAATCTTAAGCAAATTATTTCATGATTAATTCTAATGCACTGCACGAACAAACATCCGTATAAACAAAAGTGGAAAGCAACGGCAAATTATGAGCTGAATATGTGGGCAGGCACCATGATACTTATTTTGAAAACAACGACAATAAGATTCTAAATAATGTGCACCCACACAAACAACACACTACTCATTTCTGAAAAGAAAGCACTACTCACTGTTGGAAAATGACTACCACAAAATTGACAACCAAACCTTGCAGTGCAGCCGGAGTAGAGACAATAAGGCAATGCTGGAAGGGAAAAATTATTGATCATTGGTAACACGGTTGGTCAAAAGACTGCAATTTAGAGCAGTAGCAAAGCTTAGCTGTAGCCCAAAATGGCAGATCCATACTGATACGGTTGCCCGACATGCAGCAACAGTACCATCAGGCACTCATCTCCCGAGTCCTAATAGCTTTAGAATTGTGGTGTCCACTACGACAATAAACACAACAAAATACTCATGAGTTGTTGTTTCTCAGATTCTGGAAAGCGGGCACAAACTTGCAAGATATCTCGAGAAGAGTCGCTCCCATCATTTTTGCCGCATCATTACCTGTGCTAGAATCACCATCAACAGATAGGCAAACCTGAAAAGTTTTATGATTGTCAAGATTATCACCCAACAAGTAGATTGCTGTAAATGGAAGAATACCAAAAGAACATCAGGATGGGAACATGGAAGACATAGATCTACAATGTCGCATGTTCATATTTCTTGATAACAATAGTATTACGCTATTCAATTAAACAAAGAGAAAAATAACATGCTCTAGATAGTATAAAGCTAGCAGCAAGGTATACCCAATTGGATCTAAGCAATCACACTGGATCGATGGACTAATGATGCATTTATGCTCTCAACCTGGCTGACAAATAATCAGACACTATAATGTACAATGCAAAGATGGCCATACATTTTTGTGAAAGTATTAGCATACAAAGCTAGAGTAAAAGACACATACACTGCACTGAAGAAACTATATTCTGGAGATGTGTGTGCATCATTGTTCATATCATTAAATCAAGTCCAATTGATAAGCCGGACTGACACTGTAAAGTTTTTACTTACCATGACCAGACCCCTGACCACTTCTTTGATGTTCTAAATTTCTAAGCCGACATTTTCACCCACTCTCATGACCAAGCAAAAGAGTTCAGGAAACTTATTGGCAGGAAGTGAAAAATCAAATACATGGTGTAGCTGGAAAATGAACCCTAAATTTAGTATTGGGTAATTCAGTACAGGTATGAAAATGAAAGCATTGGATACTAAATGAATCCTAAATTTAGTATCTGCAACCTGCAACATCTAGAACTATTAATAGTTATCTAATATATCTTGGAATTCATTGAATATGAAGCAATAGAAAAGGATAAAACAAAGCCAGACCTTCATTGAATTGTTAGGAATTATGGTGCAGACTCAGACTGAAGTTTTCTAACTGAACTAACAAATCTCAACAAATGGCAAGCTGCGCTGAACCAATCAAACAAGTGTTTTCCTTAACTTTCAATGCCCAAGAAACAATACATGTATATGACACTCGCACGAGAGCAAAACTTTCCATATTGAATCAGGATCAATCCATGTTGGGCATGCTGATATCACTCAACTTTGAGCTATGTCTGACCCTCCTTGAGTGACATTCCATAGAAATTCCCATGCACCTTTGGACATTTAAACGAGACAGATAATAACACAAGCCTGCAAAAGAACCAGTGAACCTCCCTTGAGAACAAAGAAACGGGAAGCATGAGAGGCAAAACGAGAGGGAGAGGGCTCAAAGAGAGGATCTTCTCATTGTCGCATCGACGACATCCGCTCGAGCCACGTCTCACCGGAATTGGCTAAACCGTACACCGATAAAGAAGAAACAATTTTGGTAGCTACTTCAGTAGTGAGCTATATGTTCTCATGTGAAAAGGTCCAACGCCTTGAAAAATTTTGGTAGCTACTTCAATAGTGAGCTATATGTTCTGGTTTCGGAGATAAATGCTAACTTCAGTTCTATGGGATGACTCTCAATGCCAAGTTCAGTACTCTCATGGAATTGAAGTCGGAGTATACAATATTGTCCAATGGATGTCCAAAATGCTAGTTTTGGATCCATGACATACAACACAAGTGATACAAGTCCAACAGGGTTTGAGACAAAATACAACAATCCGACGTAGAAATGCACATCCTAGAAATATGTAGAAGCATTCATGAAATAAGTAGTACTAAAGCTGGCAGTCTGGCACTATATCATGACCTCACTGAAATCCAATGAAGCAGCACCAAACTTTTGCTTACGGACTTCCAATGAAGCACTTTATTCCAATACATCAACTTTTTATAAGATAGTAAAATTCTTTTGAGAGCCAAGCAACCTCCTATGTATGCTAACTACAGGGTATCAGCAAATCAATACTCATTCCACAAGAGATAAATTGTATGCCTCCTTAGAAAAGCACCATATTCAAATATTTATCCAACGAATTTCTAAAATATGCAGGTTCTGACTTGGAAGTAATGCCTGCAAATTCACTTTATCAAGAATCACAAGAGGAGTGGCAAGTCCAGAAACTGTCCTGTACTCTGCAATACCAAGAGGACAGTTAGAAGGTGTGCAGTGTGCACTATCTTCACCGGATTATGACTGACGTGAAGATAGTCGTATGGAGATAAAAAAGAAAATGCATACCGATCCCGATTTCAAGGGTTCCTTCCTCCATGTCAACGTTGCCATTTGCAACAACCATGTTTCTCAAATTTAGAAGCCTGATATACCAACATCAACAGAGTAGGCTAAGCTTACATAATACATTTCAAATCAAATAAATCCCTAGATGTACACTAGCCTCTCACGATCCTGCAAATAGAAGGAACACAAATGAGAGATGGAGATACATAAATAGCAAGATTAGGACGAGATTAATGCATCATTATCCTGGAAGCTTGGAGGGACAGAGGCTGACGGACCAGATCTAGGACTCCACCGGTGCGATAGTAGAAGATGCGCCGTCGTAGTGCAAGGTCGTGAGCGGCGGTTCTTCCTCCTTGATGCCAGCTGCGCACACAACCCAGCTGCCGCCGCGCCGACAGGGACAATCCAATCCATCCTCTGCCACGTCGTCGTCTTCTGCGCCGCTACTCCTGAACTGGTGATCAAGACTCATCAGGATAACATGATTAATCAGGATAACACCTAAGTACGACAATATGGTTGTTAGAGATTCAACGACAGTAAACATATATGGTCTATGTTCTGGAGATAATCATGTCAGGTACATAAAACTTGTAGTTAAGTATTATTTTTATGCATCGGTAAATTATAGGCTTAGTATAAGCATTTGATATGGCATGAAACTTATAGTTAAGTGAATGAAAAGTAAATGAAAGTTCAAAATTATCTTTGTAAATTGTAGTTTGAGGCAAGCATATGAAAAGAAAGAAATCCATTCGAATCAAGCTGAAACAAATGTATCTTTTAAGAAAACGTTGTTTTTGGTTGATAGGACAAGATCCACGATATGCACATATCTTTTTATTTGCAACGAAACCAACGCACCATGTAAAGAACTCAGGTAGACACTTTACAAAAAGAGAAGACATGCAGAACTCATCTCATCCCCTCTGCGACAGGCATGAATCAAAAATTTAAGAACTTGAACTATGACAGGCATAATGGCTACATCTAAGCAACCATATAATTAATCCTGAAGGCAAAATCTAGAACAGTGACTAAAGTAGATTATATAATCCATGGTAAAGGCATTCATGTAAATCAGACAGTTGGTGAAACTAACCCTTAACCTGCAAACAACAGATTCGAAGTGGCAATCGATGAGCTAGTGCATGAAAAGCTTTTGTGAACTTTTTGATAGAAGCTTCGATGAGAATAGAGTTTGAAGTCCTGTACCAGATGGTTCACGCCACCGCTCAGTGCGACCGGCGGGCCGTAGCGTGTTGCTGGCACCGGTCACCAGGGCATTGCAAGGAACACCAATTCAGGATGTGTCCTCTGCAGCTTTCCACCATTGCCTACCAAGTTAAAGTAAAGAAAGAGAATATTGTGAAACTTTCTAGCCTAACATTTCCCTCGTAAATCATAATTCTAATATGAGTGCCAGGTATCAGAAGAGCCAAACATGGATGAGCAGGAATCAGCAACTATTATAAATCCTGAATCACGAACCACATGCCCCAAAACACCAATCTCCAGTTCTCCACCAAAATCTCTCAGCACATGAAAATTATAAAATCACATTACCTACATGTTTGGTTACACTTCAGCTTACCATGACAGTATCTTGAAAGGAGGTAGAATTTCATATCAGCCGGTCTTGGCTTCCCTGAACATTCAATTTGCAGCTCTAACTTCTGTAAAGGAATTGAGAATAGCCTTGTTAGTTCATTTTCTGTAAAAGTTTGCCAAGCTACAATCCATTAATTCAATCAGACTTGCACCAATTTATTTGATAGATAACACGATAACAAACACTTTTTTGCAAATTATAAAAATAAAGTTATTTATTTTGTTTTCAAATCTCATATTCCTTTTTAACTTTACTTATTTAGTCACACTTACACTGAATTTTGTTAGTGCACAATAGGACACTGAACAGTTATGCACAAAATGAACAAAGAGCAAAGCATATACAGTTCTCTCATCAACTGGGTGCCCCAGAAGAAGATAAACAAATTGTCATTTTAAAAAAGAAACTGAAATTTTCTGTAACGAGTAGTTACACTAACAATGACGGAGCACAAAGAGCATAACTGAATAAATTCAGGAACACCTTAAAACTTGTTCCTCCTTTTTAGGTCTATTTACTCAAATCAGATTTGCACTGAGATTTAAGTACTATACAACAAACATTTCTCCACAAATTAGAATTTTCAACTTTACTTGTTCAGTAACACAGAATTGCACTCGGTGCATAACAGGATAAACGATAACAATGCCTTGATATTTCAATTCTACGCAGAGCAGAACTTTGTAAATACTTCTTCATACATACAATTTGCAGGACAATACTCATTTACTACAGTTTATACTGAAAAGTAAAACGGAAATTGAACAAATATTCAAGAGGAAACAGTTGTGGAACCTAAAGTTAGTTCACTGAAAAAGTATGATGTGATGTTGTGCACTAACTGATTTCTCTGTTCATCTCCTTGCTTGTACATAGTATATATTCATAAATTGGATGGAGGAAAAGAAAACGTATACATAATATTGGATGCAGAAAACAAAATCTACATGATTTCCCATTTATGTACTCTCTTCGCCTTCATCCATGCCACCGCGCTACTGTAAGTTAATTATAATTTATCTACAACTAACTCTTGTATGAGAATGATTATTAACTTATTTAGCTCATTCTTATGCAGTGCAATCTGCCATAACCAACAACATCAAAATGGAGGATATAACCCTGTAGTGCGCCTTTTTCTCCGATATGCATCATACAGTGCGCTTCTCCTAGGCATCATATACATACAGGAAAAAGTAAGATACAAATTAAATGAAATACAGAACAGAGTACAGAAAATTATAGGAATGTCTGAATCTCCATTGCCTACACCAGCAACTATTGAATATCTGAATCAAAATCAAGAAATTAAACTCATGGGAAAAAATATAGATCAAGTAGAAAGATTGAAGCGGGGATCATAAGGCGACGAACTGAAAAGAACAACAAGGTGCCATGATGCAGTTTCTGAGAAGAACACAAATGACCAAATTTCAACAATACATAAGTACCTGAAGTCAAAAGGATATAATTTGTATGAAGCTAAGTCTAAGATGTAGCTAAATTTGGTACATGCTTATAACTGTGATGATACACATAATCTCTGATTTATAAGGATGTTAGCTAATAATAAGAATAAGAGAAACATTATAAACTGAGTACAGAAAGTTTATAGACAGAACCTTATAAACTACTCCCTCCGTCCCATAATATAAGGATGTTAACTAATAATAAGAATAAGAGATACATTTTTTTTCTATTGTAACAGTTTAGCTCAATCCAAAATTGTTTGATTGTTCATTCCTCTTGAAGGTTCAAATCAACATAAATTCCTCACTGTATGACAAAAAGTAAGAAATGTTTTTTTAGGAAAACCTAAACTTATTTGATTTAACCAACTGGAAAAAAGAAGAGGTAAGAAAAAAAGAGGAAGACAACATACACAAATGAAAAGTTCCAGACGAGCGGTTGAGCGACTGAGCAGCCACTGAAGAAGATCCCAAGTTCGGATTCAGAACAGAGAAAGCAGGCTCAGCAGCCACTAAGGAAGATCCCAAGTTCGGATTCAGAACAGAGAAAGCAGGTTCAGCAGCCACTGAACAAGACCCCAAATTCAAGACAGGAGGAGCACGCAACAAACTGACCGCCAAACCAGAGGATTGGCCAGCTGAAATAAAACAGTAAGTACACATCATGATTAGTATTTATGTACTAAAAAAAGGAAATCCAATACTAATTATCATTTGCAAACCGAATATTGAAGTAATAACACACTTTACAGTAAGGTGTGCAGGATAAAACAATAGTCAAGTTCAGAATAGGCCATTTTAGCTACTTAAGTATTCTTCACAGTTCACATTCTGTAGTACATTTGGTCTAAATAAATGAAGAGAACCCCTGTACAATCCCCTAGTATACCTCGAATTATACCTGCAGAAAGCCATCATGTCACTAGGGTCACTGTTCTCACCACCTTGTGCACTACTCTGGGAGAATTGGCCGGTAGGAGTGGTATGATCATCAATAAAGCTATGTTCATATTTATCTTCACTCCGATCATAATGCTCATCCGGTGAAATATCAACATCTTCCGACACACTAAAGCGATAGTGTATGTTAGTTATAATTAAAAAAAACATTGTTCTTACTATTACAATAAACCAAGAAACCAATATACATTGACAAGCAATTATTACCAAATAGATTTAGCATCAGCTTATTTGGTGGCATTAAAACATTCGATGAAAGGTTCCAGTGATCTTACTCAATTTCCTCATCAATATATATAACTAGACGCATCTTGGCCTTCCTTCTGTTTCCTGTATTAAGAATAAATGCAAAAGTAACATCAAGGTCCAATTTTTTTAAGATTTGGGCGCCACGAACAAGAGGTTAGTAAGCATGTACTAATAAATGATTGAGTTGGCAACAAGATTAAAGAGAGTGTTACAAGGAAAAGAGGCTTAACTTACCAACAACACACTCCATCCGATCAAATTTTCCTCTTACAGATCCATTTATGTCTTTCACTCAAAGACAATGAGGATGCTCGTTTGATCTTGTCACCGCATTTGGGGAGTACTTCGGTAATTGCCGTATTGACCCTGATGTATTTCCTACTGACTTAGGCTACCAATCATCAGGCATACTATCACACAATAGATTTGTTGTGGGGGTATGAGCAGTAGGACTACAGTAGATTTTGACACATTGGCTCTTCTGCTTCTGCTTGAGTTGGTTGTTTTGTGACACCAACAGGAAACTGAACTTCTCTCGCAAAGCTTAGTGGTCCATCAATACATTCCGGCCCATTGCGTTGAGCTCCCTGAGTGTGTGACTTTGCAGAACTAACCTTTGCAACAAACCAACATCAGAAACACTGTCCAAAACGAGAAGAAGTAACAAAATTTTCTTCGGAGTTCTTACAAGCAGGCATATACTTAGAGAATCAGAACTGAACAACTAAAGGACAAGGTGGTGAGAATTTGTTCCTGCAACTGGTTGATAGACACCATCTTCCCGAACTCCTTTGCGTTGGAGGACAATTAGTAGACGGCGCAGGTGCTACCTGAGCCCATGTCCTAAAAGATGACATGGCGCGACACGTTGCATTAGTCCTTGTCAATCCCGTACCGCAACCAACTGTGTGAGGGCCTTCGTCAGTGCGGGCGGACCGCGTCGGCACCGCACGCGTCCTCGACGAGGTCGTAGGGGAGGAAGAGCTAGCCCGCGGGGGCACGCGCGTAGCGGAAGGGCTTGGCAAGGAGGTTACCCATGCGAGAGAAGACCTTGACCGGGTGATGGTGCCGCCTCCTCGCCGTTGAGTCGGTTGCCATCGGCGAGCGCGGGGAAGAGAAGCTGTGATTGGTGAACGCGGCGGCGGCGGCGACCACTCCGACTGCGGCGAGGAGATCCGCGACTTGGAGCGACGACCAACGAGGAGAGGAGATTGGGCTCGGTGCAGGAGATGGAGAGGGAGCGAGGGCGGAGGCGGCGGCGGCGGTAATTTAAAACAATACAGAGGCTAGCCAACTCGAACTCGCTTGGAGAATGCTCCCTCGATCGGTTCCTTCACTGGTCGTTGGATCTGGCCATCTAGAGTGTCTGAGCCGTGGGATCTTTACCTGCTGCTAAACCCGTTTTCATCTCACGGTCGTTTTTGCCGTCCAATGACTGGTGGGCTCGTGCCGCGTGTTTATTGGCTGGGTTAATCGATCTCGGGTGGAAAAGGCTTTTGCCCAATCCCCACGCGCGCTCCGCTCCCAATCCTGGTCGCGCGGTTGCTGCGCCAGAGCCCACACCCGCACCAACCCTAGCTGCCACACCTCTCCTTCCTCCCTCGCTCGACAGCACCGCACCCCCTCCCTCCTTGCTGCTCGTCCGGATAGCCGTCGGCCGCCGCATCCCTTCTCCCCTTTCCTCCTCCTTCCTCCTTCCCGGCCGGGTAATCGACGAAGCGACCACGCCCTCCTCCGGTCCTTCCTCCCCCCGCAGCCAGGAGTTGAGCCCTCGTCGCGAGGAAGCCACGGAAGGAGGAGCTCAACCGGGCGTCGCCGGCCGGAGAAGGAGGAGAGTCGCGGATGCCTGCCAAGGAGGCGGATCGGCTCGCCTCCGTCGTCAATCTGACCCGCGCCACCACCCTCCTCCGGTCCTTACTCCCCCGCAGCCCCAAAAGCTCTGCCGGTTCTTTCAGCGAGATCCACTGTCTCCTTAGGTCCTTATCCACCCCAGCTCGCGAGGAAGCCTCGGGAAAAGGCGAGCCCTCGTCGCGAGGAAGCCACGGAAGGAGGAGCTCAACCGGGCGTCGCCGGCCAGAGAAGGAGGAAAGGCGCGGATGCCTGCTAGGGAGGCGGATCGGCTCGTCTCCGCGGTTGGAAAGGGCTCAGTGGTAAGTTTGGCTTGTTCTCATATCTCAGCGAGCCCTGCTGGGATTATTTGTAGACTTCCTTGCTGAACCCTACAGGGAGCAAACACATTCCCGCTTTGCTTCCAGAGGATAAGGCAGGGAAGAGGTGAAACTGCTTGCTCTTCATTGATTCCTAAATAAATATTTAATCTATAATATTTTGTTATATCTCTGCTCAGTTACAATTACAACATGGGGCTTCAAGTGTCTATTATTGTGGAACACCAATATCCGTGCATTTTAGTTATGACTAAGTGCCACACCAATGAATGTGAATGTCTGTTTAGGTAATAAGTATCACAATTAGCAATTTCGGTTTGTCCCCATAGTCTATGTGTGTCCCATGTCCTTTCAGCACCTTCTGCTATTTTCCTGCATTTTTCTTCCCTTCTGCTGCAGATTAAGTGACTGAAAGCACACAAATAGTTATTCTGGACTATTCAGATTATCAAGTACAGTATACTGCATCATATCAGCTTCTTAAATTTCTGTTGCAACCTAGCATATACCAGCATAAAAAAGTTTCTTTTGCTCATCAATTATATTATGTTCCTCTAAATCACGTGTACCATTTTCAGGTATTAATAGTGCAGTACTACATGAAGGCAATATGTTAGCATATTAGGTACTACTATTCTTTGCTCTCTGATTTGTGAGCGCTTATGGTTTTGCTGCAGTACAGACTCGGCATCTATTCGTCTTGGTACAAACTAATGTTCTAATAAGGTGTGATAAATTTAATAATAAGAAGATATTGCAGAGATTAACACAATGTTTTCCTATAGTTTTTTTCACCTAAAATCGTCCTTCAACACAATGATTTTATTGTGTTAATGTCTTTCAAATCTCAACTTTGTACATGCAGTGTCCATCTTGGTTGGTGAATTGATTTGGGGAACTCTTGAAATCTGTTTCTTGTATATTGGCCATGATAACTCTTCACATGACATTCTGCAATGGCTTCCAGCCAGGTAATTAGTTCACATGGGCTGCCATTTCCCATCCCTTCCTACTTTAATACATATGTTTAGGCCACTTGATTGCTTATTCTAGGTATGTTAGTTTGTGTATCATTCATGCCATGGTTCTTTTTGTTGCTCTATGTGGTAGGTTACTTAGAACAGTATAGTTAAATGCAGAAAAAATATAATCAAGTTGGGAAAAGTGGAAACTGTCCATTGATTAAGGGACTAACTAATTAGTCTTATGATGCATTTTCTCGTACCATGATACAATGATGCATTAGTTTTTGGCCGAAACTTCTTGCCTAGATATGGCCATTTTATTTTTGCTACACCATGGTTAGTTAGCTGAGCTATTTAAATACAATTTCAGGGTTTTCTTGTTGCTGCTATTCCTCATGGATATTCAAGAGGCAACTTGGCACCTAATGTCAACAACATGCTTATCGGTGACGAGTGAAATGAAAGAAGGCTGCAATGGAATTTGTATTAGGTATGTTTCTCCCTCTTCTCAACTCTCTCAATCTTCATCCCAATTCCCGCCGATAGTGATTGATATGGGTCTGTAGCTAGGTTCAAATATTTTCTCCCTCTCATTAAGCAACTTCCCTCGAAAAATAATGTTTCATTGTTGTGCATCTTACAGACTACAGTACCTATTACAGACTACAGACCACAGCTTACCTGTAACTCCAAGTCCTATCACGATCTTGGTGGAATCTGAAAGACATAACGCATATGCACCAATAGACCAAAAAACCCTCTTTGTTATAAAATAAAAGAATTAACAACTTATAGTACGTAGAAAATAGTGGTATTAGTTGAAACACCATTGTAAAGAGCAATTTCAGTTCATTGAAGATTTTGTCCCCTGTGGTAGGCTTTCTTTGCAAATTCTTTAGCTTAATTGATGTGTACTCATTGTAATTCTCAGTAGCAAGTGCATCACGTATTTGGTTAATGCATTGTTTTTTATTTTCCGTCCATAATGATATTTGAAGACAAGGAATTAGTATGTTATGCTTTTGGGGGTTCAAACACTTGGATAAGATTAAACACATGTGCTAAATTGGTAGTCCTTCATCCAAATTTTCTTGATAATGATACACCATTTGGCGACAAGTTCTCTACAAAACTGGTATTTTTATGGCACATGGTCGTGTAGCTGTGATCAGAAAACGAGTTAAGATATAGTGGGAAAGGGACCAGAAATGCGTTCTGTATGACCGAAAACATCCTAAACAAGTGAACATATGGTTGTTTATTATTTATTATTTTACTCTGCTTTTTAGGAAACTATCTGAACTCTTCTGACGGCCATTTGTTCTCTATTGTTTTTCTTTAGAAGTTTCTCCATGATGGCCTTTTCCACCTAGAAAGAGCATCAAGGCTGTTGACCCCGTTTTTGTTCTATAGGCATCTGTTCTTCAAATGAGGCTCCAACCTGAGCAAGGGCATGGTTTGCAGATGATGTATCTGCTTTATGTGTGTCAGAAGAGCCCTCCGACGCCCAGCAGCTGGTGTCTCTGCCCGAAAAAGGATCATGGTTCCCCACCTCTCTACAACTCATATTAAAATTTTGGTATATTCTTTTCTTACTTTATTTCCTGTGAACAAAAAGTTGGAACCTATTCTTAATTTCCCATAGTGGTTTTGATGGTATTTGGTCAGTGTGTTCCTGGCTGGAATTCCATGTATATCTTACAGATTTACATTGCAACAATTAATAAGGAGAATAGAAGCATTTGCATCCTCTAATACTTTGCCTGCCATGCTTAGCGAGAATTCAAAATAGTGACCTTTGGATATCAATTATGAGTTTGTAATTTCGTGCCAGGACCTAAAAGCATTTTTGTCTCATGCTTCAACTATCATATCTATTTTCTCTGTAAACTCTAGACATCCAGTTCAGATTATGATCTTTGCATGCCCTTTTTTTGTATCTTCTGAAATAGGCCAACATTACAAAAAAGAGCCACATGTTTTAGAAATTGAATCACCATGACAGCTTTTCAGGTTATGGTTCTTTATCCATTTAATGCAGTATCAATGGTTCAGTGTGCTTCATGAAATGAAACATAATGTATAGTTCAGCATTTTTGAGCCTTACCCGCATATTTTTGCTTCACCCGTCACCAGAGGTCTTACCTCACCTTGACCATGGAGCCACTAGGAGTATGATCAATATATGATCATTCTTAGAGTTGAAATTCTAATTTCCATACTAAATCAATTGCTTCCTTCGTCAAGTGATTCATAGTAAACCAGTAAACATGAATTTTATGTGTATATATTACTTCTTTGTTTGCCATTTATTTTGTTCAAAATATTTATATGGCATTTTTCAAAAAGCTTAAGGTTAGAGATGTGGTGATGTATGAGGCTATTGTTAGGATGGAAGATAAATTAATTTTAAAATATTTTTGATTTCCTTTATTCCGTAAACGGCAATACAAGATATGTTTGGGCCACATGATTCTATTCCAAAAATTTAAACAACTTGGCAATTAACGACGCATCAAATGTTATGTATTGAAAATTTGAAATGGATCACTTTTGTCAGGTTGAGTTTTAGTAGGTCATAATGGTTTTATTCTATGACAAGCTTAATTTGTTTATAATGTAACCAGTTCAAGGATTGACGAGTTTTTGAGCCCTATGACCTTTGTACACTCTGTAAACTAATGGCTTTATTCTATGGATCACTTTGTCAGGTTGGGTTTTAGTAGGTCATAATGGTTCGGCTGTGTTCTTTGTGAAGTATACGTCCTGCAAGGCTCATGTGTGTTGCACTGTTTTCACTTTCCAAGCTACAGTCTATACTCCTTCTGTAAACTAATATACTCCAAGCTACAATCTTTAGTGATCTGAACGGTCTTATATAAATTACAAAGGGAAGGAGATTCTTTGTATGTTGTTTGATTCCATCAGCCGTACAACCTAAATTAGCAATTAGGTATCTACAAAGTGTAGTAGAATCATTGTGCTTGCTGTAGTTTTATTTTAGCGTTGAAATGTTCTTCTTAGTTTGTTCTGTACTGAGAAATATTTTTGTTTTCCGGCCATTGTTTACTAAATCCTATAAACATATTACCTTATATGGCCTTTGAAGTTTCCGTTTTATAAAGAGCTTTGCACTGATCAACTTGAGTATGATATGGTTTATTCTTTTGTGTTGCAGCTATTCCAGAGAAGTTTAGAGCTCCACAACCTTAGCAGAGATGAAACAATCAATCAGCCGAGATGCATCACATGATCATTTTCTCTTGACTTAGATGGGTATTGAACCCATAGATCAGCTTATCAATGGAACTCTTATCAGCGTTGAGAAGGTGGCACAAAATCTCATACGTAGGGCGATCAACTAAGAAGCATCAGGAAGGACTTTTAGGATGGTACCACTGTCAAATGTATCCTAGGATAGGTCCTTTAAGAATTATGGTGTGTTTCCCTCCTTTTGTTTACCATAGGCACAGAGGTTTAGCCTCAATTTATTATGATATTTTTGTTTAGAGTAGATGGAGAACTGAGACTTACCCAGGTTGTGAGAGCTGGTGATGATTCTATTAAAAGTCCCTTGTTGCCTGCAACGTTTATCCCTGTAAACAGCATAACTAACGCCGTATGGTTTCCAATGTGACTAAGATGTAAGTTCTTCATGGGTGTAGTTTCTAAAGCACAGAGTTGCTGAAAATGGAAATATTTTCAACATGCCATGATTTTGAATGGGACTTTGTGCTACCAAATTATAATGTGTACATACATCTCATTGTAGATAACAATCCATCGTTTTTGCTGCTAAAGGGTATTAGATTTGTTACCATATGTGCTTGCCCATAACTAAACAAAGTAAAACATAGATTTACATAGATATTGTTTCAAATGGGACTTATGTGTATATGCATTTCATTGTAGACAACAAGCTACCGTTTATCCAGACTAAAAGAGATTAAATTTGTTGCCATATGTGCTTGCCCACAACTAAACCTTGAATATCTTCTCATTGCGCACATGGAATAAACATGGTCTCAATATAGTATGATTTAACACATGGCCTTTCTACTACCAGTATCGAATATGTCCTTGCAAAATGAAACTATTTTCATCGACAACATGTCTTTAGCGGGTCTCTGCGCCATTTGGCGCAACAGGTCAACTAGTGGGAGGAAAAGGAAAAAGAAGGACGCATCGGTGCGAAGGGAGGCTTAGCACTCGTTTTTGTTTCTTTCAATCGATTTTTGTTTCTCAATCGGTACAGTAAATCACCACAGTAAAAATCATGGACGTGGCTATCGCAAGAGGGCGCCCAATCGCGGACATCTGGGCTATTCTGTTATCCCTCTCTATCTATCCAAGAGATGGAAGGGCAGAGCTTTTTTTTTTGGTTTTTTCATCTTTCTATCAAAGAGTTGAACAATGAAGATAGATGGCAAGTGCCTGATCGATTTGATCAAGCCGTGTAGGAACAAGGTTCAAATCGTTCGTTCGTTAGGATGCCTCAGCTGCATACATCACTGCACTTCCACTTGACACCTATTTAAACGGCTCGTCTCGCCGCTACCTTATCCTATTTCCATACTTTTGCTGCTCCATCCCCGTGCGGTTAGGCACTCTTCAAATAGGAATCCATTTTCTAACTGGCTTTCGTGCTTTGGTGAGTCGTCCGAGATCTTTTCGATGACCTATGTTGTGTTGAAGGGATATCTATATGATCCGATCGATTGCATAAGACCTGCGGTAGCAGTAGAACTAACAGAATATTATTTTGTTACCCTACTCGAATTGACGGTTTCAGGCGGTTGTACTGATTAACTTCGAGCGGCTGAACTGATGTTTTCATTTCTATTTAACAGAGCGTCTTCTTTAGTTCAAATTCTTTTCTTTGCAATTTTTTGTCGGAACGGGGCGTGTAATATATCGTTGGAAAGCTCTTAACAACTATATTTCGAGTATATTAAACGTTTTTGCAATATCATCATGGTTTAAGAGCAGTTTTGAAAAAATAGTTTTTTTCAAAACCGAAAACATGAATCATATTTTGGACTCAATTTTCAAATGGTTCGTCGGAATTGATCAAATAAGATGGCGTTGGGAAGATGGTGAAAATCCGCATCTTCCATATATCTATTGTTTTTTCTAATTCTGTATGATTTAAAAGTAATTTGAAAAATGGTGAAATTCTGGGCGAAACATATTTTCGCGATTATTTGCAAACCGTTTGTTGGATTGATGCAAATGATACAGCGTTGGAAAGCTATGGAAAATGCACAACTTTTTTATATAGAAATGTTTTTCTAATTCCTTACGGTTTAAAAACGAATTCGAATACGGTCAAATTTGATTTTGAACGCGATTTTTTTGAAAAGTTTGTCGAAATGAGGAAAATAATATACCGTTGGATAGCTATCGAAAATGCGAAACTTAGTCATGTTGAACGTTTTCTCTAGTTCGCAACCGTTTAAGAGTAATTTTGAATACAAAGATGACGGATCCTGTTGTTTTCTCGCCCTAAAAACAGAGTAGTCGTACTGATATATGTGTATGTTTGTACTGAGCTATTTTTTGTAGAGTAATTTTGAATGGTTCCGAAAAAGGGTGCTTGTACTGATGCTTGCATGGGTTTGTACTGAGCGTGTTTTCACTAATTCGAATACGGTCAAATTTGATTTTGAACGCGATTTTTTTGAAAAGTTTGTCGAAATGAGGAAAATAATATACCGTTGGATAGCTATCGAAAATGCGAAACTTAGTCATGTTGAACGTTTTCTCTAGTTCGCAACCGTTTAAGAGTAATTTTGAATACGGCATGACGGATCCTGCTGTTTTCTCGTCTGAAAAACAGAGTAGTCGTACTGATATATGTGTATGTTTGTACTGAGCTATTTTTTGTAGAGTAATTTTGAATGGTTCCGAAAAAGGGTGCTTGTACTGATGCTTGCATGGGTTTGTACTGAGCGTGTTTTCACTAATTAGACTTTGCTCTGTTTTTAGGTAATATTTTTCTTGTAAATTTTCAACGGTTTACTGTATCCTAGCCACGAACTTGCATGGTTTATATTGTTGAACTAAATGTTATTGTATCGTCGCCCCTATACTTGCATGATTTATATCATCGAACTGAATGATATTTTTTAAGAAAATTTAAATAAGGTGAAACCCATCGTGTTGTTTTTTCGTGCCTAAAAACCAGAGTACTCGTACCGATCTATGTCTATGTTTGTACTGAGGTATTTTTCACAGAGTAGTTTTCAATGGTTCCGAAAAAAGAGTACTTTGAATGGATGTCTTTATGATTTTCGACTTGCTCCCATCTTTTAATAGTAATTTTGAATACGGTGAGACTCATCGTGCTGTTTTTGTGTCCGAAAAAAAGAATAATCGTACTGATCTATGTGTGTGTTTGTACTGAGGTATTTTTCAGAGTAATTTTGAATGGTTCCGAGAAAAGAGTACTTGCACTGATGTTCGTATGAGTTTGTACTGAGCGTGTTTTCACATACTAGACTTCACTCTATTTTTTTGGTATCATAGTCCCCGAACTTGCATGATTTATATCGTTGAACTAAATGAATTTTTTTTCAAAAGGAAATAATTTCGTGTGTTTGTTTTTTTAACTCAATTTTCTTGCAAGATGTTTTGGACTTGTCTTGTTTTGCGAATTGAAATTTTAACATTTGTTTTTTCATTGGGTTTCATTTTGTTTGAGATTTTTTCTCAAACTTATCTGGGACGTCGTGTTGAACTTTACAACTTTTTTAATTGTGAACTTGCTGTGTTTTTACAATGCCAATATGCAGGAGAGCAGGGCGAGGACAACGATAGAAGGAAGCTGCGTGTGGTGATCATGGAAGCACTACAGGGCTGAGCCACAACGGTGGTTGATGGCAAGCTGGCACGACACGACATGCGACGGAGAGGCATGGGGACGGGTGGGCGGCGCACTGACATGACACTTGAGATGCGCCTGCTTGACTGACCTCCTTGTCCCATCTGGACGGATCAGTTCAACGTCACAGAATACCAAAACCTGACCATCTTTTATTTTTCAAACTTATCCTTGTTTTTAATTTGTACTGATCAATATTTTGGATTCAAACCATTTTCTTATTCTTGCATGCACATCAAGCTGTCATGTACTATACCTTCTTTGAAGTAGCAATCATCTCATCATATATAGAAATTTTTTCACACAAATAATACATGTACATGAATAACATATACACAACACCGACTGCAAATTTTCATACATGAATGACATATACACCACATCGATTGCACATTTTCTTGCTATTAGAAGCCTCTTCAGGTTTAATGGTTTGTACTGGTCAAAACAAATTAACCAAAAACCGAATTACGAAGGTCAAAGTTCTTGAATTACAGACCAAAAAACAAGCAAAGAAAGGATAGATACATGATTGACAGGGTCTAAGAGAGATCAATTGCAATACACTTTCACTCCATTTTCACTCAGGAACAGCATGACTGAATAAGTAGTTCAAAACTGGAGCAGTTTTCCTTTTAGTATCGTTGAGCACGGCGCCTTGAGGAAGCTTGTGTGGTCAGAGCACGTTGGTCATGCAATTGTGTCGACATGGAGGAGCCGCCTCGTGTCAGCCCGCAACAAGGTAACTTCTCTGCACTACAACAAATCAAAAGTAGTAAATGCACACATTTTGGACATACAAGCAGAATGGAAATTTGCAGAAATAACATGGTGTATCCAGATACAAAGTACTGATGCTTTGGGAATTTTCGAATAGAGAAAAGAATTGCTGATGCTTTGGGAATTTTCGAACAGAGAAAAGAATTGCAGGCGGCTCAAGCGTCAAGAGCAGAAGAGCATGGGCTCACCGGGGAAGGAGGTAGACAAACGACAGTGGTTGGCCCAGCGCCCGGCTCACCGATATGCTTCAGTTCGGGCTGGATTCATCAAAGACTAGGTAGGAAGTGCGGCTTGTCGCACCAAAGAAGACCGCCGGATATAATCATATCCAATCCGATAATACAATCATTGAAGTACTGCAAATATAAAAAATAGCAATAATGTAGTTGTGTTTATCGATATAATACATCAAGGTTAACATTGATGCGTAGCAATTTTTCCAACGGATAACAAAATGCTTCAGTCCAAAACTGATTCCGGAAGGATTCCGCACCATCATATAGTGTTGTTGTCTTTGGCATTTCTTGCGCTCCATCGAGTTGGCATCACCTATTGTAATTATGCCCATGCATGGTCAATAGATAGGCTAAGGAAGCAGAACATGTTGATTCAATAGCATCGCTGGCAAGCTAAGTTGGTTCTCCATAGAATTCACGTTGAGTTGGCAATATGCTTTTGTTGTGGGGTCGGAGATCAATTTTCACCGATGCCATTGCCACGGCATCAACATTATCAGCAAGTGTGAATGCATTGATTGTACCACCGATCCGTTTGATAGCTTCTTCGAGCATATACACTATGCTGATGGTAACACAAATAGCAGATAGATACATTCATTTAAAAGGTAAAAGAACCTATTAGGCTACTTGGGCATGTTGCCATTAGTAAATTTTAGACATATGCATGGCTTAGTCATAACCTATGGAAGCCCTTTAACTATTAAATCATCATCATCCATCAGTGAGAAACATGCATCAAGTCCTTCGCGTTCACATGAGAAAAAAGCATGATTTTATCTTGGAACACCAAACAATCTACATGATGCGTAAGGGCATGATACCAACTCCATTACAGTTGAACCTACCTAATTACCAAGTAAGAATTTGGATAATGCAAGTACATGATCACATTTCATCATTCTATATAAGTAGATGTCAATAATAACTATAATAATTCATGGGCTTCAAGAGTAGAGAACATTTATTACATTCTATACCACAAATGTAGCGAAATAGAGCACTAAAACAAGAAGAGTACAGGTTCCTTTCGCCAACGAAAGAAATTTGCAAAACACTCAATAGGGGATGAAAAACAATGGGGAATTGTGTTGCAAATGATTATGAATCATGGGCATGTGTCCTGCACACACACATAAGATGTATTTTTATTATTCCCACGCACTACTGCCTAGCTACTCCTCTATAGATTGATGCAACCCAAGAAACTAAATGATCTCACCATTGTACTCTATCGATTCATGGCGTGAGACATCTTGAAGCACACCTAGCATCAATTGGCTCCGTGATAGTACTGCAAATAGAAAGTTGGATCATTAGAATTTAGTTTTTTGGATTATATAAGTATTGTACTTGACATAATGCAAATGGTTTGGACGTATAACTATGGTCCAATAACTCTCATCTTTAACTCACCATTGTAAGAAAGCAACTGATAGTTATAAATCTATAAGGAAGCACCAATCACGTGCATAACAATCAATATTGCTAGATTTCTACCATCATATGAACATTGCAATTGTTGGGCATAGGTAAATATTTACGCAAGGAATATACAGTAGTCAAAAGATCTACCCATGCATATATATCGAGCAGCAGGAACACTCACCCATTAAAAAACTTTTTCAGGGAGAAGAGCTGGCATAATCTGAGTGAATGGTGGAGTTGCCTACAACAATGTATACTTCATCAGAGAAGTCCAATGGCATCTCCCTGTCATTAGTTCCGAAATCCCAAAATGTTTGACACAGCAGATTCACGGCACATGGAACCAACCACAACGTCTGAAGTTGAGAGCAGAAGATAACACAGTTAAGAATAGTATGTTAGTGATTAGTCACTATATATTCTTGCTCTATTAAACTAAAAGGGTGGCGATTTTTCTCGTAAGCTTATCATTTATCAGAGAGGAAATATGGTGCTCTAAATGTTATCCTAGGAAGGCAAGATCAACTATATGGTAGTACCTCTGTTTGTACCATAATATAAGAGGTTTTTGCAGTTCAAACTGAACTGCAAAAAACGTCTTGTATTATGGTACGGAGGTAGTATTATAAAGTCAAGTCTGTTGAAGCTTATCAGAGTTGCGTAAATTTAAATGTTACTACCTACAAACATAATTTTGATGTATGTTTAGTTCCATCTTATTCTGTAAAGAAAACATCAGCTATGGTCTTGGAAAACTAAACCGTCTAACACTTACCAGAGAGGTATACATATGAATGTTAATACAAACTCACTCGAGTCTTCTTACATCTATTTTCAAAAAGCCGCCTCAAGTACAATTACTAAACTAAACCAACCAAAAGCATAGTTCCAAATTCTAATACAAAATATGAGCGCTCAGTTCATCCATAAGGCCCATCATCTGCATCTAAGGCCCGTCATCCAAAACACGAGTGCTTAGTTCATCCATAAGGCCCATTTTCGGAATAATGGCTAGCATATCAATCAGACTTGCACATATGATTAAATCAAAGGTTCTTGAGAAGTATTACTGTTATCCAGTACATATCAAAGATATAGAGAAAAATCTAACATAGACACGAGCATAACAATATTGGAATTTTTACAGAAAAAAAAACAAAAGCATCCATGCTATGTAACAAAAAACAGAGGAAAAAGATGAAGGTAGAGACAGAGATCGCCTTTGGTTACCTTCACAGGAAAGGGAGAGGCAGAGATGGCAATGTAATACACCATTATCCTCGGCTCAGAATACTCCTCAATGCCATAACCATGTGTAGGCCCACAAAAGGCAAGCATGTCAATCTCATGCCACAAGTGAAGAACCGCAAAATTCCAATTAGCTAGTGTTAGAATGATTAAAAAACCATGAACAACCAGTGGTGGGTGGCGACAAGGCAACAATGGCATCAGCTGCGGTGGTGGCTTCCGGTTATCGGCCGGTGGTAACATTACAACCAGCAGCCACACTCACCCTCGTGGTCGATGATAGCAGGGGCCCTGAGGAGCCTCCATTTCTTGTGTGCTTCTCACCACTGGATACTCAATCACCACATGTGGTTGTTTTGAGGTTTAAATCCATAACATTGATGGCATACGATGATCTTAACATTTTGCAAAATATTTCCCATTCAGTGGTAACTAATCTAATCATATCATGAAGATAAATAATTTTTCAAAATCATGCACTTCATTCAGTAATAACACCAGAGAAGAAGATAAATGGATGAAGGGAGAGGTATGTTACACACAAACTTGCGAGCTTTGTTGAGGCAAAGAGGAGGGCATAATAATCATGTATACTGCAGATGTAGAGTAGTTAAATAAACTTGTAAGAGATTCACCACTGGATGGATGCATGGATAGAGAGAGAATTTTAGTGAGCTTTCACCAAGATAATTTACATCCTATACTGGACAATCCATAGCAAAACCATAAGAAAATCAAGCATTCATCAAAGAAGGTCCGAGCACAAGCAATGAGCTTTCACCAAGATAATTTTAGTCTCGACAATGTCAAGATCCCGCATGAACATATATGTCAAAGACACCTCCTACTTCAACAATTCTATTAGAGAAGTTGGGACACGATAAAAATTCAGACTAAATCAAAGCCTCCAACTGTCACAAACCTACAACCAATGAACACTACAATGTCAGGCCAGCTACAAAAGGCTACTAAACATAATCTCTTACAGCAGCATAGATTATGAATGGTATATGTGTAAATTGTGGATACATGGAAGACATAATTAAGATGTCAAAGTGCATGTCAGCTATTCTAGCCTAAAACTGTAGCAACAACAGGTTTCTTTGGGAAAAGTGAACGGAAACATAGATCTTGGCATGCATAGTAATGTTAACATAAAGTTAATAGTTTCACTTGAAACTACACATGCCGCTTATCATAGAAGTTTCTGTAGGCAAAATAATATACGTGGGAAACAACTGCGACCAACAGTTAATTTTCTTTCTGAGGCAATAAGATCAATGACATGGTAGATTCCTATCGATGATTCAACTCATGCTTTTTCTCTTCTAAGTATATCTGCTTGCATGTATTTCTGTATTAAAATAAAATCAGAGTGATTAGTTATCAATCATTAACTAATATATCACATAGAGATCACTATCTATTGTTGGCTAAATCTTATTTTAAATTTAACTAAGACGAACAGAAATAAATCTCAACATATTCCAAGTCGATCTGCAACCTCATAAGCCAAGCATCGGCATGAAAATAACAGGAGGAACAGAACGTTTGATATCTCGTGCAGAGGACAATACTACTATCCATCTCTAATCATCATTCCAATGCATGTTTATTTGTATAACACTATCAACACATATGGTGCTCGGCCAGACCCAAGTAAATATATAAAACATGTATCTATTTGAACTGTCACTACTGACACTAAAAAAATACTCCATCTCAGACAATGTAAAGCTAACCCTTGATGCTTCGCACATAGAAAGACATGAAGAAGAAGAAAATCATGTACTGTTAACAAACAGCCACCACCAACAAACCATGGAAGGATTTGCTCACCTGATAGAGATCACAATCAAGTCCCAATGTACTTAAGTGGCGAGCTGTTCAACAAAAATTTAGACATGGACTCGTAAAGGGACTGAACAGAGAGAGAGAGAGAGAGAGAGAGAGAGAGAGAGGAACCTGAGAGCATGACCGAGCGCATAGATGTTCTCCTTTCTGTTGCTCCTGCCAAATTAAACATGGCAGGATTTGATATTTGCTTAGTTGCACGGAGATAACCAAACATAAGAAGAGTTGTTGCACAAAGTCAAAGACGGAAATCGGTACCTAGAACTTAGAAATTGGTTCCTCCTGCTTGAGGACGCATGGCGGCAATGTTGGACCATCACATAGCGGTGACTGGCGATGCCAAGCAGCGTGGGTCTGGATCGAGCCATTGGATCCTATTGGTGTCACCCAGCGCGCAGCCGGTGGCGACAGTGTGCACCACCTGGCTTCCTCCCGTCGACGACGTGACGACCCGCTCCTCCGGGCAGAGCAATGACAACTTCTTCTCCTCCTGATGATGTGACGCGCTAGCTTGACGGACGCAGCCGCGACGGGAAACATAGTGCTGAAAGAAATTCAGCTTTGTTTACGGTACTGACTGCCACAGTAGAGAAAACATGATGATTTGTAATCATAACTCAATTATCTATACATAATCAAACAGAATCTAGAATGACCATCCACCCAAACCATAAAAGTATATATATTCATGTTATCACCTGAAATGAGAGTTTCATTGAAGCATTCAGTTCAACGATAAAGCATGTCATGATTTGTAATCATAACCCAACTATCTATACACAATCAAACAGAATCTAGAAGAACCATCAGGCCAAACCATAAAAAGTATAAATTCATGTTATCACCTGAAATGAGAGTTTCGTTGAAGCATTCAGTTCAATGATAGACCATGACATCTTGATTCAGACCTTGTAGATATATGGAAGGACCAAACAAGGCTATCTCACAATTTAGCCCTCCTTCAGTGTGAGCCTCTCCTGCATAAGCAGTTTTGAAATAAAGAAAGTTAGAGAAAGTCACCTTTAAATACTTGTTTCAGTCCTCCTGCTGTGCATAATGCTTATTGAAACAAAAGGAATATACCTCACTGGAAGTAAAATTAATTATTTAGATTTCTCAAATATGTTGCTCTAACATCCATCAGTTAATTCTACATTGCTTAAACTAAAATACATATTGTATTCTAGTTCAGTTCGACTGCTGTTGCGTTCTTCTATATGGAAACAAACTCAAACTTCTGTTGCGAATCCTACATTGCTTAAACTAAAAGACATTTTTATTCGAGTAAAAATATGAGGCACCTATATGTCCTAGGTATTGATCATTCAGTAAATTTTGAGGCACCAAGATTCTAAAGCAGTATGGTTGACCATTAATCAAGTAACAAAATAGTCCCTCTGTTCTGTAATATAAGTGTTTTTGCAAGCTGTGTTAGCTTGCAAAAACGCCTTATATAAGGGACAAAGTGAGTATTACTCTATCAAAACCTAGCACATATTAAGCCAACAGATAAATTAAATTTACTGAATGGAAGCATCCATATGTCCTGAAAGTACCATGCATAGTCCCCCACCCGTTGCACATCAACCGCCATGTAATTCACAATGTCACTGCTCGTATGGCTCTGCTTTGAGGCATTCGACAGCCTGAGGCCCTTCCTGTACACCATGGCCGTTAGCCCGGACTTGCCATGGATCCCCATGACGTCCACGCCCAGGTACCACTGGCGAGCAGTGAGTGCCTCAATCAACTTTGATACAAAAAATACAGAGGCAAGGATGTAACCTTCATGGGGGAAGGCAATTTTGCCACTGAGGTAGTCTACAAAGCAGCTGATTAGGTAGGGGCCAATATAGGACACAACGGTGTTCACCGCGGCGAAGGCGTCGTTGATGGCCGCCTCGCGCCCGAAGGACTTGAGTATTGCCCATGCCAGCGATGGCTCCTTGTCAGGGCACTCCATCCGTTGGTGCTCATAGTGGCTGCTCATGGCCTTATAACAGAATTTGGCACGATCCTTGTGAGCTAGCAGGGGTATGTCAGCCAGCTCGAGCAGCCTCTTGGCCCCATCTGGGAGCAAAGGAATAAGCCATGAGAGTGTTGCAAGGCTGAGAATCCCGGCATCGCCGTAGGGAGTCACCCGCAAACAGCCGGGCTCCTCGGCATCTCTGCGATGTGCGCCTAGCAACAGGGGCTCATGGACACCGGTGTCATCATCACTAAACTCCAACTCCACAATGCCGGAACCCATCACACAAACCAGGCAGAGGAAGCCAAGGGCCAGCAGCGACGCGACGACCATGTGCGCGTAGTCCGCATCATGGTCCTCGGCGCCCATGAGATGCCTGGAGTCGTTCGAAGGAGATGGCGGCGGAGAACGCGAAGGCGAGCACCCACCAGACCCGGATGAGCGCCCGGAACTGCTGGCGCCGGCAGCCGCGCCACAGCGAAGCTCCAGCGGCGCCGCCTAGGCCTTTGCCACGACTGCGGCGCCTCCTCGGCAGGCGTCAGCCGCCACGGCCTCGTAGTTCAGCAAGGTGAGCTGCGCCAGCAGACGTAACGGCAGGTTAGGGCGGCCTGAACTGCGCCCGGCGGCGAGGAGGCGAGGGCGCCGGACGAGGCCATCTGCCGCCGGCAGTGGAGGTGCGGCGGGCTGGCTTGAGGCAGAGGCGCGACGCGAGGCGCGCGCGGAGGAGCATGAGGAGGAGCGCGACAATGACAGTGGCGGCGGCCGGGTCGAAGGCCACGGAGGAGAGGGACCGAGAAGTGGGGAGAGAGAGAGGCGGCTAGGGTTACACATTCTGCCTTTTATACGCAACCAGGCGAAATGACGGAAGTGCCCTTGGCGGGACACCAAATTTACAGGCGGTGGCATGCCCAGCCTCGATCCGACGGCCCATATCATTTCGTCTGAGATGTCTGAGATCCAACGGTCCAGATTGTTTCATCTGAAGATCGGACGACCGGGATTCGTTTGGACAGACAATCGAACGGTCGAGAATCCAAACACCTGAGGAGTCTCCATTTTGGTCTGGACTCTAACAAGGGGATGTCAAGCTTATAAGCACTGCAAGAACAACCAAGATTGAGAGAATACACTGAGCACCATGTCTAATTCTCATGTTAGTGGTTGGTCCAATACTATTACTAGGTCAGTGCTTCCATAGAAGTAACGAGATGCAAGCTTAGTTCTTAGGTTACAAATTTGCAAATACTAGTACTGCTACCAGCATTTACAAATACTGGTGAACTTAAACTACGCACACCTACTCAACTGCTCCATGCCACCGTCCCGCTGCTCATCAATACATTTGCCGCCTGCTCATTGTCGTTGGACATACCCTGCACACACATAATAGCCACCAATTAGCATGCACAAGTTCATGTACAGTAACATTATAAATGCGCAACGAAACATAAAAAGTTATGTACTTTGAAATAATTCATTTTACTTTCCAAATACTTCATTTGTTTCAAAATATGAACTTCTATATTTATTTCCTTAGAACTTATTATGATTTCCCTCCGAACTACAAAAACATGATTGGTTTACTTACCCACATTATACTCGAAGTATGTCAAATGAAAAAACATCCCCAGGCCTGGAAGTGAGAAAACACATTACACTCATGAGTTAGATATCATTCTGTGCATACCTTGCCAGAGACCACATAGGATTCCAAGATTCTGGATGGACTTTAGCAAAGTGAAATGAGACCTTTTTCTAACCTGAGAACTACAGAAAATTAGCTTGATTTTTTTAACCACAGCAAATAAGCTCTTAACTACTTCTGGCAAGTATAATTAAACTGATGTGTCCTTTTTCTAGTTATTGAATTTCTAACCACTCCAAATAAACTCTTAACTACTTATGGCAAGTTTTTTTGAACTGATCTTTTCCCATGTTTTTTTGGTGTGTGTCTTTTCCCAAATCTTTTTCGACCCTCTTCTCTGAATTTCTATATTTATTTTTCATGAACTTTTTAAGTTACCCTAGTTGAACTTCTAGCGTTTCTTTCTTTTACTAATTTTGCTTTGTCCAATATCATCTCTGTCTGATAGTTTCCCATCCATCTCACTATCTTTGAACTTTTGGCAATCTGGAACCTAAACTCTCCGTGAAAACACATGCTCCAGTACAATCTGAGACGCCAACTCAATCAAAACAATCGGTACTACTCACATCTATTAAGAATGGCTTGAGATACTCATGTATAGGCTAGTGCAAGCAACTAGTACTAGGCATCCAGCGTGGTTGGAACAAACAAGATGAACAAGTGATTTAACGGAGCAGCACTACATGCATGAATAGGAACATCACTATGTACCTGGAGACCGGCCACAACAGCAAGCGACACATGGACTGAAAGCTCAAGTTGGACTGAAACTCACTCAATAACTGAAACTCCTAGGGTGAGGGGTGGGATCCAGGGTGCTGCTGCAATGAACGGCCTGGGGTGGTGGCTGTGAACGGCTAGGGTGCTCCGACAGCAGATCCCCACCAGGAGATGGCGATGCAAGCAGGAGGTCGGGAAGCAGTGGTGCTGGTGGTCGGGGTCGTCCAATGCTCATGGCACAACAGTACAAGAAGTTGATTCATCACCCATCCACAATTTTTACCTTTTTGGAATCCATTGAAATGAAAAAAGCTACAATGTGAGCTGAAAGTATGAAAACAACATAACGTTGACGTCCAATGCGGGGCGGCTACTTGCTCATGCACTATTTTTTTGTTTCTGTTTTTCAATGAACTTATAGGGTTATACATTTTGAACTTATAGATATTTTTTGTTGGAAGTATGAAAACAACATAACGTTGACTTCCTCAGCCAAAGAACACATCCATTAAAGAAACGCTCTAGTCACCGAACATAGAATAGCACATCCAGTTCAAGATTGACTATTAATGCATGCCTTAATAAGCAAGAGCACCAGTACAACATTAGCATAATAGTAGGTAAAATAATAGTACGGAGTTAGCCATTGATGCAAGCTTTTGACAAAGAAACTCGATAGGAACTGTGATTTTGGATGGGCAATGGCGGCGGCACATCTCTAGTGGCCAGCAGCGTGCGTTTCTGAATAGGAGAGGCCTATGAACTTTTCCGCTTTCTCAACTCTGAACTTTTTGTATTCTTGCACTTGATCTTCCCCAATATTATTCTAAACTTTTTTAGTGGCTTTTGTTGGTGAGCCCTTCTGTTTCCCTAAACCTTCACAAGGTTCCTTCTCAGTATAAAGAAAACAAGAAATAAAAGTGTTCTGTTCACATAGGCATTAGAACAAACTCCTAGCAAGCATCATTTTGGCAGACCAGGTAAACATGACTTTTGCTTCTTTTTGCACAAACTACTTTTTGCAAAAGGACAAATTTTATGCAAGAGTAGTGTCACTAGTACATATATGTAGGAATAAACTCACTTTTTAAGAGCGCTACCTAATAGCATATGTGTGTGTGTGATTTAATCATTCAATGACGATGGACAACATCATGAATGCCTGATATTGTTGTTTATGTGATAGAATTTCATCTTTAACAAATGTGAGTTGCTTGGGGGTTGATACACGGTGCATAATTCTTTTCCTTATGTACTGTGATTTCCATTTTGTCGCTCACACTAGCCGGGTTTGTAGAAGTAATTCCATGTGTTGTTATGCAAGGGGAAAAACATAATCTTCAGAGTCATTTTTGTTTGGAGGAAATGGAAGCATGATTAACTAATATTTTGACTTTTCTTGGCACAGTAAATGTATTGGAACTAGGACAATTTAAGATGAACTGAGACTATTTTAGCTAGCTGAAATGATACAGTTAAACTGATTATTAGCACATCCAGGTATATATACAGGCAAACGGAGATGGTGCAAAAATAAAATGCAAAAATGGAGAAAAATGTCTAGATGTAAACTGTTGCAGGCCCCAAAATCCAACCAGCGGCAGCAAAATTAACCTTTCATGATACAGACTAGATTATGCTTCACCCACGTGAACGGTGATATAAGACAAAGCACTGAAGACCTCCTACATACGCACTCCTCCTTAAACTGAACTGGGCTAAACAAAACACCAATTCTCCCCCTGCCGAGATCACTAATCGCCCTCGGAATCCAGCAAGCAGCAGCATCGAGACAAGCCTTGAAAGCAAGCAGCCTCTCGCCAGCCAGGCCGCTAGTGGAATTTCAGCAATAGACAAGAAAGAAATCCTAAGCGGCATAGAAGACGGCCGAATTGGGCGGACTGGGTGTGGTGCACGTACCTGAGGAATGGAAGGGAAGTCGGGAGAAGGGGTGAACGGCCGAGGGTGACAGTGGTGAACTGCCCGGGGTAGTGGCGGTGAACGGTCTGTGCTGGATGTTGTCCTCCTCGGGGCAGAAGGGGCTAAGAGCATTACTAGTAGAGCCCTCAAACCCTCAAACCCCTAAAAATAACCGCTTTTTTTACAGTTTTCGTGGAAAAAACACCGTAGACTAGAATCTTTAAACCCTCAAACCCGTAAAAAAATTTAGAGGTCCAACCCTCAAACCAGTTTGCAATCTGTAGAAGTAGGGGTTGAGAGGAAACTCGCCCCAACCCTTTGCTCCTCCTCGCTCGGCTCCTCGCTCATGGAGAGCAAACTGCTCTCCTCCCGGCCTCCTCCTCCCGCTGCCTCCCGCCTCTTGCCGCGCCCGACCATGGAGGGCCCCGCCCGCCACGCCCGCCCGGCCGCCTCGCTTTGCCCGGCCGCCTCGCCTTGCCCGGCCGCCTCGCCCGCCTCGGCGCCCGCCGCCCCGCCCCGCCCGCCCGACCGTGGCCGGCGTGGTGGCGGCGACCTGTCGGGGTCAAGCGGCGTGGCGGGCCTCATAGCGCCTCCTCCGCCTCCCGGCTCCACCCAGCGCCCGCCCGCCGCGCCTTGCCGCCCGCCCCAAGAAGAGCCGTCCGAAGGCGGCCGGCCGTGGGCCTCGAGGGGCTTCCTCCAAGGTCGTCGGCTCGTCCCCGGCCGTGAAGAAGCCGCGGAAGAAGCCCACCGCCGATGAGTAGTAGTGGTGATGGCGGTGTGTACGACTCCACCGGTGCCGATGGAGATGCTTGATGGAGCCCGCTTGTGGTCTAGGAGATGGCTCCGAGGTGCAACGTTTTGGTGATGGTGCCGATGAGAGAAGGAAGATGATGATTTTGTGATGTAAACTATTAAACCATGCATCAATGATTGTCATTTGGTAGTTTGTTTGGAAGTTGATTGTGTTCTTGTTGTCATAAATTGTGAGATGTCAAATGATAGATTTAAAGGTTGGGGTCGAGGCAAAGATTAGAACCCTCAGATCTAATCCTTAAAGCAGTTTAAGGGTTGGGTTTGAGGGTTCTAGTATTCCCTGTTTTCAACCCTTAAAAGTGTCAAAAAGTGACACTTCTCAACCCTTAAAACTGCTTTAAGGATTTGAGGGTTTGAGGGTTCTACTAGTAATGCTCTAAGGAGGAGGCCAACCTGTAAGCATGGGAAGGAGGCGATAAAGTAGCACCACTGCGTCCACGGCGCCGTCGAGGTGAGCACCGAGCCATGGAGCGATGAAATGAGGCATGCCGCCGTCAACAGTGCGCGGCGGCAGGGGAAGGGAGGCGCGCGGCAGCCGGGGGAGGGAGGCCCGCGGCGGCCGGGAGGTGGAAGGTGCGCAGCGGCGGGGGAAGGGAGGCGCACGGCGGCTGGAGGGTGGGAGGCGCGGGGCAGCCGGGAGGTGGGAGGCGGGGTGGAAGATGGGGTCCAGACTTGCGGTTCCCACCGGTGAACTGACGGACTGACGAACTCGACATAGTCGGAGGGGCGGCCACTCTCGGGGTCCAGCGGGGGCGGCTCGTCGCCGGAGATGGGACACGAAGGGCCCCCAGCGCGCTGGGCAGGGGGCTAGCGACGGTGGCGCGTGGAAGATGGCGGTGGGGGAGGGCCTGGTGGTGCGCTGGGGAAGAGGGCCAGCGGGAGTCGAGGGGCTAGCGCTGGAAGCATGGGGCGGCGGCGGATGGAAGCAGGGGGGCGGCGGTGGATCGGGGCTCGGGATGTGGTGCGTGGTGTGTGGGCTGAGGGTGTGTTTGGATTCCTTCCACACCATTGTACGCCTGGCCTGGGTGATCCCTGGATTCTGCCTGAGAGCTGTTTGCTTCGTGTCCTCATAGAAAAAATGCTTGCCTGGCCTGGTCGTCCCCACTAGGTGATTAGCCTGGTTCAACTAGGAATAAAAAATTCAAGAGAATATTTAGCCCAGGCAGCCTCATTAGCCTGGTCCAGGCGTCCTTCTCCAAGCGCCTGGCATGCTACAACACTAGCCTGTCAGTAATTAATGCTCAGTAACTATACATATGTTCTTTGAGAATATTTTAAACAGTCAACTCACACCAGCCAAGCAAGAACAAGAACCAAACATGCCGGTGGCAGGCTAGCCTGGCCAGGCAATTTTTTGCTTCGCCCCAGGCGCTATCCAGGCACATTATTTTCTCAGGCAGACTGGCCAGGCCTCTAACCAAACACGCTCTGAATTCTTCGCGCGTGCGTATATAGGGACGGATGGTAATAGAATAATATTCTGTTACTAGTAACAGAATAGCCCAGTCCTATATATATTAATGAGACCTTCGAAATTAGATCAATTGTTGGTATGTTTCGACAACTCTTTTTTGGTAAAAAGTTACCACGTGTGTGCTAGCAAGTTATCATGCGAGTTGAGATAAGTTATCATATTGATTACACAAAAATTACGGAGCATAAAAATGATTCCTCCAACATTCTTTTGACATGCACATGCATGCCTGCAGTAGAGGGGGGAATTGGTATCATCCTAGATTCTCCTATATTCGAACTTCCAAATGTTTTATAGCTCAAACCGTCGGTCCAATCAAAATTGTGTTCACCTAAAAATTCCACCATGGCGAGACCTACGAAATTAGATCTCATGTTGATATGTTCTAATAATTTTTTTGTGTGCAAATAGTTACCAGGCCTGGGCTAATTAAGTTTTTTTGCATGGTAATACATGTCTCTTTTATATCATAAGGATCATAGTACAAGCCATGTACAAACCAACCTGGCAAAAATGAAAAGACAGCAAAACGCTAGCCTTTGCACAAAGGAACAACAGCCAAGAAGTAAAATTAAAATCTAGGCCGAAGAAACCTCTGAACTTGACACCAATGCCCATCACCTGCCTCTCGAACCACCATAGGAGCCAACAAATAAAAAAAATGATGGATCACCTTCACGCCCGAGCTCTAAGCGGCTCCATCGTTGATATGCAGATTTGCGGACCTCCAAAGTGGCTCACCAAAAGCGAAACCATTACCGTTGAACGAATCAGACCGAGGCAACACCCTGGACACGCCATCGAACTACAGATCTGGCACCCCCACATGACTAAGACACCGGAGGAGAAAACCACACCTGCCATCCACGAACCACGAACCCAGCACATGATCCACCATCTTCCAGATGCCGCCGATGTAGACCACAATCTGCATCCGCTCCAGGACTACCTCCCAAGCTCACGTGATGGAGCAAGCAGCAGCGTCTGGCGGAGCCCGAGGACACATGTCCACCACGAGGATGTCGCCGCCGCCACGCCATCCTTGCTTGAATAGATTGATTTCCAAATCCATCCCCAACTGAAAGTGCTAGTTATCAACTAGAGGGGGGGTGAATAGGCGATTTTTATGAAAGTCTTCAAAACATGGAAGTTTCAAAGACAAACGATAGAAATGAACCTATTAACATGCAGCGGAAGGTAGACTACACTAGGCAAGCCATAGTCAAGTATACAATGAAGTGAAATCACGAAGACTAATGGCAGCTAGGCAGTATGGATCAGGATGGAAGATAGTATGAAGCCAAACAACAATAGTCGTCACACAGTGAAGTCAAACAGGTAACTCAAGCAGGCAATAACTTCACGAAGACAAACAGTAAGTAAAGAGAGGGAGAAGATAGAACCAGTTGCTTGGTGAGGACAAATAATTGTTGGACCAGTTCGATTCTTTGTGACAAGCTATGCGTCACAGTTAGGGAGGCTGAGATTTAACTCGGAAGACCGCGTCTTCACCTTATTCCCCTTGAGCTAAGGACACTTATTCCTTGCCCAATCACTCTGGTAAGTCTTCAAGGTAGACTTCCAAACCTTCACAGAACTTCGTTCACGGCAATCCACAATGACTCTTGGATGCTCGAGCGACGCCCTAACCGGTTTGTAGGATTCCACAGTCCTCAAGTGTAACAAGTCTTGAGTCACGCATGACAGAAAGACTTCAGTGATGCCTAACACTCTTTGGGCTCTGTGTGTTTTGGGCTTTGTCCTCGCAAGGATCTCTCTCTCTCAAATGCTTCGGAGGTGGGTTGCTCTCAAACGACAAAAGCCGTGTACTAACTCTGAGGAGCCACCAATTTATGGTGTAGGGGGTGGGCTATTTATAGCCCTAGGCAACCCGACCTGATTTGTCTGAAATGACCCTGGGTCACTAAGGAACTGACACGTGTTCCAACGGTCAGATTTCAAATACACGCGGCAGCTTAACTTGGGCTACAAGTAAAGCTGACTCATCCAGCTCTGGATAAGATTTTCTCTCATTTTCTTCGCTCGAAGACATAGGTTGAGCATCACTTAAGTCACTCTGACTTTGTTCAGTTGGACCCCACTTAACAGTACGGTGGTTCCTATGACTCAACAAAGAAGAAAAGGAAACTATGAAACAACTATGTCTTCGCACTCCATAATCTTCACATGAATGTCTGCTCGAGTCATAATCTTCGTTGTGAGTATCTTCACATACCACCATTGTCTTCAATATCTTCACACATTTTTAAGGGTCATCTCCGGTAGGTAAACCGAATCAATGAGGGATTATTACCTGTGTTATCCTGCAATTCTCACAAACACATTAGTCCCTCAACCAGGTTTGTCGTCAATACTCCAAAACCAACTAGGGGTGGCACTAGATGCACTTACAATCTCCCCCTTTTTGGTGATTGATGACAAACTGATTGAAGTTTTCAACGGGGATAAAAGTATGTGAAATTGTAAAGGATTGAGGTATTGTCTTCATAAGTAGCAAAAAGACTCCCCCTGAAGATGTGCATATAAGTATTTTGCTCTGGAATGCTAATGCACATGGCAGGTTGTACTTGTGGAGATCCTCTTAAACTTATGAAGACAATTCATCATGCGTGAAAAGATATAACGAAGATAATGACATGCATAATGAAAAAATGGACGTATGCAAAATGACTTAGTGCGGAATTTATCATCGCACATGCGGAATTTATCATCGCATCATATAGTTGACAGAAAAGGTAGCAGACGACCATCAAGTTTAAGTGTTACAACTCAAAGAACCAAAAGTATCAAAAGCGAGAGTTGTAAGCACTGGGCAAAATTATAGCAACCACCCATATGGACCCGCTTGAAGACTATCAACGCATATGCTTCTCCCCCTTTTGTCAGTAAGGACCAAAAAGGTTTGAAGACATAGAGCCTCTACTTGTTCCCTTGAGGAGTAGGTGAAGCAGCAGGGTTGTCGTTGAGGTTCGGTGGTGCAGAGGTACTTAGTGCAGTGTCGAGATGCGGCAACATTGTAGTTGGCGAAGTAGCATCATCTTCATCATCAATGAATCTGGCAGTGACAGTTGCAGCTAAAGAAGAATAGTCAGAGTCTTCAAGTGAGGGAGTCCGACGCAAGGCAGCGTTTCTGCGAGGAGTGGTATCAAACTCGAATCTCTCTGTGAAGCCATCGTCTTGAAGATCAGCTTCAGCACTGAGCAATGTCAGACTCTTCCACGACCTCCGAGAGGTTTCATGAGTGACAAATGCATTCTTGGTGGCAAGGTTGCGAATGCGATTAACATCCACCAAGAGGCTTTGCATCTGATGCTTCAGCCAGTCGTGATGCTTATCCTACTTTTGATGCAGGGCGACGAGAAGCTCTCGGTCGTTGAGAACACGAGAACGCTTCCGAGGCCTTTGAGCAATTGTGCTTCCAGTGGCTTCAGTATGGGCACGATGAGGTGCACGTGTATTGCCAACCAAAGGATAAACACGAGTAGCAGCCGTAACACCTTCAATGGGTTGAGTGAAGCTTTGGTGATCGGCGCTGTGAAGATAAATTGGCTCCTTGGCAGGTTCTGGGTAGATGGCTTCGATAGACAGATCAACCTCTGGCAAGAATATGAGATGATTGCGTCGCGAAGGCGATAGTTGTGGTGAATGAAGCTTGATAAGGCGCGTACCCACGGAGCATAAAACTTCAATCCAAAGCAGTTAGAGCGGATGCGACCAATTGCACGATGAAGAAGTCTTGAGCATTGAAGGCGATGCCATTGAAGATATAGAAAACCAATGTCTTCATTGCACCTTCAAGCTTCGCTGCAAGAGAATGTCCCTTGACAGGCCATAGAGTTCGCCTGATGATATGATAAATAGTGCGGGGTAGATAATCTAGGTCTTCAACAAAGAATTCCCTTGGATATTCAGCGTCGCGTGCAGTGGCTTCATTATGCTCAGCATTTGGCTCATGTTTGGCTCAGGCTTCTGGAAGATGCTCTCCAAAGCATTGCGGTGAAGCTGACAACCAGGTTCATATAGTTCACCTGGAGTGGGCAAGGCAGTCAGCTCAATAATATCAAGAGCTTTGGCTTCGTGGTGTACATTGCCTATCATCCACTCAAGGATCCATGTCTTTGGATCCCGGTTGTAGCCGCGAATGTGGAGGGTGGCATAGTATTGTAGCAGAAGCTCTTCGTTACAGTGCTCTTTATCAGTCACAAATTGGAGAAGGCCAGCATCTCTGAAGCAATCGAGTGCTTCTTCCAAGCAGGGCAGGCCGGCAATAGCTTCGCAGTCTAGACGCATATGGGGAAAGATGCGCCCTTGATCATAAAGAACACATGAATAGTAACTGCGTTGTTGATAGCTCCAGAACCGATCAGATGAAATTCTTGGTTTCGAGTATGGGTTCTTGTCGCTGTCAAAGAAGGTGTTGTGTGCAATGAAACCATTCATATTAAACGATCCTGGTGAAGTTGCTATACCTGGAAACCTAGGCGAAATTTGGGCTTTGGCTTCTTATTTGGAGGCACATGCTCCACATGATAGTCGAATGTTGGTCCGGGAGCAGGAGGAGGAACCAGAATAGGCCAACGAACCATGACAGGTTGGCCGCGATCAAATGCGAGCTCAATTGTGTGAGGCCTTGGAGGTGGTACTGGAGCGTCGGCATTGACATGGGCTTGAAGTTGCACAATGGTTTCAGGTGCAACATTGGCTTCAGATGTAGCATTGGCTTCAGATTATGATACGTTCACAGTTGGAGTGGCTTCAGGAAACACCTGTCGTGCCACTGAGTTGTGGTGCTCATCTCCTTCTGGAATGCTCGACAGACTGACTTGTGGCCTTGGTCCTTTGCGAAGCCGACGAAATGCGGGCGACGCTTTTGGAGAGGGAGTTGATTGGGCCACAAAGTCGTCATCATCAAGCACTGGAGTGGTGACTTGAGGTGGGGGCGTACTTGGTGATTCTTCTTGACGGGGGAAGTCTTGAGGGTGATTAGCCCATGAGTCATCCTGAGCAATTGGCGTCAGAGGACGACCAATGCTGATGAGTTTGATGTTCATGAGAACAGGCAATGATACCGTTTGGTGCTCAATTTGAGGAAGGACTTCATCATCACCTACATTGTCTTGGGGACCAATGTCTTCAGCTGCGGTGTGGTCAACAACTGGATCTCCTTCAGCTTCAGGAGCCTCTGTGGTAGTAGGCTCGTGAACTATTAAACGACGCTCTTGGTGTGCAGATGCAGGACGAGCAACAAAGATGGGCTCGACAACAAGGGGCTCTGTGGGAGCAGCCCAGTCTTTCTTCTTTGTCTTCCTCTTCTTGGTCGGTGGAGCATCGTCACTGGTATTCTTCTTCTTGCGCTTTCGGGCTTCGGCTTCGGCTGCCCTTATTTTCTTAAGTTCCGAAGCTACTATGGGGACCTTAGGCTTCACGCCTGTCATGCTGGTGGGGAAGACAATGCGAGGTTCTTCGCGCCTGGATGCTTCAGCTAGGGCCACATTAGGCTTCTTCTTCTTGGCAGCCATCTTGGGGTCAATGCCTGGACGCCCAAGAGCCTTGCGCTTCTCAGCCTCATTATGAGCTTGAACACATTTGGCAGCAGAGAGCTTCGTACGTTCTCTTGATCCTTTTGCTGCTTCGCGTTTCTGGTGAAACTGCTCTTTGAGGTCATGTGGCATCTGCTTGAAGTTTTGAACATCAACCACGCTAAGATTGGCCATGTGCTTCTTGAACTGAGCCTTCTCAAAGTCAATTTTGTTGTTGAGTTCAACAATCTTCTGAGCCAGAGCCAACTCATTTGCAATGGATTCGTGGAAGGAGACACTGATGCCAATTGGAAGCTGAATATCATCGATGCTGAGGTTCATATTTTCAAACCACTCATCAATGAAGTTATTCAATATGTCCACGACAAAGAGGGGAAAATCGTTGAAGATTTCCGCCTCTTGCTTGCTCTTTACCAACAGCTCGAGAGCATCGTCGCCAAGATCTTCGTCACTTGACAAATCAATGGCTTCATTCTCATTCCTCAGAACGGCACCTGGGGTCAGTGCTTGACCAGAAATCTGGATGGGCTTCTTCTTCTTCTCGGTCTTGGAGATGCGAGAAAGATCTTCAGAATGCACACTTGATGCAGGAGGAGCAGTGGCCAGTGGCTTCAAGCCTAGCCACCGGAGAAAATGTTTCATCGAAGTCAATCCCTTCCACTTGAGTGTATCCTTGAGCAACAAGACGAGCCTTGTTTCTGACAACTTGACCATGCTCATCTTGCTTGTTGCGATATATCCATTTGGTGCCTATTATGTTGTGCTTGCGAGGGTCAGTACGCTTGACTAATTCCCACACATTGTTTAGCTTGAACTGTTGAAGCTCTTCTTGCATAGCTTGAATCCATTCAGGTTCCATGAAGGCTTCAGCAACTTTCTTGGGTTCAGAGATTGAGACAAATGCAAAGTGCCCCAGAAATTTGCTAGCTGTGTTGCTCTTGAACGAGTGAGTGGACCTGGTGCATTGATGCTATCAATTATCTTCTCAATTTGTACTTTATTTGCAACACAAGGATGAACTAGACGAAGATTTTGCTCTTGCTGATCATTGTCTTCATTTGGAGGATTGGCTTCAGGCTGAGCATTGTCTTCAGGTTGATTGGGCGCAAAAATGATAAGTTTCTCTTCAGCCTGTGCCTCAGAAGGTATGATTTCTCCAGTACCCATAGGCTTGATTGATTCACTGGGAGGAACCTCATCTAGCACATTTGGCAGGTGCTCTCTTTGCAGCCGTTAGTCTCATCGAACCGCACATCTACAGTTTTAACCACCTTGTAGTGAAAGAGGTTGAAGACTCTGTAGGAGTGCGAGTCCTTTCCGTAACCAAGCTTAAGACCTTCATGTGCTTTCGGTGCAAATTTTGAAGTGTGATGTGGATCCTTGATCCAGCACCTAGCACCAAATACTCTGAAGTAGCTTACATTTGGCTTATTACCAGTTAGGAGCTCATAGGAAGTCTTCTTCAAAAGCTTGTGAAGATAAACACGGTTGATGACATGGCATGCAGTATCAATGGCTTCAGGCCAGAACTTTCTTGGAGTCTTGTATTCATAAAGCATCGTCCGAGCCATCTCAATGAGTGTTTTTTTATTGCGCTCCACGATGCCATTCTGCTGCGGTGTGTACGGAGCTGAGAACTCATGAGTGATGCCCAATGTATCTAGGTAAAGGTCGAGGCCGGTGTTCTTGAACTCGGTGCCGTTGTCACTTCTAATATGCTTGATCTTGACGCCATAGTTTTTCATGGCACGATTGGCGAAGCATCTGAAGACATCCCGCACTTCATTCTTGTAGAGAATTATATGCACCCATGTATATCTTGAATAATCATCAACAATGACGAAACCATAGAGGCAAGCAGTGGTAGTAAGAGTAGAGTAGTGAGTAGGGCCAAATAAGTCCATGTGTAGCAGCTCGAAGGGTTGAGATGTCGTCATGATTGTCTTAGAGGGATGCTTGGCCCTAGTCATCTTGCCCGACCAGCGGGCACCACCACAGATGATCTTTCTTGAACTTGGCGCCCTCGATGCCTCTGACGTGTTTCTTCTTGGCGAGAGTGTACGGAGTTCCTCATGCCAGCATGCCCTAGCCTCCGATGCCAGAGCCAGCACTCTGAAGCTTTTGCTAGAAGACATACGGCCAACTGTGGTCCTACTGAGAAATCTACCATGTACAAATTATCTTTCCGATGCCCTTCAAAGACTAGAGACTTGTCAGATTCCATTAGAACAAGGCAACGATATTTTCCAAATATCACAATCATGTTCAAGTCACAAAGCATTGAGACAGACATTAAGTTGAAACCAAGGGATTCAACAAGCATCACTTTATCCATATCTTTGATCCTTTGAGATTGCAACTCTACCTAGACCCAATACCTTGCTTTTACCATTGTCAGCAAATGTGATGTGACTCTTGTCAGATGGACGTAAGGTTGAGTCCGTGAGAAGAATTCGATCACCAGTCGTGTGATTAGTGCATCCACTGTCCATAATCCATTCTAAAGCATGTGGTGTCATACCCTACAGTACAGTTAGGGGGATAGGCTTCACCAAGAGTATTGTGAAGCATAAACATTTGACGGACAAGAGGATTATCAAAGCTCAGATCAAGGTTAGGACTGATAGGATGATTGGCAAGCGATCCAGGAACAAAAATACATAGTAAGACCATTTGGGAATTTTATCTTGCGCCCCACAAGATGTTTTAGGTCCCCAGTAATAGCATCGGACGCCTTTGATTTTTGGCTGGAGACCTTTCCCTGCAAAAGAGAGTTAAGTTTTCTTAACCACCCATAGTTTCAGGGGTGGCTTCGAAGCAATGAGTCTAAGTGCAGCATCTGAGAACTTTGGCTTTGGAGCCCTAGCAAATAGCCTTGCAGGAGGAGAATAATACTCATATGAATAAGCAGAAAAGTTCTTAGTTTTATGAACGTAGCGGTTTGAAGAAACACGCTCATATTCATACATCTGAGTATGATTTCCCTGCAAAACATTGGCGCTAGGGTGACTCGGGTGAGTCCTCTGTCTGTATGAAGCCATTGGGCCATATGAAGCCTTTGGTCTGGTGTTTGTCTTCTTCCCTTGTGGTGTCATGATGGCATTCACAGGAAGATTCTCAAGACAACTTTTGGGTACCCAGATCTTCGTCACAGGCGGTCCATTCCTGCAGTTAGTACCAATATACCTGGCAAACACTTCACCAGCCTGATTCTTAAACAATTTATAGTTTGCATCAAAGGATTCATCAATGACAATTGGGTTAGTGCAAGTGAAGCCAGATAAGGTGGATGGGTCCACTGAAGGTCCCTTTGCAGCAACCCATGTGGTTTTGGGGTACTGCTCAGGCTTCCAGTAAGAGGCTCCAATGCCAGAGCCAGCACTCTGAAGCTTTTGCTAGAAGACATACGGCTAATTGTGGTCATGCTGAGAAATCTACCATGTACAAATGATCTTTCTGATACCCTTCAAACACTAGAGACTTGTCAGATTCCATTAGAAAAAGGCAACGATATTTTCCTAATATTACAATCATGTTCAAGTCACAAAGCGTTGAGACAGACATTAAGTTGAAACCAAGGTGTCAGCGTTCTAGGAACGGGGGTCCACAGACTTCCCTGCTTGCAGCCCATGGCGTGGCTATCTTTGCGAGCTGTCTGACCCACCTTCATCGGCCGAGGCATTCCACGACCCTCGCGAGGGGGCCTTAAGACCTCCTCGAGGCGGCCTCACCATGCTGCCTCACGAGGAGGCGGAGATATCAAGGCGAGGCAAACCTCGCGAGGCTCTCGTGATGTGAGCCATGACGATCGAGATCGGCCAGGCGCCCGGTAGCCCAGCGTCCTTGTTTCCTCTTTGGTGCTAAGGGGGCAAGCGCAGGCGCGGAATACCGAGGCATCAAACAAAGGTTTCCATATCGGTGCAACGAGACCAAGACCAGAAGGACGACAGGACGGAGGTCACCATGGAGCACAAGACGGCGTCATTGCCAGAGCCTTTTGCAGGCGAAGACCGCTTTTGTCAGGATAAGCTGTACTAGCTGTCCCCTTTCAAATTGGCCACCGTTGGCTCCCTTCCCGCTCAATATTCGGGGAGAGGACCAGGGCCTATATAAGTAGAACTAGCCACCACTAGGGAGGGGATCGACTGCACCTCCCATTCTCACACGCACAAATCCGCAGAGCACAAGAACACCTCAACCTCAGGAGCTTCCCCTTGTACTATTCATCATCAGCCCAAGAGGCAATCCACCACCACCACCACACTGGAGTAGGGTATTACACCACAACGGTGGCCCGAACCAGTATAAAACTTGTGTCTTTGTGTTGCGAGTTCGTCGAGTTCGTCTGCGAGATCTTAGCGACCTAGGGCGTAGATCGGTAGGGAGGAAATCTCCGCGCACACCCCAGTGTTCGAACCTTGAGGGTTTTGCCGGAACCCGTGAACCGACATTTGGCGTGCCAGGTAGGGGTGCACCGAAGCTCCTCTTCCGTCAATCTGCGCTCCGCCCGCATGGCAGGCGCTTTGCCATCGACTCCGATGGACAGCACCGACGACGGGGCCAGGGGGCTCCGAGACCTGGCCCCCGCCTTGCGGCGGGTGCGGTGGCCAACCAATTTCAAGCTGGGGATGCCGCCGCGTTACGATGGCGCGGCGGACCCGACGGCTTTCCTGCTGGCGTAAGAGGAGGCTGTCCTCGAGGCTGGGGGTGATGACAAGGTCATGGCCAACTGGCTTCCCATGGCCCTCGCCTGCGAGCCGCGTGCCTGGCTACTTAATCTTCCCGGATCCACGGTGGCGTCTTGGGAGGAGCTGCGCGACCTCTTCACCGCATGCTACGCGGCACCGGTGCACCACGCGGTCGCGGCCCTGCTAGGAGGCTCTCAGGCGCCGCCTTTAGATCGCCACATCAAGTCGTTCCTCCGCCAGATCGGTGCCGCTTCCAAGCGCTCGGGGGCTCCGCTCGGCTGGGTTGCGCCTGAGGCCGACCTCACCTTCAGCTCAGAAGACCACCCCATCACCACCACCGGCTCGGGCATGCTTCCGATGCTCTACACGCCCACCATTTGCCACGTGGCCCTCACCAAGACCCTCATCGACGGCGGCGCTAGCCTCAACTTGCTCTCCGTGGAAGCCTTCAGCCTCCTTCATGTGCCGCTCGAGCGGCTCAGCCTCAGCAAGCCTTTCTCAGGAGTTGATGGCGGCGCTGCCCATTCCCTGGGGTAGATCCGCCTCCCCGTCACCTTCGGCACACGCGACAACTACCGCACGGAGCTGGTCGACTTCGACATCGCCCGCATCGGCCTCCCGTACAACGCCATCCTCGGGTACCTAGCTCTGGCCCAGTTCATGGCGGCGACTCATCAGGCCTATAACCTCATGAAGATGCCTGGAAGCAAAGGTGTCCTCACCATCAAGGGGGACACCAAGGAGGCCGTGACGGCACTCAAGCTTGCCTTCAAGACCGCAACGGCGGCATGGCCCGTCGGCGCCGGTACCCCCGAGGCTAAGGAGGCCGCGCCTACCAAGAAGAAGCAACTGTTCACCCAAGACAAGGCAGAAACCAAGCAGGTGCCGGTCGATGAGGACGGGTCCTCAGGAGCCACCTTCACCATAGGTGCCGGCCTCAACCGCGGCCAAGAAGAGGCGTTTGTGAAGTCCTTGCGCGCAAACAAGGATATATTCGCATGGGGGCCCAATCAGCTGGTGGGGGTTCCGAGAGAGGTGATCCAGCATCACTTAAGGGTATGTCCTAACATGCGCCCTGTCAAGCAGAGGGCAAGACGACAATCTACGGAGAAGCAAGCCTTCATCATCCAGGAGACCCGCAAGTTGGAGGCCGCGGGTGCCATTCGTGAGGTTCGATACCCCGAATGGTTGGCGAACCCCGTTGTAGTACCGAAGAAAGACGGGAAGGAGCGAATGTGCGTCGACTTCACCAACCTCAAGAAGGCGTGCCCGCAAGACCCGTTCTCTCTACCACGCATCGACCAGATCATCGACTCCACCGCCGAGTGCGACTTGCTGTGTTTCCTGGATGCGTTCTCAGGGTATCACCAGATCAAGATGGCGGTGGAAGATGTAGAGAAGACAGCCTTCCTGATCCCGTGTGGGTGTACTGCTACACCTGCATGCCCTTGATCACAAGAACACGGCGTGACCTTCCGGTGACTGATGCACATCGCCTTAAGCGCGACAGCTCGGGAGAAACACAGAGGCCTCGTCGGCGACATCATGGTGAAATCTCGGGAGGCAGGACCACGATCCAAGACACACGGAGGAGACCTTCGAGAGCTGCTTGCGAGGTGAACTTGCGGCTTAACCGGAGAAGTGTGTGTTGGTATCCCTTAGGCAAGTTCTTTGGGATTCCTCGTGTCCCACAGAGGGATCGAGGCGAACCCGGAGAAGATCAAGGCCATTGAGGGCATGAGCCCACCGCAGACCCTCAGAGAAATGCAGAGGCTGGCCGGTCGGGTGACTGCATTGGGACGCTTCATCTCCAAGCTAGGAGAGCGCGCCTTACCCTTCTTTAAGCTGATGAAGAAGAAAGGCCCATTTGAGTGGACCCCGGAGGCCGACCAAGCCTTCCAAGACCTCAAGAGATACCTAACTAGCCCTCCGGTGATGGTGGGGCCACGACCTCTCGATCCTCTAGTGCTCTATCTTGTCGCCACCCCATACTCCGCCAGCGCTGCACTAGTGGCAGTTCGGGAGGTGCATCAAGTCAAGGGTGCACCGCGCCAAGCTGCGCCACCAGCTAAAGAGACGCAAGATCAGGAAGGCATAACAAGAGCCGGGGTAGCGCCAACAGAAGACCAAACTCGGCAGGACGACATCACAGAGACCCCCGCGAGCGACTAGGCACCAGGAGTTCCTCCACCTCAAGAGACGTCCGGGCCCCCGCAAGACACAAGCCTCACCAACGCGCCAACCCATGTTGAGCACCCAGTGTATTTTGTCAGCACGGTGTTGTGGGACACAAGGGCACGATATCCCATGCCTCAGAAACTCCTGCTCGCACTCTTGGTGGCCTCGCGCAAGTTGCGGCACTACTTCCAGGGCCACCCCATCAAGGTCGTCTCAGCCTACCCGTTGGAGAGAGTGCTCAGGAGCCCGAACTCTGCTGGAAGGGTCGCTGAGTGGAACATCGAGCTGCAAGCATTCCAGTTGGAGTTCATCACTACCCGGGTCATCAAGGGAGCCGCGCTTGGTGATTTTGTGGCGGAATGGATGGATGCCCCGGCACTTGAAGTATGCAAAGACCTGTCCACCTCACCAGGAAGTGAGGCGCCGGACGGCTGGGTCATGTATTTCGATGGCGCCTTCGCGCATCGGTCTTGTGAAGGCTGGGCGATACTCATCTCACCCACTCAGGACAAGCTCTACTACACCGTGCATCTCTACTTTCAGCAGGGCGAGAAGGTCTCCAACAACATTGCAGAATACGAGGGCCTCATAGCTGGCATGAAGGCCGCGACAGCTCTGGGGGTGAAGCGCCTTGCTGTTAGGGGCGACTCGTATCTCCTCGTCAACTTCTCCAACAAAGTGTACGAGCCAAAGGACGAGCACATGGAGGCTTACCTCGCAGAAGTATGTAAGATGGAAAAATAGTTCATGGGACTAGAGGTGCAGCGTGTGCCCCGGGGCACCAACAAGGAAGACGACGACATCGCCAGGAGGGCATCCAAGCGGCAGCCCCAAGAGCCCGGCGTCTTTGAGGAACGGCTCTTCAAGTCGTCCGCATCACCAACACTTTCAAGCACGGCTCAGCCTCGGGAGGAGCTCCCGCGGCCGCCTGCCACAGGAGCCCCAGCCTATGGCCCGACTTCGGGAGCACGCCTACTCTTGGCGCTCGAGCCCGGGAGGAGTCTTTGGACCAAAATTCAAGGAATACCTGATGCAAGGGATCTTTCCGGAGAAGGAGGAGGAGGGCGGAGGCGCGTGGCTGGCGAGCCACGACATCTGCGTCCGGGGACGGTGAGTTACCAGAGGCGACCAAATGATGTTTCACTATGTTGCATTTCTAGAGATCAGGGGAAGGAGTTGCTATCTGACATACACGGCGGAGATTGCGAGCACCACTCATCATCACGGACCCTCGTCGGCAAGGCATTCTGCAGTGGGTTTTACTGGCCCACAGTGCTCAATGACGCAGCAGAGCGCGTGAAGTCTTGTGAAGCCTGCCAGTTCCACGCCAAGCAGATACATCAGCCGGCTCAGGGCCTTCAGACCATACCACTCACGTGGCCATTCACGGTCTGGGGGCTGGATATCTTGGTCCCCTTCCCTCGGGAACCAGGGAGTTACCTCTACCTCTACGTCGCCATCGACAAGTTCACCAAGTGAGAGGAAGTGGAAGCCATTCGCACCATCCCAGCTGGTTCTACGGTCAAGTTCATCAAGGCATCGTGAGCCGTTTCGGAGTCCCCAACCACATCGTCACTGATAACGGTTCGCAGTTCACCAGTAACCTCTTCAAAACATATTGTGCTAACCTTGGAACGCAGATCTGCTACGCTTCGGTGGCGCACCCCAGGAGCAATGGCCAGGCCGAACACGCCAACGCAGAGGTCCCGAGGGGCCTCAAGACCAGGACCTTCAAGAAGAAGCCGGAGGCCTACGGCAGGGGCTGGTACAACGAGCTCCAGTCTGTGCTGTGGTCCATCCGCACCACCACCACCAAGCCGACGGGCGAGACCCCGTTCTTCCTCGTCTACGGAGGTGAAGCGGTCCTCCCTCACGAGGTCAAGCATCGCTCCGCACGGGTCCTAGCGTTTGATGAAATGCACCAGGACGCCACACGGGGGATGGACCTCGTCCTGGGGGAGGAACGCCGCCGCGAAGCTGCACTAAGGGTGGCAAGGTACCAGCAGGCGCTGCGGTGATACCACTGCCGCAACATCCGCTCCAGGATGCTCGAGACGGGTGACCTCGTCTTGAGGCATGTCCTCTCCAGGCAAGGGTTGCATAAGCTTTAACCCATGTGGGAGGGCCCGTTCAAGGTCGTCCACATCTCCAGGCATGGCGCCGTGCGCCTGGAGACGCATGACGGGGTGCCCATCCAGAACGCCTGGAACATCCAGCACCTCCGGAAGTTCTACCCATGAAGCAATGCCCAGTGCCTGTGAAGAAAGGCCCAGTGCCTGTGAAGAAGGCCCGGTGCCTGTGAATAATCGCCGCCCGTGGCACTCTCACGTAATAATGAGTGGGGCTGTACACACCCTGGAGTCTTTGAAGAGCCGCCCTCGGGCCTCGGGGGCTCCCGCCCACGCCTAGAGGCAGCACTTAGCTCCACGCTGGTGAGAAGACTTGAAGACTAGGTTAGGTGTCGGACGCGGATTTTCATTTGCTTTCCGCAGTTGGCTCATTTTCTCTTAATCAAAGTTGCTTCCAGCATTCCATGCTGATTTGGTTCCGTTTTCTCCTATTCCTGACTTCAGTTCGCCTGTGTTCTCTATCTCGCATACCTCGCGAGGGGGCTAGGCAGGTGCCCTCGCGAGCGATTTTTCCTTATGTCCCTCTGCCTTCGGTCTGTTTTCTCGTGAAGCACCCTCATTCGAGCCCACAAGCTAGCACGCCTCTCCTAATCCGTGCCCCTCGGGTACCGCGATATGAAGTGCTGGGTCAAGGCTTGGGTGAACGATAAGTCTCCTAGCGAGCTTCCTAACAAATTTTCTGCAGATCTTGAGCAACTACTAAGCCAAAACAAGCACAAGGAAACAAGTGCCCCGCAAAGAGGAGGCAGCTTCGCGAGGCAGCCCCGAACACGCCAAGCTAAGTTATCTCTGCACCAAACAAACGACATAGCACGGAAACAACAAGCATAGCGCAATAATCAGGGAGCCACAGTTTGATACATGCCCCTTCGGGCCCATACTGGTTTCATTTTTTGATGCAGGAAAGGAAAGAAGAGCAAAACAAAAGCAGCGTTACAACGATCCACGGGGGCAAGCCCCCGACGACGTCCCGAGCCTAGCCGGATCCCTCCTCGTGCTTCAAGGAGGCACGACAGCGGCAGAGACGACCGCTACCACCTTGAAGCGGCCTTGGCGGTCACGGTGGCTGGTCGTAGCCACCGCTGCTGGAGCTTTCGCCGAGAGAAGAGCCCCCGTAGCTGGATGATGCACGGCCGGCGGGCTCATCCTCGCCCTCATCATGGCCGTCGCCGAGACCAAGCACCTCCTCGCCGTCGTTCGTCTCGGGGCAGCCCCCGGTGCGGCGACCATCTTCCCCAAACACCCTCACGTAGAGGGTCGCATCACCATCGTACTTGAAGTGGAGGGTGCATCGCCTGCCCAGGCCGCGCGCGCGAGTGAACATCTGCCAACCGCGGGCTAGGGCTATGTTGCCCATGGCGGATACCTCGACCACGACCCAGGAGGCCCTGCTGCAGCAGCCGACCGCCTACAGCCAGAGCCCGCCTGGACCAGAGGCCGGCAGCTCGTCAACGAAGGAGCACGGGAGCTGAAGCCAGCTGCCGTCCGGATCCTCCGACCAGACAACGAACTCCGGCAGCACCTCCGCCGAGTGGAAGCGCGGCCAGGGAGGCCGCGCCACCATGGCACGCCTCCCCTCATCAATGGGGCTGCCGCGACCGAGCGACCCCCGCCACGCGCAGCGGCGCCACCCCGGGAGCGGGGAGCCGCGACGGGAGTCATGGTGTGCTTGCGGGGACGAACGCGTCCCTGCTTGGGCACCAGGGAACCAGGCCCTTTGTGAGGGGTCTTTCCTTTCTCTACGGCGGAGAACCTCTTCGACGGCGCCATTGGAGTCGGTGATGGAGCGGAGAAGAAGAAGCAAGCGAACAAGGAAGAGATGGGCGATGGGGGCTCTTACCCCCTCCCCATTTATAGCGAGAGAAGGCCAACCGGCACCCCCACGATCATAGGTAATGATGGTTTTCCTTGCATGTCACAGGGACTTATCAAGTCAGGCAGTTGCCGAGGCAGCATGGGGAAGCGGAGACACCCACGTCCAATCAACCGCCACACGTCAATCAAGGCCGCATGCTTTAGGGGCCGCGGCGCTCCGCGCTTGACCTTTAGCTTCGCCTTGAAGCCAAGCCCGAGCGCGCCTTGGGCCCGTGGGCTACTGTCGGCGTTCTGGGAACGGAGGTCCCCAGAATTGCATGCCTGCGGCCTGGCGTGGCTGTCTTTGCGAGCTGTCTGACCCACCTTCATTAGCGAGGCACTCAAGACCCTCGCGAGGGGCCAAGCCTCGCGAGGGGGACGACACAAGATCTCCTCATGAGCGGCCTCACCAGGCTGCCTCGTGAGGAGCGGAGATATCAAGGCAGGGCAAACCTCGTGAGGCTCTCGTGACGTGAGCCATGACGATCAGGATCGGTGAGGCGCCCGGCCTTGCGCAACATCCTTGTTTCCTCTTTGGTGCTAAGGGGCAAGCCTTGGCGGAGTACCGAGGCATCAAGCAAAGGTTTCCATATCGGTGCTTGAGACCAAGACCAGCGGGGCGGCGGGGCGGAGGTCACCATGGAGCGCAAGACGGCGTCATCGCCAGAGCCTTTTGCAGGTGAAGACCGCTTTTGTCAGGATAAGTTGTACTAGCTGTCCCCTTTCAAATTGGCCACCGTTGTTGGATCCCTTCCAGCTCAATATTTGGGGAGAGGACCGGGTCCTATATAAGTAGAACTAGCCACCACTAGGGAGGGGATCGACTTCACCTCCCATTCTCACACCCACAAATCCACAGAGCACAAGAACACCTCAACCTCAGGAGGCTGTTCTTCCCCTTGTACTGTTCATCATCAACCCAAGAGGCAATCCACCACCACCACACTGGAGTAGGGTATTACACCACAACGGTGGCCCGAACTAGTATAAACCTTGTGTCTTTGTGCTGTGAGTTCATCGAGTTCGTCCGCGAGATCTTAGCGAGCTAGGGCATAGATCGGTAGGGAGGAAATCTCCGCGCGCACCCCAGTTTTCGAACCTTGAGGGTTTTGTCGGAACCCGTGATCCGACACAAGGGATTCAACAAGCATCACTTTATCCATGTGCTAATCCTTTGAGATTACAACTCTACCTAGACCCAATACCTTGCTTTTACCAGTGTCAGGAAATGTGATGTGACTCTTGTCAGATGGACGTAAGGTTGAGTCCATGAGAAGACTTCGATCACCAGTCATGTGATTAGTGCATCCACTGTCCATAGTCCATTCTGAAGCATGTGGTGTCGTACCCTACAGTACAGTTAGGGGCATAGGCTTCACCAAGAGTATTGTGAAGCATAAACATTTGACGGACAAGAGGATTATCAAAGCTCAGATCAAGGTTAGGACTGATAGGATGATTGGCAAGCGATTCAGGAACAAAATACATAGTAAGACCATTTGGGCATTTTATCTTGCACCCCACAAGATTTTTTAGGTCCCCAGCAATAGCATCGGACGCCTTTGATTTCTGGCTGGAGACCTTTCCCTGCAAAAGAGAGTTAAGTTTTCTTAACCACACACATTTTCAGGGATGGCTTCGAAGCAATGAGTCTGAGTGCAGCATCTGAGAACTTTGGATTTGGAGCCCTAGCAAATAGCCTTGTAGGAGGAGAATAATACTCATATGAATAAGCAAAAAAGTTCTTAGTTTTATGAACATAGCGTTTTGAAGAAACACACTCATATTCATACATCTGAGTATGATTTCCCTGCAAAACATTGGCGTTAGGGTGACTCGGGTGAGTCCTCTCTCTGTATGAAGCCTTTGGGCCATATGAAGCCTTTTGTCTGGTGTGTGTCTTCTTCCCTTGTGGTTTCATGATGAAATTCACAGGAAGATTCTCAAGAAAACTTTTGGGTACCCAGATCTTCTTCACAGGCGGTCCATTCCTGTAGTTAGTACCAATATACCTGGCAAATACTTCACCAGTCTGATTCTTAAACAATTTATAGTTTGCATCAAAGGATTCATCAATGACAATTGGGTTAGCACAAGTGAAGCCAGATAAGGTGGATGGGTCCACGGAAGGTCCCTTTGCAGCAACCCATGTGGTTTTGAAGTCTTGCTCGGGGCTTCGATGAAGAGCCATCAACATTCATTTTCCTCTCAAACCCAACACCCTCTTTCCTAGGGTTTGGTTGAGAATCTGCTTTTGAGGACATACATAAAGTGTCGATGCCCTTTGAGACTTTTGTACATTCCGTCTCAAGCAATGTCTTCAACCTAGCATTCTCATCGGCCAATAGTAGTGGTATCCTCGTGAGAGGGTTAGTTACCACATCGTGATTGAAGATATTACCTTGATGGCAGCGATAGAACATTCAAATAGCGAAATAAGCGTTATCACACTCAAGGCATTTTAGACATGGTGGTTCAAATCCTTCCTGAGCGGGACTGATATGTTGAGCGCGAAGTGACTTGTTCTCTTTTTGAAGGTCTTCATGAACTGCTCTCAATTTCTCGAGTTGTTGCTTCCTTTGAAGATAATCATAGGAAAGCTTTCCTTGTACTTAACATGAAGATTTTTGATGTCTTCAATTAAGGACTGAGATCGGGTCATTTCCGCGTCCAACTGGTCATCGCTTTTTTCTAACAACTTTTGAATATGTTCCATAGCTTTCTGTTGTTCAGTTGCAATTTTAGCAAGTGTTTTGTAGCTAGGTTTGGATTCAAAATCAGAGTCATCTTCACTTGATGTTTGAAAGTAAGCGTCGCATGAGTTTACCTTGGCACCACGTGCCATGAAGCGATAGGTGGGGCGAGTCGTCCTTGTCATTAGCATCGGCGTTGATGATGGAGCCATTGTCTTCGGTGTTGAAGATGGACTTGGCAGCGTGAGGGTACGTGGCTAGAGCCCGGACTTGCAGCGCCCAGTCGGACTCCTCCTCAGACTCCACCTCTGCCTCCTCAGACGTAGACTCCTCCTCTAAATCCATCTTCTTGCCAACAAAAGCATGAGCCTTGCCATATGAGCTCTTCTTGTGTGATGGAGACTTCGATGAAGACTTGGAAGAAGACTTTGAGGATTTCTTCTTCTTGTTGTTATCAGAATCATATTCCTTGCTCTTCTTCTTCTTCTTCTTCTTCTTCTTCTTCTTCTTCTTCTTCTTCTTCTTCTTCTTCTTCTTCTTCTTCTTCTTCTTCTTCTTCTTCTTCTTCTTCTTCTTCTTCTTCTTCTTCTTCTTCTTCTTCTTCTTCTTCTTCTTCTTCTTCTTCTTCTTCTTCTTCTTCTTCTTCTTCTTCTTCTTCTTCTTCTTCTTCTTCTTCTTCTTCTTCTTCTTCTTCTTCTTCTTCTTCTTCTTCTTCTTCTTCTTCTTCTTCTTCTTCTTCTTCTTCTTCTTCTTCTTCTTCTTCTTCTTCTTCTTCTTCTTCTTCTTCTTCTTCTTCTTCTTCTTCTTCTTCTTCTTCTTCTTCTTCTTCTTCTTCTTCTTCTTCTTCTTCTTCTTCTTCTTCTTCTTCTTCTTCTTCTTCTTCTTCTTCTTCTTCTTCTTCTTCTTCTTCTTCTTCTTCTTCTTCTTCTTCTTCTTCTTCTTCTTCTTCTTCTTCTTCTTCTTCTTCTTCTTCTTCTTCTTCTTCTTCTTCTTCTTCTTCTTCTTCTTCTTCTTCTTCTTCTTCTTCTTCTTCTTCTTCTTCTTCTTCTTCTTCTTCTTCTTCTTCTTCTTCTTCTTCTTCTTCTTCTTCTTCTTCTTCTTCTTCTTCTTCTTCTTCTTCTTCTTCTTCTTCTTCTTCTTCTTCTTCTTCTTCTTCTTCTTCTTCTTCTTCTTCTTCTTCTTCTTCTTCTTCTTCTTCTTCTTCTTCTTCTTCTTCTTCTTCTTCTTCTTCTTCTTCTTCTTCTTCTTCTTCTTCTTCTTCTTCTTCTTCTTCTTCTTCTTCTTCTTCTTCTTCTTCTTCTTCTTCTTCTTCTTCTTCTTCTTCTTCTTCTTCTTCTTCTTCTTCTTCTTCTTCTTCTTCTTCTTCTTCTTCTTCTTCTTCTTCTTCTTCTTCTTCTTCTTCTTCTTCTTCTTCTTCTTCTTCTTCTTCTTCTTCTTCTTCTTCTTCTTCTTCTTCTTCTTCTTCTTCTTCTTCTTCTTCTTCTTCTTCTTCTTCTTCTTCTTCTTCTTCTTCTTCTTCTTCTTCTTCTTCTTCTTCTTCTTCTTCTTCTTCTTCTTCTTCTTCTTCTTCTTCTTCTTCTTCTTCTTCTTCTTCTTCTTCTTCTTCTTCTTCTTCTTCTTCTTCTTCTTCTTCTTCTTCTTCTTCTTCTTCTTCTTCTTCTTCTTCTTCTTCTTCTTCTTCTTCTTCTTCTTCTTCTTCTTCTTCTTCTTCTTCTTCTTCTTCTTCTTCTTCTTCTTCTTCTTCTTCTTCTTCTTCTTCTTCTTCTTCTTCTTCTTCTTCTTCTTCTTCTTCTTCTTCTTCTTCTTCTTCTTCTTCTTCTTCTTCTTCTTCTTCTTCTTCTTCTTCTTCTTCTTCTTCTTCTTCTTCTTCTTCTTCTCTTCTTCTTCTTCTTCTTGTTTTCATTGTCCCACTGCGGACACTCAGAGATGTAGTGACCAGGTTTCTTGCACTTGTGGCATGTTCTCTTCTTGTGGTCATGAGTAGAAGCTTCATCATTTCTTGAGCTGGGTCGTGAAGACTTTCTGAAGCTTTTCTTCTTAGTGAATTTCTGGAACTTCTTGACAAGCATAGTAAGCTCCTTTCCAATTTCTTCAGGATCACTAGAACTGCAGTCAGATTCTTCTTCAGATGAGGAAACAGCCTTTGCCTTCAAAGCGCGAGTTCGGCCATAGTTGGGACCATAGATGTCTCTTTTCTCAGATAGCTGAAACTCATGTGTGTTGAGCCTCTCAAGTATGTCAGGCGGATCGAGTGTCTTGATGTCAGGGCATTCTTGAATCATCAAGGCTAGGGTGTCAAATGAGTTGTCAAGTGATCTCAGGAGTGTCTTGACGATTTCATGCTTGGTGATCTCAGTGGCACCGAGAGCATGAAGCTCATTGGTGATATCAGTGAGGCGATCAAACGTGAGCTGGACATTCTCATTCTCATTTCTCTTGAAGCGGTTGAAGAGGTTGCGAAGGACACTGATCCTTTGATCTCTCTGGGTTGAGACGCCTTCATTGACCTTGGAGAGTCAGTCCCAGACTAGCTCCAGAGCACTCACACGGCCATACTGTCCTTTGGTCAAATGACCACAGATGATGTTCTTGGCAGTAGAATCCAGTTGAACGAACTTCTTGACATCAGCAAGGGTGACACCTTCGCTAGTCTTGGGAACACCATTCTTGGCGACATACCACAGATCGACATGAATGGCTTCAAGATGCATGCACATCTTATTCTTCTAGTAGGGGTAATCAGTGCTATCAAAGACAGGGCACGCAGGGGAGACTTTGATTATCCCTACAGTCGACATAGCTAAAACTCCAGGTGGTTAAACCGAATCACATAGAACAAGGGAGTACCTTTCTCTGATACCAATTGAAAGTGCTAATTATCGACTAGAGGGGGGGTGAATAGGCGATTTTTATGGAAGTCTTCAAAACATGGAAGTTTTGAAGACAAACGATAGAAATGAACCTATTAACATGCAGAGGAAGGTAGACTACACTCGGCAAGCCATAGTCAAGTATACAATGAAGTGAAATCACAAAGACTAATGGCTGCTAGGCAGTATGGATCAGGATGGAAGATAGTATGAAGGCAAACAACAATAGTCGTCACACAGTGAAGTCAAACAGGTAATTCAAGCAGGCAATAACTTCATGAAGACAAACAGTAAGTAAAGAGAGGGAGAAGATAGAACCATTTGCTTGGTGAGGATAGAGAATTGTTGGACCAGTTCCAGTTGCTGTGACAACTATACGTCTGGTTAGGGAGGCTGATATTTAACTCAAAAGACTGCGTCTTCACCTTATTCGCCTTGAGCTAAGGACACTCAGTCCTCGCCCAATCACTCTGGTAAGTCTTCAAGGTAGACTTCCAAACCTTCACAGACTTCGTTCACCGGCAATCCACAATGACTCTTGGATGCTCAGAACGCGATGCCTAACCGGCTGGAGGATTCACAGTCCTCAAGTGTAACAAGTCTTCAGGTCACGCAGATAGAAAGACTTCAGTGATGCCTAACACTCTTTGGGCTCTCGGTTTTTTGGGCTTTGTCCTCGCAAGGATCTCTCTCTCAAATGCTTCGGAGGTGGGTTGCTCTCAAACGACAAAGGCCGTGTACTAACTCTGAGGAGCCACCAATTTATGATGTAGGGGGTGGGCTATTTATAGCCACTAGGCAACCCGGGCTGATTTGTCCGAAATGACCCTGGGTCACTAAGGAACTGACACATGTTCCAACGGTCAGATATCAAATACACGCGGCAGCTTAACTTGGGCTACAAGTAAAGCTGACTCATCCAGCTCTGGATAAGATTTTCTCTCATTGTCTTCGCTCGAAGACATAGGTTGAGCATCACTTAAGTCACTCTGACTTTGTTCACTTGGACCCCACTTAACAGTACGGTGGTTCCTATGACTCAACAAAGAAGAAAAGGAAACTACGAAACAACTATGTCTTCGCACTTCATAATCTTCACATGAATGTCTGCTCGAGTCATAATCTTCATTGTGATTATCTTCACATACGACCATTGTCTTCAATGTCTTCACACATTTTTAAGGGTCATCTCCGGTAGGTAAACCGAATTAATGAGGGATTATTACCTGTGTTATCCTGCAATTCTCACAAACACATTAGTCCCTCAACCAGGTTTGTCGTCAATATTCCAAAACCAACTAGGGGTGGCACTAGATGCACTTACAATCTCCCCCTTTTTGGTGATTGATGACAAACTGGTTGAAGTTTTCAACGGGGATAAAAGTATGTGAAATTGTAAAGGATTGAGGTATTGTCTTCATAAGTAGCAAAAAGGCTCCCCCTGAAGATGTGCATATAAGTATTTTTCTCTGGAATGCTAATGCACATGGCAGGTTTTACTTGTGGAGATCCTCTTCAACTTATGAAGACAATTCATCATGCGTGAAAAGATATAACGAAGATAATGACATGCATAATGAAAAATGGACGTCTGCAAAACGACTTCGTGCAGAATTTGTCATCGCACATGCGGAATTTATTATCGCATCACATTGTTGACAGAAAAGGTAGCAGACGACCATCAAGTTTAAGTGTTACAACTCATAGAACCAAAAGTATCAAAAGCGAGAGTTGTAAGCACTTGGGAAAATTATAGCAACCACCCATATGGACCCACTTGAAGACTATCAACTCATATGCTTCTCCCCCTTTTGTCAGTAAGGACCAAAAAGGCTTGAAGACATAGAGCCTCTACTCGTTCCCTTGAGGAGTAGGTGAAGCAGCAGGGTTGTCGTTGAGGTTCGGTGGTGCAGAGGTACTTGGTGCAGTGTTGAGATGCGGCAACGTTGTAGTTGGCGAATTAGCATCATCTACATCATCAATGACTCTGGCAGTGACAATTGCAGTTGAAGAAGAATAGTCAGAGTCTTAAAGTGAGGGAGTCCAACGCAAGACAACGTTTCTTGGAGGAGTGGTATCAAACATGAATCTCTCTGTGAAGCCATTGTCTTGAAGATCAGCTTCAGCACTGAGCAATGTCAAACTCTTCCACGACCTCCGACAGGTTTCATGAGTGACAAATGCATTCTTGGTGGTAAGGTTGCAAATGTGATTAACATCCACCAAGAGGCTTTGCATCTGACGCTTCAGCCAGTTGTGATGCTTATCCTGCTTTTGATCCAGGGCGACGAGAAGCTCTCAGTCGTTGAGAACACGAGAACGCTTCCGAGGCCTTTGAGAAATTGTGCTTTCAGTGGCTTCAGTATGGGCACGATGAGGTGCACGTGTATTGCCAGCCAAAGGATAAACATGAGTAGCAGCCAGAACGCCTTCAATGGGTTGAGTGAAGCTTTGGTGATCAGCGTTGTGAAGATAAATTGGCTCCTTGGCAGGTTCTGGGTAGATGGCTTAGACAGATCATGGCAAGAATATGAGATGATTGCACAGAAGTCTGATAGTTGACAGATGAATGAAGCTTGATAAGGCGCATTACCCATGGAGCATAAAACTTCAATCCAAACAGATCAGAGCCAGAGGCAGCCAATTGCCTGATGAAGAAGTCTTGAGCATGGAAGCTGATGCCATTGAAGATATAGAAAACCAATGTCTTCATTGCACCTTCAAGCTTCGCTGCAGGAGAATGTCCCTTGACAGGCCATAGAGTTCGCCTGATGATATGATAAATAGTGCGGGGCAGATACTCTAGGTCTTCAACAAAGAATTCCCTTGGATATTCAACATTGCGTGGCAGTGGCTTCATTATGCTTAGCATTTGGCTCATGTTTGGCTCAGGCTTCTGGAAGATGCTCTCCAAATAAAGCATTGCGGTGAAGCTGACAACCAGGTTCATATAGTTCACCTAGAGTGGGCAAGGCAGTCAGCTCAATAATATCAAGAGCTTTGGCTTTGTGGTGTACATTGCCTGTCATCCACTCAAGGATCTATGTCTTTGGATCCCGGTTGTAGCCGCGAATGTGGAGGGTGGCATATAATTGTAGCAGAAGCTCTTCGTTCCAGTGCTCTTTATCAGTCACAAATTGGAGAAGGCCAGCATCTCTGAAGCAATCGAGTGCTTCTTCCAAGCAGGGCAGGCCAGCAATAGCTTCATAGTCTAGACGCATATGGGGAAAGAAGCGCCCTTGATCATAAAGAACACATGAATAGTAACTACATTGCTGATAGCTCCAGAACCGATCAGATGAAATTCTTGGTTTCGAGTATGGGTTCTTGTCACTGTCAAAGAAGGTGTTGTGTGCAATGAAACCATTCACATTAAACGATCCTGGTGAAGTTGCTGTACCTGGAAACCTAGGCAGCCTGGGCTTTGGCTTCTGGACCGGAGGCCTGTGCTCCACATGATAGTTGAACTGAGGTCCGGGAGCAGGAGGAGGAACCAGAATAGGCCAACGAAACATGACAGGTTGGCCGCGATCAAATGCCAGCTCAATTGTGTGAGGCTTTGGAGGTGGTACTGGAGCATCGGCATTGACATGGGCTTGAAGCTGCACAATGGTTTCAGGTGCAACATTGGCTTCCACAATCTGCATCCGCTCCAGGACTACCTCCCAAGCTCCGCGCCAGCGCTGGAGCAAACGCCGTGCAACGACGGAGCCCGAGGACACAGGTCCACCACGAGGATGTCGCTGCCGCCACGCCATCCTTGCTTGAATAGATTGATTTCCGAATCCATCCCCAACTGAAAGTGCTAGTTATCGACTAGAGGGGGGGTGAATAGGCAATTTTTATGGAAGTCTTCAAAACATGGAAGTTTCGAAGACAAACAATAGAAATGAACCTATTAACATGCAGCGGAAGGTAGACTACACTAGGCAAGCCATAGTCAAGTATACAATGAAGCGAAATCACGAAGACTAATGGCAGCTAGGCAGTATGGATCAGGATGGAAGATAGTATGAAGGCAAACAACAATAGTCGTCACACAGTGAAGTCAAACAGGTAATTCAAGCAGGCAATAACTTCATGAAGACAAACAGTAAGTAAAGAGAGGGAGAAGATAGAACCATTTTCTTGGTGAGGACAGAGAATTGTTGGACCAGTTCCAGTTGCTGTGACAACTGTACGTCTGGTTAGGGAGGCTGATGTTTAACTCAGAAGACCGCATCTTCACCTTATTCGCCTTGAGCTAAGGACACTCAGTCCTCGCCCAATCACTCTGGTAAGTCTTCAAGGTAGACTTCCAAACCTTCACAGACTTCGTTCACCGGCAATCCACAATGACTCTTGGATGCTCGAGCGACGCCTAACCGGGCCGGAGGATTCACAGTTCTCAAGTGTAACAAGTCTTCATGTCACGTGAGATGTAAAGACTTGATGATGCCAAACACTCTTTGGGCTCTGGGTGTTTTGGGCTTTGTCCTCGCAAGGATCTGTCTCTCAAATGCTTCGGAGGTGGGTTGCTCTCAAACGACAAAAGTCGTGCACTAGCTCTGAGCAGCCACCAATTTATGGTGTAGGGGGTGGGCTATTTATAGCCACTATGCTACCCGACCTGATTTGTCCGAAATGACCCTGGGTCACTAAGGAACTGACACGTGTTCCAACGGTCATATTTCAAACACACGCGGCAGCTTAACTTGGGCTACAAGTAAAACTGACTCATCCAGCTCTGGATAAGATTTGCTCTCATTGTCTTTGCTCGAAGACATATGATTTGGTTGAGAATCACTTAAGTCACTCTGACTTTGTTCACTTGGACACCACTTAACAGTAAGGTGGTTCCTATGACTCAACAAAGAAGAAAAGGAAACTACGAAACAGCTATGTCTTTGCACTCCACAGTCTTCACGTGAATGTCTTATCGAGTCATATTCTTCGTTGTGATTATCTTCACATACCACCATTGTCTTCAATGTCTTCACACATTTTTAGGGGTCATCTCCGGTAGGTAAACCGAATCAATGAGGGACTACTACCTGTGTTATCCTGCAATTCTCACAAACACATTAGTCCCTCAACCAGGTTTGTCGTCAATACTCCAAAACCAACTAAGGGTGGCACTAGATGCACTTACACCAACCATAAGACGCGATAGCCTCACCGGAGTAGGATCTGAAGAAATTTTATTCAGCGCGCCATCGCGGCCCCGATGCCAAGACGATGAACAGCCTAGAAATCTAAACTACGAGAGTAAAAAAGATCCACACGCGTGAAGGAAATATGCCCTAGAGGCAATAATAAAGTTATTATTTATTTCCTTATATCATGATAGATGTTTATTATTCATGCTAGAATTGTATTAACCGGAAACATAATACTTGTGTGAATACATAGACAAACAAAGTGTCACTAGTATGCCTCTACTTGACAAGCTCGTTGATTAAAGATGGTTATGTTTCCTAGCCATTGACATGAGTTGTCATTTGATTAACGGGATCACATAATTAGGAGGATGATGTCATTGACTTGACCCATTCCGTTAGCTTAGCACTCGATCGTTTAGTATGTTGCTATTGCTTTCTTCATGACTTATACATGTTCCTATGACTATGAGATTATGCAACTCCCGTTTACCAAAGGAACGCTTTGTGTCCTACCAAACGTCACAATGTAACTGGGTGATTATAAAGGTGCTCTAAAGGTGTCTCCGAAGGTACTTGTTGGGTTGGCGTATTTCGAGATTAGGATTTGTAACTCCGATTGTCGGAGAGGTATCTCTAGGCCCTCTCGGTAATGCACATCACTTAAGCCTTGCAAGCATTGCAACTAATGAGTTAGCTGCAGGATGATGTATTACGGAACGAGTAAAGAGACTTGCCGGTAACAAGATTGAACTAGGTATTGAGATACCGACGATCGAATCTCGGGCAAGTAACATACCGATGACAAAGGGAACAACGTATGTTGTTATGCGGTCTGACCGATAAAGATCTTCGTAGAATATGTGGGAGCCAATATGAGCATCCAAGTTCTGCTATTGGTTATTGACCGGAGACGTGTCTCTGTCATGTCTACATAGTTCTCGAACCCGTAGGGTTCGCACGCTTAAAGTTTCGATGACGGTTATATTATGAGTTTATGAGTTTTGATATACCGAAGGTTTTTCGGAGTCCCGGATGTGATCACGGACATGATGAGGAGTCTCAAAATGGTCGAGACATGAAGGTTGATATATTGGAAGCCTATATTTGGATATCGGAAGTGTTCCGGGTGAAATCGGGATTTTCTTAGAAGTACCGAGGGGTTACGGAACCCCGGGGCTTAATGGGCCATAGTGGGCCTTTGTGGAGAAGAAGAGGCGGCGAGGCAGGGCATGCGCCCCTCCCCTAGTCTGAATAGGACAAGGAGAGAGGGGCGGCGCCCCCCCTTTCCTTCCTCTCTCTCCCTCCTCTTTCCCCCTCCACTCCTAATCCAACAAGGAAAAGGGAGGGAGTCCTACTCCCGGTGTTAGTAGGACTCCTCCTGGCGCGCCCCCTCCTGGCTGGGTGCACCTCCCCCCTTGCTCCTTTATATACGGGGGCAGGGGGAACCCTAGACACAACAATTGATCGTTTGATCTTTTAGCCGTGTGCGGTGCCCCCCTCCACCATAGTCCACCTCGATAATACTGTAGCGGTGCTTAGGCGAAGCCCTGCATCGGTAGAACATCATCATCGTCACCACGCCGTCGTGCTGACAAAACTATCCCTCAACACTCGGCTGGAGCAGAGTTCGAGGGACGTCATCGGGCTGAACGTGTGCTGAACTATGAGGTGCCGTGTGTTCGGTACTTGATCGGTCGGATCGTGAAGACGTACGACTACATCAACCGTGTTGTGCTAACGCTTCCGCTTTCGGTCTACGAGGGTACGTAGACAACACTCTCCCCTCTCGTTGCTATGCATCACCATGATCTTGCGTGTGTTTAGATTTTTTTTTTGAAATTACTATGTTCCCCAACAACGCGTGGATACGGCGACCCCCCTCACCACCGACGATCGAGGCCACCGGCGGAGGGGAGCCGCTGAAGGGCGGCAGCGGTGGAGACTCCTGGCTGTGAGGGCGTCTATTTTTCCAACAAGCGGAAGAAAGAAAAGCTAATTAAGTTATCAGCTCTGATGTGTGTATATTATCATGCTATATACACATGTGTTACCGTGGTATATTTCCAACAACTTTTTTTCCCTGGACAAACCTATCACGGTATTTGTGCATGATTTATCTTGCCTGTTATCCGTATATTACCATGCTATTTACACATAAGTTATCGAGAGTATGTTTAAAACTTCCTCCTCCCATGGTCAAAGTTATCACGATATTTATACGCGAGTTATCAAGTTTACGGTGTTAATATTATCATGCTATTTACACGGATCATATCGGGTGGCATCCGAGCCTGGTTTTATGCGTAGATGTTATATGCACGAGTAGATTACAAGTGAGTTGTGGGCGATATAAGTCATACTGCTTACCAACATGTCATACTTTGGTTCGGCGGTATTGTTGGATGAAGCGGCCCGGACTGACATTACGCGTACGCTTACGCGAGACTGGTTCTACCGACGTGCTTTGCACATAGGTGGCTGGCGGGTGTCAATTTCTCCAACTTTAGTTGAACCGAGTGTGGCTACGCCCGGGCCTTGCGAAGGTTAAAACAACATCAACTTGACAAACTATCGTTGTGGTTTTTGATGCGTAGGTAAGAACGGTTCTTGCTAAGCCCGTAGCAGCCACATAAAACTTGCAACAACTAAGTAGAGGATGTCTAACTTGTTTTTGCAGGGCATGTTGTGATGTGATATGGTCAAGACATGATGCTAAATTTTATTGTATGAGATAATCATGTTTTGTAACCGAGTTATCGACAACTGGCAGGAGCCATATGGTTGTCGCTTTATTGTATGCAATGCAATGCATACTGTAATGCTTTACTTTATCACTAAGCGGTAGCGATAGTCGTAGAATCATAAGATTGGCGAGGCGACAATGATGCTACGATGGAGATCAAGGTGTCGGCGCGGTGGCGATGGTGATCATGGCGGTGCTTCGAGATGGAGATCACAAGCACAAGGTGATGATGGCCATATCATATCACTTATATTGATTGCATGTGATGTTTATCTTTTATGCATCTTATCTTGCTTTGATTGACGGTAGCATTATAAGATGATCTCTCACTAAATTTCAAGATAAAAGTGTTCTCCCTAAGTATGCAACATTGCCAAAGTTCGTCGTGCCCAGACACCACGTGATGATCGGGTGTGATAAGCTCTATGTCCATCTACAACGGGTGCAAGCCAGTTTTGCACACGCAGAATACTCAGGTTAAACTTGACGAGCCTAGAATATGCAGATATGGCCTCGAAACACTGAGACCGAAAGGTCGAGCGTGAATCATATAGTAGATATGATCAACATAGTGATGTTCACCATTGAAAACTACTCCATTTCACATGACGACCGGTTATGGTTTAGTTGATTTGGATCACGTGATCATTTAGATGATTAGAGGGATGTCTATCTAAGTGGGAGTTCTTATGTAATATGATTAATTGAACTTAAATTTATCATGAACTTAGTACCTGATAGTATCTTGCTTGTCTATGTTGATTGTAGATAGATGGCCCGTGTTGTTGTTCCGTTGAATTTTAATGCGTTCCTTGAGAAAGCAAAGTTGAAAGATGATGGTAGCAATTACTACATTTGGGTCCGTAACTTGAGGATTATCCTCATTGCTTTGCCGGAAGAATTACGTCCTGGAAGCACCGCTGGGTGCCGTGCCTCTGCAGATGTGGCCAATCGGCGTTAAGAACGTCACGGCAAAGCAAAGTCGATGACTACTCAATAGTTTAGTGTGCCATGCTTTATGGCTTAGAACCGACTTCAACGACGTTTTGAACATCATGGAGCATATGAGATGTTCCAGGAGTTGAAGTTAATATTTCAAGCAAATGCCGGATTGAGAGATATGAAGTCTCCAATAAGTTCTACAATTGCAAGATGGAGGAGAATAGTTACATCGGTGAGCATATACTCGGAATGTCCGTATAACAATCACTTTATTCAACTGGGAGTTAATCTTCCGGATGATAGCGTCATTGATGTAATTCTTCAATCACTACCACCAAGCTACAAGAGCTTCGTGATGAACTATAACATGCAAGGGATGGATAAGACGATTCCCGAGCTCTTCGCAATGCTAAAGGCTGTGGAGGTAGAAATCAAGAAGGAGCATCAAGTGTTGATGGTTAATAAGACCACCAGTTTCAAGAAAAAGGGCAAAGTGAAGAAAAAGGGGAACTTCAAGAAGAACAACAAGCAAGTTCTTTGCTCGGAGAAGAAACCCAAGTCTGGACCTAAGCACGAGATCGGTGCTTCTACATAAGCGGTCAGTCCTTTGAAGCGGAACTGCCCCAAGTATTTGGCGGATAAGAAGGATGGCAAGGTGAACAAAGGTATATGTGATATACATGTTATTGATGTGTACCTTACCAGAGCTCGCAGTAGCACCTGGGTATATTATAGTGGTTCTGTTGCTAATATTTGCAACTCGAAATAGGGACTACAAATTAAGCGGACACTGGCTAAGGACGAGGTGACGATGCGCGTGGGAAATGGTTCCAAAGTTGATGTGATCGCCGTTGGCACGCTACCTCTACATCTACCTTCAGGATTAGTATTAGACCTAAATAATTGTTATTTGGTGCCAGCATTGAGCATGAACATTATATCTGGATCTTGTTTGATGCGAGGCGGTTATTCATTTAAATCAGAGAATAATGGTTGGTCTATTTATATGAGTAATATCTTTTATGGTCATGCACCCTTAAAGAGTGGTCTATTTTTGATGAATCTCGATAGTAGTAATACACATATTCATAATGTTAAAGCCAAAAGATGCAGAGTTGATAATGATTTTGTGGCACTGCCGTTTGGGTCATATTGGTGTAAAACGCATGAAGAAACTCCATACTGATGTACTTTTGGAATCACTTGATTATGAATCACTTGGTACTTGCGAACCATGCCTCATGGGCAAGATTACTAAAACACCGTTCTCCGAAACTATGGAGCAAGCAACTGATTTGTTGGAGATCATACATACTGATGTATGTGGTCCAATGAATGTTGAGGCTCGCGGGGGGTATCGTTATTTTCTCACCTTCACAGATGATTTAAGCAGATATGGGTATATCTACTTAATGAAGCATAAGTATGAAACGTTTGAAAAGTTCAAAGAATTTCAGAGTGAAATTGAAAATCATTGTAACAAGAAAATAAAGTATCTACGATATGATCACGGAGGAGAATATTTGAGTTACGAGTTTGGTCTACATTTGAAACAATGCGGAATAGTTTCGCAACTCACGCCACCCGGAACACCACAGCGTAATGGTGTTTCCGAATGTCGTAATCATACTTTACTAGATATGGTGCGATCTGTGATGTCTCTTACTGATTTACCGCTATCGTTTTGGGGTTATGCTTTAGAGACGGCTGCATTCACGTTAAATAGGGCACCATCAAAATCCGTTGAGATGACGCCTTATGAACTATGGTTTGGCATTAAACCAAAGTTGTCGTTTCTTAAAGTTTGGGGCTGCGATGCTTATGTGAAAAAGCTTCGACCTGATAAGCTCGAACCCAAATCGGAAAAATGTGTCTTCATAGGATACCCAAAGGAAACTGTTGGGTACACCTTCTATCACAGATCCAAAGGCAAGACATTCGTTGCTAAGAATGGATCCTTTCTAGAGAAGGAGTTTCTCTCGAAAGAAGTGAGTGGGAGGAAAGTAGAACTTGATGAGGTAACCGTACCTGCTCCCTTATTGGAAAATGGTTCATCACAGAAACCGGTTCCTGTGACGTCTATACCAATTAGTGAGGAAGTTAATGATGATGATCATGAAACTTCAGATCATGTTGTTACTGAACCTCGTAGATCAACCAGAGTAATATCCGCACCAGAGTGGTATGGTATTCCTGTTCTGGAAGTCATGTTACTAGACCATGATGAACCTACGAACTATGAAGAAGCGATGGTGAGAACACATTCCGCAAAATGGCTTGAAGCCATGAAATCTGAGATGGGATCCATGTATGAGAACAAAGTGTGGACTTTGGTTGACTTGCCCGATGATCGGCAAGCCATTGAGAATAAATGGATCTTCAAGAAGAAGACTGACGCTGACGGTAATGTTACTGTCTATAAAGCTCGAATTGTTGCAAAAGGTTTTCGACATGTTCAAGGGATTGACTACGATGAGACCTTCTCACCCGTAGCGATGCTTAAGTCTGTCCGAATCATGTTAGCAATTGCCGCATTTTATGATTATGAAATTTGGCAAATGGATGTAAAAACTGCATTCTTGAATGGATTTACGGAAGAAGAGTTGTATATGATGCAACCGTAAGGTTTTGTCGATCCAAAGGGAGCTAACAAAGTGTGCAAGCTCCAATGATCCATTTATGGACTGGTGCAAGCCTCTCGGAGTTGGAATAAATGCTTTGATAGTGTGATCAAAGCATTTGGTTTTATCTGAACTTTTGGAGAAGCTCATATTTACAAGAAAGTGAGTGGGAGCTCAGAAGCATTTACGATATTATATGTGGATGACATATTGTTGATTGGAAATGATATAGAATTTCTGGATAGCATTAAGGGATACTTGAATAAGAGTTTTTCAATGAAAGACCTCGATGAAGCTGCTTATATATTGGGCATTAAGATCTATAGAGATAGATCAAGACGCTTAATTGGACTTTCACAAAGCACATACCTTGACAAAGTTTTGAAGAAGTTCAAAATGGATCAAGCAAAGAAAGGGTTCTTGCTCAGGATACAAGGTGTGAAGTTGAGTAAGACTCAATTCCCGACCACTTCAGAAGATAGAGAGAAGATGAAAGATGTTCCCTATGCTTCAGCCATAGGCTCTATCATGTATGCAATGTTGTGTACCAGACCTGATGTGTCCCTTGCTATAAGTCTAGCAGGGAGGTACCAAAGTAATCCAGGAGTGGATCACTAGACAGCGGTCAAGAACATCCTGAAATACTTAAAGAGGACTAAGGATATGTTTCTCGTTTATGGAGGTGACAAAGAGCTCATCGTAAATGGTTACGTTGATGCAAGCTTTGACACTGATCCGGACGATTCTAAATCGCAAACCGGATACGTGTTTACATTGAACGGTGGAGCTGTCAGTTAGCGTCGTGGCGGGATCTACATGTGAAGCGGAGTACATAGCTGCTTCGGAAGCAGCAAATGAAGGATTCTGGATGAAGGAGTTCATATCCGATCTAGGTGTCATACCTAGTGCATTGGCTCCAATGAAAATCTTTTGTGACAATACTGGTGCAATTGCCTTGGCAAAGGAATCCAGATTTCACAAGAGAACCAAGCACATCAAGAGACGCTTCAATTCCATCCGGGATCTAGTCCAGGTGGGAGACATAGAAATTTGCAAGATACATACGGATATGAATGTAGCAGACCCATTGACTAAGCCTCTTCCACGAGCAAAACATGATCTGCACCAAGACTCCATGGGTGTTAGAATCATTACTATGTAATCTAGATTATTGACTCTAGTGCAAGTGGGAGACTGAAGGAAATATGCCCTGAGGCAATAATAAAGTTATTATTTATTTCCTTATATCATGATAAATGTTTATTATTCATGCTAGAGTTGTATTAACCGGAAACATAATACTTGTGTGAATACATAGACAAACAGAGTGTCACTAGTATGCCTCTACTTGACTAGCTCGTTGATCAAAGATGGTTATGTTTCCTGGCCATTGACACGAGTTGCCATTTGACTAACGGGATCACATCATTAGGAGAATGATGTGATTGACTTGACCCATTCCGTTAGCTTAGCACTCGATCGTTTAGTATGTTGCTATTGCTTTCTTCATGACTTATACATCTTCCTATGACTATGAGATTATGCAACTCCCGTTTACCGGAGGAACGCTTTGTGTGCTACCAAACGTCACAACGTAAATGGGTGATTATAAAGGTGCCCTACAGGTGTCTCCGAAGGTACTTGTTGGGTTGGCGTATTTCGAGATTAGGATTTGTCACTCCGATTGTCGGAGAGGTATGTCTGGGACCTCTCGGTAATGCACATCATTTAAGCCTTGCAAGCATTGCAACTAATGAGTTAGTTGTGGGATGATATATTACGGAACGAGTAAAGAGACTTGCCGGTAACAACATTGAACTAGGTATTGAGATACCGACGATCGAATCTTGGGCAAGTAACATACGATGACAAAGGGAACAACGTATGTTGTTATGCGGTCTGGCCGATAAAGATCTTTGTAGAATATGTGGGAGCCAATATGAGCATCCAGGTTCCGCTATTGGTTATTGACCGGAGATGTGTCTCGGTCATGTCTACATAGTTCTCGAACCCGTAGGGTCCGCACGCTTAAAGTTTTGATGACGGTTATATTATGAGTTTATGAGTTTTGATGTACCGAAGGTTGTTTGGGAGTCCCAGATGTGATCACGGACATGATGAGGAGTCTCAAAATGGTCGAGACATGAAGATTCATATATTGGAAGCCTATATTTGGATATCGGAAGTGTTCCTGGTGAAATCGGGATTTTACCGGAGTACCGAGGGGTTACCGGAACCCCGCGGGGACTTAATGGGCCATAGTGGGCCTTTGTGGAGAAGAGGAGGCGGCGGGGCAGGGCGCGTGCCCTCCCCTAGTCCTAATAGGACAAGGAGAGAGGCGGCGCCCCCTTTCCTTCCTCTCTCTCCTCCTCTTTCCCCTCCACTCCTAATCCAACAAGGAAAGGGAGGGAGTCCTACTTCGGTGGGAGTAGGACTCCTCCCCGGCGCCGCCCCCTGACCGGCCGCATCTCCCCTTGCTCCTTTATATACAGGCGGGGGCACCCTAGACACAACAATTGATCGCTTGATCTTATAGCCGTGTGCGTTGCCCCCTCCACCATAGTCCACCTCGATAATACTGTAGCGGTGCTTAGGCGAAGCCCTGAGTCGGTAGAACATCATCATCGTCACCACGCCGTCGTGCTGATGAAACTCTCCCTCAACACTCAGCTGGATCGGAGTTCGAGGGACGTCATCGGGCTGAACGTGTGCCGAACTCGGAGGCGCCGTGCATTTGGTACTTGATCGGTCGGATCGTGAAGACGTACGACTACATCAACCGTGTTGTGCTAACGCTTCCGCTTTTGGTCTACGAGGGTACGTAGACAACACTCTCCCCTCTCGTTGCTATGCATTACCATGATCTTGCGTGTGCGTAGGAAATTTTTTGAAATTACTATGTTCCCCAACAACGCGTGGATACGGCGACCCCCCTCACCACCGACGATCGAGGCCACCGGCGGAGGGGAGCCGCTGAAGGGCGGCAGCGGTGGAGACTCCTGGCTGTGAGGGCGTCTATTTTTCCATCAAGCGGAAGAAAGAAAAGCTAATTAAGTTATCAACTCTGATGTGTGTATATTATCATGCTATATACACATGTGTTACCGTGGTATATTTCCAACAACTTTTTTTCCCTGGACAAACCTATCGCGATATTTGTGCATGAGTTATCTTGCCTGTTGTCCGTATATTACCATGCTATTTACACATAAGTTATTGAGAGTATGTTTAAAACTTCCTCCTCCGATGGTCAAAGTTATCACGATATTTATACGTGAGTTATCAAGTTTACGGTGTCAATATTATCATGCTATTTACACGGAACATATCGGGTAGGGAGGTATGTTTTCATACAACTTCCGCCCCTCCCCCATACCTGGTCAAAGTTACCGCAGTGTTTGTGTGTGAGTTATCACGTATACGGTGCGTATAGTACCATGCTACTTACATGAAAGTTATCATCAAAGTTATTATGGTATTTGTGCGTGAGTTACCGGCTCTGTTGTGCGTATGTTACCATGATATTTATACATAATTTATCGTGCGTATGTTTTGAATAATGTTTTCCCCCGGGTCAAGAATTAACATAGAGCTTGTGTGTAAGTCAAGTATACGATCCATATATTACCATGCTATTTACACAGAAGTTAGGGGGTCATGTTTTCAATAACTTTTTACCTCAGGTTAAAAGTTACCCCGATGTTTGTACCTGAGTTATTAGGGCTATGGTGCATATATTACGATGTTATTTCCATCAAAGTTACCAGGGATATGGTTTCAACAACCATTTTTTTCTCCGGTTTAAAGTTATCATGGTGTTTGTATGTAAGTTATCATGCTTGTAATGTCTATATTATAATCTATTTACACATAACGGGGTATGTTTCCAATAAAAATTTACCCAGGTCAAAGTTATCGTGGGTGTTTCTACCTAAGTTATCAGAGCTACGGTGCTTAAATTATCATGCTATTTACAAAACAATTTACCGGGGGTATATTTTCAACACGAAAAAAAATCATCTTGTTGAGGTTACCGTGGTATTTGTATGTAAGTTATCAGGTGTCGATGTGTATTTTATCATGCTATTTACACATAAGTTATCAGGTGTATGTTTTCAACAATTTTTTCACCTGGCCGAAGTTATCTCGAGTTTGTGCCTAAGTTATGAGGTCTACAATGCTTAAATGATCATGCTATTTACACAAGAAGTTACCGGGGTATGTTTTCAATAACAATAAAAATCACCTTGCTGAGGTTAGCGTGGTATTTTTATGTAAGTTATCAGGTCTGGAGGCATATATTATCATGTTATTTAAACAGACGTTATCGGGTGTATTTTTTCAACAAAATTTTTCACTTGGTCAAAGTTGTCGTTGTGTTTGTACCTAAATTATCAGGTTAGTGCATAAAATGATCATGCGATTTAAATAGAAGTTACTGGAGCATGTTTTAATTAAAAAATATGGGTTGTGTAGATATGAAAAGCATATTACCTTTTATTTCTTCAGAAAAAGGAGCCATCAATGAGATGGTTGCCTAGTTAAATTAACTACTGCATCGTCCATTCCCTCAAAAAACTACTACACCATCCATGTTCGAATGACATGGCAAGCAACAATGTTGTCTAGATTTGAATTTTATTGTTCGTTTGGTGCATTTGCACCTAAGGGAAGAAACTCAACCGTTAAAAGATGGTCTTTCGTATAATTTACATGGAAACTGGCCTAGCTTTAGGTTTTTAGGTTGTTCATCGTCTTGGCTTCGGCGGCGACGATGGCGGTGTTGAATAAAGATTATTCGTTTCCTTCCCTGACGAGGCTATCGGTCCCATGGTTGGGGATGGATTTAGAAACCAGTCTGTTCAAGCAAGGATGGCGTGGCGACGGCGGCATCCTCGTGGTGGACCTGTGTCCTCGGGCTCCGTCGTGGCGACGGCCTTTACTCCAGCGTCAGCGTGGAGCTTGGGAGGTAGTCCAGGAGCGGATGCAGATTGTGGTCTGCATCGACGACATCTGGAAGATGGAATGTGTGTTGGGTTCATGGTTCGTGGATGGCAGGTATGGTTTCCTCCTTCGGCGTCTTAGTCGTGGTGGGGTGCCAGATCTGGAGTTCGATGGCGTGTCCGGGGTGTTGCCCCGGTCTGATTCATTCAACGGCAATGGCTTCACTTTTGGTGAGCCACCTTGGAGGTCCGCAAAGCTGTATATCAGCGATGGAGCCGTGTCGAGCTCAGGTGAGGAGGTGATCCGTCATTCTTTTCTTGGGTGGCTGCTGTGGTGTTACCGGAGGCAGGTGACGGGCGTTGGTGTCAAGCTTAGAGATGTTCTACTATCTTTTCAGTTTTGTCATGTCGGTACTTACGTGACTTGTACTTTATTTTTTATGATATGAATGAGACATGTATTACCTTGCAAAAAAAGGGTCATCTTATCTTTGATGACCTGGGTTCAAATCCTAGTAATAACAACTATTTTTTCTTCTATTTTGAAAGAGAACTGAGAGCAAAACTGGATGGGAAGGAAAAATCGGGATTACCATACCTGCAAGAGAAAAACGGGGATCCGGAGAGGCGTTCGGACCTATCGCTAACGTCCAATCGACAGGAAGTTAGCTTTCTCGATATCTAAAATATTTTCTAAATTACGAACAAACTAAAAGGTACAAACCAATTAAAATCTAGCGAAGTAAACCAAACTAACATGCATGAAGCTACTTGGGCCCGCCCAGTATTAGCGATAGGAAACGCGCCCTTGAGGCATGGCCTCCTGGGCGCGACTATGTCTCGCCTTCAGCGAGAGGGTAGGAACCTCGCTGAAGGTTAGACCTATATGGGCCGACCTTGGAGTGTGGGAGCCACATCGTCCTTTTTTCTTTTTTCTTTTACCTTTTCTATTTTGTTTTTGCTTTACTTTTTGGGTTGTATACTTTAAAATATTTCAAATATATATATATATATATATATATATATATATATATTACCAAAAAAGACTCTATAAAAATATTTGAATAAAACTTGACCAATCATTTGAAAAATGTTGAATGTGTATAGAAAAAATGTTTATCACATGTACGAAAAATGAATTAAAAAATGTGTATAAATTATGGGTGACGATTTTAAAATACAATCCAACACTAGAAATTTTTTTCACCGAGTATTTGAAAAATGTTGATCAAACATTTGAATTTTCTTAAATGTGTATAGAAAAAATGTTGACAATGTATTAAAAAGATGATTTTTTATCATGTATATAAATATGTTAGTCAATCATTTGAAGAAATGTTGATCAAGTTTTTGGAAAATGTTAAATGTGGATAGAAAAAGTTTTGACCGTGTGTTAATAAAATGATGAATTATTATTATCTATATAATTATGGTAATTAAGAATTTGATAAAATGTTAAAAATTTATTTGAAAAATGTTGATCAAGCATTTGAAAAATGTTAAATGTCTATAGAAAGAATGTTGAATAGGTATTAAAAAAATGATGAATTTTTTGATCATGTATATAAAAATGTTAATCAAGCATGTGGGAAAAATGTTGGACAAGTATTTGAAAAATGTTGATCAAGCATTTGAAATTTTCTAAATGTGTATATATAATGTTGACCATGTATTTAAAAATGAGGAATTTTTTATCATGTGCATAAACATGTTAGTCAATCATTGGAAAAAATGTTGATCAAGTGTTTGAAAAATGTTAAATGTGTATAAAAAATGTTGACCATGTGTTAACAAAATAATGAATTATTATTATCATTTATATAAATATGTTAATCAACCATTTGATAAAATGTTGAATAAGTATTTGAAAAATGTTGATCAAGCATTTGAAAAATGTTAAATGTCTATAGAAAAAATGTTGACAAGGTTTTAAAAAAGTGATGAAATTTTTGACAATGTATATAAAAATCAAGCATTTGGTAAAAAGGTTGAACAAGTATTTGAAAAATGTTGATCAAGCATTTGAATTTTTTAGATGTGTATGTAAAAGATGTTGACCATGTATTATAAAAATGTTAGTCAATCATTTGAAAAATGTTGATCAATTTTTTGAAATTTTTTAAATGTATATAGAAAAAATGTTGACCATGTATTAATAAAATGATGATTTAGTTTTATCATTTATATAAATATGTTAATCAAGCATTTGAAAAGAACGTTGAACAAGTATTTGAAAAAGGTTGATCAAGCATTTGAAAAAATTTAAATGTCTATACGAAAATTGTTGAAATGATGATTTTTTTTATCATGTATATAAATATGTTAATCAAGCATTTGGGAAAGATTATGAACAAGTTTTTGAAAAATGTTGATCAAGCATTTGAAATTTTTTAATGTGTATAGAAAAAATGTTGATCATATATTAAAAAAATGATGATTTTTTATCATGTATATGAAAATGTTAGTCAATCATTTGAAAAAATGTTGATCGAGTTCTTTTAAATGTTAAATGTGTATATAAAAAATGTTGACCATATATTGATACAATGATCAACTATTTGTATCATTTATGTAAACATGTTAAACAAGCATTTGAAAAAATGATGAACAAATATTTGAAAAGTGTTGATCAAGCATTCGAAAAATGTTAAATGTCTATAAAAAAATGTTGGCTAGGTATTAAAAAATGATGAATTTTTTATCATGTATATAAAAATGTTAATCAATAATTTGAGAAAAATGTTGAACTAGTATTTGAAAATTGTTGATCAAACATTTGAACAATGTATTAGAAAATCATGAATTTCTTTGATCATTTATATAAAAAATGTTAATCATGCATTTGAAAAATGTTGAACAAGTATTTTAAAAATGTTAACCAAGCATTTAAAAAATGTTAAATATGTATTGAAAAATGTTGACCATATGTTAACCAAGTTCTCATAGGGATGCCGATATATCTCACCTCGGGTTTTGTAAAGTATCGCAAAGCAAAAAGAATAACATTCTATTGCTGCAAGTTCATTCAATAATCATTCATTGAGTATAGCGGTCGATGTGGATGTCCATGGTGCCGCTATTGATCATTGAACAAGATGTGTTTTGGTCATGTCTATATTTCACCGAACCTGCAGGGACACACGCTTAAGGATCTTCGATATGTTGAGTGCTAATTAAGTTAGGATCTTAGGACAATATCGCCGAAAAGGTTTTGGAGATAACAAAAATTGTTTCGAGAGAGAACCAGAAGTGTTTCGGAGAAACTAGAATCCTTCAGAGAAAACCGAATAAAACCTGGAAGGAGGAAAAGTTCTGGTAGGTGTATAATTACGTAGGAGGGCTCCGTGAATTGCCTATAGGGGTAGGCCCAGAGCACATACTTAATCCTAGTGGGCGGACCCCTTAACCTTGGTGCCCCAGCTAGTTTGGTGCGGCTAGGGTTTGGGGGTGGGCCCCACCCCTTGGTGCGCCACCACAAGGGAGAGGACTCCCCTCCAAGTTGCCATTCCCCTTATACCTATATATACCCAAGGGGAGCGCCCCTCTTTTGCACACAAGTTCCCACGCAAAAAGATCGCTCCCTCTTTCCCTCTAGTTGTCCAAAAAAGTTGTTCCGCTGAAAGGCTGCTCCTCCCTCCTCTAGCTCTGGACGGTGAAGCGCTGCTGGATCATTGATCTCGTACGCGTGCAGTCCATAGAGTGATCGTGCTTTTAATCTTCGTTCCAATAATTGTTCGATAGATTGTTCATGGGACGGTTCTAGGGACATCAAGAACTATCTACACAAACTATTTTTGTGCTGCAACTCTGAGTTGGTAAAGATCGGATCTAACCTTGTATTGTTGGGAAACGTTGCATGAAAAAAAATTCTACGCACACGCAAGATCTATCCATGGAGATACATAACAACGAAGGGGAGAGTGTGTCTACATTATACTTGGCCATGGGAAGCCCGGCCCGACCAGCCGGCCCAAAAAAGCCCGACCCGGCCCGGCCGGACGCTGCCCCCGGGTCGGGCTCGGGCCTAGTTTTTGAGCCCGAAGGCCGGGCCGGGCCGGGCCCGTCGTTTTTGCATTTTTCTGAAGGTCAGGCCGGGCCGGCCCGAAGCCCAACGGGCTTTTACGTGCTCGGGCTGGGCCCGGGCCCAGAAACACAGGCCTGATGGCCGGGCCTGGCCGGGCCCGGGCCTGGGTTTTTTGTGTCGGGCTTGGCTAGGCCCGGTCCGAAGCCCGGCCCGGCCCGAGGTTTGGCCAGGTATAGTCTACATAGCCTCGTAGACCATAAGCGGAAGTGGAAGTGCAACTATCCCTAGGTGGTTTTGGTAATTCATAACAACATATAGCTCATTGTGCTAATGCTATTCCAAGACAAATATTTCAGGAAAGATCAATGAATGGCATGGCATGGATGATGAAAGTGGATCCCTCAAAATATTAAGGACAAAGGATTGGCTCAAGCTCAAAAGCTCAAGACTCTACATTTTACATTTTAGTGATCCAAGATCACATTGAGTCTATAGGAAAAGCCAATACTATCAAGGAGGGATGAGGTGTTGCTTAATGAGCCTCTTGCTTCATGTGCTTAGTGATATGTTCCAAAATCCTCCACTACTTTCACACATCCACATATGACCTAAACCTAAAGTCAAACTCGGCCCCACCGATTCTTTCTATCCGGCGCCACCGAGTTCAAATGTCTTAGCCACTGCCACAAACCCTAGGCAAATCGGTATCACCGATAGGGATCTCAGTCTCACCGAGATGGGATTGTAATCTCTCTGTTTCCCTTCGTAACATTTCGATCTAACCGAAGTGAGCGATCGGTCCCACCGAGATTGCAATGTAAACTCTCTGTTTCCCTTTTGTAACTTTTCGGTCTCACCGAAAGTGCGAATCGGTCCCACGGAGTTTACCTGACCAACTCTCTGGTTAGCTAATTACCAAAGTCGGTCTCACCGAGTTTGTGTAATCGGTCTCACCGAGATTACGTTATGCCCTAACCCTAACCATATCGGTCCTACCGAGTTGCATGTCAGTCCCACCGAAAACCCTAACGGTCACTAGGTTTACTGGATCGGTCCGACCGAGTTTGTTGATTCGGTCCCACCGAGTTTGGTAAATTGTGTGTGTAGCAGTTAGATTTTATGTGGAGGCTATATATACCCCTCCACCTCCTCTTCATTCGTGGAGAGAGAGCCATCAGAACAAACCTACACTTCCAACTTACCAGTTCTGAGAGAGAACCACCTACTCATGTGTTGAGGCACAAGATATTCCATTCCAACCACATGAACCTTGATCTCTAACCTTTCCCAAGTTGCTTTCCACTCAAATCTTCTTTCCACCAAATCCAAATCTTGTGAGAGAGAGAGTTGAGTGTTGGGGAGACTATCATTTGAAGCATAAGAGCAAGGAGTTCATCATCAACACACCATTTGTTACTTCTTGGAGAGTGGTGTCTCCTAGATTGGCTAGGTGTCACTTGGGAGCCTCCGACAAGATTGTGGAGTTGAACCAAGGAGTTTGTAAGGGCAAGGAGATCGCCTACTTCGTGAAGATCTACCGCTAGTGAGGCAAGTCCTTCGTGGGCGACGGCCATGGTGGGATAGACAAGGTTGCTTCTTCGTGGACCCTTCATGGGTGGAGCCCTCCGTGGACTCGTGCAACCGTTACCCTTCGTGGGTTGAAGTCTCCATCAACGTGGATGTAGGATAGCACCACCTATCGGAACCACAACAAAAACATCCGTGTCTCCAATTGCGTTTGAATCCTACAAACCCTTCCCTTTACATTCTTGCAAGTTGCATGCTTTAATTTCCGCTTCTGAGATACTCTTTGCATGCTTGCTTGAATTGTGTGAAGATTGCTTGACTTGTTCAAAGATAGCTAAAATCTGCCAAAGTCTAAAATTGGGAAAAGGTTAGGTTTTTAATCGGTCAAGTAGTCTAATCACCCCCCTCTAGACATACTTCAAGGTCCTACAAGTGGTATCAGAGCCTTGGTCTCCATTTGCTTTGATTTCCATAGCTTTTGGTGGTCATAGCCTTGGTTTTACAACCTAGGAGAGTATGGCATCTAGCGAGGGAAATTATCATCGTAGAGGTCCTTACTTTGATGGCACTAATTTTGCTAGTTGGAAGCATAAGATGAAAATGCATATTCTCGGACATAACCCCGCCGTTTGGGCTATTGTGTGTATTGGCTTGCAAGGTGAATTCTTTGATGGGAGTGAACCGAACCGTGAAGCAAACGCGGATGAGTTGAAGATGCTGCAATACAAAGCAGAAGCTTGTGATATCCTCTTCAATGGCTTGTGCCCAAGAATTCAACAAAATCAGCCGTCTTGAGAATGCAAAGGAAATTTGGGATACTTTGATTGATATGCATGAAGGTACCGACTCCGTCAAGGAATCCAAGTTGGATGTGCTCCAAAGTCAGCTTGACAAGTTCAAAATGAAGGACAGTGAAGGTGTCGCTGAAATGTACTCTAGGCTTGCTCTTATCATAAATGAGATTGCCGGCTTAGGAAGTGAAGAGATGACCGACATATTCATCATCAAGAAGATCCTAAGAGCATTGGATGGAAAATATGATACCGTGTGCACATTGATCCAAATGATGCCAAATTACAATATCTCAAGCCAACGAAAGTCATTGGAAGAATTGTTGCTCATGAGATGTCACTCAAGGATAAGGAGGAACTTCACAACAAGTCAAGTGGTGCTTACAAAGCCTCATGTGAAGCTCCCACATCATCAAGTGAGAAACAAACCTTCAATAAAGAATTGAGCTTAATGGTGAAGAATTTCAACAAATTCTACAAGAGTAGAAGCAAAGAAAGAAGCTCTAAGTCAAGGTCCTACAATGATAAAAGATCTTATAGTCGAGGGCGCAATTGCTACAATTGTGGGAGACCCGGACACTATTCCAATGAGTGTACGGCACCCTACAAAAGAAGAGAAGATTCTCCCAAGAGAAGAAGTAGAAGAGAAGAATCACCGCCAAGAGAGAGAAGGAGTAGAGATGATCTTTATGAACGAAGACCCTCATGGAGAAGCAAGGATTCGGAAAGGAAGGACAAGTCATCAAAGAGCTACACAAAACAAAGACATCAATATCACGTTGGTGAATGGGTATCCGGCTCCGACTCCGACAATCACTCTGAGAGAAGCTATCACTCCGACTCCGAATACACTCAAGATGAAGGTGTTGCCGGCCTAGCAGTTGTATCAACCAACTCCTACGACATATTTGATTCACCAAATGAAGGAATTGGAAGATGCTTCATGGCCAAAGGTCCTAAGGTAACACACCCCGAGTATGTGGATTTTAATAGTGATGGAGATGACTTGCTAGGTGATGATGATTTACTTGTTGACAACTCTAGTGATGAATACTATGATGAAACATCAATTAATCATGCTAATCAATATGAAACAAATGACAATGATAAGGAGAAGATTGAGCTTCTAACTAAAGAACTAAACACTCTTAAGTTAGCTCATGAAACTATCTTCGAAGATCATCGAGAAATTTTAAGGGCTCATGAGAAGTTACGCTTTGAAAAGCTCAATCTTGAGCAAGATCATGAGTTCCTAAAAGCAATCAATGATGATCTCCGTAAGAAAAGTTCTTCTTACATTGCCAAGCGTTTACTCTTATCTACTTACATGCCTCAAGTCAAGTCTAGTAACAAGAACAAGAAAGATTCTTCCTCTAGTAGTAACAATAACAATGCTAAATCCAATATTGTTGCTTCTAGTAGCTCTCTTGATTCCACTAATGATTCTCTTAGCCAAGTTACACTTGAGCAAGAAAACAGTTTATTGAAGGGAGTTATAGAGAAAGGTGTATACAAGAGCCTTGCCGGGAGTAAGCAATTCGAGGAGATTGTACGCAAGCAAGGAAGGCACCAGAAGAATCAAGGTGTTGGTTTTGAACGAAAGTTCAATGCGAATGGAGTTGAGTGGGAAGAAGATCAATATCCCAAGACGAAGTTTGTTCCTCAACAAGAGAAGTATGATCCTACTTCCTTCAAGGGAACACAAGCTCAAGATGATCTTCCACCACAAGACCACAAGAACAAAGGCAAGGACAAGCTTCAAGAGGAGATAGATGCATTTGAAGAATCTCCTAAGGCCTTGGTCAAGTGGGTTCCCAAGACTACGCCAAGATCTACTTCATCAAGTACAACTACTACACCAAGGATTCCCATCAAGATGATGTGGATCCCGAAGAAGAAGAACTAGAGAGTTCTTGAGGGTGACTCCGCCAACATTCTTCACTCATATCATTATGGCAAGGACAAGTGCAATCATCTTTCATATCTTGCACTAGTTCAAGGAGTCACAAACCCTCATGTTGGTAAGGCAAGGGACAAGGTAACCTAATGTTTTCATGGACATCATTTTGTTCGTGCATCACTCTATGTCTATGGATATTCTTGTTTGTTCCTTGTGGGACTAACCCATGTAGGTATTGAAAGTGCAACTCACTCCAAAGGATTGCTCCAAAAGATCTAAATCAACATTGAGCATCCACATCTTCAACACCTACATGAATTCATCATCGACAAAACCCAAGGTTAGTTCATCCCTCTAAGGGGGGATCTCACATCTAGGGGGAGCTTAACTCTAAGAATTGAGTCAAAGCAACTCTAAAGATGTGAACACATAAATTCTTTATGTAAAAGTGGTAACCCCACTTGAGCTTAAACGATAAGTATGACCTATGATCAAATGTTCTCATTTGACTCCCAAGTCAATATACTCGACCTAGTCATCGCCAACTGTTTGATAGATGCTAGAATTGGATGTGCATGCTTTGCCACATATTTTATTTGTCATTTTGTTGTGTGAGCATGTTGGTTGCATATTTCACTCATTCGTGGACATCCACTTGTTGTTTTGATTGATTTGGTTCTTCTTTCTTTTGGCCAAGTGGATGGACAAGAATGCCTAAGAACCTTCTCTAGCTATCTATGATTTTCTCATCTCAAACTCTATTCATGCTACATCAAAAAATTTGATCAAGTCAGATTCGAACTACTACTGTAAGGAGCACTTTCGGAGTCCCCGATTAAGTCATAGACTTAAACTTCCAAAACTTCTTTGTGATTTTCGGTCTGACCGATTCCTCCATTTCGGTCATACCGAGATGACTAAGTCGATCTAGGTTTTCATCTCGGTGCAACCGATTTGAACATTTCGGTCACACCGAGTTGTCAGAATGTTATCAGTTATGCATCTCGGTGCCACCAAGTTGTTCCACTTGGTCACACCGATGTTGTCGGGCTATATATTCTCACGGGCAAATTTTGGAAAACTTTCTCCGAAACTCTTCGCCACAAGATAGCTCGCTTGCCTACTAGGTCTCCGGATCGTCGACTTCATCACCAGCCGCCTCCTGTCGCTGGTCTCCGCCGTCGTCAACGGATTTCATCTCCGCCGTTGCCGCCGTAGCGAGTTCACCGCCGAACAAGGGTATGAACTCGATCACAGTGCTATCCTCGTCTGATTCTCAGCACATTGTGTTCATTAAGCTTCTTGCCACGATTGAAACACCTCTATCCAGTCATAACAATCCTTAGAATAGATGTGATTCAAAAATTTAGGGTTAGATTTCCGCCGAAACCATCTCGGACCCACCGAGTTGAAAAACTCGGTCCCACCGATTTGGATAATGCCATTGCACTAGTAACTCTCGGTCTGACCGAGAATTGCTAATCGGTGTGACCGATTTTAAAACTTTGTGAAACCCTAGCAGTCTCGGTGCCACCGAACTGTGACTCGGTCTGACCGAGTTCAATAGTTTAGGTTCCAAAACTGCTTCGGTATCACCGAGTTTGAAAATCGGTAGATCCGAAATGCTTTCTGTGGAAAACTAAAACTAAGTTTTTTGAATCATTCTTTTGCAAAAATCTCTACATTTTGTGATGCTCATCCACTCTACCTCATCTATAACTATTCATAGGGTCAGCAGTCAGTGTGTGCAGCATGTCAGACCAAAGTGACAGCCAGAACAAGTCAGAAATTTGAGTGAGGGCACTAGTCCCTCTTGCAGCTCAGATGAGGGGAGCAGGAGCACTCTCAGCAATTTGCCCAAGGCTGCCACAAGGACAAGGAAGAAGAAAACCTCAGAGTCTGAGGATGAGGATTATGTGGCAGTTGAGGATGAAGCTATTTCAAAGAAGAAAGTGCTCAAGAAGGAGTATAGCTCAGCTGCAGTTAAACCAGGGATGAAGATCAAAAGGCCTGCAGGTAGACAACCAATGTCCAAAGCCAGAATCTCCACTCAAGCTTCTTTGGAATCCCAACCCAAAGAGCCTGCTGCTGAAGGAAAGAAAAGGAAGGGAAGGGTCAAGAAGACCATGGCCAGAGTGATAGGAAAGCCTTCCATGATGGAAGAAGAGGAAGAAGAAGAGGTTGCTGCACCAGCACCCAAGGCACAAAAGGTGATGGGTGATGCTATAAAGTCAGGGGCTGCAACTTCAAAGCCCAAAGAAGCACCCAAAGCTGCCTCCAAGCCCAAGAGTGCACCTAAGAGGAATACCAGGAGTATACCAGCTACTGAAAAGAACAAGGCCCCAATGCCTGATGTTGCTGCTGAGGAAGATGATGAAGGGCAAGTGTAAGTGCATCTAGTGCCCCTTAGTGATTTTGGTGTATTGAAGACTTATAGGTTAAGGGACTAATGTGTTTATGAGTGTACACAGGTCTATAAGTTTATGAGGAGTTTGATATTTACAGAGAAAGTCGACCCCTAAAAATGAAGTTCTTCGACTGAAGACTTTGATATTTTGAAGACTTTCTGGAGACTTTGAAAGTGAAGAAATTGGTGTGACCTTAAAGACTTGGTATTCATTTGAGGAACATGAAGCGTGAAGACTTTTGTTTTCGTAGTTTCGTTTTTCTCTTTCTTGAGTCATAGGAAACACCGTCTTTGTTAAAGGGGTCGAGGAAATACTAAGGAAAAATTTCCATGTGATGCTCAACTCAAAATCCTACACCTACCAATCCCTTGAGTGAAGCCTTTGGAAATCTCATACGATTCAGTCAATTTCTTGATGTGAGACGAAGTTCTTCCGGTCATTTGAGGAATTTGTTCTGACTGAGGACTTAGGAATTCGCCAATGCGGATTGCCTACATAGTGAGGAACATGATAGCCCTAAGGAATTTGAGAGTCAAATTTTTGACCGTTGCTGTGTTGTGCGCCAGGTGTCCCAAAATATCTTATCCACCTAACAGTCATATCATTGAAGGGCATTTATGTCTTATCATGTCGGGCTGCTCCCTAGGCTATAAATAGCCGCCCCCTACAATCACTAGTTGGTTGGCTGCTCCGAGAGAAACTGACACTTGTCATTTGAGAGCATCCCATCCTCCGAGGACTTTGAGCGAAAACCATCGAGTGAGGAAAAACCCAAAACCAAACCCCTACAAACCCAAAGTGATTGAGCATCACTCAAGAGATTGATCCTGTGTGGATCCGGCGCTTGTTACCTTTGAAGACCTGTGCTTCTTCCAGACGGTTAGGCGTCATGGTCTAGAGCATCCAAGAGGAATTGTGGATCGCCGGTGATCGAGTCTATGAAGGTTTGGAAGTCGCTCAAGAGTTACCACGAGTGATTGGACGAGGTCTGTGTGACCTTAGTTCAAGGAGAATACGATGAGGACTTGGTGTCCTGAGCTGCGTGCTCGCCGACCGGGTGTCCGGACTGTGTGTCCTCGAGTTTAAATACTCAACCGCTCCAACTAGGCGTACAACTAAGACAGCGGTTGGAACTGGTCTACCAAATCATTGTCTTCACCAACCTTACCTGGTTCTATTTCCTCAACTCTTTCATTTCCTCATTCGTGTTGAGTGTTTGTTCATATCTGTGTTTGAATACTTTGGTAGAAGACTTTCTCAATTTCCTCAGTTCAATTTCTTGATCTGTTTGTCTTCATCTTGTGTTATCCTGTGTTTACGCTTTACATACTGTGCGTGTCTTCATTTCATCATGATGACCATGCCTGTATTCTGTTATGCTTACTTCTGAGTACTTATTCCGCTGCAAGTAGTTCTTTGCTAAGGAATTTCCTCACCGGCAAATTCCTCAGTGAATAATTCATGAAAATCGCCTATTCACCCCCCTCTAGTCGATATAACGCACTTTCAATTGGTATCAGAGCGAGGTACTCCCTTGTTCTGTGTGATTTTGGTTTAACCACCTGGAGTTTTAGTTGTGTCGACCGCAGGTATGATCAAGGTCTCGGCTGGGTGTCCTACCTTTGATGGAACGGACTACCCCTCTTTGGAAGAACAAGATGCGAATGCATCTTGAGGCAATTGACAACGATCTACGGTATGTTGTAGAAAATGGTGTTCCCAACATCTCACCCTCACTGAACGCTACCGATGTGAAGAAATTCAAGCAACTCGATTCTCAAGCGAAGAATATCATATGTGGCCATCTGAGCAAAGGACAGTATGGAAGAGTGAGTGCTTTGGAAACTGCTAAGCTCATCTGGGACAGGCTGTCCAAAGTAAATGAAGGAGTCTCAACTCAGCGTGACTCTCCAGTTGATGTTCTTCGCAATCTGTTCAACCGCTTCAAAAGACTCGACAATGAAAATGTTCAACAAACCTTCGATCGCCTCACTGACATCTCAAATGAGCTTCAAGCGCTTGGTGCCACTGACATCACCGACCATGAGGTGGTGAAGAAATTGTTGAGATCGCTTGATCCTCATTTGATACTCTGGCACTGATGATACAAGAACGTGCTGACTACAAGTCACTTAATCCAGCTGATATCCTCGAGAGGCTAAATACTCATGAGTTCCGACTTTGAAAAGAGAGATCTCTATGGTTCTAGCTATGGCAAATCACGTGCCACGAAGGCCAAGGCGTATGCGAATCTGATTGTGAAGACTCGGTAGTAGCCTTGGTGACCACTCAAGAATTAAGCGAGAGCTAGCACTGCTCGTGAAGAAGTTCCAAAAGTTCTCAAGACGTGGTCGCTTTGGAAAATCCTCAAGGAGCAAAGTGATTCCTCATCCAAAGGACTATAAGAGAAGGCTATGCCACAAGTGCAAGAAACCTGGTCACTATATTCAAGATTGTCCTCGGTGGGAAAAGGAATTAAAGAAGAAGAAATACAAGGATTACAGTTCTGATGACGCTAAGAAGAAGAAGAAATCGTCAAAATCTTCATCATCAAAATCCTCAAAGTCTTCATCTCACAAGAAGAGCAGCTCCAAGAAGGCTCGGGCATTCATTGGCAAGGAAATGGACTCTGAAGCTAAATTTGAGGAACATGAGGAAGAGGAGGCATCAGAGGAGTCCGAGTCTGGTGTGGCGAGTCTGTCTCTCGCTACTGCATTCATCAGCAAGTCCATCTTCAACCCTGAAGAAACTGACCTCACCAACAAGGCTGATGAAGATAATGATGACTACGCTCCCACCTATTGCTTCATGGCAAAGGGTGCCAAGGTACTCAAATATACCTCCTCTGAATCTAGTGAGAATGAATCTGATGGAGATCTCAAGCCCAGCTACTCTAAACTTGCTAAGATTGTCAGTAAAACAACAAAGGGCTTTTGAAAAGGTTCAAAACATGCTAGACAAAAGTGATGATATGTTGGGTGAAGAAATGGATCGCACTAAGGCCCCGATCGAAAATCTTGAGAGAATTAGATCAAGGTTTGACAACCTTCTATGTCATCATAACACTCTCTTATCTGATCATGAGAAGCTTTCTTATGAATTTCTTCAAAGAAAGCAAGATCTTGAGAAGCTTAGAGTGAGTTATGAAGATCTTCAGAAGGAGCGTGATTCATTACTTGCTCAACAAATCAGCGCTTCTCAGGAAGAATTTGTTCCTCCGTGCTTAAAGTGCATTGAATGTGAATCTGCTAATTCTTCACCTGAATGTTCAAATGCTTCAACTGTTACTAATTCTTCACATGTCCCTGCTTTCACTAATTCCTCATCTGAGGACATTGCTAGTATCACTGACAATGCAGGGCTGAAGGAATTGTACATGACATGCATGTACAAAAGCCTCAAAGGGCATCAGACTCTTTGTGATGTGCTTAAAAGCGAGATCCTCAACGAAACCCTAGGAAAGAGGGTATTTCCTTTGAGAGGAAACTCAATGCCGATGGAACATATTGGAAGCCCGAGCGGTACCCCAAAACCTCATGGGTTCTTGCTGCAAAGGGACCTCCAGTTGATCCATCTAACTTATCTGGCTTTACATGTGAATCTCCTCATTCTTCCGATGAGTCATTTGACTCCAACTATAAACTGTTCAAAAATCGAATGGTGAAGTATTTGCTAGATATGTTGGCACTAATCGAGGAACGGTTCTCCTATGAAGAAAATATGGGTTCCCAAGAAGTTCCTTGAAAGTCTTCAGGTGAATGTCCTCATGACACCACCTGTGAAGGATAGGAACCCCAGATCAAACTCTTCATATGGACCAAAATTTTCATATGGATCCAAGTCCTCATACGGACCAAATTCCTCACGTGGATCAAATTCCTCAAAAGGATCAAAGTCCTCATATGATTATCATCGTGCTAACAACTCGCATTTGAGGGTAGAGCTAAGGGCTATGAATATGTGCATTATTCTTCAAACCAATATGTTCATAAGTCCTCGAAGAATTTCTCTGCTTATTCATATGCTTACCCTAACCCCTCTTATGTGAAACGGAATGGATTGGCTTCCATGCCACCATTCTCGTATGGAGCTCGTAGAGTGATGAACTCTTTGCCACCCCTTAAGATGTGGGTGGTGAAGAAAAAGAACTAATCTCTTCTGCAGGGTCAGGTCTCTAGACGAGCTTTAACATCTGAAGAATGTGCTGGGGACCTGACAAAAATGCCTGAAAAGACGCAGGCTAATCATGAAGAAATGAACTTTCATTTCACACGTCCTCATACTGCTATATCTATTTTACTGCTTGATGAAATTCATCTGATGAATTTGATATCATATTCTTCACTGATGAAGTATATGGGATCGTAAGTTGCACTAATTCATCTACATGATGATCAACCCAAAGCAAATGAGTGGGTCCTCGATAGTGGATGTACAAATCACATGACTGGTGACAAGAATCTATTGATGGATGCTCCCTTATCACTGTCACATCTGAAGCATATCATCTTTGCTGACAAAGGCAAAAGTCAGTATTGGGTCTAGGTAAGGTTGCGATCTCTAAGGACATACACATGGACAAAGTCATGCTTGTTGAGTCCTTAGGATACAACCTCATGTCAGTCTCAATGCTTTGTGATCTTGATATGGTTGTTGTCTTTGGCAAGTATTGTTGTGTTGTGATTATGGAAGCTGACAATTCCGAAGTCTTCAAAGGCTTTAGGAGAGGAGACTTGTATATTGTTGATTTCTCTCTGAGGACCACAACCAGCCGTGTGCCTACTTGCAAAAGCTTCAGAAGGCTGGCTATGGCATCGACGACTTGGTCACGCAGGCATGAGGAATTTGCACACGCTTGCAAAGAAGAAGCATGTCATTGGCATTGAAAATGTCAAATTCCTCAAGGATCACTTGTGTGGAGCTTGTGAAGCTGGAAAAATGACCAAGGCCAAGCATCCAAATAAGACTATCATGACCACTACTCGTCCATTCGAATTGCTTCACATGGACCTCTTTGGTCCTAATCATTACTCAGCTCACTAATGATGCATCTCTATATGGCTTTGTTATTGTTGATGATTACTCTCGTTGCACATGGGTACACATTGTTACTTACAAACATGAAGTGCGTGAAGTCTTCAAACGATTTTCCTCGAGGGCTTCAACCAACTTTGGTGTGAAGATCAAGCACATCAGAGTGACAATGGAACTGAGTTCAAGAATTCGGTCTTGATGACTATCTTGATGAGCTTCAGATTACTCATGAGTTATCTGCTCCTTATACTCAGCAAAATGGGCGTCGTGGAGCGCAAGAACAGAACTCTTGTTGAGATGGCTCGCACTATGCTTGATGAATACAAAAGCATATAAATGGTTTTGGATTGATGCAATTGATACCGCGTGCCACATCATCAATAGAGTATATCTTCACAAATTCTTCAAGAAGACTGCCTATGAACTCCTCAGTGACAAGAAACCCAATGTGAGTTATTTCAAAGTCTTCGGTGCCAAATGTTGGATTAGAGATCCTCAGCACAATGCCAAATTCGCACCGAAAGCACATGAAGGTTTTATGCTTGGTTACGGAAAGGACTCGCACACCTACAGAGTCTTCAACATCTCTCTTCACAAGGTTGTTGAAACTGTAGATGTGCGGTTCGATGAAACTAATGGCTCGCAATGAGAGCACCTACCTTCTGTGATAGATGAACCGACACCTGAGGAATCTATCAAGTTCAAGGCAATTGAGGATGTCATTCCTACTGAAGAATCTGCTGAAGAATTCATTCCTGAACGCGAAGAACGTCGGTGATGCACTGAAGATAATCTTTGAAGAAAATGGTCTTTGAAGAAAATGCTGATCAAATTCCTCGACGACATCCAGCCCATCCTCGCGTTGCAAAAGAAGTGCAAGTTGACAAGATCATCGATGACATTGAAGCACCAGGTCCTCTCACACGCTCAAAAGCTTCACATTTATCTAACTTTTGTGGGCACTATCCTTTTGTCTCTATCACAGAGCCCACTAAGGTAGATGAAGCATTTCTGGAGCCTGAGTGGATTCAGGCCATGCAAGAAGAATTACATCTGTTCGAGATCAACAACGTGCAGGAACTGGTCAAACGTCCAGATCCTCGTAAGCATAATATCATTGGCACAAAGTGGATCTACCGCAACAAGCAAGATGAAAATGGCCTTGTCGTGAGGAATAAGGCACGACTTGTAGCTCAAGGCTACACACAGGTTGAAGGAATTGATTTCGATAAAACTTTTGCACCTGTTGCTAGACTTGAGGCTATTCGCATATTACTTGCTTATGCTAACCATCATAATATCACTTTATATCAAATGGATGTGAAAAGTGCATTCCTCAATGGTAAGCTTGAGGAAGAAGTATATGTTGCTCAACCCCAAGGTTTTGAAGATCCAAAGAATCCCGACAAAGTCTTCAGACTCAACAAGGCCCTCTATGGCCTCAAGAAGGCCCCACGGGCGTGGTATGATACTTTGAAGGAATTCTTCGTGAAGAATGGCTTCACACCCGGTTCACTCGAGCCTACTCTCTTTACTAAATCTTATGACGGTGAACTGTTTGTGTGCCAAATATACGTTGATGATATTATCTTTGGCTGTACTGACCAACGTTATAGTGATGAATTTTCCTATATGATGAGTGAAGAATATCAAATGTCTATGATGGGAGAGTTGAAATTCTTCTTAGGTCTTCAAATTCGTCAACAACACAATGGCATATTCATATCTCAGGAGAAATACCTCAAGGATGTTCTAAGGAAATTCGGCATGCAAGATTGCAAAGGCGTCAAAATTCCTATGCCCACAAATGGCCATCTATGCAATCGATGAAAATGGTATTGACTTAGATCACAAGGTATACCGCTCCATGATTGGTTCTTTATTGTACTTATGTGCATCTAGGCCAGATATAATGCTTAGTGTTTGCATATGTGCCCGATTTCAAGCTACACCGAAGGAATCACACCATAAGGCTGTGAAGCATATTCTTCGATATCTAGCTCACACACCAACACTAGGATTATGGTACCCCAAGGGCTCTACTTTTTATCTCATTGGATATTCTGACTCTGACTATGCTGGTGATCGTGTGGACCGCAAGTCAACATCTGGTACTTGTCATTTCCTCGGACGATCTTTTGTCTGTTGGTCCTCGAAGAAATGAATTGCGTATCACCTGCTTCATCGCGGAAGCTGAGTACATTGCTTCTTTGGCTCTTCTTTGTGCTCAATTACTGTGGATGAAGCAAACTCTCAAGGACTACGACATCAACATGAAGAATGTGCCTCTCTACTGTGACAATGAGAGTGCCATCAAGATTGTTCACAACCCAGTTCAGCACTCGAAGACAAAGCACATTCAGATTAGTCATCATTTTCTTCGCGATCATGTGTTGAAGGGCGACATATTTATTGATCATGTGAAGACTGAAGAACAGCTAGTCGATATCTTCACAAAGCCCTTGGATGAGAAGAGATTTAGCAAGTTGCGGTGTGAGCTAAATATCTTAGAATCTTCGAATGTTCTTTGAAAAGGACACACATCCTGACACTTATGCAAAATTGATGACTTAGATGTGCAACACATGAAGAAAGCGTTTTCTTCAATCAATGAAGAATAACACTCTAAGTGTGAAGAAATTAATGAAGAATTTGATTCTCGTAACCCTCGACAATTGTAATGCGTGGTGTCTGAAATCATCATTCTTATACTGATTGGGTCACGCCACCACCAAAGTTGAAAATCTTCAATTTGAGTTTTTCCTCGCTTTTCAAATTCTTGAACTTTGCAAAATCTTCATTGTTTCTGTTGTCTTTCTTCATTGGCTATATATATATATATATATATATATATATATATATATATATATATATATATATATATATATATATGGGTTTATGTCCTCTACATCATTCACTTATGGCTATTTCTTCAAGTTGCATTTTACGCTAAGTGAATGTGATCGGACCCTTCCCCTCTATGCTATACTCAACCCAATCTATTCACAAATTCTTCATGTGCGTTCTATTTGAAACTCGTTCAAAATCTTCACTGTGTCCTTGTCAGCTGAAGAAATTGCGAACGGAACTTTAAAACTAATCTTATCCAAATTTTCGACTTTGCCGCTCAAACCGTTCCGCTTCCTACGATAGACTTATCTATTCACCCACGATCTAACACGATCTCCACTTTTCAGTACGTGGGTGACACATGTCAAGCGAATGAGAAGGGTCAGGGGCACGTTCGTCCAAAATCTTCGGGCGAACAATTTTTCACCGTGGCTATATATACCCCCTCTCCCCTTCCTCACTTCCTTTACATCGCTCGACCGCTCTCTCTCTCTCTCTCTCTCTCTCTCTCTCTCTCTCTCTCTCTCTCTCTCGAGCTTCTCAAACCCTAGCGCCGCCGCTATTCCATCGTCGCCGGTGAGGAAGAGCTTCACTGCCTCGACCGCGTCGCCGTCGTACTCGCACCGACCGCGGAAATCTTCACTCCGCCACCGTCGTCGTTGTCTTCCTCCGCCGAGTTAGGGCGTGGAAGATCTGAACTGACGAACGTCTAATCTACACCTCTCAGTTCGTCGTGTTCTTCACTTCGGGTAATTAAAAGTTACTTTTATTGCTCGCTTTGATTCTCAAGCCTTCCTGAAAATCTTCAAAGGTGTTTATTCTTCAAATCTTCACACATATGAACACCTCAAGCGTAATATGCTCTTGATTCGCTTCTCTAAGCAATGATTTTTCTTCAAGATTCCTCAATTGTGTGGATCCTCGATCTATACAACTCTGGAACCTAAGACAAAGATCGCTTAGTGAAATTCTTCAAGGCTCATCTGGTCAAATTCCTCAAACTTGTTCTTTTTGAAAAACCTTCTGAGAACGCATATGACCTCTCCAAATTCCTCGCAACTATACTGCTGTTCCACAGTACTCATGTCCATTGTTGAATCACTAGGTTCTCATCAACTTAACTCATTTGCAGTGTTCCTCGAAGAAAAGTTGCACACTTCTTCAGAAATTCGATTGTTCAAATTCCTCATCTCAAGACTATGGCTGACGGTAAGAAGCCCCAGAAAGGAGGAAAGAGGCCTGAGGTCATGACTGCTTTTGAAATACCTGAGGACATATATGCTGACTATTGCACACCTGATGAGGCCAAGTTTGGAAAGGAGAACAAAAATCAGCGCAAGGTGCGCATACAGAGGATTGAAAGGAGATGTGCAAGAGAATGGAGGGAGTACAGGTATGTTACTCAAAAGTATATGAAGAAATTCGCACTAAATCCTCCATGCCCAAGAGCTCCATTGGCACCTGGCCAAGAAGCTGACCCCACCAAAGATCAAGCGTGGTGAGGATTTTCCTGAAGAATGGGCCAAGCACCAAGCCAAGTTGGCGAGACAAGCCAAAGAAGCAGTGAGGAAATTCAATGAAGACTCTGCATCAGCTGCCACCGAGGCCCCTGTCAAGCCCAGAAAATCAATGGCTAAGAAGCCAGTAGCACAAGCCAAGTGCTTCACCAACAAAGGCCCTCACGGCCAAAATCTCGAATGCCCTCACGGCCAGAATCTTCAATGCCCTCACGGCCAGTTCCTCATGCTGCTCCTGCTCCTCCAAAATCCTCGACTCCTCCTCCAAAGTCCTCAGCAGCTCCTCCAAAGTCCTTAGCACCTGTGCACCTGGCTACGTGCCAAAGGACTGCAGGTATCTCTATTGCCTCTGGTGTTTCAGCGAGTTCCTCAGCTGCACCAAATTCTTCATCAGGCCCCACTCTGCTGAAGAAAAAGCAACGGTCGGACGAGGTCCTCGGCCAAGTCCAAGAAGAAACAAGTTGCCTTCTAAGTGCCATCGATGATGAAGGCGATGATGATGAACTTGCGAAATCATCGAGAGAGACAAGAAAGGGCCGCTAGAGCCAAAGGCACACCTGTGCCACTGCTTTTGGATCCAAGGGCGATCCTCGAGTACATTGATCTCTGGCACAAGGATCCATACACCCCTATGCCTGATTTTCATTTGACTCCTGGCCAAAGTCACATGCTGAACCATTTCATCTCTGAAGAGAAATGGAAATTTGAGAAGGCTAGGCAGATCAAGAAGGCTCAGTTTAGGAAAGAGAAGTTCCCAAGGAAAAATGTTGTCAGAATGACACCTGATGATCTTCTCAAAATCCAGTTTGAAATCAAAGCCCTTAGCGATGACTTTGATGCCTACTATGCTGATTGGCATGGAGCCAAAGTCAGATTTGTAAACCTGACCAAGAAGTTCACAAATGTTGCAGCTCCAACGCAACAAGAAGTTCCTCAGGCTGGAGCCTCTGCTCAGCCTACTGAAGAATATGCCAAAGACCATCGATGATTTTCAGCCTGCGAAGACAATGCTAGTTCGGGGCTAATGACTCCATTCCAGCCCGAAGAAATTGCTGTGGCATCCACTAGTGGTGCGCTGAAGAAAGCGAAGAAGTCGTAACAGCTGCACCGATTGCGCTGAGGAAATTCAAACAAATTCCTCAGCTCCTCCCGCGCCTACACCAATTCCTATCCTTCCATCTGCCTCAGATGTGAAGAAGACCAAGGCTGTAGAGCGAGCTGCAGTGAAGAAAAGGAAAGCATCAACTGCTTCAGAATCTTCAGCTCCAAAGAAGATGAAGCCTATGACAAGCTCTTTTGAAAATCCGATTGATGCTGTTCCGATTTCCTCCATTCCATCAAAGGACCTTGTTCCTTTTGGTGAAGAATATGAGATCCCTAGCGGATCTGATGAAGAAAATCATTCTGCTGCTTCGTCAGAGCAGATTGATGAAGAAATCGAAGTGGATGCGATCCCTTCAACACCAATCATTTCCTCGCCAATGCCTCAGTTCACAGCTGAAGAGGCTGGCGTTGAAGAAATTGAAGAAGATGTGGATATCGGAAGCACAACGCCAGTGATGAACGATGACTTTTGGGACAGTCAGCATCCAAATTCTCCACTCTTCACTCCAATACAACAAATTCCTCAGTCCCCTGCACCACCAGTTCAAATGGGCTCTGAAGAAACTCATCCCACCTCATCATGCATGAAGAAATTCCAGCCCCTAGTGCTTTGAAGAAGCTACTTGCTACTCCTTTGAACACGCAGATCGCATATGAAGAGGAACTAGAAAATCCTCAGCCTGAAGAACCTGAGATTGCGATTCCTGAGGTTGTGATGCAACTCACTGACACTCCTCTGCCCAAACCAAAGGATCCATTCTCAAGCAAGCAAAAGTTCAAGGCTGAAGACTTCTTTGGCGAGCATGTCTTCTTCACTGATTACAACCCTTATGACTCTGCTCGCATAAGGAAGAGGCATTTCTGGACTGCTAGTCAAGCCAATTTCTATTCCTTTGTGCTATTCAACAAAGACAAAGTCTTCGATCATGCACACATTCCTCACGTGGACATGGAATCTCTGCCAGGCTTCGAGCCAGTCCTGAATGTTCTTCACGATGCTGGTTTGCTGAATTTCTGCACTGACATCTGTGATTGGAATGAAGAACTCATTCTTCAATTCTATGCGACGCTGCACATCACCGGAGATTACGAAGATGTGAACTCATGGAGTCTTTGGACTGGATGATGTAAAATACTCACTACAAGGCACCAACAACTGAATTGCTTCGTGCCCTCCCACTTAGTCCTCCCTTGATGGTGCTCGTTGCATCTACAATAACCTGAGCTTACAAATCACTACATGCAAGTTCGATGAAGCCTTTGAAGCTGTGGCAGGCCCTCGAACCAAATTCCTCGTCAAGGAATTATCAGATGTGCCTCGAATCGCCTATCGATTCTGACGAAGACAATGAGTCCTATCAAAGGCCACGACTCAAATGATGAAGAAGTCGTTGGCATCATGAAGAATATGCTTTTAAATATCATTCATGGCGTTCCCGTCAACTTCCATGATTTCTTCATGAGGACTCTAGCAAACATTGCTATGCCACCTTTTGAAATTTGAAGCCTTATGCACCATGGATTATGAGGTTCATCGGGACAAGGTCTTCACTCAATTACAAAGGCGATACTACGAACCACTGCTGCTACTTGCCTCCAATTGAAGTCCTCAAACAGACATTTTCCTCAGCTGATGACAAAGGCAAGGAAACTGCTGTGATAGATGAAGGCATTCGTCCATTGGATGGTCACTTTCGCAAGGCTGCATCCTACTCCACCAATGATGACTCTGCCACACATGACTCTGCCGCCAACAACTCTGCCAAGCAAAATCCTCAAGCCACAGCACCCAAGGTGATGACTGATCGTGAGTTACTCCTCAGTCTTCATCAGAAAGTTGATCGCAATCATACATGGGTCAAGCGTCAGTTTGGTTCAATTCTTCACAACATGACCTCAACACACAATGTAGTGAAGAAAAACCAATACTACCTCCATGAAACCTTCTTCCGTACCTGGGCTGTTCTATCTCATCTGCACCTCCACCGAAGAAATTCAAGAAGTTCAAGGTTCCTTCCTTGGTGGCCAGCTCCTATTCTTCATCACGCGACACTGATGAAAATGAAGACTTGGACGACACTGCGGCAGGTCCTACTACGACAACCGACCCCGACAACGCTGGCGCTCCTCCATCAACTTGACATTCTTCAGGGGCGTTAGTCCTCAGTTTAGATCCTTTTGGTCATTCGATAACAAAGGGGGAGAAATTTGAGTTAGTCTTCAAGCGGGTCTACTATAGGAGCGTTTTTTTGCTAAGTTACAACTCTCGTTCTTCTGAAACTTTTATTGGATCAAGTTGTAATCTTAAACCCGATGGTGCTCTGATACTTTTAATGTGTTCCTCTGCATGCTTATTCTTTGCTATATGTTAATACACGCATGCTGAATTACATCACCACCATATTTCATCATGCATTTCAAATTCTTCATATTATATGTCAAATGCGTGTATGAATTACAAGATATAGGGGGAGATCTCCATGATTCATCTCTTCAAATGTGCAATGCCTCAAAAGCAAATTCCTCACTATGCACATCTTCAGGGGGATTTCTTCTATATCTTGCAATCAAATTCCTCAATATCAGTATTTATACTTCATATGTTTATCCCCGTTGAAAACTTAACCTATATTGTCATCAATCACCAAAAAGGGGAGATTGTAAGTGCATCTAGTGCCCCTTACTGATTTTGGTGTATTGGAGACTTATAGGTTAAGGGACTAATGTGTTTATGAGTGTACACAGGTCTATAAGTTTATGAGGAGTTTGATATTTACAGAGAAAGTCGACCCCTAAAAATGAAGTTCTTCGATCAAGACTTTGATATTCTCAAGACTTTCTCAAGACTTTGAAAGTGAAGAAATTGGTGTGACCTTGAAGACTTGGTATTCATTTGAGGAACATGAAGCGTGAAGACTTTTGTTTTCGTAGTTTCAATTTTCTCTTTCTTGAGTCATAGGAAACACCGTCTTTGTTAAAGGGGTCGAGGAAATACTAAGGAAAAATTTCCATGTGATGCTCAACTCAAAATCCTACACCTACCAATCCCTTGAGTGAAGCCTTTGGAAATCTCATACAGTTCAGTCAATTTCTTCAAAGGATGAGACGAAGTTCTTCTAGTCACTGAGAATTTGTTCTGACCGAGGAGTTAGGAATTCGCCAGGCGGATTGCCTACACGATGAGGAACATGATAGCCCCGAGGAATTTGAGAGTCAAATTTCCGACCGTTGTTGATACATGCGCCTGTGTGTCCCAAAATATCTTATCCACCTAACGGTCATATCATTGAAGGGCATTTATGTCTTATCATGTCGGGCTGCTCCCTAGGCTATAAATAGCCGCCCCTACAACCACTAGCTGGTTGGCTGCTCCGAGAGAAACTGACACTTGTCATTTGAGAGCATCCCATCCTCCGAGGACTTTGAGCGAAAATCATCGAGTGAGGAAAACCCAAAACCAAACCCCTACAAACCCAAAGTGATTGAGCATCACTGAAGAGATTGATCCTGTGTGGATCCGACGCTTGTTACCTTTGAAGATTGTGCTTCTTCCAGACGGTTAGGCGTCATGGTCTAGAGCATCCAAGAGGAATTGTGGATCGCCGAGTGACCGAGTCTGTGAAGGTTTGGAAGTCGCCTGAAGAATTACCACGAGTGATTGGACGAGGTCCTGTGTGACCTTAGTTCAAGGAGAATACGGTGAGGACTTGGTGTCCCGAGCTGCGTGCTCGGCGACTGGGTGTCCGGATCGTGTGTCCTCGAGTTTAAATACTCAGCCGCTCCAACCAGACGTACAACTGAGACAACAGTTGAAACTGGTCTACCAAATCATTGTCTTCACCAACCTTACTGGTTCTATTTCCTCAACTCTTTCATTTCCTCATTACTGTGTTGAGTGTTTGTTCATATCTGTGTTTGAAGACTTTCACTGAAGACTTTCTCAATTTCCTCAGTTCAATTTCTTCACCGCTTGTCTTCATCTTGTGTTATCCTGTGTTTACGCTTTTCAGATTCTGTGCGTGTCTTTATTTCATCATGATGACCATGCCTGTATTCTGTTATGCTTACTTCTGAGTACTTATTCCGCTGCAAGTAGTTCTTCGCTAAGGACTTTCCTCACCGGCAAATTCCTCAGTGAAGAATTCATAAAAATCGCCTATTCACCCCCCTCTAGTCGATATAACGCACTTTCAGCAAGTCCTAAGGAAGCTCAAACCCAAGATTCCAGACCACAATGATGCTCATCCTATGGCTGAAAACATGAAGATCAGGAGAGAGTTAGGGTTGAGGCTATGGAGAGAGTCAGATCCATATGCCACCAGGAGAAGGACTGCTGTAGATTACAGGTTACACACATCTAGGAGCAGCAGGACTTCTATGAGACCATCTTGTTGGATAAAAAGCCCATAGTGTGTGATATGAGGTGTGTCGACTGGACCTACATTCAGGAAAATGAAGAACACTATCCTGGAGTGTATGAAAACTTCAGTGCGTGTGGAGTTGCAGATTTTGTTGGGCAGAAGCTCACAAACTGGAATGACGAGCTCATTATGCAATTCTACTCCACAGCACATTTCTATCCAGATGGTAGGATAGTTTGGATGTCTGAAGGAATGAGATACCAATCAACCATAGAGGAATGGGCAAGTTTGATCAATGCCCCAAAGGAAAGTGAAGATGACTTGGATATTTATGCCAAGAAGAAGATGGATCACAACTCAATGTCACAGATATACAAGGAGATCCCAGATGATGCACTTGAGACTTTCAAATTGGATCAGTTCATTTTCTTCTGTCAGGGCTGCCAACGATCAACTGGATCCTAAGGCACACTCTGTTGCCCAAATCAGGTGACCATAACATGATCAGATGGCATGCAATTAATTTGCTTCACATATTAGATGTGCCCCAGAAATTCAAGGTCCTGAGCCTCATAGTTGAAACTATCAAGAGGACATCAGCAGACCAAAAGAGGAGCTGTGGATATGCCCCACAAATTCAGGAGTTGATTAACTCAAAGATGGTCACAGGGAAGTATCTGTTGGATAAGGAACACCTAGTTCTCTATCCCGACTTTGAGGACAATCAAGTTGTCATGACTGAGAATGAACCATCATCAGTTCAAGCTCAAGAGAAGAAGGAGAAGGCAAGGAAAGAGAAGGCTGCCAAGATGCCAACTCTAGCAGAGGCATCTGAGTACTTTTTGAAGAACAAACAGGACCAGCTTGGTTACTTGATAGCATCAACTCTGCGGATTGAGAAGGGGTTGGCCACCCTAACTCAAAACCAGGAGAGCCTGGAAAGAATCATGGAACAAAAATTCTATGATCTTGATGTCAAAATGGCTGAGATTCACTGGTTGTGGAGCAGCTACAGGATGACATGCGGGAGAGGAAGGGCGGGACAACAACTGATGCATTTGCCAGAGTGCCTCGAGCTCGGAGATCACCTGCAGAGCCAAGATGCAGACACGAGTCACTCCATCTGCTCCAGCTACATCTCCAGTAGAACCAGCTCCAGACCAACTCCTTCAAATTCCTTCCACATCAATTGAAGTCTTCGTCCAAGGAGCCATCTCTACGCCACCAGCAGAAGACCAAGCCTGAGAGACGATATAGTCCTATGCATTTTCTAGGAACTTTTTGGTAACTTGTTTCCAAAGGGGGAGAAAAATGTATAGATCATAGGGCTTTGAGAGAGAGAGTTTGCTTTTGTTCTCTCTTGTCTTCTTGGTTGAACTTTGTTTGCTTTTGATTGCTTGAGATACTATGCTATTAACTATGAGACATTGATGATCATGTGTTTGATCATAAGCTACACTTATGCTTGTTATGATATTATCTTACTTACCCTTATATGATCATCCACTTTTCTTGGTGATGAGTGCATGTATTCAATCTTTATTATTTTGAGCGCTCCACCAAGATGTATGTGACATGGAAGAGTAACCCATGAGCCTAATTCCTTGTGCATTTGCAGTCCAAAGAAAATCTTAAAATATGCACAAATTTAGGGGGAGCTCTTGGTTATGACATACTTCTCAAAGCGACGATGTTTTTCAATCTTATTATCATTTGTCGAAGCTTTGATCTATATGTTGTCATCAATTACCAAAAAGGGGGAGATTGAAAGTGCAACTATCCCTAGGTGGTTTTCATAATTCATAACAACATATAGCTCATTGAGCTAATGCTATTCCAAGACAAATATTTCAGGAAAGCTCAATGAATGGCATGGCATGGATGATGAAAGTGGATCCCTCAAAATATTAAGGACAAAGGATTGGCTCAAGCTCAAAAGCTCAAGACTCTACATTTTACATTTTAGTGATCCAAGATCACATTGAGTCTATAGGAAAAGCCAATACTATCAAGGAGGGATGAGGTGTTGCTTAATGAGCCTCTTGCTTCATGTGCTTAGTGATATGCTCCAAAATCCTCCACTACTTTCTCACATCCACATATGACCTAAACCTAAAGTCAAACTCGGCCCCACCGATTCTTTCTATCCGGTGCCACCGAGTTCAAATCTCTTAGCCACTGCCACAAACCCTAGGCAAATCGGTATCACCGATAGGGATCTCGGTCTCACCGGGATGGGATTGTAATCTCTTTGTTTCCCTTCGTAACATTTCGGTCTAACCGAAGTGAGCGATCGGTCCCACCGAGATTGCAATGTAAACTCTCTGTTTCCCTTTCGTAACTTTTCGGTCTCACCGAAGAGCGAATCGGTCCCACCGAGTTTACCCGACCAACTCTCTGGTTAGCTAATTACCAAAGTCGGTCTCACCGAGTTTGTGTATGTCGGTCTCCCGAGATTACGTTATGCCCTAACCCTAACCATATCGGTCCTACCGAGTTGCATGTCGGCCCCAATCGAAAACCCTAACGGTCACTAGGTTTCTTGGATCGGTCCGACCGAGTTTGTTGATTCGGTCCCACCGAGTTTGGTAAATTGTGTGTAGCAGTTAGATTTTGTGTGGAGGCTATATATACCCTCCACCTCCTCTTCATTCGTGGAGAGAGCCATCGAACAAACCTACACTTCCAACTTACCGATTCTGAGAGAGAACCACCTACTCATGTGTTGAGGCCAAGATATTCCATTCCAACCACATGAATCTTGATCTCTAGCCTTTCCCAAGTTTCTTTCCACTCAAATCTTCTTTCCACCAAATCCAAATCCTGTGAGAGAGAGAGTTGAGTGTTGGGGGAACTATCATTTGAAGCACAAGAGCAAGGAGTTCATCATCAACACACCATTTGTTACTTCTTGAGAGTGGTGTATCCTAGATTGGCTAGGTGTCACTTGGGAGCCTCCGACAAGATTGTGGAGTTGAACCAAGGAGTTTGTAAGGGCAAGGAGATCGCCTACTTCGTGAAGATCTACCGCTAGTGAGGCAAGTCCTTCATGGGCGACGGCCATGGTGGGATAGACAAGGTTGCTTCTTCGTGGACCCTTCGTGGGTGGAGCCCTCCGTGGACTCGCGCAATCGTTACCCTTCGTGGGTTTAAGTCTCCATCAATGTGGATGTACGATAGCACCACCTATCGGAACCACGACAAAAACATCCGTGTCTCCAATTGCGTTTGAATCCTCCAAACCCTTCCCTTTACATTCTTGCAAGTTGCATGCTTTAATTTCCGCTGCCGATATACTCTTTGCATGCTTGCTTGAATTGTGTGAAGATTGCTTGACTTGTTCAAAGATAGCTAAAATCTGCCAAAGTCTAAAATTGGGAAAAGGTTAGGTTTTTAATCGGTCAAGTAGTCTAATCACCCCCCTCTAGACATACTTCAAGGTCCTACAGGAAGCGTTTAGTAACGCGGTTGATGTAGTCGAACTTCTTCGCGATCCAACCGATCAAGTACCGAACGTACGATACCTCTGTGTTCAGCACACGTTCAACTCATTGACGTCCTTGCCTTCTTGATCCAGCAAGACGGTGAAGCAGTGGATGAGTTCCGGCAGCACGACGGTGTGGTGACGGTGGTGGTGATTCTACCTCCGCAGGGCTTCGCCTAAGCACTACGAAAATATGACCGAGGGAGGAAACTGTGGAGAGGAGCGCCCCCCACGGCTAAGAGATTGTCGTGGTCTTGTGTGGCGCCCCCTCCCACATATATATAGGTTGGGGGGAGAGGGGAGCAGCCAGGAGGCCCCCCAAGTAGGTCTAGATCCTACTTGGGCTCCTGCCCTAGCCGCCCCCTTCCTTATTTGCTCCGGGGGAAAAGGGAAAGGGGAGGAGAGGAAGGCAAGGGGGGGGGGGAGCGAATCCCCCTTTCCTTTTCTCCCCATGGCCGTCTGCCATAGAAGGGGCGCGCCAGCCCCTTGTGGGCCGGTGTGCTCCCCTCTTTTGGCCCATATGGCCCATATACCTCTCGGGGTTGCCCGTAACCCCTTCCGACAATCCGATGACTACCCGGTGCACTCTGAAACTCTTCCGGTGTCCGAATATCATCGTCCTATATATCAATATTTACTTCCGGACCCTTCCAGAGCTTCTCGTCATGTCTGTGATCTCATCCGGGACTCCGAACAACATTCGTTCACCAAATCATATAACTCATATAACACTATATTGTCAACGAACGGTAAGTGTCCGGACCCTACGGGTTTGAGAACTATGTAGACATGACTGAGACACCTCTCCGGTCAATAACCAATAGCGGAACCCGTATGCCCATATTGGTTCCTACATATTCTATGAAGATCTTTATCGGTCGCACCGTTATGACAACATACACAATTCCCTTTGTCTGTCAGTATGTTACTTGCCCGAGATTCGATCGTCTGTATCTTCATACCTAGTTCAATCTCGTTACCGGCAAGTCTCTTTACTCGTTCTGTAATACATCATCTCGTAACTAACTCCTTAGTCATTTGCTTGCAAGTGTATTATGATGTGTATTACTGAGAGGGCCTAGAGATACCTCTCCGATACTCGGAGTGACAAATCCCAATCTCGATCCATGCCAACTCAACAAACACCTTCGGAGATACCTGTAGAGCATATTTATGATCACCCAGTTATGTTGTGATGTTTGATATCACACAAGGTATTCCTCCGGTATTCGAGAGTTGCATGATCTCATGGTCGAAGGAACATGTATTTGACATTCAAGAAAGGAGTAGCAATAAATTGAACGATCATATGCTAAGCTAACGGATGGGTCTTGTCCATCACATCATTCTCCTAATGATGTGATCCCGTTATCAAATGACAACACATGTCTATGGTTAGGAAACCTTAACCATCTTTGATCAATGAGCTAGTCTAGTAGAGGCTTACTAGGGACACGGTATTTGTTTATGTATTCACACATGTATTTAAGTTTTCGATCAATACAATTCTAGCATGAATAATAATCCTTTATCATTAATAAGGAAATATAAAATAACAACTTTATTATTGCCTCTAGGGCATATTTCATTCATGTATGCACTAGAGTCAATAATCTAGATTACATTGTAATGAATCTAGCACCCATGGAGTCTTGGTGCTGATCATGTTTTGCTCGCTAAAGAGGCTTAGTCAACTGGTCTGCTACATTTAGATCCGTATGTATTTTGCAAATCTCTATATCTCCATCCTTGACCTTTCCACGAATGGAGTTGAAGCGTCTCTTGATGTGTTTTTTTCTCTTGTGAAACCTGGATTCCTTCGCCAAGGCAATTGCTCCAGTGTTGTCACAAAAGATTTTCATTGGACCCGATGCACTGGGTATTACACCCAGATCGGATATGAACTCCTTAATCCAGACCCCTTCATGTGTTGCTTCCGAAGCAGCTATGTACTCCTCTTCACACATAGATCCTGCGACGACGCTTTGCTTGGAGCTGCACCAACTGACAGCTCCACCATTCAATATAAATATTTATCTGGTTTGTGACTTAGAGTCATCTGGATCAGTGTCGAAGCTAGCACTAACGTAACCATTTATGACGAGATCTTCGTCACCTCCATAAATGGTAAACATATCCTTAGTCCTTTTTAGGTACTTCAGGATGTTCTTGACCGTTGTCCAGTGATACACTCCCTGGATTACTTTGGTACCTCCCTGCCAAACTTATGACAAGGCACACATTAGGTCTGGTACACAGCATAGCATACATGATAGAACATATGGCTGAGGCATAGGGAATGCCTTTCATTTTCTCTCTATCTTCTACAATGGTCGGGCTTTGAGTCTGACTCAGTTTCACACCTTGTAACACAGGCAAGAACCCTTTCTTTGACTGATCCATTTTGAACTCCTTCAAAACTTTGTCAAGGTGTGCTTTGTGAAAGTCCTATTAAGCGTCTCGATCTATCCCTATAGATCTTGATCCCCAATATATAAGTGGCTTCACCGATGTCTTTCATTGAAAAATTCTTATTCAAGTACCCTTTTATGCCATCTAGAAATTCTATGTCATTTCCAATCAATAATATGTCATCCACATATAAAATTAGAAATGCTACACAGGTCCCATTCACTTTCTTGTAAATATAGGCTTCACTGTAAGTCTGTATAAAACCATATGCTTTGATCACCTCATCAAAGCGTATATTCCAACTCTTAGATGCTTGCACCAGTCCATAGATGGATCGCTAGAGCTTGCACTCTTTTTTAGCACCTTTAAGATCGACAAAACCTTCTGGCCGCATCATATACAACTCTTCTTTAAGAAATCCATTAAGGAATGCAGTTTTGACATCCATTTGCCAGATTTCATAATTATAAAATGCGGCAATTGCTAACATGATTCGGGCATACTTAAGCATCACTACGTGTGAGAAAGTCTCGTCGTAGTCAACTCCTTGAACTTTTCGAAAACCTTTTGCGACAACTCGAGTTTTGTATACAGTAACATTACCATCAGCGTTAGTCTTCTTCTTGAAGATCCATTTATTCTCTATGGCTTGCCGATCATTGGGCAAGTCCACCAAAGTCCATACTTTGTTCTCATAGATGGATCCTATCTCAGATTTGATGGTCTCAAGCCATCTATCGGAATCTGGGGTCATCATAGCTTCTTCATAGTTCGTAGGTTCGCCTTGGTCTAATAATATGACTTCCAGAACAGGATTACCGTACCACTCTGGTGCGGGACATGTTCTGGTTGACCTATGAAGTTCAGTGATCTGAAGTTTCGTGATCATTATCATTAACTTCCTCTCTAGTTTGTGTAGGCATCACGGGAACGGTTTTCTATGATGTGTTACTTTCCAATTCGAGAGAAGGTACAATTACCACATCAAGTTCTACTTTCCTCCCACTCACTTTTTTGAGAGAAACACCTTCTCTAGAAAGGACCCATTCTTAGCAACAAAGATCTTGCTTTCGGATCTATGGTAGAAGGTGTACCCAATAATTTCTTTAGGGTATCCTATGAAGACACACTTCTCCGATTTAGGTTCGAGCTTATCAGGCTGAAGCCTTTTGACATAAGAGTCGCATCCCCAAACTTTAGGAAACGACCGCTTAGGTTTCTTGCCATACCACAGTTCATACGGTGTGGTCTCAACGGATCTAGACGGTGCCCTATTTAACGTGAATGCGGCTATCTCTAATGCATAACCCCAAAACGATAGTGGTAAATCGGTAAGAGACATCTGTCGGGGAGGCTGATCGTACCCACGGACACCTATGGGGCCGGCGGACCGGGCCCCTTGTGGTTCGGAGGGGGGCGGAGGTCGCACGAAGAGCGGATCGAGGCGATGCACACGAGCGGTTTATCCAGCTTCGGAGCTCTCCGGAGAGATAAAACTCCTACTGCTGCTTGTCTGATCTATTGTGTTCTTGCTAGGGAGCAATGCGAGCTACAAAGCCTGGCGTGAGCGTATCTGGTCTCGAGTGAGTCGAATGAACCGAACCCCCTCTAAATTGCACTCGGGCCTCCTTTTATATGCTCAAGGGGTCTCCGACAGGTGGCAACATAGACGAGGGTACAAATGTAAAAACAGGAGTTGGTACACCTACTTGAACAAAGGTATGCTGCCAAATACCTAACCACGGACGGCAAGGGACAAAAGCAATAAATGCCCGTCGTTGTCGCCCAAACAAAGGCAACAGAGACCGTCAGTGCTCCTCCGCCGCCACGATGGCGAGTCCGTCAGCGCCGCTTATTGCTGCTCTCCGCTGGCTGCACCCGCCGACGCGCCCATGGAACGGTCCCATGGCGACACGTCGCTGGGTGAGCTTGAGCGGAGACGGAGAGAGGTTGCATGCCGCGGCAAGCGCCTTTCCGCGACCGAATCCTTGTCGCACTCCGGGCCTTCCCGGCAAGCTCCTCTTGCCGGGGCCTTGTCTTCTGCGTGCCTGGAGCGGCCTTCCCGACAAGCTCTTCTTGTCGGGGCCTTGTCTTCTCAATCAAATACTTTGTTCTTGAATGGCTCCAAAAGGAGCCACGAAGGATCTTGGCGGTGACGAGGCAAACCCTACCGTGGTGTCTTTGCAACCGTCTGCAGACGCAGTACGGGTACTAGGGTACCTACTCTAGTACACCGGCTGTGAGCCCCCCGGGCCGTACACGGTGCCGAAGCGCTTGTCGGGCCAGGCCCGTAATCGCACGAACACGCTGCTGCCTCGACCGGCGTTACCTTCGCCCCGGACCCACCACGATCCCCACTAATGGCACGCACCGGACGTGGCGTCGTGCGAGAGATCGCGGGCGCGGTCGTGGGGGATTCCTTATTGATATAAGCGGAACGTCCGCCCCCCTCCTCCCCTTTATAAGCGGAGGAAACAGAGGCAGGCCGACCGCCCCTGCCATTGTTGTCTTGTCAAGAAACCACCGCCGCTCCCCTCGTCTTCTCCGGTGCGAAGAGAGCAGCACCCTGCCCCCTTTCGCCACAAGCACACTCACCGCCGTCGACCTCCTCTGCCCCCCACCGAACCACAAGGGGCCCGGTCCGCCGGCCCCATAGGTGAGATGTCGGGGAGGCTGATCGTACCCACGGACACCTATGGGGCCGGCGGACCGGGCCCCTTGTGGTTCGGAGAGGGGCGGAGGTCGCACGAAGAGCGGATCGAGGCGATGCACACGAGCGGTTTACCCAGCTTCGGAGCTCTCCGGAGAGATAAAACTCCTACTGCTGCTTGTCTGATCTATTGTGTTCTTGCTAGGGAGCAATGCGAGCTACAAAGCCTAGCGTGAGCGTATCTGGTCTCGAGTGAGTCGAATGAACCGAACCCCCTCTACGTTGCACTCGGGCCTCCTTTTATATGCTCAAGGGGTCTCCGACAGGTGGCAACATAGACGAGGGTACAAATGTAAAAACAGGAGTTGGTACACCTACTTGAACAAAGGTATGCTGCCAAATACCTAACCTCGACGGCAAGGGACAAAAGCAATAAATGCCCGTCGTTGTCGCCCAAACAGTGTGCAGACACCGTCAAGTGCGGCTCGCCGCCACGATGGCGAAGTCTGTCGTCGCCGCTTATTGCTGCTCTCCGCTGGCTGCACAGCCGCTCGACACGCGCCCATGGAACGGTCCCATGGCGACACGTCGCTGGGTGAGCTGGAGCGGAGACGGAGAGAGGTTGCATGCCGCGGCAAGCGCCTTGCCGCGGCCAAATCCTTGTCGCGCTCCGGGCCTTCCCGGCAAGCTCCTCTTGCCGGGGCCTTGTCTTCTGCGTGCCTGGAGCGGCCTTCCCGACAAGCTCTTCTTGTCGGGGCCTTGTCTTCTCAATCAAATACTTTGTTCTTGAATGGCTCCAAAAAGGAGCCACGAAGGATCTTGGCGGTGACGAGGCAAACCTGCCGCTGGTGTTGCAATCCGTCTGCAGTAGCACGGGTACTAGGGTACCCCTACTCTAGTACACCCGACAGAGCCCCGGGCCGGGCCGCATACGATGCCGAAGCGCTTGTCGGGCCAGGCCGTAATCGCACGGACACGCGCTGGCCTCGACCAGCCGCAACTCGCCCGGACCCACCACGATCCCCACTAATGGCACGCACCGGACGTGGCGTCGTGGCGAAGATCGTGGGCGCGGTCGTGGGGATTCCTTATTGATATAAGCGGGCGTCCGCCCCTCCTCCCCTTTATAAGCGGAGGAAAGCAGGCAGGCCGACCGCCCCGCCATTGCTGTCTTGTCAAGAAACCACCGCCGCTCCCCTCGTCTTCTCCGGTGCGAAGAGAGCAGCGCCGTGCCCCCTTTCGCCACAAGCACACTCACCGCCGTCGACCTCCTCCGCCCCCCTCCGAACCACAAGGGGCCCGGTCCGCCGGCCCCATAGGTGAGATGTCCGGGAGGCTGATCGTACCCACAGACACCTAAGGGGCCGGCGGACCGGGCCCCTTGTGGTTCGGAGGGGGGCGGAGATCGCACGAAGAGCGGATCGAGGCGATGCACACGAGCGGTTTACCCAGCTTCGGAGCTCTTCGGAGAGATAAAACTCCTACTGCTGCTTGTCAGATCTATTGTGTTCTTGATAGTGAGCAATGAGAGATACAAAGCCTAGCGTGAGCGTATCTGGTCTCGAGTGAGTCGAATGGGCGAACCCCTCTACGTTGCACTCGGGCCTCCTTTTATATGCTCAAGGGGTCTCCGGCAGGTGGCAACATAGACGAGGGTACAAATGTAAAAACAGGAGTTGGTACACCTACTTGAACAGTGTCTGATGCCAAATACCTAACCACGACGGCAAGGGACAAAAGCAATAAATGCCCGTCGTTGTCGCCCAAACAAAGGCAACAGACCGTTAGGTGCGCCTCCGCTCGCCACGATGGCGAGCCTGTCAGCGCCGCTTATCGCTGCTCTCTGCTGGCTGCACAGCCGCTCGACACGCGCCCATGGAACGGTCCCAGGGCGACACATCGCTGTGTGAGCTGGAGCGGAGACAGAGAGAGGTTGCATGCCGCGGCAAGCGCCTTGCCGCGGCCGAATCCTTGTCGCGCTCGGAGACTTGTCGCGCTCCGGGCCTTCCCGGCAAGCTCCTCTTGCCGGGGCCTTGTCTTCTGCGTGCCTGGAGCGGCCTTCCCGACAAGCTCTTCTTGTCGGGGCCTTGTCTCCTCAATCATATACTTTGTTCTTGAATGGCTCCAAAAGGAGCCACGAAGGATCTTGGCGGTGACGAGGCAAAACCTGCCGCGGGGTGCTGCAACCGTCCGTGCACGAGTACGGGGTACTAGGGTACCCTACTCTAGTACATCGGCAGAGCCCCGGGCCTGGGCTGCATACGGTGCCGGCGCTTGTCGGGCCAGGCCCGTAATCGCAGACACGCGCGGCCTCGACCGCGTTGCAACTCGCCCCGGACCCACCACGATCCCCACTAATGGCACGCACCGGACGTGGCGTCGTGCGAGAGATCGTGGGTGCGGTCGTGGGGGATTCTTTATTGATATAAGCGGAACGTCCGCCCCCTCCTCCCCTTTATAAGCAGAGGAAACAGAGGCAGGCCAACCGCCCTTGCCATTGCTGTCTTGTCAAGAAACCACCGCCGCTCCCCTCGTCTTCTCCGGTGCGAAGAGAGCAGCGCCCCACCCCCCCTCGCCATCGCTCCGAAGGCCGATAAGGAGAAGGGCGTCAAGTCGGCCGAGGCGCAGCTGCTCGCGGTGCTGCGCAAGGAGCGAGCCATCTTCCCCCCACAGCTCGGCGCACGGGAGCTGCGGGACGTCTACTATCTTTTCTGGTCGACGGAGACTCGTGCGCATCCGCGCACGAGGGTGCTCCCCGCCTCCGCCGCTGATCTGGCCCCAACAGGGTACCCTTTCTTCGCCCTTTTCGTCTATTGCGGTCTTTGCCCGCCGTATTCCGAGTTCTCTTGCGACATAATGAACACCTTTAGCCTCTGCCTCCTTGATTTTACCCCCAACGCCATCTTGACCATGGCCGTTTTCGCACATTTGTGCGAAAACTTTGTCGGAGTCCACCCGAACGTGGCACTCTTCCGCCAATTATTTTTTCCCCGCGTCGAGAGAGGAGAGCCACTTGCCGAGGGATATCACAGGTCTCTAGGATCGGCAAGAAAGAGGCCTACCTAGAGGGGAGTTCCGGAACAAGTGGGAGGTGGAGAGCCAACTGGTGCTGGGTCGTGAGGAGGATCCGCAGCCCTTCACCGCTGCGTCGCCAAACCCCAATTGCGCGGCAAGGATTGGAGTAACTTGGCGCCGGAGGATGCGAGGTGAAGATAGTCGTGACCCAATTCTGCGCCTCGGGCTTGCCGGGTTAATCATTGGCGCGATTGGCGCGAGACTTCATTCGCCGCCGCATTGCTCCCTTGCAGGAAAGGAGGAGGCCTGCTTGGGAGTTCCAGAATGCGGCGGACATCATGAGGCTGCGTCCGGGCCTGAATTGGAACTTCACTGTCATGGAGCTGGACTCGGTGCTGCTCGAGCTGTTCAAGAACGACCCCGAACATCCAGAGTGGTTCAGGTTGCTGCGAGGGGTTGTCCCGCTGTGCAACAACTCGGCGCTCGACCGCATCCGCGCCATGATGCCACTGTGCGACTCCCACGGGATCGTCCCGACCTGGCAGGAGCCCCCCGACGAGGTCGTGCATCAATTCTTCGATGATTTGCAAGAAGTGCCGATCCGCTCCGACGAGCAGAAGAGGCTCACCCGCGACACCACCGACCAGGAGATGGCGTGGATCGCCACCAGGGCAGAGGAGGCGGCAGCAGCCGCTGCGCCGGAGCCTTCGGGTTCATCGTGGAGGAGGCGGAGGCGGCGAAGGCGGCAAGCCTGGCCGAGCGAGGGGAGGTCGCCGGCGAGGACGAGCTCGTCGGGACCGAGGCCGGGTCGAGTGGACCCGCCGAGGGCGCTTCTTCCCCAACGCCAAGCGACTTGCCGCCAGTGGAGCCCCCTGCTCTGCCAAGGAGGCGTCTACGCAGGGCCAGAGACGAGTCGTATGCGGCAGACCGCCCACAAGAAGTAGCTGGCCAGCCGACAGTGCTTCCACCGCTGCAAGCGAGGTTGCCACGGAGCGCCCCAAACCAGTAGCGACAATCGGGCGGAATCTTCTCGAGCCGCCGCCTCCGCCTCCGTAAGCGGCGGCTAAGAGAGCCCACTCCCGCCTCATCGCACCGGAGGCGGGCGAGTTTGACTTCTCCGCTGCCAGCTCCGAGGAGGAAGGCGAAGAGTAAGCTCTTGAGACTTGTGCTTGTATTTCTTCAACTTTTATTGCTTAATCTTGAATCTGATTTGCTTCGTTCTGGACTCTTTCCTTTTCAGGACGCTGGCCCAGAGGGCGGCGAAGAGGGCCAAGATCCCGACGATCGTCGTCGAGGACGATTCCCTGGCGATGCATAGGGGACGTCCGAGACCGCCTTGCCGGACCCGGCGACCCTTCCCCAGAGCAGCCCCCAGCACAGCCCCCAGAGTAAGTGTGCAGTTTTCTTCTTATCATTAGGTGTGCAGGGGTGCTCCTTCATTGTTGATATCTGACTGTGTGCTTGTGTAGGAGTAGAGCAGCCTCATCATGAGGGCTCGAAAGCCGCCTCCGAGATCCTGCCCGCTGCCACTACGCCGCCAAGGGAGAATTCCCCGGTAAGGGAGCTCCCTCCGACACGGGAGGCCACCCCGACAAGGGAGGCCACTCCGGCAAGGGAGGATACCCCGACAAGGGACGGCGCCAGCGACCCTCCAGTGGTCGAGGCCATGGCTGCGGACCCCGTTGCAGGTAATTCCCTTACATGGGATTTTCCCTTGGGCTTGTTTTCTTTTGTTCCTCTTTTTTGAATATCTGCTTGGTCGCTCTTTCTTCGCCTGACGCAGACCCGATGGAGGTCGAGGCCGCCGGCGAGGAGGAAACGCGCGGCAACACCGACGAGGCCGCCGTCGAAGAAGAAGAGGTCGTCGTCGTGGAGGAAGAGGCCGTCGCCGACGAGCCTGTTGGCGAGGAGGCCACCGACGCTGCCGACGCAGAGGCCGGCGAGGGGTCGGGCGGTCGTACTGACGGCCCTGAGGCCGCAGGAGCGGCAAGCGCTGCACCGACAGCCGACTCCCCCGCCGCTGCCGCGGCGTCAGGCTCCGAGGAGCCCCAGCCCGGTGCCTACCTGAGGGCCGGCGAAGGCGTCTTCATCAAGCTCCCCTGGGAACCGAGCTCCAGGCGCCCGGTCGAGGGCGAGACCTTCGACGGCGAAGCTACTCGCCTCCATTGGCCGACGCTGGTGGACGCCCGAGCAAAGCAGCAGTGGCGAAGTCCGAGGAGGAGCAGCCATCAAGAAGCTGTTGTCGCTCTACTGCGCCCGCAGGCCAAGTTAGAGACTTGGGAAGCCCTTGTCGCGAGGGCGGAGCGGATATGGTGAAGCGCGCCGAGGAGCTCGGGCGCCAACAAAGAAACCCTCCGCGACGTGGGCGGAAGCGCTGGGCAGCTCGCAGAAGAGCGCACGGCCTTCATCCTTGAGAAGGCCGCGGTGATGAGGAGCAGCGGGTGGCTGCCGAGAAGCTCGCCGCGCAGGAAAGCGAGTTGGCGCAGCGGAAGGTCAACCTGGACAGCCACGAGGAGGACCTTGCCGCGCGTGAAGAGTCGCTTGGCGAGGCGCTTCAGGAAGCGAAGGACGCTACCGCAGCCGCCGAGGCCGCCAAGGAAGAGCTGAAGGCGAAAGTGGCACAGCTGGAGGCCACCCTCAAGAAGAGCGGCGAAGAGCTCGCCGTGCTCAAGCGTGAGCGCGAGAAGGACGCCCATACGCTGGGCGAGCTGCAGGTCCGTCTCGCTGACAGGGCCAAGGAGCTCAATGCCGCCAAGGATTCCAAAGGCGGATCTTGAGCTGAAAGCCGACCACTCACGCAGACGTTGGACGGCGCCAGAGAGCGGGAGGCGGGCTTGTTGGAGGCGATCAAAGCCAAGGATGAGCTGCTGGCGAATGCCGTCTCCGTCCAGAACACCTTGAGGGAGAGCGTGGAGCACTGGACCGAAGGTCTTGTGGACACCGCCGCCGACATCCACAACGAGCTGATGGAGCTGGGGATGGCGGACCTTGCGTACTCCACCGACGAGCATCTCCAACCCAGCGTCAAGCTTAGCCTATTCTTCAAAGGCGTGGTGACGGGCCTCCGGCGACTCCGGGAAGAGGTCCGAAGCGACTTGCCGAGGAATCTCGCCCAGTTTGTGCAGGGGCCCTCGAAAAGGTGTTGATGAAGGTGGCCTTCCGCAACCCGGGCCTCAACCTTAACGGCGTCCTCAGATCCTTGCCGGCCGAAGCCAACATGGAGGAGCTCAAAGCCCTTGTCGCACCCATTGTGGACAAGGTGAACAAGATCAAGAGGATTGAGGGCGACCGCGTGGACTAGGCTGCCAACCTTATCTTCCCTTGTCGCTGCTGATCATGTTTAGAAAACTTTGTTAGATCAGCGACAAGTTATTCTGTAATATAATCTATCTTAGGTGAATCGATCAATGCAACGTTATTTCCTCTACTTGATTCTTGGCTTTGTATGTTATTGCCATGCGCTTTTCAGGGAAACTTGCGGTCAGCACCCTTGCCTTGCCGAGTCGCCGAAAAGGAACTTCAAAGCAGCCTGCCGAAGTCGCCTACCGACAAGTAACCTTGTCGCGGACTAGTCGCAGCTCACTTAAGTTGTTGAGCGGACTCGAAACAAAGTAAAGGCGCGACCAGTCACGATTTGGTTCCTCCAGCCGACAGGTTTTTTCATAAGCCTTGGTCGTTCAAGGAAGATAACTTAAAATTTATTACTTAGGGCGATCAATGCAATGTTATCTCCTCTACTTGATTCCTTCCTTTATGCGTTTACGCCTTGCGCATTTAGGGACTTGCCGGTGCAGTGCACTTTTTGCCGCGAAATGAGTGCGGAACGTCAAGACTGCTGGCAGTGCCGCCTCCGACAAGCAACCTTGTCGCGACTAGTCGCAGCTCACTTAAGTTGTTGAGCGGACTCAAAACAAAGTAAGGGCGCCACTAGCCGGCGAGTTGGCTCCTCTGCGCACAGGTTCTCCATACAAAGTACTATCGTTCGAGGAAGATAACCTAAAAATTTAAAAATTGATTGCTCAAACTTTGGCAACTTAGCTTTTCTGTCTCTTGCTTCCCGACGAGGTGAATCTTCCTCGAGCGTGTCTGGTCCATAGTATTATCTCCTCATTCCCCCCTGGTTAACTTGTGCGCGAGGGAGCCTCCCTTTCTTTGCGACAAGAGAAAGAAGAGGAAATACCGTTATGGAGCCCAGTGGCTCGATTCTGCTTACCGGGTGTGGTTGCTGCACAAAGTGTTAGCCAAAACATGCAATAAATTGATGAAAGCATGAACTTGACGGGTTGTGCGCAACACATGGGCTTTATCGATGCACGGGTCTGCGCCCGACTTTGTACAAAGGATCACATGCAACAGCGGCAAGACTTGTACAAAAGGTTGTTGCGGGACGGGTCCCGACAACCCGCGCCTTTATGGGTAAAACTTACGAAGATGCTCAATGTTCCGTGAGTTGCTCACCGAATGCCATCTTCGGTCTCAAGGCGGACGGATGCGGGCCTAGTGACTCGCTTTCACCCGATAAGGGCCTTCCCACTTCAAGGCGTCAACTTGTTTGAATTCTTGGCGGACTGAGCAGCGCCAAGAACAAGGTCGCCTTCCTCGAGACTTCGGCATTAACCTCTGCGGCCATGGTAGCGACGCAGAGCTTGTCGGTAGCGGCGGCTCGCACAAAGAGCCTCAAGACGATCCTCCTCAAGGAGCAGACGTCATCTTGTCGCAGCCTGCTCTTGCTCAAACTCATCATAAGCGAGCACTCGAGGCGACTCCAGATACGAAGTTCCATGGGGAGAACTGCCTCTGCCCATAGACTAGAGCAAAGGGTGCACGGCGATTGGCTCGATTTGGCGTCGTCTGATCGACCAAAGAACCACCGGCAGCTCCTCGATCTAGTTTCTTCCGCACTTGTGCAGCCTGTCGAAAGTTACGGTCTTGAGTCCTCGCAGCACTTCAAAGCATTTGCCCTCTCGCTTGACCGTTGCTTCTCGGGTGAGCAATGAAGCGAAAGCAGACCATGGCGCCAAGGTCTTGGACGTATTGCATGAAGGTGCGACTCGTAAATTGTGTGCCGTTGTCGGTGATGATCCTGTTAGGGATTCCGAAACGGCAAACAATCGAACTGAAGAACTTGATCACGACCGTCATCACCTTCCTCACTGCTTCCACTTCCGGCCACTTTGTGAACTTGTCGATGGCGGCGTACAAGTACTCAAAGCCCCGACAACTTCGGCGGAAAGGGCCGAGGATGTCGAGCCCCGCACCGAAAATGGCCGGGATAAAGGGATCGTCTAGAGAGCTTGAGCTGGCTGGTGTATCTGCTTGGAATGGAACTGCACGCTTCACACTTGGTTACTTGTGCGCTTGCATCCTCGGAGGGTCTGTCGGCGGAAGAAACCTTGCCGGAAAGCTTTGCGGCAAGTGCTCTTCTTGCGCCAATGTGGTGACCACATATGCCTCCATGTATCTCTGCCAACAGCTTACATCCATCTTCCCGGAATACACTTCAATTTCACACCGTTGAGTCTCATCATGCATGTATCTTTGTCGACAAACTGGTACATACTTGACTGCGGGCTACTCTTTCCGCTTCTTCCCGCTCTTCGGGAAGTTCTCTGTCTGAAGAAAATGGACAATCTGCTGCGCCCATGCCGGAGCTATGGCTCGACAACAAGGACTAAAGGCACATCTGCCGCTGCGGGAACATCGCCTTCCACGGCAAGAACTCGTGTCCCTACCGGAGCTTGATGCTCCCGACAAGCTTGCCGGAGCAAGACTTGTCGGGAGCGTCTGCTTCAACGAAACAAACCTCGGGTCTGCCGGAGCAGATCGCTTCCTCAAAGATCAAGCAGTGTTGATCTTGGGGACCTTTTGCAACAACGGCTTCGGGAAGCTCAGCCGGGAAAATAGTCACCAGAGGCCAACTTCCTCTTCTTGCTCTGTCAGTTGACGTTGTTACGGTTGGCTGAGTCAGCTTGAGCACGAAAATCCCTGGTTCCATTGTGTAACTTAAGCGCAGCGCACTTTGACAGCCGTCAAGAATATCATTCGAGCTCTTGGAACATGTTCCATTTGCAGGCCGTCAAAGTGCTCTTCTAGCTTCCTCACTTCATCAGCGTAGGCTTCCATCAACGGACTCTGGTAATCTTTGTTGACTTGCCGGACGACGAGTTGCGAGTCACCCTTGACAATAAGCTTCTTGATCCCAAGGTCTACGGCGATCCTGAGACCGGCAAGCAAACCTTCATACTCTGCAGTATTGTTTGTCGCTTGCTCCTTGGGAAAGTGCATCTGGACGACGTACTTGAGGTGTTCTCCGGTGGGTGCGATAAGAAGCACGCCAAGACCGGGCGCCTTTGCAATGTAGAAGGCACCATCAAAGTACATCAGCCACTCTTTGCTTGCTTCTTTGACGGGATGCCTGCGTCTCCTAATCTCTTCATCTGGCGTTGGCGTCCATTCTGCTATGAATTCTGCCAATGCTCTGCTTTGGATAGTTGATGTGCTTTCAAACTTAAGACCAAAGCTTGACAGCTCCAGCGCCCACTCGACAATCCTGCCTGTCGCTTCTGGATTCTGCAGTATCCTCTTCAGGGGAAAGCGAGTGACAATTGTGATCTCATGTGCTTGGAAGTAATGGCGCAGCTTTCTCGAGGCCATGAGGAGGCCGAAAAGCAATTTCTGCACACCAGAATATCTTGACCTAGCCCCTTGCAGGAGGGAGCTGACAAAATAGACTGGGCGCTGCACCATCCTTTTCTGTTTCTGCTCATGCGTCTTCGCGGACTCGTCCTTGTCGGGACCAGAGCTTGTCGGCGAAGCTCCCTGCTCGTCGCCGGATGTGCTTGCCGCGGTTGCTGGCTCGTCATCCGCCTCCCTCTCCGCTACTAACGTAGCACTAACCACTTGATTGGTTGCCGCTATATATAGCAGCAACTTCTCTTGCGGCCTAGGCGCGACAAGTGTTGGAGTGGAGGACAGGTATCTCTTTAAGTCCTGCAGCGCAGCCTCCGCTTCGGGAGTCCATTTCTTGGACCTGCCTTTTTCAAAATCTTGAAAATTGCGGTGGGCGCTCAGCAGACCTAGAAATAAACCTCTTTGAGCAGCTACGCAACCGCAAGTCTTCGTACAACCTTGACGCGCTTTGGTGCTTCAATCGCTCAATGGCCTTGATCTTGTCGGGTTGGCTTCAATCCCCTCTCGAGACCTGAAGAACCCGAGAAGCTTGCCGGAAGGGACTCCAAACACGCACTTCTCGGGGTTGAGCTTGAGGTTGATCTTGCGCAGATTTGCAAAGGTTTTGTCCAAATCTTGAACCAGGGTTGCTTTGTCCTTGCTTTTGACCACTATGTCATCCATGTAATCTTCTACATTTCTGTGCATTTGCGGCTCAAAAGCGTCATGGACTACCCTTGCAAATGTTGAACCAGCATTCTTCAAACCAAAAGGCATCCGTATGAAACAGTACGTGCCACATGGCGTGATGAATGCGGTCTTCTCTTCATCTTCTTCAGCCATGAAGATCTGATGGTATCCTGAGTAGGCATCAAGAAACGAAAGCAAATCACATCCAGCCGTGGAGTCAACAATCTGGTCAATGCGCGGCAAGGAAATGGATCTTTGGGACAAGCTTTATTAACATCCGTGAAGTCAATACAAAGTCTCCATTTCCCATTTGCCTTCTTATGCGACCACAGGATTGGCCAACCACGTAGGATGGAGCACTCCTCTGACAAGGCCTGCTGCTTCCAGTTTCTTGATCTCTTCTGCTATGAATTCTTGGCGCTCCACTGCTTGTTTCCTGACTTTTTGCTTGACGGGCCGCGCGTGAGGACAAACGGCCAGGCGGTGCTCAATCACTTCCACAGGAACACCGGGGATATCGACGGTTGCCATGCAAACACGCCGACGATTCGCCCGCAGGAAAGCAACGAGCGCGCCTTCCTATTTAGGGTCGAGAGAGGCACTGATGGTAAAGGTACCACCAGTGCCGGCCTCCTTGGCGGGCACCTTCTTGGTCTTCGGCGGAGCCACCATCTTTTTGCACTTGCCGGTGGAGCTCGATGGTGCGTCCTCGACGGTAGCGCAGCACTCCGAAGAGGTGCGCTTGCCGGAGTGAGCATCAGAGCCCTTACCGGACTTGGACTTGGTCTTCTTGGCGGAGAGTGCACGGTGGTTGCACCTCCGACAGTCTCGTCGCCACCGGCTCGTGCCTTGTCGTCACGCCGCGGCAGTGATGGCGTTGGTTGTCATGAGCGTCGCCGTTAGCAAAGCCGATGAGGCTCGATAGTGGCCCTCCACTCGTCGACCTTGTCGGCCGTTGGAGGGTAGTCGAGGAGCAGCTGGGCTCTCGCCCGAATCTGCTTTGGAGTAGTGGGTGGCATTGGAGAACGGTGCGAGGAGCGGGACACGCTCGGACTTCTAACTTCGTTAGAAGGAGCAGTGCCCCGTCCGGGTGGCCGTATCTCACTCGTGCCAGCATGTTGGCGCGCATGCTAGTCTTGAGGGTCTCGATCCAACGAACGTATGGCGTTATGAACGCCATGACGTTGTTGGTCCCGCGTCTCCTGCGATGGGCGCGGGGGATGCGCGGACGCCGAGGTTTGCGGCGCCTTGTCCTTGGACTTGGCAACATCGCGAGCACCTTCGTCGGCGCCCGTTCCTCCGCCAGCGTCTGCCCCACCTCCCGTTCGCTGCGGTGAGGGCGGGTACGACGCGGACGGCTCCGCTGCCGCCGAAGCCTTCTTCTTCGGTGGCATGTTGAGGAAGATGTTGATGACGCTACTCGTGTGAACACCGAATCAGATTCACACGGCCTCGACGTCCCCCTACCTGGCGCGCCAGAGATGTCGGGGAGGCTGATCGTACCCACGGACACCTATGGGGCCGGCGGACCGGGCCCCTTGTGGTTCGGAGGGGGGCGGAGGTCACACGAAGAGCGGATCGAGGCGATGCACACGAGCGGTTTACCCAGCTTCGGAGCTCTCCGGAGAGATAAAACTCCTACTGCTGCTTGTCTGATTTATTGTGTTCTTGCTAGGGAGCAATGCGAGCTACAAAGCCTAGCGTGAGCGTATCTGGTCTCGAGTGAGTCGAATGAACCGAACCCCCTCTACGTTGCACTCGGGCCTCCTTTTATATGCTCAAGGGTCTCCGGCGGTGGCAACATAGACGAGGGTACAAATGTAAAAACAGGAGTTGGTACACCTACTTGAACATTATACGATTGCCAAATACCTAACCACGGCGGCAAGGGACAAAAGCAATAAATGCCCGTCGTTGTCGCCCAAACAAAGGTAACAGAGACCGTCAGTGCGCCTCCGCTTCGCCACGATGGCGAAGTCTGTCGGCCCGCCGCTTATTGCTGCTCTCCGCTGGCTGCACAGCCGCTGACACGCCGCCCATGGAACGGTCCCATGGCGACATCGTCAGCTGGGTGAGCTGGAGCGGAGACGGAGAGAGGTTGCATGCCGCAGCAAAGCGCCTTGTCATGGCGAATCCTTGTCGCGCTCGGAGACTTGTCGCGCTCCGGGCCTTCCGGCAAGCTCCTCTTGCCCGGCCTTGTCTTCTGCGTGCACAGGCGGCCTTCCCGACAAGCTCTTCTTGTCGGGGCCTTGTCTTCTCAATCAAATACTTTGTTCTTGAATGGCTCCAAAAGGAGCCACGAAGGATCTTGGCGGTGACGAGGCAAACCCTGCCGCGGGGTGCTGCAACCGTCCGTGCACGAGTATGGGGTACTAGGGTACCCCTACTCTAGTACACCGACAACATCATAGAACACATCATATCTAATAAATTACGATTACGACATTCGGACACACCATTACGCTGTGGTGTTCCAGGTGGCGTGAGTTGTGAAACAATTCCACATTGTTTTAAATGAAGGCCAAACTCGTAACTCAAATATTCGTCTCCGCGATAAGATCGTAGAAACTTTATTTTCTTGTTACGATGATTCTCCACTTCACTCTGAAATACTTTGAACTTTTCAAATGTTTCAGACTTGTGTTTCATCAAGTAGATATACCCATACCTACTCAAATCATCTGTGAACACTACAAAAAAAAAGACACATCCGTGACATTTTGGGCCGAACGAAAAAAAATTCGGTCATACTTATGACACTTCTATGAAGATAATTGTGACAAAACCCGGTAACATCATAGATGTGGTGGGGTCCTACTTCTATGACAAAAAATCATGGCAGAAAATGGGCTTTTCGTCCTGGGCGGGCCGGAGACGCAGCTGCATGACATTCTTTGGGACGTCCATGACAGAAAAAACCATGGTAGAAGTGAGGACGAGGAAAATATCGGGGTGTTCTCGGTTACGGTGGGTGCTCGGAGCCGAGCAATGCGTGTTTCTCTCATACACGCACGTGCATGGGTGCGAGGCGTTGGGCTCTAACTGAACCCGAGCGAGGCGTTGGGCTCTAACTGAACCGAGCGATTGCACTGCAGGCTATGCGTTACTGAACCCGAGCGATCGATCGATGGCTGTTAACTGAACCCGATCGGCGATTCGCTTCGCATCTTGGTGCTAATCAAGCCGATCGATCTGCCTCTGATGAACAAAGGAGCGTTCTTTGGGGGTTTTGGATGAATGGTTCCCGGTGGGGGTGGATGAACAGGACCCCGTGGTGTTGCCTCTGGATGAACAGTTAGTGTTGCTGGGGGGGTTTGGATGAACAGTTCCCGGTGGGGGTGGATGAACATGACCCCGTGGTGTTGCCTCTGGATGAACAGGACCCTGATCGATCGAGCCGGTTGGGGCTGGATGAACAGGACCCCGTGGAGGGCAGGATGAATAGGACCACCCGTGGAGAGCTGGATGAACAGAGAAGCGGTGGAGGGGTGGATGAATAGTAGCCCGTGGATGGGTGGTTGAACAGAGCCCGTGGAGAGGGCTGGTTGAGCGATGGCCGGTGGAGTAGCCGCAGCGGTGGAGGCTGGATGAACAGGAGCCCGTGGTTGAGCGATCGCAGGTGGAGGCTGGAGGAGGTCGACGGTGGATGAACAGTAGCCCGTGGAGGCTGGAGGGGGTTGACGGTGGAGATGAACAGTATCCCGTGGAGTCCCGTTTTGTGGTACGCCACACCCCTCCCAATGAACAGGACCGCCGTTTCGACCGTAGCACTCCACCACAAGTTCGTTTCCTCCGTTTTGCGGTACGCCACACCCTTCCCGATCAACAGGACCCCCGTTTCGACCGTAGGAGGTCCGTTTCCTCCGTTTTGTGGTACGCCAGACCCCTCCCGATGAACATGATCCCGTTTCGACCATGGCCGGTCGAACACAAGGCCGTTTCCTCTGTTCTGTGATACGCCAGGCCTCGTTTCCATCGGCTGTTTTGTGCAAGCCGGTTGGCTCCCACGCGTTTCGTTGCCTCCCGATGAACACGACGCATTCCGTTGCCTCCCCATGAATACGAGACGATGCAGTTTCTCCGTTCCGACCCAGCCATGTACACGAGCCCTGGCCGTACGTATGTGCGAGTAGGCATTCGAGACCCTCGTCAGATGCACGTGACGCGGGTCAGATTTTCTTTCTTGCTGCTGGCCGTTGTATGCGTATGTGTACATGCTATGTACGCGCCTCTACTACGACACGTGCGGCGCCTCTACATCGACCGGTATGTACGCATACCGTTCGCGACCCGAATGACAATGCTGCGTGACGCTTCGACCCGGTGGGTCGACATCGAGCACTTCCTTGCTCGCGAAGATGTAGCTGGTGGGTCCCAGCAATCGGGGGCGAATCATTTTTTTGCGGGACGCACTTCCTTCCGCATGCGAAGATGTAGCCGATGGGTCCCAATAGTCGGGGAAAGCGTTTTTCACGAAATATGGTGGCCCGTCGGTGGGTCCTCATTGGCGGTGGAGTAATAATTATTTTTGTGCGTAATAAGGAGGCACTTCCTTGCTGCGGCCGTGGACCCAAATTGCCGCCCTCTCCACGTCAAGATACTCTTCTGATGAAAGTCAGTCATTCACCACATTGACCACGCCGAGCGGAGAGCACCAAGGCGGTGGACGACGACGAGGCCTAGGAAGGGGACGACGTGGATCCAGGGAAGACGCGGCAGTGAATGCCCACGCGGAGAGGAGTACGAGGGTTCACTGGTTCGGCAACGGTGTGAGGCTGTCATCGCCGCAGAATAACAGGGGGTGTGGGTGAGTAGAGGGATGGCCTGGCCAGCGGTGGGAGTAGTAGTGGGCGGTGAGGCCTCCGCGGCATCGCAGCCGGCCATGGGAGGCAGGAGCACAAGGCATGACCGGCGCTGGTTTGGGCGGCTGGAGCAAGAAGACCAGAGGTTGAAGAAGCACTACGACCGTTGGATGGACATCGTACGATCACTGGAGCTATAATCGTGCATATTGACTAAGTTGACAAAGCCCTTCATCCCCGTCAACTTAGTAGGCCCACAAGTCAGCCTCCCACTATACTGGGTCCTAGCTAGCACGGGGAGTATTCATTTTTTTGTGCGTAATAAGGAGGCACTTCCTTGCGTGCGAAGATATAGCTGGTGGGTCCGAGATGTCAGCGGCAGTAACATTTTTTTCACGAAATATAGAGGCCCTATCGGTGGGTGCCAGATGTCAGGTGGAGGAATCATTATTCTGCGCGTAATAAGGAGGCATTTCCTTGCGTGCGGCCGTGGACCCAGCTGTCAGCCTCTACACGTACAGTCCACATCAGATGCAAGTTGGTCGTTGACCACGTTGACCAGACCGCGCCGAGAGCACTAGGGCGGTGGACAACGGTGAGGCCTAGGAAGGGAATGACACGGAGCCAGGGAAGACTCGGCAGTTGTTTCCCATGCGGAGGGGAATACGATCAGACGAGGGTTCTTGGTTAAATCTGCCGTCGCCGGAGAATAACAGCAGTGTGGGTGAGTAGAGGGATGGCTAGGCCAGCGATGGGAATCTGGGGTGGGAGGCGGTGAGGCTCTGTGGCAAGACACCCGGCCGCTGAGGAGAGAAAGCGTGATCCCTTGCGCTTGTTTGAGCGGCTGGAGCGGGAAGAGCAGAGATTGAAGAAGCACGATGGCCGTTGGATGGACATCGAACAGTCACTGCTTGTGCGTCAACCTTTTTTTAGGAAAGCCTCAAATTTGTGGAAAACATAATACATCCCATCTGCCATTATTTCTAATAATTTACAGCCCATTTTCTAGTTCTTATGGTTTTTTTGGAGCCCATATTCTTTTTGTTAGCATTACAACCCATATTGTGGCCACGGTTAAAAAATTATATGAAATTTTGCATATTTTGGTGTAGTCCGAACTGTTTTTAATCCCGAAATTTCAAGTCACGTTCAAACTAATTCTAAAATAAATATATATCAATATAAAATCCAACAAATTGTCCACGAATAAAAATCAATGCAATTTAAAATCTTGAAATGAAAAAAAAGAAATTTGAAACTAATTTCCGGTTTGACGTGTTTTAAAAATGTACAACCCATTTCTCATTACTGATAGGCCATTTTCTCGGCCAGCCGAATGAAAACTCTCCTCGTGTTGAAAGATTTGCAGCCCAACAGGCCTGACAAAGCGACTTACTTGGCAAATCACAAAAAACTGGGCTGTGGCCGTGGACCCAGCTGTCAGCCTCTCCATGTACAGTACTCTTCCGATGGAAGTCGGTCATTCACCACATTGACCACGCCGCGCCGAGAGCACCAAGGCGGTGGACAACGGCGATGCCTAGGAAGGGCATGACGCGGAGCCTGGGAAGACACGGCAGTGGATGCCCACGCGGAGAGGAGTACGAGGGTTCACTGGTTCGACTGCGGTGTGAGGCTGCCGTCGTCGCAGGGCCTGGCTAGCGGTGGGAGTAGTCGTGGGCGATGAGGCCTCAACGGCAGCACAACCGGCCACTTGAGGCAGGAGCAGGCGGTCTCGCCGGCGCTGGTTTGGGCGGCTGGTGCAAGAAGAGCAACGATTGAAGAAGCAGCAGGACCGTTTGATTCAAATCCAACGGTTACTGCTGCTAGAATCGTTTGTTGACTAAGTTGACAAGCCCTGCGTACACGTCAACTTAGTAGGCCCACAGGTCAGCCTCCCAACCGGTGCGCCCAGGTGTCAGTGGGAGGAATCATTTTTTCGCGTAATAAGGAGGCAGTTGATTGCGTGCGGACATGCCAGTGGAGGGAGTAGGGTGGCCCGGGGAAGCCTGTGCGGCATCACAGCGGGCCACAAGAGGAGGGAGCAGGCAGTCCCGCCGGCTCTAGTTTAGGCGGCTGGAGCAGAAGATCGTAGATTGAAGAAGACGTCGGCTGTTGGATGGACATCCAACGATCCGCCGCTAGAATCGTGTGTTAACTGACAAAGCCTTGCGTAAACAAGTCAGCCTCGAAATCTATGACGTGTACAACCCATTTGGTATTGTTTTTATAATTTTACTCATTTTCTAATTCATATGGAATTTATTGCAGCCTGTTTTCCATTTTTAGAATTGCTGCCCATTTTCTGGTCAGTACCAGGGTTAAAAAAATTAACTAAATGTGTGAGGAATTTTGAAAATTCGCAATTTTTTCTGGGGAACAAAATATTCTTAATCCAAAAATTAGTAGCCATACTAAAACAAATTTAAAAATAAATTAGTACTATGCCATGTTAAAATCAATGAAATACGTATAAGATATCAGTGAAGAACAAAAAAAAAGAAACTAATATCCCATTTGCTATAATTTTTTTTGGATTTTCAACCCCTTATGATATTACTTTTAACAGACACTGACCATACTCTTTGGCCAGGCCGGAATGAATCCCTCCTCGTCTTGAAAGATTTGCAGCCCAGTAAGTCAGAGAAAACAAATAGGCCTAGCTTGGGTGTTCTTCAAAAAGAAATATTGGGCTACCTATTTTCACAAAGAAAAAACTGTCGGGCTGGTCATGTTGTTAGGCAGACCACAGGACCGCACAACCCAGTTTATAGCCTGCTCCTCCAATTAGTACTAAAAAAGTTGTGCAATTCTGTCGTTAATTGACTATACGTTGAAAATGATGTGGGTCCCGTGATATCGGTAGGGTGGATTAGAGTAAAAAAAGCGAGGGTTCATCGAGTAGTAAAAGAGGTGCTTGCTTGTGTTCGAGAGTGGACACGGAGGGTACGTCTTGTCATACTCACAACTACAGCCCTCTCCCGATTCACTATGTTGATGAGGACCGCTTTAAAAACTATGTTGATGATGGGCTGGACGGCGCTTGTGGCGCACTAAAGCGGAGGATAAAGTGATGTCGCCAATGTCTTTGGGCTGGGTTGGACATTCTTATTGAAAAATAAAAATGGACCGGATCTATTTACGACGTTGACTACGATTTGCATGGGTCTGCTGGTTGCAGGAAGAAAATGCTGGGAGAAAGAAGACTGGCCGCTATCTTTGCTGAAGAATAATATCGACTGAATGTAACGACACTATCATAGGAAATAATATCCTCATGTTAAATCTGAATTTAAAGAACTGGTGCATGAGCATTTAGCTTTATTTATTTACTTATTTATGTTTAGGGGACCATGAGCATGTACCGGGGCCGGACATGTGAGAGCCTCCCTTCCAGTTAATTATGGGCTTCTCTATTGGGCCTTCATCAGTGGGTTGCATGTTATCAACAAGTGGAAAATGTGTTCCTACGAAAAATAGTATGGGCTACGTATGGTACGGGGCACTAAAGGATCGAACCATGCAACGACTTCCAAAACATTGTGTTTGTCCTTCTAACAACACATTTATTCAACCAACAGACAAAATATACTACTGATTGTACATTGAAAACAATAGCAACAGCAACCAGGGCTGGGGGTGCAACAGAAGTAGTAAGCAGGCCAGAAGAGTGAAGACGCAGCTCTCTCTTCCAAACCAAACATCAGCCATCATTACAAAAGGGCTACCAAAAAGAACAAGTGTATGCATCAAACTAAATAATGATCCTACTACACCAAGTGTACGCATCTAACTAACTGCTCGGTTAGGCGTTACTATTTATTAAGTCTGGAGATTGGTGACGGCTTGAAGCGTATGGGTGCCTCGACGGGAAACTCCGGTAATAGGTCGAAGTCCGCACTTATGCATCTCTCTCCTACTTTGGGCTGCAGAGCATTGCGGCACATATCAGGGTATGGTGCATGCAAAGACGCATGGTACGCTGTGTACACACAGTTTTTCCTAATGAACGAAACCGCTCTGCCATCATGATCCTTGCCGTCTGTTATCTCCTGATTAATCGGATAATTCAGTCCGACAAACAGAGAGCGTGTACCAATGCTACTTACCAACCTCCAGTCAAAAATTCCTGAAGGCCCAGAGAAGCTGGGATCCTTCTCAAAGACCTTGCAGTGACTGCGATTGTATTCCGCAAAACAATACGTCCGGTACGTGCGAACGATTGATCGTCTGATCGAGCCAGGAACCACCTGCAACTGCCATGCCGCTTTCTTTGAAAGGTTCTGGGATTAGGAAGGGTAGGGACATGAGGCGGCCTACAACATCATATCAAGTTGGAGTCAAATAACCCTCAAAAAAAAGTTGGAGTCAAATAAAAAAGGGCTCTTGATGTAGTCAATCTTAAGAACAACATGTTATGAGCATGAATATTTTTTCAGTAAATGTTGACAGTACTATAAGCAAGCCATCATGATATCACAGGAAAGTAACATACTGCTGTAACAGCCATTTGTAGCGATGACTAGAGTAGGCCAGCAAGACGTCCAGCCATAGAAGGAGTCAACAACGTAAATGAAGCCCTTGTGTTCAATGGCATCAGAGAACCATGGAGGATGTATGATCCTGCGATAGACCTGCAGATTTATCCACTTACCGCAATGACCTGTCAGATAGGCGAGACCGCGGTTGAAGAACGCAATTAGCCTGAAGTCTTTATAATTCGCAGATCTTGTGGGCACTTGGCAGATTACAACCTTGAGCAAATCAAACTTGGTATCATGTTGGCTACTGTAAGATTTCGAGTATTCTGGGCCGCGGTGCCAAAGCAGTGCAGTGTCAATCGTAGGAAGGGGGATCAATTGTGGGGTGTAGACCTCCACGAGCATCCAGCTGTCGCGACCGTCGACGAGCACCATCCAAGACGTGTTCATGTCGACCCAGTACATACCGTTAACGTAGTTGAGGGTGATGGGGATCGGATCGCAGTCAAGGGGGTTGATGCTCGCCACCCTACGATCGTTATGCAGCGTGACATGCTGTTTCTGAAGATCAGGCGGCATCAGCAAGCAAGGAGCTGGCTTAGAAAGCTCCGACCTGAGGGCTTTGAGTAAACGGTACAGCCCCGACGATCACGCGGCTAGCGGCATGGTACTGAGATTGTCCACACGCGAGACAATGAGCTTGATTAGCTCTGTGGGGAGCAAATTCCAGCCACTCTTTCGGCGAACGCTACTCGGTTCTGCCATTGTTAGTGCTTGGGTTTCGGACCGGGGGGGGGGGGGGAGGCGCCTTAGCGGGGATGGAAGATTGGACGAGGGGGGGAGGCGCCTTAGCGGGGATGGAAGAGCGGACAAAGATGGAGAAGCGAATATGTGCTGCGGGAAGTGGACAGGTGATGATGACTACAGCACGCCACTTGACTTACGAGACACATACCAGCAGCTTAGGGTCATATCAAAGTTAGACAACTTGCTTGAGTGATCACAGTACTGGTACTCCCTATAGTACCTGCTACTATGCCCTAACTTGCTTGAGTAGAGTAGTAGTGGAGCAGGACTTTGCTCTACTACTAGCACCAGAGGAGTAGTATGTTCTAATCTAAAATAGTTACAAACTTCAATGCCCGAGCATGGAACGACTACGAACCGCCATCGGTGCTAACTCCAATCATGCAAGTCATGGATTTGTTTCTTTATAACTTTCTGTACGACTCTGTAGCCGGCCTGCAAGTCATGTACACTGTACTGACAGTGGAACCCACAGAGTACTTAGAATACAAGATTAAGGATGCAATTAACTTTTTATAGAGGGAGAATCATACACGCAATTAACTCAAATGGATTGGACGTGACTCTATTATTCTCCAATGGCAACCGGCAAATTTCCTCCCGCGGGCCGGAGTAGGTTTCTCGATTTGCATGCGGGTTTAACGGAGGGGTTTGATGGAGGCGAGGAGGCGTGTTAAGCCGGGCGTGCAGTGGACGGTGCAATACTATTTGATTTGACAACTACAACTAGTATATTATAAAAACAAAGAAGAGTAGTAGAGATAGAGATAAGAATAGAGACTAGGGAGGAGCACCATCTGCTGCTTCGTGGGCTACTCTTGCGCTCCATTCGGCGGCCGCAACGTCCCCTACAACCACTCCCTCCTGCGCTCCATTCAAGTGGCGCTGTTGAAATTTGGGGAGCGCACTCTCACGACTGCTAGCAGCGACGACTTCACCGACGATGACTTCTTCCCCGACCTCGGCAACCTCTTCCTCAACGACATGGGCGACAACCTCAACGCCAATGGTGCTGCTCCCGTTGCACCATATGTGTTTCTGTCCTTCCTGTTCGAAATCGTGGTAGAATTCATGTTTCTAGTCTGTGTCCTAGATTCATTCATCTACTATGCTAGTCCGCATGATTAGTTTAATCTCTGTTATAGCCGTCATGATTTATTTTGTGCCTATTCAGACTAAATCTCGTAGTAACTTGCTCATATATTCAACTGGCGGAACTTCCCGTACAGCCACTCCTGTTTCATGGACAACCTGTTCGATGCCTCCAACGAGCCCTTCGTCTACTGCTATGAGTGCCCGGTGCCGTTTTGGGGCTCGCCGGCGGACATCGTGCATCACCTGACGCAGGCGTGAGCCGATCACTACTGGCCCTTGGCGACGAACATCAAGTGCGAGACGTGCTACCCGTTCACCGTGCCGGAGTCGCTGGAGGATCAGCGCCGCCTGCTAGTCTTGGAGGAGGACTACAGCGTCTTCCTCTTGATCGTGGGCACCGGCGAGGCCTGCACAGGCCGCTGCCACATCTCTGTAGTGTGCGTCAGGGGCGACGCCGCTGACACTAACACTGACACGAGGCCGATGTACGGGTGCGTGCTCACTATTACTACCCCTCGGAGGTACGTGGGCGGCGACACTGGTTACGTCAAGCTGACTTGGACTTTGCCGAGCTGGGACCTTCCTGCAGATGTGGACATGGAAGACGCACGGTATTATTTGACCCCCAATAATGTGCACGAGGACTCCAAGGAGGTTCACCTGGACATCTGCATTATCAAGTTAAATGTTGATCATTAGTCTTCGCTCAATGTAATCCGCTGTCTAAGCATGTGGAGACTTCCATGCATGATCTTGCTCTATTGGAGTATTGCGCATGAATAAAAGTGTATCCATTTATAGTTTAGTCTAGAATCTTCCATGTATGAATTTTTACTACAAGATCGTGAAAGACTTATGATGAACCATTTCTTACATATCCTCTGCCCCCTTCCAAGTCATCCTGATTTAATCCCTCCGTCTAGGTGTATAAGGGCATGTTAATACTTAAATAGTATAGTCAACTGTAGACTATAAGAAAGTGCCATGTCATCTGTAGCCAACATGTATAACAATGGATACTCAAAAACTAATTCTTGAAGATCATTTCTTGCAAAGCACAATAAGAGTTATTTCTTCACAAGTTTTGGATGCAAGTTGAACAGTTGAACGCTTTTGTTTGCAAAAGATACTTTTTTATCTATTTCACCCGGATGTTTGTGAGCTCTAGAGATGAAATAATATCTGAACAAACCTATCGATACCCGTTACACATGAGATGACCCCCACATCCTTTGTCAAAATAAACAACTCCCCGATCAATGCATATTACTCTTCCGTGCAGCGCACGGGAACCTTACTATAGATTAGTACGACCAAAAATTGAACTAACATTATATATAGTATGATAAATGATGATGCATGTCACCTAAAATTATATCATTGAAAACTATGTTCAAATACGAATCCAATGATATTGTTTTTGTTGACATGCACTAACATTTTGTCAGTTAAATCTTCAGTCAAATTCAATGGGGGATAAACCACGACCAATGTAGTAGTACTAGTGTAGAGAGCGGCGCTGCACGGGAGTCTCACCTCATTGTGGGCGCCGGGCAAGAGAGCCATCATATCACAAAACCCAACCACTCCCAACAATAAGTGGCACAGTAAAATAAACGGACAAGCAACCATCACATCCCTCCGCCTTTTTGCATTTCATCTCTCTGCATTTACTTTCTCCGGTTCATCTCAAGACACTCGATCCCTAGCTACTACTCCTAGTATCCCTAGCTACTACTCCTAGGGCCAGTTCTTTTGGCGGCTTCCCCAACTTTTCCCATAAGACTAGTCACAGTGGAGAGTAACATTAAGGCGCCTCACTCATTTATTTGGGCTTCTAAACTACTATTACTAGTACCTCGTCTCTGGTTTATTCCTCACCATTGTAATTTGTGCTAAATTTTGACCAAAGATTTAACTGATAAAATGTTAGTGCATGTGACATGCACTAACATTTCATTAGTTAAATTTATGATCAAAATTTGACACAGATTACAATGGGGACCAATAAACTAGGACGGAGGTAGTAGTTATGGGATTACTAATCTAGAAGCCTAAAAGAACTGGCCCTTGGTACTCCTACTAGTAGTAGTACTCAAGTTGGAATTCCAATTGCACGGAACTTGTTAGGCAAAAAGTTTGATACAGGGTGTAGGAAGCGGTTTGGGAATTTGCATGCCTTTCCTAAGTTGAGATACTGCATAAAGTACGACAGAGAAATAACCACAGAGAAGGAAGCTAAAAGTAAACAATCAAATGAGCATTTTTGCATTTGTTTTGCATTGAATCGTTTCACAAGCTTGACTAGTGTTGTTTTTCTACTTTTACAAAAACCGTATTGTAATGTTAAAACGTGCATTTGCACGTACATAAATAATAGTAGTACTCCCTCCATATAGGTGTATAAGTCTTCCCTCCTTCTTGGTCATGGTGCTCAACCAAAGATGACTTATTGACCTGGACGGAGGGAGTAGCACAATCTGCAAGCATATATAGAGAGAGACGTGTAGTGCGATATTATATACTCCCTCCATTCCCTTATACAAGGCCACTATCAAAAATACATTTTGCATCAATACAAGGCCACCAACAATAACCGAGGCAAAAATTAATGATGTTTTCTCGTACTAGCAAATTTTTAATACTTACATGCATGTAGTCATAATGACACTCAGCTACTTCCTTCCCATTCATTCATTGCATGCTTGTGGCGTATTAATGATCTCGGTTAACGAAAACAAAGTTGACTTGAAAAGCAGTCATTAAATTTTATCTTGGTACCTGTAATATGAGTTTGTGGCCTTGTATAAGGGAATGGAGGGAGTAGTAAAGTTTGTGCTATATGCACGTACATACAAAATGCGTACGAATACACAAGGTTTCCAAACTTTCCCTTTTACATACTTAATTAAGGATGCTAATAATTCCTAAACGTCCGGGTTTATCATTTGCGTCCCAAAAATAAAGAGATCGCCTTACGAAACAAAAATTATACTCCTACTAAAAGCCACGGCGCTCGCAGGAGCGCATGCAGCGCGCCACGAGTGCCCTGGTGCGCGGCCATTTCCCAGCGTGCCGACACAACGCCTCTTCCTCAGCCTCGCAACTCGCGAGGTGCTGATTGGCGGCTTGCCGGCGAGCGAGCGCGATCTCACCGGTGTGGTGATCCGGCGCCAACAGTTACTCCTCCTCACTGGAAGCGTGCACGCGGTCCACATACCGCCAAGTGTACATGAGGCGCTTGGGCCCGACTGCACTCAGGGCTTTGGCACGGGCGTCCTCCGCCACCCTCCCTCGCACGAGCCTTCTACCAAAGAGCCAATTGCCTGACTCTCGGACACGACATAGGCCTGCCAGGCAGCTTGTCCTGCGGTGCGCTTCTCTTCCTCGGCCTTCTTCTTCGCCTCTATTTTGGCGCGCTCTGCTGGGGGCAAAGCGTCCCACAAGGTGACATCCATTTCTTTCCAAAGCTCCTTAAGGCTGGGGGGCTCGACGGGCGGCGCGGCGTTCTCCTCGTAGCGGGGAGCCAACGCGTCCTCCGATGCGCGTGCTGGCGAGATTTGGAACACCGACGCGTCCAACTCAACGCGTCGCGGCGAGGAGCGGAACACGGACGCGTCCTCCTCGACTAGTGGTGGCGAGGAGCGGAACGTCGACGCGTCCACCTCGACGCGTCGCGGCGAGGAGCGGAACGCCGACGCGTCCTCCTCGACTAGTGGTGGCGACAAACGGAACGGCGACGCGTGACCATCCGCGCGGTGCAGCGAGGGGCGCCTAGGGCTTGGGAGGGGCGATGCCATGGTGGTCGACGTGAGAGGGAGGGGGAGGAGATAGCGATGAACGTGAGCGTTCTTCCGAATGTCGTGGGAGGTGCAGTATTTATAGCGAGCAATGCCACACCTACGTAAGATATGGACTGAGCTGCACTGACTTAACTGCAGGTCCAGTTGCGTCACTAACATGTGTGTCGGTGTTCTGGGAACGGGGGTACCCAGACTTGCCTGCCTGCGGCCTGCGGCGTGGCTCAAGGGGTGGCCCAGCACGGCCCATCTTCATCAGCACAAGCTCAAGACCCTCGCGAGGGACCAAGCCTCATGAAGGCGGGCGACGAGAAGCTTCCTTAGGTAATGCAGCCTCGTCAGGGCTCGCGAGGAGGCCGAGAGATCAAGGCGGGGTACCTCACGAGGTGCCCATGACGCAAGCCGTGACGATCAAGGGCGCCAAGGTGAGCCAGCCCGCCAAGAAGGTCCTCATTTCCTCTTTGGTGCAAAGGAGGCAAGCGCAGCGTAGTATCAAGCAAAGGCAGCCATTTTGGTGCAACAAGATCAAGACCAACACAACGGCAGGAAGGAGGTCATCGTGGAGCCCAAGCCGGCGTCATCGACAGAGCCTTTGGCAGGCGAGGACCAACTTTAGTCAGGATAAGTGTACTAGATGTTCCCCTTCAAAATGGCCAATTGTTGGCGCCCTTCCCGCTCAATATTTGGGAAGAGGCCCAGGGCCTCTTCCTATAAATAAGACTAGCCACCCACAGGGCAGGACACCTTGAATCGAGAAGCAAGGGAGAGCAGAGCTAGAGATCAAGCAATCTAGAGAGAGAGAGAAAGAGCGACCGAACTCCCCCTAGCAGTTCGTCGCACCGGCAAAGAACAGACCCTCGCGGGGCTGTTCTTCCTTGTATTATTCATCATCAGCCCTTGAGGAAATCCACCACACCACACACTCGAGTAGGGTATTAAACCACAATGGTGGCCCGAACCAGTATAAACCTTGTGTCCCTTGTGTTGCTCTTTGTGTAGTTAGATCCTTGCGAGGCGACGAGGTGCAGGTAGGTAGGGGGTGAGATCTCCGCGTGCACCCCAAATAAGCTTGAACCTAGAGGGTCCACGGAACCCGAATCGACATTTGGCGCGCCAGTAGGGGGCGCGAGCTTTCCTTCCGCCAACCCGCTCTCCGCCAACATCGCGATTCGCCCTATGATGAGCAGCGCCCGCCAACTCCTGGGGCCACGGCGCACAGGTCCGAGGGCTCAGTCTTGGCCCCAACCTTGCGGCGGTGTAGTGGCGAACAAGTTCAAGCCGAGACGCCACCGCGCTACAACGGCAGCACGACCGATCCACTCGCCTTCTCACCTTTAGCGTACGAGGAGGCCATCCTCGAAGCAGGAGGCGACGACAGGGTCATGGCTAACTGGCTTCCCATGGCCCTCACCGGCGCCCCACGCATGTGGCTGCTCCACCTGCCAGCGGCTTCCGTGGCCTCTTGGGAGGAGCTGCCCAACCTCTTCCTCGCCCAGCATGCTGCGCCGGTGCCCCCGGTTGTCGGAGCTCTCCTGGGCGGCTCGCAGGCGCCACCTTCAGGCCGCCACGTCAAGCCATTTGTCCGCCAGATCGGCGCTGCCTCCGCGCGGCAGGGGGCTCCTCCGGGTTGGTCGGCGCCTGAGGGAGTCCTGGACTAGGGGGTGTCCGGATAGCCGAACTATCATCACGGCGGGACTCCAAGACTATGAAGATACAAGATTGAAGACTTCGTCCCGTGTCCGGATGGGACTTTCCTTGGCGTGGAAGGCAAGCTTGGCGATACGGATATGTAGATCTCCTACCATTATAACCGACTACATGTAACCCTAACCTATCCGCTGTCTATATAAACCGGAGGGTTTTAGTCCGTGGGGCGAACAACAATCATACCATAGGCTAGCTTCTAGGGTTTAGCCTCCTTGATCTCGTGGTAGATCTACTCTTGTACTACCCATATTATCAATATTAATGAAGCGTGAGTAGGGTATTACCTCCATCGAGAGGGCCCGAACCTGGGTTAATACATCGCGTCCCTTGTCTCCTGTTACCATCCGCCTTGACGCACTGTTCGGGTCCGCCTACGAGAGATCCGCCGGTTTTGACACCGACATTGGTGCTTTCATTGAGAGTTCCTCAATGTCGTCACCGATAGGCCCGATGGCTCCTTCGATCATCAACAACGACGCGGTCCAGGTGAGACTCTTCTCCCGGACGGATCTTCAGATTCGGGCGGCTTTACCCTTTGCGGGCCAATTCTCTTAGCCATCTAGAGCAGATCGAAGCTACGCCCCTGGCCATCGTGTCAGATTTGGAAGTTTGAACTATACGGCCGATATCCGCGGAGACTTGATCTTCGACGGATTCGAGCCGCAGCCAAGCGTGCCGCCTTGTCTCGATGGGCATGATCTAGCTCTGACAAATTAACAAAGGCCCCGGAGGCCGCACCGAGATCCGCTCCGACCCTTAATCCGGGCCGGATTCCCCGATCGAGGACGAGTGGTTGGACACCGCCTCGGGGCTACAATCTCTGGCGATGGAGCGAAACTCCATCCCTGTCGCTGCGAAGACCTCGACTCAGGTGCCGGACTCCTCTCCGGACTCGAACCCTCTGCACCCCCAATCGAATCCGATTGGGTGCGGTCATGGAGTTCACTGCGCGGACATCTTTCAAGACTTTTCGCCCTTTGGCGACATCCTGAATTCACTAAAGTCTCTCTCTTTATCTCGAGAGCCCTGCCCGGACTACGGACAGAAGGTTGGGATACAGACGACGAAGAAATTCAACGCCCACCCACCACCCACTTTGTAGCCTCTGCCGATGATTCAACCGACATGCTTGACTTCGACTCCAAGACATCGACGGTATGGACGGCATTTATGCCGGAGATTTACCAAGACCCAAAGACCTACAGGCAATCGAAGGCCACCTCGTCATAACGACATATACATGGTGGATATCCCAAAAGATGGGAACGACGATGGAACAACGGAGGATGACACCTCCAAAAGCAACCAAGCGCCGACGCCACAAGGCCGCTCTAAATCCCGCCACAAAGCAAAAACGGTGATTCTCGCACGGGAGATAATAACACCCGGACAATACCGAAGACAACCCCTCCGGCCAGGACTCGCGCAGAGGAGGGAGAAACAAGCCCGCACGACAAGGCGGCAGAAAGAGAGGTCGAGGACGATAATTATGCGCCTCCCTCCGAAGATGAGGCAAGCCTCGACGACGACAATTTAATTTGTCGTGCTCGAGGATCCCGCCGAACAAGAGAGAGTTTCAAACGCAGGCTTATAGCCACGACAAGCAGCCTCAAGAAAAAGCAGCAACAGCTTAGAGCTGACTAAGACACCTGCTAGGCGACAGATGGATCAATTCCTTGCAGCCGAAGAGTATGAACTCGAACGCCCCTCCAAAAGCTACCCCAAATGCAGGCCGTTGCCTCGATCAGAGGAGGAAGCACCCAAGTCACCAGCGCACGACATGGCAGACCGGCCACCCCGTGGCCGCGACAGAGAAGCCTCTCGGTCCTCCGCTCAAGCCACACCCCGACGCCGCTCAAAAAGTACCAAGGCACGGGAAAACGCGCCAGACTTGCGAGATATATTGGAGGACAAGGCAAAATATACAAGATCGATCTACGGATCGCATGGGCGCCCAACGACACGGGATGATTACCGTCGCGCCGGATACAGCAAACCCGGCCGGGCTGAACACAGTAGACAAAGCTCATATGAGCTACGTCGTGATATAGCCCAATACAGAGGCGCCGCACACCCATTATGCTTCACAGATGAAGTAATGGATCATCAAATCCCTGAGGGTTTCAAACCCGTAAACATCGAATCATACGATGGTACCACAGATCATGCGGTCTGGATCGAGGACTATCTCCTCCATATCCACATGGCCCGCGGTGATGATCTACATGCCATCAAATACCTCCCACTCAAGCTTAAAGGACCAGCTCGGCATTGGCTCAACAGCTTGCCAGCAGAATCAATTGGTTGTTGGGAAGACACGGAAGCCGCATTCCTTGATAACATCCAGGCACATATGTGCGACCACCGATCACCGATGACCTTAGCCACATAATTCAGCAGCTGGAAGAATCGGCCGGACAATTCTGGACACGGTTCCTAACAAAGAAAAATCAAATCGTTGACCGTCCGGATGCACGAGGCCCTTGCAGCCTTCAAACATAACATCCATGACGAGTGGCTTGCCCGACACCTAGGACAGAAAAGCCAAAATCCATGGCAGCCCTCACAACACTCATGACCCGCTTTTGTGCGGGAGAGGACAGCTGGCTAGCTCGAAGCAACAACTTGGCCAAACATCCTGATAGTTCAGATACCAAGGACAGCAATGGCAGGTCGCCTCGCAACAAGAACAAGCACCGCATTAACAGCGAGCACATCAAGATACGGCCGTCAATGCCGGATTCGAGGCTCTAAACCCGGTCGCCGGAAGAAGCCATTCAAAAGAAATACCTGAGGCCTCCAACTTGGACCGAATACTCGATCGCTTGTGCCAGATACATGGCACCCCTGAAAAACCAGCCCATCACACCAACAGGGATTGTTGGGTGTTCAAGCAAGCAGGCAAGTTAAGTGCCGAACTCAATGACAAGGGGCTGCATAGCGATGACGAGGAAGAGCCCCGGTCGCCGAACAATAGAGGGCAGAAGGGTTTTCCTACACAAGTGCGGACGGTGAACATGATATACGCAACCCACATACCCAAAAGGGAGCGGAAGCGTGCACTAAGGGACGTATATGTGATGGAGCCAGTCGCCCCAAAGTTCAACCCATGGTCTTACTTCCCGATCACCTTCGATCGAAGGGACCACCCCACTAGCATTAGTCACGGTGGTTTTTCCGCGTTGGTTCTTGACCCAATTATTGTGGATTTCACCTAACCGAGTCCCGATGGATGGCGGCAGACTGAACCGCTTTATCGTGATACAGGTCGCAAAATGGGCATAGACCCCTCAAGGATTAAGCCCACAAAGACGGCCTTTAAAGGCGTCATACCGGGTGTAGAGGCCAGTTGTATGGGCTCAGTTACACTCGAAGTGGTCTTCGGATCCTCGGATAACTTCCGATGCGAAGAGTTAATCTTCGACATCGTCCCATTCCGCAGCGGCTATCATGCACTGCTCGGACGAACCGCATTTGCAAAGTTCAACGCGGTGCCGCACTACGCATACCTCAAGCTCAAGATGCCAGGCCCTCGAGGAGGAATCACGGTCAATGGAAACACCGAACGCTCTCTCGAGCGGAGGAGCACACGGCGGCCCTCGCGGCGGAGGTACAAAGCAGCCTCTCACAGCAATTCTCGAGTCCGGCCACTAAGCGTCCGGACAACATCAAAGCGCCGGAGTAACCTACAACAAGACCGCTGCACGATTCAAGCCGCAGCGTAGAAATCCGGCCCCAACACCAGCCCTCGCGAAATTGCGAAGCTAGTATTACGCGTACATAATTACGCTCTGGAGATACCATGGGCATATGGGGAGGGGCAAGACCACGGCACGCCAAGAATGCGGCTCTCGACCGCACCGGCCCCGATTGTGTCATTCCTTTTCTTTTTTCCTTTTTCTTCCTTTTTCTTACTTTCAGGACTCTGTCTTTCAGAAGTCCTGTCCGGCACTAGAGTCGCCGAACTCACGATGCAACAGCCAGGGAAGCAGAAAGACACGCCAAGTGTTCAGGTGGTCTCTATTACGAGCATTATACCTGTTTTACATACCATCCCGCAGCTTACCCGTGGAGGGGGACATGTTAGATAGTCCCATCCCTTGCTTATCGCACTATTTGTATCATTACGCTTTCATCAAAGTACCTTTTTGAATAAACAATACATAGCTTTTGCTTATTATTGCACTACTTCCTTTATCTATACATATGCTCATTTCATGACATGTTGCAACCGTACACTTTGGTACGGCCAATACACCAGAGGCTTAAGTATCCCAAAATTATGGTGTGATAAGTCTGAACACTTCCGCAAGTGCGGCACCCCGAACTTATAGCATTATATGAATTGGCTCCGAATCATGTCTTGGGTCAATAGTTGGGTTTGCCCGGCTCCCGTGTTTTGGTACCTTACGTTCCGTTATATCGGCTAAGGTAGCACGGGAGAACCATCACGATTGTGCCCCGGTTGAGCTGGGTCGAGCACCTCGATGGAGAAAGCTAAAACTGACCGTCATGATAGGGCGAGAGCGGTCGCTGTTCGAGAGGTTTTTCGGGTCCCTAAAGACTTATGCCGCTTAGAGCGAGGAACCGAATTGTCCGCCAAGGCGTGGATAGCGCCCGAACTCGATCTTCCGAATACTAGGGGCTTCACGAAATTTAAAATTATAGAATTCTATGGCTAAGTGAGAGTGTTCAAGCATTATAAGTCCGGTTGCCTTGTTCGTTGTGTTGAGCGCCTCCCTAGATGGACCCAAGAATGGGAACAAGAGTGCTCAAGTTTATCCCGAACACCCCAAAGACTTCGTGGCATGGGGGCTGAAGCCAACGACTTGCCATCTCTCAAATTTGATAAACGGCCGCGACGAAGGTAATATTTTAAATTAACAAGCGTTGCTTAGCGATATGAACAAGTTTTCAGCATACAGGATAACAAATGCGAGCCTATTAAAAAATTACATCTTTGGAGCACTCATCCGCTATTAGGCGGGCACCCTTCAAGAGGCCCTCATAGTACATTTGGGCGTCGATGCTCCTTGCTTGCCCTTCGGTGGCCTGTCCGTCACAAGCTTCTCTGCATCCAGCTTGCCCCAGTGCACTTTAGCACGGGCAAGGGCCCGACGGACACCTTCAATGCAGACGGAGCGCTTGATGGCTTCAATCCATGGACAGGCGTCCACCAGCCGCTGCACTAAGCCGAAGTAGCTCCCAGGCATGGCTTCCAATGGCCTGTTCGGCGACCTTGTGGAGCTCGACCAGCTGCTTCAGCTGGTCGCTCAGGGGCACTGGATGTCCGGCCTCAGCATACTGAGACCAGAACACCTTTTCCGTCGAGCTCCCCTCCTTGGCGAGGTAGAATGCGGCAGCATCAGACACACTACGGGGCAAATCTACGAATGCTCCTGGAGAACTCCGAATCTGGTAAAGTAATAGGTAATTCACTTTCACATGCTTGCTTTGCATAAAGAATGCCTTACCCGCCGCTATCTTCTTTAATGATTCAATTTCTTGGAGGGCTTTTTGGGCCTCGGCCTTAGCAGCTTTGGCACTCTCAAGAGCCGAGGCGAGCTCGGACTCTCGAGTCTTCGAGTCACGCTCCAAACTCTCGTGTTTTTCCACGAGAGCTTGGAGCTCTTGCCGTACCTTGGCCAGCTGCGCCTCCCCCTTCTCTCGCTCGGTGCGTTCCGCAGCCGCTTTGTTTTCGGCCACGGACACCGCTTCCTTCAGGGTCGCCACCTCGTTCGTGGCCCCTGCAGTACCCATGTTATTCCTGTTATTTTTTGCAACCGAAACCTTTCTATAAGGTATTTCCTTAATAGGGTACCACTTACCTTCCTTGTCCTCGAGCTGCTTCTTGGCTTGGCCGAGCTTGTTCTCGGACCGCTCGAGGCTCTGCTTCAATGCATTGACCTCTGCGGTCGGTCAGTGGCAGGTCAAGCCTGCAGCTGCATTCCCATATTGACATACTTATGTTAGACTCCTGCAGATATCTTTTTAGATCCTTAGTCCGCTTTTCTTTCCGGACACCAAACCAAGCATCGAGGCTACCGTCTATGCGGTAATATTTTTACATATTCTAAACTTACCTCAAAGCCTGTTAGAAGGCTGGTATAGCTTCGGTCAGCCCGCTCTTGGCGGATCGAATCCGGATCACCGCACTCATAACAGTGCGGTGCTCCTCCTTGATGGAGGCGCTGTTAAGCGCCTCCAGTAAGCTATCCGGTTCCTCCGATTGGACGGAGGACACCGGCGTCTTACCCTTCTTACAAAGGGACCGCTTGCCGGACTCCGGAACCGATGAAGGTTCCGTCATCGATTCCGGACAAGGGTCGGGCTTAGAGCCCCTGGGGGTCTTGCCCCACGCGCTGTAGTCCGGGAGGTTGCCTTGTGGCGCCTCCTGCGCCACCTCCTCTTGACCAAGCCCCCCTTGGGGCCCCACCGCAGCGTCGTCCGCAGCGTGAGGTGAGGAGGCGGTCGGAAGTGAAGTACTCTCCATTTCCGACGAACTCAGGGACCCGCTCGACGAAGTGGCGAACTCGCCCTTGGGCGGGCTGCATGATTGTTCGGCATTAGAGAACACTATGCAATGATAAAAAAAACCATGGGTATCCGCACACTTACGATCTCGCCAGGGGCTTGGCCCTTGTTGGCCAATCCTCCTTGTAAATGCCGGCGTTAGTGGAGAAGTCCGGGGAAGGGTTCTTCCTTCTTGGACCCACGGCCTCCCAGTTAGGCGGCCTTCCTTTTCCTCTCCTCTTCACCGGGGAGAAGCTTCTTTTCCTCCTCCTCGTCCTCGGGAGAAGATTACGCTTTAGAATCTCGACAAGACTGGCGTCGGGAGCTCCTTCGAGTTCCCGTGGCCTCCTTCTTGGCCTTCTTCTCCGGCACCACATGGGGGACCGGAGCCAGCAGCCCCGTCAATCGGGCGTCCGCTGGGTCTTCCGGCAAAGGAGCCGGACAGTTAATCTGTCCGGACGCCTTCAACCAGTCCTGTCAAAGATTAGGGAGTTTTAGATCCCACATAGAGTCAATCTATGAAAAAAAGAGTCCCATAAAGGGTAGAATAACTTACCTCGCCGGCTTGACGCCTGAGCTGTATCCGCGATCTTTGTTAGCGGATGCTGGGGCTTCCGCGCCCTTGAACAGCACCTTCCAGGCATCTTCGTACATAGTGTCGAAGAGCCGGCTCAAGGTCCGGTGTTGTGCCGGATCGAACTCCCACAAATTAAAGGCCCATTGTTGGCATGGGAGAATCCGGCGGATGAGCATCACCTGGATTACGTCGACAAGCCTGAGATTCTTGTCCACCAGGTTTCGGACGCATGTTTGGAGTCCGGAGAGCTCGTCTGAATTCCCCCACGTCAGGCCCGTCTCTTTCCATGACGAGAGCCATGTGGGGAAGCCAGATCTGAATTCGGGGGCCGCCACCCATTCGGGGTCGCGTGGCTCGGTGATGTAGAACCACCCCGATTGCCAGCCTTTTATTGTCTCCACAAAGGCGCCATCGAGCCATAGGACCTTGGCCATCTTGCCGACCATGGCGCCTCCGCACTCCGCTTGATGGCCGCCCACTACCTTCGGCCTGACATTGGATGCAGAGGAAGGCCTCGCACACGACGATAAATGCCGAGATGTTGAGGATAAAATTTGGGGCCAGGTCGTGGAAGTCCAAGCCGTAGTAGAACATGAGCCCCCGGACAAATGGGTGAAGTGGAAAACCTAGTCCGCCGAGGAAGTGGGGGAGAAATACCACCCTCTCAAGGGGCCTGGGGGTTGGAATGAGCTGCCCCGCGTCGGGCAGCCTGTGCGCGATCGCCGGACAAATATTCGGCCTCCCGCAGTCTTGTGATGTGCCCCTCCGTGACGGAGGAGGCCATCCACCTGCCTCCCGCTCCTGACATGGTTGGAGAAGGTTGAGGTGGGATGTGCGGACATGGCTGGAGCTCGAAGTGCGCGGAAATGGATGAGCAAAGGAGGAAGAAGGCCTAGGAGAAAAGGTGGATCCTTATCCCCTTATATGGACGGACGAAGCTATGCGTCCCCCACCAGCCTGGTAAAACTCGCTTATCTTCCAAGCGCCGTAATCCATGGCGCGGATGGGTTACCCACGTCCGTATTGATGAGAATCCCGGACTAAGGGGGCACGATCTATGCTTTGATAAGACGTGCCAAGGAAACCGCCTCGCTAAACGCTGCTAAGGTGGAGCGGTAAAAACCGATTCATATAAAGGCCTGGCCGGGTGTGATGTCACGCCCATGGAATACGCCAACAGATCTGTGCAAAAATTATTCGCTCTACGTGTTATGTGGAACTTGTTTTGCGAGCCGGGACACTATCCTGGTGTTCAAAACCTTCTATGAAGTATTCGGAGGAGGAACCCGCCTTGCAATGTCGAAGACAATATGCTTGGCCGGACTAAATGCGTCATTGAAGCCTGGTTCGAGACTCTTGAGGGAGTCTGGACTAGGGGTGTCCGGATAGCGAACTATCATCATGGCGGACTCCAAGACTATGAAGATACAAGATGGAAGACTTCGTCCGTGTCCCGGATGGGACTTTCCTTGGCGTGGAAGGCAAGCTTGGTGATACGTATATGTAGATCTCCTACCATTGTAACCGACTACGTGTAACCCTAACCTATCCGGTGACTATATAAACCGGAGGGTTTTAGTCCGTAGGATCGAACAACAATCATACCATAGGCTAGCTTCTAGGGTTTAGCCTCCTTGATCTCGTGGTAGATCTACTCTTGTACTACCCATATCATCAATATTAATCAAGCAGAGTAGGGTATTACCTCCATCGAAAGGGCCCGAACCTGGGTAAAAACATCGTGTCCTTGTCTCCTGTTACCATCCGCCTAGACGCCTTGCATTCGGGACCCCCTACCGAGATCCGCCGGTTTGACATCGACAATAGGCGCCCAAGGTCGTCGGCCTTCACCGGAGGACCACCCCTCCAACTCAGCCTGCTCGGGCGCGCTCCCAATGCTGTGCACCCCCACCATCTGCCAGGTGGCCGTCACCAGGACTCCCATCGACAGCGGCACGGGCCTCAGCATGCTCTTGGTTGAGGCCTTCAGCCTCCTCCACATACCGCCGAGGCGCTTGACCCTAAGCAGCCCTTCTTGGGCGTCGAAGGCGGTTCGGCCGAGCTCCACAGGGCAGATCCGTCTTCCGATGACCTTGGCACCTACGACAACTTCGCGGAGCTAATCGACTTCGACATCGCCCCCATCGGCCTCCCATACAACGCCATCCTTGGCTACCCAGCACTAGCCCGATTCATGGCGCGACTCACCCAGCACAACCTCATGAAGATGCCCGGAGCAACAGCGCGTCCTCACCGTGTCCGGAGGCAGCCGGATGCGTTGCAAGTGCTCAAGCACGTCTTCAAGATCAGGCGGCACAGCCCGCCGACTCAGACGCCCCTGAGCCCAAGGGGGCTGCGCCGGCCAAGAAGAAGCAGCTATTCACCCAAGACAAGGCAGAAACCAAGCAGATACTGGTCAACGAAGACGGATCCACTAACGCCACCTTCACCATAGGCGCCAACCTCGAGCCCGAGCAGGAGGAGGCCCTGGTCAAGTTCCTACGCGCGAATAAGAAGGTATTCGGATGGGAACCTGATTAGTTGGCAGGGATCCCGAGAGGCGTAATCGACCACCACCTCAACGTGTGCCCCAACGTACGCCCCGTGAAGTAGAAAGCTAGACGACAGTCCACTGAGAAGCAGGCTTTCATCGTCCAAGAGACCCACAAGCTAGAAGCGGCAGGGGTCATTCGCGAGGTCCGATACCCAAATTGGTTGGCTAACCCGGTTGTCGTGCCAAAGAAAGGGGGGAAGGAGCGCATTTGTGTCGACTTCACCAACCTCAACAAAGCCTGCCCGCAGGATCCATTCCCGCTCCCCCGTATCGATCAGATCGTCGATTCCACGACCGAGTGCGACCTGTTATGTTTCCTGGATGCCTTCTCTGGCTATCACCAGATCAAGATGGCGGTAGAAGACGTGGAGAAAAAGGCTTTCCTGACCCCGTGTGGAGTGTACTGCTACATATGCATGCCGTTCGGGCTGCGTAACGCAGGGGCGACCTTTCAGCGGCTGATGCACATCACCTTGGGTCCGCAGCTCGGGAGGAATGTTGAGGCTTACGTCGATGACATTGTGGTGAAGTCTCGGGAGGCCAGAACCCTGATACAAGACCTGGAGGAAACCTTCGCGAGCCTCGGTAGCAGTGAACCTCGGCTCAACCCAGAGAAGTGTGTGTTCGGGTCCCCTCGGGCAAGCTCTTGGGCTTCCTAGTGTCCCACCGGGGCATCGAGCTAACCGAGGAAAAGGTCAAGCGATCGAGGACATGAGCCCGCCGAAGACCCTCGGGAGAAATGCGAAGCTCACTAGGCGCGTGGACCGCACTAGGACGCCTTCATCTCCAAGTTGGGGGAACGAGCGCTACCCTTCTTCAAGCTAATAATGAAGAAAAGAGCCCCTTTGAATAGACTGAAGAGGCCGACAAGGCGTTCCAAGATCTCAAAAGGTACTTAACCAGCCCTCCAGTAATGGTGGCTCCGCGCCCTCTAGAGCCCCTGGTGCTCTACCTGGCGGCCACTCCCTACTCTGCCAACGCAGCCCTGGTGGCAGTTAGGGAGGAGCATTGGACCAAAGCCGCGGCAGCTGCCCGGGTCAAGGCGAAGCAGGATCAAGGGGGCCACACAGAGACCACTACCACAGCCGAGAAGGATCAGCCGCCGCAGGGAAGCACACTCGGAACAGAAGAGATCCCTCCCCCTGGCGACCAACCGCTGGGGGCTCCACTGTCTTAGGAGGCGCCACGGCCTCCGGAGGACGCCAACAACACCAGCACTCCCAACCTCGCCGAACAACTTGTGTACTTGTCGGCCAAGTGTTGCGGACGCGAGGGCAGTACCCCATGCCCCAGAAACTCCTCCTCGCGCTCTTGGTGGCCTCGCGCAAGCTGCGACATTATTTTCACGGCCATCCCATCAAGGTTGTCTCAGCGTACCCCTTGGAAAGGGTGCTCAGGAGCCCCAACTCAGCTGGAAGAGTCACTGAGTGGAACATCGAGTTGCAAGCATTTCAGCTAGAATTCAGCACCACCAGAGTCATCAAGGAAGCAGCGCTAGCGGACTTCGTGGCGTAATGGACGGAGGCGCCGGGCCTCAAGGCTGAAGAGGATCGACCCCTCTCCCCGGGAAGCGAGGCATCGGACGGTTGGATCATGTACTTCGACGGAGCATTCTCCAGACACGGCGCGGGAGCTGGCGCAGTGCTTATATCTCCTACTCAAGACAAGCTCTACTACGCCGTGCAGCTCTGTTTTCAGTACAGAGAAAGGGTCTCCAACAACATAGCAGAATATGAAGGCCGCGGTTGCCCTGGGAGTGAAGCGCCTTGCTATCAATGGTGATTCACAACTCCTCGTCAACTTCTCCAACAAAGTATACGAGCTGAGGGATGAGCACATGGAAGCCTACCTTGCGGAGGTCCGCAGGATGGAGAGGCAGTTCTGGGGACTGGAGTTGCAGCATAAACCTCGTGGCACCAATCAAGAGGCTGACGACATCGCCAAACGGGCATCCAGGCGGCTACCTCAGGAACCTGGCGTCTTCGAGGAGCGGCTCTTCAAGCCCTCGGCAACGCCATCGCTATCAAGCACGGTGCAGCCTCGGGAAGAGCTCCCCCAGTCACCTGCCTCGGGAGCCTTGTGGCCCGGCCTCAGGAGCGCGCCTGCTCCCGACGCTGGAGCCTCAGGAGGCGTGTTGGATTACAGAGCTCCGGAGCTACCTGACGCAAGGGACCTTGCCGGAAAAGGAGGAGGAAGCAGAGCGTGTGGCGCGGCAAGCCACGACGTCTTTGTATCGAGGATGGAGAGCTCTACCGGAGCGACCGAATGATGTGTCCCTACGTTGCATTTCGAGGAGCAAGGGAAGGAGCTGTGGCGGAACATACATGATGGAGACTGTGGGCATCATTCGTCATCACGGACCCTCGTTGGCAAAGGCGTTCATAGCGGCCAGGTTCTATTGGCCCATCAAGCTCAATGATGCCGTGGAACTGGTGAAGGCTTGCGAGGCCTGCCAATTCCATGCCAAGCAGATCCAACAGCCGACGGGAGGTCTGCAAACTATCCCCTTCTCGTGGCCATTCGCAGTCTGGGGGCTGGATATCCTGGGCCCGTTTCCTCGGGCGCCAGGAGGTTATCGCTACCTCTACGTCGCCGTGGACAAGTTCACCAAGTGGGCTGAAGTGGAAGCCGTCCGCGCCATCCCCACGAGTTCGCCGGTCAAGTTCATTAAGGGCATCGTGAGCTGTTTGAGTGCCGAACCGCATCATCACCGACAACGGTTCGCAGTTCACCAGTAACCTCTTCAAAACATAATGTGCTAACCTTGGGACGCAGGTATGCTACGCTTCGGTAGTGCACCCACGGAGCCACGGTTAGGCCGAGCGGGCCAACGCAGAGGTCCTGAAGGCCCTCAAAACTAGGACATTCAAGAAGAAGCTGGAGGCCTGCGGCAGAGGCTGGTATGACGAGCTTCAATCCGTGTTGTGGTCCATCCGCACGACCGCGACCAAGCCGGATTGGCGAGACCACATTGTTCTGGTCTCAGAGCTGAAGCGGTCCTCCCTCAAGAGGTCCGGCGTCGTTCCACACGGGTCTGGCGTTCGACGAGGCGCAGCGAGGATGCCATCTGAGGGACGGACCTCGTCTTTGGGGAGGAGCATCGTCGGAAGCCGTCTTTCTCGGCGAGGTACCAACAAGCACTGCGGCGATACCACTGCCGCAACATTCGCCCCAGAACTCTTGAGGTAGGGGACCTCGTGCTCAGACGGGTTCTCTCCAGGGAGGGACTGCATAAGCTCTCTCCCATGTGGGAGGGCCCGTTCAAGGTTGTTCATGTTTCCAGGCCCGGCTCCAGCGGCGCTTGGAGACTCGGAGGGGTGCCTGCCCGTAATCGCGTGGAACATCCAGCACCTCCGGAGGTTTTACCCCTAAAAAGGCCCGGTGCCTGTGAAGAAGGCGAATGCCTGTGAAGTTGTTGCATTTTGGAAAAGGTCCAGAACCTGTGAAGAAGGCAAACGCCTGTGAAGCTTATCTTTCTGAGAAAGGCCAGGTGCCTGTGAAGAAGGCGAATGCCTGTGAAGTTGTTGCATTTTGGAAAAGGTCCAGAACTTGTGTAGAAGGAAAACGCCTGTGAAGCATATCTTTCTGAGAAAGGCCCAGAGCCTGTGAAGAAGGCCAATGCCTGTGAAGTTTGCTTCCCCCAAGAAAGGCCCGGAGCCTGTGAAGAAGGCCAATGCCTGTGAAGCTCGCCGCCCGTGACACTCTCACGTAATAATGAGTTGGGGCTGTACACGCCCGGAGTCTCGAGGCGCCGGCCTCGGGCCACAGGGCTCCCTCCCACGCCCAGTGGCAGCACTTAGCTCATGTTGGTGAGAAGACGTCGAAGACTAGATTAGGTGCCGGACGCGGCTTTTTCATTTGCTTTCTGCAGTTGGCTTGTTCATTCCCATTTGAAGTTTTATTGAAGTTGTTGGCGCCTTTGGCTTGTTATTCTTTGCCTTCTTCGCTCTCCTGCCTCGATTTCTCCCGCACGAGTCTCGCGAGGGAGCAACGCGGGCACCCTCGCGAGTGTTTTCTGCCCTCATTGTTTGAGGCTTCCCTAACCGGGTCTACTACGGGAGCACCCCTCCAGTCCGTGCCCCACGGGCACTACGACGCGAACACATGACCTGGTTCAGTCGCCCCCGCAACTGAGGCCGGAAGCTACCTCTCCTGGCTAATCTTTGCAGGGCATGAAGCGTTCGACGAGGCCTCGGCCTCGGGAGGCGAAGACCGCGACAGGTCGCCCCCAAGCTAAGTAATTTCTACACGCAGGCGTGGCATAGAAGCCTAATACAGAAATAGAGGGAACAATACGATAATTAATAGCAACAGTCCAAGCACGCCCCGTGGGGCCCTACATTACTGACTCTTTGCACAGGAAAAGGAAAAGAACAAAAAAGCGCGACTCGCTTGACACCAACCCGCGGCGAAGGCTCGAGCTGCCTCCGGAGCTCAGGCGGACTCCCTCTCACGCTTCACCGAGGCGTGACGGCGGGCAGACCCGCTACCTCCCTCCAGGCGGGCGCGGCGGTGCGGAGGCTGGGCATGGCCACCGTTGGAGGAGCCGTTGTCTGAAGAAGAGTCGCCTAAGCTCGACGAACCCCAAGCGCCGCCGGCCACGCGCGCGCTGCCGTCTTCATCCCGATCGTCTCCGGGGCTGGGCCCACGGCCGCGGTCGTCGTCCTCAGGGAAGCACCCAGTGCGGCGACCGTCTTCCCCGAACACCCTCACATAGAGGGTGGCATCGCCGTCTAACTTGAAGTGCAGGGTGCACCGCCGGCTCAGACCACGCCACAAGGCAAACGTTGCCAGCCAGCGGGTCGTACACGCTCCCGGGCCGAGACCTCCAGCGAAGCCCAGGAGGCCCGGCTGCAGCAACCGTCCGCCTGGAGCCAGAGGCCGCCTGGGGCGCCGGCCTGAACTTCACCTAAAAGGAAGCGGGGAAGCTGGAGCCAGGTGCTGGTCGGCTCTGCCGACCACACGACAAACTCCGGCAGCACCTCTGCCGAGTGGAAGCGCGGCCTAGGGGGTCGTGCGGCCGTAGCGCCCCCCATCAACGGCCTGACGCCCGTCACCGCACGGGAGATCGCCTCCACGGCCACGAGAAGCCGCCATGGGAGCCACAGTGTGCTTGCCAGGACGGCCTCGACCGCAACAGCTGGGGAGAGTCGGGCTCTACAGCGGGCCTTTCCCTTCTCCGCGGCCGAGAACCTCTTGGTAGAGCCATGGAGAAGAAGGAGAAGCAAGAAGAGATGGACTGGAAGGGCACGCGCCATCCCGTACTTATAGCCGGGGAAGGCCAACCGTCGACCTCCACGATCACACGTAATCATGACCCGCTTTGCATGCAGGGACTTGTCATTCGATGCAGTCAGAGGCATCGTGGGGAAGCGAGATGCCCACGTCAATCAACCGCCACTTGGCGCCCAAGGCATGAGCTCTTAGGGCCGTGGCGCCGCGACTTGCCCTTCGCTTCTCCGCTAAGCCAAGTCCAAGCGCGCCTTGGGCGGGGCTCTTGTCGGCGTTACGGAGGCAGGGTACCAGACTTGCACGCCTCTGACTGTGGCGTGGCTCAAGGGGTGGCCAGGCGGCCCATCTTCATCGGCACAAGCTCAAGACCCTCGCGAGGACCAAGCCTCATGGGCGGACGACAGAAGCTTCCTCGGGCACAGCCTCGTCAGTGGCTCGCGAGGAGGCGGAGAGATCAGGAGGGGTACCTCACGAGGTGCCCATGATGCAAGCCATGACGATCAAGGCGCCCGGTGAGCGCCAGCCCGCCAAGCAGTTGTCCTCATTTCCTCTTTGGTGCAAAGGAGGCAAGCGCAGGCGAGAGTATCAAGCAAAGGCAGCCATTTTGGTGCAACATGACCAAGACCAACACAACGGCAGGAAGGAGGTCATCGTGGAGCCCAAGCCGGCGTCATCGACAGAGCCTTTGGCAGGCGACCAACTTTAGTCAGGATAAGTGTACTAGATGTTCCCCTTCAAAATGGCCAATTGTTGGCGCCCTTCCCGCTCCATATTTGGGAAGTGGCCCAGGGCCTCTGCCTATAAATAGGACTAGCCACCGACAGGGCAGGACACCTTGAATCGAGAAGCAAGGGAGAGCCGAGCTAGAGATCAAGCATTCTAGAGAGAGAGAGACCAAACTCCCCCTAGCAGTTCGTCGCACCGGCCAAGAACAGACCCTCGCGGGGCTGTTCTTCCTTGTATTGTTCATCATCAGCCCCTGAGGCAATCCACCACACCACACACCTTTGGGTAGGGTATTACACCACAATGGTAGCCCGAACCAGTATAAACCTTGTGTCCCTTGTGTTGCTCTTTGTGTAGTTAGATCCTTGCGAGGCGACGAGGTGCAGGTAGGTAGGGGGTGAGATCTCCGCGTGCACCCCAAAGTTTGAACCTAGAGGGTCTGCCGGAACCCGAAATCCGACAATGTGGGCCAGACCCCTGTTGGGCCCATATGTCAGTGACCCAATGCACCTGCAGTTAAGTAACTGAAGCAGCGTTCCAGAAGATATGTTGCGTGATTAACGTAGTACTCCCTCCTTTCCGGCTTATAGGGTTCAATTCAAAAATCTCACCAACCAATGTAGATGGTGAGTGGTGGAATACTTTTTGTAGTTTGCAAAAGTACCCAATTAATGCTCTTGTTTTGCTCAAAAAATTATGTTTACAAATGCATTAGTTGCAATGCATGCATGCATAAAATACATGCATTGGTCAATTTTCTCTTAATACTTGAATGCAAAGATTTAATGCACTTGGAATCTGAACATGTGATGGGGAACAACCAAATTCAGCCTTATAAAATGAGAAAACTAAAATTTTGAGATAAGCCCTATAAACCGGAAAGGAGGGAGTAATAGCTACGTGGGCATATTTGTTGGAGTAAATTATGGGGGAGGGAAGGGTGGAAATATTGCTGGTCACAACAGATTGGATGAGCGCGGGGGGAGGAGAGTCATGCATGCAGATTTTTTCCACACGGGGTGGAGTGGTGGGACCGCCGGAGGGAGAAGGAGAGTCTGGCAGGCATATTGTTTCCACACATGGAGAGGAAAAGATTTGGAGACGAGCAGGCTTCCTGCAGTATGGGGAACGGTGCATAATAAGTCTCATCGAGCATTCCGGGCTAGGTATAGTCTCAAGTCATTAAAAACATACACGCCCCACACATGTTCATATTTCAAGGTGCACTAAATTATTGCATGCGATGGTTAAGGCTGGCCATAATGGTGGTATCTTAGCTGGTATCATGCACACAGGAATAGCAAACATGCTGATGTGGCAAAGAATTAAAGAAGAGAGGGGGGTTAGAGTAAATAGTGTTCATGCATGCATGTGTAAACACATTTTTTTGTGAATAACGACAGCATTAGTTGAGTACTTTTGCAGACTACAAAAACTATTCCACCGCCTCTATCTTGCTAAGAGTAGGTGAAATTTTTGAATCGAGCCCTTTAAACTAGAAGGGAGGTAGTAGTACTCTAATAGCTAACCTTGACCCTGTTTGGATCCATGTGTTAGAGTTAGTTCAACTAACCCAAAAAAATCTAACCCACCCAAGAGGTGCTTATTTGGGTTAGTTCTTCTCGGGACACTAAAAAACACATTTTTCTCTCGCTCTCCCCGCAGTAGATCCCTCCCCACTTCCTCGAAGCTTCTCGTCCTCTCCCTCCCTCCCTCCCTCTCGTGACGCCCATGAAGGGACCTCACCGTATCCAGCTCCATCTAACTGTCATCCAAACACCTCTTTCGCTAGAGTTACTTGAGGTTAGTTCAGATTAGAATCTTTAACTCATCTAACTCATCTAATAGTAGTTCTTATACTCATTATAATCAATATTGTAGATATTGATATTTTTAGTATAAACGGTTGACGGAAGTAAAAAGGACCAGAGGGAGTATCATGCATGCGGAGTAGGCAAAAAAATTGCTCATTTATAGCCGGTCGAAGTCTCAAAGGGCGCGACCGCGCGAGGGGGGCGAAGGTCATGGGAGGCGCAATGGTTGATGGACTTAATTGGAGTTACACACAAGTCGGCATGGCGTGCGAACAGGCAGAAGCTATACCGTCAGGCCTACGATATGGGTCTAGTAGACATGACATCTAGTGGGTCCCGCATAGTTCTCGAGAACTCTTTGGGGGCTTGCAGCCATTTATCCACCAGGCAAGCCAGCAACCCCACGTTGTTCGCACGCCCTACTCGTCCCCTTCTGCTACTAGTACAGTACCTTACAACAGTTCGCTCCCAGTCATCCCGTCCTTTCACATTACGGCAGTTCCACTAATCCTAACCCTCCTCCCAAATCCATGGCGTCCCAAATCTCCATGATCAGCGGTGAGTAAAACGTTAGAACCATCACCGGCGATGAGTTCGACGTCATCTACACCCATTCTTCCGCAACGGTAAAATAATGCCTTGCTCGCTTCAAATGCATGTTTGAAAACTCAAATGATGAGTGGGTCGCTGGGCTAGATGTTGAGTACACCACAGTCTTGGGAAGCGAGAAGAAACTAAAGGAGGCAGAGAAGAAGAAGTCCGCCGTGATCCAGGTTTGCATGCATGACTTATGCTTGGTCTACCACATATGCCATGCCGACGTTGAATGCGTGGAATTTAAGAAGTTCCTCAAGGGCGGCCGAGTCAAATTCATTACTCTAGACTTTAGGCACGACAAGGAAATCCTGGGTCGGATAGGCCTCGTTGTAGGCCAGCCCTTCGATCTCCAGAAGGCAAGCCGGGTTTCCTCCTCTCAGCCTTCAATGCTGACCCTGGCAGCAGCCATGATTGATCGTTCGTACGCTAAACTGAAGAAACCTCACCACGAGTTTCATCATGCATGGGAGTCGAAGACATTAGATGAAGATCACATCTTGTACGCAACAATGGATGCCTACCTTTATTTAAATATCTACAAGGGTTGGATGAAGAAGCAGAACCCAGTGTCCGGTTCAAGCAAAGAAGCGTCAGCGAAGAGGAAGAGGAAGAGGGACGAGGATGAAGTCGAGGACGTGGACTCGGACTCCGAGTAGGTGGCAGTGCCATCGCTCATGCTGATTCTACTGCAGTGTCAAGCGGACTAGTTGCTTAGTTTATTTTCAAGGGTGTGTTGTGCTGAGGCCCCAGTAGAACTATGTTTATGTTCTTTCTCGTTATTTCAACTCTTTAGTACTCCCTCCGGTCCCTTTTAGTTTGCGTCTAACTTTTTTTTTTTCATTTTTCCCATATTACTGTGCGCACTCCCTTTTTCTCTCAGCGCTTTCCAATTCTACCCCTCCTCCCGCCTCTCATGTAACCAATCCCATGCATGCATTAACTGCTCTTTTTCCTACTGTTGCGCTAGTGGGGGGGGACAAACCATGAGACGGGATAGGCAACCGAGGAGGATTAGCGAATCACGCATGCACAATTATTACGGCCCAGCTCTCCGCATGCCTGCAACTTTACTCTAGCAAAGGGCAAATTAGTCCAAAAAAACCAAAAATGCTGCCCTCCTTGGTATCCGGGTGCAGGTTATCTTGTTGAGTAAAAGGACCGGAGAATGCGTCTGATAAAGAGTACTAGTACTATGTCTTACTACTGTTCTTCTTGCAGTTGGTACTACTGCTCATATCTTCGTGTTCCTACTTTAGTTAATACGTTCGTACTAGTAGTATAATTTGGGTCGGTCGATTTATGAAAGAAGTTCGACCGAGTGAAGGAAGAAGACGGCATGGAAGGGGTGGGGGAGCATGGCGGTGGCAGGCGGTTCAGAGGAGGGCGCGGCAGCGGCAGGCGGTTAGGCGTGTGGCGGGCTGAGAAGATGAACCGTGCATCTATTTCGGAGGTTGAAGAAGTCCTTCTAGCCATCCATGTTGCATCAAACGGCTCACAAGAGTCGACTGACCCAAATTGCTCCTTCAGATTGCAGGATCCACGTGGCATTCAAGGTCTCAAAGGTAGATTCCGTGTCCGCACCCGGTTTGTGGGTTCGACGCCTTGTAGCAACCGGCTTCCGTCACGACGATCACCATCGCGCCTCCTCCAGCAAGCGGAGACAACAATGACATGCTAGTTCCTCCTCGCCGGCGTGCTGGAGCACGCGCTCGTCCTCCTCTTTGTAGGCTGCGTGCATAGACATGGCTCCACCAGCTGCTCGCGTGCTTGGCAGCGCGACGACATCGAGAGGAGCGACTGCAGACGAGGTGAGCGGGCGAGCCTTCGGCTTGGCGGTGACAAGGCGGTGATGGGCAAGAAATTGTTGGCCGGAGCAAGCAGGCGCCGGCATGCGCAACGGCGGCGGCGGCATATTGATGAGTGCGCGTATGGGAGCTTATTTTAGTGTTATATAGGGTTGGTCAAACTTAAAAAAAAAACATACTAGTAGTACACGTAAACATTAGACTTAGGCAGCGCATTTATTAGTTACCACAACCACGATACGAAATCCTGTGCAAGCGCGTGAACCGCGGCTGCACGATCGATCGAATGGTGCGTCACCGTGTCGCGCTCGAAGGACATCCACCGAACCTTTTTGTGTGTGTGAAAACAATCCCCAAATTTTACTCAACTTTTTTCCGGGAAAAGTTCTTGACGCTACAATATTTCCATATATTTGAATTTAGCTCCAGTTCGTGTTTATTTGGATTTGGACGTCTTAGGTGCGCCCTATTTTTTTAATACTGATTTTGTGTGTGTGACTGAGAGAGAACGTGTGTATGTGTCCATATGTGTGTTGTGGCGGAAGGGCAATGTGGAGACGGTGTGCGTGTGATAGAGACATAGAGAGGTGTGAATGTGCAAATGATCATGCATAGGTGAGACGTAGAAAAATGCCGATATGCTTTGTATACATGAGAGAAAAGTCTTCTACTTTACTTGTGTGTGTGTGTGAGAGAGAGAGAGAGGAGCATCCGTAACACAACAACTATCTCTCTCGATTCGTCCGTCCCTCGCATGATCGCATGTAACACATGCATCAACGCGCACATTTTGACACTCTCACCCAGCCCCTGCCCACCTCAAGGCCTGCACATCGCTATCTATCTCGCACGCACAATATCTTCGTGAATACCCTGTTTAGCAAGTAGCTTTCCGTCACATACACACACATTTCTCTCCTTAGGTTTGTTTTCTCTCAATATCTGACACACACACACAACACACACACACACACACCCTCCCCCGAGCACACAATTCATCCCCATCCAAGGTTATATGGCGACCACTCTCGCTTGTGCTTCTCTGCACCCCAGCATGCACAACACCTCAATCTTCAAAGAGGGCATCGAGGAGATCAAATACGGCGACCACACTACACTAGAGAATGCGGGGCCATTTGGAAGCAGGATGATGTGACGACGGCTGACTGACTCCTCCCCCCACCCTCTCTCTCTCGCACAAAATTACCGATCCCTCTCTCCCCCGCACAAATTTATCAATCCCTCAACCCACGAGATCCTTCCCCTCTCGTCCATATTTTCTAGCTCTCTCATCAAACCTGTTGTCTCTTCTCCTTCCACGTGTACAGAATCCAGATGCACATGCATCCCACACATATTACATGTCTCCATCTTTCTCACAGACCTAACTTCTTCCTCTCTCTTTCTCTCTCTATCTCCCTCTCTCTGTTTTGTTAGGTTTGTCTCCTACTCTCTCGTCCACATACATACAATCTTTCCCACCCTATCTGCTCCATCTTCGCAAGCTCTCTCTGCATTTTTCATTCACACATTGGGATATGTTCAAAATGTTGCTTTTATAATGGCTGATGTAGAGTTATTGTTGGTTTTGTTGCATCCTACAAAGTAATAACTATGAAATGCATTTTGATTGTCATTTGATTGGGATTATGCGAGTTTGAGCATGTTGTGAAGTACTATAGACCTCGTATACATCTTGGAATTCGACAATGAGTGTAACTATTGAATTGTATAGACCATTACATTCGAAGTCAGTAGCCTAATATATTTATTTCACAATTTCAACAAATGATTAATTCACTACATTCTAAGAAAACAAATGTGTACACCCTCCATTTTTATCTAAGTCTGCGTATTAGCATTGGTCAAAGTCAAGTTTTGTAAACTCTCAGAAAGTTTATAACAAAAAATATTAAAATATACAATAAAAAATAAATACCATTAGATTCATTATTGAATGTACTTTCACATCATACATATATGTTATGGTAAATGTTTATATTTTTCTATAAACTTGGTCAAACTTTAGGAAGTTTGACTTCGGTCAAACCTAATATGTAGAGTTTACTAGTACTACTCGCTAGTTGCTTAGCCGAATCACCCAACACGCCACACGGGGAGTTCAGTGTCACAAAATATTGAGGCCGGCGGGAAAATCTCCCGCGACCCTGATTCGAGTAGTGGGAAGTTACCATCATAGCCTTCGGGACATGCCTATGGATGACGGTTGGTAGGGGGCTGTTTTCATAACTTCAGGTTCACCCTACCCAGCCAACCCCACCCTGGCACCCAGAGTAGTACACCTTAATACTCCCCATTTTCTATCCCCACCGCAAAATAGACTTCTCCACGGCACCGCAGCCTTCGTGCTCCTCCCCTTCTACATCGGTGCCCTCGTCCACTGCAGCGCATCTGCCTCATCGACGACCTCAGACGCCGTGACTGGAGCAGTCCACCGTCGTCCTCGTACACGGAGCCTCTTCCCCGGCACCGTCTTCCACGGGCTCGTATCTGCTTCCCGGAAGCCGACGCCAAGCGCAGAAGCACCACCGTCATGGACAATGAACTGACTCCCGTTGCCGACCATGACTCACAGAGGCCGCCGCGACCATCGTTCTCCTCCTCAATTGGTAGTGTGTGTATTGAATCACTTACCAGTACATGTGCACTTCCAATTTTGTTCATACCTACCCTTCAAATTTCCTGGGTGCTATTGTTCCCGTAAAAGTAATTGGTTAAAGCCTCCATTGTCCAACAGAATATCAGCTTGTAATTGTAAAGGCCGCTCCCTGTGTATCGCTTGTGCTTGGGTAGGTATTTCATCTGCAACCAGTAGTGTGGCAAATGATGGAAATTTTTTTAGAACTAGCAAGATGCCCATGCGTTGCACGCATCAAGATGGATTTGTATGAGTAGTTTATCTTGTGGGAGAAAAGGATGAATGAGGGAATGCCTTATTTGCAAACGCGGAGAGGGGTGTGGGTATCTTTTCGCAAAATTGCCATAGTTTCCTTCCTATCAAATGGGATATAAATCGGATGGCCTATATTGCAGGATGGCGGGAACACCATCATCACCAACTCGCTTTTTTTATAATAGTAGGGAAATAGTAGAGAGAGAAACTAGAGAGTAGAGAAGTATATATAAATATTAAATATATAATAAATATAACAATAGAGAAGAGAGTAGAGATAGCGAGAGGCGTCGAGAAAGGATTGCGCCTTGTGAGGAAAAAGCGGCTGGGCATGCGCTAGTTTTGGCGCGCGGCGTCCGGCGCGCTTTATAAAATACAACGCCCTCCCACCGCTCGGTGCCTTGCCACCGCTATCTCCCCGCTCTATGCCTCGCCACCACTCTCTCACCGCTCTTTCTCGCCTCGCCGCTGCCGCGCCACCATGCCGCCGCGTCGCCGGAAACTTGGGGATACCGCGGCGTCCGCGCGCGCCCCTCCGGCGGCTTCTCCGCCGAGATCCGGTTCCGCGGGATGCGCCTCGGCCTCGGCAATTTCGGCACCGCCAACGAGGCCGCCCGCGTGTACGACTCGGCGGCGTGGCGCCTCCGGTGGCCTCATGGAACATTGAACTTCCCCAACATGCCGACGTGGGAGCGAGCACAGGAGCTCGCACCTCTGCCGCGGCTTATCAACGACGAGGATTGTCACGACAACCGGAGGCGGGAGCACCTTCTCGGCTTCACCAAGATGGACGAGGAAGCCATGGCACTGTGGCGCCAACGCTTCCCGCAGGACATCATCAACGAGCGCGAGTTCTATGAGCAAAGGAGGGCGGAGAGGGATAAGAGGAGGGCGGAGCGAGCCGCCTATCGCGAGGACAAGCGTAGGAGAAAAGCGGACGCTCAATTCAACATGAGGCTAGGAGCAGCGTCGCCCTGGGAATCCGACGATGGTCAGTATCTTCACGCCTACTGTTAGACGTCGGAGGAGGACATCACCGAGGAGGAGTCGGATGACGAGGAGTAGTTGAATAATCTATTTTTTTATCTATCTATGCTAAGAACTATCATCTACTCTCTATATCTACTTCTCGATCTCAGCACTGTAAACGCTTTTTTAAAGCGCCGCGCGTTGTGATTATGTTTGAGATGCTCTAACATGGCAGATGAGTGCTTTAATGTTGCCCACAAGATGCGCGAGTATTACTAGTAGTATATTTTTCTTGCCATGTTGAGAATTTAAAACCACGAGTGCAAACATGCAGAGGAGCAATGAAGACCAAACACGGGATATTGGGGACATCTTCAAGGAGCATGGCAAGTTAAAGAGGAGCTACACTAAACTTGTAAAACGAGCTTTGGTAAGTAACACCCTTTCAATTACTTTCGTTTAGCCTCGTGTTTTCGGTGTGTATATGTTGTAGTTTCTGTTTCTCTTAAGCCTCATGTTCTTTGATGTGTCATAAGACGAGTCTTAATCGTCCCAATGCTTTCGTTTTTAGCTTGATGTAGGAAGTGGGTGTTCTCACCTTGTAGTCTGTTTTTATATATTTTTTTCCTTTTGAATTCACTTCTCCCAATTCTGTTTATCTGGCTTCTACTAAATGGATCTGGGTTGCTATGAGTAATTATCTAAAAAAGAAGTAACTTCATGTCTGGATGCAGTTCCTGCAAGGAGGGAAGTATGGTCAACCTCGAGATCATGTTTCTAGAATGAGGCTGGATTACACACAAGGTGCCAGTTTCCTAATGATGCTGGATTAGACACAAGGTGCAAATTCCCAGATGATGCTGGATTACACACAAGCCCGTGTGGAGTAAATCGACTATTCGTGTCCTAGTGGCTCTAGTAAAGGCTGAAAGAAAGCATGCAGCAGCCCTTGAGAATGTAGCTGAGTTCCTGAAGAAGCGAAAAGAGCAATCAGATGCTCTCTTCACCCGTGCCAAAGAAGAGATGGAAGAAGCCAGAAATAAGCTAGCAGAGGCAGAGAAGGCTAGGCATCTCCTGCTATCTAAAGCTGTTGTCAATACAAAATTTCCTTCATAGTAGCTACGTTCAAATGTTTAACCCGTCAGCATGCCTGTTGTGATGTCCGTGCATATATTGATGTGGCACAAAATATTTTTTTCGGGTCATGTAATAACAGCAATTACTTTCCAAACAATAACAGACGAAGCATTGGGCATGGTATAGTTCACGCGCAAGCCCGACATTCCAAGTTCAACTTCCACATCAAACTCACGTTAATCTCCACATTCATACATAATGTCCACAACCATGATTCACTTCAAAGACAATTTTTTTTTGAGGAGAGTTATGAATAAAGAAAAACCTCTAGTTCCTGCTACCGGTGCGAGCACAACAAGTCAAGACCATGCATAATTAATTATATTTTGGTCATTTTCTGTGTTCTAAAATGCCGCCCAGCTCGCGGAAGGACGTGTTGCCGGCACATGTGCGGATTCAATGAAGGCAGGTGGGGCAGTCTGAAGCCGGTTGCATGCGGCGAGGAGGCGTGTTCAGCCGGGCCTGCAGCGCGTTGGGCCCTCTTGGCTGGCGCGCCGGTTCAATGTCTGCGCTATGAGAGGTCGCGTCCGTGTCAGAGCAATCACTCCCTCCAGTCCATTTTTGTTTGCGTATGACAAAATCTCGTTTTCCATTCACATTTTAAAAGTAAAATTCATGGACAAACTTTGACCCAAAATACGATGCGGACTAGTAAACCAGAACGGAGGTAGTAGTTCTTTTAATCAAAGAAGGGTTCCCCCTTACGGTTTTCATTACTGAAAACCAACATCTAAATCTAAACATAGTATTTGCCATAGAACTACCAGGTTCAACATCTCGCAACATAAACCCATACAACCATACGCCAAGGAGGTACGTAGTACTATGAATTCCATTTTCGCTGCATACCAATCGTTCTGAAAACTACTTAGTACTTATAATGCGCCATTGAAAATCGGAACTCTTAACCCTGCTAAAATGATATTTTAAACATGGCTACTCGATCTGTGGCAACTGGCGAGCCACCGCCTCCAAGTCGTTCACCTGTGGTCCCGACTGTCGTGGTACTAAGACTGACAGTAGAATAGGGGGGTAACTATGGAGAGGCAAGATCCTAGCTATGGCGAAGTTGTGCACACGAGTTTTACGAGTCCAGGCCCTTCTCGGAAGAAGTAACAGCCCTACGTCTCGGAGCACGAAGGCGGTCGACTGGATTATGTATGTGTGTGTTTACAGGGATGCGAACCCTCGTCCCAGAGGAGGGGGTGGCTTATATAGAGTGCGTCAGGACCCCAGCTCCCCTCCGTTACACAGGGTTCAATGTTCATAAAGAAGTAGCGTTACTGGTAACGTCCGTAGTAAAGTTCTATAAATGACTATTAAGTCTAAGAGTAAATGCCCGACCGTTGCTGTGTAGAGTGGCTTTAGATCTTCCATACGTCGAGTGGTTTCTGTTACGGTCGACTGACATTGATTCTTCCGAGTGGAATGTTTCTGGTCGAGTGGGGTATGATATCCTTCGAATGCTTCTGACTTTAGGATGATGTCCTTGGGGAGGGTATCTAGGTCAGGCCTATGACCCTACCCTAGGTGCATAGCTTCATCATTAGCCCCCGAATGGATCAGGGTTTGAATGAAGAAGGAGTTGAAAATAATTAAGACTCAATTTTCGCGCTTCGAATGTGTCTTGGGACAACGAGCCAATCGTGATGTCATCAACTTCTTCTTCAGTCGCCTTGGTCCATTCTTATTTTTGTCGAGTGAACTTTACTGGAAAGCTTCGAGTGTAGATGTGGAGAAGATCTTCCGTCTGACAGGTTGCTCTGCTGTCCACGGATCTTGTGGGATTCGAATTTTGGGAAGCGCGCGAGGTGGAGGAGGCCGCAGTAATCGGGCTAGATAAGGCGGGGTCGCCTTGATTTTTGCGCCACCTTTTTCGCCATGTATCACACGCATGACTGTTGCGGGATTTGATAAGATCGCCCGGGCCTACAAGTCATTCACTCAGAAGCGACCTCATATAAGGTGCAAGACGGGGGTTTTTGAATAGTGCGTCCCCATTCTTCTTCTTCCCTCCCTGTTTTCCCCACTGCATCTGCTCCTGCCCCAGCGTCGCCGCCCCCGTTCGAGCTCTGTTCGCCGCGATGGGGAAGGAGAAGACGGTGGCTTTGGAGCGCGCGAAGAAGGCGACGGCGACGGCGAAGGGGAAGAAGTCCAGCCGGGGCGGATATTCCTCGAGGTCCGGCCTGTCGCCGGGCTGGATCTAGGGCGACTGGATTCGCTCGGCGATCTGTCAGGACGACATCGACGACCTGGTCGAGGCGGGACTGATCCCCCACGAATCGGCGCGGCTCCCGGGGAATGAGACTGAGCCGCAGCCATAGGAGGGTGAGTGCATTCTCCTCGCCACTCACGTCGACCGCGGGTTTTCTTTGCCTCCCCACCCTTTCTTTCGAGGTTTCTTGAACTTCTTTGGGGCGCAACTCCACCACTTTACCCCAAACACCATCGTGTATCTTGCTGCTTTCGTGTCCATGTGCGAGAACTTCCTGGGTTGTCGGCCGCACTGGGGTCTCTTCAAATACATATTCACGTGTCCTTCTCAGTCGGTCAAAAAGGCCAACCCGAGTGACAAGAGTATGCATGTGATCCAGATGTGCGGGGGTCTTGGAATTCAGATGTGGGGTAAAAGCTCTTTCCCAGCCATGATCCTTCCTGAGTCGGTCCGAGGGTGGCAGTCGACCTGGTTCTACTGCATAGACCAGCCGAACCCAGGTTAGTCGACTGGACTTCCCCCTTTTTTCATGGCCCGAGTGGAGAAGCCTTCTGCCTTGAAAGTGACCTCAGAGGAGAAGGCACAAGTGAAGGTGCTGGTCGAGCGAGTAGTTTAGCTTGTCCGTGACGGGATAACCGGTATGGATCTGTTGGAGGTCTTCCTCAGGCGACGCATTCAACCGCTTCAAGCTCGTGACCATCCGATGTGGATGTATTCGGGCACTGACGACACCACTCGGATCCATCCAGAGGAACTTGATGAAGCTATGTTGGAAGGGTGGCTGAGGGGTATCACTGGCAACAAAGATAACCCCAGGGGGTCCAGGAGGATCCCTCCATTCAACAACTCGTACGAAACAGACAAGGTATGACTCCAAATGGTCAGTGTCTTCTTGACTTGTCAAGTAACCATTTGTTGTCATCCGACTGACTCCTGTCTTGATTGTTGTCTTCCAGGCCCTGACTGAGATGTACTCGATGCCCAACGGGGAGCAGGAGCAGTACCCAGAGGGAGAGGCGAGTGGAGGCGAAAGCGGCGAGTGGCATTCTGATGGTGAAGAGGACGAGGATAGCGACGACCCGAGTGATGAAGAAGAGGTCGACTCTCCTCCCCGTAGGGAAATACAATCCAAGCTTACTCACGATCCAGCAAGCGCCCGCGGCAAAGCGACCATGCAAACTGGGCAGTCATCAAAGCGCCCTCGGACGTCTTCTCCAGCGCCGACTGAAAAGGCACCGAAGCAACCGAAAGCTGTGCCGTCCAAACCGCCAAAAGCCTTGCCCAAGATCAAAGTGGTCATCCCCATTGCTTCCGGGTATTACTAGAACTTGATTTTTTGTTTTAGTATGAATTTGGATTTGAGTCGATTCATTTCGACAGACTTGACTGACTGAATTCTGAAATTTGTAGTGCTGCTACCTCTAGAACTTCTGCTTACAAGAATGAGGATGAGGAGATGGAGGATGCAGTCATCTCTAATCTGAGTACCACTCTCATAATATTGTCTTTATTTTCTCGACTGTTTCGTGGGTTGACTGAATTCTGGTGGTTGATCTTATTTGCAGCTCTTCCCAATGTCATTGATCTTCTGGATGATGATGAAGACGTACCGCTGAGGCCCAGGAAAAGAGGAAGTAGGAAGACGTCAGCCGACAAGGCGCCTCCGTCGACACTTGTGACGGAACCAATGTTCCAGGAAGCCGGCGACACCAATCGGACTCATCAGAACTTTCTCCATACGGCGACGAGTGCTCAGCCTTCAAATACGACTTCCTGCACTCCAAACAATCCATCTTCGCTCTTTCTTGCTGCACATCACGTCCCGGAAGGACCAAGCGGTGCTGCCGGGGAGGCTATTCGCTGCTAAGCGAGCATCATGATGGAGCGGATGAAGGTGATCCAAGAGGCTAGCCAAGCTGCTTACGACGCTAGTTCAGCACTTCAGAGCAACGTCCAGGTTAGTTGATTGCCGACAGACCCTTTAGTTTGCCGCTTGTTCTGTTAGGATATGGTATCTGAAAACCTTCTTAGAAGAATCTTTCCATCAATTTGCATCTTGCATTTGTACACCCACTGGGTGTTTTGACTTGTCACTAAGTAAACTTGCACTTTGAACTGACTATGTTGTTGTTGATTGAATCCTTGGACCAGTGGGGGCACGCTGAGTGCACCCACTGGGTGTAGTCCTCGAGACCATAATTGACTGCGGGCAGTCGACTGTGGTCCGAGAATCGGAATTTCCTCACTCGGTTTGGACGGACCATGACAAGTGGAACCTGAACCAATGGGGGCACGCTGAGTGCACCCACTGGGTGTAGTCCCCGAGACCGTGGTCGACTGCGGGCAGTCGACTATGGTCTAAGAGCAACCTTCTCTTTTTTTTAAACACTCAACATGGATAGAATGTGTCGAGTGGAAACTTGACCAGTGGGGGCAAGCTAAGTGCACCCACTGGGTGTAGTCCCCGAGACTACTGTTGGATGTTTGATTCAGCAGTAGTCTTAGAATTTGTTGACTTTAACGCTTTGTCTCTCTGAAATAACCAATCTTTTCGTCCGTCGACTAACTTGTTCTTCGGTTGCAGAAATCTTGTGATCTTGGAGCTCGTTTTGCTGACCTGGAGAAGAAGAAAATTCAACTCAACCTCGATCTGAAGCTGGCCAAGACAGATCTGCAGAAAGCTAAGGATGAAGCCGCTGGTAGGAAAGACTTGTCAACTGATTTATCTCTGAACCGGATTTCATTCTGTTTTTTCTGAATCAGCATTGTTTCGTTCAGAGAAACTAAAGCAGGCTCTGGCGAAAAAGGACCATGATCTGGCGGCCGCGTAGAAAACAGCAGATGAGAAAACCGCACTCGCTGAACAGAAGTTGGCTTCAGTCGGCAAACTGGAGGAAGAAAACGCCAAGCTAAAAGCTGCCCTTGACGAAGCCAACAAGGAAGCAACTCGCTTGAAGAGGGAGAATGACAATCTGAACGAGGAGATGGACGGCGTTGCTCGCAGGAAGAATGATCTGGAGAATTATCTGGGAAGCCTTGCTGAGAAGTTGTTCGTCATGCTTGAAGGTATTTTCTTTGACCTGACTAATTTGTTCCTGTCGACTCGACATATAAACATTGACTCATCCTTGAATTGTGCATGCGGAATTTTGCCGGAACTTCGAGGAAGAGACCGGGCGAATTGAAACAAGCTTGGACCCCATCAACTCTCTAGTGAAGGATGAAGCTGCCATGAACGTACTCCGACTGGAATCTCGCATCACTGGTGTTGTCGATTATCTCGCTCGACTGAAAGTTGCAATGTCACGGATTGACACAGCTCTCTGGCCAATGGCGACGTTCCAGAATGACCTCGAGTCTCTAATGGCTTGGCTCAATGAAGTTCCCGGTCGGGTTCAAGAATGGAAGAAGTCTTCTGCCCGGTGCGGCGCTGATGTGGCTCTATCTCTGGTTCATGTCCACTGCCGGGAAGCGCGGGAAGAGAAGCTGGCAGCGATCAAGGTCGCCAATACCAAGAAGCACGACTTCCAGTCCTTCATGGAGACCTTCATTGCTGCTGCCACTTGGATTGTTGACAGAATCGACTTGGACGAATTCGTCGAGCCTGCCAGCCCTCCTCTTGTGGAGTGAACAAACTTTTAGGCCCCGCCTTGAATTTTCCTCGGTATGCTGAGTGATTTTGTAACCGTTAAACTCCTTCGGGTTGAATTCCCGAGCACTTTTAGTCTGCGGTTTTGAACTTTAGGATACATCCGAACTTGGTTTATCTCTTAATATGCTTGTGTTTTCCTTCGAGCAGAGCATGTTCTTCACTCGGAATAATCTTTGTACTTGAGATGCACCCCTAAAGAGGAAGTTACAGTCAACCTGCACCTCATCGTCCTTGCAGATAGGGATGAAGCGCACATAGTACTTGTGGCGCAGCTCCGAAGGAGAAGGTTGCAGTCGACCTGCACCTTGTCGTCCTTGCAGATAGGGATGAAGCGTACGTAGTACTTGTGGCGCAGCTCCGAAGGACAAGGTTGCAGTCGACCCGCACCTCGTCATCCTTGCGGATAGGGATGAAGCGCATGTTGTACTTGTGGCGCAGCTCCGAAGGAAAAGGTTGCAGTCGACCTGCACCTCGTCGTCCTTGCGGATATGGGCATGTTACAAACTTAGGCGAGTACTGGACTGCAGCTAAGCCCCCGAGTGGGAGGGTTGCTCACCACTCGGTAAGATTTCTTAAACTTAGGCGAGTACTGGACTGCAGCTAAGCCCCCGAGTGGGAGGGTTGCTCACCATTCGGTAGGATTTTATAAACTTAGGCGAGTACTGGACTGCAGCTAAGCCCCCGAGTGGGAGGGTTGCTCACTGGTGAAGCTATGTGCCTTGGGTAGGGTCATGGACCTGTCCAAGATACCCTCCCCAAGGACATCCCTTAAAAAACCAGAAGCATTTGAAGAAGAATCATCATCCACTCGACCATGAAGCTATGTTCCACTCGGCAGTCTTGAAGTCACTCGTACCGTGAAGACTATCACTCGACTACCGTAAGATCTAGAACCACTCAAGACTGCAACAGTCGGGAATTAAGTCATAGCTTTATGGTCATTATGTATCTTTATTGCTGGCGTTACCAGTAACGCCCCCTCTTGATGTACATTTAACCCTGTGTAACGGAGGGGAGCTGGGGTCCTGGCGCACTCTATATAAGCCACCCCTCCTCTGGGACAAGGGTTCGCACCCCCTGTAACTCACACTCATATAATCCAGTCGACCCCCTCCGGGCTCTGAGACGCAGGGCTGTTACTTCCTCCGAGAAGGGCCTGAACTCGTAAAAATTACGTGTACAACTCTTCCATAGCTAAGATCTTGCCTCTATATACCTACCCCCCATTCTACTGTCAGACTCAGAACCACGACAGTTGGCGCCCACCGTAGGGCTGGTGTCTTAGCGACTTGTTGGAGAAGTTGTGATTTTTCCGATCCCCATCGACATGGTTTCAGGCGGAGGTTTGGTCGAGGGCCGTGAGATCCATCTCAGCGCGCTCGTGTTCATCGCCGACGACTCCGCTTGGCTCCAAGAGGATCCACTCGATGTCGAGGCGCTCCCCGTCCGCGGGGCAATGCACTTTCATGCGTGCGTCCGCAGCGTCCTCCTGCGACAGCCGTTGACTCAGTATCAGTCAGCTCCTGTGGCGTCCTCCCTCCCTGTTGCCCGCCGGCGCAAGCATTCTGGTCGATCGAGGCTTCATTGGTGGGTGAGGCACGCGGTGGCCCGCCAGTCGGTCGTCCCCCAAGTCACGACAATCGAGCCCGACGAAACACTCTACGGCCTGTTCGATCTGTCGACTGGCTCCGTAGAAACCGCATCCAAGTGCGACAGCAGTGATCCCGCGGCGGAAGTTCTGATGGTCGATGGGCCTCGCAGTCCTCCTGGCTTCCCTCGCATTGACGGTGGAGATGGCGGAGGCGATCCGTCGCGTGTCCACGAGGAGTACCTCCCCGAGCCCCTCTCTTCGCAGCAGAGGGAAGAACTTCGCCGCCGGAACATGGATGCACTTCATACTCCTATCACTGGAGAAACCCCGAGGCCCGAGACTTGGAGGAGGCGCGCCTGGCCAACTTGGCTGAGCGCACTCGACTGGAGAACCTCCAGCACGCACTCGACGAGCGTGCTCGGCAATGGGTTCCAGAATCTAGTCGAAGACAACTTTTTCCGCATCCAACTCAGGTATATCGAACTCCAATCCAGATTCTCACAGCCGCAGCCCGAATAGCAGAGTCAATCCAGCCATCCCAGTCAGAAGCTGGCAGAGGTTTGATGCAGACCAGGGCTTTACTCCGGGCAGCAGGAGAACATAATACAGCTATGTCTCAGTCGTGGAATAAGATCCACAACAGATCCATCATAGCAGATACAGTCCAGTCGGCCCACAACACAAGATCGCCCCCGAGGCGTGAGGGGCATGAAGACCGGCGAGATCAATACAGAAACCGCGAGCAGTATGATCACCGACTCGATCACGATGATCGTCGTCAAGTGCCCACGCCTCCCCCAAGGAGTGGGTCATACGTGCCTCGACAGCATGATGACAGACGCCCTCATAGTGGTGGCGAAGGATTCGATCGACCCGAGGAACCGGGCTTTGATGCGAGATCTATTCTCGCACAAGGTTTGGTCGATGTAAACAGAGCTCACAAAGAAGTCCATGATGTAGATTTTCCAACCAGCAGCAGAGTGCATGTCTCAGGTCCAGAGTGCTTCAGCAGAGCCATCAGGGCCGCGTGATTCCTCCCAACTTCAGGTTGGCGACTGGAGTCAGTAAGTTCACTGGTGAGTCCAAGCCTGACACTTGGCTGGAGGACTACAGAGTGGCTGTTCAGATTGGCGGTAATGATGAAGTGGCCATGAAGCACCTTCCTCTGATGTTGGAGGGCTCGGCGAAGCATGGTTAAATCGATTAGCGCCCGTGATATTTACAGTTGGGAGGATCTTGCCGAGTGTTTGTCAGAACATTTGAAGGAACATGCAAACGGCCAGCAGGGTTGACAGAGCTGCAATCTTGTGTGCAGAAGCCAAATGAAACTTTGAGGGACTATATCCAGAGATGGATCACGTTGCATCACACGGTGGAAAATGTGTCTGATCACCAAGCGGTTGTGCCTTCAAGGAAGGCGTCAAATATCGAGAGTTGAATCTGAAGTTCGGTCGGACCGGAGATATGTCTCTCAGTCGGATGATGGAGATTGCCACCAAGTATGCCAATGGTGAAGAGGAGGATCGGCTCCGGAGTGGCAAGCGCAAAACAGTCATCCATGAAACCGGGGGAGGGAACTCAAGTCGGAAGCAGAAGCGCAAAGCCGAGCCAGCTGCTCCTTGAGAAGCCTTAGCCGTGACTCAAGGAAAGTTCAAGGGGAAGCCCAAGGGGCCGTGGAACCCTAAGAAACTAACAGATCAAGATGGGAATGATGTGTTGGATTTGCCTTGCCACATTCACACAAAGAAAGATGAGGAGGGTAATCTCATTTACCGAAAGCATATCACTCGACAGTGTCGGTTCCTAATCCAGCAGTTCCGAGAGAAACAACCCAAAGAGAAGGAAAAAGAGTTAGACAAAGTTGAGGACAAAGAGGAAAGTGATGATGGTTACCCTCACGTCAATTCCACTCTGATGATTTTTGCTGATGTTGAGAGCAAAAGTCGACTGAAAGTCATCAACAGAGAAGTAAACATGGTCGCTCCGGCGACGCCCAGTTATTTGAAATGGTCTCAGACTGCCATTACATTCGACCAGTCTGATCACCCGACGCATATAACCACCCCCAGGAGGCAAGCATTGGTGGTCGACCCAGTCACCGAAGGCACTCGGTTGACTAGAGTTCTAATGGATGGTGGCAGTGGCCTGAATATTATGTATGCAGAGACGTTGAAAGGAATGGGCATTCCGATGTCCAGACTCAGTGAAAGCAATATGAGTTTCCATGGAGTCATTCCTGGCAAGAAGGCTGAGTCACTCGGCCAGATCGCCCTTGATGTAGTCTTCGGTGATTCCAAGAATTACCGCAAAGAAAAATTGACGTTTGAAGTTGTGGATTTCCTGAGTGCTTATCACGCAATTCTGGGTAGGCCAAATTATGCACGTTTTATGGCTCGACCATGCTATGTGTATCTCAAGTTGAAGATGCCTGGTCCTAAAGGTGTGATCACTATCACTGGCAATCGAAAGAAGGCAGAAGAGTGCTTCCAGAAAGGCTCGAACATCGCTGATGCACAGATGGCAGTAGTGGAATTGCAGGGGTATCAGAAAAATGCAGATCCGAGTGATTTGTTGCGAGCTAAGTAGCCTGCTACAGATTCAGCATTTCAGTCGTCTGGCGAAACTGTCACATCCCAGATAGACCATGCATTAGGGTGTGCATCATGTTTAAATTTCATTTGAATTTGAAATGGGGAAGGCAGGAAACCCCAGAACACCCCCCCCCCTTTAACTCAACTAGGGTTTACTAAAAATTATTTCAATGAACCTGAAATGCCCTTCAAAATGCTCATCATCTTTGCTTTGGTTCAGAGCCTATGTCAAAGGTGTTGCATCATTTTCTAGGTCATCCAAAGGTCCTTGGATTAATCCACAAGTTTTGAATTTGAGCATTCAAATTATACAAAATATTTTAAATGTCCAAAATTGCCAAACCAAAATGTTTCATGTTGGAAATATTCCAACAAGGGACCAGGAGCATTTTGGTGATTTTTAAAACTGTTTTGGTATTTTAGAAAACCCCACAAAGTTGCAGGAAATTAGAAAAGATTAAATAAAACGGAAAACTTACTCGACGCCCACCCGCTTACCTCCGCTGCCCAGCCCAAAGACAAGGCCAATGAAGTGCTTGGCTCGCCAGCAGTAGCAGCCAGTGCCCGACGGCGAGCACGGGCGCGCCACGCAGCTGGCCGCCGCCCTGCTTCACCTCCTCGCCGCCTCGCCGCCCTGGATGACCTCCACGTCGTCGCCCGAACCCCCTGGACACTCCATTCGCCCCCTGCCACCTCTCTCTCGCTCTCCCCCAACCTGGCCGACGCCCGTGCTGTCGGCCAGCGCCACCGCCAGAAGTCGTGCTCCCCCGTCCATGCTCCTCCCACCATGTCCAGGAGCTCCGCCGCACTCCGCTACCCCTAGCTAGCTGAGTCCCGCCGCTCAAGTGCCCTGCCACTACACCGACCTCGACCGAGGCTCAAGTCGCCGGAGATCCCCTTTGACGTCGCCCGTCGCCCGGTTCATCCCCGACCCCGACGAGGCTCTCTACGCGGCGCCCGTGAGCCTACCTAACTCCCCTTCCCTCTCTCTCGCGCCCTCGAGCAACGTAGCGACCCAACCACGATCACCTGCACGCACCGCCGCGGAGCTCGTCGCCGACGTGCTCCCGGCCACTCTCCGGCCACCCCAGGGTGCCCGTTGCATTCACCCCACCCCAGCGGGTCTGCCCATGCACTTCCCGCACCTCGCCGATCCTCTAACCCCAAACCCGTAGTTGGCCGAACCCGGCCGCCTTAACCTGTCATGGCGCCAACTCCGCCATCCCGACCAAGCTAACTCCACCAAGAGCCGCGGTTCATCTCCAGCTCCACGTAGACGCCTTCGCGCCCCATTTGGTGGCGGAACGTAAAAGCACTCTGCTCCGCCGCGCTGGCCTCGCCCGTGGCTAGACGCCATGGCGAGTTGACCATCGACAGATTGGTGGTGGGCCTCATTGGCCTCGAGTCAATCGGCGGTGGACCCCTCGGTTAACTAATCCGGTTAGTTTTTAATTAAAGTTAATTAGTTAAACTAATTATCGACATGCGGGTCCCACTGGTCAGTTTGACCTGGACGACCCGTTGACCACTGACGTCACGCTGACCTCATCTTGTCGACGCAATAAATGAATTTCTGGATTTATTCTAATATAGTAATTCCTTAATATAATTCAAATTTCATATGCTTATAACTTTTAATCTATAACTCCAAATGCAAAGATTTATATATGAAAAATTATCAGAAAAATCCACTCTATCCATTGGTACAGGTTTCATGCATGTTAAAGCAAGTTAACTATGCTGTTTAACCAGAATAAGATATTGTACCATTAGGACTAACTCAAATGAGCTATCATTTGAATCCTTGATTCAAATGAGTTCATCCCCTGTTCCTTCAACTTGCATTAGGCCAACACACATCCATATTGCCATGTCATAGCATGCATCATATTGTTGCATATTGTTTTGTGTGTTTACTTTCGGTGTGCTTTCATGATAGGTTACGCCTTGAGGATAACCTCGACTATCCATCTGAAGGGCGTTACCCTACCCCGATTCCATCGTGCAAGCAACTCATTGATCATTCCGATACAAACCCATGTTCTCGCTTCGCTCTCGTTTACGCATTAAGACAACGCGATTCAAACTGTTGTGTGTGCTGCGGTAGTTGAACCCACTTCCTTTGCATGACTGTCATTGCCACAAGAACTAGATGAAACCCACTAGTATGTGTAGGAGTTGATTGAGCCATGTTTGTGATTCCTACCATGCTATGCTTGCTATGCTTAGAGTTGTGTCAGTCCGCTCATCGGGATGATGAACCTGGAGTGAAAGGTTGTGTTGGTTCGAGAGTGAAAGTGTTGAACACGTTTTGGTAAAGGTATCGATGAGAGGCCATGTAGGAGTACATGGTGGGTTGTTTCATTGAAGCCGATCCTAAGAACTGAGATCTGTGTTTGTGATCCATGAAACAGTTACTACCATGCATTGGGCCCGAAACCAATGGACCCTCTCGGCTTCTTAACCACTCTTGTCCTCAGTCCGGGAGTTGCAAGTAGTTTCGTGTTTGTAGCATCTTTGGGGCCGCACATACGCTGACCGTAGGGGTGGGTTGTGTTGCGGTAGGCACCGTGGCCAGTGTACCGATTCGCCTGCTTGGTGTCTCGGGAACCTGTACACATCGTTCGGGGCGTATGGGAAACCTCGGCGGACTCCTGCGGATGGAACCCGAATAGGCGATCAACCTGGATTTGGGACTTGTGTGTTTAGGTAGGCTGTGGCCGACACCCACGTTGGGCTTCCGCTTGAAGGTTGCCGAGTACATGTCGTGTAAACGACGGTAAGTGGTGAGAGCGTGTGAAGAAGTACACCCTGCAGGGTTTAATATGATCTATTCGAATAGCCGTGTCCACGGAGAAGGACTTCCGGGTTACCTATATCGGTTCATAGACAAGTAAATGGATACTACTAAAAGCCTCAAGATAAGTGTGAGTATCGTGGATGGCCCTCTCGTGGGATGACGAGAGAGGATCCACGGTGGAGTATTGTGATGGTGATTAGTGGACTCGTGTGCGACAAATGCTTTTCAAGTGGTGTCACGTAGGATAGCTTAGCCAAGAGTCAAAGCTGGCTTGCTGCAAATAACTCCACCACCTTCTTGAGAATGTGCATGTATGATAGGATTCTGTGGTAAGACTTGCTGAGTACCTCCGTACTCATGTTTGCTTAATTAATGTTTTTCGAGACGACAACACCGCCCTTCCGATGGGTTCTATGTAGATCTTGACATCGACGAGTGAATTAGCCACCGTGTGGCGATCTAAGACTTGTGAAGGGCCATTGTAGATAGGAAGGCTCCAACAAGCTTTCTTTCTTTCTAGAGTCCTGTACTCGAGACTAGTTTGCTTCCGCATGTGCTTGTATGATTGTATGACTTGAGTGTTGGGTCATGTGACCCCTACCTGTATGACTATGTTATGTATGGCTCCTCGGAGCCTTTTAAATAAAGTACTTGAGTTGTAGAGTTTTGTTGTGATGCCTTGTTGTATTTACTCATATCGGGCATATTGCGTGTATGATTGAAATGCTTGGTATGGGTGGGATCCGACAAACTAGTTGTTTATCCTTGGCAGCCTCTCATATGGGGAAATGTAAGTCTCGTGCTTCGAGCGATAGTAGTCCGCCATACCCGGTTCACCGAGTCACCTTAGCCCAAAGACTACCGCTTGGACACTTGACTGGCGGCATGTGATTCACTTCGTTCCTATGTCCTGTTCCTTCGGGAAATGTCACGCAGCGGTGGTATTCGGAGTCCTGCCTAGCCTGCTACAGCCCGGGATACCGGAGTCCTGTTAGCCCAGTGCTACAGCCCGAATATATACGTTGATGACCAACATGCTCGATGTGATTCATGTATGCCTGTCCCCATAGGTTAGCGCCGCTTTGGGTTCACGACTAGCCATGTCGGCCCGGGTTCTTTGTCATGTGGATGCTAGCGACACTATCATATACGTGAGCCAAAAGACGCAAACGGTCCCGGGCCATGGTAAGGCGACACCCATGGGAATACCGTGCGTGAGGCCACAAAGTGATATGAGGTGTTACCGGCTAGGTCGATGTGACTTGGAATCGGGGTCCTGACAGAAACAAAGCCGATTCATCTTCACCCGACGGATCCCAATGCTGCTCCGACTCACATTTCAACAACACTCGACCCCAAATAGCAAGAAGTGCTCATCCAGTTCCTCCGTGAGAATTGGGACATCTTTGCATGGAAACCTTCTGACATGCCTGGTGTTCCCAGGGAGCTGGCTGAGCATCGTCTGTGAGTCGACCCAAAAGTGAAACCAGTCAAAGAACATCTTCGATGGTCCGCGTGCAGAAGAGAAAGGCAATCGGTGAAGAAGTGGCTCGGCTCCTAGCAGCTGAGTTTATCCGAGAGATTTACCACTCCGAGTGGCTAGCTAATGTTGTCATGGTTCCTAAGAAAGACGACTCACTTCGCATGTGCATTGAATTCAAGCATATCAATCAAGCCTGCCCGAAAGATCACTTTCCTCTTCCTCGCATGGATCAAATTGTCGACTCAACTGCGAGGTGTGAGCGTTTGTCCTTTTTGGACGCTTATTCGGGGTATCATCAGATCCGTCTGTATGGACCCGACGAGATAAAAACAGCTTTCATTACCCCCTTTGGGTGCTTCTGTTATGTCACCATGCCATTCGGCTTGAAGAACGCTAGAGCCACATTCATGCGGATGATTCAGAAGTGTTTACTCACTCAAATCGATTGAATGTGGAAGCATACATGGATGATATTGTGGTTAAGTCACGTAAAGGTTCTGACCTACTGGCTGACCTTGCTGAAACCTTTGCCAACCTCAGAAGGTATGATATCAAGCTTAACCCATCAAAGTGCACATTCGGAGTCCCAGGCGGAAAATTGCTTGGTTTTCTCGTTTTCGAACGAGGGATCGACGCTAACCCAGAGAAAGTGGGTGCCATACTCCAAATGAAAAGCCCCATGCGTGTGCATGATGTCCAGAAGCTTACTGGTTTCTTGGCCGCTTCTTTCGATTCATTTCGCCTCGGTGAAAAGGCATTGCCTCTTTACCGATCGATGAAGAAGTCGAGATAAGTTCGAGTGGACTCCACGAAGTCGATGCAGCATTCGCAGAGCTAAAAGCCCTGCTTTCCACCCAGCCGGTGCTTGCTGCTCCAATCAGCAAAGAGCCTTTATCGCTTTACATTGTAGCCCTTTGGACAAGTCGTCAAGACAAGATTTACTTACGAGCGGGACGAAGAAGGAAATGCCTATAATGTTCAGCGCCCCGTAGATTATGGTTCTGAAGTTTTGATTCCATCAAAGCAGAGATATCCGCATTATCGTAAACTTGTTTATGGGATTTATATGACCACGAAGAAGGTTGCACATTACTTCTCGACCATTCAATTTCGATTAAATCGTGACACCCCATTGTCAGAGATTCTGCACAACAGAGATGCAACTGGTCGAGTGGCAAAGTGGACGATTGAACTCCTTCCCTTAGATATAAAGTTTGAGGCAAAGAAAGCTATCAAGTCCCAAGCAATAACAGATTTCCTCACCGAGTGGATCGAACAGCAACTACCGACTCAAGTTCACACGGAGCACTGGACCATGTTTTTTGATGGATCCAAGATGCTAAACGGTTCTGGTGCTGGGGTAGTACTGGTATCCCCCCGAGGAGACAAGCTCAGATATGTCCTTCAGATTCACTTTGATTCCTCCAACAACGAAGCAGAATAGGAAGCACTCCTTTATGGGTTACGTATGGCCATTTCACTCGGTGTCCGTCGCCTTATGGTCTATGGTGACTCAGATTTGGTAGTCAATCAAGTGATGAAGGAGTGGGACGTCAGAAGCCCAGCCATGGCTGGTTACTACAATGCAGTGAGGAAATTGGAAAAGAAGTTCGAGGGGTTAGAGCTCCATTATATACCCCGACTGAAAAATCAAGCTGCTGATGATTTGGCAAAGATAGGTTCGAAGAGAGAAGCCATTCCCAACAATGTCTTTTTGGAGCACATTCACACACCGTCAGTTCAAGAAGATCCTTTCACCAAGAGCCCCCGCAGCCTAAGAGTGCCACAGATCCGATCAAGTCGAGGTCCCAAATGGGTCGACGATCATGGAGATTTTGGTCATCACTCCCCACTCGACAGCACCGTACATTGCATATATTCTTAGGAAGGAACTCCCAAAAGATGAGGAAGAGGCTCGACAGATCGTCCGTCGATCCAAAGCCTTTACTGTGATAGGAGGGCAACTGTTCAGGGAAGGAGTGATGAGTCGATCGAAATGCATAACGCCGGAAGAAGGTCGAATGATCCTCAACGACATCCACTTTCGGGGACCTGTGGTCACCATGCGTCCTCTCGGACCATCGTGGCTAAAAGCATACCGAGCTGGCTTTTACTAGCCACGAGCAAATGAAATGGCGAAAGATATAGTCGACAAATGTGAGGGTTGCGGTTTACTCCAACATGTCGCACAAACTGCGTCGATACGAAGAATATTCCACTAAATGCGGCCCTTTGCTGTTTGGGGATTGGATATGGTCGGACCGGCGAGAACCGGTAGGAGCGGCTTCACTCACGTGCTTGTAGCAGTCGACAAGTTTACCAAATGGATTGAAGATAAGCCTATCAAGAATCTTGAAGCCAGCACTGCTATCAGTTTCATCAGAGAATTGACATTCAGATACGGAGTTCCGCACAACATCATCATTGACAACGGGTCGAACTTCGATTCTGATGAGTTTAGAGCCTTCTGCGCTTCTCAAGGCACGCGAGTCGACTATGCTTCAGTCGCTCACCCCCAGTCGAATGGACAAGCAAAAAGGGCAAATGGCCTAATTCTCAAAGGACTGAAACCCTGACTGATGCATGATCTCAAGCACGCAGCAGGACCCTCGGGTTGATGAACTTCCATCAGTTCTTTGGGGTCTAAGGACAACTCCCAATCGGTCGACTGGCCGAACTCCATTCTTCTTGGTCTATGGAGCTGAAGCCGTTCTGCCGAGTGACTTACTTCACAATGCACCACGAGTCGAGCTCTTCTCTGAAGATGAAGCAGAACAGGCTCGGCAGGACGCAGTCGACCTTTTAGAGGAGGAAAGAGAGATGGCTTTGATCCGGTCGACCATTTTATCAGCAAGACTTGCATCGATTCCACGCCAGAAACGTGAGGGGTCGAGCCTTTCAAGAGGGAGACTTGGTTCTTCGAGTGGATCAATAGAAACCACACAAGCTCGCCCCTGCTTGGGAAGGTCCCTTCATTGTCACCAGAGTTCTCCATGATGGAGTATACCATCTTTATAATGTCGAGCATCAGAAAGACGAGCCACGAGCTTGGAACGCGGAGGTGCTCCGCCCCATTTATACTTAAGTACTCACTCGGATGAGATGTAATAAGAAATACCTTTGTAGTTTGTTTATCAAAGACAAGAGCTTTATAATCTTCCTGAACAATCTTTTGTTGCCTTTGTTTGCGTTTGAAAACACCCAGTGGTAACTTCGCTGCGAATCCGTTTTGCCTAAGTTTGAATAATCCTACCGAGTGGTGAGCAAGCCTCTCACTCGGAGGCTTAGCTACGAATCCGTTTCGCCTAAGTTTAAAAAATCCTACCGAGTGATGAGCAAGCCTCTCACTCGGGGGCTTAACTACGAATCCTTTTCGCCTAAGTTTTTAAAAAAAATCCTACCGAGTGATGAGCAAGCCTCTCATTCGGGGGCTTAGCTGCAGTCCAGTACTCGCCTAAGTTTGAAAAATCCTACCGAGTGATGAGCAAGCCTCTCACTCGGGGGCTTAGCTGCAGTCCAGTACTCGCCTAAGTTTGAAAAATCCTACCGAGTGATGAGCAAGCCTCTCACTCGGAGGCTTAGCTGCAGTCCAAGTACTCGCCTAAGTTTAAAAAATCCTACCGAGTGATGAGCAATCCTCTCACTCGGGGGCTTAGCCTAGTCCAAGTACTAGCCTAGGTTTAAATCCTCACCGAGTGATGAGCAAGCCTCTCACTGGGCTTAGCTGCAGTCCGATTACTCAGCTAATTTTAAAAATCCTCTAGAGTGGTGAACAATCCTCCCACTCGGGGCTTAGCTGAAGTCCGATGCTACCTAAGTTTAAAAAATCCTCTGGTGGTGAGCAATCCTCCCACTCGGGGCTTAGCCTGATCCGATGCTACGCCTAAGTTTACAAAATCCTACTGAGTGGTTAGCAGTCCTCCCACTCGGGGGCTTAGCTGCAGTCCAGTACTCGCCTAAGTTTAAAAAATCCTACCGAGTGGTGAGCAATCCTCCCACTCGAGGGCTTAGCTGCAGTCCAGTACTCGCCTAAGTTTAAAAAATCCTACCGAGTGGTGAGCAATCCTCCCACTCAGGGGCTTAGCTGCAGTCCAGTACTCGCCTAAATTTAAAAATCCTACCGAGTGGTGAGCAATCCTCCCACTCGGGGGCTTAGCTGCAGTCCAGTACTCGCCTAACGAGAGGTGAGCAATCCTCCCACTCGGGGGCTTAGCTGCAGTCCAGTACTCGCCTAAGTTTAAAAACTCCTACCGAGTGGTGAGCAATCCTCCCACTCCTGGGCTTAGTTGCAGTCCAGTACTCGCCTAAGTTTAAAAAAATCCTACCGAGTGGTGAGCAAGCCTCTCACTCGGTGGCTTAGCTGCGAATCCGGTACTCGCCTAAGTTTAAAAAATCCTACCGAGGGGGGAGCGATCCTCCCGCTCGGAGGCTTAGCTGCAGTCTTGTACTCGCCTAAGTTCGAAACATATCCCTATCCGCAAGGACGACGAGGTGTAGGTTGACTGCAACCTTCTCCTTCAGAGCTACGCCACAAATACAATGTGCGCTCCATCCCTATCCGCAAGGACGACGAGGTGCAGGTTGACTGCAACCTTCTCTTTCGGAGCTACGCCACAAATACAATGTGCGCTCCATCTCTATCCGCAAGGACGATGAGGTGCAGGTCGACTGCAACCTTCTCATTCGGAGCTACGCCACAAATACAACGTGCGCTCCATCCTTGTCTGCAAGGATGACGAGGCGCAGGTCGATTGAAGTTTCCACTTTAGAGCTGCATCTCAAGCACAAAGGTCATTCCAAGTGTAGAACAAATTCCAAAAGCAATCGCAAGCATATCCTGAGATAAATCAAGTCCAGACGAACCCTAGAAGTTCAAGACCGCAGAAGTATCGGGCGCTCAGCCCAAAAGAGTTTAACGGTTACAAAAACCACTCGGCATCCCGAGGCAAATTTAAGGTGGGGCATAAAATTTTGTTCACTCTGCATGAGGAGGGCTGGCAGGCTCGATGAATTCATCCAGGTTAATGCCATCAGCAATCCGAGTGGCTGCAGCAATGAAAGTCTCCATGAAGGATTGGAAGTCATGCTTCTTGGTATTGGCAACCTTGATCGCCGCCAGCTTCTCTTCTCGCGCCTCCTTGCAATGGACACGAACCAAAGACAGAGCCACATCAGCACCGCACCGGGCAGAAGACTTTTTCCACACCTGCACTCGACCTGGGATCTCGTTAAGTCGAGTCATCAGAGACTCGAGGTCATTCGAGGGCGTTGCCCTTGGCCAGAGTGTTGTGTCGATTCGGGACATTGGCGACCTTCGGTCGAGCAAGGTAGTCAACAACACCGCCGATCACGGGATTCGGTCGAGCAAGTTCATAGCAGCTTCATCTTTCACGGGGGAGTTGATGGGGTCCAAGCTTGGTACAATTCGCCCGGTCTCCTCCTCGAAATCTCGGCAAAACTCTGCATGCACAATCCGAGGATGAGTCAGTAGTCGTATGCCGAGTCAACGAAGATAAACCAGACGAAACAGAATATATACCTTCAAGCTTGATGAACAGCTTCTTGGCAAGACTTCTCAGATAAGTTTCTAGATCATCCCTCCTGCGAGCAATGCCTTCCATCCTCTCGTTCAGATTGACCTTGTCCTTCTTCAAGCGGGTTACTTCCTTGTTGGCTTCGTCCAGGGCAGATTTTATCTTGGCATTTTCTTCCTCCAATTTGCCGACTGAAGCCAGCTTTTGTTCAGCCAGAGCGGTTTTGTCATCAGCCTTCTTCTGTGCAGCAGCCAAATCTTGATCCTTTTTGGCCATAGCCTGGTTCAGTTTCTTTGAAAAGAAATAATGCTTGATTCAGAATGAGCGGAATGAAATCCAGATCAAAGACAGACCAGTCGACAAGTCTTTCTTACCATTCGCGTCATCCTTGGCTTTCTGCAGTTCTGTCTTGGCCAGCTCCAGGTCAAGGTTGAGTTGAATCTGCTGTTTCTACAAGTCCGCAAAGCAAGCTCCAAGATCACAAAATTTCTGCAATCAAGGAATGAGTCAGTCGACTAGATAAAAGATTGGTTAATTCAGAGAGGTAAAAGGATAAAGCCAACAAATTCTAAGACCATTGCCGAATCAAACATCCAACAGTAGTCTCGGGGACTACACCCAGTGGGTGCACTTAGCGTGCCCCCACTGATTCAGTTTACACTCGACAAGGCCTTTTTCATCACGAGTGCAAAAAAAAGAGAGAGATAGCAACAAACAGATTCTTCAGACCATAGTCGACTGCCAGCAGTCGACCACGGTCTCGGGGACTACACCCAGTGGGTGCACTTGGCGTGCCCCCACTGGTTCATAAATCCACTCGACATGACCTGCTCAGACCGAGTGAAGAAATTCAAAATTCAAGACTACAGTCGACTGCCCGCAGTCCACCATAGTCTCGGGGACTACACCCTGTGGGTGCACTCGGCATGCCCCCACTAGGCCAAAAAATTCAATCGACAACAACATTAGATTCAGCTCCAAGTACGAATTTGCTCAATGACAAATCGAAACACCGACTGGGTGTACAGAAGCGAAGATCCTTGGAAAGAGAGTTTTCAGGTACCATATCCTAACAGAACAAGTCAAGAGAGGCAGTCGACTAGCTGCGAACCTGAACGTTGCTCTGGAGAGCGGAGCTGGCATCATAAGTAGCCTGGCTGGCATCCCGCACCATCTTCATCTTCTCCATCATGATGCCTGCTTGCCGTATAGCTTCTTTGGCAGCACCCACTTCATCTTCTGGGATGTGATGTGTAGCAAAAACTGAAGGTGGATTGACAGGAGCGCGCGGGGCTGACGCAGAAGGTCGAGCACTCGACATCGGTATGGCGAGAGAAACGGAAGTCCGATTGGCGTCACCAGCGTCCTGAACTGCCGGTTCCACCACTGGCGTCGACTGAGGTGTCTTGCCAGCGGACGTTTTCCTGTTTCTTCTCCCCAAGGGCCTCTGTGGCTCGTCATCATCATTGTCGGGGAGGTCAATAACGTTGGGAGCTACAAAAAGTTCAGTCGCCAACATTTCATCGCTCGATCGGATATATCATAGTTCAGTCGACAAAAGGATGACAGAATAACAAAGATCGTACCTGGATTGGAGGTGACCACGTCTTCCATTTCCTCATCCTCGTTTCTATAAGCTGAAGTCCCAGAGGTAGCGGCACTGCCAATTTCAAGGTTCATTCGATCAAACCAAAGGAAAGATAAACAACGCAGAGCGTCGAGTAAAAGCGAAAGAAGAACACTCACGCAGAGGCAACGGGAATGTCAATCTTGATTTTTGGTAGCGCCTTCCGAGTCTTCTGCGCGACGACCTTGGTCTGCTTTGGTGCCTTCTCGGTTGGTGCTGGAGAGGATGACCTAGGACGCTTTGACGATTGCCCAGTCGGAACGGTCGCCTTGTCACGGGCGCTCGCTGGATCTTGAGCAAGCTTGGATCACCTTTCCCTGCGGGGAGGAGAGCCGACCGCTTGTTCGTCACTCGAGTAGTCGCTCTCCCCATCTCCCTCTCTGTCAGAATGCCATTCGCCTCTTTTGCCTCCGCTTGCCTCGCCCTCCGGATCCTGCTGCTGCTCTCATTGGGCATCAAGTACATTTCGGTAACAGTCTGGAAGAAAACAAGCAGGGCAAAGTTAGTCGGTAAAAGCATAAACAATTGTGCGAATAAATCAAGATTACAGTCGGAAATTCAGAATTGGACCTTGTCTGGTTCGTAAGATTGGTCAAGTGGAGGAATTCTCCTGGCTCCCCTGGGGTTGTCTTTGTTTCCTGTGATACTCATCAGCAACCCCTCCAACGTGGTCTCGTCGGCCTCCTCCGGATGAGTCTGAGTGGTGTCATCAGTGCCCGAATACATCCACATCGGGTGGTCACGAGCTTGAAGCGGTTGGATGCGTCGCCGAAGGAAAACCTCCAGCAAATCCATACCAGTCACCCCATCACGGACAAGTTGAACTACTCGATCGACCAGCACCTTAACTTGTGCCTTCTCCTCCGGGATCACCTTCAAAGGAGAGGGTTTCCCCACTTGGTCCCAAAGGAAAAGGGGGAAGTCCATTCGACTGCCCTGGAGTCGGCTAGTCTTTGCAGTAGAACTAGGTCGACTGCCACCCACGGACCGAGTCGGGAAGAATCATGGCTGGAAAAGAACTTTTGCTCCTCATCTGAATCCCAAGGCCCCCGCACATTTGGATCACATGCGTCCTTTCATCACTCGGATTTGCCTTTTTGACCGACTGGGAGCGGCATGTGAAGATGTGCTTGAAGAGGCCCAGTGGGGTCGGCAGCCCAAGAAATTCTCACACAAAGACACGAAGGCAGCAAGGTACACAATGGTGTTTGGGGTGAAATGGTGGAGTTGCGCCCCAAAAAAATACAAGAAACCTCGGAAGAAAGGGTGAGGAGGCAAGGAGAACCTGCGGTCAATGTGAGTGGCGAGGAGGACGCACTCACCCTCACGCGGCTGTGGCTTGGTCTCGTTCCCCGGGAGCCGCGCCAATTCGTGGGGAATCAGTCCCCCTTCAACCAGGTCGTTGATGTCATCCTGGCGGATCGCCGAGCGAATCCAGTCGCCCTGGATCCAGCCCGGCGGCAGGCCAGACCTCGAGGAAGATCCGCCCTGGCTGGACTTCTTCCTCTTCGCCTTCACCGTCATCTTCTTCGCGCGCTCGAGAGCCACCGTCTTCTCTTTCCCCATCGCCGCAGATGGATCTTGAACGGAACGGCGGCACTAGGGCGAAAGAAGTGCAGCGGAGAACTCTGAGGAAGAAGAAGAAAAATGAGAGCGCACTGTTCAAAAGCCCAGGCCTGGCGCCTTATATGAGGTTACTTCCGAGTGACTGACTTGTAGGCCCAGACAATCTTATCCAATCCCGCAACAGTCGTGCACGCGATACGTGGCAAAAAAAGGCGGCACAGAACTCGAGGCGGCCCTGCCTAATCTAGCCCGATTACTGCGGCCTCCTCAGCCCCGTGCGCTTCCCAAAATTCGAATCCCGCGAAATCCGCGGGCAGCAGAACAACTTGTCAGACGGAAGATCTCCTCCACATCATCACTCGGAACTCTTCCAGTAAATGTTCACTCGACAAAAACTAGGAATGGATCAAAGGCGGTGAAAAAGAAGTTGGTATCGTCACCTCGGTTCATTGATCCAGAACAAGATATACTCGTAGCACGAAAAACAAGTCAGAAGTGTTCTCAAATCCTTCCCCACTCAAACCCTGATCCATTCGGGGGCTAATGATGAAGCTATGTACCTAGGGTAGGATCATGTACCTGTCCAAGATACCCTCCCCAAGGACATCCCTTAAAAAACCAGAAGCATTTGAAGAAGAATCATCATCCACTTGACCATGAAGCTATGTTCCACTCGGCAGTCTTGAAGTCACTCTTCCGTGAAGACTATCACTCGACTACCAGAAGATCTAGAACCACTCTGCACTGCAACGGTTAGGAATTAAGTCATAGCTTTATGGTCATTATGTATCTTTATTGCTGGCGTTACCAGTAACGCCCCCCTCTTGATGTACATTTAACCCTGGGTAACGGAGGGGAGCTGGGGTCCTGGCTCACTCTATATAAGCCACCCCCTCCTCTGGGACAAGGGTTCACACCCCCTGTAACTCACACGCATATAATCCAGTCGACCGCCTTCAGGCTCCGAGACGTAGGGTTGTCACTTCCTCCGAGAAGGGCCTGAACTCGTAAAACTTGCGTGTACAACTCCTCCATAGCTAAGATCTTGCCTCTACATACCTACCCCCCATTCTACTGTCAGACTTAGAACCACGACACTCCCCACTCGGTAGGATTTTTTAAACTTAGGCGAGTACTGGAATGCAGCTAAGCCCCCAAGTGGGAGGGTTGCTCACCACTCGGTAGGATTTTTTTAAACTTAGGCGAGTACATGACTGCAGTTAAGCCCCCGAGTGGGAGGGTTGCTCACCACTCGGTAGGATTTTTAAACTTAGGCGAGTACTGGACTGCAGCTAAGCCCCCGAGTGGGAGGGTTGCTCACCACTCGGTAGGATTTTTTAAACTTAGGCGAGTACTGGACTGCAGCTAAGCCCCCGAGTGGGAGGTTTCCTCACCACGCGGTAGGATTTTTTTAACTTAGGCGAGTACAAGACTGCAGCTAAGCCCCCGAGTGAGAGGGTTGCTCACCACTCGGTAGGATTTTTTTTAAACTTAGGCGAGTACTGGATTGCAGCTAAGCCCCCGAGTGAGAGGCTTGCTCACCACTCGGTAGGATTTTTTTTAAACTTAGGCGAGTACTGGATTACAGCTAAGCCCCCGAGTGAGAGGCTTGCTCACCACTCGGTAGGATTTTTTTTAAACTTAGGCGAGTACTGGACTACAGCTAAGCCCCCGAGTGGGAGGCTTGCTCACCACTCGATAGGATTTTATAAACTTAGGTGAAACGGATTCACGGCTAAGCCCCCGAGTGAGAGGCTTGCTCACCACTCGGTAGGATTTTATATACTTAGGCGAAACGGATTCTCGGCTAAGCCCCCGAGTGAGAGGCTTGCTCACCACTCGGTAGGATTTTATAAACTTAGGCGAAACGGATTCGCGGCTAAGCCCCTGAGTGAGAGGCTTGCTCACCACTCTGCAGGATTTTATAAACTTAGGCGAAACGGATTAGCGGCTAAGTCACCCACTGGGGGATTTTAGACACAAGTATAAGCAACGACAATCATTTTTAGAAGCCTGTAAAGCTCTTGTCTTTAACAAACAGAACACAAAGGTATTTCTTATTACATCTCAATAGAATGAGTGCTTAAGTATAAAAGGGGCGGAGCAGCTCCGCTTTCCAAGCGCGCGGCTTGTCTTTCTTGTGCTCGACATTGTAAAGGTGGTACGCTCCATTGTGGATCACTCTGGTGACGATGAAGGGACCTTCCCAAGCAGGCGCAAGCTTGTGCGATTTCTGCTGATCCATTCGGAGCACCAAGTTTCTCTCTTGAAATGCCCGACCTCTCACGTTTCTGGCGTGGAATCGACGAAAGTCTTGTTGATAGATGGTCGATCGAATCAGGGCCATCTCTCTTTCTTCTTCCAGGAGATCAACTGTTGAAAGCACAAGTGCTGCCTATGTGGTTTTGGTAATTAATGTCAACATATCTCTTGTTGGACTAACACTTTTATCTAGTATGTTTCAGATAAGTTCAACAGTGAAGTGGCATGGACTAAAGGATGTGGGAACTCTTTCAAGATGCTAAGAACAAAGGATTGGATCAAGCTTCAAGCTCAAGACTCTTCATTTTACATTTTAGTGATCCAAGATCACATTGAGTCTATAGGAAAAGCCAATACTATCAAGGAGGGTTGAGTCGTTGCTTAATGAGCCTCTTGCTTCATGTGCTTAGTGATATGCTCAAAAACCCTCAATTACTTTCCCACTTCCACACATATGACCTAAACCTAAAGTCAATCTCAGCCCCACTGATTCTTTCTATCTGGCGCGATCGAGTTCAGTTGTCATAGCCACTGCCACAAACCCTAGGCAAATCGGTTTCACCGATAGGGATCTCGGTCTCACCGAGATGGGATTGTAATCTCTCTGTGTATGTCCATTACCAAAATCGGTCTCACCGAGTTTGTGCAATCGATACTACCGAGATTACAATGCAAACTCTCTGGTTAACTTATTACCAAAATCGGTCCCATCGAGTTTGAGTAATCGGTCCCACCGAGTTTGCCTGACCAACTCTCTAGTTAGCTAATTACCAAAATTGGTCCCACTGAGTTTGTGTAATCGGTCTCACCGAGATTACGTTATGCCCTAACCCTAACCATATCGGTCCCACCGAAAACCCTAACAGTCACTAGGTTTACTAAATCGGTCCGACCGAGTTTGTTGATTCGGTCCCACCGAGTTTGGTACATTGTGTGTAACGGTTAGATTTTGTGTGGAGGCTATATATACCCCTCCACCTCCTCTTCATTCGTGGAGAGAGCCATCGAACAAACCTACACTTCCAAAGATCCTATTTCTGAGAGAGAACCACCTCCTCATGTGTTGAGGCCAAGATATTCCATTCCAACCACATAAATCTTGATCTCTAGCCTTCCCCAAGTTGCTTTCCACTCTAATCTTCTTTCCACCAAATCCAAATCCTGTGAGAGAGAGTTGAGTGTTGGGGAGACTATCATTTGAAGCACAAGAGCAAGGAGTTCATCATCAACACACCATTTGTTACTTCTTGGAGAGTGGTGTATCCTGGATTGGCTAGGTGTCACTTGGGAGCCTCCGACAAGATTGTGGAGTTGAACCAAGGAGTTTGTAAGGGCAAGGAGATCGCCTACTTCGTGAAGATCTACCGCTAGTGAGGCAAGTCCTTCGTGGGCGACGGCAATGGTGGGATAGACAAGGTTGCTTCTTCGTGGACCCTTCGTGGGTGGAGCCCTCCGTGGACTCACATGCAACCGTTACCCTTCGTGGGTTGAAGTCTCCATCAACGTGGATGTACGATAGCACCACCTATCGGAACCACGACAAAAACATCCGTGTCTCCAATTGCGTTTGAATCCTCCAAACCCCTTCCCTTTACATTCTTGCAAGTTGCATGCTTTACTTTCCGCTGCTTATATACTCTTTGCATGCTTGCTTGTTATGTATTGTGAATGTTAAACTTGTGCCTAAACTCCACTTAAACCTAAAAAGTTAAAAACTGCTACTTTGGTACTTAGTGTCTAATCACCCCCCCCCCTCTAGACACCTCTTCTCAAGATCCTACAAGTGGTATCAGAGCTTTGGTCTCCATTGCCTTGGTTTAATCACCATTGGAGGAAGATGGATGAGTCTACTTTGGGGAGTCTTAGACATAGAGTGCCTATTCTTGATGGAGAGTATTTTCATGAGTGGAAAAATGAGATGCTTGTAATTTTCAATCAATATCACTTGAACAAGTACATTGCTAGCCCTTGTGCACCTCATGTTGATCCTATGCATCCTACCCTTGATGAATCTATTGACATGATTAGGAACCTTAGAGTTGTTAATCTTATCACTAGAGGCTTGCCTAGAAACTTAATTAGAATCTTGCCTACTCTTGAGTGTGCCTACACTATATGGAAATTTCTTGAGGAACGCTTTCCAAATTATTCCTTGAAAAATCTAGATGAGATTCTCCATAAGTCTATTGCCTTGAGTAAGATAAATACTAGTGATCCTATGTTTGGTGATCGTCTATTTGAACTTACAAACCTTATGCGTGCCAAAGGAGATGTTGGAATTATTGGTGACATTATTTCCGAAGCTATAATAATTCATAAGCAAGATCATTGTCAAACTCACTCTAACGAATTACCCTCTCTAGGACTTGATCCACCACATGGCGATGTTGAACATGGATACTATGATGAGGATGATGATAGTGACTTTGATCTTGATGATGCAATGAGACATTTCGGTCTTATGGCAAATCTTCGGGGATATGTGTCAGGAGGAAAGGAATGGGTTCTTGACAGTGGATGTACCGATCACATGACCGGAAATAAAGACATGTTTCGTGAGCTTGCTGAAAATGATAGTCCTCAAAAGTATGTCACTTTCGGTGACAGCTCAAAGGGTAAGGTGGTTGGCCTCGGTAAGGTGGCCATCTCACATGATAGCTCCATTCAGAATGTCATGCTCGTTGAATCTCTTGGCTACAACTTACTTTCAGTATCTAGACTTGTTGATTTCGGTTTCAATGTCCTATTTACTGAAGTAGATTGCCAAGTGTTTCGTCGAGACAATCATAAAATGGTCTTTACCGGTATACGTGGAGGTGATCTTTACATTGTTGATTTCTCTAAAAAGGCACAACCTAAAACTTGCTTCATTGCTAAATCTTCAAAAGGTTGGTATGGCATAGACGACTAGGTCACGTTGGCATGAGAAACCTTGACAAGCTTATTAAAGGAAATCATATCCTTGGAGTTAACGATGTCATATTTGATAAGGATAGATTGTGAAGTGCTTGTCAGGCAGGTAAACAGGTTGGAGGAAGGCATCCCGTGAAGAACATCATGACCACAAGAAGGCCACTCGAACTACTTCATATGGATCTCTTTGGTCCCAACGCTTACAGAAGTCTCGGTGGAAATTCTTTTGGTCTAGTTATAGTTGATGAGTTTTCAATATTTACGTGGGTGTTCTTAAACAATGATGAATCGCAGGTCCAAAAGATCTTTAAAAACTTCGCTAGGAAGGCCCAAAATCAGTCTGAAGTGAAGATCAAGAAGGTTCACAGCGACAATGGAACGGAGTTCAAGAACGCAAATGTGGACACCTTTCTTGACTAAGAAGGGATTTCACACGAGTTCTTGGCTACGTACACACCTCAACAAAATGGAGTTGTTGAGAGGAAGAACCGGACGCTCATCGAAATGGCGAGAATGATGCTTGATGAGTACAAGACGCCGAAGCACTTTTGGGCAGAAGCGGTTGAGACAGCTTGTCATGCAACAAATCGCTTGTATCTTCACAAGCTACTCGGCAAGACGGCATACGAGCTCCTCACGGGTAACAAACCCCAAGTTGGATACTTTCGAGTATCCGGCTCAAAGTGCTACATTCTTGATAAGCATCATCGTTCAAAATTTTCTCCTAAGTCTCATGAAGGTTTCCTACTAGGTTATGGCTCAAACTCTCACATTTACTGTGTCTACAACAATTTCACCCGAAAGGTTGAAGAGACGGTAGATGTGAAGTTTGATGAATCTAACGGCTCGCAAGTAGAGCAATTACCAATTGATGTAGGAGACAAAGACCCTTCGGAAGCAATCCAAGACTTGTCTATTGGCAAGGTCCGTCCAACGGAGGTGAAGGAGAGTACCTCTTCCGTCTAAGTGGAAGCTTCTACTTCGCGACAAGGTGAACCAAGAGTTGATACGAAAGCATCCACAAGTGGAGCACACCAAGATGAAGAAAACGAGGAAGAACATCACGAACGTCAACAACCTCCTTGAGGGAGTTCCGTACTAGGGGGTGTCCGGATAGCCAAACTATCATCATCGGCCGGACTCCAAGACTATGAAGATACAAGATTGAAGACTTCGCCCCGTGTCCGGATGGGACTTTCCTTGGCGTGGAAGGCAAGCTTGGAGATACGGATATGTAGATCTCCTACCATTGTAACCGACTTTGTGTAACCCTAACCATATCCGGTGTCTATATAAACCGGAGGGTTTTAGTCCGTAGGACGAAGAACAATGATACCATAGGCTAGCTTCTAGGGTTTAGCCTCTTTGATCTCGTGGTAGATCTACTCTTGTAACACATATCATCAATATTAATCTAGCAGGACGTAGGGTTTTACCTCCATCAAGAGGGCCCGAACCCAGGTAAAACATCGTGTCCCTTGTCTCCTGTTACCATCCGCCTAGACGCACAGTTCGGGACCCCCTACCCGAGATCCGCCGATTTTGACACCGACATTGGTGCTTTCATTGAGAGTTCCTCTGTGTCGTCGCCGATAGGCTCGATGGCTCCTTTGATCATCAACAACGACGCGGTCCAGGGTGAGACTTTTCTCCCCGGACAGATCTCCGTGTTCGGCGGCTTTGCACTGCGCGCCAATTAAGCAGCCATCCGAGCAGATCGAAAGCTACGCCCCTGGCCATCAGGTCAGATTTGGAAGTCTAAACTATACGACCGATATCCGCGGAGACTTGATCTTCGACGGATTCGAGCTCTAGCCAAGCGCGACGCACTGTCTCGACGGGCATGATCTAGCTCTGCAACCGAACAGTGCCCTAGAGGCCGCACCAGAATCCGCTCCGACCCTTAATCCGGAGCCAGACTCCCCGGTCGAGGACGAGTGGTTGGACACCGCCTCGGGGGCTTTAATCTCTACGATGATCGAGCCGAACTCCATCCCTGTCCTTTGCAAAGACCTCGACTCCAGGGTGCCGGACTCCGAAACCCCCGTGCCCTACCAATCGAATCCGATTGGGCGCCCGTTATAGAATTCACGGCCGCGGACAACTTTCAACACTCGCCCTTTGGCGACATCCTGAGTTCACTAAAGTCTCTCTCTTTATCCGGAGAGCCCTGTCCGGATTACGGTCAGGAAGGTTGGGATGCGGACGACGAAGAAATTCAACGCCCACCCACCACCCACTTTGTAGCCACTGTCGATGATTTAACCGACATGCTAGACTACGACTCCGAAGACATCGACGGTATGGACGACGATGCCAGAGACGACCAAGACCCAGCGCCTACAGGGCACTGGAAGGCCACCTCGTCATCTGACATATATATGGCGGACATCCCAAAAGATGGGAACGACGATTGAACAACGGAGGATGACCCCTCCAAGAAGTAGCCCAAGCGCCGGCGTTAGCGGGGCCGCTCTAAATCCCGCCACAGCAAGAATGAAGATTCCGGCACCGGAGATAACAATACACCGGACAACGCCGAAGACAATCCACTCCAGCAAGATCCATCGCAGGAGGATGAAGACGCCAACCCTCAAGAGAGAGCGGCAGAAGAAGAGGTAGAGGATTATACGCCTCCCTCCGAAGACGAAGCAAGCCTCGACGACAATGAATTTGTCGTGCCTGAGAATCCCGTCGAACAAGAGCGTTTTAGACGCAGGCTTATGGCCATGGCGAACAGCCTAAAGAAAAAGCAGCAACAGCTTAGAGCTGATCAGGATCTGCTAGCCGACAGATGGACCGATGTCCTCACGGCCGAAGAGCATGAGCTCGAACGCCCCTCCAAAAGCTACCCTAAACGCAAGCTGCTCCCCCGATTAGAGGAGGAGGCTTACGAACCCGCATCACCAGGAGACAATACGGCTGACCGACCACCCCGTGGCTGCGACAGAGAGGCCTCTAGGCCCTTCACTAGAACCGTACCCCGGCATCGCTCAAAAAGCACACGGCCAAAGGGGAACACTCCGGACCTGTGAGATATATTGGAGGACAAGGTAAGACAATCAAGATCGATCTATGGATCGCGTGGGCGCCCCACGGTACGTGACAACAACCGTCGCGCCGGACACAGTAAGTCCGGCCGGGCCGAACAAAACAGACCAAGCTCTTTTGAGCTCCGTCGTGATATCGCCCAGTATAGAGGCGCCGCACACCCACTATGCTTCACAGACGAAGTAATGGATCATCAAATCCCCGAAGGGTTTAAACCCGTCAATATTGAATCCTATGATGGCACAACAGACCCTCGGTTTGGATCAAGACTATCTCCTTCACATCCACATGGCCCGCGGTGACGATCTTCACGCCATCAAATACCTCCCCTCAAGCTTAAAGGACCAGCCCGGCATTGGCTCAACAGCTTGCCCGGCCAGTCAATTGGGAGCTGGGAGGACACAAAGCCGCATTCCTCGATAACTTCGGGGAACTTATGTGCGACCACCGGGCGCTGATGACCTAAGCCACATAATTCAGCAGCCAGACGAATCGGCCGGACAATTACGGACACGGTTCTTAACCAAGAAAAACCAAATCATCGACCGTCCGGATCGCGGCCCTCGCGCCTTCAAGCATAACATCCATGACGAGTGGCTTCGCCGACACCTAGGACAGGAAAAGCCGAAATCCATGGCAGCCCTCACATCACTCATGACCCGCTTCGCCTGCTGGTCAGGACAGCTAGCACGCAGCAACAACCTCGGCAAAAATTCTGGCAGTCCGGACTTCAAGGACCGAAATGGCAGGCAGCGTCATAACAAAAACAAACGCCGTTAACGGCGACAATATTGAGGATACGGCGATAAATGCCGGATTCAAAGGCTCTAAACCGGTCAGCGGAAAAAGCCATTCAAACGACCTACTCGGGTCCATCCAATTTGGACCGAATACTCGACCGCTTGTGCGGATACACGGCACCCGAAAAAGCCAGCTAACCCCACCAACTGGGTGTGTTGGGTATTCAAGCTGGCAGGCAAGTTAATTGCCTAAAGAAATGACATGGGGCTGCATAGCTATGACGAGTACGAGACCCAACCGCCCGAACAATAGAGGATGTAAGGGTTTCCCCACAGTGCGGACGGTGAACATGATATACGCAACCCACATACCCAAAAGGGAGCGGAAGCGTGCACTCGAGGATGTCTACGATGGAGCCAGTTGCCCGGTTCAATCCATGGTCCTCCTGCCCGATCACTTTTGACCGAAGGACCACCCCACCAAAGATCCGCCACGGCGGAGTTCGCCAGACCGGTCCCTAGACCCAATCGTCGATGGATTTCACCTAACCGAGTCCTCGATGGACGGCGGCAGAAATGAACCTGCTTTACCGGGATATAGTGCGCCAAAATGGGCATAGACCCCTCAAGGATTAAACCTACCAAAAGCGACCTTTAAAGGCGTCATACCAGGTGTAGAAGCCAATTGTACAGGCTCAATTACACCGAAGTGGTCTTCGGATCCTCGGATAACTTCCGAAGCAAGGAGTTAATCTTCGACATAGTCCCGTTCAAGGCGGCTATCATGCCTTGCTCGGACGTGCAGCGTTCATGGTTCAACGCGGTGCCGCACTATGCATACCTCAAGCTCAAGATGCCAGGCCCTCGAGGAGTCATTACGGTCAACGGAAACACTGAACGTTCTCTCCGCACGGAAGAACATACAACAGCTCTCGCGGAAGAAGTGCATTGCAGCCTCTTAAGGCAATTCTCGAGTCCGGCCGTTAAGCGGCCGGACACAGCTAAGCGCGCCTGGAGTAACTTACAACCAGACCACCTGGCACGTTCAGAGCACGCGTAGCAGTGCGGCCCCAACCCCAGCCCCCGAACGTCAAAGCAGTGTCCTTCGCGTACACCATTACACTCAAGATACCATGGGCATGGGGAGAGGGGCACGACCACGATAAACCCGCATCGCGGCTCAACCACACCGGGGCTCTCAAGCTGTCGTTCCTTTTTCTTTTCTTTTTACCTTTTACTTTTCACCCACAGGACTCCGTTTGTCGGAAGCCTGTCCGGCAGACCTGCCGAACTCACGATGCAACAGCTAGGGAAGGATAAAGGCTACAACGAATATACAGTGTGGTCTCCATTACGAGCATTTTCATACACCAATCTGCAGCCTACCCACGGAGGGGACATGTTTAACAATCTCATACCTTGCTTATCGCACTATTTGTATCGTTCTGCATTCGTAGCAGCACTTATTGAATAAACCAATGCAGCACCTTTTTGCTTATAATTGCATTTCTTTTTCATACATATGTTCATTCACGACATGTTGCATCCGTACACTTTGGTACGGCTAATATACACCAGGGGCTTATGTCTCCCGCGTTATGATGTGATGAGTCTGAACACTTTCACAAGTGCGGCACCCCGAACTTATAGCACTATATGCATCGGCTCCGAATCATGTCTTGGGTCAATAGTTGGGTTTGCCCGGCTCCCGTGTTTTGGTACCTTACGTTCCGTTATATCGGCTAAGGTAGCACCGGAGAACCATCTTGCGATTCCGCCCGGATTCGGCTGGGTTAACGCCTCGATGGAAAGCTAAAACTGACCGTCATGATGAGGCGAGAGACCGATCGCTGTTCGAGAGGTTTTCCGAGAGTCCTTAAAGACTTATGCCGCTTAGAGCGAGGAGCCAGATCTTGTCCGGCCAAGGCGTGGATAGCGCCCCAAATTGACCTTCCGAAGACTAGGGGCTTCACCAAATTTAAAATTATAGAATTCTATGGCTAAGTGAGAGAGTTCAAGCATTATAAGTCTGGTTGCCTTGTTCACGTTGTGTCGGCGCCTCCCTAGATGGACCCAAAAATGGGAACAAGAGCGCTCAAGTTTATCCCGAACACCCGGCACTTTCGTGGCATGGGGGCTGAAGCCGACGACTTGCCATCTCTTAGATTTGATAAACAGCCGCACAGAAGGTAATATTTTAAATTAACAAGCGTTGCTTAGCGCATATGAACTAAGTTTTCAGCGCACAGGATAACAAAATGCGAGTCTATCCAAATAATACATCTTTGGAGCACTCACCCGCAATAGTGCGGGCGCCCTTCAGCACATTCTTATAATACATCTCATGCGTGCGATGCTCCTTGCCCTCTGGTGGCGGGTCCGTCACGAGCTTCTGGGCATCCATCTTGCCCCAGTGCACCTTTGCGCGGGCAAGGGCCCGACGGGCACCCTCGATACAAGCGGAATGCTTGATAACTTCAACCCAGACGCGCATCCACCAGCCGCCGCCTGGGGCGAAGTAGCTCCACTGGCATGGCCTCCTTAGGCCACAGCCGAACTATGAGGCCCTTCATGGCCTGTTCGGCCGCCTTGTGGAGCTCGACCAGCTGCTTCAGCTAGTCGCTAAGGGGCACCGGATGTCCGGCCTCAGCATACTGAGACCAGAAGACCTTCTCCGTTGAGCTCCCCCCCTCAGCCCGGTAGAATGCGGCAGCATCGGACACACTGCGAGGAAGATCTGCGAGCGCCCCTGGAGAGCTCCGAATTCGGGTAAGCAATAGGTAATTAACACTCACATGCCTACTCTGCATGAAAAATGCCTTACCCGCTGCTATTTTCTTCACCGCTTCAATCTCCTGGAGGGCCTTGTAGGCTTCGGCCTTAGCGGTTTTGGCACTCTCAAGAGCCGTTGCAAGCTCAGACTCTCGAGTCTTCGAGTCACGCTCAAGTTCTCATGTTTTTCACGAGATCCTGGAGCTCTTGCTGTACCTCTGCCACCGCGCCTCCTGCTTCTCTCGCTCGGTGCGTTCAGCCGCGTCAAGATTTCGGCGGCGGCCGCCTCCTTCAGGTCGCCACCTCGTTAGCGGCCCCTCAAGTACCACGTTATCCTTGTCATTTTTCTTGCAACCAAATCCTTTTACTGTAAGGTACAATTTTCATAAGGTATTACTCACCTTCTTTTTCCTCGAGCTGCTTCTTGGCATGACCGAGCTCGTTCTCGGACCGCTCGAGGTTTTTCTTCAAATTATTGACCTCCTTGCAAAGGTCGACGGAGGTCAGCACAGCCTGCAATCCCATATTGACATATTTTTATGACTCCTGCGTTTATCTTTCTAAAGATCCTCGGTCCGGCTTTTCTTTCCGAACACCGAACCCGAGCATCGGGGCTACCTGTCTATGCGGTACCATTTTACATATATTGAAATTCTTACCTCAAAGCCTGATAGAAGGCTGATGCGAACTTGATCAGCCCGCTCTTGGTGGATCGAATCTGTTCGGATCATCGCACTCATAGTGCGGTGCTCCTCCTCGATGGAGGCGCCATTGGCGCCTCCGATGGCTATCCGGTGCCTCCGGTTGGGACGAAGGACACGGCGTCTTATCCTTCTTGCGAAGGATCGTTTGCGGACTCCGGAACCACTTTGAAGGTTCCGGCATTGAGTCCGGACAAGGGCCGACCTTAGAGCCCCTGGGGTCTTTTCCCCCACGCTACCGAGTCCGGGGTTGCCTTGTGGCACCTCTGCGCCACCTCCTCGGGACCAAGCCCCTTTGGGGCCCGCCACAAGGCGTCGTCCGCAGCATGAGGCGAGGAGGCGGTCGGAGCGGCAATACTCTCCATTTCCGGCGAGCCCGAGGACCCGCTCGATGAATCGGCGAGCTCGCCTTTGGGCAGGCTGCACGATTGTTCGACATTAGAGAAAACTCTGCAATAATAAAACACCATGGGTATCCGGACACTTACGATCTCGCCAGGGGCTTGGCCCTTGTAGGCCAATCCCCCTCGTCGTTGTCGACGTTGGTGGAGAGATTCGGAGGAAGGGTTCTTCCTTCTTGGACCCTCCGGCCTCCCGGTTGGAGCGGCCTTCCTTTTCCTCTCCTCCCGCTGGGAGAGGCTTCTTCTTCTTCCTCCTCGTCTTGAGAGAAGATTACGCTTGAGAATCCGGCGGCACTGGCGTCGGGTGCTCCTTCGAGTTCCCATAGCCTCCTTCTTGGCCTTCTTCTCCGGCACTACATGGAGTGCCGGAGCCAGCAGCCCCGTCAATCGGACGTCCGCTGGGTCGTCTGGCAAAGGAGCCGGACAGTTAATTTGTCTGGACGTCTTCATCCAGACCTGTCGAAGAATAGGGAGTTTCCAGATCCCACGTAGAGTCGATCTATGGAAAAGGAGTCCCGTAAAGGGTAAAATAACTTACCTCGCTGGCTTGACGCCGCGAGCTATATCCGCGATCTTTGTTAGCGGATGCGGGGCTTCGGCGCCCTTGAACAACACCTTCCGAGCATCTTCGTGCGTGGTATCGAAGAGCGGCTCAAATTCGGTGCTGTGCCGGATCAAACTCCCACAAATTGAAGTCCCGTTGTTGGCATGGGAGAATCCGGCGGATGAGCATCACCTAGATTACGTCGACAAGCCTGCGATTCTTATCCACTAGGTTCTGGACACGTGTTTGGAGTCCGGATAGCTCGTCCGAATCCCCCCACTTCAGGCCCGTCTTTTTCCATGACGAGAGCGGTGTGGGGAATCCAGATCTGAATTCGGGGCCGCCACCCATTCAGGGTCGCGTGGCTCGGTGATGTAGAACCACCCCGATTGCCACCCCTTTATTGTCTCCACAAAGGAGCCCTCGAGCCATAGGACTTTGGCCATCTTTCCAACCATGGAGCCTCCGCACTCCGCTTGGCTGCCCTTCACAACCTTCGGCTTGACACTGAAGGTCTTGAGCCACACGCCGAAGTGGGGCTGGATGCAGAGGAAAGCCTCGCACACGACGATAAACGCCGAGATGTTGAGGGGACGAATTGGGGCAGGTCATGGAAGTCCAGGCCGTAGTAGAACATGAGCCCCGGACAAATGGGTGAAGTGGAAAACCTAGTCTGCGGAGGAAGTGGGGAGAAATACCACCCTCTCATGGGGGTGGGGGTTGGAATAAGCTGCCCAGCGTCGGGCAGCTTTGTCTGTGATATCGCCGGACAAGTATCCGGCCTCCCGCAGTCTTGTGATGTGCCCCTCCGTGACGGAGGAGGCCATCCATCTGCCTCCCTCTCCTGACATGGTTGGACAAGGTTGAGGAGGAAAGTGCAGACTTGAGCGCTAGAGCTCGAGTGCACGGGAATGGATGAGCAAAGGAGGAAGAAGGCGTAGGTGAAAGGATGGATCCTTATCCCTTTATATGGGCGGACAAAAACATGTGTCCCCACCGGCCTGGTAAAACTCGCTTATCTCCCAAGCTCCACAATCAATGGCGCGGTTGGGTTACCCACGTCCGTATTGATGGGAATCCCGGAATAAGGGGAACACGATCTCTGCCTCGACAAGACGTGCCAAGGAAACCGCTTCGCTAAACGCTACCGAGGTGGAACAAAGAAAACAATTTGAATAAAGGCTTGGTAGTGGTGCGATGTCACGCCACAAAATATGTCATCAGGTTGATCTTGTGTAATATTATTCTCTCTACGGTGGTATGTGGAATTTATTTTTGCAGAGACGGACACTATCCTGGTGTTCACAATCTTCTATAAATTATTCGGAGGAAGAACCCACCTTGCAACGCCGAAGACAACATGCGCGCCGGACTCATCGTCATTGAAGCCTGGTTCAGGGGCTACTGAGGGAGTTCCGGACTAGGGGGTGTCCGGATAGCTGAACTATCATCATCGGCCGGACTCCAAGAGTATGAAGATACAAGATTGAAGACTTCGCCCCGTGTCCGGATGGGACTTTTGGGAAGGCAAGCTTGGCGATACGGATATGTAGATCTCCTACCATTGTAACCGACTCTGTGTAACCCTAACCCTATCCGGTGTCTATATAAACCGGAGGGTTTTAGTCCGTAGGACGAAGAACAATGATACCATAGGCTAGCTTCTAGGGTTTAGCCTCTTTGATCTCGTGGTAGATCTACTCTTGTAACACATATCATCAATATTAATCTAGCAGGACGTAGGGTTTTACCTCCATCAAGAGGGCCCGAACCTGGGTAAAACATCGTGTCCCTTGTCTCCTGTTACCATCCGCCTAGACGCACAGTTCGGGACCCCCTACCCGAGATCCGCCGGTTTTGACACCGACACTCCTTCTCCACCACGACAATAGAACGACAACGCCAACAATGAAGAAGGCCAAGAAGAATAAGAAGATGTTCAACCAAAACCCAAGCAAAAGCTTTCACGAGTTCGAGCAAGAATTGCTAAAGACCATCCCGTGGATCAAATCTACAATGATATTTAAACCGGGAGAATCACACGCTCTAAAACTCGTTTAGCTAAATTTTGTGAAAACTATTCTTTCATCTCTAGCATTGAACCTATGAAGGTCGAAGAAGCATTGGAAGATCCGGATTGGATAAATGCTATGCATGAAGAGCTACACAACTTTGAGAGAAACCAAGTTTGGACATTGGTTGAGAAGCCCGACAACAACCACAACATCATCGGTACAAAATGGGTGTTTCGCAACAAGCAAGATGAAGATGGACAAGTAGTTCGCAACAAAGCACGTCTCATCACCCAAGGCTACACATAAGTCGAAGGTATGGACTATGGTGAGACTTATGCTCCCGTTGCTAGACTTGAGTCCATTCGCATCTTACTTGCCTATGCTAATCACCATGATATCACCTTGTACCAAATGGACATTAAAAGTGCTTTTCTAAATGGTGAAATAGAGGAGGAAGTTTATGTTAAACAACCTCCGGCTTTGTCAATCCTAAGAAACCAAATCATGTTTACAAACTTCACAAAGCCCTTTATGGTCTTAAACAAGCTCCTAGAGCATGGTATAAATGCTTGACCAAGTTCCTTATTGAAAAAGGCTTTGAAATTGGGAAAATTGATTCCACACCTTTTACTAAAAGGGTTAATGGAGAACTATTTGTATGCCAAATTTATGTTGATGATATTATATTTGGTTCAACTAACCCTCATTTTAGTGAAAAGTTTGGAAAGCTAATGTTGGAGAAGTTTGACATGTCAATGATGAGTGAACTCAAATTCTTTCTTGGGTTGCAAATCAAGCAAACTAAGGAAGGTACTTTTGTTTCTCAAACGAAGTACACTAATGACTTATTCAAGAAGTTCAATATGCAAGAGTGCAAAGGTATGTCTACACCCATGCCTACTAGTGGACATCTTGATTTGACCAAAGATGGTAAACCAGTTGACCAAAATGTTTATCGCTCTATGATTGGTTCATTGTTATACCTATGTGCTTCACGTCCCGATATTATGCTAAGTGTGTGCATGTGTGCAAGATATCAAGCTGCTCCTAAAGAATGTCATCTTAAGGCCGTAAAAAGGATAGTGAGATACTTAATTCATACACCAATTTTTGGCATTTGGTATCCTAAGAGGGCCTCTTTCGATCTTGTTGGCTACTTCGGGTACTTGTCAATTTCTTGGTAGACAAGGTTGATAGAAAGTCCACTTCGGGTACTTGTCAATTTCTTGGTAGATCTCTTGTGTCTTGGTCCTCCAAGAAACAAAACTCGGTATCCTTATCTACCACCGAAGCGGAGTACATTGCCGCTGGTTCATGTTGTGCTCAATTACTTTGGATGACCCAAACTCTTAAAGATTATGGGATATATGTGAAACATGTTCCATTGCTTTGTGACAATGAAAGTGCTATCAAAATTGGTCATAATCCCGTACAATATTCTCAAACTAAGCATATTGAAGTTCGTCATCATTTCATTCGAGATCATGTTGCTAATGGTGACATTAATCTTAAGCATGTTCGCACCGAAAAGCAATTAGTAGATATATTCACTAAACCCCTTGATGAGAAAGTGTTTCGCAGGTTGAGAGGGGAATTCAACATCATTGATGCTTCAAACTTGGAGTAGAAACTCCATTGGGTACATGCAAGACATGAGCTTATGACTAATCCATGATATCTCTCTTATGATGAAAATATTATATCCTGGATATATTTGCATCTTGCATGTTATCTAACTCATGTAGGTACTTGGTTGAATCAAATTCCATGAGATTGTAATCTACTCACATTTTGAGCAATCTCTACATCACCAAGTCTCTACACTATGGTGGTTGAAGACAAGGAAGCACGGAATCATTCAAACATATCCTTTGACAAACTCTATGTTGAACTTCATGATTATCATTTTTGGATACACAAGTGCTACTCCTTGCAAGAACTAACCCATGTAGGTAGATGGACTCAAATTCCAAGTGGTGCTCCCAACTCTTGATGAGCTACATCAACCTTGAGCAACCCACACAAGTTCAACTACATGGTCAACACCACCAACCAAGGTATGTTATTCCATCTTAGAGAAGCTTTACTCCGAGTCATGAGCTAAAGCAACTCGACAAGATGTGAATACATCAAGATGCTTAAACGAAAAATGGTAACCCCATTTTGAGCTTAAACGATGAGTATGACCTATGATCAAGTGATCTCACTTGACTCCTAAGTCGATATACTCTAACATAGGTGACTTTGTCACCGACCATCTCTAGATGAAGTTATCTCATGTTCTTTTCTGAGTTTTTGCATTTGTCTCATGCATATTTGTTTCCCCTTTCAAAAAAAACTTCATCTAGATTTCTTTCTTTTCTTTTCTGTTGCTCTGCATTTCCTACATCCAATTCATTGCATATCATTCAGTTAATTCCTTGCAAATCTTTGTGAGATCTTACTAGTCTAGTGAGCTGAGGTGACAAGTGTTTTCTCTGTGATGAACTCGGTTTCACCGATTTGTTGTTTTCGGTCCAACCGAATCTTTTCAGTACAACCGAAGCATACCACTCGGTGCCACCGATTTCACAACAGGAAAATAGTTTGCCACTTGTTTTGTGTTTCTTCTGATCCAGCTCTACTCAATGAATCTTGTCCTCTACAAGCATCACAATTTTATCCGATTGCTTTGTGTTGTGACTCAAGGACCAAACCCATTCACAACAAATTCCGAAAACCCTTCTTGGAAATTGATGTCAAAGGGGGAGAGAGAGATCACACCAAAGCTTATCACTTCCAAAAGGAGAGAGTATTACTTCCACAGGGGGAGAAAGAGATCTCCAAGGGGAGAGAATACTCAAGTAGAAAGTATTTCTCAAGGATCCCAGATGCTTGATGTTCAAGAGGAGAGATGCCACATTTCTTCTTGGGGGAAAGACATGTTCATTTGTGCTTAGTTGCATTTGCTCTATTCTTTATATCTTTCAGCCCTGATTTTCTGTTCCCTATCTTCTCCCAGTATCCCATGCTAGATCCAGGGGGAGCAAGACATCTAAGGTAAAGGAATCATTTAAATTCATTGCATATCTTTACTCTTGGGGACATGTATAATCCAATGTGGTACTCAGTACTCACTCTCTACATGTCATCCCAGTCTTGGTATTCTTGTGGTTTCTTCATTTTGCTCGGCTAGTAGATGTACCTGTGTTATCTAACCTTGTTTGTGCAGGTTCATTCCACCCTAAGCCAACTCAAGACTACAAGGTAAGTATATGCATCACACTCATGAATATGAGGAATTCTTGCTGATGTACATACTGTTTGCAAGAAGGACTCATGAGCATGAAGGTATTTTCTTTAATATTCTTTGCTATGATGCATACGGCCAAGATACATGTAACACATTGCCTACTCTATCATGGTTTTGCTCTCACATGCTTCTATTTTCCATATTCACATGATTGCATACATGTAGGGGAGCCTATGCTTGTTACATGTCTTTCCGAACCTTTACATGCTATTCTTTATATCTTTATCTAAAGCTTTGATGTATGTTGCCATCAATTACCAAAAAGAGGGAGATTGAAAGCACAAGTGCTCCCTAGGTGGTTTTGGTAATTAATGTCAACATATCTCTTGTTGGACTAACACTTTTATCTAGTATGTTTCAGATAAGTTCAACAATGGAGTGGCATGGACTAAAGGATGTGGGAACTCTTTCAAGAAGCTAAGGACAAAGGATTGGCTCAAGCTTCAAGCTCAAGACTCTTCATTTTACATTTTAGTGATCCAAGATCACACTGAGTCTATAGGAAAAGCCAATACTATCAAGGAGGGATGAGGTGTTGCTTAATGAGCCTCTTGCTTCATGTGCTTAGTGATATGCTCCCAAACCCTCAACTACTTTCCCACTTCCACACATATGACCTAAACCTAAAGTCAATCTCGGCCCCACCGATTCTTTCTATCTGGCGCCACCGAGTTCAGTGGTCATAGCCACTGCCACAAACCCTAGGCAAATCAGTTTCACCGATAGGTATCTCGGTCTCACCGAGATGGGATTGTAATCTCTCTGTGTATGTCCATTACCAAAATCGGTCTCACCGAGTTTGTGCAATCGGTACTACCGAGATTACAATGGAAACTCTCTGGTTAACTTATTACCAAAATCGGTCCCATCGAGTTTGAGTAATCGGTCCCACCGAGTTTGCCTGACCAACTCTCTAGTTAGCTAATTACCAAAATCGGTCCCACCGAGTTTGTGTAATCGGTCTCACCGAGATTACGTTATGCCCTAACCCTAACCATATCGGTCCTACCGATTTGCATATCGGTCCCACCTAAAACCCTAACGGTCACTAGGTTTACTAAATAGGTCCGACCGAGTTTGTTGATTCGGTCCCACCGAGTTTGGTAAATTGGGTGTAATGGTTAGAATTTGTGTGGAGGCTATATATACCCCTCCACCTCCTCTTCATTCGTGGAGAGAGCCATCAGAACAAACCTACACTTCCAGCATCCTATTTATGAGAGAGAACCACCCACTCATGTGTTGAGGCCAAGATATTCCATTCCAACCACATAAATCTTGATCTCTAGCCTTCCCCAAGTTGCTTTCCACTCAAATCTTCTTTCCACCAAATCCAAATCCTGTGAGAGAGAGTTGAGTGTTGGGGAGACTATCATTTGAAGCACAAGAGCAAGCAGTTCATCATCAACACACCATTTGTTACTTCTTGGAGAGTGGTGTCTCCTAGATTGGCTAGGTGTCACTTGGGAGCCTCCGACAAGATTGTGGAGTTGAACCAAGGAGTTTGTAAGGGCAAGGAGATCGCCTACTTCGTGAAGATCTACCGCTAGTGAGGCAAGTCCTTCATGGGCGGCAGCAATGGTGGGATAGACAAGGTTGCTTCTTCGTGGACCCTTCGTGGGTGGAGCCCTCCGTGGACTCACTTAACCGTTACCCTTCGTGGGTTGAAGTCTCCATCAACGTGGATGTACGATAGCACCACCTATCGGAACCACGACAAAAACATCTGTGTCTCCAATTGCGTTTGAATCCTCCAAAACCCTTCCCTTTACATTCTTACAAGTTGCATGCTTTACTTTCTGTTGCTTATATACTCTTTGCATGCTTGCTTGTTATGTATTGTGAATGTTAAACTTGTGCCTAAACTCCACTTAAACCTAAAAAGTTAAAAACTGCTACTTTGGTACTTAGTGTCTAATCACCCCCCCCCCTCTAGACACCTCTTCTCAAGATCCTACAACTGCATCTTGTTGTGCCTGTTCTGCTTCATCGTCTGAGAAAAGCTCGACTCAGGGTGAGTTGTGGAGCAAGTCGCTCAGAAGTATAGCTTCGGCCCCATAAACTAAGAAAAAAGGAGTTCGGCCAGTCGACCGATTGGGAGTTGTCCTCAGTCCCCACAATACTGACGGAAGTTCATCAACCCAGGCTCCTGCTGCGTGTTTGAGATCACGCATCAGTCGGGGTTTCAGCCCTTTGACAATCAATCCGTTTGCTCTTTCAGCTTGTCCATTCGACTGGGGGTGAGCGACTGAAGCATAGTCGACTCGAGTACCTTGGGAAGCATAGAAGGCTCTGAACTCATCAGAATCAAAGTTTAACCCATTGTCAGTGATGATGCTGTGTGGAACACCATATCTAAATGTTAACTCTCTGATCAAGCTGACAACAGTACTTGCTTCAAGTCTTTTGATAGGCTTGTCTTCAATCCATTTGGTGAACTTGTCGACTGCTACGAGCACGTCAGTGAAACCAGTCCTACCAGTCCTGAGAGGTCCAACCATATCCAAACCCCAAACAGCAAAGGGCCAGACGAGTGGAATGGTCTTTAGGGCTGATGTGGGCTTGTGAGACATGTTGGAGTAGAACTGGCAACCTTCACATTTGTCGACTATCTCTTTTGCCATCTCATTTGCTCGCGGCCAATAGAATCCCGCTCGGTATGCTTTGGCCACAATGGTCCGTGAGGACGCATGGTGACCGCATGTCCCCGAATGGATGTCATTGAGGATTAGTCGACCTTCTTCCGGTGTTATGCACTTCTGGTTGACTCCAGTTACACTTTCTCTGAACAGCTGTCCTTTTATCACAGTAAAGGCTTTGGATTGACGGACGATCTGACGAGCCTCTTCCTCATCCTCCGGGAGCTCTTTCCTAAGAATGTATGCGATGTACGACACTGTCTAGTCGGGAGTGATGACCAAAACCTCCATGATCAAGTCGACCACAGCCGGGACCTCGACTTCAGTCGGATCAGTAGCACTCTTTTGTTGTGGGGGCTCTTCAGTGAAAGGATCTTCTTGAACTGAAGGTGTATGAATCTGTTCCACGAACACATTGCTGGGAATGGCCTCCCTCTTGGAATCTATCTTTGCCAGATCATCGGCTGCTTGATTTTTCAGTCGGGGTATGTGATGTAGCTCTAACCCCTCGAACTTCTTCTCTAACTTTCTCACCGCATTACAGTAACCAGTCATAGCTGGACTCCTGACGTCCCACTCCTTCATCACTTGATTGACCACTAAATCTGAGTCGCCATAGACCATGAAGCGATGGACGCCGAGTGAAATGGCCATACGCAACCCGTACAGAAGTGCTTCATATTCAGCTTCGTTGTTGGAGGAGTCAAAATGAATCTAGAGAACATAACTGAGTTTTTCACCTCGGGGGGATACCAGTACCACCCCAGCACCGGAACCATTCAACATCTTGGATCCATCGAAGAACATGGTCCAATGCTTTGAGTGAATCTGAGTCGGGAGTTGCTGTTCAACCCACTCGGCGAGGAAATCTGCTATTGCTTGGGACTTGATAGCTTTCTTTGCCTCAAACTTGATATCTAAGGGAAGGAGTTCAATCGCCCATTTTGCCACTCGACCGGTTGCATCTCTGTTGTTTAGAATCTCTGATAATGGTGCATCGCCGACGACTGTAATGAAGTGATCAGAGAAATAGTGTGCAACCTTCTTCGTGGTCATGTAAATCCCATAGACAAGCTTCTGATAATACGGATATCTCTGTTTGGATGGAGTTAGGACTTCAGAAACATAGTACACTGGGCGCTGAACTTTATAGGTTTTTCCTTCATTTTACCGCTCGACTGTGAGTACTATACTGACAACTTGTCCAGTGGCTGCAATGTAAAGCAGGAAAGGCTCTTTGCTGATTGGGGCAGCAAGCACTAGCTGGGTGGAAAGCAGGGATTTGAGCTCTACAAATGCTGCATCAGCTTCAGGAGTCCACTCAAACTTATCAGACTTCTTCATCAGTCGGTAAAGAGGCAATGCCTTTTCACCGAGGCGAGAAATGAATTGACTCAGGGCGGCCAAACAACCAGTAAGCTTCTGGACATGGTGCACACGCACAGGGCATTTCATCCGGAGTATAGCACCAATTTTCTCTGGGTTAGCATTGATCCCTCGTTCGGAAACAAGGAAACCGAGTAATTTTCTGCTAGGAACTCCGAATGTGCACTTTGATGGATTAAGCTTGATATCATACCTTCTGAGGTTGGCAAAGGTTTCAGCAAGGCCAGCCAGCAGGTCGGAACCTTTACGCGACTTGACCATAATATCATCCATATAAGCTTCCACATTCCGACTGATTTGAGTGAGCAAACACTTCTGAATCATTCTCATGAATGTGGCTCCGGCGTTCTTGAGGCCGAATGGCATGGTGACATAACAGAAGCACCCGAATGGAGTGATGAAAGCTGTTTTTATCTCATCGGGTCCATACAGTCGGATCTGATGATACCCGGAGTAGGCGTCCAAAAAGGACAAGCGCTCACACCCCACAGTCGAGTCGACTATTTGGTCGATGCGGGGGAGAGGAAAATGATCTTTCGGGCAGGCCCGATTGATATGCTTGAAATCAATGCACATGCGAAGTGAATTGTCCTTCTTGGGGACCATGACAACATTGGCGAGCCACTCGGAATGGTAAATCTCTCAAATGAACTCAGCTGCCAGGAGCCGAGCCACTTCTTCACCAATTGCTTTTCTCTTCTGTGCGCGGACCGTCGAAGATGTTCCTTGACTGGTTTCACTTTTGGGTCGACTCGCAAACGGTGCTCAGCCAGCCCCCTGGGAACACCCGGCATGTCAGAAGGTTTCCATGCAAAGATGTCCCAGTTCTCACGGAGGAACTGGATGAGCGCTTCTTCCTATTTGCTGTCGAGTGTTGTTGAGATGTGAGTCAGAGCAGCATTGGAATCGGTCGGGTGAATATGAATCGGCTTCGTTTCACCGGACGACTGAAATGCAGAGTCTGTGGCAGGCTTCTTGGCTCGCAGCAAATCACTCGGATCTGCATTTTTCTGATACTCTTGCAATTCTACTACTGCCATGTGCGTATCGGCGATCTTTGAGCCCTTCTGGAAGCACTCTTCTGCCTTCTGCCGATTGCCAGTGATAGTGATCACTCCTCTGGGACCAGTCATCTTCAATTTGAGGTACACATAACATGGTCGAGCCATAAAACATGCATAAGCAGGCCTACCCAGAATAGCATGATAAGCACTCTGGAAATCCACGACTTCAAATGTCAACTTTTCCTTGCGGTAATTCTTGGAATCACCGAAAACCACATCGAGGGCGATCTGGCCGAGTGATTCAACCTTCTTGCCAGGTATAACCCCATGGAAACTCATATTGCTTTCACTAAGTTTGGACATCGGAATGCCCATTCCTTTCAAGGTTTCAGCATAAAGAATATTTAGGTCACTGCCACCATCCATCAGCACCTTAGTCAGCCGAGTGCCTTCCACCACTGGGTCGACCACCAACGCTTGCCTCCCAGGGGTGGCTATGCGCGCTGGGTGATCAGACTGGTCGAATGTAATGGCAGTCTGAGACCACTTCAAATAACTGGGTGTCGCCGGAGCGACCATGTTCACTTCTCTGTTAATGACTTTCAGTCGACTTTTGCTCTCAACATCAGCAAAAATCATCAGAGTGGAATTGACGTTAGGGAAACCATCTTCTTCTTCTTCCTTATCCTCACCCTTGTCCGACTCCTTTTCCTTCTCCTTGGGGTGTTTCTCTCGGAACTGCTGGATCAGGAGCCGACACTGTCGAGTGGTGTGTTTAGGGTAAATGAAATTAACCTCTTCATCTTTCTTGGTGTGAATGTGGCATGGTAAATCCAACACATCATTTCCATCTTGATCTTTCACTTTCTTGGGGTTCCACGGCCCTTTGGGCTTCCCCTTGAACCTTCCATGAGTCACGGCTAAGGCTTCACCAGGAGCAGCTGGCTCCGCTTTTCGCTTCTGCTTCTGACTGGAATTCCCTCCTCCGGTTTCTTGGGTAATTGCTTTGTGCTTGCCACTCCGGAGTCGATCCTCCTCTTAACCATTAGCATACTTGGTGGAAATCTCCATCATCCGACTCAGAGACATATCCCCGGTCTGACCGAACTTCAGGTTCAATTCTCGATACTTGACGCCTTCCTTGAAGGCACAGACTGCTTGGTGATCTGACACATTATCCACTGTGTGGTGCAACGTGATCCATCTTTGGATATAATCCCTCAAGGTTTCATTCGGTTTCTGCACACAGGATTGCAACTCTATTAAGCCTGCTGGTGGTTTGCATGTACCTTCAAAGGTTCTAACAAACACTCGGGCAAGTTCCTCCCAACTATATATGCTGCCAGGTGCTAGCTGGTTCAAACATGCTCTGGCTGAGCCTTCCAACATCAGAGGAAGGTGTTTCATGGCCACTTCATCATTGCCACCACCGATCTGCACAGCCACTCGGTAATCCTCAAGCCAAGCGTCAGGCTTGGACTCACCAGTGAACTTGCTGACTCTAGTCGCCAACCTGAAGTTGGGAGGAATCACTGCTGCTATGATGGCTCTGCTGAAACACTCGGGGCCCGAAACATCTACTCTGCGCCAGGCAGATAATCTCTATCATGGCCCTCCCTATGTGCTCTGTTCCTGTCAACCAGACCTTGGACGAGAATAGATCTCGCATCAAAGCATGGCTCCCTGGGGTCGACTGGAATTCTTCGTCCACCACTATGAGGGCGTCTGCCATCGTGCTGCTGAGGCACATATGACCCACTCCTCGGGGAAGGTGTAGGCACTCGACAACGGTCATCGTGGTCGAGTCAGTTATCATACTGCTCACGGTTTTTGTACTGATTTTGCCGGTCTCCATGTCCCTCACGCCTCGGAGGCGATCTTGGGCTGTGAGCCGACCGAACTGTGTCTGCCATCACGGATCTGCTGTGGATCCTATTCCGCGACTGGGATACCACTGTATTCTGCTCTCCCGCTGCCCGGAGTAAAGCTTGGATCTGCATCAACCCTCTGCTAGCCTCCGACTGGGAAGGCTGAATTGACTCTGCTATTCGGGCTGCAGCAGTGAAGTTCTGAATGGGAGTTCGGTATACCTGAGTCGGAGGCGAAAAAAGCTGTCGTCGACTGGTCTCAGGAATCCAGTGTCGAGCACGTTTGTCGAGCACGTGTTGGAGGTTCTTCAGTCGAGTGCGCTCAGCCAAGTTGGCCAGGCGCGCATCCTCCAAGGCCCGGGCCTCGGGGGTTTCTCCGACGATAGGAGTGTGAAGTGCAACCATGTTACGGCGGCGAAGCTCTTCCCTCTGCTGCGAAGAAAGAGGCTCGGGGCGGTACTCTTCGTGAACACGCGACGGGTCGCCACCACCATCGCCACCGTCGTCGCGGGGGAAGCCAGGAGGACTGCATGGTCCATTGACCATCAAGACTTCCACCGCGGGGTCACTGCTGCCACACTCGGATGCGGTCTCGACGGAGCCAGTCGAACAGGCCGTAGAGAGTTTCATCGGGCTCGATTGCTGCAACCTGTGGGGTGGCCGACTGGCGGGCCACCGCATGCCTCACCCACCGCTGAAGCCGCGACCGAACGGAACTCTTGCGTTGGCGAACAGCGGGGAGCGAGGACGCCACAGGAGCCGACCGATACTGAGTCGACGGCTGCCGAAGAAGGACGCCGCGGACGCATGCGCGAAAGTGCGTCGCCCCGCAGATAGGGAGCGCCTCGACGTCGTTGGAGCCTCTTGGAGCCAAGCAGAGTCATCGGCGATGAACACGAGCGCACCGAGACGGATCTCTCGGTCCTCAGCCAATCCTTCGCCGAAAACCATGATGATGGGGATCGAAAAAAATCGCAACTTCTCCAATAAGTCGCTAAGACACCGGCCCCACGGTGGGCGCCAACTGTCGTGGTACTAAGACTGACAGTAGAATAGGGGGGTAAGTATGGAGAGGCAAGATCCTAGCTATGGCGAAGTTGTACACACGAGTTTTACGAGTTCAGGCCCTTCTCGGAAGAAGTAACAGCCCTACGTCTCGGAGCCCGGAGGCGGTCGACTGGATTATGTATGTGTGTGTTTACAGGGATGCGAACCCTCGTCCCAGACGAGGGTGGTGGCTTATATAGAGTGCGCCAGGACCCCAGCTCCCCTCCGTTACACAGGAGTCAATGTTCATAAAGAAGGAGCGTTACTGGTAACGTCCGTAGAAAAGTGATATAAATGACTATTAAGCCTAAGAGTAAATGCCCGACCGTTGCTGTGTAGAGTGGCTTTAGATCTTCCATACGTCGAGTGGTTTCTGTTACGGTCGACTGACATTGATTCTTCCGAGTGGAATGTTTCTGGTCGAGTGGATGATGATATCCTTCGAATGCTTCTAACTTTAGGATGATGTCCTTGGGGAGGGTATCTAGGTCAGGCCTATGACCCTACCCTAGGTGCATAGCTTCATCACCGACCATCAACTCCTACGGATCAAATTATCACGCGAGCTGACTATTCCTACAAAGGTGCGCTCCACCATGCACCCGGTACCCACGAATGCAGCAATCGTGCACCTAGGGTTTTAGGGTTTATTTATTAACGTTAACTTTACGTAAGACTCATGTGTGCAAGACAGCGAGAGACTGACTGCGTGAGTGCGCCTCTTCTCTTCGTATATGTACTCCACCGTTTGTCTGGTGTCCAAAAAATTATAATAACTACTAGCAATGTGCCAATGCGTTGCCACATGATCTTAGTAGATTAATACATATTCACCGATTTGATAGGAAAAAAAGCCTAGATTTGTACGTATATCACTAAAAAAAATGTTATGTTTCACTCAAAATATATTCCTTTGGCGGTTTTGATGAGATAAGGGCGGAATTTTGTTGGTTTCAAGATTCGAGAAGTGGTATATGTCTAATTTCTACTCTTACTAGCAAGATGCCCGTGCGTTGTACGGAACATCAAGATCTTGTGGGAGAAAAAGATGAACAAGGGAAGGCCTTATCTGCAAATGTGGAGAGGAGTGCGGGTAAATTGCCATAGTTTTGTTCCTATCCGTCAGATATAAATCGGCGTCCTATATTGCAGGATGGCAGGCCCACCATCATCACCAACTCTGTTTTTTTTATCCCTACTCTTATATAAAGCATAGTCGGTGATGATCGTGTGCCGGCCATCCTGCAATATAGGCTGTCCGATCTATATCTGACGGATAGGAAGGAAACTATGGCAATTTTGCAAAAGATACCCACACCCCTCTCCACACTTGCAAATAAGGCCTTCCCTTGTTCATCCTTTTCTCCCACAATATAAACTACTCATACAAATGCATCTTGATGTTCCGTGCAACGCATGGGCATCTTTCTTATTGTTGCAAAAAGCCCATGTGTGTGAGAGAGAGAGAGGGAGAGAGGAGGAGGACGGAGTGCATGTGTGACAAAGACACAAAGAGTGTGTGTGTGCGAGAGGTATCAGCTTAAAATGAGGCGATAGTGTGTGTGTGCACGACCGAGAGGGCGTGTCTCAAGAAGGGAAGAAAAATTTACATAGATACAAGGAGCGGGAGAGAGACATGTATGCGATAGTGTAAGCACGAGTGTGCGGGTGTATAAACCTATCTAGAGGCTAGTCGATAAATGTTTGAGAGAGAAATACAAGTCGGGGGTGCGAAAGCGAGAGTTTTGTGTGAGAGAGAGACGGTAGTAGAAAAGGGGAGTGGAAGCAGGAGTTGTGTGTGTGTGTGAGAGAGAGGGGGGGAGTTTGTCTGATCAGTAAACAAACGAATAATGTCAGTCTGGGATGGAGACGAAAAGGAGACCGCAACAAATGTTGTTTCTACAGGAGAGAGAGAGAGTAACTTTAGTGGTATGATTCATATCTAGAGACATATAGGGTGTGTGAGAGAATCCCATAGAGAGAAAGAAAAAGTGAAAGACAAGTGGAGACTGTGTGTGTGGCGGTGAAAAAGAAAGCTTAGGTACCTAGTGATACGAGAGAACGGTAGAGACGTGAGAGATAATGAAAACCGTGTAATGTATAATGATAGGCAGAGTGTGACACTTCTCAAGGGAGACGTCGAGAGACCATGTTTGCGAGGATAGGAGAAACATGAAGTGAGCGTGCGGGTGAGCTAGAGAAAAGAGAGTGATAGCTACATGAAGGAGCATGCATGCGAGAGAGATGGGCATGAAAGGAGTGAACATAAAAGGGATTCAAATATTTGAATTCGAGATGATGATACATGTAATCCATACTCGAACCAAAATTGATCTATCAAACATGCATACTCATATGAATTCACGCGCAAGATCTATGTTATTTAATATGTAGATATTACTGATCCATACATTTTAGTAGAACATAATTGGGTTTAATTTTTTGAATTCAACCTTATGATTTTGAGATCATTGTATTTGTAAATCATATTATACATATAAAGGAGCAAAATTTGTTGTTGTGCTTTTGAAAGTATATATAAAAAATGATGTACATAGAATTTTATTCCAATCGAAAATGGATCCCGCTCGGAAAAAATAGAATACAAACGGTATTTGAATTGAGTTAGCACGGTAAACATGCACACTGCAAAATCTGAACGAAGCGGGGAAAGTCGCAGTAACCGCCCGAAACCAAAATCTGCGAGATGGAAATTACTACTGCCTATCCCTGCCACGTAAAGCCTATCTGCTTGATTTCTATAGGTTTCGATAGGGGTAGGTTTGTAATTTCACTCAAACGTGACATAACCGCCTCTCACCCGGATTCATACACGGTGGGCGCCAAAACACAGTGTGTCCTTGGCCGAAATCGACTCCCTCCCCGATTCATACACGGTGGGCGCCAAAAACAAACTCTCGTCGGCAAATATTCGGTGTATGCGAGATTACTGTCCTATCCCCAACCGAATAATATTGCTATGATGTAGGAAATTTGAAACGAGGGCTAAGTTTGTAAATTTCCTCGCATTTGAGACAAGCGCACCCTGAAGACATGGTTCCCCCTTCCTCTCCACCTCCATTTCCCCATTCGTACTCCGTGGGTGCCAAAATACCCTCTCCACCCCAGCCTCCTCCGTCCGCCACCCCATCCACCGCCGTCCTCCTCCACCATACCGGAGATGATACCCCGACGCCGCCGTCCATTACAAGAGATCGACCTCTCTCATCCACTGCTTCGGACCAGGATCCTTGCATCCCGTCCTCTCGCTTCATCCCCGTTGTCGTCCACCTTGCCGGCGCCGCTCCTACAACCGTCTCGTCCACCGTGCCCTGCCGCCACCGTCTACCCTCCTAGATCTGCTTCCACGCCGCCGACAACCATCGCTACCGTAGCACCGTCAAATTCTCAGCAGATGCATACACAGCGCCGCACCAGAGGCGGTACTCTTTTGTATCTGCTCAACTTATTTATCGCAGCAAGAAAATAGATCGCCACTGCTTTACTCTGATTTCTTGTCCACCACTTACTTGCTAGTTGAAAGAAAACATTGGTTGCAAAGTTGCCTTTGTCCGATTTGCACCTTCAAATCCGCCATGGCACGCTCAACACTATACTTCCAATGCTTATGGTTTTCACCTTTTATATTCCACACTAGTTAAATCATAGTAGACTTAATTTCAAAATTGGGTCAGTCAATTTTTCAGAGCTCGCCGATGCGAACGAAGGGGCTCGGGTGGGGACTTTTGTTGTGGGGGGGGGCGGTGGGGGGGCCTCGCCGAACAAAGAAAACTCGCCGCTGGTGGGGGCGGGGGTGGGGGTGACGGAGGAGGAACGCAGTGAGGGGGCCAATGGTCCGGCCCGGGCGTCTGCAAGTGTTCTGTATGGGAAGAATCAGAGACGAGGAAGAAGAAGGGTTAGGAGACGTAGGATCTTCATCCAACCACCTGAAATGGTCCACTGACTCAAATGACAAAAGTCAAACCGACTTGCATGTAGACATGCCTTTATATTCAGTACCATCATCGTACCTGCTTAGCACTGCTCCTGAATCCATCAATCTAAACAACGTGCCACTCATAATTCCAAACTTGTTGCTCAAGTACGAATCTGATATGATGCTAATATTACTAAAACAGATAACATTTTATTGGTCAGCTAATGTTCCTACTTTACTTTCGAAAAAGCACGTGCACCACATATAGAGACAATGGGAGTTGCTTTCTTAATGCGCTTAGGGTTCATCATGTGTGGGCACCGCAAGAATCTAACATTTTATTATCCAAAATCTGCTTGCTCTTCTTTAGCATGTTCCTCTTCCGTTCTTCTTTAATAAGTACTCTCCATTCCTAAATACAAGTCTTTGTATAGATTCCACCATGGACTACATATGGTGCAAAATGAGTGAATCTACACTCTAAAATGTATCTGGATACATCTGTATGTGATCCATAGTGGAAATCTCTACCAAGACATATATTTTGGAACGGAGGGAGTATGATAGTAGTACAGTATGTTCCTTGTAGTGAATATGAGCAGGGACATTTGCAGTGTAGAGGTCTATACGGTCGGTTGATATGGACACTTTGAACTCATCGGGCCTCTTTGATTCGTAGGATTTTGTAAACATGGGAATAGGATTTGTAGTGGCCTGCCCACTTGAATCCTATAAGAATAGCAAGGAAATGCGGGGAGCTGTGTCGCCTTTGAGAGTTACATTGATATTAACAGTACCGCACCTTCAGTTGAAGAGAGCTGGTATCCGAAGCCTTTCTAGCTGTACCGGCAATACTAGCACATATATTCTAGCAAGTTCCACTTTGCTGATTTTACTCTGATGCTTACGTTTTTCCTATTATATCTACACTATGATCTGTGTAGCTGCTTTGTGTCGCACTAGCAGCAGTCCACTCTTGAAGCTAAACACTGCAATGACTTACAAAATTGGCACCAAGGCATTGAGTGCCATTCTGGATGCAATGAAACTCATACGATCCCCACCTGTTGATTCTTGTTCAGAATATGATCCTAATGACTATTCTAACCTTGAGGAGTCAAAGGCATATGGCCTGTCCTGTTCACCCATCAAGGTGCCTGTTCTAATTTGGCAAGGTTTTATTGATTGCTCGTATCTTGCATATGTTCCCTTGCATTTCTTCTACTTTGTTGCACCGCCATCTGCTTAGTTTACTCATCCAAATGTCAAGATGCCATGCCCATCCATTATCAATACATATTCCATCTGTCATCATACCATGTTTTTCACTCAAATGTTGTTCTTGTGCATCAGACATCAAAAAGGAAGAGGGTGATTGTCGAACCTGAAGGAGCACCAGCAAAGTCCTTGAAAAACGTGGCGGTGCCGGAGAAATCAGATGCACCCCACTTATATTGGCTCTACAACCAGTGACACAAAATATAGGACCGACTCCAGCAGACTGTACCATACTTCACGGGCCACACCATTAGCCCCACCACACAGGACCTGCACTCCAACAAAAGGTATGCCGATTTCAGTTGCCATAGCACCAGCTGTACCATAGAAAAATCCCACTCCAGCAAAAAGTACAGCAAGTCCACTCGCCGAAGACCTATCCCAATTGCAGAGACGGCCAATTCCTGCAGACTAGAACCCCATTCCAGTTATTCCCAGTTTAAAAGACAATGCTTTCAATGTTGTTAGGGACTACGTGCATATATTCCCATCATGGGAAGATTATAGTGAAGACAAACACCATTTTTACATCTTCCTGTCCCACTTACGTGTAAGTGCTATTATTCATGGTGATTATTTTCCTGTTTCTGCTGACTGAACACATCAATGATTTACATTACATTGTTGTAAGTAGGCGAGGATCAATTTGGATAGTCATGACAAGCAAAGCTTGCTTGCGCTTTTCAAGGAAGCATTGCAGCAGTATTAGTGTTACCTGAGGAAATCACACTTTATTGGCAAGTCTATTAACAAATTTCTGGTGAAGTCTCCTATGCTAAGTTTAGAAGACATTGAATGGAAAAACCTTGTTATGCGCTGGTCTCGTTCTGAGGATGAGGTACCGTCTATGATATCGCATGACAATTTGAACTTCTACTTTTCTGCATGTGCCTTACAGATCTTTTTTGCAGGAAATCTGCTCGAAAAACAATTCCGTTTTGAAAAGAACGACAGGATATCGCAAATATGCTGCCCGCTGCTTTGCTCTTGTTAGTACTTGTTGTCCTGTATCACTTTTTTGCATACATACCGCTTCATTATGTGACAGCAGTATGCATGATAGCTTGCTTATCAATTGTTCGCTCCAAATTATCTGATCTGTATGAATGGTTACATTAGTGTACAATATATCCAATGCCAATGAAATTTTTTAGCTCTGCATTGTTCTTGTAAGTACCTGCTGTCCTTTATCAATGTACTTATATTGACAGGTAGTTGTTCATCTACCATCACTCTGCATCTTATTTTCCTTTATCCTCCATTTTCTACACATAAGATCTATATTTACTCTTACCATAAGGTTGGATAACACCGATGGTACTGAAGAAGTTTAGCTCTGCATTGCTCTTGGTTGTAACTTTTTCCTGTATCGCTGTACTTACATTTATAGCTACTTGGTTATGTAGCATCACTCTTCATCTTATCTTAATATTCTCCATTTTTTCTTATATTGTCACATCTATATTTACTCTTAACAAAATGTAGAATAAAGGCAATGCTTATGAAGAAGATTCTGTGGTAAACTTCTTGAATTGCCCCCACCAGCATGGACAAGGGCTTTATAGAGCCTGCCTTCACCAATAATGTAAGTTTGTCCTTCTCAAGCCTTCAAACTTTGTTTTGTATATTTGGTTAGACATGACTGCAACAACTGTTTATTTTTGCTGTTTGCATTAAATTGCATGTTTAAAGTTTATTATGTAGTTCATAAACAAAAGTTTGTCCTTCTCAATTTAAGTTTTAAGTTATACAACCAAGTTCCTTCTTCATACCATGTAAATTAAACTATACATAGCAAGTGATCTTCTTTTGCACTGCATGTATGCTTGTGTTCTTGATCCGTAATCCAGTGGTGTGGTGAACCTACCCACCACAGCACAATGTCATATTCTGCAATGTCTTAACTATGAACAATGTCATCTCATTCTACTAGTATTTAAACCGTCTCTTTATTTGCCAATCTGAAATGGGATAAATTGACAGCACACTAACCATTGATACTTATGAGTTCTTGATCTGTAATCAAGTGGTGTCGTGAAGCTGCCAACTCCTTCACAATGTCATTACCTGCCATGTCTTGACCTGAACAATATCATATTGTGTTAATGCAATTTTAAACTATGTCACTTTATTCGTCAGTAAGAAATGTGATGAATTATCAGCACTGATACTTTTATGTGCAAAACCTGTCATCTGTCTGCTTGTTTATCTTTCAGAGTGAGTAGGATATAAGTGTTAAACAAGCGCAATCTCATCAGCTTGCTCAGCTGCTTGCACTGCAGCTCCCCAGCAGGGCTAACCTTTCTTGAACTCTATTGAAGTGTTGTCGGTTTTGTATATTATTTTGTCGGCGTGTTTAGTTGCACCGGTGGCGATCTTTGATGCCCCGTGTATGTAATCTGCTATCTGCTTGTGCTTTATTATCATAGTGGCGAACTTTGATGCCCAGTGGATGTAATATGCCGTAATTTCTTTATTGTATAGTCTAGGTTTTTTCTTATTCATGATGCTGCAGTTATTTTACTGTATGTATATCTTGTCTTCGCAGTAAACCGGCCAAACCGTAAAATTACGGTACATAATCGGGCCGTCATGCAATAACGTTGTATAATCCGCATCATGGGCCCCGTCATCTTGGTCCGTTAGAAGGCCTAAATGTAAACTGGCCCACTAGTAGAGTCGGGCCTTTAATAGGCCAAGTAATCCACCGGCCCTCTTTTCGCAAGAAAACTCAATGGGCTTTTAGGAGGCTGAGAAGTAGGTTGGGCCTGAAACATGCTGAACAGCTCACGGGCCGGCAAAAGCCCGAAATGGACCCCGGCCCATGATTGTGCCAATCAAATCACAGGCTTTTAATAGGCCAAAATTGTCTCAGTCCTTGTTTGGCCCAATTAGATTATCGGCTGCGAGCAGGCCGGATGCAAACCGGGCCGTAGTTTGGCCCAACTATATGACGGGCTTTTAACAGGCCAAAATTAATATAGGGCCGAAATGTTAAACGGGCCCTTAACAGGCCGAAACTAATATCAGGCCGAATTACTAAATGGGCCTTTAGCAAGTGGGCCCAAAAGCATAGCGTCGAGTTGACGGGCTGAATGTGATATGGGCCATAATTTAGCCCAAAGCCTCTTAAAGGGTCGGACCTGATTTGGGCCGTAATTTGGCCCAGAACATGGTAGGCTTTTAACGGGTCGGATCTCATATAGGTCATTGTTAGGCCCGGAACGTGGGAGGCCATTAATGCACCGGATCAAATATGGGCCGGCATTTGGCCCAAAACATGGCAGCCAGTTAATGGGCCGGCGTACTAGGGTCCTCAAAATCTTGTGGGCCTACAGCTGGGCCGGCCCATTAATGTCGGCAAAATCTCATGGGCCTTTAGCTGGGCCGGCCCATTATGGTCCACAAAAATCTTGTGGGCCTTCACCTGGGCCAGCCCATTATGTCCTGCAAAAATCTTGTGGGCCTTTACCTGGGCCAGCCCATTATGGCCCGCAAAATCTTATGGGCCTTTAGCTGGGCCAGCCCATTATGGTACGCAAAATCTCATGGGCCTTTTGCTGGGCCAACCCATTATGGTCCGCAAAATCTTGCAGGCCTTTAGTTGGGCCGCCCCATTTAAACTTTATGGGCCACTTGTGGGCCGGTCCACGTGTCAACATATCATAGGCGCATCTCGCCCATTGGATGAGTGACACCGTACAACGCGAGTCGACACGTGTTCCGCCACCAATCAGAATTTTACACGTGGAAAATCCCCATTGGTCCGGGCTGTTAACGGGTTATCGGATCCAAAACCGGACCCGATTGCTTAACGGCATTCAGTTAGGGTGGATGCCACGTGTCGGTCACCCTTGATGAAAGCACTTCTGTGACGCGCGATTTATCGTCATGGACGTGGACACTTCCTTGATGATAATTTTGGTAATGTCATGGAACACTTCTACGACAAAGATGTATGACTATCTTGATTACATCATAAAATTGTCATGGATGTACATGCATGATGTAAAACGTGACCTACTGTGACAAACACGTATCATCACAGAAGTGTATTTTTTTGTAGTGGAAGGTCAGAAAATAACGATACCCACCGCATGCCTCAACACTCATCGGACCGCATACATTGTTATGTATTATTTCCAATAAGTCATTAGCTCGCTCCATTGTTCCAGAGAACGGAGTTTTAGTCATCTTGCCCATGAGGCATGGTTCGCAAGTATCAAATGATTCATAATCAAGTGATTCCAAAAGCCCATCTGCATGGACTTTCTTCATGCGCTTTACACCAATAAGACCTAAACGGCAGTGCCACAAATATGTTGCACTATCATTATCAACTTTGCATCTTTTGGCATCAATATTATGAATATGTGTATCACTATGATCGAGATTTAACAAGAACAGACCATTCATCAATGGTGCATGACCATAAAAGATATCATTCATATAAATAGAACAACCATTATTCTTGGACTTAAATGAATAGTTGTCTTGCAATAAACAAGATCCAGATAGAATGTCATGCTCAACGCTGGCACCAAATAATAATTATTGAGGTCTAAAACTAATCCCGAAGGTAGATGTGGAGGTAGCGTGCCAACGGCGATCACATCGACCTTGGACCATTCCCGATGCGCATCGTCACCTTGTCCTTAGCCAATCTTCATTTATTCCGCAGCTCCTGTTTCGAGTTACAAATATGAGCAATCGAACCAGTATCAAATACCTAGGCGCTACTACGAGCATTAGTAAGGTACACATCAATAACATGTATATCAAATATACCTTTGTTCACTTTGCCATCCTTCTTATCCGCCAAGTATTTGGGGCAGTTCCGCTTCCAGTGAACTTTCCCTTTGCAGTAGAAGCACTCAGTTTCAGGCTTGGGTTCAGTTTTGGGCTTCTTCCCGGGAGTGACAACTTGCTTGCTATTCTTCTTGAAGTTCCCTTTCTTTCCCTTGCCCTTTTTCTTAGTGGTCTTGTTAACCATGAACACTTGTCTCCTCCTTGATTTCTACCTCCGCGGCCTTAAGCATTGTGAAGAGCTCAAGAATAGTTTTATTCATCCCTTGCATATTATAGTTCATCACGAAGCCTTTGTAGCTCGGTGGCAGTGATTGAAGAACTCTGTCAATAACACAATCAACTGGAAGATCAACTCCCAGCTGAGTCAAGTGGTTATGGTACCCAGACATTTTGAGTATGTGTTCACTGACAGAACTGTTCTCCTCCATCTTGCAGCTATAGAACTTGTTGGACACTTCATATCTCTCAACCCGGGCATTTTCTTAAAATATTAACTTCAACTCTTGGAACAACTCATACGCTCCATGACGTTCAAAACGTCTTTGAAGTCCCGGTTCTAGGCCGTAAATTATGGCACATTGAACTATCGAGTAGTCATCAGATTGAGCCTGCCAGACGTTCATAACATCTGCAGTAGCTCCTGCAGCAGGTCTGTCACCTAGTGGTGCATCAAGGAATAATTCTTCTGTGCAGCAATGAGGATAATCCTCAAGTTATGGACCCAGTCTGTGTAATTGCTACCATCATCTTTCAACTTAGCTTTCTCTAGGAACGCATTAAAATTCAGGGGAACGGTAGCTCGGGCCATTGATCTACAATATAGATATGCAAAACTATTAAGACTAAGTTCATGATAAATTAAGTTCAGTTTAATCAAATTACTAATGAACTCCCACTTAAATAAACATCCCTCAAGTTATCTAAGTGATACATGATCCAAATAAACTAACCCATGTCTGATCATCACGTGAGATGGGGTAGTCATCAATGGAGAACATCTCTATGTTGATCATATCTACTATATGACTCATGTTCGACCTTTCAGTCTCCAGTGTTCCGAGGCCATTTCTGTACATGCTAGGCTCGTCAAGTTTAACCCAAGTATTCTGCATGTGCAAAACTGTCTTACACCTGTTGTATGTGAACATAGAGTCTATCACACCCGATCATCACGAGGTGCTTCGAAATGATGAACTTTGGCAACGGTGCATACTCGGGGAGAACACTTTTATCTTGAAATTTAGTGAAGGGATCATCTTATAACGCTACCGCCGTTATAAGCAAAATAAGATGCATAAAGGATAAACATCACATGCAATCAAAATATGTGACATGATATGGCCATCATCATCTTGTGCTTTTGATCTCCATCTCCAAAGCATCATCATGATATCCATCGTCACCGGCTCGACACCTTAATCTCCGTATTTGCATCGGGATCGTCTCGCCAACTATTGCTTCTACAATTATTGCTAACGCATAGCGATAAAGTAAAGCAATTACATGGCACTTGCATTTCATAAAATAAAGAGACAACCCTAAGGCTCCTGATGGTTGTCGATATTACAAAACATGATCATCTCATACATCAACATATATCACATCACAACATGCCCCGCAAAAACAAGTTAGACGTCCTCTACTTTGTTGTTGCAAGTTTTACATGGCTGCTACGGGCTTCTAGCAAGAACCGTTCTTACCTACGGCAAAAACTACAATGGTGATTCATCAAGTTTGCTGTTTTAACCTTCTTCAAGGACCGGCCTTAGTCAAATTCGATTCTACTAAAGTAGGAGAAACTGACACCTGCCAACCACCTTTATGCAAAACTAGTTGCATGTCAGTCGATGGAACCGGTCTCATGTGCATGGACATGTAAGGTTCGTCTGGGATGCTTCATCCCACGATAACTCTGAATCAAAATAAGACATTGGTGGTAAGAAGATGACTATCACCGCCCACAACTCTTTGTGTTCTACTCGTGCATATCATCCACGCATAGACCTGGCTCGGATGCCACTTTTTGGAAACGTTGCATAAAAAATATACGCACATGCAAGATCTATCCATGGAGATGCATAGCAACGAAGGGAAGAGTGTGTCTACGTACCCTCATAGACCGTAAGCGAGAGCGTTTAGTAATGCGGTTGATGTAGTCGAACTTCTTCGCAATCCAACCTATCAAGTACCGAATGTATGACATCTCCGTGTTCAGCACACGTTCAGCTCGGTGACGTCCTCGCCTTCTTGATCCAGCAAGACGGTGAAGTAGTGGATGAGTTCTGGCAGCACGACGGCGTGGTGACGGTGGTGGTGATGCTATTTGATACGTCTCCAACGTATCTATAATTTTTTTATTGTTCCATGCTATTATATTTTTCGTTTTGGATGTTTTATATGCATTAATATGCTATTTTATATGATTCTTAGGACTAACCTATTAACCTAGAGCCCAAAGGTCGGTTTACATTTTTCCTTGTTTTAGAGTTTCACAGAAAAGGAATACCAAACGGAGTCCAAACAGAATAAAACTTTCGCGATGATTTTTCTTGGACCATAAGACACCCACGAGACTTGGAGTGCAAGTCATAAGAGCCACGAGGCATCCACAAAGGTGGAGGGCACGCCCCTCGAGAATCCCCTGACCTAGATCTTCCTCCTATATATACTCTTATACCCCAAAAACATCCAGGGGAGCCACGAAACCACTTTCCACCGCCGCAACCTTCTGACCCATGAGATCCCATCTTGGGGCCTTTTCCGGCATCCTGCCGGAGGGGGATTCTATCACGGAGGGCTTCTACATCAACACCATTGCCTCTCCGATGAAGCGTGAGTAGTTTATTTCAGACCTACGGGTCCATAGCTAGTAGCTGGATTGCTTATTCTCTCTCTTTGATTCTCAATACAAATTTCTCCTTGATGTTCTTGGAGATCTATTCGATGTAATACTCTTTTGCGGCGTGTTTGCCGAGATCCGATGAATTGTGGATTTATGATCAGCTTATCTATGAATATTATTTGAATCTTCTCTGAATTCTTAGATGCATGATTTGATATCTTTGCAAGTCTCTTCGAACTATCGATTTGGTTTGGCCAACTAGATTTGTTTTTCTTGCAATGGGAGAAGTGCTTAGCTTTGGGTTCAATCTTGCGGTGTCCTTTCCCAGTGACAGTAGGGGCAGCAAGGCACGTATTGTATTGTTTCCATCAAGGATAAAAAGATGGGGTTTTCATCATATTGTTTGAGTTAATTCCTCTACATCATGTCATCCTGCTTAAAGCGTTACTCCGTTCTTTATGAACTTAATACTCTAGATGCATGCTGGATAGCGGTCAATGTGTGGAGTAATAGTAGTAGATGCAGAATCGTTTTGGTTTACTTGACATGGACGTTATGCCTATATTCATGATCATTGCTTTAGATATCGCCATAACTTTAAGTTTTTCTATCAATTGCTCGACAGTAATTTGTTCACCCACCGTAATAAATTCTATCTTGAGAGAAGCCTCTAGTGAAACCTATGGCCCCCGGGTCTATTACAACATATTAGTTTCCTGTAAACTTGCCAATTTCTATCACCATTCCCTTACTTTATAATCTTTTACTTTCCGTTCCATAAACCAAAAACACCAAAAATGTTACTTTACCGTTTATCCATCTCCATCAGATCTCACTTCGCGAATAAACCGTGAAGTGATTGTGCGGGGACCCCGACTCATAGGTCGTGATCACCGAATGCACGTGTACAGTGATCCCAGATATCAATGCTCACTGAACACACAGAAGCTGAATAACAAGAGTCTTACATCCATTCATACCGTTTTACACAAGTAGGACCATTATGGTCAAGTCTTGAGTGTATCATCGCAGCGGAAATCTTCGTCCATAACTTGGACCCATGCCATCTGCCTTAACCCTACAGGCATTCTGACTGGGAAGAGTCCTAGCTCGCATGCTCGTCACCAAAGAAATCCTCATCTTACACCTGTTCGTTCATGCCTGGCCAATAAAATAACCAGTGGCAAGCCAATGAGTACTTTGAATGTACTCGCAAGAAACCCATGTTTTGGTTCAAGATACAACAATGCACGATATAGGTAATTTTTTGCAGAAAGCTAGTTTAGAGTGCAATGACATGTTCAACAACTTGTAAGACATGCATCAGGAGAATTCAAGTAACCATGAGGACAAGTTACAGATATCAACATAAATGGAGAGGGCATCAACCCAACTCAATCATGTCAAGTCCTTTGACTTGACCCAAGTAGATCTTCCCACTTATCCAAACACACACACTAGTTTGTAAACATGTGGACGTAGCCCAAGAGCGGTTACCCAACTGTCCTTGACCGTGGACACGGCTATTCAAATAGTTTGACACTCTGCAGAGGTTGCACACTTTACCCACAAGATCCGGGGAACTTCCGTGTCATCCATGACCCGCAGTACCCCAAGTACTCGGGGTAAGCACCCGATAACTATCTTTCCCTAGACGACACTAACAAGGAGTCCACTTGTTGTTCCGTATCCTCACGATGTACTTCATACGAGACTCACTCGAGATCGTAACATCCGAGAGGGGACGCAACGGTGTATCCGGTGCCCTGTAAAAACAGTCATGGCCGCCCTACCTGGCACGACCCCATCCCGAGAGAGAGCACCAACTCTCCCCCGTCACTAGTAATGCGGGCTCCAAGCTAGTATCGGCCTAGGTAATCAATAATGCCCTTTCCCATATAAGGATAGAGTGGTTGCGCATGTAAGGTTGGAATAACGGTCGCAACTTAAACCAATCCGTTTTGAAAACAACACACACACTTGCCTCGGTACACCACTTCGTCATCAAGTGGCTACCCAACTCATCATCTCCTTCGGGCATAAGTGGCACCCGGCAGGGTTTTTGAGAAGTCCTTTGAAAATACTTTGTCTCCATCACCATGCATATTCCCGTCCCTTTTTGCGTAGCAACTACTTTAGCATCCTATCTACTCCCACCGGCATAACCCTCATAAGAAGGTAGGGTCATGCACAATGCAAGTATCAATGAGGAAGTAACGGTGGCAAACCACCCCATGTGGTAAACACAGTATCATGTCTCCGATGCAAGCAATAAGAGTGCTATATGACATGCATAAAAAGGTTTCATAGACATGGTCAAAGGGCTGCTTGCACGGTTCATCGAGTCTTGAGATCTTCTCGGTCCTTCTCCAAGTACTCCGCCTACTTCACAACTAACGTCGAAACAATCATAATAAGCAACACAACAAGGCAGAAAATAAAAGTGCTCTAAAATATGGATTTGACTTTTCTAGGACTTCCCTGGTCATATGAAAAATGACCAGGGTGGTTTCATTGGAATTGGATTAGTGAATATTTCTGAACATTTCAATATGATGGAATCAAGGGGTTTATGGATTTGCAAGAAGTGTACAGAAATATATTTTTGAAAAATGAGCAAAGGCACCCATTTAACAAACCATGATCTTAGAAGCATCTAGGAGTTGGTTTCACTGGATTTGGAGTTCAAATGAATATTCTATGGATTTGCAAAGTTGACAAACATGAAGAAATGGCTCATTATTTTGTGGGGTACAGAAAGTATTATGAAAAATGTTCATAAACTAAGTTATGAACTTAGAAGCATCTAGGAATTTGAATCATGGCATTTGGATCAAGTTTGAGCTGTCTGTGATTTTCTAAAGTTCATCAAGGAAATAGGAAAAATAGTATTTGATAAATATTTGTGAAGAAAAGGTCTCTGGAAAAATGTGCATGTTGCACCACCAGGTAGATCATGATTTATGGAGTCACTAGAAATTTGAATCATCAAATTTGGAGTCCATTTGCATTGTTTATGGATTTTACTGATTGACAGAAAAAGAAAAAGGAAAGGGAAAGGGTTTTACCCTTATCCAAATGACCGGGCGCAAGCAGTAGTGAGCCGCCTAGTGGCTCAGCTGGAAGGGCAGAGGAGGCGGCGTCGGAGGCGGGTTCGTGGAGTGCGCCAACGCGCGAGGAAAGCGGATCCGGCCGAAGCCGTCTCCACTTAAACGGGCGGGGCCCAGCCGCTGGGTCGCTGACGCGCGGGCCCCAGCGCTCAGGCCGTCGCCTTCAACCTCCCGCGCGGCTTGACGGGAAACAGAGGAGGCGAGGCCGAGCGGTGCCGACGCCTTCTCCTCGGCACTGCCACCTCCGTCGATGCCCAGCACACCGGCGTGCTCAGGAGCGAGTGCCGCATCCGCCGAGGTGCGCCACGATCTCTCGGGTGGTCGGACGCGAGCAGCGCATCTCTCACGGTGGAGGGCGGCGATGGTGAGGGCGAGTCACGAAGCTGCAGCCGCGGAGAGGAAGACATGGATCTCGGGTGATGGTCGTGGGGAGGTGGGTGATGCTCTGGTGTGGTCAATATGGAGAGGAAGAGGCCATAGGGCTCGAATTTGAGCGCGGGCCGACGGCAAGGATCCGGCCATGGTGGTGGATGGAGGGCATGGGAGGAAGAATGAGTTGGTCCAGACGGTTCACGGGGGAAAGAGAGATCAAAGGAGCTCCTGAGGAAGGTCAGGGGCGGCCTTATATGGCAAAGCCACGGCTCACCGTGGACGTGGCCTACGGGCACCCGTGGAAATGGCCGTGGTGGCCACGGGAGGAGGCTCGGGGCTGTCTGCGGCGCTCGTGGGCATTGGGTAGGGTGCCAGGAAGAGAGAGAAGGAGCGGGGAGAGGCTCTGGTGCTCGCGCGTGCGAGGCCGGGCATTGGCCGAGCCGGGCGGCTCTGGGCACGCACCGCAGGAGGTGAGAGAGAGAGGGAAAGGAGGGGGACTGCACGGTGGCGTGTTGCGGACGTCGAGGCACCTCGACTGGCGCGAGGGGGGAGGCTCGTGGTGGTCGAGGGACGCGACGTCAACGGTCGGGAGCACGCTGACGTGCTCCAGAGCGCGTTTTTGGCCGGCATCCGCGGCTTTTCCGCACGCACTCGCGCGTCCACTTGTGTCTGGCATATGTAGGAGGAATAAACAAGAGGGGTGGAGGCTTTGGATGCTCTGGAACTTGCCAGGAGTGAGAGGGAGATGAGAAAGGGAGGGGAAAGTGGCTATCTAGAGAAGAAAAATGGGTCCCTGCCCCCCTTCATCATTGCCTCTCGGGCAGGGAAGCACACCAGAGGTAGAGGGGGACTAGGAGGGGCTGTGGTAAAAAGGAGAACTCACGGAGATTAGTGGAAGTGGACAAAACATACATTTTTAATTTCTGCCAGAAGGTGTTTGATGGTGGTTTGGGAAAGAAGATGAACTCCTCTTGTCATGAGGCTTGACAGGGTCATATGGTATGATAAAATAATATGTTCCACCAATATTGAGTCCATTTGGGCAAAGTTGCTGTCGGTGTCAAAACCGGCGGATCTCGGGTCGGGGGTCCCAAACTGTGCGTCTAGGCGGATGGTAACAGGAGACAAGGGACACAATGTTTTTACCCAGGTTCGGGCCCTCTCGATGGAGGTAATACCCTACTCTGCTTGATTAATATTGATGATATGGGTAGTACAAGAGTGGATCTACCACGAGATCAGAGAGGCTAAACCCTAGAAGCTAGCCTATGGTATGATTGTCGTATATCTATCGACTAGCTTGGCCTCGGTTTATATAATGCACCTGAGGCCTAGGATAACAAGAGTCCTAGCCGAATACGCCGGTGGGGAGGAGTCCTTGTCTTGATCGCCAAGTCTTGTGGAATCTTCCTTGTATGCGGCAACTGTCCGGACTGGCCCATGAGTATACGGCCATGGGGATCCTCGGCCCAATCCAACTGATCGGGAGACGACATGGTGAGTACCCCCTAGTCCAGGACACCGTCAGTAGCCCCCTGAACCGGTCTTCAAGTTGGGGACGCTCCTCGATTCTTCCGAACTGTTCTTCATCTTCGGTCGTCGGTCTTGAAAACTGGTTCAACAAATCTTCTCATCTTCGATCTTGAGGATCGCCAAATGCATTCGACGAGTTTACACGTCGGGTATCCGAGGAGCCCTTTAAGTTTCCGGCCTTTATCAATGCCTTGTTGTTTTTATGCCACACCTCGGGTTTGAAGTTGTTCCCGGCGGCGGCGTCCTCTTGCGTCCGAGCTCCAACGCCGGACTGCATTCGAGGTATCTTTTGCAGCCGAGCACTAATGTCGGACTGCTTCCCAGCTCTAACGCCGGACTATGTATCCGAGCTCCCACGTCGGACTGTATCCGAGCTCCAACGCCGGACTATGTATCCGAGCTCCAACGCTGGAAATGTATCCGAGCTCCAACGCCGGACTGTATCCGAGGTGTCGTAAATCACCTTGGTTCAAAGAAGTTTGAAGGAGTTTACCCAAGCTTAATGCCGGAAATGCCCTCTATGGAGCCCGCCACTAGCGCCCGAGCTTTGTCAATATTTTTGATTGGTGCAATTTATTCTCTGCCGAGATACATAGCTAGTAGCCCTCAAGGTGGGTATCGGTCTAAAACCCGAGGTGCACAGGAAGGATGACATAAGACCACTGATCCCCGTAGCTGCTGAGACTCAGGTTGATTTGCAAAATCGGTCTAAGGATCAAGTCCTAGCTCGGCAGAATACTTCAGGACACAAAAAGCAGCGTGCTCAGTCCTGAAGACTCAGGTTGGGTGCGACCGACCAACCTGAGGACCAAAATCTCCTCGGAGACTGTATTACACTTAAAATTTTATGCATTGCACAGGCAATGCAGTAGCCCCCGAGACACTGGTCGGGTGGCAACACCGAATCGTGGGATTGATGTGCCCTTTAATATTTGTAAATAATAAGCCCGAAGCCCAAGAGTTCTCGAGCCTTAATGCGGGCACGGGTGGCCAATTAAGGATCGATATCCATAGTAAAATCACAAATTATGTGTGATGACTCAATGTATCCAAGTACTTTATGTCATTAATGCTCGGATCCGCATTGTACAAAAGTTTGTTGACCGACCATCGGCTTCAACCTCCTCGGCCAAGATGGCGAGGAGTGTTTGTCCTACTTTATAAAGCCTTTATGAGGGCAAAGATTTACGACAAACAAGGCAATCTGGCCATACGGTTTTATAAACAAAGGTACGCAAAGAGATATGTTATATTACTATTTAACAGAAGAAATGTCTTCCAAAGAAAATAGTCCCGCTATCGGTTCCTTTCTTTGGGTTGTCATGCTAAGCATGATCATGAAACCTCAGCTCCAATGTAAGAGCAAAATATCGAGGATTTAGTTTGGGAGGCCAGTTACTAGCCCCCGGTAGTGTTCGGCGACAGTCGAGGTCAAGCCGGAAACACTTCGGCCAATTTTATGAATGGCCCGTCATTTAATATAGTCATCGGATCGCTGACCAGTTTACACCTATTGTGAAAGTTAGTTTTTAGCTTTCTCCACTGAGGTGCTTGACCATGCGAGCTGGAAGCACAATCGCAGTGGTTCTCCCTTTGCACACCTAGCCGAACAAAGCGGAACGTAGGAGGCAAGCGCGGGAGCCGGGGAACCCAACTATTGACCGAAGACACAATTCAAACTGATGCATATATAGCAATATCCGAGAATGTTTTTGCGAATCTCTAAAGGTGTCCGGCGTTGCCTTTGCGAGACTTGTGCTGAAAACACACAAATAGTTTAAAAGTGCCAAAAGCTTGGAAAACCAAAAACGCCAAGAAAAACATGACGTCCGAACAAGATCAAGTGTTCGTGCCAATCCGAAAATTGGACTTTAGAAAAAAAAGTGATTCTGCCGTGCTTTAACATGACACATCCTATCTCAAGACTTCAAGCGGGTCAGCCTCTGACTTCAGTCTCCCATCCCAAGGCGGAGTACTTTTCATTAGGCTAGTTTAGAAAACTAAACTCTAGCGGTTTTGAGAGAGAAATTAGGCTCCCCAGCTAGTGACCGCACACTCGTGTCGAGAAAAGGAGTGATAAATAATAATAAAAACTCTGCAACGAGTAAGAAGAAAAACACTTATTATAAAACGGCTCAAATAAACATAAGAGCCCCCAAGTGACTTGGGTAAAAGAATGATTCTATGTACGAAAGTACTTATATCATATCTATGTTCAACCGAACTTTAAACGCGTCTTAACCGACTGTCGGCTTCTCCCTCTTGATCAAGGACCGAAAAGTGTTATGTACTCCACCTGTCGAGAATATCGACGGTGTTTCCAATAACCAGGCAATCAGGTCATAAGGCTGTAATAGACAAAGCGCGCTTAGGGAACTTATGCTATATTACTGATAGAGTGTAAGAAGCATCTTCTAAGAAAATAGTACCCCCACCGATACCTTTCTTCGGTGCTAATCATTAATATGAGACTTGTGCAATAGATTTTTTGTACTCATGAGTTCCATTCTGTGCCGACCATGATTGAAAACAGAAGAGCGCTTAGCTTTCGGCTTCACCCACTCGAGGTCCGGCTCGGGTGACCCGATCGTGACAATCACAGAGGTGCTCCTTTACTCCCTAGCCGAACAATCGGGAACGAGGGGTAAACACAGAGCCGTGCAACCCATCTTGCAAATCGCTTAAGTCAATATGGTGCATATTGTGGCATAATACATGAACAAGGAACGAAGCCGTACAAGTATAATCATATGCAATAGGAAAAGCTTCATGAAGGAAGCCCCAAATGAATTGGGTATTTGAATTTATGCGTCACAAACAAAGTTTGGACAAGGAAATTTTTTACAAGCAAAATTTTTCCGAAAAAGTATAATGCTTGGTCGAACCGAACACAAGTTAGAAATTAAAGCTTTGAGCATGAAAGCGGCTTAGCTGGTTAATGTGTTCGGTATTGATGACGCGGTCCGAGCTTGATACGGGACAAGGTTCCATCCCCCAAGCCGGTCCCGAGGTGGCGGAGCGGAGAGCTCGACACGCCGAAGTGGTGACATAGCACGGTCAATGCAGACCGATGTAGTGACGCCTTGAAGTCCCGGATCATTTTCCTATGCAAAAAAATGGTGCAAACCGGAGATAATAGTAATAATGATAATTAAAAAAAATTGTTGCATAATAAATAATTTATGCAAAGTGAGTAATAAAAGAAATATGGCCTGGCGCCAAAGTCAATGTCGATGCAGGTCGTCGGCGTAATGCAATAAAGGCGTGGCAAAGCCTGAATTCACGTGTCGGTTCGAGTTACGGATGCGGCGTCACGGGACTATGTACTGAAACCGACCGAACCATCATGCATCACGATAATGCGGCCACCATTTGATAGACCTGTGTACATATGATGGACAAACCAGAGTAATAATTCCTTCGAAAAAATTAACCCAAACAAGCAAAAAGAATACTAGGATTAATATCACCTGGTCTATTTGTTGTAGCAATCCGAAGGAAGGTGATTCCCAAAATTGGGACTCGATCCACGCACCCATTGCCTGATGGGCGGTAAAACGACGACATGGCAATGCTGGCAAAGGTTGGCTCGCCGAGGCAAAGCCCTCGGTCCAGCTAACGTGATGGACCTGGTCGGCTAGTGACGCCGAAGTGTCCGGAGTAGGTTGATGAAGAGATGGCGAAGCCCCCAGTCCAGCCGAGATGTCGAAGTAGGTCGGCGTGATGGACACCAGCTTGAAGAAGCAATAGTGCGGCCCTGCCGATGCAGGTCGTGACGTGGTCGATGCTTGCTTGATGAAGCGACCGTGCGGCGATGCCGGTATGCCAGCTCCGTGTAATCCGTGGGGGCGGCGATGTTGGTGATGATTTCTCCTTCGCGATACCGGAATCTTGTTCGGCTTGCCGAGATGATGATCCGAAGAAGTTGAGCTCGGCTCAACAAAGTGACGACGCGGTTCAGCGCAGGTCGGCGCGTGGAGCAATATTGCCGGACTGGTTTGACACCAGCATGATGTTGAAGATCATGTTCAAAAGATCTTAAAGTTAGTGGGATGTTTTGGGGAACAAAACACAATACCCCATACAAAACTTCCTTCAAAAAGGATGTCCGGAATCCCGTTCATAAAAAAGACGAACTCGGGTCGGATTCGTTTTCGTGCAGAAAACAGATCCGAAAAGTGATGCACTAATCGGAAGGTTCCCAAAGTTTGGACGGTCGGATCGAGCTGAAATTTTGAGGGGTGGTAGATATAGGAATTCCGGAGCCGATAAACGGTTGGATCTTCCAAAGGAAGTCCGAGCTAGAAGCTGGACACCACGCCCTAAACTCGTCCGGATTCTCGTCCAGATTCAGTGCGGCTCCGGTATATAGGAGATTGCTAGAGATTCCTCCATCGGAACTCGACGAAATTTTCCAGGGTTGTTGTAGACTTAATTCTGCACAATTCCATCAAAGCAATCGTTAAAACGACACTTGAGAAGGCGGTGGCGGCGGACACGATTCCACTGTCCAGAAAAGCAGTACGGTCGCCCGAGGGCAATGTTGACGTTGAGCCCCCGGGCTCCCTGGATGATTCCTCCATGATCTTGATAGAGATCGGAGTCGATGTTGATGAAGGCCCTCATCCGAACATGACGATCGGAGGTAGGGCGCGGCCCTTGGTCGAACCAAGGTGACCAGTTGAGCTGGTGACGAAGATGCCAAGTCGCAGATTGATCTGTGCGAGCCATCAACCTTTTGCCGAACACATAGCGGAACTCTCAATGAAAGCACCAATGTCGGTGTCAAAACCGGCGGATCTCGGGTAGGGGGTCCCGAACTGTGCGTCTAGGCGGATGGTAACAGGAGACAAGGGACACGATGTTTTTACCTAGGTTCGGGCCCTCTCGATGGAGATTATACCCTACTCCTGCTTGATTAATATTGATGATATGGGTAGTACAAGAGTGGATCTACCACGAGATCAAAGAGGCTAAACCCTAGAAGCTAGCCTATGGTATGATTGTTGTATATCTATCGACTAGCCCGGCCTCGGTTTATATAGTGCACCAGAGGCCTAGGATAACAAGAGTCCTAGCCGAATACGCCGGTGGGGGAGGAGTCCTTGTCTTGATCGCCAAGTCTTGTGGAATCTTCCTTGTATGCGGCAACTGTCTGGACTGGCCCATGAGTATACGTCCATGGTGGTCCTCGACCCAATCCAACTGATCGGGAGACGACGTGGTGAGTACCCCTAGTCCGGGACACCGTCAGTTGCCAATGCAACTTTTGTAAACCCTAGAAATCAACAGAAATGGACTTCCCAAGATTTAGCCATGCAAACCTATTCTACTTGATGCACCACTTGGTGTAGTGTCATCATTTGAGGTTCTGAACATGTCCTCAAAAGTTGAGATCAAAAGGAGAAAGTTTCCAATGTAGAGTTGTTCAAATTTGGTTCTGGACAGGAAGGGTTTTGGGGCACTTTGATCAAGTTAACTTGTTCTCCAACTTGTGCCATTTGGTCTAGATGAGTTATTAGACCATTTGAGCATGTTCACAAGGTTTGAGAACATTTGGACATGTTTGGCAATGTAAAGTTGCTCAAACTTGAAAGTGGACACAAATGGTTTTGAGGGGGTTTCATGGGGTTATCCTATTCTCCATGACATGATACTTGTCAAAATCATCAAACATGTCATATGTGACATGCTAGAATTTTCTTGGAATTGTTGGAGAATATTTCCTTTGTAAATATTTCAAAAGCTTGAAATATCCAGAAAGGGTTTTTGAGGAGTTTGACCAATATTTTGAACATGACCATGTGTTGAAACTCTTATATATTGAAAATATATGTCCACTGAATCTCCCTAATTTTTCCCGAATATTTTTATAGCTTTAAAATAATATTAACCTATTAAAGATCATTTCTGGCCTAAAGAAAAAGCCTTTAAATAAAATAGGAAAGTAACTTTTAAAATTATATTTTTATGGTTTATGGGTATCCTATATCTAATAGGAGTCAAATATATTTTTGGAAAGATTTTTACTGCCCTTAATTAAGTACTTGCAGTGCAAATCTCAATTCAGGGGTTTTTGGAAAACAAATTTTTGAAAATACTATTTGGCCAAATTATTTTTGTAAGAAATTATTTTTATGTCCTATACACATGGCATGATCATTGGGCAAGGTTTTTGGATCAAGGAGAATGAGTATAAGAGTTGGAGGATTTATTTGATTTTTTTAGAGCACTTGCAAACAGTAGACAAAATCAAATCAAGGCAAGGTCCAAAACACTCAAAAGTTTTTGTCAAACCACATTTTATCATGATTGTTAGCTTAAGTTTAGTGGCATGAAAAATCAGGGTGTGACAGACCTACCCCCCTTACAAGAATCTCGTCCCCGAGATTCCCAAACTAGGCGCGGAAAGGGATACAGAAACTTGGATCTGGGGTAGTCTTCACGTCCTCATACTTCTTCTGCTTCCGTGTAGTGCTCCATTGATCTTGAAGTACTTCATGGTGTGGCTCCATGTACGATGCTCTTCTTGATCCAGGTTGCTAATGGGTAGCTCGCGGTAGGTTAGATTGGGCTAGGGGGTCGATGGCTCGGTGGTCAATGCCCTCATAGAGATCGGGCAAGTTGGGAAGTTGGAAACACTTCCGGGGTTGTGATGCATGGAAAATGTTGTGCACAATGGGTAACTCAGGTGGCAACTCTAGCTGGTAGTCGTCTATTCTTCGTATTGAAGTGATCTCGGAGGGGGTTGTTAAATCTTGGAGTGATCTCGAAGGGGGCCGATGAATCTTGGTGTGGGTCTCCTTGTGTTTGAAATGCTTGGTTCCTTAGAGAGGAGTGGCTTGCAGATACACCTGGTCTTCGACGCGGATGTTTACTTCTTGACGACGCTGGTTGGTATAGTTCTTCCTCTTTGGCATGGCGGTCTTCAAATGTTTCCTAACCATCTGAATGATTCTTCTTCCATCTTCAGTTAGACGAGTAGGTCACCAAATAAAAGTGACAACCAACATGACCAAGTACTCCAAGAAGTTTCTGTTCATGGGGTACATAAGGTAGGCTGGGGCATTGGTGGTGGTAACGGTTGAGTGTGGGACAAGGTGTTCTCGACCTAGAGTCAAGACCCCAAGTTCATGATCCAACCGGGTTGTGGCTTGGTAGGGCTTAAGGGCTTCAAGGATCCTAGTGTGCAGGTGAACGCTTATTATCTTATTTCAAGCACAGTTTCTGAGATGCCAATTGTTCTATCTAGTCCTTTAAACAAATCACATCATATCACTGATAGTATCGTTTGTATAGGTCAACTCCAATCATCACTCATGTGACTCATATCCTCATGACTCTCGAGAGGAGGTCTAACAAAATCATATATGTCTACAATCCCCAAACTCATATGTATGTCTACCCCTAAAAATCCATGGGTAGAACATATAAGCTACTAGGCTTGAACGTGACAATCCAAGTGCTCAGCCTATCCTTCCAAGGTCTAAGATAAAGCACCTCTATCCTAAGGAAACACATCGTAAGCCACTCCAAGATCTTGTTTCCTTCCTATGAATCAACTCCAGCAGCCCATTAACTTCCATCAATCACTACACAATCCATTAATTCTACAAATCCAATGTTTATGGTATTCCACCTGATCTTCTAAAGTCCTTATAATCCCCAAATACTTGAAAAGGCTATCTCTACTATAGTCAGTCCACCACTTTCCATTATCATGGTCAAGTAACATCCAAGGTCAAGTTTATATCTACTCCGACAATTAATCCAATCTCCTAGTTTATTGTCCACCGAGAAACATGGTATCACGATCAAGATTATCGGTCTAATTCCAATTTACTCCGAACCATGTAGACTTACACAACATCTAGTCTCCACTTAGGATCACCTATTTAATCCAAATCTCATGTCCAACGAGAATTCCTACACGTTCCCCCAAGTCATTTTCGTAATATCAACTGTCTCCTATCAATATCATCCGATCAAGTCAAATCCTTGCACTTCCAGGAGTTTCAGCTTGCGATCATAATTGTCCTATTAAATCCAATTTACTCAGGGGTAATGAAAGCTATGCTACTCTATAATCATGATCCCACCAAGTTCATCTACCAACAGTCTCATATAATTCCTCAAGTCATTGATATAAACTCATCAAGTCATCTGTCCTCTATTCCTATATCCTCAATTTGGTTCCTCCTATGGCATCGTTAGTTTTGGTGCTATCTTAGGATGACAATGTGCTCGTTCACTATGTCCACTAGTTCCATAATGAACCCAGTGCTGTGTAAGGTTTACAGAGGCTTAACTGGTTCTCTTGCAATTCTATGGGTTAAGCACATGGTTAAGGACTCGAGTTGGGTATCTCGTGAAGTCTCGAAGGGTCTAGGAATGGGTTTCTAGCCTGGGGGGTTAAACATAACTCTAGGGGGTTTTACTTGGTCGAGGAGGTTGTAGCAAAAGTCTTCAGTGCTGGTTGGTTGCCAAAGTAGAATCCTTGGTGTATCTTGCCTTGCTAGCCTTGATTGAGGAGAGAGATGAGAGGGAGAGGTAGCATAGAGAAGGGGAATGCCTAAAGGGGGTTCTATAGTGCATGTGCAAACAAACGGGCGCCAAAAAGGGCCAAACAAAGGAAAACAAGGAAGGTGGTATAGTCGCGTACGTGTTGCCTAGGGCAAAAGCGCGACTTACATCAAAACACAAACAAATAAAAACGAGCAACACACAGTCATGGTCCTATTCGAACCATCATACGGACTCGACTGCGCATAGGGGGTACACGACTCATCCTACCCTAGGGGTTCTTGGACTAAGTAGTCGTGCTTTACTTCGTGCCTCATGCAGTCTTCTGAGTTTTCCTCAGGTGTCGCTACGTCTCTTGTAGTTGTTTGATGAAACAATCCGGGTTGAGCGTGAAGACTCCTCAACGACTTCTCGCCTTTTGAAGTGATGGGGTGAAGGTGGCTCCTCGTAACTGGCATTGACTTGGTCTTCTATTGTCTTCATAATCAAAACGATCCCTTTTTGTCTTCTAAGCCGTCGATGGTACCAGGTAGGCAATCCTTTATGCAATAACATTATCAAGGCATAATAGTGGTCCAACCCATCGGACACATTGTTGAAAATATCGTCACCGAGAGCGGGGGATGAAGAGAACCGTTTTCCTGCTCACTATAGTGAGGCGGACCAAATGGCTAGGTTCTCATCCACCGTTGGTTGCCGATACAACAACGGTAGTGACAGGGTTACCCTATTAGCGATGTATATCCTGATCTTGCATATCCTATGCCCTGGTCATCGTAGGCTAAGGTTGCATCATCTTGGGGCAGTGTCAAGGGTGTCACCATCTCTTGGGTCTCCAGGTCCTCATTCCTCGAGGGTGTATCTTCTGTTGGTATCGTCTTGTTGTGATGTCGCCAATCTTGTGTTCAGGAGATGTGGGTGAATGTCTGGCAAGGCATCTTCCTTCTAGATTATCCACGAGGATTACAAGGAACCCACTGGTCAGGGGCATAGGGGTTCTAGCGACCAAAGGTTTTGAAGGGGAAGAGATCAATAAGGAAAGTATACCTTAGTTTTCGAAAAACTAAGAAGGGAAGAGAAGTATAAATAGTTTTGAAAACTAGTAGTAGTTTTGGAAATTGTTTTACCCTAACTAACGACCATGCTAACTAAGGCTTCCTACAGTCAGGATGGTTCTGATACCAGCTCTGTGGGGACCCCGACTCATAGGTCGTGATCACCGTATGCACGTGTCTGAGGATCCCAGAGATCAATGCTCAAAGGTGAACACGTAAGCTGAATAACAAGAGTCTTACATCCATTCATACCGCTTACACAAGTAGGACCATTATGGTCAAGTCTTGAGTGTATCATCGCAGCGGAAATCTTCGTCCATAACTTGGACCCATGCCATCTGCCTTAACCCTACAGGCATTCTGTCTGGGAAGCGTCCTAGCTCGCATGCTCATCACCAAGGAAATCCTCATCTTACACCTGTTCTTTCATGCCTGGCCAATAAAATAACCAGTGGCAAGCCAATGAGTACTTTGAATGTACTCGCAAGCAACCCATGTTTTGGTTCAAGATACAACAATGCACGAAATAGGTAAATTTTTGCGAAAGCTAGTTTTGAGTGCAATGACATGTTCAACAACTTGTAAGACATGCATCAGAGAATTCAAGTAACCATGAGGACAGGTTACAGATATCAACATAAATGGAGAGGGCATCAACCCAACTCAATCATGTCAAGTCCTTTGACTTGACCCAAGTAGATCTTCCCACTTATCCAAACACACACACTGGTTTGTAAACATGTGGACGTAGCCCAAGAGCGGTTACCCAACTGTCCTTGACCGTGGACACGGCTATTCGAATAGTTTGACACTCTGCAGAGGTTGCACACTTTACCCACAAGATCCGGGAACTTCATGTCATCCACGACCATGCGGTACCTCAAGTACCCGGTAAGCACCGATCACTATCTTTCCCTAGACGACACTAACAAGGAGTCCACTCGTTGTTCTCAGATCCTCACGATGTACTTCATACGAGACTCACTCGAGATCGTAACATCCGAGAGGGGACGAACGGTGTATCCGGTGCCTCGAAAAACAAATCATGGTCATACCGCACCTACACTTCGACCCCGAGAGAGAGCACCAACTCTCCGCCGTCACTAGTTATGCGGGCTCCAAGCTAGTATCGGCCTAGGTAATTAATAATGCCCTTTCCCATTTAAGGGTAGAGTGGTTGCGCATGTAAGGTTGGAATAACGGTCGCAACTTAAACCAATCCGTTTTGAAAACAACACACACTTGCCTCGGTACACCACTTCGTCATCAAGTGGCTACCCAACTCATCATCTCCTTCGGGCATAAGTGGCACCCGGCGGGGTTTTCGAAAAGTCCTTTGAAAATACTTTGTCTCCATCACCATGCATATTCCCGTCCCTTTTTGCGTAGCAACTACTTTAGCAACCTATCTACTCCCACCGGCATAACCCTCATAAGAAGGTAGGGTCATGCACAATGCAAGTATCAATGAGGAAGTAACGGTGGCAAACCACCATGTGGTAAACACGGTATCATGTCTCCGATGCAAGCAATAAGAGTGCTATATGACATGCATAAAAAGGTTTCATAGACATGGTCAAAGGGCTGCTTGCCTGGTTCATCAGAGTCTTGAGATCTTCTGGCCCTTCTCCAAGTACTCCGTCGACTTCGTCAACTAACGTCGAAACAATCATAATAAGAAACACAACAAGGCAGAAAATAAAAGTGCTCTAAAAATATGGATTTGACTTTTCTAGGACTTCCCTGGTCATATGAAAAATAACCAAGGTGGTTTCATTGGAATTGGATTAGTGAATATTTCTTAACATTTCAATATGATGGAATCAAGGGGTTTATGGATTTGCAAGAAGTGTACAGAAATATATTTTTGAAAACTGAGCAAAGGCACCCATTTAACAAACCATGATTTTAGAAGCATCTAGGAGTTGGTTTCACTGGATTTGGAGTTCAAATGAACATTCTATGGATTTGCAAAGTTGACAAACATGAAGAAATGGCTCATTATTTTGTGGGGTACAGAAAGTATTAAGAAAAATGTTCATAAACTAAGTTATGAACTTAGAAGCATCTAGGAATTTGAATCATGGCATTTGGATCAAGTTTGAGCTCTCTGTGATTTTCTAAAGTTCATCACAGAAATAGGAAAAATAGGATTTGATAAATATTTGTGAAGAAAAGGTCTGTGGAAAAATGTGCATGTTGCACCACCAGGTAGATCATGATTTATAGTCACTAGAAATTTGAATCATCAAATTTGGAGTCCATTTGAATTGTTTATGGATTTTACAGATTTACCGAAAAAGAAAAAGGAATGGGAAAGGGTTTTACCCTTATCCAGCGCACTGGGCGCAGTTTAGCAGTGGGCCGGCCTAGTGGCTCGGCTGGACGGGCAGAGGAGGCGACGTCGGAGGCGGGTTTGCGGAGTGCGCCAACGCGCGAGGAAAGATTATCTGGCCGAAGCCGTCTCCACTTAAACGGGCGGGGCCCAGCCGCTGGGTCGCTGACGCGTGAGCCCCAGCGCTCAGGCCGTCGCCTTCAACCTCCCGCGCGGCTTGACGGGAAACAGAGGAGGCGAGGCCGAGCGGCGCCGGCGCTCTCTCCGGCGGCACTGGCCACCTCCGTCGATGCCCAGCAGACCGGCGTGCTCAGGAGCGAGTGCTGCATCCGCCGAGGTGCGCCACGATCTCTCGGGTGGTCGGACGTGAGCAGCGCATCTCTCACGGCGGACGGCGGCGATGGTGAGGGCGAGTCACGAAGCTGCAGCCGTGGAGAGGAAGATATGGAGCTCGGGTGATGGTCGTGGGGAGGTGGGTGATGCTCTGGTGTGGTCAAGATGGACAGGAAGAGGCCATAGGGCTCGAATTTGAGCGCGGGCCGACGGCAAGGATCCGGCCATGGTGGTGGGTGGAGGGCACGGGAGGAAGAATGAGTTGGTCCAGACGGTTCACGGGGGAGAGAGAGATCAAAGGAGCAACAGAGGGAGGTCAGGGGTGGCCTTATATGGCAAAGCCACGGCTCACCGTGGACGTGGCCTACGGGCACCCGCGAAAATGGACGTGGTGGCCATGGGAGGAGGCTCGGGGCTATCTGCGGCGCTCGTGGGCATTGGGTAGGGCGCTAGGAAGAGAGAGATGGAGCGGGGCGAGGCTCTGGTGCTCGCGCGTGCGAGGCCGGGCATTGGTCGAGCCGGGCGGCTCTGGGCACGCGCCGCAGGAGGTGAGAGAGAGGGAAAGGAGGGGGCCTGCACGGTGGCATGTTGCGGATGTCAAGGCACCTCGACTGGCGTGAGGGGAGGCTCGAGGTGGTCGGTGGACGCGGCGTCAACGGTCGGGAGCACGCTGACGTGCTCCAGAGCGCGTCTTTGGCCGGCATCCGCACTTTTTTCACAAGCACTCGCAAGGGCCCACTTGTGTCTGGCGTGATGCAGGAGGAATAAACAAGAGGGTGGAAGCTTTGGATGCTCTGGAACTTGCCAGAGTGAGAGAGAGATGAGAAAGGGAGGGGAAAGTGGCTGTCCAGAGAAGAAAAATGGGTCCCTGCCCCCCTTCATCATTGCCTCTCGGGCAGGGAAGCACACCAGAGGTAGAGGGGGACTAGGAGGGGCTGTGGTAAAAGGGAGAACTCACAGAGATTAGTGGAAGTGGACAAAACATACATTTTTAATTTCTGCCAAAAGGTGTTTGATGGTGGTTTGTGCAAGAAGATGAACTCCTCTTGTCATGAGGCTTGACAGGGTCATATGGTATGATAAAATAATAGGTTCCACCAATATTGAGTCCATTTGGGCAAAGTTGCCAATGCAACTTTTGTAAACCCTAGAAATCAACAGAAATGGACTTCCGAAGATTTAGTCATGCAATCCTATTCTCCTTCATGCACCACTTGGTGTAGTGTCATTATTTGAGGTTCTGAACATGTGCTCAAAAGTTGAGATCAAAAGGAGAAAGTTTCCAATGTAGAGTTGTTCAAATTTGGTTCTGGACAGGAAGAGTTTTGGGGCACTTTGATCAAGTTAACTTGTTCTCCAACTTGTGCCATTTGGTCTAGATGAGTTATTAGAACATTTGAGCATGTTCACAAGGTTTGAGAACATTTGGACATGTTTGCCAATGTAAAGTTTCTCAAACTTCAAAGTGGACACAAATGGTTTTGAGGGGGTTTCATGGGGTTATGCTATTCTCCATGACATGATACTTGTCAAAATCATCAAACATGTCGTATGTGACATGCTAGAAATTTCTTGGAATTTTTGGAGAATATTTCCTTTGTAAATATTTCAAAAGCTTGAAATATCCAGAAAGGGGTTTTGAGGAGTTTGACCAATATTTTGAACATGACCATGTGTTTAAACTCTTATATATGGAAAATATATGTCCATTGAGTCTCCCTAATTTTTCCCAAATATTTTTAAAGCTTTAAAATAATTTTAACCTATTAAAGACCATTTCTGTCCTAAAGAAAAATCCTTTAAATAAAATAGGAAAGTAACTTTTAAAACTATATTTTTATGGTTTATGGGTATCCTATATCTAATAGGAGTCAAATATATTTTTGGAAAGATTTTTACTGCCCTTGATTAAGTACTTGCAGTGCAAATCTCAATTCAGGGGTTTTTGGAAAACAAAATTTTGAAAATACTATTTGGCCAAATTATTTTTGTAAGAAATTATTTTTATGTCCTATACACATGGCATGATCATTGGGCAAGGTTTTTGGATCAAGGAGAATGAGTATAAGAGTTGGAGGATTTATTTGATTTTTTTAGAGCACTTGCAAACAGTAGACAAAATCAAATCAAGGCAAGGTCCAAAACACTCAAAAGTTTTTGTCAAACCACATTTTATCATGATTGTTAGCTTAAGTGTAGTGGCATGAAAAATCAGGGTGTGACAGATTGACAACGCCTTTGTCGCATTGGTTGCAAGTTGGTGTTTGTTTGTGCAGGTATTCGGTGGTTTGTCGCGTTGTCTCCTACTAGATTGATACCTTGGTTCTAAAAACTGAGGGAAATACTTACGCTACTTTGCTGCATCACCCTTTCCTCTTCAAGGGAGAAACCACGCAATCTCAAGAGGTAGCAAGAAGGATTTCGGGCGCCGTTGCCGGGGAGATCTACGCCAAGCCAAGACATACCAAGTACCCATCGTAAACTCTCATCCCTCGCATTACATTATTTGTCATTCGCCTCTCGTTTTCCCCTCCCCCACTTCTAAAACGATTTTCAAAAATCGCATTACATTATTTGTCTTTCGCCTCTCGTTTTCCCCTCCCCCACTTCTAAAATGATTTTCAAAAAGATTTGCCTTTTCTTTACCCTTCTTCCATTTGTCTTCTTGGTTTGCTCTCGTGTGCTCGTGTGTTGGATTGCTTGCTTTATCACGATGGCTCAAGATAATACCAAATCGTGTGATTTTTCCAACACCAACAACAATGATTTCATTAGTACTCTGATTGCTCCCAATGCTAATGCTGAATCTTGTGAGATTAATACTGCTTTGCTGAATCTTGTTATGAAAGATCAATTTTTCGGCCTTCCCAATGAAGATGCTACATCCCATCTTAATAATTTCATTGATTTGTGTGATATGCAAAAGAAAAAAGATGTGGATAATGATATTGTTAAGTTGAAACTATTTTCGTTCTCGCTTAGGGATCGCGCTAAAACTTGGTTTTCATCTTTGCCTAAAAATAGTATTGATTCATGGAGTAAGTGTAAAGATGTTTTTATTTCCAAGTACTTTCCTCCCGCTAAGATTATCTCCCTTAGGAACGATATTATGAATTTTAAGCAACTTGATCATGAACATGTTGCACAATCGTGGGAGAGGATGAAATTGACGATTAGAAATTGCCCTACTCATGGTTTGAATTTATGGATGATTATACAAAAAATTTATGCCGGATTGAATTTTGCTTCTAGAAATCTTTTAGATTTGGCCGCGGGAGGCACTTTTATGGAAATTACTTGACGAGAAGCTACTAAACTCCTAGATAATATTATGGTTAATTATTCTCAATGGCATACCGAAAAAGATCTTCCACTAGTTAAAAGGTGCATGCGATTGAAGAAATAAATGTTTTAAGTGGAAAGATGGATGAGCTTATGAAATTTTTTGCTAGTAAGAGTGCTCCTATTGATCCTACTGATATGACTTTGTCTACTTTGATTGAAAAAAATAATGAATCTATGGATGTGAATTTTGTTGGTAGGAACAACTTTTGTAATAACGTGTATAGAGGTAATTTTAATCCTAGGTCGTTTCCTAGTAATTCCTCTAATAATTATGGTAATTCCTACAACAAATTTTATGGAAATTATAATAAGATGCCCTCTGAATTTGAGAATAGTGTTAAAGAATTTATTAGTTCGCAAAAGAATTTCAATGCTTTGATTGAAGAAAATTTGCTTAAGATTGATGATTTGGCTAGGAACATGGATAGAATTTCTCTTGATGTTGATTCTTTGAAACTTAGATCTATTCCACCCAAGCATTATATCAATGAGTCTCTCAAAGCCATGAGAATTTCCATTGATGAATGTGCTACCTCTTGATCACTGCGTTGGTTTTCCCTTGAAGAGGAAAGGGTGATGCAGTAAAGTAGCGTAAGTATTTCCCTCAGTTTTTCAGAACTAAGGTATCAATCCAGTAGGAGACCACGCTCAAGTCCCACGCACCTACAAAAACAAATAAGAACCTTGCAACCAACACGATAAAGGGGGTTGTCAATCCCTTCACGGCAACTTGCAAAAGTGAGATCTGATAGAGATGATAAGATGATATTTTTGCTATTTTTATGATAAAGACTAAAAGTAAAGAAAGCAAAATAAACGGCGCCAGAAATAGCTTGTTGACAAGAGATTAATATGATGGAGAATAGACCCGGGGGCCATAGGTTTCACTAGTGGCTTCTCTCAAGAGCATAAGTATTACGATGGGTAAACGAATTACTGTCGAGCAATTGATATAATTGAGCATAGTTATGAGAATTTCTAGGTATGATCATGTATATAGGCATCACGTCCGCGACAAGTAGACCGACTCCTGCTTGCATCTACTACTATTACTCCACACATCGACCGCTATCCAGCATGCATCTAGAGTATTAAGTTTATAAGAACAGAGTAACACTTTAAGCAAGATGACATGATGTAGAGGGATAAACTCATGCAATATGATATAAACCCCATCTTTTTATCCTCGATGGCAACAATACAATACGTGTCGTTTCCCCCTCATCACTTTGGGATCGAGCACCGCATGATTGAACCCAAAGCTAAGCACTTCTCCCATTGCAAGAAAGATCAATCTAGTAGGCCAAACCAAACTGATAATTCGAAGAGACTTGCAAAGATAACCAATCATACATAAAAGAATTCAGAGGAGATTCAAATATTGTTCATAGATAATCTTGATCATAAACCCACAATTCATCGGATCTCGACAAACACACCACAAAAAGAGTTACATCAAATAGATCTCCAAGTTAAACAAGGAGAACTTTGTATTGCGATCCAAAGAGAGAGAAGAAGCCATCTAGCTAATAACTATGGACCCGAAGTTCTGAGGTAAAACTACTCACACATCATCGGAGAGGCTATGGTGTTGATGTAGAAGCCCTCCGTGATAGATGCCCCCTCCGGCGGAGCGCCGAAAAAGGCCCCAAGATGGGATCTCACGGGTACAGAAGGTTGCGGCAGTGGAAATAGGGTTTTGGCTCCGTATATGATGTTTCCAGGGTATATGAGTATATACAGGCGAAAGAGGCCGGTCAGGAGAGCTATGAGGGGCCCACGAGGGTGGAGGGCGCACCCAGGGGGTAGGCGCGCCCCCGGCCTCATGGCCTCATCGGTGATTTCCTAACTTCCACTCCTAGTCCTCTGGATCACGTTTGTTCCGAAAATCACGTTCCCGAAGGTTTCATTCTGTTTGGACTCTGTTTGATATCCTTTTCCTTCGAAACACTGAAATAGGCAAAAAAACAGCAATTTGGGTTGGGCCTCCGGTTAATAGGTTAGTCCCAAAAAAATAATAAAAGTGTATAATAAAGCCCATTAAACATCCAAAACAGAATATATAATAGCATGGAACAATAAAAAATTATAGATACGTTGGAGACGTATCAGAGTGCAAAGAAAGAACCGCTAAGATGCGTGCTAAGAAATATTGGTTTATAAAAGCGTGTTCTTCTAGTTTCCGTGAAAATAATGAGGAAGATCTTAAAGTGATTGATGTGACTCCTATTGAATCTTTGTTTTCCAATGTAAATATTGATAAAGATAGGACTGGAGATGAGTCAACTTTAGTTAGAAGGCGTCCCAATGATTCGGAGTTTTTAGATCTTGATGCAAAAATTGATTAAAGTGGGATTGGAGAGGTCAAAACTTTAGATAGCAATGAACCCACTATTTTGGATTTCAAGGACTTTAATTATGATAATTGCTCTTTAATAGATTTTATTTCCTTGTTGCAATCCATGTTGAATTCTCCTCATGCTTATAATCAAAACAAAGCTTTTACTAAACATATCGTTGATGCTATGATGCAATCTTATGAAGAAGATCTTATGAAGCCAAGCAATTGTTTCATACTTTTGATGTTCTCAAACTTTTTCAATCTTCACGCAATACACGAGTGTGAGCCATGGAAATAGCACTATATATGGAATAGAATGGTGGTTGTGGAGAGGACAAAAAGAAGAAGATAGTATCACATTAACTAGGCGTATCAATGGGCTATGGAGATGCCCATCAATAGATATCAATGTGAGTGAGTAGGGACTGCCATGCAACGGATGCACTAGACCTATAAGTGTATGAAAGCTCAACAAAAGAAACTAAGTGGGTGTGCATCCAACTCGCTTGCTCACGAAGACCTAGGGTATTTTGAGGAAGCCCATCATTGGAATATACAAGCCAAGTTCTATATTGTAAAATTCCCACTAGTATATTAAAGTGATAACATAGGAGACTCTCTATCATGAAGATCATAGTGCTACTTTGAAGCACAAGTGTGGTAAAAGTATAGTAACATTGTCCCTTCTCTCTTTTTCTCTCATTTTTTTTGTTCGTCCAGGGTCATCCCGACTTGCGGGGGAATCATAGTCTCCATCATCCTTTCCTCACTGGGACAATGCTCTAATAATGATGATCATCACACTTTTATTTACTTACAACACAAGAATTACAACTCAATACTTAGAACAAAAATATGACTCTATGTGAATGCCTCCGGCAGAGTACCGGGACATGCAATGAATCAAGAGTGACATGTATAAAAATTATGAACGGTGGCTTTGCCACAAATACGATGTCAACTACATGATCATGCAAAGGAATATGACAATGATGGAACGTGTCATAGTAAATGGAACGATGGTAAGTTGCATGGCAATATATCTCCGAATGGCTATAGAAATGACATAATAGGTAGGTATGGTGGCTGTTTTGAGGAAGGTAATGGTGGGTGTATGGTACCGGCGAAAGTTGCGCGATACTAGAGAGGCTTGCAATGGTGGAAGGGAGAGAGTGTGTATAATACATGGTGTCAACATTAGTCATAAAGAACTCACGTACTTATTGCAAAAATCTATTAGTTATCGAAACAAAGTACACGGGCATGCTCCTAGGGGGATAGATTGGTAGGAAAAGACCATCGCTCGTCCCCGACCGCCACTCATAAGGAAGACAATCAATAAATAAATCATGCTCCGACTTCATCACATAACGGTCCACCATACGTGCATGCTACGGGAATCACAAACTTTAACACAAGTATTTCTCAAATTCACAACTACCCAATTAGCATGACTCTAATATCACCATCTTCATATCTCAAAACAATTATCAAGTATCAACCTTCTCTTAGTATTCAACGCACCTATAAGAAAGTTCTTACTAATTTTGGATGCCTAACATATTAGGACTAGTTTCACAATTTAAGAAAATTACCATGCTATTTTGTAGGACTCTCAAAATAATATAAGTGAAGCATGAGAGAACAATAGTTTCTATAAAACAAAACGACAACCGTGCTCTAAAAGATATAAGTGAAGCATTAGAGCAAAAACTATATAACTCAAAAGATATAAGTGAAGCACATAGAGTAATCTAATAAATTCCGAATCATGTGTGTCTCTCTCAAAAGGTGTGTACAGAAAGGTGATTGTGGTAAACTAAAAAGCAAAGACTCAAATCATACAAGATGCTCCAAGCAAAACACATATCATGTGGTGAACAAAATATAGCTCCAAGTAAAGTTACCGATAGACGAAGAGGGGATGCCTTCCGGGGCATCCCCAAGCTTAGGATTTTGGTTGTCCTTGAATTTTACCTTGGGGTGCCTTGGGAATCCCCAAGCTTAGGCTCTTGCCAATCCTTGTTCCATAATCCATCAAATCTTTGCCCAAAACTTGAAAACTTCACAACGCAAAACTTAACAGAAAATCTCATGAGGTCCGTTAGCGAAAGAAAACAAAACACCACTTAAAGGTACTGTAATGAACTCATTCTTTATTTATAATGGTGTTAAACCTACTGTATTCCAACTTCTCTATGGTTTATAAACTCTTTTACTAGCCAAATATTCATCAAAATAAGCAAACAACACACGAAAAACAGAATCTGTCAAAAACATAATAATCTGTAGTAATATGTAAGTAACGCAAACTTCTGGAACTCAGAAAAATCTACCAAAATAGTAAGACCTATATAATTTGTTTATTGATCTACTGAAATTGGAATCAGTATTTTATCATGTTCTGGTGATTTTAAACAATTGTTTTCGTGAACAGAAAGTTTCTGGAATTTTCAGCAAGATCAAATAACTATCATCCAAGAAGATCCTATAGGTTTATCTTGGCACAAACACTAATTAAAACATAAAAACACATCTAACCAGAGGCTAGACCAAAGATTTATTAATAAACAGAACCAAAAAGCAAGAAAACTAAAATTGGGTTGCCTCCCAACAAGCGCTGTCGTTTAACGCCCCTAGCTAGTCATTGAGATTTCAATGACGCTCACATCAAAGACAAGAATTAAAGCATAAAGAGAGCATCATAGAACACATGATAAACATACTTCCTAAGCATAGGAATCTTATAGGCAAACAAATTATCAAGACAAGCAAAAACTAGCATATGCAAGGAAGCGGAAAGAAACAATAGCAATCTCAACATAACGAGTGGTAATTTAGTAACATGAAAATTTCTACAACCATATTTTCCTCTCTCATAATAATTACATGTAGGATCATAAGCAAATTCAACAATATAGCTATCACAAAACATATTATTAACATGATCCACATGCATGCGAAGTTGACACTCTTCCAAAATAGTGAGATTAATATTAACTAAAGTCATGACCTCTCCAAACCCACTTCTATCAAAAATAACATAAGATTGAACATTCTCCAAATATGTGGGATCTAAAGTTGACACTCTTCCAAACCCACTTTCAATATTATTGCAAACACTAGTATCAATCTCATATTCATCATGAGGCTTAAATAAATTTTCAAGATCATAAGAAGAATCACCCTAATCATGATCATTGCAACAAGTAGTAGACATAGAAAAACTAGCATCCCCAAGCTTGGGGTTTTGCATATTATTAGCACAATTGACATCAAGAGAATTTATAGTAACATCATTGCAATCATGCTTTTCATCGAAGGAACTAACAAGTATGGGTGCAATAACAACGATCTCATGTTTAACATAAGGGACTATAGCAAATTCATCTTCATAAATATTGGCATCATGGCCAAAAGAATAGCAAGCATCATGTTCATCAAGGGATATTCCAATCAAATCATCGGGATCATAATTATCTATAGATTCATGCATATCATTATTTTCTTCCTCCATAGACTCCTGAAAAATATTAGCCTCTTCTTGGACAGCGGAGGAGTCCTCAATATATGGTTTAACATAGGCATTGGAAGCATAATTATCATAACAATATTTAAGTATGGCAAAACTTTCAGATTTGTAAAGAGTAGCATCATACGTTTCAATCAAAGAAGCAATTTCATAAGCACCCTTAAAAGCAACAAATTCTTCAATTTGTTGAACATCATAGTAATTATAAACACCCTTAGCATACGAAGATACGATTCCATTATCACTAAACTCACATTGGTAGGGAAGGTGTTTCTTAGGTTTTCAGAGCAACAAGTAAAATCATAAATTTCACAAAGATTCCAAGCATAACACATCAATCTGTTTATTTGATCCCATAAGAGTCTCCCTTTTTCAGACAAACGGTAACGCACAAAATGAGCATGCTCATCTAAAGATTTCCCATCAACTAGGCTAGTTGGGGTTTCAGCATGAGCGCATAAGGATCGGAGATGATCCAAGTAGTACACTTTAAGTGGATCCATGTCAATAGTTTTTTAGCAAGCAAAGATGCAAGCAAATAGAAGGCACATGGTAACACGAGCAAACAATAGATCTGGCGAGAAAAAGGAAAACAAAAAAGAAGGCGAATAAAATGGCAAGGGTGAAGTGGGGGAGAGGAAAACGAGAGGCAAATGGCGAATAATGTAATGCGAGGGATAAGAGTGTGTGATGGGTACTTGGTATGTCTTGACTTGTGCGTAGACTCACTGACAATGGCGCCAGAAATCCTTCTTGCTACCTCTTGAGCACTGTGTTGGTTTTCTCTTCAAGAGGAAAGGGTGATGCAGTAAAGTAGCGTAAGTATTTCTGTTGGGGATATTACTACTGGGCGTAAACCGGCTAGGAGAGGCCGGGTTAACGCCATAATGGTTCACTATATCTGAAGCCCGTGAAGACAAAGAGGTGACGCTTTAGAAGGACCAGGGCCAAGGCCAGTTTAAGGCCTATAGACATAAACCGGCATTGATATGTAAACTTGTGTTGTAAGATAGAAAGAGCAGAGACCGAGCCGGACACGTTTATGAGCCGGCCTCAGGATTCTGTAAACCGACGGGCATCAACCCATATATATAAGGGGACGACCCAGTGGCGGTTTAGAAAAAGACAACAACTCGAGACTCAGGCAAAGCGTATTCGCTCCTTGTTCATCGAAACCCTAGCAATCCCACAACAACTAGATTAGGCTTTTACCTTCACCGCAAGGGGCTGAACCAGTATAAACTCTCTGTGTCCCTTGTCCTCTTTAACCCCTTTAAGCTAACCCGCACGATGGCTCCACGACTAAGTCCTTTCCTTAGGACATCTGCCGTGAAAAACCACGATAGATGGCGCCCGCCGTGGGGTTATCACACGATGGTTTTGAGTTCTTAGAGGGCAGCTTCGAAGGACTCAAGGGCTAAGCTGTGGGTCGGATGACCAAGAGTCGTCGTGATAAGCTTTACATCGACGATGCAGGCTGGGGCCCCGAGGCCGGCTCAATCGAGTACGGGTACCGGGTCCCCTTCAAAGGGCATACACGCTTTCATTGGCAAGATCGGCGAACTGGCCTCGAGCCGGACATCTGCACCGACCTCGTCGAAACGGCTCAGCGTGCGAGACCTGCCCGGGTTAAGCCTGTCATGAAGCGCGCCTTCGTGGGAGTCATCCACGGAGGGGAATCTGAGGATATATCGGAATCTGGTGGTGAAACCGTCGTTTATTCCGGCGACGAGTCATCGACCGGAGAGACCAAATTGTTATATCAGTTGCAAGATGGCCGGATTGGGGGCTGTTCCGATGGCGAGAGTATTCTGGACCCCTTTGATCCGCCAAACCGGGTTGCGATCTTCATGGCCAGTACACAACCAGCGCTCCACTCCTCGACCGTAGCGGCGATGATTTCCGGATCAGCAGCAGTGAGAGCGGACGGGGAAGTAGGCCCTGTGCGACAGCCGGCTCAGGTTATATCTGATTTATTTGACGCTTTGGCAACGCTGATGGCGGAGGTTAATCCGGCGGATCAAGATGCACATAATGCGGAAATCGTGAAGGTGAAAGATCAGATCACCCAGGCCAAAGCCGACTTAGCAGTTGAGGATACCAGGATGGCTGTGGAATGGGCCGCATTGGATGCACAGGCTTACCGGCTTATGCTGGATCAGAGTGCGTCAAACGATGTCCTGAAGAGGAGGTACCGATCTCGCCTGTCGCCGGTTTATGAAGCTAGGAACCTCTTTAATACCCCAGGAGCAGGGACCAGTAATCCGCCGGTGGTAAACCGGGCGGAGGCACCTGGAGCGGGGGCGCCGGTTCAGCCACGTTTGGTGGATCCGCCTCACCAGAACAACATTGTGACACGGCATGTCCCAACACCACCGGGTCATTACTCTAACCCAGTGGACAACATTGTCGCTGCCGCTTCACGGCTGGCGGACATCCCGATCGAAGGCGACTCTCCGGTGGCAGCCGAGACACGACGGGTCAGGGAGCTTCTTCAGACAGCTTTGGTTCAGTAGGAGGCTTATTCATATAGTCGCGAGAGGATCCATTCTACTCCCCGCCCAAGCTGGACCTACAACAGGTGTATGGACGAACCGGCCGTGTTAAGCAATGCGTGAAACCGTGATCCGCCCCGTGGCCATAACCCGGCGGGTGGTGGAGGTGATGCTCAGGATGTGGTGGATCGCGCTCAAGCTCATCAAGAGGCCGAGTTAGCAGCACAGCACGAGGCCCGTCAACTTACTCCGGTCCGTCCAACCACATCGGTGGAACTAGGAGTTACTTCCAGCTCTTTGGGAGTACCGTATATCATCCCAACGTTGCGCAACGTGCTCCTGCCCAAGGATTTTAAAGGCCCGTGCAAGGTGCCGAATTACACCGCAGATTTATCCCCCGAGACATGGGTCGAAAGCTATGAGATGGCAATGGAGATGCTGGATGTGGACGATGCAGTGTGTGCTAAATACTTTACCATGATGTTGGAAGGAACGGCTCGCACTTGGTTGAAAAACATGCCGGCCAACTCCATTGGGTCATGGGCCGAGCTGAGAGCCCGGTTTATTCAAAATTTCAAAGACACGTGCAAGCAGCCTATGTCAATTGTGGACTTGGCTGCCTGTGTACAGGAGGAAGGAGAATCAACAACCCATTGGGTGCGTCGGGTTTCACAAATCTTGCATTCATCAGACCGCATCAACGCTGATACAGCAATTTTGACGTTGGAAGGCAATTGCCGGTTTACACCACTGAAGTTGAAATTGGGACGGCTAAAGCGTCACTGCAATGACATGGGGACTCTCATGGCTGCTCTGTTGAAGTATGCCGACTCTCATAGTACCAAGGATCCCGAGTCCAATGATGACAAGACAGGGAAGGGAAAGAGGAGCGGCAATACCAAGGGGCAGCAACATAACCCGGCAGGTCATGGAAATAATGGTAAGCGTAAAGCGGATGCCATCCTGGATTTTGTGGCTAATGCCAACGCGCAGGACAAGGGTCAGCGGCGTAAGGGTAAACCGCCCCAGCATGGTGGAGGGCCAAGTCCTAACCCGGACCGCTTGTCTTACCTGTTGAACCAGCCTTGCCCAAAACATGGAACGAAGGAGACACCGTCCACGCACCTCTGGAAGGATTGTTATATCATGCAGGAGTTCAAAAATTCTGATCTCTTTCAGTATGATCATGGACGGGTGGCTGTTCAGGCCCCGGATCTCATGGGTCGGGTTATGGTGGAGGCAATTCCGGTTCAAGCTTCCATGATAATCAGGGTGGACATAACAATCAAGGCAATCAGGGCAACCAAGGTGGTTATAATCATCAGGGGCAATCAGCAGCAACAACAGCAGTCGGGTTAGGAGAGCAACCCAAAGCAGTTGAATAGTGGGCAGTATCATGTCTTCACCACTAGCTTGTGCAAGCGCGATCAGAAGCTTCATAAGAGGGCAGTGAACTCTGTTGAACCGGCGGTGCCCCGTTACTTGTGCTGGTCTGAGCAGCCGATCGTGTGGGGTAGAGAAGATCATCCACCCCGGGTTGATAATCCGGGTCATCTGGCATTGGTGGTGGTGCCTCAGGTGGGAGGTTATAAGTTCACTAAGGTACTCATGGATGGAGGGAGTAGTAGCAATATCCTTTATTACGAAACTTTCCGTCGCATGGGGTTAACAGATAAAAATCTTAAACCGTCCAATACGGTGTTCCATGGTGTGGTTCCTAGTAAATCGGCATATCCTGTTGATAAAATAGCTCTGGAGGTGGCTTTTGGAGATGAGCATGACTCGAGATCAGAAACATTGACCTTTGAAGTGGTGAAAATCAAAAGCTCGTATCATGCCCTGTTTGGAAGGGCAGCTTATGCTAAGTTTATGGCACGACCTTGTTATGTCTATCTGCAGCTCAAGATGCCGGATCACAAGGGAACTATAGCAGTGCATGGGAGCCGCAAGATCGCTTTGGAGTGTGAAGAAGGTGGTGCGGCTTATGCTGAGTCGCTTTGTGCAACAGAAGAGTTGAAGTTTTACAAAGACAATGTTGATCTGGCAGATATGAATTCATTGAAGAAGCCAACTACAGAGCATGATCCGGCCCTGAAGTTTAAACCGGCTGATGAGACTAAGCTTGTTGACTTCGTGCCTCGCGATTCGTCCAAGCAGTTTAGCATCAGCGCTAACTTGGATCCGAAATAGGAAATCATGCTCATCGACTTCATCCGTGAGAATCGGGACATCTTTGCATGGAAGCTTTCTGACATGACAGGTGTACCGAGAGAACTCGCTGAGCACACTCTCGATGTTGATCCCAAGTATAAACTGGTCAAGCAATTTCTTCACCGTTTCAATGAAGAAAGACGCAAGGCTATCGGAGAAGAAGTAGCCAGGCTCTTGGCGGCGGGGTTTATCATCGAAGTGTTTCATCCTGAGTGGTTGGCTAATCCGGTGCTGGTGCTCAAGAAGAACGGCACTTGGCGTATGTGTGTGGATTACACAGATCTCAACAAAGATTGTCCAGCAGATCCTTTTTCCCTCCCTCGTATTGATCAATCATTGATGCTACGGCGGGTTGCGAGCATTTGAGCTTTCTAGATGCGTATTCTGGTTACCATTAGATCAAAATGGCAGTTAAGGATCAGGAGAAGAGAGCCTTCATAACTACCTTTGGAGCCTTCTGCTATGTATCTATGCCCTTTAGGCTCAAGAGTGCCCAGGCGACTTATCAGCGGTGCATGCAGAATTGCATTCATGATCAAATCGGCCGCAATGTTCATGCTTATGTGGATGATATCGTGGTAAAATCCAGAAAAGAGGAGACATTGATTGATGACTTGAAGGAGACCTTTGATAACCTCCGGGTTTATAAAATGATGCTTAATCCGGCCAAGTGTGTTTTTGGTGTACCGGCAGGCAAGCTCTTGGGGTTTTTGGTGTCTAACAGGGGCATTGAAGCTAATCCAGAAAAGATCAAAGCCGTCACTTTTTTGGCCAAAACGAAGTGTATCAATGATGTTCAACGCCTGGCAGGTCGGATTGCCGCGTTGAGCCGGTTTATCAGTCGCCTTGGCGAGAAGGCCATCCTTTGTATCGATGTCAAGAAAACGGATAACTTCATCTGGAGTGACGCCGCTAATGAAGCATTTGAGGATTTAAAGCGGCAGCTGGCTAATCCGCCGGTTCTCGCTGCTTCGGTTGACAAAGAGCCATTGTTGCTATATGTGGCAGCTAACGCCAGGGCTATTAGCGTGGCTATTGTGGTGGAGCGCAAGGAGGCCGGCAAAGAGTATCCGGTTCAACGGCCGGTTTATTACATCAGTGAGGTACTTACTGAGTCCAAGCAAAGGTACCCACATTGGCAGAAGCTGGTGTATGGAGTTTTCATGGCAAGCCAGAAGGTTAAGCAATATTTCCAAGGTCATCCCATCACTGTGGTCAGTTCTGCTCCTTTGGGGGATATAATCCGTAACAGGAAGCAATCGTCAATTGCTAAGTGGGCTATTGAGCTTGGGCCTCATGGGTTAAAATATATGCCTGTGATGGCAATCAAATCTCGTGCACTTGTGGATTTCATTAATGATTGGACAGAATCGGCAGCGCCGTAAGAGAAGCCGGATCATACTTATTGGACTATTCATTTTGATGGGTCCAGGCAATTGGAGGGCTCGGGGGCTGGAGTCGTATTAACTTCCCAACGAGGTGATAAGTTTTGTTATGTTCTCCGTTTAATGTTCCCTTGCACTAACAATGTAGCTGAATATGAGGCCTTACTCCACGGTCTTCGGATGGCTAAGGAGATGAACCTAAGCCGAGTCAAGTGCTTCGGTGACTCGGACCTGGTGGCTCAACAAGTGTCCGACACTTGGGACTCCAAGGACCCACTCATGGCGGCATATTGTACTGATGGTGGATATTGTTGTAGGTCACTTCAAAGGTTATCAGGTAGATCGTGTGGACCGGCAGAAGAATGAAGCGGCAGACGCTTTAAGCCGCTTGGGTTCCCAATGTAAACCGGTTCCGCCTAATGTCTTCCTGGATGTACTGCATAATCCGTCCGTCAAGCTCCCTGGTGAAGAGGATTTGGCTATTCCTGATCCGGAGGCTCAGCTGGTGGCGGCTCTTCATGTTATTCAATTGACGGTTCCATATCCGCGATATGAACCGGGCGAGTTACCAGAGGATGAAACTTTGGCCAGCAGATAAGCCAGGTCCAAGTCCATGACTATTATCAATGGAGAGTTACATCATTGCAAAGGTGACAGGGCGTTTCAACGTTGTGTGTCTCCGTAGAAGGTCGTGAAATTTTGCGTGAGATCCACGAAGGAGATTGTGGTCACCACGCCGGTTCAAAGTCTCCGTGGCCAAGGCGTTTAACACGGTTTTTCTTGGTTAAAAGCTCATGCTGATGCCGAGGACCTGGTCAAAAGGTGTGATGGATGTCAAAAATTCTCACGACATGCTCATGTACCGGCTCAAGAATTGAGGATGATTCCAATCACTTGGCCGTTTGCAACTTGGGGGCTGGATATGGTTGGGCCCTTCAAGAGATCCAAGGACAAGAAGACCCACCTTTTGGTGGCGGTTGATAAGTTCACGAAGTAGGTGGAGGCAGAGCTACCAAGAAGTGTGATGCAGCTACGGCGGTCCAATTCATCAAAAAGGTGATCTTCCGGTTTGTCTTTCCACACAGCATTATAACAGACAATGGTACCAATCTGTCAAAGGGTGCCATGAAGGAGTTCTGTCAATGTGAGCATACCTGGCTTGACGTATCATCAGTGGCTCACCCCCAGTCCAATGGTCAAGTGGAGAGGGCCAATCAAGAGATCTTGAGAGGTATCAAACCCCGGCTTATGGTTCCTTTGCAATGGACGCCGGGTTTTTGGGTTGAGGAGTTACCTTCTGTGTTATGGAGCATCAATACCACACCCAACAGATCGACGGGATACACGCCTTTTTTCATGGTTTATGGTTCAGAGGCGGTTCTTCCTAGTGACATCCGTCATGACTCACCCCGTGTAGCGGCATATGTTGAAGCTGACAATGAGAAGGCACGGCAGGAAGTTCTTGACCTGTTAGATGAGGAGCGTGACATGGCAGCAACACGTTCGGTGATTTATCAGCAAGATCTGCATCGTTATCACAGCCGCTGGGTTAGAACTAGAACCTTTCAAGAAGGCGATTTGGTGCTCCGACTCATCCAGGATCAGACGGACATGCACAAGTTATCCCCCCCTTGGAAAGGACCCTTTGTGGTCAGCAAGAATCTGCACAACGGGTCATACTACCTAATCAATGTTCGAGAGCGCAAGGACTCACGTAAATCGGAGGAGGAGACCCACCGGTCGTGGAATATAGCTCATCTTCGACCCTACTATACTTGAGCCATAGGCTCTGCTTATGTACATAGCTATGACAATGTATATATTATGGTCAATATATTAAACCGGAACCTCACCTAAAGCGGGGTATCTGTTATTTTTCTTAAATCATGTGTGGTTACATGGAGCTTCTGTTTATAAAGCGGCGTCCGGTTTACCCCTTGATTCAGCTTATCAAAGATTTATACAATATCACTTGGGGGTTGATGACCCACAAGTATAGGGAAATATCGTAGTCCTTTCGATAAGTAAGAGTGTCGAACCCAACGAGGAGCAGAAGGAAATGATAAGCGGTTTTCAGCAAGGTATTCTCTCCAAGTACTGAAACAAGTGGCAACAGATAGTTTTGTGATAGGATAATTTTTAATGAGCAATAGGTAAGAAAAGTAAATAAAGTGCAGCAAGGTGGCCCAATCCTTTTGTAGCAAAGGACAAGCCTAGACAAACTCTTATAATAGGAAAAGCGCTCCCGAGGACACATGGGAATATCGTCAAGCTAGTTTTCATCACATTCATATGATTCGCGTTCGGTACTTTGATAATCTGATATGTGGGTGGACCTGTGCTTGGGTGCTGTTCTTACTTGAACAAGCATCCCACTTGTGATTAACCTCTATTGCAAGCATCCGCAACTACAACAAAAGTATTAAGGTAAACCTAACCATAGCATGAAACATATGGATCCAAATTAGCCCCTTTAAGCAACGCATAAACTAGGGTTTAAGCTTCTATCACTCTAGCAACCCATCATCTACTTATTACTTCCCAATGCCTTCCTCTAGGCCCAAATAATGGTGAAGTGTTATGTAGTCGACGCTCACATAACACCACTAGAGGATAGACAACATACATCTCATCAAAATATCGAATCTAATACCAAATTCACATGACTACTAATAGCAAGACTTCTCCCATGTCCTCGTGAACAAATGTAACTACTCACAAAGCATATTCATGTTCATAATCAGAGGGGTATTAATATGCATATAGGATCTGAACATATGATCTTCCACCAAATAAACCAACTAGCATCAACTACAAGGAGTAATCAACACTACTAGCAACCTACTAGTACCAATCCCGGACTTGGAGACAAGAATTGGATACAAGAGATGAACTAGGGTTTTGAGAGGAGATCGTGCCGGTGAAGATGTTGATGGAGATTGCCCTCTCCCGATGAGAGGAGCGTTGGTGATGATGATGACGATGATTTCCCCCTCCCGGAGGGAAGTGTCCCCGGCAGAACAGCTCTGCTGGAGCCCCAGATTGGTTCCGCCAAGGTTCCGCCTCGTGGCGGCAGAGTTTCGTCCCGAAAGGTTGCTTCTGATTTATTTTCTTGATGAAAGACCTCATATAGCAGAAGATGGGCATCGGAGGGCCACCAGGGGGCCCACGAGGTAGGGGGCGCGCCCAGGGGGGTAGGGCACGCCCCCCACTCTCGTGGACAGGGTGTGGGCCCCTGGCCTTCATCTTTGGCGAGGATTTTTTATTATTTATTGTAAGACATTCCGTGGAGTTTCAGGACTTTTGGAGTTGTGCATAATAGGTCTCTAATATTTGCTTCTTTTCCAAATTTTAATTCCAAATGCCGCATTCTCCTCCTTATGTAAACCTTGTAAAATAAGAGAGAATAGGCATAAGTATTGTGACATAATGTGTAATAACAGCCCATAATGCAATAAATATCGATATAAAAGCATGATGCACAATGGACGTATCAGTGGCTTGGTCGTATCCGAACCATAGCTACACCTCTTGATCGGCGCAATGCCACAACATCACTTGGGGGATTGGTCGTATCCGAACCATAGTCACACCTCTTGATCGGCTCAAAGCCAAATCATTCCGGGGCCAAAGAGAGTGTTGTAAAACAACAACTCAAACATAGGCACCCACTGAGCACAACTCAAAATGTTACTTGGGGATTCTTTCTTTGTTGAAATGAACTAAGAATCTACACTTGTAATAGGCTATCAAGCCATGGCTTGGAAGCCTCGTATACACCTAAAACCCCGGGTTAGCCTCGCCTCTTTAAGTAAGTTACTCCGCCTGTAAACTGGTATGACCCATCGAACTTTGACAAGTTACTCTAATAAGACCCTGAACTTATCAAGTTTAAATGATGTTTGGTTAAGGATTGAGCCATCTTAAAAGGCTTTGAAAAAATGGTTTAACTCAGTGGCCTGGCAGCCCATGAAAAGCCTCGAATTTGGGGCCTGGCAGCCCGTGAAAAGCCTCGACTACGAGGGTTTTAATTTGCTTTTTGCTAAGTTTTTCTCTCTTTTGACAAGATTTGTGATGTTTTTTAAACCGGTGTTCATTAACCGGTTAGGGTCATCAACTCCAAGTTGTCGATTACTTGATCGATTATAATCCGGAGACCTGCCAAATCGGCCTCGGTTTCGACTCAAAGTCACCAGTATTGAATAAACCAGTGTTTATTACAACCCGGAACGGTTTTATCATAAAACGACATCATATAACAGGAGTTACTGATACGCCGGATTAGGGTTGTTACCCTCACTACAAAGTTGGTCAGCCAACATTATGACTCAAGGTCACAGGTATAACGTATTTCCATATTTGGTTATCTTTTTATAACTTTGGATATAAACCTTGGTTATATATGTTTGGGCATTATGACCAGCCCGGTGGTAAACCGCCAGGGCGCTTTAAGCTTTTTATCCGGAGGGATAGCTTGAATAAATTGCTATGGATTATGCACATCATATCTTAAGCATGGCGGATTAGCAAGCATTCGTCGTAAATAAATGTGCACGAAGGCATAACAGACCAAGTGTTTTAACTAGCCTATTACAAGGCGTTTCAGTGCCCAAAAGGATAATTGTTTTCTCAAATACGTGTTGCAGCACGTGGAAGACTAAACCGGCCTCCGAATTATGTTTAGTCACCAGCTTGACCTGACGGCTGCGGATCATCTTGCACCGGTTCACCCTCTTCGTCTCTACGCAGCGGCTGGAAGTCAATAGTTGTCCAGTCGATCCCAGTTAACGCTTGGAACACAGCTTCGTTGCTTATAAGGGTGGACGGTTCAATGTCAGGGGCATAAGTGTGCTTATGGATTGGAGGGATTAGGTTTTGAGCCTCAGGAGTCGGTGCGGCAACCCGTTTGTTGTTGGTGTCCTAACTCGCCGGGTAAAATTAAAGATTAGCCTCTTCAGCGAGTTGACAAGCCAGTGGACGTACTTCCAGGTTTATGGCGCGGAGATCTTCATTGCCAAATTCTGAACCGTCTTCTTTTAAACTTGGGTAGCCTTTAGCCACGTCCGCCGGATCAAGATCAGGCACCCATGCTTTTGCCCGGGTTAGTGTGGTCAGAGCACCAGCCCTTGCAGCAGATCTCTTTAGCTCTTCTACTCGGGCAGGCAACATAGATAGCCGGCTTAAAGTATCCTTGATTAACGTCGGTGGCGGTTTATTATGATAAGCGGTGCAGATAATTCGTTGAGCACCGGTGTACAATTGCTCTATCAGCGTGTAAGCAGCCTTCAGCTTCTTCTGTACATCAGAGCTCAGATGACTAATGCGAGTTCCCGTATCATTATAAATGTCAGTAAACCGAAAACACATGGGACGACATGTTGAAATTATAGAGCAAGGATGCTTACCAAACACAGTAGCAGTCATAGCATGTACTTGCCGCTTTACACCAAATTTCGCCTACCACCAGTTTGAGAGCTGCTTCTGCGTCCTCGGCTATTTTTTGCAAACGGATTTCTCTGTGTTCCAATCCGCCCGCTCCTTGTTGAAAATCTCCTTTAGCTTTTCCATGGCGGCTAAAGCGCTTGTCAGCTCATCCTTTGCCTTGGAAGTTTCGGCTTGCTGGGACTTGATATTTTCTTGCAGATCGGCGGTTTGAGATTCTTTTCTGCTCAGCTCAGCCTGTAAGGAAGACACACATTATGAGTTGATAGTACATATTTAAAGTACCAAGCCCATAACAAGTTATGCACATGATACTTGGGGGCTAATGAATACTTTCTCTGGATAAGAAATTTCTGCAAAGTCCCAAGCACAATACAAGTATTCCTCTTGGCACTTGGGGGCTAATGTATGTTTGCTCTAATTGCTCATCTGGGAAGTTCTTAAAAAGTCCCGGTTCATCTTTATAAAGTTAAACCGACCCTTGGGGGCTACACCAGTGAAAAAGATGCAGTATTGCAAATATACGGTCATTACTAAGTCCCGGTTCCGATTGATATCATAAACCGTCACCGGGGCTACCGAGTTGATAAACTGCAAATTGGACATAAGAGAAAAATAGTTATGTTACCTCATATCGTTCCTTCATCAAGTTGACCAAGCCGGCTTCATAGTCGCAGCTGGTGTACAGACGGTTCAAGAAGCCTGAATGAATGTCTTGAGCATTGAGATGGGCGTAGCTTGACAAATCGGTGTTCCATTTGCCTTTACCAATAGCAGAAAGGTCGTCCTTGGCAGTATGTTTTGATAAAACGACATGATTGCCAAGAGTGGTATGGCCAGTACCAGTAATCATGATATCGTCTTCTTTATCATCAGTAGCCTTTGCTGGAGTTGACGGTTTGTCAGTTTCCTTAGCTGGACTGACCGGTTTGTCAGCAGTTCGGACGGGGCTGGTTGGTTTATCAGCATGGCATGTGGTATCAATTTCTGCTTGTTCAGTAAACAAGTCATGGTCTTGAGGCGGCAGATCATCAAGCATGGCATCAGCATCAGTTTCTTCTGGATTTGGAGTTTTTTTGGGTTCGACAGCCACATTATCCTCAGCCGGTTTATTCAACTGAGCCTTCTTTTCCGGTCTTGGCTTGGCACTGAGAGAAGCAAATATAAAAGGTCAAGATATTGTGTCAAGCATAAGACAGTGAAAATAAAAATTAAAGGTATGACTCACCCAGGAACCGTTTTGAGGGGTGGAAGCTTTGTGGCTGACGACTCGCCATAAGATGAGTGGGAAGTGCCCTGATAATTTGAATCAGATGGATTAAGAGGCTGTCGGAAACAACCCGCCTTGGGGCAAGAAGTGTCAAGAGTATAAGAGACCTCTGATCGATGTTTCCGAACCGGAGTGTTCGGTAAACCGGCGGAGGTAACTACCTGGCCACTGTGCCGGGTCGTGCGGCGAGCTTCATGTTGCTGCATCTTCAAAAGAAAGTTAGGGTCCAAGTAAGCAAGAGGGTGAGAAAATTTTACTTTCCGGTTTGCTCGACGAATTTTTGATGTTGGCAGAGGATCTGAATCGGAGGAAAGAATGATTACCTCTACATCATCAGCTTTGACCGCCTTGACGTCGTCTGTTAATACTCATTGACAATGAGGTGTATGAAAAATGAGCCAAGAGAGTCAAGTTCTACCTCTGAGTCCGGATTGGCTACATCGGCATCAGCATTTGCGTCGGAAGAAGCAGTGGTCTTTTTCTTGGTAGGATTTTTAACAACCTTGGTCTTTGGACGAAGTTGTTTTGCCGGTTTATCCTGTGGTTTCTTATTCCAGAACGGATCATCACCCTGTCAGAAATAGTCAAATTTTAAGAGAATATTTTGAAAGAAGCAACTTATGACAAGGAGGTTATATAATTCTTACATATGTCAGTTTGTTGAAGGTGCAGAAAGGACTTAGTCCGGTCTGGCCGCAGACGGCCTCCGGTTCATTCAACATTTTCTTGACAGCCTCAGTGATTTCAGCCTCTGTCGTTGAATATTAATGTGCCGTTGAGGGTCGGTCAAACTCCCTGTGTATTCACACATCAAGCAGGGGCGCCGGCTTAACGTTAGAACGCTCCAGCCGATCCAGCAACGAGCAAAATCAACACCTGTTAAATTGTTTGCCATAAAGGCTCTAAGCTTCGACAGTTGTGGGGCATAGATGGCCCTTTCCTTTGCTGTAACCTCTCAGGGAAAGGATGCTTATTGCTAAGGCGGTGAGGGCGATAACCCGGCAGGGGGTTTTCATCAGTTGGAGATGTATCCTTGCAATAAAACCAGGTCTGGTTCCACTCTTTGGGGTGACTGTGGAACTTGGGATGAGGGAAGGTGACTTCCTTCCTTTTCTGAACTTCCATTCCACCCAATTCAGTATTGGGTCCATCTGTGAACTCTGTGCGCCAGTTTAAGTGAAAGAAATCCCTAAACAGTTCAACTGTAGGTTCCTCTTGCAGATAAGCCTCACAGAAGACTTGGAAGTGGCAGATGTTGGTCACAGAATTTGGACCGATGTCCTGAGGGTGAAGTTGAAAACTAGCCAGCACATCCCGGAAGAATTTTGTACCGAGAGGGCTAAATCCTCGGCCCATATGGTCAGCAAAAACGACTACCTCTCCATCCTTGGGTGTAGGAGGAGTTTCCGGGCCAGGGGCCCTCCAGTGGATGACATATTTCTTGGCTCAAGCGCCTATTGCGACGCATCTGTTTAACTGATCTTCCGTGACCATGGAAGGAGCCCAGTTGCATTCATAGACTTGCTTGGCCATTACAATGAGAAGCTGAAATATGATTATTGCCGGTTAAGATTCACAGTGGACAACTATAAAGCGATACAAGGATGTATGCATATTGTTAAACCGGGGGTTTGTTATTTATAAACCGGAGTCTGACAATGGAGACAGTACAATGACAAAGGCATTGGCGGTTCAACAGGGGACTAATGGTATCTACTGGGTCATCATTTTTCTATGAGGTTAAACTGCCTAATTTGGTATTGAAGATATATGTCTAAAGGTGCATAAGTGAAGGAAAGACAAGTTTCACGGCTTGACATGGTAATTTTAGATCTACCGTGTGTTGGAAAATCAAAATATATTCTGACCTAGTTTCAAATGTTGGAAGAGTTCACCAAGTTCAGACGAGTTTTATGCCCTAACAAAGAAAAAAAGAGTTTAAACTACAAGGGTGCTGGAGAAATCAGATCTAACTAGCCATTGGTATTAATGAAGAGGAACAAGGAAGATCAGCTTCAAGAACTTTGAAGAACTATGAAGAACACCAAACCCTAATGGTGGATCTGAAGTGAGGAGAAGAAGAACTCACTGGTGCCGAGGAAGCAGCAGAAGATCGTCGCGTTTCTCTGGTGCGGTCAGGTTGAGGCAGCGGCCATTGTTGAGGCAGCGGCGAAGACCGATGGCGGCGGAGCTCGAAGGGTTGGTCGGCGCGAGGAAGAAGATGACGAGAAGAGGCACGAGGGGGAAAAGTGAAAGGGACCCCTCGGCCTATTTATAAGGTGAATGGATAAAAGGCAGGCGCGAGAATCGAGGAGCTCGAAAAATGGGATATGTGACAGCTCTGTTGCCTCGATTGTCGCATGCCCATTAATGAAGATGGGTTATGCGCGGTTTTTCATAACAGATGATGTCATGGCAATTTATCATGGTCCTGGAAGGTGACGTCACGGCGGTTTACAAAATTTCTGTGAAGATGATGATGCATGGAGGATTGACATGAACCATTTCAAATCAATCTGGGGCCTAATGTTGGGGATATTACTACTGGGCGTAAACCGGCTAGGAGAGGCCGGGTTAACCCCATAATGGTTCACTATATCTGAAGCCCGTGAAGACAAAGACGATGACGCTTTAGAAGGCCCAGGGCCCAAGGCCGGTTTAAGGCCTATAGACATAAACCGGCATTGATATGTAAACTTGTGTTGTAAGATAGAAAGAGCAGAGACCAAGCCGGACACGTATATGAGCCGGCCTCGGGATTCTGTAAACCGACGGGCATCAACCCATGTATATAAGGGGACGACCCGGCGGCGGTTTAGAAAAAAGGCAACAACTCGAGACTCAGGCAAAGCGTATTTGCTCCCTGGTCATCGAAACCCTAGCAATCTCACAACAACTGGATTAGGCTTTTACCTTCACCGCAAGGGGCCGAACCAGTAAAAATTCTGTCGCCCCGGTCTCGCTTAACCCCTTTAAACTAACCCACGCGATGGCTCCACGACTAAGTCCTTTCCTTAGGACATCTTCCGTGACAAAACCATGACAATTTCCCTTAGTTTTTGGGAACCAAGGTATCAATCCAGTAGGAGACCGCGCTCAAGTCCCACGCACCAACACAAACAAATAATAACCTTGCAACCAACGCGATAAAGGGGTTGTCAATCCCTTCACGGCAACTTGCAAAAGTGAGATCTGATAGAGATGACAAGATAATTTTTTTGGTATTTTTGTGATAAAGACAAAAAGTAAAGAAAGCAAAATAAACGGCGCCAGAAATAGCTTGTTGACGAGAGATTAATATGATGGCGAATAGACCCGGGGCCCATAGGTTTCACTAGTGGCTTCTCTCAAGAGCATAAGTATTACGGTGGGTAAACGAATTACTGTCGAGCAATTGATAGAATTGAGCATAATTATGAGAATATCTAGGTATGATCATGTATATAGGCATCACGTCCGCGACAAGTAGACCGACTCCTGCCTACATCTACTACTATTACTCCACACATCGACCGCTATCTAGCATGCATCTAGAGTATTAAGTTCAAAAGAACAGAGTAACACTTTAAGCAAGATGACATGATGTAGAGGGATAAACTCATGAAATATGATATAAACCCCATCTTTTTATCCTCGATGGCAACAATACAATACATGGCGTTTCCCCTACTGTCACTGGGATCGAGCACCGCATAATTGAACCCAAAGCTAAGCACTTCTCCCATTGCAAGAAAGATCAATCTAGTAGGCCAAACCAAACTGATAATTCGAAGAGACTTGCAAAGATAACCAATCATCCATAAAAGAATATAGAGGAGATTCAAATATTGTTCATAGATAGTCTTGATCATAAACCCACAATTCATCGGATCTCGACATACACACCAAATAAATAGTTACATCAAATAGATCTCCAAGAGAAACAAGGAGAACTTTGTATTGAGATTGAAAGAGAGAGAAGAAGCCATCTAGCGAATAACTATGGACCCGAAGGTCTGAGGTAAACTACTCACACATCATCGGAGAGGCTATGGTGTTGATTTAGAAGCCCTCCGTGATTTGATGCCCCCTCCAGCGCAGCACCGGAAATGGCCCCAAGATGGGATCTCACGGGTACAGAAGGTTACGGCGGTGGAAATAGGGTTTTGGCTCCGTATATGATGTTTCCAGGGTATATGAGTATATATAGGCGAAAGAGGTCGGTCAGAAGAGCTACGAGGGGGCCACGAGAGTGGAAGGCGCGCCCAGGGGGGTAGGCGTGCCCCCTGCCTCGTGGCCTCCTCGGTGATATCTTGACGCCCAGTCCAAGTCCTCTGGATCACGTTCATTCCGAAAATGACGTTCCCGAAGGTTTCATTCCGTTTGGACTCCGTTTGATATCATTTTCCTTCGAAACACTGAAATAGGCAAAAAAACAGCAATTTGGGCTGGGCCTCCGGTTAATAGGTTAGTCCCAAAAATAATATAAAAGTGTATAATAAAGCCCATTAAACATCCAAAACAGAATATATAATAGCATGGAACAATTAAAATTATAGATACGTTGGAGACGTATCAGAGTGCAAAGAAAGAACCGCTAAGATGCGTGCTAAGAAAGATTGGTTTATAAAAGCGTGTTCTTCTTGTTTCCGTGAAAATAATGATGAAGATCTTAAAGTGATTGATGTGACTCCTATTGAATCTTTGTTTTACAATGTAAATATTGATAAAGATGGGAGTGGAGACGAGTCAACTTTAGTTAGAAGGCTTCCCAATGATTCGGAGTTTGTAGATCTTGATGCAAAAATTGATAAAAGTGGGATTGGAGAGCTCAAAACTTTAGATAGCAATGAACCCACTATTTTGGATTTCAAGGACTTTAATTATGATAATTTCTCTTTAATAGATTGTATATCCTTGTTGCAATCCATGTTGAATTCTGCTAGTGCTTATAATCAAAACAAAGCTTTTAGTAAACATATCATTGATGCTATGATGCAACCTTATGAAGAAATGCTTAATTTGGAAGTTTCTATTCCTAAAAACTTTATGATGAGTGGGAACCTACTATTTAGATTAAGATTAAAGATTATGAATGCTATGCTTTGTGTGATTTGGGTGCCAGTGTTTCCACGATTTCGAAAACTTTATGTGATGCGTTAGGTTTCCGTGAATTTGATGATTGTTCCTTAAATTTTCATCTCGCGGATTCCACCATTAAGAAACCTATGGGAATAATTAATGATGTTCTTATTGTTGCAAATAGGAATTATGTGCCCATAGATTTCATTGTTCTTGATATACATTGCAATCCTACATGTCCTATTATTCTTGGTAGACCTTGCCTTAGAACGATTGGTGCAATTATTGATATGAAAGAAGGAAACATTAGATTTCAATTTCTATTAAGTAAAGGCATGGAACAATTTCCAAGAAATAAAATTAAATTGCCTTATGAGTCTATTATGAGAGCCACTTATGGATTGAATGACAAAGATGATAATACTTAGATCTATTCATGTTTTTATGCCTAGCTAGGGGTGTTAAACAATACCGCTTGTTGGGAGGCAACCCAATTTTATTTTTGTTTTTGATTTTTAGGTCCTGTTTTGTTTGAATAAATCGTCTAGCCTCTGGTTAGATGTGGTTTTGTGTTTTAATTAGTGTTTGTGCCAAGTAAGACCTTTGGGATAGCCTACGGTGATAGTTAATTTGATCTTGCTGAAAAACAGAAACTTTTGCGAGCACGAAAATAATTTTCATAAATTACAGGAACATGCTTTTCATTTGATTATTTTTGCAGAAGATTAATAAACAAAGTTCTTAGGACTTCCTAATTTCTCAGGATTTCTGGAGTTACAGAAGTATTCGAAATATCCAGATTGCTACAAACTGTTCTGTTTTTGACAGATTCTGTTTTTCGCGTGTTGTTTGCTTATTTTGATGCATCTATGGCTAGTATCGGGGGGTATGAACCATGGAAAAGTTGAAATACAGTAGATATTACACCAATATAAATAGAGAATGAGTTCACAACAGTACCAAAAGTGGTGATTTATTTTGTTATACTAACGGAGCTTACGAGATTTTCTATTGGAGTTTTGTGTTGTGAAGTTTTTAAGTTTTAGGTAAGGATTTGATGGACTATGGAATAAGGAGTGAAAAGAGCCTAAGCTTGGGGATGCCCAAGTCACACCAAGGTAATATTCAAGGATGTCAAAAAGCCTAAGCTTGGGGATGCCCTGAAGGCATCCCTCTTCGCCTTCGCTTCATCGGTAATTTTACTTGAGGCTATATTTTTATTCACCACATGATATGTGTTTTGCTTGGAGTGTCTTGTATGATTTGAGTCTTTGCTTTTTAGTTTTCCACAATCATCCTTGCTGTACACACCTTTTGAGAGAGATACGCATGAATCATGATTTATTAGAATGCTCTATGTGCTTCACTTATATCTTTTGAGCTACACAAATTTGCTCTAGTGCTTCACTTATACACCCTCCGTAAATTAATATAAGAGCGTTTAGATCACTAAAATAGTGATCTAAATGCTCTTATATTAGTTTACAGAGGGAGTATCTTTTTAGAGCACGGCGGTGATTTTATTTTATAGAAATTGATGAACTCTCGCACTTCACTTATATTATTTTGAGAGTCTTTAGAACAGCATGATAATTTGCTTTGGTTATAAAATTAGTCCTAATATGATAGGCATCCAAGAGGGATATAAAAGAAACTTTCATATAAAGTGCATTGAAGACTACGAGAAGTTTGATTCCTTATGATTGTTTTGAGATATGAAGATGGTGATATTAGAGTCATGCTAGTGAGTAGTTGTGAATTTGAGAAATACTTGTGTTAAGGTTTGTGAGTCCCAGAGCACGCACGTATGGTGAACCGTTATGTAACGGGTTGGAGCATGAGATAGTTTTTTATTGTCATCCTTTGTGTGGAGGTCGGGATCGCGCGATGGTTAACTCCTACCAACCCTTCCCCTAGGAGCATGCGCGTAGTACTTTGTTTCGATGACTAATAGATTTTTGCATAAGTATGTGAGTTCTTTATAACTAATGTTGAGTCCATGGATTATACGCACTCTCACCTTTCCGCCATTGCTAGCCTCTCTAGTACCGCGCAACTTTCGTGTAACATCCCAAATATTCAATTTGGAATGTTATACATAGGTCATTCATGCATATCATATTTATTGCCTTTTTTGTTTCGCGATCCTCGAAGTCCTAAGCAACTCAACGAATTCATGGAGAGAGTTGGTGATTTCCAGATTTTTCATATTTGAATTTTATCAAATATTGAAAACAAGGATCATTTTGGATTTTAATGATTTTCTCTCCTAAAATATTTCGAATTAAAATATATGAGAGGAGATAATATGAATTCTCCAAAATGAAATGAAATATTGGAGGAAAATATTAAAATCAAATAAAGGATTTTATCTGGATTTTATTGCTATTTTATTTGCATTAGGAAAAATACGCGTTTTACAAAATTGCATTTTAGGCCCCAATAAATGTTCACCTTCTCCGACATATTATTAGAGGACGGGGAAAAGTACGTGTTTACAAAATTGCATTTCAGGATTTTTGGAGTCCGTTTAGTATTCTTTTTCTTTTTTTTCTGCGTTTCGGAATATTTTTTTAAAAAAAAAGTGAACCGCCTTACCGGGCCGTGTCCGGCTAGGACACTTAGCCCGGCCAGCTTTATAAGCCGAGCTCATGACCCCGAGGCCCACCCCGCCTCAAACCCTAGTGCCGCCGCCCGCCGCCGCCTCCCGCCGGAGCGCGCTGCCTCGCCGCCCGCCCGCCCGGAGCCGCCCGCCTTGCCGCTTTGTCGGTGTCAAAACCGGCAGATCTCGGTAGGGTCCCGAATCATGCGTCTAGGCGGATGGTAACAGGAGACAAGGGATACGATGTTTACCTGTGTTTGGGCCCTCTTGATGGAGGTAAAACCTCACGTCCCGCTTGATTAATATTGATGATGTGTGTTATAAGAGTAGATCTACCACGAGATCAAAGAGGCTAAACCCTAGAAGCTAGCCTATGGTATGATTGTTGTTCGTCCCACGGACTAAAACCCTCCTGTTCATATAGATGTACATCGGATAGGGTTAGGGTTACACAGTAGTCGGTTACAATGGTAGGAGATCTACATATCCAGACGCCAAGCTTGCCTTCCACGCCAAGGAAAGTCCCATCCCGACACGGGACGAAGTCTTCAATCTTGTATCTTCATAGTCTTGGAGTCCGCCGATGATGATAGTTCGCTATCCGGACACCCCTAGTCCTGAACTCCCTCAAGAGTCTCCTAAACCAGGCTTCAATGACGACGAGTCCAGCGCAAGATATTGTCTTCGGCATTGCAAGGCGGGTTCTTCCTCCAAATAATTTATAGAAGATTGTGAACACCAGGATAGTGTCCGCTCAGAAACAAGTTCCACATAACATCGTGAGAGAGATAATTTTTGCACAGATCTGCCGACGTATTTCAAGGGCGTGACATCACACCACGGCCAGGCCTTTATATGAATCATTTTTGTTCTTCCACCTCAGCGTGTTTAGCGAGGCGGTTTCCTTGGCACGCCTTATCAAAGCGTAGATCGTGCCCCCTTATTCCGGGATTCTCATCAATACGGACGTAGTAACCCAACTGCGTTTCGTTGGCCTGCCTTCTCTATCAAAGGCGAGTCCTAGTCGACCACGGGTGGGCTCTTGGTATTCAACCTCTTTATAACGAGACCAAGGCCCTCTCCTTTTTACACCCTCTATCGAAGTTCTCCTCGCGCTTGAGTTCCAACACCCAAAGCTTCAGATTCAGCGCTGACTTTCGACGATAAACCGGCTCCGACCAAAGATGGCTGATCGATGTCTTCCTCCACATGTAAGAAGATGTGCTAAAGCTGCGAGACGCCAGTATCCGACCGGCGAGATCTCGCATAGGCTGCCTGCTCCTGTGGCAGGCCACTCCCACTCTTGAGCCCGCGAGAACGTGGTATTCGTGTCCCACTTCCTTCGGGTTTAGGCTTCCGACGGATCCCTTTGTGCGGGGCTCATGTTTTATTATGGGCTTGATTTCCATGACTTGAACTGAGTCCATCCTCCATATCTCGTCATTCATTGTCGTATGTGAGGCCTTCCTCCATATTACCCCCCACTTTGGATTGTGGCTCAAAACCTTCAAGGTGGATCCAAAGACGATCAAGGGGCAGCAAGCAGAGTGCGGAGGGGCGGTCATAAGCAAATGTGCTTTGATGCTCTGCGGGTCCGAGGGCTCTTTTCAAGAGGAGCTTGGTGTGTGGCAACGGGAGTGGTTTTATATTACCGCCCTGTGGGCACCAAATGGGCGGCGCCTTGCCTTCCGCCAGTCCACCACAGCCGCCGGCATCATGGGTCAACAAGGGGCTCGACTGGGGCCATCCAAGGATGTTCCTCGCTGCAGGGCCGTATTCGAGATCTCCAGAAAGAGGGATCAATCTGGTTGCAAAGTGGGCGCAGTTATGATGATCCGCGCCTTTCAGCCTCAAGAACGCCGCCTCCGCCTGTGGGAATTCAATCCGAGGGACCACGAGCTCTCCAAAATTTTATGGGCACGACGCCTGTGGAGATGTATAAACTGTTCTTCGGATCACAAGAGAAGTGTCCGGACTTGACCGAGGACGCAGGACTAAGCTGCAATCGCCCAGATACTCAAGTAAGTAGTCCCAGAACCGACAAGCTGTTCATTCATTTATTTTATATATATGCCCTTTAAAGGAACCGTTTCTTGAACAGGAGTGGATAGCCAAGGCAAAGTTGATAAGGTGTCCGCCCTCCCAGAGACCACGCCGGATCCCATGTTGACCAAGATGTTGAAGGTCGCGCCTTTTGAAGAAGGCGAAGGGAGGAGCGGGGAGCAACCGCCTCTGCGAAGGAGGTTATCAAGGAAGGAGGGACTAAGAGTCCCACCTTCCGAGGAGAGAAGAGGACCGCTTCAAGATCCGGAGGTCAAGGCCTCAAAGAAAGGAAGGGAATCTTTGGCAGAGGGTCCCGGCTACTGGGAAGTAACCCAGCCGCATTATTTCCCAAGGGATCAGCCCTCCAATGAGCCTTAATTAGAAAGAAGGGTCTTGTAAATAAGGAGCATCCTCAGATTTATTTATGAAGATAACCAAAATTGTACCTTGTAGTTTGGACCTCAGCCCTTCTCAGCAGAGCTCATCTTCGGGGGATCTACTTCCGGAGATGATGGAGAGCGAAACGCCTCCACCTGTCGCACCCTCATGTGAAGCGGACGACCCGGAGGTGTCGTTGCAGAGGGTTCCCAAGTTCAAAGGGCCGGAAGGTCCCGCCAAGTGGTGTGCGGTCGGAGGAGTCAAGGATCTGCCGGGCGAAGCGGTTATCTCAAAAGATCACCGTGCTCTAATGGGTACGGTGATTGAAAGAATTGCATCCGCAGAGAGCGGATTACTAAGCCGCCGAAGCTTATCGACGGGTTTGAGGTACGCAAGAAATAATGTACCTTTTGACAGTTGTGCATATAAAATGCGCCATGTATAGATAGTAGCCCCGAGACTCGGTATGTTGTCAAAATTGACGACGCGTCGAGGATCAAATTCTCGCTTTAACATATCGCCGCTCCTAAACAGGTGGCGGGGCGTCCGGAGGCCAGCCGGACTGATGAATATGCCGAACTAAAGCGGCAGCTTGATGAGGCGGATGCGGACATCACGCTGGTTAATAAACGGTTTGACGAGTCACAAGGTATGCGACTTCTGTGCGGACACCTGGTAAGGGAGCTTGACGCCCATGTTTTACTAATCATATGCTTAATGCAGATGGTGCCGCTGCCGTGGAAGAGCTGCGGCAGAACTTGCCCGAGCGAAAGAGCAAGCCAGAATTAGTAATGCGGCCGCTTTAAAGGCGGCCAAGAGCTAGAAGCTGAACGGGCTGCTCATCGCCGAAGCAAAGAGGAGATGGCCGATATGGCCAAAAGTTAAGGAGTACTACCGATCGCTGCGAGGTTCTTGAAAAAGAGCGTCAAGCGGAACAAGAGGGCCTGAAGAAGGCCGCCGCCAATCCAAGAATGCCCAATCGGCTTTGAGAGCTGCCAAGGAGGAGCTGAGTCAGGCCAGGGCAATTGCAACTGGAAAACCGTTTCTGCTACGGAGGAAATATACGGATCCAAAGTATGCTCAGTTAGATAAGTTGTGGAGTTCAGAGGATGCTTATCTCGACTTGGCGGCGGCGCCAGGACGCGGTTGAGCACTTCCGGGGCCGTAAGGGGCACATAAGGGAAGAGCTATATTGGTCGCAATTCCATAGTCCGGAGCGCCCTTCCGCCACGACCGATCGGTTGGCTGAATGGGCCGAGCTGAATCGATTGTCCGGATTTGCCATGAAGCATGTCTTGACTCACTTGTGGCCGGACGGACCCCAGCCGAAGAGCTATTTTGGTTTAGTGCAGCAGTTTCTTGGAGCGGTGCCGCGTATCGACGCGATGAGGCGATCAACATGTATTGAGGGAGCGCGGATGGCTCTTGCCCGTGTCAAGACATACTGGGCAGAGATGAAGGCCACTGACGTTGCATCCCAGGGTTCGGACAAAGGCCGAGTACCTGCCGAGCACTACTTTGAAGAAGTCCTGTCGGGCGCCGCTTAATAGATAATGGAGTGTTCAAGGATATTATGTTTAAATGACATGTATGATTTGTGAAAACGGTGTTTCAATGTAATATAAGTGCTTTTTATACTTGTGCGTTCAAGTAGTACACTACTCCCCGTCGGCCGCTTATGTATATGTGTATATAACCTGAAAGATGGCAGTCCTTGGCTTTCAGCCCCACGCACATAGTGCGGGGTGTTTGCAAAAAGCGCTTTTTCACACTTAATCCAACGTCTTGGTCCTGTTAAGGAGGTGATAGCGTAGCAAACCAGGCAACCGGACTATAATGCTTTATCACTTTCACTTAGCCAAGGGAGTTCGAGGGTGGGGCTACTATATAGCCCTTGGGGGCACCGCACTCTCCCGAATTCGTGGTGCGTATGTGCCTGACCGAAAACCGGTCCTTCGTTAATGCGGAGGAATTCTAAACATTCATGTGAGTCAGCGAGTGGTTGACCAGTCTCTCGCTATATCATGGTAGTCAGTTTTCGGCTTTCTCTACTGAGGTGCTCGCCCGGCCGAACCGGGTCACAACCGTAGTAGTTCTCCTGGTGCCGCGTTAGCCGTGAAAATGGAACGTAAGGCAGCAAAACACAGGAGCCGGGCAACCCAACATTTGACCAAAGACATGATTCGGAGCTGATGCATATAAGGCCTAACTCGAGACGCCGAATACTCCCTAAGGTATTCGGTCTTTATGAAAATGGGCTGAATAATGCCCTAAGCCCCTGGTGTCCAGGTACGCGCAAAAATTCTGGTGCGGCCAATGCCAAAGCACCAGCCTCCTCCTCGGTTAAAATAAGGAACCGGGGGGATGTATATCAACAAGAGACAGTGAAAAAAGGTTTACGCAGGGTCTTAATCTGAAAAGAATCCTTGCAACGGGTCCCTACTGCACGCCTCTGCGCGTGTCTCCGTTGCAGCCGTATCCTCGGACGGGTGTAGCACGTAGTTCATCCGTAAAAGAGAGGAACTTAGTTTGAAAAGAAAAGGATCGTGCTAAAATGTACTTAATATTAAATAAACGGAAATGCACGGTTCAAGAAGTGAATAAGATGGAGCTTTATTGTCTCTTGTTATACATGCATGCGGTCCCTCGTATGGGGGTATGCATAGTAGGCGCCGGACTCGTCTAGCCGTGTCCGGGGTTTGAATGACCAATTCAGGTTCTTTGCCTAGCAGAGCCGGATAGCTGTGGGCCTGTCAAGGCAGTCTCCCATTTTCCCGTGCTCGAGTAACACTTAATACTTCCTTTTAAAGAGATGATGCCGCGTGGACCGGGCATTTTAAGTGTTAGAGATGCATAATGCGGTATTGCGTTAAAGCGGGCGAAAGCTTCAAGGCCCCAATAGTGCTTGAGCTACTTTTAAACGGGGCGACATGGAAGAGTAAACTTTCGCGACGGAAGTTGTCGGATGAACCAAACACAACTTCTAGTAGTATGGAGCCCGTGCAGAGGGCGTATGGGCCGGGCAGTACTCCTTTAAAGGAGGTGTTGCTACGATGAATTTTGGTTGGGTTTATCCCCATCCTGTGGATTGTGTCCTGATATATCATGTTTATGTCACTGCCGCCATCCATGAGGACATTTTTAAATTGGAATCCGTCGATTATAGGATCCAATATCAAGGCAGTCCATCCTGCGTTCCGGATATTATCGGAATAGTCCTGATGGTCGAAGGTGATTGGTTTTGACAACCAATGTGTGGCGCGCCTTTTAGTGGGTGCCGCTCTGTTTTTCCTTTTGATCACGTGAAGTGAGTTTACTGTTTTGACCTCCTGTGGGAAAGTTTTTTGCTTTCCGGGGTTCTGCTTGTGGTGCTCGTCGTCATCTTTACTTGGTGTGTCGAGCCCCTTGTGTTCGACGTTCAGTCTGCCGGACTGTTTGAAGACCCAACAATCTGTGGCTATGGTTTGCGTGCTTCCGGAGGTACCATGTATTTGACATAGTCTATCCGTAATCTTGTTTAGGTTGGATAGCTCGTCACCAAGTTATCCTTTAGGGCAGTGTTTTGTTGTTCGCCGAGAGCTTTTGAATCCGGCGTTGACCGCTGTACTATTTGGGCCATTTTCCTTATTCCGCGCCGATCTTTTCAAGGCCGTGATTTCCCATTTCCATCCCTGATTTCGATGTACTGGTCGCTGGTGCTGCATCTAGCCAGCCAGCTGTCCTCTCCAATAAGTAAAGCGGATCATGAGGCTTGTTAATGCGGCCATTGTTCTTGGCTTTTCTTGGCGAGGTGTCTGGCGAGCCATTCGTCTCGGACGTTGTGTTTGAAAGCTGCTAAGGCTTCAGCGTCCGGACAATCGACTATTTGGTTCTTTTAGTAAGGAACCTGTTCGAATTTTCGAGCTGACTCTCCTACTGTTGAGTTATGTGACTTAGATCGTCTGCATCCGGAGGGCGGACATAAGTCCCCTGAAAATTTGCCCGAATGCATCCTCGAGCTCTCCCCAGCTTCCAATGGTATTTTCGGGGTGGATTTTAAGCCAATGCCGAACTGGCCCTTTGAGTTTAAGGGGTAAGTATTTTATGGCGTGGAGATCGTCTCCTCTAGCCATGTGTATGTGGAGGATGTAATCCTCGATCCGCACTCAGTGGTCTGTTGTTCCGTCAGATGCCTCTATGTTTACGGGTTTGAACTCACCGAAATTCATGATCCAAAGCACCTCATCGGTGAAACATAGGGGTGTGCGGCACCCCTATATTTGGGTGTGCCGTGATCTTCGGAATTTTGGCGTATTGCATTGCTTTGACGAGCCTGCTTTCTTGGCCCATAGATGGACCTAACTGGGCCATCCTCTTGATGTGAATCCTTATGCGGATCGCATATTGGCTTGTGTCTTGGCGCCATTCGCCGCCTCTCTTTTGCCGTGAGGTCGCCCATCCGACCGGGTGGCCTTCTTGCTTTTTAGTTGTGGGGGCTCTAAGGCCTCCTCGTCAATTCAGGCGTAGCTTTCTCTTGGGTAGCTCTTTGTTCGGCGATCGTCGCCGCATTTATTCTGCGGTGCTGAATACTTTGCTCCATCCAATCCTGAGTGCATCTTCCGCTGTTTTGAGCTTCCGCTTCGCTTTTTCAGTTACGCCAGAAGGGCGATTTAGCCTTTTCTCGGAGGTCATTTTGCTCCAATGGTTTGTCCGGCGTGAGGTCGTCTGGACCGTTGTCTTTGCCGGGGACAGACTGTTTATCCAAGTTGTCTTGTTCGGACGATTGCTCGATAGCTTGTTCGTTGTCCACCGGTTCACCCTGCTCTATGGCTGGGTCTTTGTTGAGACGGGACTTTGTTCGGCGTTTACGTTGCCATTTTGACTGCTTTTCGAGGGATTTATCCTTCGTAGCGTCCCGTTGCTCCTCGTCTTTATTTGCTTTAGGTGTATCCACCATGTATACATCATGGGGTGAGGTTGTCCAAACATCCTATAGGTGCTGGTTCATTGTTGTCTCCTACATCGTCGTCCATACCGTCGATGTCTTCGGAGTCGAAATTGAGCACGTCGTGTAGGTTATCGACAGTGGCTATGAAGTGGGTGGTGGGTGGGCATTGAATTTCTTCGTCGTCCGTGTCCCAACCTTCCTGACCGCAGTCCGGCCAGGGCTCTTCGGATAAAGAGAGAGACTTTAGTGAATTCGGGATCTCGCCAAAGGGCGAGTGCTGAAAGATGTCCGCGGCCGTGAACTCCATAACGGGCGCCCAATCGGATTCGATTGGCAAGGGCGCGGAGGGTTCGGAGTCCGGAGAGGAGTCCGCACCACAGAGTCGAGGTCTTCTCGGAGGATGTGGATGGAGTTTGGCTCGATCGCCGTAGAGATTAGAGCCCCGAGGCGGTGTCCAACCACTCGTCCTCGATCGGGAATCCGGCTCCGGATTAAGGGTCGGAGCGGATTCGGTGCGGCCTCCGAGCCTTTGTTACCGCAGAGCTAGATCATGCCCATCAAGACAAGTCGGCACGCTTGGCTGCGGCTCGAATCCGTTGAAGATCAAGTCTCCGCGGATGTCGGCCGAGATAGTTTAAACTTCCAAATCTGACCGACGGCCGGGCGAGCTTCCGATCTGCTCCGGATGGCCAAGCGAATTGGCCCGCAGCGCAAAGCCGCCGAACATGAAGATCTGTCCGGGAGAAAAGTTTCACCTGGACCGCGTCGTTGTTGATGATCAAAGGAGCCATCGAGCCTATCGGTGACGCATATTGCAGGAACTCTCAATAAAGCACCAATGTCGGTGTCAAAACCGGCGGATCTCGGGTAAGGGGTCCCGAACTGTGCGTCTAGGCGGATGGTAACAGGAGACAAGGGACACGATGTTTACCTAGGTTCGGGCCCTCTTGATGGAGGTAAAACCCTACGTCATGCTTGATTAATATTGATGATGTGTGTTACAAGGGTAGATCTACCACGAGATCAAAGAGGCTAAACCCTAGAAGCTAGCCTATGGTATGATTGTTGTTCGTCCTACGGACTAAAACCCTCCGGTTTATATAGACACCGGATAGGGTTAGGGTTACACAGAGTCGGTTACAATGGTAGGAGATCTACATATCCGTAACGCCAAGCTTGACTTCCACGCCAAGGAAAGTCCCATCCGGACACGGGACGAAGTCTTCAATATTGTATCTTCATAGTCTTGGAGTCCGGTCGATGATGATAGTTCGGCTATCCGGACACCCCCTAGCCCGGAACTCCCTCACCGCTCTACCGCTGGAGCCAGCCATCCGCCGTCCCGCCGCCAACCTCGCTGAGATAGCCGCCGCCGCCGTGCCGTTCGCCGTTTTTTTAAACCGTTCAGTTTTTTTTCGAACCCTAGATATGTTTTAGATCGGTTTTCGTTACGGTTTTCTCGGTTCCGTTAAACAGCGGACGTTCATCAGTTTGTTAGTTTTAACGAACATTGTTCACCCATTAGTCACAGACAGCGAACGTTCGTTTGTTAGCCTGTTCATCAGATTTTCTTTTTCCAGGGTTTTTCGCGATTATTTTCGATCGCGATTTCTGAACCGATTTTTGTTTTAGTTTATCTTTTCACTCGTTTATCGGAATTAGGCGATTCAAGCGCCTGGATCTTCGTCTCGAATTCCTCTTTCTGTTTAACCAACTTGAACAAGATTTTGGTACTGTAAAATTTGACTTTAGTCCAGATTAGTAACTAGATCTCGTTTCTTTTTTAGTTTGAGTTTCGTTGCTTCGTTTGATTTGATTCTTTTTGCAAACCGGAGTTCTTCAGTTGAACTTTCTGGTTAGATCTTCTTATTTGAGATTTAACCTTGCATCTTTTCTTGATTGCTCATGTATGCTATTGTTTGTTTGCGATAGAATTCCCGGAATGCGAAGCGTGCTACTACGAGTCTCTAGGTTTTGCGGATCGTTAGCAAGGAAAGTAACATATTGATCATGCTCTTTTCATACCCAGTTTTTATGCATTAGTTACAATCCTCAAACTTTGCATGATTAGGATGTGATTAACTTGTGGGTTTGGTAAGTAGTGATGAGGTAGAGCCTATTACCCTGTTTTATTATCAAACCCTGGGAGTTACTTCTACGTATGCTTATATTGCCATGCTATGCTTGTAGACGTGGATTTGGGTTTGAGTGTATCCATGACAGATGTGAGATTGTTAATTAATGGTTCAACTTAAGGTGGCAACTTTAATACACATCTGGGTGGATTGTTGGTTTTGGGCACTTGGGGAATCCAAGTGTTGTCCTAGGATATCCTGTGGTTATACCGTGTGATCATCCTACGGTCCGCCACCCAGGCTCAAAGGGATCATAAGATTATTCATGGTAGAAACTTCCGTGTGCAGCCACAAGCCATTATGGGCTCTGGCATAGTTGAGTATGTTGTGTGACCTCTTTTAGTGGTGGGCTAGCAGATGTAGAGGGAAAGTAGGTGTAACTGTCCACCCAGAGTAAAGAGTTAATACTTCTCAAAGACTGTGTCTCGGTCATCCGTTTCTCAAACGCCATGTAGTGCGAGAAATCCAATGGAGGCAATCGAGTCTTGTGGGGAAAAGTGCGCAAACCTCTGCAGAGTGTACAAACTAATCATGGTTAGCCGTCTCCCCGGTTATGGACATCTTGAGTATCTAGTATTTGGATTATCCTATTGTATCTCACCACTCTAAATTAATTTGTTGGGTTGTTAATGATTATTTTAATTGTGATTGAGATGGGGGGTACCATTCTCAATGTTTCAACCACCATGATTGTTAAATAAAATTTATTCCTTTGCTGTAGAGAAAAATTGGCTTTTCGCAAAAACATATAACCTTAGAGCCTCCACCAGCCATATATGCATATAGTGATAGCATTTATCTGTTCAATTGCTCTACCGTGTTATATTGCCAGCATATTCCATGTGCTGACCCGTTTTCGGGCTGCAACGTATCATGTTGCAGACTTTTCAGACGAGGAGTAAGGTTCGCTAGGCCGTTGTCATGCACTCAGCTATGCTGTTGGAGTTGATGGACTCACTTTTTCTTCCAAGTCTTCCGCTGTTATCGTTTTAGATGGCCTTAAGCCATATTTATTGTAATAAGTTCTCTTTCGAGATTATCGATGTAATAAGTGTGTGATTGCTACTCTGTTATAAATCCTTCAAGTATTGTGTGTGTCAGCATTACCGATCCAGGGATGACACTGAAGCACAGAGACTTGACCGCCTGAGGTCGGGTCGCTGCAAGATGGTATCAGAGCACACGCTGAATGTAGGATACGACCACTAAGAAAGCCATAGGTCACTCTTCTCTACTCATTTCTGACTCCTCTCCATTTTCTACTCTTTAGGATGGCGGACCCGAGGAGCAAGTTTGCACAACCAGATGAAGACACACCCTTTGGACGACACTTGAAGGAAGTCACTAGATACCTGAACATTGGAATACCAAGCTTCACCGGGACCTACAACGCCACTTTACCATAAGAGGAGCGCTGGATGATTCATGTTCGAGTTCCAGGAAGGACATTCACGCCAGTTATGGAGCCCATAGAATTTTCCTTCGATGCGCCCACCTGGAGCCTAGGAAAGAGCATGGCAACCCACATCGCCATGGGACGCATTGGCGAAGTTTACCACAAGGATATCAAGGATACTATCTACTAGATATGCGAGCGCCGAGATGAGCAATGGGAGATAGTCAGTACCAGGAAGGACATGTCCATTGCAGCATTCATCCAGGAGTTAAAAAAGCACATTCGACGCCAGGAGAACCAGATGTGCGCAAGCATGATAGATTTGAAGAAGGCGATGACAAGGATCACCGAGCTAGAGGAGGAACTCAAGTCTACACGCGATGGATATGAGGAGGAAATCACAATACTATTGGAGAAGAATGACGACCTGATTAAGAAGATCGGAGTGTTCATGGGAGATCCCACGCCAGGAGGAGAAGACGACGAACCCAAGGAGATTCGTTCCGAAGACTACATCATCATCGACGACACCGATTCTGACCCCGATGATAGTGATGATTATTATGAAGACGAAGCTGGAGCGGACATCATGGAGTCTTCCACCGATCAAAATTTCTAGTAGACCACCATACGATCAATAGTATTTCCCCATGTAAATAGTATAATCCGAGCATTGTAACAATAGTTTGATCGATTGTATGCCCTTGCTTGATTGATTGAGTGATATGATTGTGTTTGTCTCATGTGCATATGGGTAGTGTTTTCTCACTAGACCTAATTTCTATTCTACTCTCTTCCCTCTAAACCCATCAGATGCCTCCGAGACGTGACACCGGATTTGTCTTCCCACCGGAGATCACCCAGTTGATCCAGCAGCAGAATGCCTTGATGCAGATATTAGTCCAGAACCAAGGCAACAACAACAACAACAACCCCCCTCCAGTTGACAACTTAGCCCGTTTTCTGAGGTTACAGCCGCCGGTGTTTTCCAGTAGCACCGAGCCAATAGTTGCGGATGACTGGCTACGTAGGATTGGAAGGGAGTTGACCACCGTGGATTGCACAGATGCAGAGAAGGTGTGTTTTGCCGCACATCAGTTGGATGGACCAGTAGCCTCATGGTGGGAGAATTACACAACCACTTTTCCCATAGCCAATGTCACTTGGGATCAGCCAAAGAAGCATTCCGCACAGACCATGTCTCAATTGGAGCTATGAGCATGAAGAAGCGTGAGTTTCGAAACTTACGCCAGGGAAATCGTACTGTAGCTTAGTACGTAGATGAGTTTAGTAAGCTATCTCGTTATTCCCCTGATGATGTGGCCACAGATGCCGCGAAGCAGGAGAAGTTTATGGAAGGGCTAAATGATGAGATGAGCATGCAGTTGATGGTGGCAACATTCAACAACTACCAGGAGTTGGTAGACAAGGCTCTTATGATTGAAGGGAAGCAGCAACAGATTGAGAGCCGCAAGAGGAAGTATGGACAAGGAAAGTACAATTCTGGAGCTCAGCAGAAGCCTCGTTTCACCCCAAACTCGGGAGGACTTATCCATAACCATGGAAGCCACACCCACAATGGAGGGAGTTCTCACAACCACAATGGCTCCATGAATGGAAACGGGAATGGAGCAGGCAGCAATCAAAACCGCTCTAACCCAGCCACACCCGCCAAGAAGGATCAAAGTCACATTGCCTATTTCAAGTGCGAGAAGACTGGGCACTACGCCAACGATTGTCCGGAATTGAAGAACGAAAATGGCAATGGAAGCGCTGGGAAGAAGCCCAACCCTTTCAACAGGGGACAAGTGAACCACGTGAACGTGGAGGAAGTTGAGGAGCAGCAAGATGCAGTTATCGGTAAGTTTTTGGTTAAGTCTTTTACTGCAATCGTTCTTTTTTATACTGGTGCATCACATTCATACATATCAAGGGGATTCGTGGATAAGTATAAGTTGCCCACTAAGGTACTTAGAACATCTATGTTAGTAAGTTCGCCAGGAGCATAATATATGGCAAGACAAGGATGTTTTCAGATGCCATTGACCATTGGAAACCATGTTTTCCCCTCAGACCTGATAATTTTGGAGTCAAAAGGATTGGATGTGATACTAGGAATGGATTGGCTATCGATGTATGGAGGAAACATCGATTGCGCGAGTAAGTCGATTTTGCTCACTACCCCGGAGGGAAAAAGGATCAAGTATGTATCCAGGCATGCGCCGAGGAGGACTCAAGTAAATTCTCTCACGAGAGTTGTTCAGGAGGAAGTGCCGGTAGTAAAGAATTACCCGGATGTATTTCCGGATGAGTTACCAGGCATGTCGCCAGATCGAGACATTGAGTTTTTGATAGAACTATTGCCAGGCACCGGACCAATATCTAAGAGACCATACCGGATGCCCCCAAATGATCTGGAGGAGATTAAGAAGCAGATTAAGGAGTTGTTGGAGAAAGGTTACATCCGACGAAGTTCGTCACCATGGGGAGCCCCAGTGCTCTTGGTTGAGAAGAAGGATGGATCCTTAAGGATGGTTGTTGATTATCGTGCGTTGAATGAAGTAACAATCAAGAATAAGTACCCACTGCCGATGATCAATGATTTGTTTGACCAGCTGCAAGGAGCTAAAATGTTTTCGAAGATCGATCTACGGTCAGGATATCACCAGATGAAGATTAGGGAGAAGGATATACCTAAGACAGCTTTCACCACAAGGTACGGGCTGTATGAGTATACGGTTATGTCATTTGGACTAACTAACGCCCCTGCCTACTTCATGAGTATGATAAACAAACTGTTCATGGAGTTCTTGGATAAGTTTGTCGTGGTGTTCATTGATGATATCTTGGTATACTCAAAGAATGAAGAGGAACACAAGGAGCATTTGCGTTTAGTTCTCGAGAAGCTCAGGGAACATCAGTTATATGCAAAGTTCAGCAAATGTGAGTTTTGGTTGAAGGAAGTTGGATTTCTTGGACATGTTATATCAGGAGAGGGTATAGCAGTAGACCCCACCAAGGTTCAGTCACTCACTGAGTGGTTGACACCCACCTCAGTTAGCGAGATCCGCAGTTTTCTTAGACTTGCGGGATATTATCGGAGATTTATCGAGAATTTCTCCAAGATTACGAAGCCTATGACGACATTGTTGAAGAAGGACACCAAGTTCCATTGGACTGAAGAATGTGAAGCAAGTTTCTAGGAGTTGAAGAAACGTTTGACTACAGCCCCAGTGCTGATTCTGCCAGATATACGCAAGGATTTCCAAGTGTATTGCGACGCCTCTCGCTTAGGACTTGGAGGAGTACTCATGCAATACGGAAGGGTTGTTTCATATGCCTCAAGACAACCTAAACCGCCTGAGTTGAATTATGCCACACACGATTTGGAGTTAGCAAATGGTGCATGCGCTCAAGACCAGGAGACATTTTCTCATTGGAAACCGTTGCGATGTGTACACGGATCACAAGAGTTTGAATTACATCTTCACTCAGAAGGAGCTGAACCTCAGGCAGAGGAGATGGTTGGAACTCATAAAATATTATGATATGAAGTTGCATTATCATCCAGGCAAGGCTAATGTCGTAGCAGATGCTTTGAGCCGGAAGAGTTGTGTCAATACCCTCATAAGTGGAGGAATGCCAAAGGAGTTGGTAGAAGATCTCTGGGAGCTACGGTTGGAAATAGTCCCTAGAGGTTTTGTTGCAGCATTGGAAGTTCAGTCTACATTGTTGGCAAAGATTCGAGAAGCTCAGAAGGATGATAAGGAGATTGCCGAGATAAAGGAGAGGATGAGTGAAGGGAAAGCCAAGGGTTTTCGGGAGGATGAGCACGACACCTTATGGTTTGAGGACCGTGTATATGTGCCCAATAGTGCAGAGATCAGGAAGCTGATACTTCAGGAAGCTCATGACTCGCCATACTCGATACACCCTGTAAACACCAAGATGTACTTGGATTTGAAGGAGCGTTTCTGGTGGACTGGTATGAAGAAGGATATTGCCGAGTATGTAGCCGTATGTGATGTATGTCAGAGAGTGAAGGCAGAACATCAAAAGCCAGCAGGATTACTGCAGCCTATGCCGATACTCGAATGGAAGTGGGATAAGCCTGGCATGGATTTTATCACCGGATTACCCAGGACCCGATCGGGATATGATTCTATCTGGGTAGTAGTGGATCGCTTGACCAAAGTAGCCCACTTTATCCCAGTGAAAACCACTTATACAAGTGCGAAGTTGGCCAAGATATATATGACCAGGATCGTATGTCTGCACGGAGTACCGAGGACCATCTTATAAGATAGAGGAACACAGTTTACTTCAAAGTTTTGGCACCAGCTGCACCAGACTTTGGGAACCAGGCTAGAATTCAAAGATGCTTTTTCACCGCAGATGTGATGGATGCAGAGAGAGTCAATCAGATTCTGGAGGACATGTTGAGAGCTTGTGCGCTAGATTATGGATCTAATTGGGATGACAATTTACCCTATGCGGAGTTCTCATACAACAACAGCTACCGGGCCAGTTTGAAGATGGCATCTTTTGAAGCCCTGTATGGAAGAAGATGCCGAACACCATTGATGTGGGATGAAGTTGGAAACCGCCAGTTGTTTGGACTGGATTTGATTAAAGAATCTGAAGAGAAGGTTAAGCTGATTTGAGATAGACTGAAGGTAGCTCAGTCCCGACAGAAGAGTTATGCAGATTCAGAACACAAGGAGGTAGTCTATGAAATCGGAGACTGAGCGTATCTACGAGTGTCACCTCTTCGAGGAGTTAAACGTTTTGGACTTAAGGGAAAGTTATCCCCAAGATTTGTAGGACCGTACCGTGTTTTGGAACGTATGGGAGAGGTTGCCTACAAGTTGGAGTTACCCGAAGGACTGTCAGGAGTACATGATGTGTTTCACGTTTCCTAGTTGAAGAAGTGCCATGCAGAGATGGCCGATATTCCTTCGAGAGATACAGTGCCCCTGGAAGCGATTCAGTTGGACAGTGATTTGCCATATGAGGAGAAACCTGTCAAGATTCTTGAGTTTGTCAGCCGAGCTACTCGCAGCAAGGTTATCAAGTTTTGCAAAGTTCAGTCGAGTCACCATACCGAGGATGAAGCTACCTGGCAACGAGAACATGATCTACGCAAAGACGAACCACACCTATTTTCTAGCCAACCCGAATCTCGAGGGCGAGATTCATCTTAAGTGGGGTAGGTTTGTAACATCCCAAATTTTCAATTTGGAATGTTATACATAGGTCATTCATGCATATCATATTTATTGCATTTTTTGTTTCACGATCCTCGAAGTCCTAAGCAATTCAAGGACCCGCAGAGAGAGTTGGGGATTTCCCGATTTTTCACATTTGAATTTTATCAAATATTGAAAACAAGGATCATTTTGGATTTTAATGATTTTCTCTTCGAAAATATTTCAAATTAAAATATATGAGAGGAGATAATATGACTTCTCAAAAATGAAACGAAATATTTGAGGAAAAATATTAAAATCAAATAAAAGATTTTATTTGGATTTTATTGCTATTTTATTTGCATTAGAAAAAATACACGTTTTTAAAAATTGCATTTTAGGCCCAAATAAATGTTCACCTTGTGTGGCATATTTTTAGAGGACGGGGAAAATTAATTTCGGGATTTTTGGAGTCCATTTAGTATTACTTTTCTTTCATTTTTTGCGTGTCTGAATATTTTTTAAAAAGTGAACCGCCTTAACGGGTCGTGTCCGGGTAGGACACTTAGCCCGGCCGGCTTTATAAGCCGAGCTCAAGACCCCGAGGCCCAAATTACCGCCCATGAAACCCTAAGCGTTGCCGCCGCCGCCGCCTCGCTCGCCCGCGCCTCGCCCACCGCCGAAGGCCCGCCTTACCGCCCGTCGCGGAGCCGATCGCCGCCATCGCCCTTGCCGCCGCCGACCTTGCCGAGGTAGCCGCCGCCGCGCCATTCGCCTGTTTTTTTAAAAACCGTTCGGTTTATTTTCGAACCCTAGATCTGTTTTTAGATCGGTTTTTGTTACGGTTTTCTCGGTTCGGTTAAACAGCGGACGTTCGCCCAATCGTACGATTTAACGAACACCATTCACCCGCCATTCACAAGCAGCGAACGCTCGTTCGTTAGCCTGTTCATCAGTTTTTCTTTTTTCCAGGGTTTTTCGCGATTATTTTTTATCGCGATTTCTGACCTGATTTTCGTTTTAGTTTATCTTTTCGCTCGTTTATCGGAATTAGGCGATTCAAGCGCCTAGATTTTCGTCTCAAAACCCTCTTTCTGTTTAACTAACTTGAACAAGATTTTGGTACTGTAAAATTTGACTTTAGTCCAGATTAGTAATTGGATCTCGTTTCTTTCGCAGTTTGAGTTTCGTTGCTTCGTTTGATTTGATTCTTTTTGCAAACCGGAGTTGTTCAGTTGAACTTTCTGGTTAGATCTTCTTATTTGAGATTTACCCGTGCATCTTTCCTTGATTGTTCCTGTATGCTATTGTTTGTTTGCAATAGAATTCCCGGAGTGTGAAGCGTGCTACTACGAGTCTCTAGGTTTTGCGGATCGTCAGCAGGGCAAGTAACATACTGATCATACTCTTTTCATACCAAGTTTTTATGCATTAGTTACAATCCTCAAACATTGCATGATTAGGATGTGATTAACTTGTGGGTTTGGGAAGTAGTGATGAGTAGGACCTATTACCCTGTTTTATTATCAAACCCTGGGAGTTACTTGTACGTATGCCTATATTGCCATGCTATGCTCATGGACGTGGATTTGGGTTTGAGTGTATCCATGACAGATGTGAGATTGTTAATTAATGGTTCAACTTAAGGTGGCAACTTTAATACACATCTGGGTGGATTGTTGGTTTTGGGCACCTGGGGAATCCAGTGTTGTCCTAGGATATCCCGGTGTTATACCGTGTGATCATCCTACGGTCTGCCACCTAGGATCAAAGGGATCATAAGATTATTCATGCTAGAAACTTCCGTGTGCAGCCACAAGCCATTATGGGCTCTGGCATAGTCGAGTATGTTGTGTGACCTCTTTAAGTGGTGGGCTAGCAGATGTAGAGGGAAAGTAGGTGTAACTGTCCACCCAGAGTAAAGAGTTAATACTTCTGAAAGACTGTGTCTCGGTCATCCGTTTCTCAAACGCCAAGTAGTGCGAGAAAACCAATAGAGGCGACCGAGTCTTGTGGGGAAAAGTGTGCAAACCTCTGCAGAGTGTACCAACTAATCATGGTTAGCCGTGTCCCCTGTTATGGACAACTTGAGTATCTAGTACTTGGATTATCCTATTGTATCTCATCACTCTAAATTAATTTGTTGGGTTGTTAATGATTACTTTAATTGGGATTGAGATGGGGGTACCATTCTCAATATTTCAACCACCATGATAGTTAAATAAAATTTATTCCTTTGCTGTAGGAAAAAAATTGGCTTTTCGCAAAAACATATAACCTTAGAGCCTCCACCAGCCATATATGCATATAGTGATAACATTTATCTGTTCAATTGCTCTACTGTGTTATATTGCCAGCATATTCCATGTGCTGACCCATTTTCGGGCTGCAACATATCATGTTGCAGACTTTTCAGACGAGGAGTAAGGTTCGCTAGGCCGTTGTCATGCACTCAGCTATGCCGTTGTAGTTGATGGACTCACTTTATCTCCAAGTCTTCCGCTGTTATCGTTTTAGATGGCCTTAAGCCATATTTATTGTAATAAGTTCTCTTTGGAGATTATCGATGTAATAAGTGTGTGATTGCTACTCTATTATAAATCCTTCGAGTACTGTGTGTGTCAGCATTACCGATCCAGGGATGACACTGAAGCATAGAGACTTGAACGCGTGAGGGCGGGTCTCTACATTTCGTCGGTACCACAAACCCACCACATATCCTTCCTCAAAACAGCCACCCTACCAACCTATTATGGCATTTCCATAGCCATTCCGAGATATATTTCCATGCAACTTTCCACCGTTCCATTTATTATGACACGCATCATCATTATCATATTGCTTTGCATGATCATGTAGTTGACATCGTATTTGTGGCAAAGCCACCGTTCATCATATTTTTTATACATGTCGCTCTTGATTCATTGCACATCCCGGTACACCGCCGGAGGCATTCACATAGAGTCATATTTTTGTTCTAGTATCGAGTTGTAATTCTTGAGTTGTAAAGTAAATAGAAGTGTGATGATTTTCATTATTAGATCATTGTCCCATGTGAGGAAATAAAAAAAGAGAGAGAAAGGCCAAAAAAAGAGAAGGCCCAAAAATAAATGAGAGAAAAAGAGAGAAGGGACAATGTTACTATCGTTTTTTGCCACACTTGTGCTTCAAAGTAGCACCATGATCTTCATGATAGAGAGTCTCCTATGATATCACTTTCATATACTAGTGGGAATTTTTCATTATAGAACTTGGCTTGTATATTCCAATGATGGGCTTCCTTAAATTGCCCTAGGTCTTCGTGAGCAAGGAAGTTGGATGCACACCCACTTAGTTTTCTTTGTTGAGCATTCATAAAATTATAGCTCTAGTGCATCCGTTGCATGGCAATCACTACTCACTCGCATTAATATCTATTAATGGGCATCTCCATAGCCCGTTGATACGCCTAGTTGATGTGAGACTATCTCCCTCTTTTTTGCCTTCTCCACAACCACCGTCTATTCCACCTATAGTGCTATGTCCATGGCTCACGCTCATGTATTGCGTGAAAGTTGAAAAGGTTTGAGAATACTAAAGTATGAAATAATTGCTTGGCTAAAACCGGCGTTGTGCATGATTTGAATATTTTGTGTGATGAAGATGGAGCATAGTCAGACTATATGATTTTGTAGGGATAAGCTTTCTTTGGCCATGTTATTTTGAGAAGACACAATTATTTTGTTAGTATGCTTGAAGTATTATTGTTTTTATGTCAATATAAACTTTTGTTTTGAATCTTACGGATCAGAACATTCATGCCACAATAAAGAGAATTACATGGATAAATATGTTAGGTAGCATTCCACATCAAAAATTCTGTTTTTATCATTTACCTACTCGAGGACGAGCAGGAATTAAGCTTGGGGATGCTTGATACGTCTCCAACGTATCTCTAATTTTTGATTGTTCCATGCTACTATATTATTTTTTGGATGTTTTATATGCATTAATATGCTATTTTATATGATTTTTGGGAATAACCTATTAACCTAGAGCCTAGTGCCAGTTTCTGTTTTTTCCTTGTTTTAGAGTTCCGCAGAAAAGGAATACCAAACGGAATAAAACTTTCGTGATGATTTTTCTTGGACCAGAAGACACCTAGGAAACTTGGAGTGCAAGTCAGAAGAGCCACGAGGCGGCCACAAGGGTGGAGGGCGTGCCCAGGGGGTGGGGTGCGCGCCCCGACCTTGTGGGACCCTCGAGAATCCCCGGACCTAGTTCTTCCTCCTATATATACTCTTATACCCCAAAAACATCTAGGGGAGCCACGAAACCACTTTTCCACCGCGGCAACCTTCTGTACCATGAATCCCATCCTGGGGCATTTTCTGGCATCCTGCCGGAGGGGGATTCAATCACGGAGGGCTTCTACATCAACACCATTGCCTCTCCAATGAAGCGTGAGTAGTTTTTCAGACCTACGGGTCCATAGCTAATAGCTAGATGTCTTCTTCTCTCTCTTTGATTCTCAATACAAAGTTCTCCTCGATGTTCTTGGAGATCTATTCGATGTAATACTCTTTTGTGGCGTGTTTGCCGAGATACGATGAATTCTGGAATTATGATCAGCTTATCTATGAATATTATTTGAATCTTCTCTGAATTCTTATATGCATGATTTGATATCTTTGCAAGTCTCTTGGAACTATCGATTTGGTTTGGCCAACTAGATTGGTTTTTCTAGCAATGGGAGAAGTTCTTAGCTTTGGGTTCAATATTGCGGTGTCCTTTCCCAGTGACAGTAGGGGCAGCAAGATATGTATTGTATGGTTGCCATCAAGGATAAAAAGATGGGGTTTTCATCATATTGTTTCAGTTACTTCCTCTACATCATGTCATCTTGCTTAAAGCGTTACTCTGTTCTTTATGAACTTAATACTCTAGATGCATGCTGGATACCGGTCTATGTGTGGAGTAATAGTAGTAGATGCAGAATCGTTTTGGTCTACTTGGCACGGACGTGATGCCTATATTCATGATCATTTCCTTAGATATCGTCATAACTTTGCGCTTTTCTATCAATTGCTCGGCAACAATTTGTTCACCCACCGTAATAAATTATATCTTGTCAGGACCCCGATTCCAAGTCACATCGACCTAGCCGGTAACACCTCATATCACTTTGCGGCCTCACGCACGGTATTCCCACGGGTGTCGCCTTACCATGGCCGGACCGTTTAAGTCTTTTGGCACACGTATATGATAGTGTCGCTAGCATCCACATGACAAAGAACCCGGCCGACATGGCTAGTCGTGAACCCAAAGCGGCACTAACCCATGGTGACAGGCATACATGAATCACATCGAGCATGTCGGTCATCAACGTATATATTCGGGCTGTAGCACTGGGCTAACAGGACTCCAGTATCCCGGGCTGTAGCAGGCTAGGCAGGACTCCAAATAACACCGCGTGACATTTCCCCGAAGGGATAGACATAGGAACGAAGTGAAACACATGCCGCTACCAAGTGTCTAAGCGGTAGTGCTTTGGGCTAGCAGGACTCCGGTGAACCGGGATGTAGCGGACTACTATCGCTCGTAAGCACGAGACTACATTTCCCCATACGAGAGGCTGCCAAGGATAAACAACTAGTTTGTCGGATCCCACACATACCAAGCATTTCAAACATACACACAATATGCTCAATATGTGTAGATACAACATGGCATCACAACATAACTCTCTGACTCAAATATTTATTCATTAGGCTCGAGGAGCGAGATATTACAAACATGGGTCTCATGACCCAACACTCGAAAGCATACAAGTCAAAACACAAGCGGAAACTAAACATGTCTCGAGTACGCATAACTATAAATGAAAAAAGGCCGAGAAGCTCGACTATCTACCGATCTCGCCGAGGGCACAAGATCGTAGCTGAGGTAACAAGATAAACGTCGAAGTCCAAGCGGAACTACTAGCGAGAACGAAGTCTCTCTGCAAAACATAAAATAAGCAAACGTGATTACAAACGTACTCAACAAGACTTACATCAGAACTAGCTACATATGCATCATTATCAAAAAGGGGGTGGTGGATTTTGACTGCAGCAAGCCAGCTTTGACTCGGTGGCTATCCTGAACTACGACTGCAAGTAACTCTTTTGAGGTGGCGCACACGAGTCCACATATTCACCATATCAATACACCACTATGGACCCGCTCCCGTCTCCCTACGAGAGCGCCGTCCATAGCACTCACGCTTATCTTGCGTATTTTAGAGTATCCACTTTCACTTGTCTATGAACTGATATAGGCAACCCAGAAGTCCTTCTCCGTGGACACGGCTATTCGAATAGATCATATTAACCTGCAGGGTGTACTTATTCACACACGCTCACCACTTACCGCCGCCATACGACATGTACTCGGCAACCTTCAAGCGGAAGCCCAACGTGGGTGTCGGCCACGACCTACCTAAACACTCAAGTCCCTAGTCCAGTTTATCGCTTATTCGGGTTCCATCCGCAGGGAGTCCGCCGAGGTTTCCATACAGCCCCGAACGATGTGTGCAGGTTCCCGAGACACCAAACGGGCGAATCGGTACATCAACACGGTGCCTACCGCAACACAACCCACCCCTATGGTCGGGCGTTGCAATGCCCCAAAGATACTACAAACACCGTAAACTACTTGCAACTCCCTTGACCGGGAACAAGGGTGGTTAAGAAGCCGAGAGGGTCAATTAAGGATCCCAATGTGTGGTAGGAACTGTTTCATGGATCACAAACACGTAACTCAGTTCCTCGAGGACGGCTGCAATGAGACAACCCACCATGTACTCCTACATGGCCTCTCACCGCTACCTTTACCAAATTGTGTTCACACACTTAGCTCACACACACAAGTGAGGACATGTTCACACAACCATTCCAATTCATTCCCGATGAATCGGACCTGACTCAACTCTAAGCAAGAGAGTGCATGACAACAAGCATGAATGAGTAGGCACAACATGGCTCAAACAACTCCTACTCATGCTAGTGGGTTTCATCTAATTACGTGGAATGACAGTCATGCAGAGGATAAAGGGGTTCAGCTACCGCAACAAGTAACACATGAGTCGTTGTTGTCCTAATGCAGTAAAATAGAGCAGGAGCGAGAGAATGGGATTATATCGGAATGGACAAGGGGGTTTTGCTTGCCTGGCACTTCTGAAGATAATATAGTTCTTCATCGGTGTCATCGAACAGTCGTCGGAACATCGTCTATCGAGAGGGGGCAATTTCCGACAAACAAGAGAGAACACAATCAATGCAATGCACATTCACATGAATGACATGTCATGTTAAGGTACTGAATTCACCTAATGCAATGTCTAGCCAGGTTAATTGAAGTGGAATTCAAACAAGAACAATTCCAACTCCAAATGTTATTCCATAAATTTGCCCTAATCATGATTCATCCTATTCAGTGAGGTTAACTTGTTCAATCATGCATGAAAGTGCCATAAACAGATTCTTCATATTTTTCTGATCATTTTTCATATATAAATTATTTAATTTGGAGTTACAGATTAAAAAGTTATGAATATTTGAAGTTTGGGGTATTTTAAAATTTCCTGAATTAAAATAAATCCAGAAAATGTTTTATTGCATCAAGATTATGTCGCAGTTGACGCCGCCGAGTCAATAGGGCGGCCAGTGGTCAAACCTGACCTGCGGGACCCATTGGTCGCTGAGCACAGGTTAGTCGGTCGCCCGGCAGGTGGGCCCGGTCAACTTTGACTAAGTCAAAGTCAAGCTAACACGTGGGGCCTCATGCTTAGCACTAATCTAAACAGAAAGATTAGGCTAACCTAAATGGGCGCTGGGGCCCGTATGTCAGTGAAGGAGGTGGGTGGTTAGTCCCGTAATTAGTGTTAAGGATGGCGCCACGTCGACCTCGCCGGAGTCTTGTCGGCGCACTGTAACGACGGCGGCTCGGCTCGGATTTGGGCTACGGTTGGTGGTTTGGCGGTGAGGGCACCCGGGATTAGCCTTGCTCGTCCGCATCCAAAGGACCGGATGGGAGGCAGCGGGTGGCTGGGAGCAGCGCCCGGCGAAGCAAGGCGGCGGCCAGAGCTACGGCTCCATGGGCGCGAGGATTGCAGCGCGCTAGCGGGCAAGCAGATGGCCGCGTTGGGCTCCTGGGAGCTCCCTGAGCACGCCTGCGTGCTCAGGTTAGTCAGGCGGAGCTGCTACCATCGGTGATGACAAGCCCGCGCCCGGTGAGCTTCGGCGACGGTGGGGAACGACGCTACGGCATGGGGGCGAGCAAATGGAGAGAGGGGAGATGCGGTAGAGCTCACAGCGAATCCAGCAGAGGCAACGGCGAGGTCAGGGAGGGTCTGGAGCTTGCGAATCCACGGCGAGGTTGCCGGCGGCCGGAGGTTGAAGACGAGGTCGGGGACGAAGCTGAGGGGCGCTTCCGCTCGCGTGCCTTGGCGGGGACGGCGTAGAGGTCGACGGTGGAGCTTCTTGGCGCGTCGGGGAAGCGTGTGGAGGCCGGTGGCCGTGATGGTGCTCGTCGACGGCGGCGGTTGTGTTCGATGGTGAGAGCAAGGGAGGGGGAGGTGCTCGAGGGAGAGAGTGAGAGGGGCCAGGGGGCTGCGGGGTAGCGCCGAGGAGAAGACGCGAGGCGTCGCGGTGGCCAGGCGACGCAGGCAGACAGCCTGGTGGCGTGGCGCCCACAAGACGCCGGGCCTCCTCTCTGCCTGGCGAGAGGAAGCAGGTGGCTGGCACGGGCCAACACAGTGCTGGGCCGGCCAGTGGGCTGCCAGGTGAGTTTCTCTCTCTCTCTCTCTCTTATTTGTTTTCTATTATTATGTAACTTTGTGGAGTTATTTAAAATACTAGAACAGCTCCAAAAATCACCAAACTGCTCCTGGTCCAATGTTGGAATATTCCCAACATGAAACATTTTAGTTTGGGAATATTTGGGCATTTGAAATATTTTATATAATTTTAAATGCCCAAACTCAAATACTTATGATTTAATTCAAAGATCCAAATGTCATGGAGAAATGTGCAACATCTCTGGTTACTGTTTCCAGCATTTTTCCAAAAATGGTGAACATTTTTGAAGGCCATTTGGATTACTGAAAATATTTTGAAGTTGAATCTATTTGAATTGCTTTGGTGCTAGGGCTTGGTCATCCCCATTTCAAATTTAAATGAAATTTAAACATGATGCATGGATGCAATGCAACTAGTTACAAGCAAGCTCTAGGGCTGTGACATATCTTGAGAGACGCCTCTAGTGAAACCTATGGCCCCCGGGTCAATTTTACAACATATTAGTTTCCCATCAACTTGCCAATTTCTATCACCGTTCCCTTACTTTACAATCTTTTACTTTCCGTTCCATAAACCAAAAATACCAAAAATATTACTTTATCGTTTATCCATCTCCATCAGATCTCACTTTGCGAATAAACCGTGAAGGGATTAACAACCCCTTTGTCGCGTTGGTTGCAAGTTGGTGTTTGTTTGTGCAGGTATTCGGTGATTGTCGCGTTGTCTCCTACTAGATTGATACCTTGGTTCTCAAAACTGAGGGAAATAATTATGCTACTTTGCTGCATCACTGTAACATCCCAAATTTTCAATTTGGAATGTTAAACATAGGTCATTCTTGCACATCACATTTTACTGCATTTTCGTTCCGCACTCCTCGAAATCCTAAGAAACTCAAGGACCCTCAGAGAGAGTTGGGGATTTCCCGATTTTCATATTTGATTTTTATCAAATAATGAAACGAGGATTTTGATTTTAATTATTTTTCTCTCTGAAAAATATTTCATATTGAAAATATATGAGAGGATATAATATAACTTCTCCAAAACAATTGAAATATTGGAGGAAAAATGTTAAAATCATTTATTTGATTTTATTTGCATTAGAAAAATTGCACGTTTTCAAAATTGCATTTTAGGGCCAAGAAAATGTTCATCTCGTTCTAAATATTTTATTTAGACGGCGAAAATTTGTTTTGGCATTTTAGGTTTTTATTTTATTTTCTAGGATTTTTTTTGTGTCGGCGATTTAAAAAAAAACCCTCCCGCGCCCGACTGGGCCTAAGGCCGAGCCGAGACAGGCTGCCGGCCCAACCGCCCGCGCCACAGCACCGCGCGCGTGCGCTGTCCTGCCGCTGCTCGGACCGGAGTCCGAGCCGGACTCCGCCTCCGCCGCGCCTTGCCCCCTCCTCCAAGTCGCCGCCCCCGCCCCCTTTATATAAGTGCCCCCCGACCCCCACCACCACAACCACCGCCACCCCGAGCCACCACCGCCGCCTCGCCACCGCCGCCTGCCGCCACAGCCGCCGAGCCCCGCCCGCCGCCGCCCAACCCCACCTCGCCGGAGCCCCTCGCCGGAGGTACCGCACCGGATCCGAGCCGCCAATTTTTTTTAAACCGTTCGGTTTTTTTAGAAACCCTAGTTCGGTTTTTTTAGATCGGTTCGCCGGTTTTTCTCAGTTCTTCTATTTAGCGCATGTTCGTCCGCACGTTCGTTTAAACGAACGGTTTTCTCCCGTTAGTTACAGATAATGAACGCTTGTTCGTTAGTCTGTTCGTCAGTTTTCTTTTATCGGATTTATCTGCGATTATTTTCGATCGTGATTTCTGATCTGATATTAGTTTCTGTTTATCTTTTCGCTCGTTAGTCGGAATCAGGTGATTCAAACGCCTAGAGTTTTGTCTCGAGACTCTCTTTCTGTTTAATCAACTTAAACAAGATTTTGATACTGTAAAATTTGATCTTAGTTCAGAGTAGTAAAAGAATCTTGTTTCCTTCGCCGTTTGAGTTTCGTTGTTCCGTGTGATTTGATTCTTTTTGTGAACCGGAGTCCTTAAGTTGAACTTTCTGGTCAACCTCTTTTATTTGAGTTTTGCTTGAACATCTTCGCTTGTTGCTTATGTATGTTATTGTTTGTTTGCGATAGAATTCCCGGAGTGCGAAGCGTGTTACTACAAGTCTCTAGGATTCGCGGATTGTCAGCAAGGCAAGTAACACATTGATCATACTCTTTTTCATACCCAATTTTTATGCATTAGTTCAATCCTCAAACATTGCATGATTAGGATGTCTTTAACTTGTGGGTTGGGAAGTAGTTGTTGAGGTAGAACCTATTGCCCTGTTACTATCAAACCCTTGGGAGTTACTTCTACGCGTTGTTTATATTGCTATGCTATGCTCATAGACGTGGTTTGGGTTTGAGTGAATCCATGACATATGTGAGATTGTTAATTAATGGTTCAACTTAAGGTGGCAACTTAAATTAACATATGGGTGGATTGAGGCACCTGGGGAACCCACTGTTGTCTGTATTTTTTTTGGAAAACCTGGGGTACCCGTGTGATCTTCCTATGGACCGCCACCCAGACTTAAAGGGAACTGGGATGATTCATGCTAGAAACTTCCGTGTGCAGCCACAAGCTATTATGGTCTCTAGCATAGTTGATTAAGTTACGAGAAGCTCTTGAAGAGGTCGATCAGCAGGTAGTGGGTTTTGTAGTTTTGGTATGGTGTACTCGGAGTAGAGAGTTAATGTTTCTGAAAGACTATGTCTCGGTCATCCGTTTCTCAAACACGGTGTAGTGCGAGAAATTCAACGGAGACGATCAATTCTTGTGGGGAAAAGTGTGCAAACCTCTGCAGAGTGTACAATCTAATCATGGTTAGCCGTGTCCCCGGTTATGGACAATCTTGAGTATCTAGTACTTGGGTTATCACATGTATCTCATCACTCTTAATTAATATTGTTGGGTTGTTAATTACTTTAATTGGGATTGAGTTGGGGTTACCTTCTCAATGTTGTTCAACCACAATGGTAGTTAAATTACAATCTATTCCTTTGTTGTAGGGAAAAAATGGCTTTTTCGCAAAACTATAACCATAGAGCTTTCCACCAGCCAAATATGCATGTAGTAATAGCATTATTCTGTTCATGCTCTACTGTGTTATATTGCCAGCATATTCCATGTGCTGACCCGTTTTCGGGCTGCAACGTATTATGTTGCAGACTTTTCAGACGAGGAGTAAGGTTCGTTAGGTCGTTGCCGTGCAGCTCAGCTATTCCGTTGGAGTTGATGGACTCACTTTATCTTCCAAGCCTTCCGCTGTTATCGCATTAGATGGCCTTAAGCCATATTATTGTATTAAGTTCTCTTTTGAGACATTCGATGTAATAAGTGTGTGATTGCTACTCTGTTATAAATCCTTCGAGTAATCGTGGTGTGTCAAGATTATCGATCCAGGATGACACTAAAGCACAGAGACTTGACCGCTTGAGGTCGGGTCGCTACAAGATGGTATCAGAGCACACGTTGAGTGTAGGACACGACCACTAAGATAAACCCTAGGTCACTCTTCTCTACTCATTTCTGACCCCTCTCCATTTTCTACTCTTTAGGATGACGGAGATGAACAACAAGTTTGCACAACCGGATGAAGACACACCTTTTGGATGCCACTTGAAGGGAGTCACTAGGTATTTGAACATTGGAATACCAAGTTTCACCGGGACGTACAACGCCACCTTGCCAGAAGAGGAGTGCTGGATGATTCAAGTACAACTTCCAGGAAGGAAGTTCTCGCCAACTTCTAAAGCCATAGAATTTTCTTTCGAAGCACCCACATGGAGTCTAGGCAAGAGCATGGCAGCCCACATTACCATGGAACGCATTGGAGAAGTCTATTACAGGGAACTCAAGGACACGATCTACCAAATATGTGGGCGCCGAGACGAGCAATGGGAAGTAATCAGCACCAGGAAGGATAGATCCATTACAGCTTTCATCCAGGAGCTAAACCAGCACATTCGACGTCAGGAGAACCGGATGTCTTGAGACATGATGGACTTGAAGAAGGCGAAGACTAGGATCATCGAGCTGGAGGAAGAACTCAAGTTTACACCTGACGGATATGAGGAGGAAATCAAGACACTACTGGAGAAGAATGACGACCTGGTTAAGAAGATCGGAGTATTCATGGGAGGACCATCACCGGGAGAAGAAGACGACGACCCCACTTGCCCGGACAACTACATCATCATCGGATTTACACCGATTCTGATCCTAGTGATGATGACTTTGAATCTGAAGCTGGAGCAGACATCATGGAGTCTTCCACCGATCAAAATTTCTAGATGACCACCATATATTAGAAGTATTCCCCCATGTATTTAGTAGTAGTTGAGCACTTTTGCGATAGTTCTAGACCGTTTGTGTGCCCTTGCTTGATTGATTGAGTGAATGATTGTGTTTGTCTCATGTGCATATGGGTAGTGCTTTCTCGTTAGACCTTTTTCTACTCTAATCTCTTCCATCTAAACCCATCAAATGCCTCCGAGACGGGACACCGGTTTTGCTTTCCCGCCGGAGCTCACCCAGTTGATCCAGCAGCAGAATGCTTTGATGCAATTGCTAGTTCAGAACCAGGGCAACAACAACAACAACAACAATAACCCACCGCCAGTGGACAACCTAGCCCGTTTTCTAAGGTTACAGCCGCCGGTGTTTTCCAGTAGCACCGAGCCAATAGTTGCTGATGATTGGCTACGCCGTATTGGAAGGGAGTTGACCATCGCAGGTTGCACAGATGCTGAGAAGGTGCGCTTTGCCGCACATCAATTGGATGGACCAGCAGCCTCATGGTGGGAGAATTACACAACTACTTTTCCTATAGCCAATGTCACTTGGGACCAGTTTCAGCAAGCTTTCCGCACAACCCATGTCTCAACTGGAGCTATGCAGATGAAGAAGCGGGAGTTCCGTAGCTTACGCCAGGGGAACCGTACTGTGGCTCAGTACGTGGATGATTTTAGCAAACTATCATGCTACGCCCCTGATGATGTGGCCACAGATGCCGTGAAGCAGGAGAAGTTTATGGAAGGGCTGAATGATGAGATGAGCATGCAGTTGATGGTAGCAACCTTCAACAACTACCAGGAGTTGGTGGATAAGGCTCTTATGATTGAAGGGAAGCAGCAGCAGATTGAGAGCCGTAAGAGGAAGTATGGACAAGGGAAGTATAACTCAGGAGCTCAGCAGAAGCCTCGCTTAACCCCGAATTCGGGAGGACTTGTTCATAACCATGGAGGTCACACCCACACTGGAGGAGGATCGCATAACCACAATGGTGCTAAAAATGGAAATGGGAACGGAGCGAACAACAATCAGAACCGCTCCAATCCAGCCACACCCGCCAAAAGAGACCTAAGTCAAGTTACTTGCTTTAAGTGCGGGAAGACAGGGCACTATGCCAATGATTGCCCTGAAGGAAGGAATGGAAACGGAAATGGGAGCACTGGGAAGAAGCCTAACCCATTCAACAAAGGACAAGTGAACCACGTTAACGTGGAGGAGGTTGAAGAGCAGTCGGACGTGGTAATAGGTAAGTTTTTGGTTAAGTCATTTACCGCTCTTGTTCTTTTCGATACTGGTGCATCGCATTCATACATATCAAGGGGATTCATGGATAAGTTTAAACTACCAACCCAAACCCTTAGGACCCCTCTTTTAGTGAGCTCGCCTGGAGCAGAGTATATGGCTAGCCGATGGTGCAACCAGATACCCCTAACCATTGGCACACATGTTTTTCCGTCCGACCTAATTATCTTGGAGTCACAAGGATTGGATGTGATATTAGGTATGGACTGGATGTCAAAGTATGGAGGAAGCATTGACTGTGCTAGTAAGTCGATTTATCTCACCACCTCGGAGGTAAAAAGGATTAAGTATGTATCTAGGCATGTGCCTAGGAGGAACCAAGTGAATACCCTCACAGGAGTTGTGCAGGAGGAAGTGCCTGTAGTAAAGGATTACCCGGATGTTTTCCTAGAGGAGTTACCAGGCATGCCACCGGATCGAGAAATCGAGTATTTGATAGAGGTATTGCCAGGTACCGGGCCAATATCCAAGAGACCCTATCGGATGCCCGCAAATGATCTGGAGGAGATTAAGAAACATATCAAGGAGTTATTGGAGAAAGGTTACATTCGAAGGAGTTCATCACCTTGGGGAGCTCCAGTGCTTTTGGTTGATAAGAAGGATAAATTCCTAAGGATGGTAGTTGATTATCGAGCCTTGAATGAGGTAACAATTAAGAACAAGTACCCACTGCCGATGATCAATGATCTGTTTGATCAGCTACAAGGAGCTAAGGTGTTTTCGAAGATCGATCTATGATCAGGATACCATCAGTTGAAGATCCGAGAGAAGGATATACCAAAGACAGCGTTCACCACACGGTATGGATTATACGAGTATACCGTCATGTCATTTGGACTGACTAACTCCCCTACCTATTTCATGAGCATGATGAACAAGGTGTTCATGGAGTATTTGGACAAGTTTGTTGTGGTGTTTATCGATGATATTATGGTATACTCGAAGAATGAAGAGGAGCATAAGGAGCATTTGCGTTTAGTTCTCGAGAAACTCAGGGAACACCAATTATACGCCAAGTTCAGCAAGTGCGAGTTTTGGTTGAAGGAAGTTGGATTCCTTGGACATGTTATATCAGGAGAAGGTATAGCAAGAGACCCCAAAGAAGGTTCGGATCGATCCGAATGGTTGGCACCCACTTCAGTTAGCGAGATCCGTAGGTTCCTTGGACTCGCAGGATACTAACGGAGATTCGCTGAGATTTTTTCCAGGATTGCAAAGCCAATGACTGAATTATTGAAGAAGGATACTAAGTTTAAATGGACAGAAGATTGCGAGGCAAGTTTTCAGGAGTTGAATAAACGTTTGACTACAACCCCAGTGCTAACACTGCCAGACATACATAAGGAGTTTCAAGTGTATTGCGACACCACTCGCTTAGGACTTGGATGAGTGCTTATGCAGGACGGAAGAGTTGTTTCATATGCCTCACGACAACTAAAACCCCATGAGTTGAATGCCACGCATGATTTGGAGCTAGCACCCGTAGTGCATGCATTGAAGACTTGGAGACATTACCTTATTGGAAACCGTTGTGATGTGTACACGGATCATAAGAGTTTGAAGTACATTTTCACGCAAAAGGAGCTGAACCTTAGGCAGAGGAGATGGTTGGAGCTTATAAAGGATTACGACATGAAACTACACTATCATCCAGGAAAGGCCAATGTCAGCAGACGCTTTGAGCCGGAAGAGTTATGCCAATATCCTTGAAAGTAAGGGATTGCCGAAGGAGTTAGCTGAGGATATAATGGAACTTCGATTAGAGATTGTTCCTAGAGGTTCTGTTGCAACGATGGAAGTTCAGTCTACATTGTTGGGAAAGATTCGAGAAGCTCAGAAGGATGACAAAGAGATTGCCGAGATAAAGGAGAAGATGAGCAAAGGAAAGGCCAAAGGTTTTCGTGAGGATGATTATGATACCTTATGGTTTGAGGACCGAGTTTATGTGCCCAATAACCCAGAGATCAGGAAGTTAATACTTCAGGAGGCTCATGACTCACCATACTCGATACACCCCGGAAACACAAGATGTATTTGAATTTAAAGGAACGTTTCTGGTGGACTGGTATGAAGAAGGATATTGCCGAGTATGTAGCCGTATGTGATGTATGTCAGAGAGTGAAGGCAGAGCATCGAAGCCATGATCATATTACAGCCTATGCCGATACCGAATGGAAGTGGGATAAACTTGGCATGGATTTATCACCGGATTACCTAGGACCAAAGCAGGATATGATTCAATATGGGTAGTAGTTGATCGCTTGACCAAAGTGGCTCACTTTATCCCGGTGAAAACCACCTATACAATTGCGAAGTTGTTAATGATATATATGTCCAGGGTCTTATGTCTGCATGGAGTTCCGAGGACAATCGTATCAGATAGAGGTACACTTTTTACTTCAATGTTTTGGCATCGGTTACACGGACCTTGGGTACGAGATTGGAGTTGATGACAGTCCACCGCAGATGCATGGATGCACCGAGAGAGTCAACCAGATACTGGAAGATATGTTGAGAGCCTTTGCGCTAGATTATGGATCTAGTTGGGATGCAATTTGCCGTACGCAGAGTTCTCATACAACAATAGCTACCAAGCTAGTTTGAAGATGGCACCGTTCGAAGCCCTGTATAGACGGATGTGCAGAACGCCGTTGATGTGGGATGAAGTAGGAGACCGTCAGTTGTTTGGACAAGACTTGATCAAGGAGTCTGAGGAGAAGGTTAAACTGATTCGTGATAGACTGAAGATTGCTCAGTCCAGGCAGAAGAGTTATGCAGGTTCAAAACGCAAGGAGGTAACTTATGAAATTGGAGATAGAGCATATCTGTGAGTATCACCCTTGCGAGGAGTGAAACGTTTTGGAGTTAAAGGAAAGTTAGCCCCGAGATTTGTAGGACCGTATCGTGTTTTGGAACGGATGGGAGAAGTTGCCTACAAGTTGGAGTTGCACGAGGATTGTCGGGGAGTTCACGATGTGTTCCACATCTCACACCAAGAAGTGTCATCTTTGAGATGGCTGATATACCGTTAAGAGATACAGTACCCTTGGAGGCGATTCAGTTGGACAGTGATTTGACTTATGAGGAGAAGCCAGTTAAGATTCTTGAGTTTGCCAGCCGAGTCATCCGCAGCAAGGTTATTAAGTTTTGCAAAGTCTAGTGGAGCCACCATACTGAGGATGAAGCCACCTGGGAATGAGAGGATGATCTTCGCAAAGACCACCCACACCTATTTTCTAGCCAACCCGAATCTCGAGGGCGAGATTCATCTTAAGGGGGGTAGGTTTGTAACATCCCAAATTTTCAATTTGGACTGTTAAACATAGGTCATTCTTGCACATCATATTTTATTGCATTTTCGTTCCGCACTCCTCGAAATCCTAAGCAACTCAAGGACCCTCGGAGAGAGTTGGGGATTTCCCGGTTTTCATATTTGATTTTTATCAAATAATGAAACGAGGATTTTGATTTTAATTATTTTTCTCTCCAAAAAATATTTCATATTGAAAATATATGAGAGGAGATAATATGACTCCTCCAAACCAATTGAAATATTGGAGGAAAAATGTAAAAATCATTTATTTGATTTTATTTGGATTTTATTTACATTAGAAAAATTGCACGTTTTCAAAATTGCATTTTAGGGCCAAGAAAATGTTATCTCGTTCTAAATATTTTATTTAGATGGTGAAAATTTGTTTTGGCATTTTTAGGTTTTTATTTTATTTTCTAGGATTTTTTTGTGTCGGCGAATTTAAAAAAACCTCCATACTCGACCGGGCCTAAGGCCCAAATGAAGCGAGGCAGCCGCCCAACCGCCAGCGCCATCGCCCAGCGCCCGTCGCCGCCCAGCTGCCGGGCCGAGTCCGAGCTGGACTCCGCCTCCGCACTCTTGCCCCTCCTCCAAGTCGCCGCCCGCCTTTATATAAGAGCCCCCGACCCCCACTACTACAACCACCGCCGCCCGCCGCCGCCGCCGCCGAGCCCCGCCGCCCATGAGCCGCCCTACCCCGCCTTGCCGGAGCACCTCGCCGGAGGTACCGCGCCGGATCCGAGCCGCCGGTTTTTTTAAAACCGTTCATTTTTTTTGAAACCCTAGTTTGGTTTTTTTAGATCCGTTCGCCGGTTTTTCTCGGTTCTTCTATTTAGCGGACATTCGTCCGTACGTTCGTTTAAACGAACGGTTTTCTCCCGTTAGTTACAGATAACGAACGCTTGTTCGTTAGTCTGTTCGTCAGTTTTCTTTTATCGGATTTATCTGCAATTATTTTCGGTCGCGATTTCTGATCCGATCTTAGTTTCTGTTTATCTTTTCGCTCGTTAGTCAGAATCATGTGATTCAAATGCCTAGAGTTTCGTCTCGAGACCCTCTTTCTATTTAATCAACTTAAACAAGATTTTGATACTGTAAAATTTGATCTTAGTTCAGAGTACTAAACGAATCTTGTTTCCTTCACCGTTAGAGTCTCGTTGTTCCGTTTGATTTGATTCTTTTTGCGAACCGGAGTTCTTAAGTTGAATTCTGGTCAACCTCTTTTATTTGAGTTTATGTATGTTATTGTTTGTTTGCGATAGAATTCCCGGAGTGTGAAGCGTGTTACTACAAGTCTCTAGGATTCGCGGATCGTCAGCAAGGCAAGTAACACATTGATCATACTCTTTTTCATACCCAGTTTTTATGCATTAGTTCAATCCTCAAACATTGCATGATTAGGATGTCTTTAACTTGTGGGTTGGGAAGTAGTTGTTGAGGTAGAACCTATTGCCCTGTTACTATCAAACCCTTGGGAGTTACTTCTACGCGTTGTTTATATTGCTATGCTATGCTCGTAGATGTGGTTTGGGTTTGAGTGAATCCATGACAGATGTGAGATTGTTAATTAATGGTTCAACTTAAGGTGGCAACTTAAATTAACATTTGGGTGGATTGAGGCACCTGGGGAACCCAGTGTTATCTGTATTTGTTTTGGAAATCCTGGGGTACCCGTGTGATCTTCCTATGGACCGCCACCCAGACTTAAAGGGAACTGGGATGATTCATGCTAGAAACTTCCGTGTGCAGCCACAAGCTATTATGGGCTCTAGCATAGTTGAGTAAGTTACGTGAAGCTCTTGAAGAGGTGGATCAGCAGGTAGTGGGTTTTGTAGGTTTGGTATGGTCTACCCGGAGTAGAGAGTTAATGTTTCTAAAAGACTGTGTCTCGGTCATCCATTTCTCAAACACTGTGTAGTGCGGGAAATTCAACGGAGGTGATCGAGTCTTGTGGGGGAAAGTGCGCAAACCTCTGCAGAGTGTACAATCTAATCATGGTTAGCCGTGTCCCCGATTATGGACAATCTTGAGTATCTAGTACTTGGGTTATCACATTTATCTCATCACTCTTAATTAATATTGTTGGGTTGTTAATTACTTTAATTGGTATTGAGTTGGGGTTACCTTCTCAATGTTGTTCAACCACCATGATAGTTAAATTAAAATCTATTCCTTTGTTGTAGGAAAAAAATGGCTTTTCACAAAACTATAACCATAGAGCTTTCCACCAGCCAAATATGCATGTAGTAATAGCATTATTCTGTTCATGCTCTACTGTGTTATATTGCCAGCATATTCCATGTGTCAATTCGCTTTAGGCCACAACGTATTATGTTGCAGACTTTTCAGACGAGGAGTAAGGTTTGTTAGGTCGTTGCCGTGCAGCTCAGCTATGCCATTGGAGTTGATGGACTCACTTTATCTTCCAAGCCTTCTGATGTAATCGCATTAGATGGCCTTATGCCATATTATTGTATTAAGTTCTCTTTTGAGACATTCGATGTAATAAGTGTGTGATTGCTACTCTGTTATAAATCCTTCGAGTACTGTGTGTGTCAGCATTACTGATCCAGGGATGACACTGAAGCACAGAGACTTGACCGCTTGAGGTCGGGTCGCTACAATCACCCTTTCCTCTTCAAGGAAAAAACCAACGCAAGCTGAAGAGGTAGCACTATCTCCGCAAGGCTTCGCCTAAGCACTACGAAAATATGACCGATGGACGGAACTGTGGAGAGGGGCGCTGCACATGGCTAAGACATTTGCGTGGTCTTTTCTGGCGCCCCCTCCCACATATATATAGGTGGGGGAGAGGGGAGCAACCAGGAGCCGCGCCCCCTTCCGTATTTGCTCCAGGGGAAAAGGGAAAGGGGATGAGAGGAAGGCAGGGGGGAATCCCCCCTTTCCTTTTCTCCCCAAGTCCGGCTTCCATAGGAGGGGCGCGCCAGCCCCTTATGGGCTGGTGTGCTCCCCTCTTTTGGCCCACATGGCCCATATACCTCCCGGGGGTGCCCGGAACCCCTTCCAACAATCCGATGACTAACCGGTGCACTCTGAAACTCTTCCGGTGTTTGAATATCATCAGCCTATATATCAATATTTACCTCCGGACCATTCCGGAGGTCCTCGTCATGTCCGTGATCCCATCCGGGACTCCGAACAACATTCAGTCACCAAATCATATAACTCATATAACACTATATTGTCAACGAACGTTAAGCGTGCGGACCCTACGGGTTCAAGAACTATGTAGACATGACCGAGGCACCTCTCCGGTAAATAACCAATAGCGGAACCTAGATGGCCATATTGGTTCCTACATATTCTCCGAAGATCTTTATCGGTCGAACCTTATGACAACATACGCAATTCCCTTTTGTCTGTCGGTATGTTACTTGCCCGAGATTCGGTCGTTGATATCTTCATACCTAGTTCAATCTCGTTACCAGCAAGTCTCTTTACTTGTTCCATAATACATCATCTTGTCACTAACTCCTTAGTCATTTGCTTGCAAGCTTATTATGATGTGTATTACCAAGAGGGCCAAGAGATACCTCTTTGATACTCGGAGTGACAAATCCCAATCTCGATCCATGCCAACTCAACTAACACCTACAGAGATACATGTAGAGCATCTTTATGATCACCCAGTTACGTGGTGACGTTTGATAGCACACAAGGTATTCCTCCGGTATTCGGGAGTTGCATGATCTCATGGTCGAAGGAACATGTATCTGACATTCAAGAAAGCAGTAGCAACAAACTGAACGATCATATGCTAAGCTAACATATGGGTCTTGTCCATTACATCATTCTCCTAATGATGTGATCCCGTTATCAAATGACAACACATGTCTATGGTTAGGAAACCTTAACAACCTTTGATCAACGATCTAGTCTAGTAGAGACTTACTAGGGACACAATATTTGTTTATGTATTCACAGATGTATTTAAGTTTCCGATCAATAAAATTCTAGCATGAATAATAAAGCTTTATCATGAATAAGGAAATATAAACTAACAACTTTATTATTGCCTATAGGGCATATATCTTTCATGTATGCATCTTCATAGTTATCCTGATTCTTGATTCGTATGTCTTTTTTTGTTTTCTACTACAATTCCTCAACCCAGGAAGAATACAGAAACTAATAAAGAGTAACAAAGGTTAAACAGATAGAAAAATATGACAATACAATTCTATTCAAGAAAGAATTCATGAAGTAGAGTTACACTGGATGAAATAAAATAAAAGAAAGGCATCTGAAGTGAGGAATATTAGAGAAGATAAATTATTAAATTGAGACAAGAATTACGTGATTTTTTTTGTTTCAAAAGGAGGCAAAAGATTTGTCTCGTCATATTAATTAAGAGAAGGTTAGAGAAAGTAAAAAACAATGGATGATCTATCAGAACCATCATGCGACTACTCTAGCGGCATCAATGACCTCAAGGGTTTGGCACCCACAAGCCCCCAAAGATTGGCCTCTAATCTAATCTTATCAAATATCACATTTGGTGTGGATGCGACCTCCCTAAAAACCTTTGCATTTATCTCAGTCCAAATCTCCGATGACATGAGCATGACAAGGGATGTGTCCCCTTTCCTAGAAGTTGCCATTGACGTAAATCAAGGAGATGCACCATTCTTTGGCAGAGTTTGAGATGGTCCAATCCACAATACTCACATGGGTCAGCCCTAGCCATGTCCTAATCTCGTCCTCATGCACAATTGACGTAACCCACAATTAGGCCATGCCCTACGTTAAAGTCATTCAGCTATCCAAATGCGATTTTGAAGAATAATCCATGCCAAAATTTATGCCTGGGTGACACCCAATTTCTCCATACCATTGGACTATTTTGGGAGTCGGTTGAAGCAGAAAATAGGGTGGAGTAAGCCGAGGAATCCCTTGTCGTGATTAACTTCCAAACAATTTCATACTCAACCTCGAAGTTGAGGTTTACCTCCTGGAGGGTGATAACCCACAAGTATAAGGGATCAATTGTAGCCTCTTTCGATAAGTAAGAGTGTCGAACCCAACGAGGAGCTAAAGGTAGAAGAAATATTCCCTCAAGTTCTATCGACCACCGATACAACTCTACGCACGCTTGACGTTCGCTCTACCTAGGACAAGTATGAAACTAGAAGTACTTTGTAGGTGTGATAGGATAGGATTGCAAGATAATAAAGAGCACGTAAATAAAATCTAGGGGCTGTTTAGATAAAGACACAACTAAGTTAGTTTTAGTAGAGAGCTTTTGTCAACAACAAAGTTATTTGTCCCTAGGCAATCGATAACTAGTACCGGTAATCATTCTTGTAATTTTATATGAGGGAGAGGCATGAGCTAACATACTCTCTCTACTTGGATCATATGCACTTATGATTGGAACTCTAGCAAGCATCCGCAACTACTAAAGATCATTAAGGTCGTGAAACCCAACCGTAGCTTTAAGTATCAAGTCCTCTTTATTCCCATACGTCATACCCCACCTACTCGGGTTTAAGTTTCTGTCACTCTCGCAACCCACCATAGGCGAACCATGATCATATTGCAACACCCTATAGTGGGGGGGCCCTCACGTTTGCGTGAGATAGAGGGCACCGTAGGACAACACCATAAATAAAATATACAATCATACCAACCAAGATCACGATTAACCCACAGGACAAAAAGGATCTACTCAAACATCATAGTATAACCATTGATCATTGGGAAATAATATATGGAGTTGAGCACCATGTTTAAGTAGAGAATACAGCTGGGGGAAGAGGCGTTACACCGCTGCATAGAGGGGGAGAGAGTTGGTGTTGATGGTAGCAAGATTGTTGATGTAAATTGTCGTCCCGATTATTGCGCTGTGGCACTCCGGAGCCACCGAAAGCGAGGGGGAGAGAGCCCCCCTCCTTCTTCTACTTCTTCTTCTTCTTCTTCCTTGCCCCCCCCCCTAGATGGGAGGAGAGTTCCCCCTCTGGTCCTTGGTCTCCATGGCGGCGGAGGGGCGGGAGCCCCTCCGAGATTGGATCTCCCTCTCTGTTCTCTTCTGTTTCGCGTTCCCCAGATCTGGCCGAAAACCGTTTCTTATATTCCCGAATATTCGTAACTCTGATTGCGCTGAGATTTGAACATGATTTTTTTCCGGATATAAGCTTCCTTGCGCCCAAAGTAGTGCTCCAACCGATGTTCGAGGAGGGCACAACCCACCACCGCGCGCCAAGGGCCTCTGGCGTGCCCTGGTGTCTTGTGGGCTGTGTGGGCCTTAGTTTGTGGTGATTCCAACTCCCGAAAATCACAAATATTCCAAAATAATTCTCTGTGTAATTTTATTGCATTTGGACTTCGTTTGATATGGATACTCTGCGATACAAAAAACATGCGTAAAGCGAGGAACTGCATCGGGCAATCGGATCAATAGGTTAGTCCAATAAATCATATAAAAATTGCCAAAAGTATGTGAAAGTGGTATAATATTGTTATGAAACAATAAAAAATTATAGATACGACAGAGACGTATCAGCATCCCCGAGCTTAATTCCTGCTCGTCCACGAGCAGGAAAATGATAAAAAGATAATTTTTTATGTGGAATGATGCCTAACATAAACTTGATCATATGTCTAGTCATGGCATGAATATTAAGACATAAGTGATTCAAAGCAATAGTCTATAATTTGACATAAAGACATCAATACCCAGGCATCCCAACAAACAATCACGTCTTTCAAAATATCAACGCTAAAGAAAGTTAATATTTATGTTGCACAACCCCGATGACAAGCCGAGCAATTGGTTCATACTTTTTAACGCGCTTCAGCTTTTTCAACCCTCACGCAATACATGAGCACGAGCCATGGATATAGCACTACAGGTGGAATAGAGTATGATGATAGGGGTAAATATAGAGAACACAAAAAAGTAAGAAAGTCGCACATCAACGCGGCTAACCAACGGGCTATGGAGATGCCCATCAATTGATATCAACGTGAGGAGTAGGGATTGCCATGCAACGAATGCACTAAGAGCTATAAGTGTATGAGAGCTCAATATGAAAACTAAGTGGCGCACTAGTATATGAAAAATTCCCACTAGTATATGAAAGTGACAACATAGCAGACTCTCCATATGAAAAACATGGTGCTACTTTGAAGCACACACTACTAGGAAAAGGGCTATAGCTAATATGGACATTAATGGAGCACCATGTATGTTGTGCGCCACTGCTATATAGCAGTGGCGCACCATATATAGGTACGCCATTATTGACATATTACTAATTGCGCACCTGGTGTGTGGTGCACCATTACTAGTTTTAAAAAAATAAAAAAAAAATTGTTAGCAGTGGCGCACCGGGGGATAGTGCGCCATTACTAGTTGACATACTAATGGCGCACCTGTACAAGGTGCGCCATTATTATGTGTATGACTGGGCCAAACCTTTGTCAAACTTAGTAATGGCGCTCTTTGCATAGGTGCGCCATTACTATGTCAAACTTAGTAATGGCGCACCTACACAAAGTGCGCCAATACTAACTTTGACCAAGGTTTGACCAAGTCATACACATAGTAATGGTGCACTTTGTGAAGGTGCGCCATTAATAACTTTCTTTGCACCCCCCCCCCTGTGGACCGCCTTTTCAGTTTAAAAAAATAAAAGAAAATGATGGAAATGCCAAAAAAATAAAAAATAAAAAAAATAAGTTTCCCATGTGATATGTTGTCTAATTGTTGGGAAAATTTACAAATATGAATTTCGACTTTATTTACAAAATCTCTTTGGAATTTAGTAAAATGGGCATAACTTTTGCATACGAACTCGGATTAAAAAGTTTTTATATGAAAAATCATCTACTCGAAAAGTTACATCCGAATTCAACCGGGGAACCCCGTTGAAGATTTTCAGAATCCCCAAAAACCTAACAGAACGAAATATATGGGGCTTTTAAGATCTAGAGGAGGGGGGGAATGGAAAAAGTTTCAAACTTAGTAATGGCGCACCATTTGCTAGGTGCACCACTAGTAACAGAAAAAAATTGGTTTCAAAATTTTTTTTGGAAAATATTTTCAAAATATGATACGTAATATGACCGAGAAGTTTGAAATATTTTTTCAAAATTTCATCACACTCATGAACATGAACAAAGTCCTAGACATCAACAAGGTTTAATAGGATTGGTATGATAGATATATCAACAAGTGCCTGTTAAGTGAGGTGGTGCTGGGCTTGGATAGAACTGTGAAGTTAAGCATGCTCGGGCTGGAGTAGTGTGGATGGGTGACCTTTCGGAAGTTTGACCACGAAGTGCGATTTGTCTTGAGATTAAGCATATTGACCCGAGATTAAGCCATAGTGACCCACCCGAGATTAAGAAAAAATTAAAAAATATCTGATTTTTTTTAAAACAGTTGTTAGTAATTGCGCTCCTATAGTGCGCCACTAATGGCCAAAATAGGTGCGCCACTGACATGCCTTTTTCTAGTAGTGACAAGTGTGGTAAAGGATACTAGCAATGCCCCTTCTCTCTTTGTTTATTTTTTCTTTTTTTTCTTTATATATTTTTTCTCTCATTGTCCGGAGTCTCATCCCGACTTGTGGGGGAATCATAGTCTCCATCATCCTTTCCTCACTAGGGCATTGCTTTAAAAATGAATAATGATGATCATCACACTCCTATTTACTTATAACTCAAAAGAATTAAAAATTACAACTCGATACCTATGATAAAATAGGACTCTATATGAATGCCTCTGGCAACATACCAGGATGTGCAATGATCTAGCGTAACATGTATGAAATGATGACCGGTGGCTGAGCCACAACTACTATGTCAGCTATATGATCATGCAAAGCAATATGACAATGAATGCTCAAGTCATCAAAACAGAAGCGGTGGAAGTTGCATGGCAATATATCTCGGAATGGCCATGGAAAAGCCATAATAGGTAGGCATGGTGGCTGTTTTGAGGAAGATATAATAAGGCTTGTGTGTGATATAGTGTATCATATCACAGGTTTTGGATGTACCTGCGAAGTTTGCACCACGTCTCGATGTGAGAAAGGGCACGGTACCATAAAGGCTAGCAAATTGCGAAAAGGTAGGAGTGCATATAATCCATGGACTCACATTAGTCATAAAGAACTCATATACTTATTAGGAAAAGACCATCGCTCGTCCCCGACCGCCACTCATAAGTAGGACAGTCAATAATAAATCATGCTCCAACTTCATAGCATACCGAGAGACTATACGTGCATGCTTCGAGAATCACAAACCTTAACACCAATATTCCTACTGAACACAACCATTCACTAGTACCTCCCACATATTACCATCTCTATATCGCAAAACTATTGCAAGGAATCAAACATATCATATTCAGTGATCCATAAGTTTTATGTAGGATTTTATGACTAACCATGCAATTGAGCAATTCCTGTTGACTCTCTAAATAGACCTAAGTGAAGCATGAGAGTTTAATCATTTCTATAAAAGACCATGCTCTAATAAATATAAGTGAAGCAAAAGAGCATTCTTCAAACACGGTTTTCTATGTGAAGAGAAACAGGCAATCCAAACTTCAAATGATATAAGTGAAGCACATGAAGCATTCTATAAAGCCATACTCAAAAGATATAAGTGAAGTGCAATGAGCATTCTACAAATAAACCATGGACTATCTCATACCAGCATGGTGCATAAAAGAAAAATGAAAACTAAATGCAAAAGACGCTCCAAGGTTTGCACATATCACATGAACAAAACGAAGCCAAAAACATACCGATACTTGTTAAAGACAAATGCGATGCCTTCCGGGGCATCCACAAGCTTAGACGCTTGAGTCTCCTTGAATATTTACTTGGGTGCCTTGGGCATCCCCAAGATTGAGCACTTGCCTCTCCTCCTACTCCTCATATCGAAACCTCCTCGATCTTTGATCACTTCATCCACACAAAACTCAACAGAAAGTTCGATAAGATCCGTTAGTATAATAAAGCAAATCACTACTCTAAGTACTGTTGCAAACCAATTCATATTTTGTTTTTACATTGTAGCTACTGTAATATAACTTTTCCATGGCTTAATCCACTGATAGAAATTCATAGTTTCATCAAAACAAGCAAACAATGCATCAAAAACAGAATCTGTCTTAAACAGGACAGTCTGTAGTAATCTGAACATTCACCATACTTCTGGTACTCCAAAAATTCTGAAAAAATAGCAAAAATAAACAATTTGTATAGAAATACAGTGCAAAAAGTTTCAGAACCGTTTGACGTTCCAGTAAAAAAATGTAAAATCACGCACTACAGCCAAAGTTTCTGTTTTGCACCGCACAAACCAACAAGCAATCTAAACATCCTAAAGGCAAACCTTGGCACATTATTTCTATAATACAATGGAATTGTACAAGCGGATAATTATTTTTGTGAGAATCTTCATGAAACATTCTACATTGTTTCCATGAGCATGAACACAAGTGTTCAAGGTCGACCCTCACTTCTCCAATGCATAACTTCCAATCGCTTCTCTTTTGTGAAAAGTTTTAAGTTCCCCTCTATATTTTTTGTTTTTAAACTATATAAAAGCACTCAACAGAAATAAATGACTCTCTAAAACTTCTGGGTTGTCTCCCTAGCAGCGCTTTCTTTAAAGCCATTAAGCTAGGCATAAAGTGCTCAAGTAATGAATCCACCCGGATCCCAAGGTATATCAAAGCCAATTTGAATCAAAAATGATTTAGCATTTAGTAGTGAGCACAAAGCAACATATATCAAGCAATGACGAAGTATAACTCTCTTCCTATGCATCGGCATATCATACAAGAACAATTCATGCACATCAAGTAAAGGCCAATACATAGCATAAGCAGTTTCTTGCCATTTTATCGTGTTGGAAACATAGAGAGGTGGAGATATAGTTACTCTCTCATAATAATTGCAAGTAGGAGCAGCAAGCACATGCATATTATATTAATCAAAATCATCATGTGTAGTGGTAGAACGCAACCCATCAATATAATCCTTAATAAGAGCAAACTTCTCCGATATAGTGTAGTTTGGAGAATTCAAAAAGATAATAGGACTATCATGTGTGGGTGCAATAGCAAAAATTTCATTCTTAACATAAGGAACTAGAGCAAGTTCATCTCCAAGAATAATTCATATTGGCATCTTGGCCACAAGCATAGCAAGCATCAAGTCCATCAAAAAGGGATATTTCAAATGAATAAACGGGATCATAGCAATTATTATGGCAATCATCCTTCGGTAAGCACGAAGGGAAATTAAATAATGTATGAGCTGAAGAGTTACTCTCATTAAAAGGTGGGCACGGGTAGCTAATCCGATCTTCCTCCTTTTGTTCTTCGCTCTCCTCATCATCTTTTTCATCCAATTAGCTCACAATTTCATCAATTCCTTCTTCCATAGACTCCTGCAAAATATTAATCTCTTCTTGGACAGTGGAGACTTTCTCAATAAATTCATCAATATAGGAATTGTATTTATAATTATCATAGCAATATTTAAGGATGGCAAAAATTTCAGGTCTATAAACATCATCATCAAAAGCTTCATATTTTTCAAACAAAGATTCAATTCATAAGCACCCTTAAAAGCAACAAATTCTTCTATTCGTTCCACATCATAGTAATCATATATACCTCTAGCATAAGAAGCCAAGGTTTCATTATCATTAAATTCACATGAAAAGGGAAGGTGTGGAACCTCAATCTTAGAGCAACAAGTATAATCATATCTCAAGCATAAATCCCGAGCATACCAATGCAACATATGAATTTGATCCCATAACAATTTCCCTTTTATGAGTCAAGCGATAATCCCTAAAGTATTCACGTTGATCCAATGTTACTCCCATTATATAGTTGAATGGGGTTTTCTCAGGATTATGAAAGTAGTGCATAATATTTTTCACAGAACGAGCATCGAGGGTTTTAGGAGGTTCCCCATCTCCATGAGTAGTAGGTACAACTAATTTTTTTGGTGTTTCGTGTTCCATATCCATAACTAAAGATAGAGAACAACTTAGAACAGGATAAAAACAACTACTTACTAATAAAGCAAACAAGCACACACGAGAATATTCACCCCACGCTATTGCTCCCCGGCAACGGCGCCAGAAAAAGGTCTTGATAACCCACAAGTATAGGGGATCAATTGTAGCTTCTTTCGATAAGTAAGAGTGTCGAACCCAACGAGGAGCTAAAGGTAGAAGAAATATTCCCTCAAGTTCTATCGACCACCGATTGAACTCTACGACAAGTATGAAACTAGGACAAGTATGAAACTAGAAGTACTTTGTAGGTGTGATAGGATAGTTTTGCAAGATAATAAAGAGCACATAAATAAAATCTAGGGGCTATTTAGATAAAGACACAACTAAGTTAGTTTTAGTAGAGAGCTTTTGTAAACAACAAAGTTATTTGTCCCTAGGCAATCGATAACAAGTACCGATAATCATTCTTGTAATTTTATATGAGGGAGAGGAATGAGCTAACATACTTTCTCTACTTGGATCATATGCACTTATGATTGGAACTCTAGCAAGCATCCGCAACTACTAAAGATCATTAAGGTCATGAAACCCAACCATAGCATTAAGTATCAATTCCTTTTTATTCCCATACGTCATACCCCACCTACTTGGGTTTAAGCTTCTATCACTCTCGCAACCCACCATAGGCGAACCATGATCATATTGCAACACCCTACAGTGGGGGCCCCTCACGTTTGCGTGAGACGGAGGGCACCGTAGGACAGCACCATAAATAAAATATACAATCATACCAACCAAGATCACGATTAACCCACGGGACAGAACGGATCTACTCACTACAAAAAAATACACTTCCGTGATGATACATGTTTGTCACAGTAGCTCGCGTTTTTTGTCATGCATGTACATCCATGACAAATTTATGACAGAATCAAGATAGTCATACCTGTGCTGTCGTAGAAGTGTTCCATGACATTACAAAAATTATCATCACGGAAGTGTCCACTTCCATGACGATAAATTGCGCGTCACAGAAGTGCTTTCGTCAAGGGTGACCGACACGTGGCATCCACCGTAACGGAACGCCGTTAAGCTATCGGGTCGGGTTTTGGATCCGATAACCCGTTAACAGCCCCGTCCAATGGGGATTTTCCACGTGTAAAATCATCATTGGCTGGAGGAAACACGTGTCCGCTCATCGTTGGGACAGATGTCATCCACTCATTGGACAGAAGGCGCCTATGGTACGTCGACACGTGGCACGGCCCATCAAGTTTAAATGGGTCGGCACAACTAAAGGCCCACAAGATTTTGTGGATCATAATGGGCCGGCCCAGCTAAAGGCCCAAGAGATTTTGCGGACCATAATGGGCTGGCCCAGCTAAAGGCCCACAAGATTTCGCGGGACATAATAGGCCGGCCCAGGTAAAGGCCCACAAGATTTTTGTGTGCCATAATGGGCCGGCCCAGGTAAAGGCCCGTAAAATTCTTGCGGATCATAATGGGCTGGCCCAACTAAAGGCCCACGAGATTTCACCGACATTAATGGGTCGGCCCAGCTATAGGCCCACAAGATTTTGAGGACCCTAGTAGGCCGGCCCATTAACTGGCTGCCATGTTTTGGCCCAAATGCCGGCCCATATCTGATCCGGTCCATTAATGGCCTGCCACATTCCGGGCTTAATAATGGCCCATATAAGATCCGGCCCGTTAAAAGCCTCCCACTTTCTGGGCCAAATCAGGGCCCAGATCAGGTCCGGCCCTTTAAGAGGCTTTGGGCTCAATTATGGCCCATATCAGATTCGGCCCGTTAACTGGACGCTATGCTTTTGGGCCCACTTGCTAAAGGCCCATTTAGTGATTCGGCCTGATATTAGTTTCGGCCTGTTAAAGGCCCGTTTAACATTTCGGCCCTATATTAATTTTGGCCTATTAAAAGCCCGTCATGTAGTTGAGCCTAACTACGGCCCGGTCTGCATCCGGCCTGCTCGCAGCGGGTATCTGATTGGGCCAAACAAGGACCGAGACAACTTTGGCCTGTTAAAAGCCCGTGAATTGATTCACACAATCACGGGCCAGGTCCATTTCAGGCTGATGCCGGCCCATGAGCTATTCGGCACGTTTCAGGCCCAACCTACTTCTCAGCCTCCTAAAATCCCATTGAGTTTTCTTGCGAAAAGAGGGTCGGGGGTTACTCGGCCTATTAAAGGCCCGAATCTACTAGTGGGCCAGTTTGACGGGGCCCATGATGCGGATCATACATCATGATTGCATGAGGGCCCGATTATGTACCATAATTTTACGGTTTGGCCGGTTTACTACGAAGACATGATATATATATATATACAGTAAAATAATTGCAGCATCGTGAATAAGAAAAAACCTAGACTATACAATGAGAAATTACGGCATATTACATCCACTGGGCATCAAAGTTCGCCACTATGATAATAAAGCTCAAGCAGACATAGATTACATACCTTTGGGCATCAAAGATCGCCACCAAAGGCAAATAAACACGCCGACAAAATAATATACAAAACCGACAAAGACTTCAATAGAGTTCAAGAAAGGTTAGCCTCATTGGGAGCCGCAGCTATAAGCCGAAAGCAAGATGATGAGATCAGCTTGTTCAACACTTATATCTTCCTCACTCTGAAAGATAAACAAGCGAAGATGATGACAGGTTTTGCACATAAAAGTATCGATCTTGACGATTCATTACATTTCTTACCGATTTAATAAAGTGACATAGTTTAAAATTGCATTAACACAATATGGTATTGTTCAGGTCATGACATGGCAGGAAATGACATTGTGAAGGAGTTGGCAGCTTCACGACACCACTGGATTACAGATCAAGAACTCATAAGTATCAATGGTTAGTGTGTTGTCAATTTATCCCATTTCAGATTGGCAAATAAAGAGACGGTTTACATAATAGTAGAATGATATGACATTGTTCATAGTTAAGACACTGCAGAATATGACATTGTGCTGTAGTGGGTAGGTTCACCACACCACTGGATTACGGATGAAGAACACAAGCATACATGCAAAGGCAAAAGAAGATCACTTGCTCAGCATAGTTAATTTTACATTGTATGAATAAGTAACTTGGTTGTACAACTGAAAACTTAAATTTAGAAGTACAAACTTTTGTTTATGTACATAATAAACTTTAAACATGCAATTTGATGCAAACACCAAAAATAAACAGTATTGCATTCATGCCTAACCAAATATACACAACAAAGTTTGAAGGCTTGAGAAGGACAAACTTACATTACTGGTGAAGATAGGCTCTATAAAGCCCTTGCCCATGCTGATGGGGGGGGGGGGGCAATTCAAGAAGTTTAGCACATAATCTTCTTCATAAGCATTGCCTTTATTCTACATTTTGTTAAGAGTAAATATAGATGTGATAATATACGAAAAAATGGAGAATATTTAAGATAAGATGAAGAGTGATGCTACATAACCAAGTAGCTATAAATGTATGTGCATCGATACAGGCAAAAGACACAGCCAAGAGCAATGCACAGCTAAACTTCTTCAGTACCAACCTTATGGTAAGAGTAAATATAGATCTGATGTGTAGAAAATGGAGGGTAAAGGAAAATAAGCCGCAGAGTGATGGTACATGAACAACTACCTGTCAATATAAGTACACTGATAAAGGACAATATGTACTTACAAGAACAATGCGTAGCTAAAAAAATTCATTGGCATTGGATAGATTCTACACTAATGTAACAATTCATACAGATCAGATAATTTGGAGCGAACAATTGATAAGCAAGCTATCCTGCATACTGCCGTCACATAATGAACCAGGTATGTATGCAAGTACAGTGATACAGGACAACAGGTACTAACAAGAGCAAAGCAGCGGGTAGCATATTTGCGATATCCTATTGTTCTTTCCAAACCGGAATTCTTCCTCGAGCAGATTTCCTGCAAAAAAGATCCGTAAGGCACATGCGGAAAAGTAGAAGTTCAAATTTTCATGTGATTTCATAGACAGTACCTCATCCTGGGAACGAGACCAGTGCATAACAAGGTTTTTCCATTCAATGTCTGCTAAATTTAGCACAGGAGACTTCACTGGAAATTCGTTTATAGACTTGCCATCAAAGTGTGATTTCCTCAGGTAACACCGACATCGCTGCAATGCTTCCTTGAAAAGCACAAGCAAGCTTTGCTCTTCATGACTATCCAGATTAACCCTCGCCTAGTTACAACAATGTAATGTAAAACATTGATGTGTTCGATCAGTAGAAAACAGGAAAATAATAACCATGAATAATACCACTTACCCGTAAGTTGGACAGGAAGATGTGAAAATGGTGTTTGTCTTCACTATAATCTTCCCATGATGGGAATATATGCACGTAGTCCCTAACAACATTGAAAGCATTGTCTTTTAAACTGGGAATAAATGGAATGGGGTTCCAATCTGCAGCAATTGGCCGTCTCTGCAGCTTGGGATAGGTCTTCGCCGGTGGATTTGTACTTTTTTGGTCGGAGTGGGATTTTTCTGTGGTACGGCTGGTGCTATGGCAAATGAAATCGGTATACCTTTTACTGGAGTGCAGGTCCTGTGTGGTGGGGCTAGTGGTGTGGCCAGTGAAGTATGGATATAGTCTGCTGGAGTCGGTCCTATGTTTTGTGTCACTAGTTGTACAGCCAATACAAGTGGGGCGTCATTCGATTTCTCGGCACCACCACGTTTTCAAGGACTTTGCCGGTGCTCCTTCAGGTTCATGCAATCACCCTCTTCCTTTTGATGTCCGATGCACAAGAACAACACTTGAGTGGAAAAACATGGTATGATGACAGATGGAATATGTATTGATAATGGATGGGTATGGCATCTCGAGTTATATGATGAGTAAACTAAGCAGATGGCGGTGCATCAAAGTAGAAGAAATGCAAGACAACATATGCAAGATACGCGCAATCAATAAAACCTTGCCAAATTAGAACAGGCACCTTGATGGGTGAACAGGACAGGCCATCTGCCTTTTTACTCCTCGAGGTTGGATAAGTCATTAGGATGATATTCTGAACAAGAATCAACATGTGGGGAGCGTACGAGTTTCATTGCTTCCAGAATGGCACTCAATGCCTTGGTGCCAATTTTGTAAGTCATTGCAGTGTTCCACAATATTCTTCTGATGCGCGGATTCTGATATTCACTGTAATTGCGTATAATATCTAAGAACCATGAAAACATAAATAGTTGTGAAATTATCTTTGTAATGCAGATGATATTCTAATATAGGGGTGCCCCTGTAAACACTTATGTGCTATCACTGGATTCTGATGAGAGAGCTCATGTGTGCTATAATATGGTGCGTGTATTTATATAATCTGGCACAAGTACACAAAAAAATAGGCTCCAGAAGTAAGGATAGCTGGCAGATGATAGGTTCATAATATACTCTATAGAGAGTTTATTGCCAAACCATGATAACAAGAGCACACAAGAACTAGGCGGATCATAGTGTACATAATGTGGGTACACCATAACCACGATATATAAATCGGGAAAGTGGAACTGGCTTGAAAATACGGTGTTGTATTGCCGCTAGTAATATGAAAGCCTATCGATCACATACAGGCCAGCTCTATCGAACATGGTAAAGAAGAGCAAGCAGATTTCGGATAATAAAATGTTGGTTGCGCAGTGCCCACACATGATGAACCAGAGCGCATTAAGAATGCAACTCCCAGCTGTCTCTCGACCATTTCAGGCGATTGGATGATGATCCTACGTCTCCTAACCCTTCTTCTTCCTCGTCTCTGATTCTTCCCATACAGAACACCGCACGGGCCGCCGGCCGGACCACCGGCCCCCATCGCCACCCCCACCCCCCACCCGCGCCCCAACCCCCACCCGCGTCGAGTTTTCTTTGTTCGGCGCGGCCCCACAACCACCCGAGCCCCTTCGATCGCACCGGCGAACTCCGGCGAGCTCTGAAAAATCGACTGTCCCAATTTTGAAATTTAGTCTACTGTGATTTAACTAGTGTGCAATATAAAAGGGGAAAACCATAAGTGTCGGTGTCAAAACCGGCGGATCTCGGGTAGGGGGTCCCGAACTGTGCGTCTAGGCGGATGGTAACAGGAGACAAGGGACACGATGTTTTTACCCAGGTTCGGGCCCTCTCGATGGAGGTAATACCCTACTCTGGTTGATTAATATTGACGATATGGGTAGTACAAGAGTAGATCTACCACGAGATCAAGGAGGCTAAACCCTAGAAGCTAGCCTATGGTATGATTGTTGTTCGTCCTACAGACTAAAACCCTCCGGTTTATATAGACACCGGATAGGTTAGGGTTACACAGAGTCGGTTATAATGGTAGGAGATCTACATATCTGTATCGCCAAGTCTGCCTTCCACGCCAAGGAAAGTCCCATCCGGACACGGGACGAAGTCTTCAATCTTGTATCTTCATAGTCTTGGAGTCCGGCCGTGATGATAGTTCGGCTATCCGGACACCCCCTAGTCCAGGACTCCCTTAGTAGCCCCTGAACCAGGCTTCAATGACGACGAGTCCGGCGCGCATATTGTCTTCGGCATTGCAAGGCGGGTTCCTCCTCCGAATACTTTATAGAAGGTTTTGAACACCAGGATATTGTCCGGCTCTGCAAAACAAGCTCCACATAACACGTAGAGAGAATAATTTTTGCACAGATCTGCTGACGTATTCCGCGGCGTGACATCACACCCCGGCCAGGCCTTTATATGAATCGTTTTTTACCATTCCACCTTAGCGCGTTTAGCGAGGCGGTTTCCTTGGCACGTCTTATCAAAGCATAGATCGTGCCCCCTTATTCCGGGATTCTCATCAATACGGACGTGGGTAAACCATCCGCGCCATTGATTATGGTGCTTGGGAGATAAGAGAGTTTTACCAGGCTGGTGGGGGACGCATAGCTTCGTCCGTCCATATAAGGGGAAAAGGATCCACCTTTTCACCTGTGCCTTCTTCCTCCTTTGCTCATCCATTTCCGCGCACTCGAGCTCCAGCGCCCAAGTCCGCACATCCCACCTCAACCTTCTCCAACCATGTCAGGAGCGGGAGGCAGGTGGATGGCCTCCTCCGTCACGGAGGGGCACATCACAAGACTGCGGGAGGCCGGATATTTGTCTGGCGACATCGCGCACAGGCTGCCCAACGCGGGGCAGCTCATTCCAACCCCAAGGCCCCATGAGAGGGTGGTATTTCTCCCCCACTTCCTCCGCGGACTAGGTTTTCCACTTCACCCATTTGTCTGGGGGCTCATGTTCTACTACGGCCTGAACTTCGACGACTTGGCCCTGAATTTTATCCTCAACATCTCAGCGTTTATCGTCGTGTGCGAGGCCTTCCTCTGCATCCATCCCCACTTCGGCCTATGGCTGAAGATCTTCAATGTGTGGCGTCCGATTCTCCGGGTAATAATTCCCAGAAAATGGCCCTTGTGCTCATCGGCCCCAGGATAACTGTTAGCTGATGAGGCACCAACTTGATACAGAAATTCCAAGCGGAAAATACAATATGTGTAGTACAAGACCATTCTGGCCTGTGAGTACAACAAATGGTTTCTAGTGGTTGATGGCAGAAGCGGTTGAAAATCATCAGTGTCTATGGGACTCCATTTCCCACAGGAACAACTGACCAGGTTAATTCCTATCTTCGCGTGGCCGAGATCACCGTTGCCTAGGTTTTGGGACAGTCACCGCAACGCTCTTCTCCAAGCATGAAATCTGGCCAAGACAATAGCCAGGGACAAGCCAATGAGTAATTTGAATGTACTCGCAAACATAATGAACACAGGCATGATTTTAATAAATACGAGCTGAAAAATATTTATGCTCATGACGCTAGCCACATAAGAGAATTAAAACTCTGATGCGGATAAGCATTTATATATGAATATGCAATGCCATAGAAGCATTAAAAATTATGAAATAAATAACAAGCATGCCACAGTCGGGCGTCTGAGCGACACCACATAAAGGGCTTAAAAATAAATGCCACGATCGGGCGTCTGAGCGACACCACATAAAGGGCTTTAAAAGAAATGCCACAATGGGCGTTTGAGCGACACCACATAAAGGGCTTTAAAAGAAATGCCACGGTCAAAGGCCTGAGCGACACCACATAAAGGGCTTTAAAAGAAATGCCACGGTCGGGCATCTGAGCGACACCACATAAAGGGCTTTAAAAGAAATGCCACGATCGAGGCGTCTGAGCGACAGCACATAAAGGGCTTATAAAAGAAATGCCTCTGTCGGGCGTCTGAGCGACACCACATAAAGGGCTTTAAAAGAAATGCCACAGTCGGGCGTCTGAGCGACACCACATAAAGGGCTTAAAAATAAATGCCACAGTCGGGCGTCTAGGCGACACCACATAAAGGGTTTTAAAATAAATGCCACGGTCGAGGCGTCGAGCGACACCACATAAAGGGCTTTAAAAGAAATGCCACGATCGGGCCCGAGCGACACCACATAAAGGGCTTTAAAAGAAATGCCATAATGAATATCCAGGAGGTAGGACCATCCTGTGGATATTCAAGAATACCAAAAAAATCACGGTTAGTCCACATCCAAAATAGTAATCATAAATTATCACAAGTCACCATCGTACTTCCGTGTTTAATAGTTTCACCTCCGAAGACCGACACTAAGACCGACACTTGACTCATCCCAAACTGTAATCCTTAACCATGGACACGGCTATTCAATAGGTTTAATCTCTGCAGAGGGTGTACTCTTTACCCACGAGTAACGGATTTATTTAGTCCATCGAGACTAATTCCGCTTCACGGTCTTTTGTTGAAAACACACCTAACTTGCACACACCAGCTTAACTCACATGTGTCTGGAATCACCCACAACACCTGTTAAGCAAAACTCTAAGTGGGAGGCTACAACCTCGGCGTAACATGGGATCACAAAATTTATACCGGCAGCATAACCGGGAGCTACCCCTTTCGGCTACAACCGAAACACCCATGCTCCCGGACCGGTGGTATGACTACCGGATGCCTCCGATATCTTCCACCATGGCCTCTCATGCGGTGTGTGCTAGGAAAGGGTTGACAACTTCTTGAACCGTACCCTACTTGATGTAGAGACGAGTGGTAGTACGAAGCAAGTATGGGGTTTACTGGCACAAGACTCGATCTACGGTCGACTCAGGAGGTTGTAATATTTCCTGCATGATTAGTACAACAATGCACATACATCAAATAACAGATGGAAACACCACACGACATCCCCTCATGTCATACCGGACACGACCGTCTCGACGGAGGACTAGGGACAAACCCGTGTCTACCCGAGACAGAGGCCTTCCCGTCATTCCTTTCGGTATGCATGGAAGACGTATGACGGTGATTTCCATCACAATTCATGTCAACTTCATTAGCATAAACTCTTTGAAATGCACTCACGAATAGGATCTCATCCTCACATAAAATGACGCATGTATATGACGGGGTGGAGTTGCCACCGTGCTATGCAACACACACAAAAATTCACCAGGGTTCGTAATGCTTGCCTTCAGGTCATGGGAAGAAAGGGTGCATCCAAATCATCATGAAATCTTCAAAAACCCTATTTAAAATAATATATTTGAATTATCACACAAAATAAAAACAGCATAAAAGTTGTTTTGAATTTTTTTCAAATAAATCTTAAAATAAACTACACAATATTTGAGAGAGGTAGCAAAAGGAATCAATTCATTTGGAGTTGTATTTAAAAAGTTATAGGCAGTCAAAGTTCTGGTCAAAACCTGATTTTAAAATAAAACAGAAAAACAGAAAAATGTTTCGATATATACGCATTATCGTCGAAGGCGTAATCTGGGAGTACGCTTCCACTTATCCAGCGTGGCTGCGCTGAGCCATCGACAGTGGGCCTGCACGGCCCACCAGTCAGGTTTGACTAGTCTATTCTCCTCCTCTTCCTCCGCCGAGAGAGGGGCGGGACTCGGCGACGCTTCGCCCGTGCAATCACCGTTCAACAAGTGGAGGTCACCCGCAGGCTCAGGA